>JAHKQU010000021.1:10010000-12894015 GCA_020383195.1 Neomicropteryx cornuta | reverse complement strand
AGCGTCATGCCCCATTCCTCCATTCCCATGCCCTCTATTAGTCCGGAACAAACACAGATCGTGCCTGAAGAGGTCGACCTTGTAGCCTGAATAACGACTCGTCTTGTAATGGCTGTTTGTACGCCTATCGAAACCCAAAGATTGTTTTTTGAAGTTACTGAGTCATTGTCCTCTGTGTGACTTCTTATCTCACTTTAATTAAGTATACTTTTTGATAATTTTAATTTACGTAGCCGAGTATTTAGGCTACCTGCGCATTGTAAAAAATAATATTATAAATGAGGAAATTTCTTTTAAGAGTCAAGATTATTTGTAGAAAAAATATTTTTAAAATTAGTCCTTGATATTGCCCTCCAAAAATTACAATTTATGTGATTATTTGATTTTAGCCATTTTAATAAATATAAAAGACTCAATGGGGACGGGACACAAATATTACCCATTAAATTCTATTCGGAAGAATTTGACATTTCCATACATTGCTGTGTATTAATGCCCTTATACTTAATGGCTTGAAATGTGTTTTGAAGGCAATATCAATCATTAGTTATTTGAGATCCTAAATCATTTTTTATTTTTTCCTAATCTTGTAACAGCAGCATGTACATGCAAAATGTTTTTAAATTGTGATTTGTTTTATTTTTCAATCTGTAAAATGATTTTATTCTTGTGATTATTTACAAATCGTTTTAATTTATCTATGCTAAGTTTTATAAAAATGTTATTAGACTATAATTTAACAGATTTTTTATACGTTAAACTAAATTACTTACTATCTAGGGCCTCTATAATGTTATCATTGTGAGCTTTTGTAAATAGCTAATATGGTATGTCTTGTAGTTTCTTTACTTGTCACCTTTGCACTTTCTTGTAACTAAAGTACGTCTTAAATGAATATATTATGGATACATATTAATCTAATATTATTTTTTAATTTGTGGACCAATAGCAAGAAAATTATTATAAATTTATTAAGTTCACCGATAATAAGATTATTTTTATTTATAACTACATTCGATAAATTATAAACGCATTACATTTTTACTCGCAAAATGATTGTTCTTTCTGGTCATTCGATGTTCACTTGTAAAGATTATTAGCTAGTAGGGATGTTGATTTGATGTGAATTCGTGCTAACGTTGTGAATCTGAATTATTTTTAATATTTTATAAATGCAATGGAATGAGGTTTTAATTTTTTATTATTTTCTAAAATTTAATACTTCAATAGGAATCAGTGTTTTTATTCAGATCCGACCAAGGAATTATTAAACATCCTTGATTCTAGGGGTATTTTAGATAGCTCAAGGTTAAAATATAATAAAACATTAACTTTCTCATCGAGTAGTCTATGAGTAAATTGATCATTGATTACAAAATATATCCATGGAACTGATTAATATCTGGAATATTGTATTGACATCATTCATAGCAATATAACTATAATTTTGTTTGCCTGACATTTTAAAATGAATAGGTGCCAAAATATATCGATGTGAGCTTAGTTTGTCTGAACATTAATAGCGTAGACCTTTAAAGTGTCTTTGATTTCCACATTGACCATTTTATGTGGCTCTTCTGGTTTGCTTTAGCTAAATTTACAAGCTCCATGCAAATATCTATAATTTATGATCACTTTTTAGTGCAAGGCTTTCGTTTTTTTTTCTCAGCTCGTCTTTTTTTAAGTATCAGGCTACTACTATGATTTCATAATTTATATATATTGTGCAATTAAGGACAAAGGAAATTAGCGAAAGTCAAAAAAAAAATTGTTAACGTTTCAGTTTTGCCATGGAATTATTCCACAAAAATATCTTCACAATTTTATTATAAACTATAAAGTTTAAGATAAGTGATTTATTTACCATTTCCAACTTAGGGTGTTACTGTTTTTTTTTCAGTTAAATATTATTTAAAAGTGCGGCCTTGCTATAGGTATATGAATTGTAGAAGGTTTTATTTAGCTCATTAATATTTTAAGTTTGTTTAATTAATTACAAATTTATTTTAAGCTGTTGAATGAATAAATTTTTGTACGGGTTTTTTAAGTTGACGTCTGTGTTGTTACATTTTGTTTTACTTCAGTAGAAGTTGATTTAATTATTATCTAGATAAGGAAATTAAGTAAATTATAAGAATTTTGAAGTTTGACTCTTGGTGCAGTGAATGTTGTTTTCCCATGAATTAAATGCAATTAATATTTGTCAAATAAATATGTGTAAAAAATTCCGCCAAATGTATTTTGTTTTAAATAAACATGAAGTGGTCAAAATGGTGGTGTCACAATGCATTACATTATTTCAGACAGAAAAAGCAAATAGAACTAATCGCAATATAAAATGGTAACGGGGAATATCTTTCGAAACGAGACATAGTTCTAACTTTTACACTCAGCGCCGATGGTGGAATATACCGTTATCTGTATACGTCAGGCGCCGTGTGCATCCATCATCGTCGTACTGCATTTCTATTAAGCATGTCCCTGAATTGTCGGTTTTTTTCTTATTTTAGTTAGATTTTGATTATGTATGTGAAAAGTGCGCTAGTGAATCGAAAGTGTTTTTTGACGGTAAATAATTTGAGTTTTATTTATCATTAAATATAAAAAGAAAACATTTTCATAGTTTTGTAAACATCAACCATTTCATTGCAATGAATATAGATTTTTAATAATTAGTATTAATTTAATTGGAGGATTAGTAATTAGATTAATTTGTTATTTACAAATTGATATTAAAATATTAATTGCTTATTCCTCTATTGTTCATATAAGAATATTAATTGGATCATTAATAACTATTAATAATTGAAGAATTTATGGATCTATTTTAATAATAATTGGCCATGGATTATGTTCTGTTGATGTTTTCGCACTTTTAAATATTAATAGAATTGCAGTAAGCTGATTACGCTTTTTGAGCGCATACGGCCGAATTTACTCATGATTATCTAGGCTTAGATAGAATTTAAAAAAAAAATGTATTTTACCATACATTTTATCAAAGGTTCAGACATAAATATCTTATTGATAAAAGGATTGAGTGTAGTTTATTTTTTCAGACTGATTATTTTTGTCAAGAGCATTTACACAATTATTTTGCATTCTTAAGCAGTATAGGAATCAACGGTTCGTCTATGTGTATTCTACTTCTGTTTACTTCACTCATCAAAGTGGCGATGAGTTAAGACGCAATTTGCCTATATGAGAACATCTTTCAATTGGGTGATGACTTCCCGGTTGTATTTATTCCAGCAGAGATGTTCACTACTTCATACAATTGTTATTTTTTAATATATATTACTTGATTATGTATTTGTTCTTGCATTAATGTAGATAACGCCCCTATTTTAAGTAAATTTCTATTATCTCTCTATTGACTGATCTACGACGTTATTTTTTTGTGTGGATGGTTTCCGTTGGTGTTTTACATTGGATTACATATGGGGATAATTTAGAATTAGCTTCTCTAGAATTCAGTCATTTCCTTCAAAATTCAGTCTTCAATAATTACAACAGTGGGAATATATAAAGTTAAGTTGAACTAAACGTATAAATAAAATAATATGGAATGATTATTTTCGCCATTGTTCTTTTATTAACAAAAAAGCTTAAAATACTAAAATTCCTAATTATTTACTTCACTTAAAGGGCATCTCATAAATAAATCGATCTATATTTTCTATCTTTGAAGTTTTGTGAAAATTGAACAGTCACAGAAGTGCTCATTGTAACATATTATGAAGACTTTTTACAGTGGATTTAGCGAGACAATACACATTGTAAGCGAGTATTATAATGTTAATGTTCATTGTTTCAATTTTACAATCTAATATATAAATTAGATACAATAACAAATGCAGAGAAAACTAATTTTCTTTGATCCAACATAAATACATATTTATTTATAGTTATTTTGTGAACACATTTTATTCAGTTACAATCGTCTTTAAAAAGTTAGAATCAAATTAAAAAAATTTTTGAAAATGAGATATACATAGACACGCTTGAAGAGCCGGTGTACTTTTCAACATAACTTTAAAATTAGTTTTATGAATAACATTTTTACGTCCTGCACACATTCATAAATAAAATGAAAAAAATTCAATATAAAAGTCTTGTCACGTAACAACACATTCACTGAGCAAAACAGTTTTAGAATAGTAACGTACTCATTCCGCCCATCTCGGATTGCTCTTTCACAAATATTTCGAAATACTGGTATATGATGGTCACTGCTAGAAGTATTCCAGTGCCCGATCCAATGGCACCCATAAAATCGGCCAGCACTGATAGACCGCCAATACAAAGACCACCAAATGCGGCAGCTGTCGGGATGTATCTGAAATGGATTTATCATTGTTATTATTAAATTTTATTTTTAAAATTAGGCATATCAAATCCAAATGCAAATTATTTATGGCTTTAAAACAAATCATGGGTCTGTACACTTGGAATACTTGCGTGTTAGGATTTGCTAAAAACCAAACTAGGAGACAGCCAAGTTATAGGCCATTTGAGGAGGTAATATGAAAGGCACCTGTGTTGAAGAACTGACCACCACCAACAGCGGAAATTGCAAAATCAGATGACGGGGAGCAGTTGGATGCGGATAATGTAGTAAGAGGCGAAATGACAATCGTTCCAAAACTGTAGTTACCTGTATGATTGAGAGCAAAAGTCTAAGGAGGTTAATGGAAATACGTGACTTGAGTCCCTAACTCAGTCCCTCAGTTCTGAGGAACCTCTGCATCGATAAGGTGATTAGTTCCTTCATGCATCTCGGTCTTCTGCTATATGTTCTCTGCTGCTTTTACCATTGACATAATTATTTTATTACTATTTTTTCAAGGCCGTCTGGTTTGCAGCGAACAATGTGATTTTCAAATACTGTAGAATGTGCCAATTGGCATAAAGAAAAAAAGTTATTTAGACTTGAATTTAAATTAAAATATAAAAAATATTTTGTACGCAGTTTTGTTGCAGGCTAATTTGAACAATGTCAGTTTAATAAGATCACCTTTACAGTTGGAGGCGAGATTTTACTTATTCATCCTAGCTAGTGGTTCGCATTTAGAGCACTGTCCCATGATAATCCTGTTTGGTACCACAATGTAAATTGTGTACCAAGTTTATTAAAACAATAAGAGAGCTTGTCTTATTTACTGAAGTTTCGTCATATTCAAATATAAAAATATGTTATAAAAGTAGCAATCGGGAGGATAAAAAAGTATTTACCTGTTTAGTTCATGTATCATAGAGTTATCCCTGTGTCCTCGAATAACCATCTGCTGTTCCTTAAGCTGCTTCGCAACATCCTTAGCAGAAGACCCTGACACATCTATCCATGTCTTGGAGAAGAACGCGCAAGATCCAAGCATGAACAATACGTATAGCATTGCATGTGCAGGATCGCGTGCAATGTGGCCGAGTGACTCAGGCGGCGACAGGTAATAACAAAGCCCGCCGACTGGATAGGCGCGTGCCGGACCACCGCCGCCCACATCAGCCCAAACACCCAATAGATTCACCAGCGCGTTGCCCGCAAACTTCACTGCCAGCATCTGCACAATGATTTGTAATTAGTATGTTTTTGGTCAAACAAAATTTTTGTTGCTATACAGCAGACAGATTACATGTATAAAATCATTAAATACTTTACCCTTTAAAGCCAGATATTTTTGAAAATATATAATTTGACCCTATAAAGTTTGAGTATTGCATGCGAGATATTTCCTAAATTCTGGCAAAATTGATCGAATACATGACATCTACGACTGGGCAAATATTGCAACCGCCTTTCAAAAAATAAGGCTGTAGTAAAAAAAAAGGAGTCAACTGGTAAAAGCTTGCTTTAGAACGACAGGAATATTGCATAGACCTTTTGATTACCACTTCATAATTTATACTTAGATAATCTGGATGTTTTTAATTTTATTTCACGGAAGAACTTCATCAGTAACAGTCGTGGAAGCATGGAATAGATTGCCAGAAAGTGTCATAGAATCAAAGACAATCAACCAATTTAAAAACAATCTAGATGAACATTTAAGGAAAAAATAATAACAATTTTGATACTGAATAAGATATAAGATTATCAGCTATGCTGCCTGCCTATTATGAAATAATAATAATATTTATATATTTATTAACATAAGTATTTTAAAGGTTAAATTAACTATTTTTAACACACTCAGTGCCAATGATGAGAAATCTAGTCATTGTTGTGTCGCTAGATGCCGTGTGCGCTTAAAAGCGTCAAGTCTTACTGCATTTCTATTGATATTTAAAAGCGTGCCATGTAGCATATACCTGAATTCATCTACTAATTCTGAGTTCATCGTTTTTCTTTCATTTTAGTTCGGTTTTGACGTTTGATTGTTATGTGAAAAGTGCTCTAGTGAATTGAAAATGTTTTTGATAGATTTGGCGGTAATTAATTTGAATTTCATAGTTTTGTATCGAGTGCGATATTTCGTTCGGTGGACGACCTTCGCCGAACAGCTGTATCGTGTGGTCCGTGCATTTACGTACGGAGCGGAATTGTTCGTCAGTCAGTCGGGAACGCTTATTAACAGCAATTTGATTATAAATTTATTGTGTCAAATTTAAATTCATAAACATTAACGTCAATTCGCACTGAAACTGACAATTGACACTGTACATTATCGCACGACGAAGAGCAGTTAAAAACTGCCTGCAGGGCCAAAGGCCTAGCTACCAACCCCGGCACGAAGTATATACACAGTGTTGAACAGCTAGTAAAGCTGTAACAGCTAGTAAAGCTAATAAAGCTCACCTAATTAGTAACTGTTAGTTATTTCTGATTTATTTGTGCAACTCTTCTTTATGTGATAAATAAAATATTTAGAACAATAAAATATTATTTATTTATTTAATCAAGGAAAAACAACAAGTAGAAATGAAAGAAATCTTATAGAAACACATTATCTAGGTTGACAGTCTTGCATCTTTCAAGTTTTTAAGATATAGAGTGATTATTTCAATGAATATATTTAATGAGCGAGTATTATGAGGGAATACATCCACACATAGTAGTACATTAGTAGGCATAACTAATAACAGTAACATTTTAAATACATAAAAATAAAATAAAGACAAGCAAAGTGACAGTGAAGTTAAATTAAAGTTAAAGAGAGTCGACTAAGGAGTGTTTTATTTTGATAAGACTTCCGAATATTAAATGAAGATTTTTTCAAAATTATGGCCTTCAAGAAAGCTCTTGCACATTTTGTTGTAGGTTTGGCATAATCTGTCAAGCAGTGCTCTAAAATGGGCTTTGGACCTGGTTATTAGTAATTTTCATTTTAAAAGACCTATTGGTGACGAGAGACTCTGCGATAAATAATATTCAGGGGCGTGTCACCTGTAAAGGCATAAAGGCATAGCTTACCCTGTAAAAATAAATGATTTATAATCAAAGTAGATAAAATATATTTAATAATAACCTGATAAAACTGTATGAAAAATTGCCAAATAACATAATAATAAAGTATTTATACATAAAAGACATGTTACATAAAATGGGTTCTGGCAAAAATACGGTTTTGTAAAATCGTGCGAGGCGCAGCGAGCGAATTCAAAATGTAGTTGATTCACAATATTGAGTCGGAATCGACTGGAAGTAGCGAGTCGATTCCGACATAAGACAATGAGACTGAGAGAGACCCTATCTCGATATGTGAAAGGCTAGCCTTCACATACATTCGAGGGAGACGAGAGCGCTAATCTCTACCCCCTTCTCCGCACATCTGTCTCATAGTGATTGACATGGACCAACGTTTCAAACCATTTTGCTTCACAGTTCGTTTGCAAAAGCAATAGATGGCCGAATATCGACCTTTATTTTACAACGCATATATTATAACACGCACTCCCTAAAATCATTGCTAAAAAATTTGTATTGAATCAAATGTTGAATTTCGATTATATTTAGTTTTGTTTTTCTAAAGTGAACAATTATTGAAACATGGAAATCTTAATGTCATCTTGTGATTGCCCGATAGTATCTATTATTATACAATTCTGTGTAGAAAAACAACAATCGATAATAAAACATGGAAACAAAAAAACCAAAAATAAACAACACAATTAAATTGGATATTACTCAAAAAAAGCAGAAAACTCAAAGGCACTTTAATATTCTAGTTACCTATGTATATCAGGTTGTATTCAGACAAATAAACTATGCTGTTTTGAATGTGTATTATTTTGTGCGAGTAAAAATGTGTGTAATGTAATGTAATAATAATACCTTAATAATTCAAACAATGCTAAAGCTACAAAAAAACAAGATCAATGCGACATCCATTTAAAAAGCATAGTACATATAAAATTATTTACTCGTCTTTATTTAATCTAATAATAATAATGACAACCTACATAATAATAACAATACTTACTTACCTAAAGAGGGCTAAGTTTAATAATTAATTTTCGATTTAGTTTAGTTATTAAAAAATATAACTAGAATAAAAAACAATGAATACTAAAAATTGTCATATATATAGTATATAAAAACTAATAAACTAATATGAATAAATGAATATTGAAATATTTTTACCCCTTTAATAGCATAAAAGCCGAAACCCCCCCCCCAACTCTTATTGCCTACCCAAGCTGAATTGTCACCGCACGCCGCTGCTAATATTAATATAATAAAATTAAATTCAACTAATCGTCCCCAAAAACACGCACACATTGAAACAAGAGAAAAATGAACCAACCTGTGATATGACGTAAAGATTGGAGACCAATGCACTTTGCAAGATTATGGGAATGTTGGACGTGTAGAAGAGTTTGATAGGGTAAGATGAGTATTGGCCTCGGTAGCGAGCTGACTTAATAGGTAGGTCAACGCGGAAGCCCTGAAACAGAAAGAAAAAACATGCTAAAGTTAACTAGGGTTAATTGATTATTATCATTTTTCTTTCTTGCAGTCCCAGTGAAGCGTATCCTCGTCTTGTTGTGTGCCTTTACTCTACTTGTGCCTAGGTCATTTGCAATTATAGTCTCTGCTTAGCTAGCTAAACATTATTGTGGTGGAATCAGGGAAGGCGGTAGTCAAAAATCTTTAATAACGGCATATTTTTTATGTATTCTGCATTGAGGGGGTTAATGTATAACCCAGATCTTCAGTCTCAATCACAGGATAAGATAAATGAAAGGTAACAATGACGGAATCACTAAATTAAGCACACGTGTTTCACACACAACACCCATTGTTGGACTATTATGAGGTAATTGTCTAGGTTTAAATTATTTATTTCTCTGAAACTACCTCAAAAACACAGCTCGAACCGTGAACCGAAACTGGATTTCTTAATGTCTAGTCAGAGGTTTGCTGGTTTTTCTGAATTATCTAAGTTGAATTCTAAATTTTATCTACTTGTTGTTTTAGTATAAAATAAAAAATAGTAATAATAAAATTACTTGGAAGTATATGACAATGGCAAAGACGAGAACGGTTGCCAGTAGATTCATGAGATTTGGTAGATTTTGCCTGTAGAAAGCCTCCCTCAGCGCCCGGACCTTGTCTTGCCTGGTAGCGAGGAGATGGAATAAAGCAATAACAGCTCCTTCAAATTCAGTACCACGGCCTGTAAATGAAACAAAACATTAGGTATATATATTTAATAAAATGGAACAAGAAAGTATCATTGTGCAATGGATTGCTCAAGGCCTGAAAAAAAGAGGAAGACCATTGCAATACTTTGCGCCGGAAACTGCATGAAGCAAAATTTAGAAAAAAACTGGGCCAAATTATGGGATAAGCTCAAGATCATTATGATAGACATTGAAGTGGAGTCCATAATAATATGCTTAATTAGGTTGTTTTTTATCACTATTATACAAAACGATTTAAAATGATCTACTATTTAACCTGTGCATTTAAAGTCTGTTAATGTTGGCGGACGCCGCTGGAATATCAATCACTTTGTCAGTGAATCATTGAAGTAAAAAGTATTTAGGTAAAAATAAAGAAATTATAGTTTGTTTTGTGTTTAGTAAATATCTCAGTTGATATTTAATTAATTCTGGGCAATGAATTGCACTTACTTTCTTTAATACTATGTATGGATGACCTAAACTTATGTTAATTGTTATGCATTGGAAAGGTGTTATAATTTATGAACAAGTATTATTTTAATAAATAATAAAAAGGTGTTAGGTACCGGTGTTAACAGTGGCAGGAGAGAAGGCCTTCCAGACAATTGTTTCACAAATATTTGTTGCAATGAACAATGAGATTCCAGATCCCAGACCATATCCTACAAAAAAAAAAACATATTTATTGTACCATATGCAAGTGAACATTCGATAATTTAATTTACAGCAAAAAAAAAACAAACAAAGAAACAATCAGTTTAACACTCAGCGCCGATAACAGTATATAACTGTAATTGCCCTATACGACAGGTGCCGTTTTTGGGTAAAAACGTTACCGCTAAATGCATTTCTATTAATATTTAAAAGGATGGCATGTCGTGCATACCTGAAATCATGAAAGGCATTGTTGATCGTTTTTTTAATTTTATTTCGGTATAGACATTTGATTGTTTATGTGAAAAGTGCGCTAGTGAATTTGTGACAGATTTGGCGGTAAATAATTCAAGTTTTATTTGCAAAAGCTATGTCATTATAAAAACAAACATTTTTATGCTTTTGTACATATTGTTTGCCGATTAAAAGAAATGATAAGGTAAACTAAAAAATGGGTTTCAGTCCAGCGCGGGATATTCCGTTCGGTCAACATACTTCGGCGATCAGGCGGCAATGTGTGTCCGCGCGTGAATGAATGTGTTAAACAAAAGACAAAAATATGTTTAATTCATCTGATTAAGTGTCCGAGTCAACACCTGTCGCCCCTGTATCGTAACAGTAGTGGTTGAAAAAAAAAATGGCACGAGACCTACTTCAGATGAAGAAAAAAAATACTCATAAACTGGTTTTGACAAGTTGTAATTAGGTTTATTTTCAGAAGATCGGTAATTAACAAAGGCATAAAGGTACTAACAAACTTTTATAATTATAAATAAATAGTGATTATTGTAATCGGCGTTAATTTGGTATTTGTAGGATTATTTAAATTGGCGAGTACGCTCATGAGTATGCCAATATTTTGAGTTTTAAGTGAGTTGATCAGATGAGAAGTAGTGCAAGTAACACATTCAATGTAAAATGTAATATAAAGGCCCTACAAATAATGTGATATGCAATTATTTTAAATCATACACTTAATTTTAAATTGTATATTATTATATGCAACTAATAGTTGCAATTAATACTTGCAATATTCATATTATTGCAGGGCAGCTTGCATGTAATAACTAAACCACAAATCATAGTTATTTTTGAGATAATACAATTTGCTTGATAATTATTATCAGCATAATGTTAAATGTCTTTGATTCTGCTTTACTACTAAAATATAATACAAATTAAAAACCTTTTTGCAAAAGTTCATCCAGCAATAGAACTATGAGACCAGCTACAAACAGTTGTATAATGATGAGCAAGCATACTCCAGCGCCAATTTCACTTGGCTCACCGTACATTCCCGTCATGACATACACTATTGCTTGACCCACTGTTATCACCATGCCAAACACTGAAATTTACAAACAATATTTAGTTATAGATACAAGATATGTTAACATGATATTGTATACAGAACCCATTGATATCAGATATGACTTTTAAATTTTGAATTTTACAAGAAAGTTCAAAATTAAATAAACTAAAAAAACAATTAATTTTAAAAGTTCATTAATTACGCTTAAATTTGTTGGTAGGGTGCAGCCCTCTAATACATAAAATAACACTTGTAATCAATTTTTGGATAAAACTTAACTTATAACATTATATTTGTTTTGATAAATAATAATTAGCTCACATTTCTGTGCACCGTTAAAGAGAGCCCTATCCTTGGGAGTATCCCCAACCTCGATAATCTTAGCTCCCGCTAAAAGCTGCATGATGAGACCGGATGTGACGATCGGCGAAATGCCCAGCTCCATAAGGGTACCTCTGTTTGAGGCGAGGATGACGCGAATCCAATAAAATGGATCTGCGCTGTCTGATGACATTATACCAAAAAGAGGAATCTGTAAAGAAAAAACTCAGTTATTTTCACACACTATCTTAGGTTCTTATAATTAAAATATTAAAGTTATAGAATATAATTGTACGTAAATTAGAGATAGATGTAATAATAAAAAGAAAAACTTAGGATCTTCTTTAATCAAATGTATTTTCAATGTTTTTAAAATTAAGTACGACCAATTAGTGAAATACTGATCTTTATGAAGCTTCCTAAATAAATCTATTTTTCTAATATATAAGGCCAGATACAAGCACTATATCCCTTGAGATTTGATAGCGTTCAGACTAACCTCAAGTTAAATATGTGGCATAACCTCCAGACTTATAGTCTGTACAAGTCAACTAAGTAGTAAGTTCAGGTAAGCTATAATATACCTTACTATTAGCAAACTGAATAAAATTTAAAAAGTGACATTGTCGCAGCTTAAATGTAGTAAAAAAGAGTGCAAATATTTACCTGGCAACATACTAAAAATATGAAGAGAGTTATGGCAGTCCATAGTACTTTCTCTCGAAATTGAATCTGAAAATAAATAATATGTAATAAATAAAAGTGGTCCTTAAATAAAACATTATTATGGGAAGAGTTTATTAAAATTAACGTTCGACCAAATACGCAGACTGAAACATACATTTACTTTTGTTGATATGACAAAAAGAAAGGGCACATTTAGTTGACAAATGTAGTTAAAATTTAATGAGACCAAACATAAATAGAACGAATGTCGTATTTTCTATGAAAAAGTAGATAAGTGTGAATTTGAGTGTGTTCAATGGTACTTACTTTTCTTTCTGGTTTCGCTATTTCAGGCAAAATACTACAGAATGGTTTTATAACCTCGAGGAATTTAACTGTAACAAAATAAAATATTGAATTAGATACATAAAATAAATAATAACCGTTGAAATTGTTCTTTTTGAGTTGTGTACGTAGCATCGAAAAATATTTGCAACTGTATGCTATATTCTTGCAAAGTGAATGTTTGAAATTATTAATTATAAATGAAAATGCATTTACTTACTCCCCATGGTTGATTGATTTAATAATTGAGCCTAACTATAGTTAATCGAAACTCCCGTCACTTAAATTTTGTATTCAACATAAAGAACCACAACTACAGTTTGCAAACTCACACAAAATGAGCGTTCGTCGTAAGCTCTGTCGGCCGTCTTCAAATGACACGTCCACAACGTCACATCACGTGACCAATGATGTTGGCGTGCTCGTAAATGCTTTTAATATGACAGTGAAAGGGTGTCCACGACACGTTGCTCAAATAATTGCTGTGCATTTTAAAATAATCAGAGAAAAATGAAAACATTTTTAAAATTTCTTATTTAAAAAGTTTCTAGCTATTCAATATTTGGCACAAAAATTCAATAGTGTTTTTTTAATGCGCAAATGAAAATTAAACATACATAGGTACCTACTTGGATATAAAATATAAATAAATTATCCCTTTGTTAATTCATATTATATTAATATATCTATTATTGAGTACGTATGGATTAAAGAAAAAAAAACTACGAAAATAAAACAATTTAAAAACAAGCTAAGAAATAATTTAAAAATACAAAATATACATTAAAAATAATATTTCTAAATGCAAATTAAAAACCTTAGGAAATGTTGACTATTTTTTTTTATAAATAAACTGGAAAAACTTACTCCATTCCTTCACTCTGGTTACACATTTAATAATACTCCTCGATTTATGGAGAATTCGAGATGGAATTTTGTGGGGAATTCGTTTGTAGGCAAATACAAAATAGCATACATATTTCAAAAAGTAGGTATGGTCTAGTGAGCAATCTAATTCAACGTCCAATTTAACAAAATCTTGATATAAAATCACCTAATAGTAAAGTATCATATGATTTCCTGGGGCAAATTTATCTCATTGAGATCTCACATCCCCTGAAATGATAATATTTTAATAAAATTACATATTTTATTACAAATAAACACTTTACTTGGCACTGATAAATATTATGTAACAAAAAACCCGTTAATTAGCTAACACTGACATATTAAAAAAAATATAGACAAGAGGAAAAGGCATATGAGGCTTTGCGCATGTTTAAACAGGTTTAAAATCTTCACCGGTTAGAAAGTGATATGTTGATAATTTAACACTTTAATTTTTTAAACATAGTTAATAAACGTTATCTATTTTATTTAAAACAGTAATTTGATGTCTAAAATAAAAATTAATCTTAAACTACGACATTCCGTAAATAAAATTTATTCACCACCGCTTTGTGACTCTTTTCCAAGTTTTACAGGCGAGGGAAGTTCAGCCAAATACCTTATTTTTAACTTTGATAAAACAGACAGCCTGAATGATTTTACTTAATAACACATACGCTATATGTATAATTAACTTATTTTTTTGTGGGACATTTTAATTCATTTAAGAGTTAAAGTATTTAAGAGTTAAATATATGGCAGCCGACTTCCAAATTGACCGTTGGCAGACCCTAGCAGTTTACGAGGCATGGGGTAAGTAGCTGCGCGGGGACTGGTCCCGCGTTGCGTCGGCCTCCGAACAGAAGTCGTACGAGTAGTGAGTACATCGAACTGCAAGTGTTTCGGGGAAGGGGGTTGGCGATGCTCAGCGGTCGTAAACATCCACACTAATAAATATTATTACCGTTTCCTAACTACTTTTAGACAGAAACGGAAAACCAATACAAATGTTTTTCATTTTTTTTCAAAATAACGCTTACTGATTTTAGAGTCCGGTGCCATACATACGCAACCCGAGTGGAAATGGTGGTAATTATTTTGAGATTATCAGAATACGAGACATGTGTGAAATTTATAAGACAATAAAAAACAATAAAAACTAAATAAATGTGGCCTTTGGGGAAAACTACACGCAATAATGGGGATTACATGCTACATTTTTATAAATAAATGTTATACCTACAGAATTGCAATTTACAACTAAATGAACCAAATTTCCATATTACTGAACAGATTATGATTAACACATTATGGAAAAGTTCATATTCCAAAGACATTATGATTCTATACATTTTATAGAATAACGTAACTATATATTATTGTCTTATTCTGATGTTTATTAAAGTCGATTAAAAATTATATGTTCTATACTAGTGCACTTAATTTGCAAAATTTCCAAAATAGCTTCGAAATGATAACGGGGGGGGGGGGCAATGTCAAGTGTAGTCACTTGACATTTGCCCACCTGGGCATTGAGTCTCTAAGATCGGGCCTGGTTAGGGCATTAACGAAGGTTAGAGGATTTTGTCTGAAACAGAATGTTTTTCTGAGACTGTGGGTTTTTCTGAAAAAGTGGTTGCACGATCCTATTATTATAGCGGTTTTATTTTCTATGCTTGTAAGATATGTTTAGCTTTTTATAGGGTAATATCTGTCGCAAATGTTAAATTGAAATGTTTGTTGGTATGAATATAATCTGCTAGGTCTAGTGGATCTGGCGATTTTGTCTTTTCTTATGACACAAGACTATCAATGAACGTTAAACGTGAATGTTTAAGTACATACACTTTAACTATTTACTTATAAAATCACTAATCAATTACTTTACTACAAAGAAACTTGGAATGGAAAACTACATAAAATGACTTTTCAGCAATAGATGAAATAAAACATTAACACATAATTAAACCTATTAAATAAAACAAAGTAATTTAATTGTCAAATACAAAACAAGTACGCCAATGAAACGAAAACGGAATTTTTCTTATCAAATTTATAAGTAAAAATAGTATACATTTATTTTATGTCTTAATGATCTCTGAGCCTATAAAATATATTAATATATTATTTATAAAATATATAAGTTATATATTGTTTCTACCATGTGGGAAATATACTTTTAAAAAAAATATGGTTATGCGGGTATTAGAGTTTTTACGCTGGTAATCCCATATCATGGTATCTTCAGTGGGTGTCGACTGTCAAGCTGTCAAAAAGTGTCGTGACTGAATGTGCGCGTTTTTTGAGTTTAAGGTTAGGTAGGTTTCATGAATTTTGCGGTTGTTTATTTGTGAATAAAAACGACGGGTATCCAATTCACAAAGGCTTTGGAATGACTCCATAGATCTCGGGCAGCTGTGTTTTTGGAATATAATCATTTCACAGTGGGCTTTTAGCAAGATGCAAACGCAGGGACACAGACCTGGTCTTCTAAAACAAAGCAACAAATCACACAAATCCAAATTTAGGTCCAAAGGGGAATTGGATGCTGCATCAAAAGGTTTTTGCACATTTGTTTTTATAAATATAATGGGGTTTTAGGCAACTGTAGATGATATATGATTTGTATTTATTGTAGTTACGTGGTAACGTAAAATTGTGTTTGTGAATACCTGGTAAGGCCTACCTAAGAAATGAGCGACATGAGGCGCCGAAGAAGGTAAGGGCCTACTATTAAGGCTTGAAGAGCCGAAAATCCTGAAAAAAGTGAAGCCTGTAGGGGGCAACATTTATTTGTCGGCTTAAGGGTCGATTTGAGTTTCCTTACAAGGTAAGGGTGTAAGGGTTGACACATAAGGCTCTGGAAGCGTATTTCCCAATTAGGACATTTCTTTGTATTAGGTAGATATGTATAATTAGGATATACGGATTACAAAATGGCGACATTTGGCAATAAGGTGACTTAGGCGAGACTTAGCACCCCTAAGTCCTGCCTAAGTCACCTTTACATTGTCGCCTGGTTTCATTTAGACCGATTACAAAATACCATTAATTTTGCTCATTTGGTCATTGTAAATTTATAGTAGGTTGATAACTCGGTCATTCCTTTATTTTCCATATAAAACTTTTTTTTTGATGTACTATGTGGTCTATATATTGAACTCAGTCACCTGCATTTATCAGGTTATAATTTGTTTCTTGCATAAAAACATTGGACAATCCGGTCTACCACACCACCACAAGTGCTAGAAATTGGAATAAAATTTTACAAATGGGTGGGTGATTAGTAGGTGCATTTTATGGTACTTTTTAAATACCAATGGCAATGCAATATAGGTAAAACGTGTAATATATGAATTGTTTTAACAATAATTTTGCCTTATGCAAATTATTTGTTAAACAGTATTTATTTATTGTGAGAAATTAAATACAAAGTAATTCAAAATTACCTATCCATATTTCGGCACTTATTACACTTCAATTGATTTTGATATTAAAGTAATTTTATTTAAAATTGAAATACATATATTTTTTTTTAGAATGTTTGTGTATCAGATTTGTGTAGACAATAATTGATATTATATTTTAGGAAAAGTTGGCATAAAAGAGTTTACAAAACGAGCAAGGCATGAGTTAAAGAAGGAGGAAAGACGCAATAAATCTCTACAGATTCGGAAGAATAAACGGGACGAAGTCCTTTCGAAGAAACGTTCCATTGGAAGTGGCAGCAGCGCACCATTCCTAACATGCATTGTTCCTCTTAATTCGCAATTGGATGCAGACGGAGTTGTTGCTATCTTGTCCAAATGTTCGGAAAATGCAACTGTTACTAAGTCACCATGTGGCCTCACTCATATTAGGTACTGTAACCATGTTATTTCTATTTAAGTTTTTTCTCACAGGTTATTTTTACAATTGTATCAGGTCAGATCATACAAACTCCTAATCCTAATAATATTACGCCTGTAGCCCCATGTACCGGGTGCCAAATTATAACGTAGCCGCAACATAATCTTTATTTCAATTTATATTAGGTAACAACACATAGTAATTTATTGTAAATTCAATCATAATAAAATTGTATCGCTTACCTTCGGTTCTATATATTTTAATCTTTTAAAACTCCGTATTATTATATTATATTATATTATTATATTATTATATTTTTCAATTGTAATAATTACCTGTGGTAACTTTCTATAAGCCACAAAGTTCCAAAAGTGATTTCATAAACATGAACTCAAGTTTTAAGTCTAGGCTATACTCTAAACTTATTATTCAAAACTCAGGAGTGGGTCTTCGCTCGGTGTTTCAGTTTGTATTCTGTATGTGGTTCTAGTTTTATACCTGATATGTAATCATGTATTGTATGCATGATATATTGTTTGATATGTGTTATTTTCCTTTACATGAATTCAAAATCTAATTGTCATTAATCCACATAAGGGCGCCATTCACAGAAGTCCGCTGAAAATTGATTTTATTCAATAGTAATATTGTTATCTAGTACACTATAACACACATTAGTAAATATCAAGTATTTAATCAAATAAAACATATGTGTAAAGCCAGGCTTTATTCTTTTATTAAAAGTTGGCATGTGATGGTTTTTTTATTATTTAGGATGATCAGGTTCAATTAACGGCTGCCAATATCAAAGTTGAAACTTTTTACACACTGGAATTAAGAAGGTGAAGCTAGTCATTAAATCTATTTAAGATTATAGTACATCATATGGAATACTTTCACATTACAGCTTACCAATGTTCAAGCAACGATTTTCGTTTATTTGCCCCGAAGTGGAAAATGAATTTGCTACGTTAGATGCTTTGAAAGTGGCCGACAGTGTGATATTACTAATGTCTGCAGTTGATGAAGAGCCCATTGATAAATGGGGTGAGCAAATCTTGGCATCATCCATGGCCCAGGGTCTTCCCACGCCAATAGTCACCGTTATGGACTTCGAAAGCCTCAATCCGAAGAGACGCAAACAATCCAAGCAGGATGTTCAGAAAATATTTTCAAAATGGCTGCCAGAGGAAAAGGTATTTGCATTTGAGAAGAACTCTGATGGTTTGAACATGTTCAGGCGGATTGGAAACCAAAAGAGGAAAGTTATTTATCACAGAGACAAAAGGGCAAATTTGATCAGTGAAAAGATAGAATTTCTATCTGCGGATGATAAGGAAAGTGGAATTTTACAAATCACAGGATATCTCCGAGGTGTTCCGCTGTCAGTTAATGATTTAATTCACGTGGTTGGTCTTGGCGATTTCCAAATGCTCCAAATAACCTCTTCATCGGATCCTCATCCCCTTGAACAGACAAAGTGAGTTTTTTTTTAAATTTTGGCATGATCTACCTTATTTTAGATTTAAAAACTAAAAAATGTTTTTTAATTCAAGCAAAAACCCTATTGATGATGTTTCGATGTCTGAGGTTCGAGTGCTAGAAATAGCTGAACCTAGCAAGCAAACAAGTTTATTGTTCGAAAATACACCAGATCCAATGGATGCGGAGCAGACATTCCCTGATGAAGAGGAAATCAAGATGGCCAATGAAGAAGTAAGTTTTCTGACTGCTTGTACTGGAATATTTAGTTTCTGCTAATTAATAATAATTCACACAAATATATTGATTTAAATTATTAATAAAATGATTATAGGTTACAGTGAAACATTTATAAATAAATTAATGATTAAAAGTAGTGATCCTGAGCCTCAATACAAGTAATTAGTTTGGTTGAGCAGAGCCCAATATAATAAAATATAACGTAGTTCACAGTAATTATTTGAAAGTTTAATATATAATTTATATTGTTTCTATTTATTATAATCTTTTTTTTATCATTATTATGCATGTGGTGTTATCTTTTTATTTGAATATTAATAAGGTTTTTTTTACTTTAGTGTCTGAGATTAATTGTTAGCATGCATGTTACATATTGCAATATTTTGTTAAGAGTATCATCTAAAAATAAATAAATAAATGTATGCGCACTGAATAATTAAATGAATATGAAGTCATTTATGTAGATTAGTTATATTGTACTCTACTTGACCGTATTTTATATCAAAATAATTTAACAAACCAGTCTTCACTATGTTTCTTATGATCAAAAATTAAAGAAACTTTCTTTGCTGTACTTTAAATTTATAATTTTAGACCAAACGGAGAATCAAACGAATACCTAAAGGTATGTCGGAGTATCAAGCTGCTTGGATTGTGGACGAGGAAGAGGAAGATGTTTCCGATATGAGCGAAGACGGGGTAGGTATTATTAAAAAATATCCTAATATCAGTTGAGAAAGTAAAAACACTAAGGCGAGATAAAAAATATTTTTTTTATTTGAATGAATAACTAACGGCATATCCCTAATCATCATTCACAAGGCTACAACCAACAATGCGGGGTGATGGGTCTTGACCTCCTGTTAGAAAATTGAAAATACACATTCAAAATTGTATCACTGGGCAGGACTGCCCATATTATCTTCCTTGTTCTAATATATTTAGTGATTCGGACCCGCTAGGGTCCGATATCAGTTAACAGATATTAGCAGCAATGGTTAACCATGGTTATCAGTAGCAAAAGGGTTAACAGATATCAATAGCAATGACATTTTTGTTCAACATGTTTCATGTCTCTTTACTTTAGAGTTGGTACCTGTCCACCTGTCGTCTGTCCTTCCACCCTGATGTTTATAAATAAATTAATAATGTTTTTGCGATAGGCCCTTAGCTTTAAATATTATGACTTAAAGTAGCCTGGGTTATGAAATATTGTTACAAGGCGGTTGCCGAGAGGGGTGCTGACGGGTGAGTGAGTGTGCAGTGTGAAGAGGCGAGATGCGGGAGGGCGTATAGGCAGAGCAGAATAGAGGGAAGGAGCGGACTCGGACTGGCATTCTGGAACAGGAGCGTGCGTGCTATCTTGTTTGAACTTGTGTGTTGTGCTTTGGTTACTTTAAATAATTTGTGTTATTTAATTTTAGAAGTATCCATATCAATATTTAACTTCAAAGTCATTCCAGGCACAAAAACTGTATCAATGCTTGCTATTGACACATACTATATTTTTTGCGGTCAAAAAAAAACTTCCTATTTTCGAAAGTGTATTAATATTCGTAGCAATACTATGCATACATTAAGAATGTTTTCTTTGTGAGGTAAGTAAAACATTTGGCATGTAACAATAAGCCAAATATTTATTTCTGAGTTCAAACCTTTTCAAGCTGTTGTGATGGTGTTTATTTTAACAACTTATTATTTGTCTAAAACCATGATAATTTTAAATCTCTATTACCACATTTTCAGAATGGTGATTACATGTCATGCGCTTCTGAAGAAGTGTCAGATAATGAAAATGAGGAAGAGCAAGAGTTTGACACCATCACAGAATCAGAAGTGGGAATTTCGGATGAGAAGTATGACGCAGAAGTAGATGCCATCGAGGAACATGAAATGTTGGAGAAAATGAAAGCTGCTAAGGAGGACCAGGCATTCCCGGACGAAATTGATACCCCTCAGGATATTTCGGCTGCGGAAAGGTTCCAACGATACAGGGGTCTTGAGTCCTTCAGGTGATATGTACAATAAATCACATTTAATTAAATATTCAGGTTGTAATAGTTAATGCTGGTATATTCTTTAAGTGGCTGTAGTAAGTAGGCTTGACTAAAATTCACTGATTTTTGGAACCTGTGAATTCTCATCACGAGCTTTCTAACCTTAATTGTGCATATAGTAGGTTAGGTTAGGTTGAGAAATTCAACCTGGGGTGTACAGATTACATGTTTAATTAATTTAATATTTTTTAGTAATTGGATCTCAAATAAAAATAAAATATTTTTTTAGGACATCTCCTTGGGATCCAAAGGAGAACTTGCCACTGGACTATGCACGAATATTCCAATTTGAAAACTTTGACCGCACAAGAAAGCGTATATTAAAAGACACAGAAGATAAGCAGGGAGTAATGGTGAGCAAATAAATATTTACATTTTGAGCGGGTTCACATTTTCGCCAATGACTCATATCAATGACTCAATGACTTTTGGCTGCTCTTAGAACAGGTTTTTTAACCTAGTTAGAGTAGCCATGTTACTTCAGAGCAACAATAAATGACTGGTGTTTAATTTGTCTATATTATATTAATTTAATTAATTCAGTGTTATTATATCATTTATTGTTGTAACATCTTATCGTACCATATTGAATAAAATAAAAATAAAATAAAATATCGCCAGTCAATTCATAAAAAGGCTCGATCTCCCTCAATTTGCTAATGTTACAGAAGTGCTACGCAGCATTATTGGGGTTTCTATTTTCAGTGCTGTATGTTTTTCTAAATTTATTTAGTTATAAAATAATATAAAATTATAAAGATGTTTTTCTAATAAATTGAATCGTATATTTACTTAGGTATATATGTTATCAAGGTTTCTGTTTCATTTCTTCCCAGTTGAAGGAGCCATTCGGTAATTTTCTTCTTCGAAATTTTTGCTGTCAAAGATGATGATATTCTTGCATTCCTTATTCTGTTGTACAATTAAGTGCGAGGAAACTAAAGTGCCTTTGTCCAAAACTTGTATTACTTTTCGGAACAGAATGCTGGTTAGTACTAGCTCCTCGTGTTACAATCTTATGATTATTATGTTTATGCAGATTTGCGTGTTTGTGGTAATACATAATGGCCTTACTCAAATCTATATATTGATCAGTGTATCCAGTATCTGACATGCAATCTCACCAATAAGTGAGAATATGTGCTACGTGTTGGTAACAGGCAAACACAGGGCTGAACTTCAACCACATAACGTTAATTTTAATTTACAAACAATATATTCGGTATCGCAATAATGTTATTAAGTACTTTCTTAATATTTTATTAAACAATGATTCCATGATACCCTCGCAACTTGCATTTGAAATCGGTAACCCACTTGGATACCATTGAAAATGAAGAAGACTCTCTTGACCCTTTATTAGTTTATACTATGTCATTCCTATGCAAGGATGTACTCGTGTGCACAATGGAATATAAATCTCGCAAATCTATTAAGGTTGTTTTCAGGGATTTACTGAAAACTTAAAATAGGGGGTTTGTGTTCCCTATTATGAGTAAGAAATCAAATATTAAAAAAAAGCAAAAGTAATTCATCTCTAAATTAAGATTTTTTTAACAGATGGTCTATATTAACAATCCACGCGTAGATCGATAACATAACTTTGACCACGTTACGGAAGTGCAGCGTCAATAACGCTCACAACAAAGGCTTAATAACCTTATAAATAATATTAGCAATCGATGGACCAAATACCCATATTTTTATCGGGTATGGTCTCGGGACACTGTATAAAGTAGAATTTCGGGTGTAATGTTTGTAGAGGGGCAAAGGGGTTTAGAGATAATAACAAGTCAGGGGATTCATATTAAGTTTGATTTGCTAATTATGAAGATTTTTTTTTTAATTGAGTTTACATACCATATACATAACGCCATGAAGGCTGGTGCCTTTTCCGTAGGTATCTTATGCTAAATAGTATTCGACTGTATAAAACGGATGAAAGCTTCTATATAATTAACACTAATTAAAAGTACATACAAACAACAAACAACAAATATACAAATAACAATTTTGATATTGAATTAGATATAGGCTTATCAGCTATGCTGCCTGCCTATTACGAAATAATAATAATAATGAATTAAACGTATCAACGCATGCCACGTGCCACATAATTAAAACACTGTGCGCACTGACAACAATCCAAAGTAATCCTTCCTCTATTTTATTAATGTGTATACAAATGTATATGTATAGTATATTTCAGTTGCACTAACCAATAGGGTAAACCCATATTGAATATACTAAAGAAAAGATATTTTTATAAATTATAATTTAGACATAAGTATATTTTTTATGTCTCTTTTTATATTTTTCTTGTTTTTAAAGGTTTTGATGTCATCTTCCAACTCATTAAATAGTTTAGAGATTAAGTAACGTAAAGTACGTGATCCGTAGTAATTGTTTATACGAGGAATATTCAATGTGTGTCTTTGTGCTTGCCTTGTGGTGTCGGCATGAACTGCTGGATCCTTAAATGAGGTATCTGAATAGTGATCGATCAGGATTCGGTGTGCATTCATTTGCTTCACTGGCAGAACATTGACAAATCTAAACAATCGAGGCTCGTTTTCTCTACTGTAACCTCCAAATAAGTTTACGTTCTTCACTATGAAATTTGGGCGCCACTGTGCACTAAGGCACAGAAAACAACATTTTAAAATAAAGAATTATAAAACATAAAGGTAACACACCGACTAGTAACTCCGGGAGGAGAGCAACGGGTCTCCCTCAGGATCGTGGTAAAAAATAAAAAGATCTGGTTTGCAATTCAAAAAAAGGAATGAAAGATTTAATAAAAAAAACTGTTATAAAAAACAATATAAAAAACACATAACCAAGTTGAACAAAAGATTCCAGGCCGCCTGATCGATCCCTTTAGTTGTGAAATCCCGTTTTTCCTTTCCATACATTTCCTGGAATGCCGTTCGCAAGCCCAAAGGCGCAAGGGTCCTTCCCGAAATGAAATGTATGTTTTTTTTTCCTTCTTCAAATAAATAAGGGGGTAAATATCCCACGACAACCTATTGGCCTATAGGAGCCTATAGTATTCCATAGTAGCTGATAAAAGTAGCTGTTCAAAAGCAGCTGTCAAAAGTAGCTGGATAAAATAGCTGGATAGAATAGCGGGATAAAATAGCTGGATAAAACCCTGAAATGCGAGCAAAAAAGGAATTAACTCGACATCAAAAGGTGGAGAACTAGATCAATTGAAAATCGAGTAACTACTTACCGCTTCCATCTGGAGAACGGGTTTATAGATAGCGCAGTCCTGGCTGGCTAGGTGCGTATCTTTTAATTTCCTCGCACAGCAAAATTTATGATTAAAACTGCGGCCGCCATTCGGGAGCCCTTCACAAACGCCCATGCAACCAAAACGAAAGAAAAAATAATATCCAAAAAACTACCTCCGTGAACGAAACCAGATTACCAGCAGGCAAGCAACAGATTTGCATTAAAGCTAGGAATCAAACCGGAGACATAGATAATAATCGAAATAAACGGCAGATGGCGTTTGTTGGTTTAATCAAGGGGGAAATTCGCTATTTCGTTACAGCCTCCCTCCATAAGAAGTGATCTGGTAGGAAAACCAGAGAACGACGAGCATTGCCCTCAATGCAAACCATACCATTGCATCGAAGCATGAAATTAAAGAAAGAGCGATAACTAAAATTACTACTACGTTATCACATAGGAATATGACTACGACATCTGATAGAACAATCACGGTGCTACGTTGACTTACGTTAGCTTAAAACAGGAAAATAACGCATCAGGAAGACCAAAACCAACAGAATATCCTTTGTTTAGATGTTTACAAATAACAAGTAAAGAAGTGACATCGAATAACAAAAACAGGAAATGTGGAAGAGAAATCTAACTGTGAAAGCGTTCCTATTAACAAAGTTAAGAAAGTCATTATTATTTTCAACTCACCCATTCATTCATCATCACTTAAAGGACCTCCCATACAACGTTCGCTCAAGGCTTACAAACTACAGGAAGACTCATAAGATTGAGAACCTTGCTGACCAAACATACTCGCAGCTATAATCACTTCAATAATAGTGAATTACGCCAAACATTGAAAATAAAAAGTAGTAAATGTGATAGGATTGATGCTAACAGAAAAACGAAAGTCTAGTATCGAGTCTAATAGGAATGATTAAGTTTGATTCGGTAACAATTTAAAGTCTTTAACATGCCACTGACCTAATTTACGGCCATTCAAATCCGATAATTCATACACAAGTGAGGATAATTTTCGAACGACACGGCATTTGATGAATTTAGGTGCAAATTTGGCAATGAAATACTGACCAGCTTTACTTTGTTGATAATTCCTTTTCCAAACAAGGTCTCCTACGTTTAAATCAGCATGTCTTCGCTTTTTATCGTAGAAAGCTTTGTTTCTGTCATGCGATTCGACTAGACGAACTCTAACTTGTTGGAAAATGTCGGCCAATTCACCAAGATCTTGCGCAAAGTTTTGGCAACTACCGAATATTACTTCATCTTGCAATACCGGAGAATGAGAATAAAAGGAGCCACATAGTATGGGTTCTTGCCCATGAACTAGGAAATGTGGACTAAAATTCGTAGTCTCATTAACGGCAGAGTTAATACCAAATTGAACTTTTGGAAGGAGTAAATCCCAGCTACGATGGTCATCTTTAATGAATAATGCCAGCGCAGTGACGATTGTCCTGTTAGTTCGTTCGGTTGTATTAACCTGTGGAGTATACAGTGGACAGAATCGGACATTTGGCACTTTATATTTTGCCATCAAATTATGAAAATCCTTACTGACAAACTGTTTTCCATTATCAGCTATTACTGTTTGAGGAATACCAAACCTAAGGAAAACATCATTTTCTAAATGTTGGCAAACTGTGCTTCCCAAGGCACGCTTCAACGGAAATAGAAGGCAATATTTAGAAAAACAGCAAGTTACAACTAAAACATAAATGTTTCTGTTTCTTGTCATTGGATAAGGTCCAAGTAAATCCATGGATATCATCTGGAAGGGTCTAGTACACATTTTAGGATTACCCATTAATCCTAAGGGTGATTTATTTGAATATTTATAAGCTTGACAATTGTCACACTTATTTATAAATTTTGTAACATCACGATACATAGAAGGCCAAAAATATCTCAAACTAAGTCTCTTATGAGTTTTAAATATGCCAAAATGACATGATATTTCGGACTCGTGATTATCTTTAATTAGACCTTCCCTAGCTTCGAATGGAACTACCAATTTCCAATCATGAGAGCTAGTAAGTTGATATTTACTTTTACAAAATCGAAAAAGTTGGTTATCTTTTACATTGAAATTTGCATAACCACTTGGGTTTGAAGGCACTGCTTCAAAAAGCTTAGTATACCAGGTATCATTAGATAGTGCTGATATTTGAGTAACTGGTAACAAACGAGATAAGCCATCAGGGACAACATTGTCTACACCCTTACGATGGACAATTTCATAATTAAAAGAAGCAAGACGGAGACCCCATCGAGCTAATCTACCTGTTGGGTTTTTCAATTTTAAAAACCACTTCAAACTAGAATGATCGGTATAAATGGTAAATTTTGGTCCACCTTCCAAATATGGACGAAAACGTTCTACTGCAAAAATGACAGCAAGAGCCTCGCGTTCCGTAGCAGAGTAACGCGTTTCTGCTGGTAGAAGTGAACGAGAACAATACGCAATTGGATGGTCTACGCCATCGAAATTCTGCGTTATCATACCACCCAAGCCAAAGGCTGATGCATCTGTATGAACCGAAAAAGGTTTACTATAGTCAGGACATACTAGAACTGGACTAGTAACCAAAGCAGTTTTTAATTTCTGAAATGAATTTTCTGCTTCATCAGACCATCGAAAAGGTGGTGTACCTTTTTTTGAGCTTGTTAAACGAGAAAGAGGTGCTCATCGAAAGTCGAACTCACAATGATTATATCATCAAGGTAGCAAAACACTTTTCCTGCAAAACTGGGATCGAATAGTATGTCCGCTAACCGTTGCATAGTGGCAGGGCTATTACATAGACCAAATGCGGCAACAGTAAAGTGAAACAAATTTCGACCAGGTACTGTAAAAGCAGTTTTCTCTTTAGAAGATTCATCCATTGGAAGCTGAAAAAATGCCATGCTCAGATCGATTGATGATAAAAATCGAGCATCCCTTAAACTATCCAAAATAGTTGAAATATATGGTAATGGATACGCATCTGTGCGTGTAACAGAATTAAGTTTTCTACTATCCAAACAAAATCTTAAGGATCCATCTGATTTAGGAACAAACAATGTTGGATTATTCCACGAACTCTGTGATGGTTCTATTACTTTTAATTCAAGTAATCTGTCAACTTCGTCATTTAATAGTTTTAAACGAGCAGGAGATAAAGGATAATACCTTTGTTTGATCGGAGGAGAATCACCGGTATCTATCGTATGAGTAATTAAAGATGTACGGCCTAAACCCATAACATCTGTGGAAATTCCATCAAACTGTTTTAAAACACAAGTAGCAAGCGATTGCTGTTCTTTAGATAAAGTATTAAAATCGTGAATGACTCGAAGTTTATTCACAGGATTCCAAAAGTTATCCTTTACATCAACATCAAATTTAATTAATTTTACCAATTCAGGAGCTAATTGGAAATGCTTAAAGAAATCAACTCCTAAAATAAGAGAAGCTGAAATGTCCGGAGCAACTAATGCTTTTATTACATGAGAAATATTATTAAATCTAAAAGGCAAATACATATATCCTAAAGGTTTAACGACAGACGAATTGGCTGTGCTAAGATTAATATTTTCTATAGGATTAAGAGTATAACCTAATTTTAGTAATCTAAGGTGAGAGTTAGCACCTAATATAGTGGCAACACTTCCACTATCAAGAAGACCACAAACTTTAATATCGCCTAGATCAACTTCTAAATAAGGACGACGAGAATCTTTTTCGTTCTCAAAATAAACAGAGGCTGCTTCCAAAAATGCCGCATAACAACCTCGAGAAGTTAGTTTTTTGAATTGGATGATGAATTGGAAGGTTCATTATCAGAATTCCTGTTTGGATTGCAATCGGGACACGTGAATTTGGTAAATCCAGGTTTATTGCAATTATAGCACTTTTTTGAAAAGTTACGTGCTATATTTTTCTGATTAGCATTACGTTTTTTAAAACATCTGTCAACCACGTGACCTTCCCGCTTACAGAAAGTACAAGATAAAGAAACACTAGAAAGAGGCAGTGGTTGAGCACTTACCTTGCTATAATTACGTCTATTATCCTTTTTTGTAATTTTATTCTCAACTGTCAAAGAGGAACTAAAATTGTCTGTGAGCAATTTCATGTCTTCAATTTTTCTGCCTACAGATAATAAATCAGTAATCGAATCAATAGGAGACAAAGCAAGTTGGCGCAAATAAAATGGTCTAATGTTATGCATATAGATTTTAATCTTTTCAGACTCGGAAAGAGGATTAGATAAACGACCAAAATATCGTTCCATTAGTGGCACGAACACATGCATAGGCTCATCAGGTTCTTGATGTCTGGAGCGCAAAAATCTAACCTCAATTTTGAAACTAACTGTGACCAATTAGAAAAATTATTGATATTACCACGATACCAAATTAATGCATTTTCTATAAATAAATTATACCCTTCGCGAAGCAACCGCTCTGTAGGAATATTTCTTGCTAACCGTAATTCTTCAATTAGTTCTAAAAATTCAATAACGCAAGTTTTTCCATTATAATGTATGCCTAAATTTAACGGTTTATTACACTCGTTACTTGAAGTAGGAACATTTAACGGTAAAACAGGAGTAGAAGTAGAAGTTCCCGCGTCAACAACAAAAGAATGTGGTACGACTGGTTCACTCTGAAGAACTAACAACAAAATAGATGAAATGCTTTTTTTCATTTTTTTCAATCTCTCGATCAGCAATGGATCTTCAGTCAAAATCCTATTAAGCCTATGATATAAATGAGCAGATTTAGCACTAACGCGTCTTCGCTGATTTTTATCAGAAATAAAAGAAACATCTTCCAGAAAACAACTTAAATCGTCCAACCTAATTTCGCATTCGTGAATTTCAGGTTCGCATAAAAAGCTTGTAGATTTTATAGATTCGCTTGGTTTTTCTTTGCCAAGTGTAACTATTTGTTTACGTAAAATATCCACTGAGTCAGCAGGCGTTTGACCTCTGATGCTAACCTCATATTGCAACTCTGACTTCGAAAGACAGTTCCAGGAAATTAATGGAATCGACATTTTGTATAAAAAAGCAATATTTAAAAAATGAATAAAAAAAGAAATTAAATTGAGAGTACGTCACCAATTTACAGGCACAACACTTTGCTTAGCCGCTACTATGTGATCGACCAGTCGGCTTACAAGACAGTAGAAAATATTCAGTTAGGTATCTGAAAATATTTAAAAAAGTTTAAACAATAGCCAAAAAAGCTTAAACACAAAAATAAACACAGTTTAAATATACAATAGCCAAAATGTACTATTCATAATAGGTAGGTATTTGTTTATAAAACCCTTACAAAAAAGAAATGACATTTATGAAATGAAAAAAAAATGAACCTCTTCTAACAAAAAAAATATAACCAAACATAATAAACATGTTGTCTCTAAACGAAATATAATGGCTTTGTAACCATTAATAACAAAAAAGAAAAAAAATGTGATAAAACATTTTATGGACAGTATCTGACTGTACCCGTTCAAAAGTAATGTACATAATATGTAATTGCAATTGATTACAAATATAGTAATTTTTTTTTTTTTAAAAAAACATTTAAATATTTACCAATTTACAATGTATATGGGAAGAAACACTCATGGCGTTACTAAAAATAACTCACGTCAAAAACAATAACAAATTCGTTAAATTTGTAGGTAGCAGTTAACTAAAATGGTACATAATAAACTTACAAAAAAGTTAGGCATTTAAATTACAATCTACAATAATAATTGAAAACCAGATTTTTATTTTTTCAAAAGGCCGTCACGTTGGGAGCCAATTTTTTATATGTAACCTCCAAATAAGTTTACGTTCTTCACTATGAAATTTGGGCGCCACTGTGCACTAAGGCACAGAAAACAACATTTTAAAATAAAGAATTATAAAACATAAAGGTAACACACCGACTAGTAACTCCGGGAGGAGAGCAACGGGTCTCCCTCAGGATCGTGGTAAAAAATAAAAAGATCTGGTTTGCAATTCAAAAAAAGGAATGAAAGATTTAATAAAAAAAACTGTTATAAAAAACAATATAAAAAACACATAACCAAGTTGAACAAAAGATTCCAGGCCGCCTGATCGATCCCTTTAGTTGTGAAATCCCGTTTTTCCTTTCCATACATTTCCTGGAATGCCGTTCGCAAGCCCAAAGGCGCAAGGGTCCTTCCCGAAATGAAATGTATGTTTTTTTTTCCTTCTTCAAATAAATAAGGGGGTAAATATCCCACGACAACCTATTGGCCTATAGGAGCCTATAGTATTCCATAGTAGCTGATAAAAGTAGCTGTTCAAAAGCAGCTGTCAAAAGTAGCTGGATAAAATAGCTGGATAGAATAGCGGGATAAAATAGCTGGATAAAACCCTGAAATGCGAGCAAAAAAGGAATTAACTCGACATCACAAGGTGGAGAACTAGATCAATTGAAAATCGAGTAACTACTTACCGCTTCCATCTGGAGAACGGGTTTATAGATAGCGCAGTCCTGGCTGGCTAGGTGCGTATCTTTTAATTTCCTCGCACAGCAAAATTTATGATTAAAACTGCGGCCGCCATTCGGGAGCCCTTCACAAACGCCCATGCAACCAAAACGAAAGAAAAAATAATATCCAAAAAACTACCTCCGTGAACGAAACCAGATTACCAGCAGGCAAGCAACAGATTTGCATTAAAGCTAGGAATCAAACCGGAGACATAGATAATAATCGAAATAAACGGCAGATGGCGTTTGTTGGTTTAATCAAGGGGGAAATTCGCTATTTCGTTACACTACATTCAGCTCTATATTCCATTGGTACAATTTGCTTTAGTAGCCTCTTTTATAAGTTGTCGATTTTAGAGATGTAGGTATCAAAAGTGAGTCCCCACACTTTTACCCCATATGCTATAATAGAGTCAATGAGGGTTATATAAACAGTTTTTTTTTATTTTATATGGCTGAGTGTTTTTAATGTAGAATAATATTTTATATTTTAAGGAAGTACCTTAATTTATCACTTAGTATTTCAATATGAGTTAAACCAAGGTATTTATGATTATCGACAGTTTCGAGAAACGGACATACGCAATGTTGCGTGTCAGAAACAAGACATGCGTATGTGTGGGCCTTGATTTTGACCTCACCTCTTCGTATGTAGATTATTAGAAATGATTCTGTTTTATATCTGTTCATTTTAGATTTTGTTTTTAATTTTTAGCCCGGATGGTACGTAACTCTACATATCAAAGATGTGCCCAAACAAAAATGGGAATCTTTTCAGACCACTCGGAAAAATGGATCCTTGGCCATTTTTGGTCTGCTACCGCACGAACACAAAATGTCTATTATGAATGTGATGCTTAAAAGAACAGGTATTAGCGGGGAACCCATCAAGAGCAAAGAGAAGTTGGTCTTCCAGTGTGGGTACAGAAGATTCATCATTAACCCAATTTTTAGTCAACACACTAACGGAAATAAGCACAAGGTTTGTAAATCAAGCCTAAGTTGAGTAGAGCTGGAACATAAACAAATAGTAATATGTCAACATTGAAATCAGAAACTCAAAAACTTTCATCATGGTTTTGTCATGGTTCAAAAACTTTTAACACATTCAGCTCTGTACATCAAACACGCAGACACACGTTGCCACCCGATCGACGAAGTACGTTGACTGAATGGAATATCCCATGACACCCATTTTTTAGTTTTAGTTATATTTTTTTATAATTGGCAAACAATACGTACAAAACTATGAAACTGTTTGTTTTTTATATTTAATATTATATTGACATAGCTTTTGTAAATAAAATTCAAATTATTTACTGCCAAATCCATCAAAAACATTTTTAATTCACTAGCGCACTTCAAACAATCAAACGTCTAAACCAAACTAAAATGGAAAAAATCAGCGATTAGTCTATGCCTTTCATGAATTTAGGTATACGCTAAATGTCGTGCTTTTAAATATTAATAGAAATGCAGTAGGCCGATACGTTTTTAACACATGCGATAACTGGCGTATATATATCAATGACTTGTGTTATATGTTAACGAGTGTTAAAATTAATATTTTTTTGTTTGTAGATATTATTGATGAATTCTCTGATTTTACAATGTAGAGTTTAAGACAACGAACGTTTTTTTTGTTATTTCATTCTGTAATATTTCTAGGTAAACGAATATTGTAGTTATCAATTTTTCGGATCTAAGTGTGCTAACAATACACATTAATCATAAACTCCACACTGTAAGATGCAGAAACGTTTTTTCTTTGTACACAGATCCATCTATTTATACGTGCAAATCTTACAGATGCAACAATAAATTTTCATACATCATGTCAAGTCATGATCCTCCTCCTGAGTGATGTCATCCTTCTTGATTTGGTTTTGAAATGTTATCTTTGAAATTGACATTCAGACACCAGGTCATTCAGATTGCAGGTCGACAACTACACGGATCGTGCTTGAGGCACTTCCGATAGATCATTTTGCTACCCATCCATGCAATAATGTTTCAAAATTTGTACACTTTTTATGTTATCGAAACTAATATTTTTTTTAGCCTTTAACCATCTTGAAATAAGAAGACAAATTACTTTGACAAATGTATAGCTAACTTAAGTTAATACACATGCAACTTTTGTAAACATGAAATTGGAAAGTATCGAGTGCTGGCAACCTGTGTATAAAATATTTAAGAATTATTACGATTAATTTAGTTAAACACATTGTTACATTATCACATTTTTATGTAATATGCATTATTATTATATTACGAGAGTCTAACCTCACCTTGTCAATTCGTTCGCTGACTGACTCCAAACCAAATCTGGTGGAAATGCAATCTAAACTAAACAATACATTATAAGCTAAATAATACAAAGGGCTAAACCGGACATACAGGTGAGACCTATTAAAGAGGGAATTCAAACTTTTTGAAGGAGAGAGTTATAAGTATTTATTAGGTTGACGCTCATATAATTTATTGTAGTTAATTTGTTTTTTTTTTTAATATTTTTCAGTATGAACGATTCTTCCAACCAGCCTCTACCTGCGTAGCAACATTTTTTGCTCCAATTCAATTTAATCCTTCGTCCGTTTTATGTTACAAGGTAAATTTTTTTTTTTTATTTATCTATTATATTTTTTATATTTATTTTTGTTTTTTAGTTTTATTTAAACGGCGTGTAATTGACAATTTTGTTTATTAGTTAATTAATTCATGAGGTAGGAGCAGAACTGCTATAAATGTCAGGCTGGTTAGGTCCATTGTGAAAGATTGGAGAGGACATACTATAGGAATAGGTTAACCTGTCGGTAGCTAGCTGTTGCAATTCATAATCCTCCTTAATCATCCGGATGTTTTGTGTGTTTTATTAAACACAATATCTTGGAGCTAACTCCCGGTGCTATTGCTAGTTTTAACAGGTGATGGTGTTTTCTTAGTTATCAATCTATGTTTTTACATAGTCTTTGTTTGGGGAAAGGAGTTAAATATAGATCTACGTAGGAAATTCCATTATGGAATAGGTCTAGAAAGAAAAAAATTGAACCCAAAATTTGGGTTTTCATAAAAACACGTTTAATTTTAGCTCGATGATCTGTTCGATTAAAATAATTTGGTTTGGCTAGTTGGGAGCTAATTTTAGAACACGCAAATCATTTGTAACAGCCTCAAATAAATTTAAAAACCGATTTACTGAACTTTCTTTCTCTAAAAAGTAGATATTGTACTGTTTATTTAATGACATCACTGATTATTGTAGTTTATAAAATTGACAATGATCTCGTTGACAATTGTTAAATGAAAATTGACAATGATTAACCAACGATGATCTCGTTTTTGCTTCCAACAGGGGTGGGGGGGGGGGGAGTTAAATGTTTATATAAACAGGTTGAAATAGATATTATATATTATGTACTCATTAAATAATATCATTTTAAATAGCTGATGAATAACATGGCATCTTGAACATAGCGCTCAATTTTATAGTCAATTACACCTAAATATATTACACCTAAATATTTATATTGTTATATACAGGATGGTTAAGACATTTTCCGAAGACTTAATTGGGGTGTTTGTTTCCCTATTATGAGTAAAAATTATAAGAAAAAAGAATGTGGAACTAATTCATCCCTAAATTAATATTTTGTAATGAAATATGCGTAAAGCAGTCGGAATATTGTTGTGAGCCAGCCAGCTGCACTAAGTACAGCTCCTCTTCATAACGCCTTCTTCCCTAAACCGGCAAGTTTGTTTGCCACGTAAGTTACCTTTTCCCGTCCCTAACCAACGACCTTGACAAAAAAAAACCACCAAACACAAATGCTGATAGCGCTAAACTAGGTCATCTGAGATGCAGTATGTTGCACTGTTTATTTCTGAGCGAGCGAAGGTAGAGGGGTTTTACATAGGCACATTTGCTATTGGAATAGAAACTTAAAAAAAAATATTTGTAATTGTGATGAATTTTTATATATCGTCCTAGAAAAAATTACCTAAAATCGCAGGGTCTATTACCTGGATCAGTTATTGGAAATGGTCTCGGGACATGGTGTGTAAATAACCCGCACAAACTATATTTTCTGCTGAATTACAAAATTAATTTGGTAGAAAAATTGCTCGTGTTTAAATTCTGGTCAGTTATTCAAAAACTTATAAATGAATAATTTAATTCTACTTCTAGATTAAAAAGGATACAAATCTGCAATTGGTCGCATCTGGTTCTTTGCTCTCTTGCACTCCAGACAGAATTATTATCAAAAGAGTTGTCTTATCGGGACATCCGCTGAAGGTTTGAAATTTTAATTTATGCCCAGAATGTCCCCTTAAAAGAATACTGCTAACTTTGACTTCACCTTGAATACATAATGCATATACATATGTATAGTTTAAATGTAATTTTATTTTTATAATATGTTTAATATGTTTCGGCTTTCCTGTGCAGTCATTTCAAGGTGAGCTCAGGAGCGTATCTTAATATAAACAACAAATTTATTTTCATTATTTACAAATAATTACAAACTGCCAGATTAGCTTTCTCTAAATTGACATTTGAAAATAAAAACCAAATGCAAAATTTACTTACAACCTCAATTTTTAAACAATACTTTATTATTGCAGGTCAACAAACGTTCAACAGTTGTAAGGTTTATGTTTTTCAACCGAGATGATGTGCTCTACTTTAAACCCTGTAAACTAAGAACTAAATATGGGCGGACTGGACATATAAAGGAAGCATTAGGTATTATTTGTTTTACAAACATACTCCTATGTATCAATTTTTCACATAACGTGTCAACGCATTGCCTTACAAACTTCATTGCCTTACTAACGTCTCATTTTATGAGCGAGTAATCAATTTTTATTAGGTGCCTACATTCATATTTCCAAGAAATAAACATGTCAAGTTTTATTTTCAAATATAAAATACCACTGAATGTGGTTATGAATTTTATTTATGTAATTCATGCAGTGAGACATTTGCATATCACCGCTACATGCTTTGAAATTTGTTATTATATTTTTAATTTTATTTCTAGGTACCCATGGCCATATGAAATGCGTTTTCGATGGTCAGATCAAGTCTCAAGATACAATACTGCTGAACTTGTTCAAAAGAGTCTTTCCAAAGTGGAATTATGAAAATTGTATCATCAGCGAGCAGTCACATCATGATACAATGCAGCAATAACTAAAAATATCTATGAAATATTAATTATTATTGCTCCCTATTCCAGGAAGACCTTTAAAAACAACTTATTAAGAAATAGTTACCAAATATATTCAATGAGATGAGTATGGTGCTCTTTCAGAATTTGCATTGTAATTTTTATACCTTCTTTTTTTTTTTTAGATATGTATGTATGTTTACATAAAACATTAATTATCTGCAACTTTCGTTTCGCTTACATGTCCCACTACTTTATTTTATTTATTTATACATACATACAGTTTTTATTATAATAATATAATTACAAAGCCTAACCTAACTGAGCCACGTAGTACGGTAGATTTTATTTACGGTAGCGTTGTAATGGCCCAGTTGCGAGGTTAAGGACCGTAGTTAAATAGTGTGAAGTATGTAAAAAAAAATTGCTAATTAGGTTGTCAGGTTATTGAAGCACGGTTTACAGGTGTCACTATATTCATTTGTTACACATAGAAATATGAACAATTAAATAACTCCATAATATTGTACTGAGCATGAACGGTGACAATTAGCGCGGAGACGGGACTCTCGTCCAAGCGCTGATATTAGGCATCTTAAGTGAGAACTGAACTCGGTTATAATTTCCACGCCGTTCCGCGTGGTGTCCAGGTTTGACTTAATAGGCTGAAATAGATTTCCGACAAACGAGTTGGTTTGAAAGTAATTATGAGAAATGATACATTGGAAAAGTACACAATTTCTGTTAAAATAATTCAACTCATAATTCTTAAAATACCAACCTCAATTTTTTGCACTATATCACAGCAGACACTTCAATTTTATTTATATGTATGTATAGGTAAAACTAAATTATATTTTAATTTGTTATATAAATGACAGTTACATTTAAATCAACTAAACATTAAATACTTAATACCTCATTCATTCTGTGCTGATATTTTGTCATTTAGGTAATAGATTTTATCAAATAAATTAGACCACTAATTTGTAATTTATAAGCGCGAAATTATTTGCTAACCTTTTACGCTTTATGTACTGATAAATGATATTGAAAAAATACATTCATTAATTAACATTAAAATTGCGTACCTCTTTGAGTCACGTGTCTATCGTTTTATGTGCTCCTGGTAGTTAGTTAACGATAGCCTTCAAAATTTTGTTTTTTCACAGTTAAAAGTTAATAAATATATATAATACATACATAATATAGCTTATATTGAGATTGTGGTAGTGTTGGTGCTTTTATTGGACTATTAGCCCAAAGGTGACGGGTTTGAATCCGCACATGGTCATACAATTTTTAATGCTCATTGCCAACATCTTCCCTGACTACACAGGCACAATTTGTCCTAGTTGAGTAGGGTCCAAAATAATTGCATGTGATTTTTAATAAAATAATTGTAGGTTAGCAATTATTTTATTAAAAAAGAAAAAACAAATTACATTTACACTTAATACCTCCTTATTCATTCTATGCTCCTGATACTTAGTATTTAGGTAAGAGGTAAAATACTTGTTTGTTTCATAAGACACAAGTTTTAAAAAGATTATCACTCACCAAAACGCTGGAGCACTACATTTTCAGTAACATGTTTCGCCTCTTCCCGATAACTTTAAGTCAACCATCAGATTTTTCTGTTATATTATAAGGCAATAAGTTTTGAAAGAAGTGGTTGCAAGGAAGGAATAAAGAATTTCTCGACAATAATTTAATATCTGCCCATAATTCATATTTTGGCCCTTTTGGCGTTTCCGCCTCTAGGTGCGTCATAATGGGTACTCGCAATCATCGCTTGGTCGTATTCATCGATAGACCATTTGCGTTTTCCTTCTGTCAGAACGGCCTGCCTCAGACTAAAGGATAATTTCATCTTTTCTAGAGTCTGCAAACACCAAAATAACTTAGGTACTTACCCAAGGATAGATATTTTAGGTTGTAAATAAACATCCATATTTACCAAATATATTTTCGTAAAAAGAATAATGTAGAAATAAAAAGTGCACTTATCATATCATACTTTATTAAAAGCATTGTTTTACAATCATTATTAATATATCATTAAAAGTTCAAAGAGAATCATTTATAATAAAAGAGGAGATGTAGAGTATTTGCACATTTCTTTATAAGCACAGTTTTTGCATAATATACTGGCGGGTGCTATATTTAAAAAAGAAACTACTCCATATTTGTGGAGTAGTTTCTCCATACCTTCATATTTTTATAAAAATATAGAGGTTTCTTGTCAATGATCGCCACCTCAAGTATTATGCAAATAATAGGGCACACTTTTATTGTTAACATCGTAGAAAATAGAACTGACAAGACGAAAATACAACAAAAAAAAACATTTGATTCATAAAAACAATACCGCGAAGTGGATAAAAATTAAACTCGTATGAATATAAAACAGGGAATGAAAAAAAAAAATTAAAGGTGCTAAGTTTAGTTAGTAAGTTATACCCTTTAGCTTTTAGCTGCTCTTGATCAGGAGGTCCTGGGTTTTTAAACTCTAGTTGGTCAAATTCGGCTAGGTCATTTTTTTTACTGAGAATATTCAATGGTGTTTGTCTCTAAAGTATTGATTGATTTAGTTAGAACAATATATAGATAGACAAAAACACATTCAACTACAGACTTGCGAGATAGACCTCACATTGCATCACAAGGATGACAAGGTAGTTGGAACTGCCCTTCTCCCTTACGACAAAAGCCATACGAAAAATAAGCAGAAGAGGTTGCGACCGCCAACGTCAGTGATTAGTTCGTCGAGCACATAGTGAACTACTGTCTGAACTGACTATCTCAGTAAGAAACTCTCTGGAGAGATCTGAAGAATTTATTATGCAACTTCTGATACAATCCTAGGGTTCCACTTTTTATAAAAATAAAAACAGAATTACATAATAAGAATAATTCGAAAAATCAATATTACATACATACAAAAGCCGATTTGTCAACCCTATTCGTACTGTATTTTTAATCTCTTGGCATTCCCACTGTATTACTGAATGTGATAATTATCAGCCAGATAACGTAGAAATAAACAAAGCTAATAAAGAAATCATAAACAAAATAGAAATTCCATTAATGGCAGTAAACATAAGTAAATAACAAAATCAAACCTATGAATCATACACAATCAGAATTCAAACATAAAAATACAATCAATGGTTTAAAAAAAAAAACAATATTAACTTATTGATCATTCATTGTTTTGTCTTGTTGAGATATTTTAGTACATTAAAACAAAGCATTCTGAGGATATATTTGCCAGGGAGTGTGTTTAAAATGCATCTCCTAGAACTGTTGATTGATAGCTTTTTTAATTTATTTTATTTAAAGAAGTATAAAACGGCGATTATTACATAAAACTAGTTGCAATATGTACACAGCTATAGGTACTCAAAAATTTCTTAATTGTGAATAAACAATATAAAATTGTGTAAGGCAAATTTGAGCATAGACGGCGGGTGTATGAGAGTACTCGCATGTTATTTATTTGGGTATGTTTTATTAGCATGTTTATGTAATAGTGTCTACTTTAAACAAAGCTTTAGTTATGCACATTAAAAATGTCAGCGTCACCAAATCTTGCATTGTATGTGATCATGACTTCCCTGTCCAAAGTTGCATTCTAAGCATGATTGCTCAAAGCTAGAATGTCTTACACCTTTTCGGTATTTGAAGAATTATACTGGAAATTAAATAAACACTATTGAATCGATTATGGGTAACTTAATGGAGGAAGGACATGCCACAATGTTCCACAGTTTTCCAGGCACTAAGTTGTAGTTTGTAATAATTGAGTGTGCCTAATAATTTAAATGCCTAATGAACCTTTTTTAAGCCTCGCATTTATTATGCAATTATGTTAAACTGCTGTGGAAACTGCCCGCATTTGTGAAACATACTTTAGGGTACTCCGTACAAAAGTGGTATAAAAAATAACATTTTAATAAAAAGAGTTTAAATTCCGAATCGGTTTACAGGCTCTTATAACAAAATTAAGTGTTACGAGTTAATGTTTTTATGATTTACTTTAACTTAATCCGTATACTATTTAACTTCATTATTGAATGCATTGTCCAAATCATTTGTATTTCTTGGAAAATATTTTTTTACACTTTAAAACCTTTAGACTCGATTTATTAGCCTTGCAATAGGGAGATCAAAGTTGGTTTGAATAAAACTGTAATCGTTATCACTTCCCACTAAGATGTGCAGTTTTAAATCATCTGCATACTGAACTAGACTTGTCCTGACGAGTTAAATAAACATGAAGATGTTAACCCTGCATTATTTCAGTGGGGACAGAAAAAAGTTCAATTTAAGTCCATCGACAACTGTCTGATAACGTGTTTAATAGCGAAATAAGCCATAGTAGCAGATCTCTACATACCTAATAAATGCAAATTTCTAATTAATAAGGAATGATTCAGAACAGTCACTATAAATTGCGTCGACGGCTAAAGTGTGTTCAGTCAGCTTTGTGATTACTAATCGTTTTTTTATAAATCCAAGTTGTGAGGACAGTGATCATCATTGATGGGTAATAAAGTTGATCACGAACTATTTTTTACATCTTACTGAAGACTGATGAAATTAGGCAATTTATAATTCACAATTCGGTGCAGGTTATCAAGTTCTTACTTATGGCCCTAAATTACAAACTTGAATGCTAATCGCTGCATGAAATATAATTATAATTCGAAGGACATTTTCTTGATGAAACGTATTTGATTTTTAGAATAGTATACCATTAAAAAATTGTTTATCATTTATCAGTTTCAATTTTTAAAGATAATTGAGGAACACGTGGAAATTTGACTGATAGAAAATATTGCGATCCTGCCACTAAACAAATATAAAATTAATCTATTATAAAGTGTCTGGAAGTTCTTCGCGCATCAAAGAAACAGATTTAAAAGGCACGGGGCAAAAATGGGTTCATGGCATTTTTTATTGACACTAAAATAGACAATTTAAGGTTGATTGCAAGGCTGCGCTCTGTAGTCACTCTCGTTTTGTCCATGAATGAAAAAATAATATCAAACGAAAATATAAAATGTTATTGTTTTACAAAATCAAATAACATGCTGTGGTCTGCCTTTAAAAATTGTAATGACACATACACACACTCTTTCTGACTTTCACTTGTGATGTCAAAAATAAGAGTAACAAGGAGGAAAATTAAGTAGGAATAATTAAATATTTACAAAAAAGTTTAATATCTGTTATAACCACGATAGTAAGGTTTTTTCACATTACTTTGAGCAGAAAGAAAAATCAACTGAAAGTATAAATATATTTAGTGATTAGACGTTCAAATGTAATTAGGTTGATAAATATTTTTATCCCTCCCCTTTCTCAGTCACATATTCACTTCTAGATTAAAACAGTTTTATTTGTTAAAGGACAGGTTAAAATATTAGGAATTGCTCAATGCATTTGAGATGTTGCCTACCTACATCACAGTAAATCATGATAAAAAGATAATTAGGTAATAATCTCATTATTAAAATAGTTACATATCAATACCTTATTAGCCATTAAAGGCAAAAAAAAATCCACTTCATTAATATGACTAAACGGTTTGCATATTTTATTTTATGTAAGGTAAATTAACTTTACAATAACTGGATTAAGAAAAAAGCTGTTACAAAGAATACAAAAAAAAGGTTTCAAAATATTTTTTTGATAAATTGTTAGTCACCAATTTTTAATATAATAACTACTTATTCATTTGAAATAGTAAATAATGCCAAAATCACTAAATATTTCAGGCAGTTAATGGCATAAAAATAAAGCATTTTCAAATGGATTTTTTAGATAGAGCAAGATTTTTCACAAAAGATGAGTATTAGACTTCAGTTTGCCTTTTTTATTGCCACTAAGAAGTACATATTAATTTATTTCATATGCATATACATAATTGTTAAAATAAAAAAAAAAGAATTTCCGAAGAATTGAATAAAAACATTGTTTTATGTATACACTTTTTCAAAATTGACTTTAAATTAGTTGAGGCAACGAGAACAGTATTGAAAATAAAGGTAAACTTGGTGAACGAAATACACATAGTGCTAATTTTTCAAATAAATTAAAGATAATTTAACATCCGGAGAGGCGATTAAAATACTAAGACTAACTAGTCATTAATGTTAGTAAACTGTTTTAAATCTTCCCTTTCCTGTTCCGGCGTTTGAACTTTGAGGATTCGTGTTGATCGGGAGAGCAGGTTGACGTCTTTGTAGTACTACCCGTAGGTGACTGGCCGGACTTACTATAGAGGTTGTTTAGAAACTCTTCTAAGTTCACGTCGTGACTGGAAATGTAAGAACAAAATGTATAAAAACAATGCAATTTTTCAAAAATATTCAAATCAAATTTGTTAGAATTTCAAACTACTTTAACGACAGGAACATTGGATTACTGTGATTGAATAATAATGTTTGAGGTATATTAATTGAATTAAATTTATGAAATAGAAATTGATCATGCGACAAATTAAAAAATTAAAAAAAAACACCGTATGGGATAATAAGAGGCCTCTTCCCGAAAGAACCTATCTCTGTCTTGCGCGTGGTCCCAAATCATTCTATTTCATTTCATTGGCTTATAAGAATAACACTTTGTGATGTTATAGGATAATGTATTTTAAAAACTTGTATTTGGAATTTAAAGAAACAATGTAATTATATCTCAATTTCAGAATATGAATAAATTATCATACGTTTATCGGTTAACAATCAATTCAATCAGTAACAATAACAATCAGTTCTTCACCTCAGTTTTGATGAGAATGGTATTAAGGCATAAAAAGACAAAAACGGCAAATGAAACCACAAAAAAACTATAGAATATAAAACCTATTCGACTGTTGTTTTGTTGAGGCGGAAGCATTTGGATTGGCGGAAGCAGTTCCGGAAGAGCCTGGGATGGAAGTGTTCCCTGGGGAAGTGGCACTCGTATTGTTTCCACTGCCTACTCCAGCGCCTGCCTTGTTACCCAGGACTATCCGGTATTGGACTACATGACAATCGGGACGCAAGTGCTTCAGGTTTTTCTTCTGGAAAAACAATGAAAATTAGGGTTTTCTACTGGTGATGCAAGTCATTTAAAATATAAAAGTATGTACAGAAAATGCACCAAGATTATTTTTTTACTAGTTTATAGGTTCATTTTATCAGAGAAACCTGGAACAGACAACTAACTCCCTTATGCTAGGGTTCAAACCTTATCTTTAAACCCATTAGGTCTGATACCAGATGACTCGTGCTAGTGGAACTTAAAATGGGTCACTTCATTTTAGAGTCCCTTAATATTATAGTTTTTTTTCAATAAGTTAAAGAAATAGTCTTATTATTTTTTGCACATATTCAACAGTTTTTAATATTATTTAGTTATTTCAATAATTAGTACTGTTTCAGAAATTAGAAAAAAAATATGTAACCTTAGCTAATGCTGAGCATTTACGATTAAGTCAGTCTGGACCATAGGATGTACAGGTGTACATTTATATCGAGTGATGTCTTTTTAGGGGGTTGATCTATATCGACAACTAAATCGGTCTCGCGAAAAAAAAAAGTAATAATTAAAAAAAAATAATCTAAAATCATTATTAAAAAACATTGTTTTTGATTTGCTTTATTTGGGCGCGAGGTCGATGCCTGACCACACTTACGTGTGGTCAGGCATCGACGCTAGCTATCAGCTCCTAAAAGGTTTGTATCGACCAACCAAACATCCTGTATAATTAACATAATATTACTGGAGCCAGCTCCAAAATATTACATTATACATAAATAATAACGAAATAGTAGTTGTGAGAATAAAAGGATCCACATTAGGGAAAAGTGAAAATCCTATTAAAATCAGACAGCGCTTTCGGATTTGTCTCTAGCAAATAAACAATATCGTTATATAATAAAATTGTATGGATTACTAACTTGACAAGAAGCCCATTGTGTGATCTGATAAACAGCTCCATCCATGCAAGCATAGAATACCAGCACAAGACCCCAAAAACTGGTTTCAGCCCAAATATCCCCCTGAAATAAACACACATCTAGATATAACACATATATTCAAGCGGAAACCTTCCAACTTTTTTATTATATTTTAATAGATGTCCAGCAATGTCAGATTTTACAGCTAATGTTTTTACAACAGCCCTGCGGACGTTTGGCGCGCACAGTCCTAGTCCTTTATTCTTCGTCAATTAGTTAATCTGTTTTCGAGTGATCGAAATTCAGAGAAGAAACTTAAAATTTACATCCTATTATTTGTGTAATATTTTAAGCAACCTCAAATGAAAAAAGTCTAACGTCGGCCGCACACGCAGCCACTTGTGGTCGCCGCTGGTGGTTGTCATGAGTGGCTTGATAAGGTCACTAGTGGCAACCACTATTTCGGGTCTGGACAGGTGTCACGTTAATAGTGGTAGTCGGTACGCGATGACTGAATTGCTGAGGGGCTGTGCTGTGACCACATGTGGCGCGGTATCGGTGGCGAGCAGTAGCGACACAGCCATTAAAACAAATATTTTTCTTTTTTGAACAATTCAGTTTTCTTAAGTGAGTAACCAGATTCAGTTAAAACTTAGTTTCAAAAATATTGAATATTTTATATAACAGCCAATGTTATAGCGAATAGAGAAAAAGGTAAGAAGGGCAACGATAGGACTAATTAAGGCCGCGTGAGGCTATTTACATTATTAACATTGAAATAAGTTAATTCTACGCCCGGAGCTTGTTTCGTATTAAATTGTGTATGTCTAAACTATTATTTAACTCAATCCCATGTTAAAATCCTGTTGTTGGTTGTGAGATTGCCTACGCTGGCAATGATTGTGCTTTTCACTGCCAAGGTACTGACTGATACACCCCTATACAGCTTTAATGCGGGGCCGTAGATCCGCAGGACCAACGGACATCCGGATCGCAAAGGTTGGTGGCGGAGAACAATCTAACCCCTTCGTTACATTGACAAACTCACCATTTCTATCATTAGGTATTTTTTTGGTAATAATTTTCTAAAATAAGCAGTTTAATAAGCGCCCGTAATTAGGCCGTTTACATCCCGGGCAGTCGGCTAATGTTTTGTTACAGATTAAGTGGTACGGATTGTAACAGATTAAGTTGAACAATTTTCAGTTATTGACATTTTTTACTTTTTTTTTATAAATAATTGTCATGACCTGGGTCATAAACAATCATTTTTATACCCTACTCAACTAGTCGAATTGTGCTTATGCTAGAGTAAGGGAAGATAGTGATAATGAAGCGTTAAAAATGCTATAACTAAAATGTGCGGATTCGAACTTGCAAGTTAATAAAAAAAAATCATGTACTTGGTAGCCAAAGCAGACTTTTCTAAAAATATATAAAACTGTAATGTAATGTAAGCATTTCATATGGGTTTTGGAGCTGACAAAAGAACCCTTTTCACAGCTAATGCACTCACTGAGCGACTACTACATATTCTCAAGAAATAACAATATAAACACGCCTAAATAGCACATCCCAAATAGGTTAATGTTTGTAAGTAAGCCATAAATAAACGAACAATAGAACGTGGGTTCACTCCTTGAAACCACCTCTAACCAGTAAAAACAAAAAACCAGTCTTACCTCCTTGGCTGAATGTCTTATTTTGCACTGTGAGCAGGAACGAGCCGCATAGCATGGCCGATCGGTCAGTACCCGCTTGTGTCGCCTTCCGCAATTGGTGCAGCGGATGGTGTTGGCCGCAAATTCCATTTTTTCATGAAGCTGCGCCAGGAGGTCATTTAGTTCGCTCCAAGCGGCCTCCACGTGATGCGATTCAAGAACTCTCCTATCATATGCTGAACGCCGTTCCTTTAAGAGGGTAAAAATATATTATTTTCATTTATACAAAACAAGATAATTCAAATACGAGATCTATGAATTTTAGATTGGTGTATTTAAAATTACTACTGTCCTTTTAGGTGGTTGATCTATACAATCAAACATTAAACAACAAAATATATTGGGAAAATGTTTCCCAATTACGAGAAAAACAACTTTCAAATTTAATAAAAACCATTTGAATGTTTGAGAACGTTATATGTTTGTCGTATTGGGGCTTGAAAGGGCGAGTTTAACGCTCGCCATGGGCACGGTACTGAGTACTGTTCCCAACCATGGCCAAGTATTTGACTTAGATATGAAGCAGCGAAGAAATAATAAAGTTTATTTATAATATCTTTATTTATTTTTGAAACTTTTTTCAAATATTTTTTTTTTTTGAGACAGTTTGTTGATATAGATGAACGCCCTAAAAGGACAGAAGTGATTTTAAATACATCCTGTATAAGACGAAATATAAAAATTTACCACAGTTTCAAACAAATGGTCAATTTACTGGTTTAAAAACTGCTTTATTACGCTCGCTCGCATGCTAGCTCTTGCTACTTCTTGAAGTGACTAGGTTAGTTTAGCGTAATTCCGCGTTGCGCGTGGAGGATCAGGTTAGAATTAGTTATAAGATAATTACCGGTTCTCCTATCAAGTCAAAAGCATGCTGGAGTATTTTGAAAGCTTCCTCAGCGCCAGGTATTTGATTCTTGTCGGGATGGACAAGGAAGGCTTGCTTGCGGTAGTAACGTTTTATTTCTTCATCGCTACATTTTACACCAACTCCGAGAATACTAGGAAATAGAAAATACATTGATTGGACGAATAGTATATATCTCTACATGATATATTATAATAAAGCCCTCGGAAAGCGTATGCACGCGCTAATCTCAGGAACCGATGGATAGATTTCAATAGGATTTTCACTATTTTAGTCGGTATTTTTTATAAATATAAAGCTCAAATGGTAAACATTGTTTAAAACTCGGTTTAATGTGTCAAATTTTGTGCTGTGCAAAGTGCGTACTTCACATCATTGCCATTAGCGTTTGGTTTCTTTAAATTTGTGACTTCTTTATTTATTTTTGACTTATTTTAAAGAGTTGAGTGTATATAAAATTGATACTAGGGGTTGTACGAGTGCAAAATTGTTTTATTGATGATAACTTTTGAATAAGTGATAATTGCGAAGTGAATGATTACATAGGTATAATTATTTATTATTATGGTACCAAAATTAAATGTCTTATGTGCAATGTGACCTCAAGATTAGAAAATACAAAATTAATTTTAATTATTTGAGAATACTGAATATACTTTTGCAGATATACATACTAGTTTAACACGTTGACTGCCAGGGCAATTTTCAGAAATCTGGCCTAAAATGACAATTTGATTTTGTTAAAAACTCATTCTAATTTTCATAATTATATTTTTTGTTTGTTTTTTAATAAATTTTCTGTTCATGCAAGCCAGCATTGAAATTTTGTTCTTTTTCCAGAAGACATCTATCGATATTAGCACTGATATATTTCGGGTTTAATCGTAGCTGCACAAAAATGGCAAGTTACACAGGACGAGATAACTTGTAGTTGGCGTCCTAGAAAAGAACGCAATCTACGAGTTATCTCGTAGTTGGCAGTCAACGCGTTAATTATAATTCATAAATTAAATAGCATAAAAATAATAACTAACTATTTTAGGGTTCCGGACCAAAATGGTCAAATCAGGAACCCTTATGGTGACACTATGTTGTCTGTCTGTTTAAAGTCTGAATCTTTTAAACTCATACAATTTTGTTCATACAATTTACCATACAGATAATTTAAGTATCACAGATACACCACACCATATGGCATTTTATTAAAAAATATTCACAGTTCAAATATTTTTTTGATGAATGCTAAGCTTTATTTCAACTTTCTTATTCACATTTATTTTAACATTATGTAAATTAGGAATAATTATTTCATTGTAAAACAGAGAAATATATTCAAGCGGGAATTCTTGGACTTATTATAAACTCAGTTTACACTTGACCGGTTTTTTGGGTTTAGAATATAATGGTACCTGAGCGCAGTGAAATGGGCACCTGAAACTTATTATTTTATATTTTTAATTACATTGCATTTTATTATTTATTTTATATACACTAGCAGCTTCAAGCTGATGCGTACGCGTATTATGTGCGTTATTATATGTTAATATTTAGAAAAATTATCCTGCTACCAATATTAAAAACAAAAGCGGTCAATATGGAAATAAATGCATTTAAATTCCTCAGGAAAGTTTTACATTTATTTATTTACACTAGAAGCTTCAAGCTGATGCGTGTATTTTCCGTATTGAGTGCATTTAACAGTGTTTTTAGGTTTTGATATTTTTATTTTTAAAGTATTTGTCTAATTTCCCCGATAATGTTTAGTATTGTTGTGATCTTGACAAATGGGCTGTCAATTACATTACTTTTTCGGCCGTATCTGGCATATTTCGACGCATGCGCAGTTTCCAGTTGTCAAAGTAACTTGCCTGCATTAAATACCTACCTTCACTCTCTCTCTCGAAAACTATCTTACTGCGTGCTGTGGGTTTTTGCAAGGGAACAGGCTTTTATTCCCCAAGAAGAAGAGAGTGTACTCCTCGGGATAAAGCCCTTTAAGCCTACTCCGAGGGAGCCGTAAAAACTGCATTGGCAAGAAATAAAGAAAAGAAAATCTGATGTCAGAAAAAACGTGCATGCGGAGATTGCAAGTTCAATGTCTGTAATTTTAATTTGAGAAATTTACAGCCCAGATAATATTTTGAATAAAATACTTTAAAGAAACGTTTATCTTAACGATTATACTGTTAGGAAATTATTTACAATGTAACACAATGCAGTTTGCCAACAAAAGCAATGGATTCTAACATCGAAACAGCTCTCGGTATTTTCAGAAATTAAATAGTAGTTATTATTACGCAGTAAACTCGATTAGCTTTCTTAAAAAATAAATGTTCGGCAATGGCACTTCCGACAAACATCTGTATCATCAGTTTATAATGAATCTGAAGGAAGATGAATAATTTTCTGATATTACCTGTATGGATCTTTTCCCTTGCAAGCGAGCAATCGCTTCATCGCTTCATCTCCAGTAGCAGGCAGTGGAATATTCCTATTGTTTTTTACTGGTTCCTCTTCCTCCTCATTTTTTTCTGTACCAACTGAAAAAAGTACATAATTTATATTCGAATTTCATTAAAACAATATAACGGTAATATTTTTCTTAGTATATTTATTTTTATTTCAAGAAACAACTTTGCAGTTGTGTATGAAAAGCAGAAATGAGTAACATAAAACAACAGTTTTAGTTACTCATTTCAATAGTTTATCAATAGTTTTAGTATCAGTACAGCTTCCGAAAGCAACAGATACTAAATTCTTATGTATATGATTTAACAGAGGCAACAGTTTCTTTGACAATCTATTAAAGCATTAATTTATTGTTATTTATTTATTTGTTTGTTATATGTTACCAACAAACTTCCCGTGTCTTATAGCTCTATTCTTTACTTTACTCTCATGCAATAGTTTCTGGGTGGCAACGAAGCTATGTTGAGAAACTCTGTCAGTATTAATGCATGTAAATGGAAAGTCAGTCATTCAGAAAAGGCAAAAAATATTCTGGATATCAATGCTTCGGGCAGTACCCGGGAATAGGTAAATAAAAAGCTCATTAAAAAAAGCTCATTTTGCTTGAAAAGCTCATTTTTGGAAAGTTGAAGTTTTGACTGTGTATAGATAGATTTTACATTTTGGATGTACGACAACCATTTCAATATTCACCAACATGATGAAACTATGTTCAACCGGTATTGTGTTTAAAATTTAAAAACTCTTGTAGTGACCTAGGTTTAAAGTTTTATGGGAAGTAGACTGGTTATCTGAAAGCAATAATTGATATATTTCCAGTGTTTAAAAGTTCCTAACTTTTTTTTAAGATATTTCTTTTTAGGAAATTATTATATTCGTTTTTGTTTTATTAATATTCTTATGTTCCAAACAAAATCAATTGAGCCAAAACAATTTGAGTACAATTACACATTTATGGCCGCCATTGAAAATATACTATATCTCTGATTTGTTCCAGATATATTGTTCTCGTCCACATATTTCAAAACTAAAGAAACTAAAGACTTGAAGTTTAGCATACATAGACAATAAACAGTTTGGAAGAAATTATTTATATCTTTCAACTTTATAGATGCATGGAATCCAGTGATATTGTTGTACGTCCACAAGGTTTAACAAAAAAACAATGGCATTAATCATGCAACGAAGCCTGTAGGGTAAAAACATGAGATGCAGAATACATCCACCGCATGCAAGGCCTAGTTTTAGTTTTCATTCTTATAGGTGGACTCTTGCTTCTGAGATTCTATAGCCCAGCTACATCTAATCCTTGCAAGTTGTTTATGTAATTAGGCTAGAATTCTTATATTTGTACATTGTAACCTAAAAAAAACCCTCTAAAATGTGTGTTTAATATTAAGAAAAATAAGTTTGTCATGATACATTTCACAAAAAAAAACTGAATTGGAATTACCGACCCAACAAGTTTATGAACTGGTCATTCTAGAATAATAGAAATATAATAACCTTTGAAAGAACATTTTTTTTAATGTAGCCTTTGATTACGAGTCTTGAGATATTCACCATATCATTCTTATCCTTCGCTTTCTACTCTCGGTCTCCGAAGCCGGTGACACAAAAAAACTATCATTACCTAAAAACTAACTTCACGACATCCATGGCAACCATTGCGATGCCGTTACAAATATTTTGCTGGGTGTCGATAGATCTACGTTACTTACGAATTGATAATTAAGGACTCACTCAAACTAATCAAAAAACAGATAAACAACCTAAATAAAAAATTAAAAAACAGATGGTAATTGATGTATTATTTTTGAATTACAAATTCATAAATTTGTTATGACATCAAGTCAAAAATAATTGAATAATCGCATCTTAGGATAGGTGAAACCTATTAAAATTAGATTCAAGCGAAAGACAAATTCTTACAATGTTTCTTAAACCATTTAAATTTTCTCCAGTATCCAAACTTGGTATGTCCAAATTTTTTGTCAATATATGTGAAAACTTTTCCAGTGGTTGCTTTTGAGATATAAAGTTTCATAGACTTCCAAACAGCTTGAGAATAGTCATAGCCTTGTGTGCAAGTAACTGACAACCTACAGATAAAAACATTTTAAAAATCATAGTACTTTATTCACAGCATTACGCAGTGCAGTTGTTCAATTAAAACAATACTGTACCCAACGATCTTTTAAAACATACAGATACGGCATGCCATAAAAAGCGTTGTTGTGAAAACCCGACACCGACGATTTCCCCCGCCATTCCGTGTGCCGCAACACTCTGCCATCCATGTCTCTCTTGCTCACACAACAAGCAAGTAAGAAAGTGGAGTACTTGGCGTGGAGCGTTTTTCACCCTCAGTTGGCGTATCTATATATTTTAAAAGATCGTTGATTGTACCCATTGAAAATTAGTATACATAAGTACGTAACAAATTTTTAAACGCATTGTCGTCTAAAAGCATATTAAGAACAATACAAATGTTGGCTGTGGTGGCTAAATTTTGTTTTTACTTTTGAATGATTCATTTCATAAAACCATGACATGAAGTTTATAGCTGAAAAAAACTTCATATAATAAGAATAAAATGACAGCTCCCTATGAATTTAAATGACAACTAATAAGACTTAATTAAACTCTTAGAGGTCACTAGCTCGGGGCTATGCCGTTGACAGCGCCTGTGGCCAGAATGCATATGCATATGGTGCTTTACATGAGTCACTATCTGCCAATATATTAGCACCTCCGTACTTGTATGAGCCAACCACCCCCGGGTTTCCGCAACCACGTGCCTGATTTGAAACTGGTCATTATTCTTATTTCTTTAAAGAAAAATTGTATAGAAGGTTGAAAGTGGCAAATATGCTATGATCATAGTTTGCAAGGTACTTCACAAACTTATTCTAAATCCTCAAAAAAATAATATTATAATTATAGTTTGTTTATGATTGTTATGCAACGGTTTATTAGGAAAAGTCAGTTCAACCCAGATGGTATGTTTGTCTATAGTCCAAAACCATAGATCTTTAGATTGAGGATAGCTAGAGTTTTAATATATAACCTCAAAGTCAAAATGTTCAGGCACAATATTCATTCAATGGTTGCATTGACACTTAAAAATGTTAAAAACACCTACCTATGTATTTCAGAAAGTACATTTATATTCATAAGAAAAAAATATTAATTATAATGTAGGAGAAAAAATATTTGGCATGGACCCTCAGTATCACACTTGACATTTATTTTTAAATATAAAATTTCAATCAGTAAAAAATTCAAAGAAAGGGAAGTATAGATAAAATATTGTGAGTTCAAAGCTCTATGCTATTTCTATATAAAAGACTTTAACTTACAAATCGAATGAGAGATGAGCACTCATACTCATTATGTCAGAGATGAGATTCCAGATCCAGAGAAGAAATTTCATTATATAAGCAATCCAATTGTTTAAGAATACATGCACAATTCCAACATAGCGATGTTGCTTAAACTTTCTGTTTTTATTTTGAGTTAATTTCTTCTTGTCCGATCCAGGGCGGTTAGATGATTTAGAAGTGCCATTCGGAGTGCGACCATCTTTAGGTTTTCGATTTTTTATTTTGTCAGTATCGTAACTCGGTTCCTGCTGATATTCAGAATATAATTTGTTTCCATTACCGTCACTTTCGTCAAAATTATCGATAAAGCTGTAGCTATCTCTCTTTTCCAATATTTTGGCTTTCTCATTGTGGTTTTTTCTGCTTACATTCTTTTTTACATTGACCTCCTCGGCTGCGATAAAAACAAAATCCGAATTGTAAGGTACTGAATCTGAATGGTTTTTATCGTTCTCACCGAGATTATCTAAAGAAGACCATTTCCTTCTGTGGTTAGAGCTCTTGCTTTTAGATGTTTTTGTTGATTTTCGGAAGGAATCGCTTGGCTCGATGTTGGTGTTATTATCGCCGCTATCGCTCCCGCTTGAGACTTGCGATATGTAGTTACGCCGTGAGAAATCAGATTTTAATTTTTCATCATTGTTTGCAAGCGGTCGAGATTGATTTCGACCTTTGTCAGGTTTGCTTGAGGTCATTTTCGATGTAGTTATGCTATGCTTCGCTTCAAATGCTCCGTGTTTTGGCTTTTTCAAGTTTTCAGTTTTGTGTACGACTTTTTCCTTAGTTGAATTCTTTACAAGAACATCTGAGTAAGATGGCCTCATTGGTTTCACTTCGGCCACTGCTCTCGGTTTGGAGCCTGTTTCTGCGTGAATACCAAAATCTGAGTTTTTCTTTAAAGATTCAACCGGCTTATTGTTAAGCAATGAATTTACAATTCCACTATCAATATTTTGGGTGTGCATTTGTTGCTTGGGCCCTTCCCCTCCCAGGATCATACTGTTCTGTGAGTCCATCTCATAATTCTGACCAAACGGAGCCCAGTAGCCGCAATTGCCAAGAAGTTGGTCAATGAGATTAGTGGGCCTCGGTGGAATCAAGGTCTGGTTTGGAACTTGAGGTTGACTTGCGATGCTGTTTTTCCTCTCGCTCTGGGGAGACAGACTGTTCCTCAAATATTGTTCGCCGTGAATGTTATTACTTGTGTAACCTCCATTGCTGAACTGAGGTATTTGATGAGGGCCGTTGCTGAAAAGTTCGTACGGTTCGTAATTAACAGGCACTATGAGCTGGGGTTGGTTATTTTCATCGTAAAACACTCTCATCACTTTACTATTTCCATTGTCGGAAGGGCAATTTGTATAACTCGGCAACATTGAAATATTATGATTCACGACTGGTTGCACATTTGATCTGTTAACAATATAAGAGTTTGCGGAACTACCGTAAACCATTTCAGGATGAAACACGTCGGAATTCAAATAATTACTTCGAGACATGCTTTCGGGTATCAATCTCGGATCAGTCATTAACATTTGACTAGTCCGGTGCCCATCTTGCTGCTGTTTAGAACCTATTTGTGTAGGATTCGTTTGATAATTCCAAAGATGATGATCGACTTCTTCATACGCTGGAACATCTTTCTGTGACCTTTCCATTATGGTTATGGGCTATTTATTTACTTTGTAATTTAAACTCACGTAACTGAAAAAGACAGGCATATCGCTTAGAAATGGAATTAATACATAACCTTGGTTTTATAGCAATATTACTATGCAATCTATATTTCAACGTTTACTTGCAATGCTATACGAAACGCGAAGTGCTAACACTATGAACGTGGAAACCTTCACAGTTCACAAAGACAGCAGCTCAGGTCTTCTAATCTGAGCGGAGTTGACTGCTTGACTGCCTGCTGCTACAGTGTTACCGGGTCCTCTTACTAATTTTACTCGTACTAAACCTAGAAATACCTTATTTCCAGGGGATAAAAACCACATGTATCAAAATTACCCGTCATTTACACGGTTGCTATTTATTGCGATAATTTAGAAAATTAAAAAGATGTATTTTCTTTAAATTTCTTTAATTTAGTTTTGAATTTTACATATTTTTACTGTTCCCTACTACCAACATAAACAAAAAATGTATCTCTGTCTACTAGAGAATGTTCTCTGCTATTTTTCGCCGATTTTAAAATAAGATCAATTAGATTTGTACGCCTTTTGATCTCTCACGTATGCTCAATCTTACTCAAGATTGATCCACGCGATCTTTCTTGTGGTTCACATGTATACAACATTTAATTTAACTTGAATATATTTTAATATTTAAGTGGGAATAAATAAAAATAATAATTTTTTTTTTTTTTTTTTTTTTTTTTGTTATGGAATATAAATTGGCCGATGAGTGATTAAATTCACTAATCAAATTGAGATACTATGGAACTATGTATTTCATTTTGGGTTATGGTCAAAATAAAAAAAATATATGCCACCTAGAATATCTGTGACTGTGACTATTTACGTACAAATTACACGCATAGGTTAAATAGTCCATTATCATCGCCTTCGCGCTGTTTGTATTTAAGATAATGATTATCATCAAAACAAGCTTCCCGTATAATCTTTTACTTTAATTTTCACAGATTGGATTTAAGTAAGACCTGATCACTTTTAAATAAATTGCACACGATTAAATATTTCATTCAATTCGAAATTGAGTTTTGAATATCAACAATATTCTAAAAACAAAAAATACGTACCTATTTCCCTTCGCCTTCTTATTATGTGAGAATACTTCCAGCACAAACAAATATATTTTCACTACAATACATACATGCTCTGCGATGCAAATTACTTTAAACCGTTATTCATACTTTAACAAAATGACACAAGATCTCACCACAAGCGCAATAACAGTTCCCATGCTCTGTAAATCTAAGAATACACACAAAAATCTAACAATGTTTTCTTCATTGCCCATTTTCCCTTGTAGATTAATTTTCTGTATCAAGAGCACATTAAGTTCCATAAGCTTAATTCCCCTCTTGTTTGATGTTTGCATTATTACCTTATATGGATGAAAAAAAGATCATTTTTCAAATTTCCCGGCTTTTACCCTCTAACAGCAAAATACCTTAAAGGCCAAATTATTCGTAAAAACCTCTACTTTTCTGGTATGTATCTGCTAACTGGTATCACAGACTGGCAGCTCCGTCTCCACCTAGATCAGTATGGCGCCACACCGCTCTGGAATGCAAGTTGAATTGCGAAGCTCCGTATAAATGCTGCCAAAGACAAAAATCGATGTTACCCGACGTAGGGTCTCAAAACATACATTTTTCTTATAAATATTATATTGACTTGTACATTCAAAGTGTAATTTAACCATTCAATTTTTGACTAATATCCCCTTGGCAGGTGTTCGCAGAGACGAGACGCTATTTTTAAGTAACATTCAAATTATAATATGGAGTATTAATGTTCTAAATATGTAATAAATGTATTACGATTAAAGTATTTGTTTAAATATTATACTTTTTTATTATGCCTAATTTATACTTAATTAATGTATCAAATACAATATTTTAGATGTACTTCTTCATTTCTAATTATTCTCATCAAATATTTTCTTCGATAAGACTTTCGAATATAGATTTAAAATAGCTTTTATTGCAGTTGGTGAACATCTGTCAATGGAATAAAGAGATCAGTTTAAATTCGGTGTTGTTTAAAAAAAAACGAGTAATTTTATATGTCTAATTGAAAAGCATGTCCTACGTGATTGATTTTATTAGATTTATTGTGTATTGTTTTTATTTTATTTTTTATGAAGTATTTTATTCCATTTGTTGGTTATAATACTTTTGTAATGAAATTAATATTTCTTTAATTTTAAATACACACACCGTGGGTATGGTTGAAACAGAGAAGAAAGGATTTACAAGTTCAACCTTTATTTATTTTATTAGCTTTATTATATTTTTTTATGTGTTTGATTTCGTTTGCTGGTTGATACAATTTACATACTTTTGTGATTTATTATTATTTTAATTTAAATATATTCACCGTGGTCATGAATAAAACAGAGGACAGAGATTCTACAAGTATTTTTATTATTGTTTATTAATTACAATATTTTGGGACCAGCTTCCATGATATTGCTGGTATTTACATGTGATGGAGTTATCCTTTTTAACAATCTTCATTAAAAGATAGTCTTTGTTTAAGAAAATAAGCTAAATATAATGCTCTATCCGTGAATTGTTCTATGAAGAAAACGTCTCTTACTAAGTGAGTCCCATTTAAGTTGTGATAATATTTCTGTAGGACTATTAAACCGACTGAAACGCTTAAAGACATGCCTAATTAAGTTCAGTCGTCATTTATTTGTGTTTTATATTTATTTTATTTTTCACAATGACACTGTATTTTATTTTATCTGCTGATTGGTAAAAATATCTTTGGTAATTTTTATTACTTCAATTGTATTTTATTAGCATTACCTTTGTAAATTATTATTGCTTTAATTTAAATACTAACAACATGGGTATGGATAAAACATTTAAGAGTGGCTTTACATGCTTAGTCCTCAGTCCACAAAATTATGTATAGTTTTGGCAATATTATATAAAAGCTATGCCTATCTTCTAATGTCTAGATAGAATGATAAATTAAAGCTTCCCCGTATGATTCTAAAAAACTAATTCTCTAAAATTAAATTGTTAAAACAATATTTCTGCACCATTTTAATTAGAGATTTGTTACTTAAATACTGAGGTGACCAAATATTTAGCATGGAAATTTTACATTGTCGGCGTCATAATGACATAGGATAAATCATTGGTAAAGGTAGTTTTATTTTTAATACGTATGTGATTTTTTTCCATTTCAAAGAACTAGGTTTTTTGTAGATGACCTAGTGCACTTCATGTTTTCAATGTAACATAGTATATATTATCGGGTTCTGTACATTTTATCATATAATCTTTGCTAACAAATTGAAAATTGTAATTTCTATGCATTAGGTTGCTCTTGGAAATAAACTTTTACTTTACTTTTTAAATTGTTTATGATTTTTACGGTGTTTGATAAACAATGAAATCGTTTTAAAATAGAAACGACTAAAAAATTTAAATATTTTGGTACTCGTGCTAGAAACTAACCCCCATCGAGGCAATAGACAATATTAGACTACAAACATTTATTACTATCTGTTACTGTTACTAGTTAAAGCGTCACTCGTACGGCGTACCGCGTATGTATCCAATCCAATCCAAACCTATTCAATCTATCCAGTCAGTCAGTGCTATGGACGGTCGCACGTAATAAAATAAACTTGACGTTTGGATTTCTGTGCTGAGCTGTAAAGAAAGTGTAAACTTTGGAATTATGATGGCCTCATTAGAACCAAATGTCTCTAGGCTTTTGAGATTAGCACATAAATTCAACTGCTTCTATTTAGCAGGTAACTTTTTAGTGTATTTCGAAATCTGTTCTGTATATTTTTGTTTTGACAACTCCATACTTATGGCTGAGTGCGTGATATTTCTTAGACAACTCATTTACATTATTAGTATAAGTTTTTCGTTAGGTCTTATCATCGAGTTCGGAATATTTTTATATTATGATTCGTTTCAGGCTTACATCAAGGGGACTGTAAACCATTTATCGTGGAAGGCTATCAAGTTGGTTTGATTCGGCCAGATATCTTAAAACATCTATTACGATATCCAGAGGTATCACATATTTTTATGACCTTTATTGACTTAGATAAAGACCCAAGATCTAAATACTTATGTGCACCACTATCCATTCCGCCTTTAAAGATGTCCCAAGACCATTCCCTATAAAAAATCCATCTAATTGGTCCTGCAATTTGAAATATGATTTGTAAAGAGGGCACATTCAAATTCAACATGGTTTCCAAAAGTGCGTCCCGAGATCATTTTTGAAGACTCTGTTCTCTATTACAAGTAAGAAATTATATTGAAAAATGAAAATAATTTTTCTCCAAATTTATTAATTTTATTAAAGCTCTGGTTTAAATTGCCTTAAGCGTCACACGCAATCGATATTTCGTAGCCTTTACCGCCCGCGGTCAATGCTCTGTTGGTCGCGATCAGCTGACGTTTAATATTATCACTTAAAGTTTATAATTTTTTACTTGGAATCAATGATGAATTTTGATATTTGTTGTTACGAAACATATTTGAAATCGCAGGGTCAATTAGCTAGATTTTTTTATTGCGAATGGTCTCAGGATACCTGAAACAGGTTTTACAAAATTTATTTATTTTATTTTTTTATATTTGAGAATAATTATGTAAGTATGTGGTAAATTATATTGTTTTTTTGTGTCCAAAATACACACAACACAAAAAAACATAGTTTTTATTATTTATAATTGATTATTATCATTTTATAACCATATCACTTTTTATATGTCACATATTTTCTAAATAAAAGTAGCCCCTATGCATTAATGTGATTTTCTGCAACTGTAAGGGACTTTTTAACGTAATAATTAATTTCTTAAACATCATTTTACTGGTTCACGATGCATTCGACACTTATTCAGGCAGTGTACCCAAATGCTTACACAAATGTAACTTTGCACTTGGTTTATGACAAAACACACTACCATTTTATGTTGTAGGCTGTAAAACAGTATTTAAATAATCAAACATATCATGAAGTGTGCTCTACATTTTGAATGCCATTTTGAATTTTGATGGCCATTATTTCCAATGGAAACACAAATCTATTGGAAATTGTAGCTTGCAGGTGGCCATCAGTGTTTTTTTGAGAATTATTGCAATCTATCAATAACTGATTTGCAAATTTAGGTCTGTTATTTTGATTGAATTAAAACACATAATAAATATACTACTGCCTGGCTATTTTTGATATGAAATTTTACAAATTATTAAATATATTCTAACACTTGTTTGTGAATAATTTACAATACAATGTTTTTCAAATATTCAGGCTATTTTAATTTACGCAAATTATACATTAGAAATCTACAATTAGAGTATTTTAGAAATAACATCGGTATTGAATCTTTATCTAGGTGTTCCAAGTGTCCGGAAAATGTGTGGAGTTAAATCCTGCCTTTAGGGATTATAAAGAAAGGACTTTCTACATTGCCAATGTTCTACAAGAACTTAGAAAAGATGACATTCTATGCACACTCCGGGGTTGGAGAGATGAGGTATTGTTCTCAGTTATTGTTAGTATAATAATAGTTTCGCAACCCACACTCTTATCATTGCTGAAACTATCCTGACCCTTTGCTTTATGTACATCAGAAACAGGATAGTTTTATCCTTCATAAAAGGTTAGGTAGTTCTGGTTTTTTGATATGAAGTGCCAAGATCGATAATTTATTTTTAATTATTAATTTGGTCCCCAAAATCTGAAATATTAAATAATTGAATTACCTGTCCTGTATGATAAGGTATTTATTTTTTATTCTACTGAGCTAATCAACTAAGGCTACCTTTTTCATCACCGATTCTTCTTCCAGTCCAAAAACCATTTTTTCAATTGATTGAGTTTTGCAGTTTTCCATTTTTGCCTCTTCTGATCGTATAATCAACTCATTGCCAATCATGGCCTCCACGGGCATCTGCTTGGTTCTGCAGTCATGATTGATCAGTGTGAAAAAACAAATGAAGAGTTACTTATAACCCAGCATTGGATTTTTATGTTAATTTTTTAAATATATTTATTTAAAAAAAAGTAGTCAATTGGTGGCACCTTTGAACATTCACAGGTAGCACCTGGAACTACTTTGAGAATTTCTTCAAAGATTTTATTAAACTATCAATTAATTATCAATTGACTATTTTTTTTCTCATCTTAATTTTATAAGTAGTCCCACTACATACAGATAGCACGTTTCTGGTAAATTATCACACATTTAAGCTAAAGAAATTATAAATAGCTACAGGTTTATACCTGTAACTATTACGGGTATAAACAGTTACACCTGTGTTATTGTTTTTTTTATCAATATTAGTATTTTTTTACAAATTAAGGGAAAGAATTTTTATTTTTAATTTAAGTAACATCCATACTAATAATTAACGAATGAAGTTTAAGTTTGTTGAAGTTTGTTTATTGTTACTGTGAGCTCATATGATACCAAACCCACATTGTTCCACAATATAAATATTTCTGCCAAATTTAATTGTATTGTATTAAAAATATGTATTAAAAATATGGTAAATTTTTTATATTTTTTTTTATGAATTTTCATTTTTGATACAAAATTGCGGGAATAAAATATTTTTCATAAAGCGTAAATTGTCAATAATCTCTTCACCAAATAGAATATATTCTTTCTCCATGTGTTTTGATATTTAAAACAATACTATATAGCTTACTGTCTGTCTGTCCGTTCAAACGCATGCATCTAAAGGTGAGTTTTACTTAAAAACATTTTATTTATTATACCTTAAACCTTATGGTCTATAGCGGTAATTTTATTTTCCCTGTGCTTTTAGGGATTACAAATTGCAATTAATCACAAATAAACTAACCTTTCAAGTGAAGTTTTTAATGAAAGGTGATATTGTCTATACCGATGCGGCCTTTTGGAAATCAGGCCGTCCAATTCAAAAACTCACCGAGGAAACATTTCGAGAAACACATGCAATTTGTTTATTCTAATTTTCTTTTGTAAAAAGAAAAAAACATTTTTATTTGCCCCTCAAACATTAGATGGTGCCCACCAAAAGACACGCTCCATATGTGTGTATGCGAAATTCTGACCAGTAGACTGTCCTCTTAATGAACGATGGCTTGTTCCAGTGCTACGCCGTGTCGGCACCTGGCGCAGGAGCCTTGTTAGAAATGGATCGTAGTGCCACTTGCTTGTTTGGTGCGAGGAATTTCGGAGTAACAGTCAACGGATATATTCGCCATCCATCTTTAGGCGTCTGTCTGTGGTTGCAGCAGCGTAGCAACACCAAACAAACATGGCCAGGTACGTACAAATAATTTATCCATTTTATATACAATCAAAGAATCTCACCTTCCATACAAGTCATAATTCTCTTTATGTATAGCCCTCCTATCAGGTAATCAGATAATTTACAGGGTAATATGATGAAAATGAAAAATGAATGAATGAGAATGATGGAACTATAAACGAACAAGCCATGTGATTAAGGTTGATATGGAGCAGGTCCCGGATTCAGGAGCTTAAATATCCTAAAACGCAAATAAAATCACAGTTCACGCTTATATTGTCTATGATTGTTTGTGCTAACGGAGCGTTGGTGTGCAGATTGCACAGCAACCCTTTGGGACACAGTTCTTTTTTGGAGGTGCCAGTCGTTATTTAATTGTTGGTAATAATCTTTGGTAGAAGCAATTGATCACAATGACTAACTATTATCATGTATACAGAATCAATAATTTTGTGTTCGTACTCGCTATAGGACTTCTTCCGTTTTTGTAGGTAAATGGGATAATATGGTAGGAGGTGGTCTGTCAGTGGGATTTGGTGTGTTAGAAACTGCCGTCAAAGAAGCAGCTGAAGAAGCGTCCGTCCCCACTCATCTTGCGAACACCATGGTTCCAGTTGGCTGTGTCAGGTAAGCGAAAACGGCGCTCCAAGATCATTTTTAAAGAACTTTTATAATTTCAACCAAAAGTACTCTTTTGTCTGTCCGTCACAGCCACCTAATTCCTAAGCCGTTGATGCTTTGTAAATTTGAAACTAAAATGAGCACCCGAACTTGAAACCTAACCTGGACGCAAGCAACCTTCTTCAACGGAACAAACAATCTGACAACTGTTTTCCTCTTTGTAATCCAGCACAATCTAGTCACATTTTTTCTGCTTCGACCTATTGAACTATTGCTAGGTCATGTTTTGAACTATCTGGGTCAAATTTTCAAAAATTATCTACTATAAACAAGCACTGTTTGTTTGGCGAGTGAAACTCCGGTCAGACAACGGACAAATGAACAAATAATGGGCTAACAAAATGAGAATGACGGCGCAGAGTGAGCCATGTTTGCCGACACAACTAAACCCAACTGCAATACATTTTCATAGCCATACAACATAATGGATTATGGTAATTTAAATTATTATTTATTCAGCCTTAATACCAATTTTCACATCTGTCTGTAACCAGCATTTTTCATTTCCAAAAATATTTCCAGTCAGTTTATACCATAAAAATAATGTTTCTCCCAAATTTCACAGGTTAAATAGTTTGAAACTAGTTGTTTATGAGTCAATCAGTTAGGAAACTTTTATATTACCTATACATAAATTTTTTTGAATGGTATTCAAAAATTCAAATTTATGGAGAATATTTTCTTTTATATTTTAAAAATTATATATAATTTTAGTAAAAACAAAATAACTAATAAGAAGAAAATGACACTAAACAAAAATTTATATACAGTGGTGCCTCGCATAACGAACGCCTCGCACAGCGAACGCTGCACACAACGAACTTCATTTTCGTTCATTTCACGATTCATACAACGAACTTCGCTTCACACAACGAAGTCGCCCACTTCACACGATCACTGCCGATTAATTGCATCCTCCCGCGCAGGCAGTCGTTAGACTCGTTATTAGTCACTGCGTAGTACGCTTAACTTACGCACGTATCGCAGCAATCGTTCTTCATTACGAATTAAATCGCACACGTATCACGGCAGTCGTCCTTTTAAGATAAACTCAACATTTTTTTTATATGATGGGTTCTAAAAAAAGCAGGAAGGTGATTTCTCTTGAAATGAAACAGGAAATAATTAGAAGGAGTGAATGTGGGGTAAAACAGTGTGACCTCGTCAAAGAGTTTGGCCTCAACAAGACCACCATTTTCACCATTTTGACAAACAAGGATGCAATAAAATCAGCCAAAGTAGCCAAAGGAGTATCAAAACTATTTAATGAAAAACATAGATCTTCAATCCACGAGGAAATGGAGAGGCTATTAGCGATTTGGATTAAGGACAGGCAGGTGAAAGGTGACGTAACAACCCAAGATATTATCTGTCACAAGGCCAAGATAATTTATGAAAACATCCCTGGAAGAGAGAAACAAACGACTTTGGACAGGTTTTTCACTGCACCATCGGCCAAAAAGCGGAAAATGGATGAAGATGTGCAAGATTCGATTATTTCTTAAAATGTCTTCTTCTTTTTTATGTCATTTTACCATATTTTATGCTACAGAACGAATTATTTTTTTTAACATGTATTGTTATGGGAAAACGCGTTTCACATAACGAACTTTTCGCATAACGAACTTGCTCCTGGAACGAATTGAGTTCGTTGTGTGAGGCACCACTGTAAATATAAAAAAATATGGCAACAGTAACGATCCTCGTTAAGTATCTATAGATATATAATAATATTTTTTCAATTTTCTGTTTATAGTATAACATATTAAATAGTTTTATACGATATCTAAGAACATAAGTAAAAAATAAAATACGGGTGTAATCGCTATACATTCTTTTTTATTAGTTATAAAAAATAAAATTTTGCACAAAAAAATATTTTTTTTAAACTTAATATTTTTTGAATACATTTTGTATAGTTATTAATAAAACCATATTCTAGAGAATTTCATACGTTCTTCAAATAGTTTAGCTTATCAACTGTTATAGATATTGTATTTGGTAGGTACATACCTACAGATTTGTATTGGGTTATTAATGTACGGAACGGCGGGTAGCCGTTTCTTTCGAGCAGTCAGTCGTAATAAAGTTCCTCTCAGGAAACAATGTGTTTTATTATAACTCAAGAATATAACAGTGGCGACGATTGAAACACGCGTATAAAAAAAAAAAAAAAGTGTTTACGGAATATTCGGAATGGCGAATTATATCGGGAGTTTGGTGGTATTCGACCACAAAAAGAGCAACTGGGCGATTCATAAGCGCCGTCTTTCGCAATTCTATGTTGCGAATGGCATAGAGGAGGCGATAAAAAAACGCGCCGTACTATTGAGCGGCATCTGCGAGGATACTTTCAAACTGCTGAGCGACCTCATCCATCCAAAGAACATCGAGGACGAGGAGTACCCAATTCTTGTGGCAAAATTGGACAACCATTTCACGCCAAAGAGGTCGGGTTTCGCTGACCGGCAGGTTTTCTACAGCGCAGTGAAAGAACCGCGCGAGAGTCTCGAAGAATGGGCTGCTAGATTAAGAGGACTGGCGGTGTACTGCAACTTCCAGGCCTCGCTGGAGGTTATGGTACGGGATCGGTTCGTTTTGGGTCTTCCGGCAGGCGCTGAACGGGATCGCCTTTTCACGGAAGATATGAACAACTTGACGGCGGCGAGGGCGCTGGACTTGGCGCAGGCCGTGGCCTGCGCACGGAGGTCATCTCAGTCGGAACCGGTGGCAGGACCGACGGTGAAGATGGAACCTGAGCTATTCGAAGTGGGCTCCTCAGCACCAAAGGGACCACCAGGGCAGCAGTGTTTTGTTTGTGGGTTAAAAACCATTTGGCCAAGAGTTGCAAGTTTGCAAGTTATTCTTGCAGGAAGTGTGGTCGTAAAGGTCATTTACAGCGGATGTGCGGGGCAACGATTAAGAAAAATAATAATTATTATTTACCGACCGACGGTAGTGAAGTGAAAGTAGATAGGCAGTCCGAATTGTTTAATTTGAGGTGCGTAAACGGCCAGCCGATATGGCTAGATATATGTATAGATAGTAAGAATATTAAGATGCAAGTCGATACCGGTGCGAGTGTGACGGTCATTCCGGAAACTATATGGAATAGGCATTTTAAAAGGTCGTTTAAATTACACGAATCGGATTTAATTTTTTCAACTTATTCCGGGTCGAAATTAGTGCCGATTGGGAAATGTGTGTTGCCGGTTGAGTACGACTCCGAGGTACGCCGGTTGAATGTTCACGTAGTAAAGTCGGCCGGGCCGCCATTGCTCGGGCGAGATTTCTTGAATGAATTTAGCCTCGGTATAGCGCGAATAAATACAGTAGAGTCATCGGAAAAGGGGATAGAATATTTATTACATAAATATGCGAGTGTTTTCTCCGGTGAGCTAGGTAGTTTCAATGGTTTTGAGGTATCTCTCACGGTACGGGAAAATTCGACGCCGCGATTTTTCAAACCTCGGCCCGTGCCATTTGCGTTGAAAGAAAAGGTCGAGAAGGAGATTGATCGTTTGGTGATCGAAGGGGTTCTTAAACCGGTGAAAAATTCTGCTTACGGGACTCCCATAGTGCCTGTTTTAAAGTCAGACGGATCCATTCGTATTTGCGCAGATTATTCCGTGACATTAAATCGCGATTTGATAATTGAAAAATATCCGATGCCGCGGGTCGAGGAACTATTTACTGTATTGCAAGGTGGACAGCATTTCACGAAGTTAGATTTAAGTCAGGCTTATAATCAGCTGAGACTTGATGAAAATTCGCAGCAGTTAACATGCATCAGCACGTCGAAAGGTTTATTTAATTATACAAGATTAGTGTTTGGGTTAAGTAGTTCTTGTGCGATTTTCCAAAGGGTAATTGAGTCATTGCTATCGGGATTAGACGGTGTAATTAATTTTTTAGACGACATTCTGATCACCGCGCCGGACGAACAAGAGCATCTCCGTAGAGTTAGAATCGTGCTTTCCCGCCTCGAGAACGCAGGGTTAAAACTTAATAAAAATAAATGTCATTTTTTCCAAGATAAAATTGAATATTTAGGGTATATAATCGACAACAAGGGGTTACACATGTGCCAAAGTAAGATTGAGGCAATTCAAAAGTGTAATATGCCGACAAATGTTACGGAATTAAAGTCAATTTTGGGTCTAATAACGTACTATTTGAAATTTCTCCCAAACGCCGCGTCGATTTTAAGCCCGTTGCACGAATTATTAAAAAAGAATGTAAAATGGTCGTGGGGGCAGAGGCAGGACGACGCGTTTAATCGCATTAAATCGGAATTAATTTCAAACCGGGTTCTAACGCATTACGACAGTACTTTGGACATAATTCTGACGGTCGACGCGAGCCCGTATGGCCTGGGCGCCGTGATTGCCCATCGTTTCGCAGACGGCTCGGAGCGGCCGATCGCGTTCGCGTCTCGTTCCCTAACAAAGAGCGAAAAAAACTATTCGCAAATTCATAAAGAGGCGACCGGGATAATTTTCGGTGTAAAACGGTTCCATCAGTACCTGTACGGTAGAAACCAACCGTTCATTTTGCGAACTGATCATTTACCATTGTTGTCTATTTTCGGGAAGCAAAAAGGTATTCCTCAGATGGCAGCAAATAGGCTTCAAAGGTATGCGATTTTCTTGTCCGGGTATAATTACACGACGGAATTTGTGCGTAGCCGCGATAATGTCGCGGATTTCCTTTCGAGGCGACCGCTGCCGGCCGATCGCGACGCGCAGGAAGACGGGTCAGATCTGGACGCCGATGCGTCGATTTTAAACTTTATTGAAGAGCGCGATTTGCCCGTTACTTTCGCCAAGATCCGCGAATCGACCTTATCAGACAAAACGCTGTCAACCGTGTGTAAATTCACGTCAAGCAAGTGGCCTCGGAAGGTAAACAACATTCTATTGAAACCGTATTTTTTGTGCAAAAATGAACTGTCATGCGAATCCGGTTGTTTATTTAGAGGCCACAGGTTAGTGATTCCGGAAGCTCATCGTAGTACGATATTAGACGAGTTACATACGGCCCATTTCGGTATTTGTAAATCGAAGAGTATCGCTAGAACTCGATTTTGGTGGCCACAAATCGACAGAAACATTGAGCAAATGGTAAGCTCGTGCGAGAAATGTTTCACAAAACGAGCGGAACCACCGAAATGCGAATTAGTAAATTGGCCTTTCCCAAAGTACCCGTGGCAAAGGTTACATATCGACGTTTTAGGGCCGATTAATAATAAATGTTTTTTGGTAATTTCAGACGCGTTTACAAAATGGATTGAATTATTCGACTTAAAAAATGAAACTTCGTCTTTTAAAGTCATTCAATGTTTAATAGAGTGTTTCTCGCGATTTGGCATTCCGGAGAAAATAGTTTCTGACAACGCGACATATTTTGTGTCTCGAGAGTTTGAAAATTTTTGCCTTACCAATGGCATATTGCATGTAACTTCTCCCACTTACTCGCCGCCGAGTAACGGTCAAGCAGAAAACTCGGTTAAGATTTGTAAAAAATTTATTGTAAACGCCTTGCAATCAGTCGATAATATTAAACATGTTGATATGAAAATTGGGAGATATTTATTTGAATATCGTAATGCAATTCATTGCACGACCGGTTATTCGCCAGCAAGATTGATGTTTGGACGTGAAATCAGAAGTAAATTTGACTTATTAAAACCGGACCGGGAAATAAATAACGATGAAGCGAGCGTCCGAGAGACAGCGATAAAGCGACAACAAAAACAAAATAAATATGTTAAGGGCTCGCGAGCGATCGAGTTTAGGGAGGGCGAGGTAGTGTTGAGTCGTTCTTACAAAAACCCGAAAAAACCGACATGGCAAATAGCCAAGATACTATCAAAAATAGGCAAATCGGTTTACGTAGTGCGATTGTCAGATCAGAGCGAAGTGAAGCGACACGTAAATCAGTTATTAAAATACAGCGGCACTTCGGCGCCAGAGTCAAATTTTACGGATATCGCGTACCCTTTCGCGGGCGATGTTGCTGACTCAGTCGCACTCACGGCGGGAGGCGAGGCGCGGGGAGCGAGCGCTGCGGTCGAGGTGCGGGCGGAAGCCGGCGCGGGGCATAGCGAGAGGGGTGCGCCTGCGCGGCCGCCGCCGGCGGAGACCACGAGTGCGAGTGCGAGTGCGAGCGACCAACGCGAGAGAGAGACAGTCGCCGGGGGTTCGGACGACGCGGTCTGCGCCGGCGTCGATAGTCCGAATGACATTCAAACGGAATTGCCGTCCACTCCGCCTAAGCGTCATAATCTTAGGAGCCGGAACAACAAAACCTGAATGTTGTTGTTTTTATTTGAAATAGTTAGCCAGTTAGGTTAATATACATATATTGCAATGCAGCACTTTTGTTAATTTACCTTTCTACATTGTTTCAGATTAGGAAATAAGGAAGGAGGGATGTTATAGATATTGTATTTGGTAGGTACATACCTACAGATTTGTATTGGGTTATTAATGTACGGAACGGCGGGTAGCCGTTTCTTTCGAGCAGTCAGTCGTAATAAAGTTCCTCTCAGGAAACAATGTGTTTTATTATAACTCAAGAATATAACATCAACATAACAAACATAGTTTTTGTAAAATAGCATTTTAGTAAGCGCCTGTTATCATTCCATTTGTGAAAAATCGGCAATCGGAGGTCGTTTGGCTTAAAGAGCTCGGCCAGTACCCATACTCAGGTATGCTTTGAATTTAAAATGCACTTAAATTATTAACACTTTAAAACAGAATAAAAACTAAAACAGTCTGCGTTAACTTATCATAGCTTGTTGTGTTAGTGTTATGAGATAGATAATGTAAGAAAAAGAATAGATATGAAATAAGGAGTGAATACCTGAAACCTATTATGATTCGACATTTAGATATGGAAAAAGGGAGACCAATCAGTAGGAGAAAACTTTGGTTCCATAATAAATTCTTGACGCTGCTTAGAATTTCCTAAATTTTCTCCATTGTACCCCGTCCCCCCACCAACTCTAAATATTAGAAATCCTTACATTATTAATAAAATTTGGAAAACATTTCACTCACGAATAAATAAATAATTTATAGGTGGTATCATCCAGAGATGATTAGCGACCCTGTGTTGTTTGGTTGCTGGCTCGTCTCGCTGCTTAGATGTTATGGTTTTTTGAAATTGTTGCTTAATTTGTCGGTCGCCATTGTATTTCAGTTTCTACTTCGAGAGCGAGCGTGGTCTATTTCCAAATACTGAATATGTATATGATTTGGAGCTTCCAGTGGATTTTGTACCGTTGAATTCTGACGGAGAAGTGCAAGCATTTGAGTTGCTGCCGGCGGCCGACTGCCTGGAGTGGGCATTCAGGCCTACTTTCAAAACGACCAGTGCTCCTGTACTTATTGACTTCCTCATCAGGAGGGGTTTCATCACCCCTGAGAATGGTACTATTTTTAATATTTTTAATTAGTGCTTAGAAACTAATTACTATAGATAAAGATAGGCCAAAGAAATAATTTGAAAAACTTAATTTATTGTGTTGAATGTGTGTGAATGGGCTTTAAAGATGTTAGATTTTGTTTTACGAAATGTAAAGGAATTTAGTAGTAATGAAGCTATTATACTTCTCACCAGTTGAAGACTTTACTTGAATGTGCTGCTATTATTTAGGGCCCCTCATGAGGTGACATATTCTTTCTTATTAGAAAATTAAGAGTTTTGTTTGAGATTTCTAAATATGAGAGAATATGGTCATTATCCATTGCTCTATCCTACTGCCTTTATGTTGGGCATGCTTGGCGAGCCCAGCCTTAAAGTCAGGAGGAGTAGCTATTCACTTCTTTCGGCAGATAAGAGCCAATATAAAAAAATCCCTGTATTTTGAGGGCATTTATCTGTATGTTCCCAATAATTACTTAATGAATCTTGGCATAGATTATTTTCTTTCTCACTATGCAAAACCAACTTGCCTTGATGGTAATGTCTGTTGCGAGAGCAATAGCGCTGCTGAACACAATATCGTCTAAAATTGATATCTTTCATATGAGCGTAGCCCAGTTTAGGAATTAAGTGTTCCGAAAGTTTTGATTATGCACATTTTGCACCCCCTATTATTTTGCGTCCCCCTATTTTGGATTTTTATTTGTCACGAATAAAAGAATTGAATTGAAGTGAAAGTATGTTGGTGGCAGATTTTCATTCATATTCACTTGTTGTGCATTGTGATGGGAGATTGTAAATGATACTCAATGAGCCTGGTACTTTAAAATCTGCTTGGTCGGATATTTATTATTATTATTATTGGGAAATTACAAAACAGAAAAACTAAACAATGGCCGTTAATAGCTGTCACACTTCACACCTGGTTAGTAGGCCAGGTCATCAAGTCGATCATGGGTTGGATGTAGTAAAAGGGATGCCAAAGGGATGCGTCGATATATTCCTGCGAGGATCAAGAATATCAATCTCAACGAATATCATAAGTATGCAAATGATACATAACAGAGTAGTGAGTATAATTAGTTTAGCGTATGGGCATCTGGAATAAATTCGAAGTACGATGTACCTGCAACCAGGTTGGGACAATCTACTTTGTTGTGGATATGACGTTGTACGGAAGTCTCATACTTGCTACAACATGCCAAGAGTTTACGAATTGAAGTGGACAATTCTCTTTGTCTATGTGTCGAGTTCTAGGTTTAGTGAGTTGTGGCTTTATTTCAAGTAAACGTCATTAAGTAAACGTCATTGCGCGGAACACGGATACAATAGCATTTTTTGCTGTCTTATAAAATAAATAAAAAACGTATACAGGAATCGACTTAACTGATTCTCACGTTGATGACGAATTGAGGGTAGCATGCAGCAATTATAAACCCGATTCGTCTAAAATTGTTGAAAATTTATCTCAATGTCAAAATCACACTAATTTTGAAATAAACGCTTGGATACAGTTACTTTTGAATTTTACTATTTTCACTATTGTAATTTTTAAGGAACCGTATGCTGCTAATGATAAGTGATATGTACTATTATTATTCTTCTGTTTTAGTTTATAATTTTTAAAATCTCAAATTGGTTTCCAAAAAAATTGGGGGTTTCATATTTTTTTCGTCATACCAGTATAGTGCTGCGGCCTTATAAATATATGTATGGCTTTACAAATATATGTATGTGGGCCGAAGACAAAAAAGGTTGAGTATAGACGGTCTAGATGCACACCTAAATCGCAAACACATGCTGTTTTGCTCATTGTGCTATTAGCATTGCCAATGGTGTACACATAGTCTAACTTAGTTCTGTTTTTGGTAAAAGATACCTTGTTATATTTATCTCAAATAGGCCATTTGAGATCTCACAGTTAGGTACCGTTGTTAGTTTTCACACCTCATGTATCATGAGACACACAAGCACGTATTAGAGATAGTAATTGATTAAATAAAATTGACCCTATAATTTCAAATAAATAATTCACTTACAGTTTACACATAGATAAGATGTGATATGAAAAATGGGCAAATGTTTCACATAACCTGTCCTGTTTTTTACTATGATGATAGTAAATGAAACCTATACGATTTGAGTGTAAGTTAGACCTGGAATAGGTACGAGTACTTAATTTCCTCGGCAATTCATCACTAATGGACACAATCTGTTGTGTGGATGCTACGTTTGTATGGAGAAATGACCAAGTTAAGTCTTTTTAATGACAAAATATCCTAATGAATTTCTAATTTGAATGACAGAACCAAATTTCACCGAGTTGGTGGAGTTGCTGCATGTTCCCCTGCAGTCCCTGTACAGCAAGAGGACCACCCGTATTAATGGAAGGGAAGAAGAGGCCACCTCAAACCAGCAGCAGGAAAACCCAAGTCAGGAGCATTAGTCAAAAGAAATAAACTTAATATTTATTTATTTATACATTCTAGATTAAATCGGGGACACAAAGACAGTAAGTTATTACTTAGTTGGAATATTTATTGATCTTGAGAGGTATCACTAAGAAAGTAGGACAATTGAATTGAAATAGATCTTGATTTGATAGTATGAATCTGCAATATGGCTGGCTCCCATACAAAAAATCCAATCATAGCATGTGCAAAATATGAGGTGGTTTAAAAAATTAACTGCTAAATTGCGATACACTAAAGGTTATTGTTTTAATGTAAAGCTTTCATTTGTAAAAAGTAATAATTGAGTTGCTTATACAGAGAGTATAAAGCAGACAAACTACCTGCATCTTAAGATGTTTACCTATAACTGCAAAAAAGTAAAATGTTGATAAAGTGTGAGACTGTGTTTAGGGTTCACGTATGTAGATGTGCCCAGGCCTTTACATCGATACTCTCCATGTAGGCGTGTTTGTTTTTAGTTTGATTTATGAAGTTTTAACTCTTTTACAAAAAAACAAATTAAAATTTTTACACAACACCATTCTTTGTATGGGGCTGTCAATTACAATCAATTATTTGAACTTTATCAACACAGTCATTTTTTCAACCATGCTTATTAACTAAATATTTTAAAACATGTATTTTAATCAGTTGATTAATATTTTATTCTTATGTTAAAATCTGATCTTTATGTTCAATATATTATTACTATTATTATAGGTAAGGTTAGAAAGATTACGGACGAAGCTTAAAATATGTATCTTTAATTCTGACACGGTGGTCTATGCTGTGCTCATAAAATATCTAATCTAGTCTATGGGCTCTGGTCCTTTAATCTTACATATTATAAATTGTGTTATGATAGTAGAATGCGAGGTTGATAGTAGCATTGAGCTGATTGGTGCAATAATGTAATGAATCTTAAATTTGGAAGGGCTTCACTGTAAATCGTTGTTTAAAATAAAATTATTTCAATATACTTTGAATTTAAGCACAAAGTTGCTACAAAATATGTATATATTTTTAAATTTATCACTATCCAATATGACTATATACAAATTTATACAATATGACTATCCATTTTACAGGTGTATTTGAAAACATTGACGTCATTTTAGGGGTTTGATCTATATTAACAATCGAACATTAATCAGCAAAATATATTGGTGAAATGTTTACCAATTATGAGAAAATCGAATTTAAAATTTGGGATTGGGAGCGAAATCACCTCTCTGCTCCCCCATCCCCCGCGAACCACAGCCGGTCGAACGCACGCGGCTGATTAGAATTTATAAATCATAATTTTAATTTTGTAATGATACATTAATAAGTAAAAAGTTTTAGAAAAAGATCTATTTACCTGATATTGGTGTGTGTGTTTAATTTATCTTTAGTTTAATATTAATCATTTTTTTCTGTGAGGCCGGTTTAGTAGTTGATATAGGTCAACCCTAACCCCCGGGGTATCTATATCTACCCCGGTATATATAGATAAAAGGGAAGTGTTTAAAAAAAAAAATATTAAAGTAAATAAGTTACTGCAGATTCTATTTTTGCTGATGCTAAATGGAGCGATGTCAGAACACAGCAGAGCGCATAACCGGTCGCTTTTGCCGTGCGGACGTTCAGTACATTCTTATTATGCTCTTACGACACGCGGTGTTTACACATTAAGTTCTTTGCCTATATTTTATAACTTTTCAAAACAAAAAAAATTCATATATTGGAATTAAATTTTTTTTTTTTTTTTTTTTTTTAAATAATTGCTATGACCTAGGTCATATACAATCATTTTGGCCCTACTCAACTAGGCCAAATATGCCTGTACTAGAGTCAGGGAAGAAAAAATATTAAGTCAGGGATTTAAAAAATATTAATTTATAAATTTTCATAAAAAAACAAAAATCGTGTAGGAACCCTATTTTTTGTATAAAATTAAAGCAAACAAGAGAATTATCTCGGGCCAAGTTATTATGATGTAATTTTTGAATTTTTCCTGGAGCTTTGTGGTCTATCCTACATAATTCTAGGCACAGATTTCGAATGCAATTATTAATGATTTTATTTTTATCTATTACAATTTATACACATATATATTTTCGTTTACGCATATGTTGTAATGCATGTCATAATTTATATACGTATACTTAAATGAACTTTTATCATTTAAAAATTTACATGCACATTCACAATAGATATTGAAATAAATTTCTTAATAGCTACATATGAAATACATTGGTTATCTATAATGGAGTAAATTTTTAAATAAAATATTTTTAATCCTAAAAAAAACTATTATATTTGCAATTCCATGATTAAGAAATCAGATAAAAAAAAGAAATCTTGGAATAGAATTTAGTAGTGATAAAATGGGAACAACATATCAAAGATAGTACATAGTATTTACATAATTAGAAATGTTCCATATTATGACAGCTGATATATTTCTAAAAAAGACATACATAAGACCACACTACTTGAATATGGCATCAGGTTTGGAGTCCCTACTTTGCAAAAGACATAGATCTTCTTAAAAAAGTTCAATGCTGAGCTACGAAACTTCCAGCAGGATTCTATAACAAATCATTCGAAGAACGACTAGACCCACTGAAGCTTCCCATTCTTAACACATTCACTCCGTACGTAAAATGCGCATACCACACGATGCCGCCATTCCGCGAATTCATTGCACTTGAAATATTGCATGCGGAGCCTCCACCCGTTTCTTAGTTTCTTATTATTGGCAAGTAATAAGTACAAAACTATGAAAATGTTTGTATATTTAATATTATATTGACATAGTTTTGGTAAATAGAATTTGAATTATTTACCGCCAAATCCATCAAAAACACTTTCAATACACTAGTGCCCTTTCACATAAACAGTCAAACGTCAAAACCGAACCAAAATGAAAAAAAAAAATACCTATTAGTCTATGCCCTTCATGAATTCTGATATACGCTACATGCCGCTCTTTTAAATAATAATAGAAATGCAGTTAGACAATGACGTGTTTACTCGCACACGGCACCTGACATATACAGCAGCAGAGTTTGCTAAGGAACAACGCGAAAGTGGAGATCTTATAGAGACCTTAAAAAAACTAAACAGAGTTAATGGCTATCCGGGATGCAGTAAAATGTATAACTTTAAAGAAAACCCAAATCTAAGAAGTCACGAAATGAAACTGTCCCGTACGAGATTCAAAACAAATATAATGAAGCATTTCCTCTCAACAGAGGTATTGACGCTTGGAACCGTTTACCATCGAATGTGATTAGTGCAGTGTCAGTGAATCAATTTAAGAACTGACTAAATGAGCGTATCAGCTTGAAGCTACTCGCTCTTTAAAAATATAACATTATATTTTACTACTAGCAAAGTTCATATAATTACTTCAGGAATGTGTATAGTTTATCAGGATTAATCAACCATCAAACTCGTGGAAAATATATATTTTAAGTACATTTACTCAGTTGCATATTGATTGATATAATTGTAGGTCATAAATAATCTGGCATCAGCTGCATAAAATAATATGAACAAATGTGATATAACAACACTTTCAAATATTTGATTAATGAATTATAATGCATACAGCCTCGCATATCGAGACAAGCACCCTGCTGACGATAGGATGTTTTGTTAAGAAATTGAGTTGCACATTTAACTATCGCATCTATTACTTGTCTACTATTACTTTTTATATATTTATGTAGTTGACTAAAGGTCCAGTGTCCCAACAAGCCTAGAAGAAAAAAATATGTTATCAATGTCTATGAAAATAGAAAATATTTTAGATTTATTACTTATTCATTCATGTATGCAAAGGCTGCCTTGCAAACCAGTCGTGAAAGCCATTGTGTCCTGCTATGGGACTGCATCACCATCTCCGTTAAAAGGTGATCATAATAATAAATTACAACTTGTATACGTAACGGCACTTGTGTAAAAACCTTTTGGCCACCGAATGCATAGTCGAGGTAGCAACCGACTGAGATCAGAGCACACATTTTAAACGTTGCAGCGTACTAATGTGACTATGCATGCCCTCCGCAATATGCTAGGCATTCATTTAATGAAAATCCGCTAAACGAGCTCCAAAAGTAACTGCTACTTTTCACTATTTGAAAAAGTATTTTGTGATATATAAAATAATAAATATTACATGCCTTACATTTAATTGATTTGTACTCAATTCTGTATTACACACGATATTTACTTGATTTTAATAATGCTCATGTGCCATATAATCCCAAATAAAAAAAAATGAATAATAAAGTTTATAATTTTAAGCTAGATTTTTTTTGTTTCTGGTTAATATCTATAAGGTGCTAAAATATTGTCAGTAGTTCATTTTTTCAAAATTGTAGTTTTAGAAAATAGATATATTTCTCATTTTAATAAATTCTGAGCACTTATTATGGATGATGAAGAATTTATGGATCGGAAACTTGATGAAATCGTCCATAGAAAAGGGAGTGAACTATGCCTCTCTCCTTCTTGGTTAACGACTCTTACTAGAACATGTTATAGTATGCGATCTCAAATAACCGATTCATTTTTTTTTTAAATTTGTGCTTGATACACATCGAAGCTTCACATTTGTTACAATTTATGTCACATAATAGCACCAGTCCAAATAAGCATTTAAAATCTATGTAACTATTACATAATGTAATGTATACGTTCCATTAATTGAGCATATTTAGGCTTTGCTCAACTATGCTAAATTTCTTGTGCAAAAGGCAGGAGAGGTTATGAGACCTCTGGGTGACAAGTTTAATGTTTTTTATATTGCAAAAATAGGCCATGACAGACGGACCTGAAACAGCGGAGTCCTAGAATAAAAAAGATGCTTTGATAAACTGATAATGTATTGTTTTAGTACAACTGAATGTAAAAGGTGCTAGATTGTCAGGAACGGAAGGCAGTTTGGGAAGCCCCTGTAGTGGGCTTTTGATGAAGTTGTATCTTTTCAATCGCTTTGGTAATTTGGCCAACAATTATTTGATTGCAAACTAGGTTGCTGTGGTACCCTGATAGTACGATGTCTGCCTGGAAAATGTTCAAAATATAGTAAATATCCCTGGATGCTGCTATTGGGAAAAAAAGTATATTGAACTGTTACCATTTAGTTGTCGGCTGTGTGAGATGTTAAATTTGTGTCTTATTTCTATTTAAGAACAATACTGCCGTCTCAAGCAAAATTACTGTCATGAAATTTTCGAAACCCGTTTTTTTCTTAATGTGTTGGTTATGGTCTTATCTACCATATTACCGAGGAAGAAAATTATCTAATTTAGAATACCTTAAATTTTATAATAAAAAAAAACGTGTTAAAAAAGGGAAAAATCCTAAACAATTTTAACATATGTAAAAAATCCTAAGCGAAATGACCGTATGTGTCATACAGTCTAATATATGACCATTTTGCTCAGAAATAAGAATTACACTCTGACAAATGCTATACAGCCTAACGTCAGTATCTGCAAAGAATACTGAAAAATGTAAACATTGTCATCATTTGTATAGTTTTATTTTTGATTAAAACTAAATTATAATGTACCTACATACATCATATTTTAAGTAATTTAATAGCTTAAATCCTTCCTAAAATAAGACGTGCCTAAAATTCAGATATTTTAAGGAAAAGGCAATTTTTAACCTATAAAACATAGATTCACCAAAAAATTAAATGCTCCCCCCAAACGAGCTCTAGTGATTATTCAATTTCCAAAATTAAATTCACCGTGGCTTTTTTTATGGACGTATGCAGAAGCACAAATCATAAAATGAGTATTTTAAAAATGTTACGGAATTGACTTACGGTTATTTCGCTTAGGACCGCTAAGGTGTTTTAAATTTGTGTTAAATTTTGCAGAGGACATTCGCGTATGAAAAATTAAGTATGTAATTTGGAAAGCTTATTAGAAGGATTTTATGTATGTGATATACCACTGCAGAGCAGTTTAGACGATTCAAAGACAGTTAACGATTTTTAGACAATTCAGTTTAAAAAAATGTATCAAAATCAGAGCTATGTGAAGGTAATGTTGACTATGAAGGTTTTTATTCACCATAAATATGCTTTATGGGGTCAGACAGTGGTATTACGTAGGAGTTATCAAAAGATTAGAGAGGCAGCTATCTCATGTAATCGCATTCAACATGTTTTGGCTAAACACCTTATGTGTTTCCTTCTATGTTCTGTCCTGATATGGCTTCCTCTAACCTTCGAAAAGAATGACATTTGAGGGTGTGGTTATAAAGCATACAAAAAAAATAGCTAGTTATTCTACATAAAAGATTACTTCCAAAAAATGCTTCATGAATTAGGAGCTGTACTGGAAGAAGTGGACTACTTGAGATATTCTCGTTCTCTAACTTGAGTTCGGACAGTTTCATAGACTTAAAAGTGGTTTTTTATATGTTTTTCGTTGAAATCCTCCAATATTATTTTCGATTATGTTCAGTATGCAATATTCTTTACTTACGCAAGTCTGCCAAAAAGTACTACGTCACACCATGCCGCAGCTTTTATTGGATGAAGTAAACTTATGACCTAGTAGGTTTAAGCTATAAAGAAATTTAACTGAAGTTCATGACAATCGTAGAATCCAGTAAAAACCTTGAATGATTCAATGAAATCTACCTTTATTTATTAACAGCTTATATATTTTATTACCAATTTATTTTATATTCAAGTAAGCACTACTAATGATGAATTTCGTAATGCAATCTTAAATATTTAGTGATTTAATTTTTTCTTCACTACTTATCGATAACAGTTTGTCAATGGGCAAAAATCACTCAATTTGTCCTAAAATTTGTATCCGTTGTGAACTGTTAACTGTTTTTACATAATGTTGCGTGACTGGGAGCATAGAACATGAGGCTATAACGTCTCTTAGGCCTATAGCTTCTTCGGTTAGTGTCAAGATATGACTTTGGTATCGAGGATACAGAAATTAATTTTCAGCTTTCAACTATGTGAGACCATTAGACATCCCAACTATGTTCTATATTCTTAACAATCTGAATTTGTGATATACGTGTAGTCTATTAAATTACTTGCTATGTATACATACTTACAATTACCTACTTTAACCCCTAAAGCCTGCGCTATAACATTTGTCTAGATGAGATGTAGGTTTATTAGTATAATTATGTATTTTGATATGTAAAAACGAAAGTATTATTTAACAGTGGAATTTCCAGTGGTTCATTTCATTTCTGTTGTTTTCATTTTTCATTTATGGATTTTCGGAAATACCAAAATCAATAAAGGGTACATATAATTTTATTAACTCTGCAAATTATGGTTTAATTAATTAACTAGTTACTTGTTTTGTTTTTTTGACAAAATCTCATTTTTTTTTTGTATTATGCAATATGTATTTACATACATTTATTTTTTTAATGGAAAACCTTTTTTTCCTCAAATATTTCAATGTAGTTAGCGGAAAAACATATCTCAAATACGAGGGTTGTCCGATAAGTACAAATGAAAAATGAAAATTTTGGAAAAATGGCGATTTATTTCTCAACATAGTCTCCTTTTAACTCCGCCGGGCAAAACATAACGATTCGGATTCTCTCGCTCGAGCCAATCACTTAGTGGTTAACAATTATTCACAGCGATTTGACAGTTTCTCTATGTATGTATGCTTGAGGGCAAATGAAGCTTTACTATGAAAATCAATTCGACATAGATATACTGCGTCGAGCAATGTAATAATTGTGTAATATCTGTATAATTATGAACCTCATTTACATTTAATCTCAGATGCAAGAGCATCACTTCGCATAGATACGGTACACACACAGCCTTACAAAGCGGGAGTGAGATGAATTATTTCAATTCAAAGCTTCGAGTGCCTTCGACTGTACATATTAATGCATGTGTGTTTATCTCATCTCTCAACTGAATTGTTCGCTTTAATTTTAATTAAATTCCTTGCTAAAGCACCAACTATAGGGGCTTATTACATAGATACAACGTTAAATATACTGGAGTGAGAATGCGAAAGGTGGTAGTAGAAATTGATAGAGAAAAAAAAATGTGATCCTTTTATTAGTTAAAGATAGAATCTATGTATGTTTTTTTTATCTATGGTGCTCATCATTAGTTTATTTTAAGTCAGGACTACGAATAAACATTTTTTTTTTCATTATAGTTTAAAAACTAAATTATATTTAATTCATTGTAAATTAATAAATAAAGTTGATCAACTTAATTTGGCAAAAAAAAATATTCAATAAATAATAATATTACTAATATTTAACACATCTTTCTACTTTCAATTTAACAAAATGTAGTTGTAATCTATAAACACTTTCAAGAATGTTTAAATTATTTTTATAAGAACATGTGTTTGCATGTAATAATTATTCATGAATTTAGGGCTGTTTTGTTGTAGCTAATTGTTCATAATATCTAAACATTATTATCTTATGAAAGAAAGGATACTTTTAGTGTTTGTGGAAAACAGTCTAAAATATTGATAAACTGGGTTATGTAAATTAAAAAAAAATACTGGTTTAATATTTTTTTTTTATACAAACTGAAAGGTTCAGAGTGATAGAAATTTAAACAGCATTAATAATTCTCATTTAATGTTACCATATTAAAGGTAAATCATGATCTGTAGTTAATAATTATGTAAAATTTTAAACATTTTGATAAAAATATATGTATAATTTTCAAAAAATGACCAACCTCTTTACCACCAGTTACACGCGAAGAATCACCGGATCTGGATTTACTCACATCCGATATCGCATATATGTATAACTATCATGCGTTTATTATTATTTTTTTTACCATTTTTCGCAATTGTAATATCTATAATAGAGTTATTTTTTCAACAAGTCTATTTGACTAGTTTTGTCAGTAAAACTTTTATATACAGCATGGAAATTGTAAAAAAAAGATAACAACTGAAATTATTCAAATACTGTGTTATCTGTCCAAGTGATTTGAATTATTGAGACTGCCACTGTAGAAAATTCATCATTTATACATTTTCGATGATTTATTCATTTATTTAGAACTAACATTACCGAGAGGTTTTGATCAATAACATTTTATGTGAATCCTATGTATTTTACTCTTTCAATTTTGTGCAAATATTTCATAGGATAGATTAGAATTAAGATGCTATAATATAAATATTGATACACTTTTGTACTTGACAGTCTCAGGACACAAAGTAATTTTGTAATAATTTTGTAATTGTAGAATAATAAATAGTACTCGAATTCTTAAATTGTATCTTGATTCAGAGGATTTTCTTTGATATTCTTTTCTAAATAACAAAATTTTATTTCGTACTATGTGATCTAGTCTGGTGATTTTATTTTACATATTTTGTCTTAAAAACAGCTCAAATCCTTTGTATTTTTTTTTTTGGGATAGAAGTGTTAGCAATTGTTTATTTTTATAATATATTGTTTCTATCCATTAATCTTAAAGCCGTAAAGCCGTACTATTAATATTGTAATACATATGTTTAAATACTCACATTGACATAAGGCACAAAATATTACTGAAGAGGCATGAAAAGCGATAATATAAATATATGTATATACTATGTTCATGTGATTTTAGAGTACATAATGTTACCAATATGAACCATTGCAATATAGCATGTCATTTTTTGAAAATTCTTGTTAAGAATACATTATTCTCTTAATACAAATAACATTCTTCCATTTTCGTTTTCCTGTAAAATAAAGTACATTAAATAAATCCAAAATTCAAACAAGTAGCAATTAATTAAACTATCGATTTTTTTGGACTTTTCCATTAACTATGATTATTTGAATAATTGTACTTTCAACTTCTGCTTTTAAGATTCTTAAGTAGATGAGGGAGCATTCATTAAGTAAGACTGAAAATATTGCATGCCATATTAAAAAACACTGGATTCAAATACTATAAAAAAATTGAATTCTTTATATTAGTTTATCAAATTCCTATTAAACTTTTTTTTAGTTTATTTCTATGTTTATATACAATTACACAATGCGTTATCCTAGGCTTTCGCTCGACAAAACAATTTAAAAAGAATATATTGGAAGTATTGTATCACTGTATTTTATCGGTTTCATCTTCATTGGGCAAATGGCATGACGGGCGGACGAGGGTCCAATTCGGTAAAACTAAGATGACATCTTTTTGAATGCTCCTGCCGAAATCATATTTAACCTATAATTAATCTTAAACATTTTTTTTATTAATTTTCTTAAAATTAATCTGTACTCTGTAAGTCTTGCTAGATATACGTAGAAATGAGGCCTAAACTAATACTGTTTTTTTTAAATCTAGTCAAGTATTTTGTCTGTTTATATAAGTAAAAAAAACAACATTCCATATAAAATATTGCAATGGCCGAGATTTGTTCTCTTTTTGGTTTTATATACTTATTTCAGCCAGTCTAGGTATTGGCGATGACATGACATATTTAGTCCCGTGATGGGTAGCTTGTTTCATGCCTATTGTATCAGTAAATTCATTTCAATAAAGCCTTTTAATGGAAATTATGTCACATTATTTTAATAATTTAAACTGACAAATAACTACACGAGGCACTTTAATGCGCGCTGGTTGAGATGTTGACTGGTGGAAAGTCCATGGAAAAATACACAGCTAGCCCACTAAAAATGTTTTATATTATGATAGATAAACAGATTGTGGCTGGGAACATTTTCTGTCACATTAACTAAAATACAACATGGACAAGATATTTAATGTCAGAAATGACAGTTCCCCTAATAAACAATAAATCAGTTTCAGGAAATCCTTTCCACTTCCCTTACCAAATAGCTACTTTTAATTAATCGTGCAATGTGCCAAGATAAAAAAAAAAATCTGCTCGTGAAATGATTATAGACCCCGTTACACTGCGTTTAATGAGTTCAATGGATGTGTGTTAACATGTCTAAATCTTTTTCTTTTTTATAAAATAATTGCTATGACCTTGGTAATCTACAATTATTTTTGGCTCTACTCAACTAGGCCAAATTTGACTGTCCTATAGTCAGGTGGTAATGAAGCGTTAAAAATGGTATGACTATGTGCGGATTCGAACCCGTGATCAATAGACGAACATTTAGTAATGAGTAGCACGCAACATGCAGCACACGCAGCATCCGTACGAGTGTGTCTACCAAAAGAAAGTCTGAAAGTAAAAACTGTCCTTATTTAATAAATTTATTTATTTCAAAATATGTTTATAGTACAAAATAAAAGATTTACTCTATACTTAAAATGAAATTACAGGGTAAACATGGAAATTGGAATGTGAATTTGAATCTTCATGAAATTAACTATGTTACTGATAAATTATTTTCTTTATTGTTATTTTCAGTCTGTAAATTTCACTTTGCGTTAAACATATCCCCAAAAAACATAAAAAATCTAAAACTTTGGTGTTGAGTGGGTAAACGTAATCCACTGCAATAATTGATAAACAAAAAAGAGTGAAATCAATCGGTTTAGTAACTCGGCTCGGTTGAGTCAACCACAAAATAATCAGTCACATATGTTTATCGAGTGCACCAAATTATTATCAAATTTAATGCTAGTCATGTTAAATACAAATAAAATTTATGATACTCAACAAGACACTCAACAGCCCGCTTAGATGACTAGTATTACAGTATTACTATTTTCTTGAGAATATTTGATTGTACATAGAGAGTCATATTAAAATGATATGTTAGAAAATAAACCATTACTAGTAAAATAATTCTGTGGTGGGGGGGGGGGGAACACATAAGTCAAAAAGTGACATTTTTGAATATGTTGTAATCTCACACAATTGTGTCGCACATAATTGACAGCTGTATTTAATTTGAAGATATTCATATGAACGTAAACACATTTTATTTTTTTTTGTGCGGGAATGACCACAATCTGACTTATTTGCTTTCATATATAAGTTGACTTATGTGGCTTTGAATGATTTATTTCAAAGTTTCAACGTTAATAAATTATTATTGTTGGTTTTTTTTAAGTTGTGCCAATTTTTCAAATTTAAATATAAAAAGAGCATGTTTTTGTAAAACTTTAAAAATTATATTTCATTAAATTGTATGTCTCTCACACAATACTCACTTGACGCCTGTTCCAAGGTAGACTAACATTACTGATGCAATATTGATGATTTACAATATTGCATTACGGGTGAATCGCTTTTACCTGCTTGCGTTTGTTTTTTATGTTATATACTACATAACAGGATATTTTCTCGGAAATTCCGTTAGGTCTAACTTTACAAACTGAGAATACAGAAGGTAATACAGAAATACTCGTATATTATATTTAGTTACGTGTTTTCTTCAAATTCGCTAATAAAGTGATATGTAACTATTCATTATAATAAAAACCACAGAGAAATGTTCAAATATTATTTGCCATAATTTATATATTTTTATAATTTTTAATTATAATTTTATGCCATAAAATCTTTTTGACCAGGACGCATCAGCTACAACAGTAATCATGGTACATTCATCAACATTTCCAATACTTAATGCATACATGCACATTCTCATGCACTTTTCTATATAACTTTAAACTTACAGAAGGTAGGTTTAAAGAAGATGTTATCACGTTCCAATGACTTTCGCCTCCTCCAATTGACATAGCTCCTGACACTACAGAGTGGTTGATACCCATTTTCTCATCGTGTTCCTTTTGGGTCTTTAAGGAAAAAGTTAAGTTTGCAATGTAATTTTAAAATTGATATTAACCCTTTTTTTTCTTCACCAACAATATTCACATGCGTGATAGTACATCCTAAGGGGCCGTGGTCGTTGATTTGACGCAGTTGACTAAACAAAAAACCCTATATCTACGATCCTGTTTCCAATGTCTCCAAATAGCTCCTGAGTTTGGTCTCCCTACGAGTGAAAATGAAATTTATTCATATTGGCACCGTTGTAGCAGTTTGTTTTAAGCCCGCTGCTACACCGTATAGATGAGATAAATGCACAATAAATGAAATAAGTATGTTTTATCATGTACTGCATACAACTGCTCATCCGTGAAACTTTCGCTGTCCATATACACACTCGGTATTTCCTACAAATTAAAATAAGATGTTATTAAATATTTTAACGTTAGTAAATCGTGCCCGTGGCACTTGTCATGGGTTGCTTCGCTCCCTATCTCTAGGCCTTTCGGGTCATTACGTGCCTACCGCCCTATTAAGTTGATTTTTTACTTTACTAACCTCAAATAATAAAATAAGATACTTTAATAATGGTGATATCTAAGGCTTTATAATAAAAGTATCAGACCAAACTAGAACCCTGGATTACAAACTCCATATTGTAATGATTATATAATGCACGTATACATGATCCTTAGCCATCCAAAACTGTATCATCTAGCACGCATAAAAGCTGCAAGTAAAAACTGCAAATTTTATTGAAAGTAAAAATTTATTACAATCATAAACCAAAATAACTTACATGTTACGTTTTAAAGAATTAACCTGCGAGTTTATACATATTTTACTTTACTGTACAAACTAGCTAACATATGGGTTTTACCTTGCTGAAACAATTCCATTAATGATACTGTTTCAGCAATCTATCCTTATTCATAACAATTATTATAAATAATAAAAAAATAAAAATTTAAATAAAAATAATTTAAGGTTAAAAAAATAAAAATCTCATCCTAATAAACTAAAGTTGGTAGAGCATAGTTAGGATTGGACATCTTTGACACAACGAAAGCCGAGATTATGCGCCGAGCTGTCTTGCGTATTCTGCGAACGAGCGGCACAACGATATCGAAAGCAGTAGGTCTTATGACAAAGGTACGATCCACCCTTTTTCACCATTTCTTTTGACTAAAAAATAAAAAAAACTTAAAAAGAAGAATAAAAGAATTATTGGCATTGTTCGTATAAACTTTACAAAGAAAATTTTATTGCACAAATTACACAAAATATTACACAAAAAATGATTTTTGAGTATTTCAAGACTAGAAGAAAAAGAAATATATGCATTTCAAGAAACTTACTTTTGAATTGCTCCAATAGTCTTGTGTCCATTCCCAAACATTTCCTGCCATGTTGCAAAGGCCGAGATCGTTCTGAACAAATTCATCCACTGGATTCGTACCAATGTAACCATCTAGGGCAGTGTTTTTTGAGGGGAATTTTCCTTGCCAAATGTTGGTCCTTGATATAAAATATGTATGTTTTACATAATAAACTCAACGGTGTTGATGATTTGCTTATAAGATATAGATTACTTTACACAATTTCACAGGATATCAGAAATGACTTGACGTTATTACAAGTTTATTTGAATTTTCAAATACACGTCTTTATTTGAGTTGGTCTTGTTAGTAATATTATAAGGAAAACCTAGAAACATACCAGTATTTACCATCGAGCATAAGTTTGTCACCCCAAGGATATATCCTATATGGATTTTTTGATCTGCATGCAGCCTCCCATTCATTCTCTGTAGGCAACCTTTTATGGGCCCATTTGCAGTACGCTTGAGCATCATTCCAGCTCACGTGCACCACGGGATGATTCATTTTGTCTAGGGATAAATCATTACAAAAGTAATATAAAATAAAATTACTAACCTTAAGCACAAACAAAGATGGTTTATTTTAGCTGACACCCATATGAATATTTGCAGGTTTAGTACACCAGACATAAGGGAACCTGTTTACTAAATAAATACAAAATTAACTTGCAACTAAAGTAACTTGTGTAGTATCTTCACCTTATATCTTCCTTATGTTTGCCTTATGCCTTATTAGACGCAAAACAACAGTCCTAAAACAAGGCAGGCTTTTCTCAAGTTACTAATTGTACTAAGACCAAATAATGCGTATGGTCAAAGATTAATCAATAGTTCACAAGCTTTTTAATGAAATGCCTAGACGTTTAAAATGAATAATTCAATTACATTGTTAAAGAGAATTTAAATAAATATTTCATCACTAAAATTAAGTATCTATTTACAAATTATCTAAAATATGTAATTTTATCTTTATAAAAAAAGTAGTGAAAATTGGTAATTAAGTTCAATAATGCTTTCTGTAAAGGTGATTTACTTATGTGTCATCCTGTACAGTGAAATCGAAGCACTTCTTGTATAGACTCGATTAATTACTTCTCATTTAAAATTGAAATAATAAAAAAAAATGTCTCAGTGTGACTTTATAACCATAATATTATATACTTTTAGATAAAACATAGGAAAAATTCTGCCAGTACAGGGATATAAAACTATCCAGAAGATTAATCATTGAACCACTTTCCTGTAATGAAAATTATTGCCATGAAAAAGCACTATAAAAACTTTTTTTTTAGACAGCATTACAAAATTTTATTGTTTTGTATAGTAATTAAAAAAAAAATAAAATAATATTTAGCTCGAAGACTAATAAATAAGGTACCCATAATGTCACTGTCGGGTCCTTGGGGCGTTTTCCAGGTGGCACCTTGAACTTGATACCACCAAGGCGCACTGGCCACTCGGAAGTCTTTCAAAGATGCCTTCGTACTTTCATTCAGGAACAATTCAAACACGAAACTGTTGCCAAACTTCTCAGCTTCAGATTTATAGTGAGTGTTTACAGCAAACTCTCTGGATGTAAAACAAATACATTTTTGTAGATTTCCAATTTATATAATCATTGGAAAAAATATACATATGAATATGTAAGAACAACTTAAAACTAATTTAAATGAATTTTGAATGAAGCGTTACTTTGTTTATTTTCACAAGACAATGTAAAATTTGAATTCAATTTAAATCATGATATAGAATTCCATAAAAGAAATACCTTCAGAGTATTTGTGTAATATTTTTATTAAAATATAAACCATAAATATGTGCAACCTTATATGGATGAGATAATAGATAATATAATGAAAATGTGTAAAAAAAAAATGTGATGGAAATAACCTGTGTTAAAATAAGATGTGTGACTGAAAATAAATTACAAATCGAATAATATTTAGGCAAGGGTTTTCCATATAACCAAAAATCATTTTATTTTGTAAGGTATACTCAACCAACATATTTCGACTGTGCTTGCAAATTGGGGGGGTACATAAATGTGGGGGAGGCTGGAAGGTCAGGTGAAAGTAAACCTGTAAAGATATCTTAAATAAAGCGTACATACTTTCCATTGTCTCACTTATCACTTCCGTGGTTGACAATTCTTTTGATATCCTCAATGTAGCATTTTATGATGGGGCTGATATTATCGGTGATTCCTATGGTTGCTGTTTTTAACAGTCTAATACTTGGTCGTCATTTTGGTTGAAATGGCTTGTTATTGCTTCAAGAGCTTATAAAGTAAAAAGTTTGTAACACCATTCGTAAATTAATAAATGCTCAAAACCAGTAAAAGAAGGCAGTAAATAATATTTATAATTATTAATGATACATTTGTACCTGAATTTATAATTAGAGACTTCAAATTTGTCAATATAAAACGGCTTCAAGTCAACAAACCGTGCTGGACCTTCTTTGTCAAATTTAAAAATTTGTTTATCGGTACCAATTCTATATCTGCCGCCTTCCACAAGTACCATATCCTCGTAGGATACATCTGTATGATTTATAGAGGGAGAAATATTGTCGGCATCAGTACATTGGCGGGATTTAATAAAGTCATCGTAGAAAGGTGGCAAACGTAGCTCGTTGTATTTCAAGAAGTTATCTTTACGATTTGTCGAACAGCCACAGCTGTCTTCTTGAAAGCTCGTAGGAATCTCAGCAGTGAAACGAACGAAGCAGAAAATAAAAAATTTAAAACTTTTCATGTTAACTACAAACTAATATTGTCATTAAGATAAACCAAGCTCATTTAAATAATATGTTTTTAATAATAAACTTTTCTTAATATTTCAAGAAACGACACACTCATCGGCAACAACTGTGTTTGTTTAGTTGACATCTGTCCATGTCAATGTTCGGCAAAGCTTCTGTAATGGGGCCAGTGTTGCCAGATTCCGACGGCAGAGCAAAAAACAGTTAAAGCAAAATGTGGGCAGTAATCATTTTTTAAATTAGTAGTTATTTTAAAACAAAACGACTTACATACTGAATGACAGAAAATATTGAAATATTAAAATTTTCATTACAAGTAACAAGTTTTTTCACTCCTTGTCAGTTGTTGTTTAAATTTATAAATGATATTTGCGGTCATTTTCTCTATGTTTTCATTAGGCGGCTCCTACTTATTCTGCTCATCCAACTAGGACAATAGAGTCGGAAGCGTATATCAACGCGTTTGCGTTAGGTATGAAAAGTCTATTCCTTGATTTACATACTTTTAATACTGTTCTTAGATATCCTTTCGCAATATATTCCAGACGGATTATTTAGGACAAAATTATCTACTTATATAGTTCCAGATTTCTTATGATTGGTAGATAAATTAATTGAAAACAAAAGTGTTTTATATTAAATTTTATAAAAATAAACGTCAGGATCCTCCCGTGCTCGCAGCCCTCTCTGGCGGAGGCCCGTGGCATTTTGCTTGCTATGCCACACTCTTGTTAGGTCACTGGCTGTAGCCTAAATAGTTAAAAATGTAGGACAAACGGCCAATTAAGTAGAACTGTGGGCTAATGTGGGTAAACGTTCAATTAGCAGGACAGCTCCCACAACAATTGTATGACGTATGGCAACGCTGACAGATCCAAATTGTTAAGACGACGGCGGTCTAGCAGACGGTGAAAAAAATAAAATTAATTACCGATAAATATCATATTTCGCGCCCAAAATTTACGCGGGAACGGCGCTCAACATCCCGACTATAAAAACTTAAGAAAATAAAGAAAACTCACCCGTCTACTGTAAATTCCGTAGTACAGGGAAATAATTTATAAAGTTTTAAAACTTTGGGAATTAGTATTGGAAAAGAAAAAAGTTCCTTACCCTTGGAGGAGCTTACCCCCATCCACCCACCAAACGTTAATTTTTCAAGTGTTTTCAATTTTTTCACAAAACCGCAGTTTTCAAAGATGACGTGTATCATCGCAACTCTACTCTATGTCTTTATTTGAAAGCCATTGCTTTCAAATAAACGGCCACGGAAAAAAATAAAAATCTTCTTTTTATATTATTTTCCATCGGTAAGTGAAAAAGCGATTGATATTTTTTCTTCGTAAAAGATGGTAGATTTTTCATTCACCATATCGTGTGGTGAATGAACAAGGAACAATTGGTGGTGTTTACGAAACATTTATCTGTTAAATTCGACGGTATTCCAAGTCTAATGTTGCAGTAGTCTTAGATGGCTACTCTGATAGTGTTTTAAACACAAAAAAATATCGAACGCCACAGGCGACTGAATATGAGGACATCACAGGAAATTGTATTTACTGAGGAGACAACACTCGTTGAATCTCAAGTTCATATACCTCAACAATTTGAATAACAAAGAAAGATTAATTTCACAACTTGTTTAGCGGTTACAGAGTGCTGGATCAGAAGCATATCCCCAAAAGTGTAGAAGTTTTCAATGATGGCTCACGTGAAAGGCGGTTATTGTTGAAAGCTTTCTACTCTCACCTATCCATCTGTGCGCTTATAAAATACGGCCAAACTTTCATTAAAGTAGTAAAAAAAAAATGATTAAAAAAGAAACAATAATGATAAAAGACGGTGAAATGTATCGAATATAAAAAACCAGCTAATTGGTCCTGCGATTTTTAGTGTTAATTGCTAAGAAACTTTATGAAAATTCATCATGGTTACATAAAAAAAGTGAAATTTACGTGAAACTAGTAAAATGATCATGTAATGATCTTAGTTGTAAACGCATAGCTGTTGCTATACACCGTAATGGTGTACTCGTAATCAAGGCCATTATCGATCGGCGGGGCATTGGAATTGACACCATCTGTTAAAAAATATGATAAATTTGGGGATGATTTTTTTCGCATTTTTTAATATCATTTCTTACTCATAAAAGTTTACACATGAGATAAACCTCGCATGGACTAAATCTAAGCATATAAGCATAAATAACTAAGTATATTTAGGTTACTAAGTCGCTTTCGAGATATAATTTCTTTTGTAGTTAGATATTTATTCCTCATAATTAACAGAGCTCCTGTTATAGAACTCTATTCGAAATCATGAAATCTAACACGCAAATTAGCAAGAAAGTGAACCCAGCGATTTAGTAGATCACAAGAAGCAATTTACCAGACGGAAGGGATCTTCTTTACTTAAAATTAAAATCCTAATTAAAATCTTACCTAAAATCAAAATGGAACAAACTTACCAAACTGCCAAGTTAAAACATCCAATTAAAACCTTTTTTTACACTAATTTACGATTTTGTCGTAGACGCTCTGTTCGGATTTGGTTGTCAACAACATAATCCGAAGTGAGTTATCGTTTTATCCCGTCATTTTATTTTCGTGAAGCCTGTCATTGTGTTCATCAGAGAAATCCTCGTAATGGGTTTGAATACTTTTTTGTCAAAAGATTTGTGAGTTCCTTATTCGGAATAAACGGATATATGGAATATAAGGCAGTAGGTAGGTAGGTATACTTTCGATCATGGCCATAGAATATGTTTTTAGGATTCATAATGGCTATTGTTATATTATAAAGCTCCTAACTGTAGAATTTTACACATTTTTTACTATGTAATTATCTTAAATATTAACAATTATAAAGTTAGTTGATAAAGGCATAAACGATTCTGAAAAGATGATCGGTAATGTCCTGATATGAAAATTTCTTAGAGTATGTCTGTATTTAAAACTATATGCACTTATCTTATCCACATATGAAAAATTAAGCACTAAACATTTGTTTCACAATTTGTAATTATTATATTAGTTTATAAGCATATTACACATTATATTTTGTTTATAATTATTGATGTAATTAGAATATTTTAGGAAAAATCTGTATGTACACCCTCGTGTATCTGAATGTTCCAGTGTGCCTTTTGTTAAATTCAAAGGCACATTTTATTATTTTAGTTTTTATTATGAAAACTTTTTCTGTTTAGTTTATAAATTGTCAGCTGAAGATCCAAGTTTATAACAGGTAACATCATCTTAGAACAGCACTACACGTTATAAAGGTGGTGTAAAATGTAATAATGTATTGTTTCTGTAAAAAATAATAAATAAATAAGCCTAGTAGCACAAATATGACTGGAGTCATACAACAATTGACTGGAGTTAGTCAATAATTATAAAAAAATAAAATAGAAAAAACCATATTTTATATTTAAATCGCGTACAATATAAGCCACCACAGCGAATTGAACCCACGACCTTCGAGCGCACAGACTATAATGCACTAAACTAAATGTTTTTCTATTGTTTGCTATCATGTAACAAACTGCCACAGATTCACAGCCGTACTGCACCCGCGCGAATATGAGTGCGAGGTTTTCTTGACACTCAAAAAGGGTCAAAAATATTTCTTTTCCAGCATTTGGCATAGTATCTTACAGCGGCGAGCTGCGGTGCCGACATACCACGTCAGCGATGAAGGCGATGCGAGTCTGTATAATAATGGCTTTCGTATCCTACACTACCTTCCGCGTCATACTAGTGCCATGGGATGGTATGTGCCGCACGGCTGCCCCATTGATATGGACTCGTGCGTCATTGCAACGAATAGTTTTTCGAAATAACAAGGTTATTCGTATGTATTATTTGCGAAATTCATAAATAAAAGATGGTGCTATTAACAGCATAGAAACGGAGTTAATCAATAGTAATTAAAAATAACAATAATTTTTAACTTAAATTTTATTGATAAAAAAGAGATAATATTATTACAGGTGGTACTAGGTATCCGCAGTCGCAAAGGCGAAACCTATGCTAGCAGCATAAGGGGTCGAGAAGTGCAAATTCAGATAAATAATTCTTTTTCTAAAATTCGAACAAACAGAGCGCGAAAAAATTTAACATGGGATTTCCCATAAAGAAAATATTTTTAAAGAAAAGTTTTTTATTATTTCGCATTTTAAAATTCCGGCTCAGTCACGACCCCTATAGTTTTCATGTTATTCGATTAAAACTCATTCTAAAATCGGTGAAGAAATCATTGAGAACTGACATCGCAAACGTTTGGAGTCGGTCCATGGGAGCTTCGCTTCGCTCCGCTCCGATTATATTAATATATTACTATTACTATTATTAATAGATACAGCTTAGAAATAATTATTATAGAGCACTTTTATATGATGTTATCAGAGAGAAAAACATCTTACGATAAAAAAAAAAATTATATTAATGTTGGTCAAATTATAAGTTATTGTGTATCAGCCGTTTCTACTACCTGTCTAACGTTTTTGTAGGTCATTAATGTGTTGACCGCAAGGATTTTCGTTATTTTCCTCAAAAAGTGGTTAAGGCGGAGTCCGATTTTGAAAGTCATTTTTCACACATTCTGATTGCTGTATTTTTAAAGTTGGACAAAAATTTAAATACGGATAGATTTGTAATCTTCTGTATCCGCGGGAGTCTACACATGTCTACGCGCTATTAACACCACTATATTAAAAATATTTTGAATTATAACACAAAAAGAATAATTTACTTATCACTTATGTCATGGGGTTCACCTTTGGACAGCAATCAATTTTCAGGCAAGTCCAACCCACTAATATTAGGGACAAAAGTAAAATAGATTTGTCGTTGCTATTTGTGCATTGTTAGTTTAGTTATTTTTTTAGTTTTTCATATTTAGATAAATTGCTCATTAAAAAATATTACTCGATTACCAACATAGCAAATCTTACAAAGTACTTATAGCACGGCCGCTGACTACATGACAAGATAAAAGGTTTTTTAGTGGTACCTACCATGTTTAAAAATTAAAACTGAAAATATGGGTCCGTACGAAATATCCACAATCAAAAAAAACATTTGATCTAACAAAAAAATAAAAAAAAAAACGATGAGAAATTCAGAAGACGTCTAATATCACTAAAAGCAAATGGCAATTATAAAATCTCGACCCGTGAGAATTCTACAACTACTAATCATTTATTGATTATTTTCTTAAAAGGTTTCTATTATTTTTTTTCAATTTTATATGTTTGCCTTTTATGTATGTATTTTATGTATTTTTATATTGGGTAATTTTGTCGTTTAGTTGAAAAAAATATGTAAATGGATGAATGTAGAATTGTTCAATCACAAAAGGAACAGACTTTTATGCATGATCGCATTTGATACATTAAAACTATTTTATTGTCATGGTTTTTAAATATATCTTATATCCGTTTAGGAAAAATATTTTTGTTAGGAATCGAAATTCATGAAGTTTTTTTTTTGTGGACGTAAAGAAATGTTCTTTCGTACTATTCTGATATCCGCAAAGCAATTAAAGCTATTTTGCCACCAGACATTAAATGTCTTCCATATTTTCACTTTGCATTGGAGCAGTAAAACACCCAAAAGCTATATTCTTTCCGGATGCGGTTGTCATCTAAGTAGCAAAATTACATTTGATGCACTGATTACACGCCAGTAGTTTCCTGATCAGCAGGCGCTGGCAGTTCTCCGGTGCGCACACGTAGTATTTCAACCAGAGCGTACGTTAGCATTTCCAGGAGTGCAAAATTGTGGTCAGGTTTTGTGGATAGGTGATGAGGATTTGCCGCTAGATTTGCCCGGTGGAACAAAATACTGCAAAAATGTAATTATGAACGTCAATTTGTGTGTGCCATAAAAAATATATACATAAATGGTCTTGTTAGACATGGAGGAACCACGATGGATGTCTTCTCCGTTGAGCTATCAAAAGAAAGCTGCAGCCTCTTCAATACTCCTGGCGCTTGCCGGGTGGAACGTACGATGTAATCATCTGTCAGTAGATGTTTTACTCTCGCGCGAGGTGGTCGTCCTTTATTCAATTGCGCGCGCACGCTTCCAGCGCTCGCTACTGCGTGGACTACATCACTTTAAGCCTGTTTTTGAACCTAAATATAAATAATAGAAAACCGAAATAAACTGATATGATCGCTAACTGTGCCAAAAATGTTTTGGTAACTTTAAACTAATTTTACTAAATACTAAAGATTGTTTCCACTAAATTTATGCGCGTATTTATTAAAATCGTATACAACTTATTTTACGATATTTGAATTGAGTGACGATTTATCATATATTGGTGTTTATGCAATTTAAAACGGAAATGGTGTGTTGCTATTATTTACCTATTTTGAAATGAGTTACTTTAAACTATAGAAATGGAGAGTAACAGCACTGTGATTTTTTATAAACAAGGTTGAATTTCCAACAAAAACTTGAAAATGAAAATGGATTTCACTCAAGCTTTTGGGTAAGTGACCTACTCGATGTGGTACATATTATTTTTTTACAAATGATTTATTATAATCTATTATATGTATAATTTGTATTGGGTACAGCTTCCGTTGGGTACCCACAATAAATAAATACTTTTGTTAGACTTTCAAGCGGGAAACCCTATACTTGATTGTTAGCCCATCGTTTGTATTGTGACTTCTAAACTGTTAGACTTATGAAGTTAAATTTTGGCATGCATACAAGGTGACTGGTATTTCGATAAGTTCCTTTTAGAATGTCGTAGTAGAGTTTAACTGCGGTATATATTTATCTATGCGAACTAGTGTCCAAAATTTTTAAAAAATCAAGTTATTTTAACTTTTATAAAGATACACGCAGTTATGCACTATTGCAAAAAGTAGCTTTCAGTATGAGGTATCCTACACACTTGCTTCTTCAATCCCGAGTATGTACGAGCTTATGGTGAGGTTTCCTCCTATCCCAATCCATCGGCATGAAAAATGTCGATTGAGAAACTTTCAAACACCGATTCCAAAGGGAGCTGGGCTGGAAGTAGGTACATCCTGCGCCTTATCCCTAGAGGCACATTCTCCAGTATCCGAGCCAATTTGATTTGTTTATAAAAAAAAAACGTAATCCGCTCAGTTTAGAATATTAGGTAAGAAAAGAAAGATAACGCCCACCCACACATTGACGCTTAATCTCTGGTAATTTTTATGTTTATTGAAAAATCCATAAGTGCTAACTTTCATAATTTCATAAACAAAGTCATCACTAGCACATAAAACCAATTATGGATTTCTGACATTTTTCGTAGTAGTAATATTAGAATAACATAATTTAACAGCAATAAAATTACAATAAAACAATCAGAACAAATCCAAGTCAGCCAAGTTTGGCGTTTCCTTCAAATTTAGTAAAATGGAGAAATACATTCGGGGATTGGGAAGACTCTACATACCTAAATAACAAGGTTTGATAACTACTTTTGGGTTATAGGTAGAGTAGTCAAGTAATACAGTAGTAGTAGTAATAAAGTTAGAAGAATGTTTCATATCCTAAAATGAATTACATGTTTATGACACACATGTTTGTGTGTATACAGTAGAATTTATTAATGCTAAGGTGCTTATTTGATAGTGTGTGTATGTCGGTGGTTTACGCTTGTGTATGTTTAAAACAAAGTAATATACGAGTGGTTTTAGCATTTATATAATATATTTTATTAATGTAGGTAATATAAATATAATAATACGTATATTCTATATACAAGTGTATTTGTATATATTGAATGTCTACCCGGTTGAGTCTTTTGTCAATATATCGAGATAAACGGATAAACTATATGGCTAGAAAGCCATAAAAGATAACTCAAGTCACTAAATCGAGTTCGCATTTAGTAAGTAACCTAAAATATTTTTTTTTGAAAAATAATTGCTATTAATAATTGTATAAGTCATATACAATTATTTTGGGCCCTACTCAACTAGGCCAATTGCGCCTGTCCTAGGCTCAGGGAGATGGTGGTAATGAAGCGTCAAAAATGGTATGACCATGTACGGATTCGAACCCGCGACATTTGGGTCAATAGTCCAGCGCCTTAACCACTGGACTACCACTATCTCATTATTATAGGTAGATCAGTGATCTACGAGTTCGTTTACTCCGGTTATTCCTAAAATCAAATTGTATGGAAATTTAAGTAGGGGTTATTGCAATTTTCTTTGTACCTATTCTAAAATAGTAGGACAAAAGTTGGTTATTTTGAAATAACCAACTTTTCTACATGTGTTGAAGAAAATACTTGGGTAAGTAGCTTATTTACTGTTATTTCTTATAGTATTGATCGTTTTTTGGCTAACATAACCTCAAAATAACCTACTTAGTTTGTTTAGAAGTGGTTCCGAATGTAAGGCAAGGAAATAAATAATATCAGCGCCGCCGGCTGAGGCCACCGATAGGAACGTATGTTAAATAGGCAACCACTTTACAACTTTCACAACTTACAACTTTCAAAGGTTTTGCCCAAAAGTTTCACAATTAATTTTGATCGGTCACCCCCGTAATCCAGGCTCAGGGAGCTCAGGGCAAACCGAAACCTCAAGGCAGATGTAAGATCACTGGACCAATATATTGCGATATTCTAAATGATTGGATTTAAATTGGATTGTTGAATTGATTGTGATTTATTATGGTCGTTAAATTTCTTTCGTGAACGTTTATACCGTATTACTCTTCAAAAATGACGCGTCAATGCGTTCCGATCTCATGTCTAGTTTTAACTTATTTGCTGAATACTTTTTATATACTTTAAATACTACACAAGTAAGCATTTTTCAGCGTAGATGATCGCAAACACTCCACAATCCGACAACGCCCGAAATGGATTTTGAACAGCGAGTTAATTTTTTTACATTTGCCAAATTTGCCTTCTCATTCATGCGTCACTTATATCAATAAGATATCAATGTGGACAATATGATCATATAATCACATCTTATAAAATATACAGCCTGTCCCGTAGTGTGCATATTTTCATAATTACCAACAATGACTCTTTAGGTCATCTCCCTGTCTTCGGGTGAGACGGTTTCATACCTAGAAATTATGAACTTTTAAGGTTATAATCTTTGGTTGCACATATCAGTCGACTATGTAAGTGGTGTCTTTAAAAGTAGTTAGAAAGTTATGTTTTTTATAGCTCCAGTTGTTCTTTCCCTTCGTTTCAAAAACATTTAAAAAATATTCCGAATACCATACCATATTTCAAAATAATTATATATTAAAAATAAATATATATATTATATATATATTTCTGTATTTAGAGTGCTAATGCGAGTGTAATTGAATTTAATTTTAATCTCTAGATGTATCTCTGTACTTTTGCGAAAACCTGTAATCCGTTAATTTTACAAACAATTGTATGTACCATTTTTTCATATTATACTGTTGGTTTTCCAAATAAACGATAAATAAATAAATAAATAAATATATTTGATGTAGAGCTTTCAATAATAGCGTTTTTGTTTATTTTTCAGGATTGAAAAAAATTCAAGCGTAAAGGTGTTGTTAATGTCATCTCTGTTCGGAAACAGTTCTTCGCACATTTCGCTTCCCATATTCAATAGAAGTACGGTTCTCAGAGCTCAGGATGCAGCTGATGAGACATTTGGTAAGGAAACATTTTAAAGTGATCGCCAAGCCCAACCCTGGCATATATACTTTGACGCAGTATGAAATATGAAAAGTGTTGGGATAGGTGAGTTGCCCAAAATAAAAAAAAGGTTTGTTTCTAAAAACCTAAAAAATGCAGCATCTGACATCTACTCTGTTTGACCTCCTGTTTTAGTAGTGTTTTTTTTTTGTATATTGTACATAGTATATACACATACGAGTGAGTGTGAGTGTGTGTATATATCATGTTTGTGTATATTAGTAATTTTGTGAAGGCCAAATCGGCTATTCCAATTTGAAAAAAAAAAACATTTTGCTCATTTTTTCTTTTGATCTTTCTGATTTTTTGATGAGTCAAATTCTGTATGCTCAGGAAAACGCTTATGATTTTGAATTACCAGGTGGTCTTTAACAGACAGCGCAGGTACAAAATAAATGAACCAAATAATATGTCGAAAGCATGTTCTTTGAAGTATAAAATTAATTTTTCACTTTTTTGTGGAGCTTAAACAATTATTTTGGAAAATATCCCAAAAATGCCAAAATAGTTTGATTTTTAAAGAGGTAATGGCTAAGGGCTATACATAACAGATGCCACCGTAGTGCTTTGACGCCGACGTAATAAGTATTAGGTAATTAATAGGATGGATTCGTATGCACTTTGATCTATATAGACAAACTAAACCGGTTTCAAGAATAAATAAAATGATTTTGAAAAAAAAGGCAGAGTAAAAAAAAATACCTGTAATTGCAAGAGGAAAAGAGGAAAAAAGGATATTTCATGATAACTTAAATTGTTGCAATTTGTGTAGCTGTTCCACCCCGGGCTGTTCTAGACCCTACGCTGAGACCTGTAGGAGGTTCACACATAAGGAGGGCCGAAATGAGGAGCTGAAAGCGCCTAACAAAACGGTGAATAATATGGGAAGAGCTAGGGAGATGTTTTTTTTTAAATTTTATCATGCCCTTATTTATGATAGTTTCGTTTTCTTAAAGAATAATATAATCAACAAATTTTGAGTGCAACTGTACATTCCATTTTATGTATGTTGTACTGTTTTAAAATAAACTTATGTAAAATAAATTTATTTCACTTAAAAAAATTTATTTCACAAAAATTATAACGAATAAAAAAAATGTAATGGCCTGAACCACAAAGAAATCCTCGATTCTAGAGCGCTGGCAAATTGAGCGTCGCCACCCTTTGACCTACCCTAAAACGGAGGAGGGCAGAAAAGTAAAAAGTTCTTCCGGATGAAGGAAGCATTTCATTTGAAATGAATACGCGCTACGCGATTGCAAAATAATGAATTCAGCCAACGTTATCCCCTACCAGAAACACCCATTAAAACTTTTAAAATTATACGTGGGATCATTTTAAAAATTCTGTCGTGCTGCCACACCGAAAAATAATTTATGTAGATACAGCTTATCAACCAACCCAAGAAGTATAGTTGAACAGCAGGAACAGCAGGGTGGAGGGGTGCTGGAGACGGAGCGCGTACGAGCGGAACCATCTTCTTGCAATTCATGTAGTGCAATTTGCAAGATTCGCGAGATGAGCGAAGCGTTTGCGGTTTGCGTTTACGGTTAGTTTTCCTTCTGCTGATCTCTTTTTCTAGTAAGTGATCTCCTTGTATCTATATATCTCTATTTAGATATACAAGGATATTTATATAAAAGAAAGTCGGGATTTTAAAAAAGGATTTAATGTCGCATTCTGACTTTGTAAATATAACCTTTTATTTTTCAAATACGTAATATGCATGGCATGATTTCTGTTCACAGGTCGGATATACGAGGTGCCCCTCTCCCTGGTGATCCTGCTGTCGACGTGCTACGGCATCATCTCAGTCCTGGCTGTCGTCGGTAACACGTTCATCATCTGGATCGTGGTGACGTCACGCCGCATGCATAACTTCACCAACTGCTTCATCGCTAACTTGGCCTTGGCTGACATCGTCATAGGAATTTTTGCAATTCCATTTCAGGTGTGGTTTGAAGATATTTTTTTATCAACAGAAAAATAAGTAAGGACTATCAAGAACGTGCCAAAATATTTGCTTAAATGAGACAAAATAAATTACAAAATACATCACTGCTAATTTTATAATACCGTGAAGTGCATTAATAATTTCGTCATTATTATTAATAATATTTTGTAATGCGTTTTGTATACTGTTAATACAAAATACAAATGAGCGTCATACGTTACATTAATTATATTTATATTTGTAATTATATTTATTAATATAATTTTTTCCTTATATAACGATAAAATTACCACGAGAGTTCGCACACGCCTTTACTTTTTGCATTGATTTAAGTTATAATTGCAAAATTAATTTTTAAATGTATGATAAAAATTGGAATAATTCATAATATTCTGTGCTTATCTTCATGTAATAGTAATTATATTTTTCTTTGTATGTAAGTAAAGTAATAAATTCTCTAATATTGTGCTTTACTAAAATAAATAAAATTAAAATAAAATGCGTTCAAAGTTGCAAATTCATAACCATCGACCTGCGTAAATCGGTTCCCCGAAAAAATATGGGATTAGACTGTTTGTCTGGTAAGAATGTAAACCCACCTTTTTCTCTACGACAGGGGTGCTCAACTTGAAGTGCTGGCGATCTACCTCAATGTTGTTAGACTCTGAGAGGCTGCAAATATATGTGATGCAGGATTGTCGTCTAGATAGGTAGGGTGTCGCCCGAAGCTTATAAAAATCGGTGAAGATCTTTGACAAGTACCGAGCGTTCCTTTGATAAAACCGCCTTTCGCTGCTAGCAGTGGGTTATTAAGATAAAAGAAAGTGATTAGGGGGTTATTATGGCCAAATTGAGGATCAACTAAAACAAAATCTGTGAATAGATCTATATCGGCAATTTTTTTCGAGATCGACTCAAAAAGCACTCGCGATCGACCGTTTGAGTACCCCTGCTCTACGATACGATATCCACACGAGTTATTTTGGTGGCTATTACCATTAAACTTCTTGAATGTCCTTGTAATGGAAAAAAAATATGATATTTTCCAGGCATCCTTATTTGATGGAAAAGGAATAGTGATAAATGTGTGCCTTAAGGCATTCCCGACATAGCAAAAATCGCATTGGATTTTTTTATGTTGTAGATATAAGAAAGACGCGCATCGTATTATTATCATCCATTTATTATCCGCTTATTATCCGTATTGCTTTCCAATTTCTACGAATGCTGTGATCAATTTTATATAAAACATTTTGCAAAATCATCCTTCATATAGATTAAGTTAGGTATATAATGATGTTATGTAATTGTGAATTCTTTTAATGTAATATGTATAAAAACGAGTATAACTTGAATTATTGAATGCAAATATATTGATTTGATATTTGATTGATTGACTAGCGCGCCAGGAATAGTTACATTATTTAACGATAAATAATTGTTTTTTCAGTTTTTTCCAATACGAGTACATGATAGTATTAATATTTAATTGAATTGCTGATTATTAAAAGGGAGCTATGTTACATTTTCAACTTTGCGAGATATTAAAAAAAACTGATTCATTTCTAATATAATCACATATATTACAAATTTATGCATTTATGAAAAACTTAGTGTGTTTGCTGATTTGTTTTAGTTTTATATTTTTTTTTATTTCTAATAACTTTTTTAATAAAAATAAAACAAATTCCGTAACATAGCTCCCTTTTAATATAATGTAACATATACCCCTTTTAATAATCAGCAATTCAATTTACTCACTCATAGATTCGCGTCGAAACGCGTCATTCATCGGTCAACCTGAGATTTAGCGTTTGTTTTCCTTCTCATTCCAGTTTCAGGCTGCCCTGCTGCAGCGATGGAGTCTGCCCCACTTCATGTGTCCCTTCTGCCCCTTTGTGCAGATACTTAGCGTCTCAGTCTCCATCTTCACCCTCACGGCCATAGCGGTCGATCGTCACCGGGCTATTTTAGCGCCTCTAAGGTCGGTAATAACCACTTATATGTTTGCTTGAATAGTTAACATTATTATAATATACTTCTTCATTGATATTTTATCATAATTTATATTTATATTTACTTACATAACCTTATATCTTTATATTTTAATAGTATCGAATCATATATATTGTAAGAACTGTCTACACTGAACGGAGCTCAGACTGTGCAGAAGGCTTTATACTGTGCAGAAGGCCTACCTCCTGCCTTCTGTGCAAATACACAAGGGCCTACCCTTGTGTATTTACACTGAACAGAGTATCGCAAACTAGTAAATAAAACGACCATCGATCACGTTTTCACAAGGACCGTTTAATCGGAATTTGTGTGTATCGTCCCTCTTTCCTTTTAGGGGAAATTGCTACCTGCGGTTCTGGTTTCCCCGGTCGCTGATAATCTGCACACTAATTATATGTTAACTCTTTCGTAAAATGTATAAATTAAGATAAATAATTATTTCATCTGTTTTGTGTTGTCCCATTTGCCACCACTGTTTCGGCTAAATATTAACATCCAACTTCATACAGATTAAGTATCTTTAAAAGAGTTCCCCGCTAATATTATGACCTTGGTATTCACGCAGGGTAAATCCCTCAAGGGAATCCCAATGACGTCACAGAAATGCATATTTAAAAAATGACACGTGTTAGGTAGATATTTGTTTACATCGAGATTTTTACCGCAGGTGCGAAATAAAGGAGTTTCACACATCTGTTATTGTATGAAGAAATTATTATATATTTAATGTTATAGCGAAAAATAGAGTGTAAATACACTTTTAGATATCATGTAATTGTTATAGTATAATTATAATAAGTCATAATATTAGCATTAGTGGCTTGAGAACTTTCTGAAATCCTAGAATAAGTAGGTTTTATACTTTTATTTAGGATATTGAATAAAAGATGTATTCTGATAATGTTATATGGCATAATTGAAAGAAAATCATTACTGTTTTCATAGAAAATTAAGTATTAAAAATATTGGAAATTATATAACCAGCTTAAGGCAAACTCCTGAAATGCGCAGTATTCACGAATATAAGGCGCTGTAGCCGGCCATACTATGTGCATTCCAAGTTAAGCAGCCACTTTGACGCTGTCCGTTTTTGTATCGTTGTAATATACACTCCACATTAAAGAACTTGATATTCGAATTGCGAGTTTTTGAATTGACTATTACGTAGCGAGTTTATCTTAACCTGAGGGTTTAGTGTAAGGCTTGTGTCTACAAATCTGTGTCATCGTAGATCTGGCGGCAGTACGAAAGGCTCTTCGTGTGTCTGTCATCTTCACCTGGAAGCCGAGTGGTCAAGAGGAACTATTTGGTCATTTCTAACTGGATCAGTTAATTGAAGAATTCGCACATTGATCAGTTCGAGCCGGAGCTGATAATTGAGCCATAACAACCACCATTCTGCATTGTTTTTATTTTATTTTTTATTTTTGTTATTCTACATTGTTTTCCACACGAATGTAGTGCTTCTAAGAAAATAAATGATGGTTATTCATTGGTTGGGCATATGTAAAGACTTTGGTCTTTAAAACTGCTCGGTCGGCGGCTAGTCTAGTATTAATCGGAATTTATGACAATATAAATCAACTTCAATACTTCAAAACTTCGGAGCCATAATATAACATTGGATGTAGAACAATTGTTCATATTTTAAAATTAGCGTACTTCTTATAAAATATATTTCATAACACGGCCTCGAAGTGCATATGTTGCCCGTTTAATCAGTGAATTTATAGTTAATTTCCAGAGTATTTATTATATTACTTTTACAACTAATTAGTGTAATAAATAAAATTGTGCCTGTATATTCGTTTAATTGGCCTTGTAATTGGACAATATTGCTGAAATGTTTGGAGTTTTGTTAGCCTTCTCATTAGTCTATAAATAAACGAAATAAATCTTCGTGTTTTTAGAGTTAAAACCCGTCCCAAGGGCAGATCCAGAGAGAAAACACTGGGAGCTATCCCCCCCCCCTCCAAGAGACAAAAGAAAATTAACCGCGTGAGTTGTTCAATGTGAAGGAAAAAACATATTGGAATAACACAATAAATGAATCAAGGTATCGGCAGCATAATAATTGGGGGAAGTAACAGTCACCAATATTGAGAATTAGGGATTCTTTCACCGAGTTGAGAAATAAAAATACTGGTACAAAACACTATTTTTACTAGGGTCTAAAAACACACTCAAAAGTAGCCTAAAACTTGTTTTAGGCCTCATTTATTTTTAATTTTTTCCGGGACCCCCGCTTAAGATGGGGTATGGGGAACTCCATACCCCCCGGCCCTTTCTCCTCCCCGAGTAAGACTTCTGGATTCGCCCTCGTTAAGTCCTGCAAATAATTTCAGAACATAACGGGTTTTAAGAATATTCATAGGTATATCAAATTTCAACGTATATTATTTCCGTAAAAATATTATATTTTCCTGACTTTATCTCTTGTGTTTTTTAACCCCGTCGAGAAAGAGAAAGACAGAAAGAACCCTACAGAAACCGTACAGAAAGTTCCCTTTTTTACCCGATATCGCTACGCTTTTGCGTGGATCAAAAGATTGAGCCAGGCAAACTTTTAGGATCCGTAAATGCCTTTTCAATACGAGGTATTTTTTTCAGAGCGGCACTTAAAGCGTAATATATATGGCGAAAGAACAATACCTGTCATAGACACATCAAAGCAGATAGATGTCACTGACATTCAATTGGCATCACTCTAGAAAAATATAGAAAACTACTCACATCTAGGTAGATAGAAAATAAAGGCAGACGTATTTTGCAAATTCAAGTATATTGGAGATCTCTGATTATGCCCGTAGGACACATTATTTATTTAATTTTTAAACAAAATGATACAGATTTACGTAGTAATTTACATTAACATACGAAGAGGGAAAAAAAAACATAATACTACATAAATTTAAAAACAGATTCTTACATTATGCTATATGATAATATAATTAATAACATCGTCAAATATCAACATCAGAAAATAATATTTAAGCACTGGATCTCATATAATAAAAAAATATAATAATGTACAGGGCGGTCCAGAAAACATTGGAATTTCTTTTAACTGTTGGTAGGTCGCATCTTATTATCAAAATATGACAGAAAAAAATCCCAACGTTTTTCAAGATATCAGCACTTTTTGAAATTTTGGGAAATCCGTACCATAGGTCGTTTTTTTTTAAGGCTTTGTCTACAAATGGCAACTTTTAATAGCATTTTCTTGTTTAGTAAAAAGTAATACTGCAGCAATCAATATTTCGATAAGTATTATTCTTTCAGGTTAAAAAAATAATACTTATAAAACTTTGCTTATTACGTTTTCAATAAATAAGTTTGACTTTAATTACTTAAAAAAAAATACTATAAAAAATAAATATGTATATAAAAATAACTTTTGTAACTTTTTTTTAAACACTTACTGACAAATGTGAAATGATGTGATGTTTTGCAAAAAATGTAGTTCAGATTAATTCAGAATGTAACATAGATCGTGCTCCAAGACCATTTTTTGGCCCTGCGATTTGAGCCATGATTTGTTTTGACCTCATATCAAAATTCATCACGGTTTCCGAGTAAAAATATATGTTTCTTTAAGTTTTAAAGAAAAAATAATTGGTTTTTCCATCATTCAAACTGAAGCACATTCATACTCGTTGAACTACTGTGCTATGTTGACTTTTGACACATTTTATTTGAAGTTTGCAGATTTCGCGTTGGGAGTCATTTGAAGATTTTTTTTGAGGATTTTATCTTGTCTATTTTCGAATTTTTTTTCGGGTCGGCTATTTTAACCTCCTACGTAGATTAACGTCAGCGGTATCGTATATGAACTTTGCTATAGCACTCTGTAAGTTATACCGATTCCGGTTTATACACGTGAACAAAATAATCTAAAACAGTAAGAACGTCAGGTCTTTAAGCGAATTTCACAGTATTTTTCTATAAATAAACTATAGTTTACCGCCCACACGGCCTATCTACCAACCCGTCGCGAAAACCAGTGTTTAAAAGCTAGTTAGACACACACAAATTTTAGAATTTCTATTCTTGGTAAAAACGTCCTGATGCATTACAAAATTCCGGGCGAGGGAGACCATTGACTTTATTACCTGACAAGCCAAGTATCCTTTTCCTGATAACAAAATAGATACATAGTGTAAAATAAATTTAACTCATTTAAGACTGTATTATTAGTAAAAGGGATTTTAAAAACGCTTCAATCTTGAATAAGTAGGCCGCAATATTACCAGTAGTCAGTGAATATCGATTATCTAATGAAAAATGAAAATATACTTGTAGGTAACATATACAGACGCTTTGACATATACATATACAAGAGAGTCTTTTCGAAATGCTCTGTTCTCTTGTGAGGATTTCTTTCAGTTTCGTGGAGTCTTTGTATTTCGCTTAAATGTCACGCAGCAAACCCGTACTTGTCTTCCTTCTCCGTTTTGAGTCCGTCCATTTAGATAATGACTTTCTCCACTAATATGGTCACCTAATATTGCATTACCTTATGGATGGCTTTATTTTTTTCATCATTACTACCGTAGTTACTTATATGTGCTTTGAAGTCGTATCTTTCCATAATGTTATGTGACTATAAAAGTTAGTATATAAAATTATTTAACGCGAAGGTTTTAAACCTTTTGTCAATTTTAAAAAAGCATATTATTTGGAGAACGCTTTTTTTTAAACGAATTAGGTATTTTTATAAACTTTAACTTTCAAAATACCACACCGCAAAAGTTTCACGTAATAAGTGATGTAATCAAAAACGCACTTTGATGTCCGGTGTGAGGGTAAATCCGGGCCTCTCGCGCCGTAACGAGTGGGAGAGCGGTTGAGGTAATTTCATTTTGTTTCAGACCTAAACATTCGCTAGACTCTAGCTTCAATATGTAGCTTGGTAAACAAAAAAAAAGAAAAAATATAAAAAAACATCTTAAAAATCCTAATATAAAGACCTTTCAATGTCAGAAGATTTAAAACATAAATCATTCTTGATAAATATTAGGAATAAAGTCGAAAAAATTAGAAAGTCCTAAGTACCCAACCAAAGTTATGCCAAGAAGCATGTTTGAAACCAAGTACAAGGTACTAAACGGCAGAGATTGACCACCTACACCTACACCTACACCTACCTTAACTACACCTTAAAAATATTAGGGTTGGGAGAAGGATTTTAAATTTTATTTTTTATCGTTGTTTAAGTAGGTATTTAAAATTTTAATGACTTTTTACCTAAACTATTATAATTTAAAGTAAATAAAGCCAATAAGTAAAAGTAAATAAGTCTAGGGTGTCCTACCTCGATTCTTTGAGGAGTTTTTGCAGAGATAGTTTTTAATGATTTTGAAACGTATTGTACTACTATGTGCACTTCCACCCATTTTATTTTTCGTTTTTACGGCTCCGGTTATTTATGACGTCCATGATAGCGTTAAGTACCAAACTACATACTTAGGTTAACAGATAGCTTTTGGAATAATGCGCCTTATATAAATGAAGTACTCAATTAATTATCATGAATTGACTTTTTGAAATTGAGATTTTTTTACCATGCCAGAGGAATAAATAAAGTCATAAACACAGCTTTTAAAGGTTACAGACAAAAGTAATTGAACTAAAAGTAAGTGAGGATTCATTTAGGATATTCAAAAAGTAATAATTTATAGCATAATTATGTAGATACATGTTAATTATAAAATAAAATTGATTAGACTCTATGATTTTATGCCGTAGTTTTATGACGCCACATTTTTACTTTTACTTTTTTACAAGATAAACTTCTTTGTTCGACAATAAATCTGAAATCTGCGCGGGTCGTTTTTGCGTCATTGTTGCTACTACATTTTTTGACGCATATGCCATAGCAAAGCGTAGCCACTCACTTTTCAACTGTGTAATTGTGCGTCAAAGGTCGTCTTACTCTTACGACATCTCAAAGCAGCCGCTCAATCATGCGAACGGAGGGTTGCTCATATGATTACACAAAGGGGAAGTCCCTTGAAGGTAAGTCAATCATAGTTGACTAACCGAACATAGCGAACACATATTTATTCATTTATTGTTTATTTGAAAAACTAACACAACAATATGTAGGAAATGGTACATACAATTGCGTATAAAATTGACTGATGACAGTATAGAAATACACGAAAAGATTAAAATTAATTTACACTCGCACTAGCGTCTTATTATTATTGCCGAATTGCCGAAGAACTAAGCTATCCAAGAGAGAAAATCTCATCCGAATTCATTCAGTAGTTTTGGTGACCAGTAAAAACCCGAAAAGCAACTCATTTATTTTAGACGTAATAGTGAATAGTGATACTGATGTAAAAGTAAAATGATGTCAATTGGCGACCACGATGTGAAAAAAAAGGTTTTGTTTCAGCACGAGGCCATCAAACCTCTCAGCCAAAGTGGTGATTGTCTTCATTTGGATATTGGCAGCAGCCTTAGCGACTCCCATGGCGATAGCATTGAGGGTGGAAATCGTCGAAGAGAGCGACAATGGTAATGATATAATTATCATATTTTCTACCTAAGTATGTATTGTGATGATGCTAAATCAAATCGACAACGACAATTTCAATTAGAACACATATTTTGAGATTTGCCGAGTTGAATGTCAGCAGAAGCTCGAGACTTTCGGGACAAAGTCGGGTACTACGTCACTTCCGTTACAGATTGGTATATAGTGGACACAGACGTCTACGAATTGTATTGCTTAGTGTACGGATTCGCAGTGTTACTTTTAACTAAAATTATGAGCACACTAGGCCCTGCAGGCGGATTTAACGGCGCCTTCGGCGCACGATAACTCGTACCTGTGGCACTCGGGATGGGTTGCTGTATTTTCGATAAGAGCAGAATTATCGTTTCGTGCTGATACTTCCACAGTTTGACATTCGCGAGTTCTTCGTAGTTAGTCATGTGACGCTTGTTTTTATGATTTCAAAGTGCGTTAAGTGATTTGTGAATAATGCTATACGTTCATTGGGATATATCAGTAATTTAGAAAATTTCACCTCTTTCCCTCCCTCCCTTAACCTCCCTCCCTCGCCGAGTTATACACGGCCACAACGCGTCGGCGTTTATTTTGCTATTAGTATTTTGATAGATTGACATTTTTAAATTCGTAATATCTTTTGAATGGAATGTCCAATTTGAATGATTCAAAAAGTAATCTACAGGTATTAAAACAGTCTTAAATACGAAATTATTTGGTTATTTATTTGGATTAGGATTAATACAAAGGTATGGATAAAATGGTCTGATTATAGTCGGCATTTCTATCAACTTTAATAATGTAAAAAAGGAGTTATAGTGACATGACTACAATAGTTGGACATATGGTATCGCGAAGTTTTTTGTAGGTATTCTTTGTTCTATGTTCAATAGTTTCCGCAGCGCATGCGTGAAAGACATTTTAGGGCTATTTTTTTACACTTTGTGTTACAATATTGAAGTTTTAAAAGGAATTTTTCTAGTAATAAATATAGCCTACGTTACTCAGGGATAGTGTAGTATTCGAATGGTGAAAGAATTTTTGAACTCGGTCCAGTAGTTTTTGAGTTTATTCGTTACAAAAAAATCTTTCCTCTTTATAATATTAGTATAAATTTACAAAATTTATTCTTGTCTAGCAAAGTACCACCGAAGAGGCACCAGCCTTCGTTTTGTAAAGTGCACAACTAAAATAAATCACCCACTAAAAGTCCCGAAGCATGAACATTGGTTATGGTGAAGGTTAATTTAATTAAAAATAAAATATAATTTAATAATTAAGTTTAAATAAAGGACAAAACTTATTCATTCGAATACTTTTAAAATTCGATTTATTTTACAAAACTCTATCTCTTATAGTTTTTAGCTTTGAAATATAAGGGTTTTAGTCACGATTAAATATTACTACTAATCTTTTTACCTATTTTTCTAAATAAACGTAATTAAACTCCATTACTTGTAATACTTAGAGTTAAACATACTTAGGTTACAAGTAAAATAATCTAGCCGTGGACCCAGTATTTGTTTAATGGTACATATTGACGTGCGGATCAACAAATTATGATAAAAGCGTTATTTCTACCCACCTTCATCTTTTAGATGATAATTGTAATTCTACCGAAGTAAAATTATAAGTTATAAGAACGAGAGCCGAACCACTGCAGTTGCTATTTCATTGTTCTCGGGCTAAAGTGGCAAATAATAAACTATAGTTTTTAAATTGGTCCGAAATTATTAGTTTTAAAACTTCACAAAAATGTGAGCGAGTTTTGAGTGTAAAAGTATTTGACTTAGTTCTGTATATTTGATATTATTTTAATAACGGCAAATCGTCTAAAAATATTTGAAAATATAAAAAAAGTTTTATTTATATTTTTCAAAAAGGTAGATTTTAAAGTTAAATTGAAAAATACCTAATTATGCTAAATAGGCTCTCGACTTGAGATTGCAGGATGATGGGTTTAAACCCAGCGTATATCATATTATGAAACAAATTATATATCTGGGTAAAATCGTATATTATTATGGTCCTTTTTAATTGATATTTTTGAATGATAATATTTTTTCCAGACCCTTTTATAACTTTACCTCTTTCTGTCTATTGCGGAGTCATAGATTAAATAATACGTCACGCCGTTGACGGGGTGGCGATTTATTGCCTTGAACAGCGACATACTTAAGATCAAGGGCTGTCTGCATTCTAATTTTATAATTATTTAAAGAAGAGAAAATAAACCTCTCAAGGCTCCCAGGATCTCACGCTTCACGCCACTTTGCTCCCCTACGCAGGCTCGCAATTGAATAACCTCACCCTAGGGCCTAGACTGAGTATATGTCATCTGCGCTCAGGAGTTTGAATTCTCTTGAAAAAATAGTATCTCTTGGAAAAAATTTATTCGCGTGCCTACAGAGTAATGATTCTTAGTATTTACGGATTATCGTGGAATTTTCAGACGTATCATTTTATAGCAAGTCGGCACAGCTTAGATGCATAAATTCTTTACACATAAAACATTGTAGAAAATTATTAATAAATTAAAGATAAGAAATATATTAATCAGATTAAGAAATGCATTAATCATTTATAATCAATAATTTAACGTGATAATTAAACTTAGATGTTGTATTGTGTGGTTCGGTACGATAATTTACGGTAAATTATCATCATTTTTCTATCAACTGACTTAAAAAATAGGAGAATAGGAGCAATTGTCAAATTCATCGTAAATGATGTAGTACAATTAGTCTTTATTTAAGTCGTGATAATAGATTATCATGTTTTCAGTCCTGTTTCCGCCTTGTTTTTGACCTTTGCCTTTCTAGGATTGTACCGCCGGCAAATAGAAAAGTTTCAAATCTAAAGTAACCTTGCATCTTAACAAAATATATATTTTTGACTATGCTCAGCATATCTTTAAGTTTAGTTATTTGGTGGTTCTTTTTGTAAGATAGTCTTCAAACTCACTTAGGACAAAAAACAAAAATAACTCGAAGTTTTGAATAATAAATCGTTGGAGACAGTGTTAAAGGCTTTATATAAATTAAAAACGAATATAAATTTAAAACTAATCCCTGTCGTCTAAATAATTTACTAAATAACGCGTCAGGTACTCTATAGTATAGTGTAGTATAGTATAGTAGTTAAAGTTTACCACGTAAAACTTTTAAATTATCTTTAATCCGCCAATAACAAATCCATGCTTTTCATTTCATTTCATTTATTTATTATTTTTTTTTATAAAAAACAATACATTTAATTTTACATCACCTTTATAGCGTATACTGCTATTCTAAAGTAATGTAATCAGTTGTAGAAACATAGATCCTCAGCTGACATTTCATAAACTAAAAAAAAAACATTATAAAAAACTAAGATAACAAAATGTGCAACTGAAAATTTACCTTGCGGCCGGCTGTGGACTTGGATTTATACAAATAATTATACAGGCTTTATAAATATTGTGCGAGAGCAAGAGATTAAATAATTTGAATCTATGTGTGTATGAATGGATACTGCTTGGATATTTTTAAAAGTTATTAAAAACTCTTATAATTGGTTTATACTAAATTACGTCAGGTTAAAGACCTATTTGAAAAGAATGAAAATGTTTACTGCAAGAAGATATTCTGCGAAAAATTCAGATGATAGACAAAGGTCAGTGGGAGATACGACTTTAACTAAATTCGCCTGAAAATAATAAGAAACATAATTTCCATTAAACATAATTTCCATTAATTTCCATTAATAAGAAACATAATAAATAAGAAACATAATTTCCATTAAATTACTTCAGATAGGTAGTCAATTATTAGCATATTATTTAAAAGTATTCTGTGATATTTAGCGCCATCAAAAACCCAATAATGTCACACTTATTGCCTGACGGAGTTTTCTGGCGTCATCAAAGACCTAATAATGTCACAATCTGGCGTTATTAAGGACTCAATAATGTCACACTTATTGCCTGAGTGAGCTTTGAAATGAAATCTTACTTCTCATTTTGTCAATTATGGATGAGTTGTGATTAGTGCCGAAAGAAGGGGAGGGGGGATATTTTTTATTAAAAACTAAATAATTCATTCAGAAAACACCTATCCGTCGACTATGAGACCAGTACAATAATGCCATTTGTACATTTAGACATTTTTCGACTTCCATTATAAAATGCAGGCAGTAAATATTGTTGATAGTAACCTGTGCACAAATTTGTTTAAATTCCTAGTCGCTAAAAGTGAATAGTCATAAGGTAATGTGTAATTTTGTTGAAATTTGTATTGCATGTTTTACTTGTTTAAATTTTAGTGAGGTTAAAAATAATTGTATGCGACCTAACAATTATTGAAAATAAATAAAAATTAATTTTCTATCAAATAATATTCTATCGTTTTGTTTTGTATTTATATCTTCTTAAATAAATAAATCGTATCTTACAATTTATACAGTATGAAATCTGCTAAAGAAAACAATTTAATTTTACCTGTTTCGTTATGCTATATGTATTATAACTGCCGCAATCCGCTAGGGACGACGATTTTACAGAATTTTACGATTTTAGGGATTTTACAAAAAATCTCTTATTAAATGAGATTTTAAAAGTTAATACGATCAACTGGCTGTTTGTATATTATCTTAACATCTTAGAAAATAATGTCTGTGGTTGCGTGTTTGTATAGTATTTTAAGACAGTGTTGCGACACTTTAGAAACATTTTGGTGAATTTACAATTAACGAAGTAAAAATCCTGTATCTATACTCGAAATGTCACTCTGTTTAAAGTTAAAGTATCAAAGCAGTAGCTATGACCCAGGGACAGACATGATTTGTATTTTGTATGTAAATTGCGAGGAGCATCTAAAAGGCAAAGGCAAAGGACAAAAACGTTGAAAGAGGCCATTAAAGTCAAATAGAATATACCCTGATAGAAAGTCGTTTTTCATTAACGTTATTACCGTTTTAACACGCGTTTAATTAAAAACTCGCTACATGTCTGCCTGTAATGAATGGCCTTCCGTTATGGAGATTATATACCAAATTATCGAATATGACTACAAAACCTCTGTAAATTATTTTTAAAATATCACAGAGAGATGTTGATTTCATTTCGTTTCGATTTAATTTTATTTATTTTTTCCTTTAGTAATTTAATACATTTTTAAAAACAATATATAAACAATAAAAAATAAGTTTTTAAAAACAATATATATACAATAAAATTTTATTATACATATCTAAATTACCTACACAAAAATAAACTAATTTAGCAAAAGCATTTAATATAATATATAAAATATACTTCATAGTTAGAAAAACGTGTAAGAAAAACTTATTCTTTCCGGAATTGAGTGTCACTCAGTTCACTGTATTCTTATGACACCGCTAAAAGACTAGACGTCAACAGATGATACCCTAGATGATAAGTTAGTGTTAAGACGGAGAGACAATAACAAAATGATATTACTATTCCACAGAATGATCAATGAGATGTGTTCTTTAGAACTTAGGCTCTTTTATTTGTTGTCATTCGAAACCACATCTCCATATGTCTTTATACATTCGTAATTTAAGAATGGCAGAACCTAACCAGCCTCTATTTTCGTCTACAGAAATTCCGTTCCTGATACTGCAAAAGCCTTTCTGCAACAACGTCCATTTTAGCGATTCGGCCATGTTGATTTACAGAATAATTCTATTCTTCATGCAGGTACTAACCATTATATTTTATAGTTACCGTTAGTTTTATAGTTTATGTTACCGTTAATGTTCGTAATGTCACGTTTGGTTTTACTGACCGTCTCGTCTGGTCTCCGCTCACCTCGGGGGTCGCGACGAAGGTAGGACTCGCTTCGACGACTGTTCGCGCCGATCGCCTCGGGCGCGCTTTCTCCCGCCGTCCGAATGTGACAGTAAATCTGGTTACTCTGCAGATTAACTACACAAGTATGTTAAAGTACGAAAAAATGGTTTTGCTTCGCAGATTATCTAGTTATTCTGCAGATGCCTTAATGTGAAGATAATAGGTTCTTTCAACGATCTTTTAAAACATGTACGGCAACTGAGGGTGAAAAACGCGCCACGTCGGGGTTAAATAATAGATACGTGGTTAAAAATACCCGCAAAATTATACGCTTATAATAAATAATATGCTAATCACTTTTTACACCGAATTAGTTATATTACTTTATGTATCATTTATTTATTCTATTGCCTTTCTATAATTAAATAAATACAAAATAAAGCAACGATTGGCGATTTTGAATGTAAATCATAAGGTAAAAGGTTTTTTACTTGTAATAAATAAATTTTACCTTACTTTACGTATAGGACATTAAATTAAAATTAGGAAATAGCAATGACCTAAATATTATTAATTGTTTATACTTTAAACCAGATTTAGAAAGCCTGATAATAAAAATAGTATTTCAAGAAAAATATTTTTTATTGTTGAACGGCTTCATTACGTGTAACATATATTGGCTATGTATAACATTTTTGTAGAGTGGATGGATTTATTAATTTTATATTCAATGTAGAATGTATGCAAATTAAGTTAAGTGAACATTTACAAAAAAGGGTCACAGAGTGCCTTCAGCACCACGGTACTATAAAAAGGTTCCCCGTCTTTATGACCTGTCATATAGAAGGTACTTCGAATGATCATGTACATGTAAAAAAAAAACCATTATTAAATGTGTAAAATGTGTAAAAGGCCCGCGCGGGGAATTCCAGGTCCTCCAAGAACCTCTCTTTAATATTAAAATATGTTTTTCCGCAGTACCTGACGCCACTGTGTATTATCAGCCTGGTGTACGCCAGGGTGGCACTGAAACTGTGGGGCAGCCGAGCGCCTGGAAATGCCCAACATTCCAGGGACGCTAATCTTATGAAGAATAAAAAGAAGGTATGTTTATTTTCATTTAATTTTAAACCGGAATTTATAAAATAAAGTAATCCATAAATCTAGTCATACCTAGAAGTGTCTTTGTACAGACTAACTTATACGAATGTATGCTAACTTTTAAAAAAAATGCATTTCAAAGGTGTCATTTTTTAACAATATTTATTTTATTCATATACTTTTAGCACATCAGTTTTATTTTTCGATCTAATAATGAATTACATAATTTATCGTTTGTTTGATAAAATTAATAAAAACTCATTCCACTATAATTGAATCCTTGATACCAACCTATAAGAAACGTGTCTGTATTCTGGGAAAATTTATGATGTGATGTGATGCCTTGTCTTTGATCAGAATCTGATGTAATATTTTGAAGTAGGCACTCGAATTATTTGTTTGCTTATTTGTTTTGCAGGTGGAAACACTGCAAGGGAACTTTCCTAATCTGGGAAGCTGAAATCGTTATATTGCCGAACTTTTATCACTTTATCAGGGTGGTAAAAATAATTTAGAATTGTATCTGTATAGAAGGAATGGTAGAGATTATGGTGGCTTGTATTTTTTAAAAATAATTATTGCTTTGACCTAGGTTGTGGGCCATATCATTCTTTCAACACATACGTATGCACGTATGGCAACCCTAGTAATATATGATGTCAGATATTATTCAAGCCTAACCTAAATCGCTCACATAAAACATTTTCATTGTGTTTCCAAGAAACATTTATCATCAGAGTAAATTCCACGATACTGTTGAGACTTCCTTCTAGAGCTCGCAAGTGCTAGAAATCCACATATATTATTAGACAATTTCATTTCAAAAATATTTTTTTACCTAGAAAATAAGGATCTTATAAATTTAAAGTACATTTCATTACGTAGGGATTGCTCACTTGATTTTTCACTAATTATTTATAAACGCAATGCTCTTGCTCGAACTTTTCCCTTTCATTCCTTTTATCTCATTGCAAAATAAATATGATATCGCTGGTGGTTTTGTGGTGGGCGCCGCTAAGCTACTTTCTAGTTGGCCACTCTTTATTCCTGGATTACGTTCCCGAAGGGTGGCTTTTGGTATAATAAATAATTGTATTATTTGCCGGAGAACTGACAATAGGGAAAATTATTAACTAAATCGTTGCCTTAGTTTACATATATTCATTTGTTAAATGTCATTGTAGGAAAAAAAAATAATCTATAAATAATAATATATATTTAAATACTTATTTACTCATTTGACAGGTAATCAAGATGCTTTCACTGGTTGTAATACTCTTCGCCGTCTGTTGGTTGCCACTGCAGCTTTATAATGTTCTACAAGATACATTTCCTGAGATAAATCAGTGAGTGTATTTTTTAATTTTGTGTAAAAATTGGTTAAAGTGTAGGTACTCGCTTTTTTTTTCTTGTGATTAAGGGATTTTTCTAAAATTAATGATGGGTTAGTTAACTGCTAGACGGTATATTTAATGTTTTAACAGAGTAGATTATAGTTATAAAATGAACAATTGGAATAGTATTTTTATAAATATTTTTTTTATGTCTATTCCACAGAATTATTATTAAATCGGCCTAGTTATTTTTAATAAGTAAACATTTTATGTTCTTGTTTTATAAATTACATGTTTTCCTTTATTGAAGAACTGAACTGTTAAAAATTAAAAAAATTCACATCATACTTATTCACATCATCATATTTAAAAATAATAAGTTGTAAATAGAAAATATATGTTTTGTTTATAAAAAAAAAACTATTTATTTAGCGCATGGTTTGTGTTATCGGGGAGGCGTAGTTCCGATTGCCTTATTGTTGTTTTCATGATGCGAGGCCATTCATTACAGGCAAACAACATTTCGCAACTTTTTTGCTACCTTACACTTGACCCCTCTGAAATTCCCTATCATATGCAAAAATAAATTGTCGAAATCGCTCAAGCCATTTGGAAGTAATTAGTGAACATACAAAAAAAAAACATACAGATTGAAATAAAACCTCCTCTTTTTTTGTTCGGTTAAAAAATATTCAATATTTTGGTCTGTAATGTTTACGTTTTCTAAAATTTAAAGAGCGGACAATTCTATTGGCTTGTATTTCATTTTCATTTAGATAATGGTTTGTAATTACTCTATTTACGAGAGTCACTCTTACTAAACCAGCGATAAATTTCATGGAAAAAGCACTTAATTTAAATGTTTTCCCATCAAGGAGCCTTTTTATTATAATTACAGTTCCTTTTGTGCGTATTATATCAGGTAATAAAGTGCAAATGTTGCCAATATAAATCTAAAATAAATTGAGGTTTCTCTAAGGCTTAATGTCATTTATTTCCTGTTGTCTAGCTCTTCTTCAGCCATTTTAAAAGTTTGAAATTATGAACTTTCGTTTATTTATTTATAATTTCAAAAAAACATCGTTACGAGTATGTGAGGTACACTTTAAGGTACTGTATTCGTACTACTCAACCTTTATTTTGAAATTATTTAATATTGTAGGGTCAGTGATAAACAACCACTGACGTAAAAATCCACCACAGTCCAGCACAGTCAAAGCAACACATTTCCCATGCAATGCTTAAGTCAAATTCTTAATTTAGTTTTAGATATAATTTTAAATTATTAAGAAAAAATTGTAATCAAAGTACCCTACTCTTTCATAATGACTCCCACTCTTCATAATGATTTGTGGTAGCATTGAGTTTGAGTTAATTCAAGGAGCTATCATATATCATAGGAACTTAATTTGAATTTTATAATTTTATAGAACAAGGTTCAAACGAAATGCTCAGTTTGTCGGTATTTCACGGTAACCGCCGTGACGTAGGAGGGAAATTAAGCGTGGGAAATCTAGCAAACTGTTTTCTCACGGTACAGTCTTGTAATAGCTGTCCAGCCAGAAACTTCAGAAGACCAACTGAAAAGACGCCGCGCGAGTAACATCTCTACATCAGGATCCAACTACAACCCGTACCGTACTTGACAACTACGGCCCGTAAACTAACAGTCTGGGAGGTTATAATATGTAGGTATATACTATTTGTTGTCTAGTACACCTATCCTCGAACCTACCCTTAGTCATGGCATTATACCTAATTATGCAGCATCAGACACGTATAATCGCACTGTTATCATAATTAAAAAGTATTAATCTTTTGATTTTTTGTAATTTATGCTAATATTAGGTACTAGAGCTGATTATACAGAAATCGCAGGAATAATTAGCTGGATTTTTCATCGGAAACTGTCTTGGGAAACGGTGTATATTTAAATAAACCAATATTTTATTCACATACGCACTTATTCGGAAATTAATATTACAAATATTAATGAATCGGCTGAAAATGAAATTATGGGAAATCGAAGACGAATTAACGAAGAATTGAAGGCAACCGGGATTATGATTAGTATATATTACACGATACATTTATTTGTATAACACTAAACACACACTTAAACACACACATTTGTTTGTTTGTTTGTTTGTTTTGGTTTTAAATAAATAAATGGCGATGACAATAAGAAATGAAATAATTAAATTGAACAAATTTATTATCTTGAAGTCAAATTAAATACTATTATACTTATTGTCATGTTTTATGTGTTATGTAATTACTTATGTGTTTTGAAAAATTTGACTAAAATATTAGTGAAATTTGCAAAATTAGCAATTCTTATCGTATTCTCTTACTTACATTTTTTCTTAGTGTTTTACTTTAAGTATATTTTATATTTTTAACTGTAAAATAATTATTGTTGCAGGTACAAATACATTAACATTATCTTCTTTTGCTGCGACTGGTTGGCGATGAGCAACTCATGTTACAACCCTTTCATATACGGAATATACAATGTAATAACTAAATACTTAAAATTAAAATCGTATTTTCAAACGAATAAGGTTATAATAGGTTAACTTTTGGTTTATGCGTATCGATAAACGTGGGTAGTTTTCTAAAGTGAACCAAAATATAGGAAACTATGTAATAAGCTGAATTGGCTCAGGCTTTCGCTCAGATACTAAATCGCTCAGATAAATAATCGCTAAAAAGTATTATTGAAAGCTAACAAATATATCCACATAACTTTTTATAAATTACAATCTGTAGACATGTGGCCAAAACTGATGCTTTCAAAAAACTACAGTTTAACCAAGAGGTACATCTATTTGTTGAAATGAAATAATATGTAAACATTGCATCCTAAGTAACTTAATTACTTAATTAACTTATTTCTCTAGCACTAAAAAAAAAAAATATTAAATTGAAGAGAAATATCGAGTAGTTATTTTGTAGTAAATAAACAATTAAAATATTAAAACATATCAAGAGAAGGTATTGCCGTTTACCTATTTATAAATTTTAATAAAGTAAATTAACGAAATTAAAAAAAATACCGAATATTACAAATATAAGAGTGACCGTCATATATTTGTAATATACCTACGGAACTATAGCTAGGTTCAATGTTTATAGATTTCAAAACTAGACATGGCGAAATTGGAAAATATAGATATTTTATATTCGACCAAAATAAATTGATTTTGTATTTATAGTAAACTCAGATTTAATAGGGAGGGTAGTGGACACGCAACAATAACTTCGCATACCTACATATTCTATTCAAGTGTATAAAAGTCCATTAATACAATCAATTATAATATTGAAATCAATGTTTTACTTTGTCTTATGTCCTAATAGTAATGTCGCACATTTACAGCCATGTGCAATATATAACTGACATACGATTTGCTAGAGCTATAAGGTATAGTTTATACCTGCCAGTGTTAGGTCACAAAGGAAATTGGTTATGTATAATGTAATTTATTTTTCAAAGGAAAAGTTCAAGAGAGAGTTCAAGCTGAGATGGGCCAAGGGAAAGAAGTGGAAACAACAGCTGAACACAGACAGCGGAGATCTGGTTTGTGAATACATTAGTTAATGTACCACGTTTTATAGGTGGTATATAGTTATCTACCACCTATAAAACCTGCACCAAATAACCACATAATATTATTACTTTCCGACGAACCTTAGAGGATATGCATGATTTGATTACCATTTTTTTGAAAGATGTTTATATTTTGAAATTCTCCAGATGCCATTTAGATAATTTTTAAAGAACATCTGTATGAAGAGTGCGTTATTTTTAATCACGTATTTTTGAGTTTAATTGTTTTTTTTATGTTAGTTGTTCCTTTTATTATTTACAATTTAATAAGCTTATTTTATATTTCTATTGTTGTGCAAAAAGAAATTTTACATGGGCAAACGAGTAATAAATAAATAAATCAAGTAACGAAGGCTCTCACTTAAAAGGAGGCGACTTATTTCTCCAACAATTAATAGAATGAATAGGTAGGGAAGATGGTGATGCAAAAATATTGGAGCTCCTACAAAAAAAAAAAAATATTATCCTATATAAAATGGTTAAACGTCACATTCAACTACAAAACTTAAAGCGGTGGGTTTTGGTATGATCTTGAATATTAAAAAATAAAGTTGTGAATAAATATGGCTGTCTTATTTTATTAACTTCGGTTAAGGTCAAATCTTGTAAGTTCAATTAGAACCACTTTCTTTTATCCTATATACGGAGTTGAAATTTCACATGATGGTAGAGTTCAGATGACATTGAATTTTTATGGTAAGCTTGACCTGATTCTACACCCAGGAATGGCTCCAGACGAAGGAACTCCTCAACGGTCCACGGCACAGACATAAAAACGTGTATACGCATTCATATTATACTTACTTTGTACAGGACAAACATCAGCCCCGATTCTCGAATTCATTCCGCTGCAACGAGAGGCATCGTCCGCATCCGATCTCCAGTTATCCCATGGCCACGTTCGCCGTACACTTCTGCACCACCGCGCCCACCATAGAGGAGTTGAAAAGGTCGACCAAACTACGAAGGCCAGCATCGAAAGCGGGCGAAATAAACGAAGACCAATGGAACTCGTCGACTGATTCGGGAGCATATCAAAGCAGAACCACACGAGATACGGCATCAATAGACGGAGAGCAAGGCTACGAGGAAAGCGCCGGTTGTGGATGCATCAAGAAACGCCGGAAGAAATCGGGATGCGTGATACAAACGGCGAACGTGACCGTCTCCCCGTGCTCGGATGGTATCAGGGATCTGAACCCAAAGGGGCGATACGGGAAGCTCTTTAACGAAAATTTATTATGCGCTACGCCTTACGAGCACCACAGGATAGCTAGCCTAAGCATATCGACGACTGCGAAGGATGGCGGCGGCGGCTATTACAAGGGAGTGCTCGTTCAGAAGGGTAGCTCCGGTCGGGCGGGCGTCGTGAGGAGCAGGGTGGACGCGAGCGGAGATCCGGATAATATCAATACGGAGATATACATCTACCCGGAGGGCGAATCGGCGAGCAGCGCACACAGAAACAAGAGTAGTTCCAACAGTTGGAGCGAAGACAGTCAAAATTTATAGGCCCAAGTGATGGTCGCCGCTACGGCTTTTTCTTATCTAGCAAACAAGATGTGAATCTCAATAGGCGTGTGGCTAACCACCAAGAAACTGATTAAAATTGAATATAAAATAACTAAAGGTGGTATTTTGATCTATATTAGATATAAGCTAAAAATTACAGGAATTTTTAATTTGTCATAAAATATAAACTGAGAGCTATAGTTTTAGATATGTTATCTAAGAACTAAAATCGAAAGAAAATCTTTTACTAAATTAAAAACTTATATATTGTTAAATATTTTTTTCAATTTCTAATGAATTTATTGAAATTACCCAAATTACAAGTATTTTTTTATAGAATAATCTAATCTATACATTCTAAAGAACTTACTACATTTAAAGTGTATGTTATTAATATATAGTAAATTGTATGTATTGTTTTCCAATTTCAAGTATTTACTAATTTTAATTTTAATTAAATTTTAAGTTATTACTAAAGCCGAATAACTGGGCCAAGCGGGTTGCATTCGACGACTCATTTACCGGGTTTTCAGGTATAGTTGCATTATAAACCCGATTTTTGTGCCTGATAATAGTAATTGCAGCCTTCGCCTATCCGATTATACCAAATGACAGTATTAATTTGCAGAAGGTATAGCTTACACTCAGAGCAAGAACAATCTTAAAAATATGCATTTTTATGTCTAAGGCGAAGCCAAAGGATAAATATTCATTTCGATTTATTTAAATTTGGATATTAAATACTAATAAAATATGTTTACATACCTCGATCTTATATCTTCAACATAGTAAAGGCAGATTTTTAAAATTCAATTATATTTCTAAAAAATTTAATAAATGATAAAATGCTAATAGTTCTTCTTTAATTGAATTGCTCTCTTACAAAGGACATTAAAACCTTGGGAAAATAGTAATTGAAAGAAAAACTAATGATCATAGAAAACCTTTTTTTTAAATTTATATGTTATAAAGCTGTAATTAAATAAAAACTAACAATTGTTTACTAACCGCGTAAAGAGTAAAACCTGACGCCCTATAAAAATAAAGAAACGAATTTCAAGATCGACTATCATATGCTTAGCCTTAAATGTGCAAAGATCAATCTTAAGGCGACTACAGAAGCAAAACAAAATCCCGAATCTGCCCGTTTTCCACCCCCCGACTCCCTTCTTCAAACCCCGCAGAGCGAAAATCTTTAGCCAATGGGATTCATTCTAATAAAACGGTCGCGACGCGAAGCGAGGCTCCAAACTTGTCGCCGCGCTGCCGCCGATATTTGACAATATGTACCCTATTTCAGCATTGAATACCTGTTTCAATATCTGCCCTTTTAGTACTAAAGTCTTGAAACACTCTTATTATTACATGGAGTACGTTATACACGTTACACAATATTCTACTTCTATTTACAAAGTATTGAACAACGATGTCATTACAAAATATAAGTACATTATTTACATTATATACATAATATTCATAATTATTAAATGAGTTTAATAAAAAATCGGTAAATGTTACAATACGGCTCATGAATAAATAAAAATAGTTAATACAAAAATAGATAATACAACGAATTTAAGTTATCTTTAGAATAACGTAAGCTTCAATATGACTTTCTCTATAGAGTAGATGAAATATAGTACAATATAAATTCAGTAAATTTAGACGGTAAAACGATTACTTATAGTGCCTACCTTTGACTAAACCACCACCACCAAAATCTAACAAATTTAGGCAGTGTAACAAAATTATTAAATTTTGAAACACAAATTTCAAAACTGTAGCAGAAAACAAAACTTAGCAATTATTAAGAATTGTAATATAAGTGATAAGTAATTTACACTTATTAAGTGTAAATAATAAGTAAGAAAGATATACTTACCAAAAACAAATAAAAATTCGTTATTTATAGGAGCGTTGCTCAAACAATGTACGAATTGATAATTGCATCATGCAATAATTAAAACGTATTATAATGCGCAACAACGCCGAGTTGGAATCAGGGGTGCAACGATCGTTTGTTTGCAAATTAATTATTTGGATAGTATTTAATATGCACACGGTAAAATAAAAATATTTGTTACAGTTATAAAACAAACACAAGCCCAAAATAACAAACAAAGCAAAAACTACAAAGCATGAAAATAATAATATAATAAGAAAAATATTGCAAACAAATGGTCACTACAATAATTTAATAGGAAAAATCAGCAATAAATATTTATTTCTGTTAATATTTTAAGTAACAATAAAAATAAAAAAGATTTTTCTTATCTTGTTTTTTCATAATCTCCAAATCACTATAAAATAAATTTGAAACGCAGTTTTCCATGTGGACCTTGAGGTAATGCGTTAATTAGTGGCAAAATAATATATGTCTTTTAATATATTTTTCTTTAATATACAAACATACTATACAGTAAAAAAACAAGCAGAGTTACTGCTTTTGCATTGGTATAATAATTATAACATGACTGACATAACAAATAAAACCATTCGTTTTTACAGGTTTCCCCATAAACATGCAATACATGGAAACTAATACATATTTTAATACCACATTAAAGAATTTTGGAATTTTATGCACTCTAGAACAAATATTTAATAAAAAAATCCTTATAATTAGACAAATATAAAAATACTTTCGTAAACATGTGCGCATTGCTCATAGGCCTAATCCTCTAAAACTGCTAGTATGTTTTGATTAATTGTAAAAATGACAACCACCACTTAAAATATTAAAATAAAGATACTTAATTAATTGTTGTTTCAAACTTAACTAGACAAACATGAAATATTATAACGAAATACAATTTTTGGACATAACACTTTTTAACAAAGGATGGAAAACCGTTCCAAATGCAAGCTTGACAGAACGCTTCGAGAAAACTTCGTATGCGAGAATGTTTCGTTTCAATTGTATCAATTGTTCCATAGAAATTAAATTTATCAAATAAAAACATTCGATGGTAGGCCCTTCGGGCCTTATTTAGTTTGTCGCCGTATGTAAATGCTATTCGAGACATTTCTATGTATTTCACGTAACAGTCCTTCTAATTCTTTCTATAGAAATTAAATTTATCAAATGATAACACTCGATGCTAGGCCCTTCGGGCATTATTAACTAATTCGTCGACATTATTAACTAATAGACTATGGTCACTTTTATATAGTGTTTATTTTTAAATTGTCCACTGGATTGCCTTATTAGGAATCAAACGGGAAGTTATTATAGATAATGAGAATCCGAAGCAATTCGTGGTTAATAGTAGGAACGGTGCTAGAGGCCGAAAACATGTTCATCCCAAAGGTAGATAAAGCATTGGCCGCTTTTTATTGTTAAAGATAATAAAAATAGATGTTTGAACCTCCACCTCATATTCGCATTCAAGAACATTTGGAGTAGTTTCAGATTCAGCCAATCCTCTAGCCTCTTCATTGGTGAAATCAGAGTGATTGTGGTTTGCCTAAAATAAAAAAATATATATTTAAAATAGAATCATTCAACTTAAATTTTATGTGTGTAAGAATATTTGGAATAAATATTAAATTAAATTAACTCACTATCGTTGTGGCGTTGGCCGAAGAATCATTAGAAGACATCAATGTACTCTCCTGGTTTTCTCTACATTGGGATTGCATTCGTAATCTGCAACATTTGAAAATATAATAAATCAATCAACGTTTTCAAATCGCTTGTTTTTACATTATTTATATAGCATAACATCGATACAAATGCTGAAGTAAAGCTCGTTTAATGCGTTTAAAAAGGAACTTGTTTAATTTTTAAAAATTATTTAGATTATATAGTATAATAATTTCATTAAAATAAATAATATTATGTCATAAAAGTATCTAAAATAAAGGCAAACTACACTACAGATATGTTGTTTTGAAGTACCTATCTACATAACTATAATGTATTTAGATAATATGATCACACTATAATAATGTCTTTCGCTCGAGATGTGCCAACCCTGAATCAGTCAGTCGCTCGCAAAATTCCGAGAATTTGAATCGTCAAATTCTTCGACGCATCGGCTTCAAACTTTCACCTGACGACAATATTTTATAAATATTATTACATCAGCCGTGGCATGGCCTTGACTAAAACTACTTCTTAGGAATAATGGTTTTTTTCGCGCGAAAATGAATTTCAAAATAGGTATAAAGTGTAGTAAATCTATATATATATTTATATAATAGTTATACCATTTATAGCTCAAGCACGACTGAATCGATTTTTATGATTTTTGATTTGTTGGATTTGTCTCCGCCCCGAATAGCAGAATAACTATTAAAACATCAGAAAAAAATCACAACAAAAAAATATAAAGAATGCACATTTGTTAATAATTTAATGCACATAATAAAATATCATAACATGTATTGATTACGAGGCGGTACAAAGTTCGCCGGGTCAGCATAATTATATTAAAATAAAAAATTGTAAATTAAAAAAATAATCAAGTACCAGCAAGTTACCAGTTATGTTGACCTAGAACTAGATATTTCAAAGGTCGTTAGCTTTCTAACAAGGTTAGAGTTCTAAGAAAGGTTTGTTTATATTATATACTAATTTTAAAAATTCTCATTACAAAAGATGATAATAGTACATTATTTATATTCTCTTGATCTACATAGGAAGTTTTTTTTTACTGTTTTGGTAAATAGGTATGTACATATATAGTAAATAACTTTGAACTTTTCATTCACAATACGAAATTAGTAAAAACATAAAATGGTAATAATTACAAATACAAACCTATTTTCCTGTAAGAGTAATCCTTGTTTTATTCTAATTGCTGACTTTGTGAATGAACAACGCCGCTTCGTCTTGACAACTTTATTTTTACGTAAATAAATAGGCAACGAAAATTGAAAAAGAAACGAGCGCAGAAACAACGTCTAGTCACTGGAGCGGCCAAAACCGCACTGATTGGATTACTAAGAAAATAATCTGAGCTGCAATGCGCGGTCAGCAAAAAACGCCCGTGCACAAAGAACAGAAAGGTGTAAACTCTATAGCGGACATGAATGGCGTTTATAACATAAACCACGGCCTACCATTTTGTATGAAATATTGATAGCATTTAGTTTTTTTTTTAGAAAAATAACGAATACATTTTTTCAATTTTTTCTTTTTCCATTAATAATACAAGAACATATATTTTCCGAAAATCTAAATAATTTTGGCATTTAATTTCATTTTCATATATCAAATCTAAAACAAAAATCACCCATTTTAGGCCAACTTTGTTATTTTATTTCTAAGTTGTTATACCATATATCGCAAATTCGACAGGTAACTCCCTCCGCGACTCGATTATCTTCAATAAAATATTTTTATTATATATGAGATGATTCTGGATTCAGAGATAGTCGACATCAAAAAATGATGTTTCAAAAACATTGTGGATTTGTTTTTTTTTTTATGTTTTTTTGACAATGTTTAAAGAAGTTTTCTATAGCTATTTCCCTAGAATAATAAATGATATTTAATATAAGTAAAGTAGATTAGTGGTATTTCTTCTGAATACGCACGCAACATACTTTGAAAACCTGCAAAATTCGCATTTTGATAACATTCAGGTATGTAGGCGCCTTAATGTAAGCCGACACAACCTAGTCATTTCAAAAAAATATTTATAAAAGTGCTAAGTTAAAGTGTAAAGTTTATTGGATTAAACTTTAATTAAAATTGTACATTAATTTTCTTTATATAATTACAAATGTAATATTTTATGTCTAGTATATAAGTAATTTAATTAATAAATACTAGGTATACATAAATGTAAAAATTAATCTCGTTACCTGAAATTTCTGTACATGCCCAATATTTACGGAGATAAATAAATTTGAAACCTATTTAAACAATCGTTTTAATTAAATCCAATGAGGATGGGTATGTATTTTTATTCAAACACTTGAAAAAAATTATTATTATGTAAAAACACAGATATTACTAATAAATATGTTAGTATTATTAGAATTTTAATTTTTTTTGGTTATCTACCGAAATGTTTGAAACAGATGAAATATTGAAAATGGACTTGACGTGTTTCCTACTTTATATTGGGGTTTCTCACGCGTTAAAGTTTAAAGTATAAGTCCTACATTAATGGCATGGGTGTTTGTTTATATTGGGCTTAGCTGCCAACTGGGGCGATGCTTGGGATTCATTTGCTGTGTGTTTGTATGTGTTTTGGATGTTTGCATGTGTGTGATAAAATTGGTCAATGCGGTCACAAAGTATTCACTCTGAAAAGGGCCGTTTGATCGTCAACTTGCTTCGTGTTGCGGTGGTAAAAGGATTTGTGGTTAGTTACTCAATTTTTCAGTATAATTTAGCATTCCACATGTACGAGTACCTACAGCATTTCAATCTGCGTAGCTGGCCGGCTACTTCACAATCACCGGCATCTGACTACTACGATATATGACCACTGAATACTGATACAATGCAATACAATACAATATATAATGCAGATATACACTGTTGTGGGCCGTTTCATCGGTAGCTATCGCTTATTATTAAGAAATAAAAAAAAGAACATGTGTGAAACACATATGTTTTTCAATTAGATTAATTCACTATCTGAGAAAAAATGTGTAAAGAAAGAAGAAGTTGCGGCTGCTAAGAAGTGCGCGTAGAGAAGTTTTACTTCAACAATACCAAAGTCATGGATTGCACATGGACGGACGCTGTGGGTGGCGTCTCTGCAGTGCAAAAATTGTGGGAATCGAGGATAACAGAGTAGCAAAACCCAAGTGGGGAAACGATAATCAAAAACAGTCTGATAAATTAGATAATCTGAATTCAAAACGTCTTCTATAATAGTTAATGGCTTCCGATTAAGTTTTTTTTTCAGATGGACTATCGTATGGGCCAAAGACTTATGGAAAACCATACTTAACAGATGAAGGTGACGTTAAACAGTCATTCACAGACGTCATTCGATTGCCTTATAGATTTGCTACCAATTTTGATATATTTTCCTCCTAGTATCCCATAATTGCAGGTTTGCCAAAGCGATTAGCTAATGATGACGTCACAGCGCTCGGAGATAGGAATTTGGAACGTATTGTAACTCTTACAATTATAGTACCTTTGTCATGCATTTTTTTAAAATTGTTTTTATTCAAATTGTAGAAAAAAAGTTGTAAATTTAATTTAACAGTAAAGTTCGATAAACTTTTTAGAACGTCTTGTAGGTTAGGTTAGGAGCCTAGAATATTTTTTTCATGGAGTATGGAATAAAACATGCAATAACAAAATAGAATTTATTAACTATACATAATTACAAAAAGTTAATATTTAATTGAAGATAATCTTTGTATTATTTTTAATATTATGTCGAAAAAACGTAAGAAAATAAAAAACAAGCTGCCGAAGACATTAGAAAATTATTGTTACGACGAGTCTATCTGGGACCATAATTAAAGTAGTTATTTTAATAGCCTCTCCCTTTTCCTTAGAACGAATCAAAAGGTAATAAATTAATATTTATTACCTTTCGATTCGATCTAAGAAATTTCAATGAGAATTTTCGAATAACACCAAGGCATACATTAATTACCTACTATAAAAATAACAATATTTCAATAAAAAAAGAAACCTCAATTAAAACATTAATCAAATACACCAATAATCTAGGAGATAATACACACACACGATAAATTACTTTGAATATCTTGAATCGATAGTTTATATGGTCTTGGAAATATTTAATGTGTGATTTATGCGGTGGTCTTTTATAATTTTATATTTTTTTAATAGTTTAATAATAGGTTTTATAATTTGTAAACTTTGAGACGGTTTTTCGAACAGTATAAAACTATGTCATTCGAATATGTAAAATATTATTTTTTGCCTTGTTTCAAATTTGATAATAGTGGAGTCATAGTGAACCCAAAGGGATTAAGGAGTATATAGGGGAAATGGCTGCTGATCACAATATTTGTCATGGCTTCCGGGTGAGAGTAGTTTAGGACACCATGAAAAAGTATGAACTCTTCGATATCCAAGTTTGTTCTTCAATTGCGTTATTATATTATTGAATTGGGCAAATCTTGCAGTATTTTTTTTTCATCCAATTTGATGTGGATCCTTACTGAAATTTCAAAAAATATCAAGCAACGGCACCCTTAATAAAAAAATATTACAAAATCCAATAACCGATGACTTTAGGGAACGGTATTTCAGAATTGTTATTTAATTAATGCCATTTAAATAAATATTAAGTTTTTATTTATTTACCTAATGTGAAAGCCGTTAAATATTTCTGTTAATATACTTTTGATACGATTTACTAAAAAAAAAAGAATATCAATTTAGCAAAATAGATTTATTTATAATAAACATAAAATAATATATAATATATAATAAACATTTATAGAATAAATATTAATATGATAGAATATTGAATTTAAATAACTTAATTTCGGGTGACGTCGGAACACAAGCAGTAACAAATTTTATTTTTCTAGAGGTATCAGATATCCATTTATTTACTATTGAATTTACTAGCTTGCAAAGGCGGCCTTTCTCCGGTTTGGTAATAAGGTGGATACGGGCTTTGGCGCTTTGGATGACTACGGTCTGAGTGAGGCACTGGGCACTATAGGTCCCTTCGCTAGGATCATTTTTTGTCAGGTCTTTGAGTCTAGGCTTTGCTTCAGTTTTTTTGTTTTCTGCTCAGTTCTTTGACAATAGAGCTTGTTGCTTGTTAAAGTACATACCACAAAGGCAGCATGCACAGTCAAGCACAGAATAGTCACTCAGATCTTTGTAGATTTATTATCATAATAATTTATCAAAATAATGTTATATAAAATAATACACATTTGTTTGCGCACTTTGTGCATTGAAACCAAAATATAGTCATAGAAATAAATTTTAAAATATTCTTATCATCGGAACCCAATGAATGCAAGTAACAAGCTTCTATAATTACATTTATTTTTTATTTCAGATATCTATTGGTAGATCTTTAGTGTGTAACACATATACATAGTTGAGTATGTACAAGGGTATGTGACGGGTACGGTAGTTAGTAGAGTACGAGATAGTAATCTTCTTTGCTAAACTATATGGTGATTTGTGTCACATATAAAAAATAGTTATTCTTTTAACAATTACCCATTTAAGAGATGGTTTAGCTCCACGTGTTATAACCAATAAATAAAATATACGCTCTCATAGAGGTTCTATTCGTGACCGGGAAAAACGTATGCCTGGGGAGTAAATGTAGAATAATTAACCATATACCTACCGCTGAAAAGACAAAATTAATACCGCTATGTGCAAAATGTTGTCAATATGGCGGGTATTTCTGAGTGACGTGACTATCGTGTTTGGCTCAACATCGCGAACAAAGGCTTGATTTTTAAATGAAATGTGGTATTCAGGCAAAGGTTGCACCCACCTCAGTTTTTAGATACTGTGTGTCGAAATCTTACCATCATACTCCTTTCGGAACCTCTGTGTCTTCCGTATATGACCTTCTGATATGAAAGACTTACTTCTTCCTCTGTAAATGAGCTGTTGAAAATTGAGCATTATTTTATTTCATTTTTGCACTATATTATTACTAAATTAAAGCTAATAAAATAAAATCTTTAAGTAAAACTTGGTAGTAACATAAAAATATTAAACGTCTAAACTTTATTATTTAAACAATTCAGCAAGTCATTAGTCTCAATTGTCTCAACCAAGTAGCAGACAAATTGTAAGTTGATAAAGTTTCAAAAGAGTCCCTGACGGTCGAAAAAACTATTACAAGGACATATTGGCCATGTTATCCTACGGCACCCTAAAAACGTTTAATAATCAAATAAAAATACATACATCTTAGAATCTGGCATTTTCAAATCTCTGTTTCTCTCGCCGTAAACAAAAGCTTTTTCGTTTAATGATTTCTTATGTGTAAAGTAGTTTCTGAAACTAAGCAAAAGTTTACTGAAATATTTAGAAACAAAAAAAAAAAATAATCTGAGAATATTGTTAAATTCCCTAATCATAGTTATAATATAACAACTTTTGAAGGTTTTGTAAAAAATAGAAATAATTTTCTTTATGTAATGAAATAGAAATTCAATAACTAAATTGTTAGTCAAGGTATGACATAAACAAATGTTGAGCAAACGAAAATATAAAAGTAACAGTAATTTAAACTAGTTCATGCGCTAATTAGGGTAAAACTTACTCCTTGGTTTGATTTTGTCTTTGCATGACTTTGCATGTCTTTGCAGTTGGTCCCTTGACCTGCGCATTTATTTTAGTCGCTTTTTTGGATCGTAGCTTGTTTGTTTTTCTTTTATCTTTTGGAACAAAGATGTCTGAACGGATCGAATCTGAAATTGTAAGAGTTTAGAAAACAAAGAATCAAATCTTATTTTTTTTTTCAAAATTAAAATAAGGTTATTTTTAATAATAATATTTGATTATTAAAAATAGTTTAAAATACGATAAAAAAAAACAAATATAATGTTTTTTATATATATATGATGTCAAGCGAATGTTGTTATGCCTAAACATTCTGTTTTGTTTTAACAATGGTGAAACGGTTAAATGGTTAATGGTAATTGTTTTTTTTACCATCTATTAAAAAAGGGATTTGGTGTCGCATTTATCAAAATGAGTTAAGAAACTTAGCTTGCATTTTACATCTTTAATCTCAAAAAAATACGGAAATAAAGGAGAAATAGAATTTTGCATAGAGATATTTTTCACAATTTCGTTTTATAATATATTTTTAGTTATTTAGTTTTTAGTTATGCCTCAATTTTATTCCCTACTTCATAAAGTTTCTTTTATGTTTGACCTTACAAAATAATAACAAAAAAAAATTATTAACGAGTACTCTAGAAGCAGTAGATAGCGGATGATTTGCAAATATCTTGAATTAATTGAAAACGCAAAGGTAGGAACATTTTTTATTTAAGATTTATTTTTTGTCAGATGAATTTTGAAAACGTAGTCGAGGGGGGAGGTTCGCCGCTGGGAACGTAGCTAGCTGTATGCAAAGGTGGTAAATCGGCCACGCGTCCCTTTCGTTACACAAAATGGTAGATTGCGAATTTTAGTCGTCGGATAAAAACAAGTCGTCCAATTAGTCTACATAGAAAAAAGTCTGTTGAGATGTACAAATATAAAAGCAAAAATAATATAGAATGAAAACCTATTATTTTTAAACGAAAAGCATGAAAAAATGTTTTTCTTAGATCAATATTTGGATAATAACTTTTTAAGGTTTTCGCGCATTGGCATCCTTCAGTTGCAACATCAGGGTTTGCATGACAGAACATTTTCACTGCACAATTTTCACTAAGAAAAAACAGCTGCTTTAAAGAATGTAATTTTTTGTTTCAAACACATTACAATAAATGTACTAAAGTGGTATATATTTTTTTTACATTCAAATACGCTATAAATACATGGATATATTTTTATAAAACAATAAAATAAAGAGGTATTTCTAATAAAATATTATTAATGGTGAAACCAACGGCAGATAATAGACAAAAGCAATAACTAGTTAAAATATGAATACATTTTTACAAATTTGGGTTTTGGTCCTTTTTAATCGATTACCAGACATTGAAGGGTTAAGTATTTAATATAATATGGATATGTGTGTATGTTTTATTCTATAAGTATTTATTTAGGAAAATGAAGATTTAAGGGGACATTTTTAACCTATTATGTGTAAGAAATGATATATATATATATAAAAAAATAATCTCCAAATATATTATATTTTTTAACATATGGTGTCAATTCGGTCGGCGCGCGAATTACGAACACCGTTACGTTGTACGGCTGCAGCTGAGCGCTCAAGCCAAAGACATTTATTACATGATCTTATTACTATTTTCAAGTAAAGTTTACATTTTTTTTCTCGGTAACCATGAATAATTTTTATATACCGTCTTTACAAATAATATTAGTAATACCAGGATCAATTGGCTGGATTTTTTAACGGGAATGGTCTTGGGACACGGTGTACGGAGGCGCAAAGAGGACGTGCCTGTGCGCGTGATTCAAATCGACCGCTTTGTATGAAGTTAAGATACTGCTTACAAGCTATATCTATATTATATATACTGTACCCACACGGATCCTATCAGAATATACTCCATATTGGAAAAAGTAATAGGGTAAACCATACAGTCATTGGACAGTGACAATGATTGGACAAAATTTACTTATCGATAAAAATTAACCAAATTAATGAAGAACTACATTTCATTTTTACTGGATATCGCTCTCCACTATATTTGAACTTCATTCTAGTTGCCATTTATTCCGTTATGTTTGCACATTATACAGCTGTCCAACGTCAAAGTTGTGTCAGAGTGTTTTTTTTGCGTTTTCTTGTTATTTTCTTAAGGTTTTAGTGTTTATTCGAAATTACCTTAAGGGTATATTACTGCATTAAGTTTTATTTATTATTATTAAAAGGTGTTTTAAATGCATCCTAATATAATTATCAATCATATAATTTAACCTAAGCCTTGTGGTTGGTTATTTTAGTCATGTGTCCAATAACTGTAATACAAAAGGAAGATTTTACATTAATTGGACAGAGTGTCCAATAACTGTAACTTAATCTCATTCATCAAAACCAGTTATTGACCAAACCTAAAATTATTAACAAATATTTATTTATTGCAATTTATTTTATTTACAATTTTAAAATTTCTAAGAAAGTTACACACTAAAAGCTTTAAAGCTGCTTTAAATGAAGTAATAAATTCTGGTGCCTGAATTGAGATCAAAGAAAACAAAAATGATGCCCTAAATCAACACTTTTATATAAATTAAAAATCCTGGTTTAAAAAAAAATAAAATATAAATAAAATAAATTAAAAATAAAAAAATACTTATGGATTTTCTACTACATTAAGTAGCAATGATGAAAATATTTTTTCTGAGTGGATTATTAATTTATCAAGAAGAGGTTTATGCGCCGATTTACCGATGTGGCAGTATTTCGACCAATCAAAGTGGCGGAGGAAAGCTGTTCTTGATTGGAATAATAAAAAATAAAACGAGCCCCTCACTAAATTTGGATTTGTATCAATATTAGAAGATGTGATAAAAAATCTATTAACCCTGACATTAATTAAGGGGTTTAGGGCATGTGGATTCTATCCCTTCGATGTAAATGCCATTGACTATTCGAAATGTTTAGGTTCAGATAAGAATACGAGTACTTCTAATCCAAACACGAAACACAGTAAAAGTCGACCTACCATTATATACAACGTACTTGAGAAGATAGTCGGAAATGAAACTATTCATAATATTAAATCGAAAATCGAAAAAAAAAAATGATTTATAGATTATGGAAGTATTTCTAGAGTACACAAGATGTTAAGGGCAAGATAATAAAAATGATGATGAACTACAGGATAATTTGGCTAATCTAGTAATCTAAGCGGATCTAGTTATAGGTTATTCGAATGATACATCCCATAGCGGAAGAAAATAATATAACTCCTATTGCAAAATATGTAAATCTACCAGAAGCCTTAATACACAGACTACAATAAATGAACAAAATAATATAACTGTAATTAATGATATTAATCCAACACCGATCATATCATTAGAGTAGATCCAACAAGCTTTAAAAGATTCAAATGAACGTTTAACAATCAGAGAATTGAACTAGTCCTTTTTGCAAACTGGTGCAAAGTTCAAGTTTTGGAGAATATCTGTCTATTCCGAAAACACATGAGAGAAAAGGAAAAAAGGAAACAGAAATATTTCCGTTTGCTATATCATCAGTCAAATATATAAATAGGTTTAAACAAAAAAGAGAAAAACAAAAGCCGGAAAAAGAAAAACTAAAAAGAAAACTTATCGTTATTCAAAAGAATACAGAAAAAAACTGTGAAGACACGAACAAACGGTATTTCCAAAAAGGAAAATGTCTAACAAAAATAAAGGTAAAAAATATCAATAAAGCCCAGGCAGCAACAGGGCAGTTGTTTTCTGATGAGATCGGTGCTGTTAGTTGTAGAGGTCTATATCACTTAAGATGTGTACCTAAGCAACATCAAAAACATATATCAGCTGAATTTCACATTGATATATTTGTATACCACGTATGGTACGAGTAACAAAACAGTGATCATGATTATTATCATGGTGATGGTGACTATGAAGTAGATGATTAGAGGTATACATTATGTTCAAATAAAAGGAGAGATCAATCTAAGTAAAATTAAGTTATTTTTCTTCTTCTTTTTTGTTTTTTTTTACTGATTAATGTTTGTTTTTTCCAAAATCTTAATTGTTTTTAACGTTACCTATGAGAATACGAAGCGAAAGAAAGTTACATTGTTATTAATCTGAATTTAAGACTAAGTAGATAAACATAATAGGTAATTTACCTACATATTTTCAAAGTGTCCAATCACTGTAATACTAGTGGTCAATCATTGTAAAAAATGTCCAATCACTATCATTTTCTTACATGTCATTTAAAAAAAACTGTAATAAATATGTAAATTGAATTAGGGTAAAAATCAGGCTCGATAGTAAAAGAATATTAGTTATCTGACGTATTAAACATAAAACTATATTGATTACGTGTTTTATTTATGCAATAATGCAATTATAACTCAAAAAAATCCTTAAGTGTCCAATGACTATACGGTTTACCCTAATTAATTTAATAAAAAAAAAGTAAATATAAATGGCAACAATAAAATTATGTAAAGGCAAGCTCGAAATGAGGTTAAAAGTTACCATTATGAAAAAAATGCTAATATTTATATATATAGGATAAACTTGCAAGATTTGTGGTATATTTATCAGAATGATTTCTACGCAAATAGATTGTAAGTAGAACATTAATTTTGTCCATGCTTAGGTTATTTTATTTCAACTTTTACAATTTGTAATACTTTAAAATTCATCGTTTCTCGTTTGTCGCTTACAATGACTTCATTGTAATGTAATTTCAATTGAATATATGAGTACATTTTACATACCAATTGTTGACATTTTTGCCACATTGACACCACATCAGATCATCGATTTTTTTATTTCTATCTATTTCACCTATAAGAAAACAAATATATTAATATTTCAATTGGAATAAATTTAGTGATTTACTTTTTTTTTTAATTAAACTTACCATTTATTTTACTTTTCCCAGGTGGATAAAATGTTACTGATGGCTCATAAGGGTACCTTTTTTTTGAAACCTCCGATAAACTATCAGCACTGCCGAGTGGGGATAGTAATGTCGACTTTGAAGGCGTTTTATGTCCATCCTCAGACTCATCATAATATCTACCCATAGCTTCATTTGGGTAAAATTTTTCAATTTGTTCAAGATTGTCTAAGGATAACTTGGTTTTTACACTTTGTTGGATTTCCGGCACAATACTGTGGTTTCCTTTCTGATGTCGTGGAATGTCTCCAAATTTCGAATTATTTTTTCTGCACGTATTTGGTTCAAGACACTGAAGTTTTTTGGCGATACTTTCTAGGGACACATCACGTATTTCATTTTGTGATTCGTCTTCTAGTTTATTATCATTTTTGGATAAAATATTCAAATAATCACCTTGAATATAAAAATCATGTCCTCCGTTAACTTCGGAGACTAATGCATCAACGTTGACTAGTAACTCTTCAGTGTTGGTCTCTGATTGTTGACTCATAATTTTTAATTCTGGGGCATAATATCGATTATCTACATCTTTCAGGTTTTCTTTCACATTATTAATATTGTTCGCATTGTTTATTTTATTATGTAATGATTTTATATCGGAATCTAAACATTTTGCCCCATTACGTTTAAAAATGCCTTTAATTGCTTTCGCATATTTGTCATTAGCTCCTCGGTTATGTTCAATGTTGTCTATTTTCAAGTTTTTCAATTTTTTGGCTATATTTTCAAGCGATTTATCGTATATTTTAGGTATATTTTTTGTATCATTGTTCTCTTTGCTATCATTATCATTCACTAAGGTAATATTTTTGGCCACGTCTGACTTTCCTTTGGATTTTTTATTCTTAAAATGTTCTTTTATTGGCACTGAGGGGTTTTTTTCATTAATACTTATTATTGATGTTTGAATGCATTGAATGCTTTTATCACTTAAAGACAAAGGCGGAAGATGTCCGAAATCAATACTTGCAACTTGAGTACAGATGCTAGTAAAATTAACTGCTTTAGTAAGAAATAAACAAAAAACATTAAATCAACAGAAGTCATTGTAAAACCATGCTAAATACATACAAATTTTAATAACTATACTTTAGACAACTTAAATGAAATATTACACAATGCTGCAAATGATTTAATTATATAGGATGTCCCACGACTATTCTCAAAGACTTAATAGGGTGTTTATGCTCCCTTTAATGAGGGAGAAATTATATTAAAAAATGAGGAAAACAAAATTCTTTTTTTTTTACCTTTTTATTGCCGTCCAATGACCTCGCCACGTGACTGGACTAAGCCATTTATGACGCGTCGATTATCTTTGATATCCATTACAAGAACCGCATAATATTATCAAGCAATGTTTACATTTTTTTCTCGAATACCATGATGAATTTTGATATATCGTCTTTACAAATAATACTTAATTTTCAGAGCCAATTAGCTGGATTTTTTGATCTATATTGGTCTTAAAACCCGGTGTATATTAATTATATTTCTATAAAACACTGTTGACATTCTATAAGGTAGGTAAGATAATATTTATAGGATTATTATTATAATCTGTTTCAAAACGAAAACTGTAGTTATGTATTTACATAAGCAGCATCTGATTTTACTTATTTGCTTTTGCTTATATGACACAAACAATGGCATCGTTTTTTAAATAGCGTAATATTTGTTTTTATTTATTTAATTGTTTTTTATTATCTTAACAGACCGAAAAGTAATTTATCGATAGATGAACTATGTAACGTGACATAAGTAGGTAGATACTTACTATATTTCCTTTTGCATTTTTTTGGTCCCATGTAAAATATAACCTAATAAATAAAACAAACATTTATATATCACAATCAAATTAATTTCTTTTTATTAGGCTTGCATTTTTGAACTGTAGGAAAATGTAAATATTTATTTTCATAAAACTAAACGTGTCTGCCGCTACAGATTGACGAAATGGCCTGAATTAAAATTTCGATAAATATTATAGCATTACCCTTTTGATATCGCCTGCTATATTCCTCGGCTGGTTCGTAATTCCACAGTAACAAGTCTTTCCGCACATCCTGTCGCAGTGCCAACGAGACATACTAGGTGGAACCCCATCAGGATTATTTATTCAAAAATAAATCTGTGATAAAATAATATTTCTTGCTATAAACAAATAAATTAAAATAAACTTCATAAACTACCTGAGCATAGTAAAGTATGATCTGTTGATTGTAAAAATAACTATTTTTTTACCTACTAAACCATTCAAACGACGATGTCACTATAGTGTAAACCGATCTGTTCTAGTTGCAATAAAAATAATAGATATATAGGTTTTCTAAAGTACATTAGACTAAACTAAACATGTTCTTTAAGTTTTTCGCAACTAACAACATACTGACAACATATTTTCAAAAATTTTTTAAGGCGAAAAAACATGGGTTCGTCTTTCTCTGGGAAGCATTTTTGCTCACGTTCCGCAATTTTCAACCAGGCGCAGTCCTAGCATGTTACCTGTTTGACATTCTGAACGAAGGAAGACTTTGGAACGCCGGCGTGCTCTGCTGATGAACGACATTATCCCTCGGGCGTTTCGTATTTAGAGGAACGTCCGACGCGAGGAGACCTAACATCATTTCGAACTGTTCGGGTGAGTACGTGCTTCTTTTGCAACAAACACATTATAGAATCGCAACTATCGAGGACCAAGATTCGATGGAGTTTCATCATTGAAAACAATTCAAAGAATTCAATCGAATGGATGTAATTCAAAGAATGTGTATTAAAGATAAGGTTAAAGATTTACACAACCATCCAAGTGCCATCCATCGATCGATCCAATCTGTAGATAGATTGTCACCAAAAAAAAAAAAATTATTATGATTGTTTTTTAATAGCGGCAAATCGCCTGAAAAGATAAATGACACAATCTTTGACAATATTGAAAAATTTTGAATAAGTTTTTAATAATTTGGTAAAGTGCTGGATAGCATAATATTTATAAAGGTTCTAAAGAGGTCCTGTACTTGAGAGCGCAGGATGTCGGTTTAAACCCAGCGCTGAGTTTTATAAAAATGCATTTTTAACTCTCACCTGTCCTCTTTAGTGTAAAATATTGTTAAATATTATGTAACCATCAATTAGATGAAATAAGGAAAGGATGATATTTTAACAAAAAATATAAAAATAATGCATATGTGATTACGATGAAGGATGATGGTGAAATGAGATGATGTTATGAGTGATTTATGTATGAAGTTGATGAAAAATTAAAAATAATGGATATGTAAAATTGTAAAATTAAAGCACAATAGATTTGTATAGTTTAATGTAATCGTGTTAGGTATTTCAAAAATGTTAAAGTGATTATATTCAACCATTAAGTTTTTACTATGTAAATATATTTTTAATATTCATGTTATTAATAACGGACACCATGAAAAAAAATGTAAACCATAAGCGTTTAATAAGTAAAATCCTTATGTACTTTTGAAAATCTTTCAGGGCTAATACTTTTATACACGTGATTAAGTAATATTTGTGGCATGCGTTATCATAATAAATGGTTATCTGCTTAAATTTCTAACTTTCGCCAATCCGTTTTAATCGAAGGCAATTCATTTGGCTTTGTCGTAATTCCTTCGGGCAGCTCCCGAGCCTCATGTAGCACCTATATCTGAATATCTATATGAAAGTTTACGATAGGACAAGCTACGATAGGAGCTTCTTCGTGTAATGAATATGAAAAGATTTTGTTTTTGCCTGAACCAAATATTTTTAAACCTAAAACATTTTTTTTTTTAAAACAAATGGCATAATCAAAATTTGTATTTTCGGTATAGTTTAGAAAATTTAGATAAAAATATAAATGCTGAGAAGTGTATTTTTGAACTGGTTTAGCAAATCTATCATCGTAAATGAGTGAGTTCCTAATATTTTTTTTTCATAAAAATAAATTCTAACAAAAATCGTTGCTTTGTTAATTTGTATAAATTGTTAGACAGCTGGTCCAACATTGCACATAAAAGAGTGCCAGCATCTTGAAACTATCCACGTTTGGCCTCAATTAGATTTATAGTTAACGAGCTGCCAATGTATTTAATGCATTTCAAATATTAGTTATTCGATCATTAAAATGCAATACGCAACACTTTTAATTTATTATTTTATTTAACACTAAAGCAACAGAATTTTTCTTAATAAGTTTTCTTAAAAAATAAAGTATTTTCATCAAAGTAGCAATGCACAATTTTTCACACCACAAGTTTCGTTTCTGGTGATGTTAAAAAATGCATCGCCAAATCCCCGATCACAAATCAACAATTTATGGACGAATTCTTATTCAACTAATAGGTTCACTTTACCGTTCATCTATGCTACCATTGCAGACAACTACCATTAGTAAATAATTTCAGTCTAGCTCCAGCTTTTGGCTTACGCCTAGATAAAACTAAGTATCTCCTTCGGCCCTCCTAATTGGTCATGACATAGTCTTTCTATGAGTACCGAACATATTTATTTATTTATTTAGAATTACATATACTTTGGAGGTACCATTTCTCCGGTGGCATAGCTGATTGGCAGGTGATGCAACTAAGTTATTAATAATAATACAAACTTACTGAGTCTTCTATTGGCTTCTTCGGAGAATTTAATACTTTATCTTGCAAACCTTATTGCCATATCTGCAATCGAAACATAAAACTTATATTACTAAATAATGAACCTATTTTTCACTTTAAAAGTGATAAAATGCAGGTAATTTATTATTTACTTTTAGAATTATGCCATATTTAGATAATATCCAGATTAGGTATAAATAAATAGAAATTTTGGGTACCTATTTAACCTATTTACCTTTAAATCAAAATGACATTGTTTGACACCTTTTTACTATCACAGCTTTTTTCTTGTGTTCCAGTATAATATTTTTTTAATTATAAATTCATTTAATTCATTCATTCATTTCATTTTTAATCCTTGTCTGTCAAGACCCTTCTCCTCCCCTCTCATATTATTTTTTTATTACTATAATTTTTTTTCTAGGAAAAAGGTATTAATTGGAAATATATTTTTTTTAAGCATAAATAATCGATAATTCAGGTCTTACCATAGGTAGTTTAAGTACCCTTGGTAGTTTACATAGTCTAGGTATGTTTGTGACGGGAGAGACCATGTGCTGAGCTTGTATTGACGTCTTTGGTAGATGGCTATATGGTATTTGTTGACGTTTGTCATCGACGAAACTTCAACCGGGTTAGTCGAGATGACGATCGACACTCGAAAATCGACTCGACTGTACGCGCCGTCCCTTTTTTCTTATGACCGTCGGCAGCAAATGAAACCCTGGGAATTTCTATACAATATCTATGTCTTTGAAATCCCTATTGTCCTTTTAGGAGGTTGACAATCGACAACTAAACCGGTCTCACAAAAAAATAAATAAAAATATAATAAAAAAAAAACACTATAAATTCACACTAAAATAATTACATTGTTAAAAAGCTTTGTTTTTATAAAAGTACTTCGCGTGCCATGGCCGGGCGGTCTCCACCCGTCCTCGCGCCATAAGTTCTCAAATATTAAAACGATTTTTATTAAAATTTGAATTCATTGTTTTAGTAAATTTTTTTTTCAGAATAATGTTTGACCGCTGAAATAGATCAACCACCTGAAGGAACAGTAGTGATTTTAAATACACCTGTTTATGAGTCGGAGAAAACGGCTGTCATATTTATCAAGAATCAAGCACTATATTAACTAAGCAAAGAATTTTTAAGTTATGGTTCTGAAACAACCAGCGAAAATACAACTTCAACCTGTTTTGAAAATCAGTTTGTTAGGACGTAGACACCTCATGTGTATCATCCAATTCCAATCGCGTATGCTTATTGTTTTGTTGAAAAAAAAAATGGTGGTAATAATAAACTAAGAATATTCTCAAAAAAGTTTTATTTCTTTATCTAATATATTTTAGGGCAACATATAGCGTAACTTAAATTTAATAATTTGGCCACTTACATGAATCCACTAATTATCAATTGAATTGAAAAGTAGATTCATCTAGAACTGATTACACATAAATAAATAAATGAGCTACGTACATAAAATAGTTCAGTTTTTGCGTGTTTACACTGATAAAAATATATATTAATTGAAATATGGGTTTGTTAAAGTTATTATGTTAAAAAAAATATTTAGGATACCTTCGTTCTAAGTACCTTTTAATTACTTGAATGAGACAAGTATATTTATGAACGAATTTAAAGTACAATTCCTTTTAAAGGCGGAATCTGTAGAGGGCTTATGTAGAGGGCTTATTAGAGGGCTTATACGAGCAGCTTATGTAAGCGTTTTTAATTATGATTATGTAACGACCTATTCGGAGATGGTTAAGGGCCGTGGTTAATAAAGTACTTGAGTTTAGAAGTTCAGTTTTATTGAAGTAAAGGTTTAGGAAACGCGATATTAATTGGTTACATTAATTAACTCGGTAATAATATATCAGTCGCGGTTGGATCCTTCACGAAAGCGGTCGCTCGGTTTCATTAAGTTGGAACCACATTTTATCGAAATTAATCTGTTTATATTTATACCGCCAATAAAAAGATTTGTACCCCCAAGGAAAAAAAATAGGAGCCGAATACGAGAAAAAAATTAAGATTATTATTTATTTATTTATGGTCGTACAAAACAGGGATACAAGAAGATACTTTTCTAGTACTACATTAATATGGCTAAAAAAGTGTAAGTACAAAATATATATGTGGTTGAAAACATCAAATTAATAAAATAATGTATTGTGTGGGTGTGAAGTATGTGTACTCGTAGTGTGCGCTATTTGTACCAGCAATCGCCTTCGGACGACCCTGGGCAGTGTCCGGGGGGGGGGGGGGGGTACATAACTGACTAGTATCATTGTAACCACGAGACTGGTAGCCCATTAATAATGGGCCGGATTGGAATGAATATAAAACATATTTTCCATTAGGTATAGAGTAACTGCAATTTCCTTCGTAACCCTAACTTACTTGTACTGTTGGTTGATATGAGTTTTGATTTCCTTACCTATATTTTTGAAAACAATTCATAGAGATATGACAGTATCGGCGTATATTTTTTTATTTTCATTTTTGTCGAGTATAAGCAGAAAATTACACGAGACATGCGCCACACATTTTATGCTATAGTCAGTTCAGGAATAATTTTACCAAAAACAATTTTACGTATAAGGCTTCAGAAAAGTCTCTTGTGGTACTAGCTTAATTGCCTTTCTTTGAGCCCTCATGTTCGTCGTTTTTCTATATATATAGGTCATTTAAGAACATTTAAACATGTAACCATGTAACATGTAAACATGTAAATTATACTTAGTTAAGTAAACAACACGCGCTCAGAAGCCCTATTCCCTGGCTGGCTGTCTGACGTAGTACGGGTGCTAGCAACGTTTTCGTCGCATAATTTAAGCAAGACATTATTAATTTAAAATATCAACGAATAGTTAAACTTTGCAATAAGTAGAAATATGTATTATTCGTAGTATATATGAATCTATCATTACAATCCTCATTCCTACAGTATAAGAAAACGACGGGTTGTCACTTTTTGAAGGTTGGTTTCTCGCGTTACATGCAAGTCAAGAGTTCCGTCATTCGCCCGGGACACGCCGTCATCATCATCAAGAAATCATCATGGGATGAAGGCACGGTCTTCCCTTTCATTCTCAAAACGTATTCGGCTGTTTATTGGATATTTTAATATAAAAAAGGATAACAAAGTGGTTAAATTGAAAGATACAGTGAACTAAGCTCCGACAACTCGGCTGGAATCGCATCAACAAAAGTTACGTCATTTCCTTAATTTTTTCCTGTAAATAAATAAATGTAATAATTATTTTTCTGATTATACTCTTATGTATATTTTCTAGCTGTTAACACAGATGGTTGAAAATAGAGAGGGTTTACTGAGTGAATGCCAGACGTTTCGGCGCGAGATGGTGCCTTCTTCGGTGGCGATTTGGCACTGATCCTTCCTGCTATCAACCGAACATATAAAGTGTTAAACCAGCGGGTAGGCTGGGGAGATCTTAGAGAGGGGAAATAGCAAGGCACTTAAATACAATACTGAATCAAAAGAGATTTTAGATTTTACTCTGCGCGGTCAGAAGCAATTGTTGGTTTTAATTTAATTACAGCTTTATAATATAGAATTAAAAAACAAACTCTTCTTTGTTTCAGACCATTAATTTTTATTTCAATTACTATTTTTACCAAGGCTTTAATGTGTTTTTTAAGAGAGCAGTTTAGCATTTATTAAATTTCTCAGAAATAGGTTAAATTAAATTTAAAAAATCTGCCTTTACTATGTTGAAGAGATAATATCAAGGTATATAAATATTTTTCTTTATGATTAAATTACCAAATTCCAGCCATTGAAAATAGGGATTAAATGAGTCAAAATTAATATTATTCCTTGGCTTCGCCTTAACTGTCAAATCCTTGACAGAAGTAGCCCAGGTTATTGCAATTATTGCGATGGTATTCGTAAACAAGGTGATCTGCGCGTAGAAGAAACCAACAGGATGGTTGTTCGGTTGAATTTAAACTACATTGTAACCCTCAAAGCAAGGTTGAATAACACTGGACATTTTCTCAAAAAAAAAAAAAATAGTGTATTTTCCAAAAAAGTTTATTTACACCGACATTTTGTAAACAATCATTTCTAATATTTTTAATTAATATTAATATTTATCTTCGTAATAAGTTACTGTTTTCATAAAGATTAAAAAATGTTAGTTCGTTTTTTTTGTTGAAGGATTCATTACGATGTTTTATTTTCGAGAGATGCTGAGGGGGGATTCACACTATGATGTCTTTGCGTTTTACTTGTTTCCGATTCGTGCACTGACCTGAAAATAAAACAGCATTGAAATTGATAATATATATATATGTAAGTGTGTTACCCATATAAGTTACCCTATGCACACATTTGGGTAAAAGTGATATCGCAGTATAGCCGATACTTAACCCCGGATTTCCGCCTAGGCTTACAAGACACCAACCAGCGTACACCAGATTTAGATTGTGCAATTTACACCAGCGTCAAACCGCTCGGCAGTACGGTCGTTTACAGCACTAAAGAGGGTAAAGATTTACTTAAGATTTACCGTAGAAGAAAACAGGCTAAATTCACTCTCTATTATGTGCATATAGTTAGAAATAATGCAGTCTATAGATTATGATGACGTCATCCATATTCTTTTTCACAGAAGAAAGTTCGCCGTATGGTTTAAGTTTATAGAATAGTTAAGTTTAAGTTTATAGAATCATATGGGTATATTATACACCGCAAATGACGACCGTTGACGTTAAGGTAAAAATGGCTTCGGGATGGAGGGGAGGGGGGGGGGGGCAAATGTCAAGAGCCTAGGGGCCCTGGGTCTCTAGGTCCGGGACTGTTAACCTACCAGAGATGGATCACAGGAGAACTGCGGGTTCATGGCTGATGTCCAGTCAAAACTTCTGTACAATATTTGCGTACAGATAAGGGTATTTTTTCAAAGAATTACTTGATCTAGGTCATGGCATATATTTTAGGCCTTACTGAACTAAGTTAAATTTGCTTGTGCTCGGATCAGGGGAGTTAGTGGTGAGGAAGCGTTAAGAAATGTTTGACCATCATGTGCGGATTCGATCACTGATCATTAGTTTGACTAATGTAAAGAATAAATTAATTCAACGAATGAAAAATCTAAATAAACTGGAGCGATCAATAGAATAAATAAACTATTATTAATTTCGATTTTTTTTATTATAGGCGATTTTGTTCCTTGATTACCCGTAATTCTGAGCTAAAACAAATAAAATATTTTTGTACCTTTGGGATTAAATTAAAAACATAGACAGATGGATAGTAGAATAAATACACATCTAGGAAAAGTAAGCGAAGTTCAAAAAATTATGTTTAGGGCACTTAAAAATTTGATATAATAAAAAAATGTTTTTTTTGATAAAAATAAATAGATTTCATTCACTTCTAGATCGTCGAACTTTTATATATATTAGTTAAATCTGTTCAAACAGCGTGCATAAAGGGGAGGCGGTAAGGAAATAGCATCATCTTTAGCGGAATAAATGATGAAGTCTACCTTAGTACGGGTGTAGCCTAGTCAGGTATGACTTTTACCATACCGTGCGATATTGTAAACTGCACTATCTGCTCAATCCCGGGCTTTGCCACTGGTTGACAGTTAGGACCTGCGGGCGGCTTTGAGAGCACCTTTAGCGCACGACCACTCCTGCCTACGGCATTCGGGATGGATCGCTTCGCTAACCAATTCTTTACTAAATAAATATATGTAAGTTTCTAGTTAAAATTATTTGGACAGACATTCATTCATTCTTATACATATAAATTCTTTACTAAATACATAAATGTAAAATTAGTATAGCGGCATTACTATAAAAAGAAAGATATATTACATTCATTATTTTTTATTTTATTTTATTTATTTATTAATTTATGAAAGTACAAAACAGCGGATACAGGAAGATAATTCTCTAATACTACGTTTACATGGCCAAAAAAATGTACCAAATATGAATATGGTTGAAAACATCAAAATTAAATCTTATCTCAAATAATGTGTACTGTGCGTGGAGTGAGTGTGGTGCCATTTGTGGCATGGCATGGTATGTGATGTATCTGTGTGTGTGTTTAGTGCGTGTATATAAACCTACATAATATTGGCAATATAATAAATAATTTAAAAATAACAAAATAATACTTTATTTATACAAAAACAAAATTTATTTATACATTTTACACAAAATATTATCATAACTTACTTATTATTATCTTACTTATTATTATTATTACTTACTTATTTATTGTAAGAATAGTGATAAACATCGAAAAGAACACGATTACTATTAATATTATACATAACATATGGCCAACAAGTATAATTCCCAAATGTACAGATTATTATCGTGTGTTATACAGAACCGTGGATAACTGTGGGTGTGAATGAAGTGAGCGGGTAGAAAGAAGAGTGAAATGGAAACTTGATATGTTAGGATGAGTGACAAGTGCACATCGCAAAGACAGAGAGAAGAAAGAGAGTATAAGTAATGATTTCAGAAATAAAAGGTGGCATACAGTTCTAAACAATATCACAGACAGACTTAATAAAATGGCTACGGTTAAATTAACTCCGTAATAATAGATCGGGCGCGGTTACGCAGTTTGCGGGGAGTAAAATATCTCGAAGGAATAGAATAATAAACAAAGGGAGGAAAACATATCTCATCGTGTCAATTTACCCCTATAAGGTGACTTGTTGAACTGAGCCCAGTTGGAAGACAATAATGCCTTTGTCTGATTAGATATGCCTAATTTTCGCATTTCAAAGCATTTTGATTTGTTATTGTGGCGAAGGCCGCTGTATACATTTTTAGCCTCTTTATCAAAGAGTTTTGAATACATGTATAAATAATTGTTATTATAGTGGGTGGGCGTAAAATCACATTTCAAATAGTTGATATTATCCGTACCCACCCACCGTAACCCAGATCATTTTCGATGAAAAAAACCTACAGCGTACCTTTGGTAGAATAAAATGTCTATGGTTCAATTATTATAGTGCGATGAAGCTATGAAAATTATTTCTGTTTCATTATATAGTGTTGAAATTTATTTTTTTGGTCAATATTTTCACACTATTTCATCCACATACACACTGACTAATTACATGATGATTATGAAAATAGCACTTCATAATAAATTATGAACACTATTTGCAATGCACACTTTATAATAGATTGCTAGCTTAAGGTATCAGTTCAGGCATTTTCTGCAATATTAGTAAATCTAGATTTAGAAATAACGAATAATTTAATAATATTTACCAATCTGCAGTATTTAACTAGATTTAAAATAAGAGTGAATTTAGTTAACTGCGTTTGCAATAACGTTAAGGGGTTACAACACTTTTGTTTGTAGGTTTCGAGGGTGTATACGACAAAAGATTCGTAAAAATATTTTCTATATTTATTAAGGTCCGACCAACCGAAACGTAAGCATTTTGCAGTTATTTTTTTTGCGAAAGTAAAAAGAATGTGATGCAGCTGCTTGCTGCCTGACAATAGGGTTAAATTCCAACCTAAAAATATAAAAAAAGGTTTATTCTTCGAAAAGTATTGTTGCGAAACCCCTACTATAAATCTCGTAATAGACTGAAGTAGGTACGAGTGCGTTAAGCACTTTCTATTTACATCCAAGTAATATATACTAAAATATTACCTTTTTTCTATTAATAATATAAAAAAGTTACATCTATTAATTAATATATCTTACGTTGTCTTATTTCTGTCGTTTTTCTATGTAACTTTAGGCTTATTTCCTATAAGATTATGTTTTTTAATAAACACTTTTAAGTAATTATGTAATTAATGTAATTAGTAGGGATCTCGTCAAAATTAACAATGTTGTTTTTTGTTACTTTAATGTATAGTTTAGTCACAAAAAGGTAGGTTTATTTAATGAAACGACTAATTACATATAATTTGCATTTAATATAAGTAAAATTTAATTATTTTATTTTTATACAGATGGTAAGTCGTTTAGTAATTTAATTTCAATATTTTCGTTAGGCAAGATATATCGTGCGTTAACTTTAAAAATAAATTGTTAAAGTAGATATCTTTGCCGTGTGTAACGATTATAATAAACGCTAAACGAGGAGAAACATTTTGTCAGTTGCATCTTCAGCTAAAGTGAAGTGACGATAGGTCACTTAAAAATACATTTAGCCTCTCGCGTCTATAAGATATTATGTTTTTTGTTACTAGCTGATTTTATAGTTGGTAAAAATATAGTTAAAATACTTTTAATACAGAAAAATAATCTGGCCGATTAAAGGAACATTATTCTTGAACTGAACGTTTTGATTATATATACCTTAAAATAATTAGTCATACAGTCCACTAATCGATCGGGTCCGAAACAGTACTTATCTATGTAAATAAAAATCAATTGCCGCATGTTGCATTATCACGCATAAGAACGGCTTGACAGATTTGGCTCATTTTTATTTGTTGTCTTCGTACATGTCAGGACAAGGTTTGTATGAAAGAAAATTTTAGGAAAACCCACCGGAAAAGTGGGATAATTCAGAAAATAAAAAAACATGATTTTTTAGGTATTCGTTTCTGAATGGCTTTTCGAAAAGAAAAGTTGTTTTTTTTCCAAGATGGAATAACCGGAAAAGCAACTGACAACCAGCAATTCAAAGTAAAATCGTTGGCCAATTGCATTCATTTGAGTCGATCGCTTGCATTTAATGTTGGTGCAATGCACCGAAGGCGTTGTCAAAACCGCCCGTAGGGAATAGGACGGTAGGCATGTAAGTGGCCTGAAGGACCTAGAGATGGGGAACGGAGCGACCCATCCCGAGTGCCGTAGGCACAAGTTGTCCTAGTTATTAATAGTGTGCAATGTTAAGGATTCTCAGTGATGTGAAAGTAGGACGGCAAGAGAGTAATACGAGTATTTGTATCATTACTCGTGTAGAAGGAATTCCAATAAGGTTATAAGGTTATTCCAATAAGGCAACCTAATTAGGTGTTAATTAAAGAAATAATTTGAAACTTTTTCATTCAATATACTTGTACTTAGTAACTTTTTATGGCTCCGTCGATTTGAGTCAAGTCTACTAGCACAGATATTTTCATGTAAATATGAAGTCAGATTATTAATTTTAAAATTAACATAATTTATTACAGGCAGTCAAATAAAACAACTTTAATGACGGTCATTTATAATATATATTTATCACGGTTGAGGCGGTTCCCGTTATAGGACTTCATAACAATTATGTATGTAGGTACAGTCGAGGGCAAATGTAGATAAGATAATTTATTATTAGAGATATACAAAAATGTTTATAGGAATGACATATTATTTTATAGCATAGAACAATGTGGTAACCAAATTACACGATAAAGGTAATAAAATTACAGGTCTACTAGACCTGGCAATCCTTGTTTGTAAAAAACTTGGAATGCCATAGGTTTCAAACCTCTCATTTTATTAGAAAACTGCTAGAACTTTCAAAAAATAATAATAATAAAGAGGTCCACTCGCTGTCCGCGTTAAAACGGAAACTGAACCGTGTGTTTATAAACTCCTTGATTGCTTTCTGTTCCCTGGACACGAGTCTATGGACGCACCTTAGAGACCTGTTCGTGTCGAGGGAATGTTTCTATGTAGAAACCGTCGCCCCGTTTTACACTTGTCAGCGGCGACCGAAAACGAACCGAACCGCATAGTGTGAAACTGGCCTAAGGCACCAGTTCTCAATTATTGTTTCGGCTTAGCGAGCCATACTATATCGAAAATAGCTCGACGTGCAATTTGCGAGGACATTTTGAAATAAGAAAAAGTTGTTGGATGTCGCAAATATGCACTAAAAAAAAAAATGTTTCGTGTAGGTTAAATAAAATATATTCTTTAGCCGGTGCTATGCAACACTACAAAATTGATTTTGCAATTTTAATAGTAGAATAATGTCACTGTCAATGAGTTATGTAAGAACATTTAGTAAAATTTATTTAAAACGAATAAAGTGAACTTAGAGAGATTCACAGGATGATAAAAATAACACACAGCCCATTACTACTAGCGTAAAAAACGGCGAATTCATCGAGCAAACACAGATGTACGGCGCGCGATTCGATAGGATCTCGTCGTTCAATTCAGCTAATCAATTCTTTTGAGCTACCTTTTTTTTTATTTTTATTTTTTTTAGTTTTTATCTCTATATGCAAACGCAAATATTTTCTTTTTTTTACGCGTCTAGTTCGTAACTCTAAGTGCCTCCGACTGTACATACAATAACGTCATTTTATACTTTAGCCATAATTACATATTTTATCCTATTCAAATCACCAGAACTTTCAAACAAACGTGAATATTCATTAATTATTCATCAGGGAAGGTTACCATATAAAACAGTATTCCAAAAACGAATGTTAATTTTTGAACTTTTAAGAAGTGGTAACTCAGAATAAGATTAAAAAAATATATGTGATATTTGATTTTATTAATCGTAAAATAGAGGAGAACGAGCGAAAGGTGGAAGGGTTGAAGCCGTGGGAGCAAAGTTGTATTATTATGGTAAGATAAGTGTAATATTACAGAATAGTTACTACCGCTGTTAGCGGACTTAACGCTAAAACTGAGTTGAAATACGATGTTTATCAGTTAAGTCTGACTTTAAATTTAGGTTAGTCTTAAGTAGGACATGAAATTTTGGCCCTAAGATAGTCAATCTGCAATTGGCATATATTTTCATATTGGACGTCTGTATCATTTTTGTAAATAATTGTAAAGTTAATACTTTTCCCTGTTTTTTTTTCGATCAGTCTCCCATTTTGAAATTTGGAATTGATAAAAAACAGCCTCATCTTACGATACACCACGTGCTAAATTAATTAAATATTTAATAATTTAAATTACACTATATTAGCTTTAGTGGACATATAGTTGCTATACTTAAATTATTAAACTATAGTTTAAGATGTTTTCGTTAAGTTTGGGCACAGAAACAAAGAAATTGTTAAGATTCTCATGAAATTGTGTAGAAAAAAAACACCGCGACAATAAATCTAGCAAATCACCGTCACAACAAATGCCTACAGAAAACAGTTTTTATATAAAAGGCACTAACCTTGTATCATTTGTTCCACTTTCATCGAGTAAATTATGTGTTTTAGTTTCCTCTTCTTCGGTTGAAGAGTGTGCCGACGAGCGATTCTTTGAAGGTTTCTGCGTTCGGATTTGCCTCTCATGGCCGCCGGATGTCTTCCTCTCCTGGTTGAGGACAACCTCGGTTCGGAGCCTATCGCCTCCGGCCTTCGCCTTCGGCTTGCATTTTCTTTCGAACGTGAACAGAGTACTGATTATTATAAAATTCACTGACAATTCATCTGATGAGACTTCAGCTATGGCTTTAGAGTCTACAAACTGGCAGATAACGCCATAATATTTGGCTAGATAGGCAAACGAACAGACCATTGTCACTTAACAGACGAATTCTCTGTAGTGGGCACCATTGCATTTAATTTTTGCTATGAAAATGCCTAAGGATACTAAGCTTTCTGAAAAAACACAAGTTACCATAGAAAATAATAAGGCTTTCAATTCAAACATCATCATTATCATGGTATAGATCACTATACCATGATAATGATGATGTTTAGATGATAATGGTATAGATCACTATACCATGATAATGATGATGTTTGAATTGAAAGCAACATCACTCACGAAAGCGAACTGATCAAAACTGAGGAGATACGAAAAATTCATTCTAGAAGAAATGTTAGAAACTAGCAATAATATCCTAAAGGAAAAGAAAATACCAGAAATACTAGAGGAGAAAACAATAGCAAAAAAGGATAATAGCCCACCATATATGCTACTATGGAAATATTCAGAGAAGGGAATTCTCTTTGAATATTTCCATAGTAGCGAATCAAACCATTTACTAAGGGTAAAAAGAAGAAATTAGGCAGTCAATACTAACATGAAACGGCACATCACCAGGATGACATCAAAATAATCCAACCAAAAATCAAATGAGCCCGAAGAAGTTAATAATAATGAAACAGAGAACGACATATGGACAGAAAACTAGAACCAGATGAGGAGTGAAAGAAGACGGAAAGCGGGGAAAAATGGACCAACGCGAAAAACAAGAATAGGAAGAGAGAATACAATAATAGCATCCAACCCTGATCCAATATCCAATATTAATACCCAGTGCTAATTATTGTGTACACAACCGGGCACACTTTCATACGCCTTCTACCCAAATACTTACAAATGTGTATGCATCCACTTTCACCTAAAACCCCACCTGGTACGAATCTGAGGTCAATAGGCTGGGTGCGGTTTGTAACGGATATAGCGGATAACGGATCTCAAATAAGTGAGTTCATAATATTTAAAAAGCATGGCCTTATGTCAATTTTTTTTAGTATGATCGAAAAAGGATCTTCATATATTCCATGGGTTTTCATATATTCCATGCCAGGGTTCATATATTCCCACTTCATACTTCAGAATCTGAATCCCGTTATAAATATAAATACACCTACCGCAGTCCGTTGACTTCGCTGTAGCTCGACTGACGCTCGTCGCTCCGCCTGTGGTCGCACATTCTGCCTACGAGGAGGCCGCTAATTGACGAGAAACACTTGGCTCGTCTTCGCTTTCTTCTACCTCCTTCCTCCGTTAAATGGTCTTCCGGATTGAGCGGTTTAGTCTGAAACAGAAGTATGAGGTACAGTTTATTTTTATTATCCTGGTAATTGAACAAAGGTTTTTGTTTTAAAAAATATTTTTTGAAGTGTTTATCATTTTATTTATTTTATTACTCATTTTTGTATATTCAAACTTTAAATTATGAATAAAAAAAAACGATTTCTAGTATATAGTTTCGAGAAGAAATTGCCAGAAAACTAAAAATAATAAATGTAGAAATGTCAGATATTCAGATTTTTCAGCAAGGCCATTATAAGAATATTTTTCTTGCGTCACTTGGTAATTAGAAGATTGAGCGTCGATAACTTTTTCGAAATTTTCGCCCAAATCTATCAGTCATCACTGAATCATTTAATAAAGCATTTTATTTAATATTACTCAAATAATCATTAAACCCCTAATCGTACATTGTTACACATAGGGTAATTTATTATTTCAAGGCTTAAAGAGTACAATATATTAAGGTAAGTAGCAAGTCTCTGCCCAAATGAAGTAATAATTTTTGTTAAAAGTGGTTTCTAGCTTAAAATTTTGATAGGCTCATCAAGTTTTAGTAGTATGCCCATTAGTATTTAAATATATTATTAGTATTATTAGTTATGTAGCACATTCGCTACGTCTAGAAGTCTAAATTATTATGCTTAGCACAGGTACCCCAGCCAACAAAGCCATATCTAATATTTATTATATCACATAATGCGCAAGTACCTCAATTTTGTATGGAGATTATTCTTAGTTTACTGAAAGTATCAATTTGTGAATCCCAGATATTTGATGGGTATTTCAAAGAAGTACACGAGGAAAAACTATCGTTTTAACTATCAAAGTTGTTAAAAAAAAGAGATGTACCTATTATTATCAGAATATCTATTTCGTTGTTTCTTTGTAGGTATTGAAAAAGTAATATATATACTCGTAAATATGTAATTTAAGATGATAAAAATATTAATATTTTTATAAATAAGTATTATTTTTTTTCCTAATTAATGAATTAAATTTAAATTAGAAATAATTTTTAATTTCAAATTATTACTTAAATATTTTTTTAAAATAATCAAATTACTTATAACTACTACTTATTGACTTAGTTTACTATGCATATTAGGAGATATTGGCAAGTGAACTTATAATTACGGTAATATTTCGGTAAATATGTTAAAAAAAACGTAATTGCTATGTTGGCTCCATTCAATGGTACATTCAAATTTAAACATTCAAACTAGGAATTGGAACCTAAGACAGATGTAAATATCATGAACTTAACTTAACCTTATTCGTACAAGATAATTTGTCCATAGTCCACGATTTTAAATAATCAAAGATACTCGGTGACTTTTCTTCTGAGTTTTCAAGTGAAATACTATATAAAAAAAAAAAAAATTAATAAGTTAATCAAAAATCAATACCAGAAATATGTAATTAGAAAATTTAAAAAAGAATTTGGGTATGTATGTTTGTACTTGCGTATGCATTTATGTGTCAGTCTTTATTAGAATAATAAATTATATTGTCAATGTAATCGACGACAAGTGCACAGGTATGAGTCAGAGATGGGACACGAAGCGACCTATCTCGACCGGAACTTAAGGCGGACCCAATGTCACCCGTGACCAACTCTCAGAGTTTAAGCTGAGAGTTGGTGCGCTTTTAACCAGGATTGACGCTTGTTTATATACTACAAGCTGACCCGACGAACTTCGTACCGCCTCAGAATCAATAAATGTTGTGTTAAATTCAGCTGAATTAAATTCAGTTTTTTTTTTAAGAATACTCAAAATGAATTAGGTTCAATCAAAAAAATCAAAATGATATGTATTTTAATTATGGAAGCGCGCACAACGACAAATGTCATAACCTCACAAAGTGATAACCTTCGAAGATAAGTCATAACCTTCGAAGATAACTTACCGTGTGAAAATAGAATTCCACAGAAAAATCCTACCTTCCACTTTGTGAACCTTCTAATCCCTCAAAACCTACTGTCCGTTTCCCCTAATCCATGAACCATACAAATAGTGATCAACACCTTGGAAAAGTACTGGTAAAATTGAGCTATTAACAGACGTTAAATCTGTGTTAGTTTTGAAGTGGAAAAGTAAAATTGTGGTAGTTTTAATCATTTTTTTAACGGCAAAGATGTAAAGAGTTTTTTCAACAAATGGTTGGTGTATCAAATTAATTTATTTTTTATAAATTTTGTGTCAAAAAATATTTTTGGTTAGACATGATCTCTTTCGTCATTCTGAATTAAGTCATTTAATTTTTTTACGTGTTTGTATTTTTATATATTAATATAAGTCGTTACATATTACGTTACGTTTGCAAATTAATTTTAAATTTTAATCATTTTAGTATTGCATACTTCGACAATAACAGCATCCTAAAAATCCAGAATGACTGAACAATGAATAACAAAAACATTTAAAAATAATCGACAAATGCGAACTCTACTTTTCACGTCATTAATTTAAATATTTTTTAACCTCTTGTTTGATATTTTGGCCCTGTTGCTTGACACAATGTTCCTGTATACCCTTTTAATGTCTTTGGATAAACTACTATCGTTTTGCTGAAAAAAAAAAAACCAATATATTATCAGACTTTAATAGTTGACCGATATGATAAACATGCACGAGTACAACATACGATAAATACATATAACTTCGATTTAAATCCTAAAATTGATTTATTTTTTACGATATCAATATGGGACATATGATACACACGGACATTTCTTGTAGGAATTTACTTAGCTAAAAGTTACTGAAATTTGTTTGTATTTAATAGCATTACTTACCGAACATGGCGATTCGGGAAGGTCATGGCAAGCAATTGTTAACATCGGTTCAGTAGTCATGTTCCAATCTGGGAAAGTATTATACATAGTAGTAAGAACAGCACTGAAATCTTACTATAGCATGATGTATTAGCTAAAACGATCACAGTAATAGTTAGTGAAATGTTAAATCCCACAAGATTATTACCAGGAATCACGGTGATATTAAAATTTGTGTAAAAGAGCATAAGTACGAGCTCGTACTGCTCAAATAAGAATTTCATGTTTATTAAATGTGTTTCATTTTCATGCTTATTACTTGCATTTTTTTTATTTAATAATGTTTTGCGTCTATGTGGTAACATTATTACAACGACGATTTTGGAAATAAAGTTAAACCAACCTGTTTGTGTATTCGCGTGGACTGTATTTTTAGTTTTTAAATCATGTGGATAAAGTTTTGCTCTCTGATAGTTTTCTGATTTGCAGTAAATAGTTTCAAATTGGTTTTCATAAAATTGCACTGTTCTAGTATCGCTCAGATATGATTTGACTTTTTCATTTTTTTCGAGTTCTTTTTCTATATTTTGTCTTCTGATTCTTGAGTTAGGTTGTAGACATTTCTTATTTGACACAATGTGTTCACATGAATCGAATTTGGAGCAAGGATAAGTTGGTCGAATGGGAGTTTTTGTAAAATATTCATCATAAGCTTCTGCAGTCCATTTTCCGGCTTTCAGGTTATATCTATGGCTTGATTCAGTTGGGATGATGATCGTCTGTTTACAAGAAGAATATGTTTTGCAGCTTTGGCTAATTCTTTTATAGTTAGTACTTTTTAAAAATGGATTTGTACTAGAAGCAAATTCATAATATACAATACCTTTTTCGTTACATGTAACTTTACTCTTACGGATATGAGTATCATCTGGACGTCTTTGCCAATCCGATTCTGATGCCGGATTTGTGTCTTCTCCCGTGTGTGAGCTATCAACAATCACTTCAATATCATCCAACAAAGTCGACGTACGTGTATCTCGAATGCAACGTAGATCAGGCGGATCTTGGTTAGGATTTACCCATTTAATTATTGAGTCAGACTTTGAAATATTTTCTGTGTTCTTATGCTTATTTAGTTGGAGCAATCCGAAACTGTCCGCACTGTGACACTCTTTCGTATAAATATCTTTTTCTGATATTTTATGGAAAGAATTAGTCGAACAAAGCTGGCGGGGAGATTTCGTTATTAAATAATGACAAGTACCGTTATACTTGAATGTGTGGTTTCGTTTATATAAATATTGTGTTGCATTGTTACTTGGATAACTATTACCCCTGGGATATGACAAATTAAAAGCAAGTTTAGAATCATAGTCTAATACAATATTGTAAGGATTATTGTATAAAGGAGTCCGTTGATTAGGTTCATTTCTTGAGGGTAATGCGTATATATTCGGTTTTGTCGATGGTACTTGTTGAGCAATGTATGGGTAATAGGTTAGTAAGTTTTCACGTTTCTTAAGTGCTGGTTTTAAATATCTATTAGGTTTGGTTGCTTCGTTCTTAACGGGAACAACGTTTGTGGCATATTGCCTGTTATACTCAATAGTGCCACATGCCGCATTGTCGTTTGTAAAATCGATTTTATTCCTCATTTCTCTTATCTCGGCATACTTTTGGTCATCACGTGTATTATTATTATATGATTGTGGTAAGACTGTGCTATGTCGAAACTTTGGATAAAATTTTTCTTCATCTCTGATATGACTAATGCTGCATTGGTGCGGAGTGAGACCGGTTTTTCCTATATACCTTTCTATTGCAGGATACTGATGAACGTCTAAAATTCCTCCCGAATCGTTGTTCCGATTTTCCGCTACGGTCGACATACACCTTTTGAGCGATTCAGCTTGTCGAAGTTTTTGATAGAACTGATCACTTAAGTATCCTGCATGCCGCGATGGATCCTCTATATTTGGGTTTAGATCCATGGCCCTACAAAAGTTTCTACTGTCATTCGTATACGACTCATAACAGCGCTCGGGTCTGCTTCCAGGCATTTTGCGACATTTCGCAGTACGATTCTTAAGCACTTTAACTGTGTGATATGTCGCCGGCGATGAGTAATTTTGCATTTCAGGTTGGACATTCGGGTGTGAAAAAAGGCATTGATTTTTCGAAGGGCATTCACAATCAACATTATTTTGGTCTAATGTTGCAACTGGATTTGAATTTCTTTTTGGTAGCGGAAATAGCAGCTCATCACAGCTTCCAAGTTTAACACCTGTATATGTTTGATTATGTAGGTTATCAGCGCTACTTATAAACGATGGATCGCTTGTTTGCTTAGAGTCATTTATATTAGGTCCGTAGTTATCATTATTGTATCTAATTAACTGATCGTCATTTTCGTATTCAGGGGCATGTGGATAATCAACATCAATATCTTCGTGGTGCTTTCGGTGTGGGTTTACGATTTCATGCTCCAAATCAGTGAAGTATTTTTCACTACCTATATTTGCAGTGTCATCTTCCGGAGGACTATCGAACTTATTATCTATGTATCTCCCAAATCGAGTATAGTGTCTTTTTGTCTTTAAATATCGCTTAATATCATTATTTTTGTTATGACTCGTACTGTCATTTTCACTTTTTTCGCTTTCGTCATTAGAACATTTACAAAAAATAGTATTTTTTGTTTTAGACTTCTTATCGTAGCATCTTCTATCGTCCTGGATTTTATCTTCGTTAGGAAGTGGTTTACCACAAATTACCATATTTTTTTCTTTTAAGCTTGACTTCGGAGGTACCGCGCATGTTGATTTTAGCTTTGTCATGATTTTGTCACCGTTTTTGATTGATTCGCTTTCTTCCGTGCGCCTCTTGAATGATTTTGTATGATTTTTGTTAGCGTTCTTAGATGCAACTTCCTGGCAGTTTGCCGGGCCGATTTTATCCAGTGCAACTCTGATTCTAGATACGAAACTCGGCCGCAAACCTAGAGATAATGAGTCGTTGGATGCTGAAGGTTCTCCTAAGTAGGTCGTAGTTATAATTTCCCCACTACATGGTTCGATGCATGGATCCCTGGCATCAATGTCAGGATAGCATACTTCAGTTTTATCTTTTTCCTGAAACAGAAGGAATATTTATTTCATGGAATAATGTTCATGGCTATTATTTGAAAATAAATGTATTTTATTTTTGTGTAAAATAAGGATATATTTACCTTCAAGGCGCATAACCTCTGTTTACGCCGGCTTCTGATGCGATCGATTTTCGATTGTGATTTCGTCTCTGTTATCTTCATGAAGCTCAACGTCGGTTCTTTGTTTAGAATGACACAATTTCTCATGCTAAGCACTTCTCGGGCCAGAATTTGTCGTTCGTGCCAGCCGCCTCGCTCTTAGGGCGAAAAAACTTGTGTTAACTATCATTTTCTTCACGCGATCTGAACTTTGTTTGAATAGTTGTGATACAGTGTTATCCGTGGTTCGATTTATGATTGAGTTTTGAAGGTGGGACTACTCATGAAAAATACCACGTTTAAATTAAAATAATTAACGTAGCATAGACTTTAATTTTTAGACACAAATTAAATAATAACATTAATTTAAGGATTTTTAAATTTCACAAAAGTTGCATAATAAAAAAGAGGCAGCAAACGTAATAAATTGTTTTAAGTGCTTTTATATCTAAAGTGTTAAGTATGTTTAAAAAAAAATATCTTATATTTTGCAACGATATGACTATTCGGGTTTGTTATGTAAAAATAAAATTATAGCTTTAACTATTAACGAAGATAATCTCTAAAAAAACACAATAATATGATTAGGTTTATCAATGTATATAAACTAATTAGGTTAAAAAATAAATTTATTGAACCTGGAACAATATACCTGTAATATTGTGCTGTGTCAATCTTCGAATGTCCTGAAAAAAGGTTTCACGTCGAATATAAAAAAAATAAATAATATGCATTTACTGAAACATTATTTAAGTAAAGTAAAACAAGAATGGCTATGACACCTGTAGCTATCATATAATATCAACTGCTACTATACATTGTTGCTTGTATACATTTAGTAGTCAATTATGTCTTACATCTAAACTCTACATGCGCCTGTGGTACCAACTTACTATGGATTGCTTCATTTCCTATCTCCACTTATGCCTGCGCCATTTTTAGCTCATCCGATGTGCGTTTTGGTTGCCCATAGAGACGAAAGTGGGCTATTTTTTAGGTCTGAGTAAACATTGATGCAATGGTATCTTTCAATTCATCATAAATTTTAACTTTATTTCAGTTTTTTTTTGAAAGTTTTGACTCGCCGTTAGTAATGAAACAACCTCCCCCTTCCTATTTACTGATTTAGCGATTTATTTAATACAACATCTCCTAAATCGACCTTTTTTAATATCTAGGCAAAAGTTTCGCAACGCTGTCTTAAAATGCACAACTACAGACTAAATTACTAGTTTAGTTCACTGATATATTTATATATCTTTTATTTCTATATATATATTTATAAATAATAAAAGTTTAAATTGGTGTATTTAATGTTCATTTTTTTGTATTTTTTAAAATTTTAATTGTTTTTTAGTTACTAATATTCTCATATTTAATATTATTCCATTTTAGATCATTATCTTTACGTCATTACCTGTATTGTATACAAATTCTGTTGGGTAACCGCAATAAAAAGTTATATAAATAAATAAATAAACACGCACATAATATTTCAATTTATAATATTTAAAACAAGGCATTGAACAGGCTTTTACATACTCGTATATGAGTTCATATGAATTATAACTGGCTATAATAAATAATACGTCCCAAAAGCCGTACCGTATTTTTGAAATTCAAATATGATACAATATCGCTGTTCAGCACTAAAAATTTGTTGATTTGATTTGTTGTTTTAAAGTTGAATATCTTAATTATCTGAACAGCTTTCAATGTGGTCTAAATGGCTTTGGTTGTTTTTTTGAGAGCATCAATCTACACACAAAAATTCAACTCTTTCCCATTTGTACTTTTCAAGTTGAAAGTTGCAACAGACGGCCAAAGGACGGGGATAGTAGCATATTATACGTATAGAAGCTAAAAAGTTGGTAGATAATAAATATTCAAATATTTTTCTAAATGTAAGTTAATAATTGATCTAAGCCTACCACAGATTTTTACCATTTGTACAAAGTTTGCTATGATTATATTCAAAAAAAAAATAAATGGCTTTTAATCATATGCATTTATTTTGGGTTCTTTATAACTAAGTTAAATTTGGATGTACTAGAGTCAAAGAAGATAGTGGCGATAAATGGTTAAAATGGTGTGATTATATAATGTGAATTTGAACCTGTAACCTCAAACTCGATAATAAAACGCATTAACCAACTTGAATACTTGACTGATTTGTTTACTTAAAAGGTTTTATCTATTTTTCTTATATATGTATATATATACAGTCACTATCTGTGCATTCGTTATTATTTTTTCTTAAAATATTCTGGCTATATAGCCAAAATATTCTATTTATATAAATTATTTGACACAAAAAAGAGCATATTTTACCTTATCGCATGTTTCAGTGGCAGAGGCCTTTGAAGTGTCAATTTTGAAGATGTCTTTAAACTTCGACCGACGACCAGGTTTTTTAAGCTGAAAAAAAAACGCATAGTTACTTTTTAATATCGCATAAATTCTCAGAAACTGTGAGTTTGTCGGGGGCAACGGCTCGCTACGGCGGTCCCGAAGTGACCGCTTAGTTGGGCCGAAGGTCCGTGCGTATGATATTGATACACCTTTTATTGCATTGATTCACTATGTTGCAGGTTAGGCGATCGATGGGGTGGTGGTGGGGGGGGGGGGGGGAAATGACACAATGAGCTACCGAAAATCATATTTAGTACATGCAAATTTTGTAATACAATCTTTTTTTTTGGACTGGGAAACTTAGATTAGGTGCAATCGTGCTTAGAAGACAGGTTCATACTGTTATAAACATCGAAATCTCTCTGTGCTTAATGAGATTTTTGTTTGTGTTCGTGACTATTATACCAGATCGCGAAATCATAAACTGTTCCGTTAATTAACGTGTCGTACCGACGACTTGTATACTGAGTATATAGTATACAAGCATTAGTGCGTATATACTGTAAATTGTGCAAGATTAGTTAATTTGGGAGAGGAGCGACATTTTCATTTTTATTTCTGTGTAGTCTCTTCACGCGATTGGAGCAATCATCGCGAATCATTTGTTTGATCTTTTTTTACCCTGGTGCGATATAAATGATTTTTATGAAAGTTATATATATATATATATATATTTGAAAAAAGAAGAAATAAAAATACAAATACATCTGAAAAAAAAGATATTATATTTATTTATATTCTGTTTTATAAACGGAAAGAGACAGAACATTTAAAATATATTTTTATTTTATTTTTATGATGATGCTTTTATGCGTTTATTTAACAAAATGTTAAAAAAAGTATTATTCTGTAAAATTCCACCCTTATCCCGATGATCCCCCATTATCACCGAAAAAATCAGGATCAAAATTTCGAAAAAAAAAGATATATGAAGAGAATAATTAAATACAGGAAAAACACCACGAAGTTGAATTTTGTGTGATTATTAGAACTCCCGATGAAAACTTAAAACCTTAAAGATCACGTCAAAGGGTAGTCAGGATTTCAAGCCATGTGGCGTAAATCAGCACCGAAATATCACACGCAGAGTGCAGAGTGTAGAGCACATAAATATGTGAAATGAGGTTGCGATACCTTCGTATAGTAAGTACGTAGTGTGTTTATATTTTCTATTTTCTGTTTTAGTTCAATTATTAAACATCGTCCATTTTATTTGTGTATTATTTTTTTAATATTGCATTTAAACGTAACAGTACAGTGTATTTATAATATGTTTGTAGAACTGATTTATACTCCAAGAAACTAAACATGGTATTAAATTTCTTAGGTATAATAAAATAATCACCATCATCTTCCATGACTCTAGTCACACAATAAAATTTAGCTTAGATGAGTAGGTAGTTGTATAATATAATACTTGTATTGTATGATAGGTGATAGCAATTCTTAAAAACAAAGACATTAGGACTAAATACTGTGAAACGTAGTTATATAAAATATTTGCATGTAATATGTTCATGCTTATTATGCTTTTGAGTTTATAAGGTTTTTTGCTAGCAAATGAAATTTTAGTTATAAAATGTGGTTATAATTATAGCTTTAAAAATCTAAAAAATAGCTACAATTTAGTTTAATATTTATATTAAAAAAAAAATGTTTTTATAAATCTGTTTAAATATATTTGGGATTATTACATAGGGACATATTATATTTTATAATTTAACACATTGTTGTCCCACACACCTTGTTTCAACGTTCACGTTAGTACTATTACTACTGTTACTATATATTTATTGCTGTCTCAATTGAAATTATGCTTTCAGTGTGTAGGTATAATTAAAATATAGTGAAATTATAAAATAAAAATGTTAACTTAGTCAAACATTAACTTAATCAACCCAGTAGGTACCTTATTAGAATCGGCGTTGCCGTTAAATTTAGAGGGATATCCAATGTTGCCAACTTTTCTTGGAATTTTACTATCTTCAACTTTTGATTGAATGATACTTTTTCCCATCATTGACATCAGCTTAGAATTCTATAACAAATATTATTTGTACTAATTGATAACTTATTCAACGGTGATTAATTTCAACAGACCTAGAAAGGGCAGCGACTAAATTTTCATGTAAATGTTTCATTTACAACGTGTTCACGAAATAAATGTTTAAACGACTAAATTTCACCAACAAAAAACCCTTTTTCATATGATGTTATCAATGTTTGTTTATGCAGCAGGAAATTGACAAAACTAAGGTTTTTGACTCATAACTTCGAAATTAAAGGTTTTACAGGAATAAACTAAACTGATTCATATTCTATTTATACCAGTCTACTAATACAAATCCAATGACTAACGGGGGTCGGAATGAGTTTCCGACCTCCACAATGGGAGTTTGTTTTATTGGGGGTATCTGTCATTTTCGATTATTTATTTTATTTTTTATTCTCGTACTCTATTCTATTATTATATCTCGTATTCTCTTTTTATTTTTGTACTCTAACAAAATATTGAATATATAACATGTTTACGTTAATTTTAGCATATTGATAACTGGTCAATTAAAAAGGGAAAAAAACTTAATAGTGCAGAATAAATAAGAAATTCTCTTTGAACTTGATTTTAATTATTTATTTAATATATTCTAGGGAAATTAACAGCGTAACTTGGTACTCGCTACCGATTTATAAGATTTTTAATAATAGAAGTTGATATGGAATAAATAAAATAAAATAATTCCATTTTGGTATATTTTATATATTAACATAAACACGTCAAGCAGAGATCGACTACCTCATAAAGTTGTCAGTGTACAGCTATGTAATAGTTTCATATTCCTAATTATGTACCTACATAATCAACTCTACCACAAAAATTAAACTGTTGAGATCTTTTTAGGCAGTAAAGTGGTACGCCAAACAAAACTTATGACATACATAAGGCAACAAGAGAAAACAGATCATTTGAATAGTAACCTTAACAGGATGATCGTCGAAAGGTGCGATCTCATCTCTTTGGTACCGATGATTTTTTTCGCCATTTTTCGTAAATGACAATCTATTCCGTAACAACTTGGACAGACTTCTTCTTAGCTGAAAATAAATTAGATTTATATATGTTAAATAAACAAAAACAGATGGCATTAATTAGATTGCACCTACATCGTGAACATCAAAGGGTGGGATATCCTCCCTGTTGTTCCAATAGAATTTATCGTTTTTTGTATAGGATAATGTATTTTTCATTAGCTTAGATAAGCTTCTTCTAACCTGCAAATGCTTGAATACAGACATTTTTAAGACAAATAACAGATTCTACATAGGGATTCTATCCTAACATAAAAAAGAGCTAAAATTTGTAGCAGAAGAGACAAAAATATAGCCATGAAATAATTACCCTTCCCACAGGCTTCAAAAAGAGTTCATTTTGACAATCGATGAATTCAGTTCTCGACAAAAGTCGATTTTCTACCGTGAAGTCTTTCATGGAGGAATACCGCATTCCGTACAACTGTTAAAAAAATAAAACTGCTTAAAATCAGATATAAAAATTTGGTGCAAGAAACAAGGAACTTGAACCAGTTTGAAAACTGCACTTTTATTGATTTTTTTTTAATTAAAAGTTCATTGATGTCTCATTGAATATGAAAACCATAATAGATCTTTGCCTTGCCAGATTGATTTTATCTGTTGCTTTCTAGCCCTTTTAGGATTTATTTATTAAACAGGCTTCCTTGTGTACACATTACAATACGTAACATACAAGTAAAAAATATAATACTAAAAGAAAAGAAATAACATTAATACCAAAAACAATAACAATAAAATAACCAGAACTAATGAGGAAAAAATAAAAATAATGCCTCCAGGCAAACAATAACAAGTAAATAATTCATGCTGATCTTACAAAGGTGTAATAGAAAGCAGATTTTTAATCCTATTGGGCGAGGAGACAAATATATTATCAATCTCCGCGGAAATGGAATTTAATAATTCGACTGCTCTCCCAATCGGAATAACCTTGTATACGTCGGTACGACACGCTAATCGCCTAAATAACGTGTGCTTCCGCGCTCTAGTAAAACTGTCCGGAACAAAGAAACCAATATCTCTGAGTATTACGGGTTTCTCGATGAATCCGCGTACAACTTAAAAACTAACATCCCTAATACAAATGCTGATGGATACGTATTGGGAAATATTTCAGGAGAATATCCATACCTACGGAAATAGAGGTATCTTAGGAACCTCCAGGATGTTACAGTATGTAACTTCATGAGGACTCCAGATAATGGAACTATACTCTAATATATTCCTTACGAACGTGCAAAAAGCGAGATTCTTTTGAGAGTTCTGTTGAGAGATGAGAGATTCTTATTGTTCGGACATTTGAGAAGTAGCCTTCTATTTAGTAATAGTAAGAAGTATTAAAATAATAAATATTTACGATGATCATTAAAATAATTTGCATTTGCATAGAATCGTTGTGCCTAAAAAAATAAATAACACCATAATATTTTTGCAAAATAATAAAATGAATACTCGCAGTCATGTCCCGATTAAATAAATAAACTAGGGACTGATCGACCTTAACTTTTATAAAATGGTGTACTGTGCACATACTCTTACTAAACCATTTTGGTATATAACGCGAATTAAATAAAAATGTTCAAAATATACTAAACCTTCAGTTTATGATCCATTTCGTAAAAACGGTTGTCAGGGCCATATTCAGTGCGTGATATTTTTCTTTGGCCGGAAACGAAAGTTTTAGAAAATGTCTTCTCCTAAAACGACAAACAAACCAAAAATATTATTTCTATTTCCTAAATTATATTCTTAACAGATAAATGGTGTGGCGGTAAAGAGGTGTTGGACTATTTGCCCAAAGGTCGCGGGTTCGTATCCGCACATGGTTATACCATTTTTATGGCTTCATTACCACCATCACCCCTGACTAGCACAGGCACATTTGGATTAGTTGAGTAGGGCCTAAAATAATTGTATATGATCTAGGTCATAGCAATTATTAAAAATACTCTACAGGGACACTGCAATTGTTTTGAGGCCCACTACTCATATAAAGTGATATATAATAGTAAATAGGTACGTTATCAAATCTATGAAGATTTTTACAATATAAAAACACTTTAATTTTATCTTTATAATTTGAAGTTAAAAAATTCCAATATACTTAAATTTTATTGTATTTTATTTAAGATTAAGAAACCGGCAGAAAAATACAGTCTCTTAGCTGAATACATATAAGGAACAACAAGGAACTTATAAGGAAGGTTTATTAAAGAATACATAAATAAGGAACATATATATAAACAAATATGTTTAATTTGAAAGGAGTTCTACTTACTATACTGAAAAATAGTGGAAAATAGTAGTTCCAAATATTCTTCCTAAATATCTAAAATGATTTAACAGTAAAAAAACTGTAGAGGCCTGTATTTAAATCTACGCGTAAAATCTCAAGTGTTGCAGCTATTTGCTAGATTGTAGTTTTTGTTGAGTTCTGTAATCTCATTGTAAAATTATCATATTTCATAGCATGAGCATTAAAACTAATATCTAAATAAGATTTAATTATATGATTTAATTATAATCACTGTAAATAAAAGTATCTGTTATTATTTCTCAATATTTTTATTCGTATTTATTATCAATATTAGGTACATCTTAAAAACACACTTAGGCCTCTTTAATCATTCGTATTAAACTAATAATCAAAATAATACACTTGAGTCGGTTGATTTGGTTGATGCTTTTTTTTGCTCGGCTAGAAACTACCTTCCTAAGTACAAACTCGTCTAGTTATGAGGTGTAATAGTACATAATATATTTTCAGTGGGGTATTTATGTTAATAATGTTAATAATATGTAATATTGTGCAAACTGTAATATTATATAACAGCCAGAGGCGGACTTTCCATAAGGCCATAAGGTCGGCCAGATATTAGGGGCGGCCGCACGGGGAGCGTAGCGTCGGCCGGCGTGGTAACGTTACCATTACGTCAGAAGTATAATAAGCAGCGAAAGTCTTACAAACAAATGATTTTTTCTACCCAGAAGACGCCTTTATAGAAGAATGTCTCCATTTCCGTGCTCACTGTAGCACAAAAAATCATGTACGGAAGTAAAGTAAGAAAAATAGTAATATAAACGCAAATCTCCTGAACTATGAAGTAAATATTTTTGGCGGGTGCAAGTCGAACCGAACGCGATGTTGTTTTTGCAAGTAGTTACTTCACATTTTTTGCTGCAAAATCAGCAGAAGAGGGCGGCTACTACTAAACCGCGCCGAGACTGCTAGTCCGTCCCTGATATCAGCTATATACTTTCTATGGAAATAAACTAAAATGTCGGATAAAATATGACGAGACTAAAACGAGACTAAAAAGATTTGAAGTGATGTTATATTTATTATAACTTTTCAATTTGGTTACTATTTGATGTATGGGGAATGCAATTACCGCTATGCTTAGGTTCTCTTCTCTTACGAAATCTACAAATATGTCGTTAAGAGAAATTCGTTTATTCTTTCCTCTTCTAAAGATTTGACAAGATACGAACATCTCTTCCTGAAATAAAAGATCCCGTAGGCAATTATTTTTTTAATGGAACAAAAATAACAGTTTTTTCTAGATAGAATGAAGCTTTGAGGGACCAAGAAAGCTTGCTGGGAACGATTTTACGCCTAAAGCACGAACGGCGAAGAGCCGCTTAGTATTAAAGGAATTAGTTTCAAATAGAAATCAAGCATTGAATTTTATTTAAATGATTGTTTATGATACATTTTAGCCGTATTCGAATAGAACTTTGCGTACATTGTCAATATTGCAAGGAGCTTTAGAATGCAGCGCGTAACACTGATTTATGAATAGCGAAGTTAGTTTATTAGTAATTTTCTTGAATGACATTTGTTGAGGTAAGTTTATTCAAAAGCGTGAACTGCCAAGTTATTTTACCAGGCGAATAGATCAGAAAGCATCAATACCGAATTATGAAACCTTAGCTGTTAATTTGCAATCGCAGCATTTTAGTATAATACGTATTAAGATACTGTAGTACAAATTTTGAAGCGGTGATATTGCTGATATTGGCAGGTGATATGCTTTGTTATTTACCAATCTAAGTTGAAAAATAGTTATCGTTTAGTAAAAATGAAAGGGGGAGGAAATAATATTTAGTTATATGTAGGTATGTGTTAGCTATATATTTCGGTTATAAAACAGAATAAAACTATCGCGTGAAAATTGACCTTTATAGTAGTCTACGAATAATCCTCGTTCCTCCTCCCCTCTAACCACTCGAATGAATAATCAAAAATACCAAATTCTATTTTCTGTTATTTATTATGTATCAGTAGGTAGGTACATTTTTTACCAATCACTTAACTGAAAAGTTCATCCGACTCACTCGAATGAATAATCAAAAATACCAAATTCTATTTTCTGTTATTTATTATGTATCAGTAGGTAGGTACATTTTTTACCAATCACTTAACTGAAAAGTTCATCCGACTCACTCGAATGAATAATCAAAAATACCAAATTCTATTTTCTGTTATTTATTATGTATCAGTAGGTAGGTACATTTTTTACCAATCACTTAACTGAAAAGTTCATCCGACTCACTCGAATGAATAATCAAAAATACCAAATTCTATTTTCTGTTATTTATTATGTATCAGTAGGTAGGTACATTTTTTACCAATCACTTAACTGAAAAGTTCATCCGACTTTGTTAGTAAAAAACATAATTTTATTATTCTTATGGGGACTTTTTTTTGCATTGCGTGATTGGAAATTATAGTCATCATTTTAATTTTATTGCTGGATGGATCGGAAATTAGAATATGATCACATGTTTATTATAACTAGTAAATTACTACAAAACAGAGAATATTGGGTACCGATTATATTTTCTCATATAAAAGAATGCAAAATCTAAAATGCAAAATTGACTTTAAAAACGGATTAAAAAATGAAAAGTGCTGTCAATTTGTTTATATCGTTCGAAAACTTAAAAGGTGCATTCTAATTTATCATTTATAAGCCATAATATAATTGTTACCTTTATGTCATTGAATGATTTCTTCTGTAGCAAAGAATCTTTTGCTGGAACGTTTGGCGCCGAACTTTTATCGTTTTTCATATTATTAACATGATGTTGCTCTGAGTAACCATTTGGGAGGCTATGATTGATCTGTCAAATACATTTTAAAGTTTGTTACGCTTAATTAGACATTCCTTGCTAAATATGGAGTTTAAATAATTCTTTTATTGATAATGACACGATATTTTGATTAACATTCCAATGTTCCGATATCCTAATTATTCTCTATTAAACGCCCTATTTTAAATTAGCTTATACTCGTATAGTGTACACGTAGTCTTAAAAACCATAAATGCTGCTTTATTAATAAAACCATTAGGAGTTTCCTAATTATTTTGGCAATTATTAAAGAACGTGTGCACATAATACATTCTGAAACTAAGATTTTGCTTACAATCTTGAAATATCTTACCCAATCGATTGCTATATCTTCTGTAGAATCGTCTATATTTTGGGCGGCTCTTTGTTTTAGGTATTTCTGTGCGCTGACACCGGGGCTTATATCCTGAAAATAATGTCTTCAACTTTACAACAATCGAATACTGCTAAAAATAATGTGACAACTCAGAACCATGGATGTTTTCGACATGATATTTACGACTTTGAGCAATTCAAGAGTACCAGGGTCATAGCAATTTACAAATACAGAGTAACTGAGAACATTAATTAGCCTATGTTTTAGCCGCATGAGTTCTAGAATTATATTTTTTTCAATTTCAGTGTTAAATTCAGTAATCTTCGTGGTAGAAACACTATCTTATACTCTGTAGGTAACTTATGTGATTGTATTTATTTATTTTTTATTTTTTATTTACTGTACATAATTAATTTGACAAAGAAAACGTAGTAGTACACATGTATAGTTTAGACGTTACAATAAGCTATCATGTTTAGCTATCCTTGTTTTTGTTTTTAAATCCGGTTCTGCATCGTTTTACATATCACCAACGTGTAGTTTAAACATCTAATATTCGACTCATATTTTTGACAACCCTATTTAGTTCATTTTTTAATAAATGATGAAAACGTTTAATAAGTACGTAATTACCGTATATTCCGAATATAATATATGAGTTGAAACAACTTGGCGTAACATATCAAGCTGTATATTATTTTTTTGTGAGCCGGTTAACTGAAAAAAACCTTTTAGTATATTTTTACATTGATTTTAGTTATTTATATTAAAATATAAAATCCACTCAAATATTTTAATAAAATAATAACTCGGATAAACTCTCGGGTAAGCAATAATTAAAATTTACAAAATATGCGGTATTAAAACCTAAGACATATATTTAACACATTGTATTGCAATGTAAATAATGTAGGTCTAAGGTTTGGTATACGAGTATATTTCGTTTAAATTGAAGACCCCACATCCCATCCCAAAAAGTAAATTATCTCATCCAGATGATATTCCACAATATGTTAAAGTTAATTAATTTGGAAAAAAAAACTACACATCAATGTAATTTAACACATAAATAAATGTTCATAATATATTCACATACTTTGCACCAAAGAGATTATTAATCTTTCCTGTGTCTCAATAGACAACGCAGACTATAAACAAATAATGTATGCACACGCAGTTTTGCGGAATCGATAATATTTGTGGGATTCCAAACTTCCTATTTTTATAATTAATGAATAAGTTATTATTATCTACCTGCATGTCCATCATTTTAAGTGGTGATGTCTCTACTATTATTCTGCTTTTCTCAAGGATATATCCCTTTGTTGAAGAGTGTTTTGCCTAAAAGAAATCAAAAACTATTTACATAAATGAAAACCTAAGTTAGGTTTTCATTAAGTTAGTCGATGTCTAAAGCAATACAATAATTAAAAGTTTGAATATTATTCTAACGGTTTTTAACATTTGTTCTAATGATGTCTGCGATACCGTTAATATAAGGCGACAAAGACTGTTTTGGCCGGATGAGTTTCAATGGCGTAGAACTGTATATAGTGTGTGCAATGTTGATAAGTTTTAAAAATAATTAGTTTTTTACTACATTATTTTTTAATGTTTGGATTCCTATAAATGCTTACAGACATTCACCTCATGTTAGCTCAAACTGTGTTTTTGACAGGACCGTTAAAATGTTTTTTTTATCAATAAATGAATTAATATTAAATAAATAAATAAAAAGCCTAGTAACAAACTGGGTTGTTATATATTAAAAATCTAGGCAATAATGTAGTTTACAATTACGTATAGTTTAGAACAAATAAAATATTATAAAATATGATAAACAAAGGTTACTGTGTGTGTGTGGTGTGGTTTTATGTTGGGGGTAATGTGAACAATGTTTATGAGCGAGTATTTGGGTGTATGTATAAGTAAAATATTATTTTATGAGTTACTTTGGCCAGGATTTAAAGCCGCATTTATGTAAATGAAAAATTTCTTTATAATTAAAACAATTATTGGTAATGTTATCCCAAAATCTTTGTGTAATTCGTTTTGCCCGTAGTTACATAGAATAGTTTTTTTATTAAGGGTTTATATGAGGTGATGTAAAATTATAATAATCTTTAGATGTTTAATGCTTACCTCCCAAACAGGCGAGTCAAAAGAAGATATTGACACATTACTATTCTTCAATATAATGGGATCATTTCCTCTATTGATCTTCTCGATTTTGACAAATATACCATAAGTTATTCCCTGTTGGTAGATAATAATCTCATACATTAAATGCTGACGCGTATAATTTAGGAAATTCAAATTCATGAATACATACATGAATGAGTAAATACAACCAATAATATTTCATGCTTGTATATTATGTGCCGAGGGCTCCATACCTGTGTTTCAAAGCACATTTCACCAGACATAATAATATATAAAAAAGACTATTTTTTTATGCAAGAAAAATAAAAACCAAATAAAAGCTCGATTGCAATTTTCACCGCCCCGATTTAATTAGACAATTAGGTTCAGTTATTTTTGAGACTTATTACTATTGCAGGTTTATAGTAGTTTTTAGGATCAATTTTAAACAAGCTGAATCTAATATTAGAAGAAATCAACGCCTTATGCAAGCGCAAGCATTTATTTAGGCAAATCAACCAAACAACCGACCAACTTTAATTTACGAATATGATGCGTAATGCCTAAAAAACCAAGGAGAAAACTTAATATTATCTGTCTGAAATAAAAATCCTCAACAATATTTTGACCCATGAAGAACGAAGACGGTCTTCCGAGCTGCTAAATGGTACAAACGAAGTCAGATATATACAATCCTATACTTTAGGATGGTTTAGATATATAACAAGAACGGATAAGATAAGGGAAACTAAGAAAGCTATTGACTGTAAACATTGTCAGCAAAGGCATAACACGATGAAAGCAAAAAGCATAAAAAATACAACGGTGGAACTCGTATTATCGCCGTTAAAGACGACATAACTTTTCGGATCCAACTTCTAACAAAACCGGATAGTCGTCCAACTGAAATATTATTATTACTCGATATTTTCGGTTGACCCAACCGTCCGATAAATTGTAATGTCTGGAGCTTTTTCCTATTTATTGGTAGAGAATGGTATGAGCCAAAATACATTTTTTTTCAAGGTTTTAAAAGAATAGGAGGCCTGATGAAGACGTCCTCTGTGTTTTATTCATGACAACTCGATTGTGTTGTTGTTGGACACAATAAATCTTCACCGTCGGGTCCCGACATATTCTTTCGTCTGTGAGGAAGCCTCGAGAAGAAGATGAAGACGATGAAGTAAAACAATGTGATACCTCATCATTCTTAATCGTCGATTTTCGATCTTCGGTTCCACGATCTATCGTAGCTTGGTTGCTGAACGTTTCTGGTGCTTCCTAAAAATGAAATTACGTAGAATTATGGTGAAAAATAAATAAAATTTAACAATCCATTTGGAAACTTTAATATTGAGCACTGTAATGGCAAATAATCAAATAATCTTAGCGCGACATTAAATAAGCTGTAAAATGAATTTCAAATCTTTAAATAGTATATAAATTACCTGTTTATTGAGGGCTATAACTTTAGGACAAATTTTAATGCGAGCCTCTCGTTTCGGCGAATCCACAAAATCTTGAATCTGAAAAAGTATTCTTTTATTGCCCAGAGTAGTAGTGTTTTATTTTAAAAATATTAATCTAAATTTTGCATACTAAGTTAATTAGCAATGAAAATAATCTCTGATTCAAATCAACATCCTACGTTTTTATCATATTCTCTGATCTTTGCACGAGTTAGTTGCATAAGTAAATTAGGTGGTATATGACATTTACAGTTTATATACAAAAATAAAAATTCATTTCGTATTCATATTTTTAATTATAGATAATAATTGATTTAAAACTGGACTCACCATTAACCAACTAAGAAAGTTCACGAACTTTTTATTTAATTTATTTATTTTCATCGTAAGGTTTAGCTACATAAGTACCAATGGAATGACTACAAACTTAGGTCTGTTAACTTTTAGATTTTTAAAACTCGACAGTTAGTATATTTATAAAACAAATATATTTTCTGGAATTGTGAAAACAAAGTTTAGAGATGAAAGCTTGGATGAAAAGGTGTACAAGCATTCATAATTAATCGTTTCAGACATCACGAAAAAATGCTTATTACGTTGCGCGGTCTAGCATTCAAGAAACGTTTGAGACGTTTTTAGCTAAGCAAATATTTTTTAAAAAGGTGGTAGATAAATTTACACGAAGGCTACCTTCGCCTACCTTAACCGCAATAAAATAACACTTTGAATAATTTTACTCTATGGGTGAAGTGAGGTTATTACCCGTTACTTATTTGACATGAACCTTACTTTGAGTGAGTGTGGCAGCACTATCATGGTAGCAGTACGAATTTGGATTTTCTAAAAATCAGTTTGAGTTCAGGAAAAATAGATTAAAATAACAAACCTCAAACGCTGTAATCGTGTTCATAGTGCTTTAAAGTGCAATAAACTCTGTACTTAATTAGAGTCTGTGTTTAAGTAGAGCTTTTGATTGTATTGAATTTCATATTCTTCTCGCCAAATTAGATCATATTGGCGTTAATTTAATCAGGCCCTACCTCATTAATAGAAAACAAGTAATTGAGATTAGATCTGTAGATGAAAATTTGGTAGAAAATAATTGTTTATCGGAACCTCTTGAAGTCCCCAATGGGTGTACCACAAGGATCAATTTATAAACCATTTTTGTTTAACGTGTATACTAATGACTCGAGTAAAACATATCTTTAAAGTGAGAATTTCACACAAATATTGTTACGCTTGACGTCTTATGAGCGGTCGTTTGAGGGTTACGGTTGACTCAGAAATCAAGCATTCCTCGGATAGGCTTTTGAGGAGAATATTTGTTCACAAATATATTTTAACCTGCAGACATAGTTTTCAAGTTAAAAAATGCAAACGGATGGATATCTAATACACGGTTATACTAGCTAGTTAATAAATAAAAATATTAATTGTAAAGAGGTTAAAAAATATAAAAAAAATAAAGGAGCATTTTTATGCACAAAGGCACACGCTCAATAAAATCTTTCAAGATTTGAGAGATAAGCGATGCGTTTGCTTTTTGGAATGGCTCAAATGTAGCACAGCCTGGTGGATTTATCGGATGCTATATGAGAGAGAAAGAGTTTGGATATTTAAAGCTGTATAAATGCGCGAGGGTTTTTGATATAAGCGAATAAAAAGTTTTTTTTCTAAGAGACAAACCAAGTCAAAGTTTTCGAAATCCTCCACTGAGTTTGTTACTTTCATGTTGTATATTTTGGAATGTGTACTGCGACCGGCTGATGTGTTGGGTTGGTCTTGTACCTTCTGAAAAAGAACCCATTGATAATGGTAGGCAAACAAGTTCTACGGCGCATTTGAAGTATAGTAGTATTTTAATAAAATTATTGTATATTACAGGCATCAAGTCAGTAGGGGTAAGTAAAGCTTTCATTGCTGGAGCATTTAGACGGCGATTAGCGAACATTTCCTGGTTTCGAGTGGTCGAAGTAGACCCAACTTACAAATCTTAATACCGCACATAACTAGTTTGGTTTTAAAATATTAAGTCGGTGCAAAATTTTAAACGGATTACAATCGGTTTAGCGGTTGAAAACGATCTTACAAGCAGAAGAAAGTATATAGATACTATTAGTAATGTCTCGCGAACGTAATAATATTTCATTTTTTCGGCAACTTCCTTTTGGTTGCTCTTAGAACAGGTTTTTTAACCTAGTTAGAGTAGCCATGTTACTTCATGCAACAATAAATGACTGGTGTTTAATTTGTCTATATTATATTAATTTAATTCATTCAGTGTTATTATATAATTTATTGTTGTAACATCTTATTGTACCATATTGAATAAATAAAATAAATAAATAAACTTTTGTTTATGGTAGTGGTTGAGGGATTATAGTGAGTAATTAGATATGTGAAAAATATGTTTTCCTAATAGAACTTACATTCATAAATGCCCGCCGGACAGATTCCAGTGTTGTTTCCACCGGGTCTGGAAAGACATTGATATTGTATTTTAACGATCATATTTTGTTATAAATTTATAGAAAATAAAAAACTAATGCTTCTTGATTAATTTTTAAAATATTTGGCATAGTTTTAAAAACAACATAGGGACGCAAGCCATGTCAAAAGACCGCAAAGCGTAAAGTTATCGAGTAAAGGTTAAGTAAGGAGAACGACAAAATAAAATATTTCATTTAAAATCTAAAATTAGGCATTCAAAAAATTATTATTTGCGCGTGAATAGTCCATGCGTTCGTAGTATTAATTACTATTATAATTTTTTGGTGTTTTATCAACAGATGAAGTAGTTTTAAGTAAGAAATTTATGTTCGACTGCTAGATGGCACTGTCTATTAATATGTCGCCCGCTACCAGTCGTAGTTTCTGTAAACTTACATTTAAAATATGATTTGTTTAATAAACTATATATAACAATGTACCACAAATTGCGTGTTACCAAACACGCCAAACAGATTATTTTGATACACTAGTTATTCGTTAAAAAAAACAAATGAATTTGTTCAAATATTGTCTGTTAAGATAGGAGTTTATAATGTAGCTTTGAGATTTATTTTATATAATTATTAAAATTCATTTGAATAAACCTCTCAGCAAAGTCTATAAAAAAAATAATAAAAAAAACGAAGAAATATTCATACATATTATAATGGTTCGATTTTTGCCAAAAATGTATGCGGTAGAAGAGAATGGAAAGATATATGCTTTAAATGCGTATATCTTTTCGTCTCGATGCGTACCTAATTAAACAAAAAACTTATTGTTATTTACCTTCACTTTGCCAATTTCCTTTATGTTTGGGACTGAAAAAGAAAATTAATACTTAAAATCTATTGCAAATAATAAATAAATAAATATCTATTGCAAAATATAACGTTAATGCTGGTTTTGTAGCATTTGGTCGAATAAGCCAATGGCAAGAGAGTATATAATAGTGTGTAATGTGCATAATGTAATATTATACAGGTTGAACTTTTTCTCATATACATCCTTTTATGGGGTTAATAAACTAATTTTATCATCCTTGTATGTTTTTTTTTCACAATTGTGTAAGAAAACAATTGTTAGGTGTTTTTAAAATGTATAAAAAGTAGTTTTTATTGTATATTAGTATATAAAATCGTCAAAAATTATAAAAAAGTTATCCAAAGTGAATAAAAATTTGTGGAATGATTTAAAATTTCTTTATATCCAAATTTGACTATTTTTTATAAATATGTAATTACTATCTATGAATACTACAATTAGGGCATTGCATTGCAAATTTCATGAAGGTTAAGAGGATAGTAAAACTGTTCCGACAAGATATAAAACGCCTTCAAAACGAATTTTCTAATGAATCGGTAAGTTTCTGCATTATATCTTTATAAATGCTGGGTGGGTTTTCGTACAAAACTTTGGGGGTCGTCTATAGGCATCGCTTAGCGGCGTACTAACGCGACTATGCAAAGTGCGTATCGTTTACATTGAGGAACCACGAAGGCGCTAATTAATCAGAGGTCGCTTTGGATTGCCATCACGTTGCCTGTTTTGTCATTCGCCTCGCATGCTTGGTCGCGTTCCTATTATTTGCTACACATTCCCTCGGGATCGCTTTCAATTATACGAAAATAATTCATCACAGAATTTAATCATTTTATCAAAGCGCTGGTGCGAATTCCCTTAAGATGTCTCGTTTTGCTACGCTACGGCCTTGCCTGATAGCGGATATTCACCTGCGTCACAGATGGCAGATAATAAACGATTTATTATTATCATTTAAAGTTTACATTTTTATCCTCGGAAACCACCATGAACTTTGATATGATGTCAATACAAATCAGGTTTGAATCGCAGGACCAATTAGCTGGTTTTTTTGCGAGTGCTTCTACCAACAGCGCTGCCCATATAAGCACAAAACACGCACTAACTTTGCTCTCTTCATGGGGTTGACCTACATACTCGTATATTCAAAATATTGATACTAAATTGTTTATTTTATGTTAATTGTATTTATTTGGTAACAATATAGCACATTAACATGAAAATAAATGAAAAACAATAACGCAATGATTCCATGATCATTTCTTTAATTTAATCAAAGTACAGGACCTCTTTAGACCTTTATAAATATTATGCTATCCAGCACTTTATCAAATTATTAAAAACTTATTCAAAATTTTTCAATATTGTCAAAGATTGTGTCTTTTATCTTTTCAGGCGATTTGCCGCTATTAAAAAACAATCATAATATTAGAGATAAAACGTTAATAGTGAACTAGGTGTGGGTGGGTGAGCAGTGAGGGTGAGTGCAAGTGAGTGAAAAATAATTGTATTAGATTTACAGTTCGAGGGAGGGGGGGGGGGGAAGGAAGACTCGGGTTTCTCAGCTCTCGCTCCGCAACCATCAAACAACAAAAAGGTTTCGATTAAATTTTGAATTTGTTTTTCTTGTAATTAGGATATCCTTTGTTGATTAATCTACATACAGATGTGGAAACTTTGCATTATCTTCTCAGACGTGTAGTCAGTTTTCTGTTGTGCCAGAAACTTCTGACACAAACTTCGTGAAGCGATCTACCAATAATATTTATTATTAGAAAACTTACGATGAAGATGATTTCGTATGTTGGCCATATCGTCGCCGCGCTGAATGATCAACATCGCTATTGAACTTTCTATTAATGTTCTGATTTAATCTCACTCCGCCCCGATCTTTTGAATCTGTTAAAAATGTATAATTAATAAATCATAATAATGTTTTATTGTTGAACAAAAAACTATGAGAAAATTAACATAGAGAAATACATACCTAAATTGAAAAATAGATTTATTATATAAAAGGAAATATGCTTTCAACACTGCATGTGACATTAGAATACTACAAGACGTCTCTCTAAATATTGACGTTTGTAGCAATAACTAATATAAATCCGAAGTGCGTCTATACAAAATAAATATATCACAAACGATATTGTAATCCGCAATATTATAATTCATAAGCTAATAGTCGAAGTAAATCATAAACTAAAAAGTGTACTGAAAGAATATAATTATGTTTGTAATAAACTGAATATATATAAAAAAACTGATTTGTTGTTTTGTTTAAAAAAAATATTCAAGACACATGATCTGTTTATACGCAGTATCTTTAAAAGAAAAGTCGATCAGAGTCTAATTCGGCTAATTGGATTTTAACCTAATAAAACCACGTTAGAACAAAGCGACGAAAAAAAATGTGCTACTTCTATATGGAAAGGCAAAGGGGTCAAACTATACATAAGCTTGATCGAAACAATGCAATGGGGAATGTAGGCATTTTAAGTTCTACAAAGAAAACCCAACACCCACAGGTAACTCATGAATATTACTTTTATTAAAAAAAATGTTACCTTTATAACGTCATTGTGAGTGATTATTAATAAAATTAAAAGATTTATACGCAAGTAATTGCAAAGTATGCATGTACGAGTTGATTTGATTTTACTACAATAATACAATTTACACGATACGACGAATATAATTATATAATGTAGATTATTATTGTAGGCTCGAATAAATGTATTCGCGCCGAATGACATAAAATGCCAAACCTGTCGGCATTTTCTTCTTAATTGACCATTTTACATAAAAAGCTGATCGAGTTTTATAATTATTTAATACACTACAACGAGTATATCTATAAAATGGTCAGTAAAGCTTTTTTTCATCGCAAGTTTAAATTAAGAAAATATATAATACCCCAACAATGCAGAGATACGCCGGTTTAGTTTTGTACCTCAGCTAAGTCAAGTCTGGGTGATAGGTAAATATAAATAGTTTGAAGTCAAAGGCCTAAGGCGTTAGAAATATGTTGGTGTGCGCAGTCGCTTGAAAACAGACGAAATATATTGATATTCAAATTATATAAAATTCAATAAATATTTCGCCCGAGCCGGTTAACTAACTATAGTATTTTGGGCTGTCCGTCATATTAGCAGCACACCAGCGCGACTATATAAAAGGCCGTTCGGATTTTAGAGGACCCGCAAAAGTATCAGATTCTGTTATTAATTGCTGTAGCCTTTATTTAATTACACTAAAATCAAATGATATAACATAACCTTCCTTACTTAAATTCACCCGTGGTTTGGGTAGTCATATCAAATTCAACAAATATATTTAGTATTGTAAAAAATAAATAAACTGTAGGTATTTTTAAATGACACTGGTAAAAATAAAATAAAATTATACTTACTATCAGAACCATGGTAGGAATTTGAGCAATAAGCTGACCTGAAATAAATAATAATTTCTTCAATGAGTTAAAACTCAGAGCTATGATTTGAAGAAAAGTATGGTGCAACAGTCTGTTTAAAAAATAACATTTACTATAATTGCAACCTAGAATAGGCACTGATAATAACCTGACTAAAGTAGATCAGGAGGGTACTTAAGCAATTATAATAGTGGACCAACTATTCTTAGAATAATTATATAATTTTGTACCTACGTATTAGATTCGTTATATTTAATTGTAAAATATTTAGAATGTCAACTTTAAAAAATGCATGTCGCCAGGAAACTTTATTACCATGCAAATTGTATTTTTTAATTATTTTATATAACTTATTATTGTTTTTTTTTTCGTTTTGTCATTCCAAAATGAGATGACGCATTCTTCTGGAAGAAAGAAGCTTTTAGAGGAAATAGGATATAGAAATAAGCAAACGTGTTCCGTTATGAATCCAATTTTTCTTGTTTAACGATTTATTTGATATGGCTATATTGTGGAGAATGTCAAGTACGATGTCTTGTCTGCGAATATTTCATTGATTTATTCGTATTTAGAATACCCAAGAACTTTTGGTAACAAAGGCCAATGTCTATTGAACCAAAAGCCATTGGTCTCAAAGGTTTGATATTTTCAAAACTACTCTAAATGTTAAGAATTAGATAGACTCACGATTCATCGCTATCCGATTCTTCTTTGAAGATGATGCTGTCGCTGATGGGCTGATAGTGACGCCTCCCGGCTTTTTGTCTGCAAAGGTTTGACCGCGTCAACTTCTCGGGCGGTTCGATGGCTGATGTCACGGGGCCTCCCGACGTCACCGGTCTAGAACTAGCTGTCGAACCATTAACGCCTGATGCTGTCGCGTCTTCAAAGCATTAATTTTTAATAATAAATAAACACATTTACAAATAAAATAATAAAAATAAAATAAAATATTTTAACTTACACAAAATATGTACATTCGAAAATCCTGGATATTTATCTTTTAGGATTACAGAATCGGCTCTTAACCTGAAAAAGGGTTATAAACATATAATTTAAAGAATTTACTATCGACGTTTTGAAGACCACACATCTCTTCCTCATGGGATTTCTAAACATCCGTGATATACGAAAATAAATGTCATGGCTATACCATGTCCAAAATAAGGGACACAATAATAGCAAAATAATAATGTAGTACAATTATAATAGCTAGATAGTTTATTCTTTTTGGTACGGCTGTTTGACATAACCACGATCAGAGTAGTAAATGAAGTTGTGAAGCAAGTTTGGAATTTATTGTATTTTCTGGTAAAACAATGGCTAAACCATAAGTATACAATATAACAGAGTATGGAAAGGTTACCAAATATAGTCTACTAATATATGTTCTATATTTTTAATATTTAGGAAACGTCCCCTACGTTGCGCTAAATGACCAAGGCTATTAATCTGGTTGCCAATCGGCGCTCGTAAATCGACCCAAACGGTAAGCGCCATCTCTTTCCCTTCCGATTGGCGTCGGTAACGAATGAAAGTGACGACACAATCGAGTAGGGCAGCTCGATTGGGGCAGCTCAGACTAGGCCCGCGCCTGAAGTCAAATTTGAACGTTTGAAATGATTATTTCGAACGCAAAAGCTGTCAAGAAAAATATTTTAAAAAGAAAAAAAAATCAGAAGAAAAATTAATACACAATAATTATAGAGTCGGAGTCAATATTTAGAAATGCTTGATATAATTCATTAAAGAGATAAATGTTGTAATATTGTAAAACTTGAATGTATTAGCAAAAATTATAGCAATAATTTATTAATAATAATTAATAGCAATAATTTATTGTGTACAAAATAAACATCGCAAATTAATTTTTCTAAATTCCTGAAAGTAGATATGTAAATATAGATATAAAAAATGGTATTGAAATATTTATTATTAATGTAAATGTGGTATTTTTAGTTTCACATAGGTTTTTATTGTTCAATCTAATGAATTTTTTGTATGTTACTGTATTTTAAAAACTGTTGGTTTTTCTAATAAAGATAAATAAATAAATAAGCTCATCGTCGGGAAACTAAAAAGCGTTTTGTTTGTAGCTTTCGTTGTGAAAACACATCGAACCAGTAAGTGCGGCCAATAGTCGGGTACCAAGTCACTAGCAAGCGAAATACCCACAGAATACAGCGCAGCTAGCTGCCTGCAGAACTTTTTTGTTAGGCCTCGTTAAGCACAACCTAATATGTTGAAATAACTGGTACTCAATACCCAGACTGTCGATTTGTGAAAAAAAAAAACATCAATCGAACCGTAAAAATCTTGTTGCTACGCTCGAAAAAAGTTTGAAAAAATATGCTGCAACTTCCGGGCTGTTTGCATATAGATCTAACGAGTTTACCCTGCTTTAACTGATAAAAGAACTAATGCATAAATAAAAATGCTAAATTGGTAAATGAAGGCTTTTACGACGCAAGGCTTTATATTCCTGTAGTATGCCGAATACAGCCAACTTACGTCATAGAATCAACAAAAGCTTTTGCGATAAGATATATGTTAAAATTATACCATATGGCGTTTTTTTTATTTACTGAGAACATTTTAAGAGTGGGTATTACCTTCGCGGCCAAAATCGGGCGGCCTATTTCCTCGTGTTGTCTAATTTAAACGTATGATTTTTATATTGTTCGCTCCCTGAAGGTGTATTTATTTATTAAAACAATATAGAGGATTAAAGTAGTATTTACAATTCATTGGGATTATTTTATTCCCATGACACTTGGAGATGAAAATATATCACAGATCCGTACTTGATGAAGATGTCAATAAAATTTGAGCTACTTCAAATACGAGTATCACAGAATTTTCAGTAAAATATTGTATAATTGTAAATATGCCTTTCATACGTATTATTTTATTTTACTTAGGTGAAGTTTTTCCAATGCCTTCATTCCATTTCATTCCTACACCTCAAACTGAAAAAAGTATGAGTTTCGACATCATAAAAATTTGCAATAAGTGCTGGCAGCTCTGATCTAGCTGATATGCGTTCAAATGTTCCTAGTATTTGTAAAAAACATGTAAAACAAAAGTTTTTCAGTTTGAGGCGTAGAACGGCCCCACCAAGGGATTTGCATGCAAATTTCACCCCTAACTTAATGAAAAAAAAATAGGAAAATAAAATCCTTGCCGCAAATCCTTAAGCTTTGGTTCCTGCTTCGTCGACTTACATTTCTCCCTGGCGCTTACTAAATAAGTGATGGATTCTCGTTGAGGTTTTACAAATGACCGCCTTACATGCTCAGGCTCTGGTTGGGGTGGTTTTCTGTTCTGGTAGATTTGGAAGATCTGGCACTTGGATTTGTTTGCATTGCTACCGAATAAAATAATAGAACAGTTGAAAAACAACTAAATAAGAAGATCGTTACGAACGCTCCTTTTAAAGTGCTGTGTATTTTTAACTATTTAGCATAAGTTTATTGCAGGCGAATTTTGAATATCCTTTGATCGTGTTTTTAAAAAAAAAAAACATTTCAACATACCCATCCTTGAACTTGTTTCCTTTGACGAGTTCGCCGTCGTCACGCGCGATTGCCTGCCGCTCACCCGTGAAAAAATCTTCAGAACTTTTAGAATGGTCCACTGAAAAGATTTCATTTACAGATGAAGATCAGGAAATCTGTTACGGTAAATAAATAAACTCAGTAAACTCGGTGATCTGTAAACTCAGGTATTATCAAAAAGTAAAATCGCGTTTCAACTCCCAAAAATGGGTCATCCTTCGGATCAAATCCATTCAAAATGTCCTTTAATTTTTAAATATCGAACTTTTTTCTTTACAGTTGCAAACATTTTCATGAAAATATTAAAATATATGTATACGCACTTCTTTGAAATTGTTTTTTATTCGCCTCCGATATATTTTTTCTTAAGTCTTGATCCCTGTAAAAAAAAATATGTATGTATGATAATATTGTAAAAAAATGATATAATATATGGGACCTATGAAGTACCATAAAAAACAGCTTTTAAGATAAACGATGCATGAAACCACGGCATGGTCATGAACCACTTTTGAAGTTCTGGACAGTAAAAACAAGACGTTATAAAGAAAATAAGACCCTTTCGGCACGCCTGAAGGAGAGATAGATTTCACCGAATCAGAGTACGAATAGGCGAACTCCAATTGTACGAACTTTTTTCAAATATTACGCGAGCTGCCGATCCACTCCCCGCGCGATGGTCGCTCACCTCATTCCGCCTCCGCGCCGTACCCTTGCACAGCGAGAGTGCGTATACTGAATCTCTCTTTAAGCCGCGCCGTAAGGGTTGCTCATATCAAAAACTGTTTCAAACAAAAGCTGTAGGGAAATTATAGGCGAAAAATTATCATTTTGAATGGATTTAATACTGTGCCTATTAAGGAAAGTATGATTTTTTGAATTTTGAATAATCACATTTTCCTACCCCCTAGGACAGTGCCCCCCCCAACCCCCTAGGTTAGTGCTATTTAAAAAAATTACTTAGATAATTTTTAAACCCTTATCTAAGCAATATTATAAAACATCTAAGCAATTATCGTATCCACAAGAAAAATAGATAGATAGAAATATATATAAACTTTTAAACTAAGGGTGGTTTTGGATTCTAGGGAATGTGAAACGCAAAGATATGTCGAAATTTGCCGGAAATCATGACATGGTACCCATTGCAATAAGTATCTTTCATAATGAAATCTACTTAATAGTAAAAATGGTACATTTTAGTAACCTGGTTGTGAAGTTGCACACATTTATTAGTGATAGTAAAAAAAAAACCAATGAGTATGGTGGTTGGAGGGTGACGGCTTTCAATTATGCACTTAAAAACTCATAATCACATTATTATTATAATAATTTTAGTTTATCGACTGAACAGATTTCGATAAAAGTTGCTAGACATTTTTAACTTCAAGCGTTTGTTTGGATCGACGCAGATTGCCGAAAGTCTCGGGTTTTCCGGGTCACCAATTTTACACAACCATTATGAGCTTAATTCACCAGAGGACTATATATGTAACATTTTTTTTTCACATCAGTTTTGGAGTTTGATTCATGATATTTAAAGGTAATATTCCTATGTAAAAGTAGGTCAAAGGTGAATTGGCAAAAATACGGTTCTCTGGAATAAAAATTAGCAATAAGATCATGCTTAAGGCATTATAAAGATAAAACACATTATTTCCAAGGGCTGAAAGGGATTTTAAAAAGATCACCGCAGATTTACGATCATACATAGGATGTGAAATAACAAATCCACCGCAAAAGGGTCGGCTCTCCTTCTATATTTTATTCAGGTTGTGACATTTTCCAAAACTCGCCAAGACAACACCCCATTCATATGAATAATTCACGGTGAATAGTCGCCCTAGTGTAGTCGCAAATTTGTTCATCATAAAATTAATAATATTGAGCATCACTGAAATGTTAGTTACTATTTTACTCATAAGTGATTTATATCCAAACTGGCAGGTGCTGCGAACATTTATAAAAAATAAAATATTTATGTACGCCCGAACAAAGGTACCTGTATCAAAACGTTTATTAAACAAACATTCAAAATTTCCTTCAAAACTAGTTTTCAATAGTTTTTATTAATTACAAAATGCCAAAATAAATATTTTTTCTATTATGCACGTCATCATGATGGTGGTAATAAGTATCAGTGCCAAATCGCCACCGAAGAAGGCAGGATCTCGCGCCGAAACGTCTGGCATTCACTTAATAAGCACTGTCTATATTTCTACCGTACGATCCAATCGACCGTACTAACAGTTAAAAAGTATAAGAACAAAAAAACAATCTAGTGATATATTATATATATTATGTAATCATATATTATCCATAATTGTAGTGTATGTATTATACACGATGTCCCAAGATCATTCCCGTAAATTTAAGGGGGTGTATATGTTCCCTGTTACGAGTAAGAAATTATATAAAAAAATGCAAAAATATTTGATACTCAAATTAATTATTTTTTAAACTAAATTTGTGTAAAACAATCATAATATTACGGCAGCGTTCGCCAGGCATACTAAATCCGCTGAAAACAAGTCGGGGCCAACTCAAGGTCGAGCGGACGTAAACTCGTTTTACACAAATATATTAGGTTTTAAATAGAAACTTCCAAATTTTTTTTCTCGAATACCATAATGAATATTGATATAGTTTCTTAACAAATAACACTAGGAATCGTAGGACCTATTAGTTGTTTTTTTTTATTGGGATTGACCTTGGGACACTCTGTATAATGTAAAATTTTTATTATTTCTATTTAGTATAATCTGTATTTTAATCTCTCATATACATGTGGTGTTCTCTTTTTATTTGAATATTGATAAGGTTTTTGAAGTTATACTTCTTTGCACTCATTGGGATGGGATGTTGGTAGAGTGCCTTTTTATACGTTTTTTCGTATATTCGTATATTTTCGTGTAATTTGAATTTCGTTGACTTGCCTTGTGTTGTAAAAATGTCTTATATTGCATTTATATATCCTATGAGTGGGTGTGTGCGAATGGCTAAAGAAGTATAACTTCCACCGTCCGGTCCGCCGCAGACCCAATTTTTTTCTTTTTATTTTAGTGTCTAAGATTAATATAAACATGTTTGTATTCAATATTTCGTTAGAGTACGGTCTAAAAATAAATAAATAAATAAAAATGTGATTTTTAGCGGAACTCGTCACTGTGCTACATTGTCATGGTCACTTGCAACGTGTTTTCCGTGTCACTGAAGCTGGAATCTGGCCAGATAGGGTAAAAAAATAATAGGGCGACTGTCAAAATAGTTATGGCCGGCGATGTACTTGAATGCATACATATGCACATACGGTTAAATGGCAATACCAGGCAAGCGGAACGACTTCGTTAAATATGACTCTGTAGCTATGACTTTTAACGAACGCGATTTCGTCACCGCTATGAGCCAGCTTCAGTAACACGGCTATTCGCTGCACTAGATTAATAGGGTGATTTTAACGCTGTCGCCTTATAATGCGCACGTCTAATATGCGTATAAATTTGCCAGGCAGGTGCGCGAACAATCCGCACACGAAGCGTAATCCCATAGAAAATTCGGAAAATTATGGATCCTGATTTTTATCATTTTCGTCTAAGAATTCATAGTAACAAAGGTTGAGATGGTAACAAAATGGGGGTGCAGATTATTTACTAAGGCGGGTTCTATAAGGTCGCAATTGCGTTGGTACTTCGTAATATTCTCCAACTTTTTAATCGAGAATAGTATGTACGAGTATGTATTAGAGAAAGTATTTCAATAAAACTGCAAGACACGATATTACCATAAGTACACTGTAATGCATTGTTATACAAGAATAAACATATTTTTAATTACAACTTGAAAACGAATAAAAAGAAATTAAAAAAAAGGTAACAATAAATGTTAAATGTGTATATTATGTTGTACAAATAAAAGTTGTGGGTAATATCTTAGGTAATTAAATATGAACTCATTAAAATACTTAGTAATCTTTTAATGTCAATATGTTTTTTATATCAAAGTTTTTAACAATATTTTTTTAATTTTAAATGAATACCGTTCTATTTGTTCTCTTTCACGATGCTATTAAAGTCCACTTTTATATTGCATTTGAACATTTAGGTGATAGTATCTAGCCATTATTTTTGTGTTTACTAGGCAAACAATATATTACATACGTAATGGTATTTAAATAAAATAAAAAGTTTTACCTTGATTTCTATAGAAAAATAATATTGAATAAAAACTGCACATAATATAACATCCAAAATACCGTAATAAATATATAACGAACCACCGAGTCCATAAGTTACTCCCAATTTTATTGTTTATTTTGCATTTTTCTAAGTGGTTTATTGTTACAACATTTTCTTTGTTTTTATTATTTCTCCGCTCCGGGCTAGATGCTGAAAATTAAAAAATATAATACATACTTTTAAATAAAATATGCTTTATTCAAAAATATTTTTATTTATCGGCTATTTTTTTATACTGTAACAAAGTTTTATCCGCAGCACCGAATTTTGTTCCCAGTAATGCCCAATTTTTATAGGAATTTTATAGTAATGCCCAGTATTTTTATAGAAATGCCCAATAATACACATTATGTATTTAGTAAGTATGTATGTCAACTGAAATATCAACGCTAATTGACGAATTATAAAAAAAATCGTTGGCCGCTTTTGAACCTGTAACCTAGCCTAGTACACAACAATTTTAATTAACCATACGCTGCAAAAGCATGTGTTCATAATGTGTGTGTGTGTGTGTCTGTACTAAACGTAGGAAAATAAACAAAACTTCAAAAAAAAAAATAGTATTATCGTGTAATAGTTTTAGTATCGTAGCGTTAAATATTTTTTTATCTGTAAATTTGATGCCTACAGCAATAAAATATTTTTTATCTTTACACGCGATAATCCGAGTATTTTGTATTATTTTTTGTAACAAACAATTATATTTACACAATAATATACTAAACTTATCAGTAAATCTTAAATTCTCCAAAATATTTTGATTGCTTTTTAATAATTCCCTTCAATAAGTTTTTAATAAATACTTGAGGGATTTGTTATTTCTATCGGTAATTCATAAAATATTTTGGAGCAAGAAATTAGAAACTTCTTTGCCCTGAAGAAGTTAATTATATTTCCTGATAGTTAGGCTAATAATTTATTCTGAAAGCCAAACAAATTATCATAAAATAATTGCTGTTAGAAACGCTATGCCTTTTGAAAACTTGATTATGCCTTTATAAGTAACAAAAGTCTAGTGCTCAGCGAAGATGGAGTAAGGGCCAATTTCAATAACAAACCATCAGGCGTCGGACTTTTTGACACTTAAAGGTCATGCGTCGTCAAAAGAAATAGCAATTGGGCGAAACGCGTCTGGTAGAGTCCGAAAACGTCTGACACTGACAGCGGGGTTTTTTTTTATTGAAACTAGCCCTAAAGTATCAGTGTCTAACTCAGTCAGTGTGTCAGTTTTTAACTAACAGTGGACACGAATTTATTGAAAAACATAAAAAAAAATAACCGAATAAGAGAGAAAACAAAGGTAGCCGATGTAAAAAAAAATAACTCTGGTAAAATTGAATTATTTAATAATTATGCTGGTAGCTAATATACCGGGGTGTTTTTAAATTTAGGGTCCTTTTTTTAGAATGTTGATCTATATCGACAAATATTAAAAAAAAAAAATATAAGAAAAATGTTATTTTAATTACGAGAAAAACGACTTCAAAATTAAATAGAACGCGTTTTAATGTTAGAGAGCGCGGTTGAACGAATGGCGCGAGCCCGGCCATTGACCCCCGAGCTCGCAGCTCGCGAAGCACTTTGAAGAAATACAATTTTTTCGAAATGATATATTTTTTTCGTGAGATCGGTTTCGTTAACGATATCGACCAACCTCCTAAAAAGAGTGCGCTAAATTTAAAAACACCCTGTATACATGTTGTTAGGAACATGGTCGATAATCGGGAAAACTACTACAAAACCGGCTGTGGTGCAAAAACACAAAAACGGCAATCAGCTGATATAAAAAGGAGTGAAATATATTTGTGGAATGCTTGTGTTCACAAATGTATAAGAAGTTACTTTTTTATCATTATCCGTTGGGTTTTTATTGGATAACCAAAATAAATAATCGGTAGATAAAAAAAAACATCATTACGATAGGTTGGTACATCATTGTATGTAAAGGAAGCTACATTTTTGTAAGAAAAAACTCACAATTAACCTGTTCCACTGATGAACTCGCATCTAATTGTCCTAGATTGCCATTTAAATGTTTTTTCGTTTCACTTTCCATACTTTTAATGAAATCTGCGCTCCTTGGTTTTATTTCATTTAGACTAAATCCAGTTTTTATATTGGTGTCTTTAAGAAAGATGGGATTGAGATCTGCTGCTATGGGCATATCAGACATAATCCTTTGAAAGATCTTAGAAGTTTTTTTATGATTTTCATATAGATCAAAACGTTTGTGAATCGATCCACTCTTCGCGATATCCATCGATCGTTTGGACCTCTTGGGCGCTAATAACTTTAAATCTTCCGTTGATTTATTAACCTCATTTTGGGAAGAACTCTCAGGTCCATGATGGTTAGACGGTAAAATATCATAACTAAAATATAAGAAAAATATTTCAAAAATTTAGTATAGGAATATTTTCAACTCTGGTTTCGTTGTTGAAAATATCTTCAATTGCAAAATATGTCACATTGCTAATACGAGCAAAATCAAAATTATTAAGACTTTGGAAAACTGTTTAGATTCGCCCTTACGATCAGTGAATGATCTTCGATATTATTAATTAATTAATTTTATTAAAAAAAGTAACACAAAGTACAACAAATTAATTACATGGTGCATGTTAAAATATTATAATAACATAAACAAATATATTACTTCAACTTAAGACTAATTTCTAAGGACTTTGTTTATACAAATATGTGATCCTCTCAACACTAGGAAATTCAATAACACTGTTCTGTGAGGACATCCATTTGTTATTTAACCGGGTGAAAGCCGCACTAAGTTAGAAAGATTTAAGAAAATATAGTGCTAATCGCTCCCTGTGCATTTGCAATATTCTTTTATAACTGTGTATTTCTACTACTACATTTCTATTTTTTGTCAAATTAATTATGTACAATAAATAAATAAATAAAAAAAAAAAAATAAATAAAAAAATACAAGGTTGAAAACAAAGATAAAATAATTTACTACAAATATTTTAAGTAACTTAAATCCAGTAACCTGTGATTGGCCTCAGTACCCAGATTGAGTGACAGGAATCGCTAATATAAATCAGCGTTGAGCGATTGCGAGTGAATTCACTCGAGAGTTGCAAACAATTGAGAGTTTTTGTTAATTTCTTAAGCTTGCTAAAACAAACAAACCTAATAATATTTTAGCCTGATATAGCGACTTTGTTCTTGTGCTTTGAGGCATCCCATCGGGATCTGAAATAGTATTACACCTGACTCCTGCGATCTAAGGTAGTCGGAGCGGATTGAAGCGTAGGTCCCATCGATCGACTCCAATAGCGAAATGTTTGTGATGTCATGACTGACATCACAAACATTCGGTGGCTATTTTACAATTTTAAAGTTTTAATCGAATCTACATAAAAAATACTAGGTCGTGACGGAATTTTATAATTCGACATAATAAAAAGTTGTTTAATAACACTATCTCATGGGATATCCCATGTTAATTTTTTTTGCGCGCTTTTTATTCGGAATTTAGAAAAAGAATTATTTATTTGAAGTTAGCATGTCTGTGCTCTACTACGTTGCTAGCATAGGTTTTACCTTTGAGATTGATGAATCTCAGGGAAATTGATTATTGCAATACATTCAAAAGGGATCTAAAAAGGCATATTATTGAACAAACTATCTACAGTTTGAATGAATTGAAATAATTCTCTTATTGTTTCTTTGTTGTCTTTTATTTTAATAATTTTTTATCAGTTTAATGTTTTGATTGTATTTTAAATTATCGCTTGCTCTATGGTTTACTTTCTTATGAATATTTATTGTTGTTGATGATTAGTTTGTTTTACTTGTCATAATTTTTTATAATTTTTTTAATATTGTTTTGTCATTCCTACATACGTTTTGTATTAATGGAAAAAAATATTTGAATTTGATTGCGGCTAAGTAACTTACATACCAAAATATATTTCTTCAAAATTTTGAAGAGTTCAGTGCCTTTCGCATTGAATAATTCTAATTTAATCTAAAGAGAAATACGTCTAAATTATCTCTGCTGGTTATTACATGTTTGCCGCTCTTTGCTTTATCCGTCGTTTATACGGGCTGGACTTTAATCCAGCCCTGTTCATCCAGCGTTTCCTTCCTCTTTTTTCATTTAATGTTCACTCGAGGTTGCTAATGAATAAATAATGAATCGAAAATCTCTCGCCTCTCAGTTTTGATATTTCAGAATGTTTTAACTATAATACACAATAATTGTACACAGATTAAAAGTTTATATTTTAATTAATATTTAAAATAATAAAAACTTACGCAATTGCCAACTCCTTGTGCGCGATTTCGTTCAGTTTCTTGGTAAACTCTTTGACGGGCTTAGTTTTGTAGGTCTCAAAAAATTCCAACATGCTTAATTTTGATTCATTTTGCTTTCTCTCTTTTGCATATTTCTTCAACACTTCCAGTAAAAATAAAAAAAAACTGTATTGTATTATTATGTAGGTGTTAGAATAACCCCAAGAGAATAAATATGGCTAAAATACTATTTACAAAACTGAAAGAAACTTTTAGGAAATTTTTAAATTAATCTTTTGTATTTTTTTAATTAAAGGCATTACAATGAATTTATGTTATTGTCTGTAAGTAGACTTTTAAATCAATGGAAATTACACAAATATGATTTAATTGTAAGCTTGTATAAATGTTTATTTAAACTTGTTGAATGTACAAATAACGTTAAATTATTAAAAAATATGAATAGGTTTTTTCTAATATTTCAAATTTTCAACGAATTTCAAACGAATTCACTTCATGGTTATATTATATCATACTTATTCATATTTTTACATGTAGACAGTAAACTATATGTATGCAATCATAATAGAATGACACGTATATTATAAGCTTTAACTAACCATTCTCGTTCGACAGTGTTTGTAGATTGATAGCTTTTGCACTTTGATCATTTTCCGGGATCCGGCTGTAAAATTGGAATAAAAAAAAATGTATTCATTGGAGTGTATTAATTGTTACGTGGTGACTCAAATGTCATTCTGTTCACGGACTAAGGCTCTAGAACTGCCATACTCAACCTTTGGCCCGCCTAGCTTTTTTGTATGGCCCTAAACACATTTATTATCAGGGACATGATTATCAAAATCTGGCGTTCTATATTTCGTATATCTTGAGATTAATTTTGACTTTGACGTACAAATAGTGACACCCAAAGAGGATTGTCGTTTCATATTTTTTTCGTCATACCAGTATAGTGTTGCGGCCCGCGAGGCTTTACAGATATATGTATGTGGCCCGAAGACAAAAAAGGTTGAGTATCGTTGCTCTAGAACTACAAGACCGATTTTGATAATTATTTTTTTAAAATGACCATGACAATGTCTTCTGTGCATAGATACCAAAAAAACATATACATTTGATTGCGCAAAGAATTATAAAAAAATCAATGGTAATCCCTATGGAGAAATACATTTATAACTCCGCTCCAATGTATGCCGCAGCCAAGCAAAGCGGCGCCCTAGTATGTATGTAGATTTAGTAGGCCATTATGGCTACGAGTTATATTGCCCTCGAGAAAAATACTACTCTATTGATTTTTTTTTAAAGAATTGATATGACTTTCCTTTTTGCTTATTTTAGGCCCTAGTTAGAGGATTTGGTGGTAATAAAGCGTTAAAAATGTATGACCCTTATTTGCAGATTCGAGCGTGCGATCGCTGAGTTAATAGGCAAAGGCCTACCTAACAACTAGACTACCACCAAATCGACATAGATACCCAACACCAACAAGATAAGATAGCTATTATGGGGGCAGTAAAAGTAGCCAATGTATAGATAAGTATTTCCTGCAACCAAATAATTAAGATATTTAAAGATGGTAATTATTATTATTATTTTTATTATCCTAATACATATACTTAGTCTGGTGGTATCGCTCCTGATCCGGGTTTGGTGGTGGCCCGGTGGTGGTGGCAGGTGGTATAATGGAGTTATTTTTTTACTGTTTTTTGTTGGGATGGGTTCTTAGGGGAAGGATTAAAGTTGCTGATGTTGGATTAAATTTTGACATACATTCTTTGATTAAATGCGAAAGAAAAGAATGAAATCAGTCATTCTTTCTCTTAATAATATCCTCGTTTTTAAGAATGTGCCAATAGACATAGCAGTGATTCTGAAGTTATTTACTAATCGAAGACAATTGGAGTTTTAAGTAGGCCTTAAAAAGTTCGCTAAATGATATATTTTTCGTCTTAAACTTAAAGGCTCCTATTTAACGACAGGCAAAAATTTTAACGGATTGTCGAATTTGCAAAAGCGCCTACGCAAATGTCTGCTTGCCTCCGCTGAATTTCCATTAAGGTCAGAATTTAGATAGGAAATATGAAGGTCGCAAATAGTTGAGCATCCTTTTTATTACATCACTAATGGAGCTAATATCCAAAAGTATTGGATATGTGTACTCCGAGATACTTTACGAATGATTTAATTGGGGTTTCCTATCCAGAAGAATTGGGGTTTCCTATTTCCTTATTGGGGTGTTATTTATCAGGTCTTTAATTAATATAATATAAGGTTTTTGAACTAAAAAAACAACGCTGCGAAACGCCCGACTAGAGAGAATTAGAGTATGGAACAGTGAATTACCAACTTTTACTTCGATAAGAATGACTTGATCATAGGAGGACTTTGGCATCTATTGGCAAACAGCCGAGTTTATTTCAAATAGTATAGTGCGGAACCACGACAAACTCCTTCGCGAAATCTAGGAAGGTCGTATGACCGCTACTTCCCGATCTACGATAGTTTGAGAGACTGAAGTGAGAGCTGCTTCACAAAAGAAATTTTGGCGGAAACCAATTGCTCTGGCCTAATAAACTTTAGGGGGGCTCTACTACAACAACATCTATGCGAATAATACGTTAGACTTATAGAACGATAGTTAGAAGCATTGCTTTTAGAACAACCTTAGTATATAGGACTTACAACGGCAGTTTGCTATTCGCTACGTGTGACATTTTCACTCAGGCATTTTGTAAAAATATCAAAAAGGAAACAGGCTATGTGTTGGCCGGCAATCTTTAACATCTGTACTGTGATGCCGTCTAGACCTGAAGATGAATTACTCTTCTAGCTAGTAATGAATCTAGTAATTTCAGGAATACTAAACTTAAAATTAACCGAGACAAGGATGACAACATTAAGTACTCTTGAGAGGCTGTCGCTCTAACCGCCGAATCTGACTTAAACGACAGAAAAAAAGCCGCTTGTATAAGTTAGCTTTTCAGAATCGTCTGTACTTTTAGTTAACTTCTATGAGAAGAGAAGATATTCATAAAAAGCAAGAAAGTTATATGTATTTAGCTGTGCCCTATATAAAATCAGTTCAAGAGACCTGATACAATTTGTTTCATTTAAGTGAAACTTAATTTTGGTATGATAGTGTTATATGATCTCATTTTTACCAAAAATGTCATAGGTTAGTGATGACCTAAAGAGGCAGCAACACCACTACTAACATAGAAGGAAATTAATTATTTATAAATAAACTCACGGTATGAGGTATTTAAAAGGTTTATCGTCTGAAACATTCTTTGTGTGGTCTCCTGAAAAAAATAATAAAACGAGGTTAAACAGTATTTTTCTTTTAATATTAAAAGATATTTTAATATTAAACCTACCAAGTACCCAAAACTACCCAAGTAGCACGCAAAGGTTTCTGTGCCAATTAATAAACAATGTTATAGTTTTCCCACATTTAAGGAACATACTTTAGTTTGAAAAGCCTACTAAATATCGCTCTTAGAATGAAAAATATAAAACGATAAATTTTAGCACTAAATATGATTCCTAATATTTCGACAAAATATTATAAATGCACTTTCGGAAGTAAATCGGGTAAAAAGTTTAACAGGTAAACATTTTACACGTTAATGTATACTAAAATTAATTAAAAATACTTCCATAACAATCACACATTCAATATTTGCAATTCACAAAGCTTTGAAAAACCTAAAAATATGTGATGCAAGTTTCAATGGGTAAATGTCATGCTCGAAATATTTGCCAGGTAATTTTAATAAACAAAACATGTTACGAGAATGTAATTAAAAAACAGGTAAATCTAAAGATTGGTTGATAAGTTAATATGGTAATGGTATGAATAAAATAAATACCCATGGATACATATATTGCGTAAAAATGAGCACATCTAATGTATGAATCTCACTAGCTCGGTGGCGGTTTTATCAATAGTTTATACTAGATTTTCTTACAATGATTGCAAAGATAACTGTCTTTGGACTGGTATTGAAAGTTTTGATTACAGGCAATCGTAACATTTTAAAGTTTTATAAAAAAAGGAGGTAAAACAACCAAATTTCAAAAAATGGTTAGGTGTATAGTCCATAGCAGTGTAAATGAAAAATCACGGTCATTAGAAAACAATATTAAAACTTACGGTTTTCATTAGATACATTATGACTGCTAGCGTTTCTCGTGTCCTTTTTAATGAACGCCGAATGTAATCTCAAATTATTCGCTAGTTTTTGTTCATTTGAGTTTATGTCCTTTCTAAAATATTCTACGCCTTTTTGAGGTTTCAAATCTTGTGTTAAATTAGATTTAGCCAAGCTTTCAACCACATGAAGGGAGCCGAACCCCTCCTGTCTCTCGCAATCTTTGAGGGATTCTTCGAGGAACCTCGCCCTAAGGTAATGTTCAGATCCTGGCTTTACCTGATTCTCATCATGTTTCGAACTGTTAGTGGTTTCGTCAAAGTCAAAGACACTAGCAGAGCTCAGACAGTCCATTTTTTCTATAAGCTTCTTTTTGAGAGTTTTTTTGGACGGTGGATATATGAACATGTCCAAGTCCTCTGTTAGGTCGCGGGGGTTGGCCTCTTTCATTGTACCATTATTAGGTGTCTTTCGTAATACATCAGCGTAGTTTTTAAAACCTTTATCGACGGTATCAGACCATTGAATTTGTTGCTCTCCTAGGTCAGCTTTTGTACTTTGGTAAAAGCTAATAGCCGGTTCTCTGTCGTTATCTTGACTTCTTCCGCACGTCCTCAGGTCATTTATGTTCGATTCCTCGGGGTAATCTTTCATGTAGAAGTATTTTCTCGCAACAAGAGGAACTTTCACTGCTCTGCTGGCTTCGTCTTTCAACTTCTCAAAGTGCCGGTCCATCTTGGTGACAGAGGCGATTGGGTCTCGTCCGCAGTATCCCGGATCAAAGTGCGTATAACTGTTCATAGCTGGTATCTCGGGGTGATTGCTGATCTCGCGTTGTAAATATCTATCCAGGTAATTTTGTTTCTTGTTTGTGACGAACGGTGGCAGCGAGCACATATCGCTGGTGCTGGAAGTTCGGGGCAGGTGCTTGATCCTTTCGAAATATTCCCGTACGCTGTCGTCCTGGGTAGCATCGTCCTGCATATAGATAGGGTTCGTGTGGTAGTGATTGTTTCGACACTCTTCATAGCTTGTTCCCTTATTTGTTTTGGGCGGGATGTGAGGCGGATTATGGTCTTGATATAGTGATGGATACATTCTTAATTCATCGTAGTCCGGACAAGTTGCCTTTGGACCGTAATTACCCACGTATTGGTGCAATGTAGTGGGTTGCTGACGATCATGATTTTCATAATAGTAACTATCTTCACACTGATGATGCATCGGATAGTCAGTATGGCTTGTATGGTGAGAATGATTATGTGGTTGCCTTTCTGTAATGATGTCAAAAGTTATGTTACCATCATCTAATAACTCTCCTAAATACATAACTACATAATTACATAACCTAACAGGATATATATATATATATATATATTTTTAATTTATTGAGAAATCAAGTTGGCCGATGAGTACAAGTCTATAACCTTCCTAACTAGGTAAGAGTTACCTGTTCTAAGGAAGGTTATATATGAAGTGTTACAGTGCATACAATAGACCAGCGCAAAACCCTGTGAAAATATAAAAATACCTAAGGCACAAATATACACACCCACCCACACACACATGAATACAATTTAAGTGTTTACGATTTTAATTTGTCACATTAGCTATAATTATCATTAAATACGTTTCAATTAAATATTCAATTATATATTTTAAAATGTTATGACTCAATGCTTTTCATATTATAATTTTTTAATCACTTGAAATCAAGCCTAAAGTGTATTATTTTACAAGAATTGGTGACTTTTTCTTACACAAATCGTTATTAAGTTAGTCAAGAGGATGGAAAATACATAAGGAAATACCGTTAAGTGGGTACTATAAACCTACTAAATAATAATATAAGACAAAGCATATTATTTTATGTATGAATATAGAGTATTTTATATACTTAAACCTTTTTTAATGTTCCTTTTTAATCGGAGTTTTTAAAAAATTGAACAATTAAAAAGGTATAAGGTAAACATTCCATGCATTATTGTTAAAAAATATTTATTTTCTACCTACGTAAAAAATATTGCGTATGCCTTTTTTTTACCTACTTGAAACGGCCAACCACTAAATTACTTATTTTAAATATTTGTTAGGATAAAAATTTGCTAATGTATAATTATGAATGGATGCAGTATATTTTGTAGAGAATTAAAATTTAGTATGAAAAAGTAAGGTCTTCCTCCGAAATTCTCATGAATGAGATTAGAAATATAAAAAACCGGAAAGAAGATGGAGGGTGTTATGAATGAGATTAATGCTGCATGATTAACGTCTAAAGCATCCTTATCCGGTATCCCTCAGTCTGCATCCGGGAAATAGCGTGCGATAATATAGGGTAAGAAATTGTTCGGAGGTCACAAACCCAATTATTATTATTGCTCCGAAATGATTTCAATAGGAACATATTTCAATACGAAATCTTCGAATATAATCAAATCCTGAAAAATAATTGTAGCCTGAAGCCTGAAGTTTGCCGGTTAAACGAGTAAGAAAGCGGAGCAAAAGTCATTTATCGAGACACAAAATGTAATGGTAGAAAATTGTAAAACTTAATCTATTCAATAAATTTCAGCCTAATAATATATATCCTTGGATATAATTCGTTAAAATCAAATAATTGGGTTGTGGCAACTTTGCACGCCCCCCAAGAAATAAAAGACTTGGCTAGTACGAATTGTAACCCGCTTGCGAAATGGGTTGGAGAACCTTGATCGATTATAACAAAAATGTAATAAATACCTTTTTACCTTTTGTGTAAAATTATTAAAGTGTGATTGGTAAAAATCGGACCTGGTTCCATGTTGTAGTTATTCCGTTGTCTTCCCTTTTCAGAATTTTCCACTGGACATCTTTGTCCGAGCATGAAGTATGGGTCATCTAAAGATCTGGAATTAAAATTTCTTTTTTAATTAACACATGAGGTGTTTTACTGAAAAATGTCAAGGCCGAAAGGGCTCCGAAAAACCCCATGTGCAGATCTCTATTTTATTTTATTCGTAAAAAAAACAACTGCGGATATATTTTGAGTCCCTATTAAAAGCATTTTTTTTTGTAAATTCTTTTTTCTAAGAGTTATGATAATGAACTTACTGGATGTCTCTTCTAGAAGATGGCCTATATGCGTCTTCTGGATAGTCACTACATGCTGCCCCGTAGGTTCTTTGCCTTTCTCCCAGATTCCTGTCGTTGAACCTAACCTTGCTGCCAACGCGAACAGAGATTCCCATCTTACCTGTAACCATATCACAAGCGAATAGAAAATTAATTTTATTTGTATTTTTAGTTGTTTTATTGTATTGTGAATTGTATAGATTTGTAATAATAAAGACAATATAGGAAGTAATGCAAAACTATAATGATTTAAAATAACATAATAGAGGACTTTTAAATAGGGTGCAAATTATTTTAACATGTTTATGAAACATGTGTGCGTTAATCAAGCGCAAATATTAGTTACCTGATATTGTTGACTAAAATACTTTTATATAATTTGTTGTGTTTAAGATATCCTATTATCAGTATTTATTTGATTATTTGTGTTTGCTACTGTTATTATTTATTTCTCAAGTTTTTTCCATATAGGTAATTTTTTTTTCGTTGTGCATAAAAAAAACAATATATAAAAATACAGAATTACAAAAATAAAATTCACCCGAATAATAACATATTCTTTTACTTGTAGAAGAAATTTTATTTTCCGCCTGCGAGCGTTATTTATCTAAACAAAATAATATATAATTTAGAGAACAATAAAACAAGACATGCCATGCCACTTTTTTAAATATAATTTAAAACACTGCTCTCAGGCGAAAATGCCTGTTATATTATAAACATATTTGATAAATTTTATGTTTTTTAATATGTTTAGAATATAACATTTAGAATTTACGATTATTCCTTTTTAATTTTATTCATTTACGTTTAATTTGTAATAGCAATAAATACTTTACAAGCAGTTTTATACGTCAAAAAACAAGATTTAAAATATTTAAAGATATTATAAAATGTTTATATTTTTACCGAAACAAAAAACATACTTTTCAAAAAATTGGAATTTAATAAAACGCGTTTCACCCATTTTCGGGACCGACCCTGTTTTGTACTGGACAAATTCTAAAATATTTTTATCTTATTATAACATCAATATATATATTTTTTAATAATTCTTTTATATGTTACAGATCGACCTTTTAAATGTGTGTTTTTTTGGTCTGTATCTGTATCCGCGGATATCCGAAGGGGGGACGTAAGATCCGTATCCGTATCTGTATCCGTTACTTTTCGGCGAATATTGAACGGATCGTTTACGTTATTTTAAATTTCATGACATATGAAATTCTAAATATAGATGAATAGGTAGCAATGAAATACTTTAATTTTGTTAATAATGAAATCATTTAATCTTAAATCTTTGTGATATGCTTATTAAAATAATGAAATATTTAAACATTTATCATAGAAAGTTATCATATTAATTAAATTATGAGTCGACTGTCGAGGTTACACGCACCGACATCACCGACCCGACTGAGTAAGGTCAGTATCCGTATCCGCGGATCTGGACACCAATGATCCCTATTTGTATCGGTATCCGCGGATATATATTTTTAACGATCCGGCACATCACTAGATTTATTTTTATCAAACAAGAATAACTTACCGTCATTTTGGTCTGATGGATCAGCCCACGGATAGCCTCGTTTGTTAGTTTCGTGACTAGAGAAAAGAAAAGAAATAATATTGCATTGAAAACGTACGGCAACTTACTTGAACTTTAAGACCTCACAGTATAACTCTCGTATCAAACAAAGAACAGCTCAGATTCAGATTAGGTATGAAATAAAATATCCACCCAATACACGCTCGGCTACTTGTCTCAGTGAGGTAGAAGTGTTTTTTTTTAATACGAGTTTTTGAGTGATGGGTAACGTGTTAGCTGACGTTGAATGTTTTTACTTACCAGCTCTAGTGAAGTTCTTAATTCTTTATCTTTTGCTCTCATTTTCTTAATAAAACGCATCCTTAAGGGTGGCGGAATCTGCTAGGCGGCCCTTCTGTCCTTGGTTGGATATACATAGTATTGAAGGGTTCGACCAAAAGTTTTTTGTTAGCGACAGCTCGCCCATTCCATGCCCTTTGCTGAACTTCAGGCCTTGACAGGTTTCAAATGTCATTTTATTACCTAAGGAGGAAGAGGCTTGAGTTGGGGAAAGGGGGAGTGGTAGGATTCACACGATTCATCGCCAGGATTTTAGCTCAACAACGCGATGGTTTATCGTAAGTCTAATATAGAAGAGATCAAAACATCTTGTATTTTTTTTAACGTGGCTACCATGAAAATAAAACTTGTTTAAATATATTTTTATTATTATTATGATAGACAATCATGCCATTATATATATAGATAATAATTACCCTTTCAAAACAAAATATAGTGGCAGTTTTGATAGGATCGAGTAATACGTGCGTGCATAGCATTATTTATAAACAAAAGGAATAATAGGAGATAAATGTAATAATGCCGTATTACTTAGATACTTTAAGTATATTTCTACAAAGCGTGCATCCCTCAAATGATTCCAATCAACACCTAGCAAACAAGATAAAAGACGTTTCGGGGTAATTATGTAAACTCACAGAGCGTTGCTTGATACAAATTTCGCCAATTTGCAGATCTGTTATACCTACGAAAACGCAGGCTATGTGGTATATTTGAACTGTTGTAATTAAGCAGTCACTCATTCAACGGTTAAGTAATCATTTTGGAAAAGCGGAAACTGAAAGAAAAGTCGGTCGAGTAGCTGAAATAAATGCACTTTTTAAGAATATTGTAAAGCTACTAAAAAAACAAAATGTCGGTCGTCACGTGACGTGAAATAAATAACCTTAGGATACTAAAACGATATGCTGAGGTACTTTGAACTATTTCACTGATGGTAGAAGCGAAGGCAACGCATAAAAGTGATATTAACTACTCCAAAGATGTTACTGCTAGTCTCTTTTGGCGGTTACCATAAAATAGACCACACATCATGGTATTCTACTGAAGTCGTACTCTAAAATAGTTTTGAGGTGTCTGTGGTTCGCAGACTTATCAGCTGACGAACATGAAAAAGGAAGATTAAAAAGTATTGAGTCCATTATATCAAAAATAATAAAGATTAAACATATTCTTATATATCCTACAAAGTTTTGTTAGCGTAGTTTTAGAATTAAAAAAAATATTGCGAATACATAAGGTTTTCTGGTTTGTAAAACAATATATATTAAAATTTAACAAAATTGTAAATTTTTTAAGCGGCGGGCTAACAAATTTGAAGAAGGTACTTACAACAAAATTTCATCGTCTCTCAAATTATTGAATCTCGGAGTTGGGTTTTGAACCAATTGCTTCTTTTGACTGTTTTGAATGTTTCTTTTGACTCTCTCGTAAGCCTCCTTCGAGTTTTCTGATATTGGTTCATCAATTCGCGAGCTGGGTCTTCTGCTATCTAAGATATTACGATATTGTTTTAAATCAATGAAAAAGTACACAAAAACCTACACAAAGCGACAATATTTGAACAAAAATGTATCGACATTACTCCTAGTTGATTTTTAAAGCTCACCTTATACTCTTAGTTCTTGTCTCAAAGAAAAATACATTAAAAGTATATTAATCTATTCTTAAAAAACTCTTTATTTCACACAAGTCGGCGGTAAGATCTGTAGGGTCAAACTACTATTTCGATACGTCACCCGATAAAAGTCACCGACCATAATATCTTATTTATATTCGTCTAATATTTTTTAATATTATTCATTTTTACCTTTAACTATCATTACTAGTCAATACCTTTACGTCGTTACCTTTATTGTGTCATATTTCTGTCATAACTACAATAAATAAATATATAAATAATTAAACACGGACATATTTCAATTTAAAGTCATTATAATGTGGCACTGAACATCCTTTTACGGGTATATGTTTCTATTTAATCACATAGATGACTTTGTATTGTTAATTTTAACTTGTCACTAATAAATAATACGTCTCAATGCAATCATATTTTTGAAATTCAAATATTACGTTCGCGCTCTGCTGATGAGCGCCCTATTGAAATGTTAAGTTTCATTCTCCAGTACTAAAAATTCGTTGACTTTACTGTTAAATATCTATATAATCCGATCAGCTTAGGATGTGATCTAAACGGTTATTTTTCAGTTGTTTTTCGAGAGCATCTTACTTACAAAAACAACTCTGTCATTTGTACTTTTCGAGTTGAAAGATGCAATGGAAAGACGACGAAAGGACGGGGATAGTAGCTTCTTATACATAAACGCCTTGAAGCTAAAAGGGTGAGTGCAATATCATTTCTTATGATCTAAAAGACGAAAACGGAAGAATAGCATGTAAGATTCTTATTTAACTTTAGTAAGCAAATGTTTTCTCGACTATCCAGTATCCAGACGAAAACGGAAGAATAGCATGTAAGATTTTTATTTAACTTTAGTAAGCAAATGTTTACTCGACTATCCAGTATCCCCTTCAATATGCTTCTGTACCTTTGCTATGAGAGAGTTGCCTTTCTTTTAATATTTCGTTATTTTTTTCTAGCTTTTCATTGTGTGCATGAAATATACTACTCTCACATTTTTTAATTTTAGCTTCATACTGTATGTTTATCGAATGTTATTTATTTCTTATTTATTTGTTGTTTGTGTTGTATGTGTTTGTATGTTCGTTGGTTTGTTTTGTTGTTGTTTGTTTTAGTTTAGTTATTTAGTTAGTTACTTTTCTCTATAAATAATTTATTTTGTTATTTGACAACCATAAAAAACAACCTGTCATGTGGATATTTTTACACGGTTGAAGATATTGTGTAAAAAAATAAGAATTTATAACAACACGGTTTCTAATTCCCAACAAAATTAGTCTAAGACAAAGACAAAGGCAATATAGTTTTTGTAAAAAAAGGAATGTGATGAGAATAAAACGAGCGATAGTTGATAAAGATATTCGTCTAAAATGGATTTCTTTAAGTAAAAAATGTTAGTAAAATATATTCAAGCACGTTATTTATAAAAAAGAGATAAATTTATTAAAATATCCTATTTTCAAGCTGTCATTAAAACTTACTATCCATTGGATAAACGTTGCGTTGATTCTGTATCCATGGATCTATAAATGGTTTCGGCCCGGGAGCATCTTGGCTGTAATGGGAGATTATTTATAATTACTTTATAAATTTTACATAATATCGAAGAAAAATTGTATATAAATGTATTTATTTTACATTTGTAAATACAATAAAAGTCAAAACAAATAAAAGTTCCCAATGTACAGAGCGAGGCGATCTAAATTAGAAATATATGATTTGTGGATATGAATATAACCACGACAAGTTTATATTTAATATCAATAAACTAACAATATTTGTTTATATATTTTTTATGTGAACTAAAACTATCACATTTTTTACGTGAATACAAGTACGTTATGGTATATATGTATAACCTTGAACATAGTCGCGTATCACCTTTAAGAGTAGGTACTTTTGACCCTGCTCAATTAAATGTCATTTTCAACGGAGCCGTTATGTTAGTCCTTTTATGGCGGTGCCGAACAAAACATCGACCACCAAAAGGTCGAAAAGGTTAACAGATCAAAAAGTTGGCATATTAGGTATTTTTAATCTGAAAAATAGTAAAAAAAATAAAAAGAACCTACTACCAAAACCTATCTGAAGTATAAAAGCCATTTATACTAATATAGCTTTTAAGATCGAAAACAGGGTTTACCAAGATATCTGTGAATATTATTATGATTAGTAGGTATCTATTAAGTTTAATTAAATGCAGCGTTTTGTTATTAACGGCAACCGCATCCGGAGCGAAAATAGGCATTTCGCTACTCCAATTCAATGTTCAAATATGAATGATAATCAATAAAATAGCTTTAATAGCTTTACGGATATTATAATATCAACTTAAATCGTCAAATGAAACATTTCTATAGAAATGCAAGATTTAAGAACTAAGAACATTGTTCTAAAACTAATATAAGATCTAAAAACAATAATAAAATAGTGTAAATGTATTGAATGCAATGTTATTTGATTAATAACAAAAACATTTTTCCAAAACTAATTTAAGATATAAACCAAAAATAAAATAATATTAATGTATCAAATGCAATCATGCGTTTCAATTCTTCACTAAAAAAATATCAAGCTCCGAGTTAACCGAAAATTTCAGTAGAATCATAAATTGTTGTGGCTACTAAATTTTAGTAGGCCCAACCGAAGTGTATGGTAGTGTATACAATCTGTTTGATAGACTGTACAAACCAATTCATGTAAATTGATAAATCGTACACCTAACAAAAAAATCTAGTAAAATGTACCAAACAATCTCGTAGATGTAGAATTCAAATGAAAAGTCATGTACAAATTACAACACTGTTTTGTTAAGTCTACCAAATAATCGTGAGATGCGCTTTCAGCAGAAAAGTTGCTAACACATTAGAAGAATGTTTTGTTACGTCAGTAGTAGACTCGTAAACACGTCTCGCGCTTCTCTCCTTTACGCCATTTGGTTTCTCTACCGAACAGCTCGGTAGTTCTCACAAAGCAGTTTGTGTATGTGCACCGGACTTCAGTCAGGCGTACCAAACCTTGGTTGAGCCTACTAAAAACTTTAAAACGGTAACCAAATAGTCTGTTAAGGTTACAAGAATCGGTCGTTTGTGCAAACAAATAACTTTAACCAGAATCGAACTGCAGGAGCAACAAAACGTTTAGCTGTCACTATATCTAGAGGAATTTCTTACAGGATTTTTTTCTCGTTGTTGACAAGATTATTTATCTTTAATTTTCATGTGAAGATGAACGTTACAAAACTCATAAATCATTATAAGCTTTAGAAAGTGGCTAGAAGATTTTTTTGTAGTTGTTAGACTTGAAAAATAGTTACACAATAGCTAAACCGGCAACACTGCATCTGCTATTAGTGACTCTGAATTCATTGACTAGCGAATAAAAAAAAAGTAAATATTGTTGAAAGTCGCTAAATAAAAAAAAAATGTGGTCCTATACATTTTTATCTACTCCGATGTTGACAAATTATTAAATAAAATGTCATGGTACTTAAGTATTAAAAGTATTTTCAAAAGACATTTCGAACCGGACCCCTTTCGAGGTAATCCCGGACGTCAAGCAATATATATATCATCGATACCCAAGCAAGCATATTATTATTAACTTATAATTATCATAGAATATGTTTAAAATTATTAAAATCATATGTGACTATTATGATTGTATCACATTTGTTAACACTATATATTTCAGTATGAAACAGCTGTTTACTTGATATCATCTGGTGATCTACGCTTGTCCGCGTGCCTCGGTTGATAATGCCTGTCTTCACGAATGTTCAAACTGCAGGAAGGGTAGTACTGACCCGGATCTGCAAAGCCATCTCTTTCTGTAAAAAAATAAAACATAAGATAAATAAATGATGTGTACTTTCGCGCCATTACTATAAAACCCCAAGGCTTGAAATTTCATGTCATAATTTATTACTATACTGTAAATAAACCAAGAGATATTTATTTATCACATAATTAAATTGTATGTTGCTTAGAAAGTGATTCTAAAAATTTACTTAATATTGTCCAAATAACCTACAAAAAAAAATAACCCAAATATGATTTGTAAACAGACTCTGATAACTATATATTTCAAAGGTTTCGAAAAACTGTTTTGTATATATTATATGTATTTATTTATTAAGATTTTGTTTGACAGTGAATAGGGGTTGCTAAAAAATGTATTTAATTTATATTCGGGTGTTGAAGCTTTGAGCGCCAAATTAGGAAGCTGAAGTAGGCGAAAGCCGAACACAGGGCTTCCAGAAGCTTCCAGCTTCCAGCCTTTCGCCTAGCTTCCACTACGGGAAAACTGTTCCACCGTACAACGGTTTTGTTTACATTTAGAAAAAGTAAAAAGCTAAACTGAATTTCTGATTTTTTTAACTTTAATATATATATATATATAATACCTTATTTTAGTGATCGATTGGGTGTCTTCTTTCGATTAGATGTACCTAAGTTAAAAATATATTTTTACCACCTTCATTGATGAGTGTTTAGTCGTTTTGCTTTGTTTAATAAAAAAGATTAAATTATTCACATTATTTAAGTTAGGTTAAAATATTTATATAATATGTTTTAAATAAAATGACCATAAACGAACTTTAACCCAAAAGTAAGCTAGCAATGAAAAGATTCACACGGTTCATCATTATTAGATTAACAGAAAATTTTGACATTTCAAATTCTAACCAAACTTATAAATTAACTCTTTGTACCTATGTTGTTTTAATGTAAACGGACTATGGATATTTTTCTTCATTTCAGAGTAAGAAAACGTTAAGGAAATTTACTTATTTAGGAAAATTGATAATATAAATATTGTTTATTAGTTTATGAATATATTTTTTTAAATCACGGTTTTATATTTTAAAGTAGGTATATTAAAATGGTCAAAGTTATGTCTATTAGATTATTTTATTTCTTGTTTTATTTCTATATTAAATGTGTAAAGGTGTACCTAATATTTTTAATTGTTTTATTTAATTTTGCTTTGTTTTATTTGTATATATATTAATGATTAATTAATATTGTCATCATGAACATAATTTGAAAGCTACGTATAAAAAATAATAAGTTTCTTACTTAAATCATCCTGTATTCCTAGACGAGAGTAGCGCCTGAAAAATAATAATTTTTAGTACGGGAAATTATTAAAAATTTATGTTAATCAAATATTTGGCAATAAACTATTCAAATTGCTTATTTTTTAAAATTGGTAATCAAATCATTTGTAGTGATTGTATTAACTTAGTGGCGACGGCTTCAAATCGGTACCATTTAAGTAAAGGTAATTTATTATACATTTTTAGTACTCAATATAAACTGGTATTTTAAATTTAGACGTGTGAGCAGCAGGATTCTCTTGGAAAAATACATAAGATTGCTCGAATGGCTCCTTTGTTGGAGGATAAATATGTATTCCATCAGAGATGTGAATCTACGAAGCAAAATAAAGTGATTTGACTCGAGAACAATCCATGAAATCTCTTGCCTGTGACAGAACGTAGTGAGCTGAAAAAAAACTTTGATTTAAGATGTAGTCAATGTTTGTTTTCCAATTGAGTTTATTATTCAAAAATATACCCAAAAATCTGACATAATCGGTTATTTCTACGGGATATTTAAAAGTTAACATTTTCTTAGTATTTTTTTTATATTAAAACAGCAGGAAAACGAATAAGAAATAAGTACACAAAGGCATAATAAGAAACTGAGTACTATGCATGTTTAAACGTATTTTTATTTTTTTAATAGCTTTTAACAAAGTAGCGATTTTCTTATTGACAACTTTTACGATTTATGTCACCCTATTCAACTAATATGTGCTAGAGTCAAGGGAGATGGCGGTGACGAAGCGGTAAAAATGGTGACGATTTGAACCCGTGACCGTTGATCAAAAGGGAATGGTGTAACTAGACTATCACGACCCCAAATCGATTGACAATTCATTCATAGTATTTATTTATATTCTTTTACTTTTACTGATATAAAACTTTTCACAGATTCATTTCAGAATGGGTTTATTTATTTCAAATCATAGAAATAAACACAGCTGTACTGTGAGAAAAGATACATTTACGGCCGTTTTCACCAATCCCACCATAGGTCTTCCCTAACTAAGGAACTCTTAAGCATAGGTTATTCTTAGGCAAACGTTTGACGTATCTCAATTTAAGGGACTCTTAGCCCTAAGTGAGGTTTGGTGAGAATGGTACATAGTCATATAGGACAGACATTTAGTCTAGTTAAGAAGGCAGCGAACAGAGGTTGTAGTGGTACCAAACGCTCATGGATACAATATTTTTTTATCTATAACCACACTAATCTGTTACCTCACAAAATGATACGTAATTAACAGTATTTACTAATTTATACGTAGTAAACAAACAATATATAGTCATTTTAACTGTTACTTTTAAGCTTACTGTTTAATTTTTGAGTAACTTTTTCCTAAGACGCCATATTTTGAATCTGCATTGGAGAGAGGCTGTGAATGTCGTCTGCAGTACAAGTCTTGGGAAACTGGTGGCTTCACATCTCCGTTTTCTTCGCGAGGGTAAGTCGAGTGACTAGCATCAGTTACTAAAACATTAAAACAAACGTATGTATCAACATACCAATTATTACAGTCTCTACTGTCTTGCCCATAATCAAACTGGCCTGTCTGGGCTCATACATTTTATTCTTTACCATCTTGTCTAAAATCGTACTAGTATATGTCTGGTCTCATGGAAGTCAATTTATACCGTCTTTTATATTCTCAAATTAACCTGATACTAGTCTCTATAATCTTAATCTAAAACAAGACTGTCTAATTTCATCAATTCTACCATTGACATGATTTTTCTTGGTAATTCGGTATCAGGAGATCGAGGTAAATACTAACCCAGCGGTCGCAGTTCAAATCCGCACTCAGGCATACAATTTTTAACACTTTATTACCACCATCTCCCCTGACTCAGCACAAGCACAAGCACACTTAGTCGAGTAGGCATACAAATAATTTTATAGTAGGTCTTTAGGATCTAGGTCATAGCAATGTTTCTTTTAAAAAATAGAAATTGACATATTTGTACAGCGTGATCGCTACCGATGTTAGGACAGAAAATGTGGTCCTTGTTTTATTTAACAAGTTTAAATATTTCATATTACTCTGGCCGAAATAAAATTAAAATTTTCCTACAGGCTACGCAGCAAAGATGTTAATTTGACTGAATTTATAATATTGGGTAAAAATAACGTCGAATTACGCAAATTTGGTTTCTGACAATTGTTGTATTGGCAAATTTCGGCACGAAATATTACAGATATATTTTTTAAGTTCAAGTTTGATTACTCTTCAACCAGACCTCGATCGAAAGTGAATGTTAGGGCAACAAGATCTACCGGGAAAGATCTTTCCATCTTTTATCGAATCTATTGTTTATGGCATTTGTAGTTTTCTAGTTGAAACTTGTACACGGACGGATTGACAGACGGCCGACAGACCAATAGGGGCCTAAATACGTATATGACAGTTACGTTACGTTAATTTAACGTAAAAATATTAATTAAAATGTAATATTTACCACCCTGAAAATTTGAACTTGAGCTGCCATACCTATGATGTGATATCGAGCTGGAAAAAAGATAAATAATTTTGTTTATTTAAAATTCAATGGTCAAAATAATAACACACTGCGGAGGATTTTTCTGCAGGTTTTAGTACCACCAAGGAAGGTACTTTCTTACTTTATTTCACTTGTGGGATAAATACAAATTATACAATTATACTCAGCCCTAATTCAAATTTTTATGGCTAAACATTTTAATAATAACGGTTTAATATTAAAGGTGGCAGACAGATAGATAGCGTTTTATATTTTATTTTGGTTTTATATTACTGCACCCTCAAAATGAATTATTATAGTCGGAGAGCCAGCTATGCAAATTTGTCTAGTATGTGATCCTAAAACATTCATATAACTTACATCATCAAAGTTAAGCTTTAAAATTTGTTGACGGTAGGCACGTAAGCGGCCCGAAGGTCCTGAAGATGGGGAGCTAAGTTTTTATATAAAAAAAAGAAAATGGATAATATATTAGTAATGTAAAGATAATAAAAAGTAATTATACTATTTTTAGTTATATGGTTAAATGTATTTTTAATTACGTAAAGATATTCCTCCATCTTTTAAAAAAAAAATTTTTTGTTTTCCTTTTTACCCCCTGGTTAAAGTTTTATACGCGGGCGACCGAAGTTTTAAATTTTACACAAAATAAACAAACCTATTTACGCATCAAAAAACCTATATCTATGATATAATAGTAAGAATATCAGTGGAATTCTTGTTCCTTCTTTTACGGATTTTTAGAAGTTTGTTGTGTTGCGCGAGTCTTAAAGCACGCGGGTGCGAGTCTCCTCGAGGGTGCCGTAAGAGTAAAAACGAAGATACAGTCAACTCGATAAGAACAAAAATAGGTCTATAAAAGCACTACGTCGGCGGATATAGTACGACGTTGTTCGAAAGTTTGAACATGCAAATGGAGTAATATTTCAATGTGAGTGTTCAACTGTTAGCGCCGGGGTTACGCTAGACATTGTTTATATACTTTTAACTTGTGGCCTTCGATATTGAAATGGAGATTTCAAATATGTCAAACGATTTGTCTGGTTTGATAAATATAACGAGAAAAAATACAGCCTCTAAGAAGAAGTGATAAAGTTGATACCAAGTCTGAAAGATAGAGGACTTCGAAGTATAAAACTCTGAGAGTAGAATTTAGTTCGTCAAAATAAACTTTAAACAACATTTTCTCTGGGGCCGTAATGTCGATCGTAATTTGCCAATGAAAACATACTTTAATAATATATTTCATATGACATATTAATGTAATTCAATAGTGTAAAAGTTTTACTCATTCAAACAAATAATACTACTTATACTACTTACTTGTAGTTATAATACTTAAGTTTTTTTGGTTACGCAAAGAATGCTCACTTATTGAAATTCACTTTAAACTATGTTGAAAGTTATTGAGGAACACGAAAGTTACATTTTATTATAATAAATAAAATTACATATTGAATTATTTAAGGCTACTACAAATTATCCTGCATGGTCTGAAATTAGCTTCGAACTAGCCAAACCAAATAACCTCGGTCAGAAAGATCATCCAGCTAAAATTAAACTTCTTTTGAGGAAGAAAAATGTCGGTTTCAATTATTGCCTATGGAATCTATAGTTAGCCTCTTTACCCAAACAGTGACTATGTTTAAAAGTAGATTATTTACTAAGAAAACATCATCACCAGCTATATCACCAGGAATATCTAAATATTGTCATTCAATAATTAAAAAAATAATATATCAAAATATTAATACAATTATTATGGTAATTAGATACAGATTATATATACGACATATATGTTAATATAGTATAACAATTAGGAAACTTAAAAAAACTGTTTGGCAAAAATTGAGATCTTTTAGTACTGCTTAGTTACTAATTTATTTTATATTTATTTAGGCTTACTTTTATTTTAGAGAATTCACTATAATATTGTTTGTTATAATATTATGTCTTTTAAAGTTGTGCACATTTTCGGAAAATAAATTGTCTTCTTTTATTTTCCCAGAAAACTTTAAAAAGAAATCTTTCCTAAATATCTTTCCCTTTACAAAAACCAACTAATTTTGTTTAAATAATGTTCTTTTTTTTGGTGGATGAGAGGGCCAAAAATATAACTCCTGGTATAGTTTTAACATAATTTTTGAAGGTTTCTATTATTAAATGATTTTTGTCATAATACTATAAAAAAATAGACATAGCTACAATATTTGGTACATTTTGACAAAATCACTTACATAAACATTATCCGAAAAATTAAATAAAAATATTTAAATGACTTCTTTCCGATGATATTTTTATTTTAAATGTTTAATTTCTTGGCCCCAATAAAAAAAGACATATTTTTGTTCCAGACAGGCAGACAACGAAGTGTCACCATAAGGTTTGGTACCTTCGTAGGGTACTGGTACCTTAAAAACGGTCGCCCTGTGATATTAGCATTGCCGTCTCTGTCTTACAAATAGACGTGAATACACCTCATAAATATATATCCTAAGAGCTTACGATGATATTGGATGTCCCATCGAAGATCCTACGGGCGCGAAGTATATCCCGGATACAGCCTTCGGATATGTCGTGACCAGGTTTTCTCTAGATTGATCCAGCATGATCTTCCTTTTGACACCGGCATAGACCCTGGGGCTGGGCGAACTGTCGCGGTAGCATCTTTGACTTGACGGTTGGTTTTTTTTGTGGACTGAAACAAAACGCAATATATTACCAAAATAATAATTATAATATAATCATCCCATATTAAGTGGTGAGAACATTTTACGGGTCACACAAATTTATATCATTGTTAATTGTTTATACATAGGTAACTATATATATAAGTAGTTATATAAATTAGCGAATAGACCATTAACGCTACACGCACACTAATGCCCCCTCTCCCTCAACACATACGTAAAGTCGAATTTATTTAGTTAACTTTGCTAGCGAGTGGGCTCGGTACGGTCGAAAAAAAAAACATATTTTTAATAATTATAATATTTGTTTTTTATTTGTGTAATAAAGTTTTTTCGCACTTATCCAAAAGTTCACAAACTCAGAAATAATAGTCGTCTTGAGTAGGTATGCAGTACTAAACACACACATAACTGTTTAATAATAACTTTATATAATTATCGGTAACTTTTCATGAGTAAGCTGTAGCCGATAAAGTAACAATGGCCAAAATCAATAAAGTAATTATGATTGAACTTCGTAGCGGTAGTCTTTCTAAGAATTTTATGGTACTCGGACCAATACATTCAAAAGAAACCCCAGAATTTAGACACCAATCTGATTTGTGTGTTTTTTTTTAAATAATTGTAATGACATAAGGCATATATAAATATTTTGGGCCCACTCACTTAGGCAAAATGTCCTAGAGTCAGGGGAGTTGGTGGTAATGAAGCGTTAAAAGTGGTATGATTATGTGCGGATTGGAACTCGCGACTTTTGGCGTTTTAAAAATAAGGATATAGCAATCCAAATACCATCTCAAACGACTAAAATATGAATAGAAAATTAAAACAAAATGTAAAAGTATATTAGGAGATCCGTTACAAATCGCACCCAGGCAAGCGTTGCGCTTGATCTCTGAGAACAGAGTCATATCAAGTGGGTTTTAGGTGGAAGTGAATCCTTACAGGGAGTATGAAAGTGTACCCGCCTGGATATGTACACCGTAATTAGAAGTGATTAGAAACCTTCCGTACTGGGGAATATAGGAAATTGGATCAGATTGCTATTATTGTGTATTCTGGTTTCTAATTCTCTCTCGTGTTGGTCCTTTGTTCGAGATACGCTGTCAGTTGGCATGCCATAGATAAAGTCGTTTCCAAACAGATGGGTGTGTATTATGTAATTTTATGTGCCTATTTTAGTGCGCAATTTTAATTTAAAAAAAATTGTTTTCTTTGAATGATTTTTTACTTTAAATATATTATTATGTCATTAAATGTCAGTTTTATATCATGTTATCTACATATTATTACGTGAAGGGAAAACTTTGTACCCCTTTTTAAGCATATTACAAAGGAGTGTGAGATTTGGCATAAGTAGTTAAAGTTTATAAGGAGAAGAAGTGCAGAAAGTACAATTTATTTTTAATATGTGTTACAAATAAATTAAATTGAAGAAAATAAAACGTTTATACTACTGACAGCTGATTGACAGAATTAGTTTCGAATTGTGAATTTTGTGTGATTTCAAATGTTACTTTTTCAATAGTCTGTCAATGTCAAGCAAAAATAATTATAATGCCATCTTATACTTCTATGAATGTCGTCTCATTTTTACAAAAAAAAATAAAACTAACAAATTTATTTAAAAATAAATACAAATACAAACAATAATTGTGTTTTTTTAGTTGCTACTAACATTTAATTTTAAATTTCATAGGTATTGCAGGGAATTAGGACAAACAACACACCTTAGTGACGTATTTGTACACGCTCGCAGCTGAATAGTACAAAATTAAAAAAAAAAATGAAATGATTATAGAGGTAAACTCACCATATTATAGGGGTATATATGCTAAACATAAGTTTAATGAGTTACGGTCGAATTTCGACCACTGGGCAACTGGACCACTAGTAATTCTTATTTTACAAAAAATACCATAATCGTCTTAAATTTAGGAAATAGTAGAGAGCCAAAATGACTACTAGTTTTAATACATCGAGGGCCCGGCATCTTGCTCAAATATTTGAGTGTTGAAGCGCGACAACTATATGTCTTGACCGATTTTGCTTGGGCGACCTAATAAGAACGTGTTCGCAAAAATATTTTTTACTTTTTTCAAATTTATATTTCAATGTGAAAACAGATGAGTGTAAATTTATAACACCAATTTACCTGTTTATACCTGGCAACCCGGTAATTGGGAGCAGTGTAAAATAACAACCTAACTTTTCCTTGCTTTGTGACCTCAATTGGTACTGAATTCAACAAGAAGTAAACAAGCGTAGAAATTAAACATTTAATTAACCCTTGAACTGATAAAAATAGACAACCTTGTTTGCGTATTATGTTTGATAAAAAAACCTTTCATTAAAAAAACAGATGAAGATCGATCTCAGTCGGGATTTTGTACTAAAAAAAGCATGTTCGAATTCGCGTCACCAACATGGAAAATCACAAAATAACTTCCATAAAAACCGAGTTGAGGGCTCTCAAAAGCGTTTTTTTTGCGATACCTAAGCGTGAGGTCTCATTTCAATGTGTACTCTTACAAGGATCAACTTAAGGACCACTTTAGCAAACAACTTACATGACAGCTATTAAAACACCCCTCCCCGCCTTTCTATTTACTGAATTTGTGATTGATTTAATACTAACTTCACCCCAATTGACTTTTTTTCAATAACTCTGCAAAAGTTGCGCTGTACAAACAAGAAGTTTTAATTGGTGTATTTCATGTTATTTTAGTTATATATTTTCTATGTATTTAAATTCGTTTAAAATATTTTAATATCATTGTTTATTACGTCATTACCTGTATTATGTACAATTTCTCCTGTGTAACCACAATAAATAAATAAATTAGTAAATAGACAGGTGCATTTTGTTTATAATAATTATAAAGTGGTACTGAATATTCTCTTACATATTTATATTTGCGCTTATAGATAAGTTTATATATATTAATGTATACTGGCTAGTAATAAATAAAACGTCCAATTAACCGCGCTGTCCTATGCTTGAAATTCGAATATGATCGCACCTAAAGGATCAGTGCTATGATAGTTTATACTACCGATCACCAGGTATAGTAGATTCTAATACATGAATGTATGCATAGAAGTTAAAAACATTATGCTAATTTGTCTCCGATTCATCGTTGTACGCTTACAAACATTTTTTTTAGGGTGCAATACAAAAATTATGCACGCAAAAGATCAATTATTCATTGTCTTATAGATACATAACAATGAATTTGATGAAATAAATTAATACACTCGATATGGATAAAACGGTATTTTTAAAGAATGTATAAACAAATCTCTAAAGGAGCATAATTTGTGATTGTAATAGGGCATATATTTAACATTTCCTCTCAAATACAACACATTCTTAGACAAACACAAACTTAACATCTCGCATCACACCCACACCCAGTTCACTAATAACATATTCTATATATATACAATATTACATTACACTTTTTTCTCCTGCTTACTTCACTTTCTTGTAGATAATATAATGTCATTGTAGCACAAAATATTTCAGTTTGGCTAACTCAACACAAGCGCGGCCATTTTGATAAACGACGGTATGATACGCTGTGGGTATTGAGCCAAATTACTTTGTGTGTGTTTTTTAAAATTTGTTAATATACGAGTATATGTAGCATTATATAAGCTATTCGGTGTAATTTATTTATTTATTGAATAAATAATTACAACTCTTACATTTCTTATAAAATAAAATTTCTACAATATTACATTTCTTTTTGAATAAATAATTTGAATATAATGTTACTGTTTTTAGATTAAGCTTTGGTTTAAATGCCTTATATTTACTAAATAAAATAAAAATAAACTTTTGCCTTGGTGACCTCATTATCGTTCTTGACTACACTGTATAATATATTTTTTTTAACCTTACAAGAACAATTTCTGATTCTTGGCAACGATACGTTTTTATAATATAAATATATCAAAAAGGTTTAAAATATTTACGAACAGAAAAGGGCATATTCAGGGCAAAGAGGAAAATGGACCGATTTGAGCCCAGATAAAAAAATAAAGGTTTACGGAATTCGCCATTAGTTTGATTCTTTGTTCGAGTGACCTAATTAAGGCGCCTACATACCTGAATGTTATCAAAATGCGAATTTTGCAGGTTTTCAAAGTATGTTGCATGCGTATTCAGAAGAAATACCACTAATCTACTTTACTTATATTAAATATCATTTATTATTCTAGGGAAATAGCTATAGAAAACTTCTTTAAACATTGTCAAAAAAACATAAAAAAAAAAACAAATCCACAATGTTTTTGAAACATCATTTTTTGATGTCGACTATCTCTGAATCCAGAATCATCTCATATATAATAAAAATATTTTATTGAAGAGAATCGAGTCGCGGAGGGAGTTACCTGTCTAATTTGCGATATATGGTATAACAACTTAGAAATAAAATAACAAAGTTGGCCTAAAATGGGTGATTTTTGTTTTAGATTTGATATATGAAAATGAAATTAAATGCCAAAATTATTTAGATTTTCGGAAAATATATGTTCTTGTATTATTAATGGAAAAAGAAAAAATTGAAAAAATGTATTCGTTATTTTTCTAAAAAAAAAACTAAATGCTATCAATATTTCATACAAAATGGTAGGCCGTGGTTTATGTTATAAACGCCATTCATGTCCGCTATAGAGTTTACACCTTTCTGTTCTTTGTGCACGGGCGTTTTTTGCTGACCGCGCATTGCAGCTCAGATTATTTTCTTAGTAATCCAATCAGTGCGGTTTTGGCCGCTCCAGTGACTAGACGTTGTTTCTGCGCTCGTTTGTTTTTCAATTTTCGTCGCGTATTTATTTACGTAAAAATAAAGTTGTCAAGACGAAGCGGCGTTGTTCATTCAGAAAGTCAGCAATTAGAAAAAAACAAGGATTACTCTACAGGAAAATAGGTTTGTATTTGTAATTATTACCATTTTATGTTTTTACTAATTTCGTAATGTGAATGAAAAGTTCAAAGCTATTTGCTATATATGTACATACCTATTTACCAAAATAGTAAAAAAAAAACTTCCTATGTAGATCAAGAGAATATAAATAATGTACTATTATCATCTTTTGTAATGAGAATTTTTAAAATTAGTATATAATATAAACAAACCTTTCTTAGAACTCTAACCTTGTTAGAAAGCTAACGACCTTTGAAATATCTAGTTCTAGGTCAACATAACTGGTAATTTTTTATTTTAATATAATTATGCTGACCCGGCGAACTTTGTACCGCCTCGTAATCAATACATGTTATGATATTTTATTATGTGCATTAAATTATTAACAAATATGCATTCTTTATATTTTTTTGTTGTGATTTTTTCTGATGTTTTAATAGTTATTCTGCTATTCGGGGCGGAGACAAATCCAACAAATCAAAAATCATAAAAATCGATTCAGTCGTGCTTGAGCTATAAATGGTATAACTATTATATAAATATATATATAGATTTACTATACTTTATACCTATTTTGAAATTCATTTTCGCGCGAAAAAAACCATTATTCCTAAGAAGTAGTTTTAGTCAAGGCCATGCCACGGCTGATGTGATATTTATAAAATATTGTCGTCAGGTGAAAGTTTGAAGCCGATGCGTCGAAGAATTTGACGATTCAAATTCACGGAATTTTGCGAGCGACTGACTGATTCAGGGTTGGCACATCTCGAGCGAAAGACATTATTATAGTGTGATCATATTATCTAAATACATTATAGTTATGTAGATAGATACTTGAAAACAACATATCTGTAGTGTAGTTTGCCTTTATTTTAGATACTTTTATGACATAATATTATTTATTTTAATGAAATTATTATACTATATAATCTAAATAATTTTAAAAAATTAAACAAGTTCCTTTTTAAACGCATTAAACGAGCTTTACTTCAGCATTTGTATCGATGTTATGCTATATAAATAATGTAAAAACAAGCGATTTGAAAACGATGATTGATTTATTATATTTTCAAATGTTGCAGATTACGAATGCAATCCCAATGTAGAGAAAACCAGGAGAGTACATTACATTGATGTCTTCTAATGATTCTTCGGCCAACGCCACAACGATAGTGAGTTAATTTAATTTAATATTTATTCCAAATATTCTTACACGCATAAAATTTAAGTTGAATGATTCTATTTTAAATATATATTTTTTTATTTTAGGCAAACCACAATCACTCTGATTTCATCAATGAAGAGGCTAGAGGATTGGCTGAATCTGAAACTACTCCAAATGTTCTTGAATGCGAATATGAGGTGGAGGTTCAAACATCTATTTTTATTATCTTTAACAATAAAAAGCGGCCAAAGCTTTATCTACCTTTGGGATGTACATGTTTTCGGCCTCTAGCACCATTCCTACTATTAACCACGAATTGCTTCGGATTCTCATTATCTATAATAACTTCCCGTTTGATTCCTAATAAGGCAATCCAGTGGACAATTTAAAAATAAACACTATATAAAAGTGACCATAGTCTATTAGTTAATAATGTCGACGAATTAGTTAATAATGCCCGAAGGGCCTAGCATCGAGTGTTATCATTTGATAAATTTAATTTCTATAGAAAGAATTAGAAGGACTGTTACGTGAAATACATAGAAATGACTCGAATAGCATTTACATACGGCGACAAACTAAATAAGGCCCGAAGGGCCTAGCATCTAGTGTTATCATTTGATAAATTTAATTTCTATAGAAAGAATTGGAAGGACTGTTACGGGAAATACATAGAAATGACTCGAATAGCATTTACATACGGCGACAAACTAAATAAGGCCCGAAGGGCCTAGCATCTAGTGTTATCATTTGATAAATTTAATTTCTATAGAAAGAATTGGAAGGACTGTTACGTGAAATACATAGAAATGACTCGAATAGCATTTACATACGGCGACAAACTAAATAAGGCCCGAAGGGCCTAGCATCTAGTGTTATCATTTGATAAATTTAATTTCTATAGAAAGAATTGGAAGGACTGTTACGGGAAATACATAGAAATGACTCGAATAGCATTTACATACGGCGACAAACTAAATAAGGCCCGAAGGGCCTAGCATCTAGTGTTATCATTTGATAAATTTAATTTCTATAGAAAGAATTGGAAGGACTGTTACGTGAAATACATAGAAATGACTCGAATAGCATTTACATACGGCGACAAACTAAATAAGGCCCGAAGGGCCTAGCATCTAGTGTTATCATTTGATAAATTTAATTTCTATAGAAAGAATTGGAAGGACTGTTACGTGAAATACATAGAAATGACTCGAATACCATTTACATACGGCGACAAACTAAATAAGGCCCGAAGGGCCTAGCATCTAGTGTTATCATTTGATAAATTTAATTTCTATAGAAAGAATTGGAAGGACTGTTACGGGAAATACATAGAAATGACTCGAATACCATTTACATACGGCGACAAACTAAATAAGGCCCGAAGGGCCTAGCATCTAGTGTTATCATTTGATAAATTTAATTTCTATAGAAAGAATTGGAAGGACTGTTACGTGAAATACATAGAAATGACTCGAATAGCATTTACATACGGCGACAAACTAAATAAGGCCCGAAGGGCCTAGCATCTAGTGTTATCATTTGATAAATTTAATTTCTATAGAAAGAATTGGAAGGACTGTTACGTGAAATACATAGAAATGACTCGAATACCATTTACATACGGCGACAAACTAAATAAGGCCCGAAGGGCCTACCATCGAATGTTTTTATTTGATAAATTTAATTTCTATGGAACAATTGATACAATTGAAACAAAACATTTCCGCATACGAAGTTTTCTCGAAGCGTTCTGTCAAGCTTGCATTTGGAACGGTTTTCCATCCTTTGTTAAAAAGTGTTATGTCCAAAAATTGTATTTCGTTATAATATTTCATGTTTGTCTAGTTAAGTTTGAAACAACAATTAATTAAGTATCTTTATTTTAATATTTTAAGTGGTGGTTGACATTTTTACAATTAATCAAAACATACTAGCAGTTTTAGAGGATTAGGCCTATGAGCAATGCGTACATGTTTACGAAAGTATTTTTATATTTGTCTAATTATAAGGATTTTTTTATTAAATATTTGTTCTAGAGTGCATAAAATTCCAAAATTCTTTAATGTGGTATTAAAATATGTACTAGTTTCCATGTATTGCATGTTTATGGGGAAACCTGTAAAAACGAGTGGAATTAGTGGTTTTATTTGTTATGTCAGTCATGTTATAATTATTATACCAATGCAAAAGCAGTAACTCTGCTTGTTTTTTTACTGTATAGTACGTTTGTATATTAAAGAAAAATATATTATTTTGCCACTAATTAACGCATTACCTCAAGGTCCACATGGAAAACTGCGTTTCAAATTTATTTTATAGTGATTTGGAAATTATGAAAAAACAAGATAAGAAAAATCTTTTTTATTTTTATTGTTACTTAAAATAGTAACAGAAATAAATATTTACTACTGATTTTTTCTATTAAATTATTGTAGTGACCATTTGTTTGCAATATTTTTCTTATTATATTATTATTTTCATGCTTTGTAGTTTTTGCTTTGGGCTTTTGTTTGTTTTATAACTGTAACAAATATTTTTATTTTACCTTGTGCATATTAAATACTATCCAAATAATTAATTTGCAAACAAACCATCGTTGCACCCCTGATTCCAACTCAGGCGTTGTTGCGCATTATAATACGTTTTAATTATTGCATGATGTAATTATCAATTCGTACATTGTTTGAGCAACGCTCCTATAAATAACGAATTTTTATTTGTTTTTGGTAAGTATATCTTTCTTACTTATTATTTACACTTAATAAGTGTAAATTACTTATCACTTACATTACAATTCTTAATAATTGCTAAGTTTTGTTTCCTGCTACAGTTTTGAAATTTGTGTTTCAAAATTTAATAATTTTGTTACACTGCCTAAATTTGTTAGATTTTGGTGGTGGTGGTTTAGTCAAAGGTAGGCACTATAAGTAATCGTTTTACCGTCTAAATTTACTGAATTTATATTGTACTATATTTCATTTACTCTATAGAGAAAGTCATATTGAAGCTTACGTTATTCTAACACATTTAAGATAACTTAAATTCGTTGTATTATCTGATGAACTATTTTTATTTATTCATGAGCCGTATTGTAATATTTATCGATTTTTTATTAAACTCATTTAATAATTATGAATATTATGTATATAATGTAAATAATGTACTTATATTTTGTAAAGACATCGTTGTTCCATACTTTGTAAATAGAAGTAGATTATTGTGTAACGTGTATAATATACTCCATGTAATAATAAGAGTGTTTCAAGACTTTAGTACTAAAAGGGCAGATATTGAAACAGGTATTGAATGCTGAAACAGGGTACATATTGTCAAATATCGGCGGCAGCGCGGCGACAAGTTTGGAGCCTCGCTTCGCGTCGCGACCGTTTTATTAGAATGAATCCCATTGGCTAAAGATTTTCGCTCTGCGGGGTTTGAAGAAGGGACTCGGGGGGTGGAATACGGGCAGATTCGGGATTTTGTTTTGCCTCTGTAGTCGCCTTAATGCTTAGATAACAAAACTCGATTAATTTAAGATTACAGGAGAGTTTCAGTTCATTAATGACCTATATCCCTTTAAAGGTTTAATAGTTTATAGAAGGGCCACCTCTCGGCTAATCGATACTGGGGATATTGATGTATGTATGTGTTAAGGAAATAAAATATTAAAAACCATACATACATATATATGGAAAATCAAAAAAAACACATTTCTGTACTTTAATTTGACTGATTATATGTTGTAGTTTCGCAGGTACTGCATAGAAACCGTATAAATAATAAAAAGGAGTCGAGCTAAATTAATTTAAATATGAGCTTAATACTTACATCTAAGTTTATGACAAGTTCTTGAGCCATTCCAACGTTGCGTGAATGGTACGGCTGATCTGAAACAATACACTAATTATTACTCTTTAGCTTCTATACATACATTCATGTATGAGAAGCTACTATCCCCGTCCTTTGGTCGTCTGTCCGTTGCATCTTTCAACTCGAACAGTACAAATGCAAAAGAGTTGAATTTTTACACGTAGGGTGATGTTACCCAAGAAAAATGACCATAGCCGTTTAGGTGACATCGAAAGCTGGTCGGATAATATAGATATTTAAGAGCCAGTATATCGTGAGGTGACCTTGAAATTCTGCCTTTGCAAATGGTGTCGGCCACGTGCACTTCGAGCGTCCGTCGACAACATCAAAGAATAAACATTTGACAGTTTTTTATTTATATTAAAAATATAAGGCAATTTAAAAAAATATAAGTTTAAGGTTTTCCGTAGAATTTTATTGCGGACATTTTTATGTATAAATTGGGCTTACGTCACATATGTAGTTTGGTTTATGAGAAGTTTAAAAAATAAAACTTAACAATTTCAATATTTTTTTTATGTAAACATAGGATTATTTACTTAAAAAACCAGCTTAAAGGTTTGCTAGAAAAATGTTCAGTTAATCTAATTATATTTTTTATATATGCCTGGTATGAAAAGCTATCTTGGCAGTAGACCTCAAAAACATGCATAAAATGCAATTCGAGTGCATTATGGCTCTTAACATAAAAGTCAACAAATATGGCTATTGAAACGTTTTATTTATTGCTTGTCAGTATAAATGAATATAAAATTATCTATGAGCGCGAATAAAAATATAATTATAATAAAATGAAATATAATGTCTGTGTATATTTATTTATATATTTATTGTGGTTACACAACAGAAATTGTACACAATACACAAATTGTACAGTACAGAAATTGTATTTTAATGACGTAAAAAAGAAAAAAGTTAAACGAATTCAAATAAACAAATATATTAAACGAATCCAAATAAATAAAAAAAATAAATAGCAAAAAAAACCATTTTAAATAAAAAAAATACAACAAAAATAACATGCACTACACCAATTTAAACTTGCTGTTTGTGCTGCGAAATTTTTGCCGAGTTATTGAAAAAAAAAAACAATTGGGAGAGCATTTTATCAATCACAATTTCAGTAAATAGAAAGGCGGGTTTTTTACTATCCCAAAATTTGCGTCTCAAAATTTATAAAAAAAACTGAAATAGTGTTTAAATTCATGACAAATTGAAAGAATATCTTCATACCATTGTACTGGTAGCAGTTTTTTTTTATTTTAATCTACTAAACACAAAAGTTGAATCCACAGACAGGCACGTGTAGTTTGGGGGACGCCTGTAGGACAGGTCTATAACATAATTTACTTATTAACGTCTGGTTAAATAATTTACTACTACTAAACAATGTATAGAAGCAGTTGGTATTAAATGATAGCTTCAGGTGTCATAGCCATTCTTGTTTTATTAAACGGTTGAAGATTTATGACCATAAATAAATCACATAAATCAGGATAATTCTTTTCATAATGTAATTATATTTAGCTTTAAACTGGTAATTAAATAACATATAATATGGTGACCCTCTGTCCTAAACATTGTTATTTTAATAATTTTTGTTGCCTAATTTTAACAAGAAATTTTATTTTTGGTGGTTGATACATTAATTACTAATTAAATACCTAAAATAAAAAAGACTGACATTGTATTAGTATAGAAGAATTTCGTGTTTTGAATAATTGAAGAAAAAACAGAAAAATATATCTGGCCATTTTAGTATAAAAACGGTAGTGTTGTATGCAGATTTTCGGTTTCCATGCAAAATGGGCAAAACTATAAATTACGAATTTTCTATTTGAATATAGAAAATACAAATGAAAACTATTTATCACTTTTAAAATTATTAGGGTTTGCAAAAATAACTTAAATTGGTGAATCCCGTAACACATTTTAGTAAGCACTTAAATTTTCTATGTCCATACTGAAAAAAAATAATGAAATATAAGTTAACAGGAAGCATACAAGTATTTGTTTTATTAAATATTCAATTCTCTATTAATAGGCATTTTTTACCATGTTATTACGACACATTCTACCTTTCTGACTACACCTAACTTATTAATGGCATTTTTGGGTTTCCTCATTAGCATGTTAATAAATACTCACGGTGTATGCTGGTACATTAATATTTTGGCTTTATAACGATGAGACGTCCTCTGTGGCACGCGGGGTTCATCGTGATTGAAGCAATCTGCCACGTGCTCGTGGGATGAATCTCTGTCCCTTGCAACTGACAATAAATCTTTGTAATAAAATTTTAATATATTTTGTAATTTATACTATTTGATTTAACGTTACTCAGGGTAATAAGACAATTGTGTATTAATAGCTAAACTCAGTGTTACAATTTATTTAATTTACCCATTATCACAAAAGGTAAGTATTACACTGGTAATATATATTTTTATATTGGAATAAAATATATAAACAGTGTCTCAAGACAAATCCTGATAAAAATCCAGCTGTTTAGTCCTTAGATTTCAAGTATTATTTGTGAAGACAGTCATACATTTTTTTTAGGGTGGGTGGTCAAAATCCGTCATGATATCTAAGAAAAATAATTGAAAACATATGTGATAATAACAAACGGCTTTTGTAACAGGTTATTTGTTATGCGCCAGATGTCACGCGCCGCGTCGTAATTCACTAACTGGCTGAAAGACTGGTAATTTACACCACCTTGTAAAAAAAATATTTGATGAATTATTTTCGATTTTATCATATGGTTTCTTACTCAAAATCGGGAAAAAACCCTTGGGACCCTTTGGGCATACAAATGCATATGTATGCCTACATAATTGATAATAGTTTCTTAATAGCATAAAATAATGAATGATATTTTTTTACAGTATTGAAAAATTTGGAAAAGTAATATTTATTTTGCCATAAAGCGTTGACATGGTCTTAAATTAAAAAAAATGTCAACTCACCGTTGGAATGTGATGAGTTAATCACTCGTGGGGATAATATCTCTTCTATTGGAGTACTGTGCTGGAAATTAATAGTTACTTCTATTTTTAGAATACATTTAGAAAATTAGTAAGTATTTATGATATATTGAAATAATTTATACAAGGAAATAATTTATACAAGGCATTTATTACAGGTTCATTATGATTACAATTTTATATGCGAAAGGCAATGACCAAATAAATGAAAGAAGATCAAAGTGAATCTAAAGAGATCTCTTAGAAGCTACTAATTTATTCTTGTCGGCAGACTTTTAATCTAATGCAGCATTTTATATTAATGATTACATCCGTAAGTAGGATAAATATGTTAGCTTCGTCCTGGTTCGTTATATAATAGTAATCATGCATGCACATTACTATTTTCCCCGTGATTGGCTTTGATGTGATCCAAGCCAACTCAGTTAGTGTGGACTCGTGGTGAGAATGGCGAATAATAATCGATCAAAAATGGTCTTCTAGCCAGAATTTGCTGAAGACAGATGCGCTAAAGGAAAATTAGCATGAGTAACGTAAAATCAGACAAAACGGCCTAAACCCACTCAAGAAGGAACGAAGCCATAATTAAGTCAAAAAAGTACGCAACTATATCTATACACTTATAACGATGGCCAACAGCTGCTTCTCCTTAGTCTAACCGCGTATTTATCATGAATGTTGGTTTCTGCACTAAAATAATAGCATTCATGATTGGGAGTAAATAAGTTAAGCTATTCACCTACTTTTAGCTTTATAATCTAGGTTTACCTTTTCGAACCTGAAAACTTGAGTCATGGCTTTCATAATTGATTGGTCAATTGTTGGTCCAATTATATCACGAAAATTATCCAAGAATGAAGGTTCTTCTTCGGACTCTGACTGAAAAATTATGATAGGTAAAACAATTATTAGATTTTTTTATTCTTAAAATACTGAATATTCGCATTTATACATGATTCGCAATAAGTGTAGTAACATTAAAATATTTTGCTTTTACTTAATTTGCTTTTTGACCGATTCTAGATTACTTTTTATATGATTAAATAATTAAACACCGAAATCAGTCAAAAATATAAAACATACTCAATAAAAAAATCCTTGGTAGGAGAATTTGATACCGTTTCATTTTTGCCTACACTTAAATCTACATAATGTAATAAAATTAACGATTTAACTATAAAAAATAAACAAAGTATTACTTACACTAGGAAGATTCTTGAAAATCCTAAGGTTTTTTAAAATTTTCTCTACCGTAGGACCAAGAACATCTTCGTGAGTTAAATTAGCGATTCCTGAAAAAAAAAATAACTTGCTCATTTGATATGAGATCTTTAAGAGTTCTTTCACAAACGGTATAAACAAAAAACATATGCTCATATTTACCAAAGCCCATCTGATGAATTTTTGCGATAATGCTATCATTTTTAAATTCGTACAAAGTTTCTAAATTATTTACAACAGATCGTAGATGGTTTGTTTCGTCTTTCACTTTCTCCAAAGCGACTTGAGCATTCTCTTCATGTTTGGCAGATTCGGCTTCATCTATTTTAGGATCGCTTTCGTTATCTGTTCCTTTAATTCTGTATAAAACCTCTGTTTTACTGTTAACTTTAACGGGAATTGTTTCAAAAATTCTGTCATCAGTAAATTGTCTATCTATGAAATCATCACTCTTCATTTGTAATATAGACTCTAAATCTGCTTTTATTTTTGATTCGCACTTTATAACTTTAGCGTCCCTTATTGGATATGATTTTATTTGTATGCATTTTTTAAATGAATTTACCGTTTCTGTACTAGAAATATCACTATATATTTTTGTAATGATTTCAACTTTTGATTCATTTCGATTGCTATATTTATTTTCACGAAATTGTTGAGGTATATTATTTATTCTGATAATATTGTCATCGTTTCGTTTCAGGTGATCGTACTCGTTAAAGTGATCGATTTGTTTATCAAACTGATTTCGATTAGTATCATTTAGGGACATCGCTTTTGGTTCAATGTATCTTGAAGTTGACGTTTCAAATATCTTTTGTGATTGTGGAAAATCATCATTTGACGATTGAACGTAAACGCTGCTCTTCATTTTCAATTTATTTTTGATAAGATTACTTGTGTAAACAGGTGCTATCGTAAAGGTAGTTTTACCTAAAAACGATCACATTAGAGTTAAAAATTATAATATTTTTATGTAAAACTAATAACCAAATAGGTATATTACCTGTGTTAGTCATTATCTCATGTTGATGTTTTGTTACAAACGCAGAGTTAATTTTACAGAAAACATTTGATTTGCTCCGTGGTGATTGTCTGTGAAATAACAACAAAAATGATGTTTTTATAATGCATTCTTTGTACAATGTAAATAAAGAATAAACAGTCTTAAATTGAGTTTCTGTCAGACGAGCACTTCAGTCACTGTGGCAGGACAAGTTAAATTTTCTTTATACTACTATCAGATGATTAATAAACGTCGCTTATGGAATTGAAACTATCTGAACTGTTGTCTCCTGGTGCTAAAAGCCATAGTCCGACAATTATTTATATGGGGGTAAGAATAGTAAAACGTATTTAAATAAGCAGAAGACTATAGGCTTTAAGCCATGGTAACCTTTTCATGATCCTATTCGGGTATATAAGCGAAAAGTCGTCAAAATAATGTACTAATAACATAAAAATATAAAGCGGTATGCTAAGGTTAAGAATATTTCATTAGATGTGAATGATAAAAACAACTTTAAAGAGAGTACTGAGAATTTTTTTAGTATGTATTCGGTGTATTTAATAAAATAGCTTCAGGGCTACATAACCTCCTTACACGGGCCTAAATAGGTCGCAAGAAAGAAAAGAATTTACTGACATCCCACAAGTACACCTTTTAACCTATTGGATTATTCCAAACAAAAAAATAAAATATATAAATATAATAAATAATATAATGAAAAATAAACGTCACTTATGGTGGCATTGAACTGAACTGACTGAACTGATATAATATTTATACAATACCTACGAATATTTTTATAATTTATATTTTATGCAAATCATAAGTGTTGTAACGATCAGTTTCTCTAATAAGTGACTTTTCCAGTGTGGTAAATACACTTAAATGTTTTTTAGTGTTGATTCTTTAGCATATTTATTGTCTGTTCGGCAAATTTCCACTCTCTATGACTTCATACCAAATTTTCTTCATGCTACCCATTACCTAATCATTTGATTATAATTAAGAGGGCTGTCATCGCATACAAACGCTGTTCCCAATTTACAACGTTGTTATAATTTGGTACATTATTTCTTATATTGAAAGAGTTATTTTTTTTTCTATTCATTCTGCAGGTAGAATGCTGAATAGATAAAAGTAATAACATTTTGACTAAATTTGGTTTTTGTGTAGAAATTTGGGCACTATGAACACTTTCTTACATATTCTTTTTGGAAATTTTTCCCAGATTCTTTGTAATTTTGCATTTGAATGAAGTGATTGGTGATTGTGAGGGGGGGGGGGGTTGTCTAGACGCTAGTTAATAGCGATTGACCACTAAAAGGTATCTTATCTTTAAAAGTATACAAGAGGTTTATCTAAAATGTTAAAAAAAAGAAACAATTATCCAAAAAACCAAGGCTTTTTTTAAATTTAATATTATGTCAATCACTTACGTTTCCATCTGACTGCTAGAACATTGTGAAGAATCTCTACAAAGCTCATCGGAATCTGGCATTTCTTCGCTTGATGTGTAATTCGTGGGTTTTGTCGAATTACCTTTGTAAATCTCTGGGTTAGAGACATCGAAGTTGTAAACTGCGACTGTATTGTTTCCGAATATTGCTCCGTTGGAGGTACAGTCGGAGTGTTTATAAATGACCTACAACAATTAATTCAGATTTGTAGATCGTTGGTTCATTACAACAACAAAAAACATTTTCAAATTAATAATTACCTCTGGGTTCAAACTATTCCTACTCTGCGCCTCGGCTAATCTTATCAACTCTTCTTTCGTAACATTTTCAATTGGCTGTCCACTGCGCAAGCGCTCGATATTTGGATAACTGATAAAGGGACCGATTTGTTCTCGAAATTTCCGTAAGCTGCTCAGTGGCGTTTGTAGACTCACACTTCGCGAGGCTGGCCTGGCGGACTCGGTTCTTTTTAGAAGTTCAACGCCACTGGAAATGTTATTAAACATATTTATGATATAATCGTACATTTAATCTAATTAGCAATGAAAAAATCCCGAAAAAATGGTTTTCAAAAATCATGAATTACTTTTGATTTTAGGACCTTATATTTAGTATTCCTTAGTTTAGTTACCTCATTTAAGAAAAGTTTGTACTGGAAATAGTTACTGCCGCATCATCCTAGCTAAATCAGTTCATCGGGTTTTATTATTCGGTTAGGCCAGCCATTAAGATCTTCGGGTCATGCATAGTCGAAATTTATATCAGTTCCATGGACCACTATCAATTCAAGTTTTATAATTGTGTAAATTCTCATGTGAACGAATGAACGAAATATTATTTAAAAAATATACCGTGCAATTATAAAACAAAGTCGGGTTAGTTACACCATTTATAAATCAAGAACGGCTGGACCGATTTTTATAATCTTTATTTGTTGGATTTATCTTCACCCCGAATAGCAGAATAACTGTTAAAACGTCGGAAAAAACCACGAAAAAAAAAATATGATGAAAATTCATTTTCTCATACTATTTGTATGAAACGGCTTTTTTTATGATATCTCGAGAACGGATTGACCGATTTCGACGAGGTGATGATGATCCTGAGGTTAAACTTTGACCTGAAGGTCCTAGAGATAGGGAGCGAAGCGTGACGCAGGCACCAGGTGTCCCGCGTCACGCTAACAACTCGTTCCGCTGTTCCCTGTACATACAGGCTGTTCCGAGACCATTTCCGATAAAATAAATCCAGGTAATTGGCCCTACGATTTTAAACATGATTTGTAAAGACGACCTATCAAAATTCATCATGGTTTCCGAGAAAAAAGTGAAAACTTTACGAAATAATATTTAATGTATGTGACAAAAAATACACAAGCGCACGCGGAATTGCCTAGCTTTTATAGTACTGCCAAACGACTCAGGATAAATACTAGGCACTCACGCGTACGGGAATAACTACGAATAACTAAACTTTTAAAACTCTTTGTTTATTACGAACGGAATCAATGTGATATTTTATAAAATCTAACGCAACGTTGACTAGTTCGCACGGTTACATTTATGTCGGTGGAAAACGGATCTCATAGCAGTGGCACTTTCGATTTTTTGTATTATTCAGTCGAGTAAAATTTCTAATAACAGAAAAATAATAGAAATATTTATTGATTATCCAACCAAATAACGCAGTCTCTCGGGTCTTTATTCGCAAATCTCCTTGTTTTAATCTTGTTCATAGAAATATTAGGGTTGGAAAGTAGGACTTTGCTAATATTCTTGCTATTTGTTTTCGTTGGTTTTTTTTCTGTCTTAATATTATTCATTGTATAATCTGTAATCATTAAATACAATTATTTGTTTTTTATTCATAAAAGGTGGCACAAAAGCGCCTATCCTAAAAGATCCTATCTGCCTTTTTTATTGATAAAAACTTAGTTTTTTTTTTCATACTTATTGTTGACGATAATTCATATATATAAAATAATTGCTATAACTTGGTAACATACAAATATTTTAGTCCCTGCTCAACTAAGCCAAATTTTCTTGTGAAAGTCAAAAAATTGTGGCGAAGCGTTGAAAATGGTATGACGATAATGAGCGAACTCGAACCCGCAACCTTCGCAACAATAGTCAAACGACCCAGGATTAGACTACCATTACCTTTTTTTCATGATACTGTCATTCATTATTTAAAAAACCGACCACTCGATTGAATAGCTTTGTTAATAATCAATATACGCATTGAAAGTTACTAAGGAATTTGAGAATAAAATTTATAAGATTAAAGAAATATAGCTAATAAAAGAAATACATTTATAGCAATATAATTATACTATCGATTGGTTTTAAGATGTGTCGATTTATCTGATTATATCGATATCGGAATAAAATTATCAAACACAAAAACATTACAAAATATAACCCTTCAACAATAGTTTTCTTATTCCTAGCTTTCTGCCTAAAACAAATCGTTCCGTCTCACGGGCATGATAGCTTTTGTGTTTTTTGCTCTTCATATATAACTTAGTTTATCCAGCATGGTACCTATTTATCAAAAATAAAATGAATTAAACGTCACTTCCCCCCCTAAAAAACCAACCTTCTCGTTAGCTCGCTTACAAACGTTACGTCAAGTCGAACTACAAAAAAATATAATTTAAAATTATTATGCCTCAATGTAATTATTTTGTGCTTTTAGAAATAATGTTTTGTATGAAGTGTTATTTTTTCAAAATTGACTCAAATTCATCTTTCTTGTAAACAATAGGTAGCTCAGAAAATGCATTTTAAATGATTTATTATGCGAAAGTTTACGGTTTATGTCAGTTATTTTTTATTTATTTATAAAGCTAGAAGATAGAAATTAACTTCTTCCATATAATTTTAAACTGAAAAAGCTTTGAAATAAATTTGCGACCATTTTGTACACTAATGGATTAAGCCCAAGGTTTGGCCCATTTTGTTTAAAAACTCCACACAGCAATCAAAAAGAGGTTCAGCGTTTCAAATCAAACAGGTACTTTTTTATATTTTTTTTTTAAATTTTAAATTAGGACTTTATTTATTGTTACATCGTGACTTTGCCGTAGTGATTACCCGACAAGTCACAACGGTATTCCTTCGAATACCGTTCGTTACCGTGAATATGGGATTATAACTTATTATGGATTTGTAAGTATTAACAATGTGAAAATAAAATCTGTTTTAAAATATTATAAAAGAAAGGTCCTCTTCCCGACATTCACAAGGCTCTTCGTTATCATCTTTGGTGATTTGTGATTTTTATGAGAGTTTTGTTTACGATGGCAATCTCCGTAAAATATTATATTCTGAAAAAAAATGCTATATAAATCACAATAAATAACATAGCTTAAAGGGTGTTTTTTAAAATAACTTTCTTGTAAATTTTCAGAAACTTTTTGACACTCGTATCAGATAAGGAAAATAAAAAAATGGCGACCTTTCCTGCTTGTATTATTTATACAATGAATCCTTGGAACATTTTGCTGTAAAAAAAGCATTATAACTATATCTCCTTGTATCTACATAGATATAGATAATATATACAATTATATAGATAATATAGGTATATATATTTATACGGAAGTAATGTAGGTATTCGTTTTAACATCGTGTACACAGCAAACGAATTACTGAGGTAGCAATTTATTAAATATGACTGATATACTGCATTTTGACAAAGCAAAAATGATATTATTATTAATTTAGTTTTTTTATCTACTCACTATCACCTCTTAAATGAGTTCTGAAAGCTATATTTATAGTATGTGAAAATAATAATGATTTTAAAACGCTATGATTTTGAATAATAACTTTAGAAGTTTTACCTTTTAGAAATGTTTTATTTTTTCAGTCTGCATAAATAGGCAGCGCCCATAAGGCAAGTTTAAGATTTAAAATGCACTGCGATGTTAAAGACAAATTATAAACTAAAATAGTCTGTGTTAACCTTTATGCCATGTTAAATGTACATGTTTACCATATTTTCAGTGCCGGCTTAAGGTAGTGCGGGGCGCGTAACAATTGTCATCAAGGGGGCCCCCTATCAGGACTCGAAAAAAAAACTCGTTTTAAACTTAGAGATCGTGGTAGTGTAGTTAGTGGTTAAGGTATTGTATTATTGGCCCAAAGGTCGCGGGTTCGTATCCACACATGGGCATACCATTTTTAAAGCTTTATTCATCTCCCCTGACTCTAGCACCATATCCCATCCCAATAGGGCCTCTTTTATCTACAATAGACTTTACAAATTCGCATATCAGACACAGTTAGAGCGAATCCGCCCCTCAAAGGAAAATTCCCTCCGATGGCGACTATCATTTTCATTTTTTCTCGTACGTCTAAAGTTTGTGTGTTCTAGCAACCTATACCTTATTTTATTCGCTACTCCTAACTTCGCATCTTCTTTATACATATTTTTTTGGTTTATATGCGATCATATAGATAATCGGTGTATTTTCATGGTCCTTGTGCACGGGCGTATCTCCTTCCAATAGTTATAATTAGTTTACTCACGGAATATAATATGATATTATCTAATATCGAAAAATTACTAATATACGAATTTGAGCCGGAAATTAAATGCGAGATTTGAGGGAAACTTGGATGGCAGTCTCGAAATTGTTTACTTATTATGTGTGTCGACATTATTAATAACATGAATAGATTAATAGGAGTAAACACGAACTGCCTATATACATTTTCATACGTAATTTCATACATAATTTGTACGTAATAACTTTGATTTAAAAGTAAAAAACCTATTTTTATAGTATACCAACCAAAAACAATGATTACCACACCTGATACCAAGTGCTTCTATTTCATAAACTATCCATGATGTAGTATTCCGAACTGCTACACCCCTAGTTAAAAACAATTCGGAAAAAAGTAGCAAAAAAAACTTTCAAGCTTGAATGGTTATTTTTTTGCAACTTTTTTAGTGATTATTTTCACGCAGATGGCAGCTTGTATTGATTGCAGTTTGGCATGTTATTTTTTTTTTTTGATTTGTTGTTTCATGTCAATTTTTAAATAGACAATGCTGGAAAGTTATTCAGGAGAAAATAACCATTTAGGTTTTTGCATGCCCTTAGGTTTCCGCTTTATTCAGGACTTAGATAACTTATTGTGTTTATTTAATTATTTATCTAGACAATTACCATATTAAAAAAAAAACAAAAAATAAATGCATTAACTTTAATAATTTCACATAAGGTTGTTTTATAATAATAATAGTTTATTGCATAAATTATGGTATTACAGCGATTAAAACAAATTATTGAAAATATGTCAAAACGTACCCACATACAACTGTTTGCATAATTATACCGTTTAGGTTTATCAGTATTTTACATTAAAAAAATCAAAAATCTTAATCTAGAATTGTACAAGTTTGACATTTACTAGGTCATATTTTAAAATTAATAGTTTTTAAATAATCAAAATAATGAAAAGCTGAATCATAAAAGTCAAAACAGTCATTAAACAAAAAACATTTTTTTTATTATTAATTTAATAATTATTTACAAAAATAATGATTACGTAGGTTACTTTGTACATACAACAACGACAAGTGAAATATTTAGGTTAGGAAAAAATCATCGACATCATGAAAGCATTTACGGGTCAGCCATGTTTTCAACTTATGTCAAAGATTGTGTCATTAATTTTTTCATGCGTTTTGCCGTTATTAAAAAGTCATCATCAGATATAAGTCAAATACACAATTAAATCAATTATACAATTATCTAAATGAGAATATTATATAATATTAAATCCATCAGTTTTTATTTTAGGTAAAGATATTCGAATCATCTGTGTATATTGGTTTATAAATTGTAATTTTGTAGGTTTTGGTGAATTTTCTGATAAACGAAAATAAATATATAAACATTTTTTATTACATTTACTAATCTAATTTTATTTATACTAAATTTTATAATTGAACATTTTATAATAAAATTAAAATTGCGCCGATTCTATTGCAACAAGGTCTAAATACGTTTCAAATTGTCACCCGCCCTATCAAAATAGCTTATCCTGCTACTTCATGCATGAAGTTTTCTTTATGTGAAACAAACTAGTCAATAAAAACATAGTAGTTCACTTTCCGCTCGGAATTGCTAGGGAAAAGCGTAGCGTGGAATTTGTTGTTTACTGAAAAAATACAGTTGAATGCGCTTTGTCCCGGGTTACTACTTTCCCGTAAAAACATTACTTTGCCATACTGAAACGTGCGGAGAATATCTTCGTGTAAACACAAGAATTCAAATAATGGATTTCATGGGAAGTCGTAACATGCAGTTATTGACCTTATTTATTATGCCTTTAGAGTAAATTATCATAAATAAATATATAGTAAGTAATTAAATATAAGTGACTAAACTTGTTTTTTATAATACCGTAAGGAACGATTTTCTCCTTTCTACGTTTAAATATTTTAAAAAGTAATAATTTATTTGCTATTTGGATAACCGCTTAAAACTTGTAAGTGAAATTTCATGAACTGTTTAAACATACGTTTGTTCGTGGTTATAGACTAAACCAAAACCTTCAAATATAAAAATTTAACTCATTGGAATAAAGTTTGTCAATTTCTTTCAAATTATTAGAAAATTAAAGAATAACTATATCATCTTTCGAAATTTTCAAAAGCAATCACAATGCTGTGTGATTCGATTTTTCCATGTAAATTACAACAGATTAAACTTTTTACTTTCTAATTATATAATTATTTAAAATTCGAATGTAAACATTTTTTCCTAAAGGCGACTTCGAATTTTAATAATGGTAACGATGATTATTTTCAGTATGCAATCAAAGAAAAGCTCAACAAAGCTTAGTATCGACATCCCGAGTCCGAGACTGATTATTTGCCCATATCCAGCTGAAAAATAAAATATTAGAGTTCATGTAATTGATTTCTGACTGATTATTTTTCACGACCAGCAACGACAGTTCGTACGGTGCGCGAAATTGTCAGGAACTTCTGGCACTTTCTGGATTTTCGGGGGTTGGGGGGTGTTGTTGGCACTTCTTTGTTTGTTTTCTCGACCTTCGTTCGTAATGGTAAGTAGATAGTTTCTCAGATGGCTTCTAAGCAATCTCATCTAATTCCACTCAAATTAAAAAAAAAAAAATATACAAATACGATATATTTTTTTAAGTAGTTAAATATTGTAGGTTGCCTCTTGTGTGATCGAAGGTTAATTAATTCAGGTTTCATTTAAAACCTAATAACAAAAATAAAAGAGGAGCAGGTTTGGGTGCCATATTTAAAAAAATAATAATTAGAATATTTTTTAAATTAACGTTTTAGTTAATACATATCACAATTATTTCGTGGAAGGCAATCGCAAAATATACCTTACAGTAGAAATACAAAAGGAATTTTCAATTTTTTGTGTCATATTTTTAATGCATATGGGATAAACAGTCCTAACCTAATCTAACCTAACCGATGAAAAGACAGATGTGCGAGTGATTCCTTACCCAAAAGGTCAAACCATTCCAGAACAACCTGAGTGGTATATTTGGTACATCTTGGACTTTCATAAAACACAAAGAGAGTAGCTCTGTCGGTGTGATTGGCAATGTACCTATTAAATAAAAAATTGTTCGTTAGTTACAATAGCAAATACCTTCGAAGGTACTTAAGATTTCCTGGATTCCTGAAATCAGGATGTCATTTTAACCAAACGCTGCTGTGCAACATCTGGACTATTTAAAATTACAAACACACTCATAAAGTGATCGTTTTGCCTCAAGAGGCATTAACTGATATTTACAAAAATGATTTTTTAACGAATTCACATAAATAAATTTGATAATTTACATTTTTATTTTCTATTTTCCTCTTTTAATATTTTTTATTTAGCTGGGTTGGCAGTTAGGACCTGTAGGTGGCTTTAATGGCGCCTTCGGTGCGTGACGACTCGTGCCTGCGAGATCAGAAGTCGCGACTCAACTTTAGGCCTTTCGGGCCATCCGCGCTCCAAGATTTGGTTTTTCGTAACGGCGCTTTTGGCGCCCGTCAAACCGTGCCTGCGGCACTCGGGAAACTGAAAATATTTGCGTTGCAAAATGCCCAAAAACACCTTTCTCGCATACTACCTAAAGAAATCCCATACAATCTTCACCTACAATCTTCCCTATTTCACCCTCTTGCGGGGGGTTTGTTTATTTTAAAATCAGCCTTTGTCCTTCTCCAGGGTCAAAGATTTTCGAATTTATATTATAAGTATAGTAATAATTATACCTCTCTATACCTTCTCGTACCTCGTAATTTACATCAGCATTTATTTTGTACAAGTTTAATTGTAAATTCGTAATACATCATTTTCTGGGCGGAGATTTATTATTTGGAATTTGTGAACTTCCTAGTAAGTACTACACAATAAAGCCCGCAATTCTCATATTTGTGTGCGAGAGGGTATATAAATAATTATAATCTCTACCATATTTTTATGTGGTAGAGATTATTTTACGATGCTCGATTGCGCAGGGAGACCACTATAAAGTGTGTAACTTCTACTCATTAAGCCTTTCGACATCCACACCTGGATGTGGGCCACTTCCAAATTTCCTTGTGTTTCTCCATTTGGGACGCTGTCTGCAATAACTTGTCCTTCGGATGTCATCCAACTCACTACTGGATGATGTTTTTCGGCTGCCTCGTGTTGGCCTGTCCTGCCACGTGACCTGCTCAGCGTCACTTCTGGCTGGCAATGCGTCGCTAGCTGTTCGCTACCTTCGTGCATCTTGAAAAATGCTACAAAATAACGGCGGCTCAAAATAATTGCATATCACCTAGGTCATAGCAATTATTTAAATGAAATAAAATAAAAAAAACAGCATATTGGTTTGAATACCTTTTATAAAAGTCAAGTTCCAATATTTCCACGCTGTCAATGTTAGATTTAATTGAATATTTTGTCTCGCTACATTCAGGCAGGCAAGAACAGTTCGAATTCGTATTAATGCCAAGAAATTTTAATCCCGTGAACAAAGCTGGAAACAAACTTATAATAAACTTATTTATTTATTTAACAGGTAAGCATACAGCGAAGTAGTAGCATATAAATTTTAAATATAAGGAATTTGTAATAAGGCGAATTAAAGCTTTAATGACATAATAATAATTGAAAACTGGTATATGGTATACATATATTTTAGGCAGTGTTTTTTAAGTCAAGCGTATATATGGGTGTTTTTTTTAGAGGCGTGGCTTTCAATCTGGCACTACTTTTTTCGTAGTTGGTGTTTTTGACAGCTGTCACTTGATTTATGCTCAGTTTGGTTTGCCATTTCATAATGAATAACTTACTCCTGAACAACGTTTGCAAATAGTGCAAATTTAGAAAAAATCATTTTATTTTTTTTTTTAAATCACTCTAAAATAAAGTAAAAATCGCGTCGTGGGTCTGTGGCTTGGCCTCCAAGATCGTGCGATTTAACACCGCTGGACTATTTTTGTGGGGTTATGTGAAGTCGCTTGTCTAGGCAGATAAGCCGGACACGATTAACGCCTTGGAAGAGAATATTCGGCGCGTTATTGCTGACATACTTGCTGCAAAAAGTGGTTGAAAATTGGGCCTTTCGGCTGGAATTTGTTCGAGCCAGCCGCGGCGGCCACTTACCCGAAATCATTTTTAAAACATAATGGCAAACCCTTATCTTTATAATAAAACTAAATTCTTAGCCATAACATCAAATTATATGCGTTTTATCTCTTCTTGAAAACCACGCCTCTAAAATATAAACCCTATATAAGCATATCTGTTAATATCAAAACTTACAAATAATAAACATATCATGAGTTACAATAACCATTACTAATAATATTACCCACTAAGAGGAAATGTCTGAATATTAAATTCAAACAAGGTGGATATTATCTACTAAAACATTAAATTTATATTGTACAATAATAAATTATGTATTTTTTGTAATATTGAGAAGCATTCGAGTTATGTTTAGATTAACTTTTAGTAGGGAGATAGCCATCTCAAACTGCTGTTTGATTCATAAGTCCTAAAAGCCATTGTAAACCTCAAATATTACCAGTCGGATATTTGGCCTAACTGATATACAGTTGGATCGTCAAGTCAATAGTTAAAGGTACTCCCACGTGTAATTTCACATTTTTAGCTTTTTGTATTGCCACTATATATTTTACTAAAGACTACGCCGTTTGAACTTTTTTACAATGACGTTCACGACAACAAAATACTGCCGAAAGATTTACAGCCAAGTTTTGCATTATCGTTGTCTAAAACTACTGATTATTGGTATTCGATTTGGTTAAAAATATGTAAAAAATCTTACGGCCATTTTTTTGTTGGCATTCGATATCAATTAAAGTACACTCTCGATATTTAGCACCTGAAACAAATTACATTTTAGGTAAATGTACACATTTCCAGTTATAAATTATATTAATAATATCCACATTAGAACTATATTAGTCAGTATTTTTGTACTTAGATAGATAGACTACAATGTTAATAAATATATAATTCACGTATGTAGAGCAATTTTATAACATACATACTAAACATAAAAACAATAGATATAAACAAATATTATTATATTATTTTAGAAATTGGCGTTTTCTCGTTATTTAGGCCCGAAGCGTATGGAAACAAAAGCGTCATTCTACAACAATGCAAAACAATTTACAACAGAGCAAAAAATACTGTCTTTGTATTTTTCGAGTTAGGTATATTATAATACTGGCTGAAAAATATTTTTAAATTTAGTCTCTATATATAATCGAAATATAGCTGCTTTTGTTTCAAACCTATGGAGGAAGCTGGGTTTGTTTCAAAATCGTCAGGAGAAATTTGGTTTTGTTTCGTCCTTTTTTGATGATGTCAGGTGGAGAATAGAGATGGCAGATGGAAATGCCGTCTTTGTTACGAATTCAGATTTTTCATTTGACTGGGTTACCGCCGCCTTTGAACCGCAAATTTAATAACGTTTTGTAGCTAATAAAAGACTTTTCTTTTTAAATGTCATTCATAGATTATACTGGAGGATGCCGCTTTTGTTTCTAGACGTTTTACTGATGAAGCTGGATTCAAAAAGTGTAAGTAAAATGTAATTTTAGATCAGTTGTGTTAATATAAGTGTAGTTTAAAAACAATAGGAGAGTAGCTCGATCGTTTCATAAGGACATCGTCGACTGAATTACGTAATAAAATATACAGGATACCCTATTTATTTATTGGCCAATACCCCTACTTATTTTATTCTACTAATTTATTTATTACATCATATTAAGCATTGAACAATTTATATTTTTTTAAAGCAGTTAGCGACTGTAGCATAGAATTGTGGTTTCCTGCCTCCCTAACTAGTTTTCATTACCTAATGGGCCACACCCCTCATCTGATTTATATTCGAATAATATTTAAAAACTATATAAATATAATTTATTAAATATACAAGTAATTTAAAAAACAAATAATTATTGGATATACTATTTTACGATAATATTTATTTATTAAATATCTATTATTATTAACTGTAATATTATATTTTCTGTTATATTTTCTAGTGTTGTTTACTGCCTTCTTAGCTAGACGAATCTGTATCAAGGGAGGCATATTGTTTTATTTGCGTCATCTGGTCGATGCTGTTACTATATCAAAAACTAAATAAATTAAATATTATAAATACAAGGAAATTTGTTAACAATAATTACATATTTTGTGATAAACTGTTGTATACATACATTTTATTATATAATTAATAATTTATATAAAACAGTAATATTTAAACAAAAAGAAATAAATTATTATAAAAAAATTAAAGAATAACACATAAATTAATTATTATACATAATCGTATCTATATTTTAGGTATTGTTTATACATATTGGCCTTTTAGAAAACTAGCACCTAAAATTTACAAAATTATAGACAATAATATTGGCAGCGATACTACAGCATTACGACAACGAATTATACAACATAATAAAATTGTGACACAATGGGAGAACAGAAAGTAAAGCATTTATTAACTCTTAGATCTCTTTAAACATTTAAAATTAATTATTATTACTCTTCTTTTCACACTAACACATTTCTACAAACAAGTTTATACACATATACATTTCTTCATATGAATTATATAAAAACGCAATATACGAGGACGTTCAATTTAATTTAATTTTTCTGTTTATCACTATATTATTTACAGAGGTAATTATATTAGTCTTTTTATATCGATCTCTAATGTTATTAGAATTAATTTATGTGTTTTCAGTTTAAAATTAGTAAGTAAATACGATTTCAGAACGGGCAACCTAGTGAGATGTAAATTCCATTTTATGTGTATACGATTTACTGGTCGCTTGTTGGTTACATTAATTGGCATTGAACTGTTACTACTGCTCTGTACATATATGTAAATGTTTTGGTTTATACGAATAAATAAATAAATAAAAATACCTAATCGTATATATTACCTATTTTATATTTAAAAAAACCTGTTTAAAGGAGGGTACGGGTCTACATACTAACGAAGTTTGACTAATACTCGGTCAAAAGTAATAACCATAGACAAGTGAAAAACCAATAAGCAAGCAGATTGGTTGTAAATTTTCTACTCTTTTTCAGCATTCAATCCTTGGCATTGGACGCCTAGCTTTTTGTGCCTATGTATCCAGTTGATTCGTTTTGAACAACTTTGTAAAACGAGATCGTGGTAGTCTACTGGTTAAGGCGTTGGACTATTGACCCAACGGTCGCGGGCTCAAATCCGCACATGGTCATACCATTTTTAACGCTTCATTACCACCATCTCCCCTAACTCTAGGATAGGCAGATTTGGCCTAGTTGAACAGGGCCTAAAATAATTGTATATAACCCAGGTCATAGCAATTATTTAATAAAATAAAGCAAAAAAAAAATTTTTCTAAAAAGACAAAAGAAAGAGTCCTAAAAACATTTTACAGTGTGGTCACCTAACAAAATATCAGACCTCGCGACATCGCGACGTCGCGAACCAGTAACCGACTGACTCCACGGGGCACTGTACCTACAAACTTATTGACGACAATGAACGACGGGTAGTTACCCTCGCGCAAGTATGAAAGTAGTTCAGTTTCATGTTTGTGCCAACAAAGCGGTCATTTTTAACGAGCTAATCGAGCAGTGAGATGCAGAATACTAACGCTTAGTAGGATAATAGAACGGAACGCATCCGCAAAGGTCGTTGATCTTCTTGATCCTGCATTGGGTGATGCACGAGCTGAAACTGTAGCGGTCGGCGATGTCGAGGTTGACCTCGTCGTAGAAGTAGCACAGTCGCTCGCTCCAGTGCAGCCTTCGGATGGATTGGGTGCTGTCGAAGTACAAGGGTAGCACCTTGATTGACGCCGATTCGTTAACTTCGAGGGTCACCGCTGGAGCGTGGCTATCGACATAATCATATGGATCGGCTATAATAACCTGTCGACAAAATTACATCAATTTGTAATATGTACCTTATTTATTTTAGGTAGATTTCTTTAGGACCTATTGCATATAATATTTATATTCAATGATGTCCTTTTAGGGGGTTGATCTATATCGACAACTAAATACAAAAACATACTAATTATAGTATTGATAAAGTATTAAAAAACTTTGTTTTTCTTCTTAGTACGAATACTTCGCGAAACGCGCGCTCGGGGGCTCGCTGACCAACCTAGCAACTCAAACATTAAAATGATTTCGAATTCGTTTTTCTCTTAATTGGGAAACATTTTTTCAATATTCAACCCCCTAATAGGGCATCAGTCAATTTAAAATCAACCTGTTTAATGTAGGTATTTTTTGTAGTGGTGACAAAGTTGTATAAATAAGACATATATATGCGAAAGACTTTACAACCTATTCCATGATGCAATCTCGTCATTATAATGTTTTTATACTACTTTCATGCTCCTCAAATAACGCTCTACATTCACCGATACCACGGTTGCAAAATTATTATAATGAAACTATTCGATAACTGCTTCGATAAATTGACTCTGAATAAGTCGCAATTCAAAGTGCTTAGCAATGATTTATTATGTAAAAAATAAACAGGGCAAATTAATTTTTCTAAATTCGTGTAAGTAAATATGGTATTAATATATGGTATGGTATGGATATAAAAAAATGGTATTTTAATATTTCTTACTAACGTTAATAGTTTTTGTTAGTAGAAACCCATTTTTAGTTTTACACAGGTTTTTATTGTTCAATCTAATGTATTTTTTCTATGTTACTGTGTAAATATGTTGTTTTTTTCAATAAAGATAAATTAAATAAATAAATATAATGCGAGAAAGTAACATTATAATTAGTGCATGTAAATTAATAAATACATTTCCGTGAAATGCTTTAAATTAAAAATCTATTTATATTAATATAAATATAATAAATACATAATTAACTACATTTTTTATTTAATTTAGAAAATATTTATTTTTTTTCATTAAAAAGGTATAATAAGAAATATATTAAGCATGTACAGTCTTGTATTTTTCAACCAGAATACTTAAAATGCCAGGTAGTTTTTGTGTAGATAATATACCAGTCTTCAACTTTAAAATTACCTAACACAATACAGGCAAAAACATTATAATATATCAATAGTTACAATTAGCACTTATGTATATAAGTAGGTTCATCATTGTTTTATTTATATTATGAATATTACTAAACCAACAATATGATACGTTAATACTAACTAACCTTGGCCGAAATATTCATTTTTGGATTAATGTAATCCCATGATTCCAATCCCAAAACGACATTTAAACCAGAGAAACTGAAAATATCACAGGACCAGGTTATTTAATAATTAATAATCTATATATATATATAATTGTATAATTGAGTTGTAAAGTTATTTGACTTATATTTGATGATTGTTTTTTAATTGCGGCAAATCGCCTGAAAAGATAAATGACACAATCTTTGACAATATTGAAAATTTTTGAAAAAGTTTTTAATTATTTGATAAAGTGCTGGATAGCATAATATTTATAAAGGTACTAAAGAGGTCCTGTACTTGAGAATGCAGGATGTCGGTTTAAACCCAGCGCTGATCATCTCATTCACCAGCAAAATCATCTCATTTCACCACCATCCTTCATCGTAATCACAAATCCATTATTTTTATATTTTTTGTTAAAATATCATCTTTTCCTTGTTTCATCTAATTAGATGGTTACATAATATTTGACAATATTTTACACTAAAGAGGACAGGTGAGAGTTAAAAATGCATTTTTATGAAACTCAGCGCTGGGTTTAAACCGACATCCTGCGCTCTCAAGTACAGGACCTCTTTAGAACCTTTATAAATATTATGCTATCCAGCACTTTATCAAATAATTAAAAACTTTTTCAAAAATTTTCAATATTGTCAAAGTTTGTGTCATTTATCTTTTCAGGCGATTTGCCGCAATTAAAAAACAATCATCAAATATAAGTCAAATAACTTTACAACTCAATTATACAATTATATATATATATATATATATATATATATATATTGTGTACATACGTAATATATACATAGAAATTAAAAGTATATATGTAGGTATAAAATCGCTACTAACAATCCTGCGTTTGCTGATTTTTCCACCGGTTGATCTTCGTCTTGTTCCGTACTGAGAAAAATATTAACAGGTGGTTAAAAAATTAAAATTACAGAAGATTAAAAATGAACATCTTTAGTAAAATAAAAAAACTCACCTAATAAAGCGGTCATTGGCCCTGTAGTTGAAAACGCAACAGAATCCGTACGCAGTTCTGGTGAGAGTGAAATGCTCCTTGCAGTCAGTGACGTCATTGAAAGTGCACCATTTAATAATTTGACTGCAGTTCTGAGCGGTGTATGCCATAAGTTCCAGGACTGAGAACTTCAGTTTTTGATTTATGATTCTAAAAAGTTCATCGTTGCTTTTTTCCACTCTGACCCAAGCCGGCGGTAACGGAGACATGTCGTTCAACACGTGACCAAATTTTTCAATTTCTTCATCCGGTATGCCGTCTTCTTTTCTGGTTACACAAAATGAAAAATGTTAAGAAATGTAATAAGAAAATTCTAAGGGCACTAATATAAAAAAATAAGGTACTGAACTAGAATTTTTACTATCATTCATCTACCCTACCCATATTGTGCCAAGATATAAACGCTTAAAATAATCTCTATGTAATTATTACCAAATTATTTTGACATAAAAATAATAAAGATTATAATTCCTTAAAAGATTTCCTTAAAAAATTTATGACAATCTTGTACATTCAAATTAATGATTAAAAACTGCTTTAAAGTTGTGCATTCTTTTATATATTTTTTTGCATTTCCTAAAGCTTTACCAATTTAATCGCAATCTTCTGTCACTATCATGGCATTTATACATAAATAGTATATTCCGTTTTAGACTAAAATAAAATTTATAATCTATTGGTATCTTTCATGTTGGTACTTATAGCCTTAACTATCTTCAATTTTTCATTTTAAAGATATGACAACATTTTCAAATTCGTTTTTATTTTGAATATACGATAGATAGGTTGTATATGTACAATTTGTCCAATAAGATAAGATATGATTTATTTTCTAATATATACAAAAATGTACATAGGAATGACACAATAACTTTTAACATACAACAATGTAGATAGAAAAAATAACCGATGAAATAATAAAATAAAATTGCACAAATAGATTTTCTAAAAACAAAATAAAACAAATTTAATTTAACAAATCAGAGAAATAAATATTTAAAGAGATCTAATAAAGTACCAAAAAAGCACAGGAAATACAAAAAACAAAATTTACATAAATATGATTAAAACTAAAAAGAGAAACTGAAAAGAGATCAATTAAAACTCTTCAAAACTATAAAATAAGTTTTATTTTCTCTGGTCCGTATAATATCCGTATAGATTTTTTTTATTTAATAACATATGTGATGATACTTACAGAATTTGACGAACGACTTCATAATCAGCCTTCGAAACTTTGTTAGCGTTACATATCGACACGCTAGGGAAAGGTAGATTATTAACGGAATAGCTGTTTGCTTCGATCTAAAGTAGAAAAAAATAATAATGCGTAAGTTCATTTTTTTAATATTGAAATATTTAACAGTTATTTTGACCCAAAACAATTTCAAAATTATAAACGCTGAGTCATTCCGCGTCTAGCGGTAAGGAAGGTACTACGGTGGTACTGGTCCCTATATTCTCAGCTTTTGCCCCTCTGCGGATATCAGAAAACTTGGATTAGGCATATGGTGCGAGTTCATTGGCACGAATAGGTGTTGTTGACACCTACCTCTTTGAGGAGAGCTCGCTACTCTAGTTGATCGATAAGCGTTCCCTTTGGATATATGCGTTGGTTCTTTAATTTCATTTTAGCACTTAGGATAGTTTAAATACTAATCTGTTATACAAATAACTATTAAGATTGTAAAATTATTTGTGTTTTAGGTCCAAAAAGTAAACAGCTTTATCTAGCCACACGGCTAGAAACTAAACTGATTAATTTGTCATTATTTTGTACACACGTTAATATATATTTAAAGTATTGGGCGGCTGAAGATTTTTACGAATATTGTTACGGTATTTCTCTATTTCGTATAAATTTTGGTAATCTTAACAGAAAGAGATAGGGCGGCATGGAAAAGTATCCGGGGGAAAAAAACCAGCTTAGAAACAGAAAGAAACTTACTCGTTTAGCCTAACCACAGATCAATAACCTAACCATGGTATATACCCTGCAATATACTTTACCGCCAGTTTGTAGAAGACCTGCCAGCAGACTGAGGTTCGAATAACAGATCCAATTCCCACAATATTGGAATAGGTTTAACTTTTTTACTAAAAAATATACGAAATGTCATACCCACTAGAACATGAAAAAAATATATATAATCTAAATGTGTAGGTATTCTTACCGAAGTTACAGTTTGAGTCTCATTGTATTCGTTATGCAACAAAAGCACCATATATGAGCATAATATAAGACTCAAAAGAACTCCGCCAATCCAAATAAGATACTGTGATCCAGAAGTTTTATAAAAATATTTAAGTCCATGAATTGAAGATTTTAAGCAATATTCTCTGACTATGACTTTAACCTCATACTTCCAGTTCATTTTGAGGTTTTTGATAACTCGATTTATATTGACATACGAGTTGATAATGTTGTTCGTAACAAGTCTACTACTACTGAAAATATAGCAAGTCCCAGTTCCTATTGAGTCTCAGTCAGAACTCTCTAATCCAAGAGCCAGTATTTATAATGCAAAAATTAGGTTTTATCCTACAAAAGAAAAAAACTTTCTTCTTTGCACCCGAATTTATCAGACATTCTAAAAATATGGCCATCCAAAACGCACATCGAATGTGCTAAAAGTGCCGGAGGCACAAATGGAGATAGGAAATTGGTATCACAAGCGCGTGTAGTCTGGGGAGAAGATGCCTTTAATGACGCTTGTAGGACCTAGCTGTAAGGTGTTAGGTTCTGGGTAAATAATTTACTACTACTAAACAATGTATCGAAGCAGTTGATATTATATAAAAGCTACAGGATGTCATAGCCATTCTTGTTTAATATTTTTTTTTATTATTTTTTATAAAAACGAAACATTTTATTTCACATCATCTTTATAGCGTGTATTATGGTAATGTAATATGTTATAAACATATTTTTTAGATGACAATTTATATTCTAAAAGGAACGAAATTTCATAATAAAACAGTTCCATTAACACAGTACAGTGCAATTGGAAACTTTATTAAAAAATATAACTAAAATAATTATGTTGCGGGCTCTCCCTCTCTATTTTGTATATACACATAGTTAAAACCCTTTCATAAAAGAAATTTTGGTTAACTGCAATCTAGTCTATTATTAAAATGTCATTATAGTAGGTGCCACATATGATTTTTTATATTTAAATACACTTTAGAAATGCTTTTGAATGAGTCAAGAGCCATTTCAATTAAAAGCGCATTAGAAATAGTTTTGTTACTAATGTTGAATTTTAGTGTCAATTAATGATTGATTTACAAAAATTGAGTCAATATTAAACTTAATGACTCCATTTATTTAGTTATTATGTACAACCTAATGGATACATATAGCAGATAAAATTTTACGTTCGTTGGAAATAGAATAAAATAATATAATAGGAATGGAATGGTATGGGAATGGAATGGTTGGAATAAAATATTTAATATACGAGTTTGGTGTTTCCTAACATAAAATTTAGTACTGTGCAGAAACGACAAATGAAATATACACCAGAAAAGAAGTCGGTTAGTCAACTTACTGTTTCTGTTAAATATTTTGTTCAATATCTAGTTAGAATGTGCCAATACATATACGTACCTAAATCCAAATTTAATTAGATTAGTAATGGTGGATCACGATCTTAAGCCATTTCTTTTGCACGTGTAAAAAAAATCGAATTAAAAATAACTTAAAACACATTTTAATAAATAGACACATTATTATAAATTTGCCGATTTTTACAAACGAAGATCACACACCCGTCCTCAGGAGTGAGTTCGACAGGTCCGACCGATACGAACTAATGCCGGGACCTGGTACACTTGTATTCCGTTGGGTTCCTCGACCAAAATTCGTTAGCCTGGGTAGTCTCTCGAAGAAACCTCGTATTTAAGGCACCGTCACACATGACTTCAAAATCGCGGTTATGTGTCCATACATTGTATCAGCGCTGACAGTGAACGACAGTGAAAGTTTAAAAACAGTTTTGATTTAATACCTTGTAGGGTAAATAGAGAAGTAAAAAAACTCATAGCAATTGTTTTTTTATTTAAATATCTAAAGATCTTTAGGTAAAGTATTGGCATATCGAATCCACCCTCTAATTTGACATATTTTTTTAGCTTCTATAGATTCATGTATAAGAAGCTACTATAATAAAATAGGAAACACGAAAAAAAACACTTCGGCGCGCGACAAACCGTGCCTTCGGCACTCGGGATGTGTTGCTTCGCTCACCATCTTTAGGCCTTCGTGGGTGCGCGTACAACAATTCAATAAATCTAGGCCCTGCGGTTGGCCAATTATTGTTAAAATTTGTCTAGATTTTTTTTGGCAATTTTTATCACTTTTTTTTGTCAGAAACCTTCGGTCGTTCGCACAATAACTCACCAAAGTTTCATCATAATCGGATGAATGGTTTAGGAATGCATAGAAGTCGAACAAATAAACAAATATTCATTTTTATATATATATATGATAACATATATTAAAAAAATCTTCCATTAAATTCATATGAACAGTTATTTATAATATTACAGGTGTTAAAAATGTCACTGTCATAGGTAGTTATTACTCTGTTATACAGCCAATCGCCGTCTATTTTGTTGGTGCATACAGATGCGCCTTAATAGATTTTTTAAATGTTATTGTTTTAATTTAACTGTACTGTGAATGATTTTGTTTTATTGTTACTGATACGAGTATATTTTGTTTATTTCAAAAGGTACGCTGTTATTTGTTATTAATTTTTTTTCAGAAACTGGGAACTCTACTTACGAATCAAAAATGGCGAATTAAATTTAATAGAAGAAGATTTTACAATGTAGCAACGGAATTTACAAAGGAAACATCCGTACATGGTCTCAGATACATCGGCAGCGCCAAGGAGCTCCCAGCCATGAGAGTGTTTTGGGCGATTCTCGTCAGCATCAGTTTCTCCTTTTGCGTGTCTTTAATGGTGCTTAACTGGACTCGATACAAATCGAATCCTATCTTAACAACGGTAAACATATTTCGCGACACTTACTCGACGTAGTGGCGTGTATTAAGTGTACTTAAATAGAAGTTTTTTTTTTATAGATTGGAATGACAAACTACCCGAATTCATTTATTCAATTTCCGGCTGTTACAATTTGCAATGAAAACAAAGTTTACAAACCTGCCATGAATAAAATAACTGATATACTGTGAGTGATATACTATCCCATTTTACTATTGTATGTTGCCGTAATAAAAAAACCATAGAATACAATAAATAATTTCACTTACTTGGATGAAAACTAAAAAATGTATATTTTTGTAAGTATTTTGCGGTAAGTGTCTAAACAAACCAAGGAAAATAATGGTATTGATGGCACGTAAGACGTTATTGATATTATATTAACTTTACGAGTTTTAAAAATAATTTATTCGAAACGCCTAAAATACGGGCCAAAAATCTATTGTATTTGTATAGCGTAATGAATGAAAATTTCCATTGTAATCTAAATATCATTAAAATGTTATCATTTGATTTGTACTTGTAATTTGGACGAGAATAATCAAGTAGGATTAGGAAGAAGCGAAATCTTCCTTAAGACGACGACGCATATAAATTGTAATTTTCGAAGTCTCTTATTAAAAGTTATCGTTAAATTTATATTTCACAATCTAGCTACTTCTAAAGAAAAGTGGTTCTGTGGGATGTAATATTAAAAGTTATAATGGGTACGGGTTGAAATGTTGATGAAGATAATGAAGGTCATACTCATACGGCATATGATATGATATGAATTATCTACCTGTTGCTTTACTACGCATATTCTCTAAACTTTTAGAGAAGATTATTGAGATACGATTGCTTAATTTTCTCAAACACTATGAAGTACTTTCGGAAAACCAATACGTTTTACGTAAAAACAGATTCACACAGCATACCATTCACAAGTGCCTCAAACAGTTCATAAATGTAGTAACAACAAATAAATGTGCATTTATTTTTTTTTACCTTAGCAGAGTCTTTGATTGGTAAAATTGATTTATTTCTGCTAAAATTGGATCACTATGAAATACGAGGGATAGCAAATGACCTCCTGAATCAAATCGATTAACGATAAATTTAGAAAAATTATAACTGTGTCAGATGGGATGTCAATTAATATATAGACGTACCGCAGGGATCTATTTTAGGACTACTCTTATTCCTTACACACTTAACGATTTATGTGTGAATGCATCTAATTGATGAAATGATTCAGAAGACATCAATAGTTTAGCTACAAAAGTCAACTCTACACTGGATGTTCTTAATAACTGGTTCATGGTAGTAAAATCTCTTTGAAGTAGAATAACACTATATTAATACACTTCAACCCGCATAAAAGTTGACCACACATGCAACATCCCGTTGCAATGGGTGACTGTGTTAAGTTCCTTGGTATTATTTAGGCAGCAATTTAACTTGGAAAAATGTCATTCCTATACAACTTATGTTTGTTTATTGGAAATAAATTATTATTATTTTATTTTTTTTATTTAATTGTAGTCCTACAATTATAGCATACCTACTGATGAACAATAATCCTTAATCTTTAGTATTAAAATCTCTATTTAATTTCATGAATTTTGTCCCGGCCGATCCGCTTCCAGCGGATCCGAAGACCAGTCCTCTTCAGTCGGGACACAGCTGGGTGGCTTCTGCTGCCACGTTCTCAAGGTGGACTGTAGATCCGAGCTTTCCAAGAGTCAGTCTCCTCAAATCAAGCTAGCCTGATTTATAATGCAACGAATTCAAAAAGTTCAAAAATGATTAAAAGTCAATAAAAACAGATTTTGAAAGTTATCACACTATTTATTCAAACCAGTATATTCAACGGGTCGTAAATCCGTTGAATAAGCAAAAGGATATTGTCTGAATCACAATTTAAAACACAGAATAAAGTTCAGTACTAATTAAATTAATGCGAACAAACATTGACAGTTTATAATACAGTTCTCCGAAATGGTGACAATTTGTGACTATTTATTTTATGAAATAAATGTCAGATTGTCTTCAATTCACTCACCGATATGTAGATTTCAGCCTAACTTCTCAATCGTTCACTAAACGAGTCTCGAACGCTGAAGTACATTTGTTTTTGGTAATTTGTGACCTCGTTGATTTAGCTCGATTTTATCTCGTTGCGTGATTAACATTTAGCTCTCGTGGTATCCAAAACCTCTGGTTGGATGGTACGTAATTAATAGAGTTACACCAACTTCTAAAAATTTTAAACTAAGTTTAATATTCGCGACGGCTATCGATTGACGTTATAAAAAACTGACAGCGAAACGGTGCTCAGTCACGTCTGCTAAAAAAACTAAAACAACACTAACTCGCCCGTAGGTACGAGCGCCTCTTTTAAGCATTAGTGAAACCCCCCCCCCCGTCCCTCGACGGGTGACTGTCTCTCTCCCGTATCTACAGACGTTTTTGAAATATTTTAAATCACGTAATTTTTATAATACATTTTAACCGTGACTTATTGTTGCTAATATTATGCTAAAACAAATATATTCCCTTAATCTAAAAGATATATTTACATGTTTTCTTTATTTGATAAAAACGGTTTTGTAATTATAATATAAAAATAAAACAATCCGTTTTTAGCCTTAACCATTACTAAAATTCTATTTTGTTTCTATGACCTACAAACCTAAATCCAGTGACTTTTTCCTTTGAATTAAATATCAAATATAGATTATTTCGCGGCGCGCTAATGATCTGTAATTAGGTTCTCGTTTAACCCGTCGCGTTTCCGAACGCGTATTTTTAACTCATTAGTCTATTGCAAACGCGTAATCCTTTAATGTCTCTTAAATGATATTGTTTTGGCTGAAGATTTAAATATCTTACCTATATTAATGTTACGTATTAACAACAAATATTATCATTATACAGTTTTACAATCTTACAAGCTAGACAAAAAACATTTATACATATGTGGGTAGTGATCATTTCTCACATTCAGTCAATTTTGGCACCAAAAACTATAGTTTTCTTATACTATTAAAAATATTAAATAAATGTGAATATTTGCAATTTTACCGTTAAGAATCTTTTAGACCTTCGCGGCGTCTTTAAAGGCAAACTTCCCGGCTCGTTATATGACGGTACAAGGGTTTTACAGCCTCCTGCATCTTTATTACGGTCCGGTCGCGTATCCTAATCCGTGCCTAGACGTTTTTGTTTGGCGCGCCGCCTTATGCGTCGTATTTGAAAAATAATGTTAAAACCTAAAAGTATATCGTCCGTCTGGGGCTGCCAACTTTATATTTCGCTAAATCAATTTCCTGAATGTGAGTTACCTCATATTTCCCACGACATTCCGCCCTCTCTGAAACGTTACTCTTTCAGACTTTGATGGTCGTGGACTCGCAACACTGCCACTTTGACTGCCGGTCGTTTGTAATGTTTCCCGTGGCTTTTGACGGTTACCGCCCGGATTTGTCCGTCTGTGCCGGGGTGTGTTTGCACTACTATGCCGCGCAGCCAAGCGTTTCGCGGAAGTCTTTCGTCAACTATAAACACCACGTCCCCTACTTGGATAGGTTTCGCGGGTTCTTGCCATTTTTCTCGATGTATAAGAGTGGGCAGATATTCACGTATCCAGCGTCGCCAAAAATGGTCGGCTAATGTTTGCGCTATGCGCCATTGCTTTTTTCCGAACAAATCAGTAGCGTCAATTTCCCCTATGGCCGCTTTTCCTGATGAGCTTCCTATCAGGAAGTGGTTAGGTGTAAGGCTCTCGTCGTCCTTATGGTCAAGTGACACGTGGAACAATGGCCGACTGTTTACTGTCTGTTCAGCTTCCGCCATCAACGTGATTAATACCTCGTCTCGAGGTGCCCTCTCTTTCAATATGGCGTACAAAGCCCTTTTTATTGATTGGATCATTCGTTCCCACGCCCCGGCCATGTGCGAAGCGGCTGCTGGTAAAAAAAACCACTCAATTTTTTTAATTGAAAATTTTTCTTTTAATTTGTCCTCATTTATTTCGGCAATGGCCCTTTTTAATTCGTTATTTGCTCCGTGCAAATTTGTGCCATTGTCGGAATAAAATACCTTAGGTACGCCGCGCCTCGCCGACATGCGTTTTATTGCCATAATTGCCGCGTCCGTGCTTAGTGAGTGCGCTATTTCGATATGCACGGCTCGAGTCCGTAAACAGGAGAACATAACTCCCCAGCGCTTTTCCCTGTGTCGGTTGACCGTTACTTCAAGGGGTCCGAAATAATCGATCCCGACTGCGGAAAAGGGCCGCTCGTGATGTTGGAGTCGTACGGCCGGTAATTCGGCCATACGGGGAGGTATCGGCTTTGCCTGTTGATTCTGGCAATGTTGACATTCTCGAGCCGCTCTCCGAATGGCGCCTCTGGCTTTTAAAATATAAAAACGCTGTCTTAATTCGTTTAATACGAACTCGCGACCTTGATGGGAGCTCGTCTCATGCACATGGCTTATTAATAGCTTGGTGTAAGGGTGACTTGCAAACAATATGGCCGGCTTAATACATTGCAATGCGATATTTCGCATTGCATTTATGCGACCGCCTACACGCAATATTTTTTCGTCATCTAAAAATGCATTTAGATGACGAATTTCACTCGACTTTTTTATTTGCCGATTTGCGCTTATATCTTTTAGCTCCTCAGCGAAGATTTCGTTTTGCGCTTGTCGTAACCAGTACTTTTCCGAGTTACTGATTTCTTTCGCAGAGAGCGCCCCCCGCTCCCCCCTTTTTCGAAAGATATCGACCGCCCTGAACACCCACGCTGTACAACGAATTAGGCGCGTCCATTTTGAATATTTGGACGCGTCTATTAACGCTGTTTCGGTCTCAGCAACGTGAGTGACAAAGACGTTATTTGTCACTTTGTTGTGATAATTTATTTTCACCTTTTGAAAATTAGAAGTTAAATCGTCTCTTAATAGCCCGTCGCGCTCGTTGCGTTGTAAGTGCAACGCGCGCCCGCCATTTGTCCCGGCGTCGAAATTACCGTTTTTTAATTTCGCGTCGCGTTCCTTACGTTGTGAATGTAATACGCGATCGCTATTAGCGCCGGCGTCGAAATTACTGTTTTTTAATTTCGCGTCGCGTTCCTTACGTCGTGAATGTGATACACGATCGCTATTAGCGCCCGGTCCGATTTTACCGCTTAATGACCACCCAATTAACGCCTTCGTAACCACAGGGCCCTGACGCCAATTACCATGCACTTCCAGGGGCAAGATGAGGCCATACTGGTCTTGTCCGATAAGCATTTTTATTTTTCCGTGAACCGACTTAATAGGTAACCTAGATATAAACGGATATTTTTCTCGTAATTTATCGATATCTAAATTATGATAAGGTAAATTTAGATTTTTCATTGTTTTTACATGTTTTAAATTATAAATTACGGAACTGTTTTCGGCTTGAATTTTTATATCTACCGACCTAGTACACGAGTTCTGTGATTTCATACCGTTAATACCTACTATTTTTAATGTCGATGTAACGCCCTTTGCGCCGATTTCATTTGCTATTTTTTCGTCGATTAGAGTCAGAGTCGATGCCTCATCCAATAACGCGAGTATATCCCTGGACCCAGCCTCGCCCGTGACCTTCACATTCACAACTCGGAGTCCAATGCTTCCGCTCTCATGACGTGTGTGCGTCACGTGACCTGTCTCGACGGCGGTTGACCCCTCTGGAGAGGCCGCTTGGCTGGGTTCCGAACGCGTTATCGGATGAAGTAACTTATGGTGTTTACTTTTGCATCCGTTAATTCCGCACGACACTTTTCTTTTACATTGAAGTGCGGTGTGTCCTAATTTTAAACAAATAAAACATAAGTTTTCTTCCCTGACCCAATCGCGTTTACTGTTTAGGCTTAGAGCCGCAAAATTCCTACAAACATTTAAATCATGATTTGTTTTTTTACAGTACAGACATTTTTTAACTTCTAACGATTTTTCGTAGGTATTAAAAATATGCCTACGCGTCGGCTCTAATTTTTTAATCGCGCGCGTTTTTAACTCGCTGCGTTCTTTGACCGCGGGCTTTGAACTACCTGAGTTAGTTTCCTCTTTTGCGGCCGCGTCCAGTAATGACTCTAGCCATTCCCCGAAATCTGTAAGTGTGGGATGTTCTCCCCTAAATTCTCTATACCACTGAAGCCTTAAATATTGAGGTAATTTTAAAATTAATTCTTTCAACAATGGCGGATTAATTAAATATCCGTCATGTCCCATGCTTTTAAGTGAGTGTACAATGTTGCAAACAATGGTGCCAAAATTAACTAATTGTGAAAGTGAGTCACTTACCCCAATATTCGGAACACTGCGAGCCTCTGTCATCAGTTCATCTATGCGAGCATCTGGTCTGCCGAAGCGTCGATAAAGCACCTTCATGATGGCAGGAACGTTCTCCGGTTCGACTAGCAGCGACCTCACAGCCTCCCTGGCTGGCCCGCTGAGTGAGGCAGCCAAACGGATTAAATTATCTGCATTGGAGTAGCCGCACATCTCGTTCCCCTGATTAAATAAACTAATGAATATCGGAAACTCATTAGTGTTTCCGGTAAACTTCGGCAAGTCTCGTAAAAGTTTTGCACGCGCCGACACTAACATGTTATTTCGATATGAATCACTTGTATTAGGCACTGACACACACACTTTTTCAGTTTTTATCGGCGACCGTTGTCGGTAGCGCGTTGTCTCGCTCTCGCCCGGCCGCCCCTCTTGTGTCGCGCCGATGCGGAGATTTCGAAACGACTGTTTCAAATCGTCCGCCCTTGTGTCGATTTCCGGTATTTTCGTCGCGGCCCATTCGCGACAATACCTAGACGATGCTGATGAGTCCGCGATGCTGCCCTCATCGTCATCTTCTTCCTCGGCCTCGATCATCTTCTTCTTGATCTCCAGCCTCTTTGCCACCAGATCCATTTGTATCTGGGTGGCTTCTGCAGCTGCCTGTGCCTGCAGCCTGGAGTTTTCTGCAGCTGCTTGTGCCTGCAGCCTGGAGTTTTCTGCCTGCAGCCTGGCACTCTCTTCTGCCGCCTCAAGGTCCGCTGCCAGCAGTTGTCTGGTGACGCTGCTTCTGGAGGCGGCTGACGTCCTGGACCTGCGGCTTGCTACAGATGATGCCCGTGATGCAGGGAGTTCCTGGGCCGCTGCCTGCAGCCTCTCCTGGAGCCTGGATGGGCCTGCTTCCGTGCTGACCTGTTCGGCTTCCTGGGAATCCTGTGCCGTCATGCTCAGACGCTCCGTTGTGTACGGCGCTTGTTCCTCGGCTCTGTCCTGTCGGCGTCCTGCGCTGATGGTTCGTCCTGAACCGCGACTTGTATTGCCTGACAGTCTTTGCCTCAGGCGCTCGCTCTTCCTCTCTCCTGGAGTTGCCTGATCTGCCATATCCTTTTGGCTCGCTTGACTTTTTGACATCTTGTCAAAGAAAACTCGGGGCTCGTCCAATCTGCGCTCGAAAGGACCAACAAAGATGGTATGTTTCCCTGGAAACACTTCCGAAGGTCCGTAGGTCCGAAAGTCCGAGATTTCAAGGGGATTCAAATCCTCTAAGCCAAGTATGCCTGATTTATAATGCAACGAATTCAAAAAGTTCAAAAATGATTAAAAGTCAATAAAAACAGATTTTGAAAGTTATCACACTATTTATTCAAACCAGTATATTCAACGGGTCGTAAATCTGTTGAATAAGCAAAAGGATATTGTCTGAATCACAATTTAAAACACAGAATAAAGTTCAGTACTAATTAAATTAATGCGAACAAACATTGACAGTTTATAATACAGTTCTCCGAAATGGTGACAATTTGTGACTATTTATTTTATGAAATAAATGTCAGATTGTCTTCAATTCACTCACCGATATGTAGATTTCAGCCTAACTTCTCAATCGTTCACTAAACGAGTCTCGAACGCTGAAGTACATTTGTTTTTGGTAATTTGTGACCTCGTTGATTTAGCTCGATTTTATCTCGTTGCGTGATTAACATTTAGCTCTCGTGGTATCCAAAACCTCTGGTTGGATGGTACGTAATTAATAGAGTTACACCAACTTCTAAAAATTTTAAACTAAGTTTAATATTCGCGACGGCTATCGATTGACGTTATAAAAAACTGACAGCGAAACGGTGCTCAGTCACGTCTGCTAAAAAAACTAAAACAACACTAACTCGCCCGTAGGTACGAGCGCCTCTTTTAAGCATTAGTGAAACCCCCCCCCCGTCCCTCGACGGGTGACTGTCTCTCTCCCGTATCTACAGACGTTTTTGAAATATTTTAAATCACGTAATTTTTATAATACATTTTAACCGTGACTTATTGTTGCTAATATTATGCTAAAACAAATATATTCCCTTAATCTACAAGATATATTTACATGTTTTCTTTATTTGATAAAAACGGTTTTGTAATTATAATATAAAAATAAACAATCCGTTTTTAGCCTTAACCATTACTAAAATTCTATTTTGTTTCTATGACCTACAAACCTAAATCCAGTGACTTTTTCCTTTGAATTAAATATCAAATATAGATTATTTCGCGGCGCGCTAATGATCTGTAATTAGGTTCTCGTTTAACCCGTCGCGTTTCCGAACGCGTATTTTTAACTCATTAGTCTATTGCAAACGCGTAATCCTTTAATGTCTCTTAAATGATATTGTTTTGGCTGAAGATTTAAATATCTTACCTATATTAATGTTACGTATTAACAACAAATATTATCATTATACAGTTTTACAATCTTACAAGCTAGACAAAAAACATTTATACATATGTGGGTAGTGATCATTTCTCACATTCAGTCAATTTTGGCACCAAAAACTATAGTTTTCTTATACTATTAAAAATATTAAATAAATGTGAATATTTGCAATTTTACCGTTAAGAATCTTTTAGACCTTCGCGGCGTCTTTAAAGGCAAACTTCCCGGCTCGTTATATGACGGTACAAGGGTTTTACAGCCTCCTGCATCTTTATTACGGTCCGGTCGCGTATCCTAATCCGTGCCTAGACGTTTTTGTTTGGCGCGCCGCCTTATGCGTCGTATTTGAAAAATAATGTTAAAACCTAAAAGTATATCGTCCGTCTGGGGCTGCCAATTTTATATTTCGCTAAATCAATTTCCTGAATGTGAGTTACCTCATATTTCCCACGACAAATTTTATTATAGTCACAACACTTCTTCCTAACCCCCGTCTCCATCTATATCAAAATGTCTATTTTTTATTGCAGGAAATTAAATGGCTTTAATAATGACAGCATTTACCGTTTCTTTCAATCGATACCCTATCACACTTCAATCGCCTCCCCTCAATACGACGAAGACGTTTCGAGAGCGTATCTCGTGTTGCAGTCTCAAGAAAATTATAACGTCAGCACAATTATACAAGAGGTATGCATGTATAATGTTCTTATAATAATTTCATGTTGTGCTGATAAATGTATTAAGCGTAATATGCATTTGTGCCAGTGCGCGGATAGAGTTAGATTCAATCCGTTTGGTTTCCTTAAGTGCTAATATCCTTCTACGTAGTGGACATATTGGAAGTGAAGCGACCCATTGCGAGTGTGACTGACACAAATTATCAGGATGATGAGCAGATTCCTCGCTACATAAAATATAATTAGATATTTATAGGTTTGATAAATAATTTTCTAGATATACTTCTCTAAGAAACATTTATTAATCTAGAAAGGTAATTTAATGACAAAACTAAACATTTAATAACTAACTTCGATTACATTATTTTATTAAAATAATTCAAAAATAAAAATACTAAAAAAAATCTTAATATCTTTTTGTAGTGAGTTTAATGATGGTAAACAAATTCAGTCGATATGAATCATCCTGTAATCCTTCCCACTCCCATAGGCATTTATCGACCTACCGAAATATTTGTGTAGAGAATGAGGGCCCTATTCGTATGACTGGTACCATAGAAATACTTAATGGCATAGAAGCGCTATACGCGAGCTACATCGGATATGACAAAATCATGACACTGCCGTCAGAAAAATTATAAGCTACGCCCCCAAATAAATACCTCACAAAAAAAAAAAAACGAACAAAACATGAAACAGGAAAATCTCAATCCAATCCAATTTAAGGGAAAACCCAAACTTTTTGCCATTACATACCATTATCTTGTGTTGATTTGGTACTATTTGGTACCAGAAAAGTTATATAAAAGAAATAAAAGTATTCATAATACCTATTATGTATTGTTATTTTATTTACGAGTAATGCACCTCGCATTTATTGCTACATTTGTTACTATCACCTATATTAGAATAGTATTTTAAAAACCATAATAACCTCAAATATCTTCAATCAATTTTATATTCCATTATTTATTTTATTATTTGATTTTAAAATTGCAACCTGTTTTTAGGTTTCACAGCCATGTTCACAGATGCTAGTAGAGTGCTTTTGGGTAAATGAAAAAACAAATTGCGATGACATTTTTGTACTTAAACAAACCGTTCGTGGCTTTTGCTGTGTATTTAACAACTTTATATTGAAAGGAAGGTACGTTTGAATATTTAAAACATCTTGTTTCCCTAGAATTGCATGCAAATCATGGCTAATAAATTGAAAAGTAATCGCTTATAATCCTTGAATATCCGCCGATTTATATGTATTTTAAAACGATAGAGCAATTAAGGTTTTTAAAATAAACATATATAGATAAAACTAAAACAAATTATGTACTTAAATTCGGGACAGTGCCTGATAGCTCTAAATATTTACCCTAATATTTTTTGATATGGACATACCAACACATATATATGCGGTTCCTAAATATTATGCGCATATTATATACATTTAAACATAAACAGAGGAACAGAATAAAATTAAAAAAACATTTGATTCTAATGTGTGAGACATATATTTTTCAAGGTATTACAAATAACTTAGATTAAGTAAAGGTAAAATTTGCTTTTGAAGATTTCGGTGCTTAAATTTTGCTAATATTCCATACATTTTGAAATCATATCACGATCATCTTATTCGAAACGGTTAGGCAAAGGGTATTATATAATATATAAAATATGCTTTATCTTGTACCTATTTAATATCAAATGGAAAAATTAGATTTTAACCATGCTATTTTAACTGCGCTATTTTCTCTTGTTAAATATAGCGAACATCTTGTAAAATACGTGGCTGGTTCTGGAAAATCGACCGGTCTGAGGGTCATAGCCAACTTTGAGTTCAGCGAATATGTCGCATCATCGACAGCTCTCAAGGGAGGAATGGTAACTAAGATAATACCATAAATTTAGCATAAATTATTTAGTCGCCGTGTAACCTATTTATATGTAGAACCTACTCGAATACAATGTCATATTGGTGACATCAAATATTTGGCTTTATTTAATAGTAAACGGCATGTAGTATTAGTTAAAATATGTTATTTAATTGATAATTATCGAAAACAGTAGAACCACAGAATAAATAATAGTTTGTAGAATGATTGGTCGTACGCTTATATTTACAAAAATAATGTATGATAAAAATAATGAGCCAATGTGAGCCACAGAATAAATAATAGGTAGAATGAGCGTATTTAATTTCTTGCGCCTTGCTTGGCAGCATGTTTGCATGTGTGTAAACGTGAATATTTGTAAGAGTAACGATTAATAAGTGAATATTTGACTTGAATTGGTTAAACGAAATGAAACGACCAGACCACTCTGAAATTACACTTTAGCGTACAAATTACATTTGTAGTCGAAGGGAAGCGCGCGACAAATAATTGTAATGGTTTTAACATGTCTGGTTTTCAGGTTTACATAAGCGACCCTTTTCAGAATATGTTAAGTAATACTATTTACGAAGTTTTAAACGCTGGAATGAAAAGAGAAATAAGTGTAACCGCTACAGTTATTAAAAGCGAAGATGTCATAAGCGACATCGACATTCGGAGCAGAGGCTGTGCTTTCGCAGATGAGGTAAAATATTAAAGCAATGCATGTGTGAAAATGATACTTTAGCCAACGACAAACCAAAAAAAAATTATTTTAAAATTTGCAGTATTTTATTGTACATTTTTAAATATTAATTATTATTATTTTGGTCATTAATATTAATATTGGTCATTTTTTTATGCTGATTACTTTTTTATGCTGGTGATTTTTTTATGCTATGCTGATTCTTAGTGTTTATTTATTTTTCCTACCTCACACTAAACAAAACTTAACTGAAGTAAAATAGTCGTACTGAACTGAAATATAATCCGAAATCGCTCAAGCCAATCCGGAGTAATGAGAGAACTCAAAAAAAAAAGTTATAGTGAGATTATTCTAAATTTATCAAAGCAATAACCTAAATAATTTATTTAAATTTTAATTGAAATTATAATAATATATAAGAACGCATTACTTACTTTTTTAAACATTCTAATTGAAAACACGACACATAAGCCTTGATTTCTCGTATTGTTTTGACTTTTGACAGCTCTCAACTGTCAGTTGGCAGCTCAGTATTGTAAAATTTCACTCAGCTGATGTATTCATAGCTAACCAACAACAAAGTAGGTATCGAAAATAAAAATCAAAAGATTGTCGATGGCGTGGTCTAATGTTACCCGAATTGACTGTAAGCCGATTGGATAAGAAAACATTTGAACGGTTTTCGTAACTTAATGAAACTAAAATAAAACCCCTGAGAAATTTCCTATCAAATGAAAAAAAAAGTGTTCGAAATCGCTTTAGCCGTTTTGGAGTAATGAGTGCTGACATTACACATACACTACACTACACTACACTGAGTACTAAACATACATTAAAAAAAACATCGAATTAAGAAACTTCTCCTTTTTTAAAGTTGACAAAATTTACCCTCCAAACTTTTAAAATTTAATAAACACAACAATATGGCTGCAACTGACCATATTATTTAATATTGAACATTTCATATGTCAAAATAATATTTCGTTATTTATGTATTTTTTTACCAGGTTTAGTCATAATCATTGATATTGTTCAGACATATCAAAATTATTCAAGATCAATTAACTGAATTAATTATTTTTACTTTTACAGATTGCATCAATTAGTTCTTCTCGGTACAGTCTAAATTCCTGTAAATTTGATTACCAAAGTAAGAAGACCTTAAGGCTCTGCGGATGCTTGCCGTTTTATGTCGAAGGAACAGGTTGGCTAATTTGCAAGCCTTTGGCCTTTGGGTCAGCTAATTTTAAATCTTGTTCCGTTCGTTAAATCAAATTAATGTAAAGTAAACAGTTTCTTTCAGCAAATTGTGCGGGTGGGCGGTCCCCCCCCCCGCCCCGGAGAAAAATGTCCCAGTACCACCGATATACACACAAGGCCAAGAAGAAGATTTCTGTAAATAAAAATATAAGCATTTGACAATACTTTCCCCGCCCCTCCCCTCCCCCCACCCCGGGAGCAAGCGAGACGTAGATACGCGAAGTGGCGTACTTGGCGTGGCGCCCTTTCACCCTCAGCCGTATCTATAAGATTTAATCGTTGGTTCTAACACACTCGGATCTGCTAATTGACACGCGAAGTGAAAACTTTCAATTATTTATTATGCTAATATATTTATTTGTTTTCAGGTCCAAACAATCCTTTTCAAAATGAACGTATGTGTTCATACGATGATTTCGAATGCCTGAATAAATATTATCGTATGTGATTTCTTGCTTTAATTCTTTTAAGATTATAATTTCAAAGATGTTATTATTGCTTCCGTGACTGTATCAACCCTACATTGTCTTAAAATTATTTGTCTTTTGGTTGAATCCTATCACAAATATAGCTAGAGTACGTCCTCATATTATAGAATTAACTTTAATCATTACGAGACCTGTCGAGTGAAATTCGTAGACAACTACTATGAAAATGCATCAGCGACTATTGGCAATTAAAAAAATGACAGAACGAACGGACAAAGAAAATAACTGGGGCTGAAGAAACGGAATAAGTGTAAAACTGAGTCTATAAGGAGGAGATCAGAAAGTGTCTCATAATACTATTTTTGTATATTAATAATAAAATTTATTTTTCTTTGCACATTAATTTTTATATATATAGATACTGTTTATGTCAAATTTGATGATTTCTCAGATTCGATACAATAACAGCAATAAAATATGAATTTCTCCCCATCGCGCAATGTTAATGGTAAGCTTCAATATCCCACTAACTTCATTTTCACATAAATTTTCTTTTTATTTTTTTTATGAAACAAGGAAAATGCACTAATAAATTATTTAAACAATAAATTTAAATAAACGTTGTAATAGAATCATGAAATTAGTCACAATTAATGCGTAGAGTGCCTACGATGATTATAACACAACATGGTTTTGTAGTGCCTAATGTCATTATATTTTAACGCGTATTTAAATTACTTTCCCATCTTTTAGTGTTTTTTAATATAAGCGCGGATTTTAAAAAGTTTTTCCATACATTTTGTTTTTTAAACCACGACTTTGAATATGACATGTTGAAAATAATATAGTAAAACATTACTGCCTTGAGAAGCTGAGCAATCCGAACTGTTAAAGATCTACTCGACTATGATAATTTTAGTTAGGAAAATACTATTTGAAACTAGTCAGGGAAAAATTAATATGATATTATAAATTATCTTTATTTATTTATCGTACAAAAACATCTGGTACACGTCGCGCCGTGCGCGTGCGCCAGGGTTAATTTGAATACAATAAAGGGTTACTATAAATACAATAATTTTTTTCATTATCTGGTCAACATTGAACCTATGTGAATAAATAATTCCAGATTCATTGTTTTCGACAATCGAAAGCAGCAACGTACCGAAAACCGATCAACCTTTTGACTGCCTACCCGCATGTGACTCCGTAACATACACCTTCATTTCAGAATTTTCGGACCATGCTGAAATTCAGTAAGTGCCCCATTTTTATGTGCCTGTAAATATTCTAAGCTTATAAACAAACGAATATAAATAATAAACTAAACGAGGTTAATGAATTTGCATAAAAAATAGTGAAATTGTCAAATCGTCGTGAAATCGTCACTTTTTTTTGATAATCTGATATATATTGTTCTTTTCAAAACAAGTATAATTTTACAAAAAAAATGCATTTTTTAAACTATAAATAAGAGAAATAACGCTGCGCCAACGTTATCACGTCGGGGTCACCAATGTTACGTGCTGTCGGTTGTCAGTGCAAATAAAGTATGCTAGATTAAACTATTTATTGTTAATTAATCTTTCAACAAACACACGTAATTCTTAAATCTTAAAAAAGCAGAAGTCAAGTACAATCTTATAAGTTAAGTTAATTGAATATAAAATGTCGCGCAACACCTCAGAGGCTTAAAGTTGTATTTCAGTGGGCTGGTGAAGTCAAACTCTGTCCGTCCTCACCTTATCCTTACCACACGTTAACGAGGGTTGTACATGCCTCCCGTCACACTCTCAATATGGCTTCAGGGTTTCCTACACCCCCGTTACAATACAATCTTTACTCTAAGCGCGCTTGCATACTGCAATAAATTACGGTCCGATATATACGAGTAAGTGCAGGTCGTCGAGGTTTTATGTTTCATTGAAGATGAAATATGTCTCCTTAGTTGAGGTCGTTTGTCCACAATAGGTGTAACTGCTTATAAGCATTCACAGCCGACAGACACGTTTTCACTACTAAAATCGTTCGCACTAAACTCGTTCGTTCGTTTCGTTCGTTACTAAAATCGCTAATACTAATCATCACTACTAAAATCGCAAATATAATATGATGCAGGAGCAATGATGCAGGGGCGCATATACTAGCATGTACTGCTGCATCGCGCAGTAAAATACCGCCCTATATCGCGTAGCAGTTTGTCAAAAAATATTTAAGGAAGACCGCTCAAACGTCTAAATTTAGATAATAACTTAAACAATAGTTGCGCAATAAACAATAAATATTTGATATTCTCTTCAGCTAACCCTCAGATATCCAAAAAATCTAAGAAGAGTAAAATTTAGTAAATAATTGTGAACGTTATTAAGTTTCAATCGATTGCGAAAGAAGGGAACTTTGTAATGCTGATACCCTTTCGAGAGTTCCTTTCTAGAATTATTTTATGGAATTCGATATCAAGTTTTAAAAAAAATATAATTTTACTTTATTTTTCCACTCATTTCACGGGATATAATGATGCAATTTGCCAACTCTTTAATCAATAATTTATTAATGATACTGTTCATGTCAAAACTTGATGATTTCTCAGATTCGATTCAAGAACAATAATAAAAAGTAATAAATATATAATTTCTTTTTGCAGTGTAAATGGTACGCTTCAATATCCCACTAACTTGACTTCCATACAAGTTTTCTTTAGCGATTTGACAAGTCTCATGTACAAGAGAGATATAATTATTACGTGGGATACCATGCTTGGTACGTACGTTCATATGTTCTATATCTTTTTTTTTTTTTAATTATTTCAGGTTTGCAGTTTTTATGGTTCTGTGGGGATATTGTAGTAATTATAAAATTATTAATATTGTTTATTTGAGGATGTAAATGAGGAAGATTTTGGTGTGTTTCTTTCACATTTCTTTTTATCTTTAGTCTGTATTTTAGGGATCGTGGTAGTCTAGTGGTTAATGCGTCGGACTATTGACCCAAAGGTCGCGAATTCTAATCATGGTCATACATTAACGGTTTATTACCACCATCTCCCTTAACTCACAGGCACATTTGGCGTGTATATGACCAAGTCAAAGAAATATTTATAAAAAAAAAACTTTAGAAAAGTGCATTATACAAAAAATCACTACAAATAGTTAAAAATGGTATGAAAACTAGAAAGAATAAATTTCTGATCGACTTCTACAATATTATACGAACTAAATCCGGTATATATATTATGTTATATTTATTTATATACTTATATAACTACATACATACGTTTTATATCAACTGTTTCTTCAAACAAAATTTATAATTGTATGCGCTTGATGATTTTTTAATCGCTAAGTTTTGAAAGGCTTTAAAAAATATATTTCTCGAAAAACTTATTTTAAAGTTTTTGTAAGACATTTTTTTTTTTATTTAAAATGTTTCCCCGTGTACACATTATAATTAGAGTAAAAACAAATTAAACCACCAAAATAAAAACAAACAACATTAAAAACAAAAAACAATAACATGAAACATACTATGCTAAAAAATTAAAATAATGCCTTCAGGCAAACATTATCAAATAAATAATTCACGCCTATCCTACAACGGCGTAAAAGAAAGCAGATTTTTAACCCCATTGGGCGAACAGAAATAATATCAATTTCCGCGGAAATGGAATTTAGTAATTCGACAGCTCTCCCAACTGGACTATACTTGTACCTATACGTCGGTACGACATGCTAACCGCCTAAATAACATATGCTTCCGCGCTCTAGTAAAACGTCAAACATGGGTTACACAACCTTATATTTTATTACAGGAATTACTATTATCAATATTTCTGTCCTACATAGTTTTACTATATAAGTCTATATCTTTTACAGATCAGTAAGCGTGCGAAATTTAAGGTGCTCTTCTACACTGCTCAGGGATTTAATAAATAATTCATTTTTGCTTCTTGCGAAGGCATACACATACAAAGCTAAATCCTAATTTAAGAGATGTTCATTACTGCCTTTATACACTACCGTTTTATCACATAGACGTGATTTCAAAAACGGCGAAAATAAATTCGTGACCTCAAAACATGAACATACCGTAAAAACGAGGGTTCAACTTTTGTCTTATATCGGTACTTTCCTTACCTATGGGGTTCGGGAAGTAAAAACAATGCTTTTGTAGAAAATTTTCATACCTAAATATATATTTATATACCCACCTACATTCATGTAATTTAAATTTAAAGTTCTATGGATTCTGGTATTTTCATACGTGACACACGCATATTAAAAAAACGACTTCAAAATTAATGAAAATCATGGATCAGATTTTTCATTGTTTAACAAATTAAAAAAAAAATGTTGTTTTCGATTTTGGTTGTAATTTAATTTTGTTTTTTTTTTATTTTCAATTTTTATCTGTCTTACATGGGAAGTGGCTTAATGGAAATAGCTTTTCAGTGTAATTAGCAGAAATAATAATCAAATCGCTTAAGTCATTTCAAGATTAAAACAGTTTGAAAAAAACTTATATTTTGATATTTTGCTACCTTACACTCGACGTAACCTAATGAAACGAAAATGGGACTATTTAAGAAAAAAAACATCCTATGATATAAAAAAAAACATCAGCAATATTTTTGAAAACGTTTCGTAAATTTGCTCTCATCTCGTGTCAAACTGCTCATGATTTTGGGGCGATTGGTGGTAGTGGGGAGAGAGGAGGGTAACAGATCGCTTTCTGTGAATACATAAATGCTCGTATCGACTTGAATTAACATTTTATCGCCATGATTTTCTATGTTTCAGCGTCGTTAGGTGGTATATTCGGACTTTGCCTGGGAGGATCGATTTTAAGTATAATGGAGCTGATCTATTACTTCACGGTCAAAATGATTTATCCGGACAAAAATGCGTCGCAAAACAGCGCTGCTAAAAAAATGCACAAATTGCTATTCGTGGAGCCGATAAAGGAAATTCAGTTCAGAAATTTTAGCGTATATCCCGAGTACATAGCAAGGGAGTCAATCAAATGTAACCAATTTTCGAATCGTAATTAATATAATATAAACATTTTTTTTTACTCTTTTATGTAAAAGTAAGGAATTGTGAACGTAAAAAATATTACCGGAAAGTTATTTTAAGTTATAAGTGTGTATACATACCTATATGATGCATTATAATATTATTATCAAAATTAATTTTATGAGTTCCTTGCGTATTGCCTTGAGGGTTCTAGACCAAAATTGTTTTTGTCTAATTGTTGTTTGTTTGTGTCTGTAGAAGGACTATAACTTTATATAAAAAAAAATGTCCACAAATTCTTATAAGCTTTATACTGTGATTGAGGCCGATGAAGTATGTAATATACAATTTATTTATAATATTTAGTGCTTTATCAGTTACGAAGAATATAAAAAAAATGTTTCGATATTATTACTATGGTGACGCTTTTATATTATTGTTATTTTATGAAAACATAACAAAAATGTATGTCGGCCTCCTTTTTTATTTATGGAAGTTATTACAAAATCAGAAAATAAAGAAATCGGTAAACGTTTAAGGAAACCTATTGCGAATGGCACATTATAAATATATACGAGTACCTATGTCCGCCTATAGGGCAATAAAATCATTTTTTTTTATTTGGTGCATGGAATTTTGTTGGAAATTTTTCTATTTGGAGATTCAATTTTTTTGTTGGTTGTTTAGTGAATTTTCCAAAAAGAGTTGGAAGATTAAAATATATTTAAATAATAAAACAGAAATCAAGCAGGTAAAAGGAGGGAGGAGGGAGGAGGGGGGATGAATATATTTAAACATTTTGTTTAAGACAAATGTTAAAATCACAACCTAATAAGTTGCTCAAATTCCCAGCATTTATCGTTCTCATTATTTATTTTTCTTACAACAAATTTTAATCCATACGACAATCAAATTTCAAAAAATGTACATATTACAACAATTATTATTAAAGTATATACCACGTCGCATATAAAATAAAAAATGCTACCAATATTATAGCCTTACGGCTTTATTTGTTTTTAATTAAAAAAATCCTTTTTAACCTGGCCCCAAAAAAGGTGGCCCTTTTGGGGCCAAGTTAAATTAATATACGTAGAATATTTAATAAATTATTTAATTATCATTACTGTAATTAATGTAAACATTATTATTATTGTAGATGGTAAGTAATTAAAACTAACCGTAAGGTGGTAAGTTAAAATTTGATGGTGTAGTAATAAATAACTATATCAAAGATTTTTTTTTTTAATTTAAATTTGGTAGTTAAATAATAGAAGAAACCCGCCATCTGTGTGAAGTAGAACGAATTTCTTTCTACATTGCATAAGCGTAGAACACATTAAATGATTTAGTTCCTGTATAATCCAACAGACTATAGTATTTATTACTGTATATTATTTTATATAAAATAATCTATAAAATTTATTACAATTGTTTAAAATAATTATGATTGGTTAGGTAAATTGTGTTTTTTCACAATAACAGATGGTTAATTAATTAATTTGACGTTTATTTATTATGTAGGCAAGTACACTAACTTTGCAGACTAATATCAAATTCGACGTGGAACACCTAAAACCCCAAACCCAAAGTACCCAATGTGTAAATATTTAAAAAAACGTAAAAGGAGGGTACTTAGGTTTCCAAATAATCTGTCAAAGAAAATTTAAAAAAAAATTGAATAACAGACATGTTTAAAAAAAAATAGGTATATTCTGTAGCTAATCATTTACTGATATCCAAAATCGCAAACGATCTAGTAAAGGTAAGCTCTTCTGCGCACACGCCTCGTGGTTTCTGTTACAAAATATAAGCTATTTATAAAGAAATATATATTTAGTTTCAATGCCGTCAGTAATGCGTGACTATTTTTATTTATTACAATAAAAATAAGTAAGGGCCCGTTAGTCAAAGGCTGTCGATAGGTCCTTTCGATAAGTTTCTTAAATTTTTCATAATAACATGCATTTCAAAAAAGGTTATATAATAAGGCACAAACAAAAATAAAACAATGAACAGAATAAATATTATAAAACCTAAAATGACATATAACACAGATATTATTTGTATTTTTTTTTAAACTATTCCAATAGGTTATTTCCAAAGTGGTTATGTCTAACACTGAAAACTGAAACGACTACAGTTTGAGAGAGAGTGAGAGGGAGAAATATATATAGATACTTATTATGAAAACGTTTATAAACATAAACCCCCGTAAGTTAATTTATACTCAAAGTTACAGTACACATACATAGTAAACGTTGCAGCAGTGTAGGTACCACGCTGCCCGTTATTTACAGTGTATGTACTCATATGTAGTGGTGTTGGTGTGTTGTCCTGAAACAGAGGTCCGTGTTAATTAAAATTTACTCATGCCAAGTAGAAGTTGCAGCTCGGTGCCAGTTTTCCATTGCAGTTTGCGTTTTCGGTTCTGTCCAAATGTCGGCCATTAATTCCTATCGAATTTATTGTGCTCTGTTGACCTTTTTACTGTCTTGAGGCTAGCCAAAGATGATTCTAATATAAACTACGTCGCAGTTTATACCCAACAATTATACGGTGTCTACTGTGCGGTGTCTACTGTGCGTGGTACTCAAACCTACTTTATGCATCAAGCTTGATGAGACACAATATTTTCATAGAAACGCAGTGCGTCACAAACTCAACTACTCATAATTGGATAATCTTGAAAAACACAATCAATGTATTTATAAAAATTTTGTTGTATTTGCATCTTTGTGAAATCAATTGTGCCACTGTAGTTTTATTTGCTATACTATGTATTCAGCCAATAAGATATTTTTTTGTAAAATTTATAGACTTTTAGAATATTATAGACTGTACTTATTTAGTGTCTAAAATAGAACTAAAAGTGCCATCTCACCGAGCTAGAGCCACTTGTACATTTGAAATACCCAAATTTAAGACCAATTACGCTAACACTCTCTTTTTATGCAGATCAATGAGCACGTATAATATTCATTTTAAAGCTGTAGAAATATTTTACTAAACAGACAAATAATTTATAAATTGCAATTTCGAGATATCATTTCCTCCGATAAAAATAACACTTAATTTATTCACTGCTATTCTCTCTCACATATATATATATATACCCATACCACGCACGTACAGACATAAACACATAATTACTTCCATCACATTCACACCACATTTAACGTCCAGTAATAATTTACTTTCTCTTGTAATATATATTTAGTATTTAGGCTTGCGATTTCATGTCCAATATCTATTTAATTTTGTTTTGCAACTGTCACTTTATTATTAGATTTAAATGTGTAACTCATAATCGGCCTTACAATTGTTAACATTGTCACGACATGGCTTTTTGGACGAATTTAATGTTCTATATTTGGCATTTGAGGAATTATATTTGTGTTCATATATTCGCATTTGAATAAAAATGTAATTCTTTGGAAGTATCAGAATATAATAAAGTAAAGTCCCCAGCAGACACCTCCACTTTCTGATATTTATTTTTGATAAGCAGTTTTATGTTATATTCATCTTAGAGTTTATATAACACTCATAGTGAAGAATATAGAAAAGGGAACACAACCAGGCGTTCGAAAACTCTGTCGTGTGGAATCCTAGTCCTGTGAAGTTCCGTGTGAAGGCCTGACAGATAATAATTTTATGAGCCCCAGATGCAAACTCGCATCGTTATTACAATATTGTGTTCTTTATTGATGTATCGCTGTGAGTTTATTATAATATAAGTCTATTATAAATAAATAAAGGAAAAAATCTTTTAATTCTATAAAAGCGTCACAAAAATAAGTCTCAACACTACAATTTTTATATGAATTAATTAATGACCGAGTTGCTTCCTCAACGAACAATTCTTTAGTCTATGATTGTATCCGTCAAATCTGGTAATCGAATTTTAAAACAGTTCCAATAGTCTAATCTTGTATACACACTTGCTTCCGATGATAATATTATTTGCTTCGATATATACAATTAGTAAACAAATATAAAAATAATAAATTTAAATGTGATTAAACTAGCGCCATTAATATCAAAAGTTAAGTTACATAGTGAGTTTAAAGTTAAGTTTGTAAGTTTGTTACTCATGCGTAAATATAGATATCCGTGTCTAATATTATTAATGCTTATCGTGCAACCTGGAAATCCGATTACATAATTTTTGAAATCCTAATTACATTACTTACTATTTCGATATTTTTTGAAATGAAATTATATTTAATATAAAACCTGAATCACAGTTTTATTACATTTGCGTACAGTCTAGGAGTTAAGTTTGTTTACAAATTTAATATGTCATTTGTTTCAAATTTGTTTAATAAACAAGAATCAATAAAAGATTCTCCATTACCCTTAAAAGTTTCGTCTGAAAGTACTGATGAAATATAGCTCTGCACGTTATCTATACAATATCTATACAAATAATAGTGTGATGTACAAATTATAAAAAAACTTTGATCTAAATATGAAGCCATTAGAAATTTACGTGCTTCTAATATTTATTTTTGTTTGGGTTTGGGTTTAAATTTAATAATATTTCTGATTTGTAAACGATGATTACTCGGAATTTTATTACAATATTTTTAGTAAACTGAATATCTAGGTAATACAAAAAAGTAACTGGAATAAAAAGAAATATAGCATACTTATAATAAAAACTTTACTTTTTATGTAATCGTTCGACGATGAACGTAAAGAAAAGCTGATTGAAATAAAACAAGACCTTTAAGCAAATCTACGTATTACCTACAACACTTTTTATTGCAGGATGTGTATATCAGAGTTGTTAGAAGTATGTCAATTAAGCGCGAAATGATGCCCTGCTATATTCTTCCCTGGTATATCATTATTATGTTCGTGTTGTGCACTCATATACTAATTTATTTCCACCTCTGTACATTCAAATCCAAAGTGTCCTTTGTCTGGAAAGCCATCGATAAAGCGATTGTCAACCCGAAGCAATCAAGTCTAAATCGAATACCTTCCTATCACTGTCGCACATCGGATAAATTTAACAGTTAGCATTTAATTAAAGCGCCGAACTGATAACTACCAATCACTTTTAGCACTTCTACAAAATAAAAAGAAGGTAATTTAAAAAGAAACAAGCAATTAAAATTCTAACAAATATAATAAAAATGAGAAAACTAGTAGATCTACGTGGAGGTATTTGTCGTAACTACAAATATAGTTTTAAATGTCCTTAAGATATAGAAAATAATAATAATAATAATAGATAAATAGTGGGCCTATATAAAATGAAAAGAGTAAAATTTTAGACGTAAATATTTAATTTAATTTATTTTACAATATTTGGTATCCATATATACGTGCATATTCCTATTCGTAATATATTACATTCCATAATAATAAAATAGTATCATACACACATTTATATTTAATATTATTTTTTGGTATTAAAAAATAGAACCATGTCCTCCTTAAACAGGCAATGTCTAGTTAAGAATAACACTTGTTAAAAATGTTATGTGTATTATTATAAATTATATAAAAAAAATGGTCCCATTTGTGCCGCGTCTATTATTTCGGTTGGATACGCTAACGGCTAAACCATTCTGGTTGCTTTAAAGCACTTGTTGTCTGGGCACCATAGATGCTTTTAACATGTAAGCGGAAAAAAAAGTATCCATTGTTTATCATTTTCATAACTCAATGTTTTGTTGCCTAAATAATATATGTATATATAGCACCTACGTATAAACTACTATCAAAAAGTCGCTCATCGTCACAATTTTAATTTAATAAAAAATATCTTCGTCATATTTGTGCAATTTCACTGACAGAACGTGTCGTCGGAATTTTCATATCGTGTAACGTGCAAACCGGTCGTAAATACGGTACGCCGTAGGTTATCCCGCTGGTAGCGGCGATCTCAATATGACCCGGAGTTATCTAACATTAAAATTACGAGGGGGTGGGTTGGGCACCGCCCTCTCTTTCTGCCCGCCCACGCTATCGACGCCTCGCAGGCGCCAAACATCCGCCCTAGACTGCAGCTGTCGCGCTTACCTACCCGCCTGCCAACGTTAACCCGAATCGAACCCGCCTTGTATAGATAGTAAATTAGGCCCGCAATGTAGCTTATCCCTTACCTTCGAACGCGATCCATTCAATTCGAAAACCGCCATCGTGTAGACATTATACTATAATAAGTTTGCTAAACTTAATGCGAAACCAATAGATAAATATTAATTTCGATTCATTTAGACCCTTTTTTGTATGATTGGCATTTAGTAACCATCGGATATTTAATCATAAAAAAATATGATTAGATACCTTGATCTTGTGTCTTTAATATAGTAAAGACAGATTTTTTAAATTCAATTCTATTTCTGAGAAATTAAATAAATGAGAGTACTAATAATAGTAATAGTTTAAGAATGGTTGTTTGAGTAACAATTCAATTATATTGTAACAAATATTCTTTTATAATTTATAATTGTAATTTTAATTTGAAATTCCTTGAACACTGGTTGGTAAAGAAATTACCACTTCACTAGACTAGTTTTCTGTTTTTAAAATATATTATTTTGTATTATTTATACTTTACAAAAATTGTTCATTTTTATTTCTGATTTTCGTAAAAACCTCCTAATTTTATGAAATGAAAGTATAAGGGTTTTAAATGTAAAATATTTTATGATAAATATAACAGTATTTATATTATTATTGTAATTTATATTATAAAGAAAATATATTTTACTGTATATTATTATCTAAATCTAATCTTTAATAATCTAAATCTTAGATTATTAAATTTATATTTATATTTCGGATATAGATTTCGCCATCTACATTTATATTCTTATCTGATTCTAAAGCAGGTATAGTCGTGAGTTCATCCGTAAACAGTTAATAACATACAGTAAAATATATTTTCTTAATAGTATAAATTATTCAAATATAATTTATCCGCAAATATTCCTAAATCTGCAGATAAAAATTTAATAAAAGGTTTAGCAGTAGGTATAGAACAAGAGAGCCAACCTAAACAAATTGTTAAATACTCGTAAAACTTGTAACCACTCGTGTGGTTTGAAATGATTGAATATATATCATTGTTAAACTTAATTTACATTTACTTTTAATCGGTTATATTATTATTAATACATTTTATTATATATATGTGTTAGGGCGTTTGACTGTTGACTTAGGGACTGTTGACTTACTGCGAGTTTGAATCGATCTTGACTTTCATACCATTTTAAACGCTACATCACCACCATACACTCCCCTGAATCAAGAACAAATTTAGTTTAGTCGAGAATAAATGTATATGGGCTTAGATCAAACAAATTCACTTTATACAGTATATTTTAGGATGTTGATCACGTTATATACCAAACATGAAACAATAATTAGCATAAAGTATTTCTCAATTACGAGGAAAACGATTTCAAAGTTATATAGAAATCGTCTCAATGTTTGAGAACGCGTTTGAATGCATTCATTACGCGAGCTCGGTCAGTGATTCCCGAACGAGCGGCTCGGGAAGCACTTCGGGGAAAAATAAAATTTTTGAACAATTTAATTATTTTATTCAATTTTTTTTTTCGTGAGACCGGTTTATTTATCGATATAGATCGACCTCCTAAAATGAGGGCCTTAAATTTAAAAATAATAAAACTATCGTAAAAATCTCATCAAGTTGTTATTGCTCCACAAAAATTAGGATTTATTTTAAGCAGTGAGTGTATGATAGTTTATTTTCCTAAGTACCCGTTTCTGCCTGCCAACAATATGTCTCGAAATCCTACTTATTTACCTAAAAAGGAAAAAGCAGAAAGTCTGCGTGTCAGCGAGATGGTTAATACGGTAGTTTTGGGGATTATTATTACATCTATGAACACGTGCGCGAGCGCGAATCCCCTGAATGGAGCACTTTTTCGTGTCGTCCTCAATCTTTTATGCATACAAGCCGTGCGGTGACGGTCTGGGCGGGCGGCGTTGATGGCGGGGGCAGCGTTCGGAGGAAATGAAAAGCGATATGAGCGCGCGTCGCCTGAAAAACGAAATGAAAAATAACCATAAAAAGGTCGAGTCGCTTTAGGTTCACTCGCAATTGAGAGTAAAAGCAATAGCCGTGTTCGTCTTGCCAGCTGACTAACATATTTTCTATCTTTATTCTATATTTTTATACAATTATCCCGAATTTTAATAACGGCAAATAGCCGATAAAATTATTTACATAATTTTGACCATATTTATTTCTTTAAAATGTTTTATTTTAAAATGACCTTCCATTTTAAATTGTTAATACTATTAGACAGATTATTATGAAATATCTCATACCCAATCAACGGCTCGACAAATAACAAGCCTTATGGTTGGATACAACATCCAACAAAATAAACGATTATTTCTAAAATCTGTAGGGGACTGAATTATTATCATCTAATTTGACCAATCCGTCCTATAAATTGTAACGAGTGGAACTTCTTCTCTTTATTCTGATTTTATTGTAGGTGAGAGAATGGTATGAGTTAAAATACAATTATTTTCAGCGTTTTAAAAGAATAGGAGACATGATGAAGTCGTCTTCTTTGCCAAATCGCGAGATTATAGAGAAAAGAGGACCCATAAAAGTTATTTAACATTTAAAATTTCCAATTCTAATGGCTGCGACCGGACCCTCTTAAATATCTATGATGCATCTGTTACTAATTGTAATTAAAATATTATACCTACTGCCAAAAATTAATGCCTTTTTTGTGCAAACATATTTCAGTGTTCTCGGGCCTTCAGTCAGATGACAATATAAAAATTACAGTCTAAATTGAGCTTTGTTTATGGCACCTCGCGATTGGTAGAGGTACATATGAAAAAATGGCAAGTATTACAATAGAAAGCTAATATACCTATAATTATTTCTTTACTTAATGTATTACTATTATAAGAATTAGTATTATTCATATTATATGAGGTACTTATTTTCTAATGGTAAATAAATTAAGAAAATAAGAAAAATAAGTTTAAGTTAATCACTTATTTTAAAGCGTGACATTTCCATTATTTTTCAATAAATTAGAAACGGGAAAAGGGAAAACGGGAAATCCTAGTGAATGGTGGAGTTTTCATACAATCTGTGTCATTTCCATAGTTAGCTATAAATTTGATAAAATGAATATAATGAAATAGAATTCTTTTTGATCGCGGCCAAAGAATTATTAATGTCTCTAATATCCATTATTCTATTATCTATATATATTATATGTGTAAAAATAACCGGTTTATTTTGATTTAATAAAGCAATAAAGAATATTATCTGCTCAGCAGGCAACACCGCTGTCGGACATCCAGCCCCCGCCTCGCGACGCACGCCTTAAGCTGGCTCACTTTTCCCACTCTCTCCGAGCCCAGCCGAGCCGAGCCTTGACTTGAGCCGAGCCCGATTGCGCATAACGAGCTGTCCATTATGCGCTTTGGCTTTTTTTACTTCGGGCATTTTTCAAGATGGCGTACTCCGATTGTCAAAGCCCTGCGTCAAGTTCGCCATTTCCGGCTTTGGTGCCGCTAACAGGTTTAGATTTCTACGGCGAGATGTGTACGCGGGTTCACAAATTTTAATATCGACCGGTTTTTAAACCTACCTGTACCCGTTGAATTTATCCCATAGTCATATAAAATAATGTTGTAGCTTAGATTATACGCGCTAAGGTTGATTTCAATAATTAAATGCCACACCTATTGTCGAAGCAAAGCAAGAATGAGGTTAGAAGTACCACATCACTTCTAAATTTACCTATAAGGGATGGATATAATGACGGATGGGGCTTTATGATTGAATCACCTAGTACTCAAAGGCTATTATAAAAACACACATTTTAAAATTATCGAGATATTTAAAAACGAAACTGTCGTATTTCTAAAATATTGACATTTCATTGAATTGAATATTGACATTTCATTTGATTTAATTTTATTTTTTGTCACATATTTAAAAAAACTGGTAACACGTATGATGTACCTACCCCCTTAAATTTTACTTTCAATATCATTAATTATTAAACATAGAAATACATTTAAAATAACTGAAATATTATGGATACTTAAATTCTTTCACTTTTAACCACTTTTGTTTGACAACAATATTCTTAGGTTATAACATTTTAGTCTCTTATTTCTACTTTAACATCATAGTTATTATATAATATGTTATGGTAACATTGTTACCATAACATATTCCTTCCTTTGGTTTCCACCGAGACACAGTTACTTTTATAATATCTTGGCAACCGCGACTCGTTATCGACTTAAAATAATATAATCAGAGCAAATCATTTTCACTAGTATATTTTTTTCAAAAAAGTTTAATAGTTTCACATATTTTTTGGGAGTATAAACCCTGAGAGTTTCGAGGTTCCTTTTTATATAGCCGATGTCTATCGCATGGCAGCCAAGAATGTCCATGGTAGTGGTGCACGCACTTCTTTATCAAATCTACCAGATTCTGAATCATGAATACAGAAAACGTTTACCTTAGCGTTCTCAAATAAAATCCTTATAAGAGAATAACGAGTCTATTTGAACCGGTGTAAGGGACATGGCATATGAGACAATGAACTATGGTTGATCTTTAAAAGGGGTAGACGAAACCCATTATCAACCTATATACATAATAGGCGATTCAATTGTGTGGATAACTGACAAACACTGGATCCATTGTTCGCTGTAGGGATTTTTTAAGACCGTAAAATAAAGGATCTAGACCGTCAAAGGTAAAAAAAAAAGGTTCTAAATTATTTTCAATATTTTTGAATGAATTTTTGAAATAAAAGTTCTTTAGTCGCGCCTCACACAATATTTTTTTTTCCCGGGTAGTGAACGTATATAATGGCCACATTTTTTAATAGGCATGCGGAAACATAGTTGAACGCAGATGCTAGTATGGGGAGATAATTTTGAAACATAATAATATGACAAATTAAATCAATATCTTACAGACGTTTTACTTCCAACGCGCTTAGTATAATCACACATACACTTTTTTTTGTATCATTGATTTTATTTATTCGTACATGACATGTGAAGGACTCATATTGGTTTTAAGTAACACAAGGGCACATTCATGCGTTAAGTGATCTTAAAGTAGGCAAACGGGAAGGAAGACCGCCTTCTGACGTAAATATAAAATACATTAAGCCCGATTCTGTGATATCTCACTGGATACTTGCCATGAATACAGAGTGGCGCCGGCGCTTTTAGCGAGCCCGGGTTATATTACGGCCCCGGGCTTAGAGCCCAGGCGCGGGCCCAGGGCCCACCTTCCCGTACACTTATTGTAACATAAAATCAGACCGCTCTCGTTTCTGATCCGAATTCGCCAATCTCACCCGAACGCAGTTGCCTTCGGCAAATATAAAATATTCTTCCCAATTTTTTGATATTTTTTCATTTCTGACTTTTACTCAAACTTTTTAAAAAAATTAACTAACGTAGGCAGTCATTGAGGACTGCCGACAGAAGTGAAAACTTAAAACTATGAAATCACATTGGTTTTTTGATATTCAAATTAATTGTAGAATCAAAGAAATATCTTTAAGATGTTTCCACTGTTTCCGCCCGGGATCGACTCGGGGGCCTTGAGCGCGTGAAGCAAACGTGATAACCGCTAGACTAAGGAAATTGAAATAAGTGGCGACAGAAATAGGGTATTAGAATTAATACTTTTTCCCATCCAAAATTTGCCTGATACGCGTATAGAAGTTTTCACTTCAAAAAACGATAAAACTGTCGGAATGCACAGTCAAGAGGTTACCATGATTATGTTCCGAAACCAACGTCCGCGTTATTTGAAACTCACAAATAAAACTCAAGTGTTTTATGAATACATTTCAAAATGTGTTTGGTCATAGTAAGAAAATACTTAAAGTTAGTTATAAAATATTTAGATGTAGTTAAAAATTAAGTATTCTTAGCCAGTTGTCACCTATCTATAGATTATTAAAGTTATTGGAATTTATTTTATGTTTCTAATAACACGATAAGGTTTTTTTTTTTAATTTTCGTGGAGATTAAATATGTAGCGACACTACATATTCGGACTGCGACTGGCAGCGTTGTTTTGGCCGGCGACCTGCGATCCCCGCCGGGCGTATCGGATTGGCCGGCATCTGCGCAGGCACGCATTGGAACGGCGCGGCGCACGGGCGGTCCGGCAGGCGTGCAAGCCACCGCGCGCATTACGCGCCGGCGATATTATTATTGTACCTGACTTTATACTTTATTCACCGTTATTTCTATTTTTATGTTAAATCTACAATTATTATTAGTTATTTTGGAAGCTAGAGGAAGCTGCCAACGCCACTGCAATAGCGAAATATTAAAAATATCAAGTCTGTTTGCCCGGAACAAACTGTTCTATGGTCCGAGAGCACATTCAACAATGCAATCATTCTGCCTACTGGACTGCCTGCAAGCAAGTTGGTACGTAGGCAGGTGGATAAAATAGCAAATGCTTCTATAAATCGTAAGTCGAAGCACAAAAATCTAACTTAGGTACATAAAATTTTAGGTTACTCATAAATATGTTATATTTATAAAATTTAAATAAATAATCATTTTCGACTAATGATTGATGGTTAGTATGTTACTAGTTAGTTGGTATATTATTACATTACTGTTCCTGCGGTACCATATGACGTTCTTTCGGGCATCATTATTGAGTGTTGGCTATAGTATTATTATTTATTTTTACAAAAAACAATTTTTTCATTATACATCATCTTTAATGTCATAACCATCATTCCAGTCATAACTAACATCTTATATATAAAGTACAAAATGATGTATTGTCCGTCGGCTAGTCTGGAATGCTTTTTGACAGCGTTTCGAAACAAATTTTATTTTATTTATTCTTTGTTAAAAAATCCACAGTATTACATTTAAAGTAATTTTGTGTCACATTTAAATTCATAAACGTCAACGTCAATGTGCATTGACAATTGACACAGTAAGTACATTATCGTCCGCCGAAGGCGCTGTTAAAGTCGCCTGCAAGGCCCAGCTGAAACCCTGCGTTGAACAGCTAGTAGTCATGTTACAAATCAAAGCAGCCAAAAAGTAATAAAATAAAACCAGCCTGAAAAATGGAAGCTTACAGGGATAAATACGCCACTTTTTCTACGCCCTACCTTTTGGGGGAAACATTTTTCATGTAAAAATATCAGTAAAGCGACACAGACCCGTGTCAAAAGAGTGACGTACGACTTTATGCCGGCGCCCTTTGTCCAGGTAAATTGTATAAGCATAAATATTTAGCCTACTTTTACCTACCTAAACCTAAAAGTTGCGCATTAATTTCGCAAGTCGGAATGTGAACTTTTAATACCACTCTTTCTTTCCAGTCGATTCGTACTAGTATCATCCATCTACAAACTCTTATATTCCTAATTATTATCATAAAATTATATAAAACAATAAAGCATATTTGATATTTTTATATGTTTATATGAATTTGTCGATTTCACACAAACCTCGCCCACACGTATGAATGCAACCCGAGGTAGTGCCAGATAGACTACGGCCCGTTCACACCCAACGTGTAAACGCACTCTGTAGCGGTGCTTTCGTACCTATTTATTCTTTTATTATCTCTCCATCATATATTTTAGTATATTAAACTTTATATATTTAAGTATATCTTACATAATATAATTGAAACTTTTACAGATTTAATGTGGTATTTCTTCTATGCCCTAATTTAAAAAAAAAAAACTATAAATGTATAACGTAAAAGGTGTATATAATACTATAATTACATTAACTTTCTTGAAAACAAAAACAGTAATCGCTTATCATTTAAAACTTAAAAAGGACAGAACTCTGCCTTCTTTAATACAGACGATAGTCTAGTTAAGGGGGCAGGAAACAGAGTATTCTATAGTATTGATCGTTTGTACGAATTTCCTGTTCCATTATTCTTAAATGCTTGTACTTGTCTAAATGTATTGTGAACCTAAATAAATAAATATTAAAATAAATTATAAGCGCGCTTCTGGTGCTACGCGTGCTTGCCGCTTTATGTATACCTAAATGAGAAAATATTTTTCAAATATAATATGTTTGCTATTTATTTATTAGCCATAAAGGAAGTATTTACAATTAATATTTTAGAAGTAGTAATTCCCAATTAGGCTATCGCTTATTCCAAGATAGACTATATTTGCTATTGCATTAATACAATATATATTATTATAGGATAAGGTTATGTAAATATTTTATTAATGAAATTATAGTCAATATAAGTAATATACGAGTATATATTCAAATTATGATAAAATATGAATAATGTTATAAAATACGATGTAATTAGCTATCTTAATCGCCTATTGCTTCAGATTTGTTACGTTGGTATTTCGTCAGTGTTTTAGCCCGTGTAAACGAAAAAATAAATTATTCAAATATTATTAAGAATATAGTGTTTAAGGACTAACAAATTGTCTAATAATTTCTGACTAAAAGTTTTATCAGTGTAACTTATTTAAAATTATTTTTACATTATTTACTAAGCAAATGTTTTAAAACCGTTGTAATGCTACTATATACAATCTTATTTTTTCGTTAGATCCACTCTATCTTTCGAATCATTTCATTCATTTTACTTCTTTTCCCTCTGTCACAGAGCTAATTCGACCGGTTGTACGCACGCTTTTGTCGCGTTCACTACGAACCCGCTAATAAAAAGGTTAAAAGCTGAAAAGGTAAAAGGTACTGAGACCACGATACGCGTGTATGGGGCTCATGAAGGGGGGCATGAAGATCGCTTGTAGAATTTTATAATGTAAATTAAATTAAATCGTAGAAATTACAGGGCACAGAATCGACGTTTCATGGGCACAGCGAACTGTCAACGACGGGTTCGCGAATTGACAGTACTGATATAATTTTAAAGTCAACTCAATACTACGGTCAACAAATAAACAATAATAAAAGTGGGTAAAAATATGTTCGCATAAAGAAGGAAAAGAAATAAAATTTATTTATGCCCGAGTTTCCGAAATTGGGATACTAATAAAGTCAACTAAAAAAATACATATTATGAAGTATAATATAATTTTAAATATTCATGAAATACTAATGAGAATCATACACGAATTAGTGCTTTTAAATCACAGAAAGGATAGATCTTCAACGCATCATATTCCCTGGGCAAGTACGTAAGTTATTTAAGTACATTCTAAATTACCAAGCAGAGATAATAGTGATTTCGTTAATTAGTACTAAAAAATTGTTATCTTTAATGTTAATGCTTTAATTTAATTTAATTAATTTAATGTTAATTGTTAGCTTTGTACAATTTATCTATATTATTCGACAGCCTCCGATGTGATCTAAAAGACTATGGTGTTATGGTTTATGCAATAATTTAGATACTAATAATTTAGATGGACAGAGAGACGGCATGACGCACTAGATTGTGTAATTGACTAGGTATTATTTTGCAACTCGTTCAATCAAGTTTATATAAATATTTGCTAGTCTAGTGGATAATATAGGAAATTTATTTAATATGGGTAGATTTGTAGTTCTCTTGAATAGGTCATGTTATGCACATAATTTATTTCAGTGGTAGACAAGGTGTGTAAATTTAACATGACCTCCATCTGCAAAGTCATTGTTGTTATAAGATAGAGAATAAACTGCGTGTTTAAAATAATACCTCGTAGGCGAGCTGCAAAACTTTGCCTAATTTAATAAAACAAAAGCGTGGCACAGTTTAGCAATATTACGTGTATCACGTCCGCAAACGCGACCGAATCCAAAATGGGAATAGTTTAGCTGAAACTTTCCCGTGTATTCGGAAACACCGCAGATATAAAGGATCGCGTATAGGCCGACGAAGAGATGACAACTATTCGAAATGACGTGCAATTTAATTCTGGAGAGGAAGCTGGGCCATCTGTAATATTCGCCGAGGTAAGAGACAAAAGGAAGGCCTTCGGCGTGCGAGCTGTCCATTATTTAATTGTCAGCCCGAACTCTGCTCGTATAAGTTTAACTAGCAAATCCTTTTATTTTGACACATAATATTTGGGGTTTGCTGAGGATGGTTTATAGCCATGTATGAGTTTTCATACTCGAGTTCTTTGGTCAGAATGCTCTGCTTCAATTCTAAATACTATATACCATATTATTATACAATTACTTTTAATCGACCTTAGTTATAGTAATTTATTGTGTTTGTATCTTCATATGTAATGCTGTCTGTAATTCTGATAAATAAATATGCAGAGTCTACGGCCGCTAGATCGATAACCAAACGCTATAACAACCATAATACCAGATCCAGGGTATTCTAATAAAATAGTGTGATGTAAAATGTATGACAAGTGTATTTTTTACCACAAGAGCAATTTATCCCAGATAACCTGTTTATTGAGGCAAACTTACACAGGACTTAAAAAAGTGGTTCATTAAAAGTGTGCTTTTGCACAATTTTATAAAAAAGTCTCGCTAGATACGGAATGATAAAAAAATACCAAATGCTTTTGATCGATATTTTAAAAATAAAAAAATCACGCGTGTGATATAAAATGTCAGTTAATTTAAAAACTATCACTTCACACTAGTTGATATAGTTTCGCGTTACCACACACTTGTACCTCAAATTCAAATTCAAATTCAATGTCGCTTTCGCGACCTTTATTTCAATATTTTTAAGTATGCAGGTTACATGTTCTGGAAGAGCCTGGCGACTCGTCTACCAGAAACTCACTCGTATTGACATATCAAGCAACATTAAACATAATAGTTATTATTATTATTATTTATTATTTATTATTACATACATTAACCTATTGATAAAAAAAGAAAAACATAACCTTAACAATCAGAATGAATTGACAAATATAAGTATAACTTAAGATCTTTTTTAACATCACTAATTTTTTTTAATTTCTTAATTTCTAGAGGTATCTTATTCCATAATCGTGCCAGCACAACTTTAGTTTGCCTTTCTCCATACATATTTTTGAATTTTGGTATCCTAAGTATTTGTGAAGCTAGTTGCCTTGTCGAGTACTTATGTGAAAAAGACTCTTTGAATTCTTCACCTGAGAAATACTCCATAAATATTTTATAATTAAACAGTTGAAATACTGTGAACACCTTGCAGAATTCAAAGAGCCCTCCGACATCGTTTTTGTACCTCGTTTTTACCTTGTTGGGTACAATTGTTTTAAGAATACGAAACTGTAGAGATTGTATTTTACTTAGGTAGGTTTTGTACCCTCTTCCGTAAACTATCAGCCCATAACTGATAATGGATTCCACCAGCGCTTTGTAAACTGTTACCAGAGTACTAAAATTTAAATGGTGCTTCAGATGGTGAAATTTTTGCAGACATACACGCAGTTTACTACATACTAGGTCAACATGGGATCGCCAGTGGAATGCACCATCAATCAAAAGACCTAAGTATTTAGAGGTATCAACCACCTCTATAAGGTCACAATCACAATTGGCTGAATCAGACATGGCAATGTTGTTATGTAGACAGTTCAGGGAGTGGCTTTTTAATGGTAAATTTACGAGGGGAGTATGTTTTGAACGGATATGAATTAATTTAGTTTTTGAGGCATTAAGTATTAGTCCTTTATCATGGGACCATCGCTGGAGGTTATTGAAATCTTTTTGAAGCTTATCTAGGCATTCCTCGACGGTCGATCCGGTCACTACAAGCGCAGTATCGTCTGCGTACTGGAGACAATGGCAGAATTTTATGACACTTCCAAGATCATAGCAATACGCGTTGAAAGCTGTCGGTCCGATCTTTGACCCCTGAGGAACGCCAGATTCGCTTAATACGAGGTCACTAAAACTGTTATTTACTTTCACGGTCATAAATCTATCACTTAAATAATCAATAAACCACTCATTTAATTTACCTCTAATACCTAGATTAAATAAAGTCTGGGTTATTTTAGAAAAAGATAAAGTGTCGAAAGCCTTTTTGAAATCAATTAGTAATAATAAAACTTTTTTTCCTACAAAAGCGAAATTCATTCACGTGTAATGACCAGGATAAAAAAATAATTGTTTATGTATATATATATCTGTGTACATTTTTCTTTATTATACAATAATAAATATTAATATGCCTTTTATTATGTATTTATACATATAATTAATTATGTAGCTTTCTTAGAATATTTTTCAATTTTATTATAATAATTAATTTATATTAACATATACTTCAAAATATTTTTACTATTTATTCATTTATATCGTATTTTTAGTTTTAGTATGCCGAAAACTTTCAGCGATTAAAAATATTTTATTAAAAAAACTACACGATAATGGGGTTTTGATCATGCTGAGAGAATATTATATCCCTAATATTCTTGGCCAGTTGCCGTCAATCTATAAATTATTAGACTATTATAATGACTTACTTTTTAATGAGGATATTAAAAAGTAAGTCTTTCTTAGCAAAAAACATACAAGTAAAAGATTACAAGTAGTGTAAAATTTCGTAAGAAATAATAAATAAAGATATACTCCCCTTCTCTGTTATGTCAGTGGCGTGTCGACTCATTCCTTCTCGTGCGAATGAAGTATTACAGTAGGTGACCCCCCACCTCCCTCCTAGGAAAAAAATTACGGTCCGATGTATCTCTGAATTCAGAATTCATCTTCTGAATTTATCTCTGTTGTCAGGTTCAACTTTGCCGAGGCTCGGATGCAAGAATGGCACAGCGTTCCCGTTAAAAGTTGCGATCCCGGGAAAGGTTGTTAGCCACCGGCGCGGGCGCGTTCACCGTTCTCCCTCACATTTTACGCTTTGACTGTTATTCTAGCGTAATGAGCGCGGAGAATGCGTCGCGGCCGCATTTATTTCGGGTTTTCAGAAAACCCTCATTAACACGAGAGCAATTTATTACTGGCCATTGTTTGACTGGCGAATGTATGGTCGGACTCGTGTGACGTCTTTTTATGCGGGTGTCATGAAAGGTAATAATCTGTTTTCATAATGTCAGAGAATTATAAGAACGAGAAATATAATTATAAGAATAAGTTATTTATTCTATGATAATATGATACAATTCATAAGAATAATAATTAATTCCTTTCTTCCGCGAACCATTAGAGAGTGGAATAGTCTCAACTGCAGCGTCTTCAAGCCATTCCTAAGACCCCTTCCCAGCTAAGAAAAAGGATAAAGAACTTGGCTTTAAAATAACTTCGTTGCATCACCTGCCAATCAGCTATACCACCGGAGGAATGGTACCTCCAAAGTATATGTAATTCCAAATAAATAAATAAATACAATCATTTAACTCGATAAACCTGAAGCTGGCTTTGGGCTTGCACGTAATAAAATATACTTTTAAGCGACATTGAAAAAAAAGAAGCTCTCTCTAAAAAACTCTCTCTCTCTCTCTCTCTTGACTCTAAAAAAATACCGTTTTAGATTCCTATTTATGTAGCAAAAAACCAAAAAAAGGGGACTTATTATATTGAGTCTAAAATAATAATAAAAATTAAAGATTGATACTCGTGAATGCGTACACACGCACAAAAAGGTACTAAAACAAGAAAAGTAATAAATCGTACAATATACAAAAATGCGCTCTCCAACACTTTATGAAATAGACTCAGGTAACCGAATACACTATTTTTTGTAGATCTCGATAAAAATTTTGTCTCCGATCTCAGTGTAAAACAAAAGAAAGTAATACAAGGTTAACTATATATATATTAACGACTGAGCCCTCCCCCTCAGAACAGACTGTGCATTTGAGGCTTGTACAATTTCTCGAGCCAACTAAACTCCCTTTCTCGTCGATTTTCTCAGAGGCTAAATTCCAATTAATCGCAGATAAATGTGATGAATTAAGCTGATATATCTACAACATCGTCTATGGATTTAAATGGATAAGATTACTTCATATAATTACGCAAGTTTAATATTTTTAATTGAGTTTACATATTACTGTTAGAGTATACTATTAGATGTATAGAGTAATATAATATATTTACCATTCGTCGCCAAGTCCACCGACCACTTTTTAGGGAGACTGTTTTTGCTGGTATATCTATTACCATAATTTCCTAGATTTTTTGATATTTATCACTTATTTGCCACAATTTGCATAATAAAATATACACAGTTAAAATTTAAAAAATAAGTTTTGCAGCTTTTATTAATCTGAAATAATTTTTTCGTTTGTTTAATTTATTAATAAACTTTATTTTGAAATCCAGGATACCTTAATAGTAGTTTCAACGAAACAGGCAGATGGCAAATACATTAAAACACATTTTTTTGTAGACACATGGTGATGATAACAGGTCCTTTTATCCGAGTCCTAGAAAGACAAAATCGAAAATATGTATTTTGGACTGGTTGTATGTGCTAAATATGTGATTTTACGAAATAAAAAATAATTGAAATGGAATTTAAAAGTATTTCATCCCTACCTAATCATCTATATTTAGAATTTCGTATGTCATGAAATTTGAAATATTGTAAAGGATCCGTTCAGGCGGTATTCATTCATACACATACTCTGGCGCGATATAAATAAATAACTACTGTTTTTTAATAAATGTAGATTAGTTGAATTGTGTTAAATGCACTTACTTAAGCAAAATTACATGTACTCATTTACTTACAAAAACCGTGATTAGGTATGTACTTATAGTAAAATAAAGAATTATTATTATTATTTGAAAATGTCCTATTATCATCCTCTGTCGAGAGATCGGAAGTGATCTCACGTATCGGTACGTCTACTAAATCCACCGCTTAGACCTCAGGAAACACAATAAATTGCAATCAATCCCTCCCCGCCCCTCACCCCAACTAGCGTCTACTTGAAATCCAATTTCGCCGTCGTTCCAGTTGGTTAAGCTCGCGCCCGACGCTCGCCGCCCGCCGCTGACAGCGACGCCCGGTATCAATATCCAGGGCGGCTCGTAGGCAGCCCGGCGGGTTAGGCACGGGGCACACGTGCCGACGCGACGACATCACATCAGACTGCGACGGGACGTGTAGGGTGTCCCGAAGTATCTGTATCAAAATGACCTATGGTTCCGTAACATGCTTAGAGGCAGAAACCGCATTGTTATAAACGTCGTTTATCACTACGACTGAAAACTGAAAAACAAAAAAATAGCTTTCGGTTTGTTATATATATATTATAACATAAAAAAATATATTTGATATATTTTTAAAATATTCATTACTTTATGCTGACCAATATAACGATTATCTTTGTCAGCGTTGTTAAATTTAAAAAAAAGCCTGCATAAAAAAAAACATGTAAAATTCTCTTGGACTTTTACTAAATCTTGCAAACATATTTATATAACTATTGTAACGAAATCGCAAATATCATTTAATAAACTACAAATACCATCTGCCCTTTATTTCAATCATTATTATCTCTAGTGTGGTTTGCATCCTAGCTGTAACGCAAACTTGTTTTCTGTCCATCGAATTTCGGATACACAAAGGTAGTTTTTCAATTTTTGTTTTTTTGCTTTGAATTTGGACGTCGCTTGAATGGCGGTCGCAGGATGGGAATCGATTTTACAGTGAAATTAAATTATTAACAAATATAACTTCCATAATACTCATGTCCATCCAGTATAAATTCCAGGATTTTACTATGGGTATAAACCCTTTATCCAGTTGGAAACAGTAAGTCGTTATTCAGATTACTTTTGATTTAGCTTTCGACTTATTGATCTCGAGTTTATTTACATTTGTTTACTATCCTTTTAGGGTTCGATATTTTGGTTTTTGTTACCACATCCATGATACGTGAAGTCCTCGCTTTTGGCAGACAACGACGTTCCCAGGGAATTTGTGGACTTTTTTCCTCGTGTACATATCTCCTAATGTCATCGACCGTGCGGCCTGGATTCTTTTCAAGCTATATATTTTCCTAATTTTATTCATACCTTTGGGTATAATTTATTATATAAAAAAAATTTTTTTAGCGGTTTACTTTGCTGTATTAGGAAATTAATAAATAATATTCTTATGTCAACTGTAAAGTTTAAGGCGAAATTAAATGTTTCTTTTGTTTACAAATTGTAAACCAAATCTTTTTTATTTTTTACCATGACCCTGAGGGAGATTTTTTTGCATTGCTTACCCTGAAGCTTTAGCTAAAAAAAAATTAGGTAAGTTTTGTTTAACCATTTATTAGTTTTCTATGGCTTAAGTCCACAGTAGCGCCCCTAAGCATAGCCATATTTTTTATAAAAAAATACCTAATAAGTTACTATCTGGCATACGTCCGGTTATACTACCTATCTATCGTAATTTATGCGATAATGTTATAATTTATAATTACGTTTATAATATCCAGCGTCGCAATAAAATTAATTATTTAAAATAAATTCTAATTAAGGTATTTATTTATCTATGCATACATTTATGCTTACGATAATAAAAAAATTCAAAGTCTATCCTAACTGAGCCATACCCGTATTAAGGTGGATTTTATTTGTGGCTGTGTAGTCATAATTAATTATGCTTATACTTACCAGAGCTGCGTTGAAAATATATAGCTATTTTAGATTAAATTATAGATAATATACATTTTTCATTTTTTCTGTAAATATGTTAAAAAAATCTGCATATGCAGAATAATTAAAAATCAAAGAAAATGCAAAAATTTATCGAAATTGACGAAGTATGCAAACGACAATATTGATGTAGGTAAACTATTAATGAAAATATCCGCTAAAATAAATCATGTCAAGAATTTTCTAGATAAAGCGAGAAATGTATATGAAAGAATTTATTGAATTTCAACAAATTATCTAGAAAAGTCTTGAAATATTTAGTTTAGTTTTAGATCACGCTTATCGAGTAAACATTTCGAAAAGGCAACATGGATACGTTTCTTCGGCATCTCCTGGCCGGCTGGTGTTTAGTAGCAACAAGCTTCTCGGCAGCCACGGATACTCGTATAATAAAAGAAGTCCTAGATGCTCACAACATACTTAGGGCGATGCACGGCGCCCCGGCATTGAAATTGAATCGCACGATCAGCGCCGTCAGCCAGGATTGGGCCAATCATCTGGCTTCCGGGGATAAATTCGAGCACAGGCCTGATGATACGTTCGGAGAAAATTTGTTTTTCGGCTACAATATAGGTCTGCATAAAATAGGCGTTACGGTGGTCCAGAATTGGTACAATGAAATAAAAGACTACACGCCTGGCGATGAACTCTTCGAGGAGACTAATAACTCCAAGATGACGGGACATTTTACGCAGCTCGTTTGGAAGAACAGCAAGGAGTTGGGAATTGGATACTCAAAGGTGGGTGGAAAACACTACGCTGTCTGTAACTACTATCCTCGGGGCAACGTTATAGGGGAATTTATTAATAATGTTTCACCAGCTAAAGAAAAGAAAAAGGTGAAGAAAATAAGTAACATTTTCTTTATGAATAAAAACCACTAATAATTTAAAATACATTTGGCTACTACCTTTTGACTTGTTTTTTTTAATATTTTGATTATAAAGTTTTTAGGATTTAAGTTTCTAGCGAAAGAGAAATTTAATATCAATTATATATTTCACTTTTTATATATTTTTGAGACAAAATAAATTGAATTTTAAATTATTGGGTTTTTTACATTCCTGTGTAATACATATTAACCTTAGAAGAGTTTTAATCAGATCAGGAAAAACATTTACGATAATAATTATGGATAAATTTCCAGATGTAGGTTTTTATTACCCTATTTTCCATAGCGGTTTTCCTGTAATGTTATATTGTAAATACTACTAAAATGATAAAATATTACGGATAAATTCGTATACCGATTAACTTAAAATTTCGCAAATAGCTGATTAAATTTAGGTTAAAAACATTTTTCTTTTTTTATTTTCGTTCACAATTAAACCGAGTAGTAGGACTCGATGTCTAATGGCTCTTACAGATGACACAATCTGTCGGGGCCAAAATGCGACGAATTATTATGCCTTCAGACAGATTTGTCACATTCGAGGGCGTGAATTAGCAGAGAGGAGGTCCTCATCGTGCCTTTTATTCTTTTAAAATTAAATTAAAATGCCTATTAACAAAGCCGTCCAAAGGAGTAAACAAATCTTCAGATTTTTTCTAATCTACATATAGTAATTTCTGATCAAACGAATAGAGCGTTTGTGTAATAATAAACATACAAAGTCTCATAACTAGAGGTAAGTCACATGTCTACCCAATATTAGGTTTTAGGTCCGATTCCCGGTGGCTGTAGATTTTTGTATTTGTATTGGCTTACAAATATATTATTCCAACGAATAACTATAATGAATAAATTTAACCAAATATTTTTTTTCTACGAGTACGTTGGGCGGAGTGAGCGTGCCGAGGATACATGACTGGTTGGTTACCACGCACCACTTCCATGATCGAAATTGTCTCGCTTTTACTAGTTGGGGTACTTTGTGATGAAATTACTATCATATAAATCAGTTCAGTATTTAACGGCTTATTATAAATTCAAAGTAACATTTTTTTATCTCTTAATATCTAAAGTTATATTTAATGTTAATAAAATAACTAGTAAAACGCTCGGACCGCTTTGCTAAGCTCGGAGGCTGCCAAATAGCGAGACAATGATTTGCTGGTAAACGTCTAATCGACAATATGAAATTTTCAAAATAGAACAGAGAAATACATAAAATTGTTATAATAATATAATAGTAATAATCATGCTGACAGGAAAAACTAGTCTCGAAAAGGGTGAACTTATTGCCGTAAGTAAATCTCTGCCATATAACTTAGAGAGGTCGTTTTCATAAAAATAAATTTACACGAATTATTAAATCTTAATAAAGTTTACTGTTTTGAATCTACTTAATATGCCTAAGCAATGTTAGGATTTGAATGAATAAACGAATGTAGGATTAAGAAAAAATATAAAGACGTTCTTTGAATAGATGTTTGGAGTTGGCAACTTTGGGAGATTTTCTGTTGCTATCAGAGAGTTAATACTACAGTCATTAGGGTAGATCAATGATGTTTCCGGTGACGTTTGCTTTCGCTTCTTGCTTCGCCTTAGGTAGGACAAGGCCTCCTCACCAAGGAAGAATATTTTTCGACTGACATCGGTGACAGATTTTTGTCCTAACACAGTAAAAATAGAAGCGGACGAACCTTGAGGCACACCTTGAGGCACACCAACAATATATAATCTACTGCTCGCTATTTCTCGAGTAAGACTAAAACGATCAGCTTAGTTATCAATTAAAAAAATAGTTTCAATAAGTACCAATTCATTATATGCAAATAAACTCCGAGAAATAATGAAGACCTAAAAAATACATATAGAAATCTTTACACTCGTTTCTAGATACAATTTTATTAGCAGCGCTTGGGTGTAACAAAGGGCAGTATAAATAAAAAATCCTTTACGAAGATTGCTCCATCGCCCTAAATGGGATATAGACGCAGTGGGCGAATCGCTTATTCATAATTTGATCTTTTTTGCCCCTCACAAAGAGTAAAAAAAAACGTTAACCGCGTAGAGAAAATCGTCGTATCAGATATATATACTTTTACTTATTCTTTTTACTTTTACTTATAGCCACAAACATATTTTTTCAATAGAAATAACCTAAAATAATCTAACTACATTTTCCTGAAAGTTTGTAAATTTAAAATTATATTTCCTTATGTTTAATACATCTCAGATCCGATATACACAATGTTGTAACGGATGTGACATTATGGCTCCGTGTGGATTGCACCAATGCATGCAGCCAGAGTCTTCACCATACTTTGTCATTGAAGACCTGGGACTAAACTTGCATTAGAAGCTCTACACGCACGCCCCAAACGCCTTTTCTGTTTATGTCATTCACTCATTCGGTTAGTAATGTAACAATTCCACTCCTTTGTATATTACCTACACCGTGTCCTAAGACCATTCCCGATAAAAAATCCAGCCAATTAGTTCTGCGATTTCTAGTATTATTTGTAAAGTCGGTATATAAAAACATCATGGTTTCCGAGAAAGAAAAAAAAAATACCTAAAAATGTCAAAAGGCTCAACACTTACATTATCGATCTGAGAGGCGTTGAAATTAGCCGGCAGATCGAATTTACACCATTTGTTAAGAAATATAATAACTTTAGGGTTGATTTTTTCGTATTTTTTTATAGCATTTCTTACTTCCCTCGCCCCCCCCCCTTAAGTTTTTGGGAATGGTTAGGTACACCGGTATATATGTCAAATAAAATGTTTTGAATATTGTTATTATAAATACAATCTGTTTATCTTTAAAATATAATATTTTTTTTAAATTTTGTAAAAATTTGGGTCGGATATTTGGGGCGAAATTGCTAGGATATTGCCATAAAAATAATTACACTTTTAGCGCATAGTAGGTACTTAATACAAACAAGCAAACAATGCCTATTAAGATTACAGCGAGTGTTTCAGAAGCAGAATGATGAGTGTTTTTCTCATTGATTTTTTTATCTTGTTGTTTAAATTTACCATAAATCATTTCATAACCTAAGCAAAAGTTTTATGCATTAATGAAAGATAAATCTCGCCTGGGCGGGCGAACCATAAAAATAATTGTCGGGATAAATCCCGTAACAGAAATAAGTTATAATCTCGCCTTAAGTTGAGCCAACTCACGAGAATCATCGGATTTTTGTCAGACTATTGTGTTTTGCCCTATTTTAGGTAACGTTTAAAAAATAATGCTAGTTGAAGTCAATTTTTTTCTCTCTCCCGTTTCGTTTGAAATACATTCCTCCAAATTCTCTCGAATTTCCTGACAGTCGGAATGAACATTTGAAAATGCAAAAATCCGATAGCGCTATATTTAATATGACGGTAGAAGCTCCTGCGGGATTTGGTATAAAATGTGGATTTAGAATACCAATCGCGTAACATTTAAAAGCAGAAACTAGCGTAAACGGATTTTTTGGATTTTAGTTCTTTTTTTGCATATAAGTCGTCGCGTATTAAGAATAGATTATTATCTTGTGCAAAACAAATTCTGTCGTTTAAAAAACCATAACCATCCATCCTCACAGCCAAACAATTCGTAGTTCATTTAAAATCACCTCAAATCATGCAACGGTCGTTTATTTTGTGGATTCGTATATGACCTAATACAATTAACTATATGTGACAGAATCCGATAAAAATCGGATAATCCCTTTGTATATTAAAAGATATTATTCCATAAGTCCATTTCATTTCCATCGGATAAACTCTATCGAAAATTCAAGATATTCAGATAAACTTTTACTAAAAACTCTATATTGTGTTATGTAAATTAAAAACATAATCAAGCTAAATCCGAGTGTGAATGTGCGAATTAAAGTGAAATTTTAATTTTTTATTCAATAAACTGTTTTTTTTAAGGAATATTTATTTTTCTTTCTCTACGCTTCAGTTTTCTACGAGGAATAATGGTATGACCATATGCGGATTCGAACCCGCGACCTTTGGGTCAATAGTTCAACGCTTTAACCACTACATTACCACGATCTCCAAAACGAAACATAACCAAAAACAAAATCTAAACATAATTATATTATTATAATCGTTACTTTACATAGCGAGACCAATAAATCAAAAACCCTGACATCGATATACACGAATAAACTAACATTCGACGTGAATACTTGTACGTAGCAGCTTTGTCGAATAGCCTCCACTTTGCTGTACGCAGCGACGACTTTCTTGCAATTGACGTCATCAAATGAAATGTCGAAGCCGTGTTTTACGAGTTTCGTCGGAGCGACGCGACGCGCTCGAGAGGAATCGCTCGTAATAAAACCGGCTGAGAAATCACTGACGTAGGGCCGTAAAACATGGCGTCCTGAATAACAAGTTCACGTTTACTTCTTATGCGTACATTGCCGGTTTACACAATTAATTACTGCGATTATAGTGCGATTATAGTCATTATAGTGCGATAAGGCTCAACTAACAAAGGCTCTGATATTCAACTATGTCGCACTAATCGGCCAAATACACAGTTGCGCTGTTTTCGTTGCTAAAGTGAAAGCGCATGCATTTACTTATATCACTCTCATGTTTTAATTTAACAGCGTACTAACGCGAATGTGTACACAGGGTTTATTGTTATTCACTTTGCTAAGTAGTTTCGAAGGGAGGGGGGAGGAGGGGGTTGCTCTATATCGACAAACATTAATCTGCAAAAAATATTCGTAAAACGTTTCCCGTGCGCGGGATATCTACCAAAGTATAATAAATTATATCATTTTAAAAAGTGCATAAAACTTTATGTAGTACATTTTTTTTACAAAATCGTTATTAGACTACCAAATGAAAAAGTAATTTTGTTTAATTTTGCTAACATGTAGAGTTATAAAAGTGAAGTATTCGAATAATACATTATTAAATACCATATTAGATAACATTTATTTAACACATAGAAAATATTTAGTCTCAATTTATATTTAGATACAAAAGTATCGATTACTTACTAACCATAACCTGATAACCACATATAAAGAAAGGTTTAGTAGAGAACGGTGTCGTCTATCATCTTTATTCGTTTCGACCATGACTTACAGGACAACCTGTATAATTATTAAAGTTTTATTTTTCGTGAGACTGATTTAGTTCTCGCTCGACACAGATCGACCCCATGAAAGGTGCAAATAAAAATACACCTGAATACATATTATAGAGCCGAAAATTTAACATTGTTTCGCAGATAATATTTTAAGCTCGCATTTTGCCACTCGATGAAAGCGCCGGAAGGCCTCAGTGTCAGAGCGGCGAAAATAGCTCCTTTTTCCCGGTAAAATTTATCGCTTGTTTACCTCGTTCCCGCTGGAATCGACGGGGCCATCAATAATAGCTCGCTCGCACATGCGAAAGTAGTTTTGGCGATTTGCAAGTCAGCTCGCTTCTGGCTGCCGTTTTAGTGACAAACTACCCCCGGGGGACCCGAGATGCTTCTCGCAAAGTGATAACCTTTTTGCAATAATGTAGCTATATACAATTGTTGGTCATCAACAATTGCAATATCAAATTATTTAAAATATTACTCTTTACTCGAGTGATATTTTAAATATTAAGATATAACCTATTACTATCTCTTATTCATACCATATTATTGAATAATTATATTTTTCTATATTTTATAAATATATTGTACATACATTTATATATATACTATATATAGTAAAATTGTATGATGTATTGCTTACATACCGTATTTAGATGATTCCTTACGTTATAAGAGGCGTTCACCGTTAGTTTACATTACTTATATAAAAGTCTGACAGTATGGAGATTTGGAAAATTCGAATGCATTTTAATATTTTTACAGATTGAAAATTGACATGGTACTTACTAATTTAGCGAGCGTTCGCGGGCACGAATAACGATCCGATTGGAATAGCAGTCGAATTAGTAGATTTCATTTCCGCGGAGATTGATATATTTGTCTGTTCGCCCAATAGGATTAAAAATCTGCATTCTATTACACCTTTGTAAGATCAGCGTGAATTATTTATTTGTTATTGTTTGCCTGGAGGCATTATTTTTAGTTTTTTAACTTTGTATTTATTGTTCCTGCTGAGTTCTAGTTATTTTTATTTTTAATTTTTATTGTTATTGTTTTTGGTTTTTAATGTTGTTTTTTTTCTTCTAGTAGTTTTTTTTACTTGTATTTTAATGTGTACATGGGGAAAACTGTTTAATTTATAAATAAATAAGTCAAATCAAGTGATTATTTTTAACAGAGAATAAATAAAAATCATACTTTCAGCTCAATACCTTAACATATTCATTATGAATTACCATAAGCCAAACTACATCCAAATTTCAACTCCTTGCGAGTCATGGGGCCAAATGTCAAAGTTGCCAAATGTCAAAGTGACAATGTTGTTGTTGTCGATGCGACTTCCTTCTGTCAGTTAAATTCAGTTCTGTGGTTATTTTTCTTAAAAATATTTAGTTTAAGAAAGGTTTGATTTCCTGGACAACCAAAATCTCACAAATCTAAAGGTTCGTATCAGGACGTTCTTACCTACATAGTACTGTCTGTTCAATCTAATGAACAGGAATAAGGTATGTCATTCCCAACGTATTCCGAAGCTAGATTAGAGAAGGCATCCTAAAATAAGTTTAATTCAGATTATGAGTAAGCACGATGGATTTAGTGTCTAAAAAAAAAATCATCAAAATCGGCGTGTGTTCATTCCATCATTTCCAACTTATGCCGAAATTTCAACTTATGAAAAATTGATAATATCCGGATATACTAATAGTCAGGCAGTTAGTCACAAATAACCCACTAAAGTGATCAGTTGGTGCCTTTAACCATTCAGTCTGCGGACCTAACGAGAAATAGGAGACACTAAACTGCCAGAAATGGCATCGCTTGTGATTACCAATGGAGTGTATAATTTTTAATTAAAAGTTCTTCTTACTAATAATTATATGATAAGTACTTGCCTATAATAAATAAATATTTAGAGATTTTTTTCAATACAAGTTTTCTATTCATTATTTTTTACAGATGTTTGACATTTTATCTGCTTTACCCATTGAACTGTCTGTAATGGTGATTCAAAAATTGGATGGAAAAAGTATTTTCAGATGTCGTAGAGTTAGTCGAACGTGGATGGAAATAATAGACTCTATTAAGAAGGTTGATATATCTACTTTATATACTACCTACTTAAATTCTTTATTCAGAGTAATTATATAACTATTAAATAGATAAATATAAGCCGAGCCTAGTATTCCGCTTTTAACGAAAAACCCACGGACAGCAATGCCGATATTCTGTGAAGGTCCTTTGGGGGACGGAATATCCCACAAAATTGCAAACAAACAGGTCTGCCACCTGTTTTTTTTTAATTTAATAATAACTTTTTTAGAAAAAAATAGGTACCAAATTATGAAATATTTGATTTTTATATTTAATACTCTATTGATATGCCTTTTGTAAATAAAACTCGGATTATTTACCGCTAAATTCGCCAAAAACACTTTAAAAAGCAATTTAATTTTAAAAAGATAAACCGATGATGATGAAATAAGTTAAAAAGTTCATCCAAAACACTATGAAAAGTTTGGCTGTGGTCCCGATCTACCATTAAATACAAAAAACCTCTGTGAATATCCTCAACTATTTTAAGGATGAACTTTTTTTAGAAGAAGTAGGAAAAAGTAGGGAAAATATGTTAATAATATCTACAACAAAAAAAATGCTAATAAAGTTTATATCTATATATAAAACAAAGTCGGGTTAGTTACACCATTTATAACTCAAGAACGGCTGGACCGATTTTTATGATCTTTGATTTTTTGGATTTGTTTTCACCCCGAATAGCAAAGTAACTATTAAAACATTGGAAAAAAAAAGAAAATTCATTTTCTCATACATTTTGTATGGAACGACTTTGTATTCTGTGGAATTTTATTTTCAAACGGTAAGTTGCCTTCGAAGTTGTTCACTTTGTGAGGTTATCACATTTGTCATTGTGCACATCGATAATTGCTTCATTATGTAATTTATTTTGATTTTTGTACATTTATTGACCATAATAAAAAACTAAATTTTATTTAGCTAATAAGTTAACACAGCATTTATTGATTCCAAGGTGGTACAAAGTTCACCGGGTCAGCTTGTTGTATTATATATTAAGTTAAAGCTCTTAAATAATTATGTAATGCTTTTCAATAAAATTAAAAATTTTTTTTTAGGACTTAAGGTTTTGGACCAGTCTTTGTTACGAAGAGTTCCCACATTTTGACGATTCTGTTTATAATAAAATATCAATTCCTTGTGAAAATTTTTATCGCAATTTATGTCTCTGGCCTCATGCCACAAAAGCTTCGAAAACATCTGAAGATATTGCTAAATTTAATAACAACTCTCACGAAGAAAAAGTTATTGATATACACCTGTACCAAGGTATTATACTTTTTAATTTTAAAGCTGCTTTACATTAAGTAAGTCAAATTTTAAGTAATTAAGTATTAATTTCAAAATTTTTGTCAAATGTTATAAAATTTAAGGATGAGGCATTATGTTGTGAGTTGATTTTAGCTGATTATTGTGTTTCACAACCATTGTCCCAGAATCTCTATTCTGTATGACTTGAGAATTGCTATGACTTAGGTCATATACAATTATTTTGGACCCTACTCAACTAGACCAAATGTGCCTGTGCTAGAATCAGGGGAGATAGTGGTAATGAAGCGTTAAAAATGGTAAGACCATGTGCGGATTCAAACCAGAGACTTTTGGGTCAATAGTCCAACGCCTTAACCACTTGACTACCACATCTCCAAGGTATCTTGATATTATTAAGTAACTTATGAATATTATTGTTATTATGACATTGAGCAGTGCATGCTAGCAGAGAGCACCCTCGATTGATTTTAATAATCTTTTAACCTATTCAATGTGAAAAAAGTCAATATATCAAAAAGTCGCTAAAGTCGTTGCCTAGTGGCAATATATTAAAAAACTCACCAATTCATTAGAAGTGTCATTTTGAAGGCATTTTGGGTTCGAAAAATCCATTTTTGGTGTTTCCATAATCTCCGTGAAATTTGCAGTGGACCTATGAAAATTTGCCCTATTTTTGGTTTTATTTATAATATATATTTATTAAAAATAGTCAAGTTGGATATCAAGAAATTCTTTTATTCCTTTTGATAACTTTTTTGTATAATTTTTGACGATTTTATGCACATCAATAAAAGATACTTGTCACACATTTTAGACTAACTTTTTATGCATGGTTGTAAAAATATAAACATTTTTTCAAAAATATGAAACAATCGATTACGATACCTACTATCACTTTTTCCCTACTACTGTATAATTTTCAAAATTGAGATGTAACTTTAAAAAAACGCCGTTTTCATACGTGTTATCTGATTCAAACTACATATATTGCATTTCTTCATATTGTAATAAAAGTCGCTTAGCAGTGACTTCTCAAATGTGAGGAAACTTCAAGATCTTTTATAGCACGGAGCTTTACAGGAAACTAGAACGCAGATTATTAATTAATATAACGCAGAATATTTTTCCCCTTTCTATATTATTCGGCAAAAACTTTTACAGGAACTTTACGGTAATAATTTACATGTAAAATATAAAAATAAGTAATGAATATCGAAATGTTGTTTATTTTATATTTTGACAGTTTTCAAAGAATTATACTTGTATTCAAATACGAATATAAGTACGAATTGGAAAAATAAAATTCTTCCAATGCCAAATATAAAACATTAAATTATTTTCGAAGCTGGCATAATCGCCATGGCATAAATGTTGTGTGTATATTGCTTGCAAATCAATTTTCTTAATGGAGTCATTTTTGACGTTAAAATATCAATTTTCACGAACAGTAAAGCTCAAGAGGAGGATGAAAGTATTGTGATGACGTAGGCTGCCCGTTATTCCGCAGAATTGGCGGGTTGGCTTTGAAAGCTGTCAACCGTGTACTTATTTAATCGTTGCTATTGCCAATAGACTAGGGCGATAGGCGCGGGCCGAATAGTTGGTGCGCCACTAGGCACTGTCAATGGACGGGCCATGTACGATAGTTGTTGGCTAACCGTTTGATCCGCCACATTTAATAGGTTTATGTGTATTTAAAAATACACAACATACATATATTTCTTATTATTAAGATTTCTTATTATTTCTTATTATATTTCTTATCATTTGTAGGTGTATTGTATTGTGAAATTAAAATAATATTTATCAATTATTATTATTATTATTACTTCTCAGATAATCTAGCGGTGGTACAAGAATGCTGTATTAAACAATACAACCTAAAAACAGGACACTTGAATAATAAAATTCCATTATCTGGAAATTGTATGTTGTTTGTTTGCATTTTTACTTTTTCATAGTTTATTTTAAATTTTATTTAACTTATGTAAATGTTTATCAGACTTACAATCAATTCATTGGTCATGATCCATGTAATCTGGGAAAAACATAGCATACATGTCGACTTCACAGTCTACGTTTTAAGCCAATTACGTGACTTTCAGAGCCACTAATTGGCTCATTGGGAATCGGATGGGACAATTTGGCGGCACTGGTTGAATTTGCTGACGGATGCCGACAATTGCACATGTTGTTGGTCTTAGCCCTCATAAAGTCTGTACATGTTATATGTCTGAGATATTGATTCACTATTATGATCTTCTAAATTTTGAAACTATTTAACACTATTAATACAAATACAATTGAGTACATCTAAAAGTACAACCTTTAGTTCTAATCCAAGGGAGAATTCCATGTCAGAGTGGTGAATGCATGGAATAAGTTACCAAGCGCAGTGTTAAGTGCCAAAAAGGCGAATGAGAACAGGCTGGACAAGCTTATCAGACGATACCAGTGCAGATTTAGGCTTATGAGCAAAAGTTGCCTGCCCAAAACTAATAATAATAATAATATCACTAGGTAGTAAAGGGCAAGGGAAGCTTATCCCGTGATGTTGAAATGGATTCATAAGCATGGCATTGTTTTAAATCAATGCCAAAAAAAGACAGTTATATATTAGCATCCCATCTTTATTGTTCTATTCGTCTTATATCCATGCTTAAATAAATATTAATTTTGACTGGCAGTTTAGGGATCATATTGGGAAATTAGATCTTTCTGACAAATTTCACTTTAATATGGGTTTTTGGGTTAAATTAAGGCAACAAAACCATCTCACGCTCGTGGTTGTACACATGTTTGGATATCCATTGTTTGAACATGGGGAAATTGAGGTATATTTTGTATTAAAAACAGTGACGATGTACCTATGTAGATAATGTCCGACAAACTTGTTAAGTACTAGCGGGCACCCAGGTATCATCATATGTGTGAGTGAGCGATTTCGATAATAAAAAGTTGCTCAACAACCGTAACTGATGAGGCATAATTTGAACACTCAATGGCTACTCTAGTAAAACCTAATACCTCAACGGGGAAACAGAATAAAAGATTGTTATCCTTAAAACACCGGGGAGATTGAAGAAACAGCTAATGTATTTACAACCTCCAAATGAACATACCGGCCTGGTTGACTTAATTCACTGGTGGACTCGAGAATAGTTGATTGAACGTTGAAACTAAAGAATTCATTAACAGCTCTAACTCTTCCTGTCACCTTTACCAATTCATAGATGCCTGATCTATTAAACCCTACTATGTGATAGGTCTGACCTCGATCAGCGTTTTCACTAAAATTCATCAGACATAAGATCGTAAAACTATCTATTTAAGTTTTTTCCTTTATGATGTATTTTAATTCACCGTTGAACTTGCCGCTTGACACATTCATCACATTTAAAAGTCTCGGTATACAACTGCGATGGAATGAGGATATGTTCTTTCCTATTTATAAGACTACTTTACAATAATTAGCAGTCCATGCAGTCAAAATAAATTTTGAATCATCACCTTAACATTCACCAAAAATTATGTTGAAATTCATATCAAAATAGAATTCCTTAATCCCCCTCTTCATCCAATACTCTTTCTGTGTAACAGACTTTTTTATTTCTCATGGCATTACACTTCTATTGTACACATTTTCATTCTTTCATTATTTTTATGTTTCTTTTTATTTCCAGATAGTAAATTAAGAGAAAATTATTTTGGTGTATTTATATTGACATCGGGAGTTCTTATTCACGAACGAAAGTTTAAGTTTAAACTTGGTGATGAGTATGATGAAACTATTTCGAATGTGGTCGACTTTTGGTTAGTAGAACTGAAATTAAGACAAGTAATTTTAAATTTATAAATAGCGTTACATTATTTTATATAACCTTCTCACTGCTTTTAATGAGAACTGATCCAATGCCAACAAGGCAGACCTACGTAGATGATACTTTATAGATAGATAATTAGCGAGGTAGGGTAAATTTAAAAAATAGACCTCTCCTCAGATGAGTGGCTAAGTTGGCCATCTTGTCAAAATTTATTGTGATCAATATACATAATAAAGTTATTCTAATGGTTAGAATTAAACCTTGAAGGATTGATTGGAACTTTATGAATGGATGTACCCATAAGAACGGTTATTATTTCGTACTTGAGGGATTTTAAAATGAGTTTATTTATTGCATACTTATATGAATGCAAAATTAGGTAAACCGTAATACTAGTGAGTGTTATACATTTTTCAATTGGCTTTAGCCATTGTTATGGGCTATGTATCAAAATTGATCAGTGATATTTTTATTATTTATTGGCGGAAAAATCTAAAATAAGATGCTTTTGAATCTTATAAGGAAAAAATCCTTATATCCTAGACTAATTTCACGACATACCGATTAACATAATTAAAAGCTAATCTATACCCAGAATTATGCATAAGATATTGTCATTTTAAATAAAGAATGGTCTTGTTTTACTCCCCCAGTACCTAAATGTTAAACAAATATTAAGTGTTATTTTCTTTTTTATTATTATTATTCAAAAATATATATTTTGGAGGTACCTATTCCTCTGGTAGTATAGCTGATTAGCAGGTGTTGCAACAAAGTTATTTTAAAGCCAAATTGACTGTCAAATCTGCGAAAGCGCTTAAACACATGTCTGCTTGCTAACCGCTGAATTGCTTCAAGAACAGAATTTTCTTCAAGGTCTTGGTCTTGGCAGCTGTAATAATATAATACCTTTCTCTACAGTGTGTATAACACAAATGTTTTCTATACCGACCGCAATAAAAATGTCAAGCACTATGATCTAGTACACGATTTGACTTATGAAGATCTAGCAAAATTGCCTAATTCCGAGGAGATGTTAACAATGGAATGCTTTCATGGAGATTTGTATATAGTTACAAAATCAGGAATTCTTTTAAAGTTTGTGAAGAAGGATTTCATAGAGGTAGATAAGTTCGTCCTTCCAATGGCTTATCACCTGTATGGTCTACTAAGGCAAAACATCTTTTTTTGCGCAGGTTAGTGCATTTTTTTAATGTTTAAACTATTGATATATTTTTAAATTTAACATACCTCCAATCCAAGCCCCTATAAGAAAAACAACCGCAGACTGTCCATGGAGATTTTCAAAAAATGTCCTAATTACGGGCGCTTAGTAAAATGGTTATTTTGTAACTATGTATGTTATCTTGATAACCTGCACTATTTTGAATAACTTATGAAATTCTCTAAAATATAGTTTTAATACTAACTATAAAAAATTTAAAAAAAATATGACAAAGTTGAAAAATATTTTTTTTTGATTCTCAATAAAAGAAAATATGACCCATCCCACCCACCCATTTTTTTTTACTGATGATCCTAGATATTACATAAAACTATTTATAAGCAATATATATTTTTTACCATTAACAGAAAATTTAAAAAAAAGGTACACAAAGGCGGATCGTCACTGGTGCTGTAATATTTTTTTTAAAATAATTTTTGTATTTTTGTCATAATTTTTTTTTCTTTATTATTGCGTTTTAAAGTTATTCTTATACTTATCATATTTTTCACCAAAATTTTGTATAATATTTAAAATATAAAAAATACTAAGGCATGGTAGGAAAAAAATATATTTTTTTGATTGTGAATAAAAATGGAATATTTTTCTATTTATTTCTATAAAAAATGACATTTCTGAATGAAATCAATTAGAAAGATGTTATAATATATATTTAAAAATTTATACTAAAAAAAGTTGATTGTTTGTAAACAGTACCCATAAACAGATAAATAAAACGACAATCGTTCCGAAATGCCTAGTTTGTGACATCAGCATCTTGGAGAATATACATTTTAGAATACATAAATACACACAATAAAATACACGCAATACTGGTAATTAAGCCTGGTAATTGTGGTTATTGTTTTCTATGTAAATTAGGAAAAAGGTCAAACAATTCTTTATCTATTAAAGTTGTTTTTTTTAACTTTTAGTGTAATTTATATTTCTATGCATATTTTTTATGTATCATTTTATGTTATTACCTTATTTATTGTTATAGTTTATATAACAATATAAAACTATAATTCTCAATGTTGTCCCAAGTTAATACATATTGTTTATTTTTTTTATCAGGTTTTGGAAAATTGAATATGTATTCAAGTGGTAATCTGGCGACTTATGATTTAGACATTACTGCCATTAAAATGCATGCTAACATTTTACTCTTGGCAACTCCAGATTGGGTGAGGATTATAGAATATATTTTTTGCTATTGTAGTATTTGTAAACTTGAATTGCGAATTCATGTAGGATTCATCGATTGTCTCACATTTTAACCGTTTTATCTTCAAATAAAAATAATTTTGATATCAGTAAGTACAAGGAAAGTCACTCAGCAAAGGATGACTTTAGCACATTATTCTTTTTGTGGTGTGGTCCACCAAAAACACTTTTAACATAAATAACCAAACGTCAAAACCGAACTACAGTGAAAATAAAAGATATTTAGTCCTTTCATGAATTTAGGTGTACGCTACATGCCACACTTTTAAATATTAATATAAATATAGTAATATGATGACGTCATATGTCGAATACAGCACCTGGCGATATACAGCAATGACGAGATTTCGCATCATCGGTGCTGAGTGTGTTAACTCTGTAAATTGAAATTTAGAGTGAAATTGAAAGTATTTAGAACGTTATCTTCTTTAAAAGGACCTTGAGTTATATTTTTTCTGTATGGTTGTACGGGTTAAAAATAAAGGAGTGGAGGTTTATAGAAATATCACTCTGTTTTGATTACTAATTTTTGTTTTAACCAATATGGTAATCATTTTTCACTTCCTAAGGTAGTGTTACACCGATATAAATCGATCGAATAAAACATATTGTTTTTTAAATTAGTCATAAAAAAAATATATTTTTAATATTATTGAAAAAAAAACATTGTGATTTATTTATTTCCACCCGGAAATAATTTTTTCAAAAATAATTTGAGTTTTTTTGTATTTAAAAAAAATGTATAAGAATTAATAATTACAGATTGTCTAGTGTGGAAGCTTTAATTTTAGTTATGATGAAACAATCTAAAAAAAAATCCGCTGAACCCTCTTCATACAAAGTCCACTTATGATTGTTTTTATACTTTTCCTCTTCCGGTTTTTTTAATAATTATTTTCGTTACTTTTAGTGGTAGTTTCTCTATATTTTTCTGATTCCACATGATCACATGATCAGTCTAATGCATCTCTCATGATTTATTGCACAACGTAGGACTTAGATACATTGTACTTATTACATTAAAAAGAGTTTATATAGCAATTCTGACCGTTATGATTATTTTACTATATTTTATCTCAAGTTTTATTTGTTATTATGGGTCATTAATTTATCATTATTGCTTTATATTTATTATAAGCACCTCATTGGAAAGTTACCTATTGTTGATCTAATTAAAAAAAATCTTATTCTCTATCAGGTTTTGGTGTTCCACATCAAGCAAGACAGTGATTTTCTCGATTTAGATTTGGAAATGCCACTTCTGCGATACCCTAATGAAGAAAAACGTAAATTTGAAAACATAATTATATGTGTGGATATATTCGAACGCAAATACGGACATGAAATAATTGTTGCAACTAAACGTAAAATTTACTCAATCACATTGGATTACACATCACCAATACAAACGGCTTCAAATGCTCGGAGTATGAAAAAATCCCATGACTCAAGCGTTGCCCTTTGTAATTACTGTAAATGAGCGATGCGCTCTGGAGTTTCAATCATGAATATCAAGAGGCTCGGCTTGTTTGCAAGTCTCGTCGCAGCTAAATGCGACAAAGCTATCAGAAAGTTAAAGCTACACCGCTTTGTTTTTTTTGTGTATAAAAAAATATGAGCTTATCAAAGATGTCATTATTTTTATACTCTTTCTTGTACTTTTGTAACAAAATTATATATTAAAAGAAATACGCATTTCATGTTACGAATTACGTTGCTTGTACCTCTTAGTGATTGATCAAAATCTTAAAGGCTCTTTGATGTTGAATTTATTATTCAGCTTATTAAAATGTGGTACAGTAGGTTTTTTTTTACATACATCTATCCGAACTCGAACCAGGCTGATTTATGCGAAGGAAATCACGGACCGAGATTAGAACCATTATGTTCAAGTTCAAGCATTCGCAATGCTTAAAATTGACAAAAAATAGTACGCAGATGGAGGATTTACCTTTGAAATGAGTACTAACAATGTACTCTACTGGCGCTTTTAAAGCATATTTGTAGAACCTGTTTGAATAAGAGCCCCAAATGTTTATGGACAATATGTTAAAGTTATTCTTCTAGATGGCCAATCTGAGGAAGCATGTCAAACTAAAGCGGTTACTGTATTTTAATTTAGCTAAATGTATTTTCCACATTTTGTATCTTATATTTTAAGTTGTAACATATAAGGTAAACTTAAATAAATGAGATTAAATTAAACTCTTTTCTTTTTCTTACTCACCTGACTCATTTGCAGCAGATGCTATAACTAAATATAATAAACCTACTAAACAGATAGATGTTTCATATTCATCGAATTAGGAATCTACTTTTTTAGCTTCTATACATACATTCATATATATGTTACATGAATATAGATATATTATCATTAGTGTTATAATAAATAATTTTATATTAATATATATTTACTACGAATGCTTAATAATATAATATAATAACAATATATTCAGTATAATATTTAGTTATATTTTATACATTTTACATAAATTATAATTCATGTATGTTCGTGTTATTTTTTCCATTTTGTCTTTCCTATTTCATTTTATTTTTCAACTGTCACCCTATTAGATTTAAATGTGTAACTCATTTATTCGGCCTTATAATTGATGATATTGTTATTTTTATTGATGTAATGCTGTGAGTTTACCGATGAATATAAATTAATAAATAAATGTTTACCAATTTCAGCAGAAATAATCCTTTATTCACTTGATATATATCGATTGTGCTGATTTTTTTATTATATGTGCTAAGGACATAGTTGTGTTTATTGCTGATGTTCCCTTCTTGAGCTTGGAGAATAAAAAAAAATATTTTTTTTTTGTAAATTTATTTATTTAAATTGTAAAAAACACAATTCAACAATATGAAGTTATATTCCATATCTGGAATAGTTTGTTTTAACAATGTATGGATATCCCCATCACCTCATATGGTGGATAACATTGCATATGGCTTGTGGATACCTATGACAACTTCAGCCCAGCACTGGAATCGACCCAGCTGAACAATAATTAAGTTAGCAAGATACGGCATTTGTGTTGGAGTGACGTTAGTGGTAAATGCTCCACTATGAGACCATACTGAACGTGAGTAGCGGCGCAGTCGTCAAGCGCTCCACTTAGTAACACACAGCGAACATGCAGTTCATCTACCATCGCCGTATGAGTATCATACAAGCATTCACAGCTTGTTAAAGTAACTACAGTACAAAGCTCTGATACTGCGCGTATGCTTGTAACAAGATGATATTGGTATATCATTATGTGCAGGTTTTTACAAGTTCAAAATGTATTGCGACCGTAAAGCGAATGCCTACATCCTACAACTTACACAATTATATATTACATATTTATAATTATATATACACAAACATATATAATTTTTTTTTTACTTCATAGGTACTTTTATAAATAATGTATATGTCGAGATCCACTATCGTAGACCCCCATTTTCATTTCATGAACCCCCAAATTTTTTTTTTGCTGACGTAGACCTCTTGCAAGTTGTCATAGACCCCTGGGGGCCGATATAGACCACTTTGGGAATCACTGCTCTAGATAGTCATTTTGTAGGAAAAGATCCTATCTTTTTTTGCAATGATATAATCACTCATCGGATAGCATTTTAGCATTGCCTGAAAAAATAGGGCCACAATAACATCACCTGTTCTATGGAAACTGATTATTTGCACTAGTGGATTGTTTGGGCAATCCACTAGTGGAGTGATGGGGCATCACAAAATGCCACTGTGAGTCAATCAATGTTACGAGGACTCAACCTGGATATTTCTCCATACAAGTACTGTTGAGAATCTCTTATTAAAGCTGTTAACAGTATTTAGTAGATAATCATTTTTATCTAATTGAATATTGCATTCGACTATATAATTTAAATAAAACCTTTTATTGTTTTTTAAATAATTGATATGACCTAGGTCATACACAATTATTTTGGGCCCTACTCAACTAGGCCAAATGTGCCTGTGCTAGAGTCAGGGGAGATGGTAGTAATGAAGCGTTAAGAATGGCATGACCATCTGCGGATTCGAACCCGAGACCTTTGGGTTAGTAGTCCAACGCTTTAACCAATAGACTACCACAATCTCTAAACGATTTATTACATTTAATAAATTTCAATATCCACTCTGTTTAGTTATCTATAATGTCAATTACAGCTAGATATCACATATTATCTACTTTAAAAGTGAATAATACTTTCATTTACTATACAATAATATATTTAGTATGTAATAACCCAATAATACAATAAATACAATGCTACAATATATACAAATATATATATATACAACGACTGACAAAACTCTTATCGTACATAAAACTTTCCATTATGACTAATAAATTCTCCAAGTAAATAAAAATAGTTATATAATAGTTTATACTTTACCACATGATCCAATCTGATTCTCGGTGTTAAAAAAATTACATACAACACATTATTAGGTAATTATTTTAAAACTATAATTTTACATTCATTACTAACAAATTGTTTATATGGACAAAACATTGAATTTGATTGATAGTAACCCCACAGTTTGACCATTCAATTCTCTTACTAATCACAGACGTCCCATGTAGCATTTCTGGTAACATTACACAATTTACCTTAATTTAGTACATATAGCAATATTAATTGAGAAGCTAAGAGCATTTTAATATTATTAATTTCAAGAAAAAAAGATATGACATATGTGGAGCCTCGGAATCATATAACCGACCGCAATCCGTAGAATTTTATTGTTTTGAAAAAGGTCGACATCCTAATCATCTTTTTTTTATAATCAACACCCTAAAAAACTGAGATTTACGGAGATTCTGAATTAGATGATTGCTTGTAGAGCTTAGTTTATTGTTTTGAAATGAGAACTTTTACCACTATCTATAAAAGTATATAGTTTTATTTTACATGCTTAATAAAAGAAAACTGCAGTTACAGTGACCTGGCTATATGTGTCACAAAGATGCATAACAAATCGTTTTCCAGAAACGATAATGTATCAGTGACCATTGTCATAAATTGTGTTGTTGCCGTTTTGTAACTGTTACCTTAAAATGCTACATAGGGTAATAAAAAATTGGTCATGCTCAAATATTATGATGAAATATTTATACAAGGTCATATGTTAACACGCTAGGAAAAATATTTTAAACTATTGGACTGGGCGTTGACTAACAAATTCATTGATAAATAAAAGTCAAGCATCATAATATTTAAATCTTAATATTCAAAAAATCTATAACTAGTCAATGAACAATAAAATATGGTCCATGGTGGTGGCGTAGGTTAAATCACTGGTTTTTTTTAAAGCATATGACTTTAATTATCAAGAAAGCAAAAGTGCAAGTTAAGTGCAAGTTTGAGGCATTCATTAAAAGCAGTAATTTTATAGAGTTAATGAAAGTTAAAGCAAGTATACTTTCCTATTTTTTTTTATGGTTGAGAAAAAAATTGTGGCTATATTTGAAAGTGTTTTTTCATTCGTGCTTGTGTCAAATTTGTACACTGATTATGAAATTTTTAAAAAGCTGATCAAATTGTTTCGGCAAGTAAAGAAGCGTTTGCAATTTTGTTGCAAAAAGAATCAGTTTGGCAAGAGAAAAGTGTCTGATGCAATTTCTGATGGTTTATTGAGGTACATTTTCAAATCCATCGATTGAGTTGTTATTCCATCAGTTCCCAAATGTTTCTGTGTTTTAATGGGGATATTAACAGCTGTCTTTACATTATCTACTATGGCAGCAGCCTATGCCATTAGTTACCATTTTATCTTACCAGACAATCTCTTGTGGCACATTCAATATTAGTAAGGTCTTTAAATCTTCAGTTTCATTTTGCCCATCTCACATCATCCGGTGAGATGGTATCTGCTTGGTAATTTTCTAAAACCTAAACTGGCCGATGACAAATGATGATTAATTAGACGACCCAAAATAAAATATAAAAAAGTGAGCGTAGCAAAAGTACAGTATTTTCGCTGCAATTGACCCAAAAAGCATCTTCAGCGACTGACTAGCTAATATTTATTGACTTTTGCAACGACGAATTTGGCAGTTTCAAAAAGACATCCTTCAGTCGGCCACAATTAGATTCGGGGGCATTTTCAAAGAATTTCAATAATTTTGGTAGGAATGTTACTCTTGGATCGGTTCCTAATTGATATTCATCATATGCTTGGTAGACAGCCTAAGGAAAATCATAAAAACATTTTTTAAGGAAAGTAATTAAATGATCTGCGATTTAAAATTTCAATCAGCAAGAATAATCTGCGAAAAAAATAATTGTGGAGCGGAGCATATTTATTTGTTTGCTGTTTTAAAATGGCTATGATTTAAGAGGTCAGCAAGTTATAAGTGTTTTGATCAGCATTAAAATACATTTGAACAGCAAGTTAAACGAAACGGCTTCCATTCAATGTCTTTAAGAGCAGCTTTAAACCAACATTACTTCTAAATACACACAATATGACACAATGTAGTTTGCATTTTATTACATCTTTTCAAACTCTTAAATTGAGTGAACTTAAAAAAGTTAAGTTAAACATATACTTCTTAAAAGTTTTTATTTAACTTGTAATGTTTATTACTTTGTTTAGGTTAAATCTTACAAGCTGAATTAGAACCACTTCCTCTTATCCTACACAGTTGAAATTTGACGTGTTGGTTCAGTTTTAATGACAATACATTTTTATGGTAAGCATGACCTGATTTTACACTCAGGAATGGCTCCAGATGAAGGAACTCCTCAACGGTTAACAGTATACGAAGTTTTGTATACGCATTCAAGCACTTAAATAAAAGTGTATTTTTCACTATTCATTTATTTCAAAATTTATTATTCCACTCTAATATTGTGAGCGTATGTGCCATGGAAATTACTGATGGAGGTTTGACCCATCATCAAAGGGTAGGTTCAGTATAAGATCATATTTAGGTATTTAAGTATCAAATAAAGAACCCTCGAATTGATGTTGCTTTTTCATTTGAGAATAGCTTCATTCATGTTCTGATGGCTTGAGATGGCCACCATAAAAATAGGCTCATCTCAACTACTTGCATAAAAAATTACTTTGAATCTATTTTTCTTCATGGATTTTATTTATGACTAGTATAAACTACTTTTAATCCATGTAATTTTAGACAGATAATTTATAAACAGTATATTTAAAATTATATAGTCCAATAGTTATATTGAAAATATCCAACACGAAAATTTACTGTAAAATCTTCTCTCATCTATATCTACATACCTATATAAAAAAAAGTTGGGTTAGTTACACCATTTAAGTATAACTCAAGAACGGCTGGACCGAATTTTATGATCTTTGATTTGTTGGATATGTCTCCACCCCGAATAGCAAAATAACGATTAAAACATTGGAACATTCAAGAAAAAAAAATTATATTGAAAATTTATTTTCTCATACATTTATTGTATTTATTGTATTCTTGAGAATTATATTTTCAAACAGTAAGTTATTTCAAACACATTTGCGAGGTTATCACATTTATCATTGTGCGCCGCGCACCGATAATTGCTATCCTCGAGAACAGATTGATTTTGTACCTTTATTGAACTTAATTCATTTTGAGTATTCTTAATATAAAACTGAATTTAGTTCAGCTAATAAGTTAACACAAAATTTGATTTTGAGGTGGTACAAAGTTCGCCGGGTCAGCTGGTTTTTAATAAAGTTCAATTTCAGCCATTCGACAAAGTATTTGACTGTAATAAAATTATATTTTACGGTATTTCAGGGTGATAATTAAAATTCTTAAGCATAAGATTATCAGCTGCAGTTACGGATTATCTAGCAAGCGACTTTAGCTCTCATAAGCCTATGGCTTTCGCGTGTCGCTTCATATTGACATCACGGATTATACGAATCAGGGAAAGGTACTCAAAATCATTATTACCTGATATGCTGGTTGTTTAAAGCTGTGGAATGAATTGCGACTCGCATGTAACACTGCCGCCCCTTGAAGAGCTCCGATTTTACAGGAACTCATATACATGCAATGGTCCGGTCGGTAATTCATATGACACGGTAATAGGAACAGTTTTTCCGGATGGTAGTGAAAAACTATGTTAATAATGTCCTACAAATTAATAAATACACTTGAATAAAAATGTGAAAATTTGCGCTGTGGTAATTGTGGAATTATTTCAGTAAAGGAAACATCACATTCATTGAGGTATCGCTTAAATTATTATTCTTTATTAAAAATGCAGCAAATACCTCAAAATAAAAATGTTGGGTGGCCAAATTATAATATAACATAAGAGAATGATTGAAGAGAGTGGTGAAATGGGGACTCCAAAATATACTATTATTATACTAATGAATATTTTTCATTCAAGTTTTTTTAGTCTGCGAATAAAGGTCCTGCAGGGTCCTTTCTATGCAATACTCAAATTTATGTATTTGTGTAATGACGAATGACCGATGATCCCCCTCACTCTTCAGCGCGAATGTGATACGGCTCTGTTAGCGAACGCTGGCACATTTCTATAGCTGCCTTTACAATTACAGATTTATATGTTAATTACCAGTACTGTAATTAAAGTACCAGTGTTAATGTACCAATGTTACACTTTTTTTACATATTTTTTTTTTTAAAAAACCCAAAAACAAAATACAGGTGTACAAATAACATGAACATGATATTAAGGCGCCATTTCAACCCTTTAATCTTGCATAACCATTTTGTTACTCCTGCATATAATTTACCCCGTACAAACATACTTAGTTATATGCACATTCATTAGTATTTTGCAATTTTTTTATCAACTTTTTTTTAGATATCAATTTGTATTATGAAAAATTGATTATAACTCAAAACGAACAATCGGAGCAACCAACCTACGTAAGACCATGTAAACTTACTTGGTCTCCCCATGTCAGAGTCAGCTTCCACTGTTTAAGGATAGGAATAACATATGACTCCCAGTTGAATGCCCGCATTCTTGTTAAATTCATCAACATGACACCCGAATTAACACCTGAAAATAAAATAATATTACACAATAAAAAGGTACAAAGAGAGAAAGAAGGTTCTGAAAATGGTGTTTAACAACAGTTTTTGTTTTAATTACCCACCTAATTTTCCGTAGAAAGGGTGTCTAGCAAATCGAGGATACCACGAGACGCTGGTGTCTTCGTGCTCGTTGGTCAGTGCAGCGATTTGAGTTGAATTGAATTCCTTGAAAGCGCTCCACACGTTGGTCATGGGTCCCATGAAGAGAGTGTCCGTATCAACATAAATTAAAGAATCCACATGGGGTAGGAGCGACTAAAGAAATTAAATTAAAAACAATAAATACATCAATTACTTATTTTCTTTATTCTCTTTTTGTTGGCTCAGATAAAACCCTTTTGCTTTTGATCAATGGTCGATCTGCCTGTGTTTGACAGACTCTAGCTCATAAACTATGAAAGATTTAATACTTATGCAATCTTGTTTAGAAAACAGACATAATTTATTTATTTAAAGCAATACCTACTAACATTACTGAATAGTAATATTACTTATAATTTACAATATTTTTCTGGGGATCTATGGTACATTATAACGAAATGAGGTAGAGGAAACACTCTACTTAGATATGGCAACTAAAACAAACTTACAGGCAAAAACAGCCGTTGAGACGCACACGGTTTAAATAGTTTTCGCCAGTCACTTTCGTCTTTTTTCGGGAAACTCAATTTTCTCACTTCGAATAGGAATGATCCATTGAGCACTTCCTGCCAATCGACCAACTTTTCATTGAATGTATCGAAAAGATTGTCATCAGAAAATATTATGAATAACAATGGCAGTTTTGTGTACATTAAAGCAGATTTAATGACATTTAAAGTTTCAAACAGGCGATCTCCGCAAGCGACGACCGCCAAAACCAGGCGCTCTACCGGTTTGCTTGATATGATACTGAAATAATATAAAATGTGAGAAAATTAAAATGTTAACATTATTATCTATACATTATTAAAAAAATTACATGGCACTCTCATATAATCCTGGTATAAATTACGAGTAAATACAAAGTTTACCTAATACTAACCTATCTTTTGATATGTTAATCCCTCGTAGAATAACTCTACCCTTGGAGATATCTTTACTTAAATCCCTAGAATACACTTGAGACACGTAATAAAAGTAAGATATAATACATATAACTGCTACAACTAGCAGCACAAAGAACTTTCCGATCATCATCTTCACAATCTATAGTTACAATCGCTACAAAAACTAATAACCCTAATTACACACTTATATTATACAATATCACAGGCGAGTATAAAATATAATTTTCATAATTTAATTATCTATCCCATTTGAGTCATCACTTCTTTCACCCCAGCGGCATTATTAGTTTTTGTTTATATCAAAACTCCAAATCGTAAATACTAAAATGTAACCTGTGTTTTGTTATGTCAAATCTGAATAAGTCAGCAGTTAGTATTCTTCTTTTTGTGCATAATGGCAATTCGATATTTTTTTAAAATCCTATGTTATTAGTGAATTAAGGATGTATTGATCGTTATTTATTAAAAACTCAATAACTACTGCGGTTGATTTTGGTTTCGACGTTTCATCATTAATAAACATAATAATTTCTAATGTAACAGTAATTTAATACCGTCAGGTTACGATATTATTATTTGCATTTTTATGACAGAAACGTACGCCCATAGATTTAATACATTATCTACTTATTTCGTGGGATCAGCCACAGAGTGACAACAGCATGCAAATCCCGACAGTGGCCCTCAAATTTTCGATTAGGTTCTAAGCCTGAGCGTTTAACTGCCTAAGAATAAACGGACGTTGAGTTTAACGGTAATTACAATTAACCGGTTATTTAAACAGTTAAATTTAATGTAGTTAAATTGTAAAAAAATATTTTTTTTACAATTAAATTTTAGGTGGTAGAGGTTTTATATGGTCACGGGATATTAGATGTTCTTTTAGATTTGATATAATCGATTTGTATGATACATTGCGTTCGAAAACATTGCAAACGGCAGTTTTATCAGGACCGTTTACCCTGTCAAAGTAATTCTATAGGTTGCTTGTATACTCTTTGTTACGATTGCCATCCGACGACATGTTAAAGATAAAATACAATTCCAAAGAAATATTGTTAGAAATAATACAACAAAACTTATTAATAATGGCTATTTAGGTCGTCTAACGTTCAAATACTTTTCAATCTAAAAAAAGAACTGTATTCTCTTTATTTACACTATAGCATACAAAAACACAATAAAAAGTTTGTATTATACTTAAGGTTAAAAAAAACACACACACACACAAGTTCAAAACAAGACGTTTATTAAACGGCATTTGACAGTGTGCAGCCCGCGTGCTTCCCCTAAACGGCTAAACCACACGATTTTACAAAAAACATCCTCAGAAGCCAAAAGAGTTATACGCATCAACACCTGGTGGCGCGGCCGGCGAAATATCTAAAAAAATAAACCCCCTCGTTTAATGAAATGCTGACACCTGGTCGACCGGTTTCTGAAAAAATAAACTCCTAATAAAACTCTCAAAGCATTTTGAAACGAGTAAGTAGGTAGGTGCGAATGGCAAGGCGACGCGGCGCTACCGAGGTCGCTCGCTGTTCGATGAAACAAAACACCTGCGTGGCGATTTGTCCGGACCGACGTTTAATTTAACTGCGTCGTTCAAAACACCAACTACAGTTAAACGGCTTACGCAGTTATTTAAGCGGTTAATAGTTAAAACGCCCAGGCTTACTAGGTACAGTGGGAGACACCCGGAGCTTTACCCTAACATTAATGTTTCGTGCATTGGCGCCGTCATAAGTGTGTGTAATTAATTAATCTATATATAGCAGCTTGCGGGTAGAATAAGTAATGTCGTCTCTTGCAGTAAGTTATTTTATAAAAAGAAATAAGTTTATTTAAATAAACCTGTGTTATCTCTATTACCTATTATGTAGTCAGTGTAAATATTAAAAGCTAAAGAAATCCTTCGCCGCCGGTCTCACATCGACAATACATACCTAATCACCTGCTTCTATACATAGTTCAGTAGTAATAAATTATTTAACCAGAACCGGATGTCTTACGAATAGGCTCTACACGCGCCATGATTAACGGCATCTTCCCTTCACACTAATGGCGCCTGTGGTACCAACTTGTGATAGGTTGCTTCATTTCCTATCTCCGCTTGTGCCTGCAGTAATTTTAACGCATTCGATATGCGTTTTGGATGTCCATAGAGGCGACAGTCGGTTATTTTTCAGGTCTGAGTAGATTACGATTAAAAACATTCAATGGTATCGTGACATTCTATCAATTCCTCATTAATTTTAAAATCATTTTAGTTTTCTTTTTGTAAATTTTGTCTAGTAATAAAACAACACGGGCATAATATATCAATTTATAATATTCTTATATCTGGCACTGAACATTCATTTATATTTTTCTATTTGCACAAATATATGAGTTTATATTAATTTTAACCGGCCAGTTATAAATAATACGTCCTCAAGTTTTCAACAGGCGTTGTGAAGTATGCTTACTTTTCAAGAGCATTATTCTATAAAGAAAAAGTCAAAACTCTTTCGCATTTTGTACTTTTCGAGGTGAAAGATGCAATGAACAGACGGCCAAAGGACGGGGATAGTGAGGTGGTTATCGCCGCAGGTTGGCCCCTGTGTAAATGGTGTTATGTGGGATTCTAAGTATAATAAGTATCCTATAGTTTGACTTAGTATTTGCCAGAAACTTTAATACTACATGTGTTTTTAATCCTAGTGTGGTGATTTGCTTGATAATTAGGGGTGGACCATATACTATAATACATTTTTTTTACTGATTAAGTAATTTTAATAAGCAACTTAATCTTTAAATTGCATCTAATAATTATTTGGTGTCAATTGACCTCTTCCTGAAATCCATTTTCTTGACGAAATAACCAAATTAAAAACTTCACGCACGAGGCATTTTTAGAATGAAACAACCGTATGTAGTTAGGTGTAACTAGTCTATAACATGCTACATGCTACATGCTACATGTGATACCTCCCACCCGCCCCGAGTTCTTTCGCGCTGACACTTGACACTGCACAGCCGCGCCGGCTGATTCGTGATTGACCAAAATTCCCCTCATGGCTGACGTTTGCACGCAGCATCAGCGCTGACATCTGTCGCCATTTTCACGGTGCTGAGGTAAACAGTATCTGGTGTATCTGAGTTTCCCTTGTAATTTCAGAGTATTTTTATACTCGCGAATAACGAAAATTTTTAATAGTATGTCAAGTAGCCAGAACAGAGTAATGTTCGTCGCTGACGAACTTCAAGCGCACTCTACATACACTAGTTTTCCCGCGTAAACCGCGAAAAATGTGTGGAGCGGTATTGTCACTTTATCGCGAGCCTTATTTTGTCTAAACGTAAAGATGACTGGTTCTTCTTTGACCTAAGGTAAGTTATCGGCAGTCCAAAATTGGAACGGTTGGTATGGTCAGCCTAATTTCGACCTATGGATGTGTTTATTTTCTACCCAGCTAGTTTGAAATTAACGTTAGTACTACAACAAAAGGAGTCTTGAGCCAAACATACTTAATTTTTATACTTCAAATACTATTGCGACCACATTTTTATGAACTTTGTAGAAAACGTATTTTTTATTACTATAACTAATGGTTTAAAAATCTCTATACTTTCATAAGGTAGTAGGAAAAAAGTAGTATACGACGAAATAATCAACTGTCAACAAATTAACGATAAGTTAATAATTACTAAGTAATTTAACCAAATAAAAAAAACTTAGATTAAATAATAGGTACATATCCCATGCGCACAAGGCAGCCTCCACTATCAGTATAGGTAGATTAGAATTGAATAGATTGCTCAAATTTATCATTTTTTTCTTTTGGACTTTTTACTTTCCGTTCCTTATTAAGGAAAGTGTTGTTATGATACGTCAACTAAAGTCGGTCTGAGACAGTATTTTGTTTCGTTGACGCCACGCGTTCGCGAATTTATGCGATCTTCAGGGTCGTTTTGCGTCAACATTTTTGCAAAATATATTTGTATTATGTTAGCCTTGGCCTTAATTCTTCTACAAATCATAGTAATAATATTTACATATTTAATTAATCTTCCGCTTTATCCGACATACTTACTTATATCTTTATTTTATTGCGAACATATTACTCCATTTTAGCATAGTATTCATAATGTTTGTAAAATAGGTAAGTGTTTAAGCTGGGAAATTTCAGCACTTAGTTATCCTTATTTCTCTTTGTATTGTATTTTATTTTCTTAATTATACTTAATTTCTTAATTATAATTATTATTCTAAGAAACATTATAGTTAAATTAAAATGATTTTTAAATAATTAACATACTCATACATAACATAAAATACAAAGTGTTAACTGGACATTACAATTGTGCAAGTATTAAGGACATATTCATGTTTAACCAAAACACGCAACTTCGCGGCTATTCAATGAAGTTATCTAAATCTCTTTGTTCCACTAATCCTAGGAAGAATTTTATCTCCAATAGAGTTGAGGATAATTGGAATCGGCTACCACAGGAAGTGGTGGAAGCTATAAGTGTAAACCAATTCAAGAACCGTCTTGATAAATTTCTTGAATCTAGGCAAATCGCTAGTAACGTGATATGAGCATATCAGCTAAATAGCTGCTTGCTCAACAAACAATAATAATAATAATAATACTCTGTTGTAATTTATTTACCTTGTTATAGGTTATAGTTTTGAAGTATTTCTAATGATAGCGTAACCCCTCCAGAATGAGGCATATTATTATACAGGGTGTTTGGTGCATCGTTTGTCAAAATGAATTGGCCGATAGAGGGGGTCATTTGCTATGTCTTGAGGCGCAATAACTTTTTTTTAACCCAATGGTTTTTTTTTATTTTAACATTTTATTATTTTTTTGAAAAATTCCAGAATTCAGCATATAAAATTAGATTAAAAAAAAAGTAATTGGTATAGCACCCCGATTTAATTTTTATTTGTATGTGCACTGTTGTATGGTTCTATGAAATTCAGTATTACTTGCGAATACTGTCTAGTTTTATTTTTATTAAATCATAAATTTTTTGACAGAGGTAAAAATAATTTTAAGACTCAGCTTTACATTGCAATTAACAAAAAACTTAAAGCGATCATGATCTTCGAATTCTTTAAAAAACTTCTTCTGTTTATCCCCTTTCCAACGGTATGCATTATGCCATAGAAACCTGCTAATAACTTTACTAATTTACTAAATTTGCGTATCGGGACACATCGGGTTGATATTCGATATTCAGGATGAAAACTTGTTTTTGCGGAAATAACACGAGCGAGACAGGTAGAAAGTACTATCTCACTCTTGCGCTGTAAAATCTATCTATCTTCTTCTTACATAGGGTACTTACATACCTCTTCTTACATACCTCGAATTTAAAATTAAAAAACAAAATTCCCTTATTATTCTTAATGTCACAAATCTTGCTCGAATTGGTGACCTCTGTTGTGTATGCATGCGCGACATCTTCGCCTTATTTCCACTGTAGTGGTGTGTAAACGCATTTCTTCTTTAATAACGACGAAAGCCTGCTCAATGCGTTGAACTAAATCATCCCTAGTTTCAACTTCTGTGGCGTATATAAGTTCTTAGGCCCGTCCCCACACGTAAAAATCTAATGGAGTTAGGTCTGGGGAACGTGGAGGCCATGGAATAGGGCCACCCCTCCCAATCCATGAATTAGGGAATACATTATTAAGGTAATCCCTAACGGATAATCTCCAGTGTGCGGGACAACCGTCATTTTGAAACACCATACGTCTCTCTTGATGGAAAATTGGCACCGCAGCTAACAATTGGGGCAAGTCATTATGTAAAAATTCAAGGTAATTATCCCCGTTGAGATGATTAGGTAAGTAGTGTGGGCCAATTACATGATTTCCTATAACTCCTGCCCAAATATTTATGCTAAACCTTCTCTGGAATGCCCTTTGTCTTTTCACATGTGGGTTCTGATCTTTCGGCGACCAGTGGTGAAGGTTGTGTAAACTAAGAATTCCCTCTTTAGTAAATTTGGACTCATCCGTCCAGAGAATACTTCTTAAAAAGTCGGGATCATCCACATCTGTATGCAATGTATCTGTCAGAAGTCGTGCATGCATACACAACAGAGGTCACCAATTCGAGCAAGATTTGTGACATTAAGAATAATAAGGGAATTTTGTTTTTTTAATTTCAAATTCGAGGTACATCAGTACCCTATGTAAGAAGAAGATAGATAGATTTTACAGCGCAAGAGTGAGATAGTACTTTCTACCTGTCTCGCCCGTGTTATTTCCGCAAAAACAAGTTTTCATCCTGAATATCGAATATCAACCCGATGTGTCCCGATACACAAATTTAGTAAATTAGTAAAGTTATTAGCAGGTTTCTATGGCATAATGCATACCGTTGGAAAGGGGATAAACAGAAGAAGTTTTTTAAAGAATTCGAAGATCATGATCGCTTTAAGTTTTTTTTTAATTGCGATGTAAACCTGAGTCTTAAAATTATTTTTACCTCTGCCAACAAATTTATGATTTAATAAAAATAAAACTAGACAGTATTCGCAAGTAATACTGAATTTCATAGAACCATAGAACAGTGCACATACAAATAAAAATTAAATCGGGGTGCTATACCAATAACTTTTTTTTTAATCTAAATTTATATGCTGGATTCTGGAATTTTTCAAAAAAATAATAAAATGTTAAAATAAAAAAAACCATGGGGCTAAAAAAAGTTATTGTGCCTCAAGACATAGCAAATGACCCCCTCTTTCGGCCAATTCATTTTGACAAACGATGCACCAAACACCCGGGTGTTTGGTGCATCGTTTGTCAAAATGAATTGGCCGATAGAGGGGGTCATTTGCTATGTCTTGAGGCGCAATAACTTTTTTTTAACCCAATGGTTTTTTTTTATTTTAACATTTTATTATTTTTTTGAAAAATTCCAGAATTCAGCATATAAAATTAGATTAAAAAAAAAGTAATTGGTATAGCACCCCGATTTAATTTTTATTTGTATGTGCACTGTTGTATGGTTCTATGAAATTCAGTATTACTTGCGAATACTGTCTAGTTTTATTTTTATTAAATCATAAATTTTTTGACAGAGGTAAAAATAATTTTAAGACTCAGCTTTACATTGCAATTAACAAAAAACTTAAAGCGATCATGATCTTCGAATTCTTTAAAAAACTTCTTCTGTTTATCCCCTTTCCAACGGTATGCATTATGCCATAGAAACCTGCTAATAACTTTACTAATTTACTAAATTTGCGTATCGGGACACATCGGGTTGATATTCGATATTCAGGATGAAAACTTGTTTTTGCGGAAATAACACGAGCGAGACAGGTAGAAAGTACTATCTCACTCTTGCGCTGTAAAATCTATCTATCTTCTTCTTACATAGGGTACTTACATACCTCTTCTTACATACCTCGAATTTAAAATTAAAAAACAAAATTCCCTTATTATTCTTAATGTCACAAATCTTGCTCGAATTGGTGACCTCTGTTGTGTATGCATGCGCGACATCTTCGCCTTATTTCCACTGTAGTGGTGTGTAAACGCATTTCTTCTTTAATAACGACGAAAGCCTGCTCAATGCGTTGAACTAAATCATCCCTAGTTTCAACTTCTGTGGCGTATATAAGTTCTTAGGCCCGTCCCCACACGTAAAAATCTAATGGAGTTAGGTCTGGGGAACGTGGAGGCCATGGAATAGGGCCACCCCTCCCAATCCATGAATTAGGGAATACATTATTAAGGTAATCCCTAACGGATAATCTCCAGTGTGCGGGACAACCGTCATTTTGAAACACCATACGTCTCTCTTGATGGAAAATTGGCACCGCAGCTAACAATTGGGGCAAGTCATTATGTAAAAATTCAAGGTAATTATCCCCGTTGAGATGATTAGGTAAGTAGTGTGGGCCAATTACATGATTTCCTATAACTCCTGCCCAAATATTTATGCTAAACCTTCTCTGGAATGCCCTTTGTCTTTTCACATGTGGGTTCTGATCTTTCGGCGACCAGTGGTGAAGGTTGTGTAAACTAAGAATTCCCTCTTTAGTAAATTTGGACTCATCCGTCCAGAGAATACTTCTTAAAAAGTCGGGATCATCCACATCTGTATGCAATGTATCTGTCAGAAGTCGTGCATGCATACACAACAGAGGTCACCAATTCGAGCAAGATTTGTGACATTAAGAATAATAAGGGAATTTTGTTTTTTTAATTTCAAATTCGAGGTACATCAGTACCCTATGTAAGAAGAAGATAGATAGATTTTACAGCGCAAGAGTGAGATAGTACTTTCTACCTGTCTCGCCCGTGTTATTTCCGCAAAAACAAGTTTTCATCCTGAATATCGAATATCAACCCGATGTGTCCCGATACACAAATTTAGTAAATTAGTAAAGTTATTAGCAGGTTTCTATGGCATAATGCATACCGTTGGAAAGGGGATAAACAGAAGAAGTTTTTTAAAGAATTCGAAGATCATGATCGCTTTAAGTTTTTTTTTAATTGCGATGTAAACCTGAGTCTTAAAATTATTTTTACCTCTGCCAACAAATTTATGATTTAATAAAAATAAAACTAGACAGTATTCGCAAGTAATACTGAATTTCATAGAACCATAGAACAGTGCACATACAAATAAAAATTAAATCGGGGTGCTATACCAATAACTTTTTTTTTAATCTAAATTTATATGCTGGATTCTGGAATTTTTCAAAAAAATAATAAAATGTTAAAATAAAAAAAACCATGGGGCTAAAAAAAGTTATTGTGCCTCAAGACATAGCAAATGACCCCCTCTTTCGGCCAATTCATTTTGACAAACGATGCACCAAACACCCTGTATATAACTGAGCATAGTAGGTATCAATAATATTGTTTAATGTAACTTGGTTAAATTTAAATGGCCCATCCCATTTATTTCCTGTTTACTACTCTGTTTAGATTTTATTAGCAGTATTGTATGTAGTTAAATTAGATTATATTTAGTTACTTAAAGGTATTTTTATCTTCGAAAATCATTGGTTGGATTTAGGCTGGCTTATTTCGTTATATTTAAATTGCGCCCTATTTGTGAGCCTTTAACCCTTAAACCAAAAAAATAAAGAACTATAAAAACATTGAAGTTCCAAATAAAAGGTTTCATCCCAATGTCGACGAAACGGTCGAAATTGACCGTGTTTAACTTATTGAAATTATGTATAGCAAAATCGACAGTGGTCCTGCGGTCGGTTTAAAAATCTATTCTAAAATTCATGTTTAGATCGTGGTAGTCTAGTGGTTAAGGTGTTTGGTTATTATAGTGTGAATTAAATTTTAATGCATAAATTATTGTTAAATAATAGTACTCGTAATAATTGTTTACCTGGCGTCTCTTCCAATCCAATAAAGCGATAGCACTAAGCCTGCAACTCTTGAATGTTTTAAATTCTTTATTAATGTCTTCCGAAGCGGGTAGAATTAAATGCATTAATCTCAGGGCGGGTGTACGCTATACAGAACAAAACTATCCTCGGTCCAAGAGTGGGGATTAGTTGCTAACTTTAAGCGCACTTAATCCGAACGACTCCTATAAATCCAACACGAAGCGCCTCAGTGAATTTCTCATTACGTCAGAAGGATATCTCTGCAATTACAAGTTAGCTCCGTTCGAGATAGTAATATTAGCTAGAATTCCCCGAAAATTATTACCCATTATTCGAACCGCCAGCGAAAAACATACAAGAACTCAGTCCATACAAGTTATGACGGCCTTTAGAAGATACATCTAAGCATACATCATTGTATTTTATTACTACGTACTGTCGCCGGTCATGGCTTCGCACAGGGATATTTTTTGGTATGTAGAGATAATCAATTAACGCGTACAATTAAACCTGCCTCGAAGAACGCTCTAAAACCCATGTGAATTCCAACCATTGGCACCATGATATATGCTTACTAAGAACTTAATATTTCATATCGAACACAGAACAAAGAATTCAACAATATATTACAAAGTAACAAATCAAAGAATTCAATTATTCCAGGACATTAAAAAATATAGATTACATAACCTAACAATTGACGACATTTTTAACTATACAGATTAAACATTTTCGGCCTAATGCATTATCGCGTTAGTGTAACCAAAAAAAATCAATGCGTTGTGAAGCGGCGAAATAACTCGACAATGGCCGTTTGTGACCATACCTCTTTCTTTGCAGATAATCTTAATTTTATAACCTGACAAACGAGAAAATGACCACCGTCGTGGACATAACCCATTTTTTTTATTTAGGATAATACCTATTCGGATTTTCCTCAAAACCATTTAGCAAATTTAAAAAAAACTTTATTTTAGCGAATTAAATTCACGACATATATATCCTTATAAAAAAGTGTGTATAATTTACCAAACTACACATTTTTAATCGAGAATGGTCCCGGAAAATCCTCTATAATAAAATGGTAAAAAGTTAATCTTAGAAACGATGAATATTATTTTAAGGCTTACACAGTAAGCGAATGATATCTGACATTATTGACACATTTGTATAATATATCTACATAAATTTTCTTGTTGAAATACGCAAAGTAAAAGTTAAAACGATTACCTAATGAGTCGTCGAGTGCTTTTTCTTAAATCATAACTAAGATGATTCTCATCGCTCACATAAAATAAAATCGGTTCATTCGTTTTTTTTTTTAAATCTTTATTATTATTTTTTACAAAACACCTTTACATTTCCCCACAAAGGGACCACTGCCCTTTAAAGGTGTCTCTTCGAAAAGTGCACCAAAACGATGGTAAATTATTTCACGCCCTGGCAACTTTGAGCCCGCTTGGAAGTTTTATTTTTAGAAGAGTATAAAGACTACAGCGAGAATCCAGATGGCCGTCCCGTGAACTTCGGGAATGTTCGAAGTTTCCGTCTCCAACTCCTCCGCGAAGAGTTGTTATCCGAAACAAGGGGATGGCATTTTGTTTGTCAAGCGGAACGACCATGCGGGAAAGAGACACAACTATGTAGCGCGGAAACTTACAAGAAACCTCGCTGATCGGGACCCGTCCTTGTTTATCGTATTATTTTGTTTCTTTCCGAGCTATTATTACACAACAATAACACCAACTATTATTTACCTAAAATAAAATAAACACTGAAAAAGAAGCACGGCGGTTACTTTCAATATTTTCTCTTGTCTATAAATTATAATTATTTACTACAGACATTGCAGAATGCTATAATTTCCACTCTGGAAACATGTTTATTTATAAGTTTAAATTTATTGATTTACTCATTCATAATTGCACAATAAGAAGCTATAACAATAAATGAAATAATAACACTGAAGATTTTTTTTTTTATCGTATAGACCAGTATTTTTTCGTATCTTTGAAGTAACATTGTCTTCTTTATTCTTCGGTAACATGGACATTTTAAATATGTTTAAATAACCTGTTCTAAGAGTTTCCAGAAGAAGGTTGCAGAAAAAATAAAATACATATCATGTACGTAAGACATTACTAATAAGAATTATCATATTATACATACAAAATATCATGCATACAATATTTCATAACAAAACATTGTCAAGGTTTCTATTCTAATAGTCAATTTGCTTATGTGAAACCTGCCATACTACGCTCGCTCCTCCCTTTGGTCACGCGACCATACATAGATCTGAGACTTTATAGTTCGAACGTGGGAGTTTTCGCAGATGCTTAAGCATTTGTCAGAGCTGCTCAAAAAAAAAAAAAAAAATAACTAAACAAATAGGAAAATATTGCGTTGTATAGGTACGTCCTTAAATACTCTTATATCAATAACTGCATACATAATACAACCCTACGATAAACGATAAATAGATAAATAAAATTAGATCAAAAAGTCATAAGTTTATCGGACCGACACGTGGCCTTGGTCTATGAGTCTGTATTTAACTGCATACACTTAAACGAGGAAAATGTGAATATCAAATTAAGCATAATTACCTAGACCTGTACTTATTGGAAATCGAAATCGTCCGGATGAAAATAAATAATACTCCCGCTGTTTGTAATCGCCCAGTATTCAAAGTGCCATTCTTTTTCTCCGAGTCATGAATTTCATCTTTACGAGAACCTTTCTAGAACGTCATCGAGGAACAAATCGAGCATGCCATTAGATGCCACTTTTTGCCCCACTCATTGCAGCGTTACATTTTTGGGTCACACCTTGAAGACGGGGACAGAGAATTCCACAAATCGCGACGTTCGAATGACAAGATCCTAACTTATAAAATACAATTTTCTTTATTGCGCGTCATTTTTAATTTTGTAAATATCAGAGTTACATAAAACATATTGTTGTTGGTAGACGGTAGATGTTATTTATTTATTAATTTATTAAAGAAATCAACAGTTTTATAATTTTACATAAAGTTATCAAAACATACATGATTATAAGTAATGAATAGAACTACCAATTTATAAAACTAAAATAGATTTCTACTTGAAAATTACATAGTTACCATTTTTGTAACAAAAATAGTACTAATTTTATTAAATACATTTTGAAAACCAAAAAATAAGTTTTATAATATAACATGGTATATATAAATGATTTAAACTTTAGAAATAATATCTTTTAGAAATAAATACAACTTAGCGTATGTTTCTTGAAAGCTTACTTAACAAGATTCAGAGTATCGTGACGTTTGATATATAGTCAGTAGAAAAAGTGTAAGTAATATTTATATATAAAATATTCGTATGAATACTTTGTCATAAATTAACAAATATTTTATCGTGTTACAACCGACCAATCGTGCAACGGAATCGTGATTTAGATTTGGTTTTATCTCATTGCTCGTTCATTAAAACCATCGCTTTGTGAATCGAGTACATAAAACGACAAATTTTAAGTTACAACGTTGTAATGTCTAGGTCGCGATATTCGCTTTGTGTTTTATTTCGCAAGATTGCTCGTTCGTTTGTAGCCGGAGGAAATTTGATAACGCTTTTGATTAGACAGTTTTGCTTGTCTACGCTCGAGCGTACCGGGGTTAAATAAATAGCGTTTCTTTATGTGTATTGACACAATGTGAAAGCAAATAACTTTCGTAAGTGGTATATGTTTGAAGCAATTACCTACCGCCTGAAAAATAACCAGCGGCAATAATTGCCTTCGAAAATCTTATAATAGGTGATTCAGTCGAATAATTCTAGGCTTACGTCACGGTTATTATGGATGACGGTCAAAAAAGATGCGTATATTCAAATCTACTTTTTGAAATAAAAAAAAAATCAACTTGAAGGTTTCAATTCAAGAAAGTGTCATTCTTCAGGATGTGCATTGAATGTTTGCGTTTAAGTTTGTATATGTTTTTTATTTGAGTAAAATATATATGAAATGTACTCAATAGTACACTTCATATATTAAAATGATTTTAGTTGTGCTATCCAGAAAATAAATTGGTGGCGTAAGACGACGTGAAATAAAAAAGTTAATCATTTTAGAATGAGTAATTCTCGCAATCGTTACATGTAATTGCAATTTCTCTAACGCTAAAAACATCTTTGGGATAACATGGAAAATATGGCAAGATGGCCGTTTGAAAAACGCACCAGAAGTGTATTACACTTTGTGGTGTTGCCACACTACCCGTATGCTCTATGGATCCATTGGAACTCAATATACTTTTTTTAACGAGCTCTGATGCAAGTAATAATACTCACCCCATATATTTTAATAGTATTTTGAGATATAGATTAAAACAATATGCGGTTGATGACAAATTGAATAAACTGCCTTTCTAACGCGCGTTGTGTAACCACGCACATTTTTCTTTGCACAACAGCAGTAGCTGGTGCGCCGTCCGATCCGGTTCATACCGGATGTGATAAACTGTCCGCACGGCCTCCATATAAACCTTTCGACCAAGCGGGCAATGTTGGCGCCAAATCGTACGAACAAAAAGCAAAGCACCATAATGGAAAGATCGTTACGTGGAATGGCTTCCTGGAAAGAGGAAGGTCGGGCAAAAAAGCTCCTCGCCCCGCGAGGGCCGGCCGTCGTTTGGCTACGGTTGGCTACGGCTCGCCAGTTGCAGTCGAAACGCTGCTTGTAAAGCTAACGGAAATATGTTAAATGCAGCGATGGCAATAACTGTGCGACTTTGATGCGCGTGTTATGAGAACGGAATTATGGAGAATGTTCCAAGGCCATTCCCAGAGCCTTAAGGCAGCGTTCATATTTATGTTCCCCATTAGTAGAAATTGTATTAAAAAATGCCAAAATAATTTATTCATTTTATCAAAGTACTCGTGTAAATTCCGCATTACGGCCTCGCTAGCGACCAAACATTATCACGTAAAGTTGACATTTTTTTTACTCGAAAACGCTGATGAATTTTAATATGAGGTTAAAACAAATCATGTTCGAAATTGCAGGGTCAATAAGCTGGATTTTTTATCGGGAATAGTCTTGGAACACGTGTATATCCTTTCTATTTTCCTGCCTTTCTTTAGATTCGGGCACATACACCCTAATTTCAAATAGACATAAACATTACACCCTTAGCATCTCTTTCTCTATCTATATACATACATTTACGGGATATTCTTTCTTTGACATGACTGTGTGTGTGGTCTGGAATTAATTTAGTAATTTCATATAGAGCGGACTGTAGGGTTTATGCTAATGTGAGGATTTATGCTAATTTGCCAGGATTGACGATAGAATGTAGAAAAGATGCCATGAGATGCCGAAGAGAGCTCCACTTATTTCCTGGTTGGTATTCTGAGCAATGCACTGACTTGCAATGACTTGTTGCGGAAGTTTTGCGGGGTTTTTGCTGGTAAAATATAACGGGTTTGGCGTTCGTAAACCGTTTGCCTATCTTCCCTGACAAAATATTTTGGTTAGGCGGGGTAAGTTAGGGAATATAGTTAGGATATTGTGTGTTTCCGAATATAGGTGGCACTGCGAGTTTATAAATTCATGAAGTAATATTTTTATCATAAACTGGCCAAGCCAGGTTAGTTATAAATGATCATTGTTTAATCTTTATTATAGTAATTATGTATCTGTACGGTGTGATCTTCAAAACGCTGTAACTAAGTTATATAAAAAATAAATAAAATAAGTTAATAAACGCGTAGCTGCTACACATGAGTTCAAATTTAAATTCATTATCTTGGCAGTCAGACATTACTTTACAGATCTGAATTTGATTATTGTTTGTCTTTATCAATTAGAATAAATCGTAAATCTATCAATTAAAAAGATATTATTTTAGAGCGTAGAACATCGATGGCTTGGTGACAGAGTGGTATAATTTCCTGCTTCTGATCTAAAGGGTCAGGGTTCCATTCCTAGTATGAGTCAGACGCGACTAGGGATTTTTTCCCAGGAAAAATAAATCTAACGATTAATAGATGAAAATTTTGGTATATTTATTTTAGCCTTAAAAAAATATAGAAAATGTATTTGATCAGCTACATTCAATAGGAAAAAAAACTTAACTATGTAGCTTCCATTAGTTTAACGGAACGGTTCATGTTTCGTAGGGTGTTCGTCCGTTAGTCGGACGGACTAAGCGCTGAAGCGGCAGCTAGTAGCTAGCATCAAACAACTTTCAACACAACGTAGCTAATGAGACATTACGTGTTTGCTTACTTAGTCCTTTTATTTGAACTAAGTGAAAAAGTAAGTTCAGAGTTGTGACCGCGTGGAAATGCAAAAAAAAAAAATTGACAAATAAAAATAAAAAAAAAAGTTGTAAACGTAAATTATGGTTGCCGACGTAAAGATTTAATATTTAAAACGGCCCTCAACAGCGGTATGTCTGCAACTTTTTATTGAATTATTTTAGTTTTGTAGCGCATTTTTTTTTTAAATTAATTTTTTTAAAAGATCGTTTTATATAGAGATAAACCATGTCTCAATACTATTTCCGATAAAAAAATCAGCTAATTGGTCATGCGATTTCAAACATGATTTGTTTTGGCGTCATATCAAAATTTTTGAGAAAAAAAAATAAAACTTGATAATATTAAATCGTTCTTGCCATAAGTTCTTCCGCGCCGCGCCGGGCTATTGACCGCCCTTGGCTGAGCGCGAGCGAGTAAACAAGAAAGCTAAATAAAAAAAAAGGAATTTACACGAGCGCTGTGACTGAATGAATAAATTTGGGCATGTATTATTTTCGATTTTTTTACACAATTTCTTACACGTAATAGTTACTTCATACCTCTAAACGAGAATTGCATGACCACGGCTGTGTACGGCGTTGATAAAAGTAAAAAGTGAGAAACAAAAGATTATGTAAAGGTGTACACAATAATAGCGTTTATGTTTGCATTGCATTTTGCCTACTCGTTTTGTGCAAAACCGCCGGCCGATATCTCGTTTCAATAAAGGCGAAACTAGTCGAACGGTCGTTACACGGAGAGCAAAAGATCACTTTACGGTTGCATACACTATATTATTTTCATGCACTTTGTTTGTTGTTTCAGTTGTTTCAGTAACGGTTTTTAGTATTAGCGTCCTTGAATAGGGTTTGAATATTGGAAATACCTTTTTTTTTAATTGTCACATTGCACAATTTTTATAAACCAATATTACTAGTTCTTTTTTACGAAGTTATTTGTCAATATTACTAGTTTTACACGGTTCTTTCTCGCAGCGGTAGAAAGCTACTACTTTGAAAATATAAAAAAATATGTAATTTAAACAACAAATTAATATTTTGTCATGTGGCGGTAGTTCCGGTCATTTTATTCATTTTCCCAGATTCATTATTCATGTTCATCCACATTATTTACTGACTATTTTTATTGAAACGTGTGATAAGTTATAGCAATGAATAAGCAATACGTGTTTAGCTATATTGTGTGATAATGTTTTTTTATATTATAATTTTACTAATCTTACAATGTTACTGCGACATATATACGTGACTATATTGGCAGTGCACAGGGCTGTGCAGTGTATTAGTGTGATTTCAATAAATTTATAGTGTACTATATTGAGTATATGACTATTTAAAATAAATACTACCTAATTAAAATAATTACAATTATTTATTCAATTATGCAATGTCTAATGAAGCATATAATAATTTTACCAAAGTTATTCTCCAATAACCAATGGTTATTCCAATGGTTTACAAAAAACATCCAAGGAAGACATCGAACGTGGTATACAATATGTGGTAATATAATAATTCGATTTATATATAAAAAAAAATGTTTGTAATTGTTACGTATTTTTAACACGCATGAAGATTTAGGAAACGACATTTATTGAATTAGTCTGAGTTCTAAATTTTTTATTCACATTAATTTTATTATTTTTAATTTAAACATCTTAAATATACCTATGCTCTAATATGGCGCTGCGCGGTTGAAAGTATTTAATTCAACCTATAATAATATATTTATATACGTTTTTTATTGACTAATAACTAATAATAAATTACAAAGGGCATTAATGGAGATTTAAATAAATAATTTAAGATTGAATTAGGTACAGAGTTCAGGTATACATAATTTTTCAGGCTGAATATCAGACAAAAAAAAATCACTTTAACCTAAATGGGTACATAACTTATGCGAATTCATTTGTTAAAAGGAAGACATTATGTTTAAAATAATTTAGTAGACAAAAATCTCTCACTTCCGCAATCTGCTGAAAAAATCATAAAAGTGCTCATTGAAAAATTAAATCCTACTGTGAGATCATTGGCTGAAAGACAACCATTAGACCACTTTCTTTACGTAATTGTTAATAATAACTTAATATTTGTCAAGGCCACCACGTCATTGCGTTAATTACTAAGAAATTAAGTTATGTGTCTTATTCACTCTTGCTTAAGCACACGGTTTAAAATATTATCAGCCTTAGAGACAAGTGTAAATAAGCATATTTCTCTGGCAGTGCAGATCTGTTATTACCTGTCATTTAGCTAATTTATTGACCTGCTAATTTACTTCCACGTTCGCACTGCAAAGTATACATATAACCGTAGTTATTGATATGCATAAAAGTGATGTACTAGTAGAAGGGGGGGGGCAAGGAATAGGAATAGGGGTCGAGGTGGGTTCAGGCGACAGCTGCGAGGCGCTGTTCCCAACGGCGGCCCGGATGTTCGGCGCCTGTAAAACGACGATAGCAGGGCGGGGGGGGGGGGGGGGGGGGGTTGGGTGCGGCAAACTTCACCCTCAAGATCGTAATTTTACCGCCGAGTAGCTTCCGAGTGACCATATTGAAAACGTACGCACCTACTTAATAGTGACATATACATATAATAGTGACATTACTAGTAAACCAGTTATTATGTACGTACACGGGGTTGGCCAAGTCCATCCCCGCAGACTTAAGGAGGTGTTTATGTTCCCTTTGTCCTGTAATAAATTCTATAAAGAAAATTAAATAAATCATGCCCAAATTTATTAATTTTTATCAACGCGCTCGTGTAAATTCCCTTTTTGTATTTCGCTCTTTCGTTTACTCGTTCGCGTTAAAGGCTGTTAAATGACCCGGTTCGGTGCGGCCTAGCGAGCGGACGAACTTATGACGAAAACGGTTTAATATTATCACGTAAAGTTTACATTTTTGTTTCTCGGAAACCACGATGAATTATGATATGACGCCAAAACAAATCATGTTTGAAATCGCAGGGTCAATTAGCTCTTTTTTTATCGGGATCGTCTTGAGACACGAAGCATTACACTCGAAAAATTTTAGTGTCAGATACGCAGCAACTCGAAAAATAGTTTTTAAACATTTGTTGCCAGTTTTTAAAATTTACCTAAACGCAACCAATTCAACAAACAATAAAAATATTGATCAATAATATAAATGGCAGAAACAATAAAAACCGATAATAAATTTGCCAAGTAATAATGTTTAGGTTTAAGATCGGGGGCATTCGTGGGTAGAAAAGTTATTGTTTGTTGAACTTTCAAAAATATTTTCCATTATTGATTTAACGTCATTAAGTTAAGTAATTTATAACATTGCTTTCCTTAATTAATATATAATAAGAAAATATTAAGGTCCTTTTAAGACAAACCATTTCAGCAGTGCCGCATTGGTGCAGATAATCCCTTATCCCTCGGTTCTTGATTGAAAATTCGGGTCGGTGCTAAATATTCAGGGTGGAAGGTCTGCCAGCAGACAGCTATCGCTTCTAAATGAAAATAATTTACCTCTCCAGCATCTATCTACTCTATACAGTTGGAGTCATTTACATATATTTGATTTCTATTTGATGATTTCATTATTTTTATATTTTTTGTTAAACTATCGTCATTTTCTTATTTAATTTTATAAGATAGTTACATAATATTTGACAATATTTTACACTAAAAAGGACAGGAATGATTAAATATGCATTTTAATAATATCATTATTTTTTTAAAATATATTTATTTTAGTTTGGATTTTTTTTTTTTTTTTTTGTTAGACCGGTTTAGTTGTCGATATTGATCAACCTCCTAAAACGACATCAGTGAATATAAATACATCCTGTATATAGTAAAGTTGTAAACATGTACTTAGCATGTGCAACTAACTTAGCATGTGCAACTCGTAAGGGCCTGTACTGAAAATGACCTGTACGAATATTTCATAAGGCATGAGCGACATGCTGAAACCGGGTTTTTATATTGTTTTATTTAGTATTTTAGTGTATTAAAAAAAATAATAATAATGAATTATATTTATTAGAATTTGAGTTTGATCTAAGTATTGTGATTTATTCTAGAACTGTTATAAACCGTCGAAGTTTCACCGTTACCGGTTATGCGTACCTATTTTGCATCTTATTCAACCATATTTGCATCCATATTTGCGTCCACATCTCTCTGTCTCCATCTCTCTCTGACCCGTCGGCAGTCCAAATTTAGTTTGTACCCCTCCCTTCCCACCTCAGGCCACCCGCTCGCCACACGCCCGCCAAGGCATACGCGTTTTAGCATAGATAATGATTTATAAAGTGCACTCTTGCACTGAACAGCTTATGGTCTTCGGTTATTAAGCCCATCCATTGGGCTTTTATTAATCTTAAAAGCCTGCGTTGCTCATGATAAGCTCATGCATTTAGTATTATTAAAATTGAAATGTTTTTAAGATATAGAAATTATAGAGACATAATGGTTACGTCTACTTTATAATAGTAATTTAAATATTTTATTATAGCTTATTTATTTTATATTTTATTTTGTATGTAACTTCTTTAGATACAATAGTTAGCGCCATTTAACTTTGAGTTCGAAACTCTTATAATATTGAATTTTACTGAGTGATGGTTTTTATCAAAAACTACTGTTTAGCTAACAAAAGATGGGCCCCAAGTCAAATTTCGTCAATTTGATTATGCTAACATTTAACCCTGACGTTTGTACGGTCAAAAGTTCGTTGCACATTTACATCAAATGTTATATATATATATATATATATATATATATATATAATATCATATATATAACATTTGACTACATATATATTATATGTACAAAATTAACCCATAAAAATCAGGCGGGGATAAATTTTATAAATTTTGTGAAGTATAAGTATAAGTAAGAATGTATAAGTGAGGTTTTTCACCATGCCTACTATTTTCTAATTAATTGATAATTTCGATTATTCGTTTTTGCGTTTAGTTCGAACCCACTATTTGGGATTTATTATTAACAAGCCGACTCGGCGAACTTTGAACGGCCTCAGAATCTATAAATTAACTTTTAAGCTGAATTAAATTTAGTTTTTTATTAAAAATACTCAAAATAAGTTAAGATCAATACCAATTTCACAAAAATAAAAATAAATTACATAATGAAGCAATTATCGACGCGCGCATAATGACAAATGTGATAACCTCCATAAAGTGAACATTTTCGAAGGCAACTTACCGTCTGAAAATAGAATTCTACAGAATACGAAGCCATTCCATAAAAACGTGTGGGAAAATGAATTTTCTTTATATTTTTTTTTTTTTGGGAATTTCGATGTCTTAATTCTGCAATTTTTTAATTCAGCAATGTTTAAATTGTGCAATTCGGGGCGGAGACAATTCCAACAAATCAAAGATCATAAAAATCGGTATAGCCTTTCTGGAGTTATAAATGGTGTAACTAACCCGACTTTGTTTTATATATATAGATAGATATATACCTTATTATAATATATAAATAAATATTATTGCAATATGGACATTTGTATATACCTAAAATTAATTAGATAGGGAACAAACAACAAATATTAAACTGGAATAATTAAGTACTTGCTACTACATTAATTCGAACGGATGCGATGATTTTGATATTTCGAAGGCCTTCTATAAAATAGATTCTGACACATTCTTGAGGAAGCTATTTGACGTTGGTTTTTTAATCAACCTAAAACCTTCGTAACATTATTTTAGAAATAGGTGTCAATATGTATCTTACGGGGACCCAGTTTGAGATACTTTCAAAGTATATTCTAGTGTGGAACAACTAGTATTTAGGTTCACAATTATTTTGACAATATGGTATAGAAATTAAGAATAATAAAACAGTAAATTCGTACAAGCGGTCGACACTACTATACTCTGTTTCCTGCCTCTTTAACTATACTATCGTCTGTACTAAAGAAGGCAGTGTTCAGTTATTTTCGAGTAAAGGTCCATTCTATGGAGTCCTCATGAAAATACTTATCGTAATATCCTGAAAGTTATTCAGAGGAAGTTCTTTAGATTTACCATTTATCTCTGAAAATATGAGTATTATCCTGGAATGTTTTTCAATACGTATCCATCAGTATTTGTATTAGGGATGCTAGACAATCGAGTTTATACGACAGGTTCATATATTATTTCACTTTTTTTTAATTATTCGCGGATTCATAGATAATCTCATGCACAGTAGGTACTTGGTGTGATGTACGAACCATTTTAACAAATTGCAGAAACACACGTTATTCGGGCATTTAACGTGCCGTACTGACTTCTATTTATGGTCCAATTGGGAGAGTAAACGAATTATTAAATTCCATTTCTGCCGAGATGGATATATTCGTCTCTTCGCCCTATCGGATTAAATATCTACTTTCTATTACACCTTTGTAAGACCTGCATGAATTATTTTTAATTATAGTTATTTGCCATGTATTTTTCGTGAATAATTGTAGTAATTTTTTGTTTAACTTTGTTATTGTTGTTGGTAATTTTTATTATTATTTGCCATTTTTTCTTATTCTTTTGTTATAAAAAAAGAAAATGGAATATTCTGTAAAGTAATTAATATTGTATAAGTTTACATAAATGTAGACTACGTGAACTCAGTTGTGTTAATTGATAGTGGTAGTATTTTTTTTTTACACATATTATGCATTTTTTTATCAACAATTAATGTCTTTGGCCAAATGTGTTATCTGGAAATATCTATTTAAAATAATGATCAGGATTTAAAACTCCCTTTCATTACGTTTTTACAATCAGGAACAGTAATTGATAATATACACAAAACAATAATTTTGATGAATAACGGAAGATGTCCCGGTTCTATGAATGGTTTTATGGACGGATATAAAGCTATCCGAGACGCTGATGTATGGGAAATGCTGAAGTAACGTTTTTATGCGATTTCCTTATAATGCGAGGAATCTCGTTAAAATCCGCTCGCCAAGGCATTATAGCTTAGACGAGGGCACGGATCAAAAGCGAGCCGTTCGTCGAAGCGCCCACTGAGTTCATTGAGTCCACTGAGCCCACTGAGCGGGCGCTTCGCTCCGCTGAGCAGCGAGCGGTGAGCGGAGCACATCGCGCCATCTTCGATTCGTTCGTTGCTTTTTTTGGGGGGAGAGTAATTGCGCGCGAAATTGATAAAAGTCGAAAGGAAAAATCGTTCTTTGACAGCAGTTCGATGCGGATTTGTAGATAAGAATTTTTAAGACGATCTGGAAAGGACGCAAATGGATTTCATTTGGCGAACGTTATTATCCAATTTAGCGTCCCAGTTATTCAAATTATCAGTATTTTAGGAATAAATTGCTTTGTCATAATTAGTTTATGTAATTATATAATAATTATGAACATGATATGTTTTCTTTGTGCTACAAGTGTATATTGGGATCACAAGGAAAGAGAGAGTACTGTACTGAATTAAGGCTGGTATTCAATTATTAAGTAACTGACATTTATAATTATAATCAAAATAAATGAAATATCATTATATTTCATTTGTTATTCAACCCCGGATTTTGTCCCGGATTGGCAGACGACTTAACAGTGCCTCCGGCGCGCGACGACTCGTGCCTGTGGCACACACAAAAACTAAAATTAATTTCGTTAGCCTAGAAATTCTGAAAGGTTTCTAAAATGTCCAGAAAACCACCTTCCTAGTATGTTACCTAAAAAAAATTCGTACAATCCCTATCCATTTATTTGTAATTAAACTTTGGAAGGTAAGAATGGTTACTGTGGGTCATCCTTCAAAGATAAACATATGCTATTGCGGAGTTTTCTGTAGGTCTTTTTAAGATATATATTATACTTTAGTATATTAATTTTAAAATTTCCAGTAGTCTAGTCAGCGTAATCTAAGTAAGATCTCTAAGGGCGTTTTTTACGACTTTATATATTTATCTACAATTTTTAAATGAAATTTTATTATATTATACATACCTTTCGGAAAACCGCAACATAATCCATTGTGTAGTTTAGTATAACTAAGCGAACTAACAGACAAACGCGGATAGCGACTTTGCTTTATAGCATTTATTGATTTAATTTAAATTTTCAGCCCTCACAGACGAACGCTGATGTCACATCCTAACCACGAGTCCCAACACTCACACATTTTTTTTATAAGAACGACTTGGTACGGTATTACTTAAGCCATTATTTATATATTTTACATAAGTTAGTATTCAACAATATTCCTAATTCTGAAAAATGATAATTTATAATACTTTTGTTTCAAAAAATGTAGAAAAAGAAAACGCGAAAGTATGGTATCAGACTATTATTAGTGATGTTCCATTAAAAAAATTAAATTATTACTGAAATTTTTGGGCAAACTGAGGTTGTTTATTATGATTTTCTTTGCAGAGATAGTCTGAAGTTCCTTATTTAACTTGAAGTATTTAAGTAATGCGTCTACCCCATTGGACGCCCTTCGTCCCCTCATCTCCTAAAAAAATTGTTGTTCACTCAACGGAGACTAAATAGTCGTGTACGCATCATGGATATTAATAGGCTACCTTACATTGCTAATTATATTATTGTATAATGAATGTGTAGAAAACACAAAAACCCCCAATAAAATTGCACTTATTGCATGAGCACCAACCTGCCCAATCGCGTTTGTGTCTCATATCCGCTTTGGATTTGTGTAACGCAAATAAAGCGATATTACGAATGAAATACAGCGGGTAGCACAAACAAACAAAATGTATTCGGAACAATGTCGCGTGTAATGTCCGCCTGCGGAGTCTGGGCGCGGGGCCTGCGGGGCGCGCGCGGCACAAAGCACTATCTCCGCTGCGTTCGCAACCAAAGCCACTCATCTCCATCCTTTTGTACGAATGTGCGGCCCTGTCGACTTCTGCTCTACCCGCTAACTAACGCAACAAAACGCTCGCGTTTTTATTTTATCTTTTTGCGTTGAAACATTCTGCTCCAGACGACGAAATCCAACTAAGACCTGCTAGTACTCTTAAGAGAGTTTTTTCTTTGAAAATAAAAAATAATATTTAAAAGAAGATCTAAAATGCTGCGCGATATTGCCATCTTCGTTTAAAAATAAAAAAATAAAATGTTTAAAAATAAGTGAGAGTAAGATTGTAGGTAATAGGAAATCAAAATATCAATGACATTGACATAATAAGTAAGTTTTTTTTAAATTAAAATTTATAATATTTATATCGTATGTTTCTATTAAAGCTTTCTAATACAAAATTACATAAATCTTTTTTGTTTTGCTTCTTTGCGAAGTCAGAAAGCAATTGTTGGTCTTTATTTAATTACAGCTTCATTATATATAAATTAAAAAAACTAACTTAACCATGTTTTAGAACATTCTTTTTCCTTTCAATTATTTTTTTCCCTAAATGTCAAATGTAAAAAACACATTTGTTTATAACAAATGATTTTGCATGTCTTACATAAGTAGGTAATAGCAGATTATAATTAGCTTCGCATGTTATTCGATTAAAAGCTTTCTGAAAAAAAAAATGGATCTTTCTTATTTTTGTGTAGAGTCAGCCTTATTTATAGTAGCTAAGTGCACTGCTGATTCACGCTGTTCACTATAAACATTCTAAAAGTGTATATTTTGTTTATTTTCTGCCAAAGTATAATAAAAAAATAATAATTGGTACGTACGATTGAGAAACTACAATCTGTTATAATTAAGCCACCAAAAATATTCTTCAATTTATATTGTATGGTCGTAAATTAACTATCAAACTATAAAAGGAAAGTAAGGGAGCGTAGAACATAATGAGTATTATATTTTCGCTTCAGATGCTCAACAAACGAGACACTGGAAACACATTAAAAGGACGGAGTTCTCACGCCTTGCATACTCTCTCGGGGCGGGGCTGGTCTCCAGCGCCGTTCGCTCGGGGCGACGCCAGCAATTAGTCTAAGTGTATGGAGCAGAAGTTATGTTGTCTGTTTTCTGTGTTCGAGTCTGAAACGGCTCGGTTTAATTTATATTGAATTTATAACAGATTCTTGCAACAAACCCGAGAAGCCCGCTTTCAAAACGTTATTTCATATTTAATCATTGATTATTCAGCAACGTAACATTAACTTCGTCAGCCAGTAGCATCAGCTATGTATTAGGTAGTAGCAACGGAAAGTCGACGATCCTTCCCTTAACGCATTTTTTGGTTAAATAATTGACCGATCATAACGTTAAATATTATGTAAAGTATGCGTGTCAAAAAAACTGTTATGTGTATAAATATAAAACAACTATTTAAAATCGTTCCATTACACCTATTTAAATTGTTATAAAAAAAAATTATTAAGTAAGTTTAATGTATTTGAAATTACTAATTTAAGGAACTGGTCCCGAAGAGTGGACGGAATATCCCCACCTCATCTCCTCCATCCCCCTCCCCCCTGCAGAGAGTGGATCGCTCGCGCTGACATATTTACGATTGCTTTTAGGGTGAGCGGAAAGAAATTATAAAATGCCGACACACTTTCAAGCCGAGGTGGAGGGGGGGGATGAGGGGGTATTTTAAAGATTATAATTTTACATAAATGTAGAAATAGATTTCTATTTTATACTTCTTTCTTCTCCTCAGCCTGCCTCCATCCACTCCTGGAAGTAGGCCTCCTCATTTCCTTCCAAGTATTTCTATTTGACATCTAATTTTTCAAAATAATGCTTCATCATCCGACACCATGTCGATCGACGGAAACATGGTAAAATTAAAAGGACGCAGTTCCACGAAACAGCATATGCCCAAAATACCTATAATACGAGGGTACAAAATTTGGGCTCGTGAACCTATAACCGGTTACCTTTACGAATTTCAAGTATATACAGGAAAATGAGCTAAATGGGGAAATGCTTTAGATTATTTCATTTTTTATTTAACGCTTGCATAATCATATTTATAATGCTTATATATATTATCTATCTGAGAAAACGAACATTCTGCAAAAGTGCGAATTCCGACAATTTCGCCTTCGGTTGGTAAGAAGTCTTTGAATTCAACTCTACCAATGTAAGGATCCTCTTATTATTTACCGTAATAAAAAAAGCGTAAGAGTATATATATGGTGTACCCACGAGAGATGTTCGAACTACCAATGTTGGTATTCATATATTCGTGCAATGAAAGTAACTGAACTGGGCTTTTTCCTGCACTGCTATGCATGAAATAAGATCTACATATGTATAAGTGTTCGCAGTGACCTATTCCTTTGTGTCCAGAACCACGGTATAAATTTTTTTCACATATAAATAATAAAAGTTTTTTTTTGTGTTTTATCTGGACAATTTTCTTACATAAACGTATGTAAATGTAAAAGAATCCTTATTGTAGAATCTTTCTTCTTGCTTTATGTTTAATTTTTCCTAAAAATTTGCTTTTTACGGGAGAATATTTCCAATTAGATTTTCAGAGGGAAAACTTTTAGGGTAATAAATATACAATTTTCAGGAAAATAATAAAATAGTTTTTATATTAGAAAAATAGGATATTTATTAGATGCTGCTAGTCCTTCGCGTTGGCCTGGATAAGGGTCGAAAGCTAACGAGGTTAGGAAGTGGGCTTCGATAAGAGGTAGATTACGAGTAGGTACTTTAATATACGAAATCGTCATTCAGCTTTGGTGATAGTCCCTAAAGACGGAGTGGTGATCAGTCAAAGGGGACACGAGAATCGGACGAAGCAATTCAATTAGAGGCCGTGTTGACAAATCCAAGTGATGCATGGGTCTAGCTGCTAGCGCGTTCCGACTCCATTTTAAACGTACTTACTGAACATACTAAATGTCAGACTCAGGATTTTAAAATAATTTCTTATCAAGATTAAAACTAAAACGATATGTGATTATAAACTTTCTTGGTTGTTTTACACATATGTAAACAAGACAATTATTTCATTTCAAGTTCATTTATTGAGTACATGACATGTTTACAGTTTTGTATATTACATTTTTATGGGTCTCAATAAATGGATTATACTGACCTTCCTTACTCGTTTAACAAGCAAAGCGCTGCTGGTATTTGGCATATTTCTTACAAATACAATTTTATTTTTGAACATAAAAATCTAGTAAAAAAAAGATAAAAATAGGGAAATATAGGAAGGGCTAGCGGTATATGTAAAATAAAAATAGAATAAAATAATATAAATATATGCAAATATAAATAGAATGGTGTGGTGTCGTATGTAAATGTATTCATATTAAGAATTATTTTGTAACTTCAGCAACCACTTTTAACATTTAGCTTTGAATGACGACACTACACAAGTCTTACTTTTTTCTTGAGCGTTTGCTGTAAGTCGTTCCATAATTTGGAGGCAGCGAATTTAAAAGCACCTTTTGTGTCGCGGGAGGTCCAATAAATGCTCTTTGCTCCACGTGGAGTATTTATTGACAGATCGTGTCGTGTGCTGCAGATTACGATTAGCTAGTAATATATTGATTTCAGAAATGATGGTCTGGACATGGCCCTCAGCATGGCAATCTGCAACATGAGCCGTTTGTTTACATTGGCCCAAAGTCCTGTACTGCCACAGAACATTAATTTGACAGCCATTTAGCATATTTAGGAAATACATTCCTGATGCCATGAATCCATTGTTAGGCAGTATTCAGGGACGGAACCTATAATTGACAAAATACTATCCGAGCACTAACTGCCTAGTATAGGACTGAAACTCTTCTGTCATTCATACTACAATAAATAATTTATTTATAATAAGCTTTATAATCTCTAAAATCTTATAATACTATCATACTGCTCATACTGCTCATACTGATATCTTATCATACTGCTTGAATATTCCTTTAAAATACAAACAAAAAGCCTACCAGTAAGTTAAAATGACATAAAAGAGGCATAATATATTTAAATAGTTAATTAGAAGTTAATTATATTATTTAACTTATTTATTTATATATTTATTCATTTTTGTTTTTACATATTTCTTAGATGATGAATAACACAACGATACCTAACTGGATATTTCCCGTACTAAGGTAGGCTAATTATAATAGTTATTTAATAGATTAATTAAATGCAATTGCGCTGAGCTATTTGAAAAATAAATAAAATAAAAACTACAATATATATATATAGTAAAATTGTATAATGTATATCTTAAATACCATATTTAGATATTTTTTTACGTTATAATAAGCGTTCGCCGTAAGTTTGTGCATTAACTCAAACGATGCAACTAATCTGTGAGTATATAGTAGGTACTAAATCAGCGGTAGGGAAGTGCTAAATAAGACATTCTACATATATAATATAAAGGAACAATAAAGTTGGAAAGTCGAACTTTAAAAATAATGCATAATATTCTTGTAATATAATAACTACCAAGCCATCGCAAAGTATAACATATATGTGAGCGTACGAAAGTTTATATGTATGCTTATATTTATTTTATTTTATACTATGTAGATTTTATTATACTGGAGCACATAGTTTGTATCAACTATAAATATACAACTCCACAATTAATGACTAAATTATGTCCGAGATGAAACAGGGTGGCAGGCCGAATTGTATTTTGTAAATATGATACGATGATACAATAAAATAAACATACGATTCTCATGCAAAATATTGAGATAAAAACTTAAACAGTTCATCAATATGCAAATATTTGTGTACTGATGCGTTGTTTTTAATTAATAATAAATTAAAATAATGTGTACTAGGTACACACTATTTCGGATGAGGGTTCAAGGCTAAAACGTTCCCGACGAGATAGTATTTGAGGCTTGACTTTTTTTTACCTTTAAATAAATTTCTTACAATGCGTTTTACCCGTAATATAAGAAATTGATTTGACAAAATAAATCATGTAAATAATATACATGCATTCATATTTGAGTAGCATTATGGCAATGACATCTCTGTAAGACACATAATTTATAAAATATAAATTAAATTGGAGATGCCTTTAGTCGGCTTAAGTTGTTATTTATCTATTTCTATGTAACTGTCATTATGTATAACTGTGAGCATTTCTCACACAAATAAATAAATAAAATATATTTTAAGATACCTAGATACATAGGCGCTTAATTGCGCCTCTCATCAAAGATTTCAACATGGGATAGAAAATACCTAACCAAATCATCTTCATATTTTTCAATCATTTTTATTACGTAGTTTAAACAATGAAATAATGACATATTTCACCACCTCATAAAAGTGTCTGTTTTAATTAATGAATTGAAACGCACGGCGTCGGTAAACTTCTTCGGTTTATAAATCGATATTCTCGGTACGTTTTCAACAAACCTTTTGGGAACATTACCAGCGGGATAATATGAACATGTAATGATATCACTTTTCTTAGAATGGGCCCAACCGACACCCAACTCTTGTTTATCCTTCCATATCATCTGAGTGAATTGTCCTGTACCTTGCTGGTAGTTATTACTGTACTGATACCAGTTAATTTCATTGTACCAACTGTCCATCGCTACGCTCGCGTTGACTTCGTCGTGTTCGATGACGTAGACGTTCTCACCGAATATGTTATCCGGCATATATTCCGCCCAAGATTGACTAATGTACTCATTTCGGAATGTTTTCAATTTATTAGGGAATTTTACAATGTCCAAACCATAATTGAACAACGACTATTAAACCAAGCAAAACGTGAGATTTGCTAAGCATGTTGAAATTATTATCATTAGGAAACATTTTAATTTTCGTTTGAAAATGAGGTTGTAGTTCCACGTAAATGTTTAAGCCTGTACTGTGCGCAATAACTAATAAATTGCTGAAGTTTTTGGCATTCTTAAAAAAGACAAAGGCCCACGATTACTTTTTTTAAGACCATTCAAACGCCTGAGACAATATCAGATTCGTGCAAACGTTCGTAAACAAAGGACTCTGAGATTCGGTGGTAATTCTAAACAATGCTTTCATAAATCTCCGAAAAAAAACCATTCGTAGTGCAAAAGTATGAACAGAGGTGAAATGAAATAATAAAATATATTTCGCCACATATTAATTAAATCTAAAGAATTTAAAATAAAATTATGAAAAATCTTTTTACCAATTGTAACATTCATATTATCTTTAATTATGTACATTATTTTTTAAATAGTATTACTCAATCTTTTCATACGGCGTTTAATATGAAACTAGTTATGATTATTATTAATAATATAAATATAAATATACATAATATATACATACATTATATTAAATAATACCCTTATAATTTTATAACTATTTTAGTGAAATTTCAATATTTACTCCGCTAAGTTTCTTACTATTAGAGTCAATAATAAAGTAGACATAATTTCAATTTGACAAATAATATAAAGAAAATTTGAACTGTAAATATATTTACAGGAGGGATCTCGTCATTGTATATAACATTGTATATATATTTAACGGAATATACTTCACTAATCATTGAGGGTTTAAATGAAAATTTATCTCTGTAAATAATACAATTATTATTTGTCCTGCTATAACCACAACATTTTCAGATATTATAAATTTAGGCGCGAGAGAAAAGTGATAAGGAAGAAGAAAATATAGTTTGATTGAAAATTTAAAATGCCGTATAACCTACTAAAAATGAGTCGTTTTCTAATGGTCGAGCGCTCGCGTCGAACTTCATGAGATCCGGGTTCGGCGGAGGAGTCCAGCTCGTCATCAGAAACAGATCTTTCTGGAACGAAACCGGGCGATAAGAATTTTCCTTCCACTTTGTTATTCCCGGCGCGCTTTCCGGTCATTTCCACATTTCATTCTTACACTCGCGCATCGCCGGACTCTTTCCGGCTCGCTCGCTCCGTGCTGTCCTTCTCTTTTTCTCTTCTGCGCTTTGCTTCGCCGGATGAAGGGAAAGATTAAAGGAATGCTTTATTTTGAAATATCCCGGTGTTTAACGGACGCGGTCGGGATATATTTATTTATCCCCAATGGGATTCATCGGTATTATAAAAATAGTCCTAAAAATTTCATTCCTAAAATGACAACTAGCATTGGACAGATAAAAATGACAAATAGCATTGGACAGATATCTAGTTTGGTTTGGTTAGGTACTAAATCATATTGATGATTACTTGATGATTATGAATGGAGGGCTGCTACACTTAGATCACTTTTATTGGGGTCCATTGTGTATTCCTCGGTAGTGCAGCTCAAATCCAGAGAATCTCATTTCTCTTGTTTACGTATGTTTTTTTTTCTTTTATGCTATTGAAAGATTTCAAGTTTGCCAATTGTTGTTTCTTATTATTATTTTTATTTGATTAATTCTACTGTTTGTTTTTATTGCAAAGCAAGAATTGTAACGTTTATTTACATATTAAGTATTTTTTTGTTTATCATATTAACCTTATATTATTTATTAATATGTTTAAAACATTTGAAAGACGTAGGATGAACCATCGTGACCTACATAAAAAGAGTGAGGCCATAACCATCAACAATAAATATTTAGTCATTTCCTAACGATTAGTCACATAATAAATAAAACTCAAACCGATACAGAATAGTCTTTTAATTAGGGATTCCGGTTTAACTATTTTGAAACGGCACCCTCAAGACCAAAAACATAAGAAATATATTTGAATTTAATCAAGTGCATTACTTAATAAAATACAAATTAAATTGTATTTTTAAAATTTAATTGAAATTCAAGTAATTTTTATGTAATAGATATTCAACGTTAACATCAAACTCTCAAAAAAATCTCATATTTCTAGGAACAGTTTTATCTTGCTTATTGCACGAAAACTTCCTCTAGGGCCGATTTCCTTGAAAATGAAACAGACTGCTATCATTTCCAGTCGTTTAATGGGAGGAAGTAAGGAAACCAAATAAAATAATTGGGCGTCTTTTCAGCGCGCAAAGTTCAAAACAGGGCGCAAGTCTCTTTAATCACGTCGAAAAGACACTTCTTGCGAATAAAGTTTATTTTCTACTCGCTCTGCGTCTATGATTCCTGATTCTGTGTTAATTTATTTATTCATACTTTTGTCCACCAATATTCGTATCACAATTTTATTTATTTATTTATTGACAGTAACTAAACATGAATTTCACATTATGCAAAGTACTAGCTAACTAGGCAATGCCCGTACTAAAGGAGACTTTACTAGAAGCATCGTTCTTATAAGTATAACTATCTCACTGCGCAACATACAATTACAATTATTTGAATTGAATTGTATGCACTTCATAATATATAAATAATAATAATACATAAATAATAACAATAATACATAATAATAATAAATAATTTTGATAATAATTTATTTGTTATAAAAATATAATATATTAATAATACATATAAATGCACTCAACTAATAAATAGATATTACCTATTGTTATAGAATATACATGACCTATGTTGTCAACACATAACCCAAATAATACACTAATATTAAATATGAACTAAAATACTTCATAAAAAAAGCTGAATATTCCTGATATTTATACGTAGAAGTACATACAGTAAAATTCTCAATACAAAATATAGTATCTACACAGAAAAGAAGTGTATCTTGGTATGCAATTGATTAAAGTCTAAACGAAAAACATGCTCAGTTTGCTCAGGTCTAGGCGACATGAGCAACGCATCATCCTAATTGCCACCGTTCAAAGGATCAATCACTACTTGACCGTCCTTATAAAGTAGCGATTGCATGTCGAAAGTGTTAGCAACAGCTCTACTGTGCGAGAGCGACACGAAAAGAGAGAATAACGCTTACTCTGTCAGGTATTATCTGACATACTACTTTCAGTGCATTTCATGAAGTAGAATTTATCGCATAGGTTGCAGGCATGAAACTCGGAAAAAAGTGCAAATTATTTCTTGTCACTAGTAAGTTAAAACCGCTATTATTTTATATATTTTTTTTTAAATTACAAATTAAACCTATTAAAAGTTATATTTTAGTAAATAAAGGCTTATAATAAAATTTTATTTTATCAATGATTTTAATCTATAGACACGCGTGGCCACTGACAGGAATAATAAATATATGTGCATGCGCACATATATTTTGAAAGACAAATTAGTGGTTTTGGAAACAAGACTGCGGTTCAACGATGCATTTTTTTTTATTCTTAAGTATGCTTAATACAATACTTGCGGATTGTTTGTCCGCCAAAATTTAAATTTGTATTATTATTTTAAAATATCAAGGGCCGTATTTTTAAACTAGTGTGAGTGAACATCTGAGCCAGAGATTTTTTTTCAGCTAAAGACATGATTGATTGTTTTACAGCTATATTTATAGTGATGTTTTCTAGTTGAATATATAGTGACTTTTGCATAGTGAAATATAATATGTGAAATGTGTGCAGCCACGGGGTATTTTTTTCGATACGCTTATAATTTTAGAAATTAAAAACAAAACATAAAAGACGGGCTTACAATAATTAAAGAACGCTTGATTCCGACTATAACTAATTTTAATTGAAATCTGAAAAATATATGTGCTTTATTTAAAATATTTTTTTCTTTTACATCAATGGCCTTCCTAATAAATATGCAAGCAAGAGGGCTTTTGATGTCGATTGCAAGTCTTGCATATCGCATCAAAAGGGGACTCAAGCTGAGCTCAAACGATCCTAAAGCGATTTATTTTCATCGAGGAGAAAATTTTACGTTCGAACATTCTGGAAGAACGCGGTCGTAATGCAGCCGCCTCGACTCGAGGAGAAAACATTCTAAAGCGCTTATTATTCGAGATTTGATTTATAGTCCGCCTTTGTACTAAAACCCATTCCATCGACGAGTGAATATCTCTCGAAAATAAATGGCGATTTGAATACAGCTGTACTGATACAATTTCAAATAAAACGTTACTGGCGTTCTGATACATTACAGTTTGAAAACAATCTGTGCAGGTGCAGTAGGAAGATTTAACATAATTGAACGGTGTGAAATGGCAGCTTTAAATTAGCACAATGTATAACTTATACCTACACGGCATCCTTAATGTGAAAATTAAGGAAAAAATATCGACAAGCGCAGTCCTGACAGACGATGATATCATGGCTTGAAAAGTGGTTTAGTTAAACGACGGAAGAAAGGGAGAGTAGTGTCCTTTCCCTCTTCAATACCACCAATCGCCCACAAATTATATGCATCATAGCAAAATTTCCCTAAAATTTCAGAGGAGTTAGGTAGTTCTTATATTTTTATAAAATATTGTTAGTTTTATTTATTACAAAGCGCAGTAAAGAAAGTTTTACATAATTCTGCATAGATATTTGCTTATCATTTTTCATAATAAGAAGTAATTTTATGCCTAATTTTAACAACAACGTTGTAAATTGGGAAAAGCGTTTGTATGATGGTTCTAAGCGAAGACGGAAAAATGTGGAAGAAGTAGCGGGAAGCGGGAAAAATGTTATTTTAGCGAACATGATAGCCAACATTCGTTAAGCGGATAAACATAGTATCGCAGAAAAAAATATTAGGTATCCTATTAATTTGTGGCCTTTTAAAAATATTTATTTTTAATAGACTATTGGTATTATGAGACACTATTTGTTTATTCTCTTTTATTATTCGCCATAAACATGAATGCGCTCAATAGGACAAACAGCTCATGAAATTAGTTATTTTTATTTCAGTTTGTGTGCTTTTATAGATTTAGTTTTAAAAAAACTTCCTCGCAAATAATAAAACCCTACGCAAAAAATATTCTGTTATCAGACCTGAGCACGTCGCGAAATTGCTCGAACCGTCCCTGAATACAAAATGGCCGAGACGGTACATTTCATGAAATAATAAATGAACAACGACCATAATTTGGCCAACGATTTCACTCCGAGGGAGTATTAGAAGGGCGGAATGGAGATTATTTCTGATGCGGTCTACCCTCCATTGGCGCGGCTCTACATTCTTTATGTTCGGAAGGGAAAATTGAGTTAATTTTAATTAAAGCAAGCATTGGACGGAAATAATTTAAGATGCCCGTGCCGCGATTTTGCAAATAGGGAACCTCCTTGACTTCGGAATTACGGAATTACGAAAATTCACCTAAGGATGTTATTATCTTCCTTATCATATATCTTAAGGTACGTTTAAGTATTGTACAATTTGACTTAATATATGAAAAACAAAATAACGTTCAATAATCGTTTAAATGTAGATTTTTAAAAATATGTTATTAATTAAATAGTTTATTTTATATGAAAAATGAGCTCAGGGCTCTACCTAACCAGGCACTGCCCGTTTTAAGGAAGGCCTTTGAAAGTTGACTGAACAGACAAGGATTATTTTGTTTTGGATTATCTCATGGAAATATATCTAAAGTTCCATCGTGGTAGTCTAGTGGTTAAGGCGTTGAACTATTGACTCAAAGGTCTCGGGTTCGAATCCGCACATTGTCATACCATTTTTAACACTTCATTATCATCATCTCCTCTGACTGGAACATTTGGTCTAGTTGAGTAGGGCCCAAATTAATTGTATATGACCTAAATTCTTAAATTAAAAAAAAAAAAAAAATACGCATTGACGCATACGGATAAATGATCAAAAAAATAATCGTTTTTTTTCTTACCCATAATAGGATGCTATAATTTTCTTGTCATTTATTTGAAGGTACGCTTTAGTTTAGTAAAATTTGATATAAAAAATAATAAATACACATTTACGTTGTAAATTCGTACGAACTTGGAATTGTTTGAAATTGAATAGAACGTATCCTAGGGACCATTTTGTTTTTAATATTTCATAGTAACATCTTTAAGGTTCAATAAGCTTTCCGGCTTACACACAAACCCTTTTCCACGCACACCAACCTCTTTGCACACGCGCAACATACACACCCTTAGGCTACTTACACTCTTAGCACATTACACACTTTTATACAAACGCAGTTTATAAGGAATAGAAATAGTATTTTTTTATGTGTTTGTGTTACGTTTTTATGTCTAAATATCAATGAAATAAAAAACATAAAAAGAAATATCTGCAGTAGTGAACAATAATACGCTTGAACAAAATCAATTTATTTATTTTTTTACTCATAAAAGTCAGTCCTAAAATTAAGATTCTCCCATCAAGTTTTCAAGTAGCATTTTGGACGAATTTCGATTAGTTAAATACACATAAGAAAATTACTTGATACTTTTCGCTCAAAATTACAGACAAAAGTATATTCAAATATTTTTTATAAAACTTTTTAAACCTAGTAAATGGGAAAAATGTAATTATTTTCTCAGATATTCATGTTTTACCATTTAATATAGGGATGTTTTTTTTAGAGGCGTGGTTTTCAATCTGGCACTACTTTTTTCGTAGTTGGTGTTTTTGACAGCTGTCACTTGATTTATGCTCAGTTTGGTTTGCCATTTCATAATGAATAGACTTACTCCTGAACAACGTTTGCAAATAGTGCAAATTTAGAAAAAATCACTCTAAATTTTTTTAAAATCACTCTAAAATAAAGTAAAAATCGCGTCGTGGGCCTGTGGCGTGGCCTCCAAGATCGTGCGATTTAACACCGCTGAACTATTTTTTGTGGGGTTATGTGAAGTCGCTTGTCTACGCAGATAAGCCGGACACGATTAACGCCTTGGAAGAGAATATTCAGCCGCGGCGGCCACTTACCCGAAATCATTTTTAAAACATAATGGCAAACCCTTATCTTTATAATAAAACTAAATTCTTAGCCATAACATCAAATTATATGCGTTTTATCTCTTCTTGAAAACCACGCCTCTAAAATCATCACCCTATATAATAAAGTCGCACACACATAGCTTGAAAATACAGTTTATTTTCAGTAAAACACAGTTCAGTTGGTTTTTTCTGCCTTACATCGCGGCATCGCAGACCTATCGATTTACATAATATCCACCCATCCTCCACTCCGAGGTTTATTCGAGGTTTTAGGAGGAAAAACCCGTTATGATTCGTATTTCAATTTTGCTGCGCAAAAAAGACTTCATTTTTAAAAGTATCAATTTCAATATTATTTTCACTGCCTAAATTATTTCACAATCATTTTATTTTGTCGAAATATAATAACGGACACGTACCCACTTTTTTTAATTCAATAATAATAACTTAATATTTTTTTTTAATAATAACGTAAGCATTTTTCAACGTTTGAATTTACGCAAATATGTTTTTAGCAATTTTAGAATGAACATTCAACGAGTTAAACATTTAACGTGAAGCAAATTAATGCTTGGACAACATGGTAAGTGTCAATTGGGATGAATGGAAAAAGTTCTTAGAAAAACTAGTAATATTTATTTTGTATCTCGTACCTACATACATACACGCATTTTTTTACATTTTCCCTAATTGCCGGAAATTGTATATTTTTTAATGGCATATAAATTACTTATATTGTTTGTACATATATTGACACAAAGGTGTTAGCTATAAGTGGTTATTATTTAGTTTTTCTATTTTGTAACTTAGTAATTAATGAAATGAAATGTAAATAAATCATGCTTTTTCAAGGCTGTGGTATATTTGGTTTGTATAGTTTAATCATATATATTATAACGATGCTACATTTCTTACACGTTGACTTATAAGCTAATGCTATCACTGATTATCAGTCAGCATAAGGACGGATTGTATGGGTTGTTACCCACATAGTATATGTTTTGATTCACATATTGGATTTTTGGGAAGATGTGAAAACCAAATAAAAACAAATTGCAAATTAGTAATCCAAAACTTTCGAATTAGTATTTCTCTATCTTTGCTTAACTGCTGTTAACATTAAAATAGACCTTTTCAAGTAAGGTCTTAAAATTATCTTGTTATTTGTAAAACCATATATATGTACGAGCAATTGTCTTAACCAATAAATAATATAAAATATAGGTTACACATTTATTTTGCTACAGAATTCGTGTTATAAAATCTATTTTTTTATTTAGGTTGACCATATATTTTGACAGTATTAGTATAGCAACATATTATAGACACTACTATACTGTGTTACCTGCCCCCTAACTAGACTATCGTCCGTACTAAAAAAGTCAGTATTCCGTTTAGTTCAAATCTATAAATGACAACACATAACACTTTTTTTATATTTTATCATATCCTAATACATTTATTGAATTAGGGGAGATATTATAGTAGAATTACATACAATATTCCATATATGAATATTTTATACAGATAATAGCAGAAATAATATCATCAATAATGTTTTATAAATGCTAAATCCTTTTCCTTTTCGTACTATTTGATGAGGTAACTTTATTCGTTTAATATCATAATGATACAAATTTAAAAATGTACAGTTTAAAATTATAAAGCACATGGAAAATCACAGTATTTATCAAAACCACGGAAATATAACTTCGGTTTTAGTAAAATATTACACAATATTATGTACGAAGTTTAACTTCTGACCCGGTATGCAGTTGCATGATTTTTTTATTATTTGTAAATTTAACGTTATTAACTTAGGATTTTGAATAATATTATAGGTAAGTAATTATAAGTGTTTTTTATTTTCTCTGTCATTTAACTAAAAGTAAAGAAATGGTTGAAATAAGCCACAAAAGGTGGCATGATTTTTTTATTATTTGTTAATATAACATTAATAACTTAGATTATTAATAATATTATAGGTAAGTAACTATAAGGTTTTTTTATTTTCTCTGTCATTTAATTAAAAGTAAAGAAATGGTTGAAATAAGCCACAAAAAGACACATAAATGATGGTAATTATTTAAAATTTTACAATTTTTTTTTACTTCCTAAAGGAAAAAAAAACAAAGGTGATGGTATAACCACAAGTCGCCCTTTCGTTACGAGGGCTTCTATTATAAATCATAGAGCGTGTAAATCGTCCACCACTTTTCCCGCCCTCAACGCAGCAAGCGTTTGCTCTGGGCGGGCAGAATATGTAAATAGCACGGGCGGCGCGGCGGCGTTGTACAGGGAAGCCACAGCCGCACTTTGAAGAGCGGAATTACACTGTTAACCTTTTGAGGCTACCTTCATTATTACTCTCTCAATAGGCTAGAGTGTATTATTTTAAGTGCAAGGATAGATAAGGATATTATCCGTAAATACTCGCTTCTGTCTAGGGTTTTGAATATTAAAATTATTAGTATTACTTTAGTATGTATTCTTAGATCTATACATTATTCAAGGTTTACTTTTATACAGCCATTTTCTTGCAATTTGAAATTTCAATATCGGAAACAAATAATAGAAAAAATATATTTAGGTCAAATAGCAAAAAGATACTTGAAAAGAAAAGATACAATAAAATTAGTAGTAATAAGTTAGACATATCACAGTTTAAAACTTCACTCTCTCTTTTTTTATATGCCATTACATTATGCATATGATACAAGCGAGTTCTAGTTATAATCCAAATGTACCTATATTAATAATACACATGTTCATTTTTCAATTGTTTAATTTTTTGCTTTCTTATTTAATTGTTAGCGGTACTGTTTGTTCTAAAGCTGACACTATCAATAAAAAAAATATTTTGAAATTTGTTGATAAGATAAAAAAACATCCTCTATTTGTACATCTGCAAAAATAAATAAAAAATAGTTTTATCATTGAAAACCACAAGGTCACAAATTTAATAGTATTTTCAACGTTTTATCTATTTATAAATTGTAAAACTGACGTTCTTAATATGTTTAAGAGTAAGAAAAAGAACAGTTATTCAGAATTTCTAAGAATCACTCATTTACAAAATGCTCAATTCACATGATTAAAACGGCCGTTATTAAGCCAACTCTTCAGAAGGTCGCCCTGTAAAGGCTAATTCTGACCGCTAAGTTTTCGGATTCGCCGATCGTGATCAGCGAAATGGCCCAACTTGTTTCATTTGACGGAAATCGACAAACGTCCGTCCATTACGCGACCCGCTAATTGCACTTCTGAGTTGCGATGTCGCCGTTCCGCTGTTAATGTCTACCCGCATTCGTCGTGGCCACTAACTCTCAAACGAAACTAAGAAATTACTACCCACCAAGTCTAGATCCTATTTGAGATTAATCATAATAAAAATATGGTTTAATTTAAGTTGTGTTCGATATTTGGAGATAAGTTTCTGCAAGTATATTTAATAAAAAAACAGTTAAGATGACAGTTCCTATCAAACTCGAAAAACAGAGTTTACACGCTGAGATTTCCGTGTATAATAATTTATTTTGTTTTACAATCAAATCATCGTTCCAATTATTTTTTCTAATATTATTATAAATATAGGTACTATCGTAAATAAAAATGCATCGATAGAGACAGAACTAAACTATAAACTCGAATTATTCAAAATCATTACATTTACAATAACAAAAAATACTACATACAACTAAAATTTTACTGAACTTAACAACATAAATCTATGAGTGACTGAAAATAAAGGAAATTAAAAAAAAATAATTAAAGCGAATGATTACTATACGTAGAATTTAAATAATTATAAAACTGAGTTGTAACGGCATTTGACTTATTTATATGTTTGATCTACATTAGCTTCCCAGTTAAATATTATTTTAATAAACGATGGCTATACCTTGTTCGGGCAGACATAAAAAAATATATATTTTTAACTGCCCGTAACAGCGGTTAATCTGTATTTATTTGAACATTGTTTTTTTTTTATTTATACTACGTAAATGTTTTTTTCATTGAAAGAAATGCTATGACCTAGGTTGTATACAATTTTTTTGGTTCCTACTCAACTAGGCCAAATTTACTTGGCTAGAGTAAGGGGAGCGTTAAAAATGGTATGACCGTGTGCGTATTCGAACCCGCGACCTTTAGGCCAATAGTCCAACACCTTAACCACCAGACTACCACGATCTCCCGATAATGTTTGTAAATAAAGTGCACTGTTATAGTTTATTTTTAAATTATTTCTTCTTATATAGGTTAAATGTAAAGAAAATTCTACGTCCTTCTGTCGAAGAAAGAAAGATCGATTATTATATAATTCGTTTTATATTTAATTTAAATATTTAATAACCGAGTTCTACGTAATAAACAATGTAGCTTCATTTCTTTTTTATTAAATGTTTATAAAATATTGATAAACAATCATTAAAAATCGAAATCACGCAGAAAAACTAACGCGCCAGGGATTGTGCCTCCAGGTTCCTCCTGGATGGAGGTCCGACGTTCAATTGCTAGTGCGTCAGTGCGTGATTAGGATTTTTTTGTTTTTCAAATAACTGATGAATTATAAGGTATTTAAATTTCAGTTTATGCATGCATTTTTAGTGCAAATACATTTTAATCGTCGAATATTTGATTAAACAGGCTTTGAACCTAAATAATTAAATCAATAAAGTTATTGTCCAATGAAGTACCGATTAAATTTATGCCGTTATTTCAATAGTTGTCGCAGAAGTCGTAACAGAGAAATGGCCGATAAACATGACGCTGAAGGATTCACCGTCTCGCTCGATAAAGGCTGCTCTAAATGACAAAGAAAGAGACGCCACGCTACGCTTTGAAATGCCCCACAGTAATAATCGGGGAGCATAATCGGAAGTTGACTTGTGTATGCGTGGTCGTATTCATCTATATTTAGAAACTTTATTTATATTATTTCTTTTACCTATTGTGAAGGGATTTTTAGTTTTGATCATATTATAAGATAAAATAAACTAAACAATAATCTGTTGTTAATACTACCTTAGTTTAAAAAATGTGTAGAAAACCGACGGGAAATGTTTAAGAATAATGTTTGTTTAGTGAAAGCATAAGTTGGTGGGTATATGAAACACAGGAAAGAGAGATTCTTATTATATTATTATTTATTAAGACTTGGGTCATATACAATTATTTTGATCTTTACATAACTACCCTAAATTTGCTATTCAGGAGAAATGGAGCATTGAAAAAGGTCATAAACCGTTTAAAAAGGGTTGACCATAGTGTGCGGCTTCGAACCCGCAACGTTGGCGTAGTAAAATAAGATATTGGGAACACTCTTTGTAGAGTATTGATTTTTAATTAAATTTTCCCAAAAATTAAAAAAAAAAATGTTATTTGTGCTGTCTTTTAAACTAATTATTAGTATATATATATATATATATATCATGTAAATTTTTGCTAAAATTACAAAATGCGTATCTCACTCCAAAATGGTTGAGAATCGACCACACATTATCTAAAACCCTTTTATTTGAAATGATCCCTTCTACCATCTCTTTAAGTTTTATTCACCATTTACTAGATATCATGTAATACATTTATTATGTTTAATTACTTGTTTTTTATTAATTACGATGTAACTTACTACGTAACATCGTCTAATAAAAATATATATTTATATAGGTGTATATATATATTTACATCCCGCTATCATTGTGGCGTCATAATTAAGACACTTTTGCTGCATTTCGCCGTCCGAGTGTAATGCGGCGTCCGGTATACGGACGCCGTATTACAAGCCCATGTTAACACCCTACCTATGATTATTTCAATAAAAAGAGTCGAAAAACGAATTTTCGGTCGGACGACACTTTGATGGCAATGTGGCTGAAAATGAGTAAAATTAGTTCAAAAGCATGTGAAGTAGATGGCGCTAGCGTCGCGCGTATATCGGCTCCCGTATATATTTTTCCGAATTCAAATCAAACGGGCGTCCAGTAGAATCGGCAACGTCGCACGATGGCTCGCCCTCAACGAATGCCGCGTTGTTAAACTGAGATAAGGGCGAAAACTTAGGTTTGCGTGAATTTCTTCAATGTCAAAAAAGTAAATAATGCTAACTTACTTCAAGTTTTGCATTTTTAGTGCATGGTTTATTTTTTTATTAGACCTGATTTGATTTGGGTGATAAAATTAATAGTTTTAACCATAGTAGAAATTGAATAATAAATGAAAATAGCGAATGATATAAGTGGTCAGCAAAATATGGCAGTTTTGTTGATTATCAAAATAACTTAACTTTATAACTTTAATAATTTTTGTTAGTAGAAACCTTATTTTAGTTTTACATAGTTTTTTATCGATCCATCAAATGTATTTTTTTTTTGTGTATGTACTGTGTAAAATTGTTGGTTTCTCCAATAAAGATAAATAAAAATAAATAAAATAAAAACATTGGAGCCGCAAAATTATTGAATGAGCGACAAGTAAAACGAAAATGGTTTGCAATAAATGTCTTTACAGACATCTATAAAAAATCTGCTGAATAATTATGTGATTAGCACAATGTGGGCTGCATTTTATTACACTTTTTCAAGCTAACTACTAAAAAATTACAATGACAGTACGAATCATTATTACAAATTATGGCCGTACAAAATGTTAAATGTATCAGAGGGAATGCGTTAGGCGGAGTGCCGAACCGCGCTGACAGATTTATTCGTCCTCGATACGAAACGAACGAGGACCGACGAGGTTTCTACAGAAAGAAATATTGAAAAAGCCCTGCGGGCGTCTTTGATGCTTCTCAAAGCCGCCTGCATAGGTAAGATAAGATATTTTTATTTCAAAAATACATTAGTGTACATAAGAATGACATATAATGTACATGTAATGTAGGCATGTAATGGCCCGAAGGCCCTGGAGATGGGGAGCGAAGTGACCCATCCTACGAGTTGTCGCGCTGAAGGCGCTGTTAAAGCGGTACAAACCCGGGTCGAGCTTGGGGTTGTACCGCTAGTAATAAATACATATATTCGTATCGAATGGAAAATTGTCGGTTAGGCCATTATGTCCTTATTAACCTCGTAGGTACCGAACGGAATCATTCGATGCGCAGCGGACTCTGCGCAAAGCTGAATTCGTTTTTGCGCAGAACTGCGTTTCGCATATTTCATTCGATGTCATCACCATCCAGCATCCGGTCACAGTCGAAGATCGCAGTTCGAAGATCGTTTGGTGCAAAGTATATAATGCGAGAGTGTTTTATGTATAATTTGGTGTGGCATTTACAAGTCCAGAAAGTCGAGAAAGTACAAATCGAGAAGTCCAGGAAATTCGAGGCGACGATATGGCGATGTCACGGTCTCGCTATATCTTACATTTAGCAGGTGAGTATGACCTAAATCATAAGTACTTTAATTTTCAAACTTATAACAATTTGGAAAGCTCACCATATTATATTTAGTATTTATATGCCTACTTATATGTACTCTATTTATGTCTGCTAGTAGGTATAATAACTACGCACTTGAAAATCTCTAAGGCCATGCGTATTTTTTCGATTTACGTTCAAAGTATTTTATAGTGAAATCGAATTAAATTTGATTATCTCTATGTAGGTATTTATTAATTTTATATCTGTTTCAGAATCTAAAAGACGCAATAACCTACAACCGCTGCAGGTCAGTTATTAAACCTTTAAATATATCACAAAATAAATTGTTCACGAAGAACTGATTTAAAATTCTATTGTTTTTTTCCAGCATGAGCGAAAGTGCGATGAAGTTATATCCAATGAACCTCATATGCCACATATGAAATCGGAATATTGCGAAGTAAGCCAGTTCAATATTTACTGAAGGTGTTATATTACAAATCGATCTAATTATATCTATGCATGGATAGAAAGAAATTTAAATCCTTTATTAAAATGCATTTATAATATGTGCCCGCAAGAGTTAGTTGCGGATTAGAGTCGATAACTCTAGTATTAGAAAATTTAGCTTAGTTAGCCTTCATATAATGACTTATAATATAATCGAATTTATAGAAAAAATCATAACTTATGGCGAAAAATTATATATTTTTTTTTAGACTATTACCGACGCAGTTGGACCTCCATTCCAGAATGAGGATAATGAGGTGGATCGTTCAGATTCCATTTTTGAGGATGAAGACAGCGACTGTATACCGAATAGCATGGATGGAAGTACAGAGTCCAATATTAGCCAGGTGGGCACCTTAGTATAAATTACTTGCCTAGTTAGTTTTTAAATGACTCTGTTTTCATCAATATTTTACCTAGTAATATTTGATACAATAATACATTTACCGTAACCATAAAATATGTTTCTATTAAGGTAATTTACATAAATTATTTAATTGAAATATTAGAATGTATTTATTTTATCCATATACATTTAAAAGTATTAAATAAAAAAACTGCTGAAGCTGGTCCCATAGTTCAATTAATTTTAAATATTTACTTGTGTTATAATCTTTGCACGAATTTAATTATATTTTATACCTAATGCGAGCAATTGTAAGCCTGGAGTTGTCCGTCTATCGAATCGATTCAAATCTGTCAGCACTGTAATTGATTTATGATAGATAAGCTAGCGTTTATTTCTCTATTTTAAAATAATAGTTGTGGGTTTAAAAGTAATTCTTAAGAGACATTTGTAATAAAATTGACATGCCACTACCATGAAGACAACATACCATAAAATCGAAGAGAAACTCCTGCAAATTAGCCGAGGTGCTTACTGATCCACCAGACTACCATGGATTACCTTTAATAATTACAGAATTTTCCTTTGTTTTGTCTAGAAATAGTACGGCAGGTTTCCCTCTCTAGCCAGATAATATTATAATAATTAATGCGCCCGACTACTGACCCAACGGTTGCGAGTTCGAATCCGCACATCGGGACATGCCTTTTTTAATGCCTCAACCGTCCTTACAATAAACCCTGACCCTAGTACAAATAATTTTGCTTAGCTGAGCTTAGTATGATGATATTTTAAATTTATAGGTAAAAAAGTACTTTCCATGTTTAAAAGAAAGCTATTTCATTTTTTAGGTCAATTCTGCCATTCCACTTTCATTGCCGCATGTAATAATTGAAGATAGCTGTTCAGATACCAATTTTGAAGCGGAATCTGACAGCGACTGCATAACGAATAACATGGATGGAAGTAAAGAGTCTAATATTAGCCAGGTATGTAACATCAATATTAGAAAATATTGTTTTACACAATAATAGTTTCAAGTTAAGTTTAAGTTTCAATTAAATTTATGTTTCATTTTAGTTAAAATATTAGAATGTGTTTATTGTATCCATTCAAATTTAAAAGTAATAAAATATCTTTATTGATATAATTGAAACGCCAAATCTATTCCCATGATTTTAAATTGGTTGGTAATCATTGCTCGCATTATAGTCTACTTACTTCAATTATTCAATTAATATGTACCTATTTCAATTTCAAATAAACAACATTTGGACGCCCAACATATAAATGATCCACATCACATAATACTTTTATCGCGATTCTTATTTTTTTTTGTAACCGAATTTTAATATGGTATGTTATTTAATTTATGCCAAGTTATTGTAATATTTAAATATGTGAATAAAAAAATAATATTTAAGCAGTCTAGGCATGTCTGAACGATCGCTCTGTGCCTTCTTACCTGATCAGATGTGAAACGTTTGTCCTAAGGTAGACGTTAATCGCTTTTACGTTGCTCTGCTCATAACACATACATAGTACTCACGAAGTACTCTGATTTGTGGGTGTTTGGCATTAGTAGTATGAAACCCTTTGGATGTAGATGTAGGTATTTCCTATATGTTAATTAGAAAAATAGTAATAAACCTGCTATATTTATTTGTGAACCTAATGCTGTCTGTCTATCGAATCAAATCAAGGATTCAATGTTTATTGACTTTTCGCCTTTGGCGGTTTTCTGCAAAATATTATAATTTTAGTGTAAATTTCTAAATTTTTATAATATATTTTATTAATATCTACTGACATTTATTATAGCTATTATTTACATCTCTATTTTAAAATAATAGTTGTGAGTTTAAACTGCTAAAAGTTAAAAGTTAAAAGTAGCTCCCAAAAGACATTTATAATATAATTGACATGCCACTCGAGATACCATCGCAGAGAAACTCCTGCGAATCAACCTGCGTATTGATCCACCTCGAAGATCGTTGTCCCCCTCTATTAATAATTACAAATTTCTTTTATTCTGTGTAGAAGTGGTATGCATAAAAAAAACTATGTCCTTAGGCATAATGTGAAGGTGGTCCCGTGGCTCGAGCTAGAGAATGCAATAATAAATTAATACGTTCGATTACAAACTCAGTTGTTGCCGTTCGAATAGCGACATTCGATTTTTTCGTGCCTCATCACCACCATTTTCGATGACTCTAGTATTAGCGAACTTAGCTTAGTTAGCCTTCATATAATGACTTATAATATAATCGAATTTATGGAAAAAATCATAACTTGTGTTTGAAAACTATATATTTTTTTTAGACTATTACCGACGCAGTTGGACCTCCATTCCAGAATGAGGATAATGAGGTGGATCGTTCAGATTCCATTTTTGAAGATGAAGACAGCGACTACATACCAAATAGCATGGATGAGAGTAAAGAATCCAATATTAGCCAGGTGGGCACCTCAGTATAACAATACTTGCCTACTTAGTTTTTAAATGAACTCGGTTTTCATCAATTCCTAGTAATATTTTGATACAATAATACATTTACCGTAACCATAAAATATGTTTCTATTAAGGTAATTTAGACAAATTATTTAATTGAAATATTAGCATGTGTTTATTAACCATGTTGCATCGTTGCTCCCTAATGGATGAACCGATTTTAATTATTATTATTTTTTTTGACTTGATGGAGAATGTTCTTAGCTATGGTTCAAGACTACATAATACTTTACTTATTTTGTAGCGCTCTAATCTAATTTGATTAACCAAAAGACTGATATTTATGTAATTTATTCTCTTAGCTTTATTGAATTTTATTATTGTTTTAGGCTAACCTACTTGAAGCTGATGAAATTTCGTTGGACGCACCAGAAAAACTGATCAAGGAAATAAACCCAATCACGAAAGCGGCGAGGGTTCGAGGGAAAGACTTCTGCTACTATTGTGAAGATTTAGTTTCAAATTTTTCAAGACATATAAAAAGAAGTCATGCTTTGGAAGTTGATGTACAAAAAATTATGTCTAAGAAGTGTAATTCCAAAGAAAGAAAAGTATTGATTGCCTGTCTTCGAAAAAAAGGAAATTATTTGCAAAACTCTGAACAATGCATCAAGCCTATGAGAAGGTCAATTTTACCAACCGCAGATGGCCATTTACCATGTATTTTTTGCCTCGGTTATTATAAAAAAAAACAGCTATGGAGGCATAGGAAAAAGTGCACGGAAAATCCTGCAAATGGTATCCACAGCACGCTGGCGGATGCCCAAAATTTACTACTCAGACACTTGAGAGTGGACACACAGTTGAAAGAGAAGGTTTTCCCTCATATGAGGGCTGATCACATTTCCCTTGTCTCCAAGAAGGATGTTCTTATTTGTGCGTTTGGCGCCCGATATTTAAGAATACACAGGGAAAAACACTTTGTAAATGTAGTATCAAGAAAAATGCGAGAACTTTCAAAATTACTAATTGAAGTAAAGAAAATTAAACCATCTATAAAAGATTTATTCAATGCCCTACAACCTCAGAATTTTGATGTGCTCGTTGAAGCTACCAAATCGGTGTCTAGGTACGATAAGGAAAAAGACTGTTATGAATCTCCAACTTATGCCATGAATATCAGTACCTCATTAAAACAATGCTGTGATATAGCGATAACGTTCGCATTAAAAGGAAAAGACTACTTTTCCGGCCTACAGCCGGCGGAAGCTGAATCAAATTTAAAAACTATGATTCATTTGCTGACAGCAAATTGGAAATACGAAATATCGAGCCAGGCTGCTGATGACCTAAACATAAATAAATGGAATAAGGTGACCCTTATTCCATTGGCCAGCGATTTAAAATTGCTTAAAGAATTCCTACAGGCAAGGGGAAACAGAGCATCAGGTGAACTCAAAAACAATAACACAAACGAAAATGCTTATAACGAGCTGTTAGAAACCGTATATTGCCAATTACTATTATTGAACCGAAGACGGCCTGGCGAGTTACAAAGGGTATTTCTACACATGTACGAGAAATCGGCTATAACGGGCGATCAAAACTATGAAGAATTTGATTGTGCAATATCTCCTACGGAAAAAATATTGATGCAGCGATTTAAACGCATAGTTATTAGAGGAAAAAGAAATCGCGGTGTACCCGTTTTATTTAGTACCAATATTCAGGAACAAATAAATATACTACTGCAATTCAGGTCGAACTTCATTGGGAATGAAAACCCATATTTATTTGGAAAAGCAAAATTGAATAGTCCCATCAGCGGTTACAAAGTGTTACAAAAGTATGCAAAGGCTTGTGGAGCGAAGAATCCTAAAGCAATATCGTCCACAAGGCTCCGAAAGCATTTAGCCACCATAACCCAAATTTTCAACATGACTGAGAATGATATTGAGCAGTTGGCTGCATTTATGGGACATACTACAGGTGTACATAGGAAATCGTACAGGCTACCTGATGATGTCTATCAAACTGCCAAAATTTCGAAACTTCTATTATTGATGGAAAATGGAGCTGCTGCGGAGTTTAAAGGAAAGTCATTAGATGATATCGACATTAACTTAGAAGAAGATCTGTTAGGACAAGCAGATTCGATAGGAGAGGAACCGATACACGATGGACTGGATGGCGAGGATTTTGATTCTGTTGTTGATCCTGAAATACCATCAAGTGTTCAGCCCAGATCACAGGCAGCACCTAGTAATTTACAATCTGGAGGTCCATCTTCATGTTGTATACCAGAGATGGAAAAAACTAAAAGACAGCTCGTACCGTGGACCGAGGAACAAAAGAAATTAGTTAAAACCTTCTTTAAAAAACATATCATAAAAAAGGTTCCTCCGAAAAAAAAAGAGTGCGATGAACTGATTCAGAACAATCACTCGGTACTTTTTAATAAAACATGGCTTAAAATTAAAGTATTTGTCCAAAACCAATATAGAAATAAATAAACTAAACGAGAAAATTATCTTTAGACATGACTATTATAGCTAACCAGTCAGTATCATTCTCATATTTTATCGGTACTGGTATTTTATTACATTTTTGTTATACATGTAAAAACTCACGAAAATAAAATTATTTGTAAAGAAAATATTTGTTTTACTTATAGAAAATAATTATAATAATCATACTAAAATAAATATTACAAACATAGTTTATTTTTTAGCACACGCTCCGCTGTCAGTCCTGGGCAAAGAGGAGGTGGGGGAGTGCGTGGGGTGGGAGGAGGGGGGTCAGCGAAAAATCGCACTGCAACGAATGCAGCATGCTGCTAGAAAAATTCCAAATTTATATGTTTGTTTTTGTTAGGTTAGATATAATGCACACTCCATGCAAATATTGTTTATACACATTATTAATGATAAAATTAAGTATATTACCTTGTGAAGTTTATCATTAGCAAAGATCTGAAATGGTGTCGGAGCACATCACCAACGCATCTTAAATACAACAATGATCATGTGTCTCTTGAAATCATTTTCTGTTTTCTTTCTTTAATACATCAACATTATGCCTTAACTATTTTTTTTTTTTTTGATAATTAACAAATAAAAACTTCAACGTTTCCTTTTTATTTTATTTCAAGTACTAACCCACCTACCTACTTACTCGTATTATAATATTTCTGTGTTGATTTTACAGTTCGGATGGCTTACCTAATAAATTTTAATCTCATGGCATTTAGCTAAGATTTTAGATGAGAGATTTGAAACAAAATATTTTGATATTGCACATCCTTACATGCCTCAAGTAATAAAAATAAAAAAACACGTGGTAATAATAGATTAATCTTTTTATGTCAATGTCATGCAACATGTTAATGATGTACCGTGTAGTAATTCATTTATTAATGACTGATGATGATAACCTAACCTAACCCTACCTATAGTATTAACCTATAGTTAATGTTGACTAGGGAATCAGTATAATCCGTGAATCGTCTTGTGTACGTATGAAAACCATCGTTATTATTATTATAAACTTTAGCACTTGCTCGCTGCGATTATCCCAAAATGTTATTTATCTTAACAGTAATCGTCCACAGTCTTTTAACCTAACCTAACCCAACGTGTATTAAATTATAATTATTTTATTAAAAAAAATAAGAATATTTCATTATTATTTTACCTTTATAGTAAAACTGAATTATCGGCTGACCGCGTCATGAAACATAATAATATTATACCTACACGATTCGCAGGCAAGAAACGAGCGCGCTAAACGCAATGTCGACATGCGACAGAGACGGCTAGAGTCTGCTTGAAAGAGACAGAATAACATTAGGTAAGAAGTTTGGCAACGTCGCCGGACGTCGGAACTCATTCAGATTATAAAAAAAATATACCCGGATGCAGAAATAATTGTAAATGAAAGAAAATATACGCAGGCTCTAGCAATGATGAAATAATGAAAGGTGTCAGTTAGGTCATCAAAATGAAACTAAATTACGGACGAGAATATCTTGACTTCCTTTTTGAAATTTGCATATCTGAGGTGTTAATAGTCTTGTACTATGTAAAGAGGCAGGAAATGACAATAAAACATGTAATATATATGAGTGGATCAGGTGGACGCTGTAACATTGGTCCTATGTGTGGATGCTAAAATGATAGCGTGATGTAAATATATATAGCCATATAATATATTAATTACTTACAAATTTTAGATTAATATGTTAGCGTGTTCTTAGACTATATAAACGAATTGAACGTTTGTATGTAATCTGATGTTTTTTTAGGAAGGTAGGTACGCATACACAGTCTGGCTCCCCAATATAAAATTTCGACAGAATATCCGACAGCTACGAAGTGTCCGGTCACTACGGTATACGGCCAAAGGCTCGCGCGTAAAATGTGCGGATAACGTTTATAGCAAAACCCTTCCGCCATAATGAATATTTGCTCGAACATTAGCCCTGGCTTTGTGTTCACTACTCGAAAATGATTCAATTCGGACAGCAAATTAAATGTTCGACCACACGCGAGCCATATAGTTATGTCTGTGCGATCGCGTCGCGAATTTGTCCAATATCATTTGGAGCGGGCATTATGCTGAGTGGGTTCATTGGTACAGTTTGCACAACATTTTTTTATCTAACCATTTATATAAAAGCACACTATAAATATATATTATAATTGTATGCACTTATAAACTAATTGTAGAACACGCTTACTGTACAAGACAAATAGACAACGAACGATTATTCATACCTCCGTACAATAATTTCTACGGTAAACGGAAACTTCCTTATTTAATTCCAACTCTATTTAACAAGTTGCCAATTTCATGGAAGCATAGAAAAAAATCGTTAGTCAAAAATTACCTAAAATCGAAATGCTATGAATTTGATAACGAATAATACTGAGATTGGACACTTGATAAATAAGCGCAAAAATTTAGTTCCTAAGATATTTATCTCTACTTACTATTATTAAAATATAATTTGAATGTAAAAAATCTCTAAAAACTTATGGTAAAGTTATCTCTATGGTAATATACTATTATATTACTTATTATTGTACTATACTAATTTGCTAGTCTCAAATAATGATTTAGATATAAGTAAAATAATGTAAATAAAAAATTGTAAAGGTGTAGCATGCTCCGTACAGACCTACTCAATCATGGAACCTACAAAACATGCTTCGCTCAATGATTTCCAACTGATAAGCCTTAGGCTTGGTTGGATTTTATATAATATACAATAATAATTTTGCATAATTACGAAATGCTCATAAACATTACATACAAACATTTTTACAAAACTGGGTATGATCCATATTAAAATAAATTAATCCTTATTTTGCATCAAAAACGTTTTACAGAACACACGATACTGCTGGTACTAAGGAAGGTTATATATAAAAGAGGTATAATTATTTAATAAAAACGACCTCAACAATAGCTTAGCAAACATAAATACTGAAGCGAGTGACGGTGTTTCATTTTTTGTCAATTTAATATGTTTTTAAATTAATCACTGTAAATGATAACATTATTATCACATAATTATCTAAGGTATATTTTTATAAATGTTTTTACCTGATACCTATTTACCATAATAATAAAGGTTTTTGTTTATATATGAGAACTACTTTTTAAAATAAAACGAATCTCACTAAACTTACAAATATTTTTTATTGACTTTTTATACCCCACAATACTACTTTATAAACTCTTCTGAGTACTAGAAATTAATATTAATCAGTACTACATACATACATTTATGGCCTGCTTTACGTCACAGATTAGAAGTCTACGTTTTGTGGATTATTACTGCATTATATGCATAACCAAACAGATTTTATAATAAAATATCGAATTTTATAAGAGTAAACTAAACTATTAATACTGTTTTACATATTTTAATATTTATCGGAGGTAACTATGGTTTATTATTGAAATCTTTGATAAATTTGTATAATGGATTTAAATAAGTAACTCTTTATTTGTTAACTGATTAAGAAAAGAGATGAAAAGAAAAAGTACTGCAACTAACACTAACTATAACAATAATAATATTGACTACCATGAAATAATAATCATAATATTGAGTAATTAATTTGCACTTGACTGTACATAAAAGTAAAATAAATGACATCACCATTTATTTGCATGAGAACAAACATTCCATATACGCACAACTGGCATGCACATGATTCGTTTTTGAAATTAATTTAATTTAACCAAATATATTTCGTACGGCTAAAATATATATTGACAAATTATTTTCTATAATTATTATCGAAGGCCAAAAATGCGTCTTTCCCATACTTCTGCTGAATATTCTAGCGTAAGCGAGGGCATGAATTCCTACTGTAATATATCCACGTGCTTAAAAATGAATGCCATAAAACATGCTTGGTGAAATACTTGGCATTTCATATTCATATTATAGTGATGCTGCCTGTCGGTTTCTGGTGCATACTTTAATCGCAAAATATATTAGTAGCAAAATATCAGTGATTTCATTAATTAGTGTTTTAAACGTTTAAAGTATAGTTAGACATTACGAGGTATAAAAAAAGAGTTTTTTATTTGTTAAAGCCTTTTAAATTAATTTTAATAAAAAAATAGCAATAAGTTTGGTTTGATAGTGTTCTAGTTATTATATACAAGCTCCCCGGCGAACTTCGTACCGCCTCAAAATCAATAAATGTGTTAAATTCAGCTGATATAATTCAGTTTTTTATTAATAATACTCAAAATGAATTAAGTTCAATATCAAAAGAAATTACATAATAAAGCAATTGTCGATACGCGCACAATGACAAACGTGATAACCTCACAAAGTGCACTTCTTCGAAGACAACCTAACCTAACCTAACCCATTGAAAATAGAATTCCACAGAATACAACACCTTTCATACAAAATGTATGAGAAAATGAATTTTCTTTATATTTTTTACGATGTTTCAATAGTTATTCTGCTATTCGGGGCGGAGACAAATCCAATAAATCAAAGATCATAAAAATCGGTTCAGCTGTTCTTGAGTTATAAATGGTGTAACTAACCCGACTCTATCTTTATTTTCGTATTCAGCAATAACAATACGATTTTAGTATAACTCAAACAACCGTATTTAGGTAAATTAATGTTGAACAGTTTACTACTAAAAATGTTATTTTTGTGTTTACCGTAATCGGTTAGCTGTTAAACAATATTTTTTCGACAGATGGTTCTATCTAATATCTATTTGTTGCTACTGTTTGACTTACTCTCCCTAAAAGAATTAAAATAATGAAAACCGTTTAGCAAATAACAGCCCAACCCATCTAAAGATAATGATGTTAATGGCGTTTTTTTGGTGTTTAACGTTTTAATATTATTTTTAATTTGCATCCATTCATTAGGAATATATGATTATCTTTGGTGTATAGCAAAATTTATCCAATTCCCAAAGTATTCTACTACTAAACTAAACCTAAAGACGCACATCTCACACAATATGACAACAATGGTCTCCTGGTGTTGCGGAAAATAAGTTACAATTTAGTGCGACTAAATGTCTTGAGAGAAAAAGTATGCTTTGAGTTCCCAAAAATCGCGATCTGGGGATTATGTTTGACTCGCGTCTAACATTTCATTTGTGAATGCAAATCATAGCTGTATGTGCCAATAAAATGTTGGGATTCGTGATTTGTTATGATCGAAAAAAAATACTTTCTTACACCTTTGTGGATTATTTTTGTGTGATTTTTTGCCAGAGATTGTTATTTTTAATTATAGTTAGTTAGTGATTAATTGTGTTTTTTTCTTTGTTTTTATTGTTATTGTTGGTGTTTCTTTAATAACTACATTTTTTCTTATTTTCTAATTCTTTTGTTATAAAAAAAAGGACATGTGTAAGTACAATACATGGAAAATCTGTAAAATCTGTAAATCTGCTCTGTTTGTGTCAATTGAATAGTGAATCAAAAATTTAGCTCATGTGATTAAATATTAAAAACTAATATTATGATTTAAAACATACTAAAACAATATATTTATCGTTCAAAAAAAGTATGAAATTAAGCACCAGAAATATCTAACTAATATATATTATATATTTCATAATTATACCGTAATACCTCGAACAAAAAAAATATCTTGACTAAAACAAAATTAAAATTAATGAAATAATAAAAATAAAAGTAATGTTTGCAGCATCGTAGTTTCGATATTTGACTAGCGTGATACGAAAGGCCTGAACGTGCGGAACGTATCCAATCTGTTCCGATTTCACTGGTATTCCAGCTATTTCGCGTTATTCCCCGCCCGAGCTGGCGAGCTTGGCGAGCGCGCCATGGCGAGTCCCGAGGCCTGGCGAGACACGCTCCCCTAATAATTATCTCACAGGCATTCCAGGGGATGCGCCCGGATTGGACGCCATTTTTACACGCGCGCTTCGCCTACAGGAATTCTTTGAAGTAACTTGACTACTTCCGTGTTTGTTCAGTTAATTACAAGCGTACATATATTAATTTATTTTATTTTTGCAACAGAATATTACAACAATATTAGAATATCGGTTTCTAAATAAATCTAACACTGTGGAAACACGTGCTTCCATTTGGACACTTTTGCCCAGAGCAGTGCAATCTTTTTCTTATGAATTTTGTGGTTAGACTTAATAGTCTTCATTTCTCAAAATTATTATATTTGTTCTTACTATTATTTTAACCGAAACATTACAAGTTCGAAATACAACACAAAATAAATAAATAACGTTTACAATAATCTAAGTCATAGCAATTTTTCTTTAAAAAAAAGTCTGGAGAAAACTACTAATTAATATTTCATTACAAGAAGAATTCTTGTAATGAAATATTACAGAATTTCTGCTCATTTACAAGAAGAATAAATGAAAAAAAATGTACAAAACAAATGTGTAAATTTATTTCATGCTTAAACTAAAACTAAACATTTGCTTTAAACACGGATACATCCGTGGCTTAAAATAATAATAAGTATGCTTAACTTAGGACTTTCGATGCACATATCGTTGGTTTGGAGAATAAAGCCCCATAAAAATTGAGTGATATCTGTAATATTTTCTTTTTGTTAATGAGTTTATGCTTTAAACCGACGATATATTCATAATATTAGGTAAAACGGTTTATGTGGCATATTGTAAATGTGCAAGTATAAAAGAATGGCGTCGGTATCGTTTCTCGTACACTTTGTGAAATTGCCAACGAGCAAAAAGCCCGGCTGAGAACACAGGGCCGCCCGCGGGTCGCCGCCGGCCGACGCGCTACCCACCGCAACCCTTTTCGTTGCAAACGTCGTGCAAGGTAACCTTTGACACAGCGCAAGTAAAAAAATAAAATTGTAGGCTAAAATCAGGCCTTTTGCAGAGATGACAAAATGAGAAAGAGGATGACAGTAAATTCTATATTAGTAACTATAGTTATTTATGTATCTATTACGAAAGAAATACACACAGTATATTAAAAGCAATCACACATAAATAAGCTATCGGCATTATTTCCTCTTCCATGAAAATAATATGTAATAAACGAGATGGCAATGTGTTGTTATTATTATACTTATATAAATAATTATGTGAAAATAGGTACATTTCAAAAAAGACAAAATTTAAAACACAACAATATGCCAAACCTATTAACTATTTACTATTATATTTATGTTAAGAAAGTACCAATATAGGAGATCTCTTCATATACACATAATCTATACCATATTGTGTTTGTAATAAAACGTATAAATTTATGTAATATATTTTATAATTTTAAGCATATACAGTTATTAAGAATATCTTATTATAATAAAAATGAAAAATGTCAATCGTTACGATTGATGCGGTGGTGTAAAAAAAACCTTTAAATAAAAATTTTAGTCATACGAAAATAATAAAAAAAAGTCAATTTTGCGTAAATTTTACCTAATTTTATTTTATTGCGATTCCAGTTTGAAATGGTATTTTTATATTTGATATTTGAAGATTTTATTTTTTTTTTTATTTAGATTTTATTTTTTGTTAGTTTTTTCTATATGTACATAAAACACAATAACACTAATAACACAAAAATAAGAAAATAAGGTCAAACTATAACCTCTTCGAAACCGCTTTAATCGTTTTTGTTACGATGGATAGGTATCACAGCTTATTGATTGTACTTGCAGTATTGTGGGTATCTAACCTAACCTAGTGGGTATCCCTGTGCAATGATGGATTTTACAGAGTTAGGGTTAAGTAGTGACTTAATACAAATTTAAAATTGTGATAATACATATGATCGAGTATATTATTATACCTTTCTCTGGTTGGATTGAGACTTATTTATTGTCTCTTCAATTTTTTTTTTAATTTACCAAATTAAGAAAATGACTTTTGGGACTTTTTTGAACTTACCTACTGTCGTTTTCGTTTTTTCACATTTTTTGTTAGGTGAAACAAACCACCGACAAGTTAATCGGCTATGGCAACTTACCACGGTTCATTTGCCCATATTATTCGGTCATTAATCACAGATCTAATTTGTGGTTATTTTCTATTAAAACTTACTTATTTTTAAGCTGCTTAAAATGATCATATTTAGTATTTACTCTGATAAAATATGTACTTTGAAAACAATGGATTTGGCAAAGTTTATGTACCAGTATTTTTAAATTACAAATAACACTTAAAATAATGAATACAATATTGTAGTATAAATTATTTTTAAAAAATGTTACACAAGTATATTTTTATCCTCTATGAAGTTATTTTACTAAATTGACAATCTAGATAACACATAAAGATATTTACAATGATATAATTTACGTCTTTAGAACCATCAGCTATGGAGTGCGAGCATTTATTTAAAATTGATAATAATTATAGTATGCAAAGGCATTTACACGAGTATGAACTTTACTTCCAGAACTTGCAATGTAATAAATGTAATTTTTTGCCTCCTTTTGAAGTTAATATTCTAGCAGAGAGATTACGTACTCCGCAATTTATAGCATTTTTAAACACGTCTGAGTACTTGTGTTTGCTAAATTATATTTAAAAAAAAATAAGGTTTGTTTACTCGAACAGCGCATTGATTTAACGTTAAATTTATACAGCGTACTTCGTGCTTTTTATTTATTTCGTAATGTGTTTATATACACTGTGCTCCGAGTGCCTGCAAGTAAAAAGGGAATTTACACGAGCGCTCTTATAAAATTAATAAATTTGGGCATGAACTATTTTCGAATTGCTTTATACAATTTCTTAAACATAATAGGAAACATAAACACCCCCTTAAGACTTCGGGAATGGAAACACTTTATATGTTTGTTGCGGCAGGGCGCAAAGCACATAATAATCTTCAGCAAAAAATAATAAGGTTTATTTATAATATCTTTATTATTTTTTGTTTTTAAATATATATTTTACATAATTGTTGTCTATTTAATGTTTTTTGGGCCCTGCTCAGCTAAGCTTTTGCTGCAGTAATTCGTATTTTATTCGTATTCGTAAGCTTTAACTGAAAATTAGCTGTCTTTGATTATATTCATATTCTTCTGTTAATGTAACTTTTATTTTATAATAAAGATCGCCGTAGTAAGACGTTTGGCTTTTGACAGTAACCTCCACAAGCACCTATCGATCGTTTTGTACCTAGAACAAGCATATTATAAGTAGAGTTTACCATAGTTATTTTACGTAGAGAGATCATAGCAATTATTTAAAAAAAATGTGAAATAACCGCATTACATAATTTATTAAATTATTTGAATATAAGAGTAATTACAACATCATAGCTTCTGAAGTTTTTTGTGTAAAATGAAAAACCCCACTGCAGAACTGGGCCTCTGAAGCTCATAAATGGTAGATCCTCTAAAGAAAAGTTGTGTCGTAGGATATACAATAACATGGATATGGATATACAGTTGTATTACCTCAAAGTCACCACTTTTCTAGTGCAATCCCCACTCCAATTCTCATAACTTCACAATATAATGCAGTCAGATTATATATTTAACTTTATGCTCGCTTTTCCAGGTTGAGTGGGTTGAGACTCCTTGAATTGTTTTTCAGCGACCGCAATTTATAACATTGCGTCTTAGTAGTATTATATACTATATAATATAATTAGTAGTATTATATACTATATATATATATATAATTATATACTGCGTCTCAGTAGGAAACGTTTGACGTAGTTTTTTTCAATTGGTAATCGAATTAGTCGTTATGGTCGTAAAATTATTTCAAATAATAATAATAAATCGAAAAGTGCACTTAATTATGTGATAAATTAACTAGCCATAATTTAGCCAGAGAGCGCAGTCAAACGTATCTGTATATTAATACGTGATGAGAATACTTTGTACCCCTTTTAAGCATATTGCGCGAACAGGGGAGTGTGAGATTTGGAATAGTTAAAGTTTATATGGAGGACTGCAGAAAGCTAAAATTTATCTGTAATAAAAATTTGTAATATATGTTATAAATACATTAAATTTAATCTAATGAAACATTGTGTGCGCCCATACTAGTGGCAGATATGTGAATTTTGTGCGATTTCTAATCTTCTGTCAAGGCAAAAAAGCCTAATTAATAAATTTAAAAAAAGTGAGTACATTTTATTATATAAATGAGACCCTCTCTAATCATAGTTACAGTAATTTCATTTTACATTAAATATATTTTTTTTTATAACATTCTGAAATCCATGACATAGAACACTGACGGGTCGGAGTAAGAGACAAAGAAGAAGAAAATACAAAATAATATTTGCGTGAAAATCGAAATAATTTATTAGGACAAATGCAAATTTAATTAGTGAAAATAGTATACAAAATGAATTTATGCGCACTGAATGTTATTCCAAGAAATTTGAATACTTTTGATTGTGGATTTACAATGCAGGTTTTGTAATGGATAATATTTAGAATCTGAAGTCATTTTAGGTGAAAGGACTGCATTCACTTCAAAGCATTACCGGCCTTAAATTATAATAAATATCGATTTTAAATCATTGCAGGATAGACTTACCTCACATGAACTTTCAATAAAGAGAAAGTCAAAAAAAATATTTTGAAACATTTGTAAATCTTCATTCGGTAATTGTGTATTTTTTCAACTGTTACTAACATTACATTTTAAATTGCATAGCTTCATAATTGCAGGGAATTAAGGCAAACAACACTCGCTAATGACGTATTTGTACACGCTCGCAATGATTATAGGGTATATACTCAGTACTCACCTCATTATAAGAACTTTAATATCGCTCAAACTTAAACATTTAATGAATTACAGTCGAATTTCGACCACTAGGCGACCACGAATAATAAATTCATTCAGTCAGGGGGAAGGAAATTATCAATGACTTGAATTAAACGAAGCTTTAAATGTGGAATTAATTTTATTTGTGTGCTATTGAGGGGATGACAGAATAGATGATGCTCACCTGTCCTACTAGCTAGTAAGTTGATAAAGTCCATAGCTATGGACCAATTAGGCTTCTACAAATGGTGGTACATGGGTTTGACTGGTGTTTACAAAGACCATCTCTGTTCGGTTGTCCCGTAGATCGGGTCTGTTAATGTGTGCGCATATTTTTCACGCACCGCTGAAGGCGTGCACTGGAAGGTGATATTATTTGGGGCATTCGCCCGCCGGCTTTTCAATGAATAAAATACCCAGAGCCGCTAGCAGGTTAGTATATTGCGTTGGTCTGGAGAGAAATAAAATCTAACCGATTACTACCTACCTAATCCGATGGCATATTCAGCGCGCGTCCGGGAAAGGTTCCGATATTGAAAATGCACTCAGGCGTACTTTATTCCCGAGGAATTTATGTCGCCTGATTTTATTTATGACGGCTACGGGAAACGATTTCTGAGTAATTCCGAGACGGGATTTTCTGGTGTAAATACGATATATTTAGCTAATATATTTTCAAATCGCACGGATATTCTAGGGGTCATGAAAACAAATTAATAGCCTTTACGTAACGATTATAAAATTTAAAATGATAACATTGTTAATTTCTATAAATGTATAGTGATTAAGTAGGTGATTAAACAAATCCAGTCCTTGAGTAAAGAAGTTATCCAGTTTAAGAATATATATTTAAAAAATCCCTAACATTTTTAGACACTGCAGAAATGCTTGAACTTTTTCTTGTGCAATAGAATAGTGAATCTGCAGATTACGGAGTGGTCATGTCACCTTCAGCAGCACCAGTAAACACAGATTGCAAACATCATCATAAAAATGATTTACACCTTTTTTTGGCGAGCTTATAGGACCATTTTCTGCCAGATAATACAGAACGTTTAATAGAATGTATATGGACGGGGTTCTTAAAAAAACTATTGATCTTCCCCATTCCAAAAAGCAAATGTTTTACTAAACTGTCAACTGTGAAAATTTGTAAAATGAAACAGCTATTTTTTCTATAATGTTTTATATTAGTATAAGAAATTTCTAATATACGCGAAGATTTGACATTTTGAAATTTCATACATGATAAATAGGTATTTTTTTATAGCAAATTCGTTTTACTAAACTGTCAAATAATGTGTGGTTTTTAGTAAAAAAAATGCAAGTTGGGGGTGACGCGTCTGCGATCTAAAAAATAAATAAATTGAAAATTTGTAAAATGAAACAGCTATTTTTTGTATAATGTTTTATATTAGTATAAGAAATTTCTAATATACGCGAAGATTTGACAATTTGAAAATTTCATACATGATAAATAGGCATTTTTTATAGCAAATTCAATTTGGCCTTGACGCGTGTGGTTTTTGCAGAGAACGCGTACATATAATGGCGTCAAAATGTGACATTTGCCACGATGATGTAAATAGATCCTAAATCATATATGATGAAATCTCTCGACTGGACATTTCTAGCGCCTTACGAAACACGTCGTGCTAACAAAACTTTGAAAATCCGACCTGATTAGGTGATTATGGTGCAACTCTTATTTTTAGTCAACTTGATTGGCTTGAATTTGTTTACGTGTCTGTACCAGCTGTACAATTTATAATAAAATAAATAAATAATAAAATAAACTATATAATAGAATAAGATTAAAAATGTATAAATAAAATTATAGTATTATACTATTGAATATTAGTATTAAATATTCGTAATGCGTATTTATAATTATTTTTATATGTATTTATTATATCGCTAATAATCTGTAGGTTTATTAATATACACACACTAAACACGCACATTTCCCTGCCACAAATTGAGGCACCGCACACTTTAGACATACTTCACATTACACACCACACACTTCACGCACAATACACACTGTTTAATCATTTGATTTTTTCAACCATATTTATATTTAGTACATTTTTCTGGTCATATAAATGTTTTATTAGAGTATTATCTACTTGTATCCCTGTGTTGTACGTTTATAAATAAATAAATAAATAAATAATGATGTTAGAGGATTAGGAATACTAAATAATTTATGCAAGCAGTTAATTTTATGTGTTAGCCACAGGGTATCATAGCCACTCTATATTTTCAACAATTTCACCCAGATTTTTTTTTACGTTTTGTTGCAAATTATTGAAAAACAATACACAATTTTATAATTGTTGATGCGGACTATGATTATTATATTACTTATGCCAAATTGTAAGCGTCATCTAAAGAAGTCGTGTTGAAATATTACGGTACGGTATTATTTAAATATTTTCTAAAATTTTTATCGACATTTATTGGAGCTATTCGCAGCGTGTCTAAAATGAATAAGGCATTCCGAACCTAGCCGAATTCCTGCCATAATATTAGCCAGTCCGCACTCGAGAAACTTCCACGGTAAAACCTTTCCAAGAAAGTTATGATAAAACTTTCCAGTAATAAAATATTCTTCAACGCCATGTAGCGGCTCTTGGTGCTCCGTGTAATTGAAATCGATTAAAGCCAAAGAAATGTAGTGAGTGCACAATGTGAAAGTTTTTGACAAAGGAAATAAATGTGACAGAGAGGAACGTGGTAAGTATTCAACGATCAAACTAACGGCCCAAAAATTTTAGCATGAAAGTGCAATAACTAATCGATACAAAGTGATTACATTAAAAAAGAATAACTATCTAACGTTATAAGTTTTCATATACAATGTAACATTATATAGAAACACAAATAGCGAATAGCAATCGCTCTGCGCAGTCGTATCGCACAGAACATGTATGCGAGAGTGGCTCCGCAAGTAGGTTAATCGAACGAGCACGACTATAATTTCATAAGGAAATTGACCGATCCTTGCAAATTGGCTCGAATTATCTACTTTGCCCCTTCTTCATTTAATGAAGACAGTCATATCCCTCCTACGATACCGAAATAAATGCCAACGCTTACATGAAAGGTTGAACCACAACTGTTTAAAATATAACTATCTACGAGAGCATTTTTGGGCTTTATATATTTTTTATGAATAAAGACTCATGCGAATACCAAATTGTAGTAAGGAGGGATTTTTAAATGTCTAAAGGTTCACACCGATAACTGGTGACAGAAATTATGATTGAAAACCTTTGAAAACCCTGAAGTTACTACTATAATTTTGCTATCATTCTAACCGGCATATAAGATCCCCCCCTCCCTCCCAAAAGAATTGAATTGAGAAATAGAAAGATTCAAAGTAGTGTAATTTATATGCATAGCAAATTTTAATGATCTTCAATTCTACCATTCAATACGAAAATGACATCTGAACTAACTTTGTTAAAACTTAAAATTAATCCCGAAAGTTATTCGCCGCGTAAAACAATGCTAGAGGCTGTGTTAATTTGCATTTTAATTGGACAAAGGTGTTTTTGGATTTCGTTGCGCGCTTCTAAACATCAACAATCAACATAAATTATATTTGACTTCGACTCCCAATGTCGGAGTGAACACAATTTCATTATTTGCATTCCTATTAAAACAAAACTTTGATAATTACAAACAAAAAGTAAAAGTGCTAACACAATACATCTTTTCATTCTAATACCATTTTTATATTATTACATTTTTATTTTTTTTTTATTCAATTTACATTTTTTATCAAAATTAGCGGCGTTCTGTAATCATTTTCGGCTTTCGATCCGGGGAACCACAGTAGCTCTCATTCGACCATGTTTAGACGCTGATAGTATCCAACAGCGCTTTTCTATACATCCTTTTTTTTTGCAAAAAATAACTAGAATATATGAAGATGCGGTTGTACTATCGTGAATCTTAAAAAAAAAAACATTAATAAAAGAATGTTTTTCTCTCGAGATTTTTTCTTGAGAAAAAATATTGCTAAGCAATTCCGTTACAGCACTTTTATGTGATGTTATCGAAAATGAATGACATTCTAAAATACAAAATAGGTAATAAATAATAAATAGGTACTAGGGAAATAGGTAATAGGTAGGTTTATATTAGGTAGGTATTGGGCATTGTAAGTGTTGTGCATTGCTAATCAAGGACAAATTATTGTATATTCAATATTGGTACATACATGATACATACATGATACATTGAGGTAGGCACATGAACGATACAAGAAGACACAATCATGTCATTTCTCAAAACAAACCGTGAAGCCTTGTTATTTATTTTTTTGTAGATAATATATAGTGATATTGATTTATATCATAAATTTTTGGGTTCATAACGAATGAAAAATTTACAATTTGTACTTTGTCTAAAAGTTAAGAACCTCGAAAAGTCTGCATTTTTCCACACATTTTAGACGTAAATTATTCTTATTCTATTGGGTGAATTTATGAATCGAGAAAATAAAATTAATGACAAAGATGATTTCATAAATATGCAAACTCAACTATTTTTTAATACACATCGATTCTGTTTTTAATGATTATCCTATATCTTCAGCGAGTGTTTTTCTGCTTTTACAAACTGTTGGATGAAATGGAATGATTTAAGACCACGCGAAAAACAGAGAAGAATCACTTGAGCGGCAGGCATCGCAGAGCTTTGAATAATCAATCGACCTACTCTAAATAGACCATTTTTTAATACACGTAGTTGCATTGTCTACAGCAGACCTATATAACATAAGCGACGCTTCTCTAAAAGAGATATAAAAATATATTCATAAAGTGCACTCTAGCGGGAGATTTCCTCGGAGATAAAAGAGACTAGCGAAATGGATAAAATGCAGATCTTCCAGTGCGCAGCCTCTTTCTTATATGACAAGAAATAAAATGTTAGGCTTATTTTGCTCTTTATGGAGTCGAATGAACCTGCGTTTATTGTAGCAACTCGCGCGCGTTAGTCGTTTCTATCTCAACATTGTAGGTGGATGTTTTCTAAATGTTTCTAAATGTTCATATTACAGACACATAGTCATCAATTTATAAAATTAAATTGGAAACGATTCCTAAAATATTTTCTTAGTTATTGCTAATATCATTCAAAACGCACTCCAGCATCTACCACATACTAAAGAATTTAACGTTCGTTAGTACAGATTCACTATCGTTTAACGAAAGTTAACGGACTCTACATAATCTACATACAAAATTATATTGTCCGAAATTTAATCGGCTTATTATCGTTGCTATTTTTTTATATTTAAGTCGTGTGGAATTTTCAGGACGGTTTGTTATACTTTTTACTATTTTTAAAGAATTACTTAATTTAGTTTTAAAAATTAGATTATCGGATACGATATTTATTATTTGTAATACCCTAGAGTGCACATCGAATTTTAAGGTTATGTGATATTTTTATTTCATTAAGACCCTACAAACGTATAAATCTATGGTCTATAGCGTGAAATCAAATCCAGCGACGTAGGTGAAAATATATACATAAATAAGATGTTTCTCAATTGGCTGAAATGCATTGGCATCTATCTGTAAATCAAGTTAATTTGAAATTATGGTATTTTCCGCGCGATGCTGAAAGCCATCCGAGAGAGAAAGGAAGAGAGTGGCGTAGGTTGGAGTGGGACAGACGACAGGAAGTCACCGCCTAGTTTGTTAGTCCACGGATATTGGTTAATATTTGCTTAGCAATTATATTTTTAGCAACATGCTGTCAATATCTGCATTTTATCAACTTGATATGCACACTAGCACACAATCCTTAAAAATGTACACAAACATAACAAATTATATAGGCTGACAATTTTTAACATAAAAGTTGTTTTTGGATATATTCTAATCCAAATCTCTGTAAAATATAAAACAAATATATTATTGGTATTATTTGTATTTCTGTGCTAATATTTTAAAATGGTTTTAAATTAAATATATATATATAAATATATATATATATATATTTAATTGTATTGGGTTTAATATAGGGCTAAGCTTATAAATAGTCATCTATTATGTCTATCAAGTTATTTTCTTCAGTTGTTACAGCAATAGTTACAGTTATATAATTATATAAAGTTGTAGTAAATTATTTTTCATAAGTATATATTTTTTTTATTTTTTTTGTTTTAAAATTTATACTGTTTAAAAGTAAATCATATTTTATCAAATATGGAATTCGAAACTAATTCGGTACCAGGTTGATTTGTTAAAATATGTTTTTACAAAGGTTTTTGGTTCCATTTCACTATTTAATTTATAAAAAAAAAATCATTATTTATATTATATTATAATTTATAAGTATTACACAATTATTATTATTTTGCATTTGTAAACCAATTTTCGGTTACGTCTTACGACCCGTTTCCCATTAATAATTACACGCTCCGTTCTTCAGAATAAGATTAATTTAAATAAAATAAATACTTCTTTTGACGAGAGAAACTTTTCATTTCAATATGTAAAAAACAATTCTTTATGGTTTTTTCTTAAAACGATTAAAAATAATATATATATGATGTCCAAACCATTATGTACATGGCTCCTAGAAAAAGGGAAAAAATCACTAAATAGCCACTTCACAAAGACATAAAATAGCATATTTAATTAGGAAAAAAAGAATGCTAAATAATCTGTTACCTATCTCCCCGCCCGCTGCATCTGAAAGCATCGTTTTCTCTGGGCGCCTGATTTCAGCAGTGCCTCAGTCTAGATCGGTTTGCGGACGGCGAGCCGCGTCTCGGCGCGTTCTGAAAGTTCGTCGAAGCGAGAAAGCGAACTCTATACGATGTTCTACTAGTTGATAGCACTTAAAGCTATCGATTGAGGCACACGCCGGTGACGGTTAATGACGTCTGGAATTAGATATTATATTGTTCATAGTTATGTGACGGCGAGTATGTTGTAAATGTGAAAGAGTTGTATATGTGCAGTTCGTCAGTTTTAATTGTTAAAACTTTCTCGGATTGTCTTAATGGTAATTATTTTTAATCTAAAAATATATATCTACGATTTTCAAGCTTAAAAAACGTTTTTTTTTTGGGTAAATAAATAAAAAGTCAACAAAGCATTTAATAAGCATATATTTTGCACAAAAAGAATGAAAGTTACAAATTAAAATATTTATTAAAAAAAAAAGCTGGCTTACATTATAAAATAATAAATATAAAAAAATGTAAACAGTAGTTTCCAATACATAATAACGTGAACTACTAAAATTCAATTTGAAGCAAACATTTTTGAATTTTACAGTTACAAAAGGTTTTCCTTTTTTTAGCAAAAAAATCCATTTCAAATTCAAAGTTTTTATTACGAATGTGATGTTTTTAAAAGGCCCATACATTTAGCAGTTTTGTTTACACATGGTTTTATAAATCTTCGACCTTAGTCCATATATTATTTGCAATTCTCATTTAAAAAATAAGTATTTTTTAATTATTCATTTATTTAACTGTATACACAGGAATATGTACATTCTGTTTTTTCTTTTTTTAGATTTTTCCGCAATAAAAAAATGTATTAGATACCTTATGGAATATATTACAGAAAATCTATGAATACCTAGTTATTTTAGGTCTAATTAGGATTGTATACGTATACAAATACAAAAATTAGGTTATGTAATTTAAAAAAAAAAGAAAATCTTTTTATTTAGATTGTTAGCACAGACGTATTTTTTAATATTTCTCTTTAATTTACCTAGGTAGATTTGTTTTTATTTTAATTATAGACATTCCTTAAATAAACTACTTGTTATATTATCCTAAAATCTTAATTTATACAATAAAGTCGTGGACAAATATAATTTAATGAGAGCATATCCTATAGAAAAAAACTAACAATTGCAGTTCGAACCATGTTTGTAGCAGAGGCGAAGCTTGTTTTTGAGCCTAAGGTACTGGGTTCAAACTCCAGCTGATCAAATCAGGTCGTGACACTTTTCACTGCCGAGAATATTCAACGGCGCTTTTTCCAAGACCATGTTATAGAGTAACAAAATGTTGTCCATTTGTAATGAAAGGTGTGGCTTTGTGAAAACAATGACATAAGCGCATATCCGACAACAGAAGCTACATATACAATAAATATATTAATTGCCAACATTTTTCACTCTTAAGATCTTACTTTGTTTGGGACCATAAAAAGACCCAACAGATATAATAATACTGCTTATTACATTTGCTGATCTTAACAACTGGAATGGCACGATAAAAATGTTTTAAGCTACCTGAATATTGAGTATTATTTAATACTAAGTAGTTTTAAAGCCCCTGGAAGCTTGAGTGCTATGTTTAAGCTTCACACTACCTGAATGCTACAAAAATGCGAATTTTACAGGTTTTAAAAGGCGTTAGTAGATATATCGACAAGAGATATGAGTGATCTAGTTTATTTACATCAAAGATAATTTATTATTCTAGAGAATTATATTTCTTTATATATTATGCAAAAAAATATACAACAAAAATGATAACCCATGGTATTTCAGATACATGGTATACAAAGTAACAAAAAAAAAGTGAAAAATTAATTTAGTTTACCTAAATATGGAATTATTGTTTTAATTTTTAAATATAAATATAGTAACTTATGCTAAAAGTTTTTAAGTTCACAGAAAATATTTTGCCTTATTAATAAAAAAAAAAGGTTTGAAAACATATCTGTTATTTTCAAAAACACAAAATCTAAATGTTATAAATATTTTATAAAAAAGGTTGTCTGCGCTTTGTGGTATAAGAGCTTACACCTTTCCGTTCATAGTACAAGTTTATAATTGGTAAATATTCCCTTTGCTAATATGAAGAAATTATGATGATCTTGCAGACTTGCGCAATTCGTTAGACACGTGAAGTTTCAGTTCATATCAAACGAGACATTTTAGGTATTTCAGGTGGAAAATAATCAGCTTACATTGCAGACTTTTAAATTGAATTCTTAGGTGATCATTTTTGTAAAGATCCTTTTTAACTCAACAAATCGATATTTAAAATGGTATTTTCATTAAAATTAAATACTCTCTCTCGGTTTCAATCATTTCTGAACACTTATTTTTCATTTTTATTGACCGGATGGCAGCTGCGGTAAAGTTAGGAGGATAAAAAAAGGTATATTTCACGGGCAACTGCTAAGAGCGAAAAAAAAATGTAATATGTTTAGCAGCGTGTAAATCAATTAAAAAAAATAAATTAAATCGTCACAAAGCTTTTAAATCGCGTGATTGTCCAGTAGTTAAAGCGTATGACTTTTGACCCAACGGTTACTGGTTCGTATCCACACATAGTCCTACATTTTTTAATGCTTAATTACCACCATTACCATAATTACCACTGAATCAATCTAGCACAGGCAAAATTATCTTAATTGAGTAATTGCTCAAAATAATTGCAAATGACCTAGGCCATAAAAATTGTTTTATTTAAAAAAAAGTGAAAAATAGTAATAGGAGGAAGGAAATAAGATAAGGAACAAATATTTTTATTCACTTTTGGCGTAATAAAATAAATGTCTAATAACTGTTTACATTTTTATTACTGTTTTATGAAGTTACACTTTATATTTTTTGTTTTATTATTTATCTTTTCTTGTTTTACGATGATTGAATTATAATGTTACACTTTTATGCTCTATTTAAAAATATTGCAATTAACATAATTTTTACCTAAAATTTTAATTCGACACTGAAATAGTGTTATAAGTCATTTATATTCGCAAATAGTTAATTAAATACCATGTTTAATAATCACATAGAATAATCACATAAATACCAATAAGTGACTTAAAAAACCAAAAAATACCTTTAAATATTTAACACCAAAAACAAACAATTACTTTTCTAAGAATTCTTCTATAGTATAATACTTTAAAGTGTGGTTAATTTAAAAGTATAGACGCTAATATAAAGTTAATTTAAAAGTATTATAAGTATAAACGTTAATTTAATTAATTAAAACCGTTTCGTCCCAGAGCGAGCGGCTACGAACTCAACAGTAATTCGATACAAGTCCGTAACTGATTAGGTAATTATAAGCTTTCGCCTTCGTTACTCGTTTAAGAAAAATCATTTAATTTGTTTTTTTTATTTGTTTATTTAATAAATATACATTTCTTTTCTTTTATGTACCAGCCAAGCCCATGGCTTATCTGCTGAAAACCAGTAGCGTAATATACAGATATTAATAATTATGAAATATGTTTTTATAGCTTAGTAGTAAATTATAAACAAGAATTAAGTTTAACATTTTAAAACAATAATTAATACGCTAAGTTAATTTATCTACAAACAGTTTTAGAGAGTGTGTTTCGGAGATTTCATAGCAAATATTTCAAACTTCATATTTATTTATTTTAAATTCAATATTGCTTTTTAGTAAAGTTCTTGGCAAATTATTAAAAAAAAAAAAATGGTATAATAAATTGCAACGCTCGTTAACCGTAAACATTTTTAAATTAAGGTATAAACAACGTTTTATTTTGTATTGACCATCTACTATATATATATATGTTGAACGAGTGTTTTGAACTTGTCAGAGCCGAAAAAGTGGGCCACCAGCTTATATATAAACATCACGTTTGCCGGTAGAATGTTACAATATTTAAATAAACCAAAATCATTACATATATATTTTGATTTAATGTTTTTAAGAACAATTACTTTTATTATTCTAATCTTTATTTCTTTAAAAGTATTGCCATAACTCATAATCCTATAATTAATTATTGAATCTACAAACGCAAAATATAACATTCGTAACTGTTCATATTTTAAAATTCCTTTTAAACGATAAAATTTTATTTTTATTATCCGAAGTTTGTTGCATATATTATTTATGTATTTCATTCAATTTAATTTACTCTCAAATGTTAGTTCAAAATATTTTTCAGTGCATACCGTCTGAATTCGCTCACAATGACAATCCGGTTTGGGCCACTGCACACAGCACTGCACTGTGTAGTTTAATTAATATATCAGTATTTTGAATAGTTGCGTGCTTGACTTTTGTTTTATCGGCATTTATAATAAGTTCGTTATTGTGTGCTCATTCCTGTATCTTATTAAAGTCTCTTTGCAGCATCTCTGTCGTAGTTTGCAGATCATTATGCACTGCAATTAGTGATATGTCGTCTGCATATGTGTAGATTTCGCAATGAGATACATATTTACTTATATTATTCGTGTAAGTAATATTATTATTGGGCCCCATATGCTGCCATGGGCTGTACCAGAATTCACATTTTCCTTTTTACTATTTATTTATTTTTTTATTTATTTAATATATTTTAGGGAAACATACAGCGTAACTTAGTTTAAAACAGTAAATAAATAATTTACAGTAAATATTAATTTTGACTACCATCTGTATTCTTTCTAGATAAATAATTAATAAATTCGATATTTTTCCTCGAAAGCCTACCTCCTCGAATGCTTTCGGAAAGTTTCTATGCACTAGAGCAGGGGTGCTCAAACTTGAACTGCTGGCGATCTACCTCAATATTTTTAGACTACTTACGATCGACTCTGAGAGACTGCAAGTGTGTGTGATGCAGGGTTGTCGTACATACACGATACACCCTACCTACCTAGGTAGGGCGTACCGTAGCATATATAGATATTAGCTTTCTGCACGGTGCTCAAACGGTCGATCGCGATCGACCGTTTGAGCACCCCTGGTGTACTGTCTATTCTAGAAACAACACGGCTTTTCTTTGAAAAGTGCCGCGCGTTCCTTTGATAAAGCCACCTTTTGCCGCAAGCAGTGTTATTTTATTACGTAATACATTTTTGTAGTTTAGTTACCTACCTACTTATTAAAAAAAAAAATCTTCTCGAGATCTACTCAAAAAGCACTCGGGATCGACCAGTCGATCGCGATCGACCGTTTGAGCACCCCTGGTATCGAATGCACAGGAGAAGACTACAAGTAACATTAATATGTGTTTTTTATTGTTTAAAGCCATATTAATCACATCCGCGCAGTTTTGAGGTATTTTTTCCTTTCAGAAAGGCGAACTAATTTTTTTAAATAACTTCGTTCTTTTTAATATAATCATGAATTTTGGTCCCTACATAGGTATGACTCGTTAATTTTTATGACCTAGGTCATTTACAATTATTTTGGGCTTACTCGACTAAGATAAATTTACTTATTCTAGAAACAATAACGGAGATAGAAAACGTTTAAAATGGTATGACTTTAATGAACGGATTCGAACCCGCGACCACCGGGCCAAAAGCCTAGCGCCTTAACAAGTAGACCTCCACGATGTACTTTGTACTGCATTTTGATGTTGCTCTAGGTTTTAAAGCGTTACTTAAAAAACATTATTTTCCTTCATTTTCAGATGCCAGGCTCGACATGAACATAAAGAAAGAAAAGTTTCAGCATGGTCATGTATCATCAAACTACAGATTATGTTTTGCATTTGAACTATCAAATACATACGTAATATATAATTAATCCATTACGTAGTAATTTTTAACTCAGTCGTCTATTAATAAAATAGTTAATATAATTTTCATATTCTTATGAAAGTATTATTATATTTTTATAAAATGTGATTTAATTAAAATAGTCCTGGTCCGTTGTATTGCCCTAATGCGCTGTAGTAAATACATAATATGAAGTCACTAAATGCAGTAGGAAAAATGCAGTAATAGTTAATATTACTGCGAACAGAAAATGGAGATGGAAGAAATACTGCAGCGCCGGAGAAGAAAGCGCTTTCTTCCCAAGTATTACTGGAAAGTCCTCTCATCTGCGCGGATTACATTGGCGACCGTTTTGTTCGCAATGCGAGGTAAGCTTTATATTGCATAAGCCTGTTTCTACAATACGGTTTAGGCGTGCGTTGATATTAAGTGATGTTAGTAATTAAACTAACGTGGGCTAGTGTTCAAAAAGTAAGGTGACTTTTCAAATTTCGCGGGCAACGTATTTTCGATTATCGATCTTTTTTGTTTTGTTATGTTGGTACACTCTTCCCGAACATCTGTACCAAATTTCAAGTGAATGGCATTTTTGTTTGGTTGTGAGAGGTGTAAAGGTTATAAGTGTTTTGCGTGCTCGGCGATTTTTTGCTATCGAAAAATATGGATCAAAGGATTTGCATCAAATTTTGTGTAAAAAATAAAATTAAGTGCTTCGTAACACTTGAAATGTTGACAGTGGCATACGGTGAAACTGTTCTGAGTAAAAAAAATGTTTACAAGTGGTACAAACTCTTCCAAGATGGCCTGGAAGATGCAAATGACGAGCCTCGCTCTGGACGCCCAAACACGTCAACAACTGATGAAAACGTTCAAGCAGTGAAGAAAATTGTTTTGGAAAATCGTCGAATCACTATCAGAGAAGTTGCTGAGGATGTTGGTATATCGCTTGGCTCTTGCCATGAATTTTTTTCAAACGTTTTGGGCATGAGACGTGTGTCAGCGAAGTTTGTTCCGAAATTGCTAAATTTTGACCAAAAGAACCGTCGCTTGAGCATCGATTTTTTGGCCAAAAACAACACCACAATCATGCCTCAGCCACCATATTCACCGGATTTGGCCCATGTGTTCTTGTTCCCAAAACTAAAGAAAACTATGAAAGGACGGCGATTTGCAACGATTGAAGAGATAAAGACTGCATCGTTGGAAGAGCTCAAGGCTATACCGAAAAGTGCTTATGAGAAGTGCTTTGAGGATTGGAAAAACCGTTGGCATAAGTGTATTGTATCTGAGGGGGATTACTTTGAAGGGGACAAAATAAATATTGATGAATAAATAAATATTTTTTGATAAAATTAAAAAGTCACCTTACTTTTTGAACACAGCGTATATACTCGTATATATTTGATTCATTTGCATATATCCTACGTTGAACGTAAGTTATTCTTGTAAATACACATTAAACCATTCATTATGCATAATATTTGTTACTTCGTTTTCACCGTTTTTCATAATTATTGTTCTTTTTTAAATCATTTTTTTACTACTTTAATGAAAGTTTGACCGTATTGCATATCGCACAGATAGATAGGTGATATTGAAAAGCTTTCATAAAATACGGGCCTGTATTTAAACCAGCGTGCATTACCTCAAGCGATGGAACTATCTGTTTGTTCGGTATTAATTTTTCTTTGAGTATTCTGGATATATAATTTGTTTGAAAATTTTCAATCTTTAAAATATTAAAAAGAATTCAAATTTTCCAAATGTCAACTTTTATATAAGTAATGTAAACTTACGGCGAACGCCTATTGTAACGTAAGGATCATCTAAATATGGTATTTAAGCAATACATTATACAATTTTACTATATATACGAGTATGTGTATTTATATTTATAGGTGTATTATTAAGAAGTCTCGTAGCTTGCGTCAAAATGCTTAATTCAATTTTCCCTGTGACAAATTGAATCGAATTGAATAAAAACAAACTAAAAAATAAGTTATTCACAACGTCGTTATCGCCATGAACAGAATACTCAAAATGATAAATTATGTGAAGTTACGCATCAATCATCCGCGTGCCTATTAAACATATACTGACACTACCAGCTGTTATTTTCTTTTATGTCGTGCGTTTGAATTACATCGTCGAAGAAAGCCAAATTCATAACTTTCTAATATAGGTAAAGACATTTAATTTTATAGTGTATTTTTTTATTCGGTGTCACCAAATACCGTCTAACTGTCCGTTTTGTCTAACTGTTATAAGAGTTTTGTTGTTGCAACCGATGTCATATTATGACCGTTTTTTTTAAAGCTTGGGTTTTTAAATATGGGCGTAAGACATGGATATTATGGTTCATCAATTGGGTCTCTCACCAAGTATTGCACGCGTTTTTTTAAATTATTGAGTAAATAAACGGGCGTAAAGGTTGACTCCGTTTTAGCTATTCTGATCATAAAGTGTGCCCGTGGCGAAAATGTTTCTGTACCAATACCACAAACACATGTTATATTATCAGTTTGAGAAAAAGATATTAAATCGATAGTAAAATAAAGATTTGATATATATACATATATATATATATAATTATATATATATTTGATGATTGTTTTTTAATAACGGCAAATCGCCTGAAAAGATAAATGACACAATCTTTGACAATATTGAAAAATTTAAAAAGTTTTTAATTATTTGATAAAGTGCTGGATAGCATAATATTTATAAAGGTTCTAAAGAGGTCCTGTACTTGAGAGCGCAGGACGTCGGTTTAAACCCAGCGCTGAGTTTTATAAAAATGCATTTTTAACTCTCACCTGTCCCCTTTAGTGTAAAATATTGTCAAATATTCTGTAACCATCTAATTAAATGAAAGAAGGAAAGGATGATATTTTAACAAAAAATATAAAAATAATGGATATGTGATTACGATGAAGGATGATGGTGAAATGAGATGATTTTATGAGTGATTTATGTATGAAGTTGATGAAAAAAATCAATATAATGGAAATGTAAAAGTGTAAAATTAAAGCACATGATTTGTGTGCGCATCAGTTTTTTGATAAATCACTTGCATCATTACAATGTTTAAGTAACTTAACACATTTTACTGCGTTTTCACGCACGATTGTTAAAACTGTCCATGGTGTATTGGTGTATTGGTGTCCGTGAACTATCTAGGGTACAAATCGAACTACGCGTCGTTGTATGTTTATTAAGTCTTATATTAATTTTCGCCTATTGATGTACAATTAATAAATATAAGTTAAATAATAAATATAAGTTATACATTCACATATGAACCAAACACGCGAGCAGTCGTGTGTAACATTCGTTGTAGATTTAACGAGGATAAACGGTCGTAGAAGTATTTCGTGTTCGAAATATGTTCAGACAGCGACGAAGTTGAAAGTCGGGTGAGGGGTAAGCCAAGCTTGGCTGGCGGTTCGAAGCGGTGCTAAGCCATCGATTTATTTCGAACTTCGCAATATGTTCCGAACCCCCTCATGCCCTATATTATCAATACCTGATATAGGTAATATGTTAGGATCCGAGTTGGTTAACTATCCTCTAAGGTTATCCTTCAGTTTAATTGCCCACATTACGCTATAGAGGGTATCACTAAAACGTATTTTTCGAATTTGCTGGTAATCGAGAAGCTATGAAAACAAAACGTATACTCATAACTCTGTTAATTTTTTATTTGATTTACCTTTATTTGTTGTAAGTTAAAGTAATGTTTTTCTTTTGAGTAATCGAGTAACAATATAGACAATTAAAACGTGTGTGTTTGTTATTCAATATTACAAAATAGTAATTAATTTTGATTTATTTTTTCATTCTAAGTACAATAAATTTTACAAATATTTTTTAATACGGATACCTATATTTTACTGATTAATGTATGATTATTGGTACCAATAGATCAACCCAACCACCAGAGAATACCGTAGTAGTAGCAATCTTTTTTTTAACATGAATTTTGAATGAATTTGAAAATCAAATAAACTTGACATTTGATTTTTTAGATACAATGAGTCAGCGATAAGTATTCTAATTTAGAATAAACTAAAAATGCAATTTAACTGACAAATTGTATTATATATTATATCCTTTATAGTGGGGTTGGGTTAACGTCGAATTTCGCGTTTACGTGGACACACCGAATCACACCATTTTTTTTCGTGATACTATTTGAGTACTTAGCTTTCAATTATTGATAGAAAGTTTGATAGAAGTTGGTTTGTGTTAAAAATTGAAATCCGAGCACTTAACTAGTACCTGGAAAAAAAATGGTGCTTTGGTCCGGTGTGTCCACATTTTCATGCCAATTAACTGTTTTACTCTACTATGAGCTTAAAATATGATTGTAAATACTAGACAAACCAGACTACTCAACCTTCTGATTAAACTAGAAAACTTACCGTACGTTAAATAATAAATCCATCATAGTATCATAGATAAAACATATTATGTAAATTGTGCCTGTATATGCAAGGCTAGATGTTGAAAAGATATTTTCACTCATACCAAATGGTACCGGAATCACTTGAGTCACTGTCCAGTTAATCTCGATCTAACATTCAACTCCAAAAAATTAAAACAGCTCTTTTTGGCTTAGAAATCTATAAATATTCGCTATCACAAAAATACATTTCCCGACTGTTTTGTTTACGCGTAAGAGATTGATAATATTTCTAAGAACCTTCACCCTATACATTTTCAGAGACTACCATTATGTTCATTCAGCCTTAAAAGTATTGCTTCGCTGAACCCTTTTATTAAATTTTCAACGCAATTTGATGCCATAAATACCATAATCTTTTTGTTTATATTAAATGGTAAAATATATTTATTAAGCTATTATTCTACAAAATAATGATAGTATGGTTGTGTACTTAGTAAACTATAATTTAAAGAAAAAAACTAATTTTTTTTTTGAAGCTTTGGAAAGATACTTATAAGGTTATAATGTGCTTGTATTAAGCTGCCATATCACCCTCTTCAAATATGCTTTTCCATTTGTTACTCAATTTCAGAAATGTAGACATAGCTTGTGTTTTTTATTGTGTATTGTATCAATTGAATCGCTTGCTTATTTTGTTTTTCCTACCAAACGGAACTCAAAACAAAGTTCTCAACGTTTTTGAAAACAAAGTTCTCAAGTGAAAGTGCTCATGAACTCACTTAGAACCGAAATTGTCAACCGGTAAATCCCGAAGGGCCGAGAATTAGGCCTAGCTAGGAGCTAGTATAGCTAGTGAAATGGAATAGAGGTAATTTTGAAATATCTCTAGTTACAGGCATCACGGGCCTCCACGACGTAAAGGTGGCTATCCCGAAGGTCGTTCCGTCTGGTGGAGTTGCCACCCTTGGCTGCAGGTGGATCCTGGACGACGGAGAGACGCTCTACAGCGTAAAGTGGTATAGGAGTCGGCAAGAATTCTACCGGTACTTGCCCAAGGAAATGCCACACACCAGAGTGTTCACGGACGAGGGAATCAACGTCGATGTAAGCATCAATTTTGAATTCATCTTATTTTATAGCTTATATCTTTAAAAAGTACTTATATACCTTAAAAAGGAATTGCCTTTATATTCAAATTGTTGTACTCGACTTATAAGCAATTCATTTATATATTTATTAGATTACATGCACACTCTTTCTTTACAATCTTTTATTTAGCTTGCAACGTTTTTATGTCGGATTAGGTCAAATCTTGCAAGCTGAATTAGAACCACTTCCTCTTATCCTACACAGTTTCAATTTTAGATATTGGTTGACGATGCATTTTTATGATTAAAATTCAAAACCCAAATTCTACATAACCCAGATTCTACACCCAAAATTGGCCCGAGACGTAGGAACTCTCTAAGGTCAACAGCACAGACACTAAATTTTGTAAACGCATTTAAAATTATTATCGTAATATTGTGTTTTTTTTTTCATATGAATGAAATTGAAAATGAATCAATTTCAGCAAGGCAAAGGTATTTAATAAAATATTTGGTATAATTACAGTATATTTATAATCATAGTAGGTCTGGTCTACATATAAACAAACATAACCCATTGATAATTATATTTCATAAAATATCTTTTTATCTTATCTTTTATAATATTAAGTTTCTTATTTTTTTTTCATTTCTTTACACAAATTTAACAATTCTCAGGAGTACAAAAATTTTAACTTTACATATAATTCGATTATGTGTATTGCTAACTATCTATATAATAAAAAACTATTTACAAAACACATACAACACACACATATGAATGAGGAAATATATTATATATATATATTTTTTATTTAGGTAGTAAAAAATTATACGATTACAATTTAATACTATAATTACACATTTATACCTATGATTATGTGGATCTAAATAAATCTTTAGTGATATCATTTTACTATAAAGGATGATTAATTACAAGTACCCTAATAGAAAAATCCATAATTAGTACATACATTTCATCTTTACCTCACTTTTATTGTTTGTTGGTTGAAAGGACATCATCATTGAGAACATCAATAGGTGTGAGGCTAATGTCCTCTGAAGTTAAGAGCGCTGAGATGACAAAAATTCTAACATTTTAAGGAAGTTGGATTGTTTTGACAGAATTTCGGTCATAAATTTTCGAAAAAAGTTCGGGGAAAAGCAGGCCTCTGCAGTTCGATGGCAAAGCATAATATTAAGGTCTCGCCTCTGCACACAAATTTGGCTTCTATGTACGAGTATAAACGTCACTAAAGCTTCAGAGTTCTGGATTTTCGCGTCATTAATAATATAATTCATTATATTTATCTTGTTTTCATAACTGGTTCATTTAGCAATTCGCCCTACCTGGAATGTGCACCGAAGTTGTTTAGTATCCTAGCGATTTCTAGATCTAAAATTAATGCTTATATTATAATATATAACCGTGGATAAATAATAATAGCTGGCAATCGATTTTGGCACGAGCCTATGAAACGGTAATGAAGAACTAATAAAATTTGTACAACAAACTTCTGGATTATACCGTCAACTTCTTTTCTTATCTTCTGACGACTCGTAGACAGCGTTATTCCAAATAATTGTAATAAGAAAGATTATCAAACCGATGACGAGGCGTCGGACGTTTTCGCATTATAACGGCCATCCGTTGTCTAATTATTAGAAATAGCAATTGTTCGCTTCCCGGGCGAAACGCGTCTGGTACAGTTAGAAAACGGCTGACGCCTCGTCGTCGGCTAGCTATTGAAATTGGCACTAAAAACTAACAAAATAATAATATTTATTACCTTTATTTAATTAATTGATATAAAGTTATCAGACAGATCTCTTACATTTTTCGAGCCCTCAAATTCTAGATATTACCAATGTGGTTCTGTTTTTCATTATTATCCTGTAACCAGAATTTGAGTTTTCAACTTTTACCGTAGCTAATTATTAACGTATAATTTCCCTGTTTATTTAATTTATTATATGCCTTTTTACTCTACTAATCTCACTTACCCTAAATGCCCTAATGTGTTTTGGCCCTAATGTACCTTTCCTCTCTATTACGTTCCTAGAAAGTCAACTAGGATTTCCCTTATCATTCTTTACATTTTATTTACTCGGCCTGTGCACAAAGCCTCTGCCATTATTTAACGCTCACCCCTTCGTCTTTCGTACCTTCCCGGTCTTACTTTTGCGTTTATCCTACCTTTCTGTATCCGTGAGCAGCAAACGTTCCTTAATCGACTTTCAGGTTGTTTTATGTATTCGGATAGCAGATCTCCTCGCCTCATTTATCCACTTTGATCGCTCGGCTAAATGTATTTGCCTCTATATATTTATATTCAATTACCGGTCGAAGAGGTTATAGATCTGCAAAGCAAACCCATAATTTTGAAAGTATTTAACACCGATCAACTACCAAGACGGCACATTATTCACGTCTTCAAGTTAAGTTAATTTCTTTTATTTGTTATTAGTCACTTTTATTCTACGATTCGTAATTATATCGCGTATAATTACTCTAATTACACGATACTTCCTTTTTTTATGTTGATGCGTACAAATGTCTTAGAATATTAATACATAATAATTAACGAGACATTGTCAAAACTGTCCAAAACCGGGTTATAATTGAATGGGTTGAAAGAACATCTAACAGCCATATTTTTTAGAGGAGATACGAAAAACTATTCAGTTTGATTACTTTGTTCTTTTTTTTTAATTTAATACAATTAATAGTGACCCAGTGGGTATTTAGTTATAAGAATGTTAAATTAATTTACTTATTTTTAGAAATATTCAAGAAAAACACATATGTATGTGGTTTTTAAAAATCAACCCATCATTAAGAGTTAAAAGCATATGAATACTTCATCTTGAGTAATTTTGACACTTATCCCACTATTGAGCAGGTTTGACATAAAAATATACAAATTCAATCAATATTTTTTTATTGATGCTGAAAAAGTGATAACAATGACAATTCACACCAATTCAATTGTCACCATTCACGCTCTCTGACAGTTTAGGCCAAATTTCGAAAATAGAATAAATTATTTATTATGTTTCAGATACAGTTTTACTACCCCTGTTTTTGAGTTAATGTTTTTAATGTTAATGTTGCCCTTTTTTATAGGAAAATGCTAACACTGTCGGTACAGTAATTTTCCCAGACAGACTTAAACTCAATATATTTACGACATAATATTACTTTACCCTTATGTATAAAATATGCGTATTTCAATATTTGGAATGTGACTTTTCTGTGTTTCGTATTGAACTTCGATAACAATTGCCAAACTGACATGTTCCTTGTAAAATGTTTTGTGCCATGTTTTAAATTCCAATATATAATTTTGCTAAAAATTTTAAATCCAAAATTCACGATTATTGTTAATTGTTACTATTCGTATATCTTATCATATTTTTTCAAATCTCTTTCGATCCAACCCAACGCTTTATCGCATGGCAGAAAATAATGCCCCTTATTGGATACAGCAGTTCAACTTCTGAAAATCTTCCACTCCACATCTTCCACATGCTGCAAAGTATCTTCATTTTTATTATTATTTACAGGGTTTTGGGTAGGTCCACGCCATAATCCTTCGCCATCTGGCGTTCCTCGGAAACCTAGTTAGAGTGGTTATGTTACTGTGGTATTCCGTTTGCCTGTTTTAAATCATTTTTGATCAGCGTAATTATACTTTTTTATGACATCTTCATGATAAATATACTCTGTTTAATAATAATATGTCCATATGTAAAATCAATATTTGAATAAATTCTTTTTTTGAATATTTAAATATGTTCTTTTCTATCCATTAATTTTGTCTTGCGAGCCGCGCGAGTGAACATTCTCTGAGGTGCGTTTACCAAGAAAATTTTTCAACGGATGTCACCGCCGGTGAATAGATTCTTCTGAAACAGTCATTTTGTTCATATTATTTATAATGTCGTTATAAACAATATGAACAAAATTATAATGTCGTTGAACCAAATCCACGTATGGGGACGTATGTGTGTATATTTACAGAGGCCTTTGCATTGACTGAAGCGAGCGACGCAGGTATGACTAGTTACTACTCGTGTATAACTGACATATTTTATTCTATGCGTCAGAAAATGATGCGATATATAAACATAAAATGCGAATAGCTTCTTATGTTGTTTCATATCGTGTCCACTCAACTGCGAAGTAACGGGGCGACTTGAAGCGAGCTAGGTTCTTAGGGGTATTATTCAGCTATAAGTGGACATCGTGCGCTACAATAAATTCGAGCATTAACAGAGTTACGCTCGAATAAATGCTGCAAGCGAATAGTAAAAATACGCGATGCATCTACGAGTACCAGGCGCCATAAATAATTTATGTTCAGGATGTGGTTTTTATACAATTAGCTCGGAATGGCAACAACAAAATAAGATTATTTTGTCTTCCTAATAGATAATTTGTTGAAAATGGTATCAAGTGATTATAATAAATTAACGAATTTTAAGAGTTTTTATATTCATATTTAATAAATGTTTTCCGATCAAAATTAATATAAATGATTAGAAAAGAAAAACAGAAACAAAAGAAAAATATACCTACGCAACTGCTCTCTTATACAACTTTAGACTCAAAGTAATAATAATATTAAAATTATTATTTTACATTCGAATTTTCGAGAAGGTATTTACCTTCAGAGATAGGCGAAAAGTAGGATACCTAAGATACACTCTAAGCTGGGATCATTCACTATAAATAAGATGTCGTATAAAGAGAGGCAAGGCTGTGTTTGTAAGTATGAAAATGCATTCTGTAGCCGTGAATTTGCCTAAATCAACGAATGATGATGATACGATGCTGAGACGTTGACTATCACGAACATAATTCTTAAAAAACGGGAAGCCTTTCAAATGTACCAGTCTTCAGAGGCATGATTCGTATCAGTTGGACAGATAAAGTTCGAAATTATGATGTCTCGAAGAAATTGAATAAAGACAAGCAAATTGTGATAACAATTAAAATAAGGAGGTTTTCTTAGTTTGGGCACGTCATGCGACATCCAAAGATATACGGCATCCTTCATCTGATAGTTCAAGGAAAAATTATTGGCAAACGCAGTCCTGGCAGACGAAGGACATCATGGCTTGAGAACCTCTTTTTAGAGCTGCCGTCAGTAAGATTGTTTTAGCCAACATGATTGCCAACGATCGCTGAGCGGGTACCAGAAGAAGAAATTCGAAAACCGTTACTTAATGATTTTTTACTGAATAATTATTATATCATGATTCTGCGGTCCACCAGAAAGTCTGGAGTCTGGATAAAGCACCAATTTTGTGCTCTTTTGTTGACTCCAGGGAGATTAACCTGCGCAATTAAGGTAAGGTTCGACCGAATTCAGTGACTGCGCTGATGAAGCATTATATACAACGGCAAATATGGACTTGTTGTCAAATGCCTAATAACTAGTCGACATCGCACAGAAAGGTAGAAAATCAGTAATACCACGTAATTTAGTTACGCTCCCATAATTCGGTGTTCATGGTTTGTTTTTAATTTGAAAATCATTCACACCAGATCTCCTAACTTGCTGTGTGAGTCTCTCGTGTTTTGTCACCATGTATCACCATTCTGTAAGGGATTCATATGATTCGCCATCGTTGCAAATATGACTACCTTATTTGCTGAAGAGTTCCACAAGTCCTTAAGATATACAGAACCCTTTCTTACGGTCTGCGTTTCCAAATTTGAAACATTAACATCCACACTCAGCAGAAAACAAAAATTCCACTGACATCCCTAAATTTTCCTTCCCCTTCCTCATTCCCTCGACTCTTTACTTACAGGAGGTTCTTTTGTTGGTCTGTCTGTATTCCGATTCAGATGCTGCTTATCAGCATCTTGTTTATCTCATGTACGTACAGCAAACGTATCTTCGCTCTCACTTGTTCTAAGTATAGTCTTAGCTTGACCGTATGATCATATTTATTAAGAGGTTCTACATCGCATTTAGTACTATTGCCGCTAGTGGCGAAATGCGAGAAACAGCACGTATAAATATTTATTACAAGAACGTTTTTATTATAGCGGCCAGTATTGTCTGCTTGACCCTAATGTGTGGTCATTAACTTTTATGGTCGCCGAGGTGCCCTGCGTTGCGCGCCGGACGACGCGGGCCCGAATGCTACAAAACTTTGTCGTATACCGGGAAAACAAGAAGAATGCCGAAACAAGTCTACATCCCAACTCAAAAAAGTAGTCATCCCATATTAAGAAATTACGATACAACCAATAGTAGTCATAAAATATTATTTTTTTACGCATTGCATCATTACTTTATTCGTTCCTTTTTAGGGCTCCGTAGCTCAAAGAGAAAAAAATGGAACCCTCATTACACCACTCTTGCGTCCGCCCATCTGCCGGTCAGAGACGTTTTACATAATGTTAGGTCTTCGAAACGCGCACATTTTTCGACAATCAAAGATTATGAATTAGAGTATAGCTTGCAAGGTCTACTTTTAGGAATTTCAAAAATATATATATATTTTTTTTAATTATTGGTAAATTGGTTAGATAGATTTCTATCTAAAATACGGATATTTAAGAAATACAGTACTATTTAACTATATCTTAACAGTATACAAGTAATATGCATTTATTTTACACTTTCATTTTTATTTTTAGCCGTGACAATTCATTTGTATATGTATATCTACGTTGAGTTATTTTTCTTGTAAATATTCACTAAATTATTCACTTCTCTCATTTTCATTCGTACACAACATAATAATTTCACTATACAGTTTCAAAGCATTTTTAATTAAGAGTCGAAATTACTTCATTAGAACAATCGTTAGTCTAGGTAAACATAATGTTTTTTAATTATACTATTATTTTTAAAACATGTGCAATGAAAATAAATAAATTCTGACAAAATTTCGACTTTTAAATTCGGAACAAAACTGATCTATAATTTTGGACGTAGGTATTATTGGGATACGTTAGTATTTTTTAATTGTAAAAATTAGGTGGTTTATTATCGTAAACTTTTATTGATATCTAACTAAAGATAAAAATATATAAAACATAATTATATATGTATATTGCTGTGTAACTTGTTTGTTTGCATTCACAGGTTTAAAAAAATAATGTTCACCTTTTCCTTGTTGCAGTTGAACAGATCTGGAGAGCATGAAGTCGTTCTTCAAGAGCTGACAAGGAACCTGACAGGTCATTATGGCTGCGAAGTGTCCGCGGATGCGCCTTCGTTCCACACGGAGCAAACATCTTCCTACATGCACATCGTAGGTAAGGAAAGCGTTCGTTTCACGTTTCAATCATGGATGAGCTCGCTTAGTTCGCGAGTAACTTTATTTTTTATTCTTAAAATCACAAATTTAGCACATTTATATTGTAAAAATCAAATATTTAAACATTTATTGCAGTGAATTACTAATAGTACCTCAAAGGTACTAATTAAACTATCTTTATAATGAGATCAATCTCAAATCTTTGTGATATACTTATTAAAATAATTAAATATTTAAACACTTATTATATTCATTCGCATTCATCATTTATTATTTTAAAATATCTTCATATTACACTACTAAACTTCTTTGTAGACATTTTTTACTTTAATTTAGTTACTCCATAACTAAAAACACAAACGTAATCTACGCCGTCACACTAAACTATGAACAAAATACCTACCCCTACAGTGCAAGTCAAAACATGTCCTAACTGTCGTGTCAAGGTTACACGCACCGACCCGAAAGGTCCGTATCCGTATCTGCGGATCTGGACACCAATAATCCGTATTTGTATCCGTATCCGCGGATATATATTTCTTAACGTTCCGGCACATCACTAATAAGTCTAAACCGGTTCAAGAACCGCCTTGATAAATTTGTCGAATCAAGGCAAATCGCTAGTAACTCAGGATAAGATATGACATCACCTAAATAGCGACTTGCTTAACGAAAATAATAATTATTCAATTTAAATCCACATTTCAATTCGTTCGATGTTTGCTTTACCTGTATTTGCGATTTTAAATCGGCTTTGTTTTAATGATTCATTTGCGATGAGGTAATGAATTCTGACGAAAACTCAATTAGCTGAATGGTTTTCGTTTCTCGTTTCAAGAGCCACACTATAAACAGTTTTACGGTAACGCGTTAAATTCAATATTTCATTTGTGGGTATCCTCTACGGCTTTTAACGGCTGCGGTCGCATACAAAATTCACTATCTACGCGTATTTGCATGCCGCGACTTTTGGCCGAGAGAGTGCATACATACGCAATAATTGCAAAAAAACTTTTATAATAACACTAAAAGATTTAAATAACTATTATAATAACACAAAAGTTCTGTTAGTTTTCGAAAGTAGCATTAATAAGGTAACAGTTATTAAATCGTCTAACACGATTGGGCAGAAGCGATTTGAGAATAGGAAAATCCATCTTTATAATCATCACTTCTGAGAAATCCCTTATCTGAAATGCAAAAAAAAACGTCATGACGACTAAGCTTACCCTAATTAATAATAGCAACATGAAGTTGTCGCAGATAAGAGGCAGTAACCAAAAACTTAGTTTGGCCGAAACGTACGATGCAATTAGTCGAGGAAACGTTTCAAAGTACCGCGGGTGGTTTGGCCGCGCGCAGATAAATCAGAAATTAGTTTTGGAGTGTTGATTTACGGTCCGCTGAGGGATGAGCCGCGCGCGACTCTATCCGGACCGACGAACAACTTGCCAATTGGCTGAAAACGATAAAGAATTATTATTTCCTCGAACTAAATATATACGCGAGCTAAAAATATATTTCCTCATCGGGTCAATTCGCTCGAGTCGAAACAGGTGACCCAGATTCGATGCTCGACAACAGTTTTTTTACCGCACAAGATTTGTCGATTTCGAAAAGTTTTAATGTGATTTACGTTTGTTTAAACATTGTGTTTAGTAAAAACTGAATAAAACTTAAGAAAATAGTAAAAACGGTTTCTTTTTTAAATTGGTCGCAATGGCTCGACGTTTCTTGAGTTTTTGTTTTTTGATATTTCTTGGAGACATCACCGTTCTATATTTTTAATTTTTCAAACCTTGTATTCAAATCGGTAGTTTGTAGTTTTCTCACTTTATTATTATTACAAAAAAATACACAAAGTATGTCTAATTTATAAGCTCTTCAGACATATTTAAATCTTAGTTTGCCGTCCAATTGTACCCATATTGACTACTGTATTTTTGCAGAAAATTACCCCTTCTACCTTCTATTTACCGTCCTTCTATCGTCTTTAAGGACGTATTTACTACCTTCAAAAATATTATATATTTTCCTAAACTAGAAAATTACAAATCTTTTGCTTATAAATAAGTGTAAAATAGTTATAAAATAAAAGTGGATATAAACGTCTCTGGCACAAATGTCATGTCGAGAATCACCCCTTAAAATCTCTAATATGGACCTCGCACTCTTATTATCTCCTTACTTATATATTTCAAATAGGTAACACCTCGACACAGGCATATGCCTAGTGAGGTGTTACTAATCCACACAAACAGTACTATTCTTCTCTATAAAATCAATAAAATACTACAAAGTAATACACATTTAATAATATTAATTGTATATTGGATATTTTAATAAATAAATAAAAGGATACTGTGACTTTAAGTTCACCTGTATTTAACTAATGTAAAATTGTCTGTCTACAGAATTCTTACTAATAATGTGAAAGTGCACATAGCCATTTTTTTTTTTGTGTTTATTTCAATATTTCTATGTAAACAGATTTACCAGAGATATATATCATTAATATATGTTGATTAATAAAATACGTGAATGTTTACTCAGATCTTCCGGAGTCTGACCCGGTGATGATATCCGAGAAGCTGTGGTATTCAGCGGGTGACATCTTGCGGGCAAACTGCTCAGCGCCACCCGCAGATCCGCCAGCAGAAATCACATGGATGATCAATGGAAGATTGGTAAAAATCCTATTAAATTAGCGGGATCTATCAATTTTCATGTTTTCTGCATCTTCAATTAATACCCTAATTATATTCTTTACTCGGTGCTCAAGGAATCCATAGAAATACGATCCCCTCTGCCTTCAACTTTGAGTACGTCTAGTAGTATCGCATAAAGTAACCATCGCATGATCGTTGTACAAAACCAATCGCCTATCAATCATCATGTTTTGTGAGTTTTCAATAAATGATTTATAGTAAATCGTATGAAATTAGCAGCTTGAACAGCATGGTCGTTTATATTAGCTATTTTGGAATTGAGTTAAAAATAAAAATCTACTGCTTCCTGCCAATATTTGGAAATTACAATCGTCTTTCACTTTGGCAGAAGTATTGTGTTTATAACAAGTAACCTGACATTTCACAATGGGCTTGGCATTACCCTGCACCTATTTATTGCTACTATCTGATATAAAGTATTACTACTTTTAATTCTACTAATATTTCTAATGTTAGTAGAATTGTATTGTCCTTTTCATTTGCAGGTTAATGGAATACCTATAGAGCAAACATCGAAGACGCCTTCCGTTGTATCAGCGTCGCAAGCCGCGCAGACAACGGCTTTTACAACTGTCACAATCATTTCAACCGTTTCTTCGTCGTCGCATCCGACGGTGAACACAAATCGCGAAGATACAGTCTCCAAGGACACCATCAGCCCTAGAGACGAAACGGAGTCCCCGGTCAAGTCTAGGCACCCGCGGGCGGGTTGGAAGAGGCGGTCCAGCACAAACGCGCTGGAGCTGCGTGTCCTGCCCGATTTCTTCGTCAAGGGTAAAATACTGGTGACCTGTGTGGCTAGCGTGCACACGATATACTCCGCGAAGACAGAGCTGGAACTCCACGAGGAGAAGCCGCAGATAGCGTCTGTGCTCGGTACTCGGGATACAGCTTCAGGTAGGGAAATTCATATCTTTATGACCTCGTTTTACTAGGTAGCCGAAATCGAGCATCAAATTGAACAAACCATAGAATATTTTATTGAGCTATAATAAATGAGTTAATATTTTACTAGTTTCGCTAGTGCAAGCGTAATATTATAAGTTAAATATATCTGCGCTATTAAATAGACAATAGAATGGAATATTTCCATTAGAATATTTTTTTATTTCCCCTATTGCCTAAAACAGATAATTGGTTAGAAACCCCATTAACCAGTTTAGTGATGTTATGCCAAATAAGCGCAGAGCACGCTTATAGAATGGGATAGACTGATAAGAGAAAGCGTGAAAGAGCATTTGAGCATTTGAAATTTGAGAATTATACAGCTTTACAATACTATAATAATAATAATAAAAAACAATAAAATGCTCATTGACGAAAAGGTTTTCGGTAGATTGAAGACCAATCACTTGGTTCAAAAACCTAACCAGTTTAACAAAAATAGGAGCAGCCGCGTATATGTTTTAGAAGGCGTATATGTGATGTGTATGATAGAAAAGTGAGGGATGGTGTTCGTGGTCATGGGTGTGAGTGTATGTAAATCTCTTAATCTTGATCCTTGAGCTAACCTTGAGCTGTTGACCTTATTAATCACTAACTTCCAGAATAGATATGCAAATGAAAAATAATATATATAACCTAACAATCTAATGTGAACGGATTAATTTCCGCATTTTCTAGTGATTATCCATTATATTCTTTCATTGACTAATTTATACGTGTACACTCACATATACCCTAATTTTATATATCCGCATTTACTCGTAACATTTCCTTATTTATTATTACAAAATATATTTTTTGCTGTCATATACATTACTTTTATTCTCGTCACAAATGTGTGTAATAAATGGCCATTATTTAGTTTTTATATTTTATACCCCATAGTTAATTAACCTTTTAATGAATAAAATAAATTAATATTCTTTTAGCTATGTAATACTTGCTAATATTTTTTTCCAGGAGAGGCGACCTCGTTTGCGCCGAGCCAATCGGTGTTGCCCTCGACTCTTATGGTGTATGTAATATTTTTACTATCGTAATCGCTTGGGACTATGGCTAAGGCTTAGGACTGTGCCAAAGTGAAATTCTTACTAACGAGAGAAATAAAGCTACGTTAAAAATAAAAAAAGTATTTGTAAGAGTTTTCATATAGGATGACTTTTACGATATAAATAATTAATAGCTGTGATTATCATTATGAATATTTTATACAAAAAGTAGTGTGTTACAAATTTGTATTCGTCTGGTCAAAATGTAAATAATTTTATTATGTAGTTATGTAAGTATAAATTTGATTAGAATACGGTTAAACCGCATGATTGTTTGATTTTAATTATATTTTTTTTTTAATTTAACGTTTAGAAATGAGCTCGGTTGTTACCTATTTACTTAAAGAATCGAATGTAAATAAAAATAATATGTATTTGAACTGCATGTTTCACAAATTATTTAAATATAGAGTTATCTTTAAAATGCATTGTTTTAATAACATTCGTGGTTTAGGTCAAATATGTTTTCATCGAATAAACATAATTTGAGTTTTTCACAGCAGATCTAAATAAAGAACTTAATTTTAAACAGTTTAGTTACCTACTGTTTATTCAAATTGTTAGAATCTGACGCAATTTACCGACTAAAATAAACTCGAACTGAAGTACTTGAGTTTGTGAAATAAAGCACTTGAACTGAAAATGGTTTTGGCTGTCACTGTGAAAAGTGAAAACTAGATATCCTAGATTCATCTGTCCCAAATGAAATTGTACATCTTTACAGATCCTAATAACTTAGGACATGTAAAAACACTGCCTTAAAATCACAGCATAATTCTGGTGGATCACGAAAGATGGATCCATTTGTCCAAGCATTGGAAAATTCGAGGCATAGGCTGACCACACAAGAGCACTAAGGCACTAAGGCACTACCACTAAGGCAGACTGGAAAGCTAATATTTTCAAGCTAAACAAACGAATACGAAAAAATAAATACAAGACAGTATTTACTTATTGATTCATACTGGCATAAGAAGAAATCACATCAAGAAATGATATAACACTGAAAAAAGATAAATTATTATCATATAGACAAATAAAACACCGGTCATTTATTGTTGCTTTGAAGTTACACGAAGTATCATCTAGAAGTTTTCAATAGTATTTTAATACGCGAAATAATCCAATTTCTTATAATTTAAAAGTTATATAAAAATTTAAGCATCATAGAAATTGAAACTATCAAAATAAATAATTATTTTGTGGTCACGAAATAAATTTGAAATGCATTTCGTAGTCGGTACTTTAGATATATTATTTTACAACAATACAGCTTTATAAATTAATACAAAAACATATTTTTTGTTCGTTCAGTATTAGTTTAAATTTTGATTAATTTAAGCCTCATTTTTTTGTATTCGGTTATCTTAAATTTCATTAGACTATTTGATAAAATATATTAATTTTATATTTTCTATGATTACCGAACTTTTTTTATTGGATAGTGCTGAAATAGATGGTCATTATTTCAGGTTAAAGGCTACGTAATCATAATTGAGAAACCTTATGTGTGCAGTACTTATTGAACAAAGTGGTAATAAAAATATATTCAAAATACACGCACAATATACATCATTATATAATACATATCTATATTAGCCAATTCGTAGGTACGTAGTTGCTCTCACTCCGTCCTACCCCCAATTCACGCGAGCATAGCGGCCGACCGACCAGTCAAGCTCGAATTGCATCGAGACGCCATTGACAACCGATTCGTGCCGCGTGTTAGTTCGTACTTTTTTATTCGTATAAATGAAACGAGGCCTCGGAGATAAAGATGTTTTGTGCGAGTGCTCTAACCCTGGAGCAGGAGCGCCCACAGCCGTCCCGTCAGGCACCAGCAGCACTCCGACAACCTTCACGCTCGCTACCTTCGAGGTAAGTCGCTTTTGCTTAGCGTGTCCCGTCGATCCTGGACAGCGATACACAATAGCCTCACGTTGGGTGCCAATTTATGTGACACGAATTTCTGTTACATAGTTATATATATTAAATACGGCCCCACCGTAGTTTTCAACTACAGAATACCTTATTTACTTCCTAAGTAAAGCATCAGCGGAAGCAAATAAAAAAAACTCAGGACCGTGGTAAAAATATCTTGTTTGCCTAAACAATATTATTTATTTCCAAATATGCACCACGAGTTGAAAATGTTATCGATAAATTTTAAAGATCGAATTTATCCTTGTAAGGGTAGATCCTAAAATGCAATTAATAAGTTAATACAGATAATATAAAACAAACAAAAAAGTTATGGCTTCTACTCATTGGCAGATCGAGTTCTCAAGAACTAATGATACATAATGTTCTTATATTGTATGATTCTGTCTGTGATACATATACACAATGTGGATCAATTAAAAAAAAGCATATCGTAATATATATATAACATAAAATCATGTATAAAAATATATTGATTCTTCTGCGCGGTCAGTAGATAGATATATTCTAATATACCATCTAAAAAAGGAAAAGATTCGGAACAGATCCCTAGTGGTTGGAATATCAAATACTTATAAAGATTTTATTGGTACAATTAAGGACTTATGAAATAATATAACGTGATTGTAAAATCTGCTATGTATAGACTTACATAAATTAAATTGAATTGGATCGAATAGATTTACAAAATCGAAATAAAATGAGCACAAAACATAACAAATCAATAGTTTTCCGTTTCCATCCGGAGAACGGGTTCGCAGGTTAAACGAATCCTAAGATTACTTATAATAAGTTATTTATCATCCATCATAGCAATAATTATATTTGTCATCGAAACGAAACACAAAAGTTTATCTCGGAAACAAAATAACTATCTCCTGTCATTTTATTTCGTTTTTCGTATAACTAATCTATCTAACGAGACCTATCTTTTCAATTTTTAAAGTGTATAACCCAATTTTATGCACTCGTATGTGCACATTTTTTTCTGTTATATTATTGCAGGGAACTGACTAAAATCTGCGTAAAAAACGTTTCCTTATACAATACTAATTACAATTAAATTTAATAATAAAAAAGTCACTAACATAATACTTATTTTTCCAGGGATTTGCGATTTTATTTATGTCGCCACCATGCCGATAATCTCATTCACATAATTATGCGTAGAGAAGTATGGTCTTCAACAGTAACATACATATTATGTTGGCTTAGTTGAAAATCTCAAAACTTTACTATACGAGTTTGTACCAACATGGACTCGATACGTGAAACTATGTTGCGGTGCAAAGAAACTTCGCTCTAAGCGATGTGTTTATTATAATTATAGTTTCCCTATAAGTTTGACGGGTGCGTTGTATAAAATTATCGTACTATGTACCATATTGAACAGTAAATAATTTCGCTTTAAGCCCTCTACTGCCTCGGGACAGACAAGATATATAATTATATGTATAGCTAGTCATGAATAGACTACCTACAAATTTACTTGCAGCGTGTGTGAAACATCTATTATTTATTTATTTTTCACATCCACATGACTAAGCAATGGTTTCATAGAAATAATATAATACAATAATGAACACATACAATCTCAATTATTTAGATCTATAAATTAATAGTCTATAAATTGTGGCAATAGGCTAATATCTATCACTTATTTTTACTTACTTATCATCTATTTTCTTTCGAGACAGATAATACATCAATAATTGTATAATTTTAATGAATTGCTGTGGTAATCGCCTGATAAAGTCGACCTAGCAACGGATTTGGTCCATAGGTACAATAAATAAATTATCGAAAAGTGGCATTTGCGTCAGAGGTGACGTCAATCAAAACTACACCACCATCGGAACACGGTAGACAACACCATTGCAGGTGCCAGGCGCCCCCCCCCCTCCTCGTCTCTCCCTCGGCGACAGACACCTGGCTTTTTAACCCAGGTAAACCTCAGTGCTCAAGTCTTCATTGCCCACCATGAGAAGATCCTAAAATGTCCCAACTTTATACCCAAGAAGAGCAGAAGATGTCCCTTTAACAAGCGCCTGACACCAAGCCTCTATTAAGCACGGGCACCCCAAGATTCTCCGTATAAAGCGCCATCTGGAAAAGTAATCGGGAATCTACTGGAATAAATCAATTACCTAATAAATTCTACACTAATAATATCGTTAAGATTTTCAATCTTTATTTGTCAAAAGATTAGAAAAAGGTAGGCATGCTCTTTTTTAGAGGTATTAGGGGGGAATTGATGAACGTGACGCAGCATGACGGGGTTATTTTGTGCTAGCGCGACCTCATTCAATCTAAGTTAGTTTACCTTAACTCCTAATTACAAAGGTACTCGATGACTAGATGTTGCTGAAATAGAAATATACCCAGTACTAATCTTTGATGAACTATATAAAAATGCAACTGGATTACAATTAAAAAATAATAACATACCAAGACACGTTTATTTAGATCGCAGGACGCCGGTTTAAATCCAGCGTTGTTTTATTAAAATGCATTTTTAACTGCTACCAGTGTGAAACATTATTGTATCAATCATATTTCGTTATTTCATAAAGTTGAATCCTTAGCTGAAAGAAGGGCTAAAGTTGATGCTGTATATGCATACAAAATAATGTCAGGTGACTCTCTGCTTGAGCTAATGCGTCTCAGGGTACCTTCAGGTGTGACAAGATCAAACGACTTGCTAGACATCCCACGTCGTGGAAGCAATTATGGGCAGAATGAACCCATTTATAGACTGTGTTTAACCCTCAAGTTAAAATACCCAAAAATTGATATATTTAATAATAACCTAGTGTCGTTCAAAAATCTTATCAAACCCCAAACGTTAACATGAGATTTCCCTTTACTTTCCCTCCCCCTCTCGTCATCACTCTTGCATTTTTTAGGTTAAACACTAATTTCATACTCACTCTGTGGATGTATTTAATTGGTTTTATTTTATTATATCGCCTGTATATGATTTCTTTTATATAACTGACTTATTTCCCAAATAAAGATAAATATATAAATAAATCGTGGTAAATGGTTAAGGTGTTGTACCATTGACCCAAAGGTCGCGGGTTCGATTCCGCACATGGTCATACCATTTTTAACGCTTCATTACCACCATCTCTCCTGACTCTAGCACAGGCACATTTGGCCTAGTTGAGTAGCACCTAAAATAATTGTATATGACCTAGGTCATAGCAATTAAATAAATAAATAAATATTATTAAAAGGAATATAGGAATTATAATTAAACATAATATTTTTAGTTGACTTACGGACGATATTGAAAATAATGTTAATGTTAAAAAAGCCAAATTAAAAATTATCAGTTCGCGTGTATTTCAGTATTTCAGCCTGATGCGAAAGTTGCATTAGTTCATGCATTTTCTTACGGTTAGCGAACACTACATAACGCATTTATACATAAGGCCGTTTGATATTTTTATTGGTTTAATTAAATAAAAATATTATATCTTTAATATTGCAATGGCTAGCATAATGTTTAGTTGGTGACGAATCATTTTATTGTATAGGACCTACCTCCATTAATTAACAAAAAAGAAACAGGTGGCTATGGAGGATTAGTAATGTTATTTCGTATGGACAAGAAAATCATCCCAGTGTTTTGAACTCCTCCTGAGGGACCAGTGCGACACACCCGAACTAAATCCTGGAACGGACCGTTTCAGTCGGTTTCTCGGCCTAAGTTCGTATGAGATAGTTCTTTCTTTCCGGCGCGGCGTCTATCAGTTCTTCTTAAATACTTTTTACTAGATATGAAAAAAATATTACTGAATATCGTTTTATCCCCTAATTATCCAGGCTTCTATAAAATTAAAATGTTACAATTTTATTTTGTCTAAAAGTTAAGAGCATACATTTTATTAAAAGTTTAGATGTTAAGTACACAATTTTAGGAAGTTAATTTATATCGTTAGGTAACTAAAAATTCCATTCCTAAAATGACAGTTAACAATGGACAAAGAAGTTGGAGAGAGAAGTCGTATCTAGCTTGGTTAGGTTAGATGCTAAAGCATACAACTTATTAACGAGAATGCCTATAATATCCTGTAGCTATCATATAATATCAACTGCTTCTACAGGATATTATAGGGGTCGATTTATATCGATAACTAAACCGGTCTCACGAAAAAAATATATATTTTCGAAAAATTATTATATTATAAAAAAAGTTTTGCTTTTCTTCGAAGTCTTAAAACGATTTCCATTTAATTTTGAAGTCGTTTCACTAATAATTGAGAAACATTTTTCCAATTTTTTTGCTAATTAATGTTTAATTATTAATGAAACACACAAAATGGAGTGCCGTAAATTAGCACTTTTTATAGTTAACTGAATTCAAGAATCGAAAAAATCAAATCACAGAAGCGTATATAGTTGATTCCATAAAGATCTAAATTCAAGTTTTTGGAACACCATTGATTCTGTTTCTCATGATTTATTTATCAACGAGAAGTTGTTTCATCATTTAAAACAAAAAGCTTTGAAAAATTTTAAAGTGGTATTAAAAAAAAAATCTCACTAAGTATTATATTTTAGTGGAGTCGTAGAGAATTGAGCGTTCAAATTATGTCTTATCAGCTGCGGTCGTTTCGTTTAGTCGATTATAACTGGCGAATTTTTATTATCGAAATCGATCGCTCGCAAATTATGACGACACCTCACGTTTGTCCAACATCGCCTACGTAGGTGCATAGGTGTATATATAGGTATGCCTTGCAGGTAGGTAGGAAGGTATGGTTTTGTTTAAAACACCTTTTGACTGTTGAATTTATGTTCAAGTCATGGTGCAAGTTTTTTAAGTACAACTTCTTTACACAATTTTTGCAGTGTAAGGCCACTAATTGCGATAATTGCCTAATTGCGACGCGATCATTCGGCTAAGCTCGGGAGGACGCTCGAAATGCGACACGCTCATCCTGCTAAACTCGAGAGGGCGCTGGGAATGCGACGCGTTGTTCGGTTAAAGTCTGCCGCTCAGCTGTCACGTTATTTATTATCATATATAAATAGGCTTACGAAAACATAAGCCAGTAGAGTATATTTTTAAAATAAAAAGTAGTACTTTATTATGATAAATATTAAGCTTCTACCTATATACTGTGCAAATATATTAAACTTCCCTATATAAGTTTTACTTCTAACGCAATGGTGTACACTCGTGTACTTGTGTGAGAATGTTGCATCCTTTTCATCACCGAGGGCATCTCTTTCTAGGCAGTCGTTGATCGAATAGAAAGATGTATTGACCACGCCCCACATGCCAAGAACCTTGCGGGAAGAGTTCTCTTAAGGCGCCGTCGTACATGACTTCAAAATTGCTGCAATATATACTCACTATGTCGGAGATAATAGCGAGAAACTGATTCCTTGCGTTATTAAGGGACGCCATTTTAACGGTAATTTGTAACTGTCTTTCCGGTTATAATTTTGGTGTTTGGGTATTTCGATAGCTTCACGTACCTACAATTCGTGGGTTGTGTAATGACATGTTATGTTTTATTTTAGTAAACGTTATCTGAATGAATTTGCAAATGGAAAAATATGCAAGACGCCCAATCACTGAAGAGAATTTGTAAAATGTCCTCATTAAGAGCATTTATTCCCTTGATTTCACCGCAAAAGGCGAAGCGAACTCCCGAAGGCCCAATAATTTATTTTAATATCCCTTTCTAAATTCTTTCGACGGTCGACTCCATTGTTCCGTCGCCATTCGCCTTGCGTCTCCCTCTATCCCTCTGTTCCTCTCTCTCTACATTATGTTATCGCCGCTGACGACAAGACGGTGAAATATTAACTTCTCTTACTAGCTACTAAAGAACTTCTATTTTAATGAATAATCGTTTCCAGTATCATAGGGTACATTTTTATGAAATATTATACCATAAGGGCCATATTATATACATCTGGAACGCCCAGACCAAAGATCTTTTAAATGATATAGCTACGGCATGTCATTCAAATCGTTCTTGTGAAAACCCGACACCGGTAGATTAACCCCGCCGTTCCGCGCACCGCAACACTCCGCCGTGCTGGATAGAGACTTATCGCAATGACATATGCGAGCAAGCGAGACGTATGATACGCGAGGAGTGTACTCGGCGCAGAGTGGCGTACTTGGGCGTGGTGCGTTAGTTATGTTTTAAAAGATCGTTGTCCCAGACCCAAATCAGACCCAAAATGTATGTTAAAAGAAAATAAAGAGTGAAAATGTTATAGAATTATAAATTTATGCTTCATATTAATATTTTTAGTCGGCGTGTACTCACTCGTATATCCACGTTATTGAACACATGCACGCTTGTAAAACTATCCGACGACCCTTTACCTTGAGCGAAAATGTTTTGAGGCTAGAGTTATCGCCAATAGTGGCGGAAGGGACCAGATGACTTTAGCGCCGCATCATAAATTTATCGTACTATAACTTGGGGTCGTTTAAACTTAATACGATAACTTTATGGGATAACGGTACATCTGCGAGAAGGACGCTTCGCGAGCATATTGGGATTATGGAACATAACATCCGAATATTGAAAGTTGGCGGAGGAAATTGAAAAGGGTATTTTATTGTTTTAATTAATTGGGTTTTATTATAGTATAACTTGGGTTGTTGGGATGAGATGTTAATCTCAGTTTCTGTTGTTGATTCGAGGCCGTTCTAAATTTGCTTTGGTAGAGTCAGGAGAGATGATAATAATTAAGCTTTAAACATGGTATGATTAATAAACGTACTCATTTAAAATGAGAATAAAATAAAAAAAAATAAAGAAATTTTCAAAGAAAATTTAATTTAAACAAGATAATGAAAAAAACAAACCAAATATATCAAAATACTGTTTTAAATTAATATTTTAAGCAACCGAACATGGATTTAATTTATATGTCATAGACTTCAGTGAAAAAAAATTAAAAGATGAGTCTTTTAATAGATTCGTCGTCAACCCAGCGGTTGTGCAATTCGATTTCGTGCATAGTTTTTACCTCCGCCATCTTCACTGATTTAATAAATTTAAAAAACAGGTCATTCATGGCCATGGCGTTAGTCATAGCATTATTATTACAATAAAATAAACAAATACAAAACATAATACATACAAATAAATAGGGCATAATATTATCTATATATTACATACAATATACATTTATTAAATATATAATTCTAATAATTATGTTACCTATAATTTATAGACTAAATATACAGAAGCAACTAAACATATAGAAAATATATAAAATTACTTATAATAGTCCATATTATGTTAACTTTTCTATGGCAACACACTGCTCACCATCTTTTCAGATTCGTCTCTGCCATTTGCGAGAAGCCATTTGGTGAAGCTTTTTGCAAGACTGAATTTAGACTGTGCTTTTTTAATCTGCTCGTCTGCGCTGTTGAGAAGTTTAGGTCCAAGGAAATTGAGATGCCTTTGCCCAAAAGTGGTATTAATTTTTGGCAGTATCATATTTCCTCGTAGCCTTGATCGAGTTACAATAATTGAAGGAATTATTAATATTATTTGTCGAAGGAATTATTATTTAGGGGTTGTTGCTTATAGAGCCGTTGATTAAAGATGGCAATTTTAATAAAGATTTGTCAGATACCAAGGACTTTATAGTTAGAAAATAAGACATCGGAACTATAACGAAAAGGTTTTCGATTTATAACTCGGAGAACTGCTTTTTGACATTTTATTAGGGGGTTTAAGTACTGTACGAGAAGCGCCTCCCCAAACCAAAGCGATGTTTTTCACCCTGCTCGTGAAAAACATCTCTAAAACTAACAAGGAACAGTGAGAAAACGGTAAAAGGCAGGTGAACCATCATCGCACAGCAAGGGTTTGTCTTCTGTTTTCCTGTTAATTGCCGTTTATTCTCAGCTGTCAACCTTCCCGTTCATCAAAACCTACAGTCTTCTTCCCTAACGTAGAACCGTACAATCTGCTGCAATAAAAAAGGGGGCAAATATTTTTGAATGCTTTAAATCTTTCTAAAAGTTCTTTAAACACTCGTCAAAAAAAAAACAATCAAAATATTTTAGTTTAAAGAGAGCTTTCTCCAACTGTGGTATCAACCAATATTACAAATTTTGTGAGTGTCTCTTCAGTGGCAGATGGACGAACGCACTAAAAATATGACGTTAGCCATAAATTACTTTTAATGCAAGATTGATGAAATCCGCCTCCAGTTAATAAAGGTCTAAATTAGCAAATTGATATTTATACACAATTTTACATTTCAGAATATAGTTTTTTTTTTTAATTACTTTAAAATAAAGAATAACATAAAAACAATATATTGTTTTAACACAATGGCATTTTTATTTGCGATTAGATTTTTTAAAATATGATAAAGTATCATCGTTGATTGAGTTCGTTTTAATTACATTTAAATCTCAAGTTTGATGTAAATAGGTAATTAGTTAGTTATACAAATGTGTTAGGGTGGGTATCATTTATGATGGAACTGTTAGGTAATCAATATTCCTCAAAATAACGCTGACATAAATAGGAAAATCGGGTACACCGCCCCCCTCCAAAGTGTCTAATTTTGTAAAGCGAATAAAGGCTGACAGCTTAATCCATAAACCAACTTAATCTATCGGTACATTATTCAAAACAGCTAATTAGTGACTTTCCAGGCATCCGAAAATGAGATATTATCCTTCTTCCCATTAACGCACTCTTTACCTCTACCCCTCCCCCTTTTCCCCTCTTTAAACCTTCTAAATATAATATAGCCTTAAGACAAAGCGGAAGGATGGTCTAATGCCAGGTAAAATAGTTAATTATGAAGATTTGCCTGTCCACAGGAAAGTAATGAAAAATTAAGTGAACCATAGACTGTACAATGAAATACCCAAATTCCAATTATTTATTCAAAATTATTATTCAGCCAATGGCCTAATTAAATATTAAATAATAATACACATATCAGATTTAGAATATATATAAAAAAAATAACAAAAAAAAAAAACACACTTCTCAATACCCACAGCATATTGGCCGGCTGCACTCGCCAAATGAAATTCGTGCCGTTTCGTTCGTGGTCGCGCATTTTGACAGCAATGCATTTATTCACAAAATATTTTAATTATATTTAAAAATATCGCACTAGAAAAAGTCAATAGTTTTAGATAGAAAGTTGTTCCGACGTTATTTAAATTCAATATTCTATCATATTAATATTTATTCTATAAATGTTTATTATATATTGCAAAATTACCATTCTCCAAGTTCCCCAGTTTTTGTTACTGGCAACTCTTGGCATTATCACAGCTGTCGGTAAGTGTCAGTTGAATAAGAAATGCAAGAGGGTATACCCGTGCCTCTGCGCTCCGTGATCGCGCGTGCGAAACAACGTCTTTTCGCCGCGAACATTCCTGCAATTCGTGACATCTCGTCACATCGTTCACCGAGCTCGTGAAATCAACTCAAACCTTAAGGAAGCAGTGAGAAAAATAGGCTAAGGCAAGCGAACCACAGACGGCTTTTGTTTTCTTGTTGATTGCAATCCAATCCATCAAAATCTACAGTCCGCTCCCCCTAACCCATGTACAACCGTACAGAAGTTTAGTCATCAATTACTCCAGATTGACTCCACGGACTCCAGATAAACTCCAGATAGACTCCATGGACTCCAGATAGACGGATAGACTCCAGATAGAAGTTACGACGATGAAATAAAATATTAATAATATGCAAGTAAATATAGAAATTGTGAAAAGGGGAAGATAGATGAACATAGGGATGGAAGAGTTGATGCTGACTACAATAAGAAGATAATGCTGAGAAAGGTGATGAAAACTAGTTTGTGGCTGCTAAATTCTACATCACTTTTATATATCCTATTCCGTTCTTTAATGTTCTACGAGTATATTATTTCAATAAAGATTTAAACCACATCCGCACAAGATTATTCAATATTCGTAACCTATATTAACATAATTAAACGCGACCCCGGCATTAGGCCCTTTAGTGAACACGATGAGAATTATGGGGGTTATAGCTTCAATGAACGGGTCATTAGAATCAATCAATGATTGGGAGCGTTCCGCGACGGGCAGTGCAGAGATTTATAAAAGTGGATATTATGATTGTTTTATACTTACTAGTTTACATTGGCGGCTTTATGCATAGTCGTTCCGTTAAAATCCCACCAACTGCCCACGAGCTAGCAGCCTCTTATAATTGATTGAATATGGTTATCGTTCTTCTGGCCACTAAAATGACATTTCGTCTAGCAACAAACGAGAAAAATAATTACATTTATTACGCCTCATCACGCGTCGAATTTTTGTTGTTTTTACATGTCTAAATTAACACGATCACCAGTAACTTTAGACAATATTTAATAATTACAAAACGAACTTAATTACTTACCTACTTAAATTTACAAAAAAAAACTTTTTTAAAATAGGCTAGACGGCTAGAACATTACGAATTACATAAACGTGTGTTCAGAAAACTTTAAGCCGAAGATTTAATCCTAGGCCGCTTTTTCTCAGCGGATTACGAAAATATCTATCCTAACAAGTATGAGACTGTCGCTTACGTCAGCCCAGTTTTACCGTTTACCACGCGACTCCAATAGTTTTTTGACTAGTTATTATGAACTCGAATGTACAAGTTTAAATTAAAAAAAAAAATAAAATATTTAGTTGTGTCAATTCGTAGTAGCGTCAGCCGCGAGGTTTTTTAACGGAGATATGGTTTCCCATTAGAGAAATACTCTCTTTGGTCGTGAGAAGTCGCAATTATTTATATTTACCAAACCGTGACGCAGCTGGGATTTAATCATTCCGCAGTAAATTTGCGCCGCTCAAACAAACCTCAAAGGCTTTTCTTACTGCATACAGAGCAGAACGTTTGCTGTGGAGTCGGATGCATTCTTGCGTCTGTTCTTTTGGGCGCGTGATGGGCGGCTCTGGAGACACGCCACCATATAACAGCACTCTACTCTACCACAACTACGATTTGCTTTGACGGACGCATACATAATGGATGCAGCCGTCAGTATTCACTGTGTTTCTGTGGGTTCCTTAGGTAAATTTACGGAATCCTTTTAAATTCGCTAAAATTCGAACCGTTTCGAATGTGTAAATTGCTATATCGGAATATAGCAATTTCGCTCTACACAAGGAACTCTTCGCATAAATATTGATTTCATAACGGAATTAAAATTTGTATCGTTATTTTAAAGACCTTGATAAACCTTTACCGCTTTTTTGCCGCTTTCTTTGCCTGCGTGTGTAACACCTATAAACACATTCATTGGCGTTATATAGATCAAAATGCCAACGAAATCGTTTTCATATAAACTTTTCGTTGGCAGATAGTCCGCACAGAAGTCAGATTAAACAGATAAGTTTACAGTTTAGATGATCTTTGTAATTCGTAAACGGCGCTCATATACTTCATTGATTTATAATTTAAAATTAACGGAATATATCATCTGTCAATAAAATTATGAAACTGTGCGCTTTTTTCAGTAAACTACTATGTTTGACATTTGCGTCGTATTTTAGAAACAGGAGAGTGGTCGTCAAATTCTTCTTAGGAGTTGAGAAAATAAAAAACCACCAAATTATTATCATAATCAATTAATGTGTATTATTGTAAATTTAAGTAGTGCTAAGTCCTGGATTTAAAAATTCAGTCAGTTGTACACGAGGAATGTTTTTTGATTATACGCAGATTGGCCTTTTGTATTGTATTCATTGAAGCGTACATTGTATTTATTCCTTCGGGGCCGTCGCTTAGCGCCCTGACGATAATCATCTTTTGCGTTTTGCTTCGCCTTCGACGCTTTTCAATTGACAATTTATAAAAACTTTTCCCATCCGGCATGGAGTTGGCAAATCCGGAAATTAATTTGCGTTCGCTCTTCTGGGAAACTTGTCAATTCCGTCGGATCGGAAAACTCATTTGACGGAGACGACATAAAGGAGACATTGTTGTGCGAACTTTATGCGCGCACTGAAATCATTGATAGATTTAATAAGTGACAGACGCGCGCCGCGCGCCGGCAAGGTCGGCGGAGAAAACCAAGTATATTTTCATAAAATACCATTAAAACTTTTACCTAATTCTCATGGCCCTTCTCCATGGAACGTTAGTAACATTGCTCATAAATATGAAAATTGCTTTTTACATTGTAACTCTTCTCTAAAACCACCAAATGTATTTTATGTGGTTATTACTTCAACAAGGTTATATGATAAAGGTAATGCAATAAAGTCATAACAATACTTATGTATTAGAAATAAGATATCCTAACCCTCGATTTTTCTATAAATAAAATATTCGACGGCTATTTGGCAACCATTTTAATATCGACCAGTAACTACTATAGTATAATGAAGATGATATGTGTCAAGTCAAGGAAAAGGTGCTTTCTTGTAATATTCTTTAGTAAAATGTATCACACTATTAAAATACGTTGTCAATAAGTCGTTAGATAAAAAAAATGGTAAGTACAGCTTTGTGAATAATAATGTAAAATGGTATGACATCATTTGTGTAAAGTGGCCATAGTGTGAGTATGGTAATTGCATAGCTAAAATACGGCGATGAAAATCAAATTTAGGACGCAATACAGCTCGAACTTAACTCGAACAAAAAAAAAGAATTGACCCAGACATCTGGCAACAATGAGCCAGAAGAGGGGAGAAATACGCATTTGTCACTACAAAGAATCCGAAGAAGAATAGAAGAGGCAGACCTTCTATGGACCAACGAAGAATGTTCTGCTTTAAATTACCACCCTTCTCTTAATACAAGAAAGATGGCACGCACGCAAAGTACGCACATTTTGTTCTTCATTACGAAGTATTTGACGTTAGAAACGCACAATCAGTAGGAAATATGCAATGTTTTGAAACCATGCATTAAAGGGACTCTATTCATTGTCCACGAAGTTCCAAGACGTCGCTAGCATACGAAGCCCTCCCATATTTGTCTCCTCAAAACCCTTTTTGCCCCATCGCCATTGTTCGAAAAAAAGAAACCATATTGGTAATTCGTCAATTCATTTATAGGCGTAATTCTTAGAGCTTAAGTGTTTTAATCAGCATGATTTCAAGTTTACATTTTTATTTAACCGTTTTTATCAATACGGCATTTAATTTAAAAATAAAATCTTTTATTTTGCAATGATACGCCTTTTTATAATTCCTTTGAGCGGCCAGTAAATTAGTAGAGATGAGGATTTTCCTCCCCCTTTCAGAGTATTCAAAATAGTTTTCCTTAAACTATAAAGCTTGCATATTTTTCTCATTCGTAACATAATGCAGTCGGCAGCGTTCATACGATTCCCGTTTGTCACTAAAATGTGTATAAAGCCGTCATGTGAAAACTCATAACTGTATCTGCCGTTTGTATGTAAAATATTCAGTATGGTGACGTGTCGCCACTTACCTTAACGTACTTTAATTGCAGACACTCTGTCGAGGCCTGGTTTAGTTCGTGAAACGCTCACTGCCTACAACCTACGCTATTCACAATTCTAAGCGCCGCTTTCGAGGACTTACTACGAAAACAATTTCTCAACACGACTACCACACCTACCACTAGCAAAACTATTCATCACAATATATCCATTTTGATATTTAGTCAACACTTTTTTTATTATCAGATATTACTTAAGCTATAAAGTATACAGGTTTCATTTCGACCGAGTTTTCTTACCACCATTAGATTTCTTTTTTTTTAGCTACCAAAAAATATAGTTAGATATTGTTACTTTATGAGGTAGCTACTAAATAAATAAATTCTACCATTTTTATAGAAAAAACTCACAAGAAGCGTTAAGTTAAAAACCTTCAAATAATTCAAAGAGTAATGAAGAAAATAATACTTCTCGACCGGAAAAATAATTAATTTATTAGACAAACAAAGTTTCGGGATATCGTTGAAACAAAAGTAACACTGAAATGAAACTGGGCAGGGTGGCGTATTTGAAGAATAGCGAAATAACGATGTACCAAAAAAGTCTTGTAATGGCGCCCTAAAACCACACAAATACGAATACGTTGGGTTGACATCAAACGCTTCGCGGGCCGCCACTAGATGGCAAGAGCGCAAAACCGCGAAATGGGAAAATGTCTAGAGTGAGTATCCCCTGCAGTGAGCAGGTACAGGCTGATGTTGATAGTACAAGTTAGCAAAAAGTGAGTGATATTCTATAGGATGTTTAAATGATAAAATAAGATTCAGATTAAATGATAAAATAAGTATCAAAGTTCGCTTTACTTACCATTACAAGTACCGAACATTTTAAAATATATAATAATAAAACTTTCCTTCTTTCATCGTCGAGTGTAACATATACAAATGTAGTTTTGTCTGAAGTAAGATACGCGCAACCTAATGCATAGTCGCGTTAGGCTAACTTACAAAAAAAGACTGGGTTCGCACAATCAGGGTTCTTTACCAGAATTTTTGAGCAACTAAAAGACGAAAAAAGTAGCCGTTTTCCTGTTATCCATGATTTAGTACCTATTAACTCCGATAATATCGGATTTTTATCCTTAGAAAGATTAGGGATATTTTAAACATGTTGAGCTTATATTTATTTTAAAAAAAATTACCAAAAATTCCAAAAAAAAAATTTTTTAATCTTTAAAAGTAGCCCTTTTAAAGGATATACAATATACATTTTTTAAAGACGATTTGCCGCTATTAAAAAACAAATATATATGTCAAATAACTTTACAACTCAATTATATAAATAATACGCACACAAATCATGTGCTTTAATTTTACACTTTTACATATCCATTATTTTTATTTTCATCAACTTCATACACAAATCACTCATAAACTCATCTCATTTCACCATCATCCTTCATCGTAATCACATATCCATTATTTTTATATTTTTGTTAAAATATCATCCTTTCATTATTTCATCTAATTAGATGGTTACATAATATTTGACAATATTTTACACTAAAGAGGACAGGTGAGAGTTAAAAATGCATTTTTATAAAACTCAGCGTTTGGTTTAAACCGACATCCTGCATTCTCAAGTACAGGACCTCTTTAGAACCTTTATAAATATTATTCTATCCAGCACTTTATCAAAAAATTAAAAAAATATTCAAAATTTTTCAATATTGTCAAAGATTGTGTCATTTATCTTTTCAGGCGATTTGCCGCTATTAAAAAACAATCATCAAATATATGTCAAATAACTTTACAGCTCAATTATACAATTATATAAATATTATACAAAATTTTTCAATATTGTCAAAGATTGTGTCATTTTCCTTTTGAGGTACGGAACCCTAAAATGAATATACGACAGTTAAGCAACCGAGTTATCTCATTCTAAAAAAAGTATAAATCTTACACAAAACTCATCGCTCAACGGAGATAAAGCTGACCTTCGTGTGAGAATCATTGTTGAGCAATTTGTTTGATTTTATACCAGCCTCAAACCCAACCCCTCTTATCAGGGTCGATTCAAAGCGTCTTTGTCCTTATCTATCGACGACCATGCTTGGCAAATTGCTTCGGAAGTACGAATGCCAGAACGAGTTTGTTCTGATTCGTTCGAGAGAGAAAAAAAATGTAAAAGATAAATCACTTTTATTTTAGGTTTCAAATTAAAACGCGAAATAGAAATAGGTAAAATGTTATTTCAATGTATAGGGTGATGATTTTAGAGGCGTGGTTTTCAAGAAGAGATAACACGCATATAATTTGATGTTATGGCTAAGAATTTAGTTTTATTATAAAGATAAGGGTTTGCCATTATGTTTTAAAAATGATTTCGGGTAAGTGGCCGCCGCGGCTGACTCGAACAAATTCCAGCCGAGAGGCCCAATTTTCAACCACTTTTTGCAGCAAGTTGGGCCGTATGTCAGCAATAACGCGCCGAATATTCTCTTCCAAGGCGTTAATCGTGTCCGGCTTATCTGCGTAGACAAGCGACTTCACATAACCCCACAAAAAATAGTCCAGCGGTGTTAAATCGCACGATCTTGGAGGCCACGCCACAGGCCCACGACGCGATTTTTACATTATTTTAGAGTGATTTTTTCTAAATTTGCACTATTTGCAAACGTTGTTCAGGAGTAAGTCTATTCATTATGAAATGGCAAACCAAACTGAGCATAAATCAAGTGACAGCTGTCAAAAACACCAACTACGAAAAAAGTAGTGCCAGATTGAAAACCACGCCTCTAAAAAAACATCCTATATAAACTGATCTTGATCATTTAGTTCAAAAAGTATTCAGGGAGTCCTTCGGCGACCAGAACGTCAGTGCCTACTGCACTCGGTATTGTTTGTTGTCCTCACACCTAGAGGTGTCATGTTATCACATATTATCATATCATTAGTGGGTCATATTATCTACATCGTACTTATAATTTATATTTATTTTATTGAGTGTACTTATGAGGTGTGAGTTGTATGAGTTAACACATAACCTCACATGTACTACTCAGGCAATTCCTGCATTATACTCTTTAAAGCACGACATTACCTTTCGCATCTCGCCCACAGACAACTCTAAATTCTGAAGAAAGACAAATTCGAAGCCTGATTATTCGAGTTAACATAATCCGTATACGTTTCTATCGATGCTGGGATGGGGGATGGGGGGATACAAAGAGGCAATTCTTCCAAACTTAATCCACAAGTCTAAACCTGCGAGCTATGGACAAACATCTCCCCTGACTCCAGCACAAATACATTTCGCTAAGTTGAGTAGGCCCAAAATTATTGTTAATGACCGAGGTCATAGAAGGCCATCTTGAAATCAATAAAATTTAAGATTATAGTTTGTTTCTTTTCAAGGTACTTTCCTTTCGTGAACTAGTATGGACGCTCAAAAAATATGGCGGTGTCTCTACTCGTATATTTACATAATAGTGTAAGAAAAAGCGTTTGAATAGTAACATTATGCAAAGAAACTGACGCGGCATCGACAGAACTTGGATTAAGTTGGTAGACGTGAGATAGTTGGAGTTAAGTGCCACGATTCTGTTGCTCGATATTGCCAAGATAAATACACCAATAAAAATACAAGTAGAGGTATGCACTAAAACCCCACTGAGCACAAGTCTACATACATAAACAGTTGTAAAGTTTATTGTGTTTAGCATTCTTTCAGAATCCGCTGCAAGTTTCTCATTATAACTCATAGCTCGTTCAAACAAATGCAAAAAAACATAGCAAATAAACGCAGTGTTGCAAGATTCACATATTAGGGGACATTTATACATTTCGTCACGCTTTAAAGGGAGGGGGGGGGGCAGTAATCAGTTGTAAAGTTTATTGTGTTTAGCATTCTTTCAGAATCCGCTGCAAGTTTCTCATAACAAAACAAAGACAAATGAAATAGCATGGAAACGCACTATTGCAGGTTTTTTTTTCGCATACATTTTATATGGAACGGCTTTGTATTCTGTGGAATTCTATATATTTTCAAACAGTAAGTAGCCTTCGAAGATATTCACTTTATGAGGCTGTCACATTAACTGTCATTGTGCGCGCATCGATAATTAAAATACATATGACTTTGACTTTTGTACATGTATTCAACTTTATTCATTTTGAGTATTCTTAATAAAAAAACTGAATTTAATTCAGCTAAAAAGTTAACAAAAACATTTGTTGATTCCGAGGCCGTACAAAAATCGTCCGTCAGCTTGTATAGATTAAAACATAAAGTCCCTTCCGCCCTTGCTTTCGGATGACCACTTTTTAACAACCAATATTAGACATGTGTATTAATATAATGATAGATTTTTAATGGTCTTTTTCTAGATCGGAACTAGTCTCGTTAAAAAGAAATCTGGAAAAACAGAGTAAAAATGTTTAATTCATTTTAAATCTTTTTATTGGCTTTCACAAAATAAACACCGCCGTCACAATTAATTTACTGACAAAAAAAAACTGTGTGCATTTTTAATCCGATCTCCGCTAGAGTCGTATGTTCTGAAGATCGTTAAACATGTGCCCCGCTAAGCTAGTTTACGTTTCGTTAGAGTTTATTTCGTAAGACTTACATATTCCCTATATCCTATCGAGATATTCCCTATATTCCGAGACATTGGCACTTCGGAATCATTTTATCCTGTGAAATATAATTAATTTCAATAAAATTCTAATATTCACGCAAAAGTGTATTATCACTGTCAAAAACCAATTTTTTCACCACTCAAGTCGCTCCCATACGCCAAATTTCAATAAAATAAATGAAAAACTCACTTAAAATGTTTACGGCAAATTTTCAAATGCTCAAAAGTAACTTTTTGCACCTCTTTGTTTTGGCATGGGAGCGACACTATCATTCTAAATAGTTTTCTTACCTAATCGAAATCGATTTAAATTACCTTTAATTATTAAAATTGCGGTAAACTTTATTTATATGCTTCTTTAAATATAATTTTAGTACACAGAATAAATTACATTCACTGCATTTAAACCTTTTTATAATCGGTGAACCGCGTCAATATAATATATTGACGCACTTTTATATTATAAAAGACATACCATTCGACACGGACGATTTTCAACCTTTCCTTCCTGGTATCAGACCGTTTCACGCTCTTGCGAGGGAGTACTGTGGAGGTCACAAGGCCACATGACGTCCGCGTCCAGGTTTTTGCTGATATCTACAGCCGATCGAGGATGACGTCATACGCATCACGGCTGAGGTAGAGGGTTTTCCCTCCGACGCAGACTATGAATACGGAGGTCGTCCGCTAGTACAATGCCTATTCCACCAGAGTCTCGCGCCGTCAATACCTACTCGTCTGCCTGACGTCACCCCGGTCCGCGCCCGTACATTATGGAGTCAGACATATTGGAGTTCTTATGTAATAAGTGGATCGGTAATAAACGCTTTAATAAGTCTCTAGTTATTACATTTATCCAACGAACCCCACTCACGCGATGGGTTCCGTTACAAAGTAAAGAATACTTCGTTGAAAAAGAGCGATCACGTTCACTGCATTTAGACCATTTATTTTTCGATGAACCGCGTCAATATGATTTATGCTTTAATTTGGGGAGTTTTCTGTAGACAGGAGTAGTCACATTTTTCGTGAATTGATTCAATGTTATACTGAAAGGTAGATTTCTGTGGAAAGGAGTTATCACATTAAGTGCTTTTAAACCTTTTTATTTTCCGATGAACCGCGTCTATATGTATAAGTAATGAATTCTTCTGTGAAAAAGAGTGATCACATTCGATGCATTTAAACATTTTTATTTTTCGGTGAATCACGTCAATATGTTTACGTAGAGGAGTTTTTTGTAGACAGGAGTATTCACACTCACTGCATTTAAACCTTTTTATTTTTCGGTGAACTGCGTCAATATGTTTCTGTAAATCAGTTTTCTTTAGACATGAGTATTCACATTCACTGCATTTAAACCTTTTTATTTTTAGATGAACTGCTTCAATGTGATTCTGTAAAGAAGTTTTCTGTAGACAGGAGTATTCACATTCGCTGCATTTAAACTTTTTTATTTTTCGGTGAACTGCATCAATATGATTCCGTAAAGTAGTTTTCAGTACACAGGAGTATTCACATTCACTGCATTTAAACTTTTTTAGTTTTCGATGAACTGCTTTAATGTGATACTGTAATGTAGTTTTCTGTAGACAGGAGTAATCACATTCACTGCATTTAACTGCTTTTATTTTTCGGTGAACCGCGTCAATATGACTCCGTAAAGATGTTTTCCGTGAGCAGGAGTAATCACATTCCATGCATTTAAACCTTTTTATATTTCGGTGAACAGTGTCAATATGATTTTGTAAATTAGTTTTCATTGTACAGGTGTCATCACATTCACTGCATTTAAACTTTTTTATTTTTCGATGAACTGAGTTAATATGTTTTTGTAAAGTAGACCTTCGTGCTGAGAGGTATTCACATTCGCTGCATTTAAACCTTTTTATTTTTCGGTGGACCGCGTCAATATGAATCCGTAATGTATATTTATATGCAGAAGAGTAACCACATTCACTGCATTTATATTTATTTAGTTTACTATGGTCTACGGTAAACACGCTTTTATCATTTTGTTCTGCGTTAGGAATACTTTCTATTTTAATAATTTGTCGACTTTCCACTTTAAATTCACTACATTGTTGACTTAAAATCAATTCTTCGGGGGTGCCAAAGTCTTCAGAATCAATTTCTAGTTTAACAACAGATGTAAATGATGCTTTGACATCGGGCTCTGTTGTATGCGATTGCTCGATATAACTGCAGCCTGGATTGATAGAATACTCAGAGAATGTTATATTTTCCGGTGGTTCAACTTTAATAACATTCTTAAATAAATTGTTGTCCTCCATTTTTTAGACCACTATATACCGAAAGAAATACAAACAGGTACACAAACACAGCTATGTCACAACGTATTTATTGAAAAATCATCCCACAGCAAAACAATACATGAATGTTTATTTCTGTTAAATGTCCGTAACGCGCTACCTATACATGCCCGCCTGTCACTTTTCTTTTTCTCTTCCTGATGGCAATGAATAAGTACTATGTTTGACCGACTCTTACAATACGTATTATGGCTGGTTTTCTAAGCATCCGTTTTTTAAATGTCAGATCAAATAAAAGAAAATTTGATTATACCGCTCAAAATTATAGTTTAAATTTTGCTGTTTAGTTTCGAGATTTGAAATGATATTCTTCACTGATACCGATAGTGAATTTTTTGGAGAAGCAGTTTGATGATAAAATCTGAACGTGACGTTTGAGAACGTTCAGTAATTACCAATACCAATACTATTTTACCAATTTGCTTGAGGATATCTAAAAAACGCACTAATAAAATAAAGATACATACATTAATAAAAGGTAAAAAAAAATAACAAGTAAGAATAAAATAAGGTAAGTAATAAATAAATAAATAAATAAATATTAACCGCAATCGTCTCGTGCAATATTGTAGAAATTTTTAAAACACAGAATGACAAAAAACTAGCAAAATTTTTTAGGTTAGAATTGCATTTGGCGCGCGGTTCGGCGGGACGTATCATAGACACAACTGTCAAAATTGTAGAGTTTAACGAATCGTTGTTTGCGATTAACTAACTAACTAACGAATGGACCTTTTTCTTTTATAAAACACTCGTTCGTAAATTAGGTTTACTACTCATCTAAGGTCTAACGCTTATAAAAACGGCCCTTAAAGATAATATTTCCCTAAATTCGTTATCAGATAAATTTTGTACCGTGCCTTGTCTAGTACAAACTAGGAAAACGCTCGCAAGGATACACCTATGTAGTTACTTATAAAAATGTGTAAAATATTGCCAAAAATATGTTATAACTATATTTGTTACCTCTTTTTATGAATTTGTTTTATTATATGCTTGTTCGTTGGTGGCACGTGCCGATGACTTTCTAGAGCACCTAAAGCATAGACAAATGGAGTGTGCGCCGATCAACAGTCACATTATATACATGACATAAATAAACATAGGGTGACATATCTATAATATCTATATGTATATAATATAAAATAATTGTTAATGACCTAGCTAATATAAAATCATTTAAAAAAATGTACGTACTAACTGTATGTTTTAAAATTGCCAATGGCCAACTTGAAATTAATGAACTTTAAGATTTCGTTTGCTTCCTTTCAAGGAACTTTCCTTTCACGATCTTTTCGCACTAGTATGCACGCTCACGTGATTCTTCTTTACTCGTATGTTTACATAATAGTGTATGTAAATGCGTTTAAATAGTAACATACGCGCGACACATTATGCAAAGAAACTGTCGCGGCATCGGCAGAACTTGGATTAAGTTGGTCGACTTGAGATAGTTGGAGTTAAGTGCCACGATTCTGTTGCTCGATATTGCCAAGATAAATACACCAATATAAATACAAGTAGAGGTATGCACTAAAACCCCACTGAGCACAAGTCTACATACGTAAACAGTTGTAAAGTTTATTGTGTTTAGCATTCTTTCAGAATCCGCTGCAAGTTTCTCATTATAACTCATAGCTCGTTCAAACAAACATAGCAAAGAAACGCAGTGTTGCAAGATTCACATATTAGGGGACATTTATACATTTCGTCACGCCTTAAAAGGGGGGGGGGGGGGCAGTAACAATCTCCGTGATGTCACATCTTAAATACAATTTAAAAAAAATGTGCACGACATGCGCACATTTTTCACAAATCAGTTTCATTGAATTATGAGTATGTACCTACTTACCGACTTATTATATAAAAAATCAACAAATAGTTAATTTAGAAGGATTTTAAATTTAAAAATATTATCCAGGTTGTCCCGTAAGTCCTAGTCGAAACGAACAGGTTATGGTTAGTTCAAAAGTAATTGATACTTTTGTAATTTTACAAATAACACAGACCTGGTTGTCTAAACATTTTTTTTTAATGTAGAAATAATTAGATCAATAAATGTTTCTTAATATTCTTACTAATAATATATCATTCTAATAATAATAATTTTAAACCTCGTAACTAGTCTCGTTAAAAAGAAACCTGTAAAAATAGAGTAAAAATGTCTAATTCATTTTAAATATTTTTATTGAATTTCACAAAATAAACACTGCAAAACCATTAATGTACTTATAAACTTACTGACAACAAAAAACTGCGTGTTTTGTGTGCATTTTTGATCCGATCTCCGTTAGAGTCGTATGTTCTGAAGATCGTTAAATGTGTGCCCCGCTAAGCTAGTTTACGTTTCGTTAGAGAAGAAAATTGCCAAGTTGATTTCGTTCGACTTTCCGCTGGAGATTTTCCCTATATTCCGAGACATCGGCGCTTTAGAACCTTTTTATCAAGCAAAATACAGATGAATTTTAATAAAATTCTAATATTCAGTAACTAAAACAAACAATGCAGAAATGCAGATGTTGCACCAAGTCTCAAACATTCATAATTCACCGTAATTGATTAGAATAAGCACATCGTTTTATAATTTTAATGACAGATGGCAAGGTTCTTTAAAGTTTCGTTAATCACAAACAATAATATCACTAATGGCACAAGGTCAATGCATATTATTCGATTTTACGACCCTTGAGACACTAATGAAATGTATAACTTTGTTATTACTTCTAAGCTTTTGTGAAAAATTATATGCGGTTTGGGTCTCACTTGGTTTTTAGTGCTGCCACCAAAACAGCGCCATCTGGTACCTACTTGTCTCCACTTCTTGGGCGCTTACTTAATGTAAGAGGTAGAGCTATCTAAAAATACTAACTAAATAATCATTGTCGCTCCGTTATAAATCCCTAACCAAACAAGGATAGTAGAAAGTAGAAAGGTTGGTCTACTTTTTAATGCCACCCACATAGACACATCATCCCCATGACGACGCGATAAAAAAATACAAGAAAAAATTATTCCTAAGACAAGAAACGTGGTTTTTGTTTTATCCTTTACAAAAATTCCAGCTGGTTCACTAAGTAATCAAGAGAATATTTCTCTGATGTCTAAAAATAAAATGTATTTATTTATTATGCACATGCAAAAGTAATGTCTTAAAACTAAACATACGTGATAGGTGTGGTAAATCTGAAAAACAACCTTTATTTAAAATAGATATACGTAAAATAAACACTTAATGCAATACAATAGATTATTATTAGCTTATATTAACAGAAGGTGTCTACGCAATTGCTATAATAGGTAAATATAAAAAAAACACATAAAACTAAATATATAAATTAAATATAGGACTAAGTTTATACTAAATATGTATACTCAATGATGTTAGATAATACTAATTGTTATATTATTTGCAAAATTTCGACCATTTTTTATAAGCCAAATATTGAGCAATTTCCCTAATACCTTTTTATTAAGAATCGATCGCCATTCCTCTTGTATTAAATTGTATGCTTTGGGCCCTAGGGCCCAAAGCATACAATTTCTTTTTCTTTTTCTTTTTTTTTCTCTTTCTTTTTCTTTGGACAGAGAAGTCACCCCTATCTAGATAGGGGTGACTTCTCTGTCCAAAGCTAGTTGTCATTTTAGGAGTGTCGAGGTCTTTATTGCTTACTGCTCGCGTGTTTAATTTGTGGAGTACTGCGTCTTTTTACCTTTCTGTGTATAAAGGATCACTTTATTCAGGAAAATCTATTTTGGATCAAGCACCTTAAGCTCCGTATAAAGATCTTCAGAATATGATACGGATTATTAAGGATCGTTCGAAGTACTGCTTTCTGTGCTAATAGTTATCTTGTAATATGGCCTCTTAGCAGAATTGTTATTAAATAATAAATTTTACAAATCCCATTTGAGGTAAGAATAAAATTTCACTCCGTAAATTAATTAGTTAAGTTAACAAAATGAGGAAAAAGTTCGCTTTAGTGGTTGAACTAAGTAAGGGCTAATTAAGGTAAGAGCAGACGACGCGAGTAGCCAGCCAAAGTGGATGAGAACGCTTCCAATCGTAACTTCCTGTTCCGGAGAGAAACAACTCTACCACTTATATCCTTTAATGCATAGAAATACTGTTACAGTCGGTTACATATTGTGTGTACTGATAGATTTCTACGAAGAATAGAGTACGTCGTATATTTTATAATCCAACACCACTGCTGTAAGTAACATCTTTTATTGCGACACATAGTTTGTGTTCGAAATTCAAAATTTAAAAAAAAAAGATATCAATAATACGTAATATATATGAAAAATATATTTATTGTATTTGTTTATTTATTTATAATAGCGCAATAAGACGTTATAACAATAAATGATATAACACTAACGTCTGATCACGATGACAAATTAAATACTATAACAAAACAATAAATAAGTCAAATTTATTGATAATGCTTTTGGAATAAATAACATGGCCACTCTAACTTGGTAAAAAAAACATGTTCTAAGAGCAGCCGCAAGAATGTGGCAGAAAAACATGCATTCAGGTAGACAAGCTAACAGAAACTATAAGTTTAAATATTTACATCATTAAATAACTCAAAATATTAAAAAAAAAACCTAACTTAACAAACTACCTGTTACAGTGAGTATGTAATTGGTATGCGTGGTTATTTTTCAAATAATATAGAATACCTCAATTACTCGCATTTCGCAATTGGTGCGACATTGAAAAAAATCTACGTTGCTTCCCAACAGACATTTTGAACCATATCAATTTACTCCAGCATAAAAACATTTCTAAATTTACACTTATTTGCTTAGTAAACAACCTGGTTGTCTGAACATTTTTGTTACAGTGTTATTTGAAAAATTACAGAAGTATCATTTACTTTTGAACTAACCTGCTGAACTAACATACCTGCTCGTATGTTATATCAGTCTTTAGTGAAAATTCCGGCAAATGAAGAAGTTTTTGTAGAAGTATATATAATGTTTTTAAATTAATTTAAAATAGCTTTCTATGTCTATACAAAATTAAAATACACTGAAACATGAATAATAACTCTTGTAATTTGAGAGGAAATTGGCTCATAATAAGATTTTCACTAGAATCCCCCTTTAATGATGATAATATATTTTATGTATTTATATATTTTATTTTTTTTTCTACGCTTATGTAATGGTTCTAGGCTTAACTTTTTTATACTAAAGATAACTAGTGATTTACCTACCGTAATAATATTGGCACACGGTACGAGTGAATAAGTCTTAATAATTGAATAAAAAGAGCACAATTTTGATGACAAAAGGCGGCATACATATTATTTTCGGCTGTAACAGATTAAAGTAATGATTTTTCTTCAAGTGCCGCTCCGTTTGCACGCCAAAGTAGGTTTCACGCGGATGCCGTAAGACGGCCATTTGCGTGAGGGGAAATGGGCGCGTAAGTGAAAAAGGTCTCCGCCGCGGAAAAGGGAAAAGTTACATCACATATTTACATTTCCACACACGAACTGCGCCCGACAGTGATACATGGCGCCGCGCCGGGGCGGAGGACGGATAGTGGCCAATCGACTGACTTTAGCAATCGATTGTGTCTCCAAATAGTCCTTTATAGAATTTTAATGTTTTCACTACAAAGTAATAAAATAGATTGTTTTTTTAATTTTTAATAAATCGTTTATTTCGTGAATCTGATATTAAACTTATATTAAATTATACCATCTTTTATTTTATATTAAAATCAGTAATAAAATAAATCTACTTCAAAATAAACCTACAATCTAGTAGCTTCCACGCATCTAGTGCTTTCTGCATCACTGTACTTACTCCGGCCTTTTTTTTTTAGGGTCCATCCAGTGGAAAGTTGTCCCACAGTACATCATGGCTGTGTACCATTAGACCGACCTTGACGTGCCTAAAGGTAGTGTTGCACCTCCAAATATGGTATATGTGAAAGGAAAGATTGGTGTATACCTTTTTAAAAATAACTTATAGTAAACAAAATATCTAATTTTCCATTAAATTTATCCCACTCACGAGCTCTATTGCCTCTAAAATACGCAACCAACATATTTGATAGTTTCCTACGGCTTTAAGTACGAATGGGTATTTTATTTTTAATAAGCTACCTCAACAAAAATTTCCGCCAGCAGCTGCTTTTTCATCCATTTTTCTCCGGTGCATGTTTGTAGAAAACTAAAAAATAAATTAACAAAAATAAATAGGCAGATAAATCCATACCTACATATTTCAATTATACAAAATGTATGTATGCTATACATCCCACGGTACAGCAATTTCTGATGTTTGCAGGTACTTTTTTACAGGCATGCTTTTTTCAGAAAAAAATTACTTAAATTTACTTTCAATATGGTGATCGTCTGCTCAAATCTACTGTATAGACTTATACGCCATATTAATGTGTGTAGACAGAATGCTGAATGATTTAATATGAAAATAGAAAAAACGAAAACAAACGTTTGATATAAAAATACTTCCAAGATTAAATTACCAAACTGTAATACGTATTATATACTTAGTATAAAACCACACTTACACTTAACGCACTGACGTTTAAGCATAAAACTCGATTGGTAGTTCGGGAGTGATGTTTCCAGACTTCGAAAATACAAATAATCGCCATTTTCCCGTGGAACGACTGCTTCTTATACTTATGTATAATAAAAAAGTTACTTATAATCATTTTCTACATCATTTCTTTTCATGAAACTTTATATTTTTAAAGTTGTCAATTAATATGTGAAATAAACTATTTTAAAAAAAAACTATTTATTTAATAATAAGTTAATAACTAATAAGTTATTTAATCTTACACAGTATAATCTCATACTTGCAATAATACATATCTCGATAATTTAGTCAAAAGTAAATAGCCCGCAGGTACGTACGTTCAATGGATGCCCGCCCGTACAGAATATAAATAAGCGATTTCCATGCAAATTGCATTTATGCATTCCATCCAAAATCTAGGGCTGAAGATCGATTAAACTTCCGTTGACATTAATAGCTTACATCATTTAATAAAATATAGATACTCACGCTACGCTTATAGTTAGGTTTTTTTTTTTTCTTATTGAGAAATCAAGTTGGCCGATGAGTACAAGTCTATAACCTTCCTAACTAGGTAAGAGTTACCTGTTCTAAGGAAGGTTATATATGAAGTGTTACAGTGGATTTATTTACCTATCTATTAAATAATTGTTTATTCATTTCATTTATTTGTTATTTTTTTAATTGTTTCATTTATTCATTTTATTTTTTCATATATTAAGTGTTATTGAGTAGACACTTAAATTGTATTCATGTGTGAGGGTGTGTGTGTGTGTGTATATTTGTACCTTAGTTAATTTTCATATTTTCAGGGTTTTGCGCTGGTCTACCAGCGCAAAAACTACTCAAGTGTCTACTCAATAACACTTAATATATGAAAAAAACGAAACAATTAAAAAAATAACAAATCAATGAAATGAATAAACAATTATTAAATATATAGGTAAATAAATATTCGATATAAATAAATAAATATTCAATATAAAATTAGTGTTATACTACATATAGTATAGTAACATATCTTATATATAGTAAAGTAGTGATATATATATATATATATATATATATATATATATATATATATAAGATGATTTCTATGTTAAAATAGGTAAACACCTTTAGGTTAACATATATAAAAGTTTGACAGTACTGACATTTGGAAAATACGAATGCTTTTTAATATTTTAAGGATTGAAATTTTTTGCAAATAAAATATATAGCCAGAATGTTCAAAGAAAAATTAATACCGAAAGCACAGATAGTTGCATCGCTTGAGGTAATGCACGCTGGTTTAAATACAGGCCTGTATTTTATGAAAGTCTTTCACTCTCACCTACCTATCTGTGCGATATGCAATACGGTCAAACTTTCATTAAAGTAGTGAATAAATGATTTAAAAATTAAACAATAATTATGAAAAAAGTGTGAAAATGTAACGAATATGACGTATAATGAATGAGAAGTGAATGGTTTAATGGATATTTACAAGAATAACTTACGTTCAACGTAGTTTATCTGAAAATGAATCGTTATGGTTAAAAATAAAAAGAAAAGTGTAAAATATATGCACATTACGTGCAAATCGTTAAGATATAGTAAAATAGTAAAATGTATTGTTTAAATACCGTTAATTAGATGATTTCTATGTTAAAATAGGTAAACACCTTTAGGTTAACATATATAAAAGTTTGACAGTACTGACATTTGGAAAATACGAATGCTTTTTAATATTTTAAGGATTGAAATTTTTTGCAAATAAAATATATAGCCAGAATGTTCAAAGAAAAATTAATACCGAAAGCAGAGATAGTTGCATCGCTTGAGGTAATGCACGCTGGTTTAAATACAGGCCTGTATTTTATGAAAGTCTTTCACTCTCACCTACCTATCTGTGCGATATGCAATACGGTCAAACTTTCATTAAAGTAGTGAATAAATGATTTAAAAATTAAACAATAATTATGAAAAAAGTGTGAAAATGTAACGAATATGACGTATAATGAATGAGAAGTGAATGGTTTAATGGATATTTACAAGAATAACTTACGTTCAACGTAGTTTATCTGAAAATGAATCGTTATGGTTAAAAATAAAAAGAAAAGTGTAAAATATATGCACATTACGTGCAAATCGTTAAGATATAGTAAAATAGTAAAATGTATTGTTTAAATACCGTTAATTAGATGATTTCTATGTTAAAATAGGTAAACACCTTTAGGTTAACATATATAAAAGTTTGACAGTACTGACATTTGGAAAATACGAATGCTTTTTAATATTTTAAGGATTGAAATTTTTTGCAAATAAAATATATAGCCAGAATGTTCAAAGAAAAATTAATACCGAAAGCACAGATAGTTGCATCGCTTGAGGTAATGCACGCTGGTTTAAATACAGGCCTGTATTTTATGAAAGTCTTTCACTCTCACCTACCTATCTGTGCGATATGCAATACGGTCAAACTTTCATTAAAGTAGTGAATAAATGATTTAAAAATTAAACAATAATTATAAAAAAGTGTGAAAATGTAACGAATATGACGTATAATGAATGAGAAGTGAATGGTTTAATGGATATTTACAAGAATAACTTACGTTCAACGTAGTTTATCTGAAAATGAATCGTTATGGTTAAAAATAAAAAGAAAAGTGTAAAATATATGCACATTACGTGCAAATCGTTAAGATATAGTAAAATAGTAAAATGTATTGTTTAAATACCGTTAATTAGATGATTTCTATGTTAAAATAGGTAAACACCTTTAGGTTAACATATATAAAAGTTTGACAGTACTGACATTTGGAAAATACGAATGCTTTTTAATATTTTAAGGATTGAAATTTTTTGCAAATAAAATATATAGCCAGAATGTTCAAAGAAAAATTAATACCGAAAGCACAGATAGTTGCATCGCTTGAGGTAATGCACGCTGGTTTAAATACAGGCCTGTATTTTATGAAAGTCTTTCACTCTCACCTACCTATCTGTGCGATATGCAATACGGTCAAACTTTCATTAAAGTAGTGAATAAATGATTTAAAAATTAAACAATAATTATGAAAAAAGTGTGAAAATGTAACGAATATGACGTATAATGAATGAGAAGTGAATGGTTTAATGGATATTTACAAGAATAACTTACGTTCAACGTAGTTTATCTGAAAATGAATCGTTATGGTTAAAAATAAAAAGAAAAGTGTAAAATATATGCACATTACGTGCAAATCGTTAAGATATAGTAAAATAGTAAAATGTATTGTTTAAATACCGTTAATTAGATGATTTCTATGTTAAAATAGGTAAACACCTTTAGGTTAACATATATAAAAGTTTGACAGTACTGACATTTGGAAAATACGAATGCTTTTTAATATTTTAAGGATTGAAATTTTTTGCAAATAAAATATATAGCCAGAATGTTCAAAGAAAAATTAATACCGAAAGCACAGATAGTTGCATCGCTTGAGGTAATGCACGCTGGTTTAAATACAGGCCTGTATTTTATGAAAGTCTTTCACTCTCACCTACCTATCTGTGCGATATGCAATACGGTCAAACTTTCATTAAAGTAGTGAATAAATGATTTAAAAATTAAACAATAATTATGAAAAAAGTGTGAAAATGTAACGAATATGACGTATAATGAATGAGAAGTGAATGGTTTAATGGATATTTACAAGAATAACTTACGTTCAACGTAGTTTATCTGAAAATGAATCGTTATGGTTAAAAATAAAAAGAAAAGTGTAAAATATATGCACATTACGTGCAAATCGTTAAGATATAGTAAAATAGTAAAATGTATTGTTTAAATACCGTTAATTAGATGATTTCTATGTTAAAATAGGTAAACACCTTTAGGTTAACATATATAAAAGTTTGACAGTACTGACATTTGGAAAATACGAATGCTTTTTAATATTTTAAGGATTGAAATTTTCTTTGAACATTCTGGCTATATATTTTATTTGCAAAAAATTTCAATCCTTAAAATATTAAAAAGCATTCGTATTTTCCAAATGTCAGTACTGTCAAACTTTTATATATGTTAACCTAAAGGTGTTTACCTATTTTAACATAGAAATCATCTAATTAACGGTATTTAAACAATACATTTTACTATTTTACTATATCTTAACGATTTGCACGTAATGTGCATATATTTTACACTTTTCTTTTTATTTTTAACCATAACGATTCATTTTCAGATAAACTACGTTGAACGTAAGTTATTCTTGTAAATATCCATTAAACCATTCACTTCTCATTCATTATACGTCATATTCGTTACATTTTCACACTTTTTTCATAATTATTGTTTAATTTTTAAATCATTTATTCACTACTTTAATGAAAGTTTGACCGTATTGCATATCGCACAGATAGGTAGGTGAGAGTGAAAGACTTTCATAAAATTCAGGCCTGTATTTAAACCAGCGTGCATTACCTCAAGCGATGCAACTATCTGTGCTTTCGGTATTAATTTTTCTTTGAACATTCTGGCTATATATTTTATTTGCAAAAAATTTCAATCCTTAAAATATTAAAAAGCATTCGTATTTTCCAAATGTCAGTACTGTCAAACTTTTATATATGTTAACCTAAAGGTGTTTACCTATTTTAACATAGAAATCATCTAATTAACGGTATTTAAACAATACATTTTACTATTTTACTATATATATATATATATATATATATATATATATACATTGGGCATAAACATATTGGTATGACATATCTAAGTAAGCATATTTTTTTTTTTGAAACGTTCTAGGTAACTAAAATAATGGACAGATATTTTTTGCTTAGTAGTAAAGTCGCTTAAAGCTACTTGTGTGTTATGTATTTAGTCTATACTATTATTATTAATAATAATCTATACCAAAATATAATAAAAATAACAGGGGTAGTTTCCTGAAATAGATAAATAAAAATAAAAGTATTACTTCTTCTTTCTACTACTAAACCTTTATATGAGTTTATTTTTAGAGTAGTTTTTTTAAGAGAGTATGTCAAATGATATGAGGTCATTTCCATAAGCGGATCTAAGTCCAGAGTTGCGAAGAACGTCATTCAAATAGTGTAAAATGGTTTTATGTTCATTCGCCTACTAGTGTATGCATAGTCCGATCGGGAGAGAAATCGGACTTTAAAATATAATTGTATTCGGAAAATTACTTATTTTTCTGACACAGCACTTGATTATGACACTTCCGGTACCCTAAAGAATACTCCAGTACAGGGGCGGATCTGGAAAAAATCTATGGGGGGTTAAATGACAAGGATACCCACTTTCGATATGCGGAAAATTCGTCTTTTTACAATAAAATTCAACATATTAACATTTGTTTAATACAGTTCGTCTAAAAGCCATTAGTCTAAAAACAATTCGTCTAGAACTCTCTCGGAAAATACAAATTGCAATTAGAGGAATTGTGTCAGACGAATTTTCTGCAGACGCATATTTTCACATTTATTTATTTCCTTTTCTTTGGAATATACACAAAGCACCATAACGCGCAAAAAAAAAATCTTTTTGTTTGGAATTAAGGTTTATTTATTTAAATTTTTCGAATTTATCCCTCTTAAAAAACCATTGTCCAATTACACTTTTAATTGTGTGCATTGGAAAAAACATAGTCTTTTTATATACTAAAAATATAAAAGTATCTAATTTAAAATGTATATTTCCGGTGGTATGACTATGATATGGTACTATGAAAAGGAACGAACACTACAAATTGTAAGTGTATTGAAAGTGTTCTTGGGGTTAATTTCAACCTTTACCCTCCTCCCCCCCGTTCTATGGGATCCGCACCTGCTCCAATATATAAGTTCATCAAAATCGGTGGAATCACTTTAGGGCTTACTCTATTTATAGATACGTCAGAGACGTCAGATATTTCGCCAATTATATTTTCAATTTACTTACCACACCTACCGCGTCGGTAGCTGTGGCGGAAATTTGAATTTAAATTTGTCGTGTGCTATATGATGCGCTAATATCTCGCACATCATAGTAGGTACGTACTTCGTGTGTACGGATATATATCATTTTCAGGCGAAGTAGAGTCAAAGCGCTCAAGTTATTATAATTGCTCGTTCTGCGTTTTAGTGCCTTATTTAAATAATAATTATAACCGAAATACGTGTACGCGTGTCCTCCACTCATTCTAAGCCTTGCAATAAGGAAATGGAAATAAGCCCAACTTAAGCAAACTTGTGCGCCACATTTATAGGCAGTTGCCTTTTCTAAGGCTGGCATTATACGGTAAAAGTAATAAAAAAATAATAATTAATAATCGCATTGTATTATGTAAATCAGAAAATAAAATTGACGCTGTTTTTTTAGATACTTTAATACTTATAATCAAAAACATGGTTTTCATATCATAAGCCAATTTATTTATTTATTTATTTATTCTTATAAACCAAAATACATATATGTACAGAACAGTAGTAACAGTTCAAAGGCAATTAATGTTAAAAATGATCTCTGTTCTGGAATTTGAATCTATGGAACCTTCGTTAGTAAATTGTGTATAGTATATACTCAATATAAATTACCTCACAAATCTACTCAAAACTAAAACGTACTCACCTTTACGTACCTTATAAATTAAATCCATCGTCAAGGTTCATATCCGCATACTGACAAAAAATACCCCCTACCCCCTCTCTGAGGACTTGGAATTGCCTCAAAATTTACCAAACTCCCCTTCACCATCAAGCTAAACGAGATCTCTAACGTGACCATAGTGCATCTTACGCGATAAATAGACAAATTCATATGTTTACACATCACCCGCGAATTGAAACTTGATGATTTTTCTCACATAATTTCCTGTATGTAACCTCTATATAACTTCGATAATATTATATTATACATGCAAAACTTTTTTTTTTTTTTAAACTTAATTATTATTTTTTTTACAAAACACCTTTACATTTCCCCACAAAAACGGTGCTTTTTCTGTGGGTGAAAAAAAAACAATCTATATTACAGTATAAAAGTTTCAAAACGGTTACATCAATAAGAAAAAGGAAAAACAAAAAACAATATAATAAAATGCAAAAGCAATAAATAGATAACAACCAAAAGTAAACAGTAAAAACCTATCAAAAGCAAAGTTAAAGAAAAAAATAAAAATAGACAAACCATATATTTTTATATTTATATATATATATATATATATGTGTGTGTTTTCGTAGATCTATAGCCTATATTTACTTAACCAACCTACTCTCTTTCCATCTCAAGCAGATAGAGAGGGAGCAGATATACACTTTTTATATACCTTTTTCAGATCTTTTTTCTATTTTTTTATTTTTTTCTATTTTATAGGTATGCATAATGAACATTTGTAACCGATTATTTTTTGTAATTCTAGAGGTATGGCAAATAAATCAAGATGCGTGGTATTCTAATGGTTATGACGTTTGACTATTAACCGAGCGGTCGTGGACTCAAATCCGCACTCAGTCATACACACACACTTCTGTCGCATTAAAATATAAAATAATATTAACCATATAAACCTCTTTAACTACCCTACTGTTTTCACAGAAGCATTGTTTGTTCACATACTTGCATCGTCAGCTAAAGACATACTATTTTTGAAGCTGATTACATTACCTTTAGACAGCATTTCACGTTTTAAAAGTAATGCAAGAAACCCATAAAATATGTTTACTATAAAACTCGGTGAAAATAAAACATGTTATTGTGATTGCCTTAGTTTTTGCTTTTATCTTGGTATATACCTAGAGGTAAGTTCAAATATTTTTCGCAGATATATTTGTAGAAAAGAGGCGGTCGCCGCGTGGCAGTTGGATAGCAAAGCAAACGGATATTCTTTCAGCAGTATTCACACTTGAATTGTCAATATTGACTATCGGACCGTGTCGTGTCTCAGCGACGCGTCCAGAAGATACAAGTGCGCATATACGAGTATGTATATAAAATATATCGCCTTGAGAGGGATATATGTCACTGACAATGTCTTAAATTGGCCAATTTATTGACAAATAAAAATTAATTAAAAATCTACAATTTTAGATTACGCAAAATAAGTATGACAGTCAAAATTAGAAATGCCAACAGTTATTTCTTTTTCACATAGTTGTTTACATACGAAGAGGCAAAAAAAGTTATTACTACATAAATCTAAACACAGATTTCTACATTATGCTATTTAGATAATAATATAATTAATAACATCGTCTAAATAAAACATTTATCTAAATCTAAATAAACCAGAACGAAACTAAAATATAGTGTAAAAAAAAACTTAAACATAAATTTTGTTTACATTTTTTTATTAACATCAAGACATTTTTTTTTTAAATTGAAATTTACTTAGTTTTAGGCAATCGTGACCATTAATTATTTCATTAAACAAGAGGGAGATTAAGGAATAGGAGGGTGAAAAGCATTATTCGAGGAGTAAATTGGTGAATGAAATACATTAAATCTTAAAATCTTAAAATTAAATCTTCAACTTATTTCGTGCGTGAAAAAAGTTTTGTCGATGTTTTTGAGCCAACTATAAAAATCTTTTCCAAAACTGAATCTTAACCGTGGATTTGTTAATTTACTTGATTGATTAGACTTCGAAATATTTCAAAAGCGAAAATCTCCACTAAATTTATATCGCCGACTTTTCACATTATCCGTATCATCTCTAAATAGGTAGGTACGTATTCGTACAGTATTGTCCGAATTGGTCACCGAAAAAAAAATACAAGCCGACGATAGCATAAAGGCGTCCCTCGCCAAAGCAGAAATCATAATCTTGCTTTTCGCCGGCATTTGCATTACGCGTTTCGTCGAGTGTAAAATTGTTTCGAATGTAATCAGTGTGACGCCGCTACTTATAAATCAAAATCACGCACTGAATTATTGGAAGGTTGGAGTTTTTCTCTATCTTTACTATATATATATATATATAAACCTATTTACTAACAAACTAACGGGTTGTAATAGTAAAAATAAGTATTAGCCTTTTGTGTGTACGCTTTATAAAACAGATTTCATTCTATGTTTAGGTTGAATTAAATAAATTAACGAATTAAATATATACTTACGAACATATATAATTGAGTTGTAAAGGTATTTGACTTATATATGATGATTATTTTTTAATAGCGGCAAATAGCCTAAAAAGATAAATGAAACAATCTTTGACAAAATTGAAAAATTTAGAAATGTTTATTATTCTTTTGATAAAGCGTGAGGACACAAAATATTTATAAAGGTAACTAACCTAACCTAACCCAGCGCTGATTTTTATAAAAAAAATATACTAGCTTTTCAACCGGGTTAGACGCTAGTCTTTGCAGGTGGTTTTAACGGCGCCTTAGGCAGGCGATAAGTTGTCCATGCGATTCTATCTTCATATCAAAAACAGACAGGTAGACTTTCGCATTTATAATATTAGTATGGATTATATTTTTAACCCCTGTCTCCCAACTTTGACCACTTAGAAGATAAACCTAAGAGTAGGCTACTTCAGATGAACAAATTTTGTAATGGTATTAAATATAAATATTTATATGTCATCTTTTGTAAGAAACTTTTTATCGATAGTGGGACCATAATTTTACTTATCCTAACGCCATTATAGACAACAGCTAAACAGTTCGCGAAATAACGAATCGAAATACCAAACCTATCTCGACTAAATTCAAAATCTACAAGGCAGAATCCCTAAATTAATAGTACCGAGATGAATTTGTTCAAAATATAAAAATAATCACCTTGATTTATATAGACATTGCAATGTTTTGATGGTTTCGCAAATTTTTTGCTATAAATTAATCGTAACTTTTTTCGACTGTGACCAATTTAAAATCAATTGTACTCGACACGTTTAAAACAAAATATATTTGTTTAATGAATATAAAAACGTTTATGGTATATGGCTTCTTTCTACTTTGATACCAAAAATTTTCAATGCTTTACCTGTTCCAAGCCTAATAAAAATTCTATATTAGAGCTTAAAAATTTTGTAGCTCTGAGCGATGTCACGGGTAGATAAATTGTTATTATTGTGTATAATTTGACTTAAGATTGGTTTTTATTGAGTATATGTTATGTATTGTACGATTATAGTATATTTAAGGAAATATTATAGGCCGCTTTACGAATAACTAATCCAAATTGGGTTTCTGCCAGATGAACCCCTCAGGCTTTGGCAGGACAAGTTAAATTTTCTTTGTACTATTTATCAGATGAAAAATAAACGTCGTTTAGTATTGAACTGAACTGAACAACATGCCTCAATTGAAAAGGTTTATTTTACCCTTATTCCATACTTCGTGAACCATGACAGTAGTTCCATACGTCCGTCAATGTGTAAAAAATTTTTAAGGAAATAAAAGTAGTTTCCATTGTAGACCATTCTTGATAAAAGCTTATTGGCCGCGCCCGCAAGTATAACGGGAATTTACACGAACGCTTTGATAAAACTAATAAATTAAGGCATGAATTATTTTCGCATTTTTTTATATAATTTCTTACGCTAAATAGGGAACATAATCACCCCCTTAAGTCTTCGGGAATGGTCTTGGAACAGGGCTGGAATCGGGAATGGACTGGTTATAGTATACAGGTATACTAACATTGCTATGCTAATAAAATAATTTTAATTGATTCCATGTCAGCAGTACCAGTGGCGGCGTGGCGTCTAGACATGCTCGGGGTTCAAGCCGTAGTACATACAACAAACGGCAACCGGTTGACAGGCTATTGATTCATCTGCAGCAGTCGAATCGACATTCAGTCTGACTTTCATCTTGCAAGCGAAACCCCCCTCCTCCCCTTCACCTTCCCTCAGCCCACAACCCACTCGCTAGTTTCCTCAGTTAGAAGTACTGAGTACTCGAATCGGAGAGGCTTTTCTATATTTTGCTCCCGTCAGTAATTTTTACTAGTCGTACTAGTCACGGGACAGGGTGGGGTGAGGGGGAGTGAAGACGAAAGTGCGACCATCACTTATTGTTTCACACAATTTACCTATTAAACAGAACTACAGAACTGTAAAAGTAAAGCCAAGTTATTACAATTTTCCCATAAACAACAGAAATGGCTGTGACACTCTGTAGCTATCCTATAATATCAACTGCTTCTATACATTGTTTAGTAGTAGTAAATTATTTAACCAAAACCCGACGCCTAACAGCTAGGTCCTACATGCGTCATAAACGGTATCATCCCCCTATCTTCACTTATGCCTGCGGCACTTTTAACCCATTCCTTGTGCGTTTTGTATGGCCATAGAGGCGACAGTGGGTTTGACAGGTCTGAGTATATTAATATAAAAAAACCATACAATGACATCATGGCATTCTTTCAATTCATTATAAATTTTATCCCAATTTTTTTTTTGTAAATTTTGACGCGCGGTTCGTATGAAATAACACCGACATAATATTCCAATTTTCAATATTTTAAATATTCATAATATATATTATAATGTGGTACTAAACATTTTTTTACGTGGTTCTGTTTTCGCACATATATGAGTTTTTATTAATTTTAACCGGTAGTAAATAATACGTTTCAATAATACGGCCGTGCTGTCATATTTTTGAAACTTGAATATGATATAAGTATCAAAACGTCAAAATTTCACTTATTAGTACTGGAAATTTGTTTTCTCTAATATTATATATCTATATTATTCGACCGGGCTCCGATTTATCTAAACGGTTATGATTGTTTTTCAAACGCGTCAATCTACCTACAAAAAAACAACTCCCCGCATTTATACTTTTCGGGTTGAAAGTTGCAACAGGGATTGTCGTTTTTTATACATGAATGTATAGACGCTAAAAGACACACGGATAGCAGAGATTACTGCTTTTTTCCTCGCCCAGATATTTATAATAAAAATATATTTAAAATAAAATATAGTTTATAATGCAACTATCACGGATATTAAAGGTGAAAAAAATCCATCGGCCATTAAATAAATCTAAAGAAGTATTTTTATTACTCATAATATTTTATTTCCTTTATTTATTGGAGCGAAGCTCCCATGTGGTGACTTAAATGTCACTCTGATCACGGACTAAGGCTCTAGAACTACAAGACCGATTTTGATAATTATTTTTTTAAAATGACCATGACAATGTCTTCTGTGCATAGATTCCAAAAAACATATACATTTGATTGCGCAAAGAATTATAAAAAATTAAATGGAGAAATACATTTATATACTAAACTCCGCTCCAATGTATGCCGCAGCGAAGCAAAGCGGCGCCCTAGTAATATGTTATTCCCGCAGTACCACTGGAGGGAAGTATCAATTTAAAATCCGTTTTCAATTCGAGCCAGCTACTTAAATGCAATCGTGTCATCTTAAATTTGTAATATAATGGAAAATAGTGCCTTTTCCTACTTCATTTAATTAATGAAACCCAGCAAGCGTGCTCACTCGATTTAATGGCATTTTCTACCGGGCAGAGTCGAATTATACTCGCTAGTAATTCATAATAAAGTCTATTAATTTTCAAATGCCTTCTTGAAGCATTTCAATTAGAACATTATTTCCTTCGTCGAACTAATAACCTTGATCTCATAACGCTTTGCCACGATCAAAGACAAATGGTTTCGGAAAGGCTTTCCTAACAAACCACACGTCTACTGCAGAGCGTTTGCGAACATACATATTTAACTAAGTTAGTTGGATAAATCAAAGTAAGATCCAATGTGGATGGATAAATAATTGAGTGACTTTGAAACGCGTTTTCTTACGAACGAGCATGAACCATGAAAGCGATATGTAACTCTATTCAGGACATTTACCCTGACCATGATATCATTAACGGTTCCTTTGGGAAGGCTGCGTCAATACTCGCTTGACCACCAGTGTTTAATTTTGTCGTTTTGTCGTTTGTAATTTTGTCGTCACTGTGATGTGAAATACCGCAGCTATCCTTCTCTCTCGAATACTGTTTACCGCACATTTTCCCAGTGAAGCTCATGTCACGATCCGATTAAAGGCAGAAATTTTAAATGGAATGAAATATATATATTTGTTATTGTTAGTAAGCAGATGGAGAAAAAAAGTAGAAGAAGATAGAGATTGGTTGAATACCTCTGCTGGATGTTTCGGAGCTAAACGAAGACTGGTCTAGGTACATCATCTGTCATCTGAAGTACCTACACGTTGGTTTACCTGTTAGTGGTCGTAGTGAGGAGGTGGGATTGATATAAAATACATACAATATATACCTATTTAATTAAAACAATACGCTATTATCCCAGTATACGAGTAGATGTCCGTAAATAAGTCGATGTCGTGTGCTGTCGAAGAAGGGGCCACGGAGCTCTGAAACCTCCAGTAGAGGTACTCACCTAATCTATATCTTCTTCCACCTTTTCTCCATCTGTTGGCTAACAATAACAAGTGTTTAAATAACCTAAAATATTTATTGATATTTCAATTATTTTGGTTCCAATCAATAAATGCCATTTACTGAGTAATACATATCAACCTCTCCTTCCTAATTAAGACGCAGCTGAAAACGCTCTTTTAGAAAATAAATGTCAGTAATTATATAATGATTAAATACCAATCTCCTCGCCCAGACGCATCGGCGGAAAATACTTGTAAAACCTATTCCTGATGCAGTTCCAGGACGTCATCGCAATAATATCTATGAGTAAAGTAAGTGGCTTCTATCGCAAAGCAGTTGCAAATATTTGTATTGTATTTTTATTATAAAATAATCTATACTGTAATAATCAGAATAAATAAGGATATTTTTTTAGTATTTTCGAAAGAATAATTGTAAAGAATGTAAAAATGCTACAAAAATATGTCTTTTAGAATCATTTTATTGACCCCCAGTGGACAGTTTTTGGGATTGATATTACGACACCACTATCGAAATAACGATAGGTTGACTAACTACTTGACCTTGGAATTAGACAATTTCAATTTTCAAATTCAAGAGGAATGTCAATTTTCAGGAATGAACAGATAAGTTTGCGAGAAAGTGGTTGAAGTAATTATTGTAACACACGCCTAACATAAATTACAGTAAAAATATGAAGACGCCATGTTAGATTTGGACCAAATAGTTTATTTAAAGAGGTCTTTAAAGAGTCCCTCCACTTTGCGCCAAAGCTTCGCCGCCGGAAAATTGCATCATCTCAATTAAGTTAATCCTCTTTGGCACGGTAGCGACGACGCCTGAATTCGATAAAGATACTCTATATTTATGTGCCGTCATGAGGCTTCCGAAACTCTCCGTCAGACCACACTAATTGTGTCGCCAGGAAGGTCCGCTTCAGCTCCATCTGACGATAATGTCCGGCCTGGTAGGGCAGCGGTCGGAAAACGGCTGCTCACGAACAGAAGGGTCGATCCCCAGCGGTGCAGCTCGAACCCGGCTATCCCCAGAGCGAGCGGGTCAAACCCGGCCAGGACATATAATTTAACCGTTCAGATATAATAATAGTGCCTTTGTCTTCTCCGACGACAGAGTTAAGGACACACACACTACACACAATTACAAACGTTGCAAAATGGACGACAAAAAGACAGTTCCTTACTATTTCTTATGCTTCCACCGTCTCCCCGCACACGAATAATAAGCTTAGTTGTGTATATGACCTAGGTCGTAGCAATTAATTGATGTACATCTAAAAATATGTGTTGGCCGCTCTTTCAATCTATCTATTTTAACGATATCAAAATGGTTTGCTATGTTCTTCTCAAGTTCACTTTGATTAAGGCGAACCAAAGGATAAACATTAATTTCGACTCATTTTGACCCTTTTTCATGGCTGTCAAATATTTGATAACCATTGAATATTTAATAATATAAAAAATATGTTTAGATACCTTGTTCTTATGTCTTCGACATAGTAAAGGCAGATTTCTTAAATTTAATTCTATTTCCAAGAAATTTAATAAATGATAAACTCCTAATATTTATTTTTTAGTTGAATCGCTCTCCTATAAAAGTTATTAGAGCATTAGGAAAAAAGTAATCGAAAGGAAATTGAAGGTTCATAGCGTTAGTTTTTCTATTACTTTATAATGAAGCTGTAATTAAAATAAAACCCAACAATTGCTTACTGACCGCGCAAAGAGTAAAACCTGACGCCCTATAAAAATAAAGAAACGAATTTCAAGATCGATCATATGCTTAGCCTTAAGTAATATCTACATATTTTGTCCCGAAAAAAGTCTAGTTTTTATAATTTGTATTATAAACAATGTATATACTTGTTATAAAAGTGTTTTTATTATTATTTAAACAACTATTTTTATATATTATTATGTATTTTCTACAAGGGGAAAACGCACTACCCTGCCTATTGGAATGAACGATTTATTATTATAACAGTCAAATTTCGTACCGCCTTAGAATCAATAAATGTTATGTTAACTTATTATCTGAACTGAATTCAGTTTTGCAACAAAAAAACAGTCAATCCGTTCTAGAAAAAGCCGTTCGATACAAAATGTATTTCGTTCATATTGTTTTTTTCCCCCATGTTTTAATAGTTATTCTGCTATTCGGGGCGGAGATAAATCCAATAAATCTAATATAAAAATCTTTCCAGCCGTTCTTGAGGTATAAATGGTGTAGCTAACACGACTTTGTTTTATAAAAAAGTTTTTTTTTTCCCCACGGTATTAATTGAATAATAGTGAATTTTAATTTTGTTGCCAAACAAAACAAAACAAAATTATAAATCGCTATTATTCAATTAATACCGCGTGGAAAATATTAATTTAAAGGGCAACTTAAGAATCTCTCTTTATTAAGGAGACTACATACATGAACGAAGGAATCATTCGAACGATTCTGACCTACGAATTGTTGCCTGCGAAAAGAACCCTTGCACTGTAAACAGAAAGGTGTAAACTCTAATACGGGCATAACGGCGCTTATAACACATTCCGAGGCCTACTATTTTGTATGAAATATTGGTAGTACATAGTTGTATTTTAATTCCATTTTTTTATATATTTTACAAAAACATATATTTTCTGAATATATAAAAACTTTTAGGATAAATTATCATTATATTTAATACCATAATCTCCAAATTTAGCAAAATTTTGCTATTTTATTTCGAAGTTGTTATACCATATATCTTAAATCGCTTTGGTAAATTTCTCCTTCAATATCATCATAAAACTATATTTATTTATATGGGATGTTTCTGGTTTCCTACACTTCAAAAAATGCTATCTCAAAAACATGGTGGTATTGTATTTTTTTTATTTTTTAGTATAATGTTTAAAACAAAACTTTAGGTATTAAAAAATCTATAGAATAATAAATTATCTTGAATATAAATAAACTCACTTGTATTTTTTCTGGATATCTCTCCCAACGTCTTTGAAAACCTCTAAAATTCGCATTTTTGTAGCATTCAGGTATGTAGGCGCCTTAAGCAAGCTCCGCGCTTTCGTAATTGAGTTAATTCAATTTATTGCTCGCGAGTCCGCTGTATCGCGCATTCAAAACAACACACTCTCCTCGCCTTGGAACGGGCCTCGGAGCGAAACTCCACAATAAGATTCGCCTCAAACAGATTTGCAACTTATGTACTTCGGATCTTTGACATAAACTTCCAGCCTAATTGAAACTTAGGCCGTAGAACTGCGTACAAATTTATCGAATTCATAGAAACTTTTCACCCGGGGACAAAACAATGTGCCTATACTTATATTGCAGGTTCTACCCGCTATGATACGTCGACTAGACGGCCTATCGGGCCCTATAATGGCAGCGTTTAATACCAGTTTTCTAACTAGGCAATCTAGGCATGTGCCTAGGGCGGCAGCGCCATGGAGGCAGCAGTTATTTAATAAAAGATTTGATTGTGTATCTACCAAAAAAAATAATTAAAAAAATAACCGGTAACTGAACTGTTTGTATTTTTATTAACCATCAATACAAATCATATTATGATTATTATTATTAAGAAAACATTTTCAAATTTTGGTCTGACAAGAAATTAGAAAGATCAATTATGACTAGTGGTCGCCCAACAGTTGAAATTCGACCGTAATTCATTAAACTTTTAAATTTGAGCATTATTGAGGTTCTTATACATGTATATCATTGCATATACATTTTTTAAATTTTGTTCATCAGCCATTACAAATACAAATATAATATACGCCATTAGAGTATGTTGTTTGCCGTAATTCCCTGCAATAACAATGAAATTTAAAATTTAATGTTAGCAATAGTTGAAAAAAAAAATGTTAGTGACATTGTATCCTAAAGCGATTTCAGATGCGAAATATTTTGCATTGTAAATCCACAATCAAAAGTATTCAATTTTCTTGGAATGACATTCAGTGCACATTTAAATGTATCCCTCAAAATAATTTCATCATTTTGTAATACTATTTTAACCTAAAAATTATGCTTTTTTGCCTTGATATTACTTTATTGACATTGACAAATTATTGAAAAGGGATAATTTGAAATCTTACAAAATACACAGATCGAAACCATTCGGTCAATTAGTACGAACGTTTTATTTTATTAAATTTGATGTATTTAAACAACATATAGTACAAACCGTTAGTATTACCGTAAAAGCATGCTCAAACTTTATTTTAACTCCTTACTAAAATATAAATGTTTTATTCTCTGTTTCAATATACCATGTTATTATATGAGTCCTTATTGAAATAACTTTATGTAATCACTTTAAAATGTAATCAATAATATTAATACCGTAATATATATAAAATTAAATCTAAAACTATACGTGTAAATTCAAATAATACTTATTTTGAAAGCAAATAATGAGAATAATTAAGGAATAAAAATAATATTTAATTTAGAGAAGATTATATGAAAACTTTAAAAATTGAAATATGATTTAAGTTTCTCAGATTATTGATGAATATAAAAAAATAAATAATACGAATGCATGACATTCTTTATAATTATTACACAAAACATTATAGGAAAAATATACAATATTTATTTATATAAATTTAGGCATTTACCGCCTACAAGGCGCACAATTCAATCTGTTTTAGCCATCGACAAAATACGAGTTATAAAATTCCAGAACGGAGCAGCCTGTAAAAGTAACTGTGAAAATAATCTCACGCTTCATTAATTTCACGCGTAAAGTTTATAACTCAAGGCGTAAAAATCGACCTCATCAAACTTAATCGTTATTAGGAATTAGGCCATTTCCAGACAGGAAATGAATCATTTTGACATTACTTTCTCACTTCGAGGAATAAAGCGTCGAGTAAGCCAATGTTTATGCTCTTTGGAGAGCCTAATTTACATTAACTTAAATGTGGGCTCAAAATTAAATACTTTTTCTATTTTTTTCTGTTTTTCTTTTCTGTTTCTCTTTTGCATTTGCATGCAGTTTACTATTTTCTACAATACTTTTATTATTCGGCCAATCAGTAAGAACATGTCAGACAGCAGTGACTCTTTATATTTCTATTTTGTTTTACTGTTAAGTATTTGTTTGTTAATATAAATTATACGTAACATTATTATTAACAATATATATTTAATAAATGTATATATTATATGTAATAAATAGACTGCACTATTTATTGTATGTATGATGTTCTGTATTTATGATATGTATCCTATGATCCTTCTTATTAGTAACGTCTCCCGTACGTAACAAGTAGTTTATTTTTTCTGCAACCTTCTTCTGGCCGTTCTTAGAACAGGTTTTTTTTTAACTGGCCATGTTACTTCGAAACAACATTAAATGATGGCTATTTCATTTGTCTATATGATAACATTTTTTTTAGTGCTAATATATAATTTATTGTTGTTACTTCCTGTTGCGCCATTATGAATAAATAAATAAATGAACCACCAAACTTTTTTTTAGTTGGATGTCGCATATAACATTTCGTTTGCAATGCACTCTATGATATCTTCATAGATAATTATATATTCACAAAATGTATTAAAAATCACTACTGTCAATTTTTTTTTTCAGTTTCTACGTTGCCAGAAGGAACTTTTATTCATCAAATATATAAAAATACAGATTGCAAATAGATCCAGCTAAGACACTGTCTTTTCTGAAGGTTTCTTAATCTTACCTAAAATACAATTTATTTTACATGCATAAAATGAAATACAAAACACTTACCAATTAAATTAACATAAATCGTATGATTTAAAAAAGAATACAGTAAGAATGTACGAGTTATTTAATTAATTTTTAATAGGTTTTTTCCACAATTTTTTTCCTAAGGTCATCGAAAAATAAAAATATTTTTATGGTAGAGTTATTTTAGTATGTGTTTTTTTTTCGTGAGACCGATTTAGGTATCTAAATAGAGCAAACTCCTGGGCAGTGGTGATTTTAAATACACCCTGCCATGCATTGCAGTCTGCAACAGCATTTTTCTTTACAGAAATAACTATTCAATGTTTACACTTAATTACAATATTCACTACTTTCTCACAAACATACTATCCAAAGAAGATACTATAATATAATATACCATAAATTATAATACAAATATAAATGAACATAATTCAAGAGTGTTTCCGAGTATTTATTGATAGAAACTAGCCTTATTTTTGTAATAAAATATTTCCTTAAATTCTCGTTAACAACTATATATAAAATTATTTATTTTAAATGGTTAAGTATCTCATTGAAAATCTTAGATATCGATTGAGGTCATCTTTGGTCATACGAATTATTTTGTCTTGCTACAATAAGTAAAATGCGAGCAGTCTGCCTGTTTCACGACCGTGACTAATAGGAATTTCATTTTTATTGTTAAAACATTCTTCCGCGGAAATCGCCAATTGAACATTCTACTGCAGTGGACGATCATATTGCAATAGACGAAGTTATCTTTGTGATACGTTTTTGGTTTTCGCGGCATAGTATCCGTTATGATTCATAGTTGTAGGGTTATTATTGTATCTAGGCTACTTTTAAATGTTCGCCTAAAAGATGCTTTTGGTTTTGCAATATTTTGTCATCTGTCAGTCTTTAAAATATACCTTCATCCACAACATATATATCAATTGGCCTTTGCTTATATTGCTTTTAAATTTTAATACAAATTCTTTCTTTTAAGTTTACTTCTGTTGTATAGGTACTATCATGTATTATTTAAAAAAAATATAAATATTGGTTATTGGCGAATGTTCTACGTTAGCATTTTTCGCGTCAAATTACGAAGCACCAGACGCGCTCGAAAAAGCGTTCGTAAGTGAAATTCAAGGAAATAATAACATAAAAAAACTATTTATTGTATCAAAATAATAAATAAAATATAAAGCTAAACATAACCTTAGTTGCGTGGGGGAGTAGTAACATATATATATATTTATATACATATATTGTCCTATATAATATATATAAAGAAGGTTATTAAAGATTTTAATGACATTTGCATTTTAGGTGTCGGCAAAGTTTCCATAGAGTCAAGAGTTTCCCATCAAACTAATATTTTCTCCGAAAGTGTTTGAAATTTGCGTACATTAAGGTAAGTGCCCCTCCGCCTTGATGACAGCTGAGAATACTTTGCCTGGCCTGCTAACTTAAAAGTAATTCTGAAGCGTTGGCAACGTTTTATTTAGTGAGAGATTTCAATGTTGCTATTCTTGAAATGATGTCCAATGAAACGTATGATTCGGGCTTCATAGATCTTATTCATGAAACTCATTTATTTTTGTCATATTAAATATTATATAATAGGTACTCCACTAAGAATATTCCTAATTTTATTTTTTATTTTTAGTAGGTGGTTAAAAAACTGACAGCTTTATGTACACAGTGACAGCTACGAGTAATTAAATACTTACCAGATTGCGAAGGATATGTAGCCCGCTAATTCCGGAAACAGTGGACGCATTAAAATGGGATTTTTCTCTATTTTCGTCGTCCGAGAAAGGCGCATCGCTGATTAGATCAGCTGAAATTGAACTAAACGGAAAATGTTATTCTCATATCTGTACATGTGTCATGTGGATATATTATCCTGTGCACAATCAAAATATAACGTATAAGTATATATATATAAAAGAAATCCGGGTTAGTTACCCATTTACAACTCATGAACGGCTGCACCGATTTATATGATCTTTGATTTGTTGGATTTGTCGCCGCTCTAAAGAGCAGAATAACTATTAAAACAACGGAAAAATTCACGAAATAAATAGAAAGGAAATTCATTTACTCATCCATTTTGTATGAAATGGTTTTGTATTCTGTGGAATTCTATTTTCAAACGGTAAGTTGCCTTCGAAGATGTTCACTTTGTGAGGTTATCACATTTGTCATTGTGCACTCATCGATAGCTAAAATACATTTTGATTTTTATACATTTATTCTGAGTATGCTTATTAAAAAACTGAAATTAATTCAGGCAGTAAGTTAACACAATATTTATTGATCCTGTGGCGGTACAAAGTTCGTCAGGTCAGCTTGTATGTAATAAAAAACGACTAGAAAGATTTTTTAGGATAAAAAAAACACTGCTAAGTCGTGGCGGGACAGCTAGTAGGTAAATTAATAAGAAACAGAAAAATAAATTTCGCATCAGTTAGGATAAACTTTTAAGCTTATAAGATTCTACAAATAAAAATGACCAATTCTTGTTTTCAAGCTAAGGGACTACGGTGCGCTTATTGTAAATTATTTTACAACATACTTAAAGCAATAAATAAATATAGTTGGTTCAAAGGTGTTTTTAAAAGGTTGCTACCATTAGAAAATTAAGCCTCAGTCAAAGTTTCACAGGCAGCTGATGGGTACAAAAACGTGTCGCATCTGTCCCGCTTTTGGCGTCGACATGACGTTTGGATTATTCATACGCAATATTGATCTGAAACATTTGTCGACATATTTCATACAGACGATTTATTTGTGTGGATATGATGATGATAAGAACATTGAACATTGTGATAGAGATCGTAGTGGTCTAGTCGTTAAGGCGTTTGACTATCGATCCAAAGGTCTCGGGTTCGAATCCGCACATGATTATACAAGCACATTTGGTCTAGTTAGCACAAAATAATTGTATATGACCTGGTTATAGCAATTATTTTTAATAAATAAAATTACCCGGCATCCCGTGATTTCAAATTCATAAACTCTCCGGAATATTTTTAATTATTATAGTAAAAAGAATTGTGATATTTTGAGGTTGCCCAATTTAATTTGATAAGGTTTTGCGCTGATGTATTTGTATGTAAATAGGTTGGGTTGTGTATGTGGTAAAATATTGATGATCACTTTTATGTCAAATCGGCCGTTCAGAACTTCTGCAATTTTTTTATGTAGGCATTCTGTGATCGCTAGAAAAACTGACTGGATTTTCAGCAGCGACTATTCTGCTTAGCTACTCCCTCCCTCGACTTGTTCTTATTGTGATATGTATGTAGTTCCTACGCGAAGCCTGTAGTCAAATTCGACTGTCCTCCCAGTTGAATTATTAAATTCCATTTCTGCGAAGATTGTCATCGCCCAATCGGATTAGGTATCTAGTTTCTATAAAACCTTTATAAAGTAATCATTTGTCTGTTTTATCTTTGCTATTTTTGGTGACTGTATTATCCCCAAATTTTCCTTATATTAAATTTAAATGTTAAAAACGGTTTAAAAATCTACATTCTATATAAATACTCTAATTATGTATAAATATTGCACATTTTAGCATTAGCATCCGTTTCTTACAAATATTCTTTAGGTCTTTAACCGTTCCTGCTTCTTATATAAAATTTCCGTTATTTAACTAATTGCACACATGAACGTTTTAGTAAGTGCGGGCGCCTCGATACGGCCTGAGGTCATAAGACTATCAAGTACTTAGTGCCTAGTTGTTTTTTTAAGAATTGATGTGACCTAGTTCATATACAATTATTGTGGGCCCTGCTCAAATAAGCCAAACGTACTTGTGCCAGAGCAGGGGAGATGGGTGAAATGGAATCACTGAGTGCGGAGTCAAACGCCTTAACCGCTAGATTACCGCGATCTCGATGACTTAGAGACACAAGAACGCATTTCCTACTACAGTAAAATATTGATGGCATATTTTAAGTTATATTTAATTAACGAAAATAAAACGCTTTCAAAGGCCTTTTTATGTTTACGAAAAATTCCAACGCCTCGTCATCGAAATTATTATTTATTTATTTTACTTTAATTGATTTATTATTGAAATTGAGCCCGGGAAAAAGGGGTTTGGAGACCTGAAGTCGCCCGTTTTCGGTGTTCTTCGCTGTCGTTGTCTCTTATATTGCGGTGTTATACTCCTGCCTCTAAATATTCGTTGGTTCTCAGTCCCTAACAGTCAGTCGCTTTGTATCAAATTCATGTTTTGATAACTGATGCAAGATATTTATTACATATCAAATAAGCACCGTTAAATTAATAAATTCTTTTGTACACATATATTTATCCTGTAACAAATTACTTTCCGCTTTACCCGTTCCAATTCACGCGAGAACTCACGGCAGAGATTTCGATGCTTGCTTTAAATGTAAAAGTTTTGAAGTCTTTGTCCGCGAAATTGATTTAAAGACATGAGAACTCTTTCATATTTGGGTTTTGGGCGATTGCAGGACTGTAGGTCTAAATAGACAAAATGAAACTAACTTAACAGCATTTAACGCGATATATTCTTTTAAGAAATTAGTTTCATTTCATAATACTGATTGATTTATCTAGCAAAACTGCAATTATATAATAATAATTGTAGTGGCTGGATATATTTATCTTTTAGTGGAAAATGCGATTTTCGAATTTATGAAGGTTGCATTTTAAACGTCATCTTTCTTATATTTTCTGACGAGCTTAAAAATAAAAATTATCATCAAATCTATATTTATATCAATATATTTTAAGAAAATAACACTACTCTAAATTTCTTATGCTATCTTAATATTACTATGAAAAATGCCCTAAATCCATACTTGGTGTTATATACTAGTAGTAAGTTTTATTTGTAATTATGTAAATGCTGTTGGATTTTTCAATAAAAAATACATAAATAAATTTAATATCAAACACTACTACCAAAATTTAAAAAAAAAATGTTTGACGTGAACGTTGAATAAACGGTAACTTGTTCAGTAATATCTCACTGCTCGCAGCAGCTAGTCTATAAATAATTGTACGAGTGCAGAGACTCACGATTATTCAGCGTTAAACAGCGTTCATTTGTGAATGTAATGAATTAAAAAAAATTATTCATTGAAATATATATATAATACTTTAAAAGTTTTTTAGTTAGTTTAGTTTTTTATATATATATTGATATATATATATATATATATATATATATAATAATAAATGAAACTAATTTCTTAAAAGAATATATATATATATATATATATATATATATATATATATATATATATATTGATAATATATTAAATATGCTCTATTCAGATAAATAATGTCAATTGCATAGTATTTCCGTCTCAGACACACCTTTCAGACGCATTGTCTCGTATCGAGCATGCTCGGGGTCCCTCCATACGTGTTTACACATCAAAAAACCCCTTTAGTAGTAACGCGTAGCGCTCTTTCATCGATCGTTTCTATGTACAATATATATACAATAATACCAAATACCAATAATAGTACACGATATTATAATAACTATAAATTTGCATTAAAGTGGACTTATTTTCGCCAGACATACACTTAAATTATACTTACCCGCAGTCGGAGGGAGTTCGCGGTGCTCAAGAGGTGCGGCGAGTGGCTCTCGACGAATTCGTAGCTCGCGGGACGTTGAAGTAGCCCAACGTACTACCATTCTTTCATATTCTACACAAGTATAGATTTAAAGTGATAATATTAGGATTTTATCCTTTTCATAAAAGATAGCCCTTTTTAAACAATAATAAAAGATTTTCTTCTTATATAAGTGGGCGTGCCGAAACATTGTTGACTACATGGGGTGGTAATTTTGAAATATAATTTAAAAAAATCAATCGGGCTTCCGTGCAGAACTTTTACTTCTAACGCGTGTTTTAAGAGTATTAAGAGTATTATTCTTTTTTTCTTTATTCTTTATTAAGATAAATCAACAGTTTTACAAACAATTGGTATTAATGATAAGTTTACATTCTTAAAAAGTATTTGTAAAACTAATCAAAGATTTCTACTGTTAATATAAATACTAAAAACTATGTTAAAAACTAAACATGTATAGTTAAATTATGCTTTTAACTCTTAATCATATCAAACAGCCCCAGCTCCGCGTAACAATTGCTACAACGATGACTTTCCAGCTCTAACTCAAACAGAGCAAATCCGTGTTTTTTACAAACTTGCAATAATCCTACCGTGCGTGAAGAAGTTTCATTTTATAGTAAATTAAAAGCCGACTACAGTGAATACACGCTGAAAGTAATGGCTGGCCTAACAAAAGACTCGATCAGTGAATATGCGCGGAGTGGCCGCATCGAGACATTGAGACGATATTAACATGGCCACTCGGAGGTTATCGGCCGTTAAATTTACGGCCGCCAGGCGGAGTCATCCAGCGCTTCCGGTCGCCATTACCGATAACTCGCCACATTCAAAGTTCCGGTCGAGGGTTACGTAAGACCAGTTGCCGCATTACTTACTCTCCACCTCTGCTCGCATTTTACATCGGAATAGAAACAATCGCTAGGTATACGCTACTATACGCTACTATACGCCCATTAGCATTATTTAAAAGTATAGTATTCAACATATAGCTTGAAGCAGTAAATTCCCGCGAAAGCATGAATTTGAGACAAATTTAACACTCACACAATGAGCACTCTCATTTTTTCGAAGTGGAAACGATAATCCACTCTTTGGCCGGTAGATAATAATATTTTATTTTGTTTGCTCAGATACATAGATAATATAGTTAATAGTTAAAACCCTCAATTGTAGTATAAAACTAAAGACATATAGAATAGACTGAAAGTAGAAAGTAGAATGAATAAACAGAGAAGAAAATAAAGTCAGATAAGATAGGATAACTGTTAAAATAAAACACAATAGAAAGAACGAAAACATAAAACAAAATGCAATAAAACTGTATTACGCCATCTAGAAATTATTTTAGTATTGTTATAAGAACTCTTAGATATTGCTTAAGTATAAACGTTACCCTAAATATGTACCATATTTAAGGATTTTACCCTAATCTATAAGTTCTCTGTGATTACTAAGATAATAAAAATAAACAACGTATTTTTTTTATAAATCTTATCTGAGTTTGGGTTTAAATAACAAAAAAAAGCCCAAACTAAACTTTTGTTTAAAGGGAACATTAATTTAAACCAAAATATAATCTTCGAATGGATAATCTGACAGAATATTTAAACCCTTTTTTACTGCTGCAGAATATTAATTTGTTTAATATTTGATGTTTGATTTTATTTGCATAAGTTTGTATGGCATAAGCCGTAAATATTTAAAAAAAAAAACATAAAATGTGAGTTTCTCGGCTACCAAACCATGCCATTGTGGTTAAATTTAAATAATTGAGCCAGGTTTACAAAACAAACAAAAGATAAGTAATGAAATTCAAACAGAAATGTGGACGGGGCCTAATTATTGAGTGCGCCGCTCCTCGCGTCGCGTTTTACGAAGGGAAGGAAAACTCGCTGAAACGAGTTAAGCTATAGAGAGAGGGAGAGCGGAGAAGTGTTCTAGAAAAACTCTCTAATTGGATGTTTTCACTCAAGCTTTCGTAATAGCACTCAATTATGCTCCGGTGCGTATTGCAATTGTTTCATTTCAAGATGTAAAACCACAAAACATACAATTTATTATTATTATTGGATTTATAATCTCGTTATCATCGTTGATCACGTTACCGCATGCCATACCTTATTCTTACATATTCATATACAATATTCATATTCATATAACATATCCATATTATACATTCATGTATATTTCAGATATACCTCCGCTGCGTGTATATTTAACAATATATTTAAGCGTATGCCATTTAACTACCAAAAAAAAACGGTTTTACCGACTCCATTAAAAAAAGTAGATCATGTACGGTTCTACAAAACTGAAAAATATAACTCCAAGTAGATAGTTTACTTTCTTTTTCTTACGTGCCTATAGGTAGGTACCTACTCTCGCTTGTAAAAATTGGGTCAACGCCTAAAACATAAATACCCATCTAATTATTACCTCCGTGAACTTCGATTAGGTAGATTTGATACCTTTTTGTCTTAACATAAACGCTACAATAACAGAGGGTTAATATGCGTGCGGAAATTTATTATTAGGGGTTTGTATGTTTTTGTGCATAAGTGAGGGGATATGTGTTTAAGAGAGAGGGTGAGTGTGTGTGTGAGGGAGAGACCAATTGGCATGTAAAAACAATGAGATGTAAGCTTATATGAGCGTAATATAAACTGAAAATCTGTATGAACTCGAACTGAAAAACTGTAATATACAAGATCGTTTTTTAACATCAAATTAATTAAATGCTAGCAGTGCTCGTTGTCGGTTGCCATTAAAAATACATTAAAAATAATAACACAAGTAAAGTCTGTTTAGAATCAGAGTGCAAGGATTTCTTTACCAATCGTATCAAATCCCCAGACCCGCGGTTGCAAGTTGTGTAGCGCAAACATTATTTTACACTAAAATATAACCTTAAAATGGATAATCTGTTGGTGTAATAGCATTAAACCCATTTAGTGGGCGGTAGTTAACAGCTGCGGCCGTATTGAATATTCATGAGGCATCCAGGGCGCGGGGGGGAGGGGGGTTGGCTACATGCGGCCGAATTATTGCGATTAATCTCAACTTTGATGATGGTATGTGATGACATCATCAAAATATTACATTAAGCTTTCACTTTACTGCCACCAGCAATCCTAAAATAAGTGATACATAACTGCCAGTTTTACGTTAATCCGTTATTACGTAAAAAAATACTTTAGTACGGGCATTTCTCAGTTAGATTAAATTTAAAATAATATTAAAAACTGTTCAAACTTTTTATTCTAAGAAAAAATAATAACAATAAACCTTCTTTTAAGAATTATGATATAACTATTACTTTAAAATGTTGATTAATTTTAATAGAATTTGAAATAAAAGTATAAATATTTAAATAAATGTATATTTTAGATAGCGATGACAGTAAACGATGTTAAAAATATTGTAGAACACTTTAAAAGACACTAGAATTTTTCGTTGACAAAATAAAATAGCTCGTTCGGAAAACCTATTTGTTCTATCCATCCAAAATATAGGAATATTAGAATTTTTAATTCAGAATAGTAAGTATACCATTTTTTGACTCAAAATAAAATCAATTCTCTGTGACGTCGAAATTATATTAGTCTTTTATTTTGAATGAAATATTATTGTAATTTATAAATGGAACAATAAATTAGTACCATAAAGAGGAAATGTGGAAACAGAATTAACAACTGATCTGTAACATCGTCACATAACATCAAACGGCCCATTGGCAGTTTTAGAAGTGAGTAAATTTCACAAAATGTCGAACATCAAAAATAATAGCGTTGTTTACTCATAAACGTGTACGCTAGTGCTGAGATGTCGCTTATTTTATCAGAGGGTAATTCAATCTTTCCCCGCCTCCCCCCGCCTACACGCCTACCCCCCAAATACAAATTCTACCCTCCCGCATCAAACTTTACCAATAACGCCAGTTCGACGACAAATTCACAATGTCCTTCGTGTTATCGACGTCTGAATGCTTCGTAAACTTTAATCATTAAATTTCTTTCAACTTTTTTCATCATTTGATTTTATTTTCTGTCATTTTGAAAGTATCGAAACATTAATTATAAAGATATCGTGTTTGTGGCGAGTCGAATATATTACATCGTATTTTTAGATTGTTTAACAGATCCACAAACATCAATATTCATATTATTTTTTATACCAAAATATCATATCGTTATTAACCTAAAATAGATGCTAAAAACATATTTTTTGAGATATTAAAATATATATATATATTTGTAATCCTACTGCATCATACTTTGAATGTTGCTTCATATCCTTATTCAGATAACAGAGCCAAGTTGGAGCTATGTTAGGCAGAGTTGGAGCTTATCAGATGACAAATTATCATATCCCAAAATAAGACAGCATCGTAAATCCGTTCAACCACATCATTTGTTCGCCGTCTTTCGTGCAAAATCTCAGTTAAAACCTAAGTCAACGGGAGACTGGGTATATTTATTTTCATTTTCCCTCCTGTACACACCTAGACGCCGAAGGAGTAGTAATATTTTTTTAAACTCAACCGGTTCAATCGGAACTATTGAACCTGTTCATTGACAGTTCAGTAAATAAAACAGTGCATGAAAACCTATTATAGACTAAAAGCCTCAAGACATCAAACATTAAGGTGTACCAATAAATAAGGTGTACCACTCGTAGCAGTGATAAATTCTTATGTCAATGGTATAAATCTTACATGCATTCAGATGCTACACTTATTAAAAAGATGTCACAAGATATACCAGATTAGGTATAGGTATACTACTGTTAAATAGAGAACCTATAGTCATACCGATCACGTGCTCCATTACAACCCATGACACTTTGACCAAGTTTTTGATCATAGAGTACTAGGCTCTGTATGTGTCAAACTGTATGTGCGGTTACACCGCGCGCGCTAGAAGTAAAACTTTTGTAAGGAAGTTGATTAAATTTGTCATTATCACCCCCTATTCTGACATCAACATTCAACAACACGCCAACAACCAATCAACGTGACAGGTGAGCGCACCGACCTTTATCGAATTAGCACATAATCTCCGAGCGTCCTTGCGAGTTTAGCCGAACGAGCGTGTCGCATTAGATTCATTCACTGCCTAGGAAAAATTGTATGATAAGCTTTACTGGAAAAGTTTAACAGACGAGCTTATTGCCGCTAGATAATCTCTACCAAATAACTTAAAAGGGCGTGTTAACTATCGTTATGACTGAGTAAAATGTGAAATTTACATTTCTAATAAAATTAAAATTATAAGATACATAATCATTTCAAATGTCCAAGCAAGTATAGCAATATAGCATACAATAATCAATAAAATAATCTTTAATATTACTGATATAACGGAGGATAGTAATTACATTGAAATTATTCTGTACTACCCAAATCTCAAACAACAATAATAAAACTTTAAATGAACACATTTTAACTATTACTAACTATTATTAGGCTAATTTTATTTTCGATCAACTTGTCAATTTTCGATCAACAACAAACTTATAAATTGTATTACAGTCAATAGGGAACATAAACACCCTCTTAAGTCTTCGGGAATGATCTTGGGACATTCTATATAAGGCCAAACCTGTTTGAAATATCCTTATTTGTAGATTCTTCAAAACCGCTACAGCTACAAATATCGTATATATGTATATACGATATTTGTTATATACAAAACTATTAAATTATAAGTAGGTAATAGCTAACTATAAATAGAAGATTAAAATAAAAGTATTTATATTTAAAATACAATGGTGAAATAGGCTATTTTTGGCTCGGAAAATCGTGGTAGGTATTATTGTTTATGGTCCGAGCAGACATTGCCCGGACTCTCAACAGATGATTAATCTAGAATATTATGGTGATAATTTAATTAGCTGGAAGATTGCGCATGCGTCCGCCCTCGGTGTTTAAAGTACCGCCCCTTACTCTTAATTTGATTAATTATATTTGGGCGCGGCGCCGCCCGACGACTCGACGCCTTCCCATAATGAATCCATTTATTCCACTAACGTATTTTCAAACTTAAAATTATGCTAAGAATTAGGCTTACAAAGGGGTGTGTACATATATTTATTAGTCAATTTACGTAGTAGCTCAAAAATATGAAACCATTTTGGTGAAGATGACCTGGAAGCCTAATTGATATAAATAACTGCTTAATATAATGTTAACAAACTAAAACAAACTAATCGAACAACTTTTTCATAAATAAAACAGAATTTAAAATAAACCCAAAACAAAAAACTAAGAGATAATACAAAAAACTTCCTAGTAAACAAAAAATCAAAAGATTCACAAAATTGTTAAAATCGGCACAGAAACACACTGTATAAACATAACTTCAACTTGTAACTTCAGTATAAACCATGTATCTGGGCCGACTTCTACATGTTTTTAGTCACTTTATTTATTTTGAAGACGGTTTCATTTTATTTTTTAACCGACTCCTTAAATGGAGGAGATTTTCAACTCTACTTGTATTTTTTTTAAGTTTTTATTTTAATTTTTTTAATATTTACTTGTTAATTTTTTTATATAGATGGATTCGATATGAAAACATTTTGAACAGAAAACTCAGTTTTTATTTATTTTTTTCTACCTTATACTAGACCTAACTCTAAGCTTAATTATATACCAATGAGAAATTCTCTGTCTTAAGCAAATATTCGCAATTCGGAATAATGAGTAAACATACATTAAACAAAACAGTACACGTCGTACTGAGAACCTGCTCTTTTATATATACTTTTTTTTTTTTTTAAGACGGTTAAAAATATAGCAATTACTAGAATTTGAACCCAGAACCCTATATTTAAAATATTTTATTTTTTACCATCCATTACCAATTAAGTTTTATAATATATTATATATTACCTAACCTACATTATTACTTTACCTAACCTACTGAAAAAATAAATAAATAAACAAAAGTTTATTATATTTATTTATACTTGTAGTTCATTAAAATATAATCCTTGTATATATTTAAAATAAAGGAAATTTATGGGGGCGTGCTATGTAAATGACGAAATACGAAATAAAATGAAGAGAAAATTAAACATGTGGTGTGTATAATGACATATATTATCAGCTAATTACAATGTTAAAAGTATTTGGGATTTTACTTTAAGGGCGTTTTTTTTTTGTTTTCAAGTCTAAAAGAAAAATATTTTAATTCAGGTCTGCCAACAGTTTCTCAAGACGATCATGCCGTCTTACGGATAAAGTTTGCAACAATATTATTAGGCAACCTTCAGACGGGACGACGCTTTCTATTTTAACTTGACAAACGTATAAGTTTCGCGCCCCAGTAGATGAAAATTTATCGCAACTACATTTAGAGTTAATTCAATGAGAAAAGTTTTGACTGATATTGCGACACGAAAACAAATGGGATGATGGGAGCATTGGAATCGCAAACATTTAAGATTCACAGAAGAAAAAATAACCTAAAATAAATATTAATCTTTAAAATAACTTTAATTTACGTGAAATAATTAAGGACACGTTTGACATTCTGACGATTTACCTGTGCGATGTCCTGCTTATCAAATGAGGGTCAAAAAACTGCCATAAGATGTTAAATATTTTAAATAATTGATCACAAAAAAATATCAAATAATATGAAAAAGGTATTTTTTTCATTGCAATATTCAAATTTTATTACTCATATAATATGCAAATTCTATATGACTAAAACCTATAACATAAAAAAAATAGCTATAACTACTACTAGAAAGAATAACTAGATGCCTAATCATGATGCATATCTTAACTTTCTATAAATATTATCATAACATATTGAATAAAATATTTGTTAGAATATTTGTAGTATTTAAAAGTGGAAAATAAAATTAATTTAAATTCTTCAACTTGGTTTAGAGAAGTTTTTTACAACAAAAACGTGGTAAACTCTTCGCGGCTGCTTTTGAAAAAAAAATTAACAAAATAACTACATTATTATATTACGAATGGATAATAAAAAATATATATATTAGTATTATCACCTAATATTTTAAAATATAAATTTGTGTTGTTTATTATTAGGCGAGGTTAAATATAGTTCAAAAAGACTTGTTTTTGTATTAACAATTCGATAAGGGTAAAAACATCCCGTAAAGTTTGTTTTTCATTCAGGGGTTGTGGGTGTGGCTTGTGAGGGTTTGACTTTATCAAATTTCTTCTTCATAAATGTGCATGGATAGACAGAAAATATTTATCCATCAATTCAGATTTGTTTCATGGTATAGAGACAGGTCATACACACAGACATACACAGAAGATATAAGGTCAAAAAGTCAAATTCTTCCTTCTTCTGCCCATTTAGAGTTGAAAATAATTGCAAAATGAAGTGAAGCAAAAATTCTTTGTTATATAGATAGATGTTAGTTATACGTAGAATTAGAAACAAAGTTTTTACCTTTCCGAAACCGAATAAATCAATAGGACAACTGACTTTAAATTAATCGATGTGACTACGAGAAAACGTTGCCAGTTTGTAATTTAGGCACGTTTTATTGAAATGACGGACGTGTTGGGAATTTCATGTTATAAAGGTTGTCGTATCTTGTGACTGCCTTCCTCAGATTTTAATATTAAATACAAGTCCATTGACAAATTCATTCACAACTCAATATTTTCAACAAATCGAGATATGATAAATAAAAACCAAAATCGGAAAAAATCGGAAACCGATTCGAAAATATTTTTTTTTTTTCATATTAAATTCATAAACGTCAACTTTCCTTTGTACTGACACTGATACTGGACGTGAAGACCAAACTATAAATCACTAATGTCATTTTAAAACAATAATTTCGGAATATGAATAGTTTGCTATAGTATGATCTTTAAAATAAATTAATATTTTTTTTATTGATATATCTATATCGTAGACAATAACAGCGTAGTAAATTTTTATATTATTATGTGCATCAATATATAGTTTAATATGATTATTATATATTAATCTCTATGAAAAATAATAAAACTACATTGATGAGTTACAATATCAGAAAAGTGCGAGTCGTTGGATCGCTGCCACTAAAGTATTCTCCAAAATTTTAGTTGCTATGAAACCAAGCGAAGCTATAAAATTACTTTAGCAACCCTCCGCTTGATACTGCTCTATGGCGACGACCACCCGTTGGCCACAGAACGTAGATTGTAATAACTACGATCATTCAAAATTTATAAGGACATAATAAAAATGCAGCTTTTTGACGTGTAAACATATTTACCGGGACTCTGGGAATTTTTCGGGACTAGGGTGAATTGCGATTTGGTAACAGTAAAAGTAACACTCACGAGTGAGTGACTGCATGCAAGAGTCAGTCACACACATTAATTCTTGTCGTCGATGTGAATCAGTTTTCTTTCGAACATTCAATGTTTCTTTGGGATGTTTCTCAATGGAATTACTCGTTAATTAATTGCCTATGGATAGGAGGTAATATTTTATTACCTCTTATCATTATTATATTTTATTATTATATTAAATCATTTATATTTGGAATCAAAATATATGAATTATCAACACCTATATAAATCATCATATTTTATAAAATATTATCTCAAGCTTATTTTCTACGACTAGATTCGTGTTTGCGCGCTAAAATTGTGCAATTTTTTACTTCTTTAATTTAAAGTGGTTCGTATCGTTTCATCTAATCGTAAAATAGAAAAAGATAATTTAATCATAATATTTAAATAGGGTTATATTACAATCATAGTAAATCCTAACATACACGCCGAATGCTCAACTTCCATGAAATGTACCCTATTATGAACCTAAGTATGACTTTTACCTTTTCAAAAAGTACTTTCTGACCCATATAGTGTAAATTAATCACACTCTGCACACAACTAAAACTTGAGACCGATGCGTTTGATTATTTCGCGAAGCTCAATCCGCGTTAAATCGCTCATCTAGGACTTTGCGACACACAATCAAAGAATCAGTATGCTCAACATTGTTGACATTTTTTTATTTTATTTTTATTTCTTTTATTTTATTTCAGGAAACAACACCTTACATGTAAAATTACAACAAACAAAAAAAACAATTAAAACACAAAGCCAATAACAGTTTCCTCCAAACTTAAAAAAATAGAAAACACATTCGGGAGCGAGGCAGGGACCAGGAAGTAGGAAGTAGGAGGGGTTGGGGAATCCAGACAATCACCAGAATATAATATAAAACACAATATAATATAAAATATAATAAATTCTACTTATACATATGAATATAAATATACTACTCAAGGGCTAGAGTAGACACGCCAATACGCTCAATTATTTGCAAGTTTTCGATGTTGATAATTTTATTAATGAGGCAGTGACTAGTATACTGTGGCGACTGCTCTTGAATTGTAATTTGATTATAACCTACTGACCTGCGACCAACTTCACTGCTTCATGGACATTTCTGGAATGTTAAATCACGCGATACAGATCTGGGGTCAAGGGGGCTTTGTCCATTGGCCGAGCGAGAGCCAGCGGTTCCGCGGAGCCGAGATAAGAGCTGGGGATCATTCGAAATGGAATTGGTTACATTGTACGCGTACACTAGTCACGTCAGTATCAGACGCGACCTGCCTTTTATTGCCAATTTAGATTAATGGCGTTATTTCGCGATTTACTGTTCGCGTGTCGCCGAATTAATCGAGGGCCTAGTGCGGGTTGAAGGGAGGTAGGGGGGAGGGAAAGGGGGTGGAGGGGGGCACTTTCAGTCTTATTGCATTTGTTATTCATGTCGCGTTCGTTTGGAGGGCGCTGGCGGATTTATTCAATCAACTGTGGAGTTTGACTTTTCACCAAATTGATATTCTATTTAAAATGTAACCCCCATGCATATTCTCATTATTGGCCGAAATGATCCAAATACAACTTGACCGTTCACGCATAGCGGTACTTTAGATATCTAGCACCCAAAATTTACAATATTTACGATAAAAATCATTTTAATTTAATTTTCTTGTACATCATCATCATTTAAATAAAAAATATATAATATTCCTTTTATATCTGTCTTTACTATTAAATATTTAATCGTTTCTAATATAAATATTACAAACTATTGTATTTTTATTGTTTCTATTTATAGTAATCTATGTTTTATCTTTCATATGCATGTGGTGTTTTCTTTTTATTTAAATATTGATAAGGTTTTTATTTTTACATAGATATCTAAGATTAATGTAAACATGTTATGTATTCAATATTTTGTTAAGAGTACCGTCTAAAAATAAATAAATAAATCAATGTAAAATTAGTACTGTAATTGCAGGGGACTACCTATTACAATAATCTACGTTATAAGCAATTGCATATGTACTATTTTATGTTTGTTTATATTTATTTATTTATTAATTGTGACATATTTAATTTGACAAAAAAATCGAAATGTATTAGAACAAATCACAGTTACAAATGTATATTATAAATGCACAGGAAGCGATTAGCACTGCTACATTTTGTGCCCTGCCTTCTTTACTAGGCTATATCTGTACTAAGGAAGGCAGTGTTATATTGTGCTACAACTAAGAATGTCAAATCGCCAATATATATATATATATATATATATATATATATATATATATATATATATATACTCTTATAGTTATTTGACTTATATTTGATGATTGTTTTTTAATAGCGGCAAATCGCATGAAAAGATAAATGACACAGTCTTTGACAATATTGAAAAATTTTGAAAAGGTTTTTAATTATTTGATAAAGTGCTGGATAGCATAATATTTATAAAGGTTCTAAAGAGGTCCTGTACTTGAGAATGCAGGATGTCGGTTTAAACCCAGCGCTGAGTTTTATAAAAATGCATTTTTAACTCTCACCTGTACTCGTATATATATACAATGTTGTCGCATAGAATGTTTATGTAAATGTGTATGTAAATGATGAAATAAATAAATGAATTTTGAACATTTATCTACTTAGTGAAGCAGTAAATACGATTTATAAAAATCTATTTAAAATAGTTGTACTATTACTTATTGCTTATATTTTAAGGAAAAAAATGTATGTTTTTCATATATTTAATGCGGAAATAAATAAATAAAAAAATAACTATTAAATCATTTACGATTTGAATCCGAAAAGTGTATTTATTAAATATCTCCGCTAGTGTAATATAAATCTAGTTTATTTCCATTAAAGATAACTTATTATTGTAGGGAATTTCTTTATAAATATTATGCAAAAAATATAAATTTTATTTATATTTTGGTATGAAAATAATTATTCATTTAATCGTTAACTTTACAACATTACTTAATCTAACAACGACAGTAAGAAAAGCTTAAACAACCAATCCTTTGTTCAGACTCAATTTACTAAAATTGTCACAAACAGAATATAGACAAACAAAAACTATGAAACGAGGGTCGCTCGGATGTCAGTCCCGTCAAAACGATATTTTCTAAGGGCCCGCGAACGCCTAATTTTGCTATATTTTAGAATTTAGTTAACATTATTTTTTGGTTTTAATGGTTTGTTCGTTTTATTTTTCTGGTAACACATAACAAAATAAATTTATAAAAAAAAAGTTTTTTTATGTGCACAATACCTGCAGATTTACTTACCGAATCTGGTAACAATTAATCGACACTTGAACGGCTACTGGATATGGTTAAGATACGGCACTATTACTTTTTTTTTATTAGTATTTTTTATTTCAAATATTTCTTTTTATTAATTCTTAAAAGTGCTTCCAGCTACACAAGAGTCAACAACAATTAATTAGTGATCAACTTTAGGCTACTATATGAGCATCTCCAATTTACTATCTGTATTTAAACCAACAAGTGCATTAACATAACGTTACTAGTATTTTTAAATAGTTAATTACCACTGGTTATAATGGTTCAAGAGAACAACGGAAATTATAGATGAATAAAGTGTTTTAGTGTGAAAATGGATTAGGATGTTAATATAAAAACGTGTTAATGCATTTGCATGGAATATTTGATAGTGGTGAAAATACTAACTTTTAATATCGCCGTAGTGCCCATTCATTATTTAATTATTTTTCAATTATGATAAATAAACGTGTCAATTATACATTCGTAATTATTTTATACAATTGTTCAATTTGTAAAGGTCATATAGCTAATTTTCTCTTGCGGAATGATAGTTTTCAAGGGAGCATCTGAGCTCCTCTTGTAGAATCTGCGGTAAATTCAACTTTAATGTTTGCGCGAACGGCCGCGCCAGGATTTGGTCGACAGCTTTATGGCCCCAGTTAAAACGGTGTAATGTTTCCTTTTCACTGCACTTGCCAACGAATATTGAAACTAAGCACCGAATTGTAATGTGAGACATCCTTTCAATTGAAAACCACATGGGAAATTAACAAATTATTCTGGTATATGTACAACAAATTATTCACACTTATAACACTATATGTATAATAAATGTTGGATTTAAAAATGGCTGATTAATGATGACAGTATGATTAACATTGTCAACACTCGTTTTTATTGTAAGACTAGCTGTACAACCCTGGGGTTGGCAGCGAGACCCTGCGGGCGGCTTTGAGGGCACCTTCGGCGCATGACAACTCGTACCTGTGGCATTCGAAATGGGTCTCTTCGCTCCCCACGACTAGGCTCTTTGGGCCATTATGTGCCTACCGTTCTAATCTGCAGGCGGCTTTGACGATTGTTCCACCGATACTTTTACACTATAAGTAACACGGCACACTCCAAAAAACACTCATTCAGGAGGTATTCACAATGGGCCTCCATGAATGTGTAGCAGTCATCTTAACTGCTCTCCAATCATCATCACCGTCAGTAGGTGAAAATATCACCAATATCATTAAGATTATATTCTTATGAAATTAAGACAGAAAAAATAAAATGTTTCTTTATTGTAAAAATGTAGAACAAAAAGTCAAATTAACTACAAAAATGCAATGAGAATAAAAATAAATGTTGTCCATTGTCCTAAAGATATTTTTGATGTTTCTTTACGGGGAAAATAAAAGCAAGGTTTTGCTGTGAATTGCGGAATTCTCACAAAAAAATATCTCGTTAAACGAGTTTCCTTGAAACTCGCCTGACAGACTCTATTGAGTACAATTTGCGAGGGCAGTATTTCTTATGAATTTCAGAAAAAATATAGAATTTAATTTATCATTGACAATTTTTTTTTAGGAATTCAAATTATAAATATAAAGACTCTATAGAGTAAATAATAGGGTATAGAGCGCCCACGCGGAAGTATGAATCACAGAACACTTCGCTAAGCGAGAGCGCTTCCCCCCACCTCGTAGTTTCCTCCCTCAAAATACCCAGTGAGGTCGTCCGTCCTCAAGGAGTTTATAGGATCCTTCTCGTGAGCCTTATAGAGACTTAATTTTCCGATAATCAGTTTTAAACATGTTAAAAAGAAATGCTCAAAACGGCACTTTTACTTCGGAATGAGGATTAGATATTTTATTTATAGAAAAACTCGTTTGCTTACGAATATAAGTAAAAGTATTTTATTTTTAATAAATTTTAAATGTCTCAGACGTAGTTACATAGTATATCTGTACGCTAGGCTCCGTATGAGTTGGCGTGCAGCTCGCACGTCCTGAATATCCTAACAAAGCACTCTTTCATTTCGAGAGTGTAGGGCGGGTAGGGCGGGCGAGCGGCGGCAGCCGGAAGGATGTGGAGTCGCGCGCCACAATGGCGGTTATGGCGGGTAGGAGCGCAGAAAAACAAACGGCAGGTAGCGCCGCGTTTAGCGCCGCGTTCTGCGGACGGAGAGAATAAGAAAACGATTCTTACTCGCGGCTCGGCGACATTCTCCATTCTGCATGATTCTGCGATTATAGTCCCAATGGGATAATCTGTCGCAGCCTGCGAGTCTAACGTGGCGTTATTGTATCACTCTCGGAAATGTGAAGTATCTTGAAAATAAAGCAGTCGGATTGCACTTCACGAGAACACAATCTCCTAAATAGTGTGTTCAGTATACAGAATGTTCCAATACCATTACCGAAGGCTTAAGGGGTTGTTTATGTTCCCTATTACGCGTAAGAAATTGTATAAAAAAAACCGAAAATAATTCATGCCTAAATTTATTAATTTTATCAAAGGGCCCGTGTAAATTCCCTTTATCTCGCCCTTCCCCTTTCCCTTTTTCGTATTATCACGTAAAGTTACAATTTTTTTACTCGGAAACCATGATGAATTTCGGGAATATGAGGTCAAAACAAATAATGTTTAAAATCGTAGAGCCAATAAGCTGGGTTTTGGTTCGGGAATGGTCTTGGAACAAGCCTATGCCAAGGGACCATCCGCAATTTACGTCAGACAAATTTCATAGTTTGACCCCGCCCTCCTATAGTTTATTGTCACTGATTGTCACATTCGTGTTACCGCACTCTTTCTTATATTGTGACCTCACAAAATTTTCAGTTTTACATCTATACTAATTTAGATAAAACAAAATTTTTATAATATTTTTTACCAATACAGACATATTTACGCTTTGACATATTACAGAGTCATTTAGAATGGTAATGAATATTACGTTTTGATTTTTAGACATCACGAGGCTTGTAACTTCTCCGCTCCCCCCCCCCCCCCCTCACCCTCTCTCCCTTATCAAGCCTTATCACACCATGTCATACTTCATGAATACTCTACCTTACCCTAACTGGTGAAGTAATTTATGGTCGACCCTTAAACGGTTTAAACTAATATCAACGAGCCACCTCGTAGCTACTACCAAATATGTGTTCTATTAAATGCCCGTCCTGGCACCGAAGAGGAATATTTTTTTATTCTTGCGATAATGTTAATAAGTAGAGATTGTATGTAGGATACTTTGTACACCTAATCCTGCATCGAATGATTTTCTATAAATTAGTGTAAACCATATCGAAATCCATCCATTGGTTCTCGAGATAAGTGCAGTCATAAAACATACTTATAACTTACCGAGGTCTTTATTATAAGCACATACGATGTAGAAATGACACCCAGTTTTGAGTTGAGGTGTTCAATGACCCATTCAAACATGATTGTTATGTTTTCCCGAAAAATTGATTTAAAAACTTTGGGGTAATTTTTTTCATCGAGAAAAACTTTTAGTTAACAGACATTATGATTGTGTGAATATATAAAATGGTTCGCGTTTCGTATGAATTGAGATGAAAAAGGATCGTTGGAAGTAAAACAATTAACGAATACTTTTGTTTAAACGAGGCTATTGTGTGTGTGTGTGTCTGTGTGCCACGGAGCCAGTCCACTCTCTCGTGTGCTTTTTAAAATTCCATTATCGTATTTCACGGTACTTCTTTTGTTCAGAAAGATATCTTTTTTTCACCTGCTGGAAAGTTGGGTTGATAGCTCGCAATTATTACAATGACTATTTTAAAGAATAATTCTTTAAATTGAATTTCACCATTATTCTTTATTATAAATATTGACAAATAATATGTTGTCTGGTAAAATAAAATAAAAAAATTATGCTTTTTAACATTGTAGTAAAAGAATAATAAATTAAATTAGATGCATTTATGAGCATTATGAAAAGCATAATTTAAAACCAAATTATTTTTTGCAACATTTAGATAATAAATTTGCTTACGTCCAAGTACTTTGCCGCTAATCCAGTTCCTACTTCTAAGTTTAGAGCATCGAGGGGGAAATTATTTTTATTTGTATTTATTCCATGGCTGCTGAAGGCCACTTTTGAGGGCCAATTGCGTTAAAAAAAAATAACGAGTCGTCCTGCGAACGGGAAAAATATTGCACTCCGCGCCGGTCGCGTTTTATGAAACGCATTCCCTCAGATTAGGCGACGCACACCCGGTAGTGTGCAACTCATCCGAGATTGATTTGCTATTATAATTAGCCCTAAAATTGCTCAAATGTGGCAGCCACTGGCAATCGTAACACTCACATCTACTATAAAGTCGAGGCATTTATAAATGTCATATCCGTTATTTTAAAAAGATAGTAATTTAAATTACTCAGTGGGGTGGTATTATCATTATATAATTTTATTCGCTAAAAATAATGTCTTTATTAAATATATATCATGGGGTAATTTAATTAAATCGCTAGATAATACCCATATCGATCTTTCATTACTATACAACCACCAAGCCAGACGGTGTCTGGACTAAATGAATGAAAGCCACTCCTTATTTGCATATCGTCTTTGTCTTTTGCTTAAACAAATATCAGAATAGCCAAGTCATCTAATGCTTTGACATTAAAACCCGATCTGTAACTTTGCCCGTCTGAGTGGCACGCGAACCAATCATTGGCATGGTTGATTCGCCTACTACTAGGCCGTGTAGCTTTTGGTAAAAAAACTCATTCCTTATCATGTTTTTACTTTCAAACGAGTAATATTATTTACAGATAAATTGTAAGTAAGCGTAAAGTGAAAGTTATTTAGAATAGTTCAAGCACAATAGGAATAATAGCGGAGGCGGATACACAAAAATTAAAACAAATAAAAAATACTATAATGACACATTAAAGTACTAGTGGTCGAAATTCGACCGTAATTCATTAAACTTTTAAGTTTGGGCATTGTCAAGATTCTTATACCTCTATAATACGGTGGTTTACTTATATAATTATCACATATATATTTTTTCGATTTTTTTTTATTAGGTCAGCTACGAATGCGTACAAATACGTCATTAGCGTGAATTATATGTGTATTAATATTTTAAAACAATTCATTGCCAGTTTTAATTTTTTTATGTAAAAATAAGATTTAAAATTCATAGAAGTTTAAGATGGCATTAATTTTAGCTTGACATTGACAACTATTGAAACGGATATCACAAAAAATTCACAGCTCGAAACTCATTCTGTCAACAAGCTGTCAGTTGTATAAACGTTTTATTTTATTTAATTAATGTATTTATAACACAATTTTTACAGATAAATTTTAGCTTTTTGCACTTCTCCTCCATATAAACCTTAACTATGCCAAATCTCACACTCCTCCGTGCGCGCAATATGGTTGAAAAGGAGTACAAAAAGATTTATCCTCAAGTATTAATAATTATATATAGCAGATATTGAATTTCAAAAAGGGTTTAGCTGTGTGATCCGATGGCCGCTTCGCTCCTCATCTCATCAATCGCACAGAAGACCCGTGGCATTCCACAATGTTATTGTAAACTATTTTTAAAGTTGGAAAATATATAACTGTTTGATTATATATTTTTCTTGGCATGCTTTTGCTTCCATTCTTCAAAAGACCACTTTAAATGTGCTATTAATATCTATGAATGTTTTGTTATATGTCTATCTGTATATTTAGAAATAAATGTGTCAAAAAAAATATGATAAACTCCTAATGAATTGTCACTTAAATATTCAAAACAATCGTGCGTACCTTCAAAAGACAGTAACGAAAATACCTAATAGCAATTATGTTTATGAGCAATAGCTTGCTATTACTCATTCATATTTTATTTGCTAATACACTTTAATGTTTTTTTTTAATTTGAAACTAAAATTGTGTACATAGGTAGATTACATTATTAAAAATTAAGCTTTATTTTTTATATATATATAGGGATTAAATAATAAATTCCATCTACAAATGTTATTTTTTTGGTTTCACCGCGTGGCTGACTGGTCGCACCTATGTAGTGGTGCGATTTCAGGTTACATTTAATATGATTTGGGGTTAAGAATGTGTACGACGCACATCGGATGAATAGGGTTGTGCTACAAATGATGGCATTCTATACGAACGCTGATCGTACAAACCCGGAAATATGTACCTAATCCATTTAGGTTGATCAACATTGAGCGAATGTAAAACATGGAGAATGTTGACTCGCTCGTTCGATGAATAACCGATGAGAGTTTTATGTAACTACCTCCCGGGAAGCGAGGCGAAAACATGCACTCGAGGGATGGAAATTTGGACAGTGAGTCGACCATTACGTACGGGTAAGAGAACGAATGCCAAAGAGAACCTCCGATAAATTCAAATCACATTTTCTTTTCGGGTTAATATTTATTTTTATGTAGACGGGGAATTACTGGGAATTCCAGGAATGATACGTCTACAATCTGAGCTGTATCAATTTTTTAATGATTAATTACACCAAATATCATATGCCTGTTCCAAATAAAGTATTTCTTAATTTATTTGGAGTTGAAACATTTGTGCAATATCGTTGTAACCAATTTATTATGTTTGAATTAAACAATTTTCTCTATTTTTATACTTTGTGATCTTATTTCATACTAGCTGTGCAACACCGGGCTTCACCCCGGGTTAGCTGCTAGACGGCTTTAATGGCGCCTTCGGCGTGAGATAACTCGTGTCTGCGGCACTCGGGATGGATCGCATTGCTCCCCATCTCTAGAGCCTTCGGGCTATTACCTGACTACCGTCCAATTTTATGCAGGCGGCTTTGACAACTATCAATGACGCCTGCAGGGCTATTTCAATTTTTCTTTTCGTAAAAACCTCATTTAGAGTATCGGGAACGAATACATCTGTCATGTGCGGCTAGGTGACGCATTCCGTCTGACATATTCAGAATTTTCGATGGTCTTTAAGGCCATAACTTCCACATTTTTTCAATTTCTACACAGGAACCCTGATTTTTTTCGGGATTGATAGTAGTCTAGTATAATCTATGAAAAGTCCTGTTAGAAAGGATTTATTTCGAAATCACAGACACTTAAATTATATTTGTATATAGATTTATTCTTATATTTCTTACAGTTTAGTTTATTTATGCTCCATGGTAATATATTAAAGCATACTATTTTAATTATTATTCTGTCTTCAATTCTTATTAATTTCAATGCATCTTATATTTGATGATTGTTTTACAATAGTGGCATTTCGCCTGAAAAGACTTTTCAGGCGAAAAAATTTGAATAATTTTGAAAAGAAAAATTTTGAATAGTGCTGGAAAGTGCTGGATAGCATAATATTTATAAAGTTTCTAAAGAGGTCCTGTACTTAAGAGCGTAGGATGTCGGTTTAAACCCAGCGCTGAGTTTTATAAAAATGCATTTTTAACTCTTACCTGTCTGTCCACTTTAGTGTAAAATATTGTCAAATATTATGTAACCATCTAATTAGATGAAATAAGGAAAGGATGATATCTTAACAAAAAATATAAAAATAATGGAAATGTGATTACGATGAAGAATGATTGTGAAATGAGATGATTTTATGAGTGATTTATGTATGAAGTTGAAGAAAATAAAAATAATGGATATGTAAAAGTGTAAAATTAAAGCGCATGATTTGTGTGTATATTATTTATATAATTGTATAATTGAGTTGTATATTATATATATATATATATATATATATATATATATATTCTGTTCATATTCTAATGGATCCAAAACAAACGAAAATCGAATTAGTTTAGAATCTTGACGACCGCTTGGCCGTTGACCGAAATCGGTTTTTGAGTTGGACACATTATGAGCTTAGCGCGGTACAATCGGCCGTCGAACAAACACTAAAGGGAGTAGATGGCGGTAGATGGCGGTAGATGGTACACAGCTTAGACATTGGCCGGTGGCGAAATGCTTTTCTTTATTTCTCGGCCATGAAAAGGGATCGTTAACCCAGATGGCAGGGGAGTGCGAGAAAGCTCCATTTAAAGGAGCAATTCAATCTGTATTAGGTGTCGGCTTTATAGGCACGCTCTATACTATGCATAAAAATCTTCTCGGAGACTACGCTTAGCGACAATGAATATTATTATAGCGGATGTGCGCAGCAAAAAAAAACGGCTCACGTTTTATTTATTTATTAAATTTTTTGAAACACAGAAATACAACTAAACTAAACTAAACTAAAACAACTAACTAAAGAAACTAAATGTACAACTAATTAAAATGGTTAGCCAATTTAAAGTATTTCCTTTTTGCAAGTTACAAATAAAAACATAACGTTTATAGCATAATTTCTATTGCACTTGGGAACATCAAATGTATCTTGGTTTCGAGTTTCTTTAGTTAATAGTCTACATACGATGATCACAAGGTTATCGGTAACTATTTTAGATATAAATTTACTTAGATATCAAAAATTAAATCGAAATGTCTCTTTAATATTTTACACCTTCCAGCCGTAAAACCACTAAATTTTTCTTTATGTCTGGAGTTTTCTGTAAATTACTGGGTCCAACCAGATTCTTTAAAACCTCAACGGCCTTCCCTACTATTCAGCAACTTTTTTCTATACTGCTGATCTCATTTCTCTTTAGAACCATTAGAAACTATTTTCACAGCTAAATAACGGATAACAGTAAGTGAACAGCGCGTTTTGTGAATACATAATCCGAAAAGTATTATCAAATTCGAACAGTCAAATTACTTTTAATCATTCTGTGTGTGAGAACGGCATGGTTAGATGTAATCTATCAATTAGATCATCCCTCTCTCTTTCTTTGAATCTCTTTCTTTGTCTCTCATCTCCAGATGAATTATATTAATATGAGTGTTGTTAGATTAATATTCATATAATAATATTATGTAAGTGGCATTTTTTGAGAGTGTCTTGCGTTTCTTTCGATGAGTTTCGTGGTGATGATGACTGTTAGTGTTACCAGCGATTCATCCTGGAAACGGCCAATGTTTTTTCTTGTTAACTTTAATCCTCATATTTGTAAGTAATGAAACCACTTCTAAGTTTAAAGACATGTTCCTTTCTTTTGTCTCTGTGGTTGTACTTAGGAAATATTAATATTAGTTCATTGAATATTTACCTTTAGTTATTTTTCTGTTCGTACTTTTTATTACATTTTTATAATTAAATTTTGCGCGTAAGATTATTAATCTATTTTAACTCTTTCTCACAGAACGGATTTTCATTTAAGCATAAACTGATTCATACCTTTTCAACAAATTTATACGGCCCTACAAAGTTATACAGCTGAGCAAATTTCAATTTTCATTTGCAAAATATGAAGCAAATTCCCAAGAAATTAAACCCTTGAACCTTCTCGGATCGCTGAAATAACAGTTCTGTCTTCGATTGGTGCTTTATGAAATTCCCTAAAGTACACTAGCCGAAAAAATAAGGGCGCTGTAGATTTAAGATAGCCGCTGTGTGGATAAACAAAGCATTTAATTAGAAACGAAGTGAAAGGCGGAAAAGGCCCCCGGACGCCTCGGGCCAATTTGTTTCTCGCCAAATGTTCTCGGCTCTAATGCAGTTCCCAGGCGGAGCGAATATCCCCGAGACGTCTCTTTTTTCTGACGAATGGGTTAAAAATTATGAATAATTTCTTAATTTAAAAAATCTTCAATATTGCGAAGAGGTTTTTTATGTTACACGTGCCACATTTAACTGCCTATGAGAAAAAATCTGCTTAGTTTAATTTCAGCTACTTTAAGGATCCTTGTGTTTCATTTATCGCTATACCAAAGCAGACACTAATTGGAAATTAGACTCGTTTTAACCTTAACATGCCTCGAACGATACTTCAAAAAATACACCCATAAATCGTGCTAGCTTACCTATGACTTTATCATATACCTAGTATGTAGGGATATTAATTGTAAGAAGGTGTTGCAAATTTAAAGTGGTTTTTTTGCTAACAAACACTCACTCAGAGTCACTTCAACTTCACTCAGTTACACTTGTGAAATCTTTTTTATTTGGGTTATTCGTCATAAAGAAAATACCTATAATAAATATTTTAAAATTAGACCTAACTAACTAGGTTACCCCCTATTCCGAGGTAAATTACTTTTGCTGTTGCATACATAATAGATACGAAAATATTTGGTTACGTGCATATTGTACACATTAAATAATAGTTGATATAAGTAATAGATTATTTTATTTAATAAACAGTAAATAGTTGCACTTACATTTTTTTCAATGAGGTGATAAAAGGCCAGTTAAAGCTTACGCCTATGTACAAAAGTATTTAAAACTTAACTATATTTTAGGTGTATGTGTGATGTGTATGGTAGAAAAGTGTGGCTGAGAGTGTTCATGCTTGTGTGTGCATTTATGTACTTGTGTGTGCATTTATAAACATCGTGTTTTCATTTTAAAACAGACTGGCATGAAATAGTTCTGTCGTGGTAAATATGAGGTAAACTCACATTCAGGAAATTAATTTCGGAAATTATAAGTTGGCAACACCAGACTGATGAATTTTAAATAAAAATATCATTTGAAGCAAAATATCTGAAAATACGGCGCAGTTAGCTTAGTATGACAAAAGGATGGCTTAGAAGCACGGATTACTAAGCGTACGTAATAAAGTATGCAGGAACCAAACAAACCCTTACCGTCATATAAGTGTACGAGGCGCCGTACCGCAATAAAACTAGACGGGAAGTTTGCCTTTAAAGACGCCGCGAAGGTCTAAAAGATTCTTAACGGTAAAATTTCAAAAATGAATTTTAATATTAAATATAGTTTGTATAGTATAAGAAAACTATAGTTTTGGTGCCAAAATTGACTGAATGTGAGAATGATCACTACCTATATGTAAGCATGTTTTGTCTAGCTTGTAAGTAGTTTTTTTTGCTGAAAATTGTACAAGGGTATTATTATTTGTTGTTATTTGAAGTATTCATAAGGTAGATACGTAACATTAATATAGGCAAGATATTTAAATCTTCAGCCAAAACAATATCATTTAAGAGGCATTAAAGGATTACGCGTTTGCAATAGACTAATGAGTCAAAAATACGCGTTCGGAAACGCGACGGAGTTAAACGAGAACCTAATTACAGATCATTAGCGCGCCGCGAAATAATCTATATTTGATATTTAATTCAAAGGAAAAAGTCACTGGATTTAGGTTTGTAGGTCAAGGAAACAAAATAGAATACCTATAATTTAATAGTTAGGCTAAAAACGAATTGTTTATTTTTATTATATAATTACAAAATCGTTTTTATCCAACAAGGAAAATATGTAAATATATCTTTTAGATTAAGGGAATATATTTGTTTAGCATAATATTAGCAAGCAATAAGTATGGTAAAAAATTTATTAAAAAAAATTATGTGATTTCAAATATTCCTAAAACGCTCGTAGGTTGTGGGCAAGAGGTATGAAGGGGGTGCGTCCGCTGAAGGGCGAAAGCGGAAACGCGTGAATAAAAGGTCGCCTCATACCTACATTCGAGTTAGTGTTGTTTAGTTTTTTTAGCAGACGTGACTGAGCACCGTTTCGCTGTCAGTTTTTTATAACGTCAATCGATAGCCGTCGCGAATATTAAACTTAGTTTAAAATTTTTAGAAGTTGGTGTAACTCTATTAATTACGTACCATCCAACCAGAGGTTTTGGATACCACGAGAGCTAAATGTTAATCACGCAACGAGATAAAATCGAGCTAAATCAACGAGGTCACAAATTACCAAAACAAATGCACTTCAGCATTCAAGACTCGTTTAGTAAACGATGCGAAGTTAGGCTGGAGATTTAGCATATCGGTGAGTGAATTGAAGATAATCTGACATTTATTTTATAAAATAAATAGTCACAAATTGTCACTATTTCGGAGAACTGTAGTATAAACTGTCAATGTTTGTTCGCATTAATTTAATTAGTACTGAACTTTATTCTGTGTTTTAAATTGTGATTCAGACAATATCCTTTTGCTTATTCAACGGATTTACGACCCGTTGAATATACTGGTTTGAATAAATAGTGTGATAACTTTCAAATCTGTTTTTATTGAATTTTAATCATTTTGAACTTTTTGAAATCGTTGCATTATAAATCAGGCTAGCTTGATTTGAGGAGACTGACTCTTGGAAAGCTCGGATCTACAGTCCACCTTGAGAACGTGGCATCAGAAGCCATCCAGCTGTGTCCCGACTGAAGAGGACTGGTCTTCGGATCCGCTGGAAGCGGATCGGCCGGGACATAGCATCTTTGTTGGTCCTTTCGAGCGCAGATTGGACGAGCCCCGAGTTTTCTTTGACAAGATGTCAAAAAGTCAAGCGAGCCAAAAGGATATGGCAGATCAGGCAACTCCAGGAGAGAGGAAGAGCGAGCGCCTGAGGCAAAGACTGTCAGGCAATACAAGTCGCGGTTCAGGACGAACCATCAGCGCAGGACGCCGACAGGACAGAGCCGAGGAACAACGGAGCGTCTGAGCATGACGGCACAGGATCCCCAGGAAGCCGAACAGGTCAGCACGGAAGCAGGCCCATCCAGGCTCCAGGAGAGGCTGCAGGCAGCGGCCCAGGAACTCCCTGCGTCACGGGCATCATCCGTTGCAAGCCGCAGGTCCAGGACGTCAGCCGCCTCGAGAAGCAGCGTCACCAGGCAACTGCTGGCGGCAGACCTTGAGGCTGCAGAAGAGAGCGCCAGGCTGCAGGCAGAAAACTCCAGGCTGCAAGCCGCTGCAGAAAACTCCAGGCTGCAAGCCGCTGCAGAAAACTCTAGGCTGCAAGCCGCTGCAGAAAACTCCAGGCTGCAAGCCGCTGCAGAAGCCACCCAGATACAGATGGATCTGGTGGCAAAGAGGCTGGAGATCAAAAAAAAAATGATCGAGGCCGAGGAACAAGATGACGATGAGGGCAGCATCGCGGACTCATCCGCATCGTCTAGGTATTGTCGCGAATGGGCCGCGACGAAAATACCGGAAATCGACACAAGGGCGGACGATTTGAAACAGGCGTTTCGAAATCTCCGTATCGGCGCGACACAAGAGGGGCGGCCGGGCGAGAGCGAGACAACGCGCTACCGACAACGGTCGCCGATAAAAACTGAAAAAGTGTGTGTGTCAGTGCCTAATACAAGTGATTCGTATCGAAATAACATGTTAGTGTCGGCGCGTGCAAAACTTTTACGTGACTTGCCGAAGTTTACCGGAAACACTAATGAGTTTCCAATATTCATTAGTTTATTTAATCAGGGGAACGAGATGTGCGGTTACTCCAATGCGGATAATTTAATCCGTTTGGCTGCCTCACTCAGCGGGCCAGCGAGGGAGGCTGTGAGGTCGCTGCTAGTCGAACCGGAGAACGTTCCGGCCATCATGAAGGTGCTTTATCGACGCTTCGGCAGACCAGATGCTCGCATAGATGAACTGATGACAGAGGCTCGCAGTGTTCCGAATATTGGGGTAAGTGACTCACTTTCACAATTAGTTAATTTTGGCACCATCGTTTGCAATATTGTACACTCACTTAAAAGTATGGGACATGACGGATATTTAATTAATCCGCCATTGTTGAAAGAATTAATTTTAAAATTACCTCAATATTTAAGGCTTCAGTGGTATAGAGAATTTAGGGGAGAACATCCAACACTAACAGATTTCGGGGAATGGCTAGAGTCATTACTGGACGCGGCCTCAAAAGAGGAAACTAACTCAGGTAGTTCAAAGCCCGCGATCAAAGAACGCAGCGAGTTAAAAACGCGCGCGATTAAAAAATTAGAGCCGACGCGTAGGCATATTTTTAATACCTACGAAAAATCGATAGAGAATAAAAAATGTCTGTACTGTAAAAAAACAAATCATGATTTAAATGTTTGTAGGAATTTTGCGGCTCTAAGCCTAAACAGTAAACGCGATTGGGTCAGGGAAGAAAACTTATGTTTTATTTGTTTAAAATTAGGACACACCGCACTTCAATGTAAAAGAAAAGTGTCGTGCGGAATTAACGGATGCAAAAGTAAACACCATAAGTTACTTCATCCGATAACGCGTTCGGAACCCGGCCAAGCAGCCCCTCCGGAGGGGTCAACCACGGTCGAGACAGGTCACGTGACGCACACACGTCATGAGAACGGAAGCATTGGACTCAGAGTTGTCAATGTGAAGGTCACGGGCGAGGCTGGGTCCATGGATATACTCGCGTTATTGGATGAGGCATCAACTCTGACTCTAATCGACGAAAAAATAGCAAACAAAATCGGCGCAAAGGGCGTGGCATCGACATTAAAAATAGTAGGTATTAACGGTATGAAATCACAGAACTCGTGTACTCGGTCGGTAGATATAAAAATTCAAGCCGAAAACAGTTCCGTAATTTATAATTTAAAACATGTGAAAACTATGAAAAATCTAAACTTACCTTATCATAATTTAGATATCGATAAATTACGAGAAAATTATCCGTTTATATCTAGGTTACCTATTAAGTCGGTTCACGGAAAAATAAAAATGCTTATCGGACAAGACCAGTATGGCCTCATCTTGCCCCAGGAAGTGCATGGTGATTGGCGCAAGGGACCTGTCGTCACGAAAGCGTTAATTGGGTGGTCAGTAAGCGGTAAAATCGGACCGGGCGCTAATAGCGATCGCGTATTACATTCACAACGTAAGGAACGCGACGCGAAATTAAAAAACGGTAATTTCGACGCCGGGACAAATGGCGGGCGCGCGTTGCACTTACAACGCAACGAGCGCGACGGGCTATTAAGAGACGATTTAACTTCTAATTTTCAAAAGGTGAAAATAAATTATCACAACAAAGTGACAAATAACGTCTTTGTCACTCACGTTGCTGAGACCGAAACAGCGTTAATAGACGCGTCCAAATATTCAAAATGGACGCGCCTAATTCGTTGTACAGCGTGGGTGTTCAGGGCGGTCGATATCTTTCGAAAAAGGGGGGAGCGGGGGGCGCTTTCTGCGAAAGAAATCAGTAACTCGGAAAAGTACTGGTTACGACAAGCGCAAAATGAAATCTTCGCTGGGGAGCTAAAAGATATAAGCGCAAATCGGCCAGTGACAAAATCGAGTGAAATTCGTCATCTAAATGCATTTTTAGATGACGAAAAAATATTGCGTGTAGGCGGTCGCATAAATGCAATGCGAAATATCGCATTGCAATGTATTAAGCCGGCCATATTGGATGCAAGTCACCCCTACACCAAGCTATTGATAAGCCATGTGCATGAGTCGAGTTCCCATCAAGGTCAAAGGTTCGTATTAAACGAATTAAGACAGCGTTTCTATATACCTAAAGCGCGAAGCGCTGTGTGGAAAACGGCTCAAAAGTGTCCGTATTGCCGGGGCCGACAGGGAAAGGCGATACCTGCCCGGAGGGCCGATCTACCTGCCATACGACTCCGGCATCACGAGCGTCTCATGCACCGAGAAAAATGGCAACAACCCGCGAAACATATACAAGTAAGCGACGTGGTATTTCATAATCGAAAAAAGACTTCCGCAAAACGCTTGGCTGCGCGGCATAGTAGTGCAAACACACCCCGGCACAGACGGACAAACCCGGGCGGTAACCGTCAAAAGCCACGGGAAACACTACAAACGACCGGCAGTCAAAGTGGCAGTTTTACGAGTCCACGACCATCAAAGGCTGAAAGAGTAACGTTTCAGAGAGGGCGGAATGTCGTGGTAAATATGAGGTAAACTCACATTCAGGAAATTAATTTCGGAAATTATAAGTTGGCAACACCAGACTGATGAATTTTAAATAAAAATATCATTTGAAGCAAAATATCTGAAAATACGGCGCAGTTAGCTTAGTATGACAAAAGGATGGCTTAGAAGCACGGATTACTAAGCGTACGTAATAAAGTATGCAGGAACCAAACAAACCCTTACCGTCATATAAGTGTACGAGGCGCCGTACCGCAATAAAACTAGACGGGAAGTTTGCCTTTAAAGACGCCGCGAAGGTCTAAAAGATTCTTAACGGTAAAATTTCAAAAATGAATTTTAATATTAAATATAGTTTGTATAGTATAAGAAAACTATAGTTTTGGTGCCAAAATTGACTGAATGTGAGAATGATCACTACCTATATGTAAGCATGTTTTGTCTAGCTTGTAAGTAGTTTTTTTTGCTGAAAATTGTACAAGGGTATTATTATTTGTTGTTATTTGAAGTATTCATAAGGTAGATACGTAACATTAATATAGGCAAGATATTTAAATCTTCAGCCAAAACAATATCATTTAAGAGGCATTAAAGGATTACGCGTTTGCAATAGACTAATGAGTCAAAAATACGCGTTCGGAAACGCGACGGAGTTAAACGAGAACCTAATTACAGATCATTAGCGCGCCGCGAAATAATCTATATTTGATATTTAATTCAAAGGAAAAAGTCACTGGATTTAGGTTTGTAGGTCAAGGAAACAAAATAGAATACCTATAATTTAATAGTTAGGCTAAAAACGAATTGTTTATTTTTATTATATAATTACAAAATCGTTTTTATCCAACAAGGAAAATATGTAAATATATCTTTTAGATTAAGGGAATATATTTGTTTAGCATAATATTAGCAAGCAATAAGTATGGTAAAAAATTTATTAAAAAAAATTATGTGATTTCAAATATTCCTAAAACGCTCGTAGGTTGTGGGCAAGAGGTATGAAGGGGGTGCGTCCGCTGAAGGGCGAAAGCGGAAACGCGTGAATAAAAGGTCGCCTCATACCTACATTCGAGTTAGTGTTGTTTAGTTTTTTTAGCAGACGTGACTGAGCACCGTTTCGCTGTCAGTTTTTTATAACGTCAATCGATAGCCGTCGCGAATATTAAACTTAGTTTAAAATTTTTAGAAGTTGGTGTAACTCTATTAATTACGTACCATCCAACCAGAGGTTTTGGATACCACGAGAGCTAAATGTTAATCACGCAACGAGATAAAATCGAGCTAAATCAACGAGGTCACAAATTACCAAAACAAATGCACTTCAGCATTCAAGACTCGTTTAGTAAACGATGCGAAGTTAGGCTGGAGATTTAGCATATCGGTGAGTGAATTGAAGATAATCTGACATTTATTTTATAAAATAAATAGTCACAAATTGTCACTATTTCGGAGAACTGTAGTATAAACTGTCAATGTTTGTTCGCATTAATTTAATTAGTACTGAACTTTATTCTGTGTTTTAAATTGTGATTCAGACAATATCCTTTTGCTTATTCAACGGATTTACGACCCGTTGAATATACTGGTTTGAATAAATAGTGTGATAACTTTCAAATCTGTTTTTATTGAATTTTAATCATTTTGAACTTTTTGAAATCGTTGCATTATAAATCAGGCTAGCTTGATTTGAGGAGACTGACTCTTGGAAAGCTCGGATCTACAGTCCACCTTGAGAACGTGGCATCAGAAGCCATCCAGCTGTGTCCCGACTGAAGAGGACTGGTCTTCGGATACGCTGGAAGCGGATCGGCCGGGACAAGTTCGGATTTTTGAGAGTAACCCGCCACGATCTAGGTCAGGTACATCAACCTCGTTGAATTTGGTATTGTAGGTATTGAGACAGCACAGAAGATAGTTTCTGGCACAGTTTGCATTACGCCTTGGCACCTGGAACAGAGTAAACGCGCGCGTGGTGCGAGGAGGTACTCGCAGGTTCATCCCTGATACCAGATATTGACTGTCTACTCTGTTATGTGAGAGATCGTGTAGAAGTGCCATATCCGCTGTGGTTCTTCGATCTTCGAGAGTCTACATATGAAAATAATTAGCCATCTCGTCTTATGTGTTACATCCTAATTAGGATAAAACATAAAAAAAAACATTATACATAGAAAATAATAACGGTCAGTAGAAATTACAGAGTATGTGAATAATATTCTAATTTACATTTTGAAACATTTACATTTGTGGTATTTTTGATTATTTTGAGGTAAACATTATATTATTTAAAAAGTCTTAGAATCGTAATAATATACTTTATTGGTTAGAAGAAACTTATGATGTAATGTTAACGTCTGCGGCTGGAACATTCCCTCAAAAATAAATAAATAAAAAATGATTTAAAGGCCGCTTAATCAGCTATATTTATAACATCAAACGTACCTGTAGGAGCTTTATAAAAATAATTGTATATAATTCCATAAATAATTATTTCATGAAATAAGAAATCAGAACGGATTTATACTCAAAATATGGTGGGACAGCATTACCCATAAATGAGGTCATTATCCCGAACGAGGAAAATTCCGGCGAAGAAAAATGACAAATGATGTCAATTGTACGAAATTACATGTAATCATGCACGAATAAACCTTTATCGCTCCATATTTACTATAAACCCGAGTAACAATACTATCTCATAAGAAATATGTATATTTTAGGGTTTAGTTATGTACACGCTCGGAACCATCCCCTAAGAACAATTCAAAAGCAAAATAAACCCTTTTCTTTATAATTTTGTTATGCTTATAAAATATAATCTAATCCGAATAATTAAGTTCCCGTTTAATATAATTTTAAAATATAGGTACACAAGCAGTAAACGCGATAAATCTACCAAGCCTAACTGATTGGACCATGTCGGTAAAACCGTTTGCGTTTTTTAGTAAAACTTTGTAACGAGTCCTATTTTTAAAACTGTACTGGGATATCGTTTTTATAACTTTGTTTTGTTTTTATTATTTAAGGTAGATAGTATGTGGGGATATCTGCTATTAAAACAATATACAAACGAACTCTACACGACAATCGATACAGGCAGTTCTTAATGAGGGAATAAAGTTACTTCAAAGTTAACAATAAATACTTATCCGTAATTTTCTTAGCTATATTAAAGCCAATCTATAAATTATTAATTTATTATAATTTATGTATTTTACCTTATTTATTTTATCCGCCTTTACTACATTCTTCGAAGGGTTTGTTGGAGAGAAAGCTAATAGGTTATCGTAGCAGTATATCGTGAGGTGACCTTGAAGTTCGGCCTTTGCAAATGGTGTCAGCCACGTGCACTTCGCGCGTCCGTCGACAACATCAAAGAATAAACATTTGACAGATTTTTATTTATATTTAAAATATACAGCAATTTACAATATCTAAGTTTAAGGTTTTCTGTAGAATTTTATTGCGGACATTTCTATGTATAAATTAGGCTTACGTCACATATGTAGTTTGGTTTATGAGAATTTTAAAAAATAAAACTTACCAATTTCAATATTTTTTTATGTAAACATAGGATTATTTATTTAAAAAACCAGCTCGAAGGTTTTCTAGAAATACGTTTAGTTAATCTAATTATATTTTTTATATATGTCTGGTATGAAAAGCTATCATGGCAGTAGACTTCAAAAACATGCATAAAATGCAATTCGAGTGCGTTATGGCTCTTAATCATAGCGCGGAGTGCCGCAATGAGGGAAGCCAACGGTGTTATACTTGAACCTCCCCAACCAATTATTCCATATGATATTATACCAAATTATTCAAGCTTCTCTTAAAGATCACCGAAATCTAGAAGCTGAGTCATAATTATAATTATGTGTCACTACACACTCACTATAGTGAGGTATAAACATACACGTTTATTTTATACTACCTACTTATAGGAAAAATATTCCTTATATATAATCTAAATGGATTTTTCGTGAAATATGGCAAGATAATACGCCGGTTTAGGAAAATCCGCTCTAACAAAAAAGACAAATGATGTCAATTGTATGTCAGGCTAGCCCGTGTAATTGGACAGAATGTTCCTTATATGTAAGAGAATATTCACTTTGGAACCGAATAATAAAAAATATTTTTATATCTATGTATCACTCACTTGCTCACTTGTATCGAATTAAATAACGAGTGATTTATTTATCTCTCATTGCATAAAGTCGCATATTTTACGACATTTATTTATAGCTGTCGTCCGTGGTAAAATGTATTTATTATTAAATGCCGTAGGTAAATATTAATTGCATTTTTAATGAAAATTTAAACTAAAAAAAAACAAAAGCGTCTGGTACATGATATTTATTCATTTATCCTAAGAAACGGGGACACTTTTGATTTTCATGATACCCAGTTTGACCCTGAAATTTTTATTTTTAAAAATAAAAAAAAATGGTATTTTACTGGTATTTTACGGGTAATGGGTGTTGTATCGTTCGTTTCGGAATGCATGGGGGAGGGAGTCATTATTTTTACTCGTACAATATGCAGTAGATAGTCCTAGATTACTTTATATTACCACTTGATGACGCTTTATGACGCATTTAAACAAAAGCAAAATAAAATAATATGAAATAATAATATAAACTACATGAAGCTGAAGAATACACTACTAAAATTAATAGATTTAGAATTTTATTATTTAGACTTCAACAAGCTTCCATATTGATTGAAGGGAAAACTAATTTGAGGTTGAAGTTGGATCACTTGGCATTTTGGCAAAGAGAGACGCACTTTAGCTACAGTTTGCTAAAGGTAGAATTGGTTGGCGTGTTCTATCGCCAACAGATGCTCACATATTTTTTTTGTGTCTAATTTAGGTTTATAAAGATGCAACAAGAAACGATGGAAAATTATATTTTTAATCCTAAATACTCTGATATTAAACCTTAAATATTACGATAGTATAATTTATATATAGAAATTATGACATTATTAGTGTAAATTAAATAGTTTCATAATGCTTGTCTGTTAAATGATAACATTCCTGGAATTTTACAATATTACTCTTATCTACATACTAGGCGTATCGTGCGAAGTTTGATCACATGTTTTACTTTATTCTTTGTATAAAAATATATATCCTATTAATAACGACCTCGAATTTGATAATGAGGCGGCAAGTTGGGTAAAATATTTTTTATCTAATATAAACAAACAGTTACAAGTTTGCATTTTGCACAGCTGCGAATCGAGGACCGGCTTTCGATTCTCCTCGCAGCGTAATAGCCTGTAATAGCTGCTGTGTCCTAAAATAAATAAATAAACGTATCCTCGAATTCTGCGGCGGCGTTGGCCGCAGAAGCGACGCCAACCTGGAAATGCTCGTAATGATGGACCAGATCAACGATCAGACACAGCATTCGGTATGCGTACTCTCGCTGCGCAAGGGTACGGCGGGTTGAGGTGCGCGGGCTGCCGCGCGGGGAGTGGATCGCGTCCCACGGCGAAACGACAAAAGGGGCTATCTAATAAGTTTCTTATAGGTTATCTATTTAAATCATTTTTTATTCTTTAACAATTAAGGAATTCTATAATTTGACGAGAGTCATTTGAACTGGAGTGAGCAAAAATAAAGAAGAAATTACTGCCAGATGACATACCTTAACGAAATGGTAAAATGACAGAATGACATTTAGCGAATATGTACCTATTTATGTTGATAATTATTTTTTGAAAGCTGAAAGATTTGAAAATAAATAAAAAAATACTATTTTAACTATGATGTATTTCCATTACACGGCTATAATCTACAATTCCTAAACAACCCTAAAAACAACTCTAAAAGGAATTTAGCCTCATAAACTAAAACATAAACTCACTTAAACGTAAACTCATATTTAATAAAATTAACAGTGCATGTTTATATAAGAAAATTATGTATATAAGCCGTAAACCTGTTTATATTTTTTTATATTGTATCATAGATAATAGGTTTAATTGAATTGCATTCAAATTAAATTGCTATATACTAGTTATCAACTTTTTTTGTTCTAGAAACGGTTTCTATTTTACAAAAACGTGAAATCTAATTGATCGCGACTGATTAAATTTGGAATACTTTTCCACTTTTCCCTTTTCGAAACCACTTTTCGAAAAATATTTATATTTTCTCTTCGTTATTAACACAGTAAAATGGTTCACGTGTATATGTATATATAAATAATTTACCTAAAACCTAGTCTGTTACGTCTAAACTTTTAATAAAATTTATGAAAAAATACAGACATTTCCAGACTCTTAAATTTAGATAAAGTAGAAAATTAACTTATAATCCTGTGTAAGCCCAGATAATTATGAAATAAAATGATATTCCGTATTATTTTCCAATGACCGGGTTGAGTCCTCTTAACAGAAAAATACAATAATCAACAGTTACAAGAAATGTTTAAGGTTGTTATTATTTATATTAATAATTAAACCTAATTATATCATTGTATGTTTTATATATTATAATAAAATTATATTATACCAAGTAGGATATTTGCCAATAGATTGTACTGGGGAAATCAAATGAGTGAAGTAAGTGTCAGTGAATGTCGGTATGAACTCCACAAAGAGCATAAACGTGTTTAACACATGACATAAATAATACGTTTTATAATTATTTGCCTCTATACTGCGTCAAAACGCTTAATGGCATATTCATAGTGGATTTAAGTGTAATACCGCTCCTATGGGCCGTGTAGCTCGTCACATTTAGTTTTCTTTGTCTTTCTTAATTTTTGTTATTTGTCTAGTAGTAAGTAAAAAAAAATATACCCAGATGCTATGTATCTATGCTATACAGTGTAAACACGCACCAACCGTCAAACATTTCTTGTATCAGCCCTGATGACGTCTCCCGTCGCTTCCCAATCCCACCTTAGGTCTTTCCTAGCTAAGGAACTCTTAAGCTTAGGTTATTCTTAGGACGTTAGGGATACTTATCTCAATTTAAGGGACTCTTAGCCCTAAATGAGGTTTGGTGAAAATGGCAATTACTGTATCTGTGGATCAGATCAAGTTGGTAACGGAATCCTCTGTGGTGGCTGCATTCTGGAGTGCCCAATACCGCGAAAGATCGAGGAAGATCGTGAAGACATCAAGTTTCCTGGAAGATCGCAATCTGACTAAGAAAAAATCAAATATAAATTATTGTTATGAAAATATTTTGAATATAATATGAATGTTATATTATTACATTTAATGAATATTTTTTAATGTGAATATTTTTTCTCTTCCAATCGTTTTTATTATACTTTTATAGTAACCAAATAGCCATATTCGCTATATGAAAAACCGAAGATAGCAGTTAAATGACCTGGGAACGAAAAGGTTTCTAGCCTAATGCCGAAGATGATTAGATTATAGTTCTAAAGTAATATTTAGACAGACAGACGGACGGGAAATTGCACACATTGCACTCTTTATGCACATTGATTTGTGCAATTGCATTGTGTGTTGAAGCATTATTCGTGTTTAAGTGAGCCGATGAAATTTCCTATTTCGCAATTTCAGATAAGCTGTCTTATGCATAATCGGCTTAGTTCTCTGCTAAAGTAACACCACTTTTTACAGCAATTTTTCCATACTAGGTCACTTTGAAGCTAAGTAGTATACTATGCATAAAACCGAAAGTATTTCAGGTTTTTTTTTCAAAATTCTGGTACATATGAGTAACTCAACCTCCCGATGAACACCACTACTGACGAGACTTATTTTTTTGCAAAAATTCTGAAATCTATTTCATAATTTTATTTATTATTCAATATGCATTTTTTTCTCTTTATTTAATCACATAGTATCTTGGTGGTATAATATATAAACCTTAAAGGGGGCGCTTGTAGAAGCGGGGCGATGGAACGAGGTACCACTCAAAGGAATCTAGACGGTGGAATTCCGTGAGATAATTGAAGAATGCCAGTGGCGCAGGTATGCACGTGTGCGTATTACATACTTAGATATCGTACACGGGATGCGAGCGTGTCGCATCATCAGCCGGGCGGACAAAGGGACTCTGACTTCTGACTACATGAATGCATACCAGTAGACTTTTGTAATACAAAACGAAGGCCAAACACACGCAAGAGATTATTAGCGTGATGATGGTTATGACAATGAAGCTAGTAACAATTACTAGTTACAGTGACTAGCTTAATAGTCTTGAAGGATTAATACAGATTGTAAAAAAAATGATAAGATTTCACATTAAAAAAAAGAAATAACTTACCACGATATTCTACTTCTAAAAATCTTTTATTTAAAAATAAACCATTTATTCGCCGTGTAGTGTCTTTTGAGCGTCTCATTCTATTTTGATTTGAAATTGTTCAATAAATTATTAATTCGAGTTCGAATCCGCACAATATTGTTAATATTGTTATCGCTTCAATAGTGAGATCTCCCTCGAATCTAGAACAAGAAAAATTAACCCAGTTGAGTAGAGCCCAAAATAATTGTATTCTTTAAAATTTAAAATTAATTTTAGCTGAATAGCAACGGGTGACAAACCTCACCCAACCCGATGGGTGGTTGCTGTGCTCATTGGCCTTTGCCTATCTCATATATCGTCAATTTAAAAAAAAATATATATCGCAATATGATCTCTATTGAATAGAAGTTAAAAGTAACTCTTCGATTCAGTATGCTGCGAGAAATCATTCCAAATTGACAACCTGCATCGTCCCATTTTCTGCAAACGTCAGAGCATTTTTATATTATTTCTATTGCAATTCAGTTACAAAGGTACGCGGTAAAATAACTGCGGCACGTTTTTTTTTTAAACGCTGGCGATTCAGAATTAATGAAATACGATAGTCGATAATATGGGTATGAAACATAGGAGGTATAAATCTAAATTTTAATACACATTATATTAAAATTTTATATTAATTATTGTGTAAAATTGGCTAGTAACCTTTTAAACTTTTTTTCGTTTGAGTTTAAAATGCAGAAAAAAACTAAATTGCGACAGAAGTTTAGCGTTTTAACAAACAGACCACCACGATCACTACAATCTATTTTTTTTTTTAATATTTAATATTTATTTATAAACAAAACATACAATTTTTATTTGATTGTTCACTAAACCCTTGCGGGTTTTTATGTGAACTAGTTTGTTCCCACTTTTTACCTATTTAATATAATTGATATAATATATTTTATTAAATATTCATTATCATAATATGGCAACACTTTTCACAATGCTACATACAAACACACCCACCTGAAGGTGGTGGGATCTATCCAGCCTGTCTTTATTATACGAGTATTCATTAAAACGGTTACGTCCACTCACGAAGGTCTTATTATAAAGTGAGTACATTCATCTACAAAAATACAATTTAGAATATATTTTTTAATTCTTTTTTTTTAAACATATTTTGTTTTCTTTAGATTACTCGGTAGGTTATTAGATCAAATTGGAACAATTCTCTCAAGTCTTCTTTTGCCATATTCATTGTTGAATTTGGCCACTTTCAAATTTCCTTTTGTTGTTGCCTTGTTATTTTACTGTGCGGTATTTTCTGTTTATATTCCATAGAGTAAAATTAATCAAATAATCAATTTAAGTTACGAGGACTAAACTAACTATGATGTCTTTTATAATACTCGTATTAGTATGATGATTGCTATGGCCCTTACAGATGGCACAATCTGTCGGGACCAGCGGCGACCAACAAATTGGAAAAAGCCTACAGACACAACTGAATTGTCATATTCGAGCGCGCGAATTAGCAGAGAAGACGTCCTCATTATGCCTCCTAATTTTTTTAAAACTTTAAAAAATAATAGGTTAGGTCATACGATTCTGTTACCTATAATAAATTAAGAAAAAAGAGTAAAAGCGCCACGTGTTACAATTTATCGGACGGTTGGGTCAAGTGGGACGGCCGGCCCAACCAACCGAAAAGATTGAATAATAATAATAGTTGGACAACTAACCTACAGACGTTACAATTAATCAGTTTTGTTGGAAGTTGGATCCGACAAATTGTGTCGTCTGTAGATGCCTTAAAACATTGAGTGTCTGTAATGTCGGTACCATTTTTTTTTCGGTATAAATTACTTTTTGTTGCCAACCTTACCATCCCCGGGTGGCTTTCAAAATACCTGCTACGTTACTATTGGACCGTTCCAAAATTGAAATTGATGAACGTCATATCTGTCGTTCATCTACTGTCTTCGGGAAACACTTATATAAGTATAAATTATTGAAAGACAGCCGTGAGAAGTCTTTATTATTAAAGGTACAGTTTATCAAAAACGGTATGTATCTAAAATAACCAATAGGTATGTAGCCAAAATAACATAAATAAATAGTCACTCGGTAATAACTTTTGTTGGAATTTTGGAGTACAATTTAAAGTGGCGAGGCATGGGGGGGAAGGTAATACTGCTAGCAGGCACAAAATACGATATTCCACAACAGTAGTACTCTTTATTATTATTAACCAACATACGGCAACTTAGGGTGAAAAACGCACCACGCCCAAGTACGCCACTTTGCGTCGAGTACACTCCTCGTACAAAAGCAAGACATGCATGGCGGAGTGTTGCGGCGCGCGGAACAGCGGGGGGAATCGTCAGTGTCGGATTTTTACAAGGACGATTTGTATGCATGCCGTATCAAAGAAAAAATGTTTTAAAAGATCGTTGTTATCACCCTTTGAAGGTTTGCAGGTAATATACAGGCTTCCTAGATGATTATCGAAGGATTGCTTACATGGATTCAATATAGCTGAAATTGTAAAAATTATACCAAACCGTTTTACTCTCACGGCCAAGTAATAATTCCAAATGGCCTTTTAATCGAAATCTTTGTGACATGATAATCATTATTACTTCACAAATAATTATTATATCATCATTATAAAAGAGAATTAACCTTGCGTGATGACTATTTGATTGAGCTGAGCGAACAGTTAGTGTAGATAGCTACAAATTGTTTGTGTAAAATACTTTGTCCTCGTGTTTTGAATGTAAGTATTGATTTTTTTAATGGAAATATATGTGACACCAATAGTAAAAATAATACTGAGTCCAAAAATATATTATATTATCATTTCTACATACCTACTTATAAAATCCAACCACGAGAAACCTTTATATTCCTTTCTTTTCTCTCACCTCCTTTCCTCCTCATTTAAGACATTAATTATGGTAATAATATATATTTCTTCGCTCATTCTTAAACATTTGCGCAAGTTTAACTACTATCTCACTTACATTTCACTAGCTTCAAAATATTGTAAAGACACAATACTCAAACCTATTGCATTTGAGAAAACCATTATTATTATAACAAATAATTTTATCGACGACAATATTATAATAACGTATTTAACGGCTCAATTTCGGACAGTGTCGGAATAGTGTGTAATTTTAAAAATGTAATATATCTGGTGGACTCTTCTAGAACAAGTTATTTTTTTTATCTAAATACCAGCAATAAATATCAACGCATTTGAATTTAAGTTTACTCGATACTTAGTAAACTTTAGGATGACAGGACGATGCCACACATACATCAAAAGTTTTCTGACAAATCATATCTATAAAAATATTAAATAGTTATCATCTAAAATACGGTATTTAAGAAGTATATTTTACTTTTTAACGAGTATAATACGCGTATCTAATACGAACACTATCATGTGGTAAAATGTTTACATTTGCATTATTTTTATTCTCATCCACTTCATACATAAGTCACTCATAAAATGATCATAATCCTTCATCTTAATCACATACCCATTATTTTTATATTTTATGGTAAAAATAATCCTTTCTTATTCTATCTAATAGATGGTTACATAATATTTGACAATATTTTACACTAAAGACGACAGGTAAGAGGTAAAAATGCAGTTTTATAAAACTCAGCCCTGGGTTTAAGCCGACATCCTGCGCTCGCAAGTACAGGACCTCTTTAGTATTTTTATAATTATTTTTCTATATGCCTTTATATCCTACGCTTTATCAAAAAAATAATAAAACTTTTCTATATTGTCAAAATTCACTGCTATTAAAAAAAAATATCAAATAGAAGACAAATACCTTATAATATATATATACGTTTTAACTTTTAATACAGGCGGTAGAAAAATAGAGAGGCACTCCGTAAGCTTTCTCTGTATTAACAGTTAAAAAGTATAAAATCCGAAAAACAATTTTGCACAATTGCAAATTTAAAGTCGTGTCTGATATATTAATATTTAATCTCGCGTATTTTATACATAATAAATATGTTATCATACTTCAAAGAAAATATTATATTGTTGAAAATATAAATATTATCTAGGGTTTATTTTAACCAAAATTTATGAACTTTTGCTTTTGCTTAGTTTTAAAGATATTTTGACATGTTTCTTTTTTATCATCTACTCCTATCTAGCTGGGGGAAATTCTACAAAATCACTTTTGAGGTTAGCAGATATGACGACTCGTATTTCTAGATTTAAAAAAAACCTTTCCCACGTTTCTACGCTGTCGTCAGACATCCTCGTTGTCCTAATCGTTCTTCACCATAGAAACTGCAGTTATTTGAAACCCCAAATTAGAATATTGACTCCCTAAAATTAAAGAATTCTATCTCGGTAACGGAGTATGGCAGACTTTTTATCATCTTATTTACAATTTTATTTTTTTAGCCTTTCAGCTAATGGTGGTTCTGTAACATCCAGCTAGAGACAATATAGTTATAAGTAAATTCCCTTGACGCAAAATTAAAACTGAAGTAAAATAATAATTTAAAAACTTTTTTAATACTAAATTATTAAAATAATAGCATATATATGATTTTTATATAATAACAAATACCTGGTTTTATTTTGTTTTGTTTTACACGTGTGTAATTATGATATTTGATTTTAAGATTTCGGAACCGAGAAAGAAGACAGTTTTTAACCGGATTTACATACCTCGTGCGATGTACCTGTCTGCTACATTATGGTGTCAAATTATCGTTGAGTTATTTTTTTCTTTGGCAGATTCCAATGATTTTTGCTTATTTTTGCTCACCTAGACTTCTAAAATCTCAAGTGCTTGTTTATATGATATGAACAAATTTTTAACTAGTTGGAGGTGAGTTTATATCGACACATACTTTGAAGCCAAAGGAACTTTCCATTCGTGTATAAAATGGAAAGTTGTTGTTCGAAAATGATGTCAAAATGGGTTGAAGAGGTAGCTATGTAGACGCATTATAACACCTTTTTGTAGTGGAAATTTTCCGACGGACGGACAGGCGGTAAGGCAGACATATTTAATGCATTTAAAGAGATATTTTATTAGAAAATTCATTATAAGTAAATAAAAAATTATTCTTCCACAAAATATCAACGAAAAACTTATTCACCTGGCAATTTTTCCAAGCTGGACTAAGCCGTATTTGCAGCTGTTAATATATTTTTTTACATTATTATTTTTACAATCACTACATTATTTTTCAAAATCAAATATTTTATTATTGTAAATGTATAATAGCTGTACCGTTTAACGAGCTTCGAACTATTCCGCGGGTGGGAGGACGTTCGCTGTGAACTGGCCAGCGTAGTTGCCTGGCGGCGAGTAATTACACACGACGTAATTGGTTCCATTTTTATAGGTCCAGCCGACTCCAAGCTGTTTGCTATTCTTCCAAACCACCTGCGTGAAGTGGCCTGTCGCCATTGAGAATCCGCTACCATACGTATAGTCTTTGACCTCTTTGTACCACAGGTCCACAGCGGCGTATCCGTTAACCACCGCCGCGGTATTCGTTGACCAAGACTTGTAGATGTTCTCACCGTACGTGTTATTCGGCCTATGCTCGAATTTGTTGTTGTCCAGTAGATACTTGGCCCATTGCTGACTCACGGCGCTGATGGTGTCGTTAAGAACCAACGGCGGCGCCTGGTGCCTGGCGCGGTATAGGTTGTGCCTTTCTAATGTTTCTTGGTGAAACTTCTTTAGACTATCCTCCGTTTGACCTGCGCTTAAGTCCAACGAGCCAAAAATAGTCACGATTACCAGAAACTGTTGAAATGGTGACATTTTTTTAGGGCTTTAACGACTGGTCGAACTGACTTCGATTCCGTACTGTAACAATAATCTGAACGAATTGTCAGTTTTTTTTATACTTATCCTCTAACCTTCATTACCGTTATAACAGCTGCTATTGAAAATTGATACATCTGACCATTAAAATACTAATATTGCTTAATTGCCACTTTATATTTTATTCTAATAACCTATATTGTAAATATAATAATTTAATTAACATCAAGAATGGCCATGACACTCAGTTGCTATCATACAGTATCAACTGTTTCTATACGTAGCTTAGTAGTAGTAAATTATTTAACCAGAACCTGACGGCTTACAGCTATGCCCTACAGGCGTCATTAAGGCATTTTTCACCCAGACTACTCGCGCCTGTGATTGGGTGCTTCATTTCCTATCTCTACTTGTGCCTGCGGCACTTTTAGCCTATTCGATGTGCATTTTGGATGGTCATAGAGGCGACAGTGCCTTATTTTTTAAGCTTAAGTAGGTTAAAATAAAAAAAACTTACAATACTACCATGACATTCCTTCAATTCATCTTAAATTTTAACACCACTTTAGTTTTTTTCAACAACGCTGACATAATATTTCAATTCATGTGGCACTGAACATTCTTTTACGTGTTTCTATTTGGTTACATACCTGAGTTTGTATTAATTTTAACTGGCTAATAATAAATCATACATTCCAACAGCCTTTCTGTCATATTTTTGAAATACGAATATAATCTTTGAGCTTTCTATTAAACTATCAACTTTCTAATTATTATTACTAAAAATTTGTTGACTTTAACCGGTTAATCAATCTAACATTAGCATAATTCGATGCAATTCTACCAAATGGTCTTTGCATGCGACATCAAAACTCTAACATGCAGTAAAGTGGAAAGATATCATTTGTTATTTTTATCTGCCTTTCCGCATCATAATCTATCTAGCTAAGAAGTTAATGGTACACCGCATACGAACCAATAAAGAACTCTACCATCTCTCTGAAAGAATAATTTGGAAGGGCTGAAAGACCTCTACTGCAATCACTCCATTACATCCAAATAAACTTCTGTGAGTCACACATCATAAAAGCTGTAAAAAGAATGGTATTTTGGGGCATCTGATGATGAAATATTTTATTTATTTATTAAACAAGTAAGCATACAGCGAAATAGTAGCATATACATTTTTTCAAAAAGTTAATAATGAGGCCAATTAAAGCTTACGCCTATGTACTGTAGTATTTAACATTTTATTGAGCATTTTAGAATTGATATATAGGGTGATGATTTTAGAGGCGTGGTTTTCAAGAAGAGATAAAACGCATATAATTTAATGTTATGGCTAAGAATTTAGTTTTATTATAAAGATAAGGGTTTGCCATTATGTTTTAAAAATGATTTCGGGTAAGTGGCTGCCGCGGCTGACTCGAACAAATTCCAGCCGAGAGGCCCAATTTTCAACCACTTTTTGCAGCAAGTTGGGCCGTATGTCAGCAATAACGCGCCGAATATTCTCTTCCAAGGCGTTAATCGTGTCCGGCTAATCTGCGTAGACAAGCGACTTCACATAACCCCACAAAAAATAGTCCAGCGGTGTTAAATAGCACGATCTTGGAGGCCACGCCACAGGCCCACGACGCGATTTTTACTTTATTTTAGAGTGATTTAAAAAAAATTTAGAGTGATTTTTTCTAAATTTGCACTATTTGCAAACTTTGTTCAAGAGTAAGGCTATTCATTATGAAATGGCAAACCAAACTGAGCATAAATCAAGTGACAGCTGTCAAAAACACCAACTACGAAAAAAGTAGACCCAGATTGAAAACCACGCCTCTTAAAAAAACAGCCCTATATATGGTAGGAAAGTGAGGGTGTTAGTTTTGGTGTTTTGAGTGTATGTATGAACATCGTATCGTGAACACTATCAATGAACACTATCAATCTCGCTACAAAACGTCTTTTTCAGCCATACAAATTTATTGAAGTATTAAGTTTGTTATATGCTGCATACACCCCCCCCCCTCAAGTTACTCATGGAAGAGAAAGCAAATTTGTCAAATCTAAAAAGGCAATTCCAAGTTCAGTTACCTCTTATTAGTGAAGCGTCTCGGGATCGTTCACACAGAGCAATAATTATTTTGCACCCATTAAAATATAACTATAAATAAAAGTCGGTTATTTCCACGACCATTTTAATGTGGAGATCGACCAAATTGATAAACGAAATGGAAAATTAATAATTATATACTGGTAATAATTATAGGTATAATGGTAGATTACTATTTAGGAATAAAGTTTTTTTATCGTCACTAAACAAATGACTATTTAAAGTTGAGTGTTAAATTAAATACAACAAATAGCTCTTGACAGATGAAAAATTTAATTTATAAAAATATTCTTTAAACATAAGTCAATATCTTTAAATTCTCGGAAGAACGTTTTCATCATACTGTCCTTCGACATTACCAGGAGGCCAGTAGTCGCAAACCACAATGTTGTAGCCTTCGCCCACTGCCCAGCCGACTCCCAGGTCAGTGGTGCTCTTCCAGACCACCTGGCTAAAGTGGCCGGCAGACGTCTTGTCTTCTTGTGAATAACTATCGGATTCTGAGTACCAAGAGCTCACCACGGCCTTCCCGTCAATCAAGTAGCTGTGGTCGTTAGAAATTCCCATGTATATATTTTGTCCTTCGGGAATATTCTTTTCGGTTTTATATATGCCCTCCTTTAACATTTTCTCCGCTCGCGCTTGGCTCTTCGCGTTCAGCTCCGCGTTGAGGACCAGAGGCGGGACGCCGTGCTTGGCGCGTTTGCTGTTGTGCTTGGCCAGAACGTCGAGCTGCAGCTGTTCCAGCTCTTCGGGTGTAACGATAACTCCACAGGCATGGCAGACAAACGCGAAGGTGAGCACCAGTCGCAGAACTCGTGGAATTTGCGCCATTCCGACTTTGGACAAACTCACTGCCTGCCGTTACGCGACAAATATTGCGCCGGCGCATGTTTGAGCGGCGCTTTTATAATTTATGAAATATGTAGTTAATTTATGCTGCTGCTTTTGAATTGTCATAATCAGATATCGCTTTCTTTCAAATGCAAATGTTATATTCGCACGAATAAGTAATGAGGTTTTAATTTCTCTAGATATCATTACGGAAAATGTTAATGTATCATTATCAGTGATTAATTTATTATTAGTTTGAACGAAAAATTTGCATCGTTAAATTTCGTAATACAATTGTGCTGTTATCATAATAAAAAAATAACTATTGTGTTTTTTTTTTTTTAGTAATCTTTGATAGATATTTTTACGGTATTTTAAGTGGATTTAATTAATGTAAGATACGTATTTTATTTATTTTATTTTGTACTTACTTAAATTATTTTAATCAACACAAAAACCGCGTAAACTTGAAGACATGCGAAATCTTGACTGCCTGCAATGAATGGTCTCGTTTCCAGAACACCAATGTATCTAGCCACTCCACGACTGTACAAGCCATACTTATGTATGGCTTGTACAGTCACCCAACAATTTCTTATTCCGTAATTAAAGGCAAGATTTTGTTAAAGGCATTTTAAATTTTTAGCGCTGCGATCACACAGATTAATTTAATTCTTTGTTTTTACACAAAAGACATATTTCGTCTCGACTATTTATACATAAGTAAGTACATAATTATAATATATAAATATTTACTCTTGTTTACATAATGATTCTTTTTTTAAATATACATTTTTTATTTTATACACTTATCTTATAGAACATCATATAAACACAAACTAATTTAGATTTTATTCTGTCTTTAAGGAAACTTTGTGAAAGTACATCTTTTTTTAAACATTGACCTCAATAAATTATTATTAATAATTAACATATTTATTTACTCTGTATTAACAGGTATTTGTTTTAATGGAACACTATTTAACTGTTCTACAAAAAGTGAAAAATAAAATCATGTTTTGTTTGACTTGCTTGTGGTTAACAATCAACCAATTGGAACAAATGTCATAATCACGTTGTCATAACAAAATCATATCGCAAACGAACAACGAAAACAATGAAAAAAAAATAAAAAAATATAGTTGAAACATCATTGCAGGTCAAGCGGTCTAGGTTAGAGATCGCGGGTTCGAATGCACCCATTATCGTCGCCGCTTCATCAGCAACTCCTTTTGAAATATGCACGCTATTAAACTTGATCGTGACGTCGCTTTTATAATATGAAAAAGACATGAGCCACTTAGGGTAAGAAAATGAGTGAACCAGAGGGGCGCTTATCCCCCCTTGTTACACCTCGAACATTTATTGGAACGAATTGTATTTGTCCTTTATCTTAACATGAATAAAAAAACAATAAACTTGACTCATAAAAGCAGAAAAATGTGTAATTGTTGGTATTTAAATCGATAATTTGTTATGTACCTATGCATATCAAACACCTAAGTTAAAAAAGATACAAATAATTTAATTATTTCACACATAACATTAAAAAAAGGAATTGTATTACATTTTTGAATTTGTAAAAAGTTAGAGGTTATTAATCATTATGCATTTGTGAAAATTACTCAGGGTTTGCATTATTTCTAGGAAGGTTGGCATGAGGAATTTACATACCGTATAATGTGCCCATTCCTTTATGTATAAATGATCAACGTTATTTTATGAAAATCCAAGCCATATCCATAAAAAATTGAATGAAACAAATAACAAAGTTTTTTCTAAATTAAAATATAAAAAGCCTTAAGTGCTACTCAATGAAATATTTCCTAATGTATAATGACCGATTACAAAATTCAATAAAAATAAAACTAAACCATTTCCTGATCGATCTCTATGGCATAGGTCGTGAGGTCTTATATACTTTTGGGTTTACTAACCGTTCATTAGTCGGGACGTCTTGGGATAGTAGCTTGAGAAACGTGTACTTACTTTAAAACAAACAATGGAATCTGGCTAACAATAAATGAGGTAATCGCAAAAACAAAAATAAATCATTATATTGTTTTATCGGTCATTTTAATATGGAAATCTTGTAAAAATTTATATATTTTATAAAACCATAATTATTGTACTACGAATAGTACACAGGATAAGTTTTTTTGTTGGGTATTAAACGTACGCCGCTTTAAATTCGACTTTAATATTAAAAATAAAACAAATAACGTGACAAATAAGTAATTTACTTAATAAAATATTTTTAACATACGTCAGCTTTTTAAACGAGATTATTTTTAGGTTTAACCTCTTGGAAGAACATTGTCGTCATATTGGTTATCGATATTACCAACGGGCCAATAATCGCAAACCACAATGTTGTAACCTCCTCCGGCTGCCCACCCAACTCCCAGGTCAGTGGTAGCCTTCCAAATGATCTGGGTGAAGTGGCCGGTGGTGGTCTTGACATCTGCCCCGTACACGTAGGCGTCGGATTCTGAGTACCAGGTGTTCACTGCTGATTTCGCGTCTATCAAGTAGGTATCGCTGTTAGAAATTCCCATGTATATGTTTTGACCGTACGGCTCGTCGGTTTCTGTCTTGTATATGCCTTCGATCAGCATTTTTTCAGCTCGCGCTTGACTTTTGGCGCTCAGTTCCGCGCTGAGGACCAAGGGATTGGCGCCGTGCTTGGCGCGCTTGCTGTTGTGTTTCACGAGGACATCGAGCTGGAACTGCTCCAGTTCTTCGGGTGTGATAATAACGCCATAGGCAGCGTGGCAAATGAACGCGAAGACGAGCACCGATCGCAGGACTCGTTGAACTTGCGACATTTCGATTGGACAAAAACCTTACTGCCTCCCGTTACTCGAGAAATATTGCGCCGATGCGCTCGTTCAAACGTCGCTTTTATATACGAAATAAATAATTATCTATGCAGTTTTTATTTTAATTTTCGTAATCAGATATGACTTTCTATTCAAATGCAAATGGCAATGCAATTCCGATACTGCGCAAATAATATAATTTTAAATTCTCTTAATTTTATTGCAGAATATGTAAATATGTCTTTATTATTTTTTTTATTTTTTATTTATTGAAACAATTACATATCATTTTGTGAGGTTACAGATTTGTGTATACATAATAAAAATGATTGTATCCGTGAGTGTTTGGTCCACTGCAACCTCTGGTCGCTGCCTTCTTAACTAGACTAACTATCTGTCCTAAAGGAAGGTTCAATTTGTTCTTATTTATTGAATATTTGTCAACTATCAATAACGAGCGTTTCATTAAAAAAAAACAAATATGATCTATACAATATAAGAAAATATTAAAAATTGCAATATAATAAATATGATATAATATAATATAATCAATTTTCTGCCAGTGAAGCAAATGAATACACATAGAATACTGATTGATCACTGTTCAGACACCTCATATAAGGATCCATCAGTTCATGCTTACACCACAAGGCAAGCACAAAGGCAAACATTGAATGTTCCTCGTATTAACAATTACTATGGATCACGTATTTTACGATACTTAATCCCGAAACTATTTAATGAGTTAGAAGATGACATCAAAACCTTTAAAAACAAGAAAAATATAAAAATAGAAATAAAAAATATACTTATGTCTAAATTATAATTTGTAAAAATTTTTTTTTTTTACTATATTCAATATGGGTTTACCCTATTGATTAGTGCAACTGAAATATACTATACATATACATTTGTATACACATTAATAAAATAGAGGAAGGATTACTTTGGATTGTTGTCAGTGCGCAGTATTTTAATTAATTAAATTCATGTGTCGCGTGAAGTGACACCATAGTGTAGCCATAAGGCAATGTAACATTCTGTTGATACGTTTAATTTGTATGTATTTTTAATTACTGTTAATTATATAGAAGCTTTCATCCATTTTATACTATCGAATACTATTTAGCTAAGATACCTACTGAAAAGACACCAGCCTTATGGGCTAGTGAGGTTATGTATATGGTGCATTACTCAAATAAAAAAAATTGATAAATATATAGCCAGAATGTTCAAAAACAATTAATTTATAATTAATCTAAACTAACGGCGAACGCCTAATTATAACATATGGAATCATCTAAATACGGTATTTAAGCATTACATTATACAATTTTACTATATATATATATATATATATATATATATATATATATTTGATGCTTGTTTTTTAATAACGGCAAATCGCCTGAAAAGATAAATGACACAATCTTTGACAATATTGAAAAATTTTGAAAAGGTTTTTACTTATTTGATAAAGTGCTGGATATTTATAAAGGTTCGAAAGAGGTCCTGTACTTGAGAATGCAGGATGTCGGTTTAAACCCAGCGCTGAGTTTTATAAAAATGCATTTTTAACTCTCACCTGTCCTCTTTAGTGCAAAATATTGTCAAATATTATGATGAATATTATGATTATAAAATGAATTAATTAATGGCTAATTTTTTAATATCCCAAAACACACATACTGACGTAACTCAAAAAGTAACGTTTTTGGCCTAAGTGAACATTTTGATATTCTTTTGCGTGTAATTTTATCTCACTTGACAGCGTAACCGAGCGCCTTTTAGCTTCTATACGTGTATAGAATCTAAAAGTCGGTTTATCCTTGCATCTTTCAACTCGAAAAGTACAAATGCGAAAGAGTTGATTTTTTGTGTGTAGATTGATACTCTTAAAAAAAACCTAAAGCTCTTTAAATCCCATCGAAAGCTGGTCGGATAATATATAGGATGTTTTTTTAGAGGCGTGGTTTTCAATCTGGCACTACTTTTTTCGTAGTTGGTGTTTTGACAGCTGTCACTTGATTTATGCTCAGTTTGGTTTGCCATTTCATAATGAATAGACTTACTCCTGAACAACGTTTGCAAATAGTGCAAATTTAGAAACAATCACTCTAAAATAAAGTAAAAATCACTCTAAAATAAAGTAAAAATCGCGTCGTGGGCCTGTGGCGTGGCCTCCAAGATCGTGCGATTTAACACCGCTGGACTATTTTTTGTGGGGTTATGTGAAGTCGCTTGTCTACGCAGGTAAGCCGGACACGATTAACGCCTTGGAAGAGAATATTCGGCGCGTTATTGCTGACATACGGCCCAACTTGGGCCTCTCGGCTGGAATTTGTTCGAGGCAGCCGCGGCGACCACTTACCCGAAATCATTTTTAAAACATAATGGCAAACCCTCATCTTTATAATAAAACTAAATTCTTAGCCATAACATCAAATTATATGCGTTTTATCTCTTCTTGAAAACCACGCCTCTAAAATCATCACCCATATAATAATCCTTCGTTCGTATAATAATTCACTATCTTTAATGTATTGTAATCATGAATTTCCTTTAGATTTGCAGGCAATATATTGGAATATTTTAAACTTACCTAATAGCATACCTACGCATTACAGACTAGACACTAGACTAGGCGTTTACAGACTAGGCCTTGGGCCTTGGTCTGGTCTCTATTCTGTGATCTGGATGTCCATCGATAATCTCTCATTCGCTGCCGACGGTCGTAAGAAAAAATGGATGGCGCATATAGTTGAGTCGATTTTCGAGTGTCGATCGCCAACCGGACTAACGCGGCTGGTCTTGTTATGCAGTTAGTTTATGCTATGATGACACTCATAAATTAATAAAAATATATTCATAAATTAATACATATTTACCAGTTACCTAACACTAAAACAATTTATCAACAACTATAAAATTATTTTAATTAAATAAACATACATTATGATGAAAATATTAATAAATACTTATTTATGTAAAAAAATACTTACTGTTTCTAAACTCTGCAAATTTACAATGAATCTAATTGTTATTGCTAATTAGTATTAGTTGTTTTTACTTGTGTATTCAATCAAGTGTTAATTAAACTTTGTCAGTAGCTAGGTCCTTAACTTTATTTGAATATATATTTTAGTGGATACGGTATGCAGAAAATAGATAAAACCTAAAAATAAGTATAATAAATAATAATATTAAAATATCTAGTTTTCAAATATTATTATAACGTTAATCAGCTGACAGAAGTGTCACATTTAGATAACAAATCTTGGTACAGAAACAGATTCGTCTAGTTAGGGAGGCAGAAAACACGTAACAGTCGCGTGTCATTTAATTAAATAAAAAAATAGGCTGTACATATTTGTTACAAGTCAATAAATATAATATTTTATTACAATGATGGACATTTTATATATTATTTCTATTTGTGTGAAATAAATTAGGTAACATAACAAATTTTCGATCCAAGCTTGATGGCATATTCTATTACGCAGTCCACGTTAATGCTAATTTAATATTCATAATAAAACAATACAATTCGATTCAATACTGACGTAAGTTAGTAGTCAATATTAGTTTATGTCTGAATACATGACATGAATAAAGATAGTGTCAACATTATGCTTTTTATCTGCCGATCAAATTGAAACACAAAGAATACTTTTTTTGATATTATGCCACTGTTTTGAATATGCTACAATTAAAAAAAAGATATAATCACAGACACATACACTCACAAACATAGGATTAATTATTATACAGGAATTATCTGCCACGTTTCGATTTTGAAATATCATAACTTAACTAATACAGAGATAAATAGTCCGTTGATGATTTAGTGCTTTTAGCTTCTATACATATTAATGTGTGTATATTCTATTCAAGTGGATAAATCTCCATCCTATGGCCGTCTGATTGTCGTGTTTTATTAGAGATAAAGTACGCTTTAGGAGATCCCATATTTTCTGGAGAAACTAGAACGTCTACAAGATTCGTGCATTATATCTGTCATAGCTCAAATTTCCGTTTTTTTTGTTTACTTAAATGAAAAGAGGAGATTGATTCTGATACTCTTTTTTGTGAATTTTGAATGATGATTATTAAAACGTCAAAAATTTTTAAGATGTCCAACTAATTGGTCAGTAAAAACGGAAGGACTCAAATAATACATTTCTTTTAATATTTACTAGTTTTGACATAATACAATACAATATCGATTAAATTAAATATTGCTAAAAATCATAGGTGTATCTATTATTATATTAAAATTTTGTTTTTTGTTCTACCTTTAAATGTAATATTATAATTATATGTGTACTATATTACATATATTTTTAATTTATAACTTATTTGTTTGCATGTACACCTAACTATATTATGCAAATATGTATTAGTACTATCTATATAATATTTAGACGAATGCAATTGATGGTTGTTTTTTTTTTGCACAGTGCTAATCGCCCGAATTTATAAATATTCGTATAGATTTTTATTATATTATGCTGCTTTAGAATTTTTAATATGGCGAATAACATTATATAAAAAAAAACAACGACCACCCCTTCGATCTGCTTCCAATAGAAGGTTTTAAGTTCCAGACTATATAATAAGAACCACCAGGCTATGAGGTGTGCATCATTCATAAGCCACACAACCACAAACCTGGAGGGACACCCGTTTCTTTGAGTATCTCCCGTGTTCCCAACCCATGACATCGCGAACTGTAAGTTATATTGAAAGATCTGTTTCCAATACTTTCCTCAAATCCGAACGCCAAATTCCCCAAAGAGAAGCTGCCGATAATTTTCTAGATGCGCTCTATAAAGATTCACAATACTCGTAATACTGTTCAGAACAGCTCCCTTTTGTCCACTACAATGTCAGTGCTCTTTTGTGGCATGTAACCACTTCTAAGGCATTTGTGACTAATTACGACCATATGCCTTTCATAATTTTCACCAGCCGAATACCGTAAAGCAAGCAACTCCTGCAAAAAAATTTTGCAATGCAACTTTTACGATGAGTAGTAAAAGCATTTTAGCGGTGATTGGATCAAGCACTGCAAATATCTATAATATTATCTGTTTTATGTGTTTTTTATTTTGTATTATGTATAAATTCGGTAGAAATCAGTGCCGCGGGTGCTAAAATGTATGGAAAAGGGTCCCCGGTTCGCCAATTGCTTTTCTATCGAAAAAGTGTAGCTGTACGAAAATCTTTGTTAATATGTATTTAGTTTGAGTATCAGTATTAGTAGTAGTTTGACCAGTGCTTTGACCGGATCAAAGTTGTAAAGTGTACCTGGAACTTATCCAGAGTTGTGATTAAGGAATTAGCGTATATTTGGTATCTGGATGCTTTACTTGTGAGGACTTGGACTAAATGTCCAACATTGATACGCAATAGATATATTTTATATTATTTATTTTTTTTTGCAAAAAACAGTACAAATACAAAACATGTACCTAATTAAAATAACTGACAATTAAGACTAATTGATAAACCACTGTAGCATAAATAAATTTATGCTTATATATATAATGTAAGTAAATTTATAACCTAACCTAAAAAATCGTAATTTATTCTTAAACACTGTCTATTTATGTAACTATTATGATTTAGTCTAAATTTTAATAGAATTACATTTAATATAAAATATAACGTAATATAAAACAATGAAAACCAACACTGAAATTTCGTAATTACCACTGCGTCGGCGCATCGTCCGTCGATACGCCAATCCGAGGTGATTGATGCATTCGTCACCGGCGCCGCGACGCCCAACCGCCGGCGGGCGGCGTTGGGCGTCAGGCTCCCATTTTGGGCGTGTTTTTCCTAGATTCGACGGTAAATCGACCGCCGGATCGAATCATTGTCGTCTGTTGAGTCCTAGAATTGTTCTCATAACGGCGCTATTTAGCGGTAAGATATTCTAGAATTATGATTAATATTATAAATCTGTCTTCATCCTGTTTTCTATTCTATAATGCCGTTTTACCGTAAAAGTCGTTTTATTGTAATCTAGCAATCATTTTTGCCCATCAGTGCTTAGAACTGTATTCTCTTCCATGGCCGTTTTTTCCTCCTCTACTCTTTCGAAGCCGTCTCGCTCTGAACAACCTCCAATCTGTCTCCGCCATCAAAGGGGCGGCTGTCGTCCAGCCTACGGCCGACCGCGTGAGCCAAAGACCTATACGGCTTCCACCGACGATGGGTTGCTCCGGCCGTCCTCGAGTCGCCCGGCATTTCCAGAAAGAGCAGGAAACGTGACCCCTTTGTACCATGGACACTTTAACTCTAATCCTCTAAATAGACACCTTGCAACCCACTCTTAAAGAATATGGACAAAATTTAATTTAAATTATTCTCTGTTTCTCGTGTTCCATTTCATTTCAGTTATATTTTTTTATATTAAATGTTAATAATACCTTTAGCATAGTTTGATTTCTGAAACTATATGATGTGTCTGGACTTGGTATTAAATGGCATCCCCGAATCTTACTTAAGTGGTTGGTTTATTCATTCTTCCTCGACTCAAATAAATCGCCACACCACAAAATAGGAAATTCTTATTTCGTTTGAAGCATTAATTTGTTATTTAAGTGGCTCAAATCCACGCTAATTTAGACAAATACAAAAAAATATGTGACTAATCTAATAATTGGTGAATCGCCCCAGTACTCAGATATACTCGTATCAGTGATTTTCTGACACTTTTAGAAAACATTTTTGTTAGAGAACATTTCGTTTTAATAAATTAAATAGTTTTGGCTTCTATGGATATTTCTTTTTATTATTATTATTTTAATAATGCGTTAAATTTTAATTAACTGTTATTTATTACATATTTTTTATGATATTTTTACCCTTATATAGTTAAATTAATTAAATATTACAAGACTGAAAAAGCTTGATACCTCACCGTCTTTCGGTCGCCTGTCAACTCGCTCTGCATATCCGGCATATTTATAAATATTCATACATCGAAAACTCACTAAATTAACTAGATTTTTTGTTTGTTCATAGGATACGCACTTCTTTCTGTCATTCACGACCTTATCACAAAAACGTCGAATTTGATTATTTGTTCTATAATAACTAATGTAATATTAAAAATAATATTAAAAAATTAAGCTTGATAAATATGTTAAAATCTTCGTAATAGCATCCATAACTACCTGCCAAACATAACTACCTGCCAAAATTATAATTTGTTAGCTTAGACAATTTTTATCGTTTTTGAAACAACACGAAGATTTAAAATGACAATATGATTTGATAATGAAGTTGGAGCAGGTTACGCCTAGTTTTTTAGGTACATAATAATATATTCTTGATTAAATTTTTAATTTATGTATACTTAAATTACAATTGTAATTCAAACAAATGACATCAAGAAGTCTTGTTAGAGAAACCATCCAAGGTAGAAGAAAATGGTTCGGAAATGAAATATTTGTCGTTAATAAAAGCATGCAAATAAAATATACAATATCATTTTCACAAACTCTTTAATGTGGTATAAAAACCCTTTTTCTCCGTGTTATTAGCGTGTCTTCGTCACTCGTTGAAGGATAACCCTAATAATTTTATAAATACTGTAGTATATTACAATTTGTTTATTGTTTGATGTGCTTCTGTACTTACTGTATAATAAAAAATATTGAATTGAATTGGTACTCCACAAAATATTATTATATTAATTACACAAAATATCACTAATAAAGTGTGCAAATGATAATGACATGAAATTCGTTGTTTATTATTTGAAAAGATTTCTTACGTTTTATTATAACAGTGCATGGGTTGTTATATTTTCGCATTAAGAACACGGATCCTAGCTGACAGCTGGGAGAACATTTTCACTAAACTCACCGAGGTAGTTACCCGGAGGAGAATAATTGCAAACGACAATGTTTACGCCTTTCAACGTCGCAATGCCAACTCCTAGCTGTAGACTATCCTTCCAAACCACCTGAGTGAAGTGGCCTGTTTTTGATGAGAATGTAGCCACATCGAAGTCGTAGTCCTTAATTTCATTGTACCAAGAGTCCACTGGATTATTCGGCCCAACTTCAAATGTTTGAATCGAGGACTTCATCCAATATAGATTTTCGCCAAACCCACTGCCTTTGCTGTGTTGAAACAAATTGTTGTCACGTAGGTAGTTGGCCCACTTCTGACTGACCGCGCTTATGGTGGCGTTCAGGGTCAACGGGGGCGCCTGGTGCTTTGCCCTATATTCGTTGTGCCTATTTAGCACAGCCTGCCGGTACGATACTAGATCAACGGCACAAACGTAGGTGACGAGTCCAAACGTCAGCACCGAAGCCAGCACTCTTAGAAGTGGCGACATCTTCGTTGGCTTATCGCACCGTTTCTCGCCTCCCAACAAATATTGGAAACTTGTTATGTTCACTTTGGTTTTATAGGCGTCACAAATAGGTAGGTATCTTTCGTACGAACAGATGTTTCTGATAAACCTTTGTTATACATTCAAATCAACATACATTTGCAATATTTGCCTCAGTACCAATAACACATATATCACTTATATTTTATTCTCTAGAATATGAAAGTATTTCACATGAATCGAAAATTGTTCGTAAATATATTTTTATGCTATCATTTGAAACATCAATATTAATTACTTAATCACGTATAAATTATGTACTTTCTACCCACTTTAAACTCAGCGCTAAGTTTTATTATAATGGAATTTACCTCAAAAAAAAATGTCAAGTATCTTACCATTAAAATATAATAGAAAAATGATTATATATTATTTAAAATAATAGAAAAAGGTTCTCAATTCGATCTGATTTTTTTAATGTGTGTTAATTCATCACTCTGATTTTTTTTCAAGATGGAATTTTTTCGGGGGTGATCCCCCATTTTAGATCGTAAAGTTACGTCAAGTGTAAGGTAGCAAGAAATAAATTTTATGTCAAAATGTTTTCGTGCCTGTGTGGCTTAAGCGATTTCAATTTTTTTTTTTTGTTTTTAACTTTAGTTACGTTTAGAGAAAGGTAGGAAAAACTGAAGACACATTAAAGTGTAAAGTTAATAGCCAATTATCCAGCTAAGCATATTTGGCGACCCCTACTGTTACAGACCGTAGTCTTAAATTTGTTGAATATGTATGCTAGTATTTTGCAAGTTAATATTTTTCTCTAGATTGCTCGAGTGACGTTCATCGCAAATTGTGTCAATAAAAAATAAATTACCTAAGGCAAATGACGTAGGTTACATTGCCAATATTTAAGCTTGCTTCTTTGAACAAAGGCCTTCTGAGTGTAATTATATCAATGTCAATATTTATTAGCTATCCGCACGCGCAACTACACACCGCCAATAAGGAAAGTTTGCAAATTATGATGCACGCAATAATGTCAGAAAACTAGAAATGTACAAGCATCCTCCGAAGCATGGCGAGACTGTTATTTCAAGAGACAGCAAATATAAATATTTTTTTAATATAATTAATGCAGTTTGTTGAGACATTTGTCATTTGCATACTTTAAAGGGAAAATATTTTTTTAAAAGAGATTTCTAAAAACAGAAAAATTATGTCAGTTTAGGACGGTAGCAGTCATTCAAAAAAAAATTTTTTTTGTACATTTTAATTTAATTTATAGACTGTTCATATATGTTCAATTAGAAAGCAAATGTCAGTTCTTGAATACTAGACATTCTGCAAAGTTGATGCAGTTAACGACATTTGTCCAAAAAAAAGCTTCTTCATATATCTTCCTCATTTTTAGTGCGCTGACAGTTTTAATTACATGTTTCCTTTGTAAGTGAATCCAAAAAAATTTAAAAAGAGATTTGAGTTGATTCAATGAAATTTTAAAATATTGAACTCTGGTGTACTATGCACCTTCAAATGAAATTGATAGTAATTGCACACTAGCGAAAATAAATCAGTAATATTTATTGCAATGGGACAAGCTACTATGACACGGTGTTATGCGGGTTTTTTTTTTAAATAACTGATATGACCCATGTAGGTCATATACAATAATTTTAGTCTACCCAGATATGCTGGTTTTAGAGTCAGGGAAGATGGTGGTATTATAGTTTTAAAAATAGTATGACTAATGTGCGGATTCGAGCCCGTGACCGCTGAATTAGATTATGACAGTAACAACATATGCGGAGAGTCAGACGGGATTCTCTCCTTTAAATCCCGAAATTGCCTGCATTTACCGCCGCCAGATTTGGTAATTCTGTAGTTGATGTTCTGTGGATGCTCCGTTTGATTATTCTGTTGGGGTACATTTTAGAGTAAGTGCAATGTTATCGTACTTTATTATCAATGTATTTTTGACATCTAAGATGCATTTATAAGATGCACTTACGACCTTCCTCGCTGTTTGTGAGCTCATTATTATAATAATGATATATAAGGACTATTCAATAATAATATCTATAAATCGTTGGTTTTATAATATAGGGTGTTTTTTTTAGAGGCGTGGTTTTCAATCTGGCACTACTTTTTTCGTAGTTGGTGTTTTTGACAGCTGTCACTTGATTTATGCTCAGTTTGGTTTGCCATTTCATAATGAATAGACTTACTCTTGAACAACGTTTGCAAATAGTGCAAATTTAGAAAAAAACACTCTAAAATAAAGTAAAAATCACTCTAAAATAAAGTATAAATCGCGTCGTGGGCCTGTGGCGTGGCCTCCAAGATCGTGCGATTTAACGCCGCTGGACTATTTTTTGTGGGGTTATGTGAAGTCGCTTGTCTACGCAGATAAGCCGGACACGATTAACGCCTTGGAAGAGAATATTCGGCGCGTTATTGCTGACATACGGCCCAACTTGCTGCAAAAAGTGGTTGAAAATTGGGCCTCTCGGCTGGAATTTGTTCGAGTCAGCCGCGGCGGCCACTTACCCGAAATCATTTTTAAAACATAATGGCAAACCCTTATCTTTATAATAAAACGCAAATTATATTCGTTTTATCTCTTCTTGAAAACCACGCCTCTAAAATCATCACCCATATAATAATCCTTCGTTCGTATAATAATTCACTATCCTCAATATAAAGGAAAAAAAATCATTGGAATAACACAAAGAAATGAATCAAGGTATCGGCAGCGTAAAAATTTCTCATTGGGGAAGAAACAATCACCAATATCGGGAATTAGGGATTTTTTCACAGAGGTGGGAAATAAAATACTAGAAGAAAATACTATTTCAAACTATTATTACTAGGGTCTAAAAACACTCAAATATAGCGTAAAACTAGGTGTTAGTCCTCATTTCTTTTTAAAATTTTCCCCGGACCTCCGTTTACGATTGGTTGGGAGAATTCCGTACCCGACCCTTCCCGACGGTTTTCTGGAATATTTCCAAAACGTAATCGTAATATTTTTTTTATTGTCAGTAAGTACTAACTATTGACGTTTTTTGTACTCTGTTAGACAGGTTTGGAAACTACTTTTAGACAGCTCATAGCTCGCGACTTGCTTAAGAATATAATATACTGATGTTCTTTGATTTCGTTTTTTATCGCTAAAAATATTTTTATTTCACTCTTCCTTCGTAGAAATCTCATCATAGAAGATGGAACTGCAAGGCTTTATCTTTAGACTAAAAGATTATCTAAACTAAAAGGACACCTAGTGAGAGAAACCTTAAATAAAAGAAACGTTGTAGTATTTATTAAACAGTTTTTATTACGTAAATTATCCCTCTCGTTAGGTTGGGGTCATTTTGGAGCAAAGATAATTTTTTACTTCAGAATTTTCCTTGTGGGTACCTTTATAGTAATGAAGCTTGCAGCTGCGTTACTCTTGCATTATTTAACAGTTAAATCTTGCAACATTCCTAGTACATACTTGAAAAAGTACGGTTCAAATATGTTCAAGAGTAGCGCAGCAGTTTTAAACGTTCGATAGTTAGCAAAATCTTTACGGTTTCTTATACTATTTAATATGTATGTATATATATAATATGTATATATTGTGAATAAACTTGCATGTCCAGAACTTACGGCCTTCTTTACAGACATACGCCGACACACTATATATTGATCGTTGGAGCGAGCGAGAGAAACGGAGTGACGCTTAAAGTTTGTAGCAGAAAAGCGAACCATTTCTGAACAGCATCCGCGGTCACGTAGATCATTCAATTCGCCCTATCTTTAATATAGCGCTCTTACAAACTTTGTGCTCAAATCAAACTAACCTTTGATCTTAGGACGTTTTAGGGTGTTAAAAAAGTCGACGTATATTGTTGTTAACAATAAAAACTATTAGCGGATTAAATTATATTTTATTTAAAAAAAAATACAAAATCTTAACATAACAACAGTATTGGTTTCAAGGGAGTATAAACCCGTAATTTGTATTATACTGTAATTATACCACATATTATTTGATTATTATTTTTAATCGCGGAAAATCGCCTGAAAAATGACAGTTGCATCGCTTGAGGTAATGCACGCTGGTTTAAATAAATGAATCGTCATGGTTAAAAATAAAAAGAAAAGTGTAAAATATATGCACATTACTTGCAAATCGTTTAGATATAGTAAAATTGTAAAATTTATTGCATAAATACCGTATACATATATATATTTGTATAATTGAGTTGTAAAGTTATTTGACTTATATTTGATGATTGTTTTTTAATAGCGCAAATCGCCTGAAAAGATAAATGACACAATCTTTGACAATATTGAAACATTTTGAATAATTTTTTAATTTTTGATAAAGTGCTGGATAGCATAATATTTATAAAGTTTCTAAAGAGGTACTGTACTTGAGAGCGTAGGATGTCGGTTTAAACCCAGCGCTGAGTTTTATAAAAATGCATTTTTAACTCTCACCTGTCCTCTTAAGTGTGAAATATTGTCAAATATTATGTAACCATCTAATTAGATGAAATAAGGAAAGGACGATATTTAAAAAAAAAACAATTTACAGCGCAGAAGATTTTTATAATATATTATTATAAACTAGGCTCAATCAAACCATGATTTTAGAGACAATATTAATTAATATTATTTATTTATTGGTTTTTAAAGTGTATATTTTACAAAACTATCTAACTAGGTAGCGCCCGTAATAAGGTTGGCTTTATTTGCTATAGATTATTAAAAAAAAAACAGTTCGTAGAACAAACCTAGTCCTATTTATTACTCATCTTTCCTATAACTTCGTCATTATTATATACATTTTTTTATTTAAATTCTGTCCTAACGGTTTACAAAGTAAATAATTAGAAAATAATGAATAGATTTCAATAATAGTTTCGTGTATACATAAATAATAAAATTCATTCAGTCCCATCTCATAAAATATATTCCATCCTCTGAATTAAATTTTATTAATTGTAAAATAAGTATTTTCCTTAATAGTTTAGACGTTTGATAGTTTAGTTAAAGCTAAGGACAGTGCCGATAAACAGACATTCATGATAGCAGACATGACAGACATATTTGATAGCAACAGGGTTCCGTTTACAACCCTTAAAAATACATAACAAAGCACATAACACAAGAGGAGCGATCATTTACAAGATTTCATTTGAAAAAGTTGGCATACTAAGACGTTTCACGCTACACATACAACAGCATCAAAGTATATATATGACCAGAGAATGTGTCCAGAATAGTAAGCGGGATGAATTCTAAGTTATTCCTGGCTGGGCCCGACGAGTCGATGCGCGGGTACGACGTGTTGAGACTTTGATGGCCGGTTTCTTTGAAGAAAAACTTTGAATGCTTATTAAATTCCGCTAAGACCTGCCACCACCCTCGGCTTATCCAATTTCACGATGGAATTATAAAGCTCTAAATTGTTTGAATTTTCTCGTAACTTTATGAAATTTGCGCATTTCTGTATAATAGAGAACGCAAACGCCTTTTTTGTCTTGAATTCAACATATAAATCTCCCTGTTCGGTCTCTTTCAGTCTCTATTTTTAACAATTAAAACGAACTTCCGTCTTTGACGTTTATACCATTAACTAAATAGGTGAACAAAAAATAAGCTTGACTTAACAAATAACTATTCATAATATTTATTAATTATGTTTTTATATTCATTCTTTTCAATGCCACCAAAACCTACGTATGTTTTTCGTTTGATGTCTCAAATTAAAATTAACCTTATCCTGCCAGAGATCGGTAGCTCATCTGACAGAAACTCACTAAAAGTAGGGTTAATTAATCCCATTTTAATATTAAGCATTATCAGCATGCATAAGGCCAGGGGTGGACCTTTTTGTCTCCTCCATCTGTTTCTCCCAGCAGGGTTAAGTTCCCTATCGACCATAAGCTGATCTTGATCTGCCCAGCTAAGACTTCATTGCCTTGTATAATATTTGTACAAATCATAGACTTCATGGTTGGTGCTAACGCCACTGTTTATCTTTGCAGATTGTCTCAAAGTCCATCGTTCCCACTCAGGGTCCATGTTTGTGACGTATATGAGAATACTGTGCATATTAGCGATTCAGAAATGGGGCACTGGAAATGCAATTGCCCCTCCCTCAAAAAAAGTAAGAACTTTGAGTCACTCTCAATCCAAATAATAGTATACAATTATCTTTGTAATATAATCGTATAATAGTATTCTTTCCATTATCTGTGATAGTGATGAAACGTTAAAAATGGTAGGTATGACTTTTTAGTTTGACTACTTCAATATTTAATTCAAAGTGCAAACAAGTTCAGTATGATAAGTTACAATAGTATTTTAATAAACGCGTACAGTGTTCACAAAGCAAAGGATTTATGTACTTATCTACCAATGTGCTGCAATACTCTAGAATGATTTTGACTTATGTGTGTGTGAGAGAGATATGAAAGGGTAAATTCAGTTGGTATTGGTGTGTAATTATTGTATCAAAAAATGTACGTAAATAAAAAAAGTGCAATTAAAAATACACCAACATATTTTTAAAACTACCAAACTAGGCAGCGCCCGTAGGTAGGCTTTATTTGTTGTAGATTGTTAAATGTTTCCGGTCGAAAATTCGAAAAATTATTTTGTTTTTATTGAAAACTCACAATAATATGCATAATTTGAATTTATGATATACTAATATAGTATTAAAACATATACCTACGCTCATACTTATAAATAGATATTATTGTTTTAGATTAGGTATGGCATATGTTGTAAACGAATAAATGAAATAAAATACTTAATATTAAAAACGGAGTATTCCTGATATTTATATATATGTACAGTGTACACGTGGTATATTCTCAAAAAAGAAGTTTATTGTGGTATGTAATTAATTAACAATTTTGTTTGCTATTTACCGAGGTCAAGAGCCAACACGAAATCCAATTTTACTTGTAAACAAAGACGTAACCATTCTCAGAAGAATTTTGTTATAAACTGGCGGCGCTAAGAAAGTGAAGTGTCTCTGAGCAAATCTTGTCTTTGCTTTCGGTTAAATATGTTGGTTAACTAAGTTGCCTCGTAATTATTTTATAACAAACTACCTTGTGATCGTCAAATTGTTTTAAATAAAACAAAAGGCAGCTTTTGGCAAAGGTTTGTCTTACATATCCATTACCTTGAAACATTAAAGGAGTTCTTTTGGTGGATAGTGGAAGGGCATTTTGTTAAAAGCTCTGATAATAGACTTTTGAGCTTTTATGATAGGATCCAGACAACTCAAACTCCACCCCAGAAAATAATTCCATAGGATATACTATTTACGATTTTTAAATAAACGGTCCTTATTAGGTATTTAGATAAAATATTTCTAAGTATTTTAATCATATAAATAAGATTTTTTATTTGTTTAGCCGTTATACGAATATGCTCTTCCCAGCAGAGTTTATGGTCAACTGTTGTTAAACCCACATATTTATAGGAAACTTTTTCTATATGAAGGCAATGAAATAGTTGGCGGTTTTGTAAACAGGAATATAATTTTATTTGTAAATCTCTTTAATATATTTCTACATTTTTTTTTTTTTGTAAATAAGTTAAAGTTATATTTTTTTGTATATTATAAAGTTAAGATATACTTAGTAAATATAAGTGACGGCTGAGTTATCCGCGATCGCCTACGCGTCTACGCGCGCGTAGAGCCAGTCCTAGATTTGTCAATAGGCCGCCCTAGGCTGCGGCCTAGGGCGGCAGATTACAGAAGGTGCTTTTACTTGTCAATACCTACATAACCTACCTTTTGGCAAGGAGGAATGGCCGCCGGAAAATGATATACTTATGAAAAATGATATGCTCCTTTTTGGAAGCTGAACGAAGCGAATTGTTTAACATATCAGCGTAGGGCCTGTTTGGTTCTATGACGCGCTCCAATTTCGCTGCTTTTAGACGCTTCTTCGGGAGTTGGAGGTTTGTTAAGCGATCCGGGGGCCTTCCCTTTGATCCTTTATATTCTTATTAGTAAGGCAATATTTCTAATAACTACTTACACTCTTAGATAGGCATTTTCATAGATAATAATGTCATAAAAAGAGCGTACTACGATCAACGGCAACTTCTAAATTCAGGTAGCACTTGCTCAGTAGTTATATCACAGTTATACGTAACAAACTTTATAATCATAATGGTTACATACTTGGCATATGATATTATTCTATAGATAGATTAGATTCTATAGTAAGTTTTTTAAGATATTATATGTTTTAATTTTAGATATTTATATTACGTTGGAAATATTTATGACCGTTGGCGTGTTCGAGTTATTTTTTGTATTTATATATAGCTTTAATTTGGAATATCTCAATTGATTTTTTGTTACATTTTTCTAACTTTGAATTTATTATTAAATTATTGTGACTAAATATGGTAATACTTATTAGAAATTAATTTTGAATAATAACGAATTTCAACTGTAGCCGATGTTTACACGCATAATTTAATATCACGGCTTTCTTAGCAGCTCTGTGATAATCTAATCTCCGGAAATACAAAGAAACGACGTCTTTTCAGAGTTCACTGATGTAGCTAACACGAAAATACGCCTCAGCCTCCTCGCCCCCGCCGGTCCAGCACTGCCCTCCCCGCCCCTCCCCTCCGCGCGTCTTATTATTTCCTTTTATTCCTGATCGGCCTGACGTAAAGATGAATTGAGATTAATTATTATAGCTAATACGGGCCGCAGGCCGTTATTACAATATCGGACTTGCCTATTTACGCAAAGCTGGCAAATTTATTGTCGTTCATTCGATTTTCGTTTGCTAACGCTTCTAATAAATTACTCGTACAGGCATATAATAATATTAATATATAAAACATATAATGGATTCTCTATTTATACAAATTTAAATAACTGATTCCCAATAAAAATATCTACTAATACGTATTTAAAAAAAAAACAGGGCAAAGCAACCATAAAATGTTTAAACATATAAATATATTTTTCATATAGGTTAACAACTTTGTTTCACTCACACAAACTCTTACTAAAAAATAATTCACACGTAAATGAACTCACACTCACGCACTTTTATACTCACAAAAAATAATGCAGGTTCGAAAACATTCTCTTTGTCTTTCCCACAACGCCCTAAAAGAATAGAATAAGTTTTTAATTTTGTTTTTTTTTTATTATTATTATTATTAATTATGTCATTTTTAATTTGACGGTCCACGGTGTGTCTCCATATATATGTATAGCTAGCTGAAGATTAGTGTTTTTAAAATGGTTGTTTACTTACGAACTGTATTTTACGCTGTGAGGTTTGTTCTAAAAACCATGTTTAGAAACAAAATATTTTTTTTTATAAACATGGTTTCAATAATTTAACTCTTTTAAAATATGAAATAAAATTTTGGCAAATTTTAAAAAAGATGAAAATTAAAAACAGCTTTTATAATAAAGTTTAGTTTTAAAGGCCAACAAATTAAAAAAATGTATTTTTTTCAACACATCTAAAATGTCATTTTTGGTACGTACCTGCCTAATATAAAGTCAATTTTATTTCACCTCAATTTAAAATAGACCAAATAAATGATTATTCTATAACCATAAACACACATAGCATTCCCTTTAATTCGTATAAACCTACAAAATTAGGTTTATATTATCATGAATCACTAATTTAATATTATTATTAAATAAATGTAATTTTAAAGAATAACTAATTCATCAGGCTACCGATGATAGCTTTTAGAAAAAAAATGCTATTGGGCGAATTCGAAACCATTACGTTAGGAAAATTAACTTTTATCAGGATTTTTAATAGACCGTAGAAATTAATATATCAATCTACTCAGAAATTGATTTTAATCATTCGACTGCTCTCCAAAATGAACTATACGTACTTAAAAACGTCGGCACGATGCGTAAATTGCATATAGTTACATTTATCTCCTTACCACGACATTATAATAACCTAAAATTCCTAATGGATAAGTATTACGTAGATGTTCTGAGGAGGGTAAGGTGACAGTAGGTAACAATCGCAGGATAGTTCAGGTGGATAATTTCTTTTATTCAATTTTTTTTTTTCTAATTTTTTATTTTTTTTTTAGAAAACGCTCTGGTTATCGAGAACCACTTTTGTTTTAAATATTTTATTTCAACAAAAGTATACATAAACTTATAGCACATAGTTCTTGCTAAGTCGCAAGACAGTTTGTTGGCCAGAAAAAGCTCCCTTATAACATATTTTGTTAAAATAGTTATAAAATAATTAATTTAAAAAATTATTTCAAAAGTCATTAAGTGACTACCATGTAAAAAAAACTCAACTCACTCAATTATTGCTTAAGTAGTGTTGTTTTTTTTTTATTTTAAAAATGCTACTAGTTTCCTCCCAAATGTCCATAATTGGTAGACAGGTATTTGTAAAATACCCAACACGCCTGCGCAGCGTCTTAGCGGCTAGGCGGTGGACACTGAAACTGTATAGTGAATATTATTACAAGATGATATTATACAAATCCGTTTAATATTATCTTGTATTTTCTTGTATAAATAAATAAATCGTAGAACCAATTGGCTGGATTTTTTTGTCGGGAACGGTTTTGGGACGCTTTGGATTTGCTTCAATCCGGCACAGGACAACAGCCCTCCGGGACGCCAAAAAACGCTGCAGCTCTTCGGGGTGTTTGTGTATTTAATGGGGGGGGTGGGGGAGGGGTACGTAGAGGAAATTGCGACGGCACGGCGTGCGGTGTGGTGCGGCGGGGTGGGGTGCACGGGCGGCGGGGCAGCCTGTTATTTTTGCGCCACTTTGTATCTTGATTTCTCACGGGCGACTGGGCGAATGTCAAATGAACTGTATGCTAACGCAAATATTTATCTCGACTCGTGAAATTTATTCGCTCGCACGACATTTATTACTTTCAGGCAGTCGGACGGGTAGGAGTAACGAAAACAACGGCCCCGGGCCCTTTGGGGGTGTTAGGGGGGGTTAGGGGCGCGCGGCGGCTGCCTTTCGGGAACATATTGATGTTCCTCTAAAGAATTTCATTGCGTGTAAACAGTAATGCCGGCGCATAAAAGGATTCCTCGCGTTTCCTCCTTTGTTTTTTCCTTTAAGTTTTCTCCCTGCCTCGCCACGCACTTCGGGCACGAGTGACAAAATGGAAAGCTACGCTTTTAATACATACACCGTGTTACAAAACCATTCCCGATAAAAAAATCCAGCTTTTTGGCCCTGCGATTTAGAACATGATTTGTTTTGACCTCATATCAAAATTCATCATGGTTTCCGACTACAAAATTTTGATAACTTAAAATCGCTCTTGTCATAAGTTCGGTCGCTAACGAGGCCGCGCCGCGCCGGGTCATTGATCGCCAATAACGAAATTTACACGAGCGTTTTGATACAAATAACATAATAGGGAACATAAACACCCCCTTCAATCTTTGGAATGGACTTGGAACAACCTATATATGTATAATCCCGCCCTCACCCTCACGCATTTTTTAATCTACAGAGACCGTAGTAATGTAGTTAGTTATTAGGGCGGATTGACTATTTTAACCCAGAGCGGTCACAGGTTTGAATCCGCAAATCGTAGTTATACCATTTTTAACGCTTTTGACTCTATTGCAGAGATCGAAATTTAGCTTAGTCGAGTAAGGCCCAAAACTGTATTACCTGTGTAGATCAAAACATTTTTTTAAATAAATAGTTGTTCCTTGTTCGATGTGATAAATGCATTCTACACTTCAAACTGGACAACTTTTGTTTTACAAGTTTTTTAGTGTGTCAAAAAAAGTAGGCAAAATGATCAATAGAAAAAAATCCTACTAACATTTAAACGCGCGTTCCTGGCTTGCGAAATCGCCACGCATTGAGGTAGATACAAGAGGGTGTATTTGTATTGTATTGAAAAAATAGGTCACAATTAAAAAAGTTGTACAGTTGTACAACCCCATAAAATGAGAAAAAGTTCAACCTGTATCAACCTGTGTAACCTGTTCAAAAGTTAACTAGCCTCATTGAAGGTCACATTAGTATTATTTTACTGTACGAGTTTTTAAATATTACGTCAATCGGCGATCAGACCAGTACACTATTTCGTTCGGTTTGGGATTTACTAAACAAACCCCACAAGAAAAAAGTGGAGTTGGCCGGCGGCCCGAAAGTCCGCTGTAATTAGATTAGGACTCGGTTCGACAGCACAGGGGCTGTTGTCTTTTAATGGGGTCGGCGGCGCTCCGATTATCCACCTCATTAGGAGCGGAGCTAATTAGGTGGAAAACCTGGGGACTGCACGGCGACATATTTCACAGGGCGAATGCCGCACGCAATACCCGTGTTATTTTTTCGGGAGTACTACATATTTTTTATGATTTCTACGTTCGGTTAATATTGACGATTTTAAATTTAACCCGCGGCCGATGTGACATTTTTTTTAATCTCTTAAGCTGTGGCAGGAAAGATCGCGTTAATGATGCGTTAAACATGCATTAAAAATGATAATAATGGTATAAAAATGAAAGAAAGAAAGAAAATGTTTCTTTATTGAAAAATGTAAAACAAAAATAAATGATAAGTACATAAGTTCGATCGCATTTTCCAATAAAAGGAGTGTGCTCAGCTGAGAGAGGAGGGTGCTGATTTTCAGCACGTCCCGTTTTATTACATTATAATATATAATTTATACTTAACGTAAAACATATTATTTGTATTTACAGTGAATTGTAATTCTCATATGCTCTTATGTAACATATATAGGGTGTTTTTTTTAGAGGCGTGGTTTTCAATCTGGCACTACTTTTTTCGTAGTTGGTGTTTTTGACAGCTGTCACATGATTTATGCTCAGTTTGGTTTGCCATTTCATAATGAATAGACTTACTCCTGAACAACGTTTGCAAATAGTGCAAATTTAGAAAAAAATCACTCTAAATTTTTTTTAAATCACTCTAAAATAAAGTAAAAATCGCGTCGTGGGCCTGTGGCGTGGCCTCCAAGATCGTGCGATTTAACACCGCTGGACTATTTTTTGTGGGGTTATGTGAAGTCGCTTGTCTACGCAGATAAGCCGGACACGATTAACGCCTTGGAAGAGAATATTCGGCGCGTTATTGCTGATATACGGCCCAACTTGCTGCTAACAGTGGTTGAAAATTGGGCCTCTCGGCTGGAATTTGTTCGAGTCAGCCGCGGCGGCCACTTACCCGAAATCATTTTTAAAACATAATGGCAAACCCTTATCTTTATAATAAAACTAAATTCTTAGCCATAACATCAAATTATATGCGTTTTATCTCTTCTTGAAAACCACGCCTCTAAAATCATCACCCTATACAAAACAAAATACGAAATGTATGACCAGCATAGCATATTATATAAAACGTAACTAAGTGTTGGTAGTTTGCAGCTCCAGAAGCCATTGTCCACACCTAGTCCTGAAGGAGGCCGGGCTTGTTTTGCTCCTTAGCGGTGGAGGCAAGTCGTTCCAGATCTTCGATGGCGAAAATTTAAAGGAACCTTCGTAAACTGTCAGCTTAAGGTGAGGGACGACGATTCGAAACTGCAATTTAACAAATAATCACAGTTTGTATAAGTACATCTTATTACAGATTTCGAAACGGTACAAATAAATGGATGAAAAGAAAAATGTTGTGATTGGTTAAAATACATTTCGACCGTTTTAACTGTGCGTCACGGAAATATTTATCAAAAGAGGATCTCCCTGAAATAACGTCTTAATATTTTAAAAACATTTGACCATAGTGATCTCAATGAAGCGCATAAAATAATCCAAAATTATATCTTGCATATAATGTTATATATTTTCACAAATTAATTACAATCAAGTTTTTTAATACAAACTTGAAAAAAGATATTTTTATAGTTTAAAAACTTTCTGTAAAATTAATATTCTGAATTGCATAATTATTACATTTGCACAAATGTTTTGTTAATTACGAAATTTAGCATACGGTTTATAATTTACCGTACACAGCATTTTCAGGTGTTTTCGTTTCAATAATATTCAATGTTCGTTTTCCGTGATATTGATGATAATTTCATTAAATAAACAGAGTATTGAAATTGAATAAAATGATAAATTGTGGCACCAATACGTAATATCTTTACATTTATTGTTTTTTATTATTTTTATGAGAGGAATTTGTCACTTCAAGAATCAAATAACAAATTAAATTAAGTTTGTGTGTAACTCCTAGCGGCACTATATTAATTTTGTATGACAATTGAAGAAAAAACAAGTACAAATATTATTCTATACAAATTACCTACTAAAATCTATTGACCACTACGCTCTTAGTATTTGGTCATTGAAAACAAATGTGTTAGTAAAAATGATTCCATTTTTTTGTGTTCAAAAAAAAAAACTTTTCGGGGACTGATTTTGACAGATACTCTGGCTTGCAGCCTTGTAGTCTCTTTTAAGGGGGTGTGACCCCCCATTTTCCCTAATAAACATTCTGATTTCTTCTCTGTTCATCCTTCGACACTATAATACTGTAGTAAGGACAGTTTTAATTCGGATAGGACTTCAGGAATTTATAGATTCCTCTCGCACTGTAGTTATTTAAACAAAAGTAGATAAATACCCGTAATAATAAAAATATTGATATAAATATTATGTTATAAATAAAATCGTATATTAAAAGATAAATGAACATAAAAAGATAACATAAACAGCCAAATGTTATTTTGGCAAAATTAATGGATTTTGTTGAATTTTTATATGGTCTTAGTTTATACATTACCAATAACTAATGTTTCGTATTTAAATGATAATTTCGTACATAAATAAGAGCTGTAGAGCAATTGCACATATTACTCTCAAAGAAATTATTTTCCGTTTATATTATTATCTTTGATATTTTTTAAAAGATATGCTATACTGCTAAGTTAATCCTTATAATATCATTTTGAATTGTACCATTTTGATCTCCCTAAACAAATTAATAAACAAATCATAACTCGCATTAGGTTAAAATGATCGGTATTCAATTGTACCAATAATGATGCAAGAACTTGAATGGTACAAAAAAAAGGGGCTGTGATGTCTATAGACAAAATTATTTACAAAAAACACAAGGAAAAATAAATAAAATTATATCTTAACCGAGAGGAGCCGTATTGCGATCGTAATAAAATAAACAATGTAGGTAGTAATATATTCACATAAATTTCGCAAAATATAGTTTGACGATAGACGATAGACACTGAGAAGAGGAAACTTCCATGCGCCGGGTAATAAAATGCGAGAACAGATCTATTAAAATGATTTATTCCTTTTGTTGGCTAGCTAAGAAGGTTCGATGTAAATGTACCACACATTCGTGGCATTATGGTGGCGGCATCTCAGCACTTTTAGTCCTCTCGTACACAGAGTCTGAAAACGACACGTCCAACGCTGAAATTAGTGCACAGCCACCAATTTGAGGATAGTAGCGCACATGCCTTCACGCTGAAAAAACCACGCTACGATAATCCACCTAATATGACGGCTATTACGATTAGTACAAGCGACAGAGGGCTCTTTAAAAAAAATATTTTACGTAAGATGAGAGTGATCAAATAATATAAATCGCTTTATTATTGAACGAGTAAGCGGGATGGGTCTTTATTTTTAACATTTTAACTTCTTTACAAATAAAACTTTCATAATTTTAAACATACGACACACATAATATTTTCTATGTTCATTGTTCAAATCGTTTTTGAACTAAATGTCCCGCAGGCCCAGGACTTACGGGCATAAAGCAACCAGATAAAATCACAAATAAAACAGGGCCCGCTCTGTTCCAGCGGAGAGAAATCTCCCCGAAAGGACGGGTTAGCGAACACAAAACAAAGGCCCGGTTTTAAACTCACAACTTGAAGGGACAATTTAAAGAGGTCTTCGTGACGCGACAAACGACATTCGTTATGTATGTAGGTATTCACTGCGATCTTGTAATGTAAGACCATTAGAGGTACTTACATATAAACTATTATAAGGATATATTATATATTTGACTTGAATATAACTTGTCAATCATGGTAAGATGAATATTTCTTATAGCTACATAAAATTAGTTAGCAACTCGCATTTCTATACACCGTGTCCCAAAAATTTTCCTGATAAAAATACCAGCTAATTTTTTTTGATGTCAAATCAAAATCCGTTGTGGTTACCGAGAAAAAAATGTAAACTTTAAGTGATAATATTAAACCATTCTTGTCATAAGTTCGTCCGCTCGCGAGGCCGCGCAAAAATTAATAAATTGGGCGTGAATTATTTTCGTTTTTTGTTTTATGCGATTTCTTACGCGTAATATGAAACATAAACACCCCTTAAGTCTTTGGGAATGGTCTCAGAATACCCTGTATATTTTGTAAGAAGGGCTGGGGATGGCGCTGGGGATGCTAATTATGCGTCGTCCGCCCGTGTCGTGAGAGAATGATAATTCTCACATGATAACTCGAAAGCGGATATGTCGCAGGAACACACTTCCTTTGCGCGCGTTTAATTTCAACCAACAAAAACCACTCGCCGAGATTTATTTCCCACCGTTTGTCAGATGAGGCTTGCATTTGTCTTGCGAAATAAATAAATACCAAATGATTTAGCTATTATCTTTATAATACATATAAGTTTTCGCTTTCGAGCTATGGTATGATACAATAAAATTATGTACTTACAATATTTATTTAAATACCACCTCGATCAATCAACAAAATAGTTAAAAAAACAAATATCCCCAAATTATGGATTTTCCTCCTGATATAATAGCCGAAGGAGGGTTATAAAAAATACTGGGGTGGCTTTATCGGCGCGATATTTTTGCTATCACGTGATATCTGCAGTATGAAGGCCTCTCGGTCAGTACGTAGCGGAGATTAGAAACACATCCATAAGTGAGGGCTAATATGTAAGCCGTTCGAAATGTAACATTCATGCATCTCAGGCCGCTTTACGAGTATATATTTTTTAAAACAATATTGTGATGGTAACCGTATCTTATAACGTAGTAATCACGAGTTACAGCAAATTGAACGGCTATCAAAAGTCAGCTTGAACCACGCCGATTTCTAAACAAAAAAATAGTTATTTCATTATATTACATTTCAATCATACAAGTTTGGCTTGTTCAGACCCGAAATTCCTGTACAATATTTTTGATGCAAGATATTTATATCCACGTCTATAAGGATGTTTTTTGTAAAATAATAATTTCGTGTAATACTTTAACAAAAAATATTATTTGATAAAATAAAATATTGTTATGTTAGGTGTACATATTTCAAAATAGTCACAAAGCATTAAAAAATATGGTTACAACGACGTGTGAAAGTGAAAAAGTATACCTAAATAAGATTCGAGAAATAAATAAATAACTCGACACACAAATTTAATTAATTTACTCGATACTACATTTTAATTAAAATTAATTCAATTTTCTATTCTTTTTGCAAACGATATTGAATAGTAAATTGCTTTACAAACGGCGTCATCGAACTGACATCTTTACGTGTTTCATTCCATACCTACTCGGTCGTACCAAATGAGTGGAGCACCGACTGTGACGTTTGGAGACGTCACGTTCCACTCGAACGTAATGGGATAGTTATTAATCATATCACCATATCCCTAAATCTTATTAATCGGTGCAGACACGTGTTAATGTTCATGATGGAGAATGCCTGTTACTCTGTTGAAATCTCAAATCGTAGGACGTTCATACTACAATGGTGCCTTTCGTACCTCCTACATTGGAACTTTGCCGTTATTAAATTGATTTATAGCGGTCTAGCAGTTCAAAAGTGTGTGATCGACCGACGAAGTTTCATTAGATGATTGTCGAATTTGGCCTTTACGATTCTTTTGCAACATTCACCCGCTGTGGCCGTGTGAAACTGCGTTGCGCCCGTGAAATATCGACAGATCGCGCCGGGCGAAGCGAACTTTCACGACCAGGCTTTATCGAGAGCGCGTGCGATGATTGAACAATTTCAGAGTCTCTGAAACATTAGTTAAACATTTACTAATCCATAATTCAGCGAGCGTCTATATAATCATTATTAATTATTACAACCCAATAGTTTTACGTGCGATTTGGAAAGACTTTGTCTCATATCCCTTCATATAACATAAAGATTTTTAAAAAAAAAAATGCCCACGTCAACATTATGTATACTCAATTTTTTGGACTGCTGAGGTCAGCGCCGGCCCTAGCTCTTGATCAGGATAGAGCGAGATTGTCTTTCGGCGCTTTCAAATCAAATCAATTTAAAAAAATACCGAAATATTACAATATGAATATTAGGGACATCTAGAAGGCATGGTAATGGTTTTTGAATTATTGTGTTTTATACTTATGTCTCCTTGTTTTTCGTATATATATAAAAAGTTTTTTTTTACCAACAACCACAAACGTTGTGGTTTGGAGGTAAGAGTCCGCGATCAATTTATTAGTTTTTTGACATTTCTATGACAGATTGCATTGCTCTGCGAATAGATTGTGTAGTATGTCCAATATTAAGGTTTTTTACCCTGTTTCGAGGAGGAAAAACAATTTTAATTTAATTTCTAAAACACCGCACAACTCGTGCCTTTGAGTTATAGTCATTTCACATTACCGTAATAAATAAAAGCCTAAAATGAATAGGTGCACATGTAGTTCATCATTTCGTAGTAATTACTTATATAATATACTTTTATGTGACCTAAAATTTCACTCATACCTATTTCATATTTAAAAAAACAATTTATTTAAGTCATTAATTGTCTTTCTGCACAACAATTAATATTGTATCTCGTAATTTACAATAAAACGATAAATTCATGATGTCTACTAACTTAATTACGAAATTTTAATTTTAAGGTAAAAAAATATATCAGTAAAGTAATATTTATAGCATGCGTCTCTTTTCATACATGCAACATTCTGTATACGTATATGTATCTGTATACGTATACATACGATACAAACATTTTAGGTATGGTAACTATTTAAATGATTTTTTTTTTCTGTCTTTATACATATTCATTTTAAATTTTTTTTTTGGGGTTTTTTTTATTTTTATCAGATTAACCTTGTAAATGTTTGATTATTCTCCTCTGGTTTGATTATTGTGTATTGATGATTTTTTTATTTTTATATGTAGATTCTGTACTTACACTACTAACAAATTAATAAATTACTAATTACAAAAAATAAATATAACGTATAAATCTCAAACGTAATGATATAAATATTATTAAGTGGGTATATCTTTAAAAAATACAATGACTAAATACGTAAAATATAAGTCGAACGAACATTATAATACATGAGACTATTGTGCAACAGTGGCATTTTTTGAATAATTTAAAATTTTAATAAATTTTGGTCATTTCTGTCTTCGGGGATTTCTGCCGATTGCTTTTGTTTATTCATTTTTTTCAGTCAAAATTAAGGTTTTATTTATTTTAGGTCATGACAAAAAACTGTTTCAATTGAAAATTAAAATAAGTTTTAAGCCACATTACATTTCGAACAGTTAATAACGCTGTAAACGGCTATTTTGAGGAGCTTACTCAGTCGTTTTATTATATAAATAAATACCTAAAATAATTTAATGTCAAAAAGTTATGTGTGTATACAAATATAAAATGCGATAATGGCCTATTTTAAATGCGAAATTAATTAAATATATACAAATAACCATTAAAACAAATCAATTACATATTTGCAATAATATAATTTCACGTCGTTTGTTAAAAAATTAACAAAGGCTTAACATTAACATTTAACTAAAATTGCACTAAAAATACAAATTTCATTCGAATAAATCAGAAGTATATAATACACACAGTATACAGTATACATAACTTATATCTACGGCACGTGATACAAAAATCTTTGTAGTTATAGGAAGAGGAAGCTTTGGTGATTTGGGTATTTTAATCATCCATTTCAGGGTAATTTCCAAAAGTTTTTATACCTAGTAACTCTTCGCAGTTGCTTGACGTCAACTGTCAAAAAGAAAAAAAATCTGAATCTAGTTCGGTCGTCTTTCTTTACAATTTTATTTCGTTTCCGTTTATGTATTAAATTTTGTATAAAATATTCAATTTCTGTTACAAAATAAACAAATTAACTGTTACAAATTAAGCTATAATCAATAGAATGTCTCATCAAACTGGAATAAAAGGTATGAAATTATTATTAGATCGTGGGGCCGATGGGTTATTCTTGCTAATGTGACTCAGTGTTATCAATAATTGTTTGATTGTAGCTAATGCCAACTTGAGCAAATTTTTTGGGAAATGCCGTGATGGGAAGTTCCGCACGATTAAAATAGCAATTGAAAATGGTGAGCTTGTTCGAACTAATTTGTGCAATTCTTTATAAACCTTCTTTTGAATAAACTTACTAAGTTACTCTACCGTGTAATATTTCAGAGGAGTTAGCCTTATCTGGACATTTTCCAGTAAAAGGCAATTGGGAACAAGATTTTGATAGTCAAGTTCCGGGCCTAATCGAAGAGAATCAGCCCTGTTACATTCTTTACAGGTTAGTCCCATAATCTTCCACAATATCTAACACTAAACCTCAAAATTAAACCGCCCAAGTATTTCAGTCTGCCCATTTCCCGTACTGACAAACGATTCACCTCCCACAACTTGGCTATCACCATTCTTTATTTAATGTCTAACACAGCTCTACTAGTAGGATGTCTACTAGTATGTCTACTAGTATATACTACCTGCTGCTCATAAGCACTACAAGTGATAAGCTTGGCCTGGACTATAAAAAAAAGCTCGGTAAATATCTCTCGGACTTGAGTTGATTCAGCTCCATAAGAAAGTAATTGATTACAACAAGCACACTTTGTTCTAAGGAAGAACCCAACAGCTCATTGTTATCTTCCTTAATAATCTCTAATTCACAAAGCTGTCAGTCTTCAAACTGACAGGCACCAAAAAAGACATTAGAAAAATCCTTATTAACCCCTGGACTCCGTACAACGTGAGTAGACGTCGATCCGCGCGGACATTTCTGTGTCCGTTAACTCCGTACGACGTGATTGGACGTCGAGAATACCTGCTTGATTTTGATTATTTTTAGTATTATTTCAGTATTATTCATTAACTTGACGGTTTTTTCATTGAAAATTACAACGAAACATTTTTGTTTTTTTTTTTTTTTCATTTTAATGTAGTTTCTACTACTATTTATAAATGTGTATTGAAAATACACTAATGTACTACCCTTCCAATATCTATAACTTTTTTTTAACTTTTTTCTTTTTTCCGAAAAATGTACATATTTTGGAAGACTTTTAAATTGTAATATATAGTTATAAATATATGAAAATGTAAAAAAAAGTGTTGATTTTGTTTATTTCGTATATTAAAAAAAAAAAAAAAAAAATGGCAACATTTTTATTTTTTTCTTCTTTAATTTACGAGGCAAACATAATCAATGTGATATGGTGTAATAGAAAATTTTACGGTGAATCCGATACCAGATTTGTAAAAATTGAACGACTCATGCCTGCACTATGGATTTTATAGTAGTGAGTGATTTTTCAAGGTCATTAACTACGGAGTCGACGGGTTTTGGCGCCAAAATAAACCACGGAGTTTAGGGGTTAAGTACGATGTAATCTTTAAAAGAGATTTAATCATAATGCCACTTCCTCACAGTCCTCTACCCACTGTATTACCTCTTAATTACTAATTTATACCATCTCCCTGATAACAGCCTTAGATACTCTTTAATCTTTCATCACTTTCTGTTAACCGTCATCAGTTTTTTTTTATATTTTAGGCTTTTGTCGATTCTTAGAGAGTGCCATACTATACTGCTATCAGTACGACGTGGTGCAGAGGTATAAGCGCCTGCTTGTAAAATCCAGAGGTCCCAGGTTCGAATCCCCAGTGGGTCGAAGCCGGCCAGGTCATTTTTCACCGCTAAGATATTCAACAACGTTTTTCTCAGCAATTCTACTGAATTGAATAATGAGACACAGGCAAAAACACTCATTCAGTAGACTGTGGAGGTATACACAACGGGCTTCCAAGAATGTGGCCTAAGTGTACTTTTTTAACCTGTTACGCACGGCGGGGTTTGAGATGCATGGTATAAGACATGGGAGGCAGTCGATACATCATTTATTGAATACTGAGTTACACTAACGATGGTTCGCTACACAGACGGTTTGGCAATCACTTTTATAACATTGTATAGCTGCCATGGCTCACTTTACTTATTTGCCACAATACAATATCAATATTACAAAACTGATAGAGAAGCAACTTATTTCCTTAGGAAAATTTATTGTGATTATAGGTGAAAATGAGATGGGATGGTTAGATTAATTCTGCCATTCAGCCATCTTGTGACAAAGTATTAGTTCTCTCCATTCCAAGACCAAATTATCATCTGAGTTTTCCTTGGCTTTCAATCAGCTTTACTTGGTGAAAATCGGACCAACTGGATGCAGCTAGCTACTTTAGAGTATGGAATCCAATATGCGAGGGTTAAAATTTTTGCCCTGAAGCACAGGGCAAAAATTTAATACGATAAATGTCGGCGGCGACGGAATAATAAATTATGTTTTTAAATGCTCTTACTTTAAAATTCTCTTTTTCTATTTGCACAATCAGCTGATTTAATCTCTCAAACACAGATATGGCGCTTAGGGATCTTGCACAAACCAGTACCTAACCATATAATTCAAATTACTCTTAAACTAACATTTGTTATATTTGAAATTGTAAATTTCCTATTTTTTAGGTTGGATACTAAGAACTCCCTCGGTTATGAATGGCTCTTCATATTTTGGTCTCCGGATTTGGCTGCAGTCCGACAAAAGATGCTTTACGCATCGACAAAAGCAACTCTTAAACAGGAATTTGGTTCTGCTCAATTCACTGACGAACTTCATGGGACTATTAAGGTAAATCATTTACAGTGGTAATAGTAATTCAAGTAAAAGAGTTATGTCTTTCGCAATCATTATTATGTTTGGGTTGGATACGAATCAGAATTTCAGAGCATTTAAAAACTGCAAATGTGCATTACTGTAATTTAAATTGAGTTATTAATTAAAGTATTTACACATAACATCAGAATGAAGTCAAACTCTTAGCTACTTAGGAATGCATTCTCCTCTCAGAACCTTCATACAAACTCTCTCCCTAATTTACAACGTTGTTGTTAAAATTTATTATAAAATTATTTCCCATTATAAAAAACTTATCAAAATCTATGTTTTCCTTGAAATGGTTTTTTTTTTCTAGATTTGAGTAAGTAATGATTAACAAGTGTTTGAAAAGTCAAAATTGAGGCAACTTTACATGCCCTATGTAAGCACGTAGCCATTTAGAAAAAAAGAACTAATTCTAAGGAAATCTGCTTTGTTGCATTGTGAATAGATAAAAAAATATTCTACAGCTAAAAAACTAAGAAATAATAGATACAATAAACTTCAATTATAATGCTAAAAAACAATAAAAAACTAATCCAGTCCACCAAAACGTTGGAGTCCACCCAGAACCACACTATATTGTGCAACTTCAATACATGTAATTCGGCGCAGAACCACCTGGTTTTTACCCATTGATTTTATGTAAGAATATCTCATTTGCGTATGACAGATCATATCATATCATATCACAAGCAAAAAAACAAATAACAAGCTATATTGTATAAACACAAGAACATTTGGCGGATGAAGCAGTAATATGTAATGTAAACCTTAAGACAACATTCAAATTCATCTAACTAGGTAAAAGTGCCCGTAAAACAATGATCTTTTAAAACATAGATACGGCAACTGAGGGTGAAAAACACAACAAATACGCCACTTTGCGTATCATACGCTTGCTCGCCATGCATGGCGGAGTGTTGTAGCGCGCGGAACGACGGAGGGAATCGTCCATGTCGGGTTATCATAAGGAGATTTGTATAACATGCCGTATCTATATATTTTAAAAGATTGTTGCTGTAAAAGGATGAATTTATTTATAAGGTTGGAAGTGCCGCTATGCAGTTTTAGTGTATTTTTTTTCTTAAATTTATTTTATGTAACTGCCTTGGATACCTTGATGATTGAAATTCAAAGATATCGCACAATCTGTAGCAGTGCTAATATCTCATTTTTTTGTCTTATTGATAAATATTTGTATAAATAAAACTGCTACATTACACGATATTGATAATAAATATAAATGTTTTGTTAATATATAAATTTTATTATTTGTTTTCACAGGAGGAAATTACATTAAATGGTTTCAAGAAACATTTGCGTGTAATCAGTGCACCTGCACCTTTGACAGATAGGGAAGAAGCGCTACAAGCACTCAGGATACAGGAGAACCAATCAGATTTAGGCCCAGATTCTAGGTTTGTTGAGAGTTGTACTTGTGCAAACATAATTGAAAAGTTCAAGGCCTAATCGTGAAAATTAGAACAGACTTACTTCAAAAAATTTTTTCAAAAAAAGGTTGAAGGACCTACACTTTTCATTTCATTTCCAGTGCCGTTTTCCATTTTTTTTTTTTTTTCGAGGCTTACCCTTTTGAAATCATTCTACCTTGATTATTTTTTTTGCACCTAAAAAACAGAGGCCATTACTTTATTCGCAGTCAAATTGTTTTACTTTTTTTGGTTCAGAGATATTGAATTTGGTTCGGTTTCCACTATTTTGACTCTGGAGTTATGGTATTGAACACATGTTTCAACCATTGTCACAAACCTGTATAAAGACTCTTGGGATCCGCTTCATAGAGCTCCCAACAAAAATGTGTGTCAGTTATGTTTTTACTCTACTGCGAAGAGCTCTTAAACCGTTCTCGCAAGCATCTTTGAAAATCCCAATAATGTTTCGTTTTCTTTTAAAAAGATCCCCACATTTTTAACTATTTCTTTAAATTTCAATTTTTGTATTGTTACATATTTTCTTGACTCATCGATGTTGAAGGTCATCTTCAATGCTCTTTCTGCAATGCTTAAATTCAACTGTCCACTTCTTTACTGTCGTATTTTGTGAAGGGGATGCTTCTAATATCCGTCAAAAAATCCTCATCAATCTGTGTAGATGTTTAAAATCCTTGTGCAGTTGACATGGCAATGATACAATGCTCAACTTTGTCCATTGAGGATAAGATATTGGAACATTGGTCTCGAGAGGATTATCAAAACTACAATATTTGGTGATCTCTATTTTGGTGTTGGCCATCCGTTGAATCAGGGAATACAGCAATATAATGTATATATAATAAAAGAGTGTACAGTAAAATAACCAATCATCGACTATGACATAAAATGTATTTATTTCAGACAACAGACGATGGGTGGAGTATCGTTTCCAGTTACCGACGATGTCAAACAAGCATTAATCGATTTCAAAAAAGGGTTACACAATTACTTGCAATTTAAAATAGGTAACTAAGAAACCTAATTGTATTTAGTCCTTATTTTTCTGTTCGATACTTGTTTGCATGATTTCTGATCCCAGTGCTCCGGATAATTTTTGCGAAATATCAATTTTAGGTTGACTAAAAGTCTTTACTTGAAATATAAGAACATTCTTACATAAGACCATATTACTTTTTAGTTTTGACTCTTAAAACTGAAGTAATTATATTATTTTGAATTAATATTTAAGGATTAAAGTTTTTTAAATAATTGCTATGACCTAGGTCATATACAATTATTTTGGGCCCTACTCAACTAGGTCAAATGTGCCTGTACTAGAGCCAAGAGAGATGGTGGTAATGAAGCATTAAAAATTGTATGACCGTGTGCGGATTTGAATCCACGACCTATGGTCAATAATCCAACGCCTTTATATCATTTATCAATATTAATATTTTAAAAAATAGATATAAAATCCCGAAATGAAGACGAATGTCTCTCTTGGTAGAAAAAAAACATGTAAATGCGCTCAATATGGAAACATGAAAAATTAAATCCTTGACCTAAAAAATACTTGATTGTATGAAGTGTAAAAAAATTAGGGAAAGTCCACTACTAGTCAATGTCAAGTATTTTTAGATGTTTAAAAAAAATGTCCACAATTGTTTCATTTTAAGATATTAATGAAGAGAGGATACACCTATCAAAGTCATCGTCAGTCAATATATCTAATTTAGCAAGTGAAGTTCCTGATAACGAAGCGAGATATCATCTCTACATCTTCAAGCACAATCATGAAGGAGATTATTTCGAGAGCATAGGTAGGATATCATATTTTTTTGTTTTTCACAGATAATATGAGATGTTTACTTTTTTTTATGACATACAATAGCTTTCAATAAACACCTATTTATGATATGATCAACAAATATATGTAATAAATAGTAAGACCTTGATAATCCGGAGGCATATGAAACAAGGTATGGCTGGATAATCAAGTCGTCCAAATCATAGCATACAAATTAAAATTACTGAATAAAAGACATGTTTTAATCACTCTGGTTATTTTATTCATTTTAGAAGGATTTTTATTATTATAAAAAATTGTAAAATCTAAATAGGCTAAACATAACGCTGTCGCGACTTCGATGTCTGTCTATTACAACGTGAGAAATAGACGTTCGTAAGAAATATTTTTGATGCACATATAGTGCGATGTTAGATTTAAGTGTTACATAATAATGTACTGTTTTTTAATTTTTGTTTCGCTTTCAACCACCCTAAGTACTATTTATCTCATTATGATGTCTTAGATATAATGGATTTATACAGACCGGCGTGTACCCAGTAAACATTTTAGGTTGTAATAACGTATTTTTCACCTATTTTAAGTTACTTTTCGTTTGGTAACCGCTCTAAAATTAGTCAATTCTACGTAGATTCGACGTCCATTTCACCTAAGTGAAGTTAGTTTAAGCTGTACTGACTACGACTTAATGGTGTTGACAGAGACAAAAAAGTTATTATTACTTATTGGTTGAAATCTGTTGCCTCCAGTGGAAGAAAATAAACTTATGTTTAAAATCCGACCACCAGGTCGACGACTAATAAGTTGATTATTTGGTAATAATTATCTTTAGGAACACATAATTTCAACCGATTAGTAACATCGACTAAAAGGTGAATAAAAACCGGTCAAATTAACCTAATTTGATAACCTCAATATAACCTAACGGTTGACTAAAATAGTAAAAACAACGTAATATTTACCTGAACCCTGCCCTTATGGTCAAAATCTTTTACAAGTGAAAAGCAAAAGTGTTTATCATGTAATTTCAACTTAAAAAATAAGTAAATAAGTCTAGAGCTTAGGAAAACTGACCTAAAATGTTTGCTGGGTAAGAGTTGACCTCACCACTGGTGACACTGTACCGGAGAATAAGATATTTAGATCAGGACAAGTGGATGGCCAAGAAGGGTGTTCGATTTACTCTGGCCAGGTGTTACAATTTTCAATCCAGATTTGTTTAAAGGATAAAATACAAAACACTCATTAATTCAAATACAAATATTGTATATATTTTTTGCAACAATATTCAAAATATCACGACAAAACACAAATTTACTATTACTGTCACTATATGTTTTTCAGTTTTTGTTTATTCGATGCCTGGTTACAAAAGCCCTATCAAGGAACGGATGCTATATTCAAGTTGCAAGGGTCCATTTTTGAATGTTATTGCTCAACATGGAATTGAAGTTGCTAAAAAGGTACTATATTTCACTTATGTTATTTTTACTGACTCTTCCCCATGCCTTTTGGGCGCGGTCCTAAGTTATTCTATTTCATCTAAAGGCTGTTTAGTTTAGCTAGGTTTGATGAGACATTCGTATTTTCATGATCGTTTTTTAAGAACTCCATGGTCTTTTTTTTAACCACTCCAATAACGCATTGCTTAGTGTGGTAGTTGCAATCCAATATAATTTTTCGATTATAGTTGTCACTCGCTCAACAAAATAAAACCCATCTCTGACATCCATCTAATAAGGAAATACGGCAAATATCAATAAATTGAACCGCTTCGATCTATTGACAATGCCAATGTGTTTGAACAACTTTGAATGCCATTGTTTCACGTTAATGTGTACATTTGTACCAACTATGCTATAGCGGCAACTCTAACTGACGTCAATAGATCTCCCACTAGATGGCAGGTTGGCCAAAAGCCATGCTTGTATAAGCAATACTAGTGTCTGGGCCACATGGGACAAAAGAAAAATGCGTCAGTTTCTTAGCTCACTTAAACTTCATTTAACCAGAATAAAATCTTTGAATCGGTACTTAAGCTCTTCCTGAAGAGCTTTTGTCAATCCTGTGCGTGGTCTTAAATCATTCTATTTCATCTAACGGCTGTTTCGCTAAGCTTGATGAAACGTGACATCAGAGCGTGGTGAACATCACAAAATGATAAATAAATTCACTTTATAGAATAATCTTAAAAAACAGACTTTCACAAGCTTAGTTGGATTTGCATCTGTATGAAACTATTTAAATGTTTAAAAATATATTATCTTTACGAAAGTTGTATCTATATCACATTTTGATAAAATATTTAGAAAAATACAGACTTTTCCTGGCTCTTAACTTTAAGACAAAGTAGAAATAGTTGTAGTATGAGATAAAGCAATACCCACTTTTACAATTCCAGAAAAGAAGTCCTTTTAAGGTTTTGAACATTTCACATTAGTATGGAATATTTTAAATAACTCGTTTTTTCTATAATCTATTACTATATTTGATATTTGATACTAAAACTGTAACTCAAATACACCAGAACAGTCAACTGGAAAGAAATCAGAAAATGTAATTTGTATGACCGGAGCCCTCTTATAAATTATTTCACAGAACCATTATTCCCAGGTCCGGCCTGTAAGTAGGGCGACTGCCCGGGGTACTGAGATTTCGAAACTTTTTTTTTTTATAAAATTGTAACAGATTATAATATTATAATATACTTTCATTTTGCAAATTGCAACATTTAATTTCCTTTCTTTATTTTTGTCTTATATATTGTTGAAATATTGCATTTAATTTTAAATTATACATGCTTAAATAGTTGGCATATAATTGAATACTGAATTAGCAATATAAACTATCAAAGAAGCCCAGAGCGCCAAAAAGTCTACGGCCGGCCCTGATCCATCCTAGTTACAATCTGTTCCCGCACCTCTAATATACCCGAGCTCATGATTTGTAATACTGAACATTAACATGCTGTCACTTTACAGGTGGAAGTGGACGATGGGAAAGAGCTTACCGAAGAATATATATACAATGAAATTCATCCAACGAGAAATCTCCACCAGCCAGCCTTCGCTAAGCCCAAGGGTCCACCCAACAGGGGAGCAAAGCGTATTACCAAACCTCAGACTGCACAATAATTTAATGCTCAAAAATAATTCAATTATTATTATCTTATTTCGATTAAAAAAATGCTATTTTTGTGTTGTAATTTATATTTTATTTTTGTACTTTATATAATTTATATTTGAAGATTTTATTTATGTATATAAACATATTTTTTTGGTTTCATTAATAAGATCCTTTAGTTGTCAACTATATCCTTAAAGTATATGGAGGATAGATAAGAAGTTGGCATAAGGGAACGCTTTATGAATTAAGAATGCTTTTACTATAGTTTTTTGTTAATTGTAACCTAAAGAGTAAAGTATACACTATTTAAAAAAAAAGTCTTCCAAACATACATATACCTAATTACTTCCCATGTCCAGATCGTTAATTTACACCTTATTTTTTTAGAATTTATTACCAGCTTTCGATTATTCAATATTAGCATTTTCTCAAATATATCAAAAAAACTTCTACATCAGAATTCTGCAAGAAAAAGATGCTTATGGTGTCATGGCCGTTAATAAACACGTTGTTTCAATATTAGGGCACACCTCAGGTAATTTAGTACAAGACCTGCCTCTGTACACCACTACTAATGTAAGAGCGCTAGCCACTGGCACACACATAAGCAAACACTCTACAACAAACAGCAATCATGTGACTGAACCACACCCTCATGGCATCTACTTTATTTCTACGATCTAAAGGCAACACAAACACAATATTATATTTTGTAATACATACAATATTGTACAATAAACTAAAAATTATTTCAATAAAATTGTTCAAACTATTTTTGCAAAATTGTTATCGTATATAAAATGTTCTTTTTTTATTCTCTTAAATCAAATCTTGAGATCAATCGCTAATTAAAGGTTTGGTAACACAAAAAAAAACCCTGCTGAAAGATTGTAGGTTTTCATTGACACCTACAAACTATTCTTAACCCATCTGGTGCCCAGCCCGCACCGGTGCGGGCTGCGCCATTGCTGGGTATCCAGTTAATATTTATCCCTTGCAATATCGTAAATCTCAACTCAATTTTACATCCGATTTTAAGAAAAAAAACAGTATTTTACCATTTTGAAATGTCAAAAAAAAATATCTGATGTCTTGTGATCTTTAAGTACATGATTTCGTTGGTTTTCTCAATTACGAGAAAATCGAACTTAAATTCAAGATCGTTCGAATGTTTGAGAGCTTTTAAATGTTTCTCGCGGGTGTGGAGACGCCACAGACCATGATCAGATACGGCTTAAGCCAAATCTACGTACTTCATAGTGTATCCATTTTCAGACATCGAAATGGTATTGGTTATCAATATACGGACACAAATAACACCGACGCAATCACTGCCTTTAGTTTAGTGTGAACTTGTGTTCTGTTTTTACGGATTTTGGGTACAACCTATTATTTTTTATATTAAACATGTGTTAAGTAACATAGTAATTCATGTGTTATTTTGCATCAGCGTGTTACAGAACAGAAAACATAAATGTTTTCCGTTTTGCTTTTATCAATATACTGCAGTATGCTGATATAGTAAACATCACAAATCAGTGTGGATTGACAGATTTGTTAATAAATCTATGCCATGTTTACAACCAAACACCGGCAAATCTTTTTTAAAATATAAATGTTTAGATATATGTTATAACGTCTTTCTGAATTAATTTAGAAATGCCATTCTTTCGCAAAATAATTAGAAGAGATATTCCATTTTTTATATATTATAAATAATTTTAGTGGAAAAAAATGGTAAAAGTTAACTTTATAAAGCGATCAAAAAATTGAAATTTGTTAGTTATCACACAATCATTATTTAAAAATAATTATCACAGGACAAGTAACTGAGATCCCCCTATGTATCTATGGGTTTTTTTTTTTTTAATTTTCTTCGCATGTAAAAAATATAAAATATTTTTTAATTTAGTTTTAATTCATATCCTAGGAACATAAGTAAAAAATAAAAAAGCAGGTGCCATCGGTTTACTTTTCCTTTTATTGAGTAGCAAATACAAAATTTTGCAGAAATTTGGACATTTTTCTTTTCTTTTTAGTTAGTAATAAAACCATATTCTAGAGAATTTCATAACTCATTCAAAATATTGCAGATTATGAAGATAATATAAAGTATTAAATAATTTTTCTAGATTAAGGATTTTAGTGAGCACTGTAATTCAGCCATTTTTTCTTTCAGGGCACTGGAGTGGTACATTACGCAAAGTGTTGATTACGAAAAACGATTTTCTAAACAATCATCCAATTTTTTTGATTACTTTAAAGCCAGCAACCTCGTAGAGAAACTTCTGCAGTTAATTGGCATAGTACCTACAAAGCCATCAGTTTATTACAGAGCAATATTTTTCTCTTTGAAATTATATTATTTATAATTTACGTTAATAAATTGTACGATTTAAAAAAAAAGGTGTAATACTTTAAAGCTGTCTGGGAAGATTCGCAGTTTTATTTAGGACATATAAATTTAAGTCATTCATATTTATACAGGTGTCCCAAGACCATTCCCGTTATTTGTTAAGAAACTATCAAAATTCATAATAGTTTCAAATAAAATAAAATGTTAAAGTTTCAATTCTATATCGTCTTAAGACAGCTATTTTTCACTGGCTCCTTCCTCGGACAAATGTCACTGGGTCACTGGGCCGCGTCAGTCAAGATAAAGGTCATTAACCAGATACGTAGTTTGAAGCGTCCTATTAGGGCGGAGCTAAATGATCAAATGACACTGTCAGATGTCACTGGTCGAACAGAGGTCGGTCTAAGAAGAAGGGGTAACACCTTACTCCTTCTCTGGGGTTGTAAGAGGGATGCTATTGGTCGACAGATTATATTGATTGATAAAATCAATTTACACCAATTTTATTACAAAAATAATAAATTTGGTGATGAAAATTTTTCGCATTTTGTTATATAATTTCTTACTCTTAATAGGTAACAAACACCCCCTGAAGTCTGCGGGAATGGTCTTGGGGTACCTGTATAAAACACCAAAAACAGCATTGTTTTTCTGTACGCTTAAATTATAATTAAATATTTTGAAGATTAAAATTGTTTGTATTATTGGTAACCTACCCTAATATTAAAGTATTGCAGCCATTCACAAAGTTGATTATTATGTTTGGATGAGATTATGTTTCCAAAAATGACTCTCAGCCTTAAACCTAGGAAGAAATCCCTTGCGCTTCTGACCTCAGATCAGAATCATATTTATCCACTCTCAAATCAGAAATCTCTGTAGGTAAAACGAGCCCAGGCATTATATCGCAACGATTAACTGCCATAGAAAACATTTGTAAAGGCTCCACTAACATGACGCTGTTATCTAACACAAAAACTTTTCTGTAATTACGTTTATGCTGACACATAATTTGATACTGTCACAGAACGGGCTCGCCTAGTGTTACACACTGCGTGTGAACACTGAAAATATTAGGGTCACCTCGACATGGCACTCTTCAAAGATTATTCACTGCTAATGTTACTTATCGTAATAACGTTAAAAATACACATAATATATTGTAATTTGTTTAATTTTGCTGTGCTTTTACTCAGGCCTGGTCCTGAGGTAGGCGGCGCCCTGGCGCAAGTATCTTTTTTCCCCACTTTCAGGTAGCGCCAGATGCCATTCTTTCTTGCCCCTCCCCCACCAGGTCGGGAGGGTTAGAAACCTCCATAGATTAGTTAATGCCTCGGTTAAATTTCCATGGATCATGAGGTAAAGCGTTTTCAATGTGTACTAGAGGTTATATTATACAGGTTGTTTGGTGCATCGTTTGCCAAAATGAATTGGCCGAAAGGCATTTGCTATGTCTTCAGCCCCAATAACTTTTTTTTAGCCCCGTGGTTTTTTTTTATTTTAACATTTTATTTAGTGGCGAAGAGTCTTAAATTTATTTTAACCTCTGCCAACAACTTTTTAGCATTTAAACGGATAGTTACTCCTGACCAGGGCGGCCGGGGTGCGGCGCACCGTGCGATCTTGAACTGTACATGTATACTTACGATAAATTATTTTACCAATATTTTAAATTGTGGCCTACCTAATTTGTCCTGAAACTTGAAATCAATGCCGGTGCACTGCAATTTAAGCCAAGGCTGGTTCGGGCCTCATAGTACTTATTGTACGCGTCACATGCCCTGGAGGTTAATTGACGATGACAAACGCAAAGCAATTGATATTTTGCGGGCATGACTGTAGCCGATAATACTATTAATCTAATAATACTAATTAATATTGTTAATCTGCTTTTTACTTAAACAGAAAGAGACAACAGGAGCGTACATACCCTGACATTTTTAGAAAATGAGTGAAGTGACCTTTCTCAAATACTACTGGCGCCAGTTGTCTTGCTCCATAAATAAGACTGCTATTGAAACTACTGTCTGAGGTAGTTAAATTAAAAAATGTTAATTCCTCAACGCATGTCTCAAAAGCAATGACCAGTTAGGTTGATCTTTGCATTTGATTTCAATTTAATATTGAATGCCGGAAATTATACAATATGGGAAAATATGTAAAATGTATATTAAAATAAATTAATACCATAGTTTATTATTATTATTATTATTGATCTTTATTTTGATTTATATTGCTATTTGTGCTATGATCATCATTATTGTCCTTATTTATAAAAGGTTCATTTAATAAATTTAGATCCTTATTTGTTCCAACATTTCTCTCGTGAATTTCAGTAAAGACAGATTCTTTCTCCACTGCACACTTTTCCAAAAGTATTTCCCTGCCTTCATTCCTGTAAAAAAAAGTTGAAATATAATATTTTAATATTATTATTCCCACAAGTTTGTTTTTTTTGGAACGGGTATAGATCGCAGGGTGCCAAATCAGGAGAATACAGTGGGTGACCCAAGCACTGTGATTCCGAAGAAAATCAGAGCAACTGGATTTCGGAGAAAGTTGCCTTTAAGTTTTGGCTTGCTCATTTGAGCTTTTTTCTTTATTGGCAAAGTAAGAGTCTTCCAGTTCCATCAATTGTATCTTTGTTTCTGCATCAAATTAGAAAATCCATGTTTGCAAAAATGCTTTTTTGGCATTGATCTTTCCGATTAATTGTGTGATTTTTTAAATGTTTTCATCAGTTTTTGAGGCATGTGAATAGCCCGGATGTGTAGTCCTCCACCTCCTCCTACTCACTAAACCTTTTGTGTCACTCGCCATGTGACATGACATGATCTCTGTATGCTGCATTGAACATTTGCAAACTTTCAGTTTTTTTTTATTCAACAAGAAAATTCACATCATACGCTGCTTTGTTTTTAAACTGAATGATAAGCGACAAAGCAATAAAGTAACGTCCCCTACCACAACGCTTAAACGCTTAAACTAAGTGGCAGAGCAGAACAGCAGAACAAAAGTTGCCTTTTGTTAGATTCATGAGTTTACAAAGGTCAAATTATCCCCCCCAATTCACCCGATACAACAGACATCAATAACAATCCAACCAACCTAAAACCTAAAGTAACATAACCTAACATTTTCACATTTAATGACAATATTTGTGAAGAAAATTATAAACAGACAACTCAACATCTTAGATATAATAGACAACTTTCCGCCTGCAAAGGCTGCAAGAATTCTGGTGCAGGTGCTGCAACCCGGAGGTATACACAACCCTAATAATATGTGGCCTACGAGTAAGCGGTTTCCCTTCAATTTTACCGTATCCAAACCAAACCATATCAATATGTTAGGTTTGCTAAAACTGCAAAACTGATAGTTTCCTAATACAGAGAAATAAACACAACTAAGTGATAATAATAGAGATATGTTTGCAAATACGGGAACATAATTCTAAAAATTATAGGTTTACACGCTACACTCATTTATTACGTTTTATCAAGTGGCTTCTGCATGATAAATATAAATACTTGATCGAGGTCAGCGTAGAGAAGAAATAGTTTATGAACAGATAAAGACTGATCCTGATCCTTAGTAATTTAATGGTAGCTACACCTTTACCGTTAAACCTTTAATTGATTCTTCAATCTTACCTGCTTGAAGCCACTTTCACTAAAGTAGTAGTTATTTCATCCACACTGGTATTACTGATTTTTAAAAGTAAGACTGTAAGTATACCGCCAATAGTTCCTAATACGGCACCTAGAAACGAAAATTGACAACTAAAAGGAAAATTTTAGCATGTTGATAAATGGCATATAAGACAAAATCTTAACCCAGTGTTTGTTCTGCTGCTATTCCCTATATAGGACTTAAGAAATAATATATATTGTCTCCTATTATCGTTCAAGCCATAAAGAACGTGCAATACCATTCTCTTACAGCATATCTTCATTTATTTTCCATCTTCCTTAACATGTTTAATTTTTACTAGTGCTGCCATACCATCATTCAATAATGAGGACCTTAAACAGTGTTTTGCATAGCAGCATCGAGAATACTTTTACCAACATTTCAAACATTTGTATTTAAGGATCGCATGCTGCTCTTTTTCGTGCATATTTCCGTGCACGCCCGTACGTAATATGCATACTTTGCACGTTCTTTGATAAGGGTGAAAGTGTGCTAAAAAGACAAAAATTCTCATCCGGCGTGCTCTGGCTGAATCCGCAATCAAACAATTTAGTTGGTTTCAAATGCAGAGTGATTTTTTTTTTTTTTTTAATAAAGAAAACATGTTGGCCGATGAGTACAAGTCTATAACCTTCCTAACTAGGTAAGAGTTACCTGTTCTAAGGAAGGTTATATATGAAGTGTTACAGTGCATACAATAGACCAGCGCAAAACCCTGAGAAAATATAAAAATTAACTAAGGCACAAATATACACACACACACACACCCTCACACATGAATACAAATTAAGTGTCCACTCAATAACACTTAATATATGAAAAAATAAAATGAATAAATAAGACAATTAAAAAAATAACAAATAAATGAAACGAATAACCATTATTAAATATTATTAAATAAGTATATATAAATTGTAACAAAGCGCTCCTGTAAATTCCCTTTTGATATTTCACTCTTTCGTTTGCTCACTCGCGCTCGGCCAAGGCCGATCTCAATGACCCGGTACAGAGCGGCCTCGCGAGCAAATGAACGTTTTTAATATTATCACATAAAGTTTACATTTTTTTCTCGGAAACAATGGGGAATTTTGATATGTCTAAAAAAAATCATATTTGAAATCGCAGGGTCAATTAGCTGATTTTTTTTATCGGGAATGGTCTTGGGAAACACCTATGCCATCTCACACACTCTGCATCCAGCAGAAATTACCTAGGAGTCCTCCTACAAAAGAAGCGGCCAGACCAAGATTTATCTTGTAGATGAATCCTGATACAAAACCACCAATAGTGTATTCAATCCATGAATCTTTTCCTCTGTAACAAGCCACCGCACTTGAAAAAAATCTAAAACATATAAGTTCAAATTAGTTGTTAATATTATTTCATGGACTAATAACAGCATATGTGTATATCAAGCAGCATAACATTATATTTAAATACAGGATGTTCGAAAATGTTACTACCAATTTAATAGGGCAGATTATATGACTCAGTATAGTAAAAATGATATTTATATATATTTTGATGTGTGGGTGCCACAGGCCATTGAATTAGGTGAGCCAAATCTACATACTGCGTAATTTATCCATTTTCAGATATCAAAACGGTATTGGTGATAATATACAGACACAATCACTGCCTGACACCGGGCAAAGGGGTGCTTAATGCTTTTAACTATTTCTATGGTGGGTGCAATTGCTTTGGGGCTACACTGTTTTTAAAAAATAATAAAGTTTAGATATTAGTTTAGTTTTTACTTTATATTTTAGTAATTTTATGAGAAGTAGTTAAATTACTGAAAGAATATACTTAAAAGTAAAACAAAATAAAAGTATGTACAAAAATTTCTATGTCTAAATATTTACGCTCACACAAAACTCGATGTAAAGATTCCAATCCTCCAGCCCCAACGAAGACCTCCTTTGCCGAATGCAATTGCTACTTTGTCTTGTAATTGTCTCTAAATACAAAAATAGATTTTATTAACATTTTTAAAATATGTTTTTTGTTTACTAAATAAATATAAGTTAAATACAAACACACAAGTTTTTTTTTGTTCTTCGTATAAAACAGTAATTTTACTAATATGCGATTAATTACAGAGTTATGCTTGACCTTGTAGTAGTGGCTTAGTGGCAACACGGTTAACCGAGTGCACGGTTGATTGGAACACGGATAACTGAGGTTCTACGTAGTTGCTGGGATGTTAATATAAAGGTGTCTTCTTGACATACTCAAGATGCCATCTACATTGTTTGTGTAGGTAAGACTATTATTTTTATTTTATGGTTTACTATAAGTTCCTCAAAAAAAATCATTTAAAAGGGCTCCTGTCGCAGCCAGGCATAGGCCTGAAATGGTGGACAAATGGTGTTGCCTGATGTGTCGGTGTATTTGAGGTACAATTTTAATGTCAAGTATCATTATCTACTAATATATGTAAAATATATTTATAGAAAAAAAAGAGTTGGTTAATATTTAAAATATACACATACTAATGTAAAATGTTCAAAAACCATGAAAGAGTCCTTTTTTCTATAATCTATTACTATAAATTAGTAGATAATTATTCTTGATACTCAAATTGTACTTCAAATACACCAAAACATAGTCAACTAGAAAGAAATCGAGAAACATCATTTGTATGGGCCTGGCTGCTACCGGAGCCCTCTTGATTGAAAATTTTATTCTAGGTGCGTGACTTGACCTGTTTCATTGTATAAAGATTAAAATCTCTAACTCAAGTCTTGTACTATTTATAAAACTGGTACATGTAATTTTAATAAAATTTTCATGAAATACTCACTTTAGCTTCTAAAGGACTTTTGAAAATCACATGCTCATTGTTTATCATGAAATGCTCGTAGGCGTTTCGAGCACTTAGTACTCCGCCGTACACTATACCCAAGAAAACACCCATGTAGCCAGCCTGGGTCGATACCACCATTTGTGGCGATATTTTTCCATATTCGCTTAAAAAAAACATGGTAAATTTAGTCTACAAAATTACAAGTGTTAAATTAAATCATAATATACTTTTTCTCCAAACACCTATTCGAAACTATAATACATCATCATAATAATAACTTAATATTCAAAGAAAAACTTTTATTTATTTTTTTTTTTATTATTACAACACAAATAAAACCATTACATGGCGAGACAAACTCAAAATTAGATTTGTTGAAAATTTGACAAAAGTGTGACTACTTTTCAACAAATTACCAATATTATATGTATGTATTAAAGTGAACATCACGATCCACCCCTCCTGAGAATGACCTTAAATATTAATTTGATAATGTTAAAATAAAATATATCTTCTTTCAATTCTTTTAATATTTGACCAGTATAATTTGAAAAGCAGTTTATTTTGCGTAACTTATATCATGATACTTATGGAATTATTTGCTGGAGAGAATTATTCCATTGCACATAATTTAAAGTGTAATTGTACAATGGTATTTTAATTCGGGATAAAATTGAAAAATTTGAATAAATCAACCTTAATTCCAAACAAAATGTTATATTGATAGGTTTTTTAATTGCTTTTCGCTATGTGTATATTCCCAAGGAGAAATAAATAAATGTAGAAAATTCGTCTAATTACAATTCATCTAACTACAATTTGTCTTTTCCGAGATAATTTTGGATGAATTGTTTTTAAACGAAATGTATAAAACGAATTTCAATAAGCCGAATTTTATTGTAAATGGATGAATTTTCCGCAAATCGAAAATGGATGTCCTTGACTACTCCCCTACGATTTTTCCAGATCCGCCGTACGAGTATCACATATAAGATATTATGAGAACCAAGGGAAAATATATTTCAGTAATAATTACTAGTTAAAAAAGGTGTCTTATGCAAAATGTTAATAAAAAACTGGAACACTTCTTCACGCCGTCACATTGTTTATCAATAATAAATAATATCAATAAAATAAGTAAATAAATAAATCAATTCGCTACCTAATAATAACTTGGACCAACGAGGAGAGTTTTCGTCTGTTTATCTTAGATGGTGTGAGGTGTATTTATATTTTCTTTTCGCTAGCATACACGATTAATTAGCTTATTTAAATGCATTTACTTCAAAATGTAATCTTTTACAATAGTCCATGTTAAAATACCATGAGTAATTTAAAAACGCTTTAGATACTCACTCTATTCTAAACACAGCTTTTAGCCTATCCCAGCCAGTATCATCAGGCTTCTGGATATATTCAGTTCGTGGAAACGGTTTGTCATTATCATAATCATACATGGAAACTGGAAGAATACCCATTACACCTGGAGGTGTTAACCTAAGAAATGTTTTAGACGCTCTCCACATTATCAAAAAACCTTTAATATTAAGATTATAAATTATGTAACATTACACCGAAATACCTATTCTAAGTCTAAATATTTTTGTAGAAACGTCAAAGTAAATTGTCAAACCACGCCGAACGCCAAGCCCAGCCAGCTGTTGACGGCAAATGGTAAGGCAATACAATACACCCGACAGCGTGAACAAGTGAACAGAGTTTTAGCTGTGTGACATTTGTCAGACAGAGCCATAGAGATGATATTTAGGTCTGCCATTCACCATATATGTACCTACCTATTCAAAATTAAGGTAATCACGAATTCGAGAAATAGGGAAGTAAAGAGCATTCGAAGAACAAATCATATATGAAATACATTCAAATAACATGATCTGTATTTTGTTGCCACATTGAAATTAATAAATTAGGAAAAAAAAAACATTTTTAATACAAGCTTTTAAACGTATATACAAAATTTCATGTCTGTGCTGTTAGCCGTTAAGGAGTTCTTTCGTCTATAATCGGGTCATGATTACTATAAAGATTTAGTTCAAAAAGAGGGTATTTAAAAATGGAAGGTCAATCACTCGAATTTTCACAAGTTAAAAATGGCGGGTCGAAAAACAAAAATTAAATGTGATGTGGTATGTTTTCAACTAACGCTTGAATTATCGCCCTCGAGCTACGAGTTTTGGACGGATAGTGCTTCGAGTCTGTTGGCTATAAGTCATTCTCCAATCAGACAGAATATAACTTAGAATGTTGATATCGTGTAGAGTAAATTTTGAAACTGTATGTAGTCTGTGGTTGAGAAAAAATATTACTGTATTAAATTGCTATTGGCACATTTCATATTTTTAAAATATCACCGTAATTCCAATAACATAACTAATTAGTTAGTTGTAGTACCTACTTTTAGATTACAATTTAGTTAAAAATTATAGAAAATGCAACTTAAGTAGGTTAATTAACTGATCAATGTGTAGTTACTCATTATTTACCTACTCACGTTCCGCTAATTATTGAAAAAAAAAACACTCATAAACAAATTGTTCATCCTTCAGTTTGACAGTTGTCATATAGGTTACTCGCATGATCAATGCAGGTGGTATGTAATGTCATAATGTTGGTTGGGGGATGGATTGTTGGTTACACCCTCCTTTTGTTGTATATATGTCAGGGGTTCTAATTTATTTTTCAAGTTTCCAAAAGAAAAAATAATTTTATCACGTGCCAGAAAATATAAATGTGACCTATGAAAGTGACTTTTTAATATAAACATATGTGGAAATATTTTTGGTAAAAATGTTTTCTGTTTAGTGATGTGAAAAAAAAAACAAAGTTTTGACAATTTTATCCCACATTCCTACGATGTGTTGCAAAAACGAATTCCATTTTTGATCTACATCTAATTGAAGAGGTCATCTTTGGCTAACAGGTTTGAAACACTTTTAAGCACGTTTAGATTAATTAATAAATAAAAAAAAAATAAAAAGGGTACTTAAATAAAAAAAAAATGACTGACAGTAAATCTACAATGTGGACCTAATAACCAGCTACAATGAGAATTTTAACTATTAAGCCATACTGTTACTCCCAAACCATCTTTGCCGTACTGTTACATGATATTGTCTGAGTATGTGTAAAAGCTTCCCGTGCAGATCTGCTTGAGAGTTGAGTAATTCTGTTGTATATTTCAACATTATTATAAGTTACTGTTAATAACTCTTTTTTTTAAAAAAGAAAAGTTTCAAGTCAAGGCAAATATTTTTTTGAGTTAGCTATCAAAGCCAGAATAACTTAAAGTGCTCTGATGTGCTAGGTATATAAAATTATAGAATATAATAGAATTATAGAATAGAATTTGTTCGATTCCAGAATTCACATTTTAACGTCATCATAATTTAAAATTTAACACATTATCGGTTACCGACTGCTACGTACAATGATTGACTTGACTTAATATCTACTAACTAGAGTATTTCTTAATGATTTTGCGTGTTGTTATTGATTTTCTCTTTCTACTTTATTTAAAAAGTTCACTACAGAACTCATTAACACATACTTACCTACTTATTAACTTATCTAAGAATATATTATGACCTTCAGTCAATCCATGATTTATATGTCAACGTTAATGTGACATGCCAATATTATTTAGTTTCATGCGTGCCAATGGAACCGCAATTAATCTCGGGGTATCGCATAGGGTATACTTGTGCCCTATCTACCAGACCCTATTCGTAGGGCGCTGATATTCTACGGCATTATTAAAATATAAATAACCATAGGTATAATATAGTCCATATTTAAAATCTTTCTTATATCAGAATTTTCTCCCCTTCACTACTATTATTATTTAATGAGCGCAGTTATTACACACAAAGGAAATTTAAGAAAGTATCTCAAATATCTCATACCAACCATCATCTGATAGATAATGTCCACAACTTAGTAATAATGTCTGCACTATGTTTGGGCATATTAAATGGCTACTGGATCATTTATGATTTACCTAATAGTAAATTTTTCTTAATCTAATCGACACCTAATCAACACATCAATATTTATTTATTAACAACCTCTCTCTGGGTTCGCTGGTAGAGGTTTTTTTTTAAACTAGAATTGAATAACTTAAATACGTGCTTATAGAATTTAATCTGATACTTCGGAACAATCATATCTAAATTTTCATATTGAAAGTTTAAATTATTACATTTTCTATTGCTTAAAATTGGTAATAGTTAGAGCTCACCCTTGTTACCCAATCTTTACAGTCTTTCACCCAGGGTATTCGTTACCCCAAATATAATGAGTTCATTGTAAACGTATAAAAATGATATGAATGTTGATAGGTCGTCGCACATGTGTGTGACACAAGCACCATCTAACCAAAGTATTCACGTCACACATATTTTAAGTATTATTTATTCATTTACTAGATCTTTGTATAATTTTTCAATTAACCATTCCTCCTAGGAATCGGGAAATCCGTGTCGTGGTCTGCTCTAAGTTGTAGTAGAATGTTCTTATTCGATGCTCTATATTTATTGTCCTATTCTAACAAAATGTCAGTTGATGATATTAAGTACTTCTCAATATTACAAATTTTGTGGTCGCCCTGGCTAGGTGAGGAGAATAAGCAAGTCACGCTTGACGACATTGCCCGACAATGATTAGATTGCTTATCTGCAACTAAAAAAAACAATAAACAAGAAATTACTTACAGGTAAATATCCAAAGGCCCGCACGCACTTTCGTTATAAATGATACACCTATGGTCAACTCGCCTTCGACGGGTCTCACAGCTAAACTTTAGCTGCTACCTACTTTCGGACTGATTTTCACTCATTGTGCCTAAATAGTAGTGTTATCCATCAAGTAGTCTTTTTTTCTAAAGAATTGCTATGACCTAGTTCAAATACAATTATCTCCTACCCCCTACTCAACCTGAGACCTTTGTATCAAAAGTCCAACACTTTAACCTCTAGACTACCACGATCTCAACGAATTGATAAATTCCATTTCCGCGGTGATTAATATCATATTGATGTCTTCGCCTGACAGGTTTAAAAATCTGCTTTTTTTAACACCTTTGTGATATATCAGCACAAGTTATTTATCTATCAATTTTTGTCTGAGAATTATAAACATAATATATTTTTATGCTTTTTTTTAAAATCATTATTCTTTGATTTTTTTGTTAATAATTTTTAAGTTAATAATGTTTTTTATACTTAAATGTATAAAAATTAACACACGTTATAATATAATAAAAAACGAAGACTGAGATGGGCCTAGTAATTTTTACCAACATATTCTTTATCATGACACTGAGATAGAAAAGGTACGCAGTGCACATCTCCTGCAATCCACAATCAGTGTCTTCAACAGCGATGAAAAGACAGTCATCATGTGTGGAAGGAAAACATGTCACGTATAAAAGTACCCAACTTTTTTAGTTTAGGTTTTTTTGGACCTAACTTGGAGAGGACTAGAGAGAACCCCATATAGAAAATTGTGGAATGAAAAATAACTGCTGATGCTGCAGAATCTTTCAAATGGCGATGTTTTGTAGACGCCCTAAACTCCGCTTAGGATGTACATAAATAAAGATAGAGAGGAGTGAGATATAAGATTAGGACAATAATACGAAAATTGACACCTAATTCGATGCTTAAAAATAAAAAAAAAATTTTTTTACTTTTGACGACATTTTCATCACATTTATTAAAGACTTAACATAAAATCGTTACGGGCACTGTTGCAAACTTGTAGTGTGCTTTTCTGCCACTAGATGGCGCCGAAAGGCGTTCCATGTCGTGCGCTGCCGTGTGCAATCTTCAACAAAATTACTCTCAAACTGTCAAACTGACCTACTTTAGTTCTGTGAATTATATAGTAAAAGAAGAATAAAAGCGAGATCTGTTTGAAAGATTGTGTTTTATCACCAGGCACATAAAAAAAAAGTAGAAACATAATTACCACCATCTCCCCTGACTCTAGTACAGGCATATTTGGCCTAGTTGAGTTATGCTATTCCTCTCTATTTTTATATTATTATTTATCAGACGACAATACAGAAAACCCATTACGCAAATGAGCAACAACAAAAAACAATTTAACACTGCAAAATATTAGCAAAAATAAATAAATAAGCTTTTTGCATCTTACTTCTAGTTCTACTCAAATTGAATAAATCATTAATTAAAGAAGCCTGGTTCATTTTAGCCTTAGTATTATTACTATTGAAGAATGTTGCGTGTACAAAATATTTTTTTACTTTTTAATCAATCTATATATTAGTGTGAGGTTTGGCATAGTTAAAGTTTATACGGAGGAGTGCAGAAAGCTAAAATTATCTATAAATACATTAAATTAAATTAAATAAAGTTCATACTACTGACAGCTAGTTAAAAGAATGTGCTTCAATTTTTCCATAAATAGTCTGTCAATGGCAATGTAGTACTCTCAAGCAAAATTATACTTCTATGAATGCCAAGTCTCATTTTTACATGAAAAAATTAAAACTGTCAATAAAATTATATCAAAAAATAAATACAACTACAAGCTGTAATTGTGTTTTTTTTTTTCAACTGTTACTAACATTAAATTTCATAGGTATTGCATGGGATTAAGGCAAATAACACGCTAATGACGTATTTATACACGCTCGCAGCAAAATTGAAAGAAATATACATGCAATTATTATAGATGTAAAATTACCGTATTGTAGAGGTATAAGATCTAATGAATTACGATCGAATTTCGACCACTGGGCGACCACTAGTTTAAATAAATCGACCCATATAGTTAGGGTTTACTAACCTTGTGAAAACCCATGATGCCTGACCTGATTGAAAAGTGACCAGCAGAATTAAAACTCGCTGTGTTGCCGTAATCGGCATTTATTATAATTGAATCGGTCATTTGGAAAAGGGGTTAAGTCCAACTTTAAAAATTTTACAGGAGACAATAAAAACTAAATAATATGGAAGTAGATACTGATAATAATAAATATTTTATGTAAACATAATTTCTTATGAATCTGAGTTATCTTTTTTATTATTTTAAATATATAAAAAAATAAAAAAAAATCCCTTTTCGAAATGAACAAAGTAAACGGAAATGTTGTTCAGTAAATGTTGGGTTATTATTATGGATTTCTTATGATAAAATGAATTACTAGTATTTTGTAAATTAAAATAATATTTTTATTTCTTATATAAATAAAGTGGTGTGTTATAGTCGTTAATACAACACCCGAACACCCATAACTGTCCTTGTATTGTCTTGTTTATTTTCAAAAACATGGACTTATTTTCCAAATGACCGATTCAATTTCACCCAGGTTTAGACATATAATTATGTATAATTATATTAAATGCTTTTGTATAGGAAGAACTTTAGACGGGGGTTGGGGGTGGCATACACAGACGAAAAACCGCGGCGTCTCTTTAATATAACTCTTTTTCTGCGGAACCCCATTAATGGAATCAAATAAATAATATGTTCAAACAAATGTATGCACATAGCCGATGAGGTGTAGGTATAAGATAACACGTTTTTGTTTCACACTGTATATTATATTTTGCGCAGTCATGCTTACAGTGCGGTGCGTACGAGGCACAGTTATCAACCAGCTCTGTCCTTCAATTATTTATACATACATATTAACACAAGATCCTACATTTTATGACCACCTGCGACATTAAAATAATTAGTTATATATAATAACCTATTAGCTATTTCAAATAAATGTAAAAACTGGGCGCTCGTGGAACGTTCATTTATCTAGACTGATTCATTCGGTTCGAAATGACCGCGAAACTTAATTGATTTTCTACTCAAATCATTATTTATTTATTTTATTTTTATTTTTATTTGGGAAATTAAATAGTTACATAAAAAAAATCATATACTCGTACATGCGATATACAATAATAAAAAGATAAAACAATGGTACCAACTTACAAGTATAAAATAAAACCAGTTAAATATTTCCACCGAGTGAGTATAAAATCAGTGTTTAACCTAAAAAAATGCAAGAGAGATGAAGAGAGGGGGAGGGAAAGTAAAGGAAAATCTCATGTTAACGTTTGGGGTTTGATAATATTTTTGAACGACACTAGGTTATTATTAAATATATCAATTTTTGGGTATTTTAACTTGAGGGTTAAGCACAGTCTATAAATGGGTTCATTCTGCCCATAATTGCTTCCACGACGTGGGATGTCTAGCGAATCGTTTGATCTTGTCACACCTGAAGGTACCCTGAACGCATTAGCTCAAGCGGAGAGCTACAGTTAACTGCACCTAACATTTGACATCTAAACTGAAATAATATTTAAATACTTTGATGAGTATGGTAGAAAAGTGTGAGTGAGGGTGTTGTGTGAATGGGTGAGCGTCGTACACGTTGTGTATAGATAAATTAATGCTATGCAACGTTATCATTTTGAAACGGCTGGCGTGAAATTTGTTGTAGTTGTCGAGTAAACAGTTTCTAGCATAGTTCGCATTACACCTTGGCACCCTGAACAGAGTAGGCGCGCGCGCGGTGTGAGGAAGATACTCCCAGGTTGATACCTGATACCAGATATTGACTATCTAAGAGGTCATGAAGAAGTGCCATATCCGCTACGGTGCGTCGATCTTCAAGAGTGTGCATATGAAAATTAGCGATCTCGTCGTATGTGTTAAATTCCTTGTGACTTGTGTCTATGACACAGATTACTAAAGTAAACTTCGTTAATAAATACGAAACGAGACTTATCTATGAAATTGACTCTGGAGTTTCAATTTTTTTTGCACACAAGTGCTTACCTACGTCACGTATTGACTACTGGCTGTTCAACCCCGGCCAGAAGGCGGCTTTAGCGGTGCCTTTGGCGCACGGTGACTCGTGCCCGCGGCACGCACAACTAAAAATAGTTCCGTCGCCCTGAAATTCCGAGTGCTTCCAAATTGTCCAAAAACACCAAAATAACTCAGGAGGTTTCATTAATTCGTTGTTACATGTAAAAAATCAGGTTATTGGCCAAAATACAGAAAACTAATTTTCCACTGTCATTTTTCACTATCACATACGAGTCGTAGTCCCAAACCCGTAGGTACAATCTGCTGGACTGACGAACTTATATATATATTTTTATCTCTAATAAAAGTCCGCGTTAATTAAAATGGTATTTTAGTTCTATTTTTGACGATTAATTAATTTCGTTGGTTACGCATAAAACGACTCATGAATATGAGTGAAAGTTAGAAATGGCTATTTTAAAATAGTTCAAAACATGAATAAACGACTAAGTTAAAAAATGCCCGGCAGGAGTTTAATGGTTTTACCACTTTTTTACTATAAACTATGGTGTGCCGAAGCGCCAACATTATGTTGACATTTTATTGACAGTAAAACTCAGTCCGGGTATCGCCGGATCAAATCTTCTATGTAAAAAAAAAACTAACAATAGAGATACAAAACCAATCACCGTGTAATTTGGATGTTGCCCTTATAAAAGCAAAACTATTTTTATCTGAATTTCATATCACTTTGATGTTATTGAAAAACTTAACCCGCCCGTACTTATCTAAGTTTTTTTGCTACTATTTTCAATCGGCTGTTGGATGACATCAAATTAGTCGTTTATAACGACAACATACTTTGATTGAAACTGTAAATTAACTTACTGATAAACTTTCAACTATGCCGAGAAATATATTATGTTTTAGTATTATTGAAGTTACTTTAGGAATATTAAAACTATGTATATTTTATTATTTAAATGAATGTGTGTGAATCTGTCTGAAGTATTATAACAGAGAAACTACTCGGCCGATAATTATTTTTTTTAATGGTCGTAATAGTTTGAAGATGGTTTTTAGGCAAAGAAAAATTAAAAAAGTTGCCCGGAAAATTGAAAAATTCGGGAAGAATTGAAACACAAAGCCGCCTGAATAGAATGGGACGGCAGACAGGTACCTCGGCCCATCACAGGATATCATAGTCAGGCAACTTCAACAAAAAAGAGTTCCACAGGTTAGAAAGCCGTTTCATACAAAATGTATGAGAAGATGAATTTTCTTTATTATTTTTTTTTAATACGAACTAATGTATTTATATAAAATCTACATATTTACAAGATGGGTTACGCAATTTATTTAATGATTCGATTTATTTATTACGAAGTTTCGAGAAATGGTTTAATAACTAAATTATTAAGTACATGAATGTTTTACTATTGCTTAGTATTGTTTCAAATTTTATTTAAATGTATCATCTTAGCACCGAAAGAATCTAAGGTTGTGCCTTATTTCAAATACAATACATATGCAGAAAGTAATATTGAAATACAAAAACAAGTACATTATAACGAATAATACTATATATACGTATTTGTACAGGATGTACCCAGACCATTGCCGAAGATTTATTAAGGGGTGTTTATGTTCCCTATTACGAGTAAGAAATTATCCCCAAATTTATTATTTTTATTAAAGCGCCGGTGCTGGTGGTGATTTTGCCCGAGCGCGGTCAATGACCTACGCGTTGCGAGCAGATCAGCTAATGCACATATTACGTTTTTTTTCTCGAAAAACATGTTTGAAATCTCAGGGTTAGTTAAATGGATTTATTAATAAATAAATAAAAGCAAGGAATGATTTTTCGAGACGCCCGAGCTATATCTGTAACGATTGCTGCAGATATACTTTCCAGCGCCCCACTATAAACACTCAAGCGCAGAGGAGTGGGGGTGCAACTTTCGTTACACATCCAGTCGAATGTCAGTAGAAGTTTCACTTTAAAAACCGTAAATTAAACAGAAAATGAAATACCTATTAGTGACATACAATGACCAGCCGTTGTCATATAAAGTAACTCAAAAAAACTTTAGAAAGGAGTCTATCTCTTTTAAATAAAAAGTAGTATGATAAAAAAGAAAATATCATGCACTCTTTTTGAGATATCTTTTGATTTGCCTGAGTGTTGATATTCAAAACTGACGCAAATCAAAAAAATTACTCAAAAATAGTGTAATAATGTTGTCATGTTTCAAAATAAAAAAAACAAAACGGCTGGTTATTTGAAACTGGTGGGCAACATTATCAAATATTTCAACGTGACATTAACCACGTAGAGGCGATACGAGTATATAGATACCCCCCCCCCCTCCCCCCTTCCCCTCCATTCGATGCTCAGAAAAACAACTATTATTACCTAAACAGTCGCCTTTGAGCTATTAAAAGGATTGCAAGTCACTCAACAATAATATTACATTTTCACGTTATCAGTTCAAACGCGCAGAGCGCAGAATAACGACTTTTTAGACCTGGTTATACGTAAAACGCGATATTTATATGTTTCGGTTGATTTAATTTTTTAATAATAATATTTAATAAAGTAAATTATATTTCCTATCGATCCTAATTTTATTTTTAAATAAAAACTTGAAAATATTGTATGTAAAGTCAAGGAGTGTGGATCAAGTAACAAAATAGATAGTTGGGAGAAATCTATACGCTTCTAAATTATAACTTTTTATTATAAACCGTTAATATAGGTTGTTATTATAGGCACTAGGACATAGCGTTATAATGCATGAATTCAAGAGAAGAAAAAAAACATAAAAATTAGTTATTACAATAGTCATCATAAATTTAAAAAATAAAATTTGAAACTGTAATGTTAACCACTATGTATTTAACATTTTTTTTTTCTTTGATACACATATGTATTAGTTTTTATAAATAGCTACGCAGTATTTCAAAAAAATGTTAACCAAACATTGTTTTTTTTAAAAGGAAAAAAATTAAAATCTATCTAATTAGTTTCTCAATAATCTAGTTATCACTTTACATTTAATATATTTTAAAACATTGAACTTCATATTTTGACGTAGCGTTGCCATTTTTTTAATTATTGGGATAGTTTATTTTTAAATACTTTTGAAAAACGCATCATTCAAATCATCGAATACTAAAAAAATTAACAGGTTTAATAAGAGAAACGCAATATATGCCTAAATGACTATATTTTAAAACTAGACAAGTATAAACATATATGCGTTCATAATGTTTATGTTTGTTGTATTAATTAATTTACTTTTGTATATGTCATGGCAATAATTCATAACGCTAAAGTTTAGACATCCGTCACGCAAGTATATTTATTTATTTATTGATTTTTATTAAAAAAAACAAAGACACATTAAATGAGTTCTGGCAAAAACATGGTTTTGGCTGCCAGAAACTCAATTTGATGACAAGTCTTGCAAACTATACGTAGTAAATTTACATACATTTTTTAATTATATAAAAAAGACACAAAAAAAATAAAGAAACATTAACACAAAGAAAAAGAGTACATGAAAAATAAATCACTTGTGCATATCCATTGGCCGAATGATTTTGATGTGCATAACTCATATGTATCAATCTGTTCGACACATAACAAACCTGACCCGGGTCACGGTAATTTCAGTTGAGACGTTTCAGTGCGATTGTCAAACTAATTTCTGATATGATAAAAAAAATGTATGAACGAATTTTATAAGGCGGTTTAGTTGTCGTTATAATTAAATTCACCACCCTAAAAGAACAGTAGTGCTTTTAAATATATTTATAGGTATTATTTTCAATTTGTTTTTCTTACAAATAGACAAACTTTTCTTATTTCTCTATAGGTGCATTGATGGTTCGACATTCGTAGTTGTAGCACAATAGAACACTGCCTTCCTTAGTACAGATAGAGTATAGTTAACAAAATATAGCAGTGCTAATCGTCCTTGTGTATTTTTAATAATTTATAACTGTAAATTATAAATAAAGAATTCACAATAAATAAAGAAATCACAAATGCTTACTTCTAGATAATAAATTCGTGTTATGAACGACATACAAATATAGGTCTTGCATTCGTAAGGGATATGATTGTTTTACCCGGCAGTATTAATATATAGCATTAATTGTTGAAATGTTTGCTCGAATTATTTGTAATATTAACGTTTTATGCAGATTTAATTAGATTGCGTTTATTTTATCGCTGCGCCCTCTACATTTTCGGCAAGTCATTATTTGTCGCTAACGCCGCGACGCGCTATAGCCGATAAGCGATTATCGCCTTCAGTTCGGGCGGGACTGCCTTTGCCGGCGAACATTTTGGCGCGCGCGTCGCCCGTTGACGGAAAAATGGCGACAAATCAAAGAAATCCGCGTAAAACATTAATTATTATTACAGTGGCACGCTAATTAATATAACGAAAAAAGTGCTGGTAAAAGTGTGCCGTTAAAATCGCAGATAATGGTTATGTTAAACGAAACTGATGATGGTATTTTTTAAATTCAATTTTACCCATAAACGAAGTTCATTTTCACTTTTTTACTGTTTTTATTTTGTTTGTACGCCTTATAATGTGTGTGTTTTTTTATTATTTATTATTTAAAATGTGATTATGGAACCACTGAAAATGCAATTGATACGAAAAGCCACTGTGTGTGATAGGTCAGTTACTTAGCGCGGTAGCTAGTAGCCGTGACATAAGTGTAACGTCATTTAATATCAACCAGTAACCCCCTCTATTCCCCGGTGCGAAATACATACTTTTTAAATCGTTTTAATAACGATTAAACTAAAATTATTAACGTGTTGTAAGAGGTGCGTCGCTGCGCTGTCACAAATTAATTTGTTTTGTAGTTTCGACGTTTTTCTCAAAGAATGTTCCGCTTCTAACCCTCTCACGTCTATCACTAGAAGTTTACATAAAAATACTATTATCACACCCCCCGCCCGCCCGTCATGATAACGCCTCATAAAATATTGTATTATGAAGATGACTTTTTATATTTTAACAGCAATACCTACGCTACGGATCTGGGTTATAAATACAAAATTCAAACATAATTTTATTTATTTATTTAACATCGTTTACATGCACTTTTATAATATAAAGCAGTAAAAAAAAGTATTAACATAATAAATACATTACTTGTATATATATTATTGTAATTTGTAATCACGTGCAATGGATTAGTTTTATGCATCACCTTAATAGCACAATGTGCTGTTCCAAGGAGTCGCCAATCATTTATGGATCGATCAATAATTAGATATTTAATTATATAAAAAATATAGTATATATAAATTTCTGCAGATTTCCTTTTTGTTTTTCTCATATTTTGTGAACGAATATAAAAAAAAATTAAGTTCCTATTTGCTTTTAACAATGTTTATTTCCTATATCAGGCCTTTGGCCGTCTGACTGTACGTCCGTAGGTAGATTTCTTTAGAAAAGCTACCTATTGCAATGGGTACCATGTCATGACTTCGAAATACCCTAAACCCAAAAACCACCCTCAGTTAAAAAGTTTATATACCAGTTGCTTGTAGCCACGATAAATGCCGTTATTTTACACCAAACACTTTCAAATCGATTTATAAAATTTAAGAGCACAAAATCTCGGTCAAGTTCGTTAATGGATAAAATCAGACCAGGGGGAGGGAATGGGAGGGTTTTTTTCGAAAACTGAAATTTTGCTTTCTTAGTATATAAAATTTCGTTTTTATTTAAATTCTATATTATTGATTAGATAAGGGTCTAAAACTTATCTCAGTAAACTTTTTTGATAGCACCAACCACTGGTCTCAGGGGTGGGAAAAATGGTTTTTCAAACTTCAAAAAATCATACCTCTATTCTATTTCTATTTCGTAACAAACATGAATTAACTTAATTTATAACATGCAATATATATATATATATATATATATATATATATATATATAACATTGCGACAAATTGATACATATTTTTTGTCAAAAAAAAAAGGAAATTTTCCTTAGAAAATTGGAATATATGTATAATATATATCTGTGGCTTGGTAAAAGAAGTGCATATGTCATTTTTTTCATTATTGAGTATTATGATGATACTTAAAAATCCCCAAATTTAAATTTTATTTTTTTTGTGTGTTTAAATCTTTAAATTAGGAATAGGAATTTTGACATGGGCACTTGTTCTGAAAATTTGGGGATTTTTACCTTTTACAATGTCTTCGGTTCGTATACGATCAAACTTTGGGTTCGCAAATACAACCAATTTAATCGCCAAGAACACTGAAAAGCAACCCCTCTCATAATAAAAAATACACGTATTAAAAAAAAATACTACCGAAAATAATGCCGATCGATAACCTAAATATTTTAAGTACGCCTTTTTAAATATCAATGCATACTTCAACTGAAATAAAATAGTATGAAAAGAAAAAAGTATGAATGAAGAAAAAGTATAATCTTCTTATGTAGGTCATTAACCCTGTTTATTTATTTTTAAAGAAAACACCACGCGCATTAGTACGATAAACAAAAAATAAATAATAAATAAAAAAAATATATTACACATAACTCGGGAACATTAAAAAATTCTAGCTGTGATACTGTTTATAGAAAAATAAACTTAAACATTCGTGTTATCAATAATCAGTGAAGTTTTCGCGTTGCATGGATAGAGGCATCCACGGTCACCTGATTTCATGCCCCTCGACTTCTTTCTATGGGAAACCATGAAACAGTATGGCGGTAAATACCATACAAGAATTAGTCCATGTATTAATAATGTTGAAAATAAAATCGCTATGTTGCGACAATTTACTCAATCTGTGAGATTACGAACTGTAAATTGCTTACATAATCGAGGCGGCTATTTCAAAATTTAATAAATTATCTCCTAAACCCTTACTAGGAATAGTGAGTTTACGATACTGATATATAATAATTGCTATGAATAACTACTGTGCGATTTTAATATAACTGTTTTTTTTAATGTTTAGGATGTTTTCTAGGTTATGTACAACTATTACAGGTCAGTTATAAAAAAACAGTGTCATTAGACTTACCTACTCTTTGAAAACGTCTCGTTTACAAATGACTAAACAAATACTTTTTTTTTCATCTTCATAATTTTTTTTTAAATCGAAAATATGTCCGCTGAAAATATTAACTCAAACGCCGGTAACTGATGAACTATTTATCTATCCGTCCATTGGCACAGATGTGTGTGTGTGTGTGTGTGTGTGTAACTTGCCATGAGAATGAGAATCCCTCAGATGCATAAATGTCAGCTCTTTGGTTGAGTTTGGCTATGTGGTTAGGAGTTTTACAAAATTACTATATTCTTTAAGTAAATATTCCATAATAATGCACCTATTTTCAATAATACGGTGTTTTGCAAAATTGCTAAGTATGTTGCAAAAAAAAAAGTATTATTTCCTACGAAATATCTACACTCTGTCAAGGTAAATTAAAATAGTTAGTCAAATACTCTAAACCATGGATGTATTATTAGTATAGACGAGGCGTTACGAATTGACGCTACCTATAACTAGGGGAAAGTGTTCTTTTTTGTAGTTTAGAGGGGACTTTTCCCTACCTTACAGTTGTGCGAGCGAAACAGATTGAGCAGCTGAGAAGGCACACTGAACAGCTCACGTGCCGCATCCATACCAATAATACACCCAATCTCTATACGGTATTTTACGCTGCACTCAGCTGTAATTGTAGTTCGATAATGCTCGCAATCAACGATCTTTTAAAACATATAAATACGGCATGTCATACAAATCGTCCTTGTGGAAACGTGACGCCGACGATTTTCACCCTCAGTTGCCGTATCTATCTTTTAAAAGGTCGTTATTCGCAATGCGAAAAACGCGCTGGGTAACGTTATTAATATAATTTTAAAATCTTATCTTTGTTGAATTATGCATGCCGTTCTCTTTCTCTCCTACTATGGCCGATAAAGGAGTTCAGTTATATTCGTATCTTTTGTTTTATGTATGCCTCTTAGCAATGATAGCAACATTTGACTTTTAGATATTATCTACCCTGCCAAAAAGCTATTAAACACGAAATGGTTGCGCGTACGCAAAAAAAAGAGATTTTCGCATTCTGTCATTCCTTTTGATAAATTATGACTAAAACCAAAAACACCAAACTAAAACAAATCTATATTCACTCTAAAACAGATTAAAGTCTAATCGAGTATCCATCAAGCCTTATTGAGGATAATTATATTGTAAAATATTTCCTCTGTATAGTATAATTTATAAAGAGAATTTTGAATTGAAAGGAGCTACTTTGGTTGACCCAAGGTCCTCAAGATGGAGAGCAAAGTGAATCGTGGTATAATAGACCAAAAGTCTCTGGATAATTTCTGCGTATTCTGGATTTTGATCGTTGTTAAAAAACGGTTTATAAACATTAGATATCTAGGAAATAAAATTACCTAAAAGGTTTTAGAAATATCGTGGGAGCTACATTTTTGGTATAGTAAAACATGGAACTCTAAAACATTGCGCTCTAAAGCTGCGTAGCAAATTTAATAATATTTTTCATATCTAATCTACCTATATATATTTTATACGTTTACATATAAATATGCCATATCTAATCTTTAACAATAATATCATTTTATGAGTGTGAGTATATATTTATTTTTTCGTCGTCAACTGTACAGAGTCCGCACACTCAACAGAAACTCCAGAAATTCATTTGACTATACGAAAAACGTAGCGTATTTTTTGCATACTGTACTATTTTGCTCTACATGTTGGACTATTCGTTCTCTTAAAGCCCATCTAGTTTCGACTTCATGCTGATGCGTAAAAGTTTTGACACACATTAACCGCACGAAACAAAGATGGCCGTAAACGCCGCGCAATCCGACAACGTTCGAAAACGACCTTTGATATGACTTTTTTAACATTTTCGTTTCAATGCGTCACTTTCGGAGGGGTAATAAAATGCGGGCCGCGTCTATAAAACTTAACGCGCCAATGATAACATTACCCGCGTCGTCGATAGTATTTCACCGAGAATTTAATGCAAAAAAATACGTACCTATTTGTACGCATTTCACATTGAAACAATCATTTGTAATCAATTGCTTAGGCATTGATTCGGATCCCCTCGCGATCGACCCTACTTCGTGCGATTGTCCAACATTTGAAGGCGCATGTATCTTGTTATAACTAAAGGATATGACACGTCGTATCAACCTTATAGAACATTGCCCCTCCATCATCGCCACATCGCCACAGTTACAGCCGCCGCTCACAATCTGCATAATTTATTGATTTCGAACCGCAAGTCATCGCGTCTGAATCACAAAGGTTTTGCATGATTTAGGTTATCTGCTTATTATGCGACTGCCGAACTTAAGGCCAAGGTTTGCTCGCATAATGGATTATACACCATCGTATTGTTTTCTCAATATTATAGTATGAAATATTGGAACAAAGAATGCGTATAGGACATAATTCATAATACCTAACTGACAAATTATGTCCGCAATTTATTTCATTTTATTTAGCGTTCTGTACCTTTTTCCCTTTAAAGGGAAAAAGTGTTTAGTTGTCAGTTTAAATATGGCAGTATTATTTATTTATCGTATGGCAAAAATGTACAAAAAATGTCAGAAGTTAGAAATAAAAATTAAACATAATAATCTATAGGACTATATGTTTATGTCCAGAGAGTATATCCAGTCGATAGCATTTGGTGTGAGATTGTGTAAATCTTGTGCAGGTCCTTTAAAGCGTCGAAGTGGGCAATCACTGATGATAAGTTGGATGGTTTGGTTATCGAGTCCGCAATCGCATTTGGGGCTTTCTGACATTTTCCATTTAAAAAGCATGTCCTTACTTTTTCAATGGCCTGTTCTTAGGCGGTTCAAAGCTCACCAAGATTTTCTGGGAAGGTTAAAACCTGGAACGCATTGAGTTGGGTCTTGTATGTACCCATACTTGTCAGGATTTCTATTAATCCATTCACTTTTCCATGCGTCGGCCATGTTAAAATTGCCTAATGTGAGTTGTTGTCCACTCTTCCAAGATGGTTTGCGTGAGATAAGTCGCTGTGGTCTTGTATTTTTTATGTCATAGTGTATAACCAGGTTAGGGTTGTTTTGGACTTTTCCCCATGTGCAACGAGTAGACCACTTCCCCGCAGTGCACCCTGGGTAACGCTAAGAGTCTACTCACCTTTGGCGACAAACTATTCATCAGCGAATCTCTCGGTTGGAATGAATATGGCAGTTTCATTTGTCTTGTCGATACTTTTCTGTCATGGTGTAATATATCTACTTCTACCAACGATCTTTTAAAAGATCGTTGACTTCTAAAGGTTCGTTGATCGTTCTTCTTCGTTGATATAGTAAAATTATATAATGTATTTCTAAAATACCCTATTTAGATGATTTTTATGTTAAAATAGGCAAACGCCGTTAGTTTACCTTATATAAAAGTCTGACAGTGAATTGACATTTGGAAAATTCGAATTATTTTTAATATTTTATGTATTTATTTTTTTTCAATAAATTATATAACCAGAATGTCCACAGAAAAATTAATACCGAACGCACAGATAGTTGCATCGCTTGAGGTAATGCACGCTGGTTTAAATACAGGCCTGTATAAAATTATTAAAAAAAGAAACAATAATTATGAAAAATGGTGAAAATGTAACGAATATGACGTGTAATGAATGAGAAGTGAATGGTTTAATGAATATTTACAAGAATGACTTACGTTCAACGTAGGATATATGCAAATGAATCGTCATGGCTAAAAATAAAAACGAAAGTTTAAAATATATGCACATTACATTTATATATATATATAAGTATGTATAAAATAACCTGACTAGCTGAGTGACTGATTGATTCATTATCGGCCAGCTTAAACCGCTTAACCTAGGCAGTGGGCTATCCGCGATAATCATATAACTCAGGTTACCCTATTTATAGGTACAAAAATTACCTATAAATAAATCCTAATAATAATAATAATAATTACCTATTTTAAATAATTATGAATTATAATGATTGAGTAATGAGTTATTTGTAGGTAATTTTTCAAATTATTGAAAAGTTTTCAAGTTATCTCAGTTTTTGTGTGCTAACAAAACCATCTGTCGGTGATTTTCAAGTTATTGAAAAATTACCTATTTTAAATCATTATTATTCATCTTTTTTAAATATCCTATAAATCTAATAATAACAAAATTACAATTTGCTATTAAAAGATTAAATAAAGTATGTTTTTTTTTTCAAATTAGGTGATAATAGAAAGGCTTCAAAAAGTCGCCAAAGCGTTGTTACTCGTAACACGCTTGATAAGACATGAAAACACGACTTTCAAATTATTGAAGTGGTGAAAGTAAATATTTACTACTTTATTATAAAGTACAAACGTACGTATTATCAGTCAGTCTGGAATGCTTTTTGCTAGTTCCGGCCATCCGGCACTCACATATTTTTTTTATCCCGCACTAATAATTTATACATTGGAAAAAAATCTTTTGTAGCACAGTGATAGTTTTATTGGTGATTTGGTAATAGAGACTTTACACCATCCAATTACTATCACCCAGATTGAGCCTCAGTCATCCTTTTCTCAGGAACAGGGATAGTTATTACCAACACTACAATTTAAGTGTTTGAATTATCTAAAATCATCATTGTCTTATGTGCTATTATTTATGAAAGTATTCCGTTTGTATCCAGACAGTATGGAGAGTGAGGCGGACATGCATGGCAGCTCGGGCGGCAGTAATGGTAGCGAACGTCTAATGTTAGCAGCTGCTGCCCACGTCTCCAGCAAAAGGTTGGGCGCAGGCGACAGAAGCCTGGGCAATGACACGGGAGCCGAAGGACCGCCACCCGACATTTCCAATGGTCCCGCCTCTTACTCTTTGACTGACACCACCAGCGGCGAACTCAGAGATATGACCTTCTGCAAGGCAAGCTATGTACGCGAGGCTATGAAGGTATACACTCACTCTAATTGAAAAATTTATATATATATTTAATCAGATTAAGTACTAATGAGTACAAAAATTAATGGTATCAAAACAAAGACCATATTATAATCTACAAATCTACAAAGAAATAGTCAATCTAAAATGAGTTTAATAAAAAAAAAAAACAAAAGTGCCAAACCAAAAAAAACACTTCAATTGTAAATAATTTTATCGTAATTATTATGACGTACGATATTTAAAATATTGTTTTTCACCGCTTAGCCTTTAATGTCAATTTTAGTGTGCTAACGAAACCATCTGTCGGTGATTTTCACCTCTTGAGCCAAAGGAAAGTTTGCACTCGTACTAAAATACCTCCATTTATAAAATAATGTAACACTAAAATGCATACAGTTGTTGATTATAAACTCAGTATAATATAATTGAGTTCATTTTGCTATTAAATTGTTGCATAATATAACACAACTCATATAACCCCCAACTCCAACACCCAACTACTACTACAATGAAGTTAGATAGGACGTTTTTTTCAAGCAACCCTAGGAAGAACTTCATCAGTAACAAGAGTCGTGGAAGCATGGAATGGATTGCCAGAAAGTGTCATAGAATCAAAGACAATCAACCAATTTAAAAACAATCTAGATGAACATTTAAGGGAAAAAAACAAAACAAGGAAAAAATAATAACAATTTTGTTACTGAATAAGATATAGCCCTATCAGCTATGCTGCCTGCCTAGTATAAAATAATAATATATATATATATATAACAATTCTTTAAAAAAATAAGTTGCTAAACTTATTTCTAAGGTATAATTTGTAATAACTCATTTTTTTACCCGGGTTCATGGGTAAGCTAGTCTCACAACTTACCCTTGTACCCGCTTAACTTTTTGCTCCTCGTGTCTCAACCCTTAAGCTTCATCTTCATCGCATTACATCACCATGATGAAGCTTTAAAAATCCCTTCCATTGTGCAGATTCAAACCGGCAACTATATCAGTAGTCAAATGCCTAAACTACTAGACCACCACAACCTCAATTGCAAATATTAGATGTGAACTTTGTCCCGAAATATACTGATTTTGGGAGCCCGGCTATCCTCAAACTATATTTTTATAGCTTATGAATATACCCTATGAAGCTGTACATCTTTAAATGTCTTGTTTTCGAACTAAACATGGGGACGAACCGACGTTTCGATGGACTAGCACTGATTTTTTTATGATTTAGACAGTATTAAAATGAGAACCCTATTTGATGACAATTTGATTATTCGAAACAATTATTATAACTACAAATTAAAAGATCTATTGCTAATATGTAAACATTTATAGCGGAACCTCTAGGAGTTTTCAGGTTCAGAGTGAATTTTAATAACAGTGACGCTCGTGTCTTCACGAGCGTAGGTACATGATTTGAGATGCGTGTTGAAGGGGAGACTAGTATTCAATTATTAAGTAGAGCATTGTCAGCTGGAAATATACATAAATCTTGAAATATACAGAAGCATTTGAAGATTAAAATATGTTTTACTGTAATAGGGAGCGATGAGCGCCATTGCGTAACATTCAATCATAATAAATAAAATATTAATATGTTACCTACATATCTTAACCGTAGTAATTTAAAAAAATAATAATATTTAGTATATTATTTCTAATATTATTTTAGACTTTATCCACAGATGATGTTCATGATGCGGTCTCACCATATGCTGACCGATGTTATCCTCGAGGTTGGTACAGAGATGTTCCACGCGCACAAAGTCATCTTAGCTGCCGCCAGTCCTTATTTCAAGGTAAATTATCTATCTTTACCTTAAATTTATTTTCTATAACTTTTGTAATGCAGTCAAATAGTAAATCATCATGTTCCCAATCTGAACAAACAGTCTCAATAAACCCGCCGCTCGAGCACTATGCCGGCCTATTATTTAACCTGTCGCAAGTGGCATACCGGGTGTGGTCTCGGAGAGCCACACTTCCACAACATCATTAATTAAACTACAGTTTAAACACTTTAAACATTAACACGGTACAGTATATACTGCTTATCAGTGGCATGCCTTGTATGCCTTGGTCAAGCAATATGCGGTAGCGCTGATTTTTTTTTTTCATACCGCTGGTTATGGTATATGTTACCTTTTTTATTTCAATTTGCCTCTAAATATATTATTGAAATTGTATTATATAGCCGAAGACTCCAATTTGTTAGCTAAGGCAGATTTAACAAAAGAATATTAAGAAACAAAAAAACACAATGACGGATCAAACGTAATAATAACAAAAATTTGATTAAAAAATGTAAAACTTAAACAAAAATCCAAATCAATTGTTGTTCCAAAGTATGTAAGGTTCTTCAAAAAACACCTCTGATTCCTGAACATATGGTATTTGGTATATACTGTTTTTTTACTTATGATGGCACTGTTGTTTTTCATACTTGTATAATATAAATTTCAACTAATGTGTCCAATGTACTTCGATTAACCAAACCTAACTCTAAAGGCACATCAGTAAAAAATAAATCAAGTTTTTCCTTAATATGCCTTTCAAAATATTTATTTTTGTCTTTAGATTATCAATACTTTGACTAAATATGATCGAAATATGCACTTATTAGAAAATAGCTAATTATGCACTTTCGTGACTAGCCGGCAGGGCTTCGATATCACCTATTAATCGTGAAAGTGACAACTCCACGACCACAGAGTCACACTCGGCTAGAATCCTGGTGATGCTGAAGGCCTAAGCGCTGTGTCACGTCAAAACACATTAAGAATGTACTGAGTGGCAGACGCCAGCTATGCTCTTTGCTGTGCTACTCCATCAGCTAAAACGAAATCCGCTGCAAATTATTTATCTTTATGAATTTTTTAAAAAAAAACCTTGTTCTTGTAGAATTCATAAATGATTGAAAAAATATATGTTCGCACATTAGTTTAAAAGTTATTTTGGTAAAAACTACTTTGTTATATTTAACATACTTTATAATAGAATCTCGATATAGACAATCCTGTTAAAATATAGCTATTGATCTTTTTAAATGAATTGGTGTTCTATTTTGACAGGCCATGTTCACGGGTGGTTTGAAGGAGAGCGACATGCGTAAGGTTAAACTCCAGGGCGTATGTCCTTCATCGATGGCCTGGATCCTCTACTTTATCTACACGGGACAAGTGCGAGTCACTGAACTCACCGTTTGTCAATTGCTACCTGCAGCTACCATGTTTCAGGTACTCTCTTCTTATTATGTCTGAGATGCTTCAAAATTTATTGTCATAAAAAAAATATCTGTTCACGAAAATATCCCACTGAGGTCAAGTCCAACGTACTGAGAATGATATTTTATTATCTTATCTTATCTTATCTTAAAAGGTTGAGTCAGATTTCATGTATTTACTACTAAATTTATATATTAACATTTTCAATATTTACCATTTTTCAAATTGTGGTATTAATAGTGGTTTCATTTCGTGTCCTCAAAAAAAGTGATGATTGATTCTAATTTATTTGTTATGTTACTATGTCAATAAATAAATAAATATCGAAACAAAGTATAGCTTATACAAAAATCGGAAATTAAGCACAGGAGCAACAAGTATATTATGTGAGGCGCTATTTTCCCTCATACATGATTCTTAAAAAACGAGTCGTGGTTGAGAACTTTGATACATATTATTTCGTCATGATATAGTAAATAACTTGTGAGCATCTTGGTTTGTTATCTTTGAGCCAAGTATTTATTTTTCGCGGCACAATTTCCTTTATGATTCGTAATCATATGGTTTTTATTCCATCTAGGTTACTTTTAAATGTTCAACCGTAGGAGCTGAGACCGTAGGATAAGAGAGGACCTACTAAAGTATTATACAACATTTTTAATGTAGGGAAGGAAACTTTAAACTAAAGATGATAACATTTGGATAATTTTATGCTTGGTTATTTGATTCAGTAAAAATTTAGAGCTGGCTGGGATAAACATAAGCAAGCTTTTTGAAAAGACGTCAAAAGCCACTAAATCTGAAAAAACGATAACGAGACATAAATTATTCTAAGGAGGGTATTATCGGCACAGACGTAAAATGATATAAGATCCTAAGTGTCCAAACATCCATTCGAATTAGTGATATTGATGGCGAGTTTGTTCAACTCTGGTGTTGTTTAACTTAGTTTTATTGCTTCCAGATATCGAACATAATAGAAGCTTGTTGCACTTTCCTCGAAAAACAATTGGATCCATCAAACGCCATCGGTATATCAAACTTTGCAGAACAACACGGCTGCACCGATCTTAAGGAGAAGGCTGCCTCATTTATTGAACAGCATTTCACTCAGGTTTGCATTTGACATGTCTTTTTTCAAACCATCTCCATCCTAATTGAAAAATCTGCAACAATTTGGATTTCGCTTTGGATTTGGGACTGGAGTGTGGATGACTGATATCTGCCACCCGGTGAAATAACGTTTGATGGATATCATTTCTATTAATGGTTGCTTTAGTAGCCACAGTTATGTGAGTAATTAAGTATTACATATTATTATAGTAATCCTAAATATAAATTTATATATAGACATACGCTCGATAGTTGTTCCTGCATGCATATCTTCTCTAACAATCCTTTTTTTCCAGGTTTGCCAAGATGAAGAATTCTTACAGCTATCGCCACCTCAATTAATAGCACTTATTAAGAAAGACGAGCTAAATGTCCACGAAGAAACAGAAGTATATAATGCTGTCCTGAGCTGGGTATGTCTCTACCTTCGTTAAAATTTTTAGAAATTCCCAAATCTCTAGAATTTTACTTATCACCTAAGTTAGTCGTTTTTTTAGAGTAAGAATGTAACAAAGATTTTTTTCAATAGGTAGATCGTCACTGGTGCCGTAATATTTTTTTTCAAAAATATTTTTTATCAATAAATATATATTTTTTATTTATTGTCTTATTCTTGTCATTCTTCTACGTATTACATTTTTTTTCACCGAAATTTTGTATAATTATTAAAATATAAAAAAACTAAGGCATAATAAAAAAAATGAATATTTTTTAATTTTTTTTTTAATTGGAATATCTTTTTATTTATTTCAATAAGGAATGATATTTCTAAATGAAATTAGTTAGAAAGATAACATATATCTACACATTTTTATTAAAAAAAAAAATGTTGAGTGTTGGTCATTAATTATCAAAACTAGTGTTCCGAAATTTGCGACAACACCATCTTGGAGTATATATATTTTAGAATAGGTACCTATGTGATGGTCAACTGTGGTTTTTATTAAACTGTATGTCACATCGCACAAAGAAACGAATAGCAATAGAAAACCATAAACCCCAAACGAAATGAGTTGATAGCGAAGGTTGTTTCCAATCTGAATCAACCTATATGTAGTTATTCAATTTTCTGCCGTTTAGAAGTTATTACCCTTTTTCCGATATTTTTAAATTTCAACCCCATTTTTCGATTAAAAATCATTAAAAAAAACACATATTGCTTAGGTTTATTTTGTTTTATGAGTTTTTTTTAACGATTGGTGTACCCTTGTTTAAAATGAAATTAGTAAAAGTAATAGTAAAATATTACAATAGTAAAAGTAATTTTTAAATATTTGTTTCATATTTCCACAAATTAATGCCAGACTTTGACCGATGCTTATTAAAAAAAAAAAATACTACAGAAAAGGCATAAAGAATTGGTTGTTTCTGATTGGAAACAATCTTCTCTATCACCTCATTTTGTTTGGACGTTGAGTTTTGACCTGTATATAACGATAATAACAAACGTAACAAATGTAGATCGAAAAGAGAATGAAATAAAGAGCATTCATAAACCAGTCTCTATTGGATTTTTCTTGATCATGATATAATTTATTTGCAGGTTAAATTTGATGAAGACAATCGATATCCAAAAATGGAGAGTATATTGTACGTTGTCCGATGTCAGTACTTGACTCCAAACTTCCTCAAGGACCAGATGAAAAATTGCACAGTATTAAAAAAGGTTCCGGCTTGCAGAGAATATTTAGCAAAAATTTTCAAGGTGATTTATTATTTTTTTTTTTATTTTTTACGTTACCCAGTACGACCACATTGTCGCAACTGAATGATATGGTTTACTAAATTTGAGCACCGCCAAATGGCGGTGCCTAGCCGAAATCGACTAGAAGTAACGCTGACACTAATTGTATGCCCTAAAATAAGTATTGCCTTCTATCATCCTTTTAAGACATGGTTTTATAATGGTGATGCATTTTTATTGGCAATAATTTCAAATATGAAAACTTTTTTAATAATTGTTAACAGGAGAATTAGAAGATTAATCTATTACACTTATTTAAATTTAATTTTGAATTTAGGAATTTTTAAATAAAAATATTAAAAGCAGCACTTTCAAAATACAAATTGGTAGAATAAAAAATCCTTCCTGCTTTGCATATATTATTATTAAGGGCCATTGAGGACTGCCTCTTTGTTTTTTTTAAGAGCCAAAGTATATGAAATGTTTCAAATACCAATTCAAAATGAAAATACAAAAAAGAATTTTTCAATTTTATCATATCACAAAATTTTGGAATATTTCAGGGTATTTTAAAACTTTTTCAAGATTAAAACTTATCCTTGAAGACCAACCATGAACGGTTGTAATTAATAAACGTAACATTTTCAACTAATTTGATTTACAAGCTTTGACTGGATATTTTTAATTAATGAGTAGTTAACAAGCACACAAATTCCTCTACCGTAAGGCTTTGTGATGTTATATGTTTAAATAAACCAGTAACTTAAGTAATAGTTCTTATATTTTAACTTATTTTCTTTCCAGGATCTAACACTGCATAAAAAGCCTAAAGTTAAAGAAAGACGTCCAAATACCCCTCGGGTCATATATATAGCTGGCGGTTATTTTAGGCACTCATTAGATACATTAGAAGCGTTTAATTTAGACGACGGAACATGGACATCACTACCAAAGCTTACAGTTCCAAGATCTGGTCTTGGAGGGGCTTTTCTAAAGGTAATAGCTGTTTAAGCAGTCATATTTATTTTTCGTTTTTGTGTATTTGCACGCGTTCCTGTGATGTCCATAAATTTTATGCAACCATATTTATTGGTAGCCAAACCCTAAGATATTCATTAAATTGACATATCAAAATCAGTCAATTATAGGTTCCATTTAATTTGAGACAATCTCTGCATAAAGATTTAAATGCATATTTTCTTCATTCAGCTATTTTGAATGCCCATTGCAGAGTAATGGTCTCTCCTATTAAACCTGCGACTCTCTTAAATATATTTTTAAAACCGATTGTCTGTAATATTAAAAATACAAATAAAAATTTCTTATGCAATAAAAAATGGTTGTGAACCTATACATCGTTTTTTTTGTTTTGTTTGTACTGTAGTTTTTCTAGTATGATATACCTGACCTTTTTAGTTTCTATACATTTATATTTAAGAAGCTACTACACCGACCTTGGCCGTCTGTCTGTTGCAACATTCAACTCGAAAAGTACAAATACGAGAGTTGAATTTTGTGTGTAGATTGATGCTCTTGAAAAACAACCATAGCCGTTTAGATCACATCAGAGACTGTCTAATAATATAGATATTTATAATATAGTGTCCAAATTTCTGATGGCTTAAGAGAATGTCATAAACCATTGTGTTTTTTTAATTTTAATCTACTCAGACCTAAAAAATAACCCACTGCCGTCTTTATCTATATATATCCACTGATTTCTGCAGCTAGAGCCTAGCTCTAAGACGTCAGGTTCTAGTACTAATAGTAGTAGTAGTAATAATTTACTACTACTAAACAATGAATAAAAGCAGTTGACATTATATGATAGCTACAGGATGTCAAACAACAGAGTGATTGCGTAACCATGCTTACACCCGTTCCTGAATATGAGCATATATTGTTTTGTTTAATAATTATATATTAATATGTCAAACAAACAGTCAAAAAATTAAATAGTGTCAAAAAACCAACAGAGTTACCGGCGTTTCCTTGCCAATCTAAGACAGAAGACGACCTTGTGCTCCAAGCTGCTAATGCCTAAGCAGCCAGCCGCTACATCCGAGAATAGTCAGCCTATCTATCTTCCTCTTTTAGTCAATCAATTCTAATGACTTATGACCTTCAAGTGATTACTTACCTTCCCGCATCTTCCTCATTTAATAGAGAGAGTATCTGGGTACTTATTATATGACAGCATCTGGGTACTCTGGATAGCTTTCCTGATCCAATCTATCAGATTGGTGAACACCCCTCGTCCAAGCCATGTAGTTTGGAGTATTGTTTTTGACAAAAGAGTTCAGTTAGTATCATTAGTTCTACATATTGTCCATGGGATGCAAAACATATGTACCCAGTTTTCCCGAGACAAGTTTTCAAGGTCTATGTTTTAACCCTTTAATAGAAAATGGAGTCTATCTAAACCCTTCTAAGAAGCTTGACTTTTATAATCTGATTCTTAGTTGCTCGACTGGATAAGCAAAACTTCCAAAACCTAATTACGATATTTTTTTTCTAATTGCAGGGCTTATTTTATGCAGTCGGTGGCCGAAACAACTCTCCCGGAAGTTCATATGACAGTGATTGGGTTGACGTGTTTGATCCTTCTACAGAACAATGGAGACCCCTTAGTCCGATGTCTACTCCAAGGAATAGGGTTAGTAATAAATTGTAAATTAATGTTGAAGTACTTGCTTTCAAGTAAACAATTCATGATAGAAATTATAATATAACAGACAGGAACCGGATCACTTACAGAACAGAGTAGAAGGGTTCACATCCTTCCAAATTGGGTATAAAACTGTTGTACAAGCCCAGCATTGACTTTACTGACTAATTATCCCTGACAATCATACTGCAACATAAGACAATCAAACGTCAACACCGAACTAAAATATAAAAAAAAACGACAATTAGTCTATGCTTTTCATGAATTCAGGTATACGCTACATGCTAAGCTTTTAATTATTAATTAAACGCGTAATTTAATTTAATTATTAAACTCAGCAAGTCTATGACGCTTTTAAGCGCACATGGCATCTGGCGATATACATCATGAGATATCTCGGCATCAGCCCTAAGTATGTTAATAATTGTCATTGGGTCTTGTAGGTATTTTCATCATATAAAATAATTCTTATTTACACTTTCAGGTTGGCGTAGCAGTAATGGATGGTTTGCTTTATGCAGTGGGAGGATCAGCCGGCCCTGAATATCATAAAAGCGTTGAAATATATGATCCCGAGGAAGACGCCTGGTCCCCAGTTACTTCTATGGCCGAGGCTAGGTTAGGTGTTGGAGTGGCCGTCGTTAACAGGCTATTATATGCCGTTGGTGGTTTTGACGGAAGGCAACGTCTGAAAACTGTTGAATGCTATCACCCTGAAAACAACCAATGGACAGAAATTGAACCTATGAAGGCTGCAAGATCAGGCGCCGGCGTTGCTGTGCTCAATAATCACATCTACGTTGTCGGTGGCTATGACGGAATACGACAGCTTGAATCGGTCGAACGCTACGACACGGAACATAAGGTCTGGGAGAATGTGACACCCGTTAAACGGGGACGAAGCGCTTTAAGTTTAACTGTACTGGATGGAAAACTTTATGCCATGGGTGAGTTATGTAGCATTTAAAAAAAGTACTAGTAAGTAAGTATTTAAACTCAACCAAGTTTTCAGGACTGCTCATTTTCATTCCATACCACATCAGCATTTGAAACCACTTGTTAAAAAACACCATTTACCAGAAGATACTTAACAATAGGCCAAAGGTCCTTGTGATGGATCCCGCAATACTGGACACAAATGTAAATAAACACAAACAATGGGCAACGTGGGCTGGTGCTTCTTGTACCTCAGTGCAAATGGAGCAGGTGCAACATACTGTATTACTTGCAGTACGTCAAACTACATTTTCAAATTTAAATTTAGTTTAGTAGAAAGGACGTCGAAGAGAAAAGGAAGTCAATTTAGAGATCATGAATACTCCAGCTGTTCTCTAGTCTAGCCTCGTATCCCCTGCAATTTTAACGTTAATATTTTTATCTCATTTCCATTAAAATGATTGCAAACCTTTAACCTGTTCTTGTACTATTTTCACTCATTATGGGCCTGACTTTGTTCAGTGATTTCCACGGCAACTAAGCTCGTACTATATATAAACTTGATAAAAATATTTGTTGTATGTTACACTATTTCTACTTTTTATTTTATCATGGTTTTAGTAATTAGTTTTTTCACTCTATATAGAACAGTAAGAGTGCCTTCTAAAGTACTACATATGTAGTTATCCATATTTAACAAAACTTTTAATTACTAAACTATAATATACAATTGAAGATTGTATCCAAATTATACAGAGATATCAGCGTTACAATACCATATCTTTGTCTCTCTTGTTATATCCTACGTCAATCCCTTTCCATCATATACTTAGCTTTGCACTCTAGAAGAAAGCATTATGTTATTTGCTCGTAACGGCCCGGATGGTGGGTGGGTGTGTCTCAGCCGTTAGTAAATAATGAAAACCTTCCGAACTAAGAAGAGGTTTATCGTAGTGCAGTTGCAGGTTTAACAAAATTAACTTGTTTAAAGGACTTCATGTCAAGGCACTAAAGAACCAACCAACGGATCATTAACTCTAGTGATCCGGGTGTACTACTACCTATGGTCCGGTGTGTCTTGCCAAAGGATGCAGTCAGCTTTGGACCGGTATGCCAAATTCTACGTTATGTACTTCATAGAAAAGTGTCAGCTTTTGAAAATGTCTCTAATTAATTAAAACCATGTTTATATTTAATTATTCCGTTCGTCTTTGCTCTGTTATCAAGCTGACGGTGCCACATACTCTTTCTTCTGTCTCCGGAGGTGGTACCTTTTGGATATGTTTTAAATCAATGCTGGTTCATAAATTTCATGTTTATTGGAAAGCGTTTTATCGAACCATCGTTCAATATAGATGCAAGTTTGTACATGAGATGCAAGTCTGTTTTAAATTTGCAGTTTTGTTTCTTCATGTTTGCTTATTTTAGCCGAATTATAAAAAAAATAACATATCAAGAGCTTGCATATGCAAACATATGCAGCTTTACAATTATCCACATTGAAATTTGCATCTAAATTTATTTTTAGTAATTTAGTAAATTTAAGGAGGAACTTTACCTAGCCCAAACTCACACTAAATTAATTGATGATTGTGCTAGATTGCCTCCATGTGCTTCAGAGTGCGGAAATGGGTATTTAGCCGTTAGTTTTCATACAAATACTGTATATTCTAACTAGCATAGAAATAGACTCAATTTTGGAAATGACTGTTAATAATTTTATAGCTGGGCATTAAACTGAAAAGGAATGCTGCTAGAATGGAATTTGGTGGTTAAAATTTTTCACCATTTTTTTTAAAAATATTGAAATATTAAAAGAATTAATTAAAGAAATAAAAGTTATTGCCGTAGTTATTTTAAAGAATATTTTCTTTCAGGTGGATATGATGGACAGTCATTCCTGAACATTGTGGAAGTGTACGACCCGTCCACGATGGAGTGGGTCGAAGGCACACCACTGACATCTGGACGGTCCGGTCATGCGTCGGCAGTATCATACCAACACACGTGCCTCTTCCACTGTGAACACGATTTAGACCCCACCCCTAGTACGAGTAACGGAGACGTCCATTACGACAGCAACCCAAGTTCCCACAGGCCACAAAGAAGCACTCAGAACTTTGCAAACATTCCGTCTGAAAATAATATAATGGGCTCAATGTTCAACAGCCGTTTCGGAAGCAGCCCCGGCTCATAACATTTCACTTAAGTCATTATGGACATTGTGCAGTGTTCGATAGGTAGTTGAAAATACCCACCGTTTTGAACCGGTGATTTCAATTTAAACTGTAATTAAATAGGTAATAATTCAAATAGACCGGAACGTTTGTAGTGTGTGAAATATCTACATATTTTATTCAGTGTCAAAAATTGACAATATTAATTGCCTGTTAATTTATGCTAAAGTATCTTGGTAGACAGGTGGTATTTTACAATAACAGGATTTTCCCCTATAGAAACGGGTTAATAACAACCGACTGATAATGTTGTTACCCTGGCTTGCTCCATAAGCTGCGTCAATAAAATAATCCACACAATAACAATACACAAAGTTCCCAGTCTTATTTAAATGTATTTTAGCTTAGTATTTTTTTTTATGACAATATAATGTAAATAATTAACTGTGCCAACTTATTTTACAAACTAGATTAGTTATTACTCAATCTCAGTCATGCGTAATATTTATTGTAGTATTCGTTGCTAGTTACTATGGTATGGAGTTGCTAGGTCGAGTAACATGAAAAGAGCATGTGATTTAATACAGTTCTTTATTAGTAATTCGTTAACCAATTACAAAGCGGTAATTATTATAAGGAGCACGCGATGTTGACGCCGCGCTGCGGTGGTCGGTCGCTAAAGAGGCCGGCTCTAGCGTGAGCTCCGGCCAAGTGGGTGGAGAATTAATTAAGACAAGTTAATTCAGTGGTAAAATATTGAATTCAATATTGTCAAGAAACACAAATATAATTAATTACATTTAGTTAATTAATTCATAATTACCTTATGAAATCTAAAAAAGTTTTAGAACAAAACACACACGAAACAAATAAGAAAAAAACTTTTTTTTTTTTATGACAATATGATGTAAATAATTAACATTGACAAATTACATACATATATTTTGTTAACTTTCTTCATTTGGTTCCTGTCCTAGTTTCGAAACAAACTCTGCATCTGTGGTGAGGCTGTCGGCATTTGTCTGTGGGTTGAACAAAAGCTGGCATGTGTTTTGCCAGTTTTTTACAAGATAACCTTAAGGGGATATCAGTTCTTGAACTGCATTAATCAGGTGCCGACATATGATATTTTTGCAATATTTGTTTGATTATATCAAAGTTGGAAATCTGTAATCTTAGCTTATGATTCTTAGTGATCATCTTATATAAAAAGTAAGAATTTAACAAATATAAATAGGAAAAAACCTTCTTATACCACTTTAGTGTTTCTAATACATTCAATCGATGTGATCATCATGTCAGTTTTGTCGACAGCACCTATATTTTTGTTATACTCCAAGACAACATCTGGTTTCATTTTTGGTAGTTCAGTTGAACAGTCTATTTTATTAGATGGTACAAAATCTAATGTATTTGTGGTTGATGCATATGCACATTTTTTTGTCACACCATTTTATCGCCATCAATCTACCATGGTAATGAACAGCTACTTCCCCTTTATCTATTTTTTTTAAATGTTGGTACATCTTTTTTGTTATACCGTACCGCAAGCGGTAGTAATCGGTATAGGTAGTCGAACAAAGTAGGACTGGTGTACCAGTTGCCTACATTTAATTGTGTTGCTAAATATTTGACATGTGTGATCAATACACATTTTTATTTTAAATAATTTATCGTTTATTGTGCACTAAAATGTATTAATGTATAGTGGAATATCTATTGCGTTCATGTAAATATTTTTGATTTCTGTGAATATTATAAATGATCTTTTGACCAGTGCTCTTCAATTATGAGATGTCTGTTGCGCGTTGTTAACATAGTGGTTCCTAAAAATACATATAATTCGGGTACTGTTAAGTTGGCTCACTTAGAAAATCTCGATTGCGGAGTGAATTCAGTTCTAGCCACTATGTGAGAACAAAAGGAATTTGTATATTCTGTAATTCTTGTAGCTATTGTTGTGTCCATAAAATATTTGAATAAATCCAACTCTGACGACTTCTGTTAAATTTTTATCACTACTCTCAATATCTGCACCCCCAATATTCTAATTAGATCCTCGTGAGCCGGATGGCATATTTATACTGGCAAACTAATTTCAAAAAAGTAAAAAAATATAATACTTTATATCGAAAACTCATAAAATAGAAATAAAACTATAAAATATAGTATGTTGAAAGAATCATTTCAAAAATGCGTTGACGTTGCGCATCCCTATAACAATGTCGGTCGGCTCAAATATGCGTCGCCTCCAATAAGAGCATGGAAACATTTCACAGCCATCTAGTGGTTTTCAAATTAATTTCTTCACACAATTACTCATAATACAGCTGTATTCCACCAGACGCCAAGACGACAATAGGCATTGAACTACCAGCGACATCATTTATCCCGCTCTAGTAGGTAATTTTTAAAAGTACTGAAGGGAGCGAAAGTTTGTGACTCACCCGTGCGACGGATTTAAAATAGCGTTGGGTCATCGTTGCGACGCTGGCGCTCTATTATGGTTTAATGCTGTCGTACTGATGCACCGATGGCGGTCAAAACATTAATGATCGCTTTCATTTGTTAATCTACTTCTGGTAAATCCACAGTTGGGAAGACGCTGCGAAGAATATCATATGAAGTAGAATTTTTATTAATACCTATATAAGGTGTGGGTTGAACAGTTGATCCAAGAAAGTTTCCCAAAAAGATAGTGTACCTTCATAATTTCTAAGAAATTTTAATTTTGTTTTTATTATTTATGTATGGTAGTAAGACTAATTAATTTTTTTTTTTATATAATCGTCTAATATATAGGTCTATATCTACAACTAAACCGGACTCGCGAAAACAAAAAATAATAAAAAAAAACTTTTCTTACTAATATAAATAGTTTTCTTATAAAGAGGTATATTAAATCAGTTTTTCAGTCCGGGGGGACTGCAGGCACCTCGGCCAGGTGTGGAACTCTGTCAAAGTTAGCTTTGTTTTGATTGTAATGGCCACTCAACATACCGATGGGTTTTCTCATTTCATCACAGTTAGTAACCTTCCAATATTGAAATAGAGAATACTTTGTTATAGGGCGCTGCAATGATTGTCTCATCGATATATTCGTCTCTTAACAATTTTGTATTAATGAACTCATCGGAAAAAAAAGATTAAAGAATTATTTCAACGTCTAAACAAACCTTGAGTCCTGCTTCTACTCCGAAAGCGTATTGACGATGAACTCCTAAAATATTATCCCTTTGATAACCTTCTTACGGTTCATCATTGGTGAGAGATTCGCTTACCGCACTGCTCAAATCCGAGGAAGTATTTGAATGCTGGCCACTATTCGGCAAATACTAATCTCCAAAAACCTGCAGAAAGTCACCGTCGTCAAAGCTAGATAACGTTTATGATTTCGTCATCTCGCAACGACGACGACGTCTCAAATTCTGACATTGTCAATGTGTTGCGGCTAACCGACAACTGTTAATGGGAGGTTATTAAAATTAATTGTACTCTAGTAAGTATTGAAAATTATAAAGGTATTTTGGTTAATTTTACTACCTAGTACAACTTTACAAAACAAAAACAAAAAACTATATGTAGGTAGGTACTTTTTTTTCTTATAAAATTCTTCATCAGACAATAAGATTAGTGCAGACCCCAGGTCGATGCTTTATTTGTTCTGGCCAATGATCCGTACTATTACGCAAAGTTTCAGACTTACGGGTATTAGTAATCGCATTATTAGTACTGCCATGTCTGCGACTATCATAAATACCTACTTCTATTTCTAAACAGATCTTTAAATATTTAATTTTTGGCATATTCTTCCCGTATTTTTTGTATAAATAAAAAGCATTCCACACAGCAATATCCAATAAATTAACAATACTTTTTTAAATCAACATATACAATTCGAGGGCAGGAATAATAGGAAATCATTTGATTTTTTTTTTGATTAAATAATTCATTATATTTCACTACTGCAAAAATCATAATTTGAGCTAGGTAACTGCAGCAAACTTTTTAGCGTATCTATTACAGCAAAGCAAAGCTATTTATATGACAATTTATGTTTACTAATGTCAGAGTTAAAGAATTATTGTTTTACGTAACATAAATAACGCATCTGCAGCACTTTTAAAATGCGCCTAGCAATTTTTAAAACAAATAAACCCATAAGAAATTAGTAGTGTAAGTTTTACTGATTTTAAATATTAAAATGAGAATTTTAATCATGCATAGGAAGGTGGTAATAATAATATAATAAATAATAAGTATGTAATGTATTTATAATCGATTTTCCGTTTCATGGTCATACTTGTAATTATTTATAAATCTGATTTATTTCTATGAAATAAAATGTGATATAATGAATTTATCAGTTTTTCAATCTTATCTACTCCCATCATCCCATTGCAACCAGATTAAGCTGATACTTTTATGGTTAAAAATATGGTTACAGCCTTACAAAAGGATTCCTTGTGAGCAAACTGTGACAGTATGCTTATTCCTGGACTATTCCTACTCTAGGGCCATTTCAGATCACACTGTCAAATCATGCAATTTTTATACAAGAATTGCCTGTTGAGAGGTACGATCTGGAATGGCCCTCAAGGAGCTCAGCTGTATTTTTCAACATTATTTAAATCTCTGAATGTGAAAAAACAACAATATTGAAGACTCGTTTAGAACTAGGTACCAGGAGCACATAAAGCGATAGAAACGTGATGCGAAGAGACACGCGATTTTAAAGTTAGTAATTAAATGTATTTTGTTAATATCTATCAGGAGAACATAAAATTTATTTAATGAAATGTAGCCTCTTACATGGGGGTAATTCTAGACCAGTCTTCGTTTAGCTGTTGAAGAAGGGGCCATCGAGCTCCGAAACGTCCAGCGGAGGTACTCACCTAATCTCTATCTTCTACTTTTTCTCCATCTGTTTACTAACAATAACAAGTGTTTAAACAACCTAAAAAACTTTTAAAGCGAAATTGATTTAAAGACATGGGAACTCTCTCACAATTGGGTTTTGGGCGCTTGCAGGACTGTAGGTCTAAATAGACAAAATTAAACTAACTTAACAGCATTTAACGCGTGATGCTTAATATATTCTTTTAAGAAATTAGTTTCATTTCATAATACTGATTAATTTATCTAGCTAAACTGCAATTATTTAATATAATTGTAGTGGCTGGATATATTTATCTTTTAGTTTAAAATGCGATTTTCGAATTTATGAAGGTTGCATTTTATTAAAAGTCATCTTTCATATATTTTCTGACGACGCCGAATGGTGAAAGCTTAAATATCTTATCATCAAATCTATATATATATATATATATACTTGCTTATATCTTATATCACTTATAAAATTATCTTAATTTTAAAAAACAAAAATATGTATAATGAAATCCATTTAAACAAAACGTATTTTCCTAAGATCTTTTATTTTCAGTGTCACTAATTTTTAATAACAGAATTATAAACATATTCTAGAGATCATAAGTTTGAACACAAGGGCCAAAACAATCACAAGTAGCAATTCTAGGATTAAATCAGGGTGAAGCAGAACTCTCGTTTCTGCTGTTAGGTTTTAAATTGAATCATGTAACAAATAAAACTGTTTTGTATTTAAATTGAGAGAAGCAGAGCGTGGATAAGTAATTACTTTTCCACGCTCTGCTTCTCCTCAGAACTCATTAACAGGTGGTAGAATTCTGCCACCAATTAAATATATGATTTTTGTGAATGTCATAAAAATGAGCATTTTCGCAAAACGCATTTAGTCTAAAAGGATGAAGACGGCCAACAATATTCAGTCCCACCGCCATTTCTGGCCAAATATCATAAACGTCATTTGATATTTAATTTTGAAGTTTCCACTTTTAATTATTGCGTCTCACACCCAGTGTACAATGCCAGTACAGGAGAAATTGATAAAAAAAATAGGACTTAACAGTTGATTACCATTCGATTGGTGTAAGTAAAATACGATGTGATGAAAAAAACTAAATTATATTCTGGCTGGCAGACCCGTTATAGTTTCAGGCTTTACGTTAACCGCCGTTAGGTTAGGAGTGAAGTTGTCTATTAAGAGTGGTTCACCTCCTTCAGAAATGATGAAATGTCAAGTTCCAAAACAGATGATTGTCGTTAAATTCTATTAGATTATCTCGCAGCATTTTTTTTTTGCCTAAAATAAATTTATATCAGTTTCTTTTTTTTCCATTCTAAAAAGTTTGGCCATATGAAACTATGATATTCAAAAATAAACACAAGAAGTGTAATATCAGTATAAGTCTCCGATTTAAATTATGCTTTTTGAAATTCTGATAAAAGCTTTAAGAAAAAATCTCAAAAATGGCATTACTTCCAAAAACCCATCTAAAACCTAATTGATAAGTGAGTAATGATATTAATAATATAATTAGGTATAAAAAAGGACCGAATAAATAAATTTAAAAAGTAATTAGGATCTTGATAATCCGGACCTAAGGTAATCCAGATGGCTGTCAGTGAGTGGGCCCCTCCGGATGGGGTGAGTCACTGCCCATATTCCATTAACTGCCCCAGTTTGGCAGAATCTGCGCAGCGTGTTTATGCGGACTGATAGACCTGTGAGTTCCCCACCATTGGTTTTTTAACCCTAAAATGTGCATAGTAGGCGAAGATGTTTTGATGAAGTATATCAGTAAATACCTACATAGTTGACATTTGTGATTTATTTATCAACCAAATGGTTTCACGTAAGCACTGCGCGTTAAAATTTGGGGACAAAGTGACAATTCTTCAGCTTATTTATCAGTGGCAAAAGCTAACCCGCAATTGCAAAGAGGTATGGAATCAGAAAATCAACTGTAGGCGAAAAAGAAGAATAAAGAATAATAATTAACTGTGCACGGAATGCGGCCCTGGAATTTTGATAAAACAATTTATATATAAAAATATAATACACAATGTTAGTTACCTTTCTTTTAAAATAATAAAGATTCTCATAAAATGAATAATATTAACTTGAGTGGCTAAAATATATCTTTTATTCGATACTTTTTAATTTACGTATTATAGTCCCGACGCCTTGATTATCCGGCTGTCTTATTCCACATCCATACGGATTATCAAGGTCCTGCTGAAACATAAGGGTTAAGGCTTTTTTTATAAAGGGGTTTTATAATATTTTTGACCGTTGGGTGACTGAATATGTTTTATTGAAATGCTCATTTACTCTATGACGCAAATAATTATTTGAATTAAATTTAAACAAATTTATACCGAGACAGGTTAGAAAGCTGAAATTATTGTTTAAATTAAAATAATTTCAATGAAGTCAATTTTAAAATAGCTGACCAGTCAACCGCAAGGTGAGCCCGTGGTAATTAATTACTAATGACAACGATTTCATGCACCTTTGACACTTTTAAACAAAGTAACATTACACGAGGCAGAAAACATAGCTGCTATGTGTGCAAACCTGTGATCACTTTGACATATTACATTACCATAAATTACATATTTGAACAATATACTACACATTAAGTCAACAAGTGCGTAAAAAATTACATGTTAAAAATATTCTACAAAATGTTAGTTTAATAGTTATTATATTTTCACATTGTGCAATAATTTAATATTGAGAAGTATGATTTTCAGGTGATTGAAAAATTTCTGCAATTCTTCGAATCATTAATTACTTGTTCATTTTTGGCACCATATAAGTTTTAAACGATTTATAAAAATAGCATATTGAACAGTGTGCGGTCTAAAAGCCATAATAATCTTAGATTAATATCTCTACTTAAAACTTGTACTAATTTGTATTTCACGGAAATTTCATACATTAATATATATGCTTTTCTATTTCTCAAAGCATTGAAGAAACAGGACATCTGAAATATAAATATTTGGAAAGAAAAGGCATGAGATTCACTGTTGAGAGAGAAAGATGTGAGACAAATACCTGTGATCGTATAAATTCACTATATATCGCTATGGAACTTTAAATTTTCAGAAAATTATGATTACGTATTAACTGCTTCTGTTTTGAAATAGATCTGTAAAATGTTAGTAACCTGTGTTGCTGTGTAACTTATACAATGAAGACGAGATAGTAATATGATTCTAATTGCATTAAAGGTAGGACCGCAGAACTTAAAGTATACAGTATTTTATTACGGTTTGTCTTTCGAGGCAACTTCTACTCTGTTTATATTATTTTTTATTAGTAAATACCAACATTTAATCAAAGCTACTGAAATCATCATATTATATTATTTTATTAGGGAAGGAAGACTGAAATTTACATTTTTTCTTTTAATTTTATATGTCGAAATAAAATGTATGTAAAACAAAGTAAATTTGAAATTTAATTATTATTTATGGCTATGGCACATAATTGCTTTAATTATTCTATAAGAATATAAAATATTTATATATTTTTATTTGAAATCTAATGATTAAGTAGTGACAGAAGGAATAATGCATTCAAAATCATTTCTAGGGATCATTAATAAAAGATTAGGGATAAATAAAGAACATAAATGGTCAGGGAAAGTGAAGTAAATATTGGATATATCTTTATTTGTTATAATTTATTTGATCTTAGATGACTTAAAAAATAATATGTCAAATTATAACAATAAACTTGATTGACCTAAATATTTCAAGAAGTTACATAAACTTAATTAGTCTAATGCAATGTGTGACAAACTGCAGACCTCATGAAAAACTATGCTTAGGAAAACCCACTAAATGCAAAATGTGGGAAGATTTAATAGTCTAAACAGCATATAAAGTATAAACTACTTAATGGAGTACAAGAAAAAAAATGAAGGTATAACAAAAGCCATAAATAAAAAGCCGTCTATATTTCCATGGTAGTGAACTTAGTCACTTGCAAAATTGAATTTTGACACACAAATCGATCGTAGCATTGTCACATAGCAATGAGCATTAGCCAATGCGTCCATTAGCAATGACTTGACTTTGGTATACATTTCTCCACTCTGTCGCTCGTTGCTCAGACAGTATCAAAAACTCTTCTCTGTCTTATCTTATAAGTTATAAGGTCTTATAAGTTCATCTCTCATCTCACATAAACGACAGAATCATTGTATTTTAGAAAACTTAGTCGAGTTTGCATCTTCATAAAACTCGACTTTTTATCTTTAGTCATTTTATTTTATCGATTCTTGTATTGTGAATAAGATATTTACGTCTAAAGTTTTGATAAAATGTATGGAAAAATACATACTTCGAGGCTCTTGACTTTTAGACAAAATTGAAATTTTAACTTTTGAATTCTAATTAGGCCTAGTTATCTAATTATTTATGAGATAAAATGATATTTGTAGATATAGAAACCAATAAGAGTGACAACACTACAATGTTTGTACGGAGAAATAGCCGGGTTGAATCCTTTTAAGTGGTGTGTTGCTAGATAGAGAGTGTGGCAGTCAGGTAAAGCCACATCATTTTTTGATAATTGCTAATCTACCTCTGCTTCGTGGCAATATTACAGTTCGTGTGCCCTATAGCCTAAATAAGTAAACAGATAACTATAGCAAAAAAAAAATATATAAAAAATTATAGCAGTAATTATAAGTAATTATTTTTTTCACTAATAGCCGGTGGAATTTCGACTCACCAGGTGGTTCATGAACGTCAATTGTTTCACCTTTGGTGACTTGCATGCCAAATTTTGGAGACTTTTAATTCAAGCAAATCTATTCTACACAGGATGAACTTTTTTTTATCTTTAATCAAATTGTTCTACATACACTTCATACTGAATTTTTGTTTTACAACTTTTCTTAATCCACAAAATAAATAATATCCCACGAACCGTTTGCTTTGCTCGCGACCTATCTGTATTTATCTCAGTGCGTGGCGAATTGCGCAGGTCATGACCGGACGCCCGGCTGCCAATTAAGAGGAGGCACTTATGTGTACTTAAGTCACTTTTTAATATTAATAGGATTTTTCAACCATTCATATTATCTACTTTTTTGACACATTAAAAAACTTGTAAAATAAGAGTTGTCCAGTTTGAAGTGTAGAACAGCCCCATGAACTTACGAGCATTAGAAAAAGTTCAACCTGCGTATAAAAACGTATAAATACAATGTTTTTAAAATTACTAATAGGATTTGTACCTCTTCGAGTCTACATGTGCTGGTATTATAGTGGAAGAGATTTATTTATATATAGTCAGTTTATATATAGTATATATAGTTTAGGTTATTGCTGAATACAACGGTTAATTATTCAGCTTCCTAATGATTATATCTCAAAGTACATAGTTTTACATGAGTAACATTTTTCTAGAGAAAATCCGCTGTAAAAAAATATTGTTCCAATGACTTATTCCTTGGTTTACACATATTTTACTTAATTTTATGATAAATATACTTCTTAAATTTGAAATATTCAACATTAAAACTATTAACAACAATTTTTATTTGTTAAGTATTATTATTATAACTTTATTGTTTTTACACGAGTACCAATGCAATTTCCTTTTGAAAAATAAATTATTTGAAGTAAAAACTATTTAATGCCATTCATCAAATAGTAATAAATGATCTACTTATGAATAGGTAATTGAAAACATTATGAAATATAAATTAATTTCGAGCATCAGATATCGTTATTATCTTAATATATATAAATCTCGTGTCACAATGTTTGTCCTCAATGGACTAATAATAAAATAATGGACTAATAATAAAATTTGAACACCATGTGCAGTTCGATGTGCACTTGAGAGATAGGATAGTTTAAATCTCAAATTATAGTCGCAATTTTAATTTATCGCTAATTTTTTGTCCGTTATTATTTGGCAGTCATAAAACTGACAGATGTCGATACCTTTTTATTTTATGGGCGATTGTGAAGAGCGCGTGACGACTCGGTGCCAGTATAATTTTATTGAACAAGCAGAGGAAAGAGCAATTGTGATATTATTGGAAAATTTTTTAGAAGATCACAATCAACTAATTCAATTGATCAAAAGAGTTTCGCCACGACTGCAAAATGACAATTATCAAATCGTCATAAAAGCCGACAAAGTACCATTAGGTGAACATGCTGGTAGATTCAGTCATAAAACTGACAGATGTCGATACGGAACGGCACGGAACATGCATGCATACAAGATGCGATGACTTACGTACGTCATTACGGCCGACCGGATTTATTTATTACATTCACATGTAATCCGAATTGGGAAGAGATACAAACTTTACTATTGCCAGGACAACAAGCCATTCATCGTCATGATTTAACTGCACGTGTGTTTAAACAAAAATTGAAATCCTTAATTGATTTTATTGTTAAATATACAATTTTTGGTATCACACGTTGTTGGCTGTATACGATAGAGTGGCAAAAGCGAGGTTTGCCTCATGCCCACATTTTGGTTTGGCTTAAAGATAGAATCCGTCCTGAAGAAATCGATCAAATAATTTCAGCCGAAATTCCAGACCCATTAATTGATCAAGAATTATTTGATATTGTCACCAAACACATGATCCATGGGCCATGCGGTGTTTTCAACATGACCTCACCGTGCATGGAAAATGGAAAATGTAAAAAAAACTTCCCAAAGCCGCATACGAATGACACGATCACGGATATTGATGGTTATCCAATGTATCGCCGCAGAAGTACTGAGAATGGTGGCCACACATTTACAATGCGACTGCCGAACTTTCCAAATCAAGTTGAGTTTGATAATCAGTGGGTGGTACCATACTCACCACTACTTTCAAAAACTTACAAAGCTCATATCAATGTTGAGCTTTGCAGTTCTGTTAAATCAATTAAGTATATTTGTAAATATGTAAACAAAGGCAGTGATTTGGCCATATTTGAAGTAAAAAACATAAATAAAAATGACGAAATAGCACGATACCAAATGGGCAGATACATTAGCAGCAATGAAGCTATTTGGCATATTCTCAGCTTTCCCATCCACGAAAGAGATCCTGCTGTCCAACATCTGGCAATACATCTTGAAAACGGTCAACGTGTATACTTCACTGAAGAAAATGTTCTCCAAAGAGCGTTCGAAGCTCCGAAAACGACTCTAACTGAATTTTTTACATTGTGTCAAAAACTTGATGTTTTTGGCCAATTCGCGAAGACATTGGTGTATGGTGATGTTCCACGTTATTTCACATGGAACAAATCCAGTAAAAAATGGGAGCCACGGAAACAAGGAAAACCACATCCTTCCATTACAGGCATATTCAAAGCTAAGACATTGGGGAGACTTTACACGGTACATCCAAAGCAACGTGAGTGCTTCTATTTACGTTTGTTATTGGTGAATGTTCCCGGACCAACGTCTTTTGAATTTTTACGAACAGCTAATGGTCGAGTATTCAATACATACCAGGATGCATGTCGTGAACTGCAATTGCTAGAAGACGATAACCATTGGGACTTAACGCTTGCTGATGCTGCGTTGACATCAACACCGAATAACATTCGTCAGTTGTTTGCAATTATTTTGGCGACATGTTATCCCTCGCAAGCACAAACTTTGTGGGAAAAATATAAAAATTGTATGACAGAAGACATCTTGCACCGAATTAGACAAACAAATCAATGCCAAAACATAGATTATACACCAGAGATGTACAATGAAGCATTGGTCTTGATCGAGGATTTATGTGTTCTTAGTTCAAATTTACCATTTAATCATTATGGTATGCCATCACCTAATCGTCCAGCCACCGACTTAGTCAATACCGATTTACAACGAGAAAATCAATATGACCATGGAAGTTTAGCAACAATTATCATGAACAGTGAACCATTACTGACAGCAGAACAAAAAATTATTTATGATCGGATTATGCTGGCTGTTGCTGCTGAACAAGGCGGTTTTTTTTTCTTGGATGCACCCGGTGGAACCGGTAAGACATTTTTAATATCGTTGATTCTTGCCAAAATACGGTCGCAACAAAAAATCGCATTAGCATTAGCATCGTCAGGCATTGCGGCTACTTTACTGGATGGTGGGCGAACAGCACATTCAACATTCAAGCTGCCATTGGACGTTCATAATAAACCAGATGCAATGTGTAACATCAAAAAGAATAGTGGAATAGCTGCAGTGTTGCGGAAGAGTTCTATAATAATTTGGGATGAGTGCACAATGGCACACAAATATTCACTTGAAGCATTAAACAGAACTATGCAAGATTTAAACAGCAATAATAAACTTTTCGGTGGTGCTATCTTACTTTTGTCTGGTGACTTCCGGCAGACCTTACCGGTTATACCTCGCTCTACTTTCGCGGATGAGATTAATGCATGTTTGAAACAATCATTCTTATGGCGAAGTGTTGAAACACTTCGATTGACCATAAATATGCGAGTACAATTGCAAAATGATCCATCAGCACTAATATTTTCCGAACAACTACTAGATATTGGGAACGGTAAAATAAAACTGCAACCAAATACGCAATGCATTAAACTACCAGACAATTTTTGCACTGTTGTTCAGGATAAAACTGAATTGATTCAGAGTATTTTCCCGGATATACAGAATAATTATTTGAATCATGAATGGCTTAGTCAACGGGCGATTTTGGCAGCCAAAAACGTTGATGTTGACGAAATTAACTTCCAGATACAACAGTTGTTACCAGGCGATCTGATGTCTTTTAAATCAATCGATACTGTTGTTGATGAAAATGAAAGTGTAAATTTTCCGATTGAATTTTTAAATTCATTAGATATCCCTGGAATGCCACCACATAATCTTCGATTAAAGATTGGTTCCCCTATTATTCTCCTCCGTAATTTGAATCCACCTCAATTATGTAACGGTACGCGTTTGGTCATCAAAAAGATCACCGGAAACATTCTTGAAGCAACCATTTTGGCTGGGAAGTTTAAAGGAAAAGTGGTCCTGCTGCCACGTATTCCGATGATACCATCAGATTCTACCATACCCTTCAAAAGGCTACAGTTTCCAATTCGTTTAGCTTTCGCCATGTCTATAAATAAATCTCAAGGTCAAACAATGTCCATTTGTGGTTTAGATTTGGAAAATCCATGTTTTTCTCATGGGCAACTATATGTTGCGTGTTCACGTGTTGGGAAACCGTCGAATCTATTTGTGTTAGCTAAAGACAGGTTAACCAAAAACATTGTGCACCGATTGGTGTTAAATTAAATTGAAATTGAAAGTATTTATAATTCAAAAAAAAGATATTAATGTTTAAAAGTTTAAGACTGTCTGCCTTGCCTACCTCATTCATGAGTTTAAGCGTCACATGTTATTTACTGTATTATACTGTAATATACTTATATTTGTTATAAAATTAAATGGAAATAATAAATCTGATAAATTTTTATTTTTTACCAATTGATTTCTGCTTAGTATCAAGTGTAAGAACATTTTAATTAATTGTGTTCAACGTACTTCCCCTTCAAATCTCAATCCAGTGAATTTGTATACCAACATCAACATTTTCGTCTTAGTTCGTAAATAATTTCATTGTACTAAAGGGTTATAGTAGTAGAAAGTCAAATAAGGAGATCACCATATTTTTTTACAAATACCATCTGTGTGAAAAAGCATAGTGGACTCCGTGACTGATGTTCTCTTATTGTTCCTCTTAGATTGTTTACTATAATGTAATATAACAAAAACTTTAGCCACAGCAACGCGTGGCCGGGTCAGCTAGTTAAAATATAAGGAGTTTTGTTTATATGTATAAAATCAAACTTAAAGTTAAGAAAAAAAAATTATACAACCCGTGAAAGCACTGTTTAGCATTATACAATCTCTTATTCTAGGTATGAATAATCATATAAGAAATAAACAACTTGTACTTAAAAATGCCCAATTGCCATAAATATTGTTCGGTAGAATTGTAATATGTATGAAAATATGATACACAGTGGCGTATGGTACTTTATATTAAATTAATTATAATAACATACACATTTATAAAGCTACGACTAAATATGTAATGCCTACATTCCCACAAATTTTCATCAAAATATATGTACATATTTAACAAAGAAATAGTGTTAAATATTATCTTACAGTTAAATCTATTGGCTTTGAGTTAAATATGTATAAGCGGCAGACTTTTATAGTTGTTTTTCATTACACATTAAAATTCATAAAAGTTAAAGTTCATACAGGAATAAAATGTACCTACATGACATTTTAAATAAAATTAATAATTGGGGTATTTTTAAAAAGCACCATTAAATTTTATATTTTTTGTAAGATAAACAAAAATATAAATTAATTTTAGAAAGAGTGCAGCTGGAGTAAGGCAACATTTGATGGCAATAAATGAGTTCTCTAGCAGATGAATACGGCCAGATAACATACAATAATCAAGCATCTGTCATGACAATCCACCAAATTACCTTTCAGCAAAATTAGTCTTTTAGGTACTAAACATAGATATATATAGAAAAAATTAAGTGGAGCAAAAGAATTAAGCTGTCAAACTATGCTAGATTCAAAGTTGGCTTAGATTTACACCAGGGCCGTAATGTAGTCAAGGTCAGTTGCTATTGCAACTGTCAAGCAACATACAATTAGTTACGTAATGAATTCCAATTTCTTTTTAATTAAAATCTCCATCAGGAAATGTGAAAATACATCTAAACACCCTAAGACAAATTTGTGAGAATGTTCAACCAGCAATTGATAAATGATCAATTCCAATAAAAATAAATATAGACTTGAACAAAAGATTTTTCTGGGTTTTTATAATATGAGGGCCACTTAATAAAACACATATTTAGATTATTTTTTGCAACTAGCAATCAAGTTTTTGGCTTCATTATCAAAAATAACCAGGCGGGTTGCCGATTTCAAATGCGGCCTTACAAATTGTGAAAGTGGAAAAGCGGTGAAGACCGAACGAGTTAAAAACTCCAAGAGACATTGAAAAATTCACTCAACGAATGAATATAAGTGAGTTTTTCAATGTACCTTCCACGTACATTCTACTGATATAGTACATTCCACATTCTTAAGCATTTGGTCACAATTTCAAATTAAACCTTTTGTAGTTGACACAAATATTTTTAAAAAGAGCATTTCTAATGGCACTCCAGAAAGGGTACACTAAATTCATCATTATCAAATGACCCTTATAATATATTTTTTTCTTATTACCTGATCGGGAACAAGGATAGACGCAAGAATGAGGTCAAAACCTATCTGAATTACTGTAGAACAGTAGTGGGAATGGACTCTAGTATATGAGGGCGGCGTACGTCAGTGGCAAGCTCATTCGCTTGCATCGGGCGGCCGCGAGAAGAACTGTCATTGGGGCGTGTGATGCCCGCTCCAGCGGTCAAATTCAATTCCAGAGTCGGGGCTCAAACCGAGCCGCTGGGGCACAGGCTGGACGGGCTGGGGGGCGCCCGGCGCAATAGGGCGTCCGCTCGTAACGCAGCCAGAATCTGGAGGACCCCGGTTGCATGAGTCCTCGTTGTCCATAGCGCCTCCACTCGTGGGGCAGTATCCGTCCGAGTCTGCCCCACGCAGCGACCGCCCGTATGACATGCCAATCTCTTCAAGCACCTATAATAAAGGTATAAAATTTCATTTTTGTAACATTTTTCGGTATGTTTTCAATAGTTTCACCTTGTGAAGAATCTATCCAATTCAGAATATTTGTATGTTAACATACCCGCATTGACAGACTTTGTTGCTTAGTATGCTAGTTATTAAGAAATCATCGAAAAGAGTTCTATCGATTTTTTTTTAGACAGTTTTTTGACGGAAAGTTGTTCTGCGGTGTTCGCCGATAGATTATGCTGCGCAAAGAATAGCGAATCAATAGCAACCACTGCGTCGAGCTGTCGTGAGTCGCCTGAGCTTGGCACGTCCGTCGGCCCCGCACAGTGTAACCAGGACATAGTGATAAGACCCGAATTGCAATACAAGTATATTTGCTACTCTGTAGGTTTCTGTTCCAATCCCGGTCCACCTACGTGTGATATACGTATCAGCGGTATTATTACGGCAATGCCTGATGCCAAGAACACGTCATGTTACAATATTTCTAATCTAATAAAATTCTGCCGATACGTAAATGCACGAGGGTATGTAAGCGTTAAAAACAAAAATCATATCAGAGAATTTAATAAGAAACTGGTTGGATGAAAATCATGGGTAAATAAAAAGCATGTTTAGTTCTAAAGTAGGATACTTAAGGAAAAATCAATCAAAGGTGTTAAAGTTACAGAGGGAAAGAAGGTAAGAAGAACATTGAAATCACGCACCACCAACCTTGGTAAGGCTGCGCGAGTCGCGGTCGAGGCCAAGGTCGCGTTCGAAGCAATGCAGCTGCCGCATAAAGTGAAAGTTAGGCGCCACGTCTGCCTTCCGAGAACGCACCAGAGCAAATGCATCGTTGAGGGATAGCCGGTGGCGCTGCATGAGGTAGGCGACCGTTACGGACACAGAGCGCGACACGCCGGCCACGCAGTGTACGAGGACACCACATTGTGATGATACTGCTTCATCTGTAAATTGTAAATGCTTAAAATAATATTCTTAGAAATTCATTGATTGGTTCAATTGGACCAGTCTCTCTCAAAGTGGGTGATAAAGCCCCCTTGTGGGCGCTGGAGGCTTTAAAGGGCGTAGTAAAGGCTCAGAAAAAATAAGGGGGTTTGGATTTAGCGTTATAGCAACGTTGCTAACTAAAAAGAGAATTCGGCTCCATGTTACTGAAGGTGGCGAATTACGGCCTTTTTAAGTAAATTCGAGCCTGATCTTTCGAGACAAACATCTTAAAATGCACCAGATTCATCCTTCACATTAGATAAGTTTCAAATTCAAAGTCTTTTTAATGAATATTATTAAGTATGCGTTTTAGTTGCTCCTGTTGACACATTCTTCTTTGAACTCAGAAATAGGATATCTTTAAGCCATATCCACGTTTAAGAATATTATTCTCAAATTTGTTTGAGAACCTCTGAAGTAGACCAATGGTCATAATGCTGGTCTCAGATAAAATTCATTTTATCCTCATTTTCTGCTATCTTGATTTGATTCGACCATTCGACATGAAAAATAAAAAACATTAAAAAAAATGCCCATCAAACAATGTTATTTACTGAAATAAAAAATATCATTGACTTAGGAAAAATATACAACTCAGATATTAGGCAGAATTCAGTATCTTACAAGCTTTGTAGCCGGCAGATACATAATATGTTTGCATCTACTAAAACAATCTAGGGTTACTTTCATCAGCATCAGTAACTTTCGAGAAAAATGTTGAGTCTCCTTCGCACTTTTAAAAAATACATAGAAATTTTTATCAGTTCTCATGTATTTAAAGTGATAATATTACTAAAATTGCCTTTATTTAAAGGTGATTTATCTCCAAGGTTGGTTTATCCTGTTGGACCACTCTTTCAGATTTTATAGACCTAATTTAAATGGTTTTAAAAGTATAAAAAAACTAATTAAATCGTATGCAAAAATATTTCTTACGCAGTTTGAAAAAGTAATGTAAATTTTTTTACCTATAAACTTGATGGCCTGTGGCAAATAAGTAGCTAAATTTTGGCTCCAATGATCAGCAATGGGTATTTTGAGATAATTGATACCACCTCCGGCCGTTTCAAATGCATTTGGAAGATCGGGTGTAACATTTAACACGTACTGAAAAAGAAGGAAATAATTAATAAACACCATCAATTATTAAAGAACTTGATGTTTCCACTAATTAGTGAGATAGATCGACAGAACTAACCTTTATGTTATGTTTGGCCAATGACTCGCAGTCTTCGCTGTTGGCAGAATTTCCGAGAAAGAGATTTGGAAGTATTTCAACCGGAAAGTCCTGGTTCTGATGGTGCTGACCGTGCGAATCCTCACAGTCGGAAGATGAGCCAGATGAGGCACCGCGCTCGTCCGAGTATAGCCCACTTGATATTCGCAGGGACCTGAGATTAACAAAAAATATACACATTTGGAGGACACTCATCATTTGCTCTATGAGATCTAGTGTATATTAGGCCGGCTGTCATACAAAAGTGGTCTCAAATGCTGCATAACTGTGAAAGTAAAAATTTAAAAGAAAATATTCTGTAGCATTTTTGGTACTCTACTCAAAGTTTTCAAAATATTTTTTTTTTTATGAACTATACAATAATAAAATGAGACTTACATACAACATTATCTTATCGTAATTTTAAGTGCCTACTCAAGAGAGCTATAGTGTGACTTTTAATATATATATATATATATTTTCTCCTAATTAATATTCTAAATATATTATTGTCTTTTGTATTGAAATCTATCTAATAGTGCAGTTTATCAACATAACAAAGATAGTTTTTTTTTTAATTTTAGTAAGCGCCCGTCATTACGCCATTTTTGAAAATCTCGCAGGTCGTTTATTTATTTATAGGGTTCGGACGCTCGACAGGTTAATTAAAAAAGACCATAGGCTTTCGGCGACTGCGACAGTGGGACGTCGAAAATGGGCGACAATAGCGATGACGTTGCGGATGACTTAATTAAAATGGGACGGGCAGCGGTTCAAATTTGGACCCCGCCTGTACAATTTAGCAAAACAATGGCGGTGCCGACTGACGCCTACTGTCTATATAATAAAAGTAAATGACGCCGCGGCGGCGTAATAAACTGTGTTGTAATTTTTTTTTTTCTTCGCTAGCGGCGCGGGCGTAGAAGCGAAAAAAAAACATTTAAATTGATATTATACCCCCTTGTACTGGGCTTTAAAATTGTTTTTTTTTATGTATTCAACGCTGTTAGTTAACCGGTTAAAAAATAAATATATAATCTTACAAAAGCGAGCAGAAACATGTGAAACACGCCTTTTCTGGTGCGGCACCGTTTGGCCCACGTACAAGGCGATACAGGAAATAAAAACACCATTTATTGGGGAGGGGGGGGGGGGGGGGGGAAAGGATGATTCACTTATTGAAAGATATGAAATGTGTATTTTACATCTGCCAAATTTGCCTTCTCTTACACGCGTCACTTTCGGAGGAGTGATGCGGAGTCTATAAAACACAACACGTTAATGGGCGTAGTCCGCAACAAAGTGCATTACGAAGTAATAGATGTTTATAATACGTGACCAATTTATGTGACGTAATTATTTAGCATTTACGTCATTTGCGGCCTGGACATCAAAGGCGAGGATCGCGCAAATATTTAGCATCATCTTCGTCGCTGCCCAAGTGCGTGACGTAATTAGTATGGAGCGGCGCGTCACCGCTTCAAGGACAAATCAAATCAAAACGAAATCCAGACGAGGCGATTATCGGGACGCTCGCGAAACCGGGGCTATAACGAATTTACCCGCCAATACTATGCTGACAGGGCCGCACTGGGCATATTGACAAGTCAGCAATTGCCGAGGGCCTTAAAGGTCCCTTGACCTACGAATCACGAATGACCAGATCTATTTATACAGAGTGTTTGGGAGATTGAAGCAAACCTTTTAGGAGCTGATAGAAGACGTCACACGGAACTTATTGAGCCATACTTACTTTAATACAAAGTTTTACGGATTAGGGGATATTACAATTTTAGATTACTTTTCCAAATAATTCCGATAACATGCCAATTACACAATAATTAAAGTTGTATATTTAAAAAATATATTTTGTTTTATTACTCTACTATGTAATTATTTTGCATATAATAACAACAAGTATATAAAATAATAATAATGACATTTTATTTTCGCAAAGCGTTTTAGTATCATGGGAAGTTTTGGATTCTCGGGTAAATTTAGATAAATATAGCAGCCGTAGGTGGATACTTTAAAAAACTTATACTCTTTCGAACATTACAAACCGCAGGCAAGTATCTTATACATTCTTAGAATTGTAAACAAATTAATAATAATAATTAATAATCTTTGCTTTGAAAAACAAATCAAGATGGTAAATATCCCTAATAGTACTAAGGTAAGTATGGCTCAAAAAGTTCTAAGTGACGTCTTCTAACTTTTAATAATGTAAAAGTTGTTTTATTTATGTTTAATTATCATATGGTTCAAATGTGGCACGTCGCGCCAACATGCTAATCTGCTTGCAATTCCAAGAATTTGCTTGGTACCTACCTGTCGGTGGTTTATACTGTTCGAAAGAGATTACAGTTTTTTTTTAAGTATTTGAACACCCAAAGGTTGCTGTGTTTTTTATAAAATTTTAGCTTTTTACGAAAATAAAATATCATTAATATTGTTTTAGATATTTGTTATAATATTGGCAGAATAAATATATATTAGAATAAAGAAAAAAAATATTTTCAAATATACTACCTTTCATTATTGTGCAATTGGCGTATAAATTCTTGTTTTCGGCATTATTTCACATACGTTCAAAATGGTAAATAACACTAAACAGTAAAACTTTGTACTAAGGTAAATATAGCTAAATATGTTCTAAATGACGTCTATCAGATCCTAAAAGGTTTGCATCGACCTACCAAACATGCAATAAGTGCAGTTGCATTGCTCTTTACTTACTTATTCTTTATTGTGTGCTTGACTATTTCTAAATGACCGTTTAAATCATTATTTGATTCTATAAAATCAAGGATTATTGCCATAAGAAATGAAAAGTATTCCTAGTATCGCCCCAAATATTCCAAGAATTCCGTTTCGATACATGCAAAGGAGTGAGTGACTCAGATAAAACATACGGAAACGATACGAGTGATTCGAGGAACATTTAATTTTATCGGCGCATTTTTATCACTGACATTATCATTGATTATTTATTATCTATCTTCAGTTGGCGTTAAACAGGCAACGGGGGCGGATTGATAAGGTTCGTGCCCTAACCTATATGCCATGCTAAGTGACATTCTTTGAAGAGTTTTACTTAGAAAGGGGGAAATGCGATCATCATTTTATACTATACATAGTGGTACTTGTAAAGGCGAAAAGTGTAAATATATTCCTATAGTATTTTTTCATTACATATACTTGCATGTTGTCAACGATAGCTTATTAAACTATTGATATCATTTAGTTAATTATTAAAATACCCATACTTTTTGTTTGTATAAAATACATGTTTGTTTCTTAGATATAATCACATAATGATCATTTTATAAAATAATAATGCTAAAATTAAATGTTACACTTGTACGAAATCTGAGGTTTTTAGGCAGTATGATATTAAAGCCAGATTTTTGTATTTTTTTTATGACCCGATCCTGCCGTCTAATAACCTATCATGTTGATGAATACAACATTTTTGTAGGGTTTTCTTTAATTGAAGAAAATACAAGTCACATATAAAATGTCCGTAGACAGTCAAAACTCCAAGTTTCCTAAAATGAGGTTTGTCTCTTTTGCAAATTCCAGTACCACAAGAAGTGCTCCTTTTTTGTAGTTTAAAAAATCTTTAATATTAGATGATACACTCCAATTAATCAATTGAAAAATGATAAAGTACTAGCACTCAAAAAATTAAATTTTTCGCTAATTGATTTACAAGCGGTTAATGTCTCACCATGCATTCAATACAGTTCAGTTTAGTTTTGCCATAACTTTACAATATTCGGCTTGATCTTTCGCCATTGTGTCTGCAAATGTCAACTGGTTATGTGAGAATGTGCATAACAAAACAAAACATCGTAATCCTCATTTTTGCAAAATGTCGCATGAAACATATTTTATACAAAAATTTACATTTTCGTTCAATTTACGATGTAAATAATTCATAAATACTATGTCAAACATTAAAAATTAAAATTAATTATAATTTAAACCTGCACTCGAATTAAAACATCCAGCTTTATCTATTTGAGTTTTATGTGCTTCATGTAAAATTTTATTATTGTTGTGACGATATTACTTTTATTCATGTTGCCTCATGTTGGTATGTAAATAGTATTGCATTTTATTAAAACTTAGTATTATCAGCGAAGTATTAATAGATTGCATTCGAAAAAGGTTGTTTATTCTGTACCAAAATCATACTAGATAGATTAAGTTATCTAATGCGTGGTATATGCTCACCGGCCCGATATAAATATCAATATTTAAATATTATATGATAGATGTAAATATTTAAAATAAAAGCAATTTTAGGCACGTAATAAAATTATTTTATTTAAAATACAACCTCTACTGCTACATTACGCATCTGAAATTATTGTTAAGTTTTAGATCATCGGCAAATACGAGCGCAAACATTCTGGTAAAACATAAATTGAAAACAAAATTAGCTACTTGGTTTTATTTTAAACAACAAAGAGATATTCGTTCATACAACGAGGTTTTCCAATCAGGTGGTTCTACTATTATTCGGGGAAAGTTTCCCAAAATAGGTATTTTCGAAGGAGAATCAAGAAGACAACATTTTCGAAACAAACCGAGACACGCAGAAATCGAGTTAATAGATACGTTTCGTGGAGCGAACGTTTTAGCGTGGGCGCCGTTCTACGGCACTGTACGCTAGGGCGGGCGGGCGGCGGGGGTTGGGCGGCGCCGTCTGAATGAACGCCGCCGCGCCACGTCGGAGTGAGTACCTCTGCATGCGCAATACTCCACGAGAGATAGGGGTGCCATTCCAATTGGTTGGTTATTATAAACCACTAGTTATTTTGATTTTCTGCAAAATATATGTGCATTGATGACAATCCCGTATAGTTGAAGATTTACATGCAATGTTTTTTTTAAAATAACTTGCAGGTTTGAACCACAGACTGAAAGGTTTAGATTTGCCCTCAGGAACTGATTGCTTGGTTGATTACACATACGATATACATATAAAATATAACAGAGACAGTATTATTCTGTGTTCCAATGTGAAAGAAGAGCATTGACAATAGTGTTGTGTAAATAATATTTATATTTAAGTTTTTGTTTTAAACTTTTTTCATCATTTCGTTCTTAAATCTTTTAATTATAATAATATTATCGTCTAAGTAGCATAATGTAGGAATCTGTGTTTAGATTTAAATAATATTAACTTTTTTCTCTCTTCGTATTTTAATGTAAATCTGTAGATTTCTTTCAAAATTAATTAAATAAATAATTTCCGATTAGTAGAGAGCTACCTTTTTTTTCTACCTTTATTTAAACAATGTCATCTAACGTTAAATGGTATTTTTTTTAAATCCTCATTAACGACATTTCCTCTTAGTTAATATTTCTATATTCTTTTCACTGTTTTGCATAGGCAAATTTATTATATTGATACTGCATTGATAATACATTACGGTTATGTTATGGGAATAAGGGTAAATACAGATTTTGTACCATTATATATCTATTTGTATTTTTAATGTCTTGTATTCGTTGCTGGTTTTTGGAAAAAAATATTCAACGGGGCTATAATAATAAACATTGTCATATAAAGAATGTTTTGCGTTTGACAAACATGACGTCAACATGGAGCTAAGCTAATTTGACGATTAGTAGTAAATAAAAATGCGTCATCCAAAAGCTACTTTCACATGAAATCACAGAAAGATGTTATCTTAATAATAAATAAATTAAGGATAAGATAAAATAAGATCATTTATTTTCAGAGACAATCAAAAAAAGTAAATAAGAATAATATTATTTCATGTTACAACAATATGGAAACAAAAAATAAAATAAAACAAATCTAATTTAACATGTTAGAATAATATCTTTAATGTATCATTTGACAAAAGTGTGTACTCATATATCCCGGAATCATTTTAAAGATGCAATTGTAATCCCAATTTTGAAAAATGGAGATAAAACATTTTCAAAACAGTAAGATATATTCTGGAGTCGATATTATCTTATGGGTATGACTGTAAATATTGCTCAAAAAGCGACACTTCGAACCATTCAAAGGCGTCATTAACATTTCCCATCAATCCAACTCCTTATTGACTACAATGTTTTAGATATAAGTCAGTCATTTTTCAAACAAAGTAATTTTAAATTTGCATATTAAAATAGTTAACATAAAACGACCGGGACACAATATAACATGGCAAAAAAAAATCCTAGAGGGCCCGAAAATTCAGACAACTTTGGGGCAACGGTCTCTAAAATTCTTCGGTCCCAAAAATTATAATTTACTTTCTGTCAACCTAAAAAAGGTAAAAAAACTCAGTCTTTAGCTAAAAAAAACTAAACAATTAGCTAATAGAAACAAGTAGAATTAAATTAGACAAATTACTGAACATACTGTGTTAACAAATATTTATTAATTTTTACGCACCATAATACATATTTTTTCCTCACGTAGGTATGATTTTTAGTATATTTGGTTAGACTTATTAGTTTAAATTGATTTTTTTCCTAATTGACGGTTGACAAAAGATCTTTTATTATTTTATGTTTTAGCACTATAAATATATTGGCTTCCTTAGTACAGACGTAGTGTAGTAAGGAAGGCAGGACTCACATCAGAGCAGTGCTAATCGCCTTTATAAATATTTAATATAAATTTAATTATAACATTAATATTATGGTAGTGCTGCAGGAAATTTGTCAATTTGGTGGATGGCATAACATGTAATTATATAAATAAAACTATCATCATAGTCACTTATTTTACACAGGGTGTAAGAAATCGTAATAAATTTAAGGGTATGTTTTGTTGTTTATTACGCGAACACCGCAGTGTTTTTATAGCTGAAATAAAAAAAGTAAATTCGAGCGAAAGACCATTCCATAATCCAAACCCTAGTTTGTTAATGTTCGTTGAGAGAGCGTGGGCGAGCGCAAGGGCGAAAGGGTGTGGGCTGAAAGAACGCGTGGGCGGCGGGCTCTTCAAGGGCGACTTTCCACTCGCCGGCACGACACAGTTCCAGATCGTCTAGCGGCGTGTGGAAAAGTTTTTGCTACTAAGGCATCCGCGATTCTAACTAACACCACCAAAGAGCCAGCGAGAGATGCGCGAGTGGGTTTGTGACTAGAGCCACAGGCTGCCGGGCGCAACTACACTATCGGGTCCGACACAAACACACAAGTATTCACACGGTATATGACCTTCGTAGTAGAGACCGTGGTGTAGAAATATAGAAACGCCTGAAATAACAACCAGCCGATTGGTATATTGAGTAACTGTAAAATTTAGATTGTAGTAAAATATTAAAACTAGATAATTTGTTTACTTCGGCTGTATACTTAAGCTTCACCTAAACGTCTACGCATGAGAAGATTTATCCTTTTTATAGCAATTGAAGATGTATCGGTAAAAGGCTCGGTTTCGCAAAATAAGAATAAACGCCCAGCTCTAGTTTTCATAACCAACAATACTGGTAAACTTATAAGAAAGTTTGGTACGGCCTTATGGTCTTCGTTAGGGTTCAACTAGAAGTGGACAGATCTCAACTTAATAAAAATCTTTCCTTATTGAGTGCGTTGATTTTAAGATAAGTTCTTCAAATTTATCTGCCCGCATGTTTGTTTTTAATTACTGCATAAACTCAGTAGTTTTCGATATAACCTAAATCAAGAATGAATTTTAATCAGAGTTCACTAATGCATTGCCGAAAATGTAAGAAAAATAAACGTTCACTGAATATCACGATATTAAGCCCAAAGAACCTAGAGAAAGGTGTGAGCGACCTATACGGAGTGTTAGAACCTGGCCGTCAATTCGACCGAAATTAACTTCGTACAGCCGACAGACCGAATTCGCCGGCATTTTAGTCGACGGCGCTGCGAGTCGGGCGTGTGGAAAACCGCACTAAGGTATATTTTCATGAATGAGAAATTCGCTATAATTCCGAGGAAGCTAGGGTGGGTTACGATTCAACATTTTTTTTTAATGACTTTACCAATAAAATACATCTCTAAACTGTCGACATCTTATGTCGGCCATATTTTTACGACTATCCTCAACCTCTTTTAGGTATATTGTAAAAAGCGAGATGCTGACAAAAGCTAGATTTTCGCAGGTCAGCGATTGTTCAATATTTTTTACATTCAGCGATATTGCTGCCTTAAAAAAAACGTTTTGTATAGTGATTTAACAGGTTTTTATAAAGTAGTTCTTGGGAAATCAATATAACCCCTTTTCCCAAGGGTTTTTTTTTAAATACTTACTATTGATATTATTTTTTTATTTCTCAGTAGGAATGGGTCCATAAATTTAACGCGCGCACCGTGGTTTAAACGAATATATACAGATTATTAGCGAGGTCATTAGGAAAGCTATTGCAATAGGTACCATGTGCTGAAAAATCTCGAGATATCTTCACGTTTCACATCCACAGCAGATAAATGTGCGTAAGATTTTTTCACATAAAACCAATAATAATGTGTAATAGAATCAAAATAATATGAACTCTTTTAAAACAACAATAATAATGAAACGCATTGTAGTAACTTGAAATCGTTCATTCAAAAAAATATTTATCAATTAACGTACTCGCAAAATGACGACATGCACATTGGACGCAGTCTGCTGATTGCGATAAACTATTTTGTACACATAGGAAAGCGCTGAAGTGAGAAAAAATTACAACTTGGCGTGTTTGTTATCGGATTTCGTTATATATAGAACCGTTAGTAATTTGCCTGCGCAGAACAAGTGTGTGGATATAGTAAACCAGTCGATGCGAGTCGCTATTCTCATGCAGCTAAGAATAAAAAAAATCGTCAGATTTTTAACGAAACAAGATGGCTTGTGTTTTAAGGTTTATAGAGGTATAACCACAGTTATATCTCTTAAAGTACAGAATGACTTTGTTTCTCTATAATATATACGGCGTTCGATTGTTTGGAAAATCCATATTCTCCTGATTTTTACTGTTATAGAATAAATTTTAAATGAAAACACTAGCTTATAGAATAATGACCACACTAGTCATTATTCAATATTATGATAGTCGTCCATACGGGTTAGAACCATTGGGTGAGCGCAAAGCAAACAGTCGATTGATCCTAAGCAAGCATGCATGGCTGTAATCAACACACGCATGCGCACTATAGTAATAAAAATAGAAAATAGAAATCGACCTACCGGTATGCAATAAATATACACGCATAGTGTACCGTTGAGTAAAGTGTCTACAATACTTTGTACACTTTACTCATTCACACCAACGCTTTAATAAAATGAATAAATTTGGTGATGAATTTTCTCATTTTTTTTTTATATAATTTCCTAATCGTAATAAACAACCCTTTAAGTCTTCCGGAATGGTATTAGGCCATTATATTATACGCCCAGCTTAAACCGTTTAAACTATTGACGGCAAAATTATTTCTTTAAGCTACTAACCTTTTTAGCACCCGCTAAGGTAGGATTTTTGGGAATTCTGCTTTTGAGGGATGAATAACGAAATGATTTTTTTTTATGCGGACACATAAATCTCAAAAACCTTTGTCTCCTTTAAAAATTAAGTAACATCAGTATGTACTTACTCAGTATGTATCAGTATGTATGTAGTATGTCTTTACTTTCAGTAAAGAGGATACTCGATGTCCGTATGGTTGATACATAAAGCTGGTTGAACAATGTGAGGATTCATAAATGTCTATAAAGTAATCAGCATACGTTAGGCATTGCATACAATGTCAAATTTCACAAACGGTCTGCAGCACTCCACCACATTAATGTCGCAATTCATTTCTGAGTGCAAAGTGATGGATAACCTCCATTAAAATAAATTGCAACAGCGATTATAAGAAAACAAAATACATTTATAATGTTACACGTATTTCCCGGCATATTTTGTGGAATCGATAGCAACATTAAAAATTAAAAATAATTACAATTTCCTTTGTTTTTCACTTATTCCTACGTTTTCTTTTACTTTTATCTGTTTGAATACGAAATTAATAATATTAGTTGAATAGATTCAGATATTTTATGTAAAAAGCTAAGAATATTTGAATATGAATAAAATGACTTTAAAATAATTATTAGCATATGCTTACAATTTATATTATATTTTTGATTGGTATAATTTGTTGTTCAAAATATATTTAAGTCACAAACACTGACATAATTAATATACAAACAAATTTATCATTTGCCAAATAAAAACTATCTAGTTTCCTATTAGTACCTACTAAAATCAGTTTGTCTAAACGGATTTCAATTAAATGTTGAATATTATAACACAATAAACTTTGTGTTTTAAAATATGGGTCATGGTCATCATTTTTTTCTTCCTTAGTTGTTTATTTTTATGTTGTAATTTCTTTTCAAATACTTAAAAGCTGCCACTCAACGTATGAGAGATTGCATTAGTGCAGGCTTTTTTAGGGAAAGTTTTAAGATCAGTTTTACTAATCACAAATAAAGTTTACATAATTACATATTACCTACTAATTATTACTACGCTTATTTGTTAGTTAAAATATTTGAGTTTGTTATTATATCGGTAAAAGTGTTTAATGTGAGACTATTCTAGACTAGCCGCCGACTGAGCAGTTTCAAAGACTAAGTCTTTATATCTGCCCAACCAAAGAATAGGCATCGTTTATGTGCGACTATCTGCGAAACGTCTGCGAATGTGAGGGTCTGTCAATTTCGCATTGTTGACATCGCAAGAATCGTTGACAATCGCCGCCGCCTGTCGTTTGATAGGATAAACACATGCTGATGAGGTCATTCACGGGTCGCGACGCTTCGAAGAGATTACGCGGAAGTAACACAACTGAATGCACGGACAAAGAAACGAACGGGCCAAGACTCGTGCATACTGTATGTATGCAGTTGTGATTCGTTCGAATACTTCATAAATCATTATACTAAAGTCAGTCAACAAATTAATTCAGACGGTTGCAATAGTTCGTTTACAATAAAGACCACTTCTTTTTATTGATTTGTATTGTAATTGTGAATAGCAAAACCCACGCTAATGACAAAAAAAATATGTCATACAAATAAATGTATTCTTGTCACTGGCTTTCTATGTGTGCCTAAAGGTATGTCGTATGTGTGATGTGTGTGCAGAGGCGTGTCCTCAAGTGAACACAGTCCTGACCTTCACTGAAGGAGCCGTCAAGGCATTCGATTCTTTGAATTCACTTTAATATTGGCCTCACTTCAGTAAAGTATACATATACATTTCTATATACACAATATGTATTAATAAAATAGAGAAGGATTACTTTGGATTACTGTCAGTGCTCATAGTATTTTAATTAAATTCCTGCGGCGCGAAAAGTGTAATACTGTGTAATAATGTGTAAAATACCCTTGAACTTTGCATTGCATGTATTTTTTAGTAGTATTAGTTTATACGTAAGGTTCCTTCCATTTTGAATTGTCATAATTCTATTTAGCTAGTAAGATACCTAAGGAAAATGCACCAGCCTTCGTGGGGTTATATGTACATGGTGCATTACTCAAATAAATAAATAAATAAAGGAGACTTTACTTATAATATCCGCCACTTTTTAAAATTTATCTCTGCAAGCCATTGACGATTGAAGTCTTTAGTGAGCCTTAAGGAAATAAAGTTTTGAGTTTTGAAATGAATGACAACTCTTCAATGAAATGTTCGAATTAAAACCGGGCATGAGTGTAATTGTGTTTGATTGGTGTTATTAAATTATATTGGTAAAAAGTTTTTTTTTTTTTTTTATTAAATAAACAAAACAAAAATAGAAGACAAGCGAAAAAGATCAACAATAATCATCACTTCAGAGACATCATATTGTATAAAATAGATTAATCTTTTATTTTACTAGTAAATGATCATTAATTAATTGTAAATTCTGAAAGCCCCGCGTCTCATAAAACTATATTTTCTGTTTTGCTCACAAAAGCTTCGCATCGTAAAAAAAATGCTACGAATATATATATATATATGCAAAATAAATAAACCTCAATGCACCCATGCCAAGGTCTCCGATACTCAATGAAAACCGACGATTTTATTTTCTCAAACATATTTGCAATGTTGCAATGTTGGTCCGGTCGCCAATGGTTGGAGATTTTTTTTTTTGATATCTACCAAAAGGGGTCGCAAAAGACGGGTATGTCTATTTAGATTATAACCTGACATTTCACTTTTAGGATTTTCTATTACTTTTGGCCCTCTACCGCATCCTAAAGTTAAATAAATTCAACAGCCCGGCCTAAAACACAATTCCTTATGGGGTAAAGTAAAATTTAAGTAGATAAAAGATTGTATAATTACGACAAATTGAAAGCCAACCCATTTAACATTTTCTCAGTGGGTGACTCGTTTATTCTTTTAAAGGGCGTTCGTATTTTTGAACAATTCCGTTGAAGAAAAACCTTCGAAACATTGTTTGCGTGTTATCACGCGAAGCACTTAAGAGAAATAATAAGGTGGCCCTGCAAGGGCGCGTTACGACGATTTGATGACGTCACAGATGACACGAAGGTTGAATACGGCACTGAGTTACGTCACCGATCCCTATCGAAACTTGTGACGTCTTGCCGCTAAAGACAAAGCGCCCGCCCGGACCTTGTCAGTCTGAAATAGAAAATCGACTAGGCAGATCGTGCCATCTCCTTCTTTTTTCTAAGGCATAGTTTGGGCCGCCGCATAATTGTATAATTGGTATGGGTGAAGCGTGAAGAAGAAAAGTGGTGAAGAAAATTGTACAGCTTTGGCCGGAGATATTCGATTTGCAGGGGCTGCCAAAATAAATAAAAAAAAACAAAATCGAGAAAAGAGTTGAAAATTATTCAGTTTTATTATTTGTAAATATTTCGAAGTCTGAATAGAAAAGTTATTGAATTGATGTCTTGGTCTCTGTGTTGTGATAGTTTTCCTTGTAAATCTATTATTTCGGCACCTAATTCGGGTAGTAGCTGAGTGCAGGCAGAGCGTTATAGGGACGCACCTAGGTTAGATAGGTTCTTCGAATACCGTATTCCAAAACTTTAATCTTGTAGGACTCACGCGGTTAAGATGTGTAAACATCAACGTTCGTCTATGAATGTAATGGGAGGACTTCATTTTTATAATTCATTAATATTGACACGTCGTACTATGTAATAAATATCAACATCCCTATAGAAAGTTCGTTAGTGACGACGCGCATCAACTCGACATTCACCCAACCCCGTGGGGTCCGCGTATAAATGTTTACACATCATTTACAATAAATGTAATTGGTACGAAGAATCTCACCTAAGACCCATCAACGGAAGGTGCGGCAGTGCACAGAGCGAGCCCACTTCACTGCACCATTCCGGGTAAGTGCTGCGGAAGTCCTCGAACACGCCTGCGGACAAAAAGATTTTATTATTAAAAAACACAAATTATTAAAAATGTCAACGTGCGTTGCCTAAAGCAGGATGCATACTCATAAAACGTTGCAAAACACCATATTTGTGTTTAGACCGCGTTTTTGATTTCAATTAAACACGGCTACGATCCCGACCCGACTAAGGAATACAGGAGATATTCAACTAATTGGATTTTCCAACCAGCAGGCTTAGTCTGAATGCCAATTGGCGTTTGAAAATCGACCCGATGATAAGCATTTGATTTTGTTGATTTATTCCAAAGATTTTAGCTCGAGCTTATCTATCAGATAGGATATTATAGAAACAAACAATATATCATACGAAGTATAACTGCAAATGTTAAAAAAACGGCCCTAGTTTGATCAATATCCAAAGGTTAGGGCCATTACATTTCTATTAGAGAAAATGTATTAATTCTAATACATTTTAAGGTAGCATGTTATAAATAAATAAAAAATAAAATGACAAACACTTTCAATAGAACAGAGAAGTACATCTTTATCTTTATAATATATATAAATCTCGTGTCACAATGTTTATCTTCAATGGACGGCTGAACCACTTAACCGATTATAATAAAATTTGCACACCATATGCAGTTCGATCCAACTTGAGCGATAGGATAGTTTAAATCTCAAATTATAGTCGCAATTTTAATTTATTACTAATTATTTGTCTGTTATTATTTGGCAGTCATAAAACTGACAGATGTCGATACCTTTTTATTTTATGGGCGATTGTGAAGAGCGCGTGACGACTCGGTGCCTGTATAATTTTATTGAACAAGCAGAGGAAAGAGCAATTGTGATATTATTGGAAAATTTTTTAGAAGATCACAATCAACTAATTCAATTGATCAAAAGAGTTTCGCCACGACTGCAAAATGACAATTATCAAATCGTCATAAAAGCCGACAAAGTACCATTAGGTGAACATGCTGGTAGATTCAACGCTCCAACTGTTGATGAGGTTGCTGTTATCATGGTTGGTGATCCAGTTGACAAAAGATCTATAAACATTACACGGCGAGACAACACTGTCAGTACGATTTCGGATCTACACCGTTCATATGACGCACTACAATATCCATTGATATTTTGGCAAGGACAAGATGAATATCACCTTAATATCAAACAGTATGATCCAAATACCGGTAAATTTGACAATTATCTATTTACTTTCTTACTGTATGTATAGATTTTAATTTCGTATTGCATTTTATTTTTTATTTTTTTAGGTGATTACAGAAATAATAAAGTTAGCTCAATGAACTACTACGCACACCGAATAATGGTTAGACAACATCAAGACAATTATATCCTTCGATATCGTCAGCTGTTCCATCAATACATTGTTGATATGTATGCTAAGGTCGAAAGCGAACGCTTGCGATTCCTTCGATTCAACCAGGCAAAACTACGATCGGAAGAATATATTCACTTACGAGATGCTGTTGCTGGAAACATCGATGGAAATTTAAATCCCAATGACATCGGTAATGCTTTCATTTTACCTTCAAGCTACATCGGCAGTCCACGGAACATGCAGGAATACATACAAGATGCGATGACTTACGTACGTCATTACGGCCGACCGGATTTATTTATTACATTCACATGTAATCCGAATTGGGAAGAGATACAAACTTTACTATTGCCAGGACAACAAGCCATTCATCGTCATGATTTAACTGCACGTGTGTTTAAACAAAAATTGAAATCCTTAATTGATTTTATTGTTAAATATACAATTTTTGGTATCACACGTTGTTGGCTGTATACGATAGAGTGGCAAAAGCGAGGTTTGCCTCATGCCCACATTTTGGTTTGGCTTAAAGATAGAATCCGTCCTGAAGAAATCGATCAAATAATTTCAGCCGAAATTCCAGACCCATTAATTGATCAAGAATTATTTGATATTGTCACCAAACACATGATCCATGGGCCATGCGGTGTTTTCAACATGACGTCACCGTGCATGGAAAATGGAAAATGTAAAAAAAACTTCCCAAAGCCGCATACGAATGACACGATCACGGATATTGATGGTTATCCAATGTATCGCCGCAGAAGTACTGAGAATGGTGGCCACACATTTACAATGCGACTGCCGAACTTTCCAAATCAAGTTGAGTTTGATAATCAGTGGGTGGTACCATACTCACCACTACTTTCAAAAACTTACAAAGCTCATATCAATGTTGAGCTTTGCAGTTCTGTTAAATCAATTAAGTATATTTGTAAATATCCAAAGCAACGTGAGTGCTTCTATTTACGTTTGTTATTGGTGAATGTTCCCGGACCAACGTCTTTTGAATTTTTACGAACAGCTAATGGTCGAGTATTCAATACATACCAGGATGCATGTCGTGAACTGCAATTGCTAGAAGACGATAACCATTGGGACTTAACGCTTGCTGATGCTGCGTTGACATCAACACCGAATAACATTCGTCAGTTGTTTGCAATTATTTTGGCGACATGTTATCCCTCGCAAGCACAAACTTTGTGGGAAAAATATAAAAATTGTATGACAGAAGACATCTTGCACCGAATTAGACAAACAAATCAATGCCAAAACATAGATTATACACCAGAGATGTACAATGAAGCATTGGTCTTGATCGAGGATTTATGTGTTCTTATTTCAAATTTACCACTTAATCATTATGGTATGCCATCACCTAATCGTCCAGCCACCGACTTAGTCAATACCGATTTACAACGAGAAAATCAATATGACCATGGAAGTTTAGCAACAATTATCATGAACAGTGAACCATTACTGACAGCAGAACAAAAAATTATTTATGATCGGATTATGCTGGCTGTTGCTGCTGAACAAGGCGGTTTTTTTTTCTTGGATGCACCCGGTGGAACCGGTAAGACATTTTTAATATCGTTGATTCTTGCCAAAATACGGTCGCAACAAAAAATCGCATTAGCATTAGCATCGTCAGGCATTGCGGCTACTTTACTGGATGGTGGGCGAACAGCACATTCAACATTCAAGCTGCCATTGGACGTTCATAATAAACCAGATGCAATGTGTAACATCAAAAAGAATAGTGGAATAGCTGCAGTGTTGCGGAAGAGTTCTATAATAATTTGGGATGAGTGCACAATGGCACACAAATATTCACTTGAAGCATTAAACAGAACTATGCAAGATTTAAACAGCAATAATAAACTTTTCGGTGGTGCTATCTTACTTTTGTCTGGTGACTTCCGGCAGACCTTACCGGTTATACCTCGCTCTACTTTCGCGGATGAGATTAATGCATGTTTGAAACAATCATTCTTATGGCGAAGTGTTGAAACACTTCGATTGACCATAAATATGCGAGTACAATTGCAAAATGATCCATCAGCACTAATATTTTCCGAACAACTACTAGATATTGGGAACGGTAAAATACAACTGCAACCAAATACGCAATGCATTAAACTACCAGACAATTTTTGCACTGTTGTTCAGGATAAAACTGAATTGATTCAGAGTATTTTCCCGGATATACAGAATAATTATTTGAATCATGAATGGCTTAGTCAACGGGCGATTTTGGCAGCCAAAAACGTTGATGTTGACGAAATTAACTTCCAGATACAACAGTTGTTACCAGGCGATCTGATGTCTTTTAAATCAATCGATACGGTTGTTGATGAAAATGAAAGTGTAAATTTTCCGATTGAATTTTTAAATTCATTAGATATCCCTGGAATGCCACCACATAATCTTCGATTAAAGATTGGTTCCCCTATTATTCTCCTCCGTAATTTGAATCCACCTCAATTATGTAACGGTACGCGTTTGGTCATCAAAAAGATCACCGGAAACATTCTTGAAGCAACCATTTTGGCTGGGAAGTTTAAAGGAAAAGTGGTCCTGCTGCCACGTATTCCGATGATACCATCAGATTCTACCATACCCTTCAAAAGGCTACAGTTTCCAATTCGTTTAGCTTTCGCCATGTCTATAAATAAATCTCAAGGTCAAACAATGTCCATTTGTGGTTTAGATTTGGAAAATCCATGTTTTTCTCATGGGCAACTATATGTTGCGTGTTCACGTGTTGGGAAACCGTCGAATCTATTTGTGTTAGCTAAAGACAGGTTAACCAAAAACATTGTGCACCGATTGGTGTTAAATTAAATTGAAATTGAAAGTATTTATAATTCAAAAAAAAAGATATTAATGTTTAAAAGTTTAAGACTGTCTGCCTTGCCTACCTCATTCATGAGTTTAAGCGTCACATGTTATTTACTGTATTATACTGTAATATACTTATATTTGTTATAAAATTAAATGGAAATAATAAATCTGATAAATTTTTATTTTTTACCTATTGATTTCTGCTTAGTATCAAGTGTAAGAACATTTTAATTAATTGTGTTCAACGTACTTCCCCTTCAAATCTCAATCCAGTGAATTTGTATACCAACATCAACATTTTCGTCTTTGTTCGTAAATAATTTCATTGTACTAAAGGGTTATAGTAGTAGAAAGTCAAATAAGGAGATCACCATATTTTTTTACAAATACCATCTGTGTGAAAAAGCATAGTGGACTCCGTGACTGATGTTCTCTTATTGTTCCTCTTAGATTGTTTACTATATAATGTAATATAACAAAAACTTTAGCCACAGCAACGCGTGGCCGGGTCAGCTAGTTAAATTATATATTATAGTATACTCGTAGTTAGTTTTGTATCCACTCGAGTTCAGTTCGAAATTACAATGGAGATATAAAATATATGACATACAAACTACTTGTATTGATTCGTAATAGTAGGCAATGTATATTTTACCCTTTAAACCAACCACACACCCCCATTCTATTGTTCAGAAGCATTTGGTCACACCTTGAATAATGTCTCCCTTGCTAGAGTCGTCGCGTGTACTCTTGGAAGGTGATTTTATAGCTAATCTTGCTAGGTCCCAGGGGGTGCATATGCATCGCACGCCCACTCTGGCTCCCGAGCTGTTCCCGGGACGGTAACTGAAGCCAGGAGCCGTTAACCTTTTAATAAGGGCGTTTTCGTTTCGACTTCTAGAACTCTTTGATGGCTTTAGTTTAGCGTCTACCGAGACTAGACATTTCCTTTGATCGTGCTCCGAATGAGGATTGAGCTGCAACGCGTTTCGAAGAATGTGTTCATCTAAAAACTACATAGATGGCTACCATATTCCGGTAATAAAAAAATAAACTACCTCTTGCACAATTCGTGGGTGTAATCGCGCAATCGAGCTCGATTCAATAATCGAGTGTAATTTTTTGTATTCAATATTTTCTGATAGGTACACTCAAAATTAAAACCCTTAGCTAGGAAAATTCCCTTATATAAATCCCGTAAATATTTATAGGCATAAATTCCACCGCCTTTACATTTATCCCATTCTCGTTTCAGGTTATAGTTTTAATACATAATAATTTTGATAATAAATTCTTTTTATAATTCAACGCTGGACTTCAGCTAAACATGACCCTTACTAAAGAAGGTCAAATCTGCTAGTAAGTATGTAATCATGTTTCGTCAACTCGAATATACAAACCCTATATCAACAATAAGTTTAAACTGTCTACAGATCACTATAAAATAATTTCAGTAATTTTTCGTGCATGTCACAAAATGTAAGTATAATGTAGCGGTCCGTTTCTAACCAAATATTTCTGCCAGAGAACCCGACAAGCTCCCTCAGGACAGCGGAACAGGAACTTTCATTAGTTGGTACACTCGCGGTCTAAAATCCCACCCGCGCCCGTCGTTAGCGATAATTTAAAATAATGCCATAAAGGTCGTTGAAAAAAAACAATTGTTACTTAACCTTAACAACAGAGGAAAGTTTAATATCATCGATCGTCACCAAAAAACAACCATAGCTTTAAATCTAGTGACATGCAGATGGATGGTGTAAAAGATGGAGTATCTGGCGATTGATCGCGAATCATTTCTTTCATTTTCGGACATAAATTTCACTTACCACATTAATGCAACTAATCTATCATGAATACGTACACATATTAAGACCATTTTGGGCTTCCTTATCCCGTGTTCAAAAGTTGCATATTAGACCTAATGGAAAAGTAAAAAAATCCTAGAAAGTACTTTTGTCCCTTTACCATAGGTTAGTTTTCAAAAATTTTTTTTTTTACTGAATGTCCCAATTTTAGAATTTCATTTACAATATAAAATAGCATCTCATTAACCAAATTATACCTATAATACGAGATCGTTGTAGTCTAGTGGTTATAGGGCGTTGGGCTATTGGCCCAAATCTACACACGGCCATACCATTTTTAACGCTTCATTATCTCGCATTTGGCTTAGTTGAGTAGAGCCCAAAATAATTGTATATGATCTACGCCATAGCAATTATTTAAAAAACAAAAAATGTTATTTTAATCTAGATTTTTTATTCTGAATATATAATTGTGACAATAGACAATGAGATGTGTTTCTTTGCCTGTCACTCATATTTGCACCTGCTGTTTATAATTATGAAAGGACAGTGAAAGAAACGAACGTGATTTTGTCTCCTAACTGTACACGCAGCATCACGAACGAATATCCCCGAAGCTATTTTGCTTTGCGTTGGAAAACATCAGATTACATCTGGAGACGGGCGGTTCCACGCAAGAAAAACACCGCGAGACGGCTTTGGATGTTTTTATACGTTCTCATCGCGCGCTGCTTGCTTAGCGGCTCGTTTGCGCGGGGCAAACATAACCGAGGAAAACCGACTGGTAAATAATATAATTACAATCCGCCTTAATTTCCCAGATGTTCGACTTTCTTGACTCACTTAACCAGAAGTCCTCAATTGACGTGGTCAAAGCACACAATGACTCCATGCGACCGACGGGTTATTGGGTACTTCATTGACGTCATAAATATATCTTAATTAGTACGGTTTTGGTTCTTGAATTTGTGTTTTATAAATTACCATTCACAAGAATAACAAAACTGATTCAACGTTATTCTTCCATGTTTGTGAAAAGCATTTTTACTTTTCATTTTAAAATTCCAAGATAAAAATATTTTTAACAAAAAAATAACTCTATATAACCTTTGATCAAAGGAAATATAAATAATATATTATGTTATTGCATATGAAACACAATATATAATTATAATAATGAATAACCGAAAATAATAATATGTTTCCAAAAATAAATAAAAAAAATAACACAATTTATCTGTTCTTTATTATCATTTTTATTTTAACTCTTTTCTCAATTACGTTGCGTAATATCGTAGGGCGGGGGGGTAGGTTTTATTATTATTAAGGTATTTTAATCTCGATACCGATTCAATTTATTGGTATAAAAATATAACCCGAATCGATTATTAATTTTATAAAAGACTAGCTGCTCAACCCTTTAAATATTATATAAACGACATAACATTTAAATTCATAATAATTATAACGTGGCACCGAACATTCCTTTACATATTTCTATTTGCGCACATACATTTTTTAATAACTTTAACTGGCTAGTAATAAATAATACGTCCTCAATTTTCCTAACGCCCTGCTGTCATAAAAATTCGAAAAACATATTTGGGCTCTCTATCGAATTGTCGATGTTTCATTTATTAGTATTAATATGTTAGTATTAATATAATAGATAAATAAATATGTATAATTTATGTATATAGAGAATGTTTTGTATTTACGAGTTCGTATGATGGGATGGGGAATGGGAATGGGATGGGGAAACGCGTGGGCTACCTATCATCTGCCTGTCCGCCATTAATATTGTTATAACCCTGAAACATTTAAATTAAAATTTGAAACCTGAATTTCATAATAGCACACAGAATACTATAAATGCAACTGGATACATTTATTCAGAAACCTAATTATAATTAATAGTGAAAAAAAAATTAAAAACAAGCTTTTATTTAAGCATTTGAATGCGTATAGAAAATTTCGTGTGTGTGCTGTTGACCGTTGAGGAGTTCCCTCGTCAGAAGCCATTCCTGGGAGTAGAACCAGGTCATGCTTACCATAAAAATGCATGGTCATCGGAACTAAACCAACGCGACAAATTTCAACTCCGTAGGATGAGAGGAAGCGCTTCTAATTCAGCTTGCAAGATTTGACCTAAACAAATTACCAAATATTGCTGTTAAAAATAAATAAGTATAAATGTATCAAATCATACCTATTACGAAAACGTGTCTGCTATGCTAATGGTAATATCAAACCACGAAACAAATAAATACATTGTTAACTAACTACCCTCGTTTTGTTTTTTAAACGTAAAAATCTTTATAATGAATAAATAAACCAAATTTTGCGTCGAACAAAGCTTTATAAAATAGTGAAAACCCATTGAAATTGACACATCGGTTCCCGAGATTATTGATAATCCTACTTTCGTAATCTTTGGAATGTATTTCTATGTGTTTGTAACTAAATAGGAAAGATTAAATAATAATAAATGAACTACAATGTGGGTAGGTTCAGGCATTAAATGGCCTAGCATTCATCGTCCAAGGCTGTTGGCGGGAGCGCTCCCACGCGGCGTGGGCGGGGGCTGGGTTTCAGGAGTGAAGAGGGCGGCAGGGTGAGAGGGGCGAGGGAAAATTCTGAATCGAGGGGCTAAGCTCTCGAGGGAGGCTTTTTCAATGCAAGAGCCGCTTTTCACAGCAGATGGCTTCAAAATTTTTCTACTTTTCTTTATTTTTGAAGTTATAATTCTTTGCGCCCGTTGTTCTCATTGGGATGGGACGCGTCACGCGTTAGGAGTAAAATCCGTAGAGTGCCTTTTTATACATTTTCATGTGAGTGGGTGTGTGCGAATGGCCAAAAAAGTATGACTACCATCGTCTGGTCCGAACGCAGACCCAATATTTTTTTTTGCTTTTTACAAGGACAGCTTACAAACTAGCTTCGGTTAGAAAAATCTAAATTCGGATTAAATTTGTGTTAAAAAATCACTCGCACCATCTGAATTATTCACGCAGAATACATTTTGTTTTTTTTTCAGTCAATTAGGATTAGGATAATATGTTAATACGATATCTATTAAGGTTAATATATTATATGTCGATATTATTTTAATATAATGCGGCATAGTTAAAACACATATATTGAAAACAATGAGCGATGCACTGGTATATTTTTTAAACACCTAAAACACATTAACTATCACCTAAAACTATCAAGCTATCATAATCTTTATAAATATTAGATAGATCCAAAGACAAAAATATAAAAAGATATATAATTACATGTACTTAATATACCATTCATAATATATGATACCATGACAACACAGTGGATCGAACCATCCGTTAAGCGTTCTTTTATGGTATTTTTAGTTAGCAGAATACACGATGGGGCATTGTATTATTCACGCTGGAGGGGGAGGGGGGGTGAAATAGACATCATAATGTAACTCTTTTATACATGAACTTACGTCCCCCACCTCCCGCTACATAATTAATTCGAAGTACATTTATGTGATATTGTAATATACTAAAATTATAATACAATACATTAATTTATTCATGATGTGTAGAAAATATCAAGATCGAGTAATTTATTTATTTTGGATTTACTGAGTTTACCTGTATAATTTTGGTTAAAAAAAAGGGTTGAAAATTACTTTTTATTTCATTTTAATCATGTGATTCTTATTTAGTACCCGAGCATTTAAAAATAAAGAAAAAATCAGGAATTATTTATTTACAAAACTCGTTTACTCTTTTCTTCTCTTTTGTCAACTTTTATGTATTTATTTATTTTTGCAAATTAAATAAAAATCATATCACAATGAAAAATATCTAACCTAACTAACCTGTTTTAATGAAGACATCCTATAACTTAAGTCTTATTGAAGCGTCGAAAAAAAAATGAAAAACACGAATACATAATAATCACAAGTACATGATTATCCAAATGATTTTATATGTGAATATACCTAATTGTAAGCCAATTGCTATTCGTTGGTTATGTATAATTTTAATGTTTTAAACGTGTAAATATATTTTTTGTTGAAAATCGACAAACCGATAAAAAAAAACCCGAAGTGCAGAGGTGTATGGCGCCGCAGGCACACAACGTGTAACGAACGCCGTTGTATTGTGAATAATTGTGTTGGTTCCAATTATTAACAAATGTGACACATTAGGCACCGCAGAGCAGGTGAGAGAGTGGTTGGGCGGGCGGGTAGGGCGGCGCGGGGGAGGGGTTCGCGAATTGATCCGGTGCGCGCGCAACGCGACCCCCCTCCCCCCCTCCGACGCCGTCTGGTCCATTCATGGCCACACCGACGCGATGAATGAACGAGCCCCCCCCCGCCCCTCCGCCCACGGGTTAGTGGGAGGCCCATTTCGAGAAAATGCTTTTTACTAATATGGAAGACTGTTTTTCACACAAAGGCGATTTGTATAGAACGTAAGCCCTATTAAGAGCGACTATTGTGCGGAGTTTAATTGATTTGTATGTTTTTGATATATTTTCGCGTTTCATACCTCCTAGAACCCAAAACCATTCTCAGTTAAAAAATTGATATATTTATCTATATAAGTTTGCATACAGAAATACGAACTCCTAAAACCTCTCACTAATCTTGAAATGGACCGAAATCAAGTGACGTAACTAAGGAAAAATCGTAATAATGTCTTTATATGCTTACTATTGTAGCTTGAAATAAAACGTAAAATGTCCGTAAAACACGAAAAGCAATGTTTGATACAAGCTCGCACAATTGGAGTTCGCCTGTCCCCTACTTTTATCCGGTGAAATCTACCTCCGCTTCCGGCGAACCGAATGGATTTTATTTTACAGCTGTATTGTTTAGAATAATATCGTTATTCTAAATAATAATTATTATTAATTATTGCAAAGGAGCTAGATCAGATACATCTTTTATTTTAGATACTTTAACCGATATTTTGATGGATGTTAATATCATGCCTTCGAAATCATTAAAAATATTAAGTTTGATTTATAACTCTATAGATTTTGGACATTCTCATATAGATAATGGTTACTAATCATAATTATATTAATATGTACAAAAACCCTCTGAAAGTGCATAGAATGCCCGTGAATGTAGTAAAAAGAAACATCTAAGAAAATTTACGGAACCCTCACTGCCATCCAGGTCGGTATTGTATCAATATTAAACTCACTTTATCTTTCAAACTCTTAAGCATAGATCCGTAACAAAGAGCCCAGTAATCAAATCCTATAGGGTTCCGTTTTAAGGCGTGCGCAAACCTACCTCGAATCTCAATGATCTGGACACGCGCTGTCTGAATGATCATGCCGGAAATGATCAATCGCCAAAGGAACCGAAATCAATCGGCGAATCTCGCGTGGGAGGCGGGTGGGGAGAGGGGGGAGGAGTTGGAGGGAGAGGAGGAGGAGAGGGGGGAGGGGGGCGCACGACGCTCAGCAAATAAACCAGTCGCCCTCGCCGTCTGCGGAGAACAGCCGCCCGCTCATCTGCAGGCATTTTTTCTCGTTGGAAAGGCAATAGCGACTACATGCCCCGTATTACGCAACGGAGGCTAATCCAAAATCAGATCCAACTTTCCTGCCATAACATCATATTATTCACTGCGGGTGTAGTCTCTTGCACACTCGCGGCTCGCGGCTCGGAAGGACTCAAGTCTATAAAGGACCCCCTCATCTGTTGCCTCGGGCAAGTTCTAAAACGGTCCTGACAATAAATGTCCACATAGTAGACACAAGCCATCATCATCAGATGGGTTTTGTTTTGGGCTTTAGTTTTTTGTCAGCTTGTTCCTAGTGCAGACTTTCTCACGAGCTCAGAAAAGAGGATCGATCGCTTTACTAGAGTCTTGGATAGCCAGCGTAATGATTGCATTGCAGGCGTCGGAGGTGGTGACTGGTGATTGGTGAGCACGGAGGAAGGCAGGCTATCCGTGGGAATATCGGAGGAATGCCGTTGAGCGAGTGTCGCATGCACCGAGCAGCGGGCCTAGTCTGGCTAACGATCGGCGATCGAAAATCGAAGCGCATCTCTTTTCCTTCATCGCGGGCGTCGGCAGCGGATAAAAGTGATGACGCACTTGAGTCGATTGTCGATTGGCAGCTCAGACTAGGCCCGCAGAGCAAACGTCCTCGACACTTATACTCTTTCATCCTTTGCGCGGTATCGTGGACCGAACGCACCTGCTCATCGATAAGCAGTGAACGCATCGAAATTACATACCACACCGATGCGGTGTGGTAGATGATTCGCGATAGTTTCACATAGGGAAAGCCCTTATTTATCATTTTTGAAAAACTTTCTTGCATTACTTTAATAGCGTAAACTACTGTTCCAAGGTAGTCCGATTTGGTCTAGAAAGAATATGGCTTTATGCGCCTATACAACGATACAAACAATGTCACAATAATAATAGAAATCTGTTAATGAGAGAGTTAGCACGTCAGTTTAATCACATCACACGCACGCACACCCTCACCACCACACCCTCAACCTCTCAGTACCACAGAATAGAATACGTCATGCACACTTTATTACACACACTGATACATGTGCTTCCTGTGGCAATTTCGTTTTTATTATATAATTTTAATTGGCCTTAATAATGGTAATTTATTGTGTTTGACCCTATATATTGTAACGCTGTTTGTAATTCAAATAAATAAATAAAATAAATGGACATCTGCAGATTATTACAGAGGAACTCCATAAAAAAATAAATTTAAGATTACACAATAAAAAATGTGCTATTTCAAAAAAAACTTTAAACTAACAAAGCATACATTAATTTTACACAGTATTAAATACTTTTAAAAGCAGCTAATTGAAATGCTATTGAGATGCCACATAATCCATAATAGTTAAATGTTCATATGATTCAAACAATATAAAAGTAAGCTTTAAAAAATGCTACTCTTTGTTTTATACGAAAATACAATACAATTAAGTTTATTTTACGGTGCATATTGAAATTTCTTATTTTAAGAAGATTTTAATCAGAAAAAATGTGAATCAGAGTAATATTGGATCTATTTTTCATGTAGGCTGCAGAGTTATCGACAGCAGTTAGTGCAGTAATAGTAAACGTTATGTTTTGTTAAATTATTTTGTTGCGTATCAAAAAATATTTTACCCACCATGCACATCAAATGATTTTATAAGTCTAAAAAGAATGTGTTAATATGGTACTTTAATTAGTGTTTAGGTGTTTTAGCGTGCTTGCGTCGCAAGAGTATTTAGTCGTTTATCGTGCCACGCGCTCTAATGCCCACTCTATGCATATTTGGCCAAGCGACGCGATTAATTATAATTATTTTATTAATTTCATATATTTTCGCTCTATCAGAGCTAATTAGGCCGGTAGTACATAGGCCTCTGTCGCGTTCACTACGTTCTGTTTCTGTGGCGACTCATCCGCTAATAGAAAGGTAAATAAATACTCGTATATGTATCGTATTACTTAAAGTAACAAGTCTCGTGTATTTAATAAAATAATCTTTCAGTAGGTGGTTAGGTTTTGGTATCAATAATTAAGATAAGAATGGCTATGAAAATATGTAGCTATCATATAATATCAACTGCTTCTATTCATTGTTTAGTAGTAGTAGATTATTTCACCAGAACGTGGCGTCTTACAGTTAGGCTATATAGTCGTTATTAACGGCATCTTCTTTCCAAAGTAAATAATATTTACTCAAAGCAATTTAATATTTATACTGATGTATTGACTATGTAAATTATTTTTATTTATTTATAAATTAAAAGAATTATAAATAGCGAAATTGAACAAGTTAATATTATACATAACATATGGCTGACAAGTATAATTCAAAGATTAACAAAGTATATCGTGTAATTGTTATACATTTAAAGAGTCATGAAATAAATGTCAGAGAGAAGTGTGAATAATCGTGAGATATGTGGGCGTGTGAAAGAAGTGTGTAGGTAGGAGAGTGGAAAGTAGAATGTTGATATGTTAGGGCGCATATAGTTCTAAACAATATTACAAACAGCGTTAATAAATTGGTTACGGTTAAGATGGAATAAATAAATACTTTGAAACTTTTTATTATAGGTATTCTGAATTCTATTAATAAGCACTGAATTAAAGAAACTGTGTAGTAATAATATAAAATAGCAGCCACTATGTCGGCCTTTTTTAGGAAACATATCACACATATCACCCGAAACATTATTATCATTGGAGAATTATAAATGTCATTTAGTTTATATTCTGATATTAATCAGGCACCGGTCGGTAGGTAAGCACATTATGGACTCTCCCGAACCGACAGCATACTTCGAAGCAGCCCGCCCACGCGGCGTGGGCGGGCGGGCGGGCGTCCACGCCTGTATGCTAAGCCTTCCCGCGATCGCGACTAGTGTTGTCATTGGTACGATTTCGACCGTACATTTACGATTATTTGGCCCTCGATACGATGCACGTTTCAATGCTAGAAATCGTACCCTAAAATACGATTATTTATTTAAAGAATATAAAAAGCGAAATTGCACAAGTTTACAATTAATATTTATATATCACATAAGGTCAACCAGTATAATAGAAAGTTTAACGGATTAGTATCGTGTAATTGTTATACATTTAAAGAGTCACGAAATGAGTGTGCGAGCGAAGCGTGAATAATTGTGAGATAGCGAGCGTGTAATGAAGTGTGTAAGCAGGAGAGTGTAAAGTGGAATGTTGAGAAGGACATATGCAATTTGCTATTATTATCTTTTTTTAAACATGGTTATTTGTCAGTTTGATAATATGTTAAATTGGCCAAACTCAATTAATGGAGAGATCACGCAAGTTCACATAAGACCTCCGATTTCAATTCAGGGCTTGTAGCAGCTCGTAGTTTCAAAAAAAGTAAAAAAAATGACTAAAATTATGAAAAAAGTGCAAAAAACTTACATATATTTTTGAGAAATATTGACAAAAATTTTCATTATTAAAACTAGTGATGAAGTATTATAATCGCACATTTTCGATAACAACCCTAAAAAATCTGATGAGTAATAATGCTACTACAACCTGGGTAAAGGAGGTTAGAGTATGAATTATCCCTCAGTTTGGAAAAGAATTCCATCTTCATTAGGAAAAACACCAGGTGTTTTAAAGCAGTTTTTTTACTATACTTGGTACAAAAGGTTTAAAACAATTTAACAACCAAAAATCTTAAGATGATTTGCATTTAATTTACAGCAGACTGGCTTTTGTATACTATAAAAAAAATATTTCTGGTTCTCAGTTACAGATATTTATTGCTACCTGCTGTAAAAATGCTTGTTTATAACAAAAAAGTGAAGAAAAGTAACCTTAACCCTTAGTAGCCTGATTTACGCGAGTCTTCTTTTTTAAATATTACTGTATTTGCTTGAGGGTCTAGATGAAGGGAAAAATAGCTAAATAAATCACAATATTTATTTTACATATTTATTTAAAAAAAAAAACAGGTATCAATTTTGATACTTCAGGCATTATGGCCATAAAGAAATCTTAAATGACCTATGCATGAAATAATGCGAAACATCGATTGTTTTTATTATCGCATAACGATACTTTGCATTTTTTACAGAACCAGGAGGTAAGTTTCCTACAATTACTAAATTTACATTTATTCCTAGACTCCATAAATATTTTTTCATGGCCAATACAATCGGAACGCACGTCAGTTGGGGGTAGTACTTGTGCACCTGTCCGGGGTTTTTTAGAGGGTACTGTATTGTCTTGTTGACTGTTGGTACTGGGTCTGCCCCTTTTATTTTTTGAGTGACTTTGATATCTACATAAAGTATCGGCAAGCTCAGTTCTAAAATCTGCTAACTTCATAATATTCTTCTGAAGTTTTCCTTTCCTTGTGTTTACCTTTTTGTACAGTACCCAAGCATTGATGACAGTCATGTCTAACAAGTGGTAGAAGAGCCTCGTTGTCCACTTTCTCGACTTTATGCGGATGCGATATCGACCAATGAAGCTATCCATCAAATCAACGCCGCCCATGTGTGCATTATATTCTTTTACAACCCGAGGACATGGTATTTGAATATTGGCCTTTAGTTTTTTTTCGTAGCGGGTTATAGTATCCGCTGGTTCAGCGCCAACATACGTGGATAGTAATAATACCTGTTTGTTGTCTTTCCAACTTGTGGCCGACAATTCTAGGCCTTCGTGAGAGGCCACATTTTCGTGATATGTTCCTCTGGGTACGTTGGATTTCATAATCTCCCGTTTCTCCGGCAACTTGCACGACTTTCCAAGCCTGTTTCTCTGTACTGTTCCAAGACAATAAATACCTTCGTTGGTCAAGTAATGTACCAGAGGAATATTCGTATAAAAATTGTCAAAATAAATTATATGATTGACATGCCTTGGTACTGGTCGTAGCAATCGAATAACTGTATTCGACACAACTCCGAGGTCTGGTTCGCCAGGTAAACGGTCCATGTCCTTAGCTCCCGAGTAAATCTCAAAACTGTAGGCATAACCAGACAAAGAGCATAACACGTATAATTTGAATCCCCACTTATGGGGCTTGTTGGGTAAATATTGTTTCATAAAATGTTTCATTTTTGTGGAACACATCTGCTCGTCTAGTGATAGACGATGCTCAAATGGTAAAGTAATAAATTTCTTGTTCAAATAGTCTATCACTGGTCTTACTTTATGCAGTCGGTCGTGCTGGGGGTGATCAATGGGCAAATGTTTAGAGTCGTCATTCATGTGAAAAATTTCTCTAATTTTATCAAATCTGTTGCGATTCATTGTTTGTACTATGGGTTCAAACTTTGTAATGTTTGACCAGTATGACCGGACACTAGGATAATGATATACACTAGTAAAAATAAGAATTCCAATAAATTTACGTAATTCTAAGACAGTTACATGTTCTGTAAAGTTGGGATTCTTTTGGAAGGCATATTTATTTGACTGGTCCACTAGAAATCTCAAAATGTCTTCACCGAAAAAATAAGAAAAAAACTGAAATGGAGTGTCTAAGTTCATAATTTCTTGTGAATACTCAGTATTTCCAGCAAACTGGAAAGCATTTTGGACTAAATCCATATTTTTTACTCTCCACACTAAGTTTCTAGAGTTGAAAGGTGCAGTTTGCAGGTTGTTCTGGCTGCTGGTTGTAGGAGTTGGGTTTCGTTCAACAGTCTCTAAATTATGTTGCATGTCGGTATCTACGTTTGCTGCAGGCGGATCTGCATCCAAGTTTGGGTCAGTGGGAAAATTACCTACATCCTCTTCATCATCTAGCTCCATCAGACGATCTCTTTGGCTCGAATAATAGTCTATGTCATCTTCATTGTCGGTGGAATCGTCTTCCGAAATTTCACCATTTTCTAACCGATTCAATAAGTTCTCAATCTCTTCTGGCCGCATTTTGGATAAATTTCTATAATAAATAAAAACAAAAGTAATCCCCACACCAAGCTATGCAGAAAAAATATGAAACGAAAGTTCAAAAAGTTTTATAGCTAAAGAGTTAGTAGGTAGGTTTTATGTAGGGCGGAATGCCTGAAGTATCAATATTGATACCAAAAAAAAAGCACTAATTTCTTCAAGTAAAACATGCATTTGCTAAAAATAATTATATCATAGCGAAAATGATGTATTCACTTACCTCAAAAGTATTTATATTCTTCAGAAAAAGAAAATATATCAAATTTATATTCAACAAAACTTTTAGTAAAATGTGTTTACTTGTTCACTTTGCCGCGCAAGTAATATGTCACAGATAAAATAAAACAATAATGACATTTGTTTTTTTTTTTTAATTTCGTTGGATAGAATACTATACAACAGTAAAATACATACAGCCAACATATAAAAAAAACTAATAGTAATGTGAATATTCGGTTTAAAATATTAGTATCAAAATTGAAACTCTAGGTTATTAAGGGTTAAGCTAAAAAAAAAAATTACTAAAAGTGATTAAGTGTATAAAAAGTGTTACTAGCCCTGCAATTGAACGATGTCACTTTGGATCGTCGCGTCCATCTATTTAACGGAATGTTATGACGGTGTTTTTTTTTCTTTTTTAACGTGTATTTCGTGATTTTTATTTGATGCAATTTAAGTGCCTGTATCTTAATTTAATTGTATTTTAATTTTCCACTTGTAGTTTGTGTGGAGTACGATGTTTTTGCCCGCGGTACGATTTATTCCACTTTCCCCACCTGGAACACTGATCGCGACAGTGAAAGCTTAACTAGCGAACCCACGCGTCTCTTCGGTCGACGAGATAGAGACACCCTGCCTGGCCCTGGTCTGCCCACTGTTCTAACATGAATAGACTATTCCATACTATTCGTCTATTTTCTTAAAGTTATTCGCGGATTCATCGAGAATCCCGTGATACTCAGAGATATTGATTTCTTTGTTCCGGACCGTTTGGCTAGATCGCGGAAGCACACGCTATTCAGGCGATTAGCGTGTCGTGCCGACGTATACACCAGTATAGTCCGATTGGGAGAGCAGCCGAATTATTAAATTCCATTTCCGCGGAGATTGATATCTTTGTCTGTTCGCCCAATAGGATTAAAAAGCTGCTTTCTATTACACCTTTTCAAGATCAGCGCGAATTATTTATTTGTTATTGTTTGCCCGAAGGCATTATTTTTATTTTTTATTTTTCCGGAAGTTGTATTTTTCGTTTAGTAGTTTTTTTTTACTTGTATTGTAATGTGTGCATGGGGAAACCTGTTTGATAAATAAATAAATAGATGTACTTTAGGCGAATAAAACGAAAGTTTTTCATGATTTAAGTTATAATAGCGTTTTTACTCATTTACAATACAAAATTTTGTGTTATTTATCCAACAAACAAATGATATGTGCATGTTTTTATTTTAACATTTTTCACAATTTCGCATTGGGTTAAAATCATAATAGGTATTTTTTTTTTTTTTTTTAACAATAAAGACGTTTTCCCCACCTGGTATAAGAAAATTCAAAAGATCTAACCACTAATTAAGTTTGCGCATTTATGTGTAGTTGCTCGAATAAAGCACTGGAAATGCTATTTATTAAAAAAAGTAAAAACGGACTTTAGAATATTTTTTAGTTAAAAACCGGCGAACAGAGGTTGCACCACTCAAACTTTATATTATTAACGTACTATCAAATTATAACAAAAAAAAAAAAATACTTATATTTTATAAATGAAATAAATAATAATCTAGCCGCCCACTGTCAAATGCTTTAAAGCGAATATTTTAAAACACAAAAAAATACTCTGCAGTACAACCGGCAAGTGTTTTGCAAACTACAAAAAAATCTACGCACGACAGAAGCGAGCACGCAAGTCACGTTATCTTCGAGTGTAAGGATAAATCTATTGATCTGTCGCCGCCCCCGCAAAAGAATAATAATACTAGATATTGTATTAGCGTGTGAGGAATTCCTCAGGCCGGCGTCCATTCATAAGCTAAATTAATTCAATTCATCGGTCGCTCATCGCACATTGCTATGCGATGCGCCCACGCGAATAGCTTTCCCCACAATTACGACTATGAAGTATCGTACACGATCCGGACTTTCCGGCGAACCGTAACTGCATTCATTATGGACTGATTATTTCATTTAATCTTTAAAATTACATGCAAGTTAAATGGGAACCTAGTTTATTATTATTTTTACGTAATTACAATATTTAAGACCTAGCTTCGGTGTTACTGTTGAGTTTAGTAGGTGAGGAAAAAAATTATGCTTAATAACTCGCAGCCAACGCTTAAAACAACCTATGAAGAGCATTCCACTGGCGAATTGTTCTGGTAAGGAAAGAATTGAGCACAATGTTCCGTTTTCTCAAGATAGGTTTTATATTGGAAGGATGGTCATTACGACCAAAGTAAACCGGGCACCCTCATTCATCGCAAGCTTTTACTTAATGGCTCCCAATTAAGAATTGAAATGAATTGTATTCGACTCGATTGCTTGCTTTGCTCCGAACTGCTTCTAGTTCATCTTTGTGTGAGGATCCCATAGGGATGAGCAGCATTCGAGGGTAGGACGAACCAACGTTTTGTATACCAGTGCTTGCGTTGGCAGAAGTGTTATTTTTAACCGTCAAACTGGGGAACGTGTTGGGGATAATAGTGAACATTTTTACAAACAAACAACAGTGCCATAATGGTCAGTTTCTTGTTTATTGATGCACGTTTATTTAGTTAATACCAAAAGTGCTACTCGATAAAAGGACATGAAAATAAACTTGGTAAAAATAGAAAAAAAAATGTAAAATTTACTTGGTTAAATAGCTAAGAGCCTCTTAAAGTCTGTTTTATCGTTTTTTTTTTTTGACCTAGGTACATGTATCTTAGTGACGAATTTAATGAATAGAAAAAAATAAATAAATATAAAAAAGATAATAGTTTATTTTTGTACCTATATAAACCTTATGAGACAGACGATATCCAAAATATATTTTTTTTTTTCTACAAATAACTAAATTGTGTACCCAATGGCTACAGAATATAAACATATACAAGGGGAGGGGGGGGTTATCGAGAATGCATAAACAGTTCGAGATTAGTGTTGCAACGGATATAAAACGGGTCGGATAACGAAAATGCAATAACGAACAGTCATCGTAGTTGAAACAAGTTTATCTGACTGATATTCAATTAGAACGAGGTGTGATATTTCCCACATTCCTCGAGTGACTGAAATAAAATACGAGTATGGTAACAAAAAAGATCTTGATCAAAAACACTTATTATTTTTTACTCAAAATATTAACTAAAAATACATTACATTCTTATTTCTTTTGAGTCTATTACCCAAGTATAAATCATTATGTTCCGTGTTTTAATATCAGTGAATGGGGAAGCCTGTTAAATAAATAAATAAATAAAAACAACTGAGTCGAACACATTCTTTGAAGGCTGAGAAGAGCGTCTTTGTTCACATAATTTACTATTAGTTAGTTAATAAGACACACTTTAAATTATAAATAAGTGTTGCTAGTTTGTAATGACTGAATTATTGATAGTTGTTTTTTTTTTGTTTCATATTTCTATTTTATTTGATTAATTTATCTAATAATTAAACTGTGAAAGTGAAAAAAATAAAGAAAGTGAAATAATAGCGATAATTTTGCATACGTATTTTAAAAGGCCTTTTTTCCGGTGGCACTTTCTCTGTCGCGCGCGTGCTTTTAAATCGTTATGAAATTATAAAAAAAAAAATCAGAATATATGTCTAAAAACTTAGATGAATTCGCATCTTTATAAAAAAGACTATATTTCTGTAGTTTTCTTTTCTCAATTCTTGTGTTCAGACAATAAGATATTTACGTATAAACTTTTGATAAAATACGAGTATATAGAAAAATATAGACATTTTGAGGTTCGTAGCTTTTAGACTTAATAAAAATTTAACTTATTAATTCCATAGAAGCTTAGATATTTAGAAGATAAAACGTACCTAATTTAATTTCTCTTGTACATATACAAATAACAATGTCACAACATTACAGCGTTCGTATGGAGAAATCCTCGCCCTCATGCTAACCCCATTCAAAGACGTCAAATCGCTTACTCGACCGGCGGTCGCAGTGCGCGGGTTCAATTCCCGCGCCGCGGCCGGCAGTTTCCGGCCGCTTTCGTTCGTCGGTAATATCGTATCGAGCCCGCGCAGGCGCCATTCATTTTCTGCGGTGGACTTCATTCAGCCGCACGACTTTAATCCCCATTCATGCATACATTTCAATTGACACGATTTTCTTTCATTGTTTCACGGAGGCAAAATATGAATATTAAATAATGCAAGGCAAATGAATGTAGATATTGTGGCTACGGCAAAGTAGTGGAATCTTCATCATACCTCTTCTGCAAATAAATACAGATTTATATTATTTATTTAGGTAACATGTTTCCCCGCACATGCTCAGTTAGTTATATTATATACTTAGTAAGAAATTATACTATGTATGAAAACTTTTTAACTTATGTGATATGTGTTTTTAACATTAGGGAAGATCGTGGTGGACCATCGACCTAAAGGCCTCGAGTTCGAATCCGCACATGGTCATACCATTTTTAACGCTTCATTGCCACCATTTCGCCTGACTTTAGTGCAGGCACATTTGTCCTAGTAGAGCCCAAAATAATTGTTTATGACCTAGGTCACAGCAATTCTTTGTAAACAAATGCCGTTATAAATTTATTTTATCCGTTTTTGTATTTCGTTCACAATTTTGATAAAATGTACAGAAAAATACAGTTATTTCGAACCTTTATATTTGAGATAAAGTAGATTTTTTTTTAATTTTACAGTGTCCTAAGACCATTCAAAAAAAAATAATTAACTAATTGATCTCGTGTGTTATTTGTTAAGAAACAACATATCAACATTTATCATGGTTACCGAGAAAAAATGTATTGTAAGCGCTCAGCTGTCGCCGTACGCCGTAACGGTGTCAAGGCCATTATCGATCCATAGTTGAGTCCTCTGATTAATATAACCTTCCCCCGATAAGTAAATAAAACGATAAAAAAACACACAATAAATAATGATGTGGATATGATAGTAACGGATGAACTGCGAACTTTAGACTTGGCAAGATACATACGAAGGTACTTGTCTAAATGGGCGGTTGCATGGCGAATTCGCTAAGGGAAATAATGCGTGGGCGCTACGCTCCATACCGGTAAGTCGAGTCGGTACGGCGAGCGTTTTGCACGTTAACGATTCCTAAAATACCTCTCGCGTCTTCCGGTCCACTTCTCCAGGGTTAGCGGTGGCCGAGGGACAAACAAACATCCATCTCAACGCCGATACCTTCATTTCGGCAACGCGACTGCCGGCTGGCCTGATGAAGGCATTAAAAACACAAAGTAATACTATTTTCATCTTATATTAACACGTGAAGTGAAAATTTTATACACCTTTTAGGTAGATTTCATTAGGAAAAATACCTCTTGCAAATGGGTACCGTGTAATGGCTCCCGGAAAATTTCGACATATCAACGCGTTTCACGTCCCTTAGAACCCAAAACCACCCTCAGTTTAAAAAAAAGTTTAAAAGTTAAAAGTTTAAAAGTTTAAGTTTAAAAGTTTATATATCTATCTATCTACATTACTTTCATGTGGACAAGATAACTGCCGTAATTTTACATCAATCATACCCCTAGCTCCTAAAAAATGGGCCTTTATATATATTGACTTGATTGAACAACTCTAATGCTATCAAGTCAAAGCTAGTGCTAAACTGTGTACAAATACTAAATACCCTTGCTACACACAATAGGGTCACACTTATGTGGGTACTAGGCCACTCAGGCATTGATGGCAACGAGAAAGCAGACGAACTGGACAAGAAAGGGCTAGCATGACTATGATAGGCCCGGAACCGGCCTGCGGCATAGCTAAGAGCACCACCAGTAGGCTGCTAAAAATTTGGGCTTGGAAGCAAAGCCAAAAATACTGGCAAGAACTGCCCGGACAAAAGCAAGCCAAAGAACTCATAGTAGGATTCTCGCAAAAAAGACTCTCGGAGCTATTAAAGCTAAGCCGAAACCAACTAAGGATCTAAACCAGAGCCTTAACAGGCCACTGCAAGCTGAATAAACATCTCCACAAATTAAACCTATCGACCGACGAAAGGTGCAGACTTTGCCAAGAGAGCCCAAAAACCCCTTTACACATACTGGGGAAATGTGAGCCCCTTATGTACAAAAGGTACCAGCTTCTAGGCAACCATCTTCTCAAGCCAGAAGAGATTAGAATCATCGCACCCAAAAAGATACTTAACTTTATCTACAGTACGGGACTAGAGGGCGAACTTTAAGTGGATTTAAATGTATAATAGTTCTGGAAAGGACGCGGTACGCGGGGGCAAACAACCCCCACATCAACTAACATACATAACATAGGTGATAGGATTATTTTTATTATATTATAAATAAAATGCTCTATGCTAATGCTTTTAATCTCGCGTCAATATCCCGAGCTGTTTATCCCGGGTTTACCAAAGATTTGACACAAAAAAAAATATGGTCGATATGTAGTCAGACATTAGGTCGGATATTATTATTATTTTGTAATAGGCAGGCAGAATAGCTGATAAGCCTATATCTTATCCAGTATCAAGATTTTCTTTTTCTTATATGTTCGTCTAGATTGTTTTTAAATTGGTTGACTATCTTTGATTCTATGACACTTTCTGGCAATCCATTCCATGCTTCCACGACTCTTGTTACTGATGAAGTTCTTCCTGGGGTTGCTTGAAAAGGAAGTTCTATTTGATTTCATACAGTGCCCACGTAGTTGGGTGTTTTTATCAAAGGTGAATATTTCTCTCAATTCTGCGCTGTCATAGTGAGGCATGACAACTTTTATGACACTGCGTGTTGAATAGTGATGTTAGTTACAAGTGGACTTTCCTCGAAACGAGACAAAACGCACACTTTCTTGGCGAGAATTCTGCGAGTTCCCCAATCGCCCGTGACGTCACATCGCGGCCGTCGAAATAATGAGCTTCCGGTCGAGCGGTCGAAAATAAACGGTCGACCCCGCGGATGCGAGCGACTCGACTCCCACGAGGCGCTCATCCTCGGCTGGGCCGCGGAAGTCAAGAAGATCGCCTCTCCTCGCCCACGCGGACGCGGCCAATGAAACCAAAAAGGATTCCCCCTGCTCTTAAAGAACAGTTCGACGCGTTAACTATTCCAAAGACGCTCATTCTACGACCTAACACTAGCAAAATATAATGGATATCCAGATTGCAGTGACGACGAGAACCCTTAATGTTCATATATATATCTGAATTTAGAGTGCTAGTGCGAGTGTAATTTAATTTAATTTTAATCTTTACATGTATCTATGTACTTTAGCGAAAACCTGTCATCAGTCAATTTTACACACAATTGTATGTACCACTCTTTTTTATATATTGTAGTGTTGGATTTCCGAATAAACGATGAATTAAATTGAATTGAATGATTACACATGCACAATTTAAGTTTTAAAACAACTTAATTTTTGTATATGTACTTGCTTTTTGGTACAAGAAAAATCCAAATATTACTTAGGCCTTAGATCAATGAAATAAAAAATACAATTAATTTATTAACTGCCATTTTGAAAGACGAGAAGGCATCGAGTATGCAGATCTGAAGATTTCAAATATAATACTTCTGAGATTAATTTTACATATATTTTTTTACACTGCTCAATACAAATGGGGCCGAGCAAACAATAATGATATTATTAATTACATTATTTTTAATAATTTCGTCGATGGTGGCTCAATATTGTAAATAAATAATACTAGTTCCTAGCAATTTATATGGATAAAAATTGCGTTTTTGTATTTTGTAAATATAAAATTAAGGATGTACCGAGTAGTCGAAATTTATGATAATATAAGGGGGCAAATAAATGAAATTAAAACGCTTATTTAATTCATTTTTTTTTCTTTCATTAAAGCAGCATATTAATTGACTACAACAGCGTAACTACAAGTGTTCTTGGCGTACCTATTAAAACACAAATAAGTAAATGAACCTTAAACAATTTTTAAATAAAAATAACCAGCTTTATTCTTAAACTTACAAAAGGGCACGTGAACATACACCTGTTTGAAATGCAGAAATCTGTCTCGCGCTAGAAACGCCCCTCCCGGCATGGCAGGTAATATTTGTTTTTGATATGTAACTCTCAGTAGCATATTTAATAATGTTCATAAATTATAACACGTTTGGATTAAAACCGCGTTTGGAGATAACCGCAGAACACTCGTCGGTTTTCGCCGATCGCGTGTCGCGGCTTAAGAGCCGACAAAGGCAAATAGTGTAGGCAATGCAATAGCTCGTCGCACATGGTCGGCCGCAAATAGACACGTGCGTAAAGCCCAACCTTGTTTGATTTCTACGCCGACTTCGTGAATTTACGCATTTTTACATGAACTCCCGAATTCCCCAAGGACTTTAGGTGATTCTGGTCACATCCTGGATTCATTCCGGGTCTCTGCGAATATAATATCGAAGTATATGTTAAACAATAAGGATTTAATTGAATTATATTTGAGTCGTCACAGAGTGTATTACGTGCGTAGGTTCTTTAATGTCGTACAAACGAATAGATGTAATCTATTTATAAATACATCTCTTCTCTCTCTATCGGAGCGTATCTCCCATGGATCGACTTCAAAAGCGAAACGTTTGTGATGTCCGTTCTCAATGATTTCTTCACCGATTTTAGAGTTTTAAAGTTCTAATCGAATCTACATAAAAACTAACTGGTCGTGACGGAGCCGGAATTTTAAAATTCGAAATAATAAAAAAGTTATGTTTAAAATTATTTTCTCTATGGGATATCCCATGATAATTTTTTTAAAAAGAATTATTTATTTGAAGATAAATTTCTCCGCTTCAATATGCTGCTAGCATAGGTTTTACCTTTGCGACTGCGGCTATCTAGTAATGAATAACTTCTATTATGGTATCAGGATGATCTTATATTTATTCTGTGTTTTATTGCAATATGTATATATTATAATAACAGAAAGCGCTGTTTGCCGCGGTCGAAACGGGGACAAACGCCATCTGTTGTAATAATAACTATACATTTTTATGTTAGGTTATGGGATCCTCGCTGGATAAAAATCATCTCCACAAAGTGGCCCGAGCAAACACACAAATATTATGATATGGGCTTCCCTTTTTTAAGTGCAATTTTCCACTTTTGAAATTGCCTTAGAGTTTTTGAAAATAGACAGTAATATTCGATTTGTAGTTCTGACATTGAGGCACGGAACAATAAAGTTTTCTAGACTTATTATAGGAAACCAAACATGTTTTCTTTTTAAAATAAAGCGAAATCGCATGACACTTAACGTAAGCACAACTAACTAAGCAACCAAAATTTAAAATAAAATAAAAAACCTAATTTCCGTGTAAAAAACATAGATTTTTCAATTGTCAATTTGTTAAATTTGATTCGTAAGTATTCAAACACGTAACTAATCGGTTAGTAATCGAACGCCTTTATAACTACACTGACTACCAAGATATTGCAAATTTGTCATTATTAAATATCATTATTAACAAAAAAAACTATATCTGTAATATTTTTTTTGTGTAACACGGCATCGCCTAATATCAAATATAGGGTGATGATTTTAGAGGCGTGGTTTTCAAGAAGAGATAAAACGCATATAATTTGATGTTATGGCTAAGAATTTAGTTTTATTATAAAGATAAGGGTTTGCCATTATGTTTTAAAAAAGATTTCGGGTAAGTGGCCGCCGCGGCTGACTCGAACAAATTCCAGCCGAGAGGCCCAATTTTCAACCACTTTTTGCAGCAAGTTGGGATCCGTATGTCAGCAATAACGCGCCGAATATTCTCTTCCAAGGCGCTAATCGTGTCCGGCTTATCTGCGTAGACAAGTGACTTCACATAACCCCACAAAAAATAGTCCAGCGGTGTTAAATCGCACGATCTTGGAAGCCACGCCACAGGCCCACAACGCAATTTTTACTTTATTTTAGAGTGATTTAAAAAAAAAAATTGAGTGATTTTTTCTAAATTTGCACCGTTTGCAAACGTTGTTCAGGGGTAAGTCTATTTATTATGAAATGGCAAACCAAACTGAGCATAAATCAAGTGACAGCTGTCAAAAACACCAACTACGAAAAAAGTAGTGCCAGATTGAAAACCACGCCTCTAAAAAAAACACCCTATAAAACTGTAATATTTTTTTTTGTGTAACACGGAATCGCCAAATATCAAATATTATCGTAATTTGATGATAAAGAAAACACTCTAAAAGAAAGAGGTAAAGAATGTTTCTCGGTTCGCATTCATTGGATCACATTACGGTCATAGATGATAAGTGTATAAGTTTATATTGGTATATATTTTAAGAAATAAACTTAATCAAAAGAAAACCTCTGGAATTGCTGAGAGAAGAGTTAAGTTATACAGTTTGTCAGATAATTTAACATTTGATGTTGCAATATGTTACGAAGATAACCTTCATTATACTATTCTTCTGGTGCCTCAGTCTTCGGTTTGGGTCTTGGGCACCATAAGCGAAGGCCAGCTGACCGGACGCAGCGGACTGCACCCTGAACCGAATTGACTGCCGACTGACCCCCGCGTCGTCATCAATTAATACAATTAGAGAGGAATCTGTTGAGTTTCCTGCCAGTCCGCGCCGTATCTACCACATACCATGCGCTCGGCGCCGCCCGGCGCAACATTCGAGCGACGGTGTCTCAATCCTTCTGTGATCAGGGTTTAGTTGGAAAACTGTTGACTGGTGGAACAGGTTCTATTAGGGTGTTTAGGAAAGGTAAATAGCACGGCAAGATTAATTTTCGCTGTCCTATCGCGTCCTTAACCATTCACAGGATGTTTCAAAACTACGAAGCATCCCATTATACATATTTTTACTATTTTAGATATTATTTATTTGAACGTTCAACGATTAATAAAAGCGTCGTAAAATATACTATATTCATGTAGGTAGATATAGGTAAGTGCGGAGAATATCTCGTTCACATTGTAATATAAAATGCCGAGTGAGGGAGATTGATGACACCTCGTCGACTGATTTTTGTACATTCAATCAATTATATAGAATTCGATCCTTTATCATTTCCTCAAAACAGAAAAAATACATATATCTTATTCTTTTTTTTATAATCTATAATTTCTCTAACGGCCTGTTTTTTTTTTAATTAGATATGTACTTCAGTTGAAATTGCACGTATGAACATTGAACCAAATGCAACGGTTACACTGTTTCCGGCCGATTCAAAAGAAATCTAATTAAAAGTCATAATTGGTCTGTAAGCGATTACATATTGCAGCCATGTCGGATTCAAAGAAAAGGGCTGTAAGGAGTGCGTGCATACAAACGCGAGCCCAGGAATAACAATAGCATTTATTTTATTAACTTTGTATCCCGACTGCAAAACAATGATTGGTAGCATCATAGTAATCAATCACCAACATACACATCTTACAGTCGTTACAATGCCATTGTATTATTTACAAGATTCAGGAACGTTTTAGCGTTATTTTATTTTATCTTTAAAAATTAAAATATAAGTAGTAATTTTTTTAAATGTCAAAAAATATCATCAGGAAATCTAAACTCTTTATTGTTAATATTAGAAAAGGCTTTGTCTAGACTTAGTTAATTTGAATAATCAATATTTAAAATCAGACGGCTTATAATATACATAGTAACTTATAATACAATAGGTTTAAACCACATCTACACGCGGATTAATGAAACAAACCACAAAATTCCCGAGTGCCCTATATACCAAAAAAATGTGCATTGCTGCCAGCGAAAATCTATTTAAAACGATCCGAGATAGCGCACAAATTTAAGCAGTAAATACCCAAAAGCTACAATTTAAAAAAAACTGTCTGACCAACGAAGTTGGGAAAAAATTACTATCTCTTTCTAGCCTTAAAAGAAAGAGACAACACCGTTATTTTTTCATTTTGGTGTATACGAGTATAACCAATTAATTTCGCAAAATCACTATCGTCGGGCGATATGAATTTGTTTTTTGTTTTTTGAAGATAGATAGATACTCGAAGAAAGTTCACAATAGCACCCTTTGCTTTATTAAAATTAAGCTTAGGGTCTATATCCAACAAATAGTAAAGATTTAATATGTTTCCATTGTCGATCGCTTAAGAAAAATCCTCGAAAAAAACTTATAAAAATAAAACATTCCCATCAAATTAAATAAAAGAAACCACATTTTATTAAATCATTTAGTATACAGAGTAGGATCAGTTTAACCTTAACCACAAGCGAAACAACATTAACAAGTATTTATGCTACATCTCTTCCCGATGTATGATGGCATGTTTGTAGTGTGCATCTAGTATGGTCCAATGTTATAGCGCGCTCAAAACGACTAGATCTTTCAAAGTTTTTTTTTTTTGTTCTCTAAAAGTTTTATTAATGGTTAACATACACAAACAGTTCGAGTTCTATGCTTTATTTGTTCTACATATTTGCAAAAGGCACAGATAGTCTGTTAAAATACAGAAATAAATAGTAATGTGATGAAATTTATTTATTTATCTATTTCAGGAAACAACAGCTAATGCAAAAATAAAAAACGATAAAAAACAATCAAAACAAATTCAATGATATTCTTCTCCAAACATAATAAAATAGAAAAAATACATTTAGGAACATACATCCTCTTTACAAATAATAGTTTTACATATACATTTACTACTCTAGGGTTAGAACTTAGACACTCTCTTGAATTCCGGGAAGATAGTGTTGAATATATCGATGGCGCTCAATATGCTGTTGTAAAGCTTATATGCTTGATGTATATATGAATTCTGTGCATAATTCGTACTCAACCGTGACAGGTGGAATGTCTCACACTGGCGAATGGGTCTAGATGGAACCCGGAACATCGAGATCGAAAGATCTTAGTTTTTGTTTGTAAAAAGGGGGGGATGTAGGATTAGATATTGTAACAAGATAATGCGCAATACGTTTATCTCATTCTCTCGGTTGGATCAAAGCGGTCCATGCGTCCATTAGAGGACGTAGAGGGCCGACCACGCAGGCACGTTTCGTTTCGATGCGATTGCGTCAAGCGACTCCCACGCAATCGATTGAACCGAACTGCGTGTATATTAAGTATGTGGGACGGGACGACTTAACCGCATGTCTAGCCGTTTTTAAATACTTACGACCGTCAGCAAATCCAAGCCCTTCTGTACCAATCATTACGTCGAGTACTTAGTTAGATTCTTATTTACCAAATATGTCGACCAATGCGAGGCTAAACTTCTATCATTATAGTTAACCCTATATATGTACATATATATTATATTATATATCCACCTATAAAAGGCATTTAAATACCGAAAAGTAAAGGAACACTTATGCATACATCTCACTAGGTTCACTCGCCAATTAGTCGCATACAGTCTCACATCCGTCACGTGCACAGCACACACACACACGCACACCCTCTCACCTAATAATAAACTTCCGCGCGCATATTAATCTTCTCTCATACGAGTATTATTAATCTGTTCTTATCTCTTTCACTGTATGTGTACAATAGTAATAATGTTTTAATATAATATTTTTTGTGCCATTTTTGTCTTTAATGTACCTATATGGTGACAAATTTTCCGAATAATATAAAATAAATTAATATTCAATTTTAGGTTAGTTAAAAATATTTTTTTTTTTAAATATTGTATATTGTGCATATCCCAGCGCATTCATAAAACAGTCAAACGATGTATTTTTATATGTATAACGTTTTCGGTGATTGCTTCTTATCTACATTTTAAATACATGGTCGAAAATTCAAAGACCTTCGAATGGCAGGAAGCCGCTTCTCAAAACAAAGGCAGGACGTCTTAGGTCTTAGAGATTATATGTATAGCTATAGCTATTTCGCCCGTGAATATGTATTAAGAGAACGAAGGCGACTGGACAGAGGCGTTTCCGCCGGAAACTGCGCCAGAAAGAGACCGCGCTATACTGGACGCGGGGCAGCGACACGATTGACCGATTAGCTACAAACATTTTTTTCTTATGTAAATATTTTTCCTAAAACTATGGACTGTGATTACTGCACAATCCTAAAACCACTATATGTGTACTCTATGACATCCTCATTAATCTATATTAAACTCCTATCGTTCGCTGCTTTTAACCACCTTCAAAAAAAGAAAGAGGTACTCAATTCAATGTTTTTTTGCATTATGTTCACTATTAAGTACTTCTAAACGGCTCAAGCGATTTTGATGCATATAGCAGATATTTTTTCAGGGGTGATCCCATTTTATTTATATTAACTTAGGGCAAGTGTGAGATAGCTAAAAAACAAAAAATACATTTTAAGTTAAAAAAAAATGTCATTGACTACTTTTTTTTTCATAATATAGGCGATTGCTTGAGGGTGCTTTTATTAAAGTTTAACTAAAAAACTGCATGTGTATGTTAACTAAAAATATTCAAATTAATTAAGAAAAACGATTTAAAATAAACCTACAACCACAGATCGACGAAGTACCTACGACCCTACCAGACATAGTTTACACATTTTAGACCCTACATAAGTAGGGTCTAATATGGCGTGTATCTGTGCCGACTTCGATTTTTTAGTGTTTACTAACATTAAGAAGTTTATGATACCCATTATGGTACTTACGATCTAATGAACCACGTGATAGACTTACATTCAAATCAATCTATGTATCCATCCATTTTTAGAGTATTTATTTATTTACATAGAAATGACTAGAAATGTATTTCACAGATTCGACAGTATGTTTAAATTTCTATCCAACCTCAAATAAGGTCCTCTGAAATTAGTAATAAAGTAAGTAGAATATGTGGCAAATGAAAGTAATAAAATACATCGTAAATAAAATAATCATTTGTTTACCCTTTTTATTTATTTAATAGGCGTTTTCGAAATAAAACAAAAATAAATAAATTATTTATTTTTAGACAATCAAAAAATATTATTTACATGAACTTCTTTTTCGAGTAACTTAATAATATTAGTGTCGTTTTTTTTATTTGTTCTATTAAAAAAAAATGGATGATTGCGTAATTTAGATGTTGAATTATGGGATATAAATACAAATTTCTATTTCAAAGGGATTGACTTTAAGTAAGAAAGTAGACTATTTAAATATTAGACAACTGTCGCTTTGTTGCCAACCTTAGGTAGGAAGAGTTCGTGTTCATTGAACACAGAACCGCAAAAACATAATTCTCATATCTAAAAAAAAAATGCGTTTGATTGTGGGAGTGTGATAACACGCAATGATGTAGTTCACCGGCAAAATAAGATAAATAACAGATGTCTCCGCGCAAAAACATATTTCTAATTTACGTCAATTTCAATGAAAGGGCACTGGCTCGCGGACTGGAGCCCCGAGCCGTGAGAACCGCCCGAAGATCGTCGACTGAACATTCCGTAACGCAATTTGATTGCATATTGGAAACGCACCTTTGCGCCCAAATTGGTAAAGGTCTTAAGCGCCCTTTTCTTGAGAGCGGATGTCGACGAATTATCGCCCCTGCTGCTGTGTGGACACGGCGATAATAATATGATTGACGGCGGCTTGGTGCTGAGAATTTCGGTGACAAAAATGTATGTCGAAAGCGTATTCAAAGTCGCGTCATAATAACGAATAATATATTTATCGTAGCTGAGGCAATGTTGAGAACAAAGCGTTATTGGGCTTCGAAAAACCAGAGATTGCGCTACGCAGATAGAGCATTTAAACCAAATCTGAACAATCCTTCTTTTGCCCAAACAAAGTACGAGGGTAGCAAATCGAATTTTACTGTATAAATTCCTATGAGCTTCTTACGACGAGACGATAAATACGGTTTGCACGTTCTCTAGGTAAACGGACCGCTACATTTTGACCTCCTCGCAAAACAAGGAAAATCAACAAACCTGAAAAATGTGTAGGTTATAGATTTTCAATTCTCCCAATATGATAATTTATAAGATATACTCGTATTCTATATCCGTCACACAACAATATTTTAATTTACTCCGTACAATTGACAATCAGTCCTTGAGTAACAGGTTGTAAACAAAAAAAAATAACTTCGGTTATTTCACGAGGAATATGATGGTAAATTTATTTGTTGGTTCTCGTATTTTTTGATGATTCAACATTTTGGAAAGCCACCTTTTAATATTATTAAAATAAATACATATTTCTGTATATTTCCAAAAATAACATATAGTTTTTTCAATGCCAGAGGTTTGTGGTTTCAGCAGTTCTGGTTGTGAAAGTACCCAATTTTCGCGGTTCTGATCAATCACCACCTCAAACCGAATGAAAATGAGAGTCTTGAGCTCAAAAGGTCGCGGCTGATGTTACTTTTAATTGTCAATGCTCACCTCGACGGCTCTGATCTTCTGGGGCTCATAGATTTGAGGGTTCCATCTAGACCGACTCACCAGTGTAAGATATTCCATCTGTCACGGTTGAGTACGAATTATGCACAGAATTTATATATAGTACATCGAGCATGTAAGATTTACAACAGCGTCTACTCTAACCCTAGAGTAGTTTATGTATATGTAGCATTTATTATATTGTGTTTTATATTATATTCTGGTGATTGTCTGGATTCCCCAACCCCTCCTACTTCCTGGTCCCGGCCTCGCTCCCGAATGTGTTGTCTATTTTTTTAAGTTTGGAGGAAACCGTTATTGGCTTTGTGTTTTAATTTTTTTTTGTTTATTGTAATTTTACTATGTAAGCTATTGTTTCCTGAAATGAAATTTAAAAAAAAAATGTAAGCGACAGCGACTTTCAACCGCAATTTGCGAGCTATATTCCCTCCCGGCCGCGTAACAGAAATGCAAAGCCCTTCTCGTTTTGACGAGTCGTTCCAATGTCTACTTTCGCTTGACGGAACGGCGTTTCCGTCGCTTTCAAGCGATCCAGCGATTTTATTTGAGACTTCCGCTGCGTCGCGATCCAAGCTTCCGGTTGCTTCGAGACTAGGCCCATCGTATCGAATGACTACTACTAGATCGCTCGCATCTTCTTTCTAACTTGATACCAAAAAATATTTTCAATGCTTTCTCCCGTGGTTTTAATATGCAGAGCGTAACCCTTAAGGCGAAGCATTATCGATAGGCGACCTTGAAATTATGTGCTTTATTTTTATAGGGAAATTATGTGCTTAATTGTTGAGTTTTATTTAATTAAAGCTTCATAATATAGAAATTAAAAAAACTAACTTTACTATGTTTTAAAACCTTCATTTTCCTTTCAATCACTTTTTTTCCTAAGGCTCTAATATATTTTATAAGAGAGCGTCAACTAAAAAATAACTATTAGGATCATTTATTAAATTTCTCAGAAATAGAATTAATTTTAAAAAATCTGCCTTTACTATGTCGAAGGTATAAGAAAAAGGTATCTAAACCTATTTTTTTTATGATTAAATATCCAATGGTTAGCAAATGCCAGCCATGAAAATGGGTCAAAATGAGTCGAAATTAATGTTTATCCTATAGATACGTGTCCGGCAGATAAACCAACAGAGCAGGCTGCCGAAGAATGTGGAAGTGCGTGGGAGGAGTCGCATTCGCCAGGCGAGAGAGAAGCCCGAGGACTGGAGGAAGGGTCTCGGGGGAAGGTGCGAGCGGTGCCGCTGCCACATTCCACGCGCCCGACGTTCATCATCCGACATTCTATCCGAATGCAATTCGTCATTACCTCATCGAAAGCCTATCTATGATAAGCATTCGACAAGGGGATGAAAAAATAAAATAAAATATTTAACTAAACTGGATACGATTGGACGTTAAACACCTTTCAAAACATATAGATACGGCGTGTCATACAAATCGTCTTTGTGAAAACCCGACACCGGTAGATTCCCCCCGCCGTTCCGCGCGCCACAACACAACGAGACGTATACGCGAGGAGTGTACTCGACGCAAAGTGGCGTACTTGGGCGTGGTGCGTATTTCACTCTCAGTTGTTTTAAAACATCGTTGGGTAGAGTATCCGATTCGAGGGATTTACCTACTTAAAAAAACTATAATTACACAAGTTATTATACTTCACAGAACCTATGTGATAAATGTAATAAGCAAAAATGTGGTTAGGGAGGTAATTATAGCATAATTAATAGGTATTTTTTTAAGTAATTAATACCTAAATAAATAAAAAAATAGACAGACATTACCTTAAAAGTAATTACTATAAGACTTTTTACTTGAGGTATAAATTCACCTATTTTTCATTTTCATCAAGCTATGTATTTTTAATTTCGGATGGTTCATGGAAAGATAGGTATATTATTACCTATCTTATTAAAAATAATAAATAATGATACTGCTGTAGTCGCATAGCTAGTTTACACCTGTTTAAATGTAAACTAAGTAGGTACCACCATATTACCATTTATAGATGAGTTTGACGTAGACAAAAAAAATCACTTGAAAATTACCAAAATTCACTTTGCAATGAGAGTTTTAAACAATTATATTGCTTTTAAATGTTTGCCATCACAGATATATGATCTTACTATTATTCTAACCTAACGTTTTAACGTAGAAATATCTCCGAAACATTAATTTCTTAATACAAAAAAAAAATAACCATAATAGTGGCAGTAGTAATCCTTGGTAGTAATAAATAAATCAAACGAAGATGTTAGTTTGAATATCTATTTCAAGATGGGACCATGTCCATCCAAATACATTTTAAACAACTGCCGAATAAAGAGAAAATGCCATAATTACGAATACGCGCCAAAAGATTGAACTAATAACACTAACTTGTGTCAATGAATCAACGATCTAATAGGTAATGAAGTAAGAAGTCAAGTTGAATGAATAAAGCTCGTCTCGCTCGCCTTGTGAAGACTGCGAATGCATTGAACTCGAAATGAATCAAGAGAAACAAACGAACGTCGAACGACAACCAAACAATAAATCGACATAAAAACACGAACTTGTTGCTGTTGGTTGCATCGCAGCCGTCGACCGTCATTCGAGGACGCCATTATCAATGAAGGCAATTCGTCATGAATGATCGTCGACCATTGATGTTTTGCCTTATCTTTGCGAGGAATTGTCAATGAAAACAAAGCGGTACATAACAGAATTTACACACTACACTAACCTTCCAAACAGACCACTCGCACGCCATCTTGTTTCAGCCTCCGCAGGAGGATCCCATGTATGCTCTCGGTATCGCCAGTCCCGGGGTTCGAATCTCCGTACAGCACGAAGATACCGTTCGAGGAACACATTGCTATTCGAGCCTTCATGTCTTTGCACTGAACTGTCGACGCGAGATCTATCTTTCCAGCGGCCAAGCGACGCAACATTATACTCGGGATGGTAAAGTTAACGGCTGAGCGAATGTGACAGGACGAGTAATCGTTGGTGCCTCGACAGTCGATGATCATAATGTCAGCGTCGTTCGAACGCAAATTAGACAGAAGCCAATCCTTTGACACTATATCCCACTCACACTCAGCGTCCGCGGGCATTTTGGAAAAGGTATCTACTAAACTACAAAGACAAAAAGGCCATAAAACAGGGAAAACTTAGTACACCTTAACATTCATTAAATTAATCATCATTCACACGAACTCTCCTGGCTCGACCCGCGCAAGAATAATGATCGAAATCCTCTAATAGCGGACCGTTGTTGCAGAAGCGAAACTGTTGTTTTGACACATGCATGAATGAACGGCACGAGCAAACGGAGCAAGCGAGTCGACTGACGACAGCACGACTGACCGCGCGGCGAACGGCGCAAGCAAGAAAGCGAGCAAACTAACCTGTCAGTGTAGAGTTGAGTGGTTTCGATGGAATTGACTAAAAAGCATAGACAAAAACCGAGTCGGATCTATTCAGATCGGCCTACATTAGATAATTTAAATACCAGTAAAAGATATGAATAATATCAAATGTTAACGTTTTGAGCCAAAACTACAGTACCAATAAAATAGCCAAATCAATTATTTAATAAATTACATTCCTTTAAAAATATGAAAACTTAAAATCAATAAAAAAAATAGTATACGAGCTGATCCTACGGGCTGATTTAAGCTGCGTGTTGCTAATGTTGATCGTCTAGTATCGATAATTAACTTTCTGCTGTTAAAAAATACAGTCGGGAGCCAGCGAACACTTTAGCTTATACCACCGTTTATACTCGTTTTACGACTGCCATCTAGATATCATAATTACCATACATCAAAAAACAAAAAACTGACAAAAAATTTAAATGAGCAAATTGACTTTAATATTAAGTTTACGATTTTTTAGTATATACTATCGAAATTTCAGGTTGAATACCATATATATTGACAGGTCGAACTAATTGTTTATTACTAACCTTATATTACTGACATTTTTGGTGGGAAAAAAATTGCCCATCATGTTATGTTTTGATTAAGTAAACCATATAAAATGTATGTAATTGTTACTCGGAGTTCCGATAGATGTGAAAACTGGGCTAATATTAAGGATTTTAATTTACAAAATATGAAATTTTTATTTTTAATGTTATGATTAAATTGTAATTTAAAAAAAACATTAATATTTCATAGTTTTAAGTTTTCACTCCTGTCAGCAGTCCTCAATGACTGCTTGGTGTTTTTTTTTTAATATTTTAGTTACGTATTTAAATCAAAGAAAGGAGGAGGAGGGTTAAGACGCAAGCGCAATTTCAGTGTTTCAATGGCAATTGATGGGGACTATAAGAACGCAATTGATAAATATAGCTAGCTGCGTACAATGATAATATTACATGGGGAAACCTGTTTGATATATAAATTAATATGTCGTTCATCGGTTACACAAAATGAGAGCTGGATCATAAAATCGTGTTTTTTTAATTTTAGGTAATTCTACCAGATTCTACCTTAAACATCGAAATAGTGCTTATCTAAATGTTATATTGCTGTAATGATTGAGATATCTTGATACTGCAAGGAATCCAAAAATAAAATTGCCAAAAACAAAATTATGAAGAAGGTGACAGACAGCTGATATAGCGATTACGAACGCTTTGTGACATTTGTAATACTCATTTTTTGTTTGATTGGCCGTAGTCAAAAGCGGTTGTGTATTTGTTTAGTAGTTTAGTATATTAAATCAAGAAAAAGTGCCGATAAATATCCAGTATATTAGGGATAAACATTATCAAGGCAGTCGCTTCGTGTCTTGATAATGGCACCTCTAAACGATCCGGTTGGCGATTCTTTGCGAGGGGATCTTATTATGGAATTGAGGTCTTTTATTTACGGTGTCACTCGCGGTGCTCTTCAAAACGCGTTGGAACTGACAAAGACCGCAGTTAATTTATTAAAGACTTGTCCGGCAGCTAGGGATGCTGTGTTTGAATACTTTTCAATGGTCTTTCATGATGCTGTGACGGTTTTCATGACCAGGAGTGATATCGAGGTTAGCTAGCTAGTACAAAAACATGCGTTTAAAAGTTATAAACAATTTTATTTAAAATAATATCAATTTTTTCAGAATGAATCTGGCCCTACAAATCAATCAATTGAGTCATGCCACATTATATCTCCTGCGCTTTGTGAGTTTGACGAAGCTTGGGCACCTATTTTAGCTCCCTGGAGCATAACTTTACTGAAGGATATAGCTGGAAGCAATGCAAACTATTCAAGTATGTCATTTTACTTAAAAATCTTCGCAAACACGGGAAAGCCCTTGTGACATCTAAAACACCGACTACGCAGAAATTTTACAAATATAATCTATATTTGACAAATAACTAAAGAATAAGGGCGGAAGCTTTTATGTAACTCAGCATACTTATTCATATCTAGTTAAATGTGTAGATCATGATAATAGTAAAAAAAACGGTGCTGGAAATGATTTAAAAAAGATTAAGTAAAACAAAAATTAATGTAAAATTTCACATTATTTACAATAAGTACTTCCATTTTATCACATATTCCATCTTAAAGCATATATGTTTTCTTGATTTACTTATTTCCTAAATTTCACGAAAACATTAGCAAAAATGCATAAAATTTAGCCAGTGGCATATTTGACAGACGGGCACATAGCTTTGTTATTCTCTAATTACAATGTTGTCTATTTTATATCTTCTTAATTATATGGTGCCGCATTTTTTTTTTTAAATTTTTAACGTGTTTTTCATATTAAAATATCTATCATTTATTTATGTTTTGTTAAAAAATGGCTTCACCCATATTCTTTATGTATTCCATATTTAAGCCTGCAATGGCAATCAAAAATCATGTTGTATGGATAACCTGAAACTTTAGCCAGTCCAAATCGCAAGCACTTCGCTCAATTGTCTAATCCTTATGTAATTTACTACCAAAAAAGGCCAAGATTTGACAGTTGAGTGTTGGTTTTGTGATTTAGAGTTGTTTTTTTTTCAATTTCAATGCCATCGTTAATTTTTTTAGCGTTAAACATTGATACTATAAATTGAAAATTATTTTGTCCTACCCACAGCCTAATGGCTCATCTGGCTCACTTGAAGTATATTTCATCAAATGGCAATTTAATATTTAACAATTATACATAACTTACAAAAAAGTTAAGCCGGTAATTTGAATTGCTAATATAATTTTAAAGTACTAAAATAATATCAATTTTATATGTAATACAATATTATTTATCTACCCGCAAACCCCAAACCTATGGGTGTTTTTTATTATCCCCATTCTTTTTGTTTCAGAATTGCAAAACTGTGAGTCGGTTCGATCACTCCTAAATATAGCCACTGTTTCACTTACCAGGCTGAAGGAATCCGAACGAGCCATGTGCATAGATATGATGCTGGGTAAAACTTATTTTTAGCCCATTCACTAAAGCTTTTTTTTATTTATTTATTATTTTTTTTATATACTTCTTAAAATATTATTTTTTTATTATAATTTTATAAGTTTTCAGATTCGTGATTCAGGTTGTAGATTAAAAATAGTATCGTATCAAGTATTTCAGTAAAAATAGTTTTTCTGTAGGTATTAAGTGTGTCCATGTTGAATTTTATGGAATCTTTTCCGTATATTTCTTTATAAAATCGTATTATATTTGAGGTAGACCACAAAATGATTTTCAAAAGAAATAAACTTTGCTTTGTGGAACTGTTTTCGCTTAAAACTCTATTTCAGCTTTTTTATTTATATTATCCTTGCAACATCGTTCTTTGGCAGTGTTTATTGTTTCGTACTTGTTTATTCTCAAAACTACAATACTTAAGATGGAAACCTGGTTTCCTCTACTGCATAAGAATGCATGACTTGTACTCCGTGCAGTACTATGTGGTATGCATGGATAAGGGAAGTACTGGATTATGCAACTTCGAGCGACTGTATGCACACCCGCAAACTAGGCATTAGCCAATTGTGCGCTGATACTTTGCACTGTAAAAACCAGTCCATTATATTTTCCATTGACACGAAACAATCTGGAGAAATTATTTTTTTACAAAGAAAAAATGCCTACGTGTGCTTTAACCCCTGAACACCGTAGTTTCCGCCAAAAATTTTGGCGCCAAAACCCGATGACTCCGTAGTTATTGACCTTGAAAAATCACTCACTACTATAAAATCCATAGTGCAGGCATGAGTCGTTCAATTTTTACAAATCTGGTATCATCGGATTCACCGTAAAATTTTCTATTACACCATATCACTTTAATTATGTTTGTCTCGTAAATTAAAGAAGAAAAAAATAAAAATGTTGCCATTTTTTTTTTTTTTAAATTACGAAATAAACAAAATCAACACTTTTTTTTACATTTTCATATATTTATAACTATACATTACAATTTAAAAGTCTTCCAAAATATGTACAGTTTTCGGAAAAAAGAAAAAAGTTAAAAAAAAGTTATAGATATTGGAACGGTAGTACATTAGTGTATTTTCAATACACATTTATAAATAGTAGTAGAAACTGCATTAAAATGGAAAAAAAAAAAACAAAATTGTTTTGTTGTGATTTTCAATGAAAAAAACGTCAAGTTAATAAATAATACTGAAATAATACCAAAAATAATCAAAATAAAGCGGCTAATGCGGACGTATATATACGTCCTACGGTGTCAACGGACACAGAGGTGTCCGAGCGGTCGAACGCATATATACGTTCTACGGGGTCCAGGGGTTAAAAAGTTGATAGAGTAGTACAAACTCAAGTTTAGTAAATAACAAAATTTCGTCTCACTGGTAAGCATTATAATGTCATATTTTAGTTTTTATGAGTAAATATGTTGTCAAACAAAAGTAACATAGCTTAGCGCACGGTTATAGCTAATTCATGTTTGTTGCGCTATGCTAGGGTGTCGTTTATCCAATTATTGACTGATAAACGTATGATAATTTATTCATATTCTGAAATTACTTTGAATTCTAATAGATACTGATTGGTTTTTTTCAGTTTAATTGTTTTTGAAATAGTAGATAGAGTGAATTACTTAATATTATGATTACGGTATATTGCAGCACTATATTTTAATAATCAAAATCTGTAAAATAGTTTTATAATAATGTCATTTGGATGATTAGAAAATAGCATATTGTAAAGTAAGTAGATTAAAATAGTTTTTTTTTATATAATACTGTGTTTGATGTGTTATCGACGTAGTATCTGAATAATTATTTTTATTTGTTTGTCGTATATCTAGATTTTTTCTGATGAATAAATAAATGAATGAATTTAACCATATTTTCAAGAATAAATGAAGATTGCTACTCTGGAAAATCATAATATGAACAAGTAGACTAATAATATATATTTTTTAAATGTATAGTATATATTTTTTTTATGTAGTACTTTATTTCTTTTAAAAAAAGCAATTTTACATTTGCCCACAACTATAATTACATTTTCTGTGGGTAAAAAAAAATACATTTATTAACTAAGTTTACAAAAAAACTAATCCTTTACTAATAAAAATTAGGAGAAAAAAACAAGACTATTCTTTATAATTTCTTATCTAACTTATTCTTTTACCTCCACAATTATAGAATTATAGTATTTCCTATAATTATTATTGTTTGTTGTGAAATTGCCATAATAGATAAATAAAAAAATGCTGAGGTTATCACCGTTTATCCTTATGTGTAAAAAACAAAGTACATTACTATTTCTATTTGATTTTATTTTTAATTCGTAATAATTTGTTAACAATTAATTAGCCTTTAACTTTTTTAAATTATTCGTATCCATTATATTCTATTTTTCAATAAAAAACATAAAACATTGAAATATTATTACGGTTTTAATTACTTTTATATATATAGGTTGGTTTATTGAAGCATTTTATCTCATCTATCTAGTCTGGTTTCACATCTGGTAAACCGGGGAATCAACACCTAATTTCTTTAATGGAAAATTACTCCATAAAATCCAATCAATACATTCTTAATCTCAAAATAAATTTATAAAATTATACTGTCCCAACTAATACAATTGAACCGCATTTTTAATGAGTTAAAACCTATATTTAGTTTCTTAAATTTAATTAAAGTGCAAAAAAAGTTACAATAAAGTTGCATTAATTTATTATGATACGATTTTTGTACACCTACAAAAAATATGTCTGTAATATAAATGTGCTCATATTAACTATGCAATATTTCATATTTTTTTGTCATCGTCTTATTTGAGTTTTTTTCTTATAGGAAGCAGTCAATGCGACTGGGTTATTGGCCACTTGGGCCGATGTGATGCCTCCCTAGTTGTACCTCGTGCTTTGGAGCTGGGTTTGCAGAACGATTCAACGGGTCATATTGATCATGTAGTTGGAATCATTACACATCTTTCGCCGTTGCATTTCGACCACGTTCGACAAGCTCTGCTCTCTCTATTTCAAGTAATATTTTTGTAAATATTTTTTTGAGTATACCTATTCTCCTATTTTTTCATATAGTGTTTAGTTTCAATATTTTCCATAAAATAATTGCTAATTGTTTTAAATGCTTTAACAAACTGTTATAAAATATTTAATTATTGAAGGATTCAGGTTAACTAAATATGAAAAGCTGATTAACAAATTTAATAATTGCAATTTATACATAACAAAAATAAATTAAAAAAAATGTTTTTCTATAAGATAAGAAGGTGCTTAAAAATATATTATTGAATAAAAAATATATAATAACTTAATTGACATACCTGTTACTTAAATTTAAGAACTAAAAGTCTTTAACATATTCCTATCTACTGATTCAAGATTGGTTTGACCTCGGTCGGAGATTTCTGAAACTGTTCAATCTCAATATGTTGTTATTTTTTTTTCATCTTTTTAACATAATTTAAAACAAACTTATTATTTTCAGGATAGCTTGAAACATGAACCATCTGCAAATATTCAAAGGAAGCAGAAAATTATACCGTACCTCTTGCATTTGGCCTCTAAGTCTGATACTGTTCTTAAAGCTCTGTCGGAAAACATCGAAGAAATACGTAAGATTTTATTACGTAATTAAATTGGCATTACAGAGGTTTATGTGTATTTAAAAAGTGGCATTATAATATAGTGGTGTTTTACGAGAAACTTTTCTTATGCAAAGTTTAACGCAAGTAGTTTTTAGTTTTTCAATTCTCATTTATTTGCGTTAAGTGAAACATTTCGTAATTAAAATAATTTTATTCTCTGCAGTGACTCCAAGCGTGATTGATCGACTGTCGGTGTTGTTCAGTATGCCCTGTGATCCTGGAAATATTCCATCGTCATCGTTGCTCGTCACTCTCTGCCTTAAAACATCCGCATCAGTTTTCATGCTGCTGCTCGAGTGGGCCAAAACGAATTCCTATTGCCATCAACTATTAGGTATGATTATTTATAAATTTCTTTTATTTGTGTATTAGATTAACCTGTTTACAGTCCAAGCAACTTACACGTCCCGCACGCATAGGGCTCGGCGAAATTATAAAATATGGAGTAATTACTGGGGCTTAATAATATCTTTATTATCTTTGAAAAACTATGTATGTTTTGTTGTAAACCTGCACTATTTTGAATAGATTATGAAATTCTCTAGTATATGGTTTTATTATTATCTATACATATATTTATAATTAAAGTGATCACTTACGAAACCAACATCGAGATTTCAATAGATATATGTATTTTGAGGTACCTGAGTTAATTTCATAAAAGTTTAAAAAAAAAAATGTAATATGATTTTTTGTTATTTAAATCATGCTAGGGTGTATTTAAAATCACTACAGTCTTATAATGGGATTGATCTGTACAGAAAACTAAACTGGTCTCATGAAAAAAAATATTTGATTAAATAAAATAGTTCAAAATATTAATCAAACATTTTTTAACCTATTTTTAATCGATTTAAAAAAAGACATCCTCGATTATCTGTTTAATTATATTTATGCATATATTTATGCATTACGAAAAAAAAAATATAAAAAAAACAAAAATTCTACTTTCCAAATTCTGATATTTACACATCTTAACTGTGAGTCCCGGCACTCATACATTTTTTTTTCATAGTTGTTCACTCCATACTCTTTAGTGGCTTATCTAGTTTGAGGTAACATTAAATCGAAGAGCAAGTTTTCCGTTCAATTTTTTTTCATACCATATACTTATTTTATATTTTTTGAATTTTTCAGTTTTTTTTACAATTTCGATATACTTTTTTTTTAATTTTTTTATTCTTGTAATTTAGAGCACCTGTTGCAACAAATGGAGGAAGGAATCAGAAATGATGAACTGAAAGATTCGCCACTAATCTGCAGCATCAGTCAAGAATTCTCTTCCATACGTTATAAATTAGTAGAAGGAGAATTGCTGGAGCAGTATTCGATTGCTCGGGTGGCAATTCTTATTGGTAATATGAAAATTTATTCTTCCATTTTGTTCTATTTACAATTTTCAGTCATACGCGCTCTGCAGGAATTTTATACTTAAATTATATTGTTCTGTTATAAGACTGCCACTGAGTCTGGGCAGGCTCATAAAAAAAGGAACAGGAGAGACTTTAGAAGAAAAGTGATCATTGACTGAACTGCTTGTTCACTTGTATCCAAAACGAGTCGCCCAGATGGTTCTTTGAAGTAATTTCGAGATACATGTCTTTTTGCTTAATGGGCTGTTCAGATATTTAAGTATGTGAAGATTGAAGAATTATCCACATGAGTGCTTAATGAGTGCATGTATGCAATTTCTCCCATATCAGTAGTGATATTTTGAAGCATATTATATTCCTGGTTAGATCTAATCTGCCTTTAGGTTATGAACTATTATGGAGTGTAATGCGGAAAAACATAGGGCAATAAGAATACTAGTTATAGCATGCAATCTAAAGATTCAAGAATCCTATTTGTCAAAAATGGGCATCGGTAATAATTTTTTGTTTTATAGTTTGTTTTAGATTCTGACCTTAGCAAGAAGAATGTGGTAAGAGCGTGCAAAGTTGGTTCCATCGTAAAGGGTACAGGGGATATGTTATGGTTACAGACCATTGAAATAGAAATTGAATATACACGAAGCGATCGGTGTGAGATGTACTCGTACGGTCTTCACTGCCTTCTTTGGTACATACGGCGTCTAGTTAAGAAGGCAGGGAACATCAGTGCAGTAGGTGCCGGTCGCTTGTTGGTTACATTAATTGCCATTGAACTGTTACTAATGTTCTGTACATGTATGTATTTTGGTTTATAAGAATAAATAAATAAATAATAAGAATGACGCGAGTGGACGTGACCGTTATAAATAAACATAACAAAAACAGGCTGGATAGATACCGTCATGTGGGTATGTATGTATGTAGCTCAGCATTGTGAAAAGTGCTGTCATGTTATGATAATGAATATGTAATAAAATATATTATATAAATAAGTTAAAAGTGGGAACGAACTAGTTCACATAAAAACCTGCAAGGGTTTAGTAGTTTTGTTTATAAACAAAGAATATTATTAAAAAAAAAGAAAGGTAGAAACGCGGTGTAAACCAAATCTTTTCAGACATTGGTATTGGTGATAATATACCGACAAATAACACTGGCGGAACTTAGTTTTTGACTGACGGTAATGTCATGATTGTTTCATATCCGATATAGCTCACTTACACCACTTCTATCACATTACCTATTTCTATGGTTGTGTAGAATTGGAACAGGTTAAGGATTAGAAGTCCATGTATTTACATAACAGATGTAAAAAATATGAATTGTGTTTGTGGGATAAGCAGAGAAGGGGAATTGGGTTTGTGGGGGGGGGGTTGGGTTTGTGGCTAGTGGATTTACAACCTCCTAAATGGATTTAAGAACTCTTTACGGTATTAACCTTCATTCTACTGGCCATTTTCCCTTTTTCTGTATCCAGATGTGGAATGATACTATCAGACATACACACCTCTGACCTAAAATACTTACAGTGGCTTGAGGCCACTACACCCATTCACACATAATCTCAAATTACATGGACATACTTGTCGGGTCTGAAACAAAAAGGATCTCTGCAAATTTGTCCTCATCTTTTCTCTCATGCCCAGGTGGAAAAAGAATGCTCTTACGAAACTAACTTAAATTCTTAATGCTGCCAGAGCGGTTTTCGAGGTACAGCTTGAATCATAAGGCATTTAATCATATTGCAGGGTGTCAATCGCCGACGACATTTGTGAACACCGTAAGCTATCTTCTCCAACAGTCGAGGAACAAGCGAACATTAGCAATACTTGTTCGGATAATGTTTGGAGCATTAGCAGTTCGGGCATCGGCCGAATCAAGCGAGCACACGATCGATTCTGACCGCAATTTTGCTTTAATCCGGGAGGCCGTTGAAGTTGCTTTAAAGGATGCAACCCTAGAAGATGAAACTCCACAGATAAACCTGACATTGACTCAAAAGTCTGCGCCTAGGAATTGTTCACTTCTCCAACAACTTTGTGATAACATTTGTACATTACTCAAGTAAGTAATCATTACTTATTGTAACAATAAAGAGTAACCTTTTAGGTATTTATTTTCTTTTCTATATAAATTCTTACTTATATAATTGTATAATTTAGTTGTAAAGTTATTTGACTTATATTTGATGATTGTTTTTTAATAGCGGCAAATCGCCTGAAAAGATAAATTACACAATCTTTGACAATATTAAAAAATTTTGAACAATTTATTAATTATTTGATAAAGTGCTGGATAGCATAATATTTATAAAGGTTCTAAAGAGGTCCTGTACTTGAGAGAGCAGGATGTCGGTTTAAAACCAGCGCTGAGTTTTATAAAAATGCATTTTTAACTCTCACCTGTCCTCTTTAGTGTAGAATATTGTCAAATATTATGTAACCATCTAATTAAATGAAATAACGAAAGGATTATATTTTAACAAAAAATATAAAAATAATGGATATGTGATTACGATGAAGGATGATGGTGAAATGAGATGAGTTTATGAGTGATTTATGTATGAAGTTGATGAAAATAAAAATAATGGATATGTAAAAGTGTAAAATTTAAGCACAATTAATTAATAAATTGTTAAAAAATTTTCAATATTGTCAAATATTGTGTCATTTATCTTTTCAGGCGATTTGCCGCTATTAAAAAACAATCATCAAATATAAATTCTTACTATGTATTTACAAACTTGAGAAACCATACTAAGCAAAGATTTATTTGCAATCCTTATGTTTTTGTTTTGAATCATTTTATTGTATTTTTAAATTTGATTTACAATGTAATGGGTTTTTTATATGGTACTATATTTAAATATATATATATATATATATATCTATGTGTTAATCCCATTCAGCTGTGTCTGAAAACCAGCCCCATTCGCCCATCCCAGCATGATTCGTCCCATTCACCTCAGAAAATGAACTCAGAAAGAAAGGCAATTCGGAGGGTGGTGATATTAATAGTTAAATTAGCACTGTCGGTTGAGTTAAGTAACAAGATACACACAAAAACAATCATTCAGTTACAGACTACGGAGGTATACACAACAGACCCACAAGAATGTGGCAAAAGTGTAGCAACCATCATAGAGCTGCCCTCCAATCTAATCCAAAAAACTGTTAATTGAAAGAAGATTTTAAATTAATTACAAAAAACAGATGGTTGCCAATAAAGAATTTGAATATCAGCTAATAGATCTGTCTATTTGTTAACATAATGCAATTCCTAAGTATACTAAAAACACTTTTTAATAAGATAATCTTGCCTGAAGGCCCAACGCAGCTGCATTAACCTCTCTTCAAAAGCACATTGCCCCTTTTGTTCGCAGAAGTGGATAATGGCCATAAAATTACCGTTTCAGATGGGAACAATCAGGTAAAGTTTCCAAACTTCGCAACAAGCAAATAACCCGTGCCTGTGAAGCAAATTTGTATAAGCTGACGGCTACATTCAACGATAGAGTGTCTCTAATGAAACGGCCTTCGTTCCATAGCGACGGCTTCTTTAGCAGGTCCTCCAACGATATGCCAACATGTCATGCCATGGCGAGAATGTTTGACCTCATAAGCTTTTCTACCAATACCGCTCAGCCGGAGACTAATATCATCATGAAAATGATGCAGGCGAATGTGAAGTACTTCTTCCGATGTTTACATGAAAATGGTAAGGTTATTTTGTTTATGAGTTACTGACTGCTGGTGGTTTCTGAAGGGTTATGTGTTGTACTTGTAATGTCCTAATTAGATTAATTAATAACTAATCGGCAATTTTTTGGCAGCTGTTTTTTTACTTTAGTGTATTTAGTGTGGTCAATTTGGTCAGTTACTGATAATCTTGTTATATGGAAAAGATACTGTTCATAATACTCCGTTAGCCATTTTATTCTGTTTTACAGTGAAGTGTAATATAAGCTGTCAATATTTTGGTGCATATCTCTTGGCAAGTGTTGTCGCGCAACCTGCAGCCGAGGCAAGAGCAATGAACGGCGCGATGCACACCTTCCAAAAGATATTTGCTGAAATGTTAATTTTACTTGACTGTACTCTCATCATCCAGAGCAATTTGCTACGATTCCCGCATACAACAGATCGCAATGCATTTACATAGTGAATATTTATTGTATAAGTGTCGTATTACTTATTGCATTTTGTATGATATTGAGAGATTATAACCAAACATTCTCCGGGACATTATATGTAATTTCGCAGTAATAGCAATTCTACTCAGTTACGAAGGGTAAATCAGAACTCCCTGAAGTAACTTTTTTAAATAACTCTTTTAATTTGAGTATTATGTATCATAAGAACATTAAAAATATGTAATGTTTTTGGTCTATATTTTAGTTTCATTGCATTTTAAGAGAAATACTATAGAATGCCCAGTATTCTTAGGTATGGTTAATATTTAAAAAATTACTAATAATCATTGAGAAAAGATGCATTTTTTTATGTAAAATTTACATATGAGTGGCCTTATCCTTTCTTATGGATCTGAACACTGGCAATAGCTTTAATTACAAAAATGGTATGTGGCTGGTATTGTTACCATATTTTTTCTTTTTTTAAATAGAATTGCTCCCCAAATCTCCCCTTTTTATTACTTTTATAAAAATGTTTCAAAAATTCTGGACTGCAAATATATTTCATACATACATTTACATTTTTAGATATACCATACCAGCCATATATTTTTTCACTCCTAAAATTAAATTTAATATAGAAATATCCCCTTTGGAATGTTTTAAAAAACTTTTGCTTTTTGTATACAGATTTTGTTATTTGCATATGATATGACTTTTCGCAGATTTCATGGTTGAGATGAAGGGAGTCCAACTAGCTTACAAAATGTTCAAAAAAATTTGCACTAATAGTAAAGTTGCTAGATCATTTGCGCTGCGGGAAATCTTTGAGACGGCAATGTTTAGAGAGACCGAAATGTTTGGGGGTAAGAGAAGTTTGGCATCGGAGAATAATGAAAATTTCGATCGTGCTAAAGATGAATTGCTCATTTTTCAGAATCAGAAACATGTAAGTATTTGTTCAATATTTAAATTATTCAATGTATCTCTAGGTGGTTCCTGATAAAAAGTCCAGATAATTGGCCCTGCGATTTTAAGTACGATTTGTAAAGACATCATATAAAAATTCATCATGCTTTTGAGAAAAAAAAATGTAAACATTTGTATTGCTTTGGGTATTATTTACTATTATCTAGTCAGAAAACTAAAATCAACAAAAGCTATTTTAATCTATAATAATTTTCTTGACTAATTTGAAGATTAGATTAATGTACCACTTTCCTATAGTCCTCTGACCCGCTACATTACAACATGATATTCTGTTGTACTATGTGTCTCTAAAAACAGTTTTAACAATTCAGTTAACTATCCCATAGGAAGACAATGTTCCCAAAGAACTCCTCACTTTCGCTTACCTCGCTTTTAGTACAAATGGCCTTTCCTTTCACCGCTTTCTTAAAGATCTAGGGCTGACTACAAAACTTATTAACACATTCCATAATCGTTCATCAAAAACCACTCGGGCAGCATCATACCACATTTGGATATGAAAAAAGGGAGACTGATTAGTAGGTTGAATGTCGGTACTAGGATTGGGCGTTAACGCGACAATCATATAACTGAGGTTATGTTATCTTCATTGTCATGGTGTCACTTACAACGAGATTTCCGTGTCACTGAAGCTGGAGTCTGGCTGGACAGGGTAAAAAATAATAGGGCGACTGGCAAAATAGTTACAACCGGCAATGTACCTATTGAATGTACCATAATATTTCCATCTGTGTTAACTTGTGGAATGTGCAAATTCATAATTGTAAAGAATTCTTAAACCCTTTTATTTATTTATTATACAGGTTTCTCCATGGTGATTTGGGATATAATAAATCCTCCTGTTCTTCTTTATTTTTCCATGTCTTCCGCAAGTTTGAGAATGCATCGATAAAGCTGTTGCTTTATCAAAAATGAAATGTTGAAATATATCCTAAAATGAACTTACCCGAGTAATGTTATATTATAAAAAAAAAAAATTTGCAGGGCATAATTACACAGCTAACACAGAGTCACACTTCAGTTTTCCATGCTGGTATAATCGGGAACGGTGCCAGAAAAGTTACTTTCAGCAATGATGTCAATGAAACAACATCTCCTGAAACCCTCATGAAAATTGAACTACTCATGGGAGCTTTGATGTCATGTATGGTATGTATTTTATAAGTTACTGAAATAAAAAATAATATTCAGATGTCATATACTTCAAGTTAACAATAGCTGTTGTTTGCATCAGATAGTAAAATAAGCTAAATGATACCTATGTGATTTGTGTGATTTTTGGTGTATTTAAATATAATGTATATTTTTCACTAATTTCGTTAAAATTATGAATAATTTGTATTGCTTTTAAAATACTAGTAAATAATTGAAAATAAATATCAGGGAATAAAACCTTTTGAGCAATAATATAAAACAATGTTAATATTACACGTGACAAGATGCTTCAAACAAATTACGGTAGAGGGCTAATGCAGCCATTGCAGCGCAGGTATTATTATTATTATTATTATCAAATTAGTATTATCGGAGTTGAATTTTATTTAGTTTGAAAAAGAAATATATTCAATATTTATATCTTTAAAAGCCACACTTTATTTTTTTTTTTAAGTTCTTTCACCAAGTTATGGGTTTTCGTTATAATAGCTGAAAGTATGGGTAAAAATAAAGGGTCTCTTCCAAAAATAATCTGCTCTTTAGACAGCTGCTTTAAAGTAGTGTGTGAAGTCATTTTCAATAAACCGAACATACGGCCACAAACACCACAACATCATTCTAAACTGTTTTTATTTGCTATTAAATCTCATTTGACACTTTGTCATACTGTTGAAACTGAAGAAGAATACTCTTTTTCGTATTATATGACTTGGATACCGATTTATTAGTAATCTGAATATAACAAATAATTATACATTTGTTTTTTAAAGAAATTTTGCTCTTTTTTATTTAGATACCTTGTTGGTTATTTTTTAAGTTACTAACTAAGCATGTCACTGATATTTATAACGGTAGATCTAACATGGACCGTGAGACATATTTACGTCATGAGAATTTATTGTAAATGTGAAATAATTATTTGTTTATTTTTATTTATTTATTTGAAATAGCTCCTCATTTACACATAACTTTGTCTTACAAGCAGATCTCAAGCAGAAATTTTGTGCGAGTTCTCAAAAATATACTGTTCTACAAATTAATACCAACCACAGCTTAAGTTTATAATGATCGATAAAATATTTATGAAAATTTTTATAATGTAGTTTTGATATTATATGTATCAGAAGCCAAGGACAGGCCAGACAGTTTATTTTCAGAAAGTTTATATTGGAGACACTTGTGAAATCTATTCTCAACTTTTACTGTTTATGAATAGGAAGGGAATGGAGGCGTTGTGGAGGGTATGACCTGCGTTTCCCTGCTTCTCGTGGAACTGATATCGCCAGATGTCATGTATAATGGATTACCGTGGCCTGATGAAGATTTTACAAAGGTTATATAATGTGTTAAATACATTCTATTTCATTTTATATCTGACCATGACTGGCAATACCACTTCCTATGGCCCTCTGCCCCACTACATTTCGCCCCAATATTCTGCTGTACACCATGTGCCTGAAAAGTGTTATTCTACGTAATTTAGGTAGGCAGGTAATTTTTTTTTCATGAATTTGTTTCGTTTTCACTGAGATCAGGTAAAAATCTGCACATATCATCAAAATGTTATTTTTGCTAAAAAATGTAATTACGACACATGTACTTGCATTGTGACAAAATATTGTGATAACACGACTTTTAGTTGACGATCAGAGTTGTTATACTTCCGGCGACCTTTATCAATGCAACGATGTGTCGTCCTGTACTGGGGAATTGTTTGTACGTATATAATATAACTTGCTGCGGTTGCTGAGGTCTTCATGGACTTTGGCTTTAAAGGATCCACTTACAGCCTTTCTACTATCAGACGCACTTCTGAAACTCATTTTATTTCACAATACAATAAATATGACACCACGGAGGCCAATTAGATTATTATTACTGATTAAATTTGATAAAATAATCAAAAACGTTTGTCACCTTTTCGAAAATCTTTCTTACTGACTTTTTGTTTTTCCGTTTTCTTTCACAATATTTCCATTTTTTAAAAGCTTTATCAGCAGCCTGTTAAATTAAATATTCTTTACGTAATAATAATTCGAAATATTTTCTTATGGAAATTTCATATTCGATATTCATCTATATCATTGATGAATTACTAAGTTTGGGTTTTCAAGCGAATTTTTTAGGTTCTTCGTTGGCTCTCTACCCCATAGACATACTAGCATCTCGTGCCCCTATTCTTTACTATGTATATTAATTAACAAATGAAGCTATATAGTGAAAGTTAGAGGTTGCTTTTTGGCCACCAGTGGGTTTCATTGTTTTGTTAAAGATGTGCTTTAGTTAATTTTAATGGATTGGATTCTGCAGGAGGTGTCGATTGAACGCGAGCTGTACATGCGAGCTGCCCTCTGTGGATGTCCGGCTGCCAGAGCAGGGCTGAGACGGTCGGCCGGTTGTAGACCTGCGCTCAGCTTTGCCTCGGCGCTTCTCCGAGCGACTGCTGCTACTCTAATGCATCAGCATGCTGCCAACTCGTGTTTGTATATCAGATCTAAAAAAAAACAATGCATTTAATTTGATAAGAGAAATTTCTGTCATTTTGTCTTTTAATTAAAAATAAAGTAATATTAAATATTCACATCCCATGCATAATTTTTCAGTTAAAACACTATCAGTTTAAGCAGCATCCAAAGATTAATTAAATTTTTTTTTAATCGCTTAAAAACTTTTGGTTGCCGAAATGACATTTGGGGTTCTATTTACAATGCTTATTTTACCTGGTGTCAAAAAATTGATTAGATTCCAGTAAAGTGAAGTCGATCAAAAATCACCACTAAAATGGCCTGCGCAGAGTATACTATCTTTTACATTATCTTTATACTTAAACAAAACAAATAAGAGTTTTTTGTACCTTTTCCTACGTATTGAAAAAAAAAAGGATAACTAACATTTTAACCTACTTTAAAAAAAAGATATCAATTCTTTATATATTTTTATAGGTTTTTTTTTTTTATAGGGGTTTTTTTGTGACTACAGCCTTTTGATTCGAATAACATTAGCTATTTATTAAGAGATGTTCCAATGTAAGATAATAATAATAACATTCTTCATATCTCATAATTATTTTTTATATCTAAGTGTAGTTTTTATAGTCCTATTAAGAATCTTAAATCAGCCTACTTTTCTGTTTTTGTTTTCTATCTTAGTTAAATATAATTCTCTTTTTGTGCAGATCAGCATACAGATACAGAAGACGGCAATTTAAATAAATTGACCATAGAACTTTTGGAATTGATGGGTCTTGGACAACTTTTGCCGCCGCCACTGAACTGCATTCCAGAAATGATACCGCATCTTAAATCTAGTGAGGTAGTATTATTATATCTTTTCAGATTAGGGGTGTTTCTATAGAAAGTAGTCATTGGATGTCATCTTCGGCGGAGTTGAGCGATCAACATCCTAAAATTTATCCCATCCTTAGCAAGACTCCTTAGCTTCATATAATGTACACCTAACCATTCCTTTAGGTAGGTCACCTTTGCTGCTTACCCAAAAAAAAGCTGAAACTTGAACTGATCTTCCCCATCAAAAATATTGATAGTGTCAAAAAAGTTTTCACTTGGCCACCGTTAAGCCCATAATGATATGAATCATTTTGAGACCATTTCGACATGACTAGAAGTTCACTTCAATGCCGGGTGACCTGAAATTAATCCTTAGATTAGAATGATTTTGCTATAATTCTAACCGGCTTGTGAGATCCGTTCCTCTTTAAAGCATCGAGTAACCACTGGGCAAACGCAGTATATGATGAGAGGTTTTGATGGAAAAAGGTCATATTGAGCGTCCGCAGAAATTTACACCTCAAGACTCCAAGCAGCTACTACACTGGTTTTGATTTTAAAAAAAAGATTTGATTAGATATGTATGTTACAAGTAGATTGAACTAATTTTAAGGACTCTCAAACTCAATTTAAAAATGTAGCACTCTAATATTTTTTTTTTGTTGGGTTTACAGATAGTTCAAGTGTTAAGAGATTGTATATGGAATTATACAAGGGATCATGTACCTTCACCTGCGCTGTTTACTTGTGATGCTTCAGGTACAGTTTAAAGTTTTTTAAATCTTTCATTAATGCTGATGATATTTTTAATGTGCATACCATCATTGATTAAATTGTGGTTTTAGATAACTCAACCTCACAATTAGTATATCAGAGATATAGATAATTGACGCTATTTGTAAGTAATCGTGATAAAAATACGTATTACACGATAAATTTATTTATTTTTAGGTTTGCATTGGCGGGAGCCAACGTCATGCCGACCCCCATCAATGTACACGGACACATTAAGAGTGCTTATTCAAAGGAATATATCCACTTTAGGCCATCTCTACCCTCTGATGTTCCTTAGGCTTGGGAGAGAAGAGAACGGCACTAGCGAATTTGCATACTAGTGTTTTGATTGCATTAAGCTAGTGAACATTTTAGCATATTATACTGACTAAGACTTCTTTAAGTTTGAGAATTTGAATAAGAAAAAAAACAGTGTGTGTGTTTATACCAAGCGTTTTAAAAGTAAAACTTTTGTAAAAAGGTTGATTAAAATTGTCATCAACTGTATAATGATTTCAAAATTAAAATTATGGCCAGAGGGTGCCGCCCGTTGAAGTGTGGGTTGCTGTACAGCTCGACTTGTGCAGTGGCGGCTGCTACAATTGGATTTTTTTCCCTAATTACGAAAAAACTAATTCAAAATTTAGTAGAAATCCTTTTAATGTTTAAGAAAGCAGGTGAATGCATGGTGCGAGTTTGGTTGGAGACCGCTGAACCGAAGTACTTGAAAAAAAAAAACAAATTCTTTAATTAATATTTTTGTTTTCAAATATTTTTATTTCATGAGAAAGGTTTAGTTTCAATACAGATCAATCTTCTAAAAGGACAGTAGTGTTTTAAATACACTCTATATATGAAGAAATTCACTGTGATAACCAAAAATAAATGTGACAGCTCGGCCCAAAAACTTTAGCCGAATGACTACATCACTTACATGCGTCCTTCCAAGTTTAACCGAATAAGTTCGTCGCAATTAGAAATTTTGTAAGGTGTAAGGCGAGGTCTCTTTTTAAGTCGATACAAGCAAGTCCAACGATGTTCTAATCTCTGTAACCCTTTCAAAAAGTAGTTAGTGTCTTGGTCTGCAAAATAGGTGTCTACGGATCTAGTTTGATAAAAATCTATGTTCTCCTTTGATCTGAGGAAATAAAAATGTTTCTGGAGGCCAGATCTGGTGAATAAGGTGGGTTAGGTTCAATCAATTCGAACTTGAATTCGTTAATTTGGCTATTGCGACCGCCGAATTGTCAAGGTGTATTACACTTTCTTTTCTAAATGTGGTCGGTTATTTTTTGCAATTTTATTTTCAGCCGGTCAAGTAATCATGTGAATTTCACCCCGATTACGGTTTTACCCTTTTCAAGATAGTCGGTGAACACAATTCCATGATTCTTTACCAGAAAATGGTTGCTATCACCTTCCCGACCGATAAAACCATCTCCACCTTCTTTGGTGCAGGTTCACCCTTCGCAGCCCAGTGTTTTGACTGTTCTTTCGCCTCAGGAGTATATAGTGGACCAGAGTTTCATCAATAGTTATGAATCGTCGCAAAAAAAAAACGGATTAATTTTGGTTTAACTGCTCCAAGAGGGCCCTAGGCGTTTTTGGTCCAAAGTGAGCAAACGTGGCACTCAACGCACGAATAGTTTATGCATGCCCAGATCTTCAGTACAAGCACATTCTTTCGATTTTCTCGCAGTCTCTGCTATCTCTCTAATTTTGATTCAACGGTCGTCTAGTACCAATTTGTAAACTTTTTGATGTTATCGGCAATAATCACAGTTTTTGGCCATATTTGAACGCTTATCATCTGCCAAAACTTGACTTCGACTAACACAAACAAAAAGAGACGATTTATGTTGGGTTGAGACGTTTTTTTTTTTTTTTATTATATGTTAATATACATAATATATGGAATTTCTATTTAATATACCTGTCGGGGGTGAGGTTATAATAACTTCTAATTTATATAGTAACTGATTAGTGTAAAATAATAGTTTTATCATCATTTACAATACAATATTACTCTTACTTGACAAAGTGTATTATTTGTTTCCTATAAAACCATTTAGATATATTCTATACCAAAATGAAATGAGATTCCAACTTAACTAACCTAAATTAACTTAACCATTAATAATAATTGAAAAGGACTTGTAAATAAAATTACTACCTAGTTTATTATCATGGTTTATTATTATTATACTTACATTAAATTATGTCAGCTTTAATATTATTTACTTTTAAATAAGTATCTATTGCTATCTTATTGTTAGACTAACACACACTCATCCAATAACATTTCTCTTATTAAAACTCTGACATTCTCTAAAAAAATATTTACTATTTTTTATAGGTAATATAGGAACAAGAAGTTTTAATATTATTAAGTGTGTTAAACAATCTTTGTTTATAATTATGATTGCAATTGATTTTTCAGAAACAGACAGTTTAGTATGCCAACTTTTTATTGCTTCGTGGGGTATCTATGCCTAAATCCCGCTTCTGATATTTCTTTCTGTAAATTATTAGTATGTGGTTATTTTATGTTCAGTAGTGAATATATGGTTCTGTGCACTCCCTGAGCGCTGCATCATTTACTTAAGTCATAAGTCATCCCCTTACGATTTTGCCATCGGGTTAAGTTTGCTTTTTTGGGAGTGATTAATTTGTATCACTTCAGGATTTAAAAGGCGATTGCCTAGAAGCTGGTATCTTTTATACAAATTAGAAACCCACATTCACTGTGAGGATGTGTAAAGGGATTTTTGGAGTTTAGCGCAGAATGTGCACTTATCGTTGATTGATGGTTCGATCAAGTGGAGGTGTTTTTATTGTTAGTCCTTGAAATCCTGCTAATTCAATAAAAGTAAATACAATATATTTTTTTTACATTAAATGCACCATTATTAGAGAAGCAACTCACTAGGATTCAAAAGTAAATATTTCATTGTTTAATAAGAAGTTCAATTTCTTATTGAACTTCTTATTGAATTTCTTACTGAACTTTTAGGATATTTATACAAATAAATATCCTAAAATACACTGTTATTTTAGGATATTTATTTGTATAAATTATATTTATACACAAGGATAAAAATAAATCTAAAGTGTTTTTCTACTGGTTCTACAGTAAACCTTTTTGATTTAAACTACTTTTTTAATAAATTAATTAATTCGCATTATTGAGTCAAACGAGTTCTCATTGCTTGCAATGCTCGGCTAATTAAAAAATTTAAATGAAACAGATTTACCATAGACATCAGGAACTATGTTTTGATTGTTTTATATTAGTTTTTAATACAATAAATTAATGAGGTTTCAAAAGATACTTAGTTTATAATATTAAAAGATATAATACTTTTAATATTATATTGCTTTCATTGGGTAGTTTCATATAGGGGAATTGGTTGAAACTGCTATTGGATTAAACGGTATACGCACACATTTGTGCTTAATCTGGTTCATCTGAGTAGTAGTGGAGGTGGTCCAGATCCAGAATTTATTTAGTCCATTTATTTAGCACTCATTTTTTGCTAAGAACTGTTCTAATCTTACTTTCTCAAATTACGATTCATTTTCACTTTTTAAAATGTTTGGGTGCACAACACATTTGTTATTAGTAATATCAAATGGTTTTGGTGATGATAACACCGTTGCCAGAGTGACCGTGAATCTCCTGAAAAAAGGAAATATACAGATTATTCTGAGATCAATAAATTTAAAGTAGTCGGAACTGCAACATCGCCTTCCTATACAAGCTATATAATAATGTCTTTGAAACAGGTCATTCTGAAAACATACAAGCTTTTCGGAAATGTCAATGCTAAATTAACAATGATTCTAGATTCGATATTAGAAGTTGATGTTGAAGTAGTGAAGTAGTAATCTTAGTTTCGGAACTAAAGTGTATTAAAAAATATATATTAACTTTTACAATATTCTTTAGTTTTCTGTCCATGTTTTCTGTCCATTATGAGATAATCAAATCGATCTAAATTTATTTAAAACCCAATAAAGTTACTAGGGCCAAATGCCTGAAAAAACATGTTAATTTATTTTGATGACAATGACAACGTTATAGGTTATAAAATAAAGCCAATAAAAAAAATATTTGGTCAGTTTTAAAAAAAAAAGATGGGTCATTAAGATGAATTTTAAAGATTATTTTTTTCGGGCATCCTTAGAAATCACAGTTTTATGATTTAGACACATTCTACGGAGTTTATTTATAATCACTACTGACTTTTCAGGAGGTTTATTACCTACCTTATATTATTGAAATTTTTGGTTGAAAAAATTGTGGGCAGCCCATCATATATTTTAATTAATAAGTAAACCATATAATTGTTGCTCGAAGTGCCGATAGATGTGAAAACCAGACTATTCCTTACGATTTTTTGGGCCGTGGATACTGCAACTGGGAACCACATTGTTACAATATTAACATGTAAATTGTTAGGATTATTTACCTGTAATCTGTGAAGTACAAGTTCTATCCTGTCGCCGGCGGATGCTATCAAAGGTACCGTGAGGCAACAGTCGAAATCCACCGTCCGTGTGCCGTTTACCTACAACCGTATAAAATTTCAGTAAAATGTCATCCTGAGGTGTTTTATTACCAAAGTTGGGATGATATAGTAGGAGTTCTGGGTTGCGAATTCATATCATAGATCGAAAAAATTATCCCTTAATAATTTTTTATGAATTTTGGCACTTAATTTCCTATACTTAAATGCAGAACTTAATGGGTTTTAGCTGTAAGGGCCCGAATATTACGTTCAGTATGTTTTTTCTGGATACAAAGAAAAACAGCAACCACACAGCGACCTATTTTGACACATAAGTCGCTGGTTTGAATTCACTCAATATAATCTACCCTTTTTAACACAACACTTCTTCTTCGCATTTAAAAAGCTAAGTTAAGTAAGGCACAAAATAATTTTATGTCAATAATTGTGTAGGTCCTAGTAATTATTATATAAAATAAAACTGTGTTTATAAAAGGTTACTACTTACTACACAGTTAAGATGTTATTGAATATCTAGCTGAATTCTCATTAAAAACTAAGCCATTTAAAATGAGATTGTATTTGAGGAACTTTCAAAGGGTCTTAACTTTTGATTTGAATCAAAGGTGATAAAAGTTCAAATTTATTGAGCTTTGTTAGATAATTTGGTTATTTTGCGATAGGTAGTAAGATTCACATATTATATTAATACAGCTGACTATCATGTATTTTACTGATTTAGTTGTAATTTTATAGCAGTATATTTAGTGCCGATCAATAGCGCTATATTTTTATACTACACTAGCAATAGGTTAATCGACCGAAAAGATCTATTGAACTACCTTATAAAATCATCATGCCAAATCGGCCATGCCGATGGAGCAGGTATAGTGGCACCTTAACGTACCTGGAGTATGCGATCGTATGGTCTTAGCATACCCACAATGTCGGCCGGGCCACCTTTTCTGATACGGTTTATATAGACACCTCTTTCATATAATCCATCAGATACTGAGAAACCATAATCATCATATATTGCATCCTTGTATAGTGTTACATGGTGGGTGTTCCCTCTGTTTGGTAACCTTTCCATATTGTATAGACCTGGAATTGGTATAAACACATTTTCTTTCAATTTTTTATTAATTGTGAGACTCATTATCTATCTATCCTAGGCCTAGAAGTTCTAAACGGTTGGTCATAAAGAGTAAAAATATAAATAAAGTTCACATTTAAAAAAATATTATTTTATTTATATTGTATACTATGTGCTATATTGTATACTATGTATTATTGTTATACTATGTGTTATGTGGTATACTATGTATTGTATACTATATCTTTGGGAAGGGCTTTCTTTCAAAAATCAGTTTATATTTATATTTTGAATTTTCTCCCTTAAGCTTGCTATCCACCCGAAAGACTTTATTTGATTTTTATTTATTAAAGTACATTAAGATGTTTTTCTCTTAAGTAAATTTAAAACTCGTTTCTCATACATTTGTTCGTGGGTCAATCCAAAAGACATCCTGGAAATATATTTCTGCTATTTGTGATCTCGGAATCACCTGATCAGTAGAATCATGAAATTCTTCATCCTAGTTATCTTCCGAAGAACTTGCAAATTCTTTATACCAAACAACCATACCCTGTACTGTACCCCCTCCTCCCCTTTACCTCTTCGGCTGTAATCCGAGTTCGACAAACAAAACTATGTCTGTCAATACTTTTTGACAGACAATAACTTTTATTTTATCCCTCATGTAGAGATAGCAAGCTTCAGGAGGAGCACATGACTGGTTTATATGGATTAGTGAGAAAAACAGCAAGTTTATTTTTTTATTTAAACAATGTCTAACATAACATTTTTGTTTTTTATATCAAATATGAAAAATGCATTCATGATATTCAAAAAGAGTGGACCACTATAAAATGACCTTTTCTTAATTGGCCTGGTTATCTTTCATCACTGAGAATATTTTAAAGCTTTTTTTCATCATTATCGAATATCGACTATAGGTTTCTACTTTTGTTACCCTCGCACAGAAAGCTAGAGTCTAGTAGTAATCTTTGCTTTTAATTGAGTTGAAAACCAAGACCACAAGCTTGTTTTTGTAATGAATAGCCACCATACCACACTGAACTATACTGATAATACGACATGCTATATTACGGATAAGTATTACCACGAGGTAATATAATGGTACGTCCTGAAATATTAATATTTATAATTATTTTAAATACCTGGTAATTCAGCTTCATAACCATGTGGAGGCATAACTTGAAAACTGTTGTGTACCTGATAAGGTACCGTAGGCAATGGGTTTATCTGTCTTAGGAAATTAGGCGATGAAGTCAGAGCATTGTTATATGTATCGTTTCCTCTGAAGGAACTGTTTGAATCATTATCCCAGTTCGATCTGAATGGAGATTGCGAATTTAAATTTATCGGACTGATATTATACGGAATCATAGGAACGTAATCAGATTTGGAACCAGAACCAATGCTTCGCGGTTGATTTTGAGGTATACACAGACGATTCTCGTTGCCATTTTCGCAGTCGTATTTTTCAATTTTATCATAGTCTTGAACATTGTTCGCTTGAAATGTCACTTGATTGGCATTTTGTTTGTCCATTTTTTCATAATTTCCATTGATTGCCTCCGCTTTTTTATATCCACAGGCAATCAATTTGTTTTCATCTGTCGGGAGGTAAGGACAGAGGCCGTTGTGAGACTCCTGATTATTGGATGATCTTAACTTATTCGGCACGGCATACTCCACGGTCTCATCGTGTTCTAGAATATAGAAGTTTATTGTTAGCGTAAATAAAGATAAAATGGTAAATTATAAAATAACAATTTTGCAGATAAACGTACAGCCGCCACTGGTAATTAAACACTAACTTCTCAGTTTTTCTCCGGGTGCACATGCAACACCGTGCTATTGTTAGTCAAACCAACGCTAGAATATTGCGCATCAGTATGGGATCCATTTACGCAGTGATTCAAGACCGATATAAAAGAAATCCAAAGAAAGGTAAACAAATAATGTCTTCTGACATTTTGTCGATTTGATAGTCCAACAAAATGAATGTCTCAGTCACTCAGTGTGAGAAGAATAATAATTTTCGTTCTTTTCTTCATAGAATAGTGCGAGATTGAAATACCAGTAGGTAGGTCCATTTTTACTCCCTAGTTAGCTCTTCAATATTGAAATATTATTATTCTAATTACTAAATTCTGAAATTACTGAGTTTATAGTACCTATCACATTAACATCATAAAAAGCTGTTGACTTTGTCTCATTGAGAGACGTTGCCGTAATTATGTGAATAGGATTTGTTTATTTATTTATTTAATAAATTCTAGGTAAACATACAGCGTAGCTTAGTTTATAAAGATGAGATGTCGGTTCACCTAAAACTGATTAATAAAAAAAGAAAATTGTGAGAATCGTACATAAAATAAAATAAAATAGTTTCGTTTTTGAATATTTACTTATTTACTATTTCATATTCCTATCTAGCACACAGAAAATTAAGTAACATTCAGGTTTGTTTAATAGTAGATTATAAAATAATATTTGAGTAATTATTACCAAAATTGCGACTTATCCGTATAGGTGTGTGTTGGCTGTCCCAAGATTCAACGGCGCTGTCGTTTGATAATCCCGGACTTGATTGTGAATGAGTACTGTTTGAATCTCTGCTGTTTATATCATTATTTCTTGTTTGCAATATTACATTGTTAGCTCCTAAAATTAAAAAAACTTTTTATCAACCATTAAATTCACAAATACCTGCTAGTAAGGTTGCTTAGCGTGAAAATGTGGACACACCAGACCAAAGCACCATTTTTTTTTCAGGTACTAGTTAAGTATTTTGCTTTCAATTTTTGATAGAAACCAACTCCTCCGGTGGCCAAATTGGATTTTATAGCGGTTATAAAAAATGAGTGCTTTGGTCCGGTGTGTCCACATAAACGCGAAATTTGACGTTAAGCTACCCCGCTATACTGTATAGGTCCGTATTTAAATTTAAAATAATAAGCAAAATTATTGAATTTTAGAATAATGTTACTCAATGTGGATTTCTTTTTAAATTCATACCCTTTTAAATTTAAATTAGTAAATTTAATATTTAAATTTAATACATTTTTTTATTTAAATTAGTATTTTGTATGTATTATTAAATTAAACTGCAAGTTTTAATAGATTTTTAAACAAACAAAGCCACTACTTACTTAGTTACCTAATAGCATTTTTTATTCAACCATTTTTTGACTTTAAATACTCATTGCATATTTATTTTAATTAATTAATATTTGAAAATGATGTGTAGAAGTATAGTTGTCAGCTGCGTAATGATCAAAAGCTGTATTTTTAACAATATAAATAAACAATATATTTATAAATATAAAAAAAACACAAACCTGTTACTTTTCTTGATATTTTCAACTGCACTCTCTGATTATTATTCTGAAGCAATTTAATTGCATCTGATAGAGGCTTATTTAGTACGGACTCACCATTAATAGACATAATTTCATCGCCCAATCGTAAAATTCCCGAGTTCTCGGCCAAGCCACCTAAAAATTATGTAATTACACAAACTTTTTTGACTTATTATTGATAATTACTTTAGTCTTTAATTGCACCGATGTATATAATGCAAATTAATCAGTAGCAAAATGATAATGATTTTTCAGTTTATTTAAATTTTGTAGTACCCAAGCCTTGGTTGTATCTGGTTAATTGAGTAGCAAAAACAAAATTAGTACAACTAAAACGAAGTTTAATACGTTGACTGCTCTCCCAATTGGTCAGATTAAGAGGGCAGTAATCAATATTTATCTATTCACAAAAAGCGCTGGGTCTGGACTCCTGCTCACAATTCTTTGTCCTTCCTCCTCCCCACAACCACCAATATCTACATAATCACAAGTATAAAGAATTAGAACAAAATTTACGAAACTATTTTGTTATATTTATCTATTTAGAATGCAACAAAGTAGGTTTCCTACGAATTAGTTTTTTTTTATACAAAGCTATTTGCTTACAAAGTACAAAGGTGCCACAAAGTACAAAAAAATAACCTTTCATAGGCTCCTTAAACATTACTCCAAAGTTTATAAAAAAACCATTTCCTGGCAAACATATATTTTGAAAGCTCTTTTATAATATGAATTAATTTTATACCAAATTTGACTGGTCATTAACAAGTCATTAACTGGAACATTAATTTTGCCTCATGTATTAAACCCAACGTATCACCGGAGCTAGCTCCTAAATATTGTAATATCTCTGCATGGGTTTCAATCTGAGTGTGAGTTGGGTTTGATTAATATTTGTGTTTTATTTTGCAAAAAATAATAGTTAATACATTGTACCTTTTACGAGACCGCTCAACACGATTGGTTGTGTAGAATCCTCACTGCCTGCTATAGTCAAACCTAAGGGTCCATCATTCAACTTCACCAGCTCCAGATCAAATATTGCTTCTCCATGTTCACTTTTCGAATCATTCTCTTCCTGTAGGAATGGCAGATTGCCATTGTTGCTGTCTAGATTTGTACTATTGTCATTACCGCCATCAGACGATTTAACTGAAGTAGATTTTGGCGTGGTTAACGTTGCTACGTTTAGTTGAGGTTTAACAGGAATTCTCGGTATTCTTGCCTGTATATCGGACCATTCTGATATACCGTCGGATTTTTTTATAGTTAAAGTGATGATGTCATCAGGAGAATTTTGCAAAATGTTGAACGCAGCATCCTGTAGTTAAAATACAAGTAGTTTGAGTGTTTGTGTGTGGTAGTGTTTGGGTGTTAGTAGTTTCTTTTAAATGGCTTTTGTTAATTTAAGCCAGGCTCTGCAATATTGATGGCACCTTCGGCACCTGGAAACTCTTAATGTGCCTAAAATTACATATATTGTAATTTGCATTTGGTGAATAATTTAAAACTAATCTAGGCCACTATAACTAGTCAGTTATATACTGATTTACCTTTGGTAACCATGGAAAATAATAAAATGATAGTCTATTCAAAAAAATACCATACCAGCGATAGATTGTGGAGTGGTTTTGAGTCGATGGCGAGGAGTTCATCTCCGACTGCGAGTGTGCCACTGCGGTGAGCGATCGAGCCCACTTTTATGTCAGATATCGTCATTGGATCTCCTGAACTTGATCCTTGTTGTTTGCAACCTGGTAATCATAAATCGTTCAATAAATTTAGATTTTTGCAAGAGTTAAAAAAATTAATAGAAGGAATAAATCATGGCTTTACCATTTATTTATGTACATTTATGACTAATTTTTAACCTATCCTCCTCATTCCGCCCTGAACTAAAGTAAAAATATTCTGAAATATGTATTAAACTTATATTAAAGTTATTATTCTCTCATTTTTATTACTATAAAATAATAATAATAATAATAAAAAAACCGTAATGTCTTCGGGGAAAAACCTACGTGATTAATAAATATGAGATTGAGGCCAACCTGCTGATGTTGGTGAGTTGGCCAGCGCCCATACAAAAGTGCCCATTCCTCTATAATTGTGTTTTTATTTTCCAATTTGAGTGAAACAGCAGTTCCCAATATTTTATCTGTCTTCAAAGCGAAGTTAATTTAGTTTGACAACAAATTGTCATAGGTGTATGTGTTATGAAAATAACTGCTTTTAAAAGAGGAGCTTGCTCGTAAAATGTAGTAATTAACGTTTGAGTTACCGCTAATATTTTTCTTACCAGTAATAGTTATACCCAATCCAGCTGTGTTCTTCACTAGTTTTACATTAAAAATTCCGCTGGAAGCCTCAACCGAATCAGCCAGACTGAATTCAATGTTCAAACTTAAATATCTCATCGTCGATGACTCGTTCCGCCTTTGAAGAATGTCATTGGCCATGGCGAGGGTGATGTGTTCGTAATTGTTAATTGATATAATACGGTCTCTCGGTTGGAGGCATCCACATCTATCATAAACAGAGAAAAGAAAGAAGTAATTAATAAATATTATTATTAATAATTATTTATTTATTGATTTTTAAATTACACAAACATATTTCAAAACTCTACCTAACTAGGCAGCGGCCGTACTAAGGTAGGCTTTATATGTTTATTTATTTATTTAATCAAGGAAATACAACGGATACAAGAGATGAGAAGAAAACTGTTGTTGTTAACTGTTGAAACTGATGTTATAGATTATTAAATGTTTCAGGTCGAAGAACGAACAATTATATTATTTTTGATTTAAAACTCACCATATTATACAAAATTTGAATGTATGGTATAATAATATAATATAATATAGCAATAATACATACACTCATAAATAGATATTATTATAGATTAGTTATGACATTGTTGTAAACATATAAATCAAAATATAAATTAATATTAAATATGAAATAAAATACTTAATATTAAAATCAGAGTATTTCTGATATTTATACATATTTACGGTGTACACGTGGTATATTCCCAAAAAAAGAAGTTTATTGCGATATGTTATTAACTTTATTATGATACCCCATAATAAAGTTAATTGATAAATAATAAAATTAAAATTGACTTCATTACAGGAGCGACATGATCGTGGTGATCTCATTGAGACTTACGAAGTGATCTCATTGAGACTTACGAAGATTGTGCAAACATTAAGGACATATTCATGTTTAAACATGAATATGTCCTTAATGTCATGTATGTGTTTTGGTTAACCAAAACACGCAACTTCGCGGTCATTCAATGAAGTTATCTCTTTGTTCCACTAATCCTAGGAAGAACTCTATCTCCAATAGAGTTGTGGATAATTGGAATCGGCTTACCACAGGAAGTGGTGGAAGCTATAAGTGTAAACCAGTTCAAGAACCGCCTTGATAAATTTCTTGAATCTAGGCAAATCGCTAGTAACGTGATATGAGCATATCAGCTAAATAGCTGCTTGCTATTTGCTTGATGTAAACATCTAAACAAAGATTCTCAGAAGATCTTTAATTTTGTTATAAATTCACTGCGCTAAGAAAGCAAAGTGTCTCTGAGCAAATCTTGTATTTTCTTTCGGTATAATATATAGCGATGTAATTATTGACGTAATTATGATCTTATTCTGAGCATGCATTAGGTATTAGTATCAATAGAATTGCCGGTAGGCTTAATTTTATTTTTCGATATGCGAGAGCGATAGAAATAAGGCCCTATTTTAGAAAATGTTATGCAGTAAACGTTACTACACTATATTTATTATTACAAATAGAAAATTTACATTAGACCTTGGCCCAAGTCCTCTTGATAGTTCTAAAAATAATAAATACTTAAATTATCAACAGATAACTGGGTGTGTGATTATCTTCATAAATCTGATTATCAAGAGAATAGTGGTTTTAAATTTATAATAGGCTCCAAGTTAACTAACTTTAGTAAAATAAAGGTCATATAAGAATTAAATCAATTTATGGAGGAACCAAATACCTATAAGCGGGTGATTGGGGTGAAATATGCGATATGACCAAGTTGTCTCTTTCTTCACACGCAGCTATGCCACTATCCTGATTTGGAGGTATTTCCAGTTGAATGGTTAATGATTCCGATCGGCACACTCCAACGCCCATCATGTAGTTGGTCGGTAGCGGTTCTAAAAGAAAATATATAATCTGGTTGACAGCCACCTCAACGAAATTCATCAAATAAATATATAATACTAGCTGACCCGGCCACGCGTTGCTGTGGCTAAAGTTTTTGTTATATTACATTATAGTAAACAATCTAAGAGGAACAATAAGAGAACATCAGTCACGGAGTCCACTATGCTTTTTCACACAGATGGTATTTGTAAAAAAATATGGTGATCTCCTTATTTGACTTTCTACTACTATAACCCTTTAGTACAATGAAATTATTTACGAACAAAGACGAAAATGTTGATGTTGGTATACAAATTCACTGGATTGAGATTTGAAGGGGAAGTACGTTGAACACAATTAATTAAAATGTTCTTACACTTGATACTAAGCAGAAATCAATAGGTAAAAAATAAAAATTTATCAGATTTATTATTTCCATTTAATTTTATAACAAATATAAGTATATTACAGTATAATACAGTAAATAACATGTGACGCTTAAACTCATGAATGAGGTAGGCAAGGCAGACAGTCTTAAACTTTTAAACATTAATATCTTTTTTTTTGAATTATAAATACTTTCAATTTCAATTTAATTTAACACCAATCGGTGCACAATGTTTTTGGTTAACCTGTCTTTAGCTAACACAAATAGATTCGACGGTTTCCCAACACGTGAACACGCAACATATAGTTGCCCATGAGAAAAACATGGATTTTCCAAATCTAAACCACAAATGGACATTGTTTGACCTTGAGATTTATTTATAGACATGGCGAAAGCTAAACGAATTGGAAACTGTAGCCTTTTGAAGGGTATGGTAGAATCTGATGGTATCATCGGAATACGTGGCAGCAGGACCACTTTTCCTTTAAACTTCCCAGCCAAAATGGTTGCTTCAAGAATGTTTCCGGTGATCTTTTTGATGACCAAACGCGTACCGTTACATAATTGAGGTGGATTCAAATTACGGAGGAGAATAATAGGGGAACCAATCTTTAATCGAAGATTATGTGGTGGCATTCCAGGGATATCTAATGAATTTAAAAATTCAATCGGAAAATTTACACTTTCATTTTCATCAACAACAGTATCGATTGATTTAAAAGACATCAGATCGCCTGGTAACAACTGTTGTATCTGGAAGTTAATTTCGTCAACATCAACGTTTTTGGCTGCCAAAATCGCCCGTTGACTAAGCCATTCATGATTCAAATAATTATTCTGTATATCCGGGAAAATACTCTGAATCAATTCAGTTTTATCCTGAACAACAGTGCAAAAATTGTCTGGTAGTTTAATGCATTGCGTATTTGGTTGCAGTTTTATTTTACCGTTCCCAATATCTAGTAGTTGTTCGGAAAATATTAGTGCTGATGGATCATTTTGCAATTGTACTCGCATATTTATGGTCAATCGAAGTGTTTCAACACTTCGCCATAAGAATGATTGTTTCAAACATGCATTAATCTCATCCGCGAAAGTAGAGCGAGGTATAACCGGTAAGGTCTGCCGGAAATCACCAGACAAAAGTAAGATAGCACCACCGAAAAGTTTATTATTGCTGTTTAAATCTTGCATAGTTCTGTTTAATGCTTCAAGTGAATATTTGTGTGCCATTGTGCACTCATCCCAAATTATTATAGAACTCTTCCGCAACACTGCAGCTATTCCACTATTCTTTTTGATGTTACACATTGCATCTGGTTTATTATGAACGTCCAATGGCAGCTTGAATGTTGAATGTGCTGTTCGCCCACCATCCAGTAAAGTAGCCGCAATGCCTGACGATGCTAATGCTAATGCGATTTTTTGTTGCGACCGTATTTTGGCAAGAATCAACGATATTAAAAATGTCTTACCGGTTCCACCGGGTGCATCCAAGAAAAAAAAACCGCCTTGTTCAGCAGCAACAGCCAGCATAATCCGATCATAAATATTTTTTTGTTCTGCTGTCAGTAATGGTTCACTGTTCATGATAATTGTTGCTAAACTTCCATGGTCATATTGATTTTCTCGTTGTAAATCGGTATTGACTAAGTCGGTGGCTGGACGATTAGGTGATGGCATACCATAATGATTAAGTGGTAAATTTGAAATAAGAACACATAAATCCTCGATCAAGACCAATGCTTCATTGTACATCTCTGGTGTATAATCTATGTTTTGGCATTGATTTGTTTGTCTAATTCGGTGCAAGATGTCTTCTGTCATACAATTTTTATATTTTTCCCACAAAGTTTGTGCTTGCGAGGGATAACATGTCGCCAAAATAATTGCAAAATAACTGACGAATGTTATTCGGTGTTGATGTCAACGCAGCATCAGCAAGAGTTAAGTTCCATTGGTTATCGTCTTCTAGCAATTGCAGTTCACGACATGCATCCTGGTATGTATTGAATACTCGACCATTAGCTGTTCGTAAAAATTCAAAAGACGTTGGTCCGGGAACATTCACCAATAACAAACGTAAATAGAAGCACTCACGTTGCTTTGGATGTACCGTGTAAAGTCTCCCCAATGTCTTAGCTTTGAATATGCCTGTAATGGAAGGATGTGGTTTTCCTTGTTTCCGTGGCTCCCATTTTTTACTGGATTTGTTCCATGTGAAATAACGTGGAACATCACCATACACCAATGTCTTCGCGAATTGGCCAAAAACATCAGGTTTTTGACACAATGTAAAAAATTCAGTTAGAGTCGTTTTCGGAGCTTCGAACGCTCTTTGGAGAACATTTTCTTCAGTGAAGTATACACGTTGACCGTTTTCAAGATGTATTGCCAGATGTTGGACAGCAGGATCTCTTTCGTGGATGGGAAAGCTGAGAATATGCCAAATAGCTTCATTGCTGCTAATGTATCTGCCCATTTGGTATCGTGCTATTTCGTCATTTTTATTTATGTTTTTTACTTCAAATATGGCCAAATCACTGCCTTTGTTTACATATTTACAAATATACTTAATTGATTTAACAGAACTGCAAAGCTCAACATTGATATGAGCTTTGTAAGTTTTTGAAAGTAGTGGTGAGTATGGTACCACCCACTGATTATCAAACTCAACTTGATTTGGAAAGTTCGGCAGTCGCATTGTAAATGTGTGGCCACCATTCTCAGTACTTCTGCGGCGATACATTGGATAACCATCAATATCCGTGATCGTGTCATTCGTATGCGGCTTTGGGAAGTTTTTTTTACATTTTCCATTTTCCATGCACGGTGACGTCATGTTGAAAACACCGCATGGCCCATGGATCATGTGTTTGGTGACAATATCAAATAATTCTTGATCAATTAATGGGTCTGGAATTTCGGCTGAAATTATTTGATCGATTTCTTCAGGACGGATTCTATCTTTAAGCCAAACCAAAATGTGGGCATGAGGCAAACCTCGCTTTTGCCACTCTATCGTATACAGCCAACAACGTGTGATACCAAAAATTGTATATTTAACAATAAAATCAATTAAGGATTTCAATTTTTGTTTAAACACACGTGCAGTTAAATCATGACGATGAATGGCTTGTTGTCCTGGCAATAGTAAAGTTTGTATCTCTTCCCAATTCGGATTACATGTGAATGTAATAAATAAATCCGGTCGGCCGTAATGACGTACGTAAGTCATCGCATCTTGTATGTATTCCTGCATGTTCCGTGGACTGCCGATGTAGCTTGAAGGTAAAATGAAAGCATTACCGATGTCATTGGGATTTAAATTTCCATCGATGTTTCCAGCAACAGCATCTCGTAAGTGAATATATTATTCCGATCGTAGTTTTGACGTTTGCGTTTTGACGTTTGCCGCTCGCGTTGTTGAGGTTAGATTTTTTCGGTGGCATTTGACTGAAAATAATAATTTTCTTGTTCTTATGATATTCTCTTGAAGACGTTCGTTACACTGTTCTTGAGATTCTTGTGCATGACCTGCTGTCCTGATTCTTTGAGCTGGATTTCTTGATTCAATTTGTTCTGCCAACTGATGGGCTCTTTTAATACGTTTGCGTCGAATAACTGTCACTGTCAAATAATAACAGACATTAGCGCCATCAACCCAGTCGAAAGGTATCGACATCTGTCAGTTTTATGACTGCCAAATAATAACAGACAAATAATTAGCGATAAATTAAAATTGCGACTATAATTTGAGATTTAAACTATCCTATCTCTCAAGTGCACATCGAACTGCACATGGTGTTCAAATTTTATTATAATCGGTTAAGTGGTTTAGGAGTCCATTGAGGACAAACATTGTGACACGAGATTTATATATATTAAGATTACAGCTTCATTGTTCCAATTTGTTAAACATCTGAATTGATTTGGAGCATACAGGTCTGCATATAATATAAGATACAGTAAATATTTTTTTTTATTAAGAAATTCAAGAGTTCTACAATCAGTTAATATATGGATAGCCGGTGGCTTGAATCGGTAAGAGTGGATTGCTTCACTATGACGCTTAACGCTCGAGTCGTATAAATTATTTAAGAGAAGGACGAATCGTCAGTCTGTTGCAATTCTTTCTCGTTGATAAAAAAAAACTCCATTAACTTGGAAAATAATATCTTTATTTTGCAACTGCTAGAATGATAGGTACAGTCTGCAAAAAAACCTCTCACCCTGAGGGTCAAGGGGACTGTCACTTCGTGGTATTTTCGTGGTTCGCGCAAGTCAAGTTTTATGGCAGGGCCACTTCGTGCTGGTGAGCGATTTTGAATTGATTTATGCGTGGTTGTTATGCACTTGATATATAGCTGCTATCTTCTGCACAGATTTGATAGCTAGTCTTCTTGGATTCCAGTTGCTGGTAATATTTTTGCTTTGCACGCCTTCGTTTTGAATTATTATACCCAAGGACACCTATGACCACAATACAGATTGCTACAGTCCTCTATCCTACTACATTACACCCCAAAATTCTACTGTGTTTCATGATCGGCCTGACTTCGGTCGGTGATTTTCGTGGCAGCTTACACTCTTACCACTAATATGTTTAAGAGTATTAAAACATATCCTCAGTGAACTTATAAGTTCCAAACCCAGTGTAGCTTAGTTACCTGATTCATCATAACATTTTGGAATGGAACTCTGTCGGAAATTTCTTTGTTTATGAGAGCGTCTTGAATTGAGGGTAGACATTCCCGATATTGGAGGAGTACCCGGCAGCAATCCTGTAAGAAATTAAAACCATATTATGTGAATACGTAAATCAATTTATTGGTGTTTTTCGATAAACTACAAAATAATACAAAAATACTTCTTTCAATAAACTTTTCTAAATATTTTTTTTCCTAGACGTTACTTAACTAAACTAAAATGAGACCATCCATGAGAAATCCCCATTTTATGAAAAAAAAATATATTAAAAATCGCTCAATTCACTCTGGAGTTATGAGTGAATACTCATATTGAATTAAAAACTACTTTTTTTTGAAGTTGGTTAAAGAAGACAATATTTTTGTGTATCGCTGATGTCATAATGATGATTGATTCAAAAAAAAAATCACCAAATGTGGTGTGATGAGTCCAGATCTAGAATATCAGCAAGGTACAGGTTTGAATCCTACCAAGGCTTTTTTTCTGATGTGCTTCCATACTAGGCCATTCCATTCATTATGTTGTTTAATTCAAACAAACTTGCTCTGGTGTTTATTTAAGCGAGATCTCTTTTATTATTTGACAGCTGTTGGAGGCAATGAGATTTGAGGGGGTTTTTTTTTTTGGAACATTTACGGTGTAGTAAACTGCTTAATAAGCTGTAAGGTATTCTATGTACTTACCTTTGTTTCCTGGAAAACGACTATTTTTCAGAAGCAAATGTACTGGGGCTATATGCAGCTGGGTAAATCCTTTACTCGGACACGTGTCCAGGAAACACATTATTTCTTCAGGAGTGTAAGCTGCATTTTCAATGATTAGATCATCGACTGCTATTAACTGATCTCCAGGATGCAATGCACCGCATCTAAAATAATTTTAAAGGGAATATGGAATTTAAATTTTAAAATACCTAATTGTTTATGATAAGTGCCGTCAACATTAAAATTAGTGACCAGTACCAAAAATATTATATATTTTACTAATAGTTAAATAATATTTAGTTCACACTTTGAATGTAACAATTTAATAAAACGTAAATTTATGACAATATTTAACACACTCAGTGCTATTTCACATTCTCTACCTGATGCCAATTCATACGTTATTTTAAGGTACTGAGATCTATTTTGTGAATATTTTTGAGCACTAATAATACTGAGGGAATAAATAGTTTCTAGAGCGAAAGTGGCGGTCCAATGGAAGGGGTGAATGGCGTGAATGCATATTTATGTCCATGATGCATTGAAGACTTTATGATTTATGAGAAAAAATCAATCAGGACCTTCAATTTATAATAAATGTACAAACCTGTCACCAATACTGGCCGGTACAATCCTGTCAATGTACATATTGCCATAACATCTTGAATTTTGATGAGTTTCGTTAGCCGGGCTATAGCACTCATCGGTGTAACTTTTGCTGGTCAATATTATGCCAAGATTTTCGTTTGACGGTCTCTCTATTTCAATGAGGAGTGGACCAGAGGCGAATTTGACAGATTCCATGATGGATATGTCATACTCAATGGTCAATGTAGTAGTTCTAGGACTATTCTGGAGTATCTGATGAGCTTCTGCTAGTGTCTTGTTGACGAGGGAAATCTGTAAACACGTTAAATTGTATTACAATAATTTGTAAAATATAAATTGTAAAAATATCTATTTTTCTTAGAACCTACCTATGTTGCCAAAGAATTTAAAAAATCTAAAAATAGTATTAGTTTTGTGCTAATAAACCGAAATATAAATGTCTATAAAAATGATTGACCGAGGTCAGGCCCATCATGAATGGGTATTGCGGAGAAATAGTATAGGGATAAAGTAACAGTTTGTGATCCCTAACATAATAACAGAAGAGATGTAAAATTAACAATTTGAATTTGTAGGGAACAGGGATTGGAGAAGTGCCAGAGGATTCAAAGACCACTAAAAGAGTTGGAATTCTAAGGGACTAACATTCAACCTAATAACCAGTGTCCCTTTTCCGTGATTAAATACGAAGTAAAAAAAATATAATTAGATATAAACCTGATCAACTTTGATTAGCCTGTCTCCGGGTTTTATTCTACCGGTATTGTAAGCAGATCCACCCGGCCGTACGTGCGTAACCAACAAAGGTCTCGGCGCAACGCCGATGACTGGTCCTGACATTCCAGCACATCCGACAGATCCTGATCTCTCTCCATCTCCGCCTCTGAGTGTGATGCCGAGAGATCCATTGATCTTTTCCAATGTTATCTCGGTGACCTTCGTTGTGATGCAGAGCGAGTTTTGGGATGCTGAAATAAATTGACAATAAATATCAAAACATATTTTTTTAATATTTGAAATGATAATGGGTCATAATTTTTCAACAATATTTTAGAACTGATCGAGCCGAATATTATGGGTTATTATTATTATTAATGGGCTTTTTTTATGTATATTATCTACCTGTTTATATAAATATATATACCTTTTATTATGCACATGTTTTACGAATTTGAAATATTTATTCTAATAGTTTATTTACGCGTGTAACTTTTTCAAAAGTTTTCCTTTAGTTAATATCGAAATAATGTTCGAACAAAAATCGACGGTCACTGCCTTCTTTGGTACAGACGGCGTCTAGTTAAGAAGGCAGGGAACATCAGTGCAGTAGGTGCCGGTCGCTTGTTGGTTACATTAATTGCCATTGAACTGTTACTACTGTTCTGTACATGTATGTATTTTGGTGTATAAGAATAAATAAATAAATGAAATAAATAAATAATAATCACACGAGGCTGCAAAGTCAGTCATGGTTATATTAAATATTTGCAATTTTTCAATGTTATATTGTCCAGATGAATATCTGAGAGTTAAGCATAACACTGCTATAACCATTGACTATAAAGGTACACATAAAAGTAATTTATTAGCTAAAGAATTTAACCTAGGGTTAAAAAGTATGTAAGTGTAAATAAAAAACTACTAGTAGTTGATAGCTTCTATACAGGAGCGCTACGATCCCGATTCTTTGAAAGTCTGTATCTATCAGAGTGTGTGCGTACAAATGCCACACGGATAATATATATATATATATAAAATATTAAAATCAACAAATTTTTAGTACTAATAGATAAAACATTGACAATCTGATAGAGCGCTGAAACCTCATATACAAATTTTAAAAATATGACAGCACTGCTGTTGGAACGTATTTATTTATTACTGGCCAGTTAAAATGTATACAAACGCATCTATGTAGAAACATATAAATGGATGTTAGTGCCACATAATAATTATTATTACTTGAAATATTATGTCAGTATTTATTTATTTATTGTAGATACCAAACAAAAATTGTACACAATACAGAATTACGTAAAGATAATATAAATTGAAGTAAACTTCCACCGGCATATTGAAGGAGAAGTTCGTATAAATAAATCACAAATTTAGTAAATAGAGGGGGAGGAGGTTGTTTCATTACTGGTGCGCAAAAATTACAAAAAATAACCTAAAATGGTGTTTAAATTTATGGTAAATTGATAGAATATCATGACACCATTGTATATTTTGGGCTAAAAGTGCCGCAGGCACAAGTAGAGATAGGAAATGAAGCTACTCATAGCAAGTTGGTGCCACTGGCGCGTGTAGTCTGGGGGGAAGATGCAGTTAATGAAGATGAGCTAGGTCGAAGAGAACGTAAGCATATTTTTCAATAAAATAAAGCTAAATAAGCATTTTACCGTAGTTGGGCATATAGTACTCGATCTCGAGCGATGCCCTTTCCTCGACGTTATCGAGGAGAGTGAGGACTTCATCGTTGGTCAGCCTCGAAGTTCCAATTCCATTGATGCTGCTTATCCGGTCTCCCGGAGTGAACCGGTCTGACTCCTGCGCTGCGGATTCCTTTTTGAAGGCGGCGATAGTCGGCAGTGTGCCTGGTTCAGATCGTCCTGAAATATAAATAAACAATGCTATTTTAAAAAAATATATGTTCTTGTTCTTTTACAGAGGTGCTACTCATGGAACATTCCAGATTTCAAATCTTGAAATCTGGAATCTCAGTACAAAAAAAACATAATTTGACAGTTGCAATCTGGAGTGGCCCAATAACCCTGAACAGGTTTTTAGCTGTTATTCCAGAATAGGTTGGTACCTAATTGTAATTATGTTTAATTCCCGAAGACTTAAGGGGGGTGTTGTGTTACCTATTATGAGTAAGAAATGTAATAAAAAATCATCCCTAAATTTATTATATATTTTAACATATAGTGTGAATTCGGTCAGCGCGCATTATTTAAGTTAAAAATTGTTAAAAAATGCTTTCTCCTATCTAAAAATTCGCGTGCCGCCACGCAACCCATACATCTTGAAATTGCACTCTTCGAGGCGGCAAATGCGCCGACATAAGAGGGGTGTTCATTCTATAATAAATATATTATATTCTAATGCCTAGATGGCGGTGCTCCGGTGCGAGTCATGTTTGGGCCTCAATCCATTGACACTATTCCGGGTCAGTGACTGGGTCAGTGGTGTATTCGGCTATGTGCACTTTGAATCAATCAATGTACTGATCAGTCAATCTTTAATTTGCCATTACCAATAAAATACATAGCAAATTATGAATGAAAATTCATTTATACAAATCACAATGTTGGCGCTGATTGAAATTCCATAATATTTACAACATTCTGCCAAAAAGATGGACGCCGCGAACGTCATTATTGAAATTTACGGTTGAGCGCAAAATGACCTCTCAATGATTTGGCGCGCTCCCTTGGCCTCGGGTTGCAAAATATTGACTGGTTAATGGAAAAGGACTCTACAACTTCGTTACGTGAGAAATACTCCATAAATATATTAAAGATAAACATTTGATTAGGTAGTTGCATAAACGTAGGTAACAATCTTATGAATGTTACGTTTATGCAGGTTAGTGTGTTCGTGGTATTGCGTAATAATGGTCTTTGCACATATCTGCCTTACATCCAAAGCCTCAAATTCCTTAAATAGATAGTTTGACGGATAGTTAATTGGTTGGTTGGTTCCATACTCGTAATAGGAAACATAAACACCTTCGGGAATGGTCTGGGGACACTGTATAATCGAACGGTTAGTTTTAACCGTTTTTTTTAGTTTAATTTAATTTTGATGTAACTCCACCATAGGATTGCTTGACATTATTTTTGTATGTACCTAAAAATATGATTTGAATGCGAATTCATCTCTAATCTCAAAGTTAGAAACATAATAAGTTTAATATTAAGAGCAAATTAATTTTGAAATTTATATGTAAAAAACATGCATGGTTGCAATACTAATCTAGATGATTTGTATTGCATTCTTGCATCCGGATTTCTTTTCACTTCGTGTACACTTTGTTTTTCCTCAACCGAATTAATAAATACACTTTGGAAACTAAAATAGTGCTTAGTGGAAAGTAGAGAAATACAGGTATATTACTTACTATGCATAGTCTTACTACTAATTGCGAAACAGTTTGGATTGAAAAGAGCGGCGATCAAGATTACGATCAAAAGTAGATAATAAAAAGGACAAAAATAGGAAACGGCCGCGTCGATGTCTAGCGACGATTGCGTCACTCAAATGAAGCCAAATGTCCGCAAGTTTGGGAGGAAACTAATTTTATAAGCGAAATGTCGTCCGTGGTTCGTCGCCAGGAAAAAAGGGAAAATGCCGTTCACCTTTTCAATAGTAGTGACAACAAATAATGAACGCGATGTTTATTCCTACATTTGTTTGCGAGACACCATTTTCTCACTGTTTCCACAAGGAAACTTTATATTCTGTCATGTCCAATGGGTTGATGTAGATCAATAATCAAATATTAATGAAAAAAAAATATTGGGAAATATTGGGAATTAAGAGAAAAACGAATTCGAACTTTAAAAGAAATAATTTTAATGTTTGAGAAGGCGGTTTGAACGCATGGCGCGAGATCGGGCAATGACCTCGCGCCCGCGCGGTTAGCGGAGCACTTCGAAGAAGTGCTCCATTTTTATTACAAAAATAATAAATATGGTGATGAAAAATTTTCGCATTTTGTTACATAATTTCTTACTCTTACTAGGGAACTTAAACACCTCCTAAAGCTTGTGGGATTGGTCTTGGGACACCCTATATTTATATAAATAATCAAAGCTTAAATTGGTGTATTTCATGTTCTTTTATTTTTTTGTATTTTCGATTAAATTTAAAATATTTTTTCTTGATTATTTAATCTTATTTAAATAAGTTATATATATTTTAATATTATTTGTACCTCTATCTTTATTGGTCAGTTGGGCTACCCTAGTTTAGGGATGTATAGTTACTTCAGTTTATATTGTCTTTACGCCATTACCTATAATGTGTACAATTTCTATTGGGTAACCATAATAAATAAATAAACAGGGACATAATATTTTAATTTATAATCATTATAATGTGGCACTGAATAATATTTACATGTTTCTATTTGCACCCATAGATAATATATATATTATAATCTTTTAAGATATATATTTTATATTTATTTATTAATTTAGACTTCAATGCAAAGTTACAGCATTTAGTAATAGGTATCTGGTGAACTTATTGCATCAAAGACAAAAGATTTCTACCAGTTAACCAACTTAACTAGGTCTGACACATTACTAGGTGGAATTAAAAAAAATATATTTGTTTTATATGGTGTAATAAAATAATAGTAAAAATAACTACTTAGTTTCGCCCCATTGTTGACGGGCGGTGTTCGGTACCTTCGGCGCTTCACATCGGCCCTCCTGGCCTCATTTTATGGCCCACTTGGATCGGGCCGTCTTTGCCAGAGGTTCCCAAACTATAATAGAGATAATAGCTAGACAACAAAAACGCCCCCTAACACAAACAATCTAAATGACAAACCAGTTAGTTGCGTATTCAAATCGTTTTAACCAAATTGTGACATGTCACTGCTTCTTAAAAAATACTGAAAAGTAATAATAATTATTGGAATTTAATTTGTCTCTATGATAAATTATTGGTTCAATTTTGTTATATCATTTATTGTTGTTACATATTCTTGTGCCATTATTATAATAAATTAATAACAATACGCGCTGCATGGAAACTTTGTGAAGCGTAGCCAATTTGTAAAGTTTGGACATTTTCACATATTTGAGTATTTCTATCGATACATGTTGAATTGTGTAATATTTGTCCAACATATCTATTTTTGTATTACTTTACTCTATATTTAATCATAATTATGTTTCATTTAGACACTGCAATATCCTACCAGTTCTTGCTTTATTTTCATATAGAATGGTTCTGCACTTCTTCGAATTGGACACTTATAAAATAGTTGTAGAACACGCTTATAGTACAAGACAGATAGACAACGAAAGATTATTCATACCTTCGTACAATAATTTTTACGGTAAAAGAAAACTTCCTTATTTAGTTCCAACTCTATTTAACAAATTGCCAATTTCATTGAAACATAAAAAAAAAATGTTAGTCAAAAATGACCTAAAAACGAAATGCTATGAATTTGATAACGAATAATACCGAGATTGGACACTTGATAAATAAGCGCAAACATTTAGTTACATAAGATATTTATCTCTACTTACTATTATGGAATAATGTTTTAGATTTAAGTAAAACTATGTAAATATTAAATTGTGGAGGTGAAGCATGCTCTGTACAGACCTACTCAATCATGGAACCTACAAAACATGCTTCGCTCAATGATTTCCAACTGATAAGCCTTGGGCTTGGTTGGATCTTACATAATATACAATGTTTAAATAAATGAATAAAAATATAAAAAAAAATATGTGTAATATGTTTATATCGCTAACATATATTACCGTTATCTACACATTTTTTAAAACATACTTGAATATTGTGGTAGTCTAGTGGTAGATTATTTAGTTTGTATCTAGTTTGACTATTAACCCAGCAGTTAATAGCAGGTTCGATTTTGTACATTATAGCCAAAGCATTTTTAACGATTCATTACAACCGTCTTACAAGCAAATTCAGCTTAGTTGCGAAGAGTGCTAAATTATTTATATGACCTGTGCCATGTCAAAACAATGTTTTGAATAAAGCAAAATAAACAAATTGTGCTACAGGTCCACCCTTTCGGGTGTAAGCGTTGCGATGAATGTGAACTACAAACTGTCAAGTTCAGAGGCGTCTAATTTGCCAGTTTTTCAGATGGTTGTTATATACTCACTCCTTTGATGTCGCTTTATGCGGCTGGCGCCCAAAATAGGCGTTTTGGGCGGCTTGCTCCTGCCGCCCTCGTCGGGCTGCTTGCCGCGCAGGCGCAGAGTGGGAAACTTGAAAGTGGAAAACATTGCAGACGCGAAACGTCCGACGGAAATAGATCACTCGGCGCGCGTGCGCCAGCAACACAACACCATCACCATCACAGCTCACTTTCCCGGCGTTTATTTGTTCTCTCCGTCGCGATTGACGGGCGCACCTTTGTTGCGAGCGCGATGCGCGATGCGCGATGCGCGCGCGCACTGCCGCTGCCGCCGAGGAAAACGCGCCGGTCGCGAAAGAAGCTGTAAAATTAGATCTCGCTTTGTGGTGGGTGTGCTGGACGCCCGAACTTATCCCTCGGGATAATAAACCAACAGTCAGCTGAGCCGCTTTTAGAACGCAACTCAATGAGCTGCCCGCTGCAACATTTTCAATTTATGGTTCCATTCTAATACCATGTATAAAATCTTATAATTTTAAGAGTCTCTTTTAGAGACTCTTTTAGAGTTCTAAATATTTTGTACATAAGCGTAAGCTTTAATTGGCCTTATTATTAACCTTTTGAAAAATGTAGATAGTATTAGTACGCTGTATCCTTACATGTTAATAAATAAATAAATAAAATGATTTTAACTAGACGTGCTCATTATACGGCGACACCGTTTAAATTACCCTATAATATGTAGGTTTATATACACGCACTAAACACACACGCGCACGCGCAAACATGTCCCTGCCACAAATGGCACCACACTCCACACACAGTACACATTATTTAAATTTCATTTATAAATTTGTTATTGTCAACCATATGTTTGGTACATTTTTTTTGCCATAGTGTTAGAGAATTGTCTTCCCGTATCGCTGTTTTGTACTTTCAAAATAAATAAATACTTAATGAAATCGCGTTCATTCGCAGCCATTGCTACAGAGTCGCGTTCAACTAAGTCGCTTCGCTTGTTCAGCGACACGGAACCCGCCCGAGCATTCGATTGACATATAACTACAGAGTCGCGCTCAACGAAGTCGGAAGCGACTTCAAAGAGAAGCGGAGGCTTGTTCAGTAAGTGACCTTGCGACAACGTAGCACGGTGACGCCTTTAGCAACAAATCACGCTATTATTTTGTAGCCGTTTAAGTATAAGCTATTTTGAAATCGCGTTTGGCATAGCTTCAGTTACGTGATTATCGCATTAACTCCCTCTGCTACTTTTACCTCTTTGACAGAAGTCTTTTGATGAATATTGAAAAGCTAAAATAAACTATATTTACCTCTATGTAGACGGGCACTGATGTTATAATAGCATTTGCTTGACACTTTTCATAATGATACGTAATATGGTCTTCAGGGCCAGAACAATTTCGAAAAAAACAGATGTTCTCTAAAAATAATACGACACGTGTTTCTCGTGTCGACTACTGCTTTACACGATATTTTTACATTATTTACAACATTATTATTATTATTATTGTTCTGGGAATTGTTAAGTAATAATACTTAACAATTCCCAGAACCCTAATACTGTAGATACATGGAGTAGGTAGATTAAGGAATCAATCTTAAACTCAAGCGAATATGATCACAATTGCCTGTATGTATTGAGAAAAAGATAGTTTATCTTGTAATCTAATAAATGTAATACAGTTGGAATACAAAAAGGGAAACTACCAATTCCTGCTACTTAAAGTAAATCCCCATGGACGCAACAGCAGGGCCAAGAATAATTATTGTGATTGATCTAAGTCATGTTAATCATGAAAATAAAAACTATAAATGAAATGTGGAACACTAACCTGCTAAAATGATCCCGTGGGATAATCCCCTCTGGTTGACCAGCTCGACCGTGGTGTGGCGCACGTGGTACCGCTCCGTTGGCAATCCCGAGTCCGTCGACAGGCTCGTCCGCGACTTGAAATCTAGGACAATAAAAGTGTCATATCAATAATATAATAACCATTTAGTTTTAGTTTTAATCAATGAAATCTGATGGGATAGGGGATTTTGCCATTTGTGTTTTTTGATAACAATGATATGATTTTTTTAATTTTAATTTAATTTTTTGGTGTTTTCGTTGCCACACTCATTATTGTAATTAGATAGAAAACAAATGCGAAAAATCTATTTCATCTCTCTCTCCTCTCTCGGCGGCAGTGGCACTCCCGATTTCCTCCATTACCAACTTATTCACGTGAGCAATTATATTTTTCCGAGCATTCACTGGCGCCGTACCAATACATGCAGCTAAATTATAATAAATTAATTAATCGTGTATATAGAGTACTGTCGATATAATCTGCCTTAGCTGCTAAAGTTACTGTCTGATCAAACCAATTTAAAAAGTGTGATAATAATCGATTTAAAACAATATTCAAAAAATTTCACATATTCACAAGTTTTACAATTTTAAGTATTCGCGGAAAATGATTTGGCATATGTTCAAATAAGTTTTTAATATATTATTCATAGTAAAAATTATCATAAAAAACCTTTTATTCTAAGAAGCAGGGGAGGATAGTGCAATCTTTGTATGTTATAAAAAGATACATAATTTGGATTACCAAAAATAAATTAATTAATATAATTATTAATATTTATCATTTAAATCTAAAAGTGATTACAATAAATATCTTATATCGTGTTACACAATTATACTTTTATGTCGTTTATACTCTTTGAACTACCTTATTACGTATTACCAGATATTTTTATGTATTACTTGATACAAACAAGACAGTATTCTTTTGGAACTATGAGCATTGAGTAGGCACGAAAGAGGTTGGAAGCGTGGTTTCCACAACAGTAAGATAATTTAATTAAACTCTTTATAGTTGTTCCCGTTATTTGGAGCGATTATCACAATGATTCGACCATTTGAAAACGACCATTTGCTCAATTAATCCCATGATAATTGGAATTAAACACGATTAAAACAATTGAGATTGGCTTCACTAATCGGGATTCGAATAAAAAATGCTGTTTTTTTTTTAATTAACGCCATGATACTTTTGTAACATGTAGTTCAAAATTAAACCTGAAATTTTATTTATTTATTTTTATTTATCTTTATTGGAGAAACCAACAATTTTACACAGTACAAAAAACAACAAAAAAAAAACAAAAAAATACATTTGATTGATCGATAAAAAACTATGTAAAACAAAAATAGGTACGCACGATTTGATTGTTAACACCCCTATCCGCAAAATAAAATAAGAAATGTTTGTTTTTTTTTTAAATAAGGTGTATTTTTTTTTTGAAGAGTTTTTGCTTTAATACGCCTTAAGTATTTTTTTTTTAGTATTGTGATATATTTTTGCATCTTTTCATTAGTATAAATTGTATGGTAGAAAATTAAAAACGCCTTATGGCGTTCCATATGGTATTATGGTTTTTTGTTCTAAAAGGATGGCTACTATTACAAATAAAATATTTTTGTTTACAAGTATGTCTTATATGTACTAGTTCCCCCCTCCCCCCCAGGGTAATAGCTGACTTATACGAGTATACGAGTAATTTACTTCCGAAATACGAGTATAATAAAACCAGTATAAACCACCTAAGGTCAGATGGCTAGTATGTAATTACGGGTAGACAGACACATTTAACGAACGCTAGGTCCAACAAATCCGAAAAAGTGTCGGGTATCAGAGTGTGTCCACATGCGCAATGCATCAATTTTCAAAAGACCCCACTCGAACGAGACGTGTAAGAAACCACGAAAGGCAATAACGCTTATGATATGATCGTCCCCACCCTTGTTGTTATGATAACGATAACCACATGGCGGCCATAAAATTTGTTATGCATTTTTCAGCGTCTTGTTTTTTGTTTTTTTTTTTAAAGGGTTATTTTTTTTCCGGCGACGTCGCGTTCCACCGCAAAAGGGAATCGGGGTTGATTTTTTAGGACCGCCGCATGTCAGCGAGGCTCAAAAGGGACAATTAATTATTGCGGACAAATGTATCATTAGCTCCTCAACGTGCACACATTAAATTATCCCAAGTATTGGGAAATAGTTTCCATACATATGTAGCAAATCTTTCTTCTTTCACCAGTGCGTTGGCTTCTTGATACACACAATAGCTTTCAAAAGTATAGACTGTTTGCACTTTCACCTTTTGAAAAAAACAATAAAACACGTTAAAGAGAGATGAATACTGTTTTCGTGTTCCTCTTTTGGCGGCTGGGTTACGTAATACGCGATTTGAAAATAGCCTATTTTTTAAATAGCTATAAAATAACTGCGTGATTTGTAGATGAACCGTCACCGTGCTTTATTGACACGGTGTAACTTGCAACGAGATTTCTGTGTCACTGAAGCTGGCCGGCCAGAGCCGGACAGGGTAAAAAATAATAGGGCGACTGGCAAAATAGTTAACATACGGTCTCCATCTGTGTAACTTGTAGAATCCAGCCAGTAGAATCTGTAACTTGTAGCCAGGCAATAGGCAATAAATGGCAATAATAGGTAAGCGAAGCGACTTCGTTGAACGGGACTCTGTAGCTATGGCTGTGAATGAACGCGATTTCGTCACCGCTAAGAGCCAGCTTCAATAATGCGGCTATTCGTTACGCTAGAATAATAGGGTTATTTAAACAGTGTTGCCTTATAACGCGCAAGTCTAATGTCCACCGACATCTTGGCATGGCACAGAGCGACCGTTTGAGTCTCTTTCTAAGTTATAACGCAAATTAAATATCTACATTTACTGTATACAATTGGATGCTATCCCCTGTATATATAAAGTTTCTGTTACCACTTAAAATTTCATCAGTTATGCTTAGAAATGAATAAGTGTATGTTCAGCTGTAATGTAACTGGTTAAAATCGATGTTTCATCGAGCAGATGTTGCTTGCTGTGAATGGCACAGTGTATGCCTTGTAATCTAAGATTGAGAGACGTTCTCCTGCCTGCGAGCTGTGAAATGAGTCCTTTTTATCCTCCAACTTGGTAGAGCGAGGAGTGGTAATCTGTAACAGGATCTCGGCCGTTCCCTCCTCAGCCCCAAAAGCGCAGACGTGTGAAGTTGTGATGTATCGTCGCAACGTGTCTTGAAGCTTGTTAGAGCACTTTGTTTTTTTTTTAACTTGCCAATGCCTTGGCACAAAATAATAAAGAAAGCTTAAAACCTTTCAAGGTCTTCTTGGAATATTCCAAGCAGAGTAGTGCATGCAGCCATTATTGAATCTGGCCATAAAACTTTGAGCATATTCTATTATTATTCAGATATATATTCAATCGTCAATAAATACCTATATATAAAAGAAAAATCTTTTCAGTTTGTGCGCTAAAGAACTCGGTCAATTCTGGACGGATTTAAGTGCAAATAGTATCAAAAGAAAGTTCAAGACGATCCATATCGCCAGATGATAGTATTTCTTTGAAATAGTTTGTTATATACACGAAAAAGACATTTAAAAATCAAACTGACAGTTAACTCTTAATGAAATAGATAGTTACATTTTCCGATTGGATCTTTTTGCTCGCCCTACCCCTTACATATTCACCTCCTACAAAGATTACCATTTTTTTAACAGAAAAATATCTATTAAAAATGGCATTTAGTTAATAAAGTGCCTAACCAAATTGTGTTGGTCAATGTTATTCTTTGTACATTATTCATTAAAAAAGTAAGTTCGCGGGTATAACGACATAACGAAATCCAGTTAGGTTACAGAAAAACATTTGAGGTAAAATTATAATGTTGTTTATCAAATTTCTTCATGGGGCTGATAACCAGCCGACTGGAGGAACGCTAGAGTTATATTTATACAAAAAAAATATAGACTGATACTGATATTCGCATAGTTTCCCGTTCAATAATAAAACTTTATAAGATATCATTTAGTAACTATCTACAATAACCTATATACTAAAAACAATGTCAACAAATATGCACTAGTAAATAAATAATACTATTTCTAAGATGGTATGGCAATACAATTTCCTGAAAGTGTAAAAAGAATCCAAAGAATTGCTCATTATTTGTGAGGAGGAGATAAGGGCACGATGCACGCCCACCGTGAAAGGATCAATGAATCAACAAGATTAATTATTTCTTAACAACACGAGTAAGTGAGATAAAGATAGAACCGTCGGGAGTCTCTTCTACGCGCCTCGCGCGCTTTCAGGGATGTATGCGACGCACCTTTTGGTGGGCGGGCGGATAACCTAAGTCCTAACTGTTCATCCAGGCAGACCCAAATAACCGGTTTGCCTTGGGAGGGAAAAACCGCACATGGTGGGATGGTTCTACTACCGCGTTCCCATGGCAAGTTTTTCTGATTGATCACAATTACAGAAATATTTTTCATTAATATTTTAAGTGATTTCATCTATTTTTTGTAGATTATATGACCAAATAATTCGTATTTACTGGGCTCAAATAACTAACTAAAATAACACTTTTATTAACAAGTGTGTGAAATTTTAATAAATTAGAAGAATCAATTTATACACCGTGTTCCAAGATTATTCCCGAAAAAATTATAAACTTTACGTGATAAAAACAAATCGTTCTGTCATAAGTTCAGTCGCTAGCGAGGCCACGCCGCGCCTTCGAGCAAAATGGGAAATTACACGAGCGCTTTTATATAATATAATATAAAATAAATTCAGGCATGAATTAGTTTTGCGTTTTTTTTTATATAATTTCTTAAACGTAATAGGGAATATAAACACCCCCTTAAACCTTCGTGAATGATATTGGAACAGCCTATATATAAACACACTACATACAACAGGGCATCCGAGCTCATTAATGATCACGGGAAATATACAACCTCAATTTTTAATTTGATTACAAAATCTGTATACGAGAAAGTTTTGAGCATTTTATTTTTTATTTATGAAATATTTCAGAAATAAGGTGGTCGTTGAAGATAAGCACATTTTTCCGCATTAAAAAAGAAATGGAAAAATAATGTTTACTGATATACTGATGACTAGGGCATGCAGAATAATTTTCATGCTCACAGTATCAACGGGAAATAAAATTAAAAACTTTTAATTTACCAATTTAAAAACTTTTTTCAAAGTTTTTAAATTGGTAAATATTTTGTATCGATAGGAAAAAAACCAGAGATAGGATTTTTAAAATAATTTGGCTATGGGGGTGGTCTGTTGCCCAAAATAGTTTGGGAATCCCTGATCTAGAGTAGGTAAGATAATAAAAACAACTCTGGAGTGTATAATATAATCGTCGGAGCTGAGCGAAATGTTTGTGATGTCAGATCTCAATGATTTCACCACCGATTTTAGAATTCGTGACGGAGCCGTATTTAAAACTATTTTCTCTATAAGAAAACCCATGTAGATTTTTCGTGCATGTTTTGTTTGAATTTTAGAAAAAGTATTATTTATTTGAAGTTTGCATTTTTTCGCTCAATAGGCAATAGTATAGGTTTCCCCTTTGACCGCGGCTACCTAGTTATAAATATAATATAACTGATATAATATAATATAATTTATTAATCTTCTAAAATGAACGAATGAATGAAAGACTTCCGGAGTACGGCGAATTTGAGTTCGCTTCTGCGTACCATCTATTTTAGCGCAGACACCTAGATGACAAAAAAAAATTGACTCTCGCCACCGATTTGTACGGGGCGACGCAAGCCAAAAGGAAGGTCGACACCGTGCAGCTAAGAAATGTACCCCGGCTACTCCCGAGGACGAGGAGTGTGAAAATAATCATGAAAATTTAATCATAATTATAATACCTTTAATTTTATTTGTCATTATTACATATCTACCTAAATGTAAATTAATTGTAATTTACTAATCTACCTTCATCATAAAACAGTAATATGCGGTGTTGGTAAATCATATCGTGCCAGTATGCCAGGGGTGTATTAGTGAAACACCGTTAGTTGCCAAGCCAAGAGTACTGTGCTATTGCATCGGAAAAATCTGTTCTGAATAGCATTAGAAGCGCGTATTTTAGACTAGCCGCTGCTGCGGGCAGTTAAAAAGATTAAAATCTTAGAAGCGCGTATGTAATGCAGTAATGTTCGCTCATCATCGATTAGATATTCCCACTTTTCGTTGCACATTCAGTCGCATAAATTCAAGTCGCACTACCGTGCGCAAAAGAGAATTTACCATTCTCTTAAATATTAACATATTTGTAAACTGCAAACTATATAAAAAAATATATATTTTTAAATTAGATGATAATTATGCATACAATTTTTTTTTTGCCTTCTCGCTTTTTTTTATTATTAGACAAACTAGTAAAATTACTTATTTATAATCACTTTTTTACCATTCATCTTTTTGATGCAATTGGAAGAGTGACCATATATCATATATCGTTTAACATTAATGACACTAGTCGTTTATTGTTAAAAAAACGAAAAATTAAAAATGTGGTGTCTCTTTGTCTACCTTTCTATCAGTATAATTTGTTTATAACAATTGATTTAGGAAGGAATTGACTATCTGAACTCTGAGTATTAAACTATTATTACTGCTCTGTATATGAAGGTATTTTGGTTCTTGAGCAAAATAAATAAATAACAATCTGTCGACTGATCTCAAATTGTCTCCTTTCGTTGTCTCATTATGGACACTACAGCGTCCAATTCCAAGCTCCCCGGCCGAGACACGCCATCTGTGATATAATAAACGCGACGTCTCTCTACTGAAATATGGTACGGTCGAAGATTCGATCCGGACGCCTGTCCTTCGATTGCGATAAGATGGCCGCTAGGAATTAGATTTAATTTACAGAAAACCCAATTTGTGTCCGCCTATATGTAACTGGGTTAAATATTTTCTAGTCAAATCTATCTACTACTACGCTACTACAATTCTACAACCAAAACTTTATTACCAAAAAATCGACTTCTTTATAATAATTATTAAAATTAAATCTTTATTTAGTAAGTAACTAACCTGTTATATGTAGTCTATTAGTAGTGCGCGCCTATATTATTAAAAATCCTGGCAAGGCTACCTATCCACTACTTTGATCCGGTGAAATCTACCTCTGCCCTCCAGCGTGCCGAAGGGAGTTTTTACTTTCTAAGCTCGTTACTGGGTGATACAAATAAAACTAGAAATATTTAAATTATTGAAAAAATATATTTATTCTATTTTGTTGAGGAGTGAGTGTGTGTGTGAGCTAATAATAAAAAAAATGTACAGACATAAATTTTAAACCTTGAATTATAGGCGTTTATAAAAGAAATGAGTCCAATAACGGCCTGGGATATTTTATACAGAAAAAAACGACTCGCTAAAATTCTTTGGTCAATGGATAACTAAGATAGGCCAGAGCACTGTCAAAAACATGCTCGGGTAAACTCTGTGCATTTCATTTGCCTTAAATCTTCTTAAATTATACTGTTGGTTTTCCGAATAAACAATAAATAAATAAATAAATTAGTCGTGTTTCCTACTGTATAAAAGAAATTCCAAGATTATCTTTATCTTATTATTAAAGTATTATCTTTTGTAAAGTGACTAAAGTTATTTAGTATGAGAGCCCACATAATTATTTTTTTTGTCTCCTAGTATTACGGCCAAAACCGTTAAAAAACGATAGTTTCGATAACTATAAACAAAAAAGTACTAATTTTAGAAAATTCTTTGCTAGCGTCTGAGCGTATTTTCAAAAATGTCAACATTTTTTTCTGTATCGTATTTTTAAAGAAAATCTATAGAAATATTTAAGATACATGTTATAAATAAATAGTAGGTAGGTACTTGTCTGATTTCCGGAACATGGCAACAATATAGTCATATAAGTTATATCATACCGTCACGTTTGTAAATAAATTTGAGTCAAACGATTTTTTCATCAATTTTCAGAAAAAAACTAAGCACCTTACATATTGATAGCATTTTGAAAATGTTAACAAATTTTACTTATGTGCATCCGAATAGTTGAATATAATAATAATTGAACTAACATAGACAAAATGTAATATTATGCCCGAATCAATGGTTATGTAAAAGTATGTCGGATGTCAATATCGACGATTTTAGTGAGTAAAATTATAATTTAAAATATATATATATATACAATTATATCGCATTCTTACGACTGCGTCAAGCAGAAATGTTAATTAATTACAATAAACTTCTTTTTTGGGAATATACCACGTGTATATGTATAAAATACATCAGGAATACTCGGATTTTCATATTAGGTATTTTATATCAATTATATCTATTTATGAGTATGAGTGTATGTATATGTATTATTGCTGTATTATATTATATTAATATACCATAAATTCAAATTATACAAACTTTTGTAAGTGAGTTTTAAATCAAAAACAATATAATTGTTCGTTCTTCGATCTGAAAGATTTAATAAGCTACAACAAATAAAGCCTACCTTAGTACGGGCGCTGCCTAGTTAGGTAGAGTGTTGATAACATGTTTGTGTAATTTAAAAACCAATAAATAAATGATTATAATTATTTATTTTATTGACAGATGTTTCAGGTAATTGTAATCGCAGTGCGCGTAATGAGCGTGCATTTCGCGTTTATTCAGCGGCGCGCGGTGACAAATAATAATATCAGCATGGCCGGCGCTGTGCGTCGTTTGACAGGTCGCTTCAGTGCGCCTGCGCGCGCTCCGATAGCGGCCATCTTGGCTCTGAAGTTGAAGAGCATAGCGTTCACACGGAATCAAAAGAATTTGAATGCTTTGCTTTCTAACTGAAAGTTTACTTGAATCGAGTTTCAATCGCAGCCTATAGCAAAAAACAAAAAAGGGGTTTTTAGAGGGTACCGTATACAACCTGTAAATCTTATCTTATAAATACGACATAAGTACATTTTGTTACATTGTTACATACAATAGTTAACACACCCACCATAGATTATGGGTAAAATGATCCCATTTGTAGAATGTGTTCTATCTTAAATTCAAAGTACCCAGATATAGATGTATTCAATGTTAATTTAGTGGCGTTCAAAAAACTTATTAAAAATAAAACGTTAACGTGAAATTTCCCTTTCCTCTACCTCCCCTTCTCCTCATCTCTTCATCTTGCATTTTTTTAGGTTAAACACTAATTGTATACTCACTCGGTGGAAATATTTAATTGGTTTTAGTTTATACTTATAAGTTGGTACCATTGTTTTCATTGTTTTTTTTATATGATTGTATATGTACTGCCTGTATATGATTTTTCTCATGTAACTGTTTTATTTCCCTAATAAAGATAAATAAATAGATACACATCTGACAAGATAAGAAGACCCTCTTTAAATACTTTTTAATTGTTGTCATTACACGTATGAATAAGTAATTTGTAAGTAGGTACAGTAAAAATGTTTGTAAAAATGCTACACAGATTACCTATGTAATCAAAGCTATTTTGACCTATAATTGAACAAAAATCTTAATATATAAATTAAAAAATAAACACTCTAGAACGCTTGTTAGCAATTTTTTTTTGTTTCTTTTTCTGTGCGTTATATATTTATACGAAACCATGTTTTGGTTGCTATTAAATTGGAGATGCCTGTAGTCGGGTTAAGTTGTTATTTATCTATTTCTATGTAATTATCATTATGTATAGCTGTAAGCATTTCCCATACAAATAAATAAGTAATAAATAAAAAAAAAATAAAAATAAGTAAAAAGTAAAAGTAATAGTAATAAGTAAAAATTCAACGCAGTTGATATATTTCAAGAGAATAAGGGGTTATTTATGCGTGAAATTCGTGACGTAAGTTATGATAACATTTAGTATAAAATGTATAAATAAATATTAAACATTCGTAAGTATATTTTGTTATTTTTAATTTATTATATCGCTAATAATATGTAGTTTTATATACACGCGCCCACACACACACACGCGCGCGTTCAAACATGTCCCTGCAACAAATGTCACCACACTCACTCCCCACACAGTACACATTGTTTTAGTTTGATTTTTTAATTTGTTTTGTTCAACCATATTCATATTTACTGCATTTTTTGGCCATGTAAATGTAGTATTAGGGGATTATCTTATTGTATCGCTGTTTTGTACTTTCATAAATAAATAAATATATAATTATTATTCATATTATTTTGTAATTGTACAATGTTATATTTAAATGGCACGCAAATAACTTTAGTATTTCCGTTGAATAGCCATAGATTAAAATGAATGTCGATTCAGTGAGAGTTACTTTTATTTAGTAAGGTTTGTCAGGAATTACAGCCGCCGGAGTAATGCAAATAGCAGGCATCGATTCGACTAAATACGTTCTGCATGCGATTCCTTGTGATGAGGAGTCAGCGGACGGCCCCGCGAGGAACTCATAAAGCTGCACTTAACGATTGCGAGAGACGAGAGACGCGAACCAAATGCAATGGCGAAGCAGTGCTTTCTGCATAAATCTACAAGAATTATGTCCGTTCGCGAAACGCATTTAATCCCATCGCAGATATACTCGTATACGAGTACTATACCGTCGCGGCGCCGGCCTGAGCCGTGCTCACTAGAGGCAGTGACCTTTCCTTTCGGATGAAGTGGAAAAAAGGCACCCGAAGAGATCAGAATGCATATGTTATAAATATGAAGATTAGGAAGAGCGGTTTCAGGCATTGAGATAGCTTCAAATTCTCAATTCACGATAACCGAAATAAGCACGTCCAGGTGTAAAATACACTCGAACTCCTGCCAGCAAGGATAGTGAGAAGTAATCCAGACAGGCACAGGTTAAGATGACCGAAGCTGCGAGGCCTAGATGGACCAGAGACAGAGTAATTAGTAAGAACACTGACGAAATAACAAGAATCAGTTTATATTGCCATTAAATTAACATATTGGAATGTGATTTAAGCAATAATTGATTGATTGGTTATGAAGGTTAATTTATTTTCGATTCAACCTAACCTAGCCTCATCTACGCTGCTCATACAGAGATGCGAATACTTGGTTCTGTGGTTCTCATAGATACAGTACACATACACGTACTATCTCTTTTTTTATGTATTACAGTTCAATTCAAAATGCTCAGGGTACAGCTCCGAGTGGATTTGACTGTACATACAAACATTTACTTTTAAAACGTTTGTAAAAACACAAAGCAAATTAAGTTTACAATAGCACATGGAAAAATATATACAAAATATTCAATTTAAAGATCAAAAAATTGTTGTTTTAATATTTTTTAATCTACACGACAATATAGGGTGTGCCCAAATCATTTCAGAAGAATTAAGTATATAAAAAAATAAAATAAAAAACCATACCCAAATTTATCAATTTTATTAAAGCGCTGGTATAAAATCCCTTTGGAATAAGCTCGTTCGTTCGCTCGCTCGCGCTCGTCCAAAAGCCTTGTCCGAGCGCGGCAATGACCTGGTGTCGCGATTGGACTATCAGCTGGCGAACGTTGTTTTTCTTGGTAACCATAATGAATTTCGATATGCTGTCTTTACAAATCATGTTTGAAATCACAGGGCCAATTACCTAATTTTTTTTTAACGTGAATGGTCTAGGGACACCTGTATATTACCTATTAACTGACAGCGATTGTCTTACTACGACCCAGCTCAATGAAGATAAAACTAAATTTCCGTATGTGGTTACTAAATACATTACCGCGTTAATTGATCTCCGTTGCCTGCAAACCTGGATCAAATTCTTTCGTGTTCCGCTAAATAAATCTTCACCGTTCAACCCATTCCTAATGCTTATAAGCCGGACCCCGCATTACGGACTTAATCGGTCGTATATTTCAGAAGCGCCTTGACGCGGACGCCCCAAAGGCGTATCCGTTCACCAGAAAAGAAAACTAATTCATAGCGGCGTTTACTATTATTGTCCGCCGTCAATAAACCGCACCGAAAATAAACGGAACTGGCGACTCCTGGCTGCTGGCCTGGCCTGGCAGGCACCTGCGACAAACAAACACCTTCGTTCAGGTCGGAAACGGCCCTCCTGTTATGGCCAATGGGCTTTATTTAGTACCCCCTGGTAACAGTTCGAAAGTTTACGATTCTGGGCGAGCGAAAGAAGTATGTAAACTAAATTCTGAAGGTTATTTTTGAAATAATTAAATGCACAATATTATAAAATAAATTGTAACGGATAACACATTTAAAAATAGTAATTTTAATATACCACATCATGAAAAAATATTAATAAAATAACTGGAATCCAACGAAATAAATAAATAAGTAAACGCAACAATATTTGAAAATACTCATTTTAACGAAAGGGTAGGAATTCCTACTAAATTTAAGGTAATACTTTTCGAAAGTAGACCGATAAGCAATACAACATTTGTTTCAGCAATACAACATTGGTTTCAGTCATACAGTATTTGTTTCAGCAATACAACATTTCTTTCAGCAATACAACATTTGTTTCAGGAATACAACATTGGTTTCAGCAATACAGTATTTGTTTCGGTAATAACCCGATACGGGTTTCGTAACGTAACCAATCGAAATTCTATTCGACATACAAACATTTTTAAATAAGTATTTTTCTTTTAATTCAAATTAGAAATATAAATTAAGATGTAAGACGTTTGAATTTATCGTTCTAAAAATATATCAAATAATAATTATTCACAATAAAGGAGGAAAAAAAAACATAATCTTCCTATGCCGTCCCTCCTTTATAAACACTAAAATATTTAAGATTTTATTAATTATGTATTTAAAGTCCTAATCGGTATTTCCGAGGGGTAGGTTTTAAACTGGAAAAATAATGTATTATTTTATTGCTCGTACATCAAAATTTTTAATATAATAATACTTTTATTATCTACATATCCGATAATATATTAAAATAAATAGCAAATGACTGTCTTTAGTCATTTAATTTAGTTTATTACTCAAGGTTGTTTCTTTAATAAATCATTTATTGTATTGTGGCATTATTATGATTAAATTAAAACTCCCCATAAACCACATAAATTTAGCGCGAATCGTACCAATTTTCATTCCACGCTTTTACTCTCACTTTTAGAACATTTTTATCTCCTGATTTTATTTGAACGCCATTCAAGATATTTCCCAAAATAGAGTGGCGAAGCATTTCTTGCGAGTAATTGTTAGATTTTGGAAATTCCACATCAATGTGTCACTTTGTTCCGTTTGTTGCGAGTGACAAAGGGGAGATTTCCTATTAGTCACGCGACAAAACCTTTGCTCACAAAAGTAATCATTATTTGCCTTAAGAAAATACAATTGTAACTTTTCGATGTATATATAAAATAATATCAGTAATATAACAGAGAAAATATAAATCTAATAAAATAAACAACAGCAAGAATTTAGTCTGCGATGAAAAAAAATATACAATCAATTTTTCGAGAGCAAATAAAATATTTTTATTTATTCAATTGATTCGTAAAGAATTCAAATTTATTAGTTAAATTATCTTTCGTCCGAAAATTTAATAATTTCGTAAGAGGAAACCGAAAAAACCCATTAAATGAAGTTTAGTATAATTATATATTTGTTTAAATAATTGTCATAAGTCGTATACACAACCACAAGATAAACTTAAACTAAACATCATAAACTTAAACATAAACATTATATGCGACAACATTGTATATATATATATATATATATATATATATATAAATATATATACAGGGTGTCCCAAGGTCAATCTCAATAAAAAAACAGCTAATAGGTCCTACGATTCCTAATGTTATTTGTTAAGAAACTATATCAAAATTCATTATGGTATTCGAGAAAAAAAATGTTGAAGTTTCTATTCTAAATCATGTAAAACAGACATTTTTCAATGGCTCCTCCCTCGGATAACTACGTCACCGGGTCACTGGGCCGCGGTCAGTCGTGATCGAGGTTAAGGACCTGCCGCGTTGTTCGAAACGCCCTATAAGGGCGGAGCTAAATGATTGCTGTCAGATGCCGCTGGTCGAACAGAGGTCGGTCTAAGAAGAAGGGGTAACTCCTTTCCCCTTCTCTGGGGTTGTAAGAGGGATGCTATTGGTCGACAGATAATATTGATTTATCGATTGATAAGATCGATTTACACCAATTTGATTACGAAAATAATAAATTTGCTGATGAAAAATTTTCGCATTTTGTTACATAATTTCTTACTCTTAATAGGGAACTTAAACACCCCCTAAAGTTTGTGGGATTGGTCTTGGGACACCCTGTATATATTATATATATTTATATATTTTATTTTTATTTTCATTTTTACATTTCTCTATGGGTTTGAAATTCTTAGTTGTAGCACAATATAAAACTGCCTTCCTTAGTACAGACATAGTCTAGTAAAGAAGGCAGGGCACAAAATGTAGCAGGGCTAATCGCTCCCGGTGCATATATAGGATTCATTTATAACTGTGATTTCTAGTACTACTTTTTCTTTGTCAAATTAATTATGTACACTAAATAAATAAATAAATAAACAAATTAACTTAAAAAACTTCAAATAAATATATTTCTATATCGAACAAATGCACTTAATATTATTATAAAAAAAAGAGATATAACATATTGGGCACGGTTAATGCCAATACAACCGTTAAAAAATCGCAATTATTTCTAACCCCGCGAAATCCTCGGGTCCCAGTATAAATGTTTACACCGCGTCTTACCCCATGAAGATGCAGAAATCTCACCACCGGAGGTATATTAGCAAAGCTTTCATTAAAATGTGATAAAGCGTATGCGGTGTGGGGTTATTTCCATCGACCGAGGCGAGGGGGGGAGGGGAGGGGGGGGGGGCGGTAGACGTCTTCAAACGAAAATATTAAAAGCTCCATTAATCATGGCTTCCAGATCATTATGAGTCACTCGGGCTCGCGTGCTCCTACAATAAGAAAGTATTGAAAAACACAAGAATGGCTTTGACCCTCCGTAGCTATCATACGATATCAAGTGCTTCGATACATTGTTTAGTTTTTTTAGTAGTAGTAAATTATTTTACCAACCCTGACGTCTTTCCGCTAGCTGTGATACCAACTTTCTATGGGTTGCTTCATTTCCTATCTTACTTGTAACCTCGTCACTTTTAGCCCAAAACATACAATGGTGCCATGACATTCTTTCAATTTATCATAAATTTTAACACCGTTTTCGTGTTTTTTTTGTAACTTTTATGGTTTGGGAATTTTAATTCAATAAAATTTAAAAAAAAATGATTCAAATAATCTTTCAATTCAATAAAAAATATAAATTTGTATTAAATGTGGCATTACATGTTTAACTGGCCAGTAATAAATACTACTTTCCAACAGCCTTGTTTCAAATGTCATATTTTTGAAATTTGAAAGCTGTGTTTGAAACTTTAAAAGTTACATCTAATTACACTAGAAATATTATCCGATCAGCCTCCGATTTGATCAAAGCGGCTGTGGTTTTTTTTCAAGAGCACCAATCTACATACAAAAATTCAACTCTTTTCCGTTTGTACCTTTTGAGTTGAAAGATGCAACAGACGGACAGACAGACAGATAGTAGCTTCTCGTACATGAATCTTTGCATAGAAGCTAAAAGTGAAAACAATATTTGGTATCAATGTTTCCTTTTAATTCACAATAGAAACATAATACAAGCGCTTGCTGCGCGTACGATTCGAAGATTTGGCCACTATAGAAAGTAAATTTTAAATGTTGGGAGATTGCAGTTTTAGCAACCACGGTCGACACAAGTCCAGGGTCACCCATCTGATTTAGGCGAGCTTCGATGATTGTTGGAAGTTGGCTACATTTAGCCATTAGAGTCGCCTTCCTCATTAGGAAGGCGACTCTAAAAATATCAATACACACAGTGATTTCTTTACTCCACCTCATTCTCAATCTGCGGTTTAGACAGCTTTGCCTCACTTTGCTTTGTACCGAGGCGAAATGTTGGTATGTTGATTTCGCTCGCTTTCTTGTACTGACATAAATAATATTGCATGTTTCGGAAATAGCTGCTTTACTATCCTCCTGATCTATTGTAAGGTTTAACCGCCATCTTTACGATGGTCGACATCAAGTTGTTAACGATCGCATTTGGGAAATATTACGCGCATAAACAATAATTACTCAAAGTACTCAAATAATGTTATGGCTATCAATAAATACTTGATGCCGATACTTAAAGGATATTAAATCCGCGATATATCTAGTTTACTTCGACCGAAGAGGGACAGTGTACGATGAAACTAGAATAGGACTGGTATTTCGCTCACTGGTGTGTATTTCGATTTAAACAATGCTTTTGATCGCGTTGACGATAGATATTTTAGAAACTGTTCAAGAAACGTCTCTCGTGAAATATTCATTTATTGTGCCCGAGTAGGTAGGTACTATTTCGTCATGATAGTAATTGTAAATGAGGAATACTTCTTGGAAAAACTCATTGAAAAAGTACTCCCAATGTGTTGACTTGGCTGGGAGTGTTCGCTGCAGCGTGCTCTCTCTTCCTGCCTCATGACACACGTTACACCGAAATTTGAATGCTGGTCTGCGTTGAAGCACGGCCGTCCAGATACTCAAACGGCTTTCTTTATTTTTACTGTTTTACTACCGCCTGAAACTTATGCACCACCTTTTTCGTAGGTAAAATAATAATTATTATCACTGATTGTGAATGTGACTCCCAACGATAGGAATTTTAACTCTAACCGTGATATGTGATATCTCTAACGACGGAGAAGTCTACCACAAACCATATTCAGGTGACACCCGGTATACATCTCTACCAGAGGAAGTTGTCCCTGGTAAAGTTACATATCTGGTAGTGATGTATGTATATGAGTTTGTGCTATTTATATTATAGTCTCATATCTGAAGAAGCTGATATTTTTTTTTTAAATAAACGCAGTTTAGTATTTTGATGCATCAGTGCCCCTCTAAAACGTCGGTTTCCATGTAACTGCACGCCCGCCATGTTAAATTGGAAACAGGCATGGTATTAATACCTTCGTGGAAATAGCGCTAAAACTGCGAACGCGAGTGCTCTTAAAGGGACGCTTGGTCTAGGTGGGGAAGAGGGGAGTGAAGGGAGATTTAGGCGCTCATTTAACGCGTTTTAACTTTTTGTTACCGCGACCAAGGCAAAATAAATAAGGCAAAATCCCTGACAATATTATACGTATATAATAATTTATGGACAAACATATTATATAATATAATATACCCAACATCCTACTTACCATGATACTAGAATAATATAATAGAATCTCCTTGTCAAGCAGCCTTTATAGGCCAGTCAAAATAAAAATTCAATTCACAAAAAATCAAAAGTTTTCACATTTCACTAATTTACTAGGAATTCAATTTCTAAATAAATTTGCATCTCATTTACAAACCAGGAAATCGCAAAAAAAAATAAATAACGTCTTATAAGTGTTTATAATTTTACAGTCATCTTCAAATTGGCAACCTGATTCAGACACCATAAGAATGGAAAATTAAGAAGAGAATTAAGTAAATGTATTAAATGTTGCCTCATATGCGGACAGCCGCGATCGTGCAGGGAGATAAGTAACATACACTTATCTAGACACATTATTATTTTGGATATACGACCAATACGTATTCTTATTATAATATTTGTTTAATTTAAATGATTATTATAGAAATTACACCCTTTACCCCCCCACCCCTCCTAGAATCCGCGTGCCTTTAGCAACAACGGATTCAAAGCGTCTAGAAGGAATCATTTCAAGGAATCAAGGGAATCAAGGGGGAGAGAATGTGTACATTCAAAAAACTAGGTGCATAAAAAATGTATAGTTTTTTTAGAGTCTTATCTTCTCTGGACACTACAAAATATGCGATCTCAATACAAATTTTGCTATGCATTCTTTTGGCAACTTATTTATTTTGAACCATCGAAACGACGTAACAGTTTTATAAAAAAATGTCATTTTAGGGTGTGGTTTTAGACGAAACCTTAATCCTTATTGTTTTTTTTTTTAGTTTTAGCACTCCAGTCGAAATCATCTGTTGTCGTTTACCGTTTCCTTTCTTGTCTCTGCTCATCAAATATTAAAAGCAGTCTCTCCGAAAAGGGGGACTCATAATGAAACCAAATGGCATTTTCTCTCTTTACGATCTTTTTGTCGGCCGCGTGAGGGCGCACCTTTACTGCTCGACATTTTCTTTGAGATAATAAAATATTTAAGAGTTTAGTTTTTAATTTCAAACTCAGGCGGCCGGAGCGATAGTCGGATGAGATTTTAACGATCTATAATTTATGAAAGACTTTCACTTTGACTCATTTTTATTATCGGCATCCGTGTCGGAAGTGCAGACTTCTATTCCCATTACAATTATTACAATACCATCAATATACTAACATACTCTTAATGTTATTAGCTTAGTTTAGAATGGACGAATGAAATGTATGTGACTGTATTTAACACTACTTTCCCGGCATTCAAGAGAGTGTCTGTAGACCTTGAGTAATATATTTATATGTACATATATGTAAAATTTATATTATAATGTATTTTATATTATATTATTCTGGTGATTGTCTGGATTCCCCGACCCTCCTACTTCCTGGTCCCGGCCTCGCTCCCGAATATGTTTTCTATTTTTTTAAGTTTGGCGGAATTTTACTATGTAAGCTGTAGTTTCCTGAAATAAAATAAATAATTTTGCTAAATGCCTACCAAGTAGAAGAAAAAGTGTGAGTGCCTGAACTCACGGTGAAAATATATATACACCAATGTTCACCTGTAATGTAATGGTAGGATTTAAAATTTAGAAATGATACAGAATGCGATTTCTATAAAAAACTTTTTTTTATAAAACATCTTAAGTGAGCCAATGGATTATTATATCTGGAAATGAAATTACTAGCGCTCTCTAGCGGTTTAATTCCACGGTAAATTTTAAGTGTATCAAATGAAGTTTAAGTTCAAACTACACGGAGTACAAGTGCAAGTACAAGTGCTTACCTAGGTGCAAGCGCATGTTTTCGCATCGCGTACGATGTTATCGGCCTACTTTGATGCCATGAGCGTCACTGACATGTCTGTTGCCTCGATGTCACCAAATAGCAAAACACTCCACCCCGAAAAATATATACATAGAAAATATGGCACCTATCACAGCCTGTAGTTATCACACACACAGTTCTCTAACTAAGAAAATGTGCTGACAGTCTAAAAGTTGAGATTTGCATACAGGCTGACCCGTGACCATTCCCAAATAGTGTCGGTGGGGGTTTATTTTCCCTATTACGAGTAAGAAATTATTTTAAAAAAATGCTAAAATAATGAAATCACCAAAATTATTATTTTTATTAAGGCGCTGGTGTGAGGTACTATGAAGTCGCGAGACGCTATCGATATTCGTAGCCTTAACCGGAGCTGGACGATCACCTGGCGGTCTTATAACGGTTTAATATTATCATGTAAAGTTTATATTTTTTTCGCGGAAACCAAGATAATATTTTATGTGTGCTTAAAAATCATATAAAGCTGGATTTTATATCGAGAAGGGTCTCGAGACAACTATGGAATTCGATATTTCCTAAATCTAAGCCGTGCAAATGTTAGGTACAAACCTTCCAATTCGTATGTGTATATTTGTGTCTCCGTCCAATCCCCGAAGTTTATGTTAATTTTTCTGGATTGTGCCTCTACTGACGAGGATGGTTTGGGGCTCATGGAGGTCTTCAGCGATCGCCATAGTTTCATGGTAACCGAAGGGGGATGGCGAAAGCACTTTCCTGGTGAAAATAACACATTATTTTTTTTTTACATTAATCATACATACTATACGAAACTTATGACAACAATTTATTTATTTATTAAACACGGAATAAGCATAATAGTTACATACACATTTTAAATCCAACAAGTTAATAATAAGGCCAATTGAAGCTTACGCCTATGTCCTATAGTATTTAAAACTATATTGAGCTTAACTATATTTTAGAAGGTGTATGTAAGATGTATAGTGTAGGAAAGTGTGAGTGTATGTATGAACATAGTATATGTTGTGTATAGATAACTTAATGTTGACATTCTAAATCAGACTGCTATGAAACATTTCATGAAAATTTTCGAGAGAAACCCGCCACGATTCAGGTCAAGTACATTAACCTCCTGAATTTGGTGTTGTAGGTATCGAGTAAACGGTACAGAACAGAATGCCCAACCTAACTGAGCCATTCCCGTACTACGGCAGACTTATTTGCGGTGGTGAAATCATAGCTTTGTTGACAATTTCACAGCTGCGATAAAAATAATTACTTACATATTTTGAAGATGCGTAGGATTTTGGATTATGTTTCTGTCAACATACGAAAAAATATTCAACAATAATATGTAAAATAAAAACCCAGTAGCGAGTAGAAATCGTCGAAACTATACCAATAGCAATTAATATCCTCCACCATAACCCAGAACTACCTTTCCTTTCACCCACTGCAATTGCCTTTATCCATGTGTGGTGAAAATTATTTTTATATAATATGTAAGTAGGTACCATAATACCTCTGCATATTTGTACTTTATTCTATGAATGTGATACGAAATAACTTGTAATTAAACAAATTGTATAAGTACAAATGATATAATATTATATTACAATAAATTGAATAGATATAGGTTATTACACTATATAAACATTTATAGAAAAGTCTACCGTTAGAAAGGGCTTTACTCAGCAGGTAGAACTTTGAATTTTATTTTAAGTTTATATTTCAAATATGCTTATGAATAAATAAATAGTTTTAGAAACTGATGTTGTGAATTGTTCTTTTATTATTTGCCTTTTTAATTCAAAATAATTTATTATTCTTACTTCATTTATCTGTTTATTATATTAAAAAAAAATAATATGTTATTATATTGTTTAGTTCATATTTGTTTTTTTTTTAAATGAAACGCTCGTTATTGATAGTTGGCAAATATTCGATAAATAAGAACGAATTGAACTGTCTTCTTTAGGACAGACATTTAGTCTAGTTAAGAAGCCAGCGAACAAGAAATAATAATTTTTAATATGTAAACCTTACAAAATTATATGTAATTGTTTCAATAAAATAAATAATATTTCAAACAAGCATTAAGATTTATGTTATTTCCCCTTTTGGGAAATAAAATGAACCAAATATCAGGTTATGTTTCAATACTCCCCCGACTATACATCAAATTGGCGTAATTCACATATTATAATATTTCTCTGAGTTATGTCGTGTATTAGAAGAGTTATTAGACTGGGATCGCCCGAGCAATCTGTAAATATGTCAAGGATGACGTCATAATGAGAGGGAACCTCTCTAGCGTGTCGGAATCGATCATCGCCGTGCGGTGATTCACTAAGTCGTCGCATGAGACGCCATTATCGCTATAACGCCATTCCCGGATTCATCGATGGGATGCTGAGGGATAGGATGGGATGGGAGGGTGGGCAGAACGAATCCCGGACAGATCGCCCCGCTGACAGGTTAACGGCCGGGGCACGAGCCGGCACAGATGACGCGCAGGGCCAACAGCATCTGTTCTTGGCCAGAATCGCCTAACCTAACCCCAACGTCTCTGTGATCAAAATCAAGGATTACGAGATAAAATTAATAATAAAATTTTATAATATTGAATTCGCAACATAGAGCGCCAACAGGTTATTAAAAAATACGTATTTGTATTGATTCCCTAGTCTCCGGGGAAGTGTGATTTTTTTGACAACATTTCAGTGATCGGGTGAGAAGTATGGGTATGCCGCTGGCGAATCAAGCTGCATGATTGTGGTATAAAAAATGGGTACTTGGGGTACGGTCCGAGCTTTGATGGTTGCGAGCATGGGGAACGCTCTCGTAATACGTAGATACCAGTGGATCAGGATGGCCTTGACCCACTCAAGGAAAGAGGGAAGTGCAATTCTCAGGGAAAGTTGCTTTCAAAGTTTAGAAAGAGTCATCAAATTAATAACATTTCTAGAAGTGGAAATGTTAATCATTTTGAATACCCACTGCGAGAAATTACCACCGGAATACATACCTACACATATAAGAAATCTATTTGAAAATATGAATAATTAATAAGACCATATCACACCAATAGAAAGCTTTGTGTTCCGAGCAAAATGCTTTGAACGAGAACGTATTGGTTAATTAAGTCAGGATTATCGAAGATATGTTGGCAGTGAGACTCTAATTATAATAATAATAAATTAAATCAGTAGACAGATGTTGAGCCATTGAAAGAAAGAAAACGTTAATCTTTTAGCTATAATTAATGCATTACTAATTACGCTCAGAAGGCGCACAGAAAGCGGATGCCTTGACGAGTCTGAGACTATTTTGGGAAAAGTTATTGACGTCACAGGCGGACAGCAGTTTTGTCTTTTGGACTCGCAATGACTTAGAATGTATATCTTTTCGGGACGCCTCTCGTTTGGTAGGAATGTCTCGCGAGTAGCAGACATGTCCATTGCAGAAGCGGATATTATTGTTCCGCGTAGCGACAAGATATGAGAAACGACGCACGTTTTACGGTATAGGCACTCAAACGTTCCGGATCAGCTGTTTCGAGGCAATTTCACACGCTAATGGAGCTTTATAACAAATAACAGTTCCACGTCTCATTTCGTAGGATTGCGTGAGCGATCTAACACAATCATATGCTGACCGAAAAGTACTCTGCCTCGCGCCTTAGAGGGTAGAAAATATCCTAATTATTGATGGGGGTGTCTGAAATTGATTTTTATTACGTTACAAAAAGTTGCTGTCCAGATGTATTGGTTTACAATAGCAACAAAAAGTCATATGGAACTGCGCCTAAACCGCGTCCCTCGACAATGACCAGTAATCTGGTAATTAAACCCTTTAAAAATATATAAAACTATGGACACTCTGAATCCACTTAACCTAAATATCAATATGGTGCTAAACCGGGTTCATCAATCATAAATCAGTTTAGGTTTCTTTATTCAAACTCATCAATGGTTTTTCTGTTCTGTGCAATCCTAACCGAGTAGTGATCACTGCAATCACTGTAGTTGCAATGACGTAATACTATCGCAATGTAGTAGGGTATTGCTGAATACTGTGCTATCAATTATTAGTAACGTCTCGAGTACGTAATAAATATTGTATTTTTTCTGCAACTTCCTTTTGGCTGCTCTTAGAACAGGTTTTTTAACCTAGTTAGAGTAGCCATGTTACTTCAGAGCAACAATAAATGACTGGTGTTTAATTTGTCTATATTATATTAATTTAATTCCTTGTTCAGTGTTATTATATCATTTATTGTTGTAACTTCTTATTGTACCATATTGAATAAAAAAAAAAAATTGCCGTACCATCCGGTAAACTAACCAAAAAATATGACATTTTCATGGAAAAATAAAACAGATTCAGAAAAAACACGTACCATCGATCATAACTTTTGTGTCATGTTTGTTAGTTGTTGCGCGTGTCGTAAAACGCACTATCTATCTAAATATGTTCAATAAATTTTCATGAAGGCAGTATTTTATAGATTCACTATTGATTCTATGTGTTTTGGAAATATCCATAATCAAAGTCGTGTTTATTTACACATGGCAGTTTATTTTCATCTCGTCATGTCTGCAGACACGCCAAATTGGAACGTTCTCAAAATTTGATAAACAATCGAAAATAATACGAAATCCGTTCGAGAATGTTCCCGAGATCTCCGTTAGATGATTGATCAAAGGGCGAAATCATGATTTAGCCCGGTCGCTGTGTAAAAAAAACATTTGAAATTGAAAAAAAAACCCAAAACACTACTTGTTTAGGTAGATTTCATTAGGAAAGCTGCCTAAACTTTTCTCCGAAAACGCCTGAAATGCCCGTTCATATATATTATGTACATAGGTACATGACGTGTAATATACACATTGTCATGACATGTCGAAGATGCGCAGAGAACTCCCTAAGAATCTGCCGGGCTATGTTTTACTTAATGTATAGTTTATAAAATTAAATGTTATTATCAAATATTGCATTTAGTGTAATAAAATTTGTCTTTTAAACGATTAAATACAAAACAAAATTACTTCGTTTCTAGGTAAAAAGGGATGGCAAATCCACCCGGTTTTAGTTACTAGCGGCCTGTAAGTTTACTAAATTATTCGCACTGGTTTGATTTTAAATTTGAAATGTCAACCGGGCGTAATTTCGATTTGACACGTTTTGTCACTGACAGAAAGTGTCACCAGATCCGAACCAAATCGGAATTCACTCCACGTAAAGGGTCTGCGTGTAAATGTTTTCACATTAAAAAAAATATAATAAAAAAAAAATATTAATGAACCAGGGATTCTTCATATACATAGTCAGCAATACATACTCACAAAATAAAAGATTCTAGAGGTTCATTCCCCGTACCTAACAATGGTTCAAATTTAAAATGTGGTACACCTGCTTTGAGTTTTATTTTTTCCTGAATGTTCATTAAAATATCAATCTTGAATTTAATAAAAAAATAAATGTCGATTTGTACCCGAATTGGAATTTTGTAGATCTAAACTAAATCGTGCGCAGCGATGTGCGTACTCTGTTGTTGAATCTATTATTGGCAAGTCTTCCAAAGTCAAAGCTCTGATAATCACATTTAGGAATAGCACGCGCAAATAAATTACGCTAAAAATAAATAGAACTAAAAACTTAACAATTTGGTAGGACGGATAATTTATAGTAATTTCAATTAATTGCTACGCGCGTTAACCTGCAAGATGTTCCCCCTCTTATTTTCAAAATAGATAATATTCAGAAAATACTTTGGAGCTGGACATTAAAATCACTAAAAGGAATAAGTACGAATCATTTATTTTCTTGATTAAGTATAAAACGACATTTTGTTCTTACGATTAAATGGACTTTACCTTTTTAGGTAAGTGAAAAACTAAAAATAAGACTTTTTTTAACTGATACTTCGGCGGGTGAACATAGTTCACGCTTGAGGGGCTTTTTCTTGGCCCTTCAAGGACCTCAATAAAGTCGATGTCACGGCCAAATTATTGAAATTTATATAAAGTGCTTCCTAATAAGTTATTTTTTTAAATTTATTTTAACTAGTAATGTCTTTTACGATAGACATACATTTCTATCGTAATTTTCGCTTTTTAAATAAATTACAATATTCAGTTTTACATAAAGTTTATAAGCAAATAAAATACAAATTTCTAATTAGTGTGATACAAAATTCTAACCGTACCTGTAGATATCAACTGCTTCTATACATTCCTTAGTAGTAGTAAATTATTTAAACGTTTTATTTGCTTATAAACTTTATGTAAAACTGAACATTGTAATATAATTATTCATTGATTATTTAAAAAAATAACAGCGCAGGCACTTAAACGATACCAAAAATTGTATTTTCATATAAAATTGATTTACTAAGGTAGTTGTTTCAGCACAAAAATACAATGAAATAGTAAACCTTCTTTCTACAGTCACTATCGCACTACGCAGGTACATTATTTTAAATAATTAAATATGAGAACTGTCAAAGGCCACAAGATAAAAAACGATTTATTTTTTAATGTTGCTACATTTAATGTTATAACATTTGAATTTAAATTAGGAATATTACACTGAAATAAATGAATGAATTAGGTAACTATTTAAATACGATAATACTTAAAATACGACATTTAAAAAAATATAACCCAGCACTACATCTCCAGGAAAGGCTTTATTATAATAGAATTAAATCATAAAATACTAAATTTAATACTACTACTTATTAATTCATAAAATACTTACTAAAATAATTTCGACCGATCCCAAAATAATTCACTTTCCACACATATTATGAATGATAATAAACTTCACAATAATTACGAACTGTGATTGTTTATGTTGCTGTTTATATTTTTAGAAAACAATATTGTTATATTTTTTTATAACTGTCATCGCATTTGGGGGCCGCGTTCTGTTTGAATTTCGAATAAAGCCGCGGAGTAAATTTAAATTCGAAGACAAACAAGGAGCGGCGAGCGCCGCGTCGCGAGGCTTTGAAAACAACGACTCAACTGACATTTAGCTGTCATTCTAATCCCAATCCCTTGCGTTCGTACGCATCGGGGGATGTTCGGAATAATGGGAAGTGTTGTGAACCAGCAAATTTTATTTACACCAAATGTTTCTGGTAATAAATATAATATTTACAATGAGAATTTAAATATTATTATTGAAATTATTAAACACCTATACATACATTTTATGTAGCAATCTCATACAATTTGAATAATATTTTTAGTAAGTTTTATCTAAATTATTAAAAAGTTTAAAAATAACTATCATATTTTTGTCTCCCTTAAATTCAGATACGACCTTGTAAAAGAGAAGTATCGTATTATTGAATTTTCCATATGGCTGTGGTTTCTGAAGGAGTTTCTCTTTTTCAGCGCAGTTCCTACCGGCGTATTTTTCTTTTTATAACATAGTCGTTACTGATTGTAGTTAATTATTAATACGAGTATAATATAACATTAAGTTGCCCGCTTAAAAGTGACCACTAACGCTTCACTTTCGTAGAGAGCTAATTTGACTATGCTTAAATTCGTAAATCTCCTAGTTATTACCACAATCATTTTTCCTCTGATAGGCCTGGCCTGACCTCGGTTAGTGACATGGTTACGTTTTCTATTTATTATACTTAGCCAAACTACTACTAACCAACTACTAAGTTTGAGGATCGTTCCCAGTGTTTGGAAAATCATCAAAATTATCTTCATTTAAAATTACAGAGGCAAAAGCGACATAATAATCACTTATGGTCTATCTTGAAACTCAGCATTTTTGGGACAGTTTTGTAGCAAAAGCATACTCCGAGCTATTTTTTGTATGGTTGCTTATCCATCGGTAGCATAGTTTTTTAGATGGACACTCTACAAACACCAACCTAACCTAACCCACAAACACTATTTACTTTGCTTCTGGGCTCTACTGAAAGAACAGGATGTGTCTTTAATAATTTTTCCAATGCTTTTGAAAAAGTTAAATCAATGTACAAATTACATATTTAACTATACCGCATATAGCGACTACTGCCAATAACCATAGAAACAATCTCGATATATCCAATACTAAACCACACCAATTTCCATGAGTAGCCAAAGCATCGTTAAAAGAAAAATGGAAAGTTTTAACCATTGATTTAAATCGTTATATATTTGTTGCCTTTTGTTTTGGTTTACATTTTGTAGGTGTTATTACTCACCATTAAAAGCGGTTTAAAAGTGTATTGTATTAAGGGGAAACATGTGAATATTCTTTGTATAAATTAATAAATGGGAGGAAAAACAGGATATTCCTGAATCTGCTATTCTATGATGAACATATTTTTTTTTTTATAAAATAAAATTTAGCTGAACTGAAATTTAATTTAAGAAATGCAAATAAATGAGTTTAGAGTAAATAACGCATTCTGTTCATAATTGAATTGCTGATTATTAAAAGGGAGCTATGTTACATTTTCAACTTTGCGAGATATTAAAAAAAACTGATTCATTTCTAATATAATCACATATATTACAAATTTATGCATTTATGAAAAACTTAGTGTGTTTGCTGATTTGTTTTTGTTTTATATTTTTTTTTATTTCTAATAACTTTTTTAATAAAAATAAAACAAATTCCGTAACATAGCTCCCTTTTAATATAATGTAACATATACCCCTTTTAATAATCAGCAATTCAATTTCCCTTAACAGTGAAATTCTTGAAAGTGTTATTTATGATCCTAAACTTCTATTTTGATAATGCATGTAAAATTTTCTAAATTTTTCTAGTCCAAGACATGTTAAAATATGATAATTTCGCAAAATCCCTTCTTTACAAGCCAGGTGGCTAATTTGGGTGTGTTTCATAAATTTCTTTTTTTCTTAAGTACACACGGCAAGCCATTGGTTCTAATATAAAGTTTTAATGATAAGCAAGCATTGTGAATAAAACAATTTTTTTTTTAATTTCGCCTTCACTGCGTTTTATTTTTTAATTGTATTTTTATTTTCCAAATCTACAGCGGCGGCCGAAAAACCAGTTCCATAGAATAGAGCACTAATGGTAAATAAAATGTTTTACTCTAAAATTACCATCTATTTATCGAACCTGCCATTAAAATGTTTTCCAAATTTCACTTCGATCAAAAAATAATGTCACACTTACTGATTAACCAAACTACGAATGGATTCAATAATATTTTTAGTTGTTTTGATTTAAAAATATATCAACCTGAACATAATAAAGTTATGGTCACTCATATTCAAACATATTCATACTTCAAACAGTTGCTAAAATGATATAAAACTAGGTACTGGGATTTTTAAAATTTAACATATTCTTATCAGCGCCGCATGAGCGCACTTTAAGTAAGGCCGCGCCCGTGTAGATTAGAAGTGAGAGAATGACCACATTGTTGTCTTTTTTGTACCGCTTGTAAATAATTACTTATTCACACTTAGCTTGATACATTCATAATTCTTTTTGCTAAGATCTCGCAATGAGATATGAAGACTGCGCAAGAGAGTATGCTACAGCAGAGAATGGGGCTGGATGTTCAAGGAGAAAGCCAAGGCCATGAACGGACTATATCTTGTAGTAATGTAGACAGGAAACATTTTTGTGAAACAATATTAAGAAGCGTTAGTTTATCAGTGAACTTTATTTCTTCACAAGTAACTACATGCAATATATACAATATTTCTTTTTTCACTAACCAATGACATTGATCACAATATTTCATACTTAAAAGGTATTTCTCTAGCTTTTAGTTAAGAATTAAATTCACTCTTATATCTTTAGTCTTCTACATTATTTGCTTTTCCTACAACTCAACATTACCGATTCGTTATACATAGATAAGAAGGCTAAGAATAAATATTTATCCGTGTTATTAATTCACCTAACTATGTGCACCTAAAACAAGAACTACAGTTTGGTTGTAATTTTAACCCTAAAACAATTACAGAACAATTTCTCATATTTTAATTAGTAAATCAAGGCACGGGTGTATCCACTGTTCAAATGACGCACAAATTATAGTCTTTCAATAAACGACTCTTATTTTGCACTGAAAGTAAAGCTGAAAGCTATAACTAATTATGTGGATGTCGTTATTGCTTTGTGAGAGATTGTCTATACCAATAATAATCATACTGATAAATATTTTTCTTTTTTTTCAGATGTACCTGTATATATAATAATATACTGCAGACTGCAGTTAATATATATGTACAGCTCCCTTCATTAGGACATTTCGCAGAATCACATTATACATACTATATAAAAATTATATACAAGGTGTCTCAAAATCATTCCTGAAGATAAATGAAAAAAAAAATCCTGCACAAATTTTTTATATTTTTAACAGATTGTGTAAATTCGGTCAGTTTACTAATTCCTATGCGAGTGTTGATCAATGACCTGACCTTGGCCGAGTTATTGGCTCGCGCCGAAAGTTACGGCTCTGTGCTCACAAGGACGTTGTAATCTGATTCGTTTATTATTATCGACTGGAGTTTACATTTTTTTTCACGAAAACCATGATGAATAATGATATAGTTTCTTAACATGTAACACTCGAAATCGCAGGGCCAATTAGCTGATTTTCTTATCGGGAATGATCTTGCGACACTGTGTATATTTACAGGATATATCATCACTGACATCTGATATAGTTTCTTGTAATAGGAATTAATAAAGTATTGGGCAAAGCACACATAGATAGCGCTTTCGTGCAAAACGTGGGTCAACTCAGCTTGATGCTGTGGGATTTAAATTCACAATTTATGATTTTTTTTTTTTAAATTGCTAACTATTATAAATAAAATTGCATACGAACAACTTCAGTGCTAAATTCGAATTTCCGACTCAAATTTATGAAAAAAATGAGAAAAATCGTTAAAGTTGTAAGATGCTGTAAACAAGCTTAAACAATGAGCTCTAAAATTGTATCAAAGTGTAATGTTCTGCATTTTACAATACTTATTTATAAAATTTTCAGTTTAGAAACATTCCCAGATTTTTTATTGCGACACCGGATGTAAACAGGTCATATTGGACTATCAGTTACAATATTTTATACTTATCATAACACTATCCTGAGCAAAATGGCTGGGATCATCTCAAAGTGTTAGTTAAAAAAACATAAAAAAAATAAACAAAAATTACAGTAATTAAGGTAATTGCAATTCTGGCCGCCAAATGTGACAGACATCAATCAGTTGATGTGCATCTTCTCAACATGATCCATAGAAAAGAAACCGAATACAAAAGCACATAAATGTGGAGCAAGCAAGCTGGAGAATTCAGCATATGGCTCTGAAACTGTGTGAGACAAGTGACAGGTCGTATAGGGGCATCTAACCGTTGATGATGCTTCATAATTTTTAATAAAAATACATCAAGTTCTTTAAATTATAGTCTAGACAACCAATCCTCATTCATGGTTATTATGTGAAACAAAGCCATCCTTTAATGGATTGCCATAACAGTGGTTTTAAATTCTATCCTAAATCCTTAATCCTGAATTCTAGCTACCTTCACTTGCTCACCGAAAAGGCGGCTCGGCCGAAAGCCAAAGTATTTTCCCACATTGTAATGAGCCAATGGCGAGATGTTTTATATTTAGAGTTGATATTTACATGATAAATGACTCAATTTACAAAATTTAGTTATATTATGCAAAATGATCATTTCCATAAATTTACATTCTAAGATTGTCATATCACGTTTACGCAGCATTCTGATTATTGCAAATTTGGATTACTTAACAAAATTTTTTAAAATGCAGTTTGCCGCAGAATTAAATGAAACTCATTTTCAAAGTTGAGAGAGAATCAAATAACCCACCCTATAACGCAGCCCATATAAATGTCCATCTGTCTCTACTTCTAAACTATTCAAGAAATTGGTTTTAAATTGAAAAAACAAATAATATGAAGTCTCTTTTCAAACAATACTAAACATATATAAGTACACAAAAATGATAAAAGTAAGACTGAATTATTTCAAAACCTTTTTAAGAAATCGGTGTACTCGGATACTTTTGAGATACTGTAAGTAAATATTTTAAATAAAGTAATATATTTTATAACTAATGTTGCTGTTTAGAATGGAATTTTAAATACTTTCGCATTGACTTTTCTATGAAACATGATTATTATTATACGATGGTAGAATGATCAATTTTTGAATAATGCTTAGATAGATCTAATGATGAAATTTTAAAGTGAAAAGTTTCAATTATATAAGTGAGAAATATGCATGCATAGGATGAAAATTTAAACAATTCTTGTGGTTATTGTTTGTGGCTAAACTCTAACAAACTTAAGTAGTTCAGTTTATTCAAATCCGATTTTTACTGTTTTTTATTATTTCAAAAAAATATAATTTGTCAGTTCACCATGCGTGTTTTATAGATTTTCTCAAACATTACAAGAAAATATTGACAATTCAATAAATGGAAGAAGCAAGTCTTATTTATGTGCGCACTTCTTATTTTTATAAATGATTGAACTACATTATTTATCTAAGATATAAAACGAGCGTCTAAAGCCGTCAAGTTAAAGGGTTAAACAAATGTGCATTCTTACAATAATAAAATATAAAGATTGTAAATAGTTTATATAATATCCATTTAAGTTTTATTGCTTATGTATACACTTTAAAATGCATTTATACAACTAACCTTAATTATTATTGCTCTTTTAAAATATTAATAATCACGCATTATTAAGAAAGACATAATTAGGTATGTTTCATATTGTATCATTATTATATTATATAACAAAATTAAATCATGCTTAAGAGTAAGTGAAATGAGCATAAATAACAATATACAGTAAAAAAAGTTATAATTCTGAAAATGGTTGTTTCAACCTTCATTATGCGGGTCAAAAAAATAAATTAGTATATCGGAGAAAAACATTAATATGGCGGCGAATGAAGAAATAAAATTAGAACTTAACATTACTGACTTCACTAAAACCGTTTTCCAAAATCATTTCTAAATGAAAACTGTGAGTAATATTATTTACATACAAAATGCACCCATGTTTTATGAACCCGGAGCACATGACTATGAACATTTTGCCACTACGTGTGTTTTCACTGATTAATCACAAAACACAGCACATACTGTGTTTATGCACTGTAAATATTTATTAAGATAACTTTTTTCCCATGCCTAATTTATTATTATTTTTATTTATTATTTCGCATAGCTAACCATGATTATTGCCTGCTCTATAGCATCTTCAGCAGATGAATCTTCAGCCGAAAACCAAACTCTTTGCTATATTTGTACAAATATCAACTGCAAGTAAATTAAAACTAAAAATATGCTTCATAGAAATTTGATTTAATAATAATGACTATCATATATTATTATTTTTCTCAAAAACCCATCTATCATAATGATCTTTAATTTTAACGATTTCAATTTTGTATGCTGTATACCAATAACACAATACAGATAACGTTTTTAAAGTAGATTAAAGATTAAAGAAATTGATTAAAGAAACAGTAAGAAAAGAGTCTTCATTGCGCATTTGACATATTTTTTTAATAAGACATGCGTTGTAGAGGACAGTTCAGTTTACAATTTAAATGTAAATTATTCTCTCATTTTAAATGTTATATAAAAATAAATATTACATCGTAAATCAATCAATCATTATTAATAACAAGTAATGGAAACTAAAATGAAAAGAATTTGTTCTTCTCTACCTTTTAACAAGGTCATGGCTTCCTTTAACTAGGTACTGGTTCATTATCAGAGGACTATAAACTAAAATTAGTTTATGATTTGTTTTTAAATGATACAGAAAATGTATTGGAAATAAATTTTATTTAAAACTTTATTGGGAGTCACTCAGTATAACTAAATAACTTGTATATCCAATTATCATTGCCGGAACATTGACCTGGCAAAATCAAACTTTATTGGAATAAATTAGGCATCTTCAATCAATTTCTTCATAGAACTGTTTAAAAAAAGTCCTAATTTAAATACTTCCAGTGAACAAAAAGTACTTTTTTTTTTAGAGTTTTAAGGACATTTTAAGATTTATTTGAAGCAAGAAAACCATCAACAGCCAACGCCATTAATATAACTGTTGCTACTTTTTGAATTTTATGAAATAGTTAAACTGGATCTAGCCACACATTCTGCTCATATTATACTTAAAACCTAGGCGCTGGAGCACATCATTTTGAATATGAGTAAGTAAATAAAAATTTTGGATATTTATTATTAACCTATATGTCATGCGAATTATGCACACCGAAAATCATAATCAGAGAGTGTCTACCATAAATGATTGTTATGTTGTGAATTAAAAAAAGGTAAATTATATTATCAAAATCAAATAATTATCATAAAAATGTGAATTGAGTATACGTACAAAACAAATGCCAAATATTTGAATAACAATGGTTTTGTATAAGACAATTAAACGTATGACAATAAAGTAAAATCTGTACATTTTATAATAAATAAAGATATTACTTATATAAATACGAATTAAAAGTATCTACATTTAAGGGAAAACGCTTTATACATAACCAGGATATGATAATCAACCTCTGCATAATATTGTGATAATTTTCATTAAAAACATTTCTGTAAACAAAAAGTCAGCAAAACATTTATATTACATTCGTTGTTTCTATTTAAATAAAGTGCCATCATCTAGATATATTTAATTTGTATCACCTTATTCTTCTATCTAGTTCAATATTAAGTATTTATCTTAAAGCCATATAAATTACGTCAGCTTCTGGTAACACGTAATAATTAACTCTGTACATCTTAAAATTATTGAATTAATGACATGTTTTATTAAATATAGCACACATTTGTTACTTTCAAGCGAATGTTCTAGTTATTGCTGTTAAATACAATGTTATTAATGGTAATCTGAAGTCTATAATAGATACTTGTACAAATGTTGTATGATCTATTATAAATTAAAATATCTGTCGTTCAGTGCATTGAAGACACTCAAACACAAACCGATACAATTTCTAAAGTACTGGAAGCCATTGAAATACAGGTTTACAGACTTATTTATAAGGAAATCATCTGAATAAATTAAAAATAGTTCAGTATGGTTTACATGCCTGGAACTTACAGTATCCTCCGAGTTTATAAGGAAAAAATTGATACTGTTTGCGCCTAACCAGTTATAATGGCTTGGAATGCGGTCTGACTATATCCAGCCATTTTCAATACATATTCCAGAGTTTTTGTGGACAAAATTAATTGACCTGATATGGATACAAAAAAGGGAAGTAAATTCGACAAACGAAAGTCATCAGTTTAATCAATCGCGCTTTTTTCACCTATTTCTGACACTTCATCAAACACTGTCAACCCCTTCTTCTCCTTGAAAAATACATCACGCTTAATCTACCCCCTTTAATGATAATAAAAAAAAAGGTGTGTACTATTTATGTATGTTATATCACACTATCACTGACCCTTTAATTGCAATATAATTTTATACTGAAAAAAAATAAACATTGCCATTTTTAGAATACCCAGGCAACATTTTGCCAACGGTGCTTTAAAAATATTATTAATATTATTATTCGCTGAGCAAGCAGCTATTTAACTGATATGCTCATATCTCGTTTCCAGTTACTAGCAATTTGCCTAGATTCAAGAAATTTATCAAGGCGATTCTTGAACTGGTTTACACTTATAGCTTCCACCACTTCCTGTGGTAGCCGATTCCAATTATCCTCAATTCTATTGGAGATAAAGTTTTTCATAGGATTAGTGGGAAAAATAGATAAAAACACAACCGTAAAGAAATACAACCCTTTATATTACTTAATCATTCGGTACGTTTTCAATCTAAGAACCTGTCTGAAATAATTTTTAATAAAAACACAACAGTCTCTAAAAAAGGTTTCTTAAATATATTTATAAAACAATATACTGGTATTAAGGCGTATAAGACAGCGATAAACAAAACCAATGATAAACATTTATCACACACTTTAATGCGTAAACCTTCGCACCCTCCGATGTATCAAGAAAAAAAAACTACCACAAATTTGGAAACGTGACTTTTTTGTAAAAAATAAACATCTTAATTAATTATACAAAATTCTACAAACTTTACGTAAATAACCTTTGTTCAGGTGAAAATGGCCCAAAATATACAAATTTAAAACAATAAGTAATCCATTTACGATTCTCAGGCCAAGTTGCACAAAGCTTTATCTGTCATTAAATTCCCAAAGCAGTGAATAACGTCTATTTTCATGTGAATATTGTCTATGGTTATTTGCTATTCCCAGGTTTCTAAAACATTTTTTCTTGAACATTTTTAGTAAGTCTCATTATATGATTTTAGTAAACATTATTTTGTTTGAAAGTTCATACAATTTATATTAAGAAATATTTTTACTTTAAGTTTCAGATCTTAAAAAAAATACATTTCCCTAATATTATTCAAACCGTAAGTACCTACCTATTGATTTCTAGCGATCGTTTTGTAAATATTATACAATTCATTTTAATTATAATTAAAATGTAAAATAATTATTTTCAATTGGAAACTTAGTGGAGCAATACTAGTTACATTTCAATACATATTCTGATAACAACCAACAATCATTTCCATCAAATCACCTCTCAATTATCACCATTTGTAAGCATAACGAGAAAGCAATTGCAAATACAACCTTATTCCATAAATTTAAAAGTCCGTTGAGGCTCGAGGAACCAGATGTCTCCAAACACAAACCTGAAAAAAACATTATTAAAAATAAAAAATATTCTTGTCATATTAGTCACATTTTAAAATCCCGCTCAAGCATTCAAAACAGATTACATAATTTCATTCATTATCACAATTTAATATTAATTTAAATAAAAATTAAAACATTTTTTTTTCAGTTAACTACTTTATGTTGCATTGTTTTATTAATTTATCAGGTAATTAATATATTTTTCAATGTGCTAATTCCATTTAAAAATAAACATATTCATACATTTAAATGTAGTAAATATAATTGAAATATTTGATCAAATATGGTATTGCATTACAAAATTATTTGAAAAAGGTCTGTCTGTGTAAAACATTGTTTAACCTCTCTGTTTATTTCAATTAAAAACTATGCCATTCTACAGAAATGATACATGAAGAACCAGTACTTAAATATTGGAGCAGAGCTGGTCATACAGTAATCTTAGAAATTCTCAAAGCTGATAGTCATTTGTTATCAGAAACTTGTCGGCGATAAAAGTGTTCTGAATAACTACAATAATTGTCGGTTAAATTTATCGAATTACAATATTTCTGGCTGTTCACCAAATATTGTTTTTTTTTTACAATTGTTGAAATAGGACAGTAAATTAAAAGAGAATAAAGCCATACCTGTGCCCGAAGCGTTGAAAATGAAAGGGCCATCGATTCCTGGCCTTATGCTCCTGTCGCAGTTAACAGACAATCGTGTGAAATGTAAGATGCCATTTTCGGTCTCTCTGTACAGGAAGCAATACCGTTTGGCACCTATTGAGTCTCTCGTTAATGGCGTAGTTATAAGAAAAGATGTGCCATTTTCAAACCATCCACCATGACATGAGTAAGCTGAAAATAAAAAAAAATGTGCCTGATATATTTTGAATCATGTTGAGTTGATCGAGTTATTTGGAAAATAACACTGATGAAAAAACAGATGACAGATATGAAAATGTTAACAATGTAACCTTCGTGTCTTCAATAATCCATAAGTACTTAATATTATAAATGCGGACTGTCTGTTACATTTTTGCGGCTAAACTGTGAACCGATTTTGATGTAATTTGAAATGGAGATAGCTAGACGAACGAGGAAGGACATAGGCTACTTAAAAAAAGAAAAACAAAATTCACCCTTAGAGGGTGAAATAGGGGATGGAAATTAATTAAGTAATACGCTAGGATGGGCATTTTGAAAAGCTCTCAAAATTTCTTAGGTCAACGCAACTGTCTTTAAGTTCTCCCGAGAGCAGCAGGTACGACACTGTTACAAAAAACCTAATCTAGGATGGCCCGAAGGGCTTAAAGATGTGTCGCAAAGCTACTCATCCCGAGTGTCTCAGGCACGAGTTGTCGCACGCCGAAAGCGCTGTTAAAGCCACTTTCACCACCTAGCTGCCAACGTGAGGTGAATCCCAGGATTGACCAGTTAGTGAATTATTATTATTATTTTAATTAATAGGTGTGAAGCTTTACAGCTGATAAACCTATATATGTTATAAATATATTATAATCTGAAAATAGGTACATTTCGACTAGGTACATTTTACCCAATGATAATTACTATTATTTTTTAGATAAAATAAAAGCAGTGTTATGAATGTCAGAATTGAGAATCTCTGTACTTGAAGAAGGTAGTCGCTTGTTGATGTTGCCAGTGTTTGAATAATTTTGACAAAATCATATCTAAATCAAATCATATCTATGGCTGAAAACAGTTATTGTGAGATTTAAAAACAAAATTATAACGTAGAATGTGAAATGGGTAGATATTTTGGTAATACTCAAATCTTGAACTTGGTTGTTAGATTTAGTTAAAGTTAAGTTGTTAATGTCGAGAAGTTTAAATTGTAATTTTATACATGCAATTTCTGAAAGACGTAAAAAAGTTTCAAACCATAAATATTTCAAATTTAAAAGTAATATGTGGTAGTAGTCTAATGGATATGGCTTCCAATAACAAATAACGAAGGGATGAGGATTTGAATCTGTGCAGTCTTAGTTGTTAACAGATCTTAATTAGGCAGAACAAAAAAAAAATATGCATAATTTAAAATTATTACATAATGTACCCACCAGTTATAACTTCTTTATTGTTACATGTCGAATGGAATTCCATATTTTCTTCTGAACTACAGCCAACTTCAAGGAAGTGATAATCATTTGAATGACATGGTGTGTTCTCTACTCTATCAGTTGACCTCTTCGGGCGAAGCAAGAATTCAGAAAACAATATTGACCGATTAGCTGATAAGTCTGTGTCATTTGTAGCATGAAATGTTGAATTTCGGTGATGTTTATGATGAAGCAGCTTCCGGTCCCTTTTCTTAGTTTCCCTGGCAAATATTCGCTGCAAAAAATTCTCATATTTTTCTTTTTTTCTTGACATTTCTGCCTGTTTATCAATGGCACTCTTTTTCCTGTGTAACTTTTTGGTTGGTTGTTTAGAAATATTTGTGAGTTCTGAATTATTTGTCGTCACTTGCGAAAGGGATCGCGCAATTCTTTGATGCACCTTCAAATCTGTTATTGTGAATTTTCCTGAATTCGGACATTGTCGGGCTTCTGGATTACTAGCTGGAAAATAAAAAAAGATACTTTAAGATTGCAGATAAAAAATAAAAAATTGAACAACCATTGTAAAAATGAGAAATGTAGGTAAATTATCATTTTTTTTATTATTAAATGAATAAGAAACATTATAAAGTATATAAAAAATTAAAAAACTATTTAATAGAAATTCTATTTATTATAAATTTAAGAGGATAAGAAAAATTTAGTGACAACCATAATAATATTGCTCCACGCCTCGAAAATCTTGACTTAAAAGTTTTGCTTTTTCGGTGACCCTGATCCTCCCTCTTTAGGTTGAATATTAACAATTATATTGAGAATACCGGCATGGAGGCCCAAGGGCCAATACTTGAGCCCTTCACATGGCCTTGAAAATATTTAAAAAGATGGAAAAAAGATCTTTATTTTTTAGCATTTTTTTTTAACTACTACTGATGAAACTCAATAAAACATATTCAACAAGTATATAATATCCAAGAATAACTTACTGACAAGTGTGAGATAGGGTTGCGCAGGTGTGAAGTGATGCGTACCGCAAGCGTCATCTGGCCTGAGAGCTGGAGAGCCACGCTGCAGCTCCGCTACTCCTCCGTCTCGCTTATACACCACCATGCACACATACCGGCCCACACTAAACAATGCACACATCATAATTATATTATTTTAAAGAAATGATCATCTGAAAATAAAACAGTTACATTAAACGGTTACATTAAAAAAAATGTTATAATGATCCAAAGTAGTATTCCAGTCATCGTAATTTAAGAGCAGGCTAATTCGAATTAAAAAATACTAACATTAGGTACTAACTAAAAAACAAAAATTAACAAATCATGAATATAATAAATCATCATTGGTTCAATATGTCACATGTCAGATGGTTTACTTTTGAGGAGACAAAAAAACTATTTTACTCTGGAATCTACGATTTTTTATAAAATTTTGGTATTAGCTTAAATTAATATAAGATAAACATTGGCATAAAGTTTTTTATTGACTTATTATCAGTTATGGATATTTATATACATATGACTTCATGAATTTTTAAATTGGATATTACGGCACTTTGCTTTACATATTGACATTAGATTTATTGGCAAGAAATCTTGGATCGTTTTTGATAAATTACTTTATGGTATTGACCATAATGTCATTGAAATAATGTTGTAAATTTATGGTAATTACAATAGAAAAAAATATTTACCAATGGTGTTGCCAATGAACGACTAGGGCTACAGAGTTGCCGCTCGGAGACGACGCCTTGATATTTACACAGTGTACTTTGACGTCGCCGCCTGTCTGATTAGTGATTCTCAGGGTAGCGTTCCTCTGATGGAAGGAATATGTACTGGAGTAGTCCAGCGTGTGCCAGTGGCCAGGAAACGTCATCCATGATGGAAATCTACATTTCCACGGTGTAGGAACTGAAATTTTATGAGACTTTTAAATTTATTTCTTGGCAATTTATTTTTTAAAGTTAAATATTAGAATTAAAAAATATTTTTCTCTGTCAGTCGAACTAAATATTAAATAGGTTTATTTAAACCTATAACATAACTTAATAGGCTACATTTTAACCATTGAATTCGAACAGTGTATTTCTATTTATGAAGAAAACAAAACAGGCATTTTATTTGTTCATACCTTTGGTCATATCGCAACCCTTGTTTGGGATCAAAATGTGATGGCAACATTTATGATGGATAATGAAAATAATAGATAATGGTAGCTTGTTTAAAAAAACATTCGTAACCATCACTTGTACCAGAGGCCGAAACCAGGATTACAATTTGGGGGAGGGGACCCTTGAGTCTTGTCTCAAGATTTTCAGAGGAATTTTAGAGGCACAGCCAAATAATACCCAGACAAAACGTGAGACTCATTAAGTGAGTATAGCTACATACCGAACATAGAACAATTAAATGAAACATGTTTAAAAAGTATTTATTTTAATTTTTTAGACATTTACACAATTAAATCTATTTATTTTTTTCCCTTAGCATATCTATTTATAATGTTTTATCCACATTAATATCCAGTGCCTTATGAACATGTAGAAAAGTAAGTCCAGTAAGTCGCTCTTCTGCAGTTCGCGTACGCAGCCATAGTTTTAGACGGCGCAGGGTTAAGAATGATCTTTCGGCTATTGCTACATTTACTGATAACGTAGCTATAATTTAGTTCATAATGTCTATCGCTGAGCAGTGTTCGGAATTTCTCCTTTTTCTCTATTTAAACACAGCCATTTTCTACCCAAATAGACTCGTAGCATAATCATTTAATGTTCGCTCATATACCTATGATACTTTTTGAATTCTATTTTGAATGTTGCTATTAACCTCTGTCATGTTTGTAAACTCAGTGATGGTTTACTATAACCGAGAGCATGAGCAAGCGAAGGACGAATGTGTTCATGACATCATCTGGCAGATGATTCTGCAGGTCATTCACAATTTCATCTAAAAGAGGTATATAAATGGAAGTCCTGAAATACTTGATCCTTGATCGGTGGTTGTGTGGTTTGTCCTATAGAATCTTCGGGCTGTACGTGACCTTGTGTACATCCAGTATCTTGGTTATTTCTTCATTCGTAAACCGACCGCTGACTGCGGCCTTGTAGAGGGGGGAATAGCCCCCCGCCCCCTGTCTTGTGCTCCCATACAATTTGAACCCTTGGTTAAATTTTTAACCCATCACAAACCGACCAAAGACTAACTAGAAATCTGGATGAGTCAACATAAGTACAGGTTTTTGTCTTGTCCTATTTAATAGACCATCTTATTTCTTGGTTTCGGATAGCGGCCTTATACATAAATAATTATTTCTTCTTCTCTATATTATTAATATTGACTTACCGCTTTTTAATGCCATGGTTCTTGAGCCTTCAGTTGCACTGAATAGCCCATTACATGTGGCATCTCCTGATTGTGCCACTCTGTACTCTACTCCGTCACCATCTTTGTGAACGTTATGACTACCTGCAACATCAAAAAAAAGTGGAAATACCTTAGTTGAGGAGGTATAGAAGTATAAAAAACTACCCTATAGTTTTTTTTGTTATTTTTACCTCTTGCTGAGCTTTAACCAATTATGTTTATTTTTACCAAAACCGTGCTAAACACTCAAATTTAAGTAGTTAAATAGTTCTTCTAGGCCCTTTGACTTTAAACTGTCAATAATAAGTTTTTTTTTTTTTTGAAAATCGCGATGCAGCATAGTTTTATGCAGTTTTGTAAAATTTTGTTACGCAATCTCTTACGTTTTTGTTTGCTCGTCCCTTATTTTCTCAACAAGTTTTTTTGATAAGATCAATATTAATTACCTAAACCATTACTTTTCTCAAAAACGAAACACCTATAACGATCCTCGTTGCTTGTTGCGTGATTGTGGTGAAGTTTTCCAACGAAGTATTTTAAGCTTCCTTCCTTCCACGTAGCAAGGCACTCCAATTCCTCAACTGAAATTAAAAAAAAAAATGTTATTATTTATTCTAAATAAACATAAATCTCAAGTTACCCGAACACTCCAGAGGAGTTCTAGGGCGGTTCGAAAAAAAAACCCCATTAGCTAATCTCTCTCTCTCATATCATTATTAGAAACTTAGAGGCAAACTTAAGTTAGTCTTAAGTTACAATGGCAACAGATCAAACCTTGACATCAAAGGTACACCTTATATACATTTAAAGTAATCATAATTTTTACCATCAATATATTATTAAACAAAAATATTGTGCACCTCTGTCCCATTATTCTTAAAACAAGGAGCGATTGTTATTAGATCCGAGGTTCAATTTTATGGTTTGCATAATTTAGTCATATACTCTTCATTTCAAATCTAGAAAAAGGTAACTTCATTAATAATATGGATTCATAATATTCAGATCGTGGTATTCTAGTTGTTAGAACGTTTGATTATTGACCCATAGGTCACGGGTTCGAATCAGTTTGTTAAAGTCACACCATTTTTAACGCTACACTTTTAACCATTTTTGCAAATTTGGCTTAGTCGAGTAGGGCCCTAAATAATTGTAGACGAAGTAGGTCATCAGCAATTATTTTTTAAAATAATAAAAAAAATATTCCTCGAGACACTCTAAACATGATAGCATTGTAGCTCCTGCAGTTCTGAACTTAATGTGTACGTACTTAAATTTTTTTCAATATGTGTAGTATATAGGATGAAATGTTTATACGTGAAACATTTATACTGAAATTTAACTACATAGTTGGTTTCGTAAGGCGGTAGACATTTGAAGGATACGCTAACCTCACCTGTCTGAAAACCTCTGACTTCATTTGGATATGTTAGTGGAAAAATTGACAGTTCTTATGGGTAGTTTAGTGTGGAAATTAGGTGGAATTGAGACATCCTATCATTTACCGTCACAACGGCTCAGCATTATGAATTTAGAAAGTTGCATCATAATAACGAAGAAACTGAGGAGTTGATAAAAAGTGACCCAAAAGTCGATCATATTACAAAGCTGATCATGAAATTCTTTGAAAATTTTAAATATACAATGCGAAAAAAAATATAATTTAAAATTGAGAAATATTTTTTGCCGAATAATTTTTGATTATTCATACAGACCAACCCCCTAAATAAACTGTGGTGATTTTAAATACAACCTGTATATCAAAAATATGCACCGTGTCCAACGACTTTTTACGATAAAAAATCCAGCTTAATGGTCTTGAGTTTTTCACTAATAATAGTGAAGAAAGTATATCAAAATACTTTATGGTTTCAGAGAAATTAATTTGTAAACTTTGTAAGGAACTGGCGCGGCCACCGTGACATTTCTAGTTAAATAAAGGTCTTAGTTTATTGCTCTCACACGCAAATATTATAGTGGTAATTTACACTATTTAAAAAAAGTATTCAAATGTAGCCGTAAATTATTTTAGTATTTTTTATTCGTAACTGTAATTCAAACACCCCTTCAAGTTTTCTTATTAGGTAATTAGTTTGTAGATACAAAATAAAAAAACAATCAAACCTGTACTCTCCGAACCGTACACATCGGGACAGGCCTGATAATTTAACAATAGTCTTGATTCTTCTGTACAACTTTCAATTGAAGAAACGGGGCTCTTGCATTCTCCGTGACCCCTGAAAGTACATACATTCAATCAAGCGGCTTTATTGACTGTTAGGTCATGCAAGAAAGATTTTTTTAACGCGGTTAGAAATGATTCCCGCCAAAAATTTTTGGAGCGCAAGTCCCCCTTACAAATATGAAAACTAACCATGATGACGAAAAATGGACCTGGGATGTCCAATTTGCCACAAATTTCGTGTCATCTGGTTCACTATGAAATTGGCTATTGGAAAATATCGCTGTAGTCACCATCTGTCTTAAACTTAAAAAAAAGTTGCTTTTATCGATTTTTTCACGTTGGATACTCAACTTTTCCCTATTTTTGATAACTTTTATTAACCATGTGCCACTTATACACTTTTAAATATTTATTAGATGTATAAACTTTACATTACTATGTATAATTTTTTTCAAAAAACGCACAGTTATTCATTTTTTTTTCGCAAATGATTTTCCTAAAAAATTGATTATGCCACCGTGTCACTAAATAATTTTCATAGAGTATTTAGCCAGTGATTGATTATTTGCGAATCGAATGGCATAGAAGGTAGAGCAATCGTCTGAATAGATAATTAGGGCGAAGGATATTGACAGTCTACCTTGAAATTCAGTGCTTTATTTTTATATGGCGTTAGGTTTTATTCTCTGCGCGGTCAGATAGCAATTGTTGGTTTTTATTTTATTACAGCTTCATTATATAGAAATTAAAATAACTAACTTTACTATGTTTTACTACCTTCGTTTTCCTTTCAATCACTTTTTTTCTAAGGCTCTAATAACTTTTATAGGAGAGCGATTCAACTAAAAAATAACTATTAGGAGTTTATCATTTATTAAATTTCTCAGAAATAGAATTAATTTTAAAAAATCTGCCTTTACTATGTCGAAGGCATAAGAACAAGGTATCTAATCATATTTTTTTTATTATTAAATATCTAATGGTTACCAAATGCCAGCCATAAAAAAGGGTCTAAATGAGTCGAAATTAATGTTTATCCTTTGATTTCGCCTTAAGCGGCAATTTTCGAGTGAATGACGGTGCCTCGACGTATACAGGGCTGTCCCAAGGTCAATCCCAATAAAAAAACAGCTAATAGGTCCTACTATTCCTAGTGTTATTTGTTAAGAAACTATATTAAAATTCATTATGGTATTCGAGAAAAAAAATGTGGAAGTTTCTATTTAAAACCTTATATATTTGTGTAAAACGAGTTTACGTCCGCTCGACCTTGAGTTGCATTCACGATGAGGCGCCCGACGTGTTTTCAGCGGGATTAGTATGCCTGGCGAACGCTGCCGTAATATTATGATTGATTTACACAAATTTAGTTTAAAAATAATTAATTTGGGTATCAAATATTTTTGCGTTTTTTTATATAATTTCTTACTCGTAACAGGAAACATATACACCCCCTTAAATTTAAGGGAATGATCTTGGGACACCCTGTATACACGTCGCTTAACCTATACGGGTACATAGAACAAAATACAAATATTAGTTATACACACGTACCTATTGTATGTGAACGAAAAAGGCGCTTCCAGTGGGCAGGGTTCCGGAGTAGCATTTTCTCGAAACATGGAATAGAGTAGGGCGTCACCAGTTATCAGGGAACACAAATTCGGGAGAGCTTCTCTTCTATGGCAAAAAGCTGAAAAATAAATAATATATAACAAATACATAACTATAAAAAAAGTGAGCTTTTATAACTTCACGGCTATTACTTATCATACACAAACGTAATTTTTAAAACGATCAGTGTCGGATGTAGCCATATTTAACAACGATTTGGACAGTTTAAAAATATAATTTAGAAGAGTTTGTTTATTTGGGATGTTTTTATTAGGTTTTATACGCATTGTTAATTATTACGTAATGTTGTTTGAGTGATAAATAAATTAATCACCAGCGACCGTTTTGGTTCGAAACCCTAAAAAGGAATAACGTAACGCCGTTTAATGCGTAAAATATTGATTTTCCACTTTTCCAATGTTGACGGGGATTTTAATCGAATTATCATTAGTAACTCGCGCAGTTTTTGCCACCAGCTAGTTTTATATTAGTATGTTAACATGCTTCTAACCGCGATCGGGTGAAACGCTTACATTGCAACAGCAATTGAAAAGCAAAACGAGTCATAAAATTGCTGATCAAGTAACTGCTTGGAGTAAGAGTTCATTAAAGTGCTTCTGAATGGGTCTTCAACGGCCCCAAATCAGAACGATTCAATAGTACAAGTATCCAGGAGAATCGAAAGGCGGGCGGTCAATATAAAACCGCATCACACCACACAATAATCGAGCTATAATCGGCTAGGCATACACTAGTGGTTACATAAATAAAATGCTTGCATAATAATCAGTTAAGACACATAACCAAAATGTCTACTAAAAACACACAATGGATTATTTAGCCGACTAGCTCACATTATTTCTATTTTGCAGTTGGGGCCAAGGATGTTCACAGGAATCATAAGAATACCAGCAGTAGGTACTTAGTTATAGAACATTTTCACGAGGAACTTCAAAGTGGAAAATGGAAAATGCTCTGCCCAAATGAAAGATCGATTTCTAGGTATTTCTCGGTTATAGTAGCAGTGGGCGTTAACGAAATAACCATATAACCGAGGTTACGTTATGCGCGATTTCAAAATAGCCTAATACTTAAACGGCTACAAAATAACTGCGTGATTTGTCACCGTGCTTAATTGTCACGGTGTCGCTTGCAACGAGATTTCCGTATCACTGAAGCTGGGGTCTGGCCGGAATAATAGGGTGACCGTGAAAATAGTTACGGCCGGCGATGTGCCTGAATCATATGGTGTCAGTGGGCAATGGGTATTAGATGACTTCGTTGAATGCGACTATTCGTTGCGCTAGGATAATATTGTGATTTAAACGGTGTCGCCTTATAACGCGCCCGTCATGAAGCCATTTTCAATGTAATAATAAGGCTTTAAAATCGTTACCATAGCGAGATAATATTTCCCCTAGAATGTCGGCTTTATGGGTGGTGGAATCGCGCCAAATGCGCGATTACAGTATAAATATGTAGGTAGGTATCGACAAATTGTCATTCAATGACCAAAAGTATAAATTCTCAAAATTGCTAATACGTTAATATAGTATATTTACATTAAAATGATTTAAGTACAAATTTTACAATACTATACGTCATTTGTTACGGTTTATCGTATTTTATAGGCATTTATTTTCACTATCATTTTGTACTAACGTTACGAAAAGTAGGCAGGTACGAAAAATAATAATAATAATAAAATATATTTATATGCAAGCGTCATTTCTACCTAGCTGCATGTACAAATAACTACAGTAAAATATATAAAGTAAAGTAGTTTTAATTAGAACATAAGTTTTCCCGATTAAAATACAGTTCTGACAAAATTACATTTATGACGACTGTGTGTGACAAGCAAAAACCACGCGAGTTTGCGTACCAGTGTGGCGTGATTGGTGCAATATTGGTCACAGATTGGTGGCTGGTGTGAAGTAAAAAGAGCTACTATGCCTTCAAATATTACTGGGTAGAGAATGGATGATTCTACTGCGAGGACATCCAGAGCTCGGTTAAATGCGATCGGAGATGTGCGCTTCTTGCCTGAAGTTGCCCGTATTTGGTGTTTATCCTCCCTTTCATGGGGTGTTATCCTCCTGCCAAGGTGCGCTTTTCTGCCTATTAATATTTTTTTGGCCTAATCTAAGAGTCCATACACAAACACACAGTTCGTAACGGTTCGTCAATTTCAATAACATATTGACCGACCATTTAAATTAAATTTTAAGAAAATATTGTTACTTAAATATTGAATAAACAGTTTGGCAGATATAAAGATTTTAACCTTTAAAACTGTCCGCAGCAGCGGATATTAGAAACGGGCCCACATATTTATACAGCTATGCCCGCGTTTGCGACATTATCAGTTGCAAATTGCTATGGGCCCCGGATTACGAAAAGCGGAATTTCCTTTGAATGCCCCAGACGTCAATATGGGTTTTATGAGGCTGGGATTAAGCATTTTTTAAAATGGTAAAATGTTTCTAAAAAATGATGAAAAACCCGATTAAAATGTCTTGATTGTCGACGTTTTCGAATCTCACCGCCTAAAACATCGATAAAACATTTCGGAGAGTATAAATTATTCACTAATTTTACTCCGTTGTTTGTTGGAAATTTATTATACGATTTGGATCAAGAAGGTTTCGGACTTATTTAGGTATTCATTCAGAACCGCGGGGGTAGACGTGGTAAATTTGAATAGAATAAATAATATACGAGAATACATTTTAATTGGATCAACTGTCGAGGCCTGGCGGAAGACAAACAGAATAGAAAAGATAAATTTCCTTAAAAAATGGGTCATAAATCATAAAAACCATACTTTTTTATCTGTTTAAATATTATTAAAGTTTTCGTAAAACTGTTTAAATATTAGCATAGACTCACGTCATCTTCATCTCATTCGTTTAGTAACCGTAGTGGTACTGAAAACGTTTTCAAGTATTTTTACGACATTAACAATAATCTGCTATACCATTTAATTTCAATTAATTTAGTAGAAACGTTTCCAAATACGAAATCTTCTATAACCTACAGCGTGTCACAGCGCAGTAGTATGTAAATGGGCCAACCCTTAAATATTCCATCAATACAATGGATTCAGGTGTGAGGCCTTCATATATAAATAAGCGTCTTAAAGTGAACATTCTAACCTTGATCACACCCACAACCACCCTTCAGAACCGGCAATTATCGACTGAGCCACAAACAGCAACAATATTTTCCGAAATTTGGCCGAAATTTTGAGCAGTTGCCCTCACCAACCACGGCAATACACTTTCGATGCGAAAACCCCAATTCAAAGAATTAATAATGCCTTTACCATAACTAATGAAGCACGTTGCTTACTCTAGACCAGGGATTCCCAAAGTGGTCGATATCGACCCCTTGGGGTCGAAATCGGTTTCCCAGGGGTCAACATAAACAAAAATTGATTTTGGGGATCGACGAGGTCTAAGAATCGATCCGTTTTTTTTTATTGTTTATTAAGAAATCAAGTTGGCCGATGAATACAAGTTTATAACCTTCCTAACTAGGTAAGAGTTACCCGTTCTAAGGAAGGTTATATATGAAGTGTTACAGTGCGCATATAAGACACCAGCGCAAAAACCCTGTGACAATATAAAAATTTACCAAAGCACAAATATACACACTGGTATGCACACCCACACACACACATACATAAATAGAATTTAAGTGTCTACTCAGTAACACTTAATACTTATTAAATAAATGAATAAACATTTTTTAAATATTTAACACAAGTTCTTATTTGAAACTTTCAAGATACTGTATAAGTGCGTTACGTGTACCAACTTGTTATAAGATTGACTAATATTTTAGTAGAAGGTATCATTGTTGTACTTTTTTCAAAAAATAATTATCTACTTAAGTATTTTTACGTAATTTGTATTAATAATTATTAATTACACTTGATATTTACTAAATTTTATGTCTATTTATTTTGTTAAATTTTGACGAGAAAATGATGTCAAGTTAACCAACCAACCGCAAAGTTTTTAAATTGGTAAGTAATTTGTATCAATAGGAAAAAAAATAGATATAGAATTTTTAAAGTAACTTGGCTGTGGGGGTGGTCTCTTGCCCAAAATAGTTTGGGAATCCCTGATATAGACGGAGCATTTCTATAGATTTAGAACAATACTTTCAATAACGCGTCGAATATATTTACTTACGCTGTAGTGGAATTAGTTTTTTTTTTAATTTTTGGAACCATTACTTTTACCAGCACGTATCACGACGCAAGCGGATAATTTAGTCGAACCAAACCTAACCCTGCGGTCAAATTGTCACTAGCGACAGCAACGAGCAATTAAGTTAAATTAACGCAGTTACAATTGTTATAAATTTAGTATACGGACGCGGCATCTAGTCATGCAACACGCGGACCTGCCAAATATCTATATTTTTTACAAAATCCTTCTCGGTTCATACGGTTATAGTATACTATGCGTATAGACTGCGAAATTAATTCTCTGATGGATTACAAATTCTCCCAATATCGCATTATTTAAAGAAACTCAAATGAACTCTTAACAGATTGAAGAGTCTTAGAAATTTGCATTTTTTAAACGTCGCTGCCGACGCGTCATCTCAACAACATCTTGCTTTCCCCAATCCCACATTATTATCCTGTTAATACTATCCCAATCATAAATAAATGGCTAAGGTAAAGTAGATAATATTATGTTTTTTTCGACACAATGCATTTTATTACACGACCTTTTTGGATAATTGTCCTGCGGCAATAAGCCCGCCCGTTTGTAGCGTTATGTGTATCAAATGTAGCGTTATGTGTATCATGTATCAAGTGTATCAAACGATCACCAGGACAGGACACTGGTGCTCGGTTGATAGTTTATAAGACGCGAAACTTCGCAGATACTTCGTCGAATGTTTGGTTGTTATAACTTCGTCGGTTTCAAATCGCACGACAGTAGTTTTGAATTGAATATTGATTGTGTCTACATGCAAAACTTACTGTATCCACTTATTTTGATATTTCAGGAGTTATATCCCTGTAGTTGTTTTATTGCTGGGTTCCACACGGCAATTATTTAAAGCCTCTATTTGGTTTGATTTACCGAAAGAGCGTAAGATCCGGAAATTTATGATTAGTTAAATTTCGCCGGATCAAACTTAAATTGTATGAACTTGTATCAAACATTCCTTTTTTAAACGGATTTGATTCTGTGCCTGTTAGAAATTTTTGAATTTTAAAAATTCAAAATTTCCACTCCTAGCATCAAAGGTTGGTGCTATCAAAAAAGTTTACTTGGGTAAGTTTTAGGCCCTTATCTAAGGAATCTTGACCGAGCTTTTGTACCTTTAAATAATACTCGTATGTATCAATTTGAAAGTAACGTGTAAAATTACGGCAGTTATCGTATCTACAAGAAAGTGATATAGATAGGTATATAAAGTTTTTAACTAAGGGTGGTTTTGGGTTCTAGGTGATGTGAAACGCTAAGATATGTCAACATTTTCAGGAAGTAATGACATGGTACCCATTTAATTTCCAATGAAATCTACCAAGAAAATATCCAAATAAAAAGAAAATATCGTAATGATCACAATATGTAACCTTATAAAATCCGAATCTGTAACCTCATAAATTTAATAGTTTCTTTAAATAAATAATATCCTAATTTAGAAAATATTAAATGTGGCTAAATACTTACTTTCTTTGTACTGCAAAACGTTAATGTGTTTTTCGTGAATCACAACGCAACGGTAGCACCCTTTCCTGTAAAGAGATCGGTCATTTCAGTAAAATGAAACGACTGGGAGTGAGAGTGAAGTGGATACGTTCCGCAGCGCAGCTCAGGGCCGAATTAGAAATTTGCTAAACGGGGCGCAATTATATGCACCCACATATTCGGAGCTTATACTATGTATCAAGTTTGGGTGGATGCTGAAATCTACCAACTCGTAAATTGCTTATTTCATTATTTGTTTCGCTAATGCGAAACAAATAATGCTAGAGTATAATCCTCTTTTTAAAAAAATGTATGATTTTTGTTCACTGATCAATAGTATCTCCATATAAATGAGTTATATAACATTAAGTTTTGTATTTACTTTTTTACAATTAGCAATTATTAATAAAATTACCAAAATTAGATTGTACTTACCTAAAATAATATTTAGGTTATTACATATATAATATAATTTCTTACTGAAGCAGATGAAATAATTTTTTTTTTTTTTAAAAAAACGCCGTAAAGTAAAAAACTTAATTTACGAATGTATATGTACAACTGCATATAACTTTATACCATCACATAACGGTCTCGCCTAGTATATGGCACTCGTTGAAGATTAATTATAATAAAGTTATATATAGTTATAATACTATAATATATTACAAATTGTTTATTGTTTACTGTGCTTTTGTACTTACTATTTAATAAAAAAGATTGAATTAAATTGAAATTCAAGTCTTAAGGAAGAATTTTGAGAAATTATAAATAAAGTAGTTTTTATCCAAGAAATATGATAAACGAACTACGCGCAATTGTAAGGTGTTATATCACGACAGTCGCCTGTTCAATAAACTTGATTGGTATGATTTAATACAACCTTACAAATTAAAAAAAAAAACTAACATTTGCACTATATGGCATATTGTTGCTTTTGATCTTCAGAGTGAACCTTGATTAAGGATTGAAAACTCTTTAAAACTCTCAATTAACCTAACCTGTATAAACTAGCCATTTAAGATTCCCGTCGCAAAAAAAAAACAAATAATTTCCAATAACTATGCGTATAATGAATAGGGTTCCAAATTCTTGTTGCCCACTGTTTTGTAGTGAAAGTTTTAAAGTTTTAAAAATCGTCGTCGCGCTGTAAAGCCTCACAAGCGTTAAAGTGTGGAGTTTCAGTGGTTGGAAGAACAATTATATGTTTATAAGAGTACTTTACGTCCTCGAACGTCCACCTTTACCATCTATGAACTTGTCAAAAAGTACTATTTCGATCTGTTTACTGTTTGCAATTTCTCTTGTGATAATCATAGTGCAAAGAGCATCGATAAAAACTTATAAAAATAAATCTATAACAAAAACACAAGAAATAATAAAACAAATTTCTTATTGTTTGTAAACATTAAAAAAAAAACTATCACCAAAACGTTAAAGTGCATGCAACTTCAGTATAAATCATGTCTCTTTGCCAAAGTTTTAAAGTTTATTCAATTTTTTTTATTTTTAAATATTAAGATACCTCACTCTAGAAGTAACTTATGAAACTTTAATAGAATCAACTCCAAGTATTCGGTACAATTTGCAATAATAATAAACGCAATTGATGAAATAAATTAGGTATGAAACCATTTTGATTTTTGCTACCTTACCATCGACGTAACCAATTGAAACTTAATCATAAATCATGGGCAAAAAAAAAATTGCAATCGCTTTTAACTATTTTGGATTAATGAGCGTACTTAAAAAAAAATATTCGATCGTATTGAAAACCTTCGACTTTTTTTCAAGTGGATTAAAAACAAACAATGTGCATATTTCTTTTACATATAAAACTTCATTAAAAAACATAAGTTTCCGCCAATTGGTTATTTCGGTGGATCAAGTTCTACCGCAAGGAGCACCTGAAAAACACAAATATAATATGTATAAAATTGGGGGGCATATATGTATATTTTCACTACCTAAATCCAGCCCTGAGAAGGCGATCAATCGTCTTCCATATAGGAACATTGTGAATGGTAGATATAGTCAGTCAGTACTCACTCGTCGACTAAGAGGAATTTGTCTCCTTCGGCCGAAAGGCACTTTCCCTTGCTCGACAATCGATCACCTTCAATTGCAATCGACTGAATGACACCCGATTGAAACCATTTTCCTGTCCATTTGTGCGGGAAAATGCAACCTGCGGACAAAATAAAACCATCTCATTTATAGTCTGAATCGCAGGCGGAAATGTCCATATCGATACTTTCTGCGTTATTTATTTATTTGTAACATAAAATTTAAGTTGTGTTGTATATGATGTGTATTTGTGTGCGCTTGAGAGTGTGTCCTATATGTATGTGGCTGATAATATGTGATTTTAGGGCAATATCACATATTCAAATATAAACCATTATGACTAGTTTGTGTAAAAGAATAAGCGTGCGATAAGAGAATATGTGTGTTACCTCTCATGATAATAATAATAAATAATATTATTATTGTAAAAGATTTGAAGAAACAATCATAATAATAACTCTGAAATTCATTGTGCTATATTATATATATAATATACTATACTATACTATAAACTATTTGTCGTAGTAAATAAATCTGTCGATAAAGCAGAAAGTTCCTTAGCCTAATTGTGGTACAATTTGCAGCCGACAATAGTTAGGTTTTGATAACAAAGACTTCAGGTTTAAGGTATGATACAACAAGATAGCTTAATTAAAAATGAAAACGGCGGCTTTTAATTAAAATAAAATGTCGGAATTCATTAATTTACCACCGCGATTGCGGACAAATGCCCAGTGAACCTGTGACAAAGGCTGGAAAAAATTGAGTTTACTAACAAAATTTAATCAGATTAATTTAATTTCCCGAAGACCAACCCAAGGTAAGAAGCAGATATACAACAGGAGAAACCTACAAAAAATATTTTTGAATAAATAAATAAATCATTTGTGCTGGCTATATAATTAGATAATTAATTAGATAAATATATAAGTATAATTACAAAAAAATATTTTATTTCAAATAATTTACATTAATTAATCATAAACGAGTACATAATATTGTATGTTATTTATATATGTAAATAAAACATACGTCTATATTATATGCGTAGACGACACTCGACGACCTTAAAATTGAATTTATTCCTTAATCCAAGTTAATAATGTCACATGTTGAATCACTATAATACGGTATATGTGATTAAATAATACTCATATTCTCAGGTATTTGTTTCGATCAATCATTAACAATTTATAACGTGATTAGTATCAAACCCGTCTTGAGGGTAGGCCATAATTTAATTATAAATAAGGGTAGGAACTTAAGCTGTCAAAGAGTCAGTAGTGATATTATGTAGGTTGAGGTACGCCGTGTCCATATTATAGTAGCTTTTATAGTCATTGACTAGATTTTAATTTAAGCAAATGTGTTTTTAATATAAAATAATAAAGACCATTCCAGAAGGCATAAGTGCTCGGTTTATATTATTACGTAGATTACAATTTTTTTACTCGGAAATCATGATGCATTCTGATATGAGGTCTAAACAAATCATGTTTGAAGTCGCAGGGCCAATAAGCTGTATTTTTATCGGGAATGCTCTTGGAACATCCTGTATAGTTTTATGGTTGTGTCGGGAAATGAAACACTAGTTTATTTTTTAAAAATGCTCTAGATATAATATACCCTGAATAAAAAATAACTGAAATTGGTTTTGGGGCAAAGTTTAGTTATTATTTTCAATGCCATGGGAGGAGTCGTTAGTAAGTACTTTATTTAAAAATGTTTTTAGATAAGTACCGCAAACAAAATAAGTTACTTTGTTTTCTATTTCAGCTCATCTGTTTGTATGAATGTTGCATCAGAATACTGCATTAGATAATCACACCTTGAATCATTCCAAAAGGTAAACGCATTGTTTTACTGTCAAATCTTGTCATTTTTAATAGAAACAGGGCAGACGTAATGCAAGATGATGGTGACTCTTTATTAATAATTTAGTAAATATAGAAAAAAAATATGGTACACACGTAAATATCGTGTATACTTTAATGCCAATATCATCACTAAACGTGACAGTATATGTTTTTAATTGAAGCACTCCCATGTTTCAATAATATGAACAAAATATTTAAATTACAAAAAAAATAAGATAGCTATTGTACATAAATATTTTATTTTCGCTATGAGTTTTGAATTAAGTCGACAAACTATTTTAGCTATTATTCAATGAACGCCGTTTTGCGGCTGTAAAATAAGCCGTATAATTATGTCGTTGGCTCCCAAATTATAGACGTCTCGCACTTAATATCGGTCTAATAAATAGTTGGCTGCAGCGTCGAAAGCTCTAACTTTAAGTGCTTAATTATAATGTCAAAATTAGCTTTGGATTTGGAAAATGTTTATTTAGGGGAAATTACGCAACGTCTCGCGTGTTTGTCCAAATATGGCGGTGTTATATTTTAAGGAAAAACATCGCGGGGAAGTGTCACGCGTGAGCATATAATATATATTATTGGGCACACCACTCGAGTAAACTAACTGCCTAAGTAAACATAAACATTCCCAGAGCAAGGGGAAAGGCGAGAAGTACATTTCGGGAAAAAATAAAATACCGTCTACTTATTTCTTCTCCTACATTCGGATCAGAAAGTATCCATCTACACCTTGTATACAGATGTCCCGATACGTTACTACAGTAATTAAGGAACGCTTTCTAGGGTCCGTAGAAACTAATAAAAAAAAAATACGGTATTGGGATGAGACACCATAATTTTAGTTATTTATTATTTTGGAATGTAAAATACAAGCAGGTGCCAAAAAGAAAGAAAAATTCCCCAACATATGGATTAGAAAAATTAAATTTTCGCTTAATGTCATAATAAAATCATGCAACAATAGGTAGTTTTTCTACGGAGTTTGATTTTGGCAGACGAATATTTTAATTGAAAAACAGTTATTGTACTGTTTAGAAAAATTAAATAAAATATGTATTTTTTTAATTAAATTTTAACCAGCCGCTGTTTCGGGCAGTTTTAACGATTACTATCGCTGTCTGCCCAAAAACATAATAAAAAATATCTCAAAAAATATCATATCCTGATAATTATAAATAATACCTAGGTTATACATAATTATATTATATTTTACCTTAAACGATCTAATTTCTTAAATCTAAATAAACAGTTGGATAATAAACCAATATTTGAAGCCTAATCTGATAATGTAAGCAAAAAGCGAGCCGTTCAGAAGTATCAAAACATCCCCAGTAAGCTATGAGGTGTGCATAACTCACCACACACACTCACTAAACTAAGTAGGCCCCCTGAAGGGACACCCGTTTCCCTGAACACCCACTAAACCCGTTCCCCTGAACACTCACTAAACTAAGTAGGCCCCCTGGAGGGACACCAGTTCCCCGTATCTCCCATTTCCCGACCCATGACATCACGATTTTTTTAAAAGCCGCGTAGCTTTCTCTGCTACCCACCAGATCCAAGAACCACACAGGCCTCACGGCACCATCGATTTCGTCAAGCTTATCGTTAAGTGCAGGCCCACACAATGTGCTCAGCATCCTGACGTCCCTCACCGTACACACACCAGGTCGCACACACATGAGTGATCCCGAAGTCATCTAGTTTCCCTTTGAGATTACCGTTATCCAGCAGGTCTAGTACCTGACGCACTCGCGGCTCGCTCGCTGGCTGTTTGGCGTAGTAGTAAGGGAGCAAATAACGTTTTCGTCACATGATTTTTGGTTCTTGATACTTAACTCATTCTACATTAAAATGAAGAATGAGTCTAAATTAAAATCAAATGACGAAAACGTTGCTACATCCCTTACTATTACGTCAAACAGCCAGCTAGCAAACCGCGAGTGCTACCGATACTAGACCCGCAGGAGATGGGTGGTATGGAAATCCAGATGAAGAAAAAGTACTCTCGTGCGCATTCGGACCAAGGATGCGAGGAAAAGAAAAGGTTTGTGATGCCTACAGGTCAAAATCTAATAAATAAAATAAAATAAATATTAGAAACCTGTCTATTCGAAGAGCTTTTAATAATTCCCTCTAGAGATTTTGCGGTTTCTACGGCGTGGGTATATTTGACACAGAATGCGAAAAAAACACATTAAGGCATGCTTTCAAAACTCAGGAGCGGACATCTGACTGAATATAAATTGAATCGGGGGATTCCGTCAAAATGAAATCTAGTAAGGTGAGAGAAGATTTATAGAAAAGGTCAAGTTGAGGTCTGTCGCATAATAACCACTTTAGGCAATATTGCTTGGCAGGTTGAGGCTAAATATTGAATGGTTATTTTTTACTTGACTGTACATAGTGCTTAAATTATCAATGTAGATGTTATTTAGAAAATGTGGGGCTTTACCGTATTATAGGTACATAGTACTTCTTCACAGCAGATATGTATTTTGTGATTATTTTTATACGTATCTTTTATAACACACTAAAAGAGGATATTCTTAATTATTATTGTAAAAGTATTTTTTTAATGACAAATCGTATAAGCTTTACTGGTACTATACATAGATAATATGGAATCTAATATAGAGGTAAAACTATTTATCAGGAAGATTCAACGGTAAGGTCGTCATAACATTTAAACTCGATAAAATGTCTGCGGAAAAAGACGAGTCCTTGTCGATCAGATCACGTTTGATTATATAGGGTGAAAAGTGCTATAGTATTTTTCTACTATTCATTAACAAAATATAAGATAGGACTGTTTTTACTACGGTCAGCTCAGGACACTGACATTACAATAAGTATCAAAAAGTGCTACAATGTTACAAGGGATAATTTCCTTTAACACTTTTATAGATAGCGGACGCACTGAAGATCGCTTGAATTCTAAGAGATAATTTTATAAAATGGTTGTAATTTATCTTTTGGTAATGACAAAAGATGTATATGTGCGCTTTGTTCAAACAGTTAACCAGTTGAAGGCTTCTTCATTGACAACATCCACCATGGAAATGGTGCTTTGAATGGAATCTAAATGCGTAACGCAATATGTGTGATTGTGCGGGTTTTAATTCACAGTAATAAAAAAAAAATGGCGCTGATTTAAACTGTACGCTTTCCAGGTCATTTCTCCATACAAGCCCTGTGTGTTGTGACTATCTTACTTGTAGATATAGAAGAAAGATAATATTAGATATCGTTTTACCTATTTTTCTAATCTTTGGACGTGAATACAAGAATAAAGAAAATAAGACTATACGGAGGCATAGATCATTTCATAAAGGTGAAAATTCAACGAAAGCGCTTTCTTTGTCTGGCCTGTGATCGGCTCTCATTCTGTCTCGTCTAATAACTTCGACAAACAAACACACTTAACAAAATTAATGTTTTTTAAAAAACATTAAAAAAAATGTAACCTAAAATTGTGACGACAGCGCGTTTGTAATTATCGTCATAGGTGGGCGATCTAAATATTTGTGGTTTTCCGGTTTGACCTGAGCATGTGTCCTATTTGATTTGACCTTAGACCAAACTAAACTAATATATGTGGCGCAAAGGACCAGAGGACGAGGCCTCGTTTCAATATTGCGGTTTTCGGTCGGATAGATCGAATTTCACAGCCATTGTGAGGATGGGCTTACACGCAACTCGCGAGGCCCAACAAATTGAATATGGCATCGTAAAAGCGATTGTGTTTTTCGCTGTCACACTGTTCAAAAAGGCCTATTGCGTAAATAATTTCGATACATTTTTTCTACAACCCAAAATACACGCGAATAAAAAATATATATAAAAAAGAAATGAAAATAAAAAGCGTTTATGTTGCTGATAAAATAAGCAAGGTCCAATTGAAGAAGCTCGGTCTTAGTTTTGACATTTCATTCGGCAAGGTCGAATACAATTTAATAAAGTACACTGCAAATTGCCCGATTGTAACATTTTGAAACAACGCTATTGTTTTATTAAGTATATTAACACATGGAAAAAATATATCAACAGTATGGATATGGCAAAATGGGTAATAATTTTTAATTTTTTATTGTCACTCGTATCGCAAATGATAAATAGTTGCAGAGGCTGACAGCTTTAAGGCGAAGCCACAGGATAAACATTAATTTCGACTCTAAATAGACTCTTATTTTTATTGCTGGCATTTGGTAACCATTGGATATTTAATAATAAAAAAAATATGTTTAGATACCTTGTTCTTATGCCTTCGACATAGCAAAGGTAGATTTTTTAAAATTAATTCTATTTCTGAGATATTTAATAAATGATAAACTCCTAATAGTTATTTTTTAGTTGAATCGCTCTCCTATAAAAGTTATTAGAGCCTTAGGAAAAAAGTAATTGAAAGGAAAACGAAGGTAGTAAAACATAGTAAAGTTAGATATTTTAATTTCTATATAATAAAGCTGTAATTAAATAAAAACCAAAAATTGCTCAAGGAATGTAGAATTGTTCAATATATTTAAAATTGAGATAATTAAAAAAAAAAAGTCCCGTTCGATTTACAAAATAATCCCGCTGCCGTTCCGTTACAAAGGCCGAAAGCAAATATACAAACGGAGCACTAATACTAGAATTTTGAATACAAAGGATTGTTCAAATCGATCATCTTCATAGTGAAGCAATCGGCGAAGCTTGTCACGGCCCTCCCGGATGCCCCCCGCCCGCCCCCGTGCCCGCCCGCCCGCCCAACGGAGGGAAGAGAAGAGAGCAACCTCTTCGAGAGCAGGAGCAGAATATGTAAAACGTTGAGCAGGGGCAGATCTGTGAAACGGAAGAATGGCTGAAAAAATACACATCATTGTTATTTTATACCTGAAATCATGCAACGAGCTAATTCAGAAACATTGGCATCGTTATATCGTCGACTCATGACTTGATTGATAAAAAAAGATTACTGGAGTTCTTTTACAATTATTTCAAGTTTAGAGATTTTCTTTATTTATTTATGGATCCATTTATTAAAATTTTTCTAGGTATATATTGTATATTAAACAAATTGTAATTTTATATGGAGGTTGCTTATTATGTAGTACAAGGTTTGGATGAATTTTATCACTTTACTAGGCGGGTGCCAGTTTCAAAGCGATATCAATTATAAAGTTTAATAGGGACAAGTTTTAAGGTTTTTGCTAACTTTTTTTTTTGAAATAAGAATCTAAATACCGGTAAACATAAATCCGATTTGAAATAATGTAGTCTAAAATATATAATACATACTTAAGATACATATATTCGAATTACAAATTTATAATGTGGAAAAACAACGATCCAATATCTACAATTTTACCTTTTTGGTAAGGAACCCTAAAAATAGCAAATTTTCAAAACACACACTGAATTCGTCCCTGTCAATTGACAGGATCGACTTGGGAGGCAAATCACGAAAAATGTTCGCGGCGAAAAAGAAAATCGTTGCAGTCTTTGAGCACATCTCAATTTTTTGCGTGCAGTTCGCAAAGTTGCCGCTGAGCAGATGACTGAGTAACTTTGCCCCGTCTGCGTATTGAATATTTTGAATTCTGTCTATCAAATAATACACGATTTTAGATACGCTAAGAAAATATATTGTAACGATTTTCTTTCCCTGATAATGGGCAAAAAGGTTCTGTCCGGGCAGAAGGAAAATCCTAACTGCAGTTTTTTTTTAATAAGAAACTAGCTGACCCGACGAACTTCGTACCGCCTCAGAATAAATAAATGTTGTGTTATCTAAATAGCTGAATTAAATTCAGTTTTTATTAAGAATATTCAAAATGAATTAAGTTCAATAAATGTACAAAATCAAAATGATATTTATTTTTTATTTATTTATTTATTTATTCTAATAAACCAAAATACATACATGTACAGAAAAGTAGTAACAGTTCAATGGCAATTAATGTAACCAACAAGCGACCGGCCCCTACTGCACTTCCCTGCCTTCTTAACTAGACGCCGTCTGTACCAAAGAAGGCAGTTATGTATTTTAATTATCGATGCGTGCACAATGACAAATGTGACCTAACAAACTGAACATCTTCGAAGGCAACTAACCGTTTGAAAAAAGAATTCCACAGAATTCAAAGTCGTTCCATACAAAATGTATGAAAATTGAAATTTCCCTAATAATTATTTTTTTTCGTAAAATTTTTCAATATTTTAATAGTTATTCTGCTATTCGGGGTGGAGACAAATCCAACAAATTAAAGATCATAAAAATCAATTCAGCCGTTCTTGAGTTATAAATGGTATAACTAACCCGATTTTCTATTATATATATATAATATTTTAAAAAGATTATAAGAAGATTTTTTTTTAATTTTAAGAACATTTTTATTATTATTTATTTATTTATTTTTTTAAAAGTTTATTTAACATGACTTAAAGTTTTAACGAAATTTCAAATAATATTATTATAATTTTTTAGGTATTGTAGTGTATGTATTTTATATCAATCCCACCTCCCCACTACGACCACTAACAGGTAAACCAACGTGTAGGTACTTCAGGTGACAGATGATGTACCTAGACCAGTCTTCGTTTAGCTGTTGAAGAAGGGGCCACGGGGCTCCGAAACGTCCAGCAGAGGTACTCACTCTCTATCTTCTTCTACTTTTTTTCTCCATCTGTTGACTAATAATAATGAGAGAAAAAAATATTGGTAATGTAACGTGCATACAAGTAGACAGCAAATCACTCACTGATTGAGTGCTAGCAGAATGGCCGCGGGCGAGCGACAAGGGTCGTCGCCAAGCGAGCATTTTGCTACCTGCAGTTCAATTGTTCTCAGGTACCATTTATGACTTATTCTAGAGAATGAGTGTATGAGAAGGAAATTCGGAACGAGCAGGATCTTCGCCAAAAAAACGGGCCACTACAATTATAATTAATAATAATCACCGTGCTTTAAGAGCTTTGAAAACATTTTTTTACAAAGATGTGGTATGTGTATTATGGCTGGTGGGAGACATTTTGAACCTCTAATGTAATAAATACACACATTTTATTTATTTATTTTTATTATTTGCCGAGTTCTGACTTGTAAAGAAGTTGAATTTGTAAAATGCATTTTATACCAAACATCAACTTCTTTTAAATATTTACCTAAAATATAATGTTGTATTCAAGACAGGCTGATGAGTTATACCTTGTTAGAAGCAGCATGAAATGTAGAAGCTTTTCCAATAATAGGGTAATTTTCTTTAGTACATTTTTTTTATATCTGCTTCATTCGAATCCCATGTTTTATTTTAAGGAAAATATTTTTTTTTAGAAAAATAAAGTTTTACTAGTTTAATATATGAAAATAGTTTATGAAAATACCTTTATTAGAAAGAAGCACTATTCACGAGTATAATAAATAAAAAATAATATCTAAATTAATTGTATTTTTTTTATGAAAATTTTTTTAGATGACGTAATTGGCATTTCCATTTTTTTTTTTAAAAATGCTATAACTTTTTAACTATCAAGAATTGGATTAAGACAAATTTAGTTTATTTGATTGGAAATGACCCCCCCTATCTCCTCTTTTCGTTTGACCCACGACTTACGGGACACCCTGTATATAGATGAAAATAAGAAAATAGAAATGGTTAATAAAAAGGGTTGTTTTTTTTTTGAAAAGTCATAAAAACGGAGAGGACACAACGAATCAAAATTTTAAGTTGGCCAGTTGGTGGGAAGGTAATGATGAAAGCTGACCTCCAGTCACTGTGATAAATAAACCAAAATTTTCATCTATACGCCTTACATGTAACCGGAGTCTGCAATCAAAGCAATATTCTTCCAAATAAGTAAAGGCCAAAAAAAAAAAACTGCAGAAATGCTGAAATGTTTGTATCGAATATACCATGAATTTGCCGAGGAGATGTCCAAGACCATTAATTAGGGGAAGTTGCTACAAAATAAATATTTATTTGATTATTTTCCAGTCGCGGAGAGTGGATCGCAGAGATGAACGCAGAGAGAAGAGAACATGAATGGACCCGAGGACCGCAGAAGTACCATGCAGAAGTAAAGTAGCAGAAGTACCATTCACTGGCAAAATACGTCAAAGTACAATCACAAGTACGATTATTTACATCTTTCCTCCTGCTCAACGTTAAGTTGTTAAGGAACATTGCTCTCGTGTGGTTATATAGAACTGAATAAAGGTTATCGTCAAAATCATCAAAACCGCTTGGGCCATTTCTGAGCAATACATAAACATACTGACACACGTCAGTTGAAACAGTGTAAAACGCATTAAAGTAAAACTTGTGTAAAGAAGTTGATTAGATCATCGCATACTGGCATCTACATCCAACAATGTTTTCCTGAGTTTAACTTTCTCGTCTTTCTCTGTTTAACAACGTCCACCTGAGTTTAACTTTCTTTAGAACTATAATTTAAAAAAAAAAGTTTTAGCCGGTTGGCATAGAATAAAACGACAAATTCGTTTAGCAGTCTGACAAGCTCAACGGGCGATTACCCAGTTAATTTGTGAAGCTCGTAGCATCGGCTGTCACTCTCCATTATTCGGTACACCTTAACGCCTCCAGGCTCCAGCACAGGAAGAAACGGGGATTTGTCGCGTCGCCGCGCCGCCGGGCAACTTCGACAAGCCAGCTTACCGATTGGCGCGCGCACGTACGGAATCTATCCATCACACTCCCGGAGAGCGCGTCCCTCACATCCAGGGAATCTCGCGAGCGGGGCTGCGAAGGAAGTCGGGGATTAGCCGTGTGAGTGGCACCGGCGCTAATTAATAACGCGTCCGAAAAGCTATCCGAGAACAGCTGTTGGCGAAACGCACTTCGTTTTGGCTCGGCGTGTTATTATTAGTGCCTATGTACTACAATAATACTAGTAATATTGTAAATAATACGGTAATCATATTGTAAAATATAATAAACGATGGATAAACTTTGTTCAGACAGACATAAAGATTTTGATCTTTTTAATGCTCGCAGCAACGGCTAGTCTAAAGTACAACAACACACACTTACGCATGCACTCACACACACCTTCAACCTCTCAGTGAACTTGTGCACACTTATTTCCTTAACACTTGCAAATTAGTTTTATTATTATTGTATGATAGATTTTCCTTTCTTTATTTGCCTAACTTACAACTCCTAATGTAATCATTTTTAATAGGCTTTGTATTGGTTTTTTTTTGTGTTTGTACCTATATATATCAAATAAATAAATAAATGAAAGTTGAGTCATTTATGAAACGGAGTGCATTTTGCCATTGGGCGTTCAGCCACTGGAGACAGAGTAAAAAAGTGAGTAAACAAGACAGCCGGTTTGTCACAAATAACCGGGCTATATGTCACGCCAATGAGACAACGGCGTCGGGTATTTAGGAAATAAAATATGGTCGCCGGCCGGCGATGCGTCGCGACGCTCCTGCGCGCGTCGCGACGCCGGCGTCGCGCGGCTGTATTTTTAATTGCGTCGCCTCTCTCAACTCGCGCGGTCGGCTTAAGGCCGAGCTCATTTGTCCGGAGACATTTCGTTCAGACTCTTGTAACGGAGAGATGTTAGACATGCCATTAAAAAAAGTGTGTATGTGGCTGCACCACGCGCGTTATAAGTAAAACGTCTGTAATGAATTTGATTAAATTTGTCATAAACTGAATAATAATGCATTAATATATATTTTTAAATTATCACTCCACATTATTATCATCGTTATTCAAAAATGTTTCCATTCGCCTATTTATATAAGAATAAACCAAAAATCAAAGTCACAGCTGGGCGCAACGACTTTGACCAAATCATTTCCGACCGAGCGAGCTCTGCTTGTATGAATACAATGTTTAGTAGTAGTAAATTATTTACCCAGAACCTAACGCTTTATAGCTAGGCCCTACGGGCGTCATTAACGGTATCTGCCCCCCAAACTACACGTACTATTTAAATTTTGACACGCGGCTAGTAATGACCCCCCCCCCCCCCCATTAATAGTTGTCAGTGCGACGTGCAGCGAAAATATATCTATATTATCCGCCTCCGATGTAACTAAACGGCTATGGTTGTTATCAAGAGCATCAATCTACAAACAAAAATTCAACACTTTCGCATTAATTTGTACTTTTCGAGTTGAAAGATGCAACGGACAGACGGATGGACTTATTAGTCGTGCATCGTTGTACAGCTAGAGTTGGAGTACCTCAGACGCCGGAAAGCGGATTGGAATTGTAATGATTAGTTGACCACTGATGTGGGATTTTATAGAGGGATTTTTCGACAGAATTTGAATGGGTCATTATGCAAAAAAAAAGTGGAATATAGGCGTGCGCCGAGGGAACTCTGCTGTTCCTGAGAGACATGGGTAAAGTAATGTTCGAAAGTACTGGGGGAAAGTATGGGGTCATTTGTAATCAAACCGTTTCACTTCCAAAATGTCCATTGATTACTTGATGCAATAACTTAATGTTTGTTAAGCACAACATTCTATCATTTGTAAATTTATACATATAAATTATAAATTTAATCGACGACCTCTTTAACAAATACTAAAAGAAGTATAGTATTTCTAAAGCCCAGATAGTTTAGGTTTAAACCATCGATGTATAGGCTCATGTATCGACATGACTGATGTATATGCAAAGCGCGCAGTGACCTTAGTAATACATATAGGTAACATATAGGGACAATGCCGTACCAAATATCATAATAGTAGTATCCGGTGCCAACCGGTAAAGCACCACATTGCTAAAGAAAAATTTGAATACCAAAACGACCTACCTACACACAAATAAATCGAGACCGTAATAATAAGCAATGGGTCCGGAAAACCATATAGGTAAAGGAAGGGGTTAGGAAAATCACAACAATATCAGATAGATAAAAATAAATTATTCTATTATCGGTCTTGCGGATAACCCACTGGTCGCGGCAAATCACACCAACAGATATTTGATACGTATAGGTTAACAACATCGGAAAGAACATTCGCGACAAGACATAAACCTAGCAAACAAAGTAATCAGAAAAATATTTTATTCTTCAGAGACAATCCGCGTAGCATATACACCAATAACTTTCAAATTGATCCATAAAATTTAAGGACATAAAATCTCGGTTAAGTTCGTTAATGGGCAAAATCGGACCAGGGGGCGGGAATGGGGGTTTTCGAAAAAGTGAAATTTTACTATAAATTTTATTTAATCCTAAAACTTATCTGAGCACTTAATAGCACCGACCATAGGTCCTAGGGGTGAGAAAAGTGGTTTTTCAAAAATCAAAAAATCCCTTAAAAGTCACAGGATCAAATCCGTTCGAAAAGTAAATTGCAGGCAATCCCTACAACTTTTGTTTAAAACAATTTTTGATATGAGCAACCCGTACGGCACATTATAAAGATGGATTTGGTATACGCACTCTCGCTGCGCAAGGGTACGGCGGGTTGGGGTGGGCGAGCTGCCTCGCGAAGAATGGATCGAACAGGAGCTCACGAAATGTTTAATACAAGTTGGCACAGTTGAACTTCGCCCAACCCCTACTTTGATCCGCTGAAATCTACCTCCGTCTTCCGGAGTGCCGAAAAGGGTTTTTTTCTTCAACTTGACTGTTTTTATGAGGTAAACATTAAAAGTGATATCTGGCACTGTTTTTCAATATCGTATATAATATGTGCGTTTAGGTTTGTGATAAAATATTATTAATAGTTTAATTAGGAAGACTTACGAAGTTCATCTATAAATGCGTGTGTAACACGTTCTGAATGCTATGGTATAATGTGATAGAGTAATTGTGTGAAAACCAATCATAAATCTTAAAACGCAGTTATGAAAATTAAATACACACTAGCAACACTACTAACACCCTTCCGAGCAGCTTTTCACCGAATATGTATGTCTAAAAATTAACCAATATGTATTCAAACATTATTGATGTCGCTATTAAAAGTGAAAAGGCATATTCCGCTATGATTTCCCTTTAAAAGTGTATTTGTTAGGAAAATATTGTTATTCAGAACGGCAAAAGAGCAAGAGCATTGTTCACATAACAATCCAACAATAAACAACAGCTATGGCAATATTGACGCGTCTGGGCACCGGAGGGAAACGCGCCGCAGAGCGAAAATAGACAGGCAAAATAAAGGTGGATTAACTTTGTAGTTAGCTAATATCTTTTATGTCACGCACAAAGAACGAGAACAGAAAAGGAGATGGGAAGGAGGAGAGGAAGAGGGCGGGGGGCGGATGGGATTCAGAGGGGCAATTCGGTGGGACGGTCAGCTGTGATAGGGTACAGAGTATGAAGGTACGCGTTGATAATGATTATGAATCTATCAATTAACCATGAACGTAATTCTTGCGCTAAGGAGTCCTTACCTAAGAAACGCGCAGCGAACCGCAAATGTTTACAGTTTAAAATTGACTAAGTTATGACAATACGAGTACACATTTTCTATTATAAACTACACGTATAACCAGGCTACTTGAATTGAGAAGACTCGGCCTAAGTCAAATCTTCGTACGGCCGAGCGTTTCCTAAATTGATCAATTCGATAATAAAACATCTCCAAAGAAAAACTTAGTTCATATTCATTTTTTCTACCTTACATTAAACTTAGCTAAACTTAAATGGGAATACCTGAGAAATTCCCTATCATATGCAAAAATAATATTCGTAATCACTCAAGCCAAACCGGAGTAATACGTGAAAAAATTATATTATATTAAAAAGTTTATAAATTATATAAATATAAGTTATAAAAAGGGTCTTGGAATATTCATAATAATCAACAGTCTATTCAAATGCCAAAATTTGACCTCACACGATTAACCGAAGCGACATTTCGTGATAATTATAGGTACTACAAAAGCACAGAACAAAAAAAAACGACTAGAAGAGATATGTTGCCGATTAAGGTGCGGGTAGTAATGACCATAAATCAGCGGCCATTCTGAACAAATCTATTTGCACACTGATAGATATAGCAGCACCTGATAGATAATGATATTATTTCCAATTTATAATCAGTCATCGATATGAACTACATCGTCGATTAATGGTAATTAAAATAAATGATATTCTATCGCAAATTAGGTTTTAATAGATACTAGGAAGAGAAAATGTTGAAGCTGTAATTGGAAATGTTTATAAATTTTTAACAAAACTATTTTTTCACAACTTTAATGTATTTATTTTAGCAAGAAAATTAACTTTCAGCTAAGAAACGGAACCGTCCAAATTTTATATAAATAGTGTAGGCGAAAAAAAAATCATCGTGTGTTAGAAATAAGTATACGGAAAGTGTGAAGTATGTAGCATGTTATTTGAAACGTAGCGCAGGTATTTCATTTTTTTTTGATATCATCAATCAATAAAAAGTATAAATAAAAGTCGCAATGGATTTTGATACGGTTTTTACCACTATTTAGAGAATTTCTGTCAGAAGGTTTATGTGTATAATAAACTTAAAAATAGAAGAGAAATCTCGATGTTTGTAATAAAGTTGTAAAAAGACATAGCTTACGCTGACTGAACAGTTAAACAGTTAAAGATACATCAAATTAATATACTACATAATTGTAGAAATTAAAAAGGCTACAGAAAAGTTAAAATGGCCTAAGAAAACCTTCTAAGGATGACCCACAGTAATTATTTTTATCTTCAAAGTTTTATCACAAATTTGGGGATTGTATAAGAATTGTGTAGGTAACTTTCTAGAAAACTATTTTCAGTACAGGTATAAGGTGTCAGCAGCCGAAGGCGCCTTTACAAAAAACATATTGCGGCCAAAGATGGGTCGCAAAGCGGTCTAGCTGCAAACCCAGTGCAAAGCCCTGGGTTGAACAGCTATTTTATAATAAAAAATGAAACAGAAAGAGTGAATATATTTTTATAAATCAAAATATTATTTTTTTTCTAAGAAATATTTACACACTCTGCGATGTGTTGTACACTTCAGTTTACCGCCTAATCACACGCCATACGATATGAAATGTGATTATTATAAACAAATAATAATAAATATTATAAATAAATATAAAACCACATTCTACTACACAATTAAATTGTACTTGCTTTAAGGAATATCCTGCATTAAATTAGTGCCTAGTTATTTTTAAATGAAAGATGTTCATAATCAAATTATTTATTTCTACAGACTAATTATTATATAATTGACTGATAATATTTATATGCTTATTACGGTTACCTATATTTATTTATTACATTATATACAAATAATCAGACTTAATTTCTTAGGTCTTAGGTTGGGGGATTTCATTGATTGTTTTCAGAACTCGCAGCTCGCATTTTATTGACAAATTTGACAGATAACGCTGTCATTCTTTTTTTGTTCCTATTTCAAAGGAAATGGATTTTATCTGTTTGACTAAGAGCAGGCATGAAATAAAATGAATTCGAAAGGTTTTTTTTTATCCTGCAGCCGTTACAATCTGGGCAAGAATGGCCTTGGCGAAAATCCTACATTTATCGCACATTTAGACGAGAAAAGAAAACTTCAAATGACCAACTAGAGCGCGCTGCGACAAACAAGAATTATTTTTGGGTCTTCGGTTTCTGTCTGCCGACGAAGTGCCGTTGCGATGTCTGGTTGTACACGGTGATGCAACGAAAAAAGATCTGGCAAACGAACTCCCGTAAAAAAACGCGCGTTATTACCATATCAAGCATTTCATAAAGTAAATTTACCGATTCCCTATAAAAAATACGTATAGGTTTAGTAAAGTTGTATGGATTGTAGTTAAATAAAATTAAAAGTAAAAACACATTTTTAAAAACAAGCTGCTATTTTATTTTTGACTGTGCACCCCCACACCCTGTTTTACTGTTTATATCCTACCTTCCTTTCTTTTCAATACCAATGTCAATAAAACGATCTCTTGGGGAATATTATAGACGTATTCACGTCGTCTGTCCATAACACCCAAATTTTTGTAAAATGTAACATCCAAAAACCATTTTTTTGTAATTATAGATTGTTGTATCAATTACCTGCGAACTTTCATAATTTCTTCGGAAGATTTTTTTTTAGATGTTTAACTAATAAAAAAATGTTTCAATAAGGGATTACCGTGATTTTTGTTGGAAAAGATCACAGTTTTTGTTATTTTGCGATAAGTAGTTCTTTGGAAGATTTTTTTTTAGATGTTACCCAAACTAATAAAAAAATGTTTCAATAAGGGAAAACCGTGATTTTTGTTGGAAAGGATCACAGTTTTTGTTATTTTGCGATAGTTCTTTGGAAGATATTTTTTTGGAAATTACCCAAACTAATAAAAAAATGTTTCAATAAGGGAAAACCGTGATTTTTGTTGGAAAGGATCACAGTTTTTGTTATTTTGCGATAGTTCTTTGGAAGATATTTTTTTGGAAATTACCCAAACTAATAAAAAAATGTTTCAATAAGGGAAAACCGTGATTTTTGTTGGAAAGGATCACAGTTTTTGTTATTTTGCGATAGTTCTTTGGAAGATATTTTTTTGGAAATTACCCAAACTAATAAAAAAATGTATCAATAAGGGAAAACCGTGATTTTTGTTGGAAAGGATCACAGTTTTTGTTATTTTGCGATAGTTCTTTGGAAGATTTTTTTTTAGATGTTACCCAAACTAATAAAAAAATGTTTCAATAAGGGAAAACCGTGATTTTTGTTGGAAAAGATCACAGCTCGACGAACTTGGATCGCACTGGTTTTCGAAGGGAGTTACGTTGCGGGCAGCGTTTAATAATAAATGTGTCCGTCAGTTTTCTACATCCCAATTTAAAGTACAAAAGGATTATTCAATCAATCCAACGAACGCCGCCTGCTGCTGGGTTGGAGACGAATTTAATGTATGCGCGAAAGACCACATTATAAGCTTCGCTTTGGGAATAAGGTTTTGTTAGACGACGGGTTCTTCTCTGGAACCCGGGAGCGCTCGAGCGAAAACAGCTCGTAGAATGTGGTTTAAATTGATCCTAAAAAGTATATATTAAAAGCTGTAATATTAATCTCTAACATTTGTACTTTTATGCAAATATATGTGTAAGTAGGTAAATGATTTTTACTGACGTAGATTTTATAAAAGGACAAACACTTGTTTTTTCTGGACATTCGATTCTTTACATACCCTATATGCAAGACTAGTTCCCGAGGGCCGGATGTATCAAAATCTCCATAACATCTGGATTAAATAACATGTTTTATAAATGATTGACGACCGTGAAAGTTTAAAATCAGTTACAGTTAAGTTAGTTAATTTTAATACATCAGTTATACTATGAAGGTATATTTTTAGTTTGTGTATTATTGTGTAGTAAGTGCAGTATTTTTAATTTGTATTACGGCATATAATTATTTACATATTTTATTATATGTGAAAAAACTATTCATTTGCATTACTTAGTTGTTTAATAATCAGAATAGGTAAACTCAACAAGGATTTTCCCTATTTTTTTTTAGGAATATGAAGATAGATCCGTAGGTGCATTTTTCTTTTAAGCGCAGTATCGTTCTCGAAAGTACCAGTATTTTATCACCCGTAAATCATACTTAAAAATCCCTTTCGGTGCGCCGGCAGGCGGAGGTAGATTTCATCGGATCAAAGTAGAGTATAGGCAACTCTAATTGTACGAATTTGTATCAAACATTGCGCGATCTTCTTCCCCGCGCGGCAGCTCGCGCACCTAAACCGCAGTACCCTCGCAAAAGTGCGTATACTGAATCCCTCTTTATACTGTGCCGTAAGAGTTGCACATATTAAAAAAATTAGGGAAATTATAGTCCTACAATAAACAATTGAAACTGGTTTGATCCTGTGTATGTATTATAAGGAAGTTATGATTTTTTGAATTTTGAAACCTTGGTGCTATTAAAAAAAAAATACTTAAATAAGTTGTAGGCCCTTATCTAAGGATTAACGTAATTTCAATTAATTCAATATCTTATATACTAAGAAAGTTTTAGCAAATTTCATTTTTTTTGAAACCCCCATGGTTGGTGTAAAATTACGGCAGTTATCGTGATCACAAGAAAGTGATATAGATAGATAGATGTTAAACTTACAAACTGAGGGTGGTTTTGGGTTCTAGGAGTGTGCTTCAAAGCTTCAAAAATAAACCAAGATAATCAGCCGCTATGGAGAATTGGAGGTTTCGCGTCATGGCGTAAATCAAATTTTAATCAACGCCACGGGGATTGCCATTTTAAGTAACAGCTTTTAGGGCATCCAAAGTGAGAAGTTGCGCCGGGGAAAAAAAACACGGAGTTAGTGAAAAAGAAAACCGCCCTGAAACAAAGCGAGCGGAACGGGAAAGAATAACAATTGTTTGGAAAATGGGACGGCCCAATAATGCCGGCTGTCAATCATTTTGTTTTCACACCTCATTCGCGGTCTCGCCCTTCGCTTTAATACTTTATTGAGTGCGAGGGAGCGCGTTGACACGTTAAATGCCTATGAATACATAAACAGGGCTGATGGATAGGTACGTAACTCCTTCTATCCTTCTACCTACCTATAATCAAAATCACAGCCAGCCAAGGAGAAATACCAGAAACAGAAAAAAACAGTTATAAAAACATAAAGTCAAGCTGGATATATTGAGCTGAAATTATAGTCGGAGCGGAGCGTAAGTAGCTCCCATGGATAGACTCCAATGAGCGAAATGTTCCTGATTTCCTGATCTCAATGATTTCACAGTCGATTTTAGAATTTTAAACCTTTAATCGAATCTCCGTGAAAAATACTAGGTCGTGTAATAAAAAAGTTATGTTTAAAAATATTTTCCCTGTGGGAAATCACATGTTAAATTTTTTTGCTTGCTTTTTGTGTGAATTTTAGAAAAAGAATTATTTATTTGAAGTTAGCATTTTTCTCCAATATATTCTAGTATAGGTTTCACCTTTGCGACTACGGCTACTTAGTTTAGTTTTACCACAAACGCATGGCGGCCTCTGTGGGTCAGATATTCAAATGTATATTATATAAATATGTACCTATATATAATAAATTTACCGTGCTATAAGAAGGGCATTTTAATTGATGTAATTCGCAGTTTATTTCTACTGGAACAGCTATTAAGCTTAGCTTCCATTGATTTCCTTCTAGTTTTTCTTGATGGCCCTCTCCCTCTAACACATACACATTACACAAACTACAATTTTCTCCCTCTATTCCTTAACATTTTACACTTATTCGGGCACTCATGTTTGCTCAAATACCTAATGAATTTATAACTTCATCATGAATTATTTTTTTTCCTCTTTTATAGTTCACCTACTAAATATCCGAATATGAGTAAGTTTTTCACTAAATAATTGCTATGGCCTAGGTTATATTTGATATTTTGGCTCTAATTAATTAAGCTAAATTTGCCTATGCTTAAGTCAGGAAAGACAGGAGTGATAAGGAGTTAAAAATAACTATAAAGTACGTATTCCAACCCGCGGTTGCTGGGTCAATATTCAAACATTACATTTACATGCATTTATGTAGTAGTTTTTGTATTAAGAGCTGTTTTTTTCAGACAGATAAATCTGAAGCTAGGTTTGGGCTGGTATGTGATAAAATGTATTGTTTCGATGAAATTATGCGACGTCGAAAAAAAAAACGAAACGCCCAACAATTCAAATAAGCGATCTCACGTAACATATAATTGACAAATGACGTTACTTTAGATAATGCTTGATAATCAAATTAATAGATCTAACAGCACAAAATATGTTAATGGAAGAATGAAAAATTTAAAAGTGGAATAGTTGCTTAGTTAGAATCTAGATAAAACAACGTATTAGTACAAGTAAGCTTCTTCCTATGATATGATATGAATTTGTGATTACATATCCGTAAAAAATAAAATAATCTAAAGCAAAAATGTGGAAAGCTCTCGTAAGCTTGACATATTATGTTTGATAAACAAAAACTTGAGCTGTGCCTCAACGTGTAATTTCATAGGAAATATTCATATGTAGGTTATTAAACTGACGTACTTGTAGATAACACACTGCGTGAATATTATATTACAGCAGTTCGATCAATAACCGACGACATCATTTTCCATGAAGAACTCAATATTCCAATCCATTATTACACCGAGTTGGTAAGTGCGACGTTACGTTGAATTCTAGCGATGCGACGTATTCAGTTTGAAGATTTTTAAAATGGATGCCAATTTACAGATCTCCAAGCCTCGTTTTAATAAATAAAAAAAAAACATATTCCACCTTTATTTGATATTTCATGTTTGTTTATGGATAAAGGTCACATTTTCATTTAGGTCAGTGCTCCGCAACCGGTGTGCCGCGGTAAAATTCAAAGTATTTTGATATTTTAGTATAGAATAAAAATAATTATTATATAATTTTTCAATGTTATTCCAGCGCCTGGTGCCAATAGTTATAAAATAAATATGTTATAGTTATGTGTATACTTTTCAAATAAAAAACTAAAAATTATTGTAAAATTTTATATCAATTTAATATCTATATATCTTAGCTTTTGGTGTGCCGCGGAATTTTGGTGTGTCGTAGGTGAGAAAAGGTTGCGGAGCACTGATTTGGGTAGTATAAACATAACAAATAAAAAAAACACTAAGCAGTCATTAAGGATTACCGACAGAGATGGAAACTTAAAATTATGAAATAACAGAGGTCTTTTTTGAATATTCAAATTAATTATAACTTCAAAAATTAAAATGTCATAATTTGTAAATTAAAATCCTTAACATTAGTCTGGTTTTCACATCTACCAGCACTCTGAGCAACAATTATATATATTTTATACGGTTTATTTGTAAATTAAAACATATGATGGGCTGCGCTGTTCACAATTTTTTCATTAAAAGTTAAGGTAGGTAATAAATAATTATTTTAACATGTCAATATGTATATTTTTCAACCTGAAATTCGATTAAGGCCAATCCGCGGCTTGGTATTATACCTAAGCTGGTACAGCGGAGTGGTTATCAGAGTGCAGCAGGGGTTAATCTAAAGATAATTAAGTACGTGTCTGTAATTATGGGGAGGTTAGGTTAGGTACAGATGGTAGATGTTAATATTCACCGTTTCCCAAGACAGTTCTAGACAAAAAAAAATCCCTTTCGGCACATCGGAAGACAAAGTAGGGGATAGACAAACTCCAATTGTACGAACTTGTACCAAACATTCCTTTCAATGTTTTACAAACATTTTCCGTTTTATTTGAAGCTACAATAGTAAGTATATAAAGACATTATTACGTTTTTTCCTTAGTTAAGTGTCTTGGCCCTGTCATATACAGAGTGTGATTATGGATATTTCGGGATTGTGTAATAGAAAAATGATAACAATAATCAATAATATTAAACTACTACCTGTTCAGAACAAACGCGCAGCACACCCAGAAATCCCGAAGGACAAAGTTGCAGCCAGTCACGGCGAGGCAAAGAAACGCCGCCGAACACAGCCAGGGTATTATCAGAGGGCGCTGAGAAAACGTAGATTTTAGAGTGACTCACCGGAAAGTTTTGCTTAGCGCCCTGGGAAAAGTCCGCATTAGAAGTTCTGCTCACCGAACGAGCATAAAGGGGAGTAGAATAGGGTTTTTTGTTTTATAAAAAAAAAAAAAATATTTCCGTCGCCCTCTGTGAAAATTTCTCCACATTCATTTTTTTGGTTGAAAACTAAAGAAAGATTTGCACGTTATTTTGCGTATTTTAGGTGAATCACTTGCGATATTCAACGACTGTGGTTTCACTGAGCATGCAATACTTTCCACATAACACAACAGACTTCCACAGAGTCAGGAACTACGCATAGGATATATATGCAGAAGACGTTAAGAAGTCATTTATTATACAATGTGAAGACCTTAAGGTAAGGATTGCGATAGAACCGCAAAAATTAAGTATTTAAACAGACGATACTGCTAAATTCTATAGCACCTCTGGCATTGCAATTGATATATTTGAGAATATATCGAAGCAAAAGATAAAAAATAAAAGTACCATAAAATTATCTCGCGTCTCGTTAAAGCGTGGAACGAATCCATAAGGCTTGTTAGCCGCGTGATAAACGGCGTTGACATGGCTTAACTTCAGTTCTAGAAATTCTTCGAGATATGGTTGATTTTGAACCTAGCATTTTCCTGTTTGAACAGGTACTCAATGACTTAAAAACTGACACAAGCTTTGAGAAGTAATTTATAAATAAACACATTTTAATAAAAAATAACATTAAAGAACTCGGTCCAAGGCCAATGAATGAGCTGATCGTATCACCTACGTTCGCGAAATATGGCTGCAATACCTTTACATCGTTTCTTCGTAACCAATACAGCATCTCGATTGATTACCCCGCACGCAACGCATTTTTACCAGTCTTTCAATATTTTAAAAACAACCGCATGTTATATTTATGCCAGCACGTATTTCATCTTGCACTGAGCTTTCTGGTAAAGCAAAAGTTAAGCATGAGGGCGTTGCCGGCACGAGCTCCCCCCCTCCCCGACGGGGAGGGGCAGATAATGTAACTTTTTCCGATTTGTCATCCGGGCCCTTATCTGGCGAATGCGTCGCTAACAAAAGCGCTACCAGATTAAAATCTTCACGCTGCCGCCGCGCACTCGAATAAATCTCCTCCCGACACGCGATACTGCGGTAACACATACCGCCCCGCGCTTCCTGTGATCATCCCGGTATAACGAAACGGTTCACATCGTTACAAAAAAATCCTACTAAAGTATTTAAACTTTGTCACATTCTTTTTAACAAAATACAAGATACAAAAATGTATTTTTTTCAAGTATTTATTGAACAAGTATTAGCTGGTAAATTTCTATAATGCAAACAAACCTTATTATTCGAAATTGAATGTAATAAAAAGAAAGTATCAAATATCTTATTATTTTGTATATTTTCAAACATATAGTAGCTAATTTTAGCTTCTATATATTCATCCATAAGAAGCTACTATCCCCGTCCTTTGGCCGTCTGTTTCTGTTGCATCCATTAACTCGAAAAGTACAAATGCAAAGAGTTGAATGTTTGTGTAGATTGAACGCTCTTAAAAAACAACCATACCCGGTTCAAATCAGTGGATATATAATACATTAAAGACGAAAAAAATCTAGTACTATTAATGAAACATTGACAGTTCGTTAGAGCACTCAAATATTATAAACGAATTTTAAACATATTATGGCAGGCTGTTAGAAGTTATTATTGGGTAACTGGCCAGTTAAAATTAATACAAATGGAGATAAGATATGAAACAACCCATCACAAGTTGATACCGCGGGCGAGAGTATTCTGGGTGAGAGATACCAATGACGCCTGTAGGGCCTAGATATAAGACGTTAAGTTCTGGTTAAATAATGTAATACAACTAAACAATGCATAGAAGCAGTTGTGTATGATAGCTACAGTCTCTAAACCATTCTTGTGTAGACCTTGCCCATACCATTTCTATTTAAAAAAAATCTTCGCTGAGCTGAGCATAACCGTACACAATAAAAAAAAAATGACACATTTTTTTGCATTGCAAAAAAGTAGCATCTGACGATATACTCGCATTAGAATTGTTCATATTAGCTTGGATGAAATTATTTAAAAATGTACCTACTTTTGCATTTTTTGGAGTTGGATTCTTGCTTAACCTATTAGTATGTCAATTATGCGAACTAACATAGAATTATGTAGAGATTCTCCAAAGAAACTTTTAGAGTGACTTTTAGAATGACCTGATTTGATTATATATTTTACAAAACTATTCCGACAAAATAATCGATAAATAAAAATTCACCAGACGATTTTGTAAACCCATAGGACTCTTTTTAACCTTTTGTCATTCGCCAAACCAAGGTCAGTCAAGAAGCGTATGGTCTTCAAACCTTGCCACAGGAGTCTGTATTCGCTATTTTTTGTTTAAGGCATACATAGCCATTACTGTCAACTAATATTTTAAAATATCAGTAAACTGAAACGGAAATATTATGTATGAAAAAGCAAACTTCATCACGTTGGTAAAGTGGACTATTAGATCCATTTTTTATCCCCTAGCGTTAGCAATTCTCGCAAATCAGATTTTCTGCGTGATAAGAACAGATTATATCCATTTCGCGCGTAAGTTATATTATATGAATGTTATAAAACTCCGACCGCAGTCATAAAAGAGGCAAGAAGCTCTCGCCGCGGAATAAGTTATAAATCTCACTAGAACAATCTTCTATAAAAGAAAACTTAAAGCCGGAATAAAGAAATAATTCGGAAGCAATTACTTTTTCTGTAAGGCAAACTATTGATAAAAGATACATATGCAGGCATTATAATATTCGGTCCTAATAGACTCAACGAGATTGGTTATTCTGGATCGTTGCAGAAATAAATTTATATCTGATTCGAACGATGAAAGATTGTAAATCGTACAAATAACATTCCTTCCACATTCACACACATTCGCCTACAGAGGCGTTCCTCAAGTGAACGCAGTCTTAACTGAAAGACTTGAGGCTTAACTGAAAGAGTCTTTAAAGCATTCGATTCTTAACCCACGGGTAAGCAATTTATCGGTAGGCGGTGGAGCCCCTCCTAGCGCCGCAGGCGAAAAAAAAAGAACGTCTATGGTTTAAAATAGTTTATTATTTAACATAATAAATATTTTCGACAGGTTAAGTAAACATTTTTTTATTTTAATAAATATTTTTAGTATTAGTATCGCTCATGAAACTGGAAGATATTATCGAGTCACAGAAGACATCCACAAATTCAGTCCACTTAACCGGTCTTTACTTTCGGATTGAATATTATTAGGAATATCCACAACAAATCTTAGATAGGTATGTGGTAAATTCGTCTTTTTCGACTTTATTTTTGTTTTGGCTGACCACGCAACTTACAAAATCTATACAACTTACACACTAAAAACACAACACATACACAACTTTAAAGTACAATACACGACAACAACTATACAACGTTAAAAAAAATGTATCAAAATTATCAGGCGGAATTTCTAATCGGAATGTGTTAAAATCGGCATTATAATAAATACACTTTTATACTTTTAAAGATTAGTTTTAGGCCCATATGTAAGGAATAAAATAAAAATTAAATGAATTCGATATCTTATATACTAAGAAAGTTATAGCAAAATTTCACTTTTTCGAAACCCCCCTGGTCTGATTTTACCCATTAAAGAACTTGACCGAGATTTTGTGCCTTTAAATTTTATGTATCAATTTGAAAGTGACTGGTATAAAATTACGGCAGTTATTGTGTCCACAAAAAAATGATATCGATAGATAGATATATAAACTTTAAAACTGAGGGTAGTTTTGGACTTTAGGGGATGCGAAACGCGAAGATATACTCGTAAGTGACGTGTGCGCATTCACTCTCCGTGCGAGTTATTTCTCGGTGCGAGAGTGTCTGTAGAGGCGACTCGCGCAAACTGTATCATCTCTTTCTTATGTATGAAAAAGGTTCTGCTTTCCTTCTAGCCTCTAGCGTCTCTTTCTCACATATAGAAGCTATGAGCCAAGCATCCGCATTTTGAAATTTGAATGTGTCAATCAGTACAAAGCACTTTCTCTGCCTTTCGTTTCGTATCTTTTCTTGACAAATGAGAGCAGCGTTCGCAACGATTGCGCGTGCATACGATATTATAATTTGATGTTTTTTATGAAATATGTTTTAGTACTTTTCACGAGTGTTCATGATTGATGAAGTGAACAGTGGTCTTGAGGAAATGAACACCATATTTTTGACACAGGAAAGGTGTGGAAAGAAACCTCTTCAATGAAATTTTAGAATTTAGGCCGGACCTTCTCGACAAAAGGATAAGGAACGACTTTGCTAGTGCTTTTTGTTAGTTTTATATAGCCGCCATAACCTACACATGCGCATTCACACAAACATAACACCCTTACTCTCTTCATTCATATACAGGATGTCCTAGGGTCAATCCCAATAAAAAAAACAGCTAATAGGTCCTACGATTCCTAGTGTTATTTGTTAAGAAACTATATCAAAATTCATTATGGTATTTGAGAAAAAAAATGTTGAAGTTTCTATTTAAAACCTAATATATTTGTGTAAAACGAGTTTACGTTCGCTCGACCTTGAGTTGCATTCACGATGAGGCGCCCGACGTGTTTTCAGCGGGATTAGTATGCCTGGCGAACGCTGCCGTAATATTATGATTGTTTTACACAAATTTAGTTTAAAAAATAATTAATTTGGGTATCAAATATTTTTGCGTTTTTTTATATAATTTCTTACTCGTAACAGGGAACATATACACTCCCTTAAATTTACGGGAATGATCTTGGGACATCCTGTATATGTCCTTGTTCATAAATATATTTGGCTAACAAGGTACTCTAGCCAAAAACTCCGTAAAACTAGACGCTTACAACAGTGAAAAATAAAAAATTATAAATTTTGGGACCTTTAAATAAGGTCTCATATTATTATTTGTGATTAACTTGATTTCTATGTTTTACATAATATTATCTCGTTTAACGAGTAAAGAAGCTGAGCGCAAAATTGTAATCCTACAAAATTGTTGTACTTAATAAATCGATTTGAAAATCGAAATTGAATTGAAACTTACCATCCTGCTTAAAAGCTGTCGCAGATTGTGGCAGCGATCCAAGCCAAATCAAAATCAAAGCCCTTAGCACTCTCCCCCAGGATCGAAGGTTGGAGTTCCTCCGCTTGCCTATCTGCAGTTCCAGGTGGTTGTGGAAGTGCCGCACGGTCGGCAAGTACTGCAAAGAAGCCGGGTGCTTCATAGTCTCTGCATTCACAGGTCATGGAGGTTAGCGAGGACTTGAAGAATTATCTGAGGTCTGGGTTGACGATATCTAAAACAAATAATACATCGATGTTAAATTTTAATTTTTATAAAGGTGATTAACACATTGATTGACAGCCGATCGCTAATTTCAATTTAAACTTAAAAAGCATTAAAACGAACACTCTCATTAAAAATAAAATTATTTAATGATATAATAAGTGAAATAGGAAAATTGTTTCATTATTCAAATTCAAATAAAAAAATATAATGTAGTAATGTTTTTCGTTGAACGTTTGAACAAATTTGAAGTTGCCTTTTCCGCAAGTATTAAATATGTATTATATATTTAGAAATGTATGTAAAGGCAAAATAATCTTTTAGCAATTCTGACTACAATTAACTGTACGCAACTGCAAAAAAACAGAAAGTTATCATTTAATTAATCATTAGGGCGTGTGATTTTTTTAATTTGAAATATGATACTATATTTTTAGCTACAAATTGTTTATATATTATATATACATGTATGATCTCAATAAGTTGAATATTAAACAAAATATATAATTGTAAGCATTTTTTTTATACAAATAATTATGTATATTAATAGGAAAATATGTTTTTATAACAGAATTTAATTTATCAGATTGATTCAGACAATTGAAAAAAAATCATAAAAACCTTTTCGTATGATTTAGTTTTTTCAGTTTTATCAATATGGAACATATATTTTATACATATTCATAATATTCGTAAATACCAATATCACAAAATTTCAGTCCTGCTTGAATTTTGGGCATCGACTCAATCACATTCAAGGTGATGTCAAAATTGCGAGGAAAGCCTTTCGGGACGTAGTGACTCCGTCGCGAACGGAAAATCTTAATTTCCTGTTTCATACGATAGGCTTTCTGCGCGGAAGCGGCTGAGCCTTTGATTTAATCTATTATTTGGAAATTGGGACGGGATGAGAGACGCGGATAAGCTCGGGCGACTGCGATCTGCGCCTGCGAATTCCTATTTTCTACGTTTAATGCGATGAAATATTGCATAATAGAAGTTTCCCTGTGATAGCATCCTTCACAAAATAGATTGGTGTTGCCCGCGTGTAATTTTTATTTTTACATAACGGAAAAGCTATTACTAAAAAATATATCTTTCACTAAATATTTAACTAAACGTAATTTTAAATACCTCTCACCATAAATGTTATTGTTGTTAATGGGTTTATTTCTTAAAATGTAATTTTGTTCACAAACTCGGGGATAATGCATACATGCAGTTATCTTGAATTTATTAAAAAATGACAATACAAAAAAATCTATTGGTCGCCAAATAAGATTTGCAGCTTAATGGTGATTCGATAATTCTGATAAAGATAATCAGTATTTAGTTAGATAATGGAGGAAATTAATAAATTTTGAATATTTGTACTAGTACAAATGTATCAAATGTTTGAAAAATGAGGATTAAAGAAAAAAAATATTGAGACTACTCAAAAATAACTTTTAGTCACGCTTGCAAATTGGTTAAATCATCGAGTGGCGCGATACACATTTTTTTTTGCGACAGCAATATATGTATGTATAATAAATTATTTATATAACAGCAAAAAATGTTTACAAAATGGTTCAATAGTAGGCATTTTTTTTAAACAATCCCTAACTATAAAAGGTTTCACTTACGTAATGCTAACCAACATTAAATGGTTACTAGTGGCAGTTTGTACCTATTCATATAAAATAAATATATATATTGACATGTAAACTCGCTTGCAGTGTATTTCTCAAAAGTAAGGTATCTTCACGATTTATAGCGCGGAGCTATGCAGAACTAGCACTCAAATACACAAAATACATAAAACAAGAATTGTTTTTCCCTTTTTCTGTATTCTCCGTACAAGCATATATGGGAACATAACGAGACTTTTCAATAAGATTTCAAAGAAGTAAAATAAAAATATCAGAACGTTAAGACTGTTTCTTTAATTTTTCACACAATTCATTTATTTTATACCTGACAGTTTTTCAAAGGAACTATATTTTTATTCATTCATTTATTGGCATTTCCACCCTCATATGGGAATATATTTATTCAAATATAAATTTATGAACACATTAAAAGCATTTTAGAAGCCAAATCGTCACAATATGTAATTAATTTGTATTCGGTGCAATATTTATTACTGTACCGTTTGTGTTTGTGTGTAATTTACGGTTTAAGGTAGCTCTAATTTATTTATAGCAAATCAATACCCACCGATTTTTAATAAATAATTTAATTGGCAGCCATTCAAATGGGAACGTTGTGTGAAAAGCTTTGATAAAATATTAAATGAGTGTTGGAAGGGATTTTCATACGTCAACAACATTTAGCACTACGTTTTATAAGTAGATATTCTACTGTAGGAATGTGTTTTATTTTTGGATTATAAATATATATTTATTATGCTTATTATTATGATTATAGATGCCAATATTTAGGAGTTACCTTCGGTAATATTGCCGGTATTGGTAGTTTTTTTTATAGATTTTATCTACTTTTACACAATTAATTTGTTTAGGGATAAGGAGAAAGATAAAAAGGAAAAAGAAGAGGGTAACGCGATTAAAGAGACTCACAGGCAGCTCAGATTCGTAATGAGAACTCTTAAGGGAGCTGACCTTAAAGCACGTGTATTAGTTTATAAATCATTAGTTTGAATATTGCGCTTTAGTGTGGGACGCAATGTCTTATTTCCGAGCTAGAGGCATTCCAAAAAAGGCATTTATCTACTCTCAAGAAAAACTGAGGATAATTGAAGTTCTGAAGTTATGTTGTCTTAGACAGTGGATATAGGGTGTTATGTACTCCCCCCGCATACCGTGTCCATTGCAGAACTGTTGTAAATACTTTAACATCCACTTACAGTTCGCCCTCTAGTAATGTACTGTAGACGAAGTTGAGTATCTTTTTAGGTGCGATGCTTTGTATCTCTTCAGGGTTGAGAAGATGACTGCCTAGAAACTGATACCTTTTATGAATTAGAGGCCCACATTCACCGAGTACGCGTATAGGGGATTCTGGACTCTCTTGGATTTGGCGTGCCGTGTTTAATAAGCTTGGAGTGGTTCAGGTTATTTATTTATTTATTCCAGGAAACAACAGCTATTACATAGATCAAATTACAATAAAACAATCAGAACATGAAGCCAATAATAGTTTCCTACATAGCAAGAATATGAAAAAAAATAAGAAGCAAAAATTAAAAACACAGTATTTTCTCGGTAATTTAACTAATCTGGTAAAAATAGAAGCTATACGCGTATATTATAAAGATTGAGATAAATCAATTTATATTAATACTTTCCCCTGCTTAATCCATGAAATCAAAATATAAAAGTTATGATCATTAGTTGGTTCCAACTTAGTTTCATTAGCTCAGGGATTCTTTTTTGTGAGAATCCTATTATAAGTTTTTGTTCGGGCAGTTCTTGCCAATGTTTTTGGCTTTGGTTTCAAGCCCAGTATTTTAGCAGTTTCCTGGTATTGCTTTTTGCGACGCCACAGGCCGGTTCTGGGCTGATCATGAGCATGTTAGCACCTTTCCTGATCAGCTCGTCCGCATTTTCGTTGCCATCAATACCTGAATGACCTGGTACCCACATAATTAAGTGCGACTCTATTGTGTGCTGCGAGAGTGTTGAGTAGTTGCACACAGTTAAGTTCAATCTTTGAATTGATAGCGTTGAGTTCCGAGGTACATGACCACCATTAAAAGTTGGCACAATTAAATAATACCTATTCAATGTTAGTAATTACGATAAAATATTAGGAACATAAGACAGCGGGACAACACCAAAATTAGAGATTTTTATTTAAAAAACAAAAAAAAAAAAACAAAGTCGGTAAATTTTAATTACCGACTTTAAATTATTTTTTTTAAATTTATGGTTTTATGTAGTTTTTTATAGTGCATTTTTAACCTAATTTATGAGAATTTTAAAATAAACATACCAATTCCATATTTTTACGGTAACATTTACAAAGCTTTAAAGCGCTAGGTTGACACTATGCGTAAGAAACATGCATAAAATGCAGTTATTCTGCATCTTTAAATCATCACCAAGGGACAGTTAATTGCTTAATTGTGAAGTTGGCTCTATATTATTATTTTAATTATAATTAATGCTGCATAGTACAACTTCCACGTACCTACCGGCATCTTCCATTCATCAAAGTTGCATATCCTCCGTGAATGGACGTGATGAATGCACGTCGTTGTGCGTTTATGTGCTTTAATTAAGAACGCAGCGAGGGGCCATTAAGCAAATTGCTTGGGCGCCTTTCGTCCGCTGTGATGCTAAATTTCGCCCTTCCCGTGTGCATGCGAGTTAAAATGAATAATAACGCCAGAAAGAAAAAGTGCAGTAGCACGCGCACATAAGCACATGCTTTGGGCAGTGCGCTTTTCCTTTGCAATCCACTCCGGGGAAGTTTGCAATTTTTATTGGGAAAGCGAGAATCGACGGCAGCTGTAAAATTTTGAGACTATCAGAAATAGCACTGGACCATAACGCGATAATCATATAACCGAGGTTACGTTATACCCGATCTCAAAATAGCCTAATACTTAAACGGCTACAAAATAACTGCGTTATTTATAGCTGAACTCGTCACCGTGAAGCTGGAGTCCAGCCGGACAGGGTAAAAAAATAATTAATAGGGCGACTGTCAAAATAGCTACGGCCAGCGATGTACCTGAATGTGCAATTATACAAATGTATTCTCACAAACGCATTTTAAACATAGTATTCAATAAATCACTCAGGTGAGGTGTTACCAATCCACACTAACTGTACTTTTCTTCTCTACAAAATTAAAAAAATGCTACAAAGTATTACACATTTAATAATATTAATTGTATATTGTCAGAAGTTCAGTATTTAACAGAACTTCTTTGTTCTAAGGCAGTTTTTAAGTGTAGGCTGCGAGTTGTTAGGCATTAATTTTTCATTACCCGTTATACCCAACAGTAGGTATCACCGTAGTTAATTAGTTTATAATAATAATAAAAACAACCTTTTAAATAGGTACTCGTATTTGTTTGACCTATCCGAGTTGGCTTAATAAGTGCCAATTTTGGACCAGGCATGTTCATCTGTTGCACCCTTTCATGTAGTGACATTAGTTTAGTTATGTTGGACTTAGTTTGCATTTTTTACAGGTTAACTTCATAACATTTTTAAACCATTGCACCTCTAATCAAACATACATACACACACAAAAGAAACATAGTGGTATTACGTTCCACTAAAAAAACCTATTTCATAGAAATGCATCAGCCAAAACGTGTCCTAAACACAACGACGCTAGGCTTTAAAGTACCTTAAACGAAGTTGAACGAACTCCGAGTACCTAGGTGCTTAATAAGGACAAATACGGTATTTTTTTAGATACTCCAAAAAATAAATCAGAGTTTAATTCAGACTAGACCCAACAATTTTTTAAGCTAAAAACATGATATTGTTTTTGTTGTTAAATCTAAGAGCTAAATAAAATATTCCATGGACCTTTTGGATTTTCTCATACCGGGATTTTTTTTTACCCAAAAGTTTTAATTTAAAAAAATGTCACAATTTTCTTTTTGATAAATAATATTGGTATTCTTTCGATTAAATAAAAAAAAAGCTAGTACGAATTAAGAAGCCCCCTTTTAAACGTGCTTTCATTGGCAAAAAATAATATTTGCAGTTCAAATCAAATCAGATCGTCCGGACACGAGACACGATAAAATATAAACAGTGGGGGGGGGGGGCGATCATATTGGCCGCAATGTCGGCGTATTGCATGTCCGAACGCACGCGGAATGATGTTTACACACGTCGCGGCGTACTATAGAGTCGCGTGCAAAAGCGGCCGGGATCGAGGATCTTTATTGTGCGGTCGCTCGGTGGCATCGTCCGCAAACAATGGACGGCCGGCGACTCGCGACTGGGCAAATACGCCTAAACTCGCCTTTATTGTGTGTCACGACTCCCGCGCGGCGTGCGGCGGCGGTTGATGTCTTGTTAGTTGGGGTAGCGGTTGATCAAAAGCAATAAACATAATGGAAAACAACATGAATAATTTATGCGAATTGATATGTATTTGTGTGTCGATTGCGGTCTTCTGTAATCTTCTACTCTTGAAAGCCTTATTTACAAACCATCAGTCTTTCTACCGTTGTTAAAATTTTGCAAAAAAATATTTGATTTAGCTCATCGAAATCTATATCTCTGAGAAACGTTTAAAAGAAGTAAAAAAAAGTTTTAAAAGTTTGTCTGTTTAAGAATCGAATCAAAATAAGACTACTGTTGTATCTATTCCTAATGGTATGGCTGTGCAGTTACGATTAATATATCTTAAACAAAATAGTAATAATCTTTAAATATTGGCTCTAATATCAATTTAACATATTTTCTCTAATAAAATGTCACGATTCACGTCGTCGAAAGCTTTTGCAAAATCCATGTAGGACATCTCTTTGTATTTGAATAAAGAAAGACTTAAAATATTGTCAAAATATATTTCCTCAATATTCTTCGCAAAATTGACATAAAGGTCTATGATAATTTATTGATTTTAAAATTTTACAAAAGTTGTATATTTACCAAGCCTACCACCTAATTAGGCAGCGACCGTACTAATTGAAAACCTAGAAAAGAATATTGGTGATTATTTAATACATTTCTTTCTTTATTATCACATGTATGCAATAAACCTTAACTTGATTTTGAAAAGGTAGCCGTCGTATGAGTAATTAATATCAATTAATGTGAGGCAAAGGACGATACTATGAACGCGCAGATGCCGACTTAAACTCACGTGAAATGTTGAATCACGAAAATGATTTATGAAAGGAAAGGTTTGGTATTGTTGCCCGCATCTCCTGCCGCTATCATTAATAAAATAAAATATGAGAGAAGGATACAGCGATCTGAATAGACAATTACATAAAACCGAATCGTAACGACCCGCTGCATTCGGGAACGGATGATGCTGCCATCCCAACTGCCTTCGAATAATAAAAGGTGTCTGTTGAGAGCGCGGTGAGTGAGGGCAATCTTGCTGTTGGAGAATCCGTAAGCAGAAATGTGATAAACGCTGCTACCCTTATCTCAAAACTTTTTTCATACAATAAAAAGTGTCCGTTAAGTGTTGGTTAGAGGAAACACAAAATAACGAAGGGGAATATCACTAAACATATCATGATAATAATAACACGATCCGTTGTTCAAAATAAGAATAATTTAAATAAAATAAAAACTCTTTTGTTAGGGGAAACATTTCATGCCAGTAGGTAGGTAGGTGGTTTGAGGTAGTTTTCAAAATGTATGAAAATATTGTGTGTCCGTCGAAAGTCTAAAGAAGTAAATAAAATCTTTTATGCTTTAATAATTTGATTTCTGTATATGTTTTAAGGAAATCAAATTTCAGGGAAATTAATAATATAAAATTATATCACACCACATGTCTAGGTTAGCCGATAGAGATTGTCTTGCGGCAAGAAGCTCGCTGTTTTGTAATGCATTTTTTCGCGACGAATAAAATGTTTAATATTATTATTAATAATAATTCATCGTTACGGAAATATTCTCAGGCACTTTTTATAGAGCTTTTATATCCTACTGTGATTAATGCATTGCAATTTATTAGGATTTCGGAAAAACTTAAGACTCATGGATTAATGGAGGCAAGATTTCCTCCGCCTGAACTTATATTTCGTTGGAAATAAATCCCGCTCTTACAAAGTGCCTGTCAATTCGCATTAGAAGCTAGAAGGCATTAGAAAAATACGTCGGTTTTTTAAGAATGTACCTACCAACTAATTGGTGATGCATCTGTCATCCTTATGAAACTTTCTCTTATAGCTGCAATAGATAGCTTTCCTGAAGAAATCTACCTAAAAGGTAACTTAGTGACTTAGTAAGTGGTAAGGAAGCTTCGGTATCTAAGAATGTTGAGAGTGGAGTGGAGAAATAATTATGAAAGTGCTTGATTAAAAAGATTTATACGAAATATAAATATATGGAAATAATGTACGCACAAATTTATTTTTAAAGACATAACAGATGGGTATATATAGGATAGTTGGGAACGAATGTTTACATATAATAATTTGGATAATGAATCATATCGTCTTCGAATAATTGAGTATTAAGCATTATGCTTAAGCGGTGAAGCATTAGTATGTTGTCGAATAGCCTGATCAGCTATAAAATAGATTCAGTAATAATAATATTCCTAAATAAGATGGCGCGTGTCGCTGAATTTACAAGAATTTACCCGAACACCGTGTCGCATCTTCGACAGCCTCGTTGATATCTTCAAAGGAGGGTAAGATTAAGCTTATGGCCGAAAGTGAAAGGGACAGTCTAAGTCGCTACACGAGTTATATAACGGAATATATAATGAGGGCTAGGTACATGCTAAAATGAGAAACGATTCCTCGAATTTGCGGTGGCAGATGAAGTCATGCTCCCTTCATAAATATACTAAACCACTTAAAGGAGTTGTAGTACTTTCCTTAAGGGAAATCTGCTGGGATCTACAGTTTATAGACAAAGAGTCAGCAACATAGCATTAGCAAAATGTTTGAATGTTTTGAATATATATGCATATACATCAACAAGTATCTCTCTCTATGTATACATACCTATATAAAGTTAAATATTAAAATTTATTTATTTAATACCGTATTTTAGATGATTTTTAAAATGATTAGAAGCGTACGCGTAAGCTGTGACCAGACAAAATATGAAAGCCTGACAATATTGACATTTAGAAATTTCTATTCAACCTAATATTTTTACAGAGTTGGAATTTTTTAAACAACTTATAGAGCCAGAATGTTTAATAGGAAATTAATACGGAAATTAATACAACTTTGCACCACCTGAGTTTAATGCAAGCTGGTTTAAGACAGCGCTGATTTTATGAAAGCCTTCAAGTCCAGGTAAAGTAGGTGAGAGTTCACCTACCTATTTATGTGTCTTTCATAAGACACACATTTATGTGACAGTATTTCATAAGTTGCTGCAACCCGAGACCAAACAATATTGACTAAAGCATTTAGCATTTCGTGGGTATTTTGCACTTTAATGTATTGTCAACGTACCTAGCTATTTTTTACTTATAAGTAACTTAGTAAGTACTTTAATTAACTGAAACGTTGAATGCAGTTGAAATCTTAGAATCACTGAGTAAGTAAACCTGAGTAACATAGTGCTGGAAGTTCATGTTTATTCCGTAGCGTTACAACAATCAGTTGCTATGCGTATTAATCGGTTTAGATATTTATAAAGTAGTAGAAATAGTCTGAATTAGTTATTCGTCTTAAGCTTGTATTACCAATTTGCCTATAAAAACTTTGGAGGCTGTTTTCCGCTGATTTATTTTTTACTGTTAAAAGTGTTACGAATACATAAATACAAAACTTATGTAATGATTGACATTTACAGATGCTATCTTCCTATATATTTTTAATAAACAGCCTAACACCATGAAGGCAACAACAAGGCAGTCGAAACTGCTTTTATAGCGCATGGGATAACCCTTTATGGTACCAGTATAGTTTAATTTCTGGCGCTGGCCCTTGGGCTATGGGGAAGTGTGTCGTATCAATTATTTTCCGTCCCGCAGAGCGATATAAATATTCAAGGCCTGAGAATGGCATATAAAATAGAAGAATCTTTACACAAAAGTTATGTATAGAATATACACATAAGGCGTAAAATTAATGCTTAAAATAAATGTTACGATAAATACGATATGACATTACAATGAAAGTAAATTTACATTGGGAGGTACAGACGGGGAAAGAAAATCGTACGCAAAGCAGTTTTTTTTTATAACTTTTTTTTGCGTTTAGAGGCCAAACTCAAAAAATAAACTAAATTAAATAGGTTATAAATAAGTTGTCTACTCAAACACCAATATCCGTAAGAAAAAGGTTGAAGCAAAAAATGTAAATAATAAAAATATACTAGCTGATTCCATCATATTTTTCCTCTTGAGATAATGTAAAATGTTATACGATGATATAAATACATTCCTTTATAGCATTTATTTTTAAATATTTAGCTACTACGTAAAAGTAAGTAAAATCGAGTAAATCATGGAATAATAAAAAAAAAGAATTTAATTCGAATTATATATTTCGTCTTGAACTGTAGTTTATTGCAATGGGCAATTGCCTAAATTGCCTAGAAGTCATACCTATTCGACGGTGATAACTCCGTGAAATATCTCCATTTTGTGTATGTTTATTTAAATCTTCATAATCGCAAATATAAAAAAATAACCTAAAACGCGACACAACAAAACGTTTTAAACGGTGAAATTTTGAATGGAAATCCTATTTGAAACAACATACAAAGGCTCACTGATTTTATCCCCGAGCAAAAGTTAAATAATAAATATTATCAGTTTAGTTAATTTTGTCGCGGCGATGAAATTTGCCACGCAGCTCTGTCAATACAACTGAATATTAGTAGTTCTCCAGCGCCAACGGCTGGAGTCTACTAGGATAAAGAAAAGACTGACTCGGTATGCAATCGTAATAGAGTTACCAAGTAAACTCACAGTGCATCGCATTACATTAAAATTACGTTTATTGTAACCTATACTTATTAACTTAACAAGCGATTGTAATTCTGAAAAGCGTAGAGGATCAAAGTAGCCTTACAATGGACTTATAAAAAACCCTTATATCCATTGTTTAATAACATAAATGAAGTATACAAAAAAAAAATAGAGGTATTTTGAATATACATCATTTTAAATTTGATACTATTATATATTTTACACAATTTTTTTATACTCATATAATTAATTTAAGTGTGGACATGTTACTATAAATACACACAAATATGATTGTAGTTGACTGTTGACTGGTAGTTTTAGGTAGATTTGTTTTAATATTTTTTTGTTATATTAATATGTTAGCAAAAATATCATTATTTCCTTTAAATTAGAGGTGAAATTACTGAGTCGGTTTTTTTGAGTAGTTTTATAATGTAAAGAAGATTATTTCCACTAAAATAAAGGCCCAGAAAACAAAAAAAAAAAAATATTTTCTGTTAGTTTAAATTATCGATACCGCACGCAATGTTTGACGAAGTTTGAATTATATTACCGCTTCACATTACTAGCGCCTCTCCGACAACACAACGAGAAGGTTACACGGACAAAAGTTGGGTTCGTTATTTATTATTATAATCCATCAACATAATAAGGAATCCATTTACTTTCCTGGCGGGTTAGGTTAGGTTTTTATCGGGATTCTCCATTTTGCCAATTCATTTGAGTATTGTCTACCAGTTGAAAGGCAATGAAAGCGAATACCATAAATCTTCTGTCAGGCATTCGATAGTTGCCGATGGTATCTGAATGGCATTGTGTGTCTTCCTGATTGAATAAGCGTCCTACGCTGCGGCCTTGAGGCCTGACGTCACGGCTGAAAGAAAATGTTAACGACGATTCTTTTCTACATGCGAAGAATACAGATTAAAAGCGACCGCGGCGGCGATCGCTGTCTCCGACAATAAGTCACTTTCGGCGGTCGTGGTTAGAGAGCATACTAAATAGGACAGAAGGCTCGTTGTTATCGAAAAGGAAAGCCTCGTGTCCGCGCTGATGTCGCAAACTTTTTGACTTACGTACGAATACCGAGTGCCATTTCAAAATTACGACCGACACCGAAACGATCCAGGTTGAAATGACACGGAGGACAACGGGAGGCCAGCGATTAACAGGGGGAGGTGGAAAGCTATAAGCAATCCAGTTGAAATTCCCCTCACCCCCCGTAAAACGTAAACGGTTGGTCGGAAATTTCGAATCAGTATAGCCCAAGGCTTCGAGCAGTTGAGTAGCTGGTAATCTTAAACGATAAATAAAAAAAAAGAAAATATTACATCGTGTGGCCAAAAATCGCGGAAAATCATAGGAAAGAACGTCTCAGCGTTCGTGGCTAAGAGTGTCGGGTGATACAGGTATTCGTTTAACCCCGCTGCCACAAACGACGTTGAATTGGGAACGTATTGTTGCCAATTACACCCGTCAGACTGCTACAGTCACACCCGTTTTAGGTTGATTTCATTAGGAAAGACACCTATTGCAATGGATACCATCTCATGACTTCCGTAAAATTTCGACTAACCTTCACAATTCACATCCCCTAGAACCCAAAACCACCATCAGTTTAAAACAAATTACTTTCCGCTTTACCCGTTCCAATTCACGCGAGAACTCACGGCAGGGATTTCGATGCTTTCTTTAATGTAAAAGTTTTGAAGTCTTTGCCGCGAAATTGATTTAAAGACATGGGAACTCTCTCACATTTGGGTTTTGGCCGCTTGCAGATCTGTAGGTCTAAATAGACAAAATTAAACTAACTTAACAGCATTTAACGCGTGATGCTTAATATATTCTTTTAAGAAATTAGTTTCATTTCATAATACTGATTAATTTATCTAGCAAAACTGCAATTATTTAATATAATTGTAGTGGCTGGATATATTTATCTTTTAGTTTAAAATGCGATTTTCGAATTTATGAAAGTTGCATTTTAAACGTCATCTTTCATATATTTTCTGACGACGCGACGCCTAATGGCGAAAGCTAAAAAATATTTTATCATCAAATCTATATGTATATAAATTTATATATTTATTAATTTATCTATATGCCTTATATCACTTTATGTGAATACGATAACTGCCGTAATTTTACATATAGAAATCATACAAATTCTCTTTCAAATTAATATATAAAATCTCGGTCAAGTTCGTTAATGGGCAAAATCAGACCAGGGGGGCGGGAATGGAAATGATCGGGCTGCAGCTCGCGCAATGTTTGATACAAGTTCGTACTATTGGAGTTCGCCTACTTTGATTCGATGAAATCTACCAAAGCCGAAGGGATTTATTTGCAACGTTCTAAACCCTTACATGAATAGTTTCAATTTCCGTTTTTTTTTTCATTTAAGGTAGGGATTTAGGGTTTCTAAAAGCGATGCCTATCATAGTTCCTTTATATATTTATAGTGTTGTAAATTACTGTACGCGACAATGTAGTCAGCAATGCCGGTGAGCAAATAGTCCGCGGGAGGCTGTTGAGGTAGAAGATGTGAAGTATTGCGGCTACACGACTATGCACTCGGCTCTGCGCCTTCGGCGTCGGCGTACGGTAATGGGGACAGGCGCTGCGGTCGGCGACTACCCGCATTTAAGCGGAACGCAGCACGCGGGTCTGTCATGCGCCCTGCGTTCCGTTCACACATTCGCTAGAAAGTGGACTAGTCCGCTCGTCCATTAGTGATTTATTCCACTCGCGATTAGGGGGACTATACAGGGTGTCCCAAGACCAATCCCACAAACTTTAGAGGGTGTTTAAGTTCCCTATTCAGAGTAAGAAATTATGTAACAAAATGCGAATCACCAAATTTATTATTTTTGTAATAAAATTGGTGTAAATCGATCTTATCAATCAATAAATCAATATTGTGTGTCGACCAATAGCATCCCTCTTACAACCCCAGAGAAGGGGTAAGGAGTTACCCTTTCTTCTTAGACCGACCTCTGTTCGACCAGTGGCAGGTAATGACCTCGATCTTGACTGACCGCGGCCCAGTGACCCAGTGACGTAGTTATCCGAGGGAGAATCCATTGAAAAATATCTGTTTTACATGATTTAGAATAGATACTTCAACATTTATTTTCTCGAATACCATAATGAATTTTGATATAGTTTCTTAACAAATAATACTAGGAATCGTAGGACCTATTAGCTGTTTTTTTTATTGGGATTTATTTATTGATGAAATTATTTTTAAATTTAAAAAAAATATATATTTAGACAACAAGAACAGATTTTTTTTGAAAAATCACAGAAGTATCAATTACTCTTTAACTTACCATAACCTGATAATCAAATATATAGGGTTTAATAGAGGACCGTGTCTTCTATCATCTACATTCGTTTCGACCATGACCTACGATACATACATATTTACATCTGTGACTTGGTAAAAGAAGTGTCAATGTCAAAAAAGTAAATTTCTAACAAAAAAAAATTAAGTTTATCCCAATCTTAATACAACTTTGTATTATAATTTTTAAGCGTAGTAGGAAAAAGTATACTTCAAAAGAAGGTACATAGATTAAAATTATGGCATGTTAATAACCTTGCGATTGGCACTTATGATTAAAAACAAATATATTTTAATGTTCTGATATTTAAAGTTTCTCTCTATTAAGATTTATTTTATTTGATGTCTGTATTTGGTGTTTTTTTCATTAAAAAAAAACTAAGTTAAAACATCGCCTATTCAAAGAAAATAAGTAATAAAATGGTAAAATCTAGTAGCTACGGGTATGGTTACAAATGTCAATAAAAGCTTGCTATTTTGTTCGGAGAGAATGGTGAACGGCGAACTTTAAAACTATTACAGACAATAAAGGAAAAACTTTTATCGTATTATTTGCTGTAGGCGTCAATATTTGAGGAATTAATAAATGTTCCGGAAACCACGGTTTGTTCGGAAATAGATATACTCGTATATATAGAAGATCGCATATTATGCCTAATTTTAAATTTTACTCTTATTATTTAAAGAAAACACGATGTAAATGATCCGATAAGATTACAACAATAAGAAAGAGAAACATATACTATGCGCGTGTTCATCATGTGGGCTTCCCCTCATCAGCGAGCTTTTTTCTTTCTTTAGCTGTTAGATAATATAGCATTCTTTGTAACCACGCCCTCAAACGCATTTGGCCCACCAGGAAGAGCGCCCGTTAACCAGAGCTCCCGGTCTTGGTTTTTTTTTAAATTTTTTAACAAAATTTTATCAAAAGTTTAGAAAAACATTCACCTATATTTGATCTAATTAGAAGTATTCTAATCTATTTTTATATTTAATTTTATGTAAAGTACGATAGTATAAAGTGTACAATTGCCTGACATATTTTTTGATATTAGTTTTTTAAAAAGATTTATTTATTTTGTTAAAAACCGTTGGTTATAAATACAATTCGAAAAATATTTATATAGTTACTAAAGGAGTCCTCGACTTGAGATTAGAGCAACCATACTCAATCTGTGGCCCGCCTAGCTTTTTTGTACGGCCCTAAACACATTTATTATCAGGGACAAGATTTACAAAATCTGGCATTCTGTATTTCGTATATCTTGAGATTAATTTTGACTTTGACGTACAAATAGTGACACCCAAAGAGGATTGTCGTTTCATATTTTTTTCGTCATACCAGTATAGTGTTGCGGCCCGCGTAGCTTTACAAATATATGTATGTGGCCCGAAGACAAAAAAGGTTGAGTAACGTTGGATTAGAGTGTATCAGATTTGAACTCTCATCTGTCCTGTTTTGCATAAAATATTGTCAAATATTATGACGAAATAGGCAAAGGACACTTTTAAAACATCAAACCGACTTAAAAATAATATACAAACAAAAAATATTTATATAGTTACTAAAGGAGTCCTCGACTTGAGATTAGAGTGTATCAGATTTGAACTCTCATCTGTCCTGTTTTGCATAAAATATTGTCAAATATTATGACGAAATAGGCAAAGGACACTTTTAAAACATCAAACCGACTTAAAAATAATATACAAACAAAAAATATTTATATAGTTACTAAAGGAGTCCTCGACTTGAGATTAGAGTGTATCAGATTTGAACTCTCATCTGTCCTGTTTTGCATAAAATATTGTCAAATATTATGACGAAATAGGCAAAGGACACTTTTAAAACATCAAACCGACTTAAAAATAATATACAAACAAAAAATATTTATATAGTTACTAAAGGAGTCCTCGACTTGAGATTAGAGTGTATCAGATTTGAACTCTCATCTGTCCTGTTTTGCATAAAATATTGTCAAATATTATGACGAAATAGGCAAAGGACACTTTTAAAACATCAAACCGACTTAAAAATAATATACAAACAAAAAATATTTATATAGTTACTAAAGGAGTCCTCGACTTGAGATTTGAGTGTATCAGATCTGAACTCTCATCTGTCCTGTTTTGCATAAAATATTGTCAAATATTATGACGAAATAGGCAAAGGACACTTTTAAAACATCAAACCGACTTAAAAATAATATACAAACAAAAAATATTTATATAGTTACTAAAGGAGTCCTCGACTTGAGATTAGAGTGTATCAGATTTGAACTCTCATCTGTCCTGTTTTGCATAAAATATTGACAAATATTATGACGAAATAGGAAAAGGATAATTTTAAAACATAAAGTATAAGGAAAAAAATCAAACTGACATAAAAATAATATAAAAACCAACATTATAATTTCTTAATATAATTAGGTAAAAAATAAAAAAAACCGATCCAGCAAAACGTTGAAGTCGTCGCAGAGACATGTGAGTAAAGTTGCATACGGTGTGTATAATAATTTGGAGTCAGTTTTATTTTATTTCATGGTGAAAAGTAGGTATGTAGATAGCTTCTACCATTACACACACCATACAACTACCTATGCATCTTATCCGGTTAGAACTGGTTACGAGAAGGGATTGATATTCGTGTTCGAAGCGTTTCTGGTTTTGTGGAACGCTCGCAATAACCTAATATTTTATTGGATGCATTTTATGTGGATACTAATCCCCTGTTGCGGTGTCCGTCGGCGACTTTATCGTAAATGATTGCAGCGCGCTCCCACGCAATATACTAACTTTTTGTATGACTTTGGACAAGCCATGTGTTTCGTAACGGCAATAAATTATTTCCCCCAAAGCATCGGCAATAGAATATTTTAGGATAATATTATTCGTTTGGCTCAACGGCATCGCACATAAATCTCACTTACGGCCCGTCATCGCTATGCATATGAGGAAAAATAATAATTCATAATAAAAGTAGGCCTACTTTTTGTGTGCTCTTAACAGGCAGCTAATAAATAGGGAATAGTCTTTATGTGAATACTTTGGAACACTTTTTTTGGTAGGTACGACCTAAATTGAATTACAGACAAATGCATAATTTGCGGGACCTACATACAATTATAAATTTAACAATGTGTTTACGGGATAGCAACAAAAAAATTTAATAATATTAATAAAACAATAATCAGGGCGACACCTATGCTCGACCGAGCTCCTTTATTTATTGATTTTTTCAATTTGAGAATACAAAAGGTCGTAAGAAGATTTCGCTGCGCTACTGAAAATGTAAAAAAATAGTATAGCTTTGCTGTTAATTATCTATATAAATTGTGTTTTTACTTTTTGTAATATTTTATTGTCGTTTATAACGCATTGGGTTTCCTGTGAAGTTAACTATTATGATATCCATAAGACGTATTTTTCAGCAATAAAAGCAAATAGGTGGCAATTCTAATAAAAAACCTTTAATTTTTTGATTCTCATTAAGTTGTTGATTTTTTCATATTAATATAGATCATTTTAAAACCTGTTAACATGGTCAAAAGACCAGATGATCTTTCACCGCACCAAAAATATTTTAGGACCGCTTTAGCACCTTCTCACTCAACAATTTAAGACCTACTATCACAGTATTTCAGCGTGGTGGCCTCTTATGTTATGAATAGCACAGTAAGAATAAGGTTAGATACTCGTAACGGAAAACCAGTTCCCTCAGAATAATAATAGGGTACAAAGCACGCACATGGCAGTATGAACAGTGAGCACAGATCAGGTATGAACACGTTGCTACGCGTAAGACCCAGCGCGTCCCTCGCGATCCAATGTGTGGGGGTAAATCGGTAATTTTTTTAATCAATCAGATGTCCATAAAACCTTGAAAGATCCTTTGGCTGGTAGGTCTCATTACGTATGTACTATATAAATATGAAAACATGACCTCAGTATAATTTGGCGCTACATATTTTAAAAATTGGAGAATATCAGTGTTTTTTTTCAATGCTATGATTTGTTTTTTTATGCCAATGCGGTAAATAAACTTTCAAAAATAGTAACGATTTTAGCTGAAAAAATATATTTTTCCAAAGTTTTATTCTGCCGCCTTTTCAATATCTAACTTTAAATTCAAGTACTGTAAAAAAAATACTCTACACAAAATTGACCAATTATTTTAAAAACTTTAGAGAAAAAAAAATCTTATTATTCCAATGACACGGGGTCGTATTTCTAAGTAAGTAGGTAGATATTTAACAATTTTATAAAAAGGCGAGTAGAAAATACCTTATAAAGTGCCTTACCTTATAAATAAAAAAAAAAATAGACTAGTAACTGGAATAACAATCGTATCTTTTTTTTATTAAGCATATTGCGCCTACGGAGGAGTGTGAGATATGGCAAAATTTGTCTATAGTACAAATACATTAAATCAAATATAATAAAGCGTTCATACTATTGACAGCTGATTGACAGAATAAGTGTCGAGCTGTGAATTTTATATGATTTAAAATGTTCCTTTTTCAGGAAAAAATTAAAACTGACAATGAATTGTATCAAAAAATAAATACAAGTAAAAGCTGTTTTTTTTTACTTTTAGTAAAATTAAATTAAAAATTCCATAGATATTGCAGGGAATTAGGCAAACAACATACGCTAACGTACTTGTACACGCTCGAGGCTGACGCAATGAACAAAACTAATAAAAAAATATTTTCAATGATTATAGAGGTAAAGTCATCGTATTATAGAGGTAAAAGAGCCTCATTAATGCTCAAACTTAAAACTTTAATGAATTACGGTCGAATTTCGACCACTGGGCGACCACTAGTTATAATTATTACCTTGACCGTGTTAAAATAAGTGTTCGAAATGGCTTCCTTCTCCCCAAAACATGGTTATTGGGGAGGGGGCATTTATGATCTCGGCGCTCTTGGTTAAAGAGTATTTTGCAAAAATAATCTTCGTATGCGAAGCAGTCTGATGGTTGATTTCCTAACAGCGGGGTGTAAAGATACTCTGAGCGATGCGGCGGCGATTTAAGTAGGTAATTATTATACTTGAAGCCGTATTATGTGGTTTTATTTCCAGCCATCCAAGTAAGGATTTGATAAGTAAAAGCCCACGCGTGGGGAGGCTGAGGAAGGTTTACCGGTATGAAAAGTTTTTTAGCCACGCCTCAGACGAGAAACATTACAAATATACGATTGCAAAAAAGAAACTTTTGCAAAGTTAGCAAAAGAGAAACTTTTATAAGGAAACTTCAAATTTTAAAAATTATTGTCGATGAAATTCAAAATACTTGCGAAAAAAAGTGACGTATTGTTTTTTTGGCATACACCTTTGCCCTAAAAGGTTATTTTTTAACTTATTTTTAAAAATGAATTTCTTGATCGTGTCACTGTGGAGGCGATAAAAAATATAACAAATAATATTTGAGCTTAATGGTTAATAAAATAAAGGTGGGTTTTAAAAAGTGCGTACTAATGTAATTACGTCTAAAGTAGGTATAGAGAACCTTCTACGCTTGACCGTTGTCGGTATTTTATTTTATTTTATTTAATAAGAATCTTTTCTGGTACTACATTTATATGGCCGAGAAAAGTACGAAATATTTATAAAGATGGTCGAAAACATTAAACCATTACAAAGTGCGTGGTGTGTTTTAAAACATTACTAATACCGACTTTGATTGACATTTGTAATACATACTCAGCTAAAGGCAAAAGAACACAATTGAATGATCCATTGTTCTTGGCCGTAGATATTCATATAAGAGGTGTGTCCATATAACACTGTCGGCATTGTCGTTTGTGTAAAACGCATTTTATAAAATGCAAAGTCATCAATTCAAATTACCTTCGCATCCATACTTTTGTTCCTCCTTCGCCATGTCGGCGCTTATCTCGAAATGATCCAGCGGCATCTTTCTGTGTATCAAATATGGCACCGACTTATTACTTAAAGGGGCGCCGACTACCAGTTCCAACTGCCCGCTTGCGACTTAAAATAATGATATAGATACCATCGATTACTGGTTATGACCAGCGGCGTGCCCAGAACTTGTATAGTAGGCAAGCCACTATGCTGGAGGGGGGGGGGGGGAGGGTAAAGGCCTGGTGTTATTTTGTCAAAATAATTACCAAAATATTTATCTAAAGAATCGAAGTCATCTTTACAAAAATTTGACTGATAGCATTAATAATGTTCACAATAAAGTAACTGAAAAAAAATAAATTTAAACTTTTTTATTAATTTTAGACAACAACAACATTTCTTCTTTATCTAGGTGTAGGTATTATTTTGTAATGAATTAATATAAATATTATCAAATTAAGGAATTAAAATGTGTATGTGAACAACTATCGAATTCTTTTAATTTATTAATACCCAACTTCTATTTGTGATTTGATTGTGATTCTTATATTATTGTACAAATTATATTTTACATTCTTTGTTCGGAATATTATTTATTATATCACGTAAAGTTTATTTTTTTTCCTTCTTTGATACAATATTGAATTTTTTGACATATTGTCTTTCAAATACAACTTTGAATCGAAGGACCAATTAACTGTATTTTTATCGGGAACGGTCTTGGGACATTGTGTATATGAGTTTGAGACCAACGCAAATGTCTTAGCCTAGTGAACCCAATTCTAATTTGGTTAATTTACGTCTAGGTGGAAGGTTGAAAAAAATAATGAATTCTGTATAAATTGTTTTCATTTAGAGTTAGTATGCTTTCTTTTTAGGTGGTATTTTTTTTAAACAGAAATATTCTTTTAGTCCAATGTTTAAGCTTCAACTGGCAACGCTTAAGACAATAAGACATTCATTTGCGTGACGCGGTGTAACCACAATTCTCCATCTAACTAACCATCAAGCCACCAAACCACACCCATCCGTACGAACGCACCTTGACAGTTCGACACCTCCGTTATTTGAGCACATTTGCAGTGGTTTGACCACGCCCGCGCCGCGCGCAGCTACACACCCAGAGATGGTCATCTCGTAATAGCATAGCGGTATAGACATTATCTTCAAACCTTGCAACGAAACTGTTTACTAAATTACACTTAATAATAATTATTATTTATTTATTTCAAAAAAATAAAAATAAATCATATTTTTCACAGTTTAAGTACATAGTTCTAACTAACTACTCAGTGCCCATAGTAAGGGCCCGTTAGAGTTTTGAAACATAATTCATGAGAACGGAGAGCCTTCGGCAAAAAACTTGCTGATTTTCAGTGCTCCCCGGTTGAAATGTCAACGAAAATATGTAACTTCATTAAATAAAATACAAGTTTACGGTTTTATAACTTATCGTTTCACGTCTTGCCTTGACATTCCGCAGACGCGACGTTTTGTTCACATATCCATACCTATTTATGGGTATATTTATAAAATGGCAATTACAATTAACCTAAATTAAATCCTTAGTCCAAAACTTATACGAATAAACGCGCAACAAGATATATATTTAATTTAATTTAGCTCAGTGCTTATTTGGAATTTATTTATTTTCACTTTTATTCCACATCGCGATGCATACTTACCATGTATAAATGTATTTATTATCATTAAAATGTGTACAGTATTTATTAAACTCTCTCTGTGCTGTACAGGCGTACCATCTAAACTAAGCACACTAGGTTTAATCGAGAAAGTAGGTACTTTGGTTACCTAACTGATAATAATAATATCTTTTTTTTATATAGAGCTTAGTAACACCATTAAACAGCGTTGCTATTAAAGAGAAAAATATCTTAAAATAAGAATAAGTCTTTATGATGTTAATCTGAGAAGAATTATATGTAAGTCATTGTGTATCTGCCATTTTATAACGTATTTTGTTGGGGCTATTGAATATATATTTATATAATATCATAGCCCCAATATACTTTAAATCTATTTAGAGCCGCCATATACCACCTTCAATTATGCTCAAACGTGTTGGTTCATTGTCTAAATAACATACATCATACGCGTTCTTTCTGAGTTAAATGATATTTAATACTAATTTGAAATTTTAGGGTAGGTCAAAATTATATTATTTTTTTTTGTATGATGAGGCCGATCTAGAAAAAAATATTACGCATAAAATAACAAAATGTATTGCAATAATCGTTCCATACATAAAGGTTACAAAGGTTAAAATTGTGGTATTTACGCTGCCTGTCTGGAGGTCAGCTCGTTTATCGTACTTAGAGTAAAGGAATAAAGCTGCTTTTCTCGATCGTATCAATTTGTAGCAACAAAGGCTAGGTCGGCTAAGGTCGGATTGAGACGCCGATTTGATGTAGATCAAATTCCCACTTAGGTAATGCTTTTCCAACGAGATAAGTTAGTCGTACCTAATTGGTTGAACTGAAACTTTTCTAAGCTTAATTATTGTTTCGCCGAAAATAATTTGTTAAATCGTATTGAATAAATGAAAAACTAGTCATACGATAGTCGATAGTTAATCAGCAACCTTAGTAACTGAAATAAAATAGGGATGTACTATTTTTAATAGAAAGAACAAATATTAAAAACCATGCAGTTAAAAACAACATCGAGACTGAAATCTAAGCACTACTTCACACGATACGTCACATTAGTGAACGCAGACAAGATAGATTGTATTGAAGAATTTATCTACTCCAACAAAAAGGTTTATTCGAATAAAGAAAAGTTAGCGGCTTTTAAATACACACCTATATAGTTACCATCAATACCTATAAACAAATATAAGGGCCAGGGTATCAACCTTTGCACAAATAAAATGATGGGTAAACGAGATCTACAGACGATGTCAAAATATGTTTTTGTGGAACAACAATTGGTTATTCTAAAAACTAAAAAATACCATTCAGGAAAAAAGTACTGTCAGCGGATGACTATAATCTATCAAAATAAATAAAAAATACCGTTTTTTTCCTTAATAAAGCGAACATAAACTATGCCCATCACGCAGCATTTCTTAGTGAATGATTAACCGTTAGGTGTATTTTTCATATAAATAAATATATAATATATACGAGTACATGTTTTTATTTGCATTAACTATCTAGATATTTTTATTTCCACTCAAACTTGTATTATAAAAAGAGACCACAGCTATCGCCTGCTTTTTTATATTTAGCTAGCTATTGTTTAATAACAAAATGTATTGTTTATTCATTCGATTTCGTTAGTTCTCTTCTAAACATAAAATTTCAAGACCCAGTTTTAGTCAGTTAACATTATTGGCATAGGTTTATACGATTTCATCAGTAATTTCATGTTAATTTGGCGCTATTAAGAACTTTTTAGCCATGTTAACTCGATTATGTGACAGTTCAAAACTGCATGCAGACATAATAGGGTTTGTTGAATATAATTGATACGAAGGGATAAGGGATTTCGTATACCAAATTAGTGACGCAAAGGAAACACCATGAAAAAAAATCCTGTTTCCATGTAGGGGTTTTACCCAAATGTCATTGTAATGATGGCTCATTTAGAATCGTTCCACCTACACAAGGCGATGTGAAAGATGAAACGCATGATGTGGGGTTGCGAAATTGAAATATTTAGTTGTATCCACGGGGCGGGCAACTTGGCAAAGGGTGCGATGTTTGACCCTTGCCATATATCGGACGGTGTTAACAAAACGTAGCGCTTTATGAACATTGCAAAATAATTTTAGGGTCATAAAATTACAATTATAATAATTGTACTTTTAAATAATTACATTAATGAATTCCAGATGCCAGCGCCACCAGATAAGGCTGCAAGCTAAATGCTTAAAATAGTTAATTTACTGGAAGAGCGAGTTCAACGCTCCACGAGGCACATCTAGGCCGCGCGTACATTACTAATTTTTATATAGACGACATTTCTTATCATTTCTGAGAATAGTTTTAAGACTGTTAATATGTAAGGTTAGTTTGAAAATGATGAGTTAATTACGAACTTAAGTCCCTCTCCTAATTCCTTGAAGAATTGGTGTTGACAGTTCAGGAACTTTAATAATTTTTAAATATGCTTCTGACTATGATTTTGATGAATCATTAATTACTATTTTGTTCTGTTCATTCATATTATTCATTCTCTCTCAAATATATCAGGTACCTATTATTTGATGGATTTGCTTTTAAATAATAGATTTATTGATCTATAATTGTTTATTTGACATTTTTTTATTAAATAAATTTAACTTTTTTACATGTTCAAATATTGGTTAAATTTATATACGAGACACGGTTTTTCGGATGCAATGGTCTTTTGAAATACATTCTCGCAAATATGAATAAGCATACATATATTAAAATCTCAAAAGTACACTTTATAAATTATGCTAAGCGTAATATGATTGAGCTGTCTCTATTAAAAGTACAATTGTAATATGTATGTATTTTATTCACCCATAGCCATCGAGGAATTTATATTTCACTAGTCGCCATTGAACGTTCAAATTATGTGTCATAAGTTGGGGTCATTTGACAACATCAGGTTTAGTCGATCATGGCCGTTTATAGGCGACAGACGTGTTCTTACTATCGAAATCGCTCTCTCTCTGACATATGTCCCTCTCATATGTTGCTCTCTCCCTGTCATCTGTTAATTTTACAAATAACTGTATGTACCATTCTTTTTTCATATATTATACTGTTGGTTTTCCGAATAAACGATAAATAAATAAATATATATGACGTCACCAGCTGTGTGCCAGTTCGTACTTAACGAGTAGAGCGACACTGTATACGTGGGTTCGTAAGGAATACCGCGAGGACAGGTTTTGAGCATAAAGTAGCTTCCCAAAGCACAATGTGCTGAGCAGTATTGGGGTTTGCTCGAACCGTAGGCTGCAAGCGACTCGCGCATAGCGTCTGCCGAAGGTAATTGATGAGCAAATAAGCAAAATAACGAGGCAGTCAAATGAATGGGGACTGACCGATGAGCGAGGGCGGCCTGAGGGCGAAGGGACCACCCTCGCGTCTCGCGACGTGCATCCCATACTAATGACCTGAAAAATCGACCTCCGCCATAAAACCTCACGTGAAAAAAAATCAGTTACGCAAGTCTATACGATGGTTCTAACCTTCAATCGATCAATGGTCAAAATTGAGTTTGCAAAGTACGGTATCTTGGCGAAACAAACCAGTCTTTTTTGGTTAAAGTAAGTAAAAATACTCTAAGATTAATAATATTACGTATATTTTTTCCGGTCTTTTGTTTTCTTCAATCTTCAAAATGATCAAAAGCCCTAAGGTACCATACCCAAGCCCCCCCCCTGGCAACCTTGTCAAGTTGAACCTAGATAAATGGGTATTGAAATGATTAAACGAACTCAATGTATAGGCGCTATCAACCCCATCCTCCTCATATTGTGAATGTTTCCGTTATTCAAATGCAAAATTTGTTTAACGTTTTAAGGGATTTCTTCATCATCATCGGCGCTACATCCCAATGTGTGAGCTTCCACTAGAATATTGCTCTATAGTGCCCTGACCATTAGTTTTTCACGCAAATTGTGGACTACTAGCGTCTATATGTTGGTCCTCGTACACGCTATCGAACCATCGCTCTCAACCATCTAAGTGAATCTAAGTCGCCTAACATAGGTTGGACAACATGGATGGCGGAACACAAAACGATGGTAGGAGAAGAGGAGAATGTTCCATTTGAATGTCCGGCATATTAACAAATTTTGTTAATATGCCGGACGTTCAAATGGAAAATTCTTCTTATTCGATTTGTGTTATACAAGTTTTGAACTAATTTCTTTTGTTCTGTAGCAGATTTTTTTTAAAAACCTATATGTAAAATTATAAAACCGTTCAAGAGCGAGTCGGCCTCGCGCAATCAGGGTTCCGTACAAGAACGTATCAACAAACAGTCGGTCGATCGAATTTAAGTAAATTTAAATTTACTCCTAATTGATAGTTTAGTGTTTATGGCTTAGTCAGAGCCCAAAGTAAGAACGTAATTTGTGAGACTTAACTCACCCCCATTTTAAAAATAATCATAATCTTCGACTGTTGGAATATGTGATCGTCACGAAATCCTAACATTATGCTATCAAATTCCTACATCACAGTTTTTGATGTACGTAACCTAAAAACGGGTTAACCTCGTAATGTCGGTATATTTCATATTTATTTAATTTTAAAGAAATCTACAGATTTACAAAGTGGTTAACATTTGCATACGAGGAAAAAAAGATAATACTACATACTACTACATAGGCATAGATTCTTATATTATACTCGTATAATTATTTAATAATTGATTATTATAGTATATAATATTAATATAGTATATAATAATATACGCATAAAATTGGTGCCGAATCTTTTAACACGTTGACTGCCAACTACGAGATAACTCGTAGATTGCGTTCTTTTCTAGGACGCCAACTACGAGTTATCTCGTCCTGTGTTTTTGCCATTTTTGTGCAGTTACGATTAAACTCGAAATATATCGATAGATGGCTTCTGGGAAAAGAACAGAAAATCAATGTGGCTTGCATGAACAGAAAATTTATTAAAAAAACGAACAAAAAATTAAGGTTTAGAGCTTTTAATAATATAATGTGATTAAATCAAATTGTCATTTAAGGCCAGATTTCTGAAAATTGCCGTGGCAGTCAACGTGTTAATGTCCCCGAAATCCTCATTGGTCCATCCGATTTCGGGTACAAGAGGGTAGTTATTCCTCGCCTCTCTACGAACGCCTGAGGTACCTACCATTAAGCGAGTACAGACTTTGATTAATGACGGAGGTGAGTAAACACAAAAAAAAAAGTTAATTACGACGGGCGGGCCTCATCGCGCTGCTATGAACGCTGTATTAACCGGCTTAAATAACTTCGGTTATCTGATAACTTATTTTCAAGGGAACGGTGGCCGCTCAGCCTCCCGTCTCTTGTGATATTAACATTTTTAATTTCGGATCGGATTTCATAGACCAAGACTGAAATAATGTGGACATTTTGTAGTATCGGTGTTTGCAATATGAACTCTCTTTGGAGTGCTTAGTAAGTACTTACATTTCCTATATCTGAAAAAACTCCCAAAAAAAACTTTAATCCCAAAAACTCCCAAACCTCCCAAAAAAACTTTAATAGAAGGATGGGAAATTAACCCCTCATGTACAAAAGATACCAGCTTCTAGGCAACCATCTCCTCAAGCCAGAAGAGATTAGAACCATCGCACCCAAAAAGTTACTTAACTTTATCTACAGTACGGGACTAGAGGGCGAACTATAAGTGGATTTAAATGTACAATAGTTCTGGAAAGGACGCGGTACACGGGGGGCAAACCCCCCACATCCACTAACAGACATAACATAACATAACATGGGAAATTAATGCTTAATAACTCGCAGCCTAAGCTTAAAACAGCCTTGGAACAAGGAAAAGGGTGGAATACTGACCTACGAAGACCATTCCACTAGCGAATTGTTCTGGAAAGAAACTAATTGAACCCAATGTTCTGTTTGCTCAAGATAGGTTTTATGTGGAAGGATGGTCATTACGACCAAAATAGGAAGGCTTGGAGAGTTGGGAGCTTGAAGCAGATCAGGCAAGTTCATTCGTCACAGTCTTATATAAACTAGTTAATCCGAATTCTCCCAAATAGGAATTGAAATGAATTCAGAAGGACTATCATATCGACTAAAATGCCTAAACACGTGTCTGTTAGCTTACCTCTGAACCGCTTCTAATTCATCTTTAAGACATTGGGTGTGAGGATCCCGTACTGTTGAGCAGTTTTCAAGGGTAGGACGAACCAACGTTTAGTATGCCAATGATCGCCCTTTCAAATCAGCACTTTTAAGACTTCCCATAACAATCAGTCTGCGAACCTTTTTCACTATATCACCAACATGAGTTCCCCGATGGAGATTAGATGACAGGGTAATTCCAAGATGTCATGCAAAACAAATCGGTTTTATACCTTTCGAAATATAGATCATATAAATCACTTAAAAATATCACAGACGGTATTTGGGATATGTACCGATGGCACCCGGAACTATATATAATATACCTCGAGCATTTAAAGTTAAACTGAAATAAAGTTGAACCGAAGTAAAAAAAGGAAAAAAATATTCGCATGTTTCGTCTTCGTAATAAACTCATCGCGAAGTTGCATTGCTCAATGGAGTCGGTATCTGTCGCATTGCATTCATTGGAGACTTCAGTTGTGGTCGACTTCAATGTCTTGAAGTACCCTCGACGCATGAAGTACTGGACACATGAAGGTTGTTTTGTTAAATATAGGTAATACGCATATATATTTACATAGATACACTACAACCAAATAATTCGATCAGTTCCCCACCCGAAACGTATTATTAAGCAATTAACTGATTTAAATCCAACGTTCCATCGCTACAACAAAGTGCTACCCAGGCGTACGCTGGAAATCATAATTACGGTCTTTGGACAGATTGATGTTTTTTTTTTAATTTGTGGCCGAAGACCAAGGATTAGTGTAAAACTGATATATAACTACACTTTAATATTGAATTTGAATGAATCTAGAGAGTATTTTAATTTATTCAATTCTTTGACTATGAATGTTGCAACTTGGTCTTTAAATTACTGACCCTAAACTCCAATAATGATCTTACTAATGAATTGTAAACCGATACATTATGAAAAGGTTTGATATTTCTAAAAATAAATCCCAAAAGTCCATTTGTTTTTTACAGGCAAAGTCAGTGCCAATTAAAAATGTAATGCTCATCAAAATTTATTCTAAGGTCTTTAATATGGTAATATTTATATCATCTATGGTGTAATAATTCCTCATCACTTCTCTATTCCTTGTAAATGTTATAGTATAACACTTTTACTTGAACATCACCTTTAAAAGGTTTTAATGGGGGTTAACAAGTATTAAACTAAAATAACTAACTTGTCGGACAACTATACCCGCCTACCTATCAACCTAGCTTCAAAAAAATCCTTCACAATAAAATTAAACACAATTTATCTGAAAGCAAATTGTAATGAAATTATACTTAGTATAGGTTGAGTTAATCGTAGTTAAATAAGTAGTTAAGGGTATTTATAAAAAAAAGACCTAGGTAAGAGAAACTACTCGCGTTTATAAAAATATACCTAAATACTTTATGTTTTCGTGTGGTGCTGAAAAAGGACTAATTAGCTTCCGTGGTGCTTTTTATATTTGACATATTTAATCAAAAAGGTTTGACTTTTCAAACGAACCACAAAAATGTTGAGAAGGTAGAAAGCATCGATAAAGAAAGACTAGTCCACGAACGCGGAGTAACGAAGCGTAGTTATCAAACCCACTGATCTGTGAAGGTAAATTATATTGGTACATAGTTGAAGAACGAAAAGTTTAAAGAATTTTAGATGAGTGCCACTTTCAGACAATTTTGAACTCTGCGCTCATTTTCAAGCAGTTAAATGAGCACTGATATTGTCTGTATCTAACATAGAAAGTACAAATGTATGCGTTATCATCAGTCAGTAAATTCATAAACGTCAACGTCAATTTTCACTGTCATCACGCAAACTGTACATTATTAATTTAGAGATGAATCGTGAAGCGACTCATCCCGAGTGACGCAGGCACGAGTCGTAGCGCACCAAAGGCGCCTACAGGGTTTAGTTGAAACCCGAGGCGAAGACCTGGGCTGAACACTGCTAGTATAAAGGTAGTAACATGTGATTATATACAAATAAAGCAAAATCTAGCAACTTGGCCTCCTAGCATCTAGTCTAGTAGGATTTTTAAATATTTTATTATAATAATGAAAATATCAAAATGAATTTAATGGAAATTTTTGTTATTTCTTGAGAAATTGAGGTGATGATTTAGTGTGTGGAGAATTAAACAAAATGGGTTTGTATATGTGGATCTTGGCGTTTGGAATACACATAAGAGAGTATTTATCAAGATGTCAGAATGATCTTACACGAATGGGAAACCGCATCCGGTCCTGAATAATGTAAAGGAGGGAACGCGTTAAAACACATGTTAGCCTATTTTACTAGGACATCTGCCCGATCGTTTGGCGTAATGGTTTAATTTCGGACGGCCGTTAAAGTAAAATAAACTCGTCGCACGGACTCCTTTATGTTTGGACATAATTTTATCTCGCGAAGCGATCGCGGAGGTATTTCACATGGCCGACGTGCTTGGGGGAGGTCGTTGCACAAGGACGTGCAGGTCGGGGATGTGTCCGGCAACTTTAACGGTTATTTTGGTATATAGATAGATACAGTTAAAGCAGCATTTAAAATTGAACTGAAACGCGTAAAAACAGAGATAGTACGTGAGTGTACTGTATCTATGAGAATCGCCTTTCAAGGTAAAGCTTTATTTGCTCTCGACCGTACACATACATTGTTTTACGATTTATAGACAGAGAGGTTACGCCAATTCATTACATTCATACAAATTCTTATTAAAAAAGCAAAACGGAAATCAAAACATTGTAAAAATATCAACGTGTTAGATAAAATAAAGTACATTTAATAATCAACCTATATAAATAATATGGAAAAAGTTTCCCTAGTAACTATCAAACATTTTTTATATAGATTGAATTAATCGATTTTTAGTAGGTACAGGTACATAGCGTCTCAAACAAATTAACCTAATCCTTTTTTATTTATTTATTGTTTATTTGGAAAATCAACAGTACCTAGCTTTTAGGTGCTTTTGTAATATTGGACTGAATATGCACTGTTTTTAAAACATGCTTGTGTTGTTTCACTAATACTGGTCCATACTATTTCTATCAGAGTATGAAACACTTTTTTTTATCTTTAATATTTAAGATGTGATGCATGCCCTAAGCAAAGTTCCTCCTCATTCATTCTTTATTTCATTTTTTTTTTTTTAAGAATGGCAATGACCTAGGTCATTTACAATTGTTTTAGGGCCGTGCTAGAATCAGGGGAGATGGTGGTAATGAAGTGTTAAAAACGGTATGACCATGTGCGAATTCGAACCCGAGACTTTTGGGTCAATAAGCGAATACCACGATATCAAAGATTATTTTTTTTTTTATATTATAATAAAATATGTGAAAGTGACCCTCTCCTTTAGTGTTGTTTTAAAATGCAGCAAAAGTTCTTCTTTGTTCATGTTTGTTTATGGATAGCGCAATCTCAGTGTCTACCTGGATCCATCTTTTAAATCATATTTAGAGTAGGTTATTATTTCAGTGTGCTGCCTAATAATCCACAATTTAGAGGGCAATCATTTGGGCAAAATAACGGAAACAAAATATTTTTTGCGGAACCCTCATAAATTAAGTCTCCGTCCCGAGACACATCCCGCCCATGCCGTTCGCGTCTAGCGCCGCCGGCACGTGTGTGGAGAAAATGCCACCACACCTGCTGGCTGCTAGGCCGGAGGACGGTAAATTAAATTTTATGGAAGGATTTGACGTATAAATTATTATCTATAGGACGCGACGGCCCACGACTTCGGCCTCCGTTGGCCGTCGGGCTACAGCAGACGTCACCTCCTTGGCTCCGTGCGATTAGGGCCAAAGTGACAGTTCCAATACTCTTTTCAAATCATCACTTAAGCCTCATTGTCAATATTTGACCATTGTTCAAATTTCGATTGGGTGTCGGTATTGTTAGGTCTATAAATTATGCATCTTAAATTCAAATAAGTATGTTAGTACATTTTGTTTTTTATATAATTTATGTGCCTTGCAATTTAAATTTATCAATGCAATTTCATTGCTATAGTTAATGATATTGTGTGGCATTCCTATTTCCTAGATTTAAGTATTTTGGAAATGAAAATATATTATCTCATTTTATCTACATGCTCGTCGTATTAGAGATTATAAACATATTACACAAGATACTTCCATATTACTTTTCCACGCATACAAATAGTTAAAAAATGCTACCAATTTCTGACAACCTGACTATCCACCCTTCGCGGGTCCTTCCCAGTTCTGCTCGGCTGATTCCGTTTGAGAGTTTATTTGGAAATGGAGCGTCTGGTGCGACTGATGACCATACATTTGCAGCCATACAGCACCGGCAAAAAGACTTGTCGGCAAATACACCAGTCAAGCCGGACTCCAACCCGTCATACAGAAGACAGTTCTTCGGGAGACTTCGCCGCGACCACTGGCCTTCACCAGTGGACGTAATCCGTGTCGTATTTAAATTATGTAGTCGAAACCACCTATTGTGAACTGACTGAAATGCAAATGGAGAAAGTATTGTCTATGTGGCCCTTAGAGTCCGACACATTTAAATCTATCCACGGACCGGGCACGTATTTAATTAAAATGACGGGAATAATTAGGGCCGTCCTAGAGGGCTGATTGTCCTTTCTTGTCACGGATCGAGGTTTTGAGAATCGAAACGAGATTTCTCTAGGCGAGGTTTAATAAATTTAAGGTTTCGACTTTGCTTGTCGTCGATTGCAACGGCCTGGTAGCACAGGGGTACGTAAGTATAGTTAGTGGTTTGTTTCTTACTCAGATGTGCATTCAAAGGTGGTTTTCACAACACGAGACACAAAATTTATTACATACCCGAAGAATATTGTCTGTAATGAATGGCTTTTAAAAACAGTTCCCGTCAGCACAAACTTATTTAGAAACGTAAAATTTGTAAAAAAATGTAAGGAAATAATTCATGCCCAAATTTATTATTTAGCGCTCGTGCAAATTTCCTTTTTGTATTTTCCTCTTTCGTTTGCTCGCTCGCGCTCGGCGAAGGTCGGTTAATGAGCCGGCACGGTGTGACCTCGCGAGCGAACGAACCTATGACAAGAACGTTTTAATATTATCAAGTAAAGTTTACATTTTTTTTCTCCGGAACCATGATGAATTTTGATATATCGTTAAAACAAATCATGTTTGTAATCGCAAGGCCAATTAATTAGATTTTTTTATGAAGTATGGCCTTGGGACTCGGTGTATGTAGGTTGACTTTAAAATTCTTGGGGTGCATGTAACCAGGATGATATTGGTAATATCTAAATGCACAGATATAACGTCACGAATATAACAACAATCTTTCCGAAATAGACATTATTAACTTTACTTTGAATTCATTAAAAAATGAGGTTATTAAAATATAGTTATCTCACACAAGTAATTAGAAGGTAAAAGTCCTAAATATTTATGTTTGTCATAATATCTTTATCCATCTATATTTTAATTAATAAATATTTTTATTATCAGTGTAAATATGAAAAAACTAAACTTTTATTTATGTGTCTCATTTATTTTCTTTTTCTTAATCAGTTATAGGTGAACCTACATTTCAATTTAATTGTTAAACAGTGGAGTTATGTATTTGGCCAAATTAATAACTATATATTTGCTGTTTTATAAATTAAGTTACGCTGGAAGCTTCCCTAAAATATATTAAATTAAATAAATTAATTAATTATATGATAACTTTGAAATCCGCAGCAGTTAAAAATATAGGAACTTAAGGTTGGACAGAAAAAAAACGAAAGGATAATAATTTAAATGTGTCTACAAGCCGCTTGAGAGGTAGAAAATATCAAAAATGCAAAAAGGACCGCCTCTTGGCGGGTAGAGAGCGCGGCTTGCGTGTTAAATTATGTATCCGCCGTAAGTGTATCGTTTTAAGTGAACGCGTTGCGGACGCGGTTTTAACTCTAAGCATACTTTATTTTAAACAAAATGTAACGCGCTGAATAGGTTTCGAACGACTCCTAACGTGAATTATAATGAAATCATGCCATAATAATTGCTATACTTTTAGGGCTTTCTTTCATCAATTTATAAGAGGACCTACTTCGTTCGAAACTACATTCATTCGCTGTTTTTAAGTTATATCGGTCACCGGTAATATTACGATATTTGCATTACGCCCAAAAAACAGTTATTATGTACGAAAATTACGAAAATATTCAATTATCGGTTCATATAAAAGCTTAGTTTTAAAATTACAAAACATAACCTAACCGAGCCATGCCCGTACTAACATATACTTTATATGTGGTGGTGTAATCATAATTAATAGTGTTACCAGCGTTATATTAACAACGCTGGTAACACTATTAATTATGATTACACCACCACATATAAAGTCTATATTAGTACGGGCATGGCTCGTAATATTATTAAGATATATTTTCTCAAAAAAATATTTTTAAAAATATAACATACAAATGGCGTACAATTTTTGTCATCTTAGAAGCATAAAATATATTAGTACCACATCGATTTAATTAGTCGTATACCGGTATATATTTTATTATTTTCTCGGTCCCTTTCTGACCAATTTCTGGCGCTACACAGGTTAATTCCATTCACAAAAATGCCTGAATATTGATGTACGGCAGTTTGTTAAACATTTTGAATGTTTAAAAAATAAAAAAATGTTGTGTAAAACTGGTTTTTCACAACAATAAAGCGTGCCGAGGTGGGCACGCTATATTTTGATGCATCTGGTTGAATCAGTAACACTTATAAAAAATCGGTTATATTAGAATTAAAACATAATTTTGGCCATCTAGAATTAAGTATACTATTTAAATGCAGTTCTTAATATATCCCTGCATTGTACCTATGAATAAATTTGCAAAAAAGCACAAGTAGAATGTTCCAAGTTTTACAGGAGATTTAACTATTTACCTAGTAGTTAACAATAACGATTAAAATAAAAAAAACTTCTCTTAATTGTTTTTTTTATTATGAAGCACTAATTAATTTTGTTAAATCATTATACATTCAAATATACAAACAAATAAGTTGGTGTTTATTATATACGAATTGTAAATTGCGAATGCAGACAAAAGCACTCGCTCATCTAGTTAAAAGTTCATCATCGTCGAAACAAAGTTCTTATATAGTTAGGGATTTTTTTAAAGGAGCTTAATGCCAAAGTTAGAGCGTACAAGTAACAGACCAAACCCTATTTGATCTTTTTGAAACTTCTGTTTAAAAAAGCTCGAATTCCACGAGAGGATTAAGGTTGGAATAGACCGCGACTCGGGAGACGAAAAAAAACCCATTATTACACTTTTAAAACGAAGTTTTATTTTAGGGTGATTGTCATTTCGACGGTTATAGAACTCGGCTTTAAATTGGAATTTGAACAGGGGCTTATTGAAAAGACCCTTTCGAACTTATATAGGTACATTCCTGAGGTTACAAAAAAACGTATTTTCAGGTTAAGGCAATTTATAATGTTTTTTTATTTAGTCGTTCCCTAATATTAACTATATTTGTTAACGTGGTTTATTAGTATTAAGTTAACATTTCATTGCGTCTTCTGTAGGTGCAGCCAACGTGGTCTGTACATACAGTCTGTCTGTCCGTCTGTTTTAAGAATGGGAAAGAATTGAATTTTTGTGGGTAGAATGATGCTCTTTAAAAACAAGTTTAGCCGTTTGGATAACATCGGAGGCTGTCGACTAATAAAGATATACAACAAAGTCAATAAATTTGCAGTACTAATTAATGAAACATTGACAGTTTCATAGAGCCCTCAAATAACATATTCCAAGTCTAAAAATATTACAGCTTGGCTGTTGAAACGTATTTATTACTGGTCATTTAAAATGAATACATAATATGGGGTTAACATTTGTGATGAATTGCAAGAATGTCATAATAACATTGTATTAGGTAGATTTCGTAAGGAAAGCTACCTATTGCAATTAGTAACATGTCATGACTTTCATGTCATGAAAATTTCGACATATCTTCGAGTTTCACATCCCCTAGAACCCAAAACCACTCTTAGTTTAAAAGTGTGTGTATAAGTTTATAACTATATCACTTTCGTATGGACACGACAACAGCCGTAATCACTTTCAAATTGATACATAAAATTTAAGGATACAAAATCTCGGTCAAGTTCGTTAATGGGCAAAATTAAGACTAGGGGAAAGGGTTTTTTTCGAAAAAGCGAAATTTGGCTATAACTTTCTTAGTAAGTATATAGGATTTTATAAGGGCCTAAAACGTATCTAAGTTACCTTTTAATAGCCCAACCATTGGTCCTAGGAGTGGGGGAAACCTACCTTCGCCGTCCATCGTGCCGAACGGATTTTTTTATTTTAATCTACTTAGATCTCTGTCCAAATAAAAATCTGTCCACATATTTTCGCTTGAGTTGTACGCTTTTTTACATTTTTTATTATATTTAGTCATTAGTTTGTCACATTATTCCAAATCAAATTAGGAAGTAGCAAATAAATATAGTTAGGTATGTTAATTTGTATTTAGTTTAATGTAATATTTCAATACGTTCAATTATTTAAGTCAATACCAATAAATATGTGCCTAACTCTTTGTTAACTTACCCTTTTTATGATATAACTTTAAACCCTTCTCAGACCCCAAAGACAAATCAAAATATTATCATATCCTCTTATTTCTATACTCTTTAGGTCATATGTTTTGTAAGGAATCACAGAGGAGTAGTATTATTTATCCAATATATGCACGAATCAAGTAAAAGTCCCGAAACCTTAATATCCACTTCAGTGCTCTGCAACCTTTTCTCACCTACGACACACCAATATTCTTCCTAAAATTCCGCGGCACACCAAAAGCTATTTCGCCAAATATAAAGGGTTATTTTTTCTTTGTTTATGACTAAGTTGGTGCACTCATGGTGTGTACAAAGCACACTGCGCAGTTTTCAACAATTGGCACCAAACATTGAAAAATTAAATAATAATTATTTTTATTATATACTAAAATATCAAAATACTTTGAATTTTACCGCGGCACACCTGTATCTTGCTCACGGCACACCAGTGTGCCACGGCACACCGGTTGCGGAGCACTGCACTATATCACAGACCATACGTACTTTATTATCCTATCGTATCATCTTAGGAGCCAAAATTACAGATGTTATCAACATAATTTTCGGATCCTTCCCGAGGCGGTTTTGAAGTAGAAAAATATTGGCAAGCGAACGTAAAATAATGTTGGAAACGAATCTCTCGAGGCATTTCGGATAGTGGCTTCGGATATTCAATAAATTTGCCAGCTATGGATATAATATGAATACATTTAGCAAAACGACTTAATTGATGCGGAAAAACCATGAAATAAATAGCCTCAACTTGATTTTTTTACACATAAATAGATATTAAATTGCCGGGTTTGGAAAAACAAGTATTTTGCTTGAATGCACATGTCTTTATATTGTATACAGTGAAAGTTGTGTAAATAAAATGTTTTACTTAGTTTGTGATTTACGCAAAAAAAGAATTTTAATTACTAAACCCGTAGTTTTGATGCTCTTAGATACTTCGCGCGTTTACAAAGAAAAACGGGTTCTTACCGATTTCGGACGTTTACGGTAACAAATACTACGGTTTTCATTTTATTATTAAATATATTTAAATCTAAATATTAATTTTCAACGGCGATTTATATTACCAAAATTAAAAAGTATCCAATTGAGGATTATGCAATAGTTAGTAATTAAGTTATAAGGGCGTCTGACGATTGACCCAACGATAGAGGATTCTTATCCGCATTTAGTCATACCATTTTTGTAAGGATGTCACCACTATCTCTCATCTAGAACGAGCAATTTTACCGTAGTGGCGTAAGGTCCAAAAAGATAGTTAATAATAGATCTATTTTCATCACATTATAAAACAATATCATATGGTAAATTAACAGTTTTGATATTAATTTAGATAAAAAACCACCGTCAATCGAATTATGAGCAATAAGTTTAGATTAAGTTATTTTTTTCTTGCGAAGCTGTGAACTTCTATAAAAACAAACGATAATTATTATTAATCGATTATGCTTTGTACTTTTTGTATGTCGTAAAAATAAAAATCCATGCCAAACACATACACATAAACGACACAAATCACAAATGTTAATATTTAACGTTGTATATGAATTTATATTTGTAATGGGAGAAATGCATACAAAATAACATTTGAATCATTCCTTCATATCCGAGCGCTTATTATGTCTTCGTAGTTATCTAGTATCAACAACATATTACACCTCTACAGTCGTATATTATAAGTCGTTAGATGCGCGTACTAACCAAATAGTGATGGGTGAAACTTAGCCGTTATTGAATGATACTTCTTTAGTATTCTGAACGTGGGCGTTTTGTTCTTTGTAGTTTTCTACGGGTGGCCTCCATGATATAATAAGCTTAATAAACGCGTCAAGATTGTATCTTTTGTGTCGGCCGCTTGTATTAGATGGCCGTCGATTTGGGCATGTATCGGACCTTATGTCAAAAGAGAAATCTTAACCACAAATCAACGTTAAAAGCACACCGCAACAAACTTGTTTCGTGGAAATTATCAGGCGGAGTCCATCTGGTAATACTAAGTACTTTGGATGGTACTTCGGAGACCATCCATCCTGCTATCGTGGCTTTATCTCCGTCGACAGTGCTGTGCGGCTGGGAAACCGAGCGGTTGTTTTCGGGTAAAAAATATGTTGCCCGGGTCAGATCATTTGGATTTTCCTATATCAGGTGAAAAATGCGGTCTTTAGTTTTAGGAAAGAGATCCGCCCCATACGATGCGAAAATGGAAAAAATAGTAAAAAAAACGCACACGCTAAATTTGTTGGATAAACAATTCTATAAGTATTGTAATTACTTACGATTGACAAACATGGTCGACGTGAAAGATAATTTGAAGCATATAAGAATATTTTAGTTTTTTTTACAAGTGCTTTTTAACCAGTTTGAAATATTTGTTAGTCGGTTGCGGTTAAATCTTGCAAGCTGGTTTAAAACTACCCTCTCTTATGTTACAGAGTTGAAAATTGACCTGTTGGTTCAGTGTTGATGACAATGCATTTTTATGGTAAGCATGACCTGTTTCTATACCCAGGAATGGCTCAGGTCGAAAGAATTTCTCAACGGTCAACAGTATTCATTGAAGCACTTAAATAAACGCAAATTTTTAAAAATGTATTTTTACTATTAATTTATTGATTTTCAAATCTTTTTCCTAAATAAATGAATTCTAAACATTTGTAAGCTAACGAGATTTTGAAAAAAGTGAACTTTAGGATTAGTTTAGGAGTAATTACCATAGATTAATACAGACGTATTATTATCAAATGCTTCCTAATCAAAGAACTTTTAAAACATATAGATACGGCAACTGAGTGTGAAAAATGCACCACTCCCAAGTACGCCACTTTGCGTCAAGTACACTCCTCGCGTATGATACGTCTCGCTTGCTCGCATATGATGTCATCGCGATAAGTCTCTATCCAGCATAGCGGAATATTGTGGCTCGTTGAACGGCGAGGGGAATCTACCGGTGTCGGATTTTCACTGGACGATTTGTATGACATGCCGTATCTAAATGTTTTAAAAGATCGTTGTTCCATTGTATTAGGGATATTAGGGTATAATACACGCGAGTTTACACATATAATTATATTTTTTTTAATTTATTACTCTTCTGTGAGGTCAGCGAAAATTGTTTGTAAGTTATTTTTTCGCTTGAGAGCGTTATTTTTAAATAGAATTACTTCCCATGTATTTTAAGTAATAAATTATTTTCATTTTGATAGTTTCTTTTATTATTACCATTTTATTATGAAAAATGTAAATATAACTGGGGATATCTGTAAAAAAAAACCAAAAAATAGAAGAATGCAAACGTTTCGATTCTTTTTTAAAAACGTTATGTCGCTAAAAAATAATAGGTCACATATAAAATACGTCAATAATTAAACCGGTGCTTTATGCAGTGATTTCTAGCAAGAATATGTTTTATACCGAAGCTGTATGCCCATTTGAAGTGATTTTCTATTAATTTCTATCAAGAATAGGTATTTTCTACCATCAAACCGGTATTTTCTAAACCGGCATATACCAGTGCGATATACCCATTTGCACCAATTTTTGCAGTGATTGATCTGGTACGAACAAATCGCCTCTACTTCTATATAAAGGTGTGTAAATCGACGAGGAATAGTTTTACTTGAGCGAATGAGTTCTGGTTAAAGTGAGCTGGCCTACCTTTACAAAGCGTCTAGTTTTTTATGCGTCTTTTGTACGAAAAGGACTCGCTTTTGCGCTTTTAGCCCTCGACGTTTGTCCCGAATTCTATCGGGCCAAGTCTCTATGGGGCCTTTGTGGTCGCTCAGGGTATGTACTAACCAAACCGAACCCATCAAGGATTGCCAGCCGAAATAAATACATACATACACACACGTTTAATCTCTGAAAGAGCAATTTCCTAAAAGAACCCAAACTGGAAAAGATTATACGAAGTTGGAGAAAAATTCTACCTTCATTGATTACCTGATCGCCGCGGAAGGAATGCTGTGTGCAAATTATCAGTATCACATTAACCTTGTTCCAAAGTGGACTTAATTTAGGTAGGTGCGTAGTCAAAATAATACTTTTTAGAGAAATAATTACACATTCTGATCAAGGAATATGTTAAATATATAGCAACCAGAGTATTACACCTTAAAGGGGTGTCTATATTTCCTATTACGAGTGAGAAATTATGTAAGAAAAAAAAACGCAATGAAACGATTTAATATTACCACGTAGTGTTTGTTTACATTTTTCATTCTCGGAAATCATGATGAATTTCGATATGTCGTCTTAACAAATCGTGTTTGAAATCGCAGGGCTGAGTGGCTGGGTTTTTTTTATCAGGAATGGTCGGGGGACAGTCTGTATAATGCATTGTTCTATACCTTCTAAGTACGCTATAAACATCTATAAGAATACAATCTGTAGGAAGTTGACTTTGAAAATGATGTTTGGTGCAGTGATTAAAATGCTTAAAACATACGCTTTCAGAAGTGGTTCGTGTTTCCACCAATGTGAAGGGATTTCACCCGGAGCATTTGTATGAAGCTGCTGCCCACCTAAGTGCCAGTTCCAATGTGCCTAAGGGTAAGAAGCAATCTCCGTGTTGTGGATCACCAAGATCGATTGCGTTTTTATAAATTAGAAAAAAATCCTTTTAGAACCTGCAATAGAAATAACTAAATGCTAGAAGTGACGCTTGCTTTTAAAATCGGGGTTTTTATTGGCGTACCCTACGTGCGTATTATTAGAATATAGATTTTAAATTCCCGAGAAATATAAAAAAACTGTGCAGTATGTAATATTTGTTAGAAAATATATCTTTTTGTTCGGATTATTAGAATTGAGTAATTAATCCTACTAACAAAACGAAAAGTGCTTTCACTTTTTTTGGCTCCAGAAAGAAAACTCATCGACGGTCAAAAGCACTGACACAAAAAAATTTGTATGCACATTTAAAATCTTGTTTTAAAAATGTTTTTTTTTTACTATTCCTAGATGATTTTTATTAGTACAAAATTGCAACCCTGCCTTGCACATTGTCACAATATTCAATAACAACTTTTAGCTTTATTACATTTTCCTTTGCTAACTTTGTTGCTTCGTTTAAACCAGTGGTTCTTAACCGGGGCGCCAGCGCCCCCTTGTGGGCGTTTTAAAGGTCTGGCGGGGCGTTTTTAAATTTTTAGCATTTATGGGGCGCTGCGGCAGTTGAAGTGGGCGTTGTGTTGCTTCTGCATATTGCACGAGTCTGGGCCGGCTGGGCGCTCGCAGCGCGCGCGGCGGCGAGCGGGCCAACTGCACGGAGCGCGGCGGCGAGGCCGGGGTTGGGGGGAAGCGCAGGCCGCTAGCTCCGTCGCTATATCGGCGGGTCTCACCAACGCACCAACACACGCACAGCTATTCGTACGATAGACAGAGTCTTTGAGTGTGTGTGAGCGTAGTTCTCATAATCTGGGAGCACTGATGCACTTAGTCATCTCTGTCAATCCGTTGGAGACGGTCGCGTTCACTTATAAGCGTTAGTTTATCTGAGGGGTTCGGCATTAAATTCGCAAATCGGCCTTTATTTCAAGATGACAACCAAACAGAAAAGATGTCGACAATATTCTATTGACTATTTAAAATTCGGTTTTATTCCATCTCCTACAAATCAACAATTGCCAATGTGTTTACTCTGTCAACACGTATTTTCTAATGAGGCAATGAAGCCATCGCGGTTAAATGAACATTTTTTAAAGAAACATCCCGACAAGAATAATAAAGATATATTGTACTTTCAAGAACTTAAGAAAACATTTGAAAGCCGTAATACTCTCAGTAATGTTTTTAAGAAGATTTCAAGTCGGAACGATAAAGGACTAATAGTATCTTATGAAATAGCACAAATTATTGCAAAATGTGGTGCACCACATATATATGGAGAAAAATTAATACTACCAGCTATACGTGTATTCATTAATAATATGATCGGACAAAATCAGCAAGAGATTCTTTCTTCAGTCCCATTGAGCAATGACACGGTTTCAAAACGGTACATGGGGAAACCTGTTAAATAAATAAATAAATAAATAAATAAAAAAGAATTGATGAGATGGCAAATGATATCGAAATTCAGTTATGTGATGAACTACAGTCCAACGATTTTTCATTACAATTGGATGAGAGTACTCTGCGTGATAATGAATCTCTACTACTTGCTTATGTACGATTTGTGAAGAATGAAAAAATTATCGAAGAAATGTTATTTTCAAAATTACTTACTACTGACACGAAAGGTTCGTCAGTATTTGAAACCCTTGAAAACTTTTTCACTGAAAAAAAGATTCCCTTTACTAATGTTATTGCCTGTGCTACTGACGGAGCACCAGCTATGGTTGGTCGGCATCGTGGTTTTATATCAAGGTTGAAGAACGTTGCACCAAATGTTCTAGCAATTCACTGCGTCATTCACCGTCAACATTTAGTCGCAAAGAAGATTAATGGAAGACTTCATAAATCGCTGAGTATTGTTATAAATGTCATCAATAAAATAAAGTCTCATCCCTTGAATGATAGATTATTTCGTCAACTGTGTAAAGAAAATGATGAAGAATTCGAACGACTTATCTTACATACAGAAGTAAGATGGCTATCAAAAGGAAATTGTTTAAAAAGATTTTATGCATTATTTGATACAATTGTGGAATTTTTGGAAGTAAACAATGAAAACATATGCTATGAATTAAAATTACTGCGAAATGATGTGGCCTATCTTTCGGATATATTCGAAAAGATGAATGAAAATCTCCTGAAGCTTCAAGGAAACAATATCAGCCTTATTAAAGCCAAAGGTGTTGTACTGAGCTTTATTAACAAACTCAAATTATTTAAAGATAATCTTTGTCGGCGAGAACTCCATCAGTTTCCTTCTTTACAACAATTAAAAAAAGATATACTTAAGGATTCTGATTTGGAAACATACTGTAGCCACATTGACGCCCTTATCGAAGATATGATAATACGATTCAAAGACTTGTATGAACTTTTAATACCAGATTGGATAATTAATCCATTTTTATCAAATGTAGAAAATGTCAGTGAAAATTTAAAAGAGCAGTTTATTGAGCTACAAAATGACTGTGAAGCTAAAATTGTGTTCAATCAATGTAATTATGATGTTTTTTGGGTCCATTTTCGCCATCAATACCCTCTTCTGTGGAAAGAGGTAAAATTACCCATCGTAGCATTTCCTTCATCATATTTAGTGGAAAAGGGTTTTAGCGCAGTAACGCATATATTAAAAAAAATCCCGAAATCGATTACAGATAAGCCAAAGAGGAGATTTAAGACTATATTTAACTAAACTTGAACCTAATATTACGAAAATAGCCCAATCACATGAGGCTCAAGGATCTCATTAATTTTTTTAATAAAAATTCTCATTTCCATTGAATTATTTACTTTTTAGTTAAAATAATAATATAATTTTGTATGTAATGTTAATATGACATAAATGGCAATAAATACATAATTTTTATAAAAATAATCATGTTTTTTATTTGTTTTTCTTATAATTTTTTATTTGTAAAGAAAATCATTGCATGAAATACATAAAAAAGAGAGTATTTTTTTTTGTGGGGAGGGGGGGCGCTGGATAATTTTACTGTGGTAAAGGGGGCGATTCTTTCAATATGGTTAAGAAACACTGGTTTAAACTGTTGCACAAAGAATATTGGCCGGTTTAAGTTTTTAATTGTTTTAAACAAAAAAGAAAAAAACAGTGAAGAACACTTGCAATCAGGAGAGATAGCGTAAAACTCGTCTAGAAGTACCGCCCGGTAGCAATGTTGGGATATATTGCTAAAAACCATTCGCGTGCAGGCGTTAGGTCCGTAAAACAGTACGGAGCGTGTATCCTAGAACTTTAGGCTTTCACTGTTTCATTTTATCTTGAAGTGACATTTACAGATTATTTATTTATTTTTTACATATTTCCTAAAATATAACCTTGCCCAAAGATCTTTTAAAACATATAAACACGGCAACTGAGGGTGAAAAACGCACCACGCCAAGTACGCCAGTGATTATTCAATTAAAAGTAAATGCGCTTTTGAAAAAGTAGATAAAATAAACACAAGTTAAACTAAAAAATTACACACATACAAGTAATATATATAGGTACTAAATTGTAAATTATATTTGTTAATTAGCGTTTCAGAAATTGTAAAAAATGATTTTTAACATTATTAGAGGCGTTGCGCCGTGACTTTTACAAAATATGAAAGTTTGACAGAATTACATTCATAAATTACGCACAAATAGTTGCAGGCCTGTATTTTATGAAAGCCTTCCAACTCGCAACTACCTTCTTGTGCATCTTTCACAAGACGCACATCTATCTATCTGACCGTATTTCATAACTTGAAACCAAATAATATTGACCAAAACAATGCGTGGTTATTTTGCACTCTACTCTATTGTCATTTGCTGCCCGTGGTATATGTACCTAGCATTTTTTTTAGTCATAAGTAGTCTTTAATGAGTAACGCATATTTCGTCTTTTCTAAAGCGATATTACAAAGAAAAAACGAAATATGCATGCAAATGTTTAGAAATGGCCTTGGTTGTATTTTAATAATTTTTAATCATTTTAATAATTTGCCAAGATCTTTAATTAAAAGTAATATTAAATATAAAAAAAATAAATATGAAGTTAAAAATATTTGCTATGAAATCGCACAAAACACTCTCTTTAATTTTTTGTAGTAATTGACATTAATTAGTAGCGTGTTTATTTTAAATTATTATTTTAAAATGTATTATAAGTACCTAGACATATTTTTGGTTTGTAATATACTACTAAGATTTAAAAATGTACCTCAATGTATATGTATACTCGTATTGTAAAGAACGTGTAAAATACAGAAAAAAATAATATGAAAATATTTCACAATTAATAATATCTGTATTTTACACACCTGGTTTCCAGCAGATAAGCCTCGAGCTTGGCTGATAAAAGAAAGGAATTGTAAATTGGATGAATAAACTAAATAAATAATTTGTGCATAATATTTGAAAATATTTGCGCACATGTCTGAGACGGCCTTAATAAACATCTCAACGACTTGATAATAAATTCGTGCATACCTACTGATAATTAATTAACGCAAGCTCTTTGGTGCCTAGTGCCGTGCCTACCCTATTTGGATCATTCGAAAGCAGTTGAAATGAAAAGACCATTAGGGCTCCTTTTAAAGGGGACCACGTCGAGGGCTCTCGACACCACCGTCTCGTACAAAACCCGCCTTCCGCGATCGAGGGCCTCGCCAGCCTCCAATGCCGGCCCGAATTGCATATTGTAAAATAAAATAATACAATGGATGCGACGGGCGGTCACCTGGTGCGTTTTGCAACTGCCCCAAGCAGATCGGTTAGGAATTAGCAGTGGGCGTTAACGCGATAATCACATAACCGAGGTTATGTTATAAGCGATTACAAAAGAGCCTAATACTTAAACGGCTACAAAATAACTGCGTGATTTGTCACCGGCTTAATTGTCACGGTGTCGCTTGCAACGAGATTTCCGTGTCACTGAAGCTGGGGTCTGGCCGGAATAATAGGGTGACTGTGAAAATAGTTACGGTGATGCACCTGCATGCACCATACTCGTGGAATGTGCAATCCAGGCAATGGGTAATAAATTGCAATAAGAGGCAAGCGAAACGATTTCGATGAACGCGACTCTGTACCCTATGGCTGTGAATGAACGCGATTTCGTCACCGCTATGAGCCAGCTATTCGTTGCGCTAGATTAATAGGGTGATTTGAACGATATGGCCTTTAACGCGCACGTCTATTAGAAATACCAAGATGACATGGTTTCGTGATATAATTAGTCGTTTTTATGATCTTGAGCATTAAAAAGCTGACATTCTATGAAATTAGCGCATGTACCTGCTTTGGATGTGATAGCAACACTTAAAAAACGCTAGGATCAACTATTTTAGTACATTCACTATGGTTTCCTATTGACGTATTAATACTCTTTCGGTTAAAACTAAATAGTATACTTTTGTTGTATAAATAATATATTTCAACATGCATTATATTTTGAAGACTAAAACCTATTATTTTTCTTAAAAAAATAATAGCTAAGTACGGCCTAGTAATTTATTTATTTTGGGCCCTGATCAACTCACCTGAATGTGATGATGCTCGGGTAAGTGGAGATGGTGGTGATGGATGGATAGGGTTCGACTCACGACCGATGTGTTAATCGTCTACTACGATCTCTAGTATTGTTTACAAAGAAACGTAACTTCATTGCCAACAAAAAGGTATTAGGGAAATGTCTTTAGAATTGGCTTATGGAAAATGGACGAAATTTTGCGTGAAAATATCAATTAATATTATTTAACACAATTTATTTTATTATATTTACGTATCTTTTTTCTTTTGTCTTTTTTTTCGTTGCTTGTCGCTTTAATTAAGATACTTAACCAAACTTATATGGTACATAGTTATATTGTAATATTATATTTTCAATGAATAAATATAATGAATATATCTAGAAGGTTAAATTCGAGTCATTCATGGCCGAATGCCTGTTTGATAAATCCTAACTCCTGGCAACCCTGGATTAAGGACGTTATGGTTGGGTTGGGTAAGTCTTGTGTTGTCCACTGTGCTCGCTAGCGACCACAGAGTCGCGCATAAAAAAAACAGGGCTTCGATCTTTCAGATTAGACTCAAGTTTCAACGAAGAATGATTTTAGTCGTTTTCGGGTGAACTTTCAACTTATTCGTACTTTTTCTTGCGTGTTTGGTTTAGAAATATTAGGGAGTACATTAGGTGATACTATCCCTTCGCTTTTGACAACAAAGCACAACAACCAAGATCAACACTTATTCCATCATTAAAATGAGCCAAAAACAAAAATGTAGCAAATGAGCCAAGAACAAAATTAAACGTACTTCAACTTTAAAATGAGGTAGTTTAAGTTTAAAATGAGCTAAGAACAAAAACGTAGTTTAAATCTAAATGAGCTAAGAACAAAAACGTAGTTTAAGGCGCCACCAGTCCCTAAAACGTGTTTTGTAACGTATTTTGGTGCATTTTGTTGAAGTTATTCCCAACAAATGGCTAAAACTAAAAATACCACAATATTCTACATATATTAATTTAGTACTTTGCTTAAAAAAAAAACGAAATACACCTTATTATAGCAATGAAAATAAATAAATAAGAAAGTGTTGTTTTTTTCTTGCAACGATTTTCTTTTAAGTTGTGTAAGTGACGCGAGCCTAATTTTTCTTTCTACATTGCCTACATACCTACAATATAATAATCTAATACAATACAATATCTAACAATACAATATAATTGCCTACAATATAATAATCTAGGACATTACTTAAAAAAAAACATTTTTTTCAAATGATAATAATTATTTAAATCGGTCGGCGAGTATATCCGTCTCTTTTCTACACGTCAATGTTCGAATAAAGCCTACTCTTTCAAATCTCAAGGACAAAATGCGTCCCGGGGCGCCTTAATTCTAAAATATGCTCGGAAATCCAGTAATCATCGTATTATTATTACGAATCAACGTATAAGTATTACCATAATTATAAGTTGTAATAGTAAATCGCAGGTTAAAGGCACTACTTGCATATAGGTAACAAAACGATTGAAAACTGTTTTTCCAATGTCTATTCTTTTAATATTGACAGCATTTGGACCTAAATATTATCAACATTACTAATAATTAAATATTGTATAATATTCATATACGTAGGTTAGTAAACCTAATACTTATTTGTTAAAAAAAATTCATGACAAATGACGTTTAGAGGCATTATGGGAGAAAGGCCGGAAATGAGAAAATAATTAAATATGAGGAAAGGCTACAAGATCCATAATTACAAAGTGATAAAGTAAATTCCGACCTCTGACCTCCGACCTCTAATAATTAATTACAACTTATTAAAGCTGCTGTTACCAGTAGTTTTCTATAATCAGATTGGTTTCGTATTCCATCGGGTGTCCCGCAAGGCTCTATACTTGGACAGCTAATATTTATCATATATATTAATGCGATGTTAACTTGTTTTAAATGTGCTAATAGTCTCCTTTACGAAGATGACATGATGACATTGCTACTGATCTCGACTGCCAGCACTTCCAAGAAGATCTTTACGGACTTAATGATTATTGCGAGAGGCATAAACATTTTTTGAATATTTCTAAATGTTTCTGCATATCCTTTGCTCGCAATAGAAATAAAATCACAAGTAGAATTCCAGTATAATTCCAGTAGTTTGCAAGGAAAATGAAATAATAGATTTAAGAGTAAACGCGCATGCTAGGATTTTTATTTAGAATGTGCAAAAACTTTAGTAATTTTAAACTTTTTATGTTACTCTTGTGCTAAATCTATAGTAGGCATCTCAAGTATGGTGGCCACAATGGAGTAATAATATAAAAAGAATAGAGTGTCCAGAAGAAATTTGTGGGGTATCTAATTTTTTGTTCAATAAGGAATATACAAATTATGCTCAATCTTCAAAGTTACATAAACTAGAGACCTTAGAAGGACCGCACGGCACCGGCATATCCAGGTCGCATATGCTTTTAATATTCCTGACAGACACATACTACAGAGTATTCCTGTAAAAGCAGTGCTGGACAAAATAATATCTGTGGGTTACGCCCACACACACACACACACTCATACCCTCGCAAACACACCCAGGCAAATGGGTGTGTTTGCGAGGAAACACTGGGACAAATGACTATAATAAAAAATAATAAACAAAACACAGATACTCACAAAAGTACCTACATACTGAATGTAGGTACTTTTGGTGAAAAAGTACCTACCCCCCTACCTACCCCCCCCCTACCTACTTTCCCTTTTGTGGGAAATAGAGGGGCGGGGGGAGGGAGCAGTAGACTTAAAATGCAGTGAACGAAGTTAAGGAAAGTTGAATACCAGGTCTCATAAAATTATATAAAAAATAAATTTATTCTTTTTATTATTTTAATTTATTTTACCTATGATAAATTATAGACAACTCAAGTTGTTTTAGTATTGTTGTTTGTGAGATAAAGTTTCATTTCCGACCCCATTGTGCAACCTGATTGCCCTGATAGGTACCCTTAATTTAGGAACTAGATGCTGGTTACAGACAGTCTACGACCAGCAAATAGGGGTGCGTTACCCAGAAGAAAAAGTACATGCAAATGAATAGGTTCCTATTTTTAGCATCGCTTCAAACTCCATAATCTTATATGGTTGCGTGCATCGCCCCTCTGCGTGTAGGAATAAAAATATTAGGGAGTCGGAAAATTCTCCGCTGATTAGAAAGTAATTTGTTGCTACGTCAATTTCTCATTGCGTGCGGAAACTTAAGTTACAAACCGAAGTAATCGCCCCCATTTCGAATAATCCCTCTGATTATTGAGCTGCTCTGAAAAACTATAAGTTATATAGTTTTTAAAACCAAATGTGAGCAAAAACCCTTCTTTTCTTATTGTGTCCTTTGCTAATACCAACATCAGCCTTGTTTTTTATTCGAATGTACTTACTTAAGTACGTTGACAATGATTCTACAACCATACTATAAGTCGCCTTTGTACAAAGTTATTTTATATAGGTAAATAGTAGGTACTCTAAGTAAAAAAAAACTGTGAAAATCGCTAAAGCTTTGGAAGGGTTGGAACGATTAACTTCTAGGTATCTACCTAACAAACCTACCTAGATAGGTACTTTCCGATGTGAAGTAAAAACATGTATAGGTACCAACAATAAAACATAGTATATTGTTACGATATAGATTTTTATCACATTCATTATATTTTTGGGTCTTTGTGAACGTTCAAATTATTAATTTATATTTTTTTTAAACCAGCATGATGATTAGGTACATTTTTGATCAACAAAAACACAAAAATAGCGTGGTTATTTTTGAAGAACGTATGAAAATTTTTAGATTTGTACAATTCATTCGAAAAAATTGTTTATCCAATGACGTGTTCCTACCTAGGAGTTAAATTAAGCTACATTTTATTGTTTACAACCGTCTTTAGAATTAAACTGATTACAAAGCTACCTAACGCCAAATTACAAATAAACCGCAGGCACTTCATTCACAGCGTAAATCCATACATTTTTTTGTATTCTAATTACTGATGATTTATTGGGAATAGCCAGTGCATAAATAACTACACGACAGGCACAAACAAATAGCACGAAGTCATTGTTTGATATGTTCAATATGGTTCGTTTACATCACAGAAAATACACAATAAATCGTTAGATGATTACTCACCGCCAAAATTTGCCATAATTTTGTCCGCAACAATATTTGAGTGCGGTCGTTCAGCATATTTTACGCCGACACGCTCAGCCCCACGCCATAAATCAACAAATAATTACAATTTTTTAGCCACCTACAACTTGAGTGTCGAGATTTGGCGGGCGCCTACGTCGCCGAATCGACCACCCCCGTCGCATTTAGAACAAAAACACATCCACCATACATCGCGTCGGCACGGCGAAACGTCGATGTGCAATTAAGTCACCGCACTCCTCTGATAAACTCGAAACGATGCAGCCCAAACACAACGAACGAATACGCTCTTCCCCGCTCCCAGGTGCACCAGCGCGACAGGCTGACAGCTACAGGCTACCTACGCAGCGCTCCCCACACTAACAGAATGCGGTAAAGACGATTATTCTGGACGTTTTTCAACGCGCATGCTCGTTCTTTCTATCGTGTGGAGCGGCGCGCCGGTTGAGAGCGAGACAAAACATTAAACGTATGTCCTGACAGTTTAGTTACCCTAACCGCCACTCGTCTTATGAACGATCTGATCCCCATTTTCACATCAAAGCTCCCCTAATAAAAGTATTCAATAAGCTACCGTTTTATTAGAAAAAAAACTTTTAATGTAAACCACTTAGAATCATTATTTTCAAGATGGTAAATGTAATTTATAAGGGCCGCTGCTTGTCTTAATTTATTTACAATGTTTCTATTATTATTATGTTTTTTAATACTAAGTTTGCTCTATTAACTAGGAGTGTTGTTAATAAAATAAACCGATAGATATATTTTAATTGATTTTAACGATTTTTATTTACAAACTGCTAGCGTCAAGAGTGGCTTATAGTGTATTACTGATTGATTTATTATTATTTTATTTAAAAAAAATAAAAGTACAGAATTATGTAGGAAATACGGAAATATGTATAAATTTCTACAATTGAATCGTCAAACAAGCTGTACTGCTATCTGTTTGTATGTAAGAACATTCCTTAATGTTCTTACATACAAAGCAACGTCACCTAGCAAAGTCAGCCCGCGTGAAGTTGTTAATGTGTTGATCAATAGATAGCGCTAGGAAAAATGCGCTTATAAATACTACAATTATTTTTTAATTGCATATTATTGCATTTATCAGAAAATGTTGGATATCTTACATTAAAAAACGTACTAATTATAAAACAATCATCACACTCTTCGGTATGCTGTCTTTTGACGAATTAAAATTTTCGCAAACTCGTCAATAGATGCCGCTATAGATACTTTATATAGGTAAACAGAGACGTTTATAAATTTATGACCATAAATAGTTTAATGCTAAAAATAAATTAGGCAGCGGTTTGGGAGCTAGGACCTGCGGACAGCATTAACGCACTCGAGGTGGGTCTATTCGTTTCCCAAACCCTCATAATATTTGTTCAAACCCTTTATTTACCTAGGCGCTTGCAATTATATTTTAGTATGATAAGTCGTATAAATGCAAATAACCAGTAGGAAAGATACGGCCGGGTAATTGCCCGATATGTATTAACGAATGAACCTGTATTAGCGGATTTACCAACAAATCAAAAATTGCGATTTTTTATTTATAATATACAGTATGTTTCGAGAACATTCCCGAAGATTTAAGGGGGTAATTATGTTCCCTTGCGTGTATAGCAGCCGTGGGTTATCAGAAATTTAATTTTATGCTCCATGTTTATAATAGATGTGAAGAACATTTTGTTATTTATAACACCGTTGGTAATAAAGATTAGGTGATAGTTGTGACTTTCAAACCAACTCGACCGAGTGCGCAAGCGAGACAGTAAACGCACTAGTTTGCTGTCTCTACAAAGATCTGCTATTAGTCATGGGAAAAATCAGTCAGATCGATGCAAATAGCAATACGTCATACTATTGATTTTGAAAACAGACGGACGGACGCACGGAGTTATATGACTTTTTTGTTTAATATCGCATACTCAAAAGTTAATTCTCTACTTCTTACTGAGTGCAATCTCTTTTCGTGTGCACCCTCGTATCTCAAGCACTCCTTACCTGTTTCATTTGCCTAAATGTAATTCAAGCTACGCACAGAATGCAATGCTTAGTAGAATTCAGGATTCTAAATAAAAAGTTCCAAAGCATTGATTTATTCCATCTTAGCCGTAACCAATTTATTAAGGCTGCTGTCATATTGTTTCGAACTATATGCCACCTTTTGTTTCTTAAATCATTAAATACCTATATAACTTTGCGATGTCGGCGTATCACTCATCCTAACATATCAACTTTCCTACCTTTACGCTTCTTACACACTTCATTCCTACACTCACTTCATAACTTTTTAAATGTATATCAATTACACGATAATAATCTGTTAATCTTTGAATTATACTAATTGGACATATGTTATATATAATATTAATTGTAAACATGTAAATTGTTTCGCTGTTTATAATTATTTTAATAAATAAATATTTATTTTTAATTGCCGTCTTATGACCCAAAATATTTTTTAGTAGGACTAACGATTAACGATTTTGGGAACAAGGTGAGAGGTGCTGGCGATCCCATTAACTTCTGTAGACTTCTGTTGACGAGATAATAATATTGAGTTTTGTGGGTATATTATGTCAGGGTTAACCGCAAATATAAATCCGTTTGCAATGGAACCTTGTATTTTTATAGATTCGTACCTGCGACGTGCGGTTAGATCCTGGTATAGAGCAGCTTAGCTACTTGCGAATTTAATAAGTTCAAAACCCAGGCTTGTATGACCCAAATAAGGTATTTTACACTTTTTTTGCGGCAGATTGAGCGTACATTGTCCACGGTATAAATAGTGCTATAACCGTATTTGTCATGGTCAACAATTATGGCCTAAACATACGTTAGCGTCGTCTTTTGAGAAAGAGAAAAAAAAAATGAAAGGGTTCAAAATGTTTATGAAATCAAACATTTAAAAACTGTTTACCTATACGAGTTTTTGTTCCAAGACCATTTCCTTTAAAAAAAACTGCTTATTGACCCTGCGATTTCAAACATGATATGTTTTGACTAAGCACCCGTGAGCAAAAAGGGAATTTACACGAGCGCTTTGATAAACAAAAACACACCCTATGTCTTTGGGAATGGTCTTGAATACCCTGTATATTATAGAGAGGAAAATGCCATTACCGTCAAGAGTTGAGAGAAAGTAACTGTAAGTAATTATGTACTTTGTAACTTACTTTAAAACGATATATGAGAGGCACGCATTAAAATATTGTTAACACCATGTTTCTCAAACTCAGAAACTCAGAATTGAAGAGAAACTCTAACGCAACAATTATTTAACGTTTCGTCTGTGAACAAGAAGAGAAAACAAATCACACGAGAGCTTGACAAAGTCTATTGGATCAAGATTTGTTGCAACAGTTAATCCCTATGATGAAAGCGTAAATGCATTTTATAACCTACCTGGTTGTGCCGGTTGTGTCAATCAGCTGTAATTAAATTAGTTTGAGAAACGTTGTCAATGTTAGAACACGAACGGAACACATTCTACTAGTTGAGTCGAAAACCAGTACACTTTCGATGTATAGATTTGAGATGATGTGCGTTTTGTTTAGGCGTTCTTACTAAGCGATATTATTCTGATGCTGATGCGCATTGCAAAGAATACCTAATAATTATTGTACTTTGTATTTTGTTCAGGTCAATAATGGCTCAGTTTTATTTCGTATTTTTTTCTGTTTAGTTTCGTTCAATTTATTGATTCAAAATTTTCAGTAAAAAATTCTAGTAGTAATTAATGAAACATTGACAGTTCGATAGAGTGCTCAAATATTATATTCGAATTTCAAAAATATAACAGCACGGCTGTTGGAAGGTATTTATGATTAATGGCCATTAAAATTAATACTAAATCGTCTATGTGCGCAAATAGAAACACGTAAACGTTCAGTGCCACATAATAATAATATTTTTTAAGTTATTATTGTTAATAAATTGAAATAATATGTTTGCGGTTACTAGCTGTGCGGCAGAATTTACAAAAAAAAAGAACTAAACTGGTGTTAAAATTTATGATGAATTGAAAGAATGTCATGATACATTTTTTTTTTAAATCTAATCAGAGCTAAAAAAAAAATACTTATTGTCACCTCTATGGTTCTCCAAAACGTATATCGAATGGTCTAAAATTGCCGCAGGCACAAGTGGAGATAGAAGATGAAGCCACCCATCACAAGTTGGTACCACACGCGCGAGTGGTCTGGGTGGGAGATGCCTTTAACGACGCCTGAAGATGTCAGGTTCTGGTTAAATAATTTACTACTACTAAAAATTGTATGGAAGCACTTGATATTATATAATAGCTACAGGGTGTCAAAGCCATTCGTGTTTAATCTTGCTTTCAATTACCTTCAGCCGGGCTTTAACCCAAGAAATATAACAAATTTCAAAGAGGTCGCTATGAATATTTATTGGAATGAAATCGTAGGAGCATTGTTCGCTTTTGTCGACCTTATATTACAAGGACGCCCACTTGAATGTGTCTGGAGAAAAACATACAAACTAAAAAAATGCACATTTTAGTTTATTAAAGTTATAATTTATTTATAAATTGAATATTCTTAGCTGTAAGCTCATTATTAGCACGAAAGGTATTTATAAATGGTAATATTCAACAAACGATAGGCGGTATAAAATTTAAATTTTTTACTACGGCCTTGACGGCACCTTTGGCGGATGACAACTCATGCTTGCGACAGGTTATGCTTATAAGTATCTCATGCGTATTTATTTCATATATATGATATGTATATATTTATATATATATACCCATACGTATACTAATTATCAAAATAGAATAATAATAATTAAAAAGCATATATACACAGTATAGCAAACGTGTAAAATTGGAGCAGGTATCACCCCAGAACAGACCTTGTCTAGTGGGGTGATAAAATCCACACCACCTATCTATTTTGCTTTGTATGAGATAGTTTAAGATTACTTGTAACTAGTTTTATTTAAATTGTTTTATGCTATTTCATATGTATTGTTTTTGGATAAAATAAAAAAAAAAACATTAATTTCAGCTTCAAATACATAACTTGAATTTTAAATTGTCGTGCGTTATTTGTGAGTACGTTTTCGTTTTTGCTTGAGTTCGTACTGAGTTACCCAAAACGATTAAGTGCATACATTTCTGCGCATATCGTCGATAACAATACAAGCGGTCAATCATATTGAAGGCTAATTAGAAGACAATCGAATATGATGGTGATGAAGTCAATATAATTAGGGCTAGCAGCGAAGAATGCCTCCGTCACGCCCGACGCGGTTCAAAAGTTGCACGTAGGTAAGCCCACCTCATTAGGAATATTTCAATGTTGACCTGATTACCTCAACGGGCAAATTCTAACTATAATTACCTTTCACATTATGCGAACGTGTTAATAGCTTGGATGGCCACTAAAATTATTTAATAGTAAATCATGAAAAACATGATACTACTCAAAAACCTTGGGGTTTTCTAGCTGATAATACTTCTCCTTAATTTATATACTGTATAATTTCTGAATTACTGGCTTTGACACGGTATTTATATTTTTTTTTATGTTTCAAGTGCATTGCATACTCACACACATACATTACCATCGAATAGTATGTGATCCAATCAAGCATGTTGTGTTATTTGTTACTTTAAATACTTTACTTACTTTCTTACACATTTGAATTGCTGATTATTAAAAGGGGTATATGTTACATTATATTAAAAGGGAGCTATGTTACGGAATTTGTTTTATTTTTATTAAAAAAGTTATTAGAAATAAAAAAAAATATAAAACAAAAACAAATCAGCAAACACACTAAGTTTTTCATAAATGCATAAATTTGTAATATATGTGATTATATTAGAAATGAATCAGTTTTTTTTAATATCTCGCAAAGTTGAAAATGTAACATAGCTCCTTTTTAATAATCAGCAATTCATTTGTATATTTGCCTTTTTACTGTTGTCAACATAGTTTTTTTTTTATTTATGCCACATAATAAATGAGCTACTTATGTTATAATGCCTAGTTGTGTTGTGCAATGTTCAACTAAATAATGAAATTAATTAATGGAATTACATCAAAATGAACTTGTGACCCATCGTCGGATAACGCCATAGAACAGGGGAAATAAAGTGAACTATAGCTAATGATAGTTTTATTTCTCATTTTCATAGATGATCTCCAAAATTGTTTATAATTAATAACAAATGGTACAAATTTGAGAAAGACTACCGCAAAATACCTCGGATTAATTAATTCATTTATTGAACAGGTTTCCCCGCGTATACAAAAAACAATATTATTGAGCGAAAATATACACGATTAACATAAAAAAATTCAAAGCAAAGAAAAAATAACTATAACCGTAAATGCAAAGAATAACAACAAATAAAAAAGAAAAATTTGCATGGCAACTAAATATAATTAAAAACGATGCTTTCAAGCTGAAAATGAAAATGCCTCAAGCTGCATTGGTGTATCCACATTGGTAACGTGATTGCAAAAGGCAATGGGAAATCTCAAAGGTGCCAACTTTAAAACGCATCATTACTTCTACCTAGCCTTGAATATTGCGCTCAGGGTGAGACCCTTATTACCCAAAGATTATTACCCTTATTATTAAGAAACCGAGCAGAAATGTCTTCAGGCGTTTTAGCCTGTTTGTTAATACGGCATATTGTCACAACTAAAATGGAAGTAACTAATTAGATTCTCTTTTTTTTGTTATTGTTTACTCATTACTAATTTTGTTTCGTCATTCATTTTTACTACTATTGTTACTGTTTATTGTTTATTGCTTATATATCGTAAGTTGTGAGAGTATGTGACGGTATATTCTGTATCTCTTTTGTTAATAAATTATGGCTCCTGTTGTTCGGGCCGACATAAAGATTTAATCTTTGAAACGGCCTGCAACAGGGTATGTCTGAATAATTGCTCCTCTTAGCAAAAAATCTTTCCAGAACTATTTGCAAATAGGATCCTCTACGTATATCTTTACGAAGAGTATGTTCCTACGTATATTGGCAATTAAAAACAACCACTACCATCTACCAATGCCAGCAACATCACGGAAGATATTGTAATAAATAAACTTGCGAAATTTTGCACAATCCATAGTCGCCTAAGAGGAATAATTTAATGCACGAATTTTTCACAAATTTAATGAAATAAACGACCTCGATGTCTTATTTTTTGACAAAATTCAATTCTATTTACTGACAATTTTTACTGTATACGATAAATTTCATTTGAGGTCAGTTGATTTTTCATACGGTCCAAAATCGGAAGTAAGAGGCAAATAATCGACTATTTCTGCATCACGAACTTCGTAAAAACGACGTAAAAAAAGCACAAAGGTCACGTGGCAACAATTGCGGTGTTCATATACCGCAATTATTGAGGCGCGGTGTTACGAGTGCCTCATGGCTCGTAATCATCGTATCTGCAGCTTCAATGCCTTACATAAATACGTATCTTTTTAGTAGCTACATGTAATTGTAGGTACTGCAAAAATATACTAAGCAAGCTTTTTATTTTTACATTACATTTTATAAGTAAACAACCAGTGGCATTGATTGTTTAATTATTGACAAAATAAAAGTGTCAACACACAAAACGTCTGGATATTATGACAGTATAGAGCCAAGCATTGCGTGAAAGAGGCTGTGAGGGTGAGTCTGAGAATTTTGTGTGCCTTTGAGAAATTATCATTGTTTTTTGGGTATGCGATTACATTACTAAATTTGATATTATTTCATGTTTTTAACCTATTTTAAAAAGGAGGAATTCTCAACTCGATATGTACCAACTAGTATGATTGTTTTTTCTGTTATTTTCAAGAATATTTTTTTTTGCATGTCCATTGCATTTTTTACAAAGCACTGTCTACTGAAAGATAGTTTAAATATATAGGTTGTATGTTTTTTTATGATTTTTTTTTATCAAGTTCAATATTGTCATCAAACACAAACATTCTTACAATCACCCTTCACACATTTACCACATATATCATCAAATGACTTCATACAATTTTAATTATTTCTTATCACGATCATTTGTTATAACTCTGGCTGTTTGTTTGTACAAATTTTATTTTTTTAATGTAATAATCACTGTTATGTACTTCTTAATTTAATATCAAAACAAAATCTTACATGTCTAGTCCGTGCCTGTTTAGACAACACCTAGCTAAGGTGTTGGTGTAGGGAATCTACACAGGGGCGATAAATAAAACTACTGTGCGCTATCGCGGGATATTTTACTGACATGAGATAAATCGCGCAGTATTTTGTCGGACGTGTGCTTTTTATTAAAATTATGTGGACTTTTAATAGCCTGGAAACACGGAGAAACTTGTAAAATAAAAAAATAAACTATTTCAGAATCATATGACGTGTGTGATTCGGTGTTCAACGGCTCGCAAGCGCCCTATGTTGACACCCGTATTGTCATTAAAAGGCTTGCAGTAACAGCGTTATACCCATAGCGTGATGGATATAGCAACTTGAAAACGCATAATTATAAGGGCATCGAAAGCTTAACGACATGGCCTATAGGTTAATAATTTTATTGATCCAGCGTCTTGCTTGCAACGCCGACATTAATCTGAAGGATTTTATCGTTTCAGTAGTTTATTACCTACGTAGTCATCCAACCATGGGATGACCAACTATGCACTCACCAGACGTTTGCCCTTATTTCATACCGCCTGTATACCGGATTTTAATCCTGGTATGAGTTGTTTAGATAACGTACGGCATCTACACATCTACTACCCGAAGAGATGATTTTTAGAATTGAAAACAGACACTTACTTTAGGTTCAGAAATCAAACTCCGTTTTAGAAATGTGCATTATAAAAAGGAATAACTGGGTTAAAATAAAACATGAAATATGAGAATAAAAGTTATATAAAAATAATTAATAGGAAAATGCCATATTATTTGAAATACAGAAAATTTAGTTAATGTTAATTGTCTATCGGGAAGATAAAAGTCGAAGAGTGGAACGTGCCACAGAATTACGCTAGTCATAGGCAATAACGTTATTCATGAGTACCTTCACAAAAAGAAGAACTAATCATCACTAAGGTTTTAGAACATCTTACCACATTTAAGCGATGTTTCGAAGGGAATATCAGATGTGAAAAATATAGAGTAGCAAATCGATGTCATTAGGAAAATTCGTTTGTTCCCTTCGCGTTGGACAGCGGGTAGTCAACACAAAATTTGAATGGAGAATGAAATACAATAATTAAATACGATTTTATAAAACTTTAAACTAAATTTTAGTCTTACATTAATAGACAGTAAAGTAAGTTATAAATTTACATAGATTATATATGAGCATAAATTTATTTACGCCACAATACCAAGGAAGCTCCCAGCATGATCCTTCATTAGTGAGCAACTTCAGAAACCGTTCTATATTGGACGAAAGAACCATTCTCACAAAATAAAGGAAATTTTTAGGAGAAAGAATGTCGGATTTCATTCTTTTCTTCCGTGTACCATAAGAGAGTGGAATAGTCTCAACTGCAGCGTCTTAAAGCCATTCCCTAAGACCCCTTCCCAGCTAAGAAAAAGGATAAAAAACTTGGCTTTAAAATAACTTACTTGTATCACCTGCCAATCAGCTATACCACCGGAGGAATGGTACCTCCAAAGTATATGTAATTTTTAAATAAAATAAATAAATAAACGATTGCTAGAAGTTGAAGTTGTATTTTTTATGATGATATGCTTATTAATAGATGGCCCTATAATATGCCTCTCATAGCCATGTCGCGGAAGACTGGAGACTCGTGGTATTTTCGCACATTTGAAAAGGCCGTGAAATAGCCGCGACGGCACGTTATTGTCAAAACTTACAGAAAAGCGTTAGATAATTATTTTATTCCATACACGAGTACTGTAAAAAAATAAAAATAAAATAATGTTAAACTATAACCATTACTGATAACGTCGGAACGTAATAATAAATAACTTAAGGAATATCAAAAATGTTTTTATAAGTTTTATTAGACTATTATTATTATTATCCTTTATTTGGAATAAGTAGAGTGGGTATATAAAATAATTTCACTCATATATTAATAATGCCAAATCGCCTGATAAAATATAATAAATATTGAGCTAAGAATAGTTTTATTTAAATGTTGAATACCGTTGTAGATGTCTTATGAATTTCATAATTACCTAAACTTACATTTTTTTCTCTTTCTGCTCATATTTATCTATTTTGATGTTTGTAAAGTTTACCATTTCAATAATTATTTTATTGACGTTTACTACATTAGGATGTCACAAATAGCGACCCTTAATATTATTTTTATCCTTATGATATAATTTTAGATTCTGCTGCATACTGTCGGAGTTTATAAGTAATCAGCTTTACTAATTATAAAACGTGGGTTATGCGTTAACAAATTTAATTTGTCGCTGTGATGTAAGAAAGTGTCGGTCCTTTAAGAATTATTGCAAAATCACCCGGACGAGGTTCTTTTGAATATATAAAAGGTATTATGCTAAACGTAATTACATAAATTTGTCTTTAATATACATATGTAGAATAAATTTATTATCGAAAAAAGGTACAAGTTTATATTTAGCAAATGTTTGCCCGCGTCTGACGTTCTGGAATATATCATTTTAAAGATCATTAAACCGAGACTTTTTCAAAAAGGTTTAATAAAATTGGAAAAATTAATGACGCTGTTTCTCAATTTCACTTATTGCATTAGGTAAGGTGAACAATCTTTGTATATATAAATTGAAGGATCGCTACAACTAATTTTATATTTTATATACTACTAGCTGTTTAACCCCGAGCTTCGCTCTGGGTTGGCACCTAGGCTTCGACGCGCGACAACTCGTACCTACGGCACTAGGGATATGTTGCATCGCTCCTCATTTTTAGGTCCTTAGAGGCGTCCACGTGCCCAAATTTGACTTTTTGTTTCCTCATTCGATGCCTATGTTATGTAAAGAAGCTACATTCCATTTTTCGAGTTTCTAAACCCGTCGGTTTATAAGTTCCATACAAACTTGAAACCCCAATTACCTCCCCCCCCCCCCCCCCTAATGGTTGAATTTCGCAAATCCACAGTTAGTGCGTGCCTATATTATGTAAAGAAGCTATTTGTAAAATTTGTAGAAGTATAAAAAGTCTGTAGAAGTATATTTTTTCTTCCTAAAAATGTTCACCCCCCCCATAACCCACTTATTGGTTGAATAGTAAAAAAAACCTTTCTCATTCGATGTCTATGTTATATAAAGAAGCTATATACCAATTTGTGCGATTCTATAACAGACTACTTAAAAGTTCCATACAAACTTCAAGCCCCCATCTGCACACGAAAATACTCAAACGAGCCTGACCTAACCTAACCCAGAGACTTGTCAATCGTTATTTTAGTTTTTTATACTCAAGAATAGCATAAATTTATGTCCTGTATATTGTGCCAATTTATACACAATTAAAAATGCGTAAAGTTATATATTTATCGGAGTAAAACCACGCCCGCACCTATATACATACTTTAAATATTATACATACTAGTGATGAATTGTTTTATTATTATTATCGTTACCGAAGAAACACAAAGGTTTCGGGTTAATCCAAATCTCGAAAAAAAAAAATTTACCGCCGATTATTTGTTGTAACCTTTAAAAAAATTAAGTTTAAACCAAAAAGTAAAATAATAATATCTAACTTAATCACACCACAGAAATTGGTAGACTACGGTATTTGCGAAGTCTGTTTAGAGGCTGCCGCGTCGAATAGCTGTGATTTCTCTCTCTTTTAAACTTTCCAGAATGAAACTCTTCCAAAATTAAGCAATATTTTAATTTTTGGTCGATTTTGATTGCAACCATTATCATGAGAGTATACTTCCTCAATTCTGACCGCAGTCATTTCTTCTTTTAAAAAATGCCATGCATTCTTTTAAACCAGAAAATCCCAGAAGTGACCAAAATTAGACAGGTGAGTCGTGTTCGTCTGTCGAAAGATGCCAGGTTGGCAGCCACCCGGCGGACAAGGCCAGGCCAGGAAAGTGCTATAGAAAGCGACCGCTCCGAGTGTACTGCGTTCACGGTTAATGGCCGTAGTGATAGTGCACTGGCGCGGTAGCTAAGTTGGCTATTTTTAAAAACTTTTCACACTTTATATCCGTTACAGTATGGTGGATAGCTGGTCTATGCCAATGCGCAATGACGCCCAGGCAAAGTACCACCGCATTTACACACCAACGATTAGGTATATCAACACCAGTTTGCTTTTTAAGGCGAAGCCAAAGGATAAATATTAATTACGATTCAGTTAGACCGGGCGGGCGGGATCTATGGCGGGCGTTTGTTAACCATTGGATATTTCATCATAAAAAAATATGTTTCGCTACCTTGATCTTCTAAATAGTAATAGCAGTTTTTTAAAATTCAATTCTATTTCGGAGCGATTTAATAAATGCTAAATTGCTAATAGTTGTTTTTTAGTTGAATTGCTCTCTAATAAAAGACATTAGTCTCGGGAAAAATAGTAATTGAAAGGCAAACAAAGAGTCTATAACATAGTAAAGTTAGATTTTTTAATTTCTTATTATGAAGCTGAAATTAAATAAAAACAAACAATTGCTTACAATACCATCTAGTATTAGTGTTTCTAAGCTCATTGAAAAAAGCTTATATAGGTGTATGTAAAGTAGTATTGAATAAATTGGGCAGATTGGTCATCATTAACTCATTTTTTTTTAAAGTACAGAAAAATCATTAATTATCAATAGCTTTTAAACTTTAAAAATTCTATTATTATTATGTACTGTGTTTGCTATATTATATATAATAATCTAACTTTTTTAGGATTTTTGAAGATAATTGATTGATAACAACTACAATAGTAACCTTAAATACAGTTAAAGGTAACGAATATTAGAAAAAAAACTTTACATATTTTCCCTTAAGCTTTTCAACTCTTCGCTTATATTTCAGACCTATTTATCCTGCATTATATACTCTGTATCCTATAGACCATATAAATCGATTTATATAGTAGTAGCACTTGCTACATTTATACACACAATTGAAAACATCACTTGTCTTGGGAAAACTTTGAGCTATATAAGTTTAATAAATACAGGTGAAAGTTTTTTTTTTGACAGAGTTCACTCTACTTTGAGGAAAAAAAGGAATATAGGAACTTAGGAACAGAGGTTTATACTGCCAAGATGATTCTAGCTAAAGATCAGAAATCAAACGCTATTAAAATTACAAAATTTTGTAATAAAAGAGTTTGAAAAATACAAATAAAATTTTGTCTTTTTAATATTAAATCCAATGTATAGTAAGGTCTACAAGATTGCACTACACTCGATAATGGTTTCCGTGGTCAGTACTACTAGCACTATGTTAAATATTCTATAAATTGCATCTTTTTCATTTGGGTATTTATTATTTTTTGAACATATAGACATAATTGTAACATCCGTTTAATGCTTTAAATATTTGTTTTTAATAACATAGTCGATATTAATTATTTAATTGTATTAATGAACTTATAAAGCATAATCTAGTTATTTATGAACGATTTGTTCATTATATTTAATTCTTATCATTACTTTATTTAAAATTATTATTATTTTTATTTAGGGAATTGCTATGCTAATTTCTGTTTTTTATTTTTAATTCTTTATTTTTATTGATATTTTTTCTTTGTATGCATATAGAAACTTGATCGGTAAAAATAAATATATTTTTAATATTATTTTTAAAGCGATTGAAAATGCGGAGAACTCTCACCGCGGCCCTAATGGCACTCGGTAAATGAATTGCATAAGCGTTCACGAATTCGTGAGTCAAGGTGACCGACACCGGTGGGCCTTTTTTACGATACATTGACCAATATAACCTCTCGGTTACAGCACTTAGAATCAAACGATTTTGCAATTGACCAGTCATTATTACTACATAGTACAATTAAAATACTCGTCTTATTTTAGGCGTCCATACCAGTGCAATCACTCGTGGGTCTGTTTGACTGAAAGAAGAATGAAATTTACTTGGTTGAGTATAGCCCAAACTAAATTAATATTACCCAGGTCATTGCAATTGTTATAAAATAATAAATATTTAGAAAATTTTGAATTTTAACTATGAATATAAAAACTTTGAATTTGAAATGTGAATGCTACGAATCACAACGCTTTCAATTTTGAATTTTAAGTAAATTTTATAAACAAATATATTATACAAGTTAAAATACCTAAATTTATTTATTTATTTATTATTTATTTATTTATTTATTAACATGTAAGCATACAGCGTACTAATAGTATATAAATTTTTTCAAAAGGTTAATAATAAGGCCAATTAAAGCTTACGACTATGTACAAAAATATTAAGAACTCTGTTGAGCTTAACGCTATTTTAGAATGTGTATGTCTGTACGGTATAAAAGTGTCAGTGAGGGAGTGTGGTTGTGTCTGAGAGGGTGTGGGGTTGTGTTAAGAGTTTGTAGTAATTGAATCCTTCCAGATTCGCATCTCAATATAAGAAAAAATAATATATAATAATATTAAATAAATTATATGTACATGGTATCCCAAAATTATTAAACCAAGGAAACCTGGGCGACAAAGATGGTTCATAATAAATACCCAACTAAAATGTTCCCAATCTTTTTTCTTTGACCGTGCATTAAATGTCTAATACATTTAATGTAAGTGTTATAATTTTAAATATTTATTTATGTAATTTAACTTATTAAGGTATAATCGCATAGTTTAAGAAACGGCGGTAATAATCAGAAATATCATTAAAATTCTTTAGGTAAACGTTATTGATATTATTTAGCATCTATACATCTATACATATAATTAAAATTAAGGTGTATGTCTGTGATTTCGAAATAAATCCTTTCTTGGAAGTTCATATGATTATTCGCACGCAACCAAAACTTATACACGCATTTTTTTGTCTGTTTGTCCGGGCTAATCTCCGAAATAGCTGAACCGATTTTAACGAGATTTTGATTATCAGGATTTTTCGGAAATTATTATTAAAATAGTAAAAATGTAGAAATGATAGCCCCAAAGGCCGTCGAAAATTCTGAATACATCAGACGGAATTGCGTCAGGCTATAGCCGCCCATGACAGGTTTATTCATTCCCGATACTCTGAATCTGGTTTCTACGGAAAGAAACGTCGTTAGTTTGTTTAGGTCAAATCTTGCAAGTTGAATTAGAACCACTTCCTCTTATCCTACGGAGTTAAAATTTGACATTTGGGTCAGTTCCGATGACGATGCATTTTTATGGTAAGCTTGACCTGATTCTATACCCAGGATCGAAGGAACTCCTAAACGGTGAATAGTACAGACACGAAATTTTATGTATTTAAAAGCTTATTTAAAAATGTTTTTTAAATTCAGAATGCCTAAACGTTTTTTATATGCGCTTTTATGTACTATGTAGACTGGAATATGCAGAAATGTAGGTTACTCAATAAATAGTCATACTATAACGTTTACAAAAAAAATCCTATAATTATAGTTTTTATAGAAAAATAGACATTTAGGTACCCAATAAAAGAAATTCGTAAATTATATACATAACATTTAACGGACAGTGAATGAAAGCAATATATGTTTTATATATATACATTGTTTATAATTGTCTTTTAATCACAAATTATTCTGGAGGTACTTTAATTTATAAAATAATGTTTAATTATGAATTAAAAACTTAAGGACTAACAGCGCTCTTGTATGTAATAAAACAATGGTTATATAGTACAGATTGTTAACAATACGCTGAATTGAATTGATTATAACGGGTAATTTGTATTTATGTTATCAGTAAATTGGTGTGAATTGTATTTTTTTAAATAAACAAATAATCAGTTTCATGCACAAATATAACTGTCTTATTTGCAATGCATGCATAATTTAAAGCTGATAAAGCAAATATAAAACGACGTATTAAACGCAGATTAACAATAAAACAAATAACGTTCGGAAAGCAGAAAAATGGAACAAAAAATACAATATAAAAAAACATGTTATTAAAAACTGGGTCGAAATAGTTCTGAATTATTAAGTCAAATGATCAAATAATAATTAAAATAAAGAATAACAATAAAAGCTACTTTATAAAATTTACCTCGTGCTCTCTCCCTAAACTCGGTTTTCATATATAAACACACATCAATCATATCTTTATACCATTAAACCTACACACATGCACCTAACGTATCGCATATTATTATTTTGTAAAATATATATTTTTCCAAACAATATTGAAAGGTTCAAAATAGCTAACAAAACAATGAAGTTAACAAAATTATTCTCTTTTATAGTACACAACCTAAGTAATTACTCAGATTGCTGATGATCCTTATATTCAGATTTTTATATTATGTATTTCATTTCATAATAAAAAATAGTTTATTATTCGATTTATTTGTTTACAACATATACCATATATAATCTATAAAAATAATCAATAGTATCTATTTATGCGTGTATAACTGTGTAGTATTGCTATATTTTATTATATTACTATGCTATAAATACAAATTGTATAATATTTTAAGTAAGTTTTAAATCAAAAACGATATAAATGTTCGATCTACAACCTGAAATATTAATAGCTTATCTTAGTACAGGCGCTGCCTAGTTAGAGTTTAAAAAATATTTTAAAATCCAATAAATAAATTATTATTATTATTAATTTATTTATTGAAAATTTTATAAAATTCCGAGTTGTCAAGAAAAATCGCTTCTACCCATTTTTAGGCTTCTACCCATAGACTGATGCCTAATAGTATTTGTTCAACTTGAAGAAGATCCAACAATTCGGCGCTGTGGTTCGCGTGTTTAACATGTTAAGCATACACGCAGGGACGAAAATAAATCCCTCTGCGAGATATCGTTATGACAGATGCTCGATGAAGCAAAATTTCCTAAGTTTTTAATGCCGTTTGATTGCATTTGCTCGGAAGTACAGTTAAGTTCACTTCAAAGGTCACCGAAAATTGTCAGCGTTGCATCATTTCCGAGTGCGAACGAGATATCTTGTGGAGCGGTTATGAAACGTTCGCAGATATCGAGTGTTTCGAACTCGAATGGGTATAATCACCCTATTGTTTCGCTAGCGGCTCGGCGATATTGAAACACTCGGAAATATTTCGGAAGCATCGCTAGTATTGACAAACATCGAGGCAGGTAGTAAACAAACTTAGTAGAAATAGGGTGTTATGAAATTTGATTCTGCGAAAGTATTCCAGACTGTAAATAGCAGCCTTTAATTATTTTACAACCTTTTTACATTTTTTTTTCAATTTCTGTTGCTTTTTAAACGCGCAACAATGACGTACGACACTGGCAGTTTGTTGAAATATCAGGGTAATCGACGAAGCTGGTCGGAGAACGACTCCGGACCGAGCTGCAGCAGCGAGCCTTCGACTGCCCCTGCCTGTACCAGATCCTAATCGGCGTGTCTACGCCGGCACCCCTGATCATTCCTAGAGTCCGTTATCAAGTCCGTTCCAATATTCCGTTGGTCCGTTGCAATATTTATAACTACTAATTGTGATTGATATATGATATTTTAGTGTAATCATCTTAACAGTATCTACGACTTGTACATTCTTCCGCTCATAAAAGTGTAGCGCATTACTGAAAAAAAAGTCCTACAACTGCATTTAAAAAATTGTTATGTGGCTAAAACACACTTCATAAATTGGGCCGAGCCTTGTAAAATTATAAAAACATATTTTATAAAAACATATAAAATAAAAATCATGTTATTATTAAAAAATATAAATATTTATATTTTTTAATGCCGCGTTGCTCGTGAAGCACTTCTTCGAATTCCGCGCGGGCACGAGATTGATGCCTGATCTACTGCCATGCCTTTCAACCGCATTTTTAAACATTAAAACAACTTTTTTATAATTTTTGCATAATAAGGTTTCTTTTATTTTTAATATTTTAACGAGTACAAAATATCCCATTTACGATAAAATATAAAATCATAAAATCTATAAAATGAGTGATAATTTATAATATTTCAAAATGTCAAAAATACATAAAACCGATTTTTTTATTTACCTTACCGGTTTACGGAGTTTGAAGACACAAAAGTACCCTTTACACATCAAATACTCTTACTGGGGCACTATATATACTCTTAATAATGACTGAAAATCCTAGTAGATAATTATTTCAGCTATTATGAGACACCCCACTCCATAGAGGGTTTCGGGTCTTGGTGTAGATACGTGAAAGTTATGAATTTTATAGTTTTACGGGACAATACAGCTTAAAAACCTTCAACGAATGGTAATGCGGCAAACGCACTCTTGCTTTTCTTATACCTACTCTTTTTAACGAGTATATGAATAAGAATCTTTTCAATGTACCTAAATATAAGGTTAAAGAGAAGATAAAGATAAATATAATAGAAAAATTTTCTGAAAAAGGTATTTAAAAAAGTGTATATCTGCTCCCTCTCTATCTGCTTGAGATGGAAAGGAAAGGCTAGTTAAGTAAGTATAGGCTATAGATCTACGAAAACCCATATATCTTAATATATATAAATCTCGTGTCACAATGTTTGTCCTCAATGGACGGCTGAACCACTTAACCGATTATAATAAAATTTGAACACCATGTGCAGTTCGATGTGCACTTGAGAGATAGGATAGTTTAAATCTCAAATTATAGTCGCAATTTTAATTTATCGCTAATTATTTGTCTGTTATTATTTGGCAGTCATAAAACTGACAGATGTCGATACCTTTCGACTGGGTTGATGGCGCTAATGTCTGTTATTATTTGACAGTGACAGTTATTCGACGCAAACGTATTAAAAGAGCCCATCAGTTGGCAGAACAAATTGAATCAAGAAATCCAGCTCAAAGAATCAGGACAGCAGGTCATGCACAAGAATCTCAAGAACAGTGTAACGAACGTCTTCAAGAGAATATCATAAGAACAAGAAAATTATTATTTTCAGTCAAATGCCACCGAAAAAATCTAACCTCAACAACGCGAGCGGCAAACGTCAAAACGCAAACGTCAAAACTACGATCGGAATAATATATTCACTTACGAGATGCTGTTGCTGGAAACATCGATGGAAATTTAAATCCCAATGACATCGGTAATGCTTTCATTTTACCTTCAAGCTACATCGGCAGTCCACGGAACATGCAGGAATACATACAAGATGCGATGACTTACGTACGTCATTACGGCCGACCGGATTTATTTATTACATTCACATGTAATCCGAATTGGGAAGAGATACAAACTTTACTATTGCCAGGACAACAAGCCATTCATCGTCATGATTTAACTGCACGTGTGTTTAAACAAAAATTGAAATCCTTAATTGATTTTATTGTTAAATATACAATTTTTGGTATCACACGTTGTTGGCTGTATACGATAGAGTGGCAAAAGCGAGGTTTGCCTCATGCCCACATTTTGGTTTGGCTTAAAGATAGAATCCGTCCTGAAGAAATCGATCAAATAATTTCAGCCGAAATTCCAGACCCATTAATTGATCAAGAATTATTTGATATTGTCACCAAACACATGATCCATGGGCCATGCGGTGTTTTCAACATGACCTCACCGTGCATGGAAAATGGAAAATGTAAAAACAACTTCCCAAAGCCGCATACGAATGACACGATCACGGATATTGATGGTTATCCAACTAAATCAACTAATTCAATTGATCAAAAGAGTTTCGCCACGACTGCAAAATGACAATTATCAAATCGTCATAAAAGCCGACAAAGTACCATTAGGTGAACATGCTGGTAGATTCAACGCTCCAACTGCTGATGAGGTTGCTGTTATCATGGTTGGTGATCCAGTTGACAAAAGATCTATAAACATTACACGGCGAGACAACACTGTCAGTACGATTTAGGATCTACACCGTTCATATGACGCACTATAATATCCATTGATATTTTGGCAAGGACAAGATGAATATCACCTTAATATCAAACAGTATGATCCAAATACCGGTAAATTTGACAATTATCTATTTACTTTCTTACTGTATGTATAGATTTTAATTTCGTATTGCATTTTATTTTTTATTTTTTTAGGTGATTACAGAAATAATAAAGTTAGCTCAATGAACTACTACGCACACCGAATAATGGTTAGACAACATCAAGACAATTATATCCTTCGATATCGTCAGCTGTTCCATCAATACATTGTTGATATGTATGCTAAGGTCGAAAGCGAACGCTTGCGATTCCTTCGATTCAACTAGGCAAAACTACGATCGGAATAATATATTCACTTACGAGATGCTGTTGCTGGAAACATCGATGGAAATTTAAATCCCAATGACATCGGTAATGCTTTCATTTTACCTTCAAGCTACATCGGCAGTCCACGGAACATGCAGGAATACATACAAGATGCGATGACTTACGTACGTCATTACGGCCGACCGGATTTATTTATTACATTCACATGTAATCCGAATTGGGAAGAGATACAAACTTTACTATTGCCAGGACAACAAGCCATTCATCGTCATGATTTAACTGCACGTGTGTTTAAACAAAAATTGAAATCCTTAATTGATTTTATTGTTAAATATACAATTTTTGGTATCACACGTTGTTGGCTGTATACGATAGAGTGGCAAAAGCGAGGTTTGCCTCATGCCCACATTTTGGTTTGGCTTAAAGATAGAATCCGTCCTGAAGAAATCGATCAAATAATTTCAGCCGAAATTCCAGACCCATTAATTGATCAAGAATTATTTGATATTGTCACCAAACACATGATCCATGGGCCATGCGGTGTTTTCAACATGACGTCACCGTGCATGGAAAATGGAAAATGTAAAAAAAACTTCCCAAAGCCGCATACGAATGACACGATCACGGATATTGATGGTTATCCAATGTATCGCCGCAGAAGTACTGAGAATGGTGGCCACACATTTACAATGCGACTGCCGAACTTTCCAAATCAAGTTGAGTTTGATAATCAGTGGGTGGTACCATACTCACCACTACTTTCAAAAACTTACAAAGCTCATATCAATGTTGAGCTTTGCAGTTCTGTTAAATCAATTAAGTATATTTGTAAATATGTAAACAAAGGCAGTGATTTGGCCATATTTGAAGTAAAAAACATAAATAAAAATGACGAAATAGCACGATACCAAATGGGCAGATACATTAGCAGCAATGAAGCTATTTGGCATATTCTCAGCTTTCCCATCCACGAAAGAGATCCTGCTGTCCAACATCTGGCAATACATCTTGAAAACGGTCAACGTGTATACTTCACTGAAGAAAATGTTCTCCAAAGAGCGTTCGAAGCTCCGAAAACGACTCTAACTGAATTTTTTACATTGTGTCAAAAACCTGATGTTTTTGGCCAATTCGCGAAGACATTGGTGTATGGTGATGTTCCACGTTATTTCACATGGAACAAATCCAGTAAAAAATGGGAGCCACGGAAACAAGGAAAACCACATCCTTCCATTACAGGCATTTTTATTTTTTACCTATTGATTTCTGCTTAGTATCAAGTGTAAGAACATTTTAATTAATTGTGTTCAACGTACTTCCCCTTCAAATCTCAATCCAGTGAATTTGTATACCAACATCAACATTTTCGTCTTTGTTCGTAAATAATTTCATTGTACTAAAGGGTTATAGTAGTAGAAAGTCAAATAAGGAGATCAGCATATTTTTTTACAAATACCATCTGTGTGAAAAAGCATAGTGGACTCCGTGACTGATGTTCTCTTATTGTTCCTCTTAGATTGTTTACTATAATGTATTATAACAAAAACTTTAGCCACAGCAACGCGTGGCCGGGTCAGCTAGTATTTATATAAATATAAAAATATATGGTTTTGTCTATTTTTATTTTTTTCTTTAACTTTGCTTTTTACTTTTGGTTGTTATCTATTTTATTGCTTTTGCATTTTATTAAATTGTTTTTTGTTTTTCCTTTTTCTTATTTTGTAACCCTTTTGAAACTTTCACCCACAGAAAAGACACCGTGTTTGTGGGGAAATGTAAAGGAGTTTTGTAAAAAAAAAAATAATAAAGTTTTTTTTAAAAAAAAAAATAACATACGGTAGAAAAAAAAAATTTATAAATTAACATATTTTCAATTAAAAAAATCCATGCGTAGGAGTAAAAGAGATATTATCCGTATCATAAGTCAAATTCTTGATATAATAAGTCTTGAAAATTCTTAAGGTGTGATATTTAACAGGCGATCAAAATGTACCGAATCTAAACGACGCGCAGTCATAAGTTACGGATCGATTTGAGATCGCTTAGAAGAGAATTGCCCTTGTTTGCACTAGTATGGTATGAAAACAACCAATCAACATTGTGCAATACGGTATTATGAAAATTATATTATTTCGGCTATTAGTAGCAGACTTACTTTGATTGTCTAGTTGCCCTGTTTCGCACTGCTAGGTTAAGTTAACAATGCGGTTAAATAGTGAAAACGAAAGTCACAAAAATATGGTTGAGTAAAAATACGATAAATAATTTTATTGCATTTTTCTACTCATTTTTCGACTGTATATGGAGGTATTTATTTTCCAATATATTCAAGTTAGAGGTAAATAATTTTAAGTAACAAAGTTTTAATTACGGTGTGTTGTTGATAATGATTTTTAACATTTTTAGCAAAAAAACGATTTTTTTTCCTCATCGTGTATATCTTATTTAGTTATTTATTTGAGTAATGCGACATCTACATAAACCCACGAAGGCTACTGCCTTTTCCGTAGGTATTTTAATTGCTAAATAGAATTGTGACAATTCAAAATGGAAGGAATCTTCCATATAAACTAACACTACTAAAAATACATACAAGTAATGCTATACAACTTCCAACCTTATGAGTTATTGCTATTTACTTTTAGCGACTAGGAAGCTAATTAAAATTAAAACTTAAACTGTGAGCGCTGATAGCAATTTGATATAATACTTTGTCAATTTTAGTAATGTGTATATATACAAATTGTTTATTATATTTATAATATAATTTGTCGTTTCGAAAATCCCTAAGAAATACCTTTTTAAAATATTATTAAATATATTTACTATATTTCTATATTTTATCAAAAAAGGACTAGCAACTTTTATTTATTTATTACGAAAAACGAAGTTCTGATAGATGGGGAGCAATAGTGAAAAAGTGATACCATTTTACCATTAAACTTTATTGAAACTATTGAATTTTTAAAATAATAATAGTCAAATAATATACTATTTTGTGTAAGGAAGATATAAATGTAAGCTTGTTTTGAAATCAAAATTGGATATTATCTCTGTTCTGTTCTTATTATTGACAATAAAAATTGTTGCGAACATCAGTTTATAGCTATGCAGAAATATTGGTAAATCAAATAATTTACATAAACATCGGTCAAACGGTCATTTAATTTATTGCATGTTTGTGAATATTTGAGGTATCATAAATGAGTATTTAAAAAATCAGTCAAAAGATATTGTATTATTTAAATTTGCATATAAGAAAGCACGAAAGTTAGAAAAAAAGGATAGAGACTCCTACCTCTCCCAGTTCGAAATTTGCGCGTCCGATAGCGTCGCTCTCAGCAGAATACTTATATACGCAATTAAGTATTTTTTCCGCAAGCTATAGTTACTGTAAAGCGTGAATTTGAACCTTGGTCAGTAGTAAGTAAACGGGATTATTGTAAACCTCATTTTAGGATACTTGAAGTGTGTCTAGACTACTAAATTTTAGAATAACTTCTTTTTCATTTACAAACAAAGAATGTTGCAATACTTACCACCCTAAAACTCATATAAATCAATTAAAAAATATTTTAACTAGGTATAAAGTGCGCTACATAAAGAACTAAAATAAAGTAATAAATTTGTATTTATTTAAAAATCTTATTTATTTATTCAAATGACAAAAGCTTTAAAGTTTCAATGAAAATCAGTAAGTTGAGTTTTATCATTATCAATGTTAAAATATATTTATTTATTAATTTAATTTACTGTTTTTCACTTAAAAATCGCATTTTTTCTGAACTATTTTTATTGGTATGTTAGATACATATCATTTGGTTTTTCTATAGGTTTAAAATTGTAATTTCAGGAAAAAAAACATGAATTATAAACCATTTGGCTTCCACAATCATATTGTGTTTATACGAGTACTACGTCTATGCACTTTTTTGTAAGTTTTTTAAAGTAATGCTAATGTTAATTTGTAATATTGTCAGTATGTTAAAATCGAATGGTATGCATTTTGACTAATTAGCCGTAAAAATGCGTCATGTGTTAGTTTAAATGGAAAACATGGCATATGTGCATTGTGCAGGTGCATCTGCGTGCTAGATGAAAACATATGTATCATAACAGAACAAGGAGTACTCAGTCTTATGCAAGAATAAATTGCACCTTAATGAGTACATTAATTAATAACAACCCGCACCAATGTCATTGATTGTGACGTTGACGTAAGTCCACTACTCACCACGCGCCAAACGTGGAACGTCAACTGACGCAATTTATTTATATTTATATTAACAAAAAAAAATAAAATCGACATTTTAGTTTTTTTATTTTTAAACTTACACTAGAGGTGGATAAAGTAGCTAACGTACACTAGAGGTAGGTAAAGTAGGTAATTTACACTAAAGGTAGGTAAAGTAGGTAACTTAGACTAGATGTAGGTAACTTACACCAGAGATAGGTTAATTAGGTAACTTATACTAGAGGCAACTAAAGTAGGTAATTAATATGGGACCACCTATGAGAAATTCCCTATCATTTGCAAAAAAAAGGCATTGAAAGCGCTTAAGCTATTTCGGGGAGTAATGAGTGAACATACATTAGGAAAAAAATCATATCGAATTGAGAACCTTCTCATTATCTTGAATTCGGATGAAAATAACGATTATCAATTTGTCGTCAAAATGAGTTGTCATTGGCAGTCCCACTAAACTTTTGATGTGCGCTTTTCCAGGTAAAGGGATGTGGTGATTGGATGATTCATTTTAAAACTAATGCCTCGCGTTTATGTACTAGCGATACAAATACACAGTACTCCACTTTGCAACACACGTGACAAATTGGCAATGAAGAGTTGAATTGAATTGGAATTGATTGTGTGGTATGTAGTATCATTCTCAAAAACGTCCATTGGCATTGAAGTCGGGAAACTCCGCGGACATTCAAAATCACTTTAAATTCCCAACAAAACGTCAGTAGCAGATTTTTAATCAATTCATCTGTATATGACAATATCGCTTTTATTTTAGACATTTATGATTTCAAATTCCTACATGTTACCGGTTGTTTGGTCACAAGATAAAAGTGTCTATACGGCTTTATTACCGTAATTAATAATTGCATGTTAGTATTACGCGAAGCCAACAAGGGAAAAGAGATGTGATGTGTTTGCAGTTATCCAGCTGACATCTGATAATTGTTCGTTAGCACGCGAGTGGCGCACATTACTGAGATCGTTTGTTGTGTGCGCCACAAATATATAAAATAATGATTTTTTTTCATACACAATAATAAACGAGTGGAAAAGGTTAACGGACGTGTTCGATGATCAGATTGGCATTTAGAGGGATTTTGAAAAGCGGAGAGCAAGAAAAGAATGAAGAAACATGCGCACATTTGACCCTAATACCCAAAATATCCATCCCTCGTCATATCAGAAAAAAAAATAAAATTACCATTTTAAATTTAAATATTTTTTTTTGTGTTTCAAAACTTATTATCAAAAAATATTAACTCTAATGTCTACAGAATATAACAAAGCGATTTAGCATAATTGAAAGTTCATGAAATGTTTTTTTTTCATTTACGTGTTTTTAAAATCACTTTAAGATTTACGTTTTTTTAGGATTAAAGGAACATTTTTTTTTTAGGATTAATTAGGATTAAAGGAACAACAAAGGAACAAAGGAAAGGATTTAGGAACACAGGATTAAATTTAGTTATATATTACTTGTGTTTTATAAATAATTTGATTCGAGTTTTCATTAATTTTATTCGCCTATCCCCCTCGCTCTCAATTGCAATCGTATACTGGTGTACGGGATAAAGAACAGCGCGGCGGTCGGTGAATATCTTGCAAACACACGTGCGCTTAGTTAATATAGCTGATATAATGATCGATAACTCTATAATAGTTGATCTATCTAAAATATCCTACTGACCAAAAATAAAAAAGGTTTAATATGAAGGTTTATTTTATTATTAGTAGATACTACATATACTTTTGGAGGTGTCTATTCCTTCGGTGATATAGTTGGTTGGCAGATGGTACAACGAAGTTATTTTTTTGCCATATTTTAAATCTTTCTTCTTAGCTGAAAAGCGATCTTAGGGAAAAGTTTGAAGACGCTTCAGTTAGGACTATTCCACTCTCTGATAGTACGCGAAAGAAAGGAATGGAACCCGACATTCTTCCTCCTAAAAAGCCCTTTATTTTGTGGGAATGGTCCTTTTGCCAATATAGAAGGGTTTCTGAAGTTGCTAATTAATCCAAGATCAGGTCGTTAATAAATATGATAAAAAACTTTGGACCTAAAACACAACCCTGAGGAGCACTAGACGGAAGCAGAAGACGAAATATATAAAAATATATTTTTATTTTATTATTATGATGATTTGTTTTATTATTTATTTCATTTTATTCTTAATTGAATACATATTATACTATACAATATCAAAAAGTTGTTTAGTTTTGTATAATTATCAAAACATTTAAGAAGAACTCACAAACCAAACAAACACCTGGTTTGAGATATGTGGTTAGTAAAATTCTCATCATTATTTTGTAATGTGAATTTTTGGCTAGACAAAGTAAATGTTTTATTTGTTTGTTGGTTGTTTATACATTTTATTTCAGAAAATTAAAAAACAAACTAATTTGTATGATTTCACGATTGTCATTTTGCCTATACTTTTGTCAATATATTACTGATCATTAATCACATTTTTTCAGGTAATTAATTTATTTTTGCGTCGTGTAAAATATAAAATAAATGATTGTTTAATTAATTACTTTTTTGTTAAACTTTTAACCGCAGTGATTTTTCTCTGTACACTAACATACCCCAAGGATAAACTAATACGCTTAATCATTATTATTTGTGAACACTGGGTTTTCACAGAAATATTTTCGTGCTAGGTTTATGAAATGGCTATATCTAGGTAATTGAGTGATTTCTCATCAAACTGCCCACTGTATAGATCAATCCCTACTATATGTAGTTCTTTATTCTCCCTACGAATAAACGTCAAACAAACATATTGTACGAGTACAAATTATGCCCTCAGCGGTCTGTTTGTCCATTGATCCTGATTACTGTTAGGTTCTGGTCATCCATTCGAATTCGAACACCTTTCCCCGCCCTATGTTTTGCTCTTGAATTGCGTGGGGCGCGGAAGATGAGAGGGGCGTTTCAATACCTTGGCAGCGATAGGCGCCATCATTGTCCGCTTCGCCAATTTCACAACCAATATATGAAACTATGAAACTTGAAACTTACGATTGGGTCAAATGGTTGTTTTTACAATCGCACAATAAAACAGCTCAATCTCCGGGCCGCACGCGGTGTTAATAAAGTTTAACTGCATATATGCCTTTTTGGCATTTACCTACTACGCTCGCGCAACCTGAAATATCATCGAGGCAATAATCGACTCAACTCTTCGGTCCTCCGATTCGCCCGTCTTCCAGCGATTTTTGACGACTATTTTTATCTTACTCAAAGTGATCTTCTAACCCAAAGCCGTACGACCCTGTTTCGTATATTTCAAAAACGGTTTCATCTACTTTACGCAGAATAAAAACATTGTAATTGGTCTTATTTTATACTTAATTGAAATAATAAAAAAAAACCGGTTCTTTTATTACAAACGTAAAATGAGGTGTACGGTTTTTTCAAACTTGTTTTTCGTAGTACAAAGTAAAAAATTAACATTTTGGTTTATATAGTTAGGGAGACTGAAAAGTATAGTGAATGCTAGGCCTAATGTTCTTTTATTCCTTCCGTCCCTTTTATTATGATCTGCCTTCAATTGTTCGAATGGAGCTTTTCGACCGCCACTTACATTGATTTTCTTTAATAAATATCCTATATTTGGACCCCGCTCGTATTAGTATGTCAGGGTTAACAGTGGCGATAATATAAGTTTGTTTAGCTATAATTTAAAAATAGAATAAAATGTTTAAAGTACCTTACCCAGTAAAGGTTACCCGCTATATAGACAAACCCTAATAAAGAAATCCCCCTTATCATTCCTAGTAATGAATGGTAAGGGGATTTTTATATAAATTAAAAAAAAAACGGATCATTTTTGAAATTTTAAAAAGCTTTAGGTGGTTTGCACGTTTTTTTGCAAAGCACTCTACCGACTGCTTATTGCATACAAATAAATATATAATATATATATAATCCTACTAACAATTGTTATTGAAAGTTTTTAAGACAATTATACAGAGAATGATTTCATTGGAAAAGTATTTCTTTTACTTCTTAATTAAGATGAACGTCATCTCGTTTGAATAATAATAGCGGCACATTTCCCTAATTATAAAGAATTACGTGAATGTCGATAACCCTTTTTTTTTAATTATTTCTCGGCTGTAGTTTGCTTTAAAAATGTCAGGCCTTATTATGTTAATAATATTGGCTTTCTATATTTTTTTCCCGATTTGCATACAAGGAAAACTGCCATAGGTCGATGCAAGCGCACATTATTTTTTTTTAATTACGTCGCCGTTATAAGCGATGCTCAAAATATGAGGTTTCCAGTCGATGGTGCGTCTCGTCGGGTGCGTGTCGCAAATGACATTTCAACTCTCGAAAGATTTTGTATCGTTAGTTTTCCACTTTACGCCGCTAAATAAGACAGTCAGCATGCGCAATGCCGCCGCCCGGTTCCAACTCGTCCGACTATAGCGCAACATATTTTTAATAACAATATTGCACTCGTCTGGTGGCCAGTCTCTTGCGCGCGCACCGAATGCGAAGACGCCGCTGCGCCAACTGCCCTGACTAAAGGCGGGAAAGTCGCGAGAAAATCTGCCGGGTTATTCGTGCTTATTTTTTTTATCAATATTTTGAATCACTGAAGTGATCAATCACTAAATCTTCGGAAGGGATAATATTCAAAATCATCAATTTAAAGGTTTGTGATGATTTTTTTATGCTATGTAAGATAGCGTTCGTCTGGGAGCATTGTTTTAATTATAAGTAGTTACTTTGTATTTTTCCTAATTAGTTCCGGTTACTTTTTGTTCTTTATTATTATTATTTTTGATTTTTTGGAGGTTTGGTTTTGAGGTTAAATGTTTTTGGAAATGTGTACATACATTGGGAAACCTGTTAAATAGATATAAAGTATATTTACCTATTTGTTTTTTTTTTAAAACTTCATTTTATTATCAATCTAAAATAAAACCCTATTTAATACTAAATTGCTGTGCCTAAAAGCATGTAAAATTATTTCAGTTATTAATTAACTGTGTTAAATTTCCTGTATTAGAGTTGTATGCTAGCGGTCAGATTAGGTTAGGCATGTTCACAAGTTTAGTATGCAAACATTAAAATAATAAGGGCATAACACTTTTTCCACATATTGTTCAGAATATTGTATAGATATATATTATTATTAGTTTTAAGAAAGTCAAGTGAATTAACCTACGTTTAGTGAGTTCGTGTTAATATGTGTTATGTGTGGTTATGTACGATAAATAACAATACGTAGGTGTCTTGTGATGTAACAATATTATCACTACGAATTTTTACTTGGTTTAAATGAGGGAATATTTTCATGCACTCTTACTAGTTACAGAATACTGTATAAATAATAGTTAAAAATATTTAATTATGTTTTTATAAGACCTGCTCTAATATTATTAACAGTCATTTCTTTTACCACATATTATTTTGACCGCAATAAAGTAATAATTTTAAATTCGAGTGATTCAGTTATTTTACATATTTTTTTTATTTAGATGTTTAGATTGTATATGTTAAATATACATAATATTTTATAGATGATATAATAGTATTTTATTATTGATTTTATAGTTTTAGTTAATATACTTACTATAAAATATTTTTCGTCTTGGTTTTTCATAATATGACCGTGTAGTTTTTTGTACTTCATCACAGCTGTTTATACTGTTTATATTACATAAAATTAACTCCTAATAGTAGGTTGTTTATGTTCGGGTTAATGTTCCAGAAGGATATTATTTGTGGGAACAAGATGGGATGATTAGATTATTTCGGCCAATCCGTCATCCCAAGTCTACATGTACCATTTTGTCTATCTCGCTTCTAAGGCTGCATGACTGATTGTCTAGGTCTGCTCTTTCAACTTAAGTTATATTAGAAAGAAATGGTATAGTTTTTAGTCTTGCCATTTGGCCAAATAATACACTTTTATAAAAACATTCCTATACGTTTATGTGTCAATCAAGAGAGTTTTGACATATAGACTCAATAGATGCATGTGGAGATTTTTGTAGGATTATGATTGAACAATGAGAAATATGGACAGAATTTTCCCATTGTTATTTTGCTGGTTTTTGTGACCAGTCTATAATTTGTAATTGTTAGATGCAAGATCTTAACAAATGCCAGACGGTCAATAGGACTTTCTTATTTGCGAAAAAGTTTGAATTTTAGCAATATAGAAAGCCCCTTAGGCAAAATCAACATTACTATCTTATACCATTGATTATACTAAATAATCAATATATATTATACTATATAAACTATATAATCAATGCTTATACCATACGGTGCCAAATTTAATGAAACAAATGAAGGTTATTTCTTCAATGAAAAACACTATTAGCCAATTCGTGAATTTAACGTCAATACGTGTATTCGTCTTAAATATTAAGAAGAATCTCATGTTCTGTTTTTTTGTACATGTGTTAGAATTTTATATTGTAGATTTAAATTTGTAGAGTACTTAGAGTAACTAGTAATGCAACTTAAACTAACAGATTTATCTTATGACAGAAATACAAAAGTCAAAATTCATCACGGACAGATATCTCGCAGTCTCTAATTTTATGAGTGTTTGTGCGTATTGTTAGGTATTTAACTCAGTCGACAGTGTACAGAAAGGGTCAATTGGATATTTTGTTTGAACCGGTACCTCAGTATAAGTTAGAGGTGTTCATGCCATTACGCTATCGCTGTAATTATATCGTTTATGATTATTAATTAAAAGTGGCCTTTAAGTTAAACATTAAAAAAAAATAATTTAAGTAGTATTTTTTTTTATTCTGCTGGTCATATTGATCTTAAAACCAAATTAAAAAAATATTGTATGAAGAAGATAATTTAATACGCCTATAATGTAAATAATAGATTTTTACAATAATCGAATTGTTAATTAAATTGTTACCCATTTTTAGCATTTGGGTGTTATTTAAAACGTTTAATTCGTGTATTTCTTCAGTGATATGAAGACCGTTTGTAAATCGATTTATCACAAAGTCCAACATACATCGTTAACCATAAGACCGAAATAATGCTTTTGTTATTTATGAGCGCTCACTGTCGCCGTACACCGTAACGGTGCTAAGTCCATTATTGATCGGCGCGGCATCGGAATTGACACAATCTGTTCAAAAATATAATAAGTTTCTTAACGATTTGTTTTTTGGATAATTTCTCACTCATAATAGGTTACACAACACCCCCCTTAAGTATTGCCTTCGGAAAACCTGTATACTATTCGCCGAATCTGGTTCTGTAACGCAGACACTGTTGTCATAATATGTTAATCTAATAATTTTCATGCCCTGCGCGTTTATTTGATTTCATAACATTATAAACACTAAGTAATTAAAACTATAAACACGTCCAAACAATTTACCTTGTCTTTATGCTTCGACAATTTGCATCTACAACATTTCAAAGCGTGCTCAACGTTTTTCATGTCGCGTTCAGTTAGCGTGTTCTGTTTATGAGTCACAATCACTAGTATCTATGTTTACCCTTTATAAGTTCGAAGTTAGGCCGAATATGATTAAGCTTGCTCATTTATGTCATTCCCCCTCTCATTTGTGGTCTCGCTCAGGTATTATACCTTTACTAGTATTATAACACAGAATAAATAATAACTTAAAAGACCACTTAGAAAGTCAAAACGCCGTAAGCGACTGGAAAAACATCCGCCCTTATAGATGAGTGACTTTATGGCACTTCGGTATATCGGTAGGTATATCACGGTTCGGTGACTATTGGGTTTACCTTAATATTTGATAAAGGTTTTAGATAAACTTCATGGAACACTTTCATGGTCTTTCTTCACATTGGTGACTTTGGCATCTTATAGTGCACATTAATGGCGAAGATGATGAAGTCCTTGAATTGAAAAACAATTATTTTTTTTCAATTAGACAGGTTTCCAATGCAGTACAAATAAATATATTTTTTATTATATTTATTTGTTTTAAAATTACATCAAAATGGGATTTTTAAATAGTGATATTTGTATTCAAAAAAATTCTAATAAAACAACTTTATAACGGTGAAACCGGTCTATAATTAGAGTAAATTAAAAATAAACTCTGAAATGTAGAATTTCAAGATCTTTTTCTGCGTTTTGAAATAAATTCATTAACAAAAGAATACACAATGTAGCTCTGCATTCTTTTTAAATTAAAATATCGAAAGTGCACGTTAAATATAAATGAAAAAATGTATGAATACATATAATGCTATAGTGACTCCGTGAAATTACAATGACACTGAAATTAAGACAAGAAATTGTAAGAAATGAAACCGATTGACCGTGAAATTATAATTTCACCAGTGAAATTGTAATAACACGCCTTTGACAATATACCTGCGACATGTATAGCAACCACAGTCAAACGATTTCGTACATGATTTTTAACTATTACATATATTCAATTATTAATCGAAAAGTGCCTAGACCAAATATCTTGAAACTTAATACAGCTACAAAATCATACACAAAACATAATAACTATGCAGGAAGAATATATTGTCAATATATAGAGAATATATAGAGTCAGGGGAGACACTAGTTATTAGACACGTGTTAGGTTGCATGTTTTATTATAGAGAATATAGAGAGCTATTCGCAAGTATGTTATATACATATAATTTAATTAAATACATGATTAATTAGGCCAAATAATTTCATTAAAGTCCCTAAAATGAAAACGACATTTTGACGAATATTTACTACGGTCATATTGATGCTACTCCAATTGCCTGGGCGCCTGGGAGAATGCGTGAAACGTACTTACCACATTTAAAGCTAAGGAATTTAATCAATGCCACTTGACTAAGAGCGTTTCGCATTTATAACTAATTAAATAATGACCTGTTAATGACGCTTCAAGATAATATCGTTTCAAAAAATATACGTATGAATTGTTTTATTAATAATATTGGAAAAACCGAGACGCCCTTGCTCAGATGCTATCTAATTTGATATTATGGAGAGTACATTTTTATTTTTTATTTAGTTATCAAAAAGTACTCGCAATAATTATTATAGAATTAGACCTACCTAACTAGGCTACCGCTTGTTCTAAGGTAAACTATGTTTTCTATTGAAAACAACAGTGACTTAATGAAATATACATTTAATTACAATTATCATGTGCGATTATTTTGGCCCCTAATCGCAAATATATTTTAGTTCAAACATTTTCAGATCATCCTTATCGACAATCAGAACGTCTTCCTCAGCTAAATATAGACAAAATACGATCTAAATACAGACTTTTGCGTTATTAATTATTTATGTTTAACTTGTGATTGTATGTTCAAATGTGGCCATTTTTTTTTATTGTTTAGTTTTTCAAATTTATTTTTCTTTTTAATCTTAATGTCAACATTATGTTTAATTTTAAATGTGTAACTCTTAATCGGCTTCGTAAATGTTAATATTATTATCTTTATGTTTACCAATGAATACAAAAAATAAAATAAAATATATTTTAAGGGAATGCGTATTTCTATAAAAAACACTAATGTATATTTTAACTAAAATATGAAAATGAGTGGAAATATTATTTTTTTTTATGTGTAAATATACGACAATTCAGCAGCAAATTAATAATATAAACTTTCTCTAAAACTACAACGCAACTTTTTTATCTAAAAGTCCGATAAAAATTAATCTCTAAAATTATACCTGACAGCAGTGGAAATCGCAATAAAGAAACCCTTTAAAACTTAACCCTGCACTATGGTATTCGATAATAAATTATGCCTAAATTATGTTTTGCAAAATAAATTTGATTGGGATGCTTTCGTAATTTTTGATTTTAATCTTTTCCAGTTAATTGCGGTATAATCGAAATTATCACACCCACATACCGCAAAAATAAGGTAGGATCACGCCATCGTATTTAAATAAAAAATCAGATCCATTACAAGCTGTATTGCGGGCGAACCTTTATTAAATGCAGTGAGTGCACTGGTGCATAATATAACGACATACATTGCATATACAATGCGTTAATCAATCATGTGTTATGGATGTCATTCAAGAAGCAGGAAAAAATATGACGAAACTCATTTTTCAGAAACAAACACGGCGTATTTTAATCTGAACACAGGTAGAGAAAGCTAAAAAAAGAGATAGCTTTTTGCGCGCTCCTCGCAGGTGCGTGCAGGTGCAGGTCTACCTTACCTGCAAATTAGGTACGTAACAGAGCAGATTTCCCGGAATCGGTTGAACGCACTGATCGTGACCAATTTCTTCCGCACGGCTCCCTTGAAGCCTCAACAGACGATATGGAAAACGACAGTCCGTACCTTAGGTATTCACGCAAAAAAATAGTGTTCAGTAGTGATTAACGCCTTGTGAAATTAATGCCTTTGATAAACCATTTGTCAACATGGTGTATTTTTATTTATTTTTCTCCTTTATCGACAGTCAAAATAATGGAATAATGTTTCCTAATTACATTTCTATCAGCTTAGCAAAAATAAAAAATGATAATTTCAAATAATTTAATCCTGTATATTAATTATACAATTGGGCATGATTTGGGTTTTACGTCGGACTAATAATAAGCAAGTATGCTTTGTTTAGTGTACTATTGTTTTAAAAATAATCGCTTTACGACTGTTCTTCGCCGTTGTGAACGAGAGAATATTACCTTCGCTAAAGAGACTAATAAACGCAATCTCTATAATACTGTATAATAATATATATATATCTCTATAATCTATAATCGAAAAGTGGTAATTAAAATATAAATATTTTTTAATGGTATTCGGGAGTCACGAGTTTTAACAAGGAAAAACAGCGGGTACAAAATATGAAAAGAATTCTTATAGAAATATATAATTTAGGTTAGTCTTACATGATTACATGAGTTTCACATATGGAGTGATATATATTAAAATAAATATGCTACAATAAAGTTCCTAACGATAAGACCATTACGAGCAACGATCTTTTGAAACATATAGATACGGCAACTGATGGTGAAAAACGCACCACGCTCAAGTACGCCACTTTGCGTCGAGTACACTCAAACGCGTTCGATACGTCTCGCTTGCTCGCATGTCATCGCGATAAGTCTCTATCCAGTACGGGTGAGTGTTGCGGCGCGCGGAACGGCGGGGGGAATCTACCGGTGTCGGGTTTTCACAAGGTCGATTTGTATGATATGCCGTAAAGATGCATGTTTGAAAAGATCGTTGATTATGAGTAAGTGTTCACGTGGGTAGGTATAACTAATAAGGGTAATATTTTAAATACAAAAAAATAAAATAATGTCTCTTACATTGGACTTAAATTAAAATTATATTAAAAAGGGACTTTTTTTTATAATGTGTTTTTTGCTTTTAGATGAGTATCAATGGATAACCCCTATATTTGAATGTAAAACCGTTTTAAAATTCGTTAAAAAAAGTCACGAAATAACATAAATGTTAGTAAACATTTGTACACAACATAAGTTTAAATACCATTTAAAATATTTTTATGCTTTGTGTTTAAAACATTCCAAGACGGTATTATAGAATCAAAATATGGCAATAGTCTTCCGTGTAATAATAAGTACTGATATTCCTACACGTGACTGAAGCATTAAAACTATCACATATCCTTCATATTATTATAATAGCGATGCCGCAATCTTCATCATTAGTGCGTTTTATTAATAACAATTAATTCAACTCATTAAATATATTTTTACGTCAAATGATTACTAACTTTGGGAAAGCCATATAAAACAACGGACCTAGCTTTTGTGCATGAGTCATTCAAATCTAATAAGTTCATAGAAGTACTCATAGATAATGTGTGAACATCTTGCATTCTTTGAAACCACATTCGCTGTATAAAAGGAGGCGGAAATGAACGTAAACAGCAAGGCTAACAAAGATAGCAAAAGCACAGAGAGTTCTTGGAAACGTTTTTAACAAATGTTATATACGCTTCACTTCACTTTAGTTACACAAAATGGAAGATGCCTAATCTGTGTCATTGTATTAATTATCAATCTGTAATGTGCACGCGTACATATATGAATATAATATTCAAGTAATATTTTGATAGCTGCTGCTAGCAATATTTTATTAGGTATTGTTATCATAACAATTTTGAGAGTAAAATTAACTTTCAAATAATAATGCAGTTATCACGCCAAAAATACATTTTTCAAAATTAACTTTTATTTCAGTGCTTGAATGCGTATACAAAATTCGTGTCTGTGCTGTTGAGCGTTGAGGAGTTCCTTCGTCTGGAGCCATTCCTGGGTATAGAATTAGGTCATGCTTACCAAAAAATTAGATTGTCATTAGAATTTAACCAACATGTAAAATTTCAACTCCGTAGGACAAGAGGAAGTGGTTCTAATTAAAGCTTGCAAGGTTTGACCTTAAGCGATATACAAATATTTCATTCTTATTAAAAGCTTGAAATGTTTGTATATCTTATAATTAATAAACAAAACAAAACAATATAAAATATGTTTATATAAAAAAACCGTTAAATGTTGTTAATTGTGAAATGAACCTAAAGGTGAAGATAATTAAATCGACGTATGTAGGAACTCATAATTGTATAATATAATATCATTACACGAGTTCTAAGTATTATATGTTATTTTCCACTTATTGAGTAACGTGTAGATTGAGAGCCTATGGAACATATTTGTTTTTAAAATAATAATTAATCAGTATATTGTTCATAAAAACAAAAATTTGTAAAAAATTTGCGTGTATTTTGGAATTTGCAAAAACATGCAGCTGTGGGAAATTTTCATGCGTTCTTAAAATGCAAATATAAATGCGTATTTGAAAAAAATATTAGGTTCTACGTTTAATTTTATTAAACAAAATACCGAATAAGCTATCGTCGATAAACTAACAATGGCCAAAAGCAAGAGATTATTTTTTATTAAATATACAGAATGTTCCAATACCATTTCTGAAGATTTAAGGGGTGTTTTATGTAACCTAACATAACTAAGAATTGATAAAAAAAATTGAAAAAGAATCATCCTCAAATTTATTACATTTTTAACAAATGGTATCGATTCGGTCAACGCGAATTCCGATATCGCGGTGGTCGATAATGACCTTGACACCATTACGGCGAGCGCTCATAACAGAGACACGAGACACGATGTAATACGTTCAAAAGAAACCCCAGAAATTAATTCTACTTTAATTTTATTTTAGTTTGTTTAAATCGCAGGCTCCCAGACTATTACACCTGGCTGTATAATCCGTAAGGTCAAGATTATATTCCGCACGCGGAATGGAATGCATATCGATCTTACATTAAATTACAATAAAATATCGCCATTCGATCAGCAATTAAGCAATTTGTAAGCCAGCGATCGTGGTGGCAACCGCCATTGAATGCATCACGACGGTAGGCATTTAATGGTGACTTATTTATTAAGATTCGACGAAACACTCACTTACTTTACTAAGGCTACCGACGACTACGACTTACTTTAGTTCAGTTGCCACAAAACGGCGTATACTTTTAATTAAATAAAACAATTAGATTAGCCACAGGAAGTCTCTTCCAATTTATCCTTTAACATAAAACGATGCACTGTTTTATAAAATATTTTTTATTTTATCTATATTTTTAATATTATTAACATAATTACCTTACAAACCGTGTCCCAAGATCATCCCTGATCGCTTTGAGTTAATAAATTTAGGTATTAATTATTTTCGCATTTTTTATACAATTTAATAAAAAACAAATAGTGAGCATAAACATCCCTTAAGTCTGCGGGAAAGAATTTGGGACACCTATATTTAAAATAATTCCTTAAACATGTCCGTGCCTGTCGGAACACGAAAACTCATATCAGTATTTTTAATGCAAAACGAGTATTCTGTTACTTGTTGGAAAGGTCACTTTTTACATAATCCAAAGTATAAAACTTTCCTGAGGATCTGTTTTAAATTCATTTAACAGAGAATCATTTTGTAGTACAACATTATAGCTAGTCCTTCTTGTAATCAAAATAGTGTGATGTAAGTAAATTTAAAATTAATGAAAATAATACAAACAATGCCTCCTACAAGCCATAAAAAAGTCAAAGCTTTGCTAATTAGGGGTTTCCAATTTTTTAATCCTATTTTTCATTTTTTTTAATAGTTTGATTAATAACATATCTGTTATATTTTAACTTTAGAATACCGATATAGTTGCACTTAAAAAAAAACACATAAGTTCCATAAAATGTGCTTCTTCTACAAGCACACGTGGGATAGAAATACGCTGCATACTTATTACTATTTATTACTTTAAAATATTTCACAGAGGTTAATGAAGTAGATATAACTAAGAATTCCATTCTGTGAATTGAAAAGCAGATCTTGTGAAATTGAAATGTCAATCATTGGTACTCATTAGGCCCGACCGGCTGCTGTACAAAAGAGTCAGTAATGATGAAATGCTCGCCGACTGAGTACTAACCTCTTTGAATTCTATGCTCACATTGTCCAATTATTTAGTAAGTAAAAGTGAGTTACTGAATCTAGCATTGCACATTACATTTATTATTTATTTATTGAAACCAACCACGTGACCTCAATTGTTACAATATAAGTATGAATTCGGTTTACTTCGATGAATATGATTTGACTGTTAAATGTTACTAATTGACTTATTTAACTTTTGTAATGTTCTCGTTATTCAAAAATATATATTTTTTATATTTTTTATACATATTTTACACATCATATTTTACATTTTTTTTTATACATCTACATATTTTTTAAAATATGTAGATGTACCACACAGTTTCGTGCGAATTTTTGTTTATGTTTTTTGAATACCTATAATTGCATCGCCATTCCAGTGATTTTTACATGTAGGTCATTCGATCGATTTAAAATAGCTGGAGCAGTGTTCGGTAAACATTGAAAATATTAATCACGTAGTTAAAGGGCAGTAAAAACATAGGTTTTAGTTATTTTATGCTAATCAAAGATATGTGAAATATTTTAATATTGCATACCTACATAATAGTTATTTTTAGGTAATCGTTTTTTTCTTCCACTGCGACTTTCATCTATATTCTTACGCCTGTCTTTAGATTCTCCTTCACCTTTTTTGTCCATGCTTTTCTTTGTCGTCTGTTCATGGTTTCTTTATATTAACATTTTGATTTGTTATCGTTTTATTTTCTTGAAATTAAACTGAATTAAAAAAACCTCGAACTAAATTGTATTTTTTCCTAACCCATATAAATTTATAGGTTCGTTAATACAAGAACACGTATTTATAAATTATAATATTTACCTAAGAAAAATTGCTTAGTATTAAATATTGCTTGCTTGCTTAATAAAAACTCCGTAATATCGAAAGGATTGTATTATAAAAGAAGTATTTAACGTGTTTTTTTTAAACCAACAGTAATTATTAAACTTCTATAGCATTGCAAAATCAGATCATAAGGTATATAAAAAAACTAAAAGCTTCTTAATAAACACTTAATTTTTTACCGCTGTAATTGTATGCCCATTAATAGTTAAAATATACAAATTGAGATTATTATGTATACCTTAAATATATCAGGATAAAATGTCCTAACCTTTTTTGAAGAAACAGTCTTATTTATGGTTAAAATATACACAGTAACATGTTACGAGTAGTTTGTTATTTATAACTGTCAGATGCCAAAAATAAATGTGTTTTTTTATTTGATAATTGACAAAACATTTGAAATACGATCAAAGTGAAAATACAGTACATATACTTTAATAGAAGATAATAGTAAAATAATCTAAATGTATTCTTTTTTCCAGACTGGGCGTTACTGCATGGGCCTCACGCTTTTCATAATCGGATTTTAAATATAGCAAAAGACATAAAAAAAAAATAAGATGTCAATCGTGGACTCCTACAATAAATTCATGGACGCGTACAGCGGTAAGTTTACCTTAAGAAATTATCTCAGATTACAGATTCAGACGTACCTCTGTTGCGGGCCGTCCTGAAGATTAAATCTTTATGTCAGCCCAAACGTAAGCATTATATATTCATAACAAATGAAACAAAACTTTACTATTGACGATCTAATATGAGTATATATTTTTTTTTATCGAACTATAAATACTCGATTACAAACCCCCGACACATAAACGGCTAATCAGATTTTCTTGAATCATAGCTAAGAATAATTTCGATCTAGTCACCTGTTAAACATAATTAAAATCGGTTTTTCAGACACATAGAGACACGTTAAACACTCTTCTGTTTGCGTCACGGGTTAAAAGAACATCTGGCGGGTGGAGGGGTTAAACACAAATTTGAATAAATAAATAATCAATAGTAGAGATCCTTATTGTAATATTTTCTAACCATTGTATAATGTCATTCTTTATGTTATTTTTGGCCTTTGGTGAAGTGTATGTAGGGCATCGTCGACGATAAGGTAAAAAGCTTTCTTTTATTCAGTGCTAAAAATTTAACCCACTTTCGAAAAAAGTAAACCAGGTCTTGGAAAATTAACCTGTTTCCGAGTATACAATCACAATTATTGGAAATATCTGAAGAAGCCTTCGAACAAATCCATTACATTTAATAAGATGAATTGCAAATAACCTGTCGACAGTCTGTTTTTAATGGGTCCTCGTTATCTCCCGTGGGATGGTGTTGGAGTTTTGTGGCAATGAAACTGAACTGAGCCGTACTAAAGCACGCACGCGATTATTTTTATATTCGCAGCATTGGTAACTTTAAAAGCACCACGAAATAAAATATCGTAATTTGTCTATACTGTTGAGCAATTTCGCGTTTTTGTGAAACAAAACACTTTTGTTGAACACATCCAAAAACTTTAGGTACACATATACAAATCTATATTATGAATGAATATGAACTAATTATATGACACCGCGATTTTTAGACAGAGCCCACAGGTTTTTTGGGTTTTTGGGTAAATTGCGAATTCAAATGGCAGTAATTTTGGTTATGTTGCGTATCTGTGCAGATGAAAGTTGTGGTAAGCGTCATCGATGCCTACGATCACTAGACGCCTTTTTCCTGTTCACGCCAATAGTTAACTCCTAATGCCTAACGTATTTAAGGACTTCGAAAGTATTTAATCAATTCAAATGTTAAAAATATCATGCAATATATAAGAAAAATGAAGGACTGAGGCAGTCTGTAAAACATATTATAGTTAGAAATAAATAAATAAATAAGATAAAAAACAGTCTAATATTAATGTCCATTACTGTTTCCTAATCTTTTCCTAAAGAAATATTACCGATTTAGTTGGGCCTGTAATACGCTAACTTCTGTAATAACATATTAACGAGTATTGCAACTGAATAAATTATGTACGCATAAGATTAACTGCAAGCAATAATTTTATGAGTAATTCACAAATACTAATTGTGAGCGTAATTAATACTTTATAACCACTTTTTTCATTGTAATCAACAATTTGAAACACCTTTATCTTGATGGCTGTATTAGATGCCATCGTAATGGTCTTCCATCACACTTAATGACGTAGAATATTATTAAACTATTCTCCATGAGAGAAGCTTGCACTAAAACAGCATAATAAACTTTTGTAATTGACGATTTGCATTTCGCCGTTAGAAGAATATCTACAATTTTGTATGATAATTTTGGAAAATAAATGCTGCAATTGTTACAATACTTTTCTAAATATTCAATATTATGCAATATTCAATTAGAGGTTTACAGTACTGACTATATTCAAGGTGTTGATAAACATTATTTAATTGCTTGATGTAAATTCTTTATTGCAAAATTCGGAATGGCATTTTGTTATTTTAACGGTTCATAATAGAATAAAAATAAATAGCCTTGAATGAAAAAACTGATAATTAAATTTTAATTATAAATCAGATAATTGATTTTGCCTTCAGGTTATTGAAATTTCTGTGGAAACGAGAAAAAATAACAATTTGATGTGAGAATTTAATATTGTAACTTATACATACTTGATGTACTTACTAAACAAACGCAAGAATTTTACGAATAATATTTTTTTTTACCAAATCAATAATTTATTTGACTTGGTAGAGAAAATAAAATTTATTGGAAATAAAAATAAATAAATACAGAAGTATAAATAAAAACAGAAGTTTTTACTGTTTTAAAAGTAATGAGATTAAAAAATAGTTTTTGGTAACCATCATTAAAAATAGTTTTTGGTAACATTAAATACGGTTATAAAATTAGTTCTCTATAATATGAGCCATACTATGTTAGAACATAATTAAAAATAGATGTATCATATTAAATAATAGAGACAAACTTAAAAAATTCTACTTAAAAAATAATTTAAAGCTAACTAGTTGGACTTCATCAGTTAGTAGCGTGAGATTTCGGTCAAAAGCTGTTTTATGCATTATAGATATTTTGATCTTCGTTAAACCAGGCCTTTACACAAGTTATTTTCTATTTTATTATGAATACACCTCAAGTTGAATAATTCTTAGGAGCGTCTTAAGTAGGCATTTAAACTAAACATTCCTCAAAGTAGGGGAATTGGTCACACACCATTTACAGACAGTAACAACCTTTACATCGCGATTAGTTACGTTTAGTTTTGTTTGCAGGTAAGTAAAACATAACTATCTTCTTTGGGGCCAAGTTAAGAAGTTATTTATTAAATTCGCAGAACTTGGTCGGCGACCGTTTGTTGTCTGTGGAATTGGTTATGCAGATATATCAATAAACAAAATGACTCTATTGAATCCAAACAATATTGAACGAACATACACAAAGAGTTACTAGGTACATAAACTTGCAGTCACCGTTTGACTTTCAGTCTGTTGCATTTGGTGCATAAAAGCGATTATATGACATGTTAAAAAAAAACAAAAAATATTATTCTTTGTAATAATAGTTTTATTTTTATAAAAAATCAAGATTTATGATAAACGAACAACGTACTTTGATATTTTTCTTGGCTCCGTTAGCTATTTTTTTTAGCAAAAGGAGTGTGGTCGGTAAACTCTAAATGGTTTATAATTTTGAATTTTTAATGTTTAATATTTATGAAGCAAATACCTAAACTTGGTTATACATTTAATACGAATAATCCGAAGTTACAGATGACCAAAGTAAATAATTAAAATTACATAGCAGAACCTCAGAGTAAAACTTAGAGTAGCTGGCCAGATTCCTTGACAAGATTTTTGCCATAATGCAAAGTAGACATTATAAAATAAAACAAAATTTCAGGTTTGCATGCAAAAATCGGGTTTGCGTATTTGTTGTATCGATTGCACTAATCTTTGATAATGATAGTAATGAAATAAAAATATATATAAATAGATTATATATTCCGTGCATTTAAATTGATTCAAGATTAAATTGAATGGCACGAGGTGGGTGAGTAGCATTTTAAAATGATGGATATTCAGTTTGGTGTTCATTAAACTATTATAAAAAATCAGTTTTATATATATTTTTTAGTGTTTCATGACGAAATTAAAAAATATTTCTTATTTTTTTTGCATTACACATAATGTCGTACTTCACATTAATCCTCAATGTATCATAAATTACACGAGACAAGCTCAAACGAGAGTAAAAACATACATAATTGTAATGATTTTTTATTGCACCTGCAATTAGCTTTATCAATGGAGGTTTACGTAAGGCCACCGATACATTGTCTGAACCTGTCGTGACTCGTTGAGCGTTTGCGCAAGATTTACGCACACACGCCAGTGTAACACCTGCGGCGGTCATCAGCCAACCTACACCTTTTTAGATAGATAAAGTTCAACGTAAGTGAAAGCACTTATATCAAAAATCACGGTTCGAAAACATTTTTTCTCTAGATTATTAATAAGTAAGCGACTTTAAAAGACAAGTCCATACCTACACTATTACGCTTTTGTAAGCTTATACGCGGATTTATCGATATTCGCATAGTATTTACAGTCAAGGGCACTAGGAGCTTTACCCGAGCATTTTAAATTGAACTGAAACTCGTAAAAAAAGAGATAGTACGTATGTGTGTACTGTATCTATTAGAATCACCGCTTTCGCATCTCCGTACCCTACACATAACACACTCAGTCGAATCGCCTTTCAAGGTAAAGCTTCATATGCCTTCGGCCGTACCTACTCGGTGAGATTTGTTTTAATGTACCGGATTATTTATCAGATCACTGTAATTTTATTTCTGCCGAGATGGATATATTTACCTCATCGCTTGATAGGATTAAAAATCTCTACACATTTCTGTTACACCTTTGTAAGATCAGCGTGAATAATGTGTGATTTTTTTGCTTGAAAGCGTTATTTTTATTAAATTTAGTTTCTGTGCTATTTTATTTTATTGTTATAATTCTTCGTTTTTATTGTTAGTTATTCTTTGTTATGCAAAATTAAGGTACGCAGGGAAAACCTGTTTAATAAATAAATAAATACTAGAAATGGAAACTTAACAGTAACGGCCCTATGAAAAGCCGTATTGGGTAGTAGAGCGTTTGTGCATAGGGCCGCACAATATCAATCGGGTTATGTGGCTAATCGATCTGGTACGATTTATACTCGAATATGCATTTTCCTTAATATATCATGTGAGTTGCGGAGTCGATATAATTTATTAGAGAGTAATAAATACTAATAATTCATAGGAACGGTCATAGGAACGTATGAGACATTTTCATATGGTTTACACTGCATCGTAAAATTGCGAGCGATGGGCATAGATACTACCATCAGCTAGCCACTTTTCAATCTAGTTATGTGTGTGCTAGGTGTATAATAAATGTAACTCCGTGGCCGGTAAAAAAGTGATTATGTTACAAAGCTCGATACAACAAAAAAAAAAATATAAAATGTCGCAAGCGCCACGTGGATTAATCCATTTAAAATACTATTACTTTCTGACAATCAAATTAATTTAAAAAGCGGAACTCCACTCAGAAATTAGGCAAATAGCCAAATTAAGGCCTTGTTAATTATCTGGATGTTGACATTTTTTTTTCATGCAAGCTTGATCTAATCATCGTCAAAAACAAAAAAAAAGACATTTTATCTTTCAACCGGTTCCGGAATACGACCAGGTCAGGGGCGTTTATTCAACTGTTTTTATACACTTACTTTTGATTCATAAATCAGTGAGATGCTTATTTTCTAATGGTGACATTTCCACTTTTTTCATTATTAAATAAAACAACAAATATTTTAAAAGTTTATTCGGAATTTGCTTTTATTATAAATTTGAATTTTATACTAGGAAAATCATTTCAGATAGCTAGTTAATATTTCAAAATATTATATCGGTTCTTCATAATGATAATTTTGAAATTTGGATTTATATAAAAGATTCCAAATGTTACGTTTTGATATTAAATATTTTGGACATTTCATTTTTATTTTAGCAAAACAAACGTAACATTTTGAACCGTAAAAATGATCGTAAGAATCATAAAAAATTTTTTTATACTAATAATGATTCCACTTATACCATTATTTTAATTTTATCAAATTTATTGTAATTTATGAAATCTGTTATTAGATTATTATAGGAATTTTCATGTTTCGAAACAGAAATAGATAATAGCAATGATAATATTACGCTTAAAAAAAAAGGGAAATTGAATTTATTTTACTAACCTGATTTGGTTGTTTTTAGATAGACAAGGGATGTAATTCAATTTTATTATTTAGGAAAAAAAAAGTTAAAATGATAAAACTGGAAATATCACGATTAGAAATTAAGCACCACGATAAATATAATAGCCTTTTTATTAGCTCGGAAGTTGAGTAAGGTCGTTTGAAATACTGTTGTATTAAGACACTGCCTATTTGTTACCTGTTATTTTATTTCAAATGTTGGGCAATACGCCCTTAAGCAGGTTGATAGAATTAGTACAAAGGTCTCGAATTTTTTAGCGAAAAGTTGTATGAAATGTATCCTTTTTAACCGCCTTCAAAAAGAGAAGGTTCTCAATTCAATGTTTTTTTAAATTATATGCTTATGTAATGCATGTTAAGCTGGATTGGTTCAAGCGTTTGGATTTTTTTTTGGAGTTTCATTTAAGTTAAGTTAGGTTGCGTCTAGGTTAAGTTTACCGTTTAGAATTAGAAAAAATATCCCGATATTCCGATTCATATGTAGAAGATAATAACCGACCTCCAAATAAATCTGCAACCAAAAATTAATGCAATAAACTTCTTATTGTTGGTAATCAATAATATAAAGGATCTATCAAAGGAATTAAACGTTTTTTTTATTTTGTGTTACCTTAAACGTGATGCGTGTAAGGTAAATGGAACCGACCCTTAAAAAAATATCTTTGATGTACAAAAAAAAAAACCGAAATCGTTCGGGCCTATCTGCAGTAATGAGTGAATATAGATTTAAAAAACATACAATTCGAATTGAGAATCTCTTCCTTTTTTAGAAGTCAGTAAAAACAAATAACAGTAGAAACAGGGAAAAGATACAAACAGGTTAACATACGACATAAATAATATTTATTATAAATCAAGAATAATGCAGATAATTAAAAATATTTTTTTGTCTTATTTTCCATTGTTTATTTATGTCAAATAAAGAAAAATAAATATACACACAATGACAAAAAACGTGTATATATAAAAATACAAACAGAAAAAATCTCACACTGCAAAACCAATAAATTATAATTGAGTATATAATATAAAAATATATATACCTATATTATATAGCTAATTTCCCAACCCGTTAAATTCGTACTCACAAGTACTAAAAGCAAAAAATGTAAAAAAGTTACACCGAAATCAAAAACAATAGTAGTAATTAAAAATGCTCACATAACAATATATAAAAACACGATTTAATTTATCAGATTTCTACAAAATTAACAAAGCTCTGAAATTTCATCGATAGCAAATCGAGTTTCGTTAGGATTTTTAAACATTAAAATGCCCATATCTCATAAACTGATCATTAAGTACTCACACAATCCAAATATCTTACTTCCACCGCTTTTATCTTACTTTTTTTTGCCAGAAATTAACTTCTCCAAAACCCCCTACAAAAATATTTCAAATTAAAATTTCACCTTTAACATCTACGAGTTAAGTAAACTTCACCTCTAACATCTCGTAAATGTTAAAGTTTGATTGCTCGCCCACGGAGCATTGGATTCTATGTGCGAACCTATCAATCTATAATTACACACCATATTTGAGTACCACTAAACACTTGTTGGGATTTATTTAAGTAGAAATTTAACAATAAAGTGAACAATTAAAAATGCTAACCTTTTTATGTCTTGTTACGATTCTTACCCCTCCGCGCCCACTCCTCGGGCCGGACAGGGCCCTCGCCGGAGCGCCGCCTCACCACGGTCGCTTCCGACCGAGGTGGAGCTCGTCTCGGCTTCCGTCCGGGTGTTACTCGCCGCCACCGCCTGCGTTGTCTCCCTCTCGCAGGCTCTCCTTGGCCGGCTGATCCGCCGGAGTTGTCGGACCGCGAGGGACGAACCGTGATTGGTCGGGCACCGCGTCAACTACAGATTTAAATGGTAGTAAAATTTGAGACAAATTACGAACTTCCCCTATTGCCCGTCAGGATGATAGGAGAAGAGAGCTTGGGCGCCAGACGGGGCGTCCAAGCAATGTCACGGGTTGCCCCTCGTCCCTCTCTCATGGCTCCGCCGGCCGGCTGGTCTACCGCGGATTGAGGTCGCCTCGACTCACTCCCGTCACATGGCAGGTCTGGCTAGTCCAGACCGCGACTTAACAAAAAAATAACCGGTCACTCCTCTAGATGAGAGGACGCTATCATGGAACTAGCTCAAGATAAAAAAAAGAAGATCTCAGGGTCGTCTGGGTCATGTCCCATGAAGCATTATGACCCCGTGTCACAAGTAAATAATAGAGTACAAGATGAAGGTAAATGAATGATGAACACGGTGTTAGAAGACGAGAGGTACATTTATTGATTAACTGGTGAGGTTACATGTTGAACAAAATTAAAATCGATTAACACAATACTGCAACAGATGAGAGACCATTAGAACCAGAAGGGTCCAAATGGTCTAGAAGATACTAAGTGACTATAAACAAATAAAACTGAACAAATGACTAATAAACAAAATTGAACAATTGGCTAATAAACAAAATTGAACAATTGGCTAATAAAAAAAACTGAACAATAGGCTTACCGCCGTCGTTTTGTGGTCTGAAGGACCCTAGATAAACGACGCCGTATGTACCACAGGATAATGATCAGGTAGACAAAAATAATTTCAAATTTTGACATCGACTCTACAATGTGACAAACATCCGTCGTTCTATGGTCTGAAGGACCTTGTATGAGACGACGACGTGAGTACAATAAAATAATGATCATGTAAAAGAACAAACAATTAATTTCTAATTTTGGAATTGACTTTACAACTTCACCAACATCCGTCATCCTGTAGTCTGAAGGACCTTGGATGACGCGACGACGTACGTACAACAAAATAATCATCATGTAACAAAAATTAATTTCTAATTCTGAAATCGACTCTACAATGCGACAAACATGACAATGAGTACTCGATGAAGTGATTTGTAGCTGACTAACATACTATCAATAATAATAAAAAAAAAAACAATTAATTTTCGAATTTCGGCATTGATCTCACAATGCTACACCCATGTCAATTAACTGCATGACGGATCGATATTGTAAATAAAATCCAATACTAGCAATATAAACTAATTACTTTCAGTTCTGACATTGACTACACAATGCGACAAACATGTCACTTAACTGCCGGCTGAACCGATTTTGTAAACAAAACGACATACTGACGATGTGACAGAAAATAAACAATATTTCTTAAACTTTGGTAATGACTCTTTAGTTTGACAAACATGTCAATGTTTACATTATGAAGCGATATTGTAAATTAACAAAAATACTATTAATAAAAAAACATTTAACTTCAAATTTGCAATGCCACAAACATGGCCATTATCTGCAGTATAAAGAGATATGTGAATAAAACGATATGGTGCCAATGTATAAAACAATTAATTTCCAACTTCGCCATTGACTCTACAATTTGACGAACCTATTTCGTAAACAAAGCAATTATATTAGGCGACGAAACAAAATATTAAAAATCTACCCGATTTTAGTCGGAAGGATGGCCTTGTGACAAATAAATACGGCGATTCACTACACAGATGAATAAACAAACATCTTGTTTTAATGTACTAACGCCCTTACGTTAACTCAACCAAATATAAATACGAAAAGCAAAAAAAAAAGGAACATATAAAACTATTAAGGGTCAATATATTGCTTTAACCTTAAAAAAAAAACAGACTGTTTGTAAACAATGGCATTACGTCATAATGACGTTTTATTGTTTATGTTTTCGTGCCAGCACGATTAAATGTTATGTGGCATATACTCGGGCGTATGGCCGTGCAAAAAAATTATAAAATTATTACGCTTCGTCGAAACGAAAACACGTAAACAAACAAAATAATATTATCACGCTATTTACTAGGTACTCACTACTGGCATGGCATTTCGGCATTTGCCGGTGCAAACAAAAATTATACGGAAAAAAATATATAGAATCCTGACACTTCGTTTTAAAAAAAAATATATAAATAAACAAAATAAACATTTCATATTAGGTACTCAATTATAGTGGCAGGACATTTCGGCATCTGCCGGTGCATACAAAAATTGTACGGAGAAAATATATATAAGCACTTCGTTTTCTAAAAAAAAATATGTAAATAAACAAAACAAACATTTGATATTAGGTACTCAATTATAGTGGCATGGCATTTGGCACGGCTGATATATAAGACGAATATACGAAAACATTTATAAAAATTGTATGTACTTTACTCACTATCAAAACCAACGGTTCAACATATTGTTGAACAAAGAAAAATTTAAACAAACAAAACAAATGTTACATACTTGACCTGCATGGGGTTATTTTAAAATTAAAAAAAAAATATATTGTGGCTCTTCGATACGATGGCATGGCAAAACTTGACTTTTTTACATCCTCGGCAAAATATAAACAAACAATGAAACGAACGGGTTGGAAACATACTATAACAAATAACAATATACATGTACTTCGGTTGTGTGGACGTTCTGGCGACTCGATCTGTACTTTATAGAGCATTACTGTATAATTATTTAATAGAGAGAAATAACAAGATTTATATTTAGTGACTACCGGACTGAATCCGCTTGACACAACAAAAACAAAAAAAAAAACTAAATTAAAGGAAACAGACCCCCCCCCCGGCATCGCGAACCTTTCCTTCTTCGGTCTTTTCGTTTTGTTCGGTGGTAGGCAATAAACTCGGCCGCGATTCGGCCGGCGTTCATAGTAAAGCAACGCCAATCTTTTATAATAGGCTATCAATAGCTATTATTTTATTCTACTTTAATTTATAATTTGGAGTAGGATGATCTAATCATTCTAATTGTCAAATATAAAAACGAACTTTACTGAAAAGCAATCAAATGACGTGGAGCTCAAGCTCTGACACTATATTTTCTACAAAAGGTTAAATATGTAAACAAAGAAAAAAAAAACTAAAAAAAAAAATTAACGAGTGAATGCAATGAAACGACTATTTCTTCTAACACTGGACTGACCTCTGTTTCTCTGACTTTGCCCCCTGGAACTGGATAGTCCGACGGGATAAGGCTGGCGACGTCTCGGCCTGCCTCGTACGCGCCGGGGAGACGTCCAGTACGCTCTTTTTCCGATGTAGGGATTTACTCTCTCGGCGGCCCTCCAGGAAACGCCATGGTATATCTGCTGCGTGGCAAATCATGGGAATGTGCACCATGCATCCAGGTTTTCCGCTTCTGCGGGTCGATTCTCGCACGGAGAAGAAAACCAATTCGCGTGGCCGAAATATTACGTTGGCTCTACCGCGTTTTATCTTTGAAACCCTTGGTGATATACTCCACCTTCCACAAACTTCTATATAGCCCGATGCGGTTGGATTAGTGAAACAAAAAAAAAGAAACAACCAAGCACGCAGAACTCGAAAAAGATACGTCCACCTCCCAAAACGACCCAAAAAGTAAGAGAGTCTCTCTACTCTATCTATTCGAAAACTAATTACCGTACTCGTCTGAACCCGGTAGCAATTTAATGCCCCTGACTTCAGAGCTCTCGCCCGGACTAAGTACTTGTTTAAAATTTAATATTATTTTTTTTTTTTTTATATACTATATCGTTACTTTTCTCCTTCTACTATCTTTTTATTTATTATTTAATTTATTTAAAACTTATTTTGCGAATATTCTTTACGGTATTAAGCAATAACTAACATCATTTCGTAACCCAAGATTCGCTAAAAAAATACCGTACCGCCCTCTTTTGGTGTGAATTAGTGGAACTACCATCCGCTTTCTACCTCATAATATGGTTACTTAGCTAGGATTGCCGATAGGTGGCTTCTACCTAGCTACAAACGTAATTTTGGTGTTATCAAAGTAAATAAATATTTATATATGCATATGTTCTTAATAATTACGCGCGCAAGAATAGCGTAATTGGCACGATTAAACACGATCGTGACATGCCGGGTAGTGGGAAATTGATCTGCCCTCAGATCAACACCACTAAACCCTAACCCTCGTCCACAAGGTGGGTGCTAGAGGAATAAAATAAATAAACTATAAAAACGGATACCAATATACTTTTGCCATACCATTAGAATGGGTGCCATTAAAGTGCCTGCTGGCGAGAGAAGCTCGCCTGTCCGGGTTGCCATTCCGGTGCTTTACCAATGCCTTGAACATGAACAATTAGTGTACCTTAGAAAAACAAAAAAAATCAGACACATTTAACTCCTCACATTACTTCTTCGTTCTTAAATATACTTAGAAACAAATACAATAGCGTGGTATATATAACCACCATTGAGTTACATCAATTAAGTAATAGTGGATCGCACATGACCACGATCTGCAACGATTGAAAAATTAAAATTAAGATTACACTTCTTATAATTACACTCGATGGCTTTTATTATTTTAAAATTGCCCATTCACTAGCCATCTTTACATTACTTTGCGCTTTTGTGCTAAAAAAAAATCACTATCACTACTTAAATCTAAGAATGTCTTGGAGGTCGTTTCAATACAGAAATAGATAAAAAAAATATTTGCCAGATGGGCATCTACAAAACAAAACAGATACATCACCTCATCTTACTCTATGGAAGATGGGGAAACAAAATCAACAAAAGGGTACATGTTATATAGAAAACATCTGTGCCACAATCTCGTACTGTACTAGTAGAACAGGCTCTACTGAAACAGTTCCGACCCACTTCTTCCGTTGTATTATTCTGAAGTATGTTTAATATCTAAATTGAAACTATTACCATGCCATAATATTGTTTGCCATGTTGCCTTACCACTCTGTTCTTCATAGTATTTAAAATATAGAAGTACATTAACTGATTTAAAAAAATGATTAATAACTTAGTTGAGCAAGGTCGTTGAAATATACAAGATAAGGTTAAAAGAAAAACTTCGATGTCATAACCATTAGAAACAAACTCCTTAAAAAAAACTTCTGCAAAATAAAACAAGAAAAACAAAATAATACCCGTCTAGTAGCAACTTTGCTACTGGCGTAAGGGGGAATCTCAGTAGGGTGTTGGTATATATCTTGCTCTTATGCAAAGATAATACTTAAGACAATGGTAATGTGTGTTTGCTCATGTCAAAGAAGCAGAAGACGACGCTATGGTATTGACGTAAGGGGTGAAAAATGAGTTCGTACCAGCGGACTTACCGGTCGGTAACCTAGCCACCGAGCCTAACTGGAAACGAATCCACCTTAAACCAAAGATACACCTCCAAAGCTTAGTCTCAGGAGATACTTATTATTTAGTCGATGGAATGAACCACACTGAACACAAATATCCAGAGTGTGCCTAAATGGGAGAAGAAGATGCTAGCATGCCTCAGTGGACTTACATGGAATCAATCACTGAGCCAGCGAGGAACGCATGCAGCTTGCACTCAGAAATAAGCTGTTGCTAGTTAACATCTTTGCAAATTCTTTTGACAGACTCTCTACCTTCATTAGATATCTGGACTAACTTTGAAATTTTCCATTTGGTAACATTACTGATCTGGAGAAAATTAATTAGTCAGAGGGATATAACTACATTGGTATTTTGAAAAACTTCCTTTCACTGGACCTGAGCATCCCTCCCCATTCATAGTCCATCATCATTCTTCCCTTTCATACCAAGAACATCAAAACAACAACATAGCTCGCCTCCTTTAGAGTCGAGAGTTAGTCGGGTGACGGTGAGGATTACCGCCTGGGTAGAGAAAATTCTAAAACTATAGAGCATGGATAGAATTTGCCAAGATGACTTCGGAACTAACCAAACAATTGGGCTTGAGGGTCGACCTGAGTAATAAACAGTATCACGGGAATACGTGATCCAAACAGAAGCATTTTCTGTCTCATAAAGAGACATGGGTTCAAATGACCTCAGATTAGATAGGAGATAATCAACTACAATCTTCGAGACCAATGATACCCGTAGTGTAAACTGTGAGTGTACCGATGTAAGTGTGAAATATATAAATAGGCACGGGACCTCCGGTCCAGGTGCAGGTATACTAATATAACGCCTGGAGGATCGAAGAGACGGTCGCTACTCCGAACAATCAAACCACCAGCGTTGTGTCACGTATTATTTAACCTGCTCTATTGGCAGGGGGTTAAGGGTCCGCCGGCCCTTCAGCGCATACTCGCAATATGGCAGTGTGGGGTGTGTGGTGTGTGCGATAGGGAAAAAACTGGGAGAAACAAACAACAAACTTCTCCAAAAAAAGACTCCAAGAAAACTTCTTCAAAAACTTCTCCAAAAACTTCTCCAAAAAAAAACGACTCCAAAAAAAAACCAACTTCTCCAAAAAAACTCCAAATGAACCTCTAGAAAGGGAAAAAATATAGTCTGTATAGTGTGAATAGAGTACAGTAAATTCGTGGGGGTTCGCAACTGATTGCGGTGGTATTTCGTAGCGAGTGTCGATCACTGAGTAGATCGATGAGGGAAAGGGGAAAAACTCGACGGTACGCCATGGGACCTCGGCAAGTGGCCGGGTTAGTGGGGAAAAAAAAAAAAATTTAAAACATACCATTGCTCAACTATTAAACTTAACATCGTCCTTGCGCCACGCGCACGGGTTGGATTCTGCCACGTTAAGTAAATATATACACCAGAAATTTGTACAAAGGGGAAACGCCTCAGTTATACTTGAAGTCGTTATGGGCTCTAAAACATAATAATAACTAAAAATATTAACATGCCAATTGCCAATGCTTTGCCAGCAGAAAAGATTTAATAACAGTTACCAATATAACGCTAATACCACCGTCCCGACATTGAAGATGTCGTACGTGGTGCTCTGAAGTTACAAAAGAGAATACTTTACTGGGATATTAAGGAATCCCACGCGCTTTAAATCAATGGGCCGCACTTTAAAACCTCTATTAAACAAAATAAGGGTTAAACTAACAACACGTCAAAACTTTCAGAGTGCTATCACACTGATTGCTTATGGCTTTTATTCGCGCTGCTGGTTGTGCAAAGGTCAGATATGTTTACTGGCTGTCGGACCGGTCAACCTTGAGGATGTCCTTAATGTGGTGGATGCCTTTATTTTTTCCATTCTGATCCACCAATTCATATGCCAGATGTGACTTCCTTGCGAGCACGGTGCACTTTAGGAAACGAGGGGCCAGCTTGCTGGAGAAAAATTCCGCTTTCTTGGACTGTATATGGTTCTTCACCCATACCACGTCTCCAGGTGACAGAATCACTCGCTTTCGCCTCAGATTATATCGCTCGGCGCTCTTTTGGTAGGATGCAAGCATGCGTTGTTGCACTAGGTCGTAGGTCTCCGCTAACTTCTCCAGACCTATGCTGTACGGCATGGGGTCTCCTATGGCCAAGTCGGCTGCCCTGGTCGGATTGTATCCAAATATTTTGTGAAAGCGCCCGTCGATGGTCACTTCCCTTCCATACATCAAGTATGAGGGTGTGAACCCTGTCGTGACGTTCTCCGAATTGTTTAACGAGCGCTGCACCAGTGGAAGATGCTTGTCCCAGACCCGTTGATCTTCCCCTGTCAGGATTGCCAGTGATGTCTCGATGACCTGGTTGTACCACTCCACGGTGTTGGACTGGGGCGCATATACACACGAGTAGAATACATTTGGGATCTTATACTTTTCCGTGAACTCTTTGAATTTATTTGACGTGAAGTATGTTGCGTTATCGAGTAGCAGTGTCGCGGGTGTACCATATGGTAAGAGTACGCCGTTTCGGTTTCTCCATGGTTCCTTCGCTCGTACCTATTGTCTTCCCCTTCGACTGGCCACACGACGCATCTGGGCTTCAGGTTGACGGCGAGGTCCGGCAGGTGGTGTCCCCGGATTGCAAAAGGTGCATCTTGCTGAGGTCGTGAGCGGTGCCTTGCAACGAAAACACATCGGATACGGATACTCCCGGCAATCCATGTACCCATGACCAGCCTGGTCGCACTTCAGACACACTATCCTCCGTAACGACGTCATGGTTTGCTGAGAGTGTCCCTCCGACTGCGTTGGCCTTTCTCCTTGCCTTGGGCCCGCTTCAAGTGTCGCTATCGCCCCCCCTCTGGTCTGCCATGGTACACGGCCCCCTCTCGTCTGTGGTGAAATTCCCACTGCTTGTCTCGTGTCCTGTGACGTAGATGGTGTGTACTGCTCGTAGTTTTTAGACAACTGAAGCAGAAGTCTGATGCTGTCTACCAAATGTCCGGCTAGTAACGTCCTGTACTGGGATGATAGGTTCAGCTTGATCACTTCAAGTAACTCCCGTTCCGGGATCTCCATGGTAAGCCGGTTGTTCATGTTCCGTAGGGTCGTGACAAACTCTTCCATATTTTCTTCCGATCGCTGCTTCCTGTTTCTTAAGTCAGCCTCTAGCCTGGCCTGATAATTGAGTGGCTCGTATTTGTGGATGAGGAGTTCCCTCAGGTGTCGCCACCCGGATACGGAGTCCCTCACAATTCGAAACCACTTTAGACTGGTTCCTTCCAATAGCTCTGTAAAGCAGTAGACTGTCCAGCTTTACATTTCTTGCTCGTGCCCTATCCTCCACGTCCTCCAGAAACTCCATCACCGAGGAACGTCCATCGAACTTCAGGTTCCACCTGTATACATTCGGGTTGAACCTTTGCACCCTTCCACTGGGCTCGTCATCTTCGTCAGAGTCCGATTCGTATTTTCTACCAGACCTTCTCCGACCTCCTCTGGATTTGCTCGACTTGCCTGGTACCTTCATGTATGACGTTTCCTCCAACCTTAGCTCTCTTTCCGAATCTTGGCCTCCTTCCTGAATCTCTGTTTGCCCTGCACGTGGCTTCTGTATGGGTGTCGAATGAATTTCTTTCTCATCCCTCTGGGAACTGGTCCCTTCTCCCAACTCCATGTCAGTGTCTTCCGAGTCCTTGGTTTTCCGACCGTGCAATAAATTTTCCCTCCTTTTATTCCACTGGACTCTCCTCATCGACCTATCCGACATACCAGAACCTCACCCTCTTCCTACAACAACCTGCGCGTCCTTGTCACCATAGCAAATCACAAAAAAAAACAAACAAGATTGTATTCAAATTTGGCGAATCGACCCTTAGCAAAAACCAGTAAAACAAAAGTGAAGCACGCCACTCGGCGATACCATATACATAGAAATAGAAGATTAGCACGAAATAATACCAATCTTAATAATCCAACCCAAAGTACAATGTTATTTATGCAGATAAAAACAAAATGAATAAGGACAATTGAAGAACTTTCAGCCTACTTAAACCCCGTGGAACTTTGTTGAAGACAAAACCAATTATAAAACAAATCCCACTTCTGACGATTCTCAATCTGCTCGCTTCCTAGCGAATAACAAAAAAATGTCCCATACAGGTATGAATGTTCAAAAGTACACCCTCATCAGGAAAAAGGCCTGACGAGAATCGACAAAGGTCCTTTACAAAAAAAGCAAGACTCCATATGTAAATGACAACAAATTCACAAAAAAAAATCCAAAAAAAAATTGAACAAAACTTCTGACCTCTTCGCCGACAAATCCTTGCGCGGCCCCACGTTGGGCGCCAAAATGTTACGATTCTTACCCCTCCGCGCCCACTCCTCGGGCCGGACAGGGCCCTCGCCGGAGCGCCGCCTCACCACGGTCGCTTCCGACCGAGGTGGAGCTCGTCTCGGCTTCCGTCCGGGTGTTACTCGCCGCCACCGCCTGCGTTGTCTCCCTCTCGCAGGCTCTCCTTGGCCGGCTGATCCGCCGGAGTTGTCGGACCGCGAGGGACGAACCGTGATTGGTCGGGCACCGCGTCAACTACAGATTTAAATGGTAGTAAAATTTGAGACAAATTACGAACTTCCCCTATTGCCCGTCAGGATGATAGGAGAAGAGAGCTTGGGCGCCAGACGGGGCGTCCAAGCAATGTCACGGGTTGCCCCTCGTCCCTCTCTCATGGCTCCGCCGGCCGGCTGGTCTACCGCGGATTGAGGTCGCCTCGACTCACTCCCGTCACATGGCAGGTCTGGCTAGTCCAGACCGCGACTTAACAAAAAAATAACCGGTCACTCCTCTAGATGAGAGGACGCTATCATGGAACTAGCTCAAGATAAAAAAAAGAAGATCTCAGGGTCGTCTGGGTCATGTCCCATGAAGCATTATGACCCCGTGTCACAAGTAAATAATAGAGTACAAGATGAAGGTAAATGAATGATGAACACGGTGTTAGAAGACGAGAGGTACATTTATTGATTAACTGGTGAGGTTACATGTTGAACAAAATTAAAATCGATTAACACAATACTGCAACAGATGAGAGACCATTAGAACCAGAAGGGTCCAAATGGTCTAGAAGATACTAAGTGACTATAAACAAATAAAACTGAACAAATGACTAATAAACAAAATTGAACAATTGGCTAATAAACAAAATTGAACAATTGGCTAATAAAAAAAACTGAACAATAGGCTTACCGCCGTCGTTTTGTGGTCTGAAGGACCCTAGATAAACGACGCCGTATGTACCACAGGATAATGATCAGGTAGACAAAAATAATTTCAAATTTTGACATCGACTCTACAATGTGACAAACATCCGTCGTTCTATGGTCTGAAGGACCTTGTATGAGACGACGACGTGAGTACAATAAAATAATGATCATGTAAAAGAACAAACAATTAATTTCTAATTTTGGAATTGACTTTACAACTTCACCAACATCCGTCATCCTGTAGTCTGAAGGACCTTGGATGACGCGACGACGTACGTACAACAAAATAATCATCATGTAACAAAAATTAATTTCTAATTCTGAAATCGACTCTACAATGCGACAAACATGACAATGAGTACTCGATGAAGTGATTTGTAGCTGACTAACATACTATCAATAATAATAAAAAAAAAAACAATTAATTTTCGAATTTCGGCATTGATCTCACAATGCTACACCCATGTCAATTAACTGCATGACGGATCGATATTGTAAATAAAATCCAATACTAGCAATATAAACTAATTACTTTCAGTTCTGACATTGACTACACAATGCGACAAACATGTCACTTAACTGCCGGCTGAACCGATTTTGTAAACAAAACGACATACTGACGATGTGACAGAAAATAAACAATATTTCTTAAACTTTGGTAATGACTCTTTAGTTTGACAAACATGTCAATGTTTACATTATGAAGCGATATTGTAAATTAACAAAAATACTATTAATAAAAAAACATTTAACTTCAAATTTGCAATGCCACAAACATGGCCATTATCTGCAGTATAAAGAGATATGTGAATAAAACGATATGGTGCCAATGTATAAAACAATTAATTTCCAACTTCGCCATTGACTCTACAATTTGACGAACCTATTTCGTAAACAAAGCAATTATATTAGGCGACGAAACAAAATATTAAAAATCTACCCGATTTTAGTCGGAAGGATGGCCTTGTGACAAATAAATACGGCGATTCACTACACAGATGAATAAACAAACATCTTGTTTTAATGTACTAACGCCCTTACGTTAACTCAACCAAATATAAATACGAAAAGCAAAAAAAAAAGGAACATATAAAACTATTAAGGGTCAATATATTGCTTTAACCTTAAAAAAAAAACAGACTGTTTGTAAACAATGGCATTACGTCATAATGACGTTTTATTGTTTATGTTTTCGTGCCAGCACGATTAAATGTTATGTGGCATATACTCGGGCGTATGGCCGTGCAAAAAAATTATAAAATTATTACGCTTCGTCGAAACGAAAACACGTAAACAAACAAAATAATATTATCACGCTATTTACTAGGTACTCACTACTGGCATGGCATTTCGGCATTTGCCGGTGCAAACAAAAATTATACGGAAAAAAATATATAGAATCCTGACACTTCGTTTTAAAAAAAAATATATAAATAAACAAAATAAACATTTCATATTAGGTACTCAATTATAGTGGCAGGACATTTCGGCATCTGCCGGTGCATACAAAAATTGTACGGAGAAAATATATATAAGCACTTCGTTTTCTAAAAAAAAATATGTAAATAAACAAAACAAACATTTGATATTAGGTACTCAATTATAGTGGCATGGCATTTGGCACGGCTGATATATAAGACGAATATACGAAAACATTTATAAAAATTGTATGTACTTTACTCACTATCAAAACCAACGGTTCAACATATTGTTGAACAAAGAAAAATTTAAACAAACAAAACAAATGTTACATACTTGACCTGCATGGGGTTATTTTAAAATTAAAAAAAAAATATATTGTGGCTCTTCGATACGATGGCATGGCAAAACTTGACTTTTTTACATCCTCGGCAAAATATAAACAAACAATGAAACGAACGGGTTGGAAACATACTATAACAAATAACAATATACATGTACTTCGGTTGTGTGGACGTTCTGGCGACTCGATCTGTACTTTATAGAGCATTACTGTATAATTATTTAATAGAGAGAAATAACAAGATTTATATTTAGTGACTACCGGACTGAATCCGCTTGACACAACAAAAACAAAAAAAAAAACTAAATTAAAGGAAACAGACCCCCCCCCCGGCATCGCGAACCTTTCCTTCTTCGGTCTTTTCGTTTTGTTCGGTGGTAGGCAATAAACTCGGCCGCGATTCGGCCGGCGTTCATAGTAAAGCAACGCCAATCTTTTATAATAGGCTATCAATAGCTATTATTTTATTCTACTTTAATTTATAATTTGGAGTAGGATGATCTAATCATTCTAATTGTCAAATATAAAAACGAACTTTACTGAAAAGCAATCAAATGACGTGGAGCTCAAGCTCTGACACTATATTTTCTACAAAAGGTTAAATATGTAAACAAAGAAAAAAAAAACTAAAAAAAAAAATTAACGAGTGAATGCAATGAAACGACTATTTCTTCTAACACTGGACTGACCTCTGTTTCTCTGACTTTGCCCCCTGGAACTGGATAGTCCGACGGGATAAGGCTGGCGACGTCTCGGCCTGCCTCGTACGCGCCGGGGAGACGTCCAGTACGCTCTTTTTCCGATGTAGGGATTTACTCTCTCGGCGGCCCTCCAGGAAACGCCATGGTATATCTGCTGCGTGGCAAATCATGGGAATGTGCACCATGCATCCAGGTTTTCCGCTTCTGCGGGTCGATTCTCGCACGGAGAAGAAAACCAATTCGCGTGGCCGAAATATTACGTTGGCTCTACCGCGTTTTATCTTTGAAACCCTTGGTGATATACTCCACCTTCCACAAACTTCTATATAGCCCGATGCGGTTGGATTAGTGAAACAAAAAAAAAGAAACAACCAAGCACGCAGAACTCGAAAAAGATACGTCCACCTCCCAAAACGACCCAAAAAGTAAGAGAGTCTCTCTACTCTATCTATTCGAAAACTAATTACCGTACTCGTCTGAACCCGGTAGCAATTTAATGCCCCTGACTTCAGAGCTCTCGCCCGGACTAAGTACTTGTTTAAAATTTAATATTATTTTTTTTTTTTTTATATACTATATCGTTACTTTTCTCCTTCTACTATCTTTTTATTTATTATTTAATTTATTTAAAACTTATTTTGCGAATATTCTTTACGGTATTAAGCAATAACTAACATCATTTCGTAACCCAAGATTCGCTAAAAAAATACCGTACCGCCCTCTTTTGGTGTGAATTAGTGGAACTACCATCCGCTTTCTACCTCATAATATGGTTACTTAGCTAGGATTGCCGATAGGTGGCTTCTACCTAGCTACAAACGTAATTTTGGTGTTATCAAAGTAAATAAATATTTATATATGCATATGTTCTTAATAATTACGCGCGCAAGAATAGCGTAATTGGCACGATTAAACACGATCGTGACAGTCTTTATTAATTTTTATTCCTTACACAAGTAGGTATCATGCACTATACTAAATTTGATAGTAGTATAATTAATTAAGTTTGCAAATTATGCATAATAATTAAGTTTTCATCGTGCGTTAGTCATTTGCGACGTGTCGTGCGCGATAGTGGATGTATTAACATACAAGTTGAAGTGATTTATTTGTAAACGAGCAAAAAGTCGACGGCAACAATTTGTAATATACACGCACTTCCCGTTCAGGTGTCCTTCAATTATCATTTCATTATTATTTGCATAGTTTATGGGTAATTATTGATTATATTTTTATTTCGGAATCGTAAACTTAAAATTCAAAATAAAATCAGAATCAAAATCTTAAAACTTTTATACGTTTAATAAAGACCGCGACGTTTATCCAAGCGCCGATAATCTGCTTTACATATGTTACTTTATTTAGGTTATCTTTTATGTATATAAAAATGTGTAAGTATTTAAAGATAATAGGAGCTTCAATTTTTAAGGCGATTTGCAGTTATCAAAAAAATATGATCAAATACTTGTACACTTAATACACAAAATCCGTTCAAAAATTTTTATGTTTTAAACATTTTCATTATTTTAATTTGTGCTTGATTTTTTCGTTTTTACCATTTCTATATTTAATATTTAATTATTCTAAATATATTATAAATATTATAAAAGCTGACCTGGGCCTGGCTGGTTCTGGGTTGGGTTTATAGAAAAAAGCTATGTGTTCATAGCAGTTAAGAATAGTATTATTTAATTTTGGTAGTACCCAAAAGAAAATATTATAAACTGTAGCTTTTCCTTATAAAAAATCTTTTTTGCCCTTAATTATTGTAATAAAACGCATGATTCTCACAAAAATACACCAATCACAATAAAATATTCTGAAAAACGTTTTCCACAAACATCGATTGACACATTCAGAATATTCCCATATAGAGGTGTTTTTAAATTAAGGGCACTTCTTATAGGAGATTGATCTACATCGATAACTAAACCGGTCTAACGAATAAAAATCATACTGAAAGGATTATATTACTAAAAAACTTTGTTTTTCTACGAAGTGCTTGGCCGGTTTCGCGCCATGCGATCAACCGCGATCTCAAAAATTAAAACGATTTTTATTTAATTTTGAGGGCGTTTTTCTCACTATTGAGAAATCAACATCTTAAAAAGAGTTAAAGAAAACAGATTGTTTTTAAGACGGACAGAAAATATATATTTTTTTTATTATTATGCTTTATCCAATGAAAAGTTATATACTAGTGTGTACCAAGAGTAATGATTTAATGACATATTTTTTATCACAAAAAAATTATTAGCATTTTGAGCGTACACTTTTTTTTATTAAACTCAAATATTTCAAACCGGGTGGTTTTTGAGATCCGTTTTGCCGGGGAACCTTTAATCAATAAGTAAAACTGAAAAAAAATATATTATTAATATTTGTAGGTCACTAAGACAACTAGGACTAGGGGTGTAGGATTAGACGCTTGCGCAGCCTGTCAGAAATTCTAATTAGATCGGCTCTAATCCCGGCCAATTGGGAGATGATTCTCAGTTTAATTAGAATTCAAATTAAATATTTTATTTGTATTTAAACCTTAGCTATATATTTGTATAGGACACATTTAACCAATAAAATCCATAAAAATAGATTAAAGATAAAGGTTCATATTACGTGTTAAACTGGTTCCCTTTTGCAAAACAGCGTGTCTTTTTGCAAGTGCGACTATTTAAGTCGTGTAAATATTATTCTTTATTTTTTTTGTGTGTGACGTAATACAACGCTGCTCTTTTTAAAGACGTCTATAAGTGTCAACTCTTCAGACTGCCGTTCAATGAATACACATGCGATTTTTTTTATAATAATGAACCCAATTATAACCTTGCTTCTAATACATTGCCTCGTTGGCTAACTCGACCTTAAAATCAATGTCATCAATACATCTACGTTACAAACAACATGTCATGGAACTATCCATTATGGTACCTAAAATAGGCCAATGAAGGTTAGTACTACTTAGCATATTGGTAGAAGCAATTTTGAAATGCATTGTCTGTTTCCTGCTTTCTATTATCACTTCATTGAAATTTAATTTTAAACAAGGTACGATGTCTTAGTATGATCTAGACAGCGGTTTATGTGCGTTTTTACACTATACGATAAAAAAGATATTATCTTCATCGAATAGTTGTTGATTCCTTTTGTCACCTCTGCGGGTTTTTATCAGGACAATAGTCGACAGAAAAAAAACATTTTTATCTAGGGCGCTTATTTTATTTTTATCAAAATAAATAGCGATATATTTCAAAATAATAACTGGAATTAGCCATGACGTATGTTTAAGGGGCAAACAGTAGTAAGTTGACATTTTTTTTTAGAATTTTAGATAAAGCATTTCTCAGAAGTGATGATGATTACAAAGATAAAAAATAATAAATTAAATACACTGAACCTTTGTCTAGTACAAAGTTAATCCTGGTTATTTTTTCTGTACTCTGAGTATATAAAAAAAAATTTGCGGTGCCTATATGTTTTTTTTGAGACATTTTTCGTCGTAGATTATTGAAAAAAAACTCTTATTAGTACAACAATGTTCCGTGACGTGCACGGCGCTTTCTTCGCACCGGTGTCGGGATCTGCCGTGATGCGAAAAAGAGTAGGAAGCCGCGTTAACAATCTTTTTGTGCCAATTTTTAAACACGACTACACACTTCTTGAGCTCCATTAGGCTTAATTTTTAAACAACCCTTAAAGTCTGTTGTGATTGCTGATTTAGGCAAACAGTGGTCATACTACATTATTTAAAACATAAGAGTAGTTAATTGTTAAAGTATAACCCAACAACTCTATTCCCAAATAATAGATGTATTTAAAACTCATTCATTCCAATCAAGGTGACTTTTTTAGCAAGTTAAGACGTAATTTACGACCGGGAGGTTCTTCACTTCCAATCCTCTATGAATTTGTATTTACACAGAACGTGCTATGGCTAAGTGGCTTCATTCAAGTTGTAAAAACAAATGATGACCATTGTTGTTATTAACCAGAAATAAATGAATAAAAATACGGGGTGAACAGTATTTGAATACTTGTGGTTTTACACATTTTAAAGCTACGCAAAAAAAAAAAATAGAAAAAGTAGAAATCTCTCTCTGAAATAGCCAATCACTGTAATATTTTTCAATATTCAGGTTTATAACATTTTCATAGAGAAATCGACGAGTACAATACACTCGTTTTGCTAGTAATAAAATAATCCATAAAACGTTAAACTGCATAGAAAAAACAGTTTTTGTGCTTTGATATTTTTCCACACCATAATTAAATCATGATATCGATCTACTAAAGTTCAGAAGTTTCTCTAAAGCCAGATTTTTAAAGTACCTACTGATAAAATTATCAGTAGGTACCTTAAAAATCTCGCTTTAGAGTAACTTCTGTACCTAGCTGAACTAATCTTCAAAATCCAATTAAAAAGTATTAGATTTATATAAAATGTATAGCAAGTGTTTAGCGGTTAGACACATAAGTCGCATTAATTTGTAATTCAGTGTAAGTCAGTGTAATTACAACATTTATTGTTGTGACTTCTTATTGTGCCATGATGAATAAATAAATATTCTATTTGGAAGTATCGTCTTATATATTCAAATCTAAGGTAACCAGGTGCTACAGATGACATGCCGTCCTTTCGGCCTCTCATCAGCCTCAAAAGTCTGCAGCAGTAACAAACTGGATAGCCGAAACTTTACGATCAAGAGAAATGAGGATATCTGATCTGGATAATTTTCTCATGGCCAATCAGCTGAGGAACAGCTTGGTGTCGGAATTGATATCAAATTTACTGCACATACGTAAAATATGTCCTGTTAGTTTGAATTTCCATAACAGATAACATTTCAGATTGACTGAGAATGGTAATGGAAATTAATTTAATATGTATATAATAAAATATTAAAGATTGTCTGTACAGTTGATGACGTTAAATAGCAAAGAGTGTCAACTTAGGTACAGGTACTCGGTGACAATTCATGAAGTAGCTGCAACCGCTAAACAAGACCGTTGTAACCACTTCAAAGCTTACAATCGACAGTTAATAATTATTACTCCTGACAGCGGCCTTGCTCAATTGCGCAATTTGACAATGTTAAGTCACTCAATCTTTAGGAGAAGCCTTCTTGTGCGGTTACAAATCTAACACAAGGCTATGGATGTGGCATGTTCCGACTCTTTAGCTACATTTTTCCCAATTATAATGATAATAATAATAATTGTAATAAATTGTGATAATTGTAATAAATATCACAATTTACCGCCGCCTGTACCGTTTTGTTCCCAAAACCAACAATCAACTACTAAGTTCATTCAACGTTTTCACAGCTGATTTCTTAGTACAGGCACAGAATAAATAAAAGTGCTCTACAGGACAGAGTGTGCCACAAGGGCAGTCGCTCGGCGCTTATATTATTTTAATAAAATTAGAATACTATATTATTTAAATTATTACACGTGCTTCTGGTGATATAAAAAGTAATACAACATAACAAAAACATACGTAAATTACGGTTGCAATTTTATAAATCAAATAATTTTAAAACAAATTGAGTTTTGAAACTTCGTGTAATTCACAAGTTTAGTAAAATAGGTATTATGTTCCTCGAATAAGTGTTTATTTGTGATATTTCCCTTGGCGGTTCAGAGTGCTATTTCGATATTTATATCTTCACGGAAAGCACAGCTGTTCACGATCTGTTTTCCTTCCAACATTTAAACTAGAAACTACAGCTACATCAGAGCAAAATTTCCGAAAATATAAAGGGTTCCGTAGTCCCTAAATTCCTACTTCAAAACAAAATATTGACAAATTATTATTACTTTATCTATTCAAAATGTAGCGAAACAGGTATCCTTAGGATTATTTTTTTCTTTACATAGTTAATTGCTTACAAAGTAGCCACAATTTAAGTACAAAATGATTACTTTTTAAACACTTGTTTAAAAAAAAAAATATATTTTTATGAAACTATCCAATTCCCTGCAAACATAAATTTTGATAATAAGAAATAATTTTATGCCAATTTTTCGTGAAGCGATGAAATTGCCAATAACAATAATTATTGTAATATAGAATATTGTATTGTAGTTGTATTTGTGTAATTTTAGATTTAAAAAAAAAAACGGATAGGTCAAATGTGAATATTTAACAAAAGAGTAATTCACACAATCTGCTTCAAGAGATTATACAATATCAAACGTTATAGTATTTTATTTTATTCGTCGAAAAACGAAAGATAAGTAGTTTACTACCACTAGCTACACTCTACACTCGCGCAATTATTATCGTTAATACTATCTCAAAATTACTTCAAAACGTTCAAACGACTCAGATAAAACCAAGAAAAGGCAGTTGTTTTCTAACATGGTACGAAACATATCGAATATTTAAAAAAAAATCTCCAAAAACCTAATAAAACCTGTCCAATGATAAGTGGCACTGAAGCCATGTATATGGATTAGGTTTAAAGAAACTGATTAGTTTAAAAATAAAATATAAAGATTAGGATAGTACCAATCTAAATTATTATATTTTAAAATACTCATGTTTTTTATTATCGGTAATGAAGTAATCTAATTACAATATAATATAAACATCAAAACAAAATAAATATACACTCTCAGCTGGTCCTTAGACACGTTTTAACGTGCATTAAATTTGGGTACATAATTGGTATAAATTTTTTACATATAATTTTCAGTATAAAAAATCACTTAATTTCGTCTTAAAAAAAAAAAGTATTTAAATAATAAATATAGTAACGATATTATTTAGGTAATAATTACCAAGAACATAATTATTATGAGGTTAGCATGTAAATGTATAAGGACACAATCGTAAAGTTAAATATAGGATTCATCATTCACCTATTACCAATCTGTATTTATTTTAATGTGACACATAGTGGTCACGGTTATCAATCTTTTGTTCAATTTGTCTTTGAACAGAAATTGCACAACCGGAGCAACCAACAAGTGCATGTCTAATATTATCTATGGCGTAGTATAAACATTGCGAAGCCTAGTCCTATAAAAGCTCAACAGTGGGCCTAGTCTGAGCTGCCAATCGACAATCGACTCGAATGTGTCATCACTTTCATCCGCGCGACACGCCGCGACGAAGGAAAAGAGATGGCGCTTACCGTTTGGGTCGATTTTCGAGCGCCGTTTGGCAGCCAGACTAAGCCAGCAGATCTTCGTCTGTCGCCTACGTCAACGAGCTGTCAGTAGCCATATATACAACATCTTGATTTAAAATGCAGTGGAGATCAATGTTTGAAAGAGTTTGGGTGTAAAAATTATACTTTTCTAAAATATATGAGTTTCGGAATGAAGTCATGAGTGTCTTGGCTCGCAACTACGGGTCCAGTCCCATTTATTTAGACACATTTATTGATAGCACATTTTCCTTTTTATTTAATTATACACTTTTCCTCGGCGGGAATGCATTTTTGTGTGTGCATTCAATACGCACACACAAAACACATACATTTTTGTATGTTTACGAGTAATATGCATCGTCTATACTCGTACATCTACCGGAGGCTTTATTCAGTCACGATTGATTATTTCAAATGATTATGAAATGTAGCTTAAATAATTGCTGTATTTTATTGAATAATTTACTACATCTTTAGATCAAACTTTAAGGTTAATTAATTTCATTAGGTTTTAGGTTACCAAATTTATGTACATTTTTCTGTTGAATTTCATATTTTATTACATTCCATAAAAAATGATAGGATTGTTAACCCGGGTAAAAATTGGTTAAGTGATCTCCACTATTTTACCTTAGAGATACGGTGTTAGAGATACATTGTGTTCGAAATAGTGTGTAAACTATTTCGACATAAAAATAACCCTATGACCATAATTAAAAATGAATTCGGAGTTTTATAACATTATGTTCTGCCCCCATAAAATGGAACTAATGCTTATTATATTTGTCAACAGATCCCAGAACGCAGGATTGGTGGATGATGTCGGGTCCTATGCCACTATTTACCGTCCTAATATCATACCTCTACTTCTGTGCATCATTTGGACAAAGTTATATGAGAGATCGCAAACCTTACGACCTTAAATATGTAATAATGGTTTACAACGTATCGCAAGTGCTAATGAGCATATATTTAGTTTATGAGGTGAGATTTTTTCTGTGTTACTAGAGGTCGTTAAATAAGTAAAAATGTAAAGCAGAAGCTAGATTACTGAGTTTATGGACTAGTTGTGTAGCTTATTGTTTTCAATATAAGTTATTAAATAAATAATAAATCAGTTACTTTAATAAATTATCCTATTCTATTTTATTATACTCTCGATCTTAACTTATTAGTTAAAAAAAAACCCTATATAAATTATTATTATATTTTACTTGCATCTACTCGTGCTATTATTTAAAAAGATGTGCTATTAATATTTTCTAGAAAATTGAAGTAGGAAATAAACTTATAAATAAAAAAAAATGCTGAAAATCAGAAAAAAAAGATGTGCCTAGTAAGTTTTGACTATAATTACAGGCGGGCAAACCTACTATAGATTACAAAAGTATGTACACACTGTGTCCTAAGTCCCTTCCCGATAAAAAATCCACCTAATTGGCCCTGTGGTTACTGAAAACGAGAAAAATGATGTCCTGCTTACCATCCCTTTCCACACTACTTCATTCTTTATTCATAGATTCACAGATTCACATTCACATTCACATTCACATTCAGATTCACATTCTTCACAGATTTATTTACTGTCTACGCTGCCCGCGTGTGGAACCAACTCGACGCCAAAATAAGGATAGCGCCGAATATTAACATAATCGAATCACTTATCAGAAAGACATTTTTGTCTGTATAACTTAGTTTTATCATATTTCTTAGTACCCAGATTCATTTTTTGCTCTCTATTCTACCCCTATTAGATATCATTACTGACAATATTTTATTAGTTTAAATTACATAGAGTATGTTTCTATAATTTGATTTATTTAAAGTTTCACTAGTAAGTGAAACTAGTAAATGTAAACCCACATAGTAAATGGTTCATGGTAATGGTTTCACATTAGTAAATGTGAAACCTTAAATTGGTTATCTAGTAAATATTGTCTTTGAGGCATGAAATGCTGTGATTTTGTATTGAAGTGTAAATACATATAATTCCAAAGGGAAATAATCATTTTAGTTTAAGTTGTTTTTTTAATTGTTTTTCTAATTTTATTTTTTTTTAATTTCAGGGATTATTTTCAGGATGGTTATCGGAGTATAAATTCTCTTGCCAGCCTGTAGATTATTCCAACAGTCCAAATGGCAAACGTGTAAGTTTTATACTTTTTTATTAAGGATTTATAACATTTTTAAATAGATATAAGATTTTTAAAGAATAAGTTTTAATTGTGAACCTTAGCATTTTGAACAATATTAATTTCTGATATTAAATATATACGTAATTTTGATAATTTATTTGCTAATCTATATTGTATTCATAAAAACATCCTCCTTCTATAGATATAAAAATTGTCATATTTCTATGTTTTCTAGGTGGATGGATATGACCTGAGCAATATGGGACGTCGAAAGAATTTTATATTTATGCCTAAACAAACAAACATATCTACTAACAGTAACTGAAATAGGTTATAAAGTCCGAGCTGTTTTAAAATTAGAAATTTAAAAAATGAATAAATAATTTTCAAAATTACTTCACTCCATTTTTGTGAATTAATTATTTAACGCACAAAAATACAAAGACGTTAAATGGATTCCGCAATACTGTCAAATTGGCCTATTTCAGAATCTGTGTTTGTCTGTAAACGATTTTCATCTTAAAAACTATCAGGCTAGATTTCATAAATTGCTAAATTTAATTGTTAAATTATTTAGTTTAAATCAATTTTTCTACAAAAAAATACTTCGGACCAACTGCATAATACTTTTAGTGTGACGTTCTTAGTGTGACAGTGTGTGTTTTTAAATATATACGTATATTGTATATTTATTCTAATAGTATTACAATCCTTTTATATGTTTCAAAACTAGCATTCGCGTAACATTAAAATAATAAACATTACTTCTATCGAAATAATGTTTATGTATGAAGTAAATAAATAATACCTGTATCCAGGTATTATTTATTTATTGAGTAATTGTAATCAAATATACCCGTACTTCTATTCTCTTGCGTTAATTATTAAGCGTTAAGCGTTAAGTATATTAATTATGAGTTATACAATAAGTTGATATGATATATTTAGGAGTTATAACAAAATGAAATTTATTCGTAAAAAAATGTATACTTGTCTATACTGAAGAAGCTGAAGATGTTCAGATTATAATGTTTGTACTTTAATTAATTTCAGATGGCCTCAGCTGTGTGGTGGTACTTCTTCGCCAAGATAATTGAGCTGCTTGATACCGTTTTCTTCGTCCTCAGAAAGAAAAACAATCAGGTGTCGTTCCTTCATCTTTATCATCATACCATGATGCCCATCTGCGCGTGGATTGGAGTCAAGTTCCTACCAGGTTAGGTGCTAAACTAATATAGTTAATATAATATAATATAAAAACATATAAAAATTTAAATAAAATATAAAAAATAATATAAAAACTAATATATGCTATAAATAAATGGGTCTTTTATTTCTGGAGACTTCGTGGGTTATAACGTAACCCACGAAGTCCTGTAAGAATATAAGTTCTTACAGGTTGATATATTTATTTTGTTTACAAATCTTACTTTTATAATTGTGAAGTACGTGCATATTGGATATTTACAGGCACACAGGATGAATTTAAAGTCAGCAGTATCCTTTTAAGGGATGAGTCTAGATTCTAGACTAGGAATTAAACAACTTTTCAATACTTTACTACTTCTCATATAAATCCAGTTTTTTTATCCATTAGGTTGCTTCGGTTTAGGTGGTTTAGAATACGAACTTTGTATTATCGTATTTATTTATTTATTATTTGCTCAGTGCACAACTGCTTTATAAAGATCTGATGTAGGTTACGTTTTGAATTTTCTATCCGCAAAAACTATAAATAATGCTGGTTGTTAAATAAATTAATGATTATTTTCAGGTGGACATGGGACGCTTCTGGGCGTAATAAATTCATTCATTCATATTGTGATGTACACGTACTATTTTCTCGCGGGACTTGGGCCTCAAGTTCAGAAAATGCTGTGGTGGAAGAAGTATTTAACCGCGATGCAAATGGTAATTTTAAAATAATTCATCTCTATTCTCACTTATGTATTTTTGTGTAATCAAAACGAAATTTATTTCTAACATATAAAAAAAAACTAAATATAACTGCTTTTAATAAAATACTTACACTCGAAAAGTAGACGAAATTCAATCAAAAATATATTTCTTAATTCCCAATAGTTTCAAAGGAATTACATTTTTTTAAATATTTTCTCTATTTGTATTTTTTATATTTTTAAAATAATGATTATTAGCTCATAAATTATAGCTCAAACACACCAAATAGAATCCATTTTAAAATATTACAAAAATACCTTCTATATATGAGCCGAGCGAACTTCACAGACTTGCGTTCAGGCGCACCCACATACTATTCACCCACTAGCAGTACCGTGACTGGGTACGTCCTTAATAATGTTTTTTTTATAGGCTACGGAATACACTTTTCATAAATTTTTAGTTTTTAACCCTGAATTTAAGCTAGAAAAGTTAAATTACACTATTTTGTTTTGCGACAATATCGCGAAGCTTTTTATCTGAAACTTTGTTTGGTATGCGAAAATAAACGACCTTAGAATTTCCTTTGAATTTGATGGTTCAGGATCAGTAAGGTCATCGCAGCAGCTTACTTGTAAGGGGTTGACAAAAAAGCTAAGTGGTATTTTTGTTCTCACGTTTTAATAACTCGTTTTTTTTGTTACCGTTGGACAACAAACAAATGCCTATAAACAAATACATCAAACAACAATATGATTGCATTCGTATAATATTTGTATTGGTGTTGGTAAAGTATGGGTACAATAGGCAGCGTTGGAAATCTTTTTTTGCCGAGCTATTGAAACAAGGTCAATTTGGGAGAAGTTAGTATTAAAAAAAACATAAATTCAGTAAATAGAAAGGGTTTCATGACTAACCGCGCCTCAAAATTTACAAAATAAACTGAAATGGTGTTAAAATTTACAATTTTAAGAATGTCCATACCATCATCACATGTTGAAACCACAGATAGGAACGAGTAGTCTGGGGGGGGGGGGGGGTTGGGGGAAATGCTATTAATGACGCCTGTAGGGCATAGATGTAAGACTTCAGGTTCTTTATTACTACTAAAGATAGCAGTTAAACAGTTGATATGATATGATAGCCATTCTTGTTTAATCTATATTTTATAAAAATCATCTTTAGTGATTCGACTATCAGTTGAGTTGAAGTTTCGTATTTAAATTTTCAGGTTCAATTTATCATCATCTTCATTCATAGCGTCCAGCTTTTGCCACCAACCAACAACTGTAATTATCCCAAGGGAATTGCTTTCCTGCTCACCGTGAACGCGGCTTTCTTCCTGTATTTATTCGGATCCTTCTATGTTCGAAGCTACATGAAGCAAACCAGAAGAGCAGCCAATCCCAATACCACATCCAATGGATCATTAAATAATAACGAAATATCAAAGAGTGTAGTGTATGATAAAAATGCATCAAATGGTACAAACTCCAATGGCATTCATACAAATGGACATGTTCAGAATGGTACTATTTCAAATGGTCATGTCCAAAATGGAATAGGTCATAACAAAACAAAAAGCGAATAATTTCAGTATTTTAGTATTATTTATAAGTATAATATAATTGTAAAATAAAATAAGTTAAAAAATACCAGAGTTGTATTCATTCACAAAACAGCGTTGGGATAAATGAAATATAAACTTACAGATATGTTACAAGCATTCTGTTAGTTGCTTACTATTAAAAATAGATTAATCAGTTTTAAACGTGGCAGTAAAAAATTAAAAAAATATCGCTTAAGATTAAAATTGATAACTTTAAAGAAGACCTTTTTATTTAGACCACTGCCTGCAATATAAGGAGTGTATTTTGATACGCCAAATGCCTTCGATAAGATAAATTTTGACACGATTGAAGTAATTTCGGCCTGTCGATATTACAAAAATATGTCGATATGTTTTTTTTTAAAGAATATCGGTTACTGATACGTTTAATTTATTTACTGGTACTGAAAAGGGTCTAGCTTATGTCCCTTTAAGAGTGGAGCTAGTTCACCCAAATAACAACGTGTAATAAAATAGTGAATTGTTTTTTAAAATACAACATTCGGCTCGTAAATATTTCAGGGGTTTATACACACACAGTAGCAAAACTGTAGTATCTGAAGCATTGTGGGCTATTGAAAATACAAGGTGAGGTTCTCTATAAGTTTATTTATTTAGTTTATTCATTAAATTTACAATATCATAATTTTATGTACCAGCCAAGCACAAGGCTTATCTGCTGGAAACCAGGTGTGTAAAATACAGGTATTAATCATTGTGAAACTTGTTCAAATTATTTTGTTCTGTATTTTACACACCTTTACAATATACATACTACTTTATGTATATTAAATTATAATTAATATAATTAATTAATCAATTAAATTAATTAATTAATTTAATTAATTCATTAATTTAATTATAATTACTCACCGAGGAACTTTTTGTCTAAGAATCGACATTTCGCCAGGAAGACACAAAATTTATTTAATTGGAATGCCTTGTCTTGGTAGTTTGGTTCTTATCCATTTTTAATGGTTAAACATCTCTAAATTTATAATTACAAAGTATAGAACCTAACATGAGTTTTTGACATCCAATCTGTCTAAAAGTATTATGAGCACATAGTATTGATTGCACTTGCAGTTATGTGAGATTCGCAAAATAGTTGCGAATATGGTAGACGTGGTACGACGAACGTACTTTTGATTGAATGTGGTCAAGGAGGGTCCATAAAACAAAACCAGACATAAAACCTGCTACATTAGGAAAATGTTTTCAATTCAATGTCAAATTCATGGTACAGAAACGTCTTGAATATTTTTAAAAAATTTAAAACCTACACCATTATTACCCAATGTGTAAAGAGTTGGAAGATCTTTATTTTTATTGAGAGTTGCATTTCGAATCAAATACGAATTAAACTGGCAACATTCTAGTTCGATAGCGAATTTTCTCTGGTTTTGCTTAACATTAATTTATTAAAAAATTCTTGAATTTAAATTTTACAAAGTTATAATTACAAAGTCTTATTAGGATTAAAAATACACTGATAAAAACTAAAATAGTATGGTATAAATTATATCATGTAGTGTAAGTATATAAGAGAGAATATGTAAGAAATAAAAGAATAAATATGAAATATGCCGTAAATATAAAACTATTATAGTTATAGATCTAGTAATTGATGAATTAATGTCGTATTATATGTATAATAGTCATATTAATTATGTATTACTTACTTGATTCAGTTTGTTTCCTATAACAAACTATATATAGTTTGTTTGTTGTTTGTTTGTTCCCAAACAAACAGAGGAAATATGTTTTTTTTTTGTATGAAAACATTAATCTTTAATTTTATGTTATAAACGTGGCACTAAAAAAGTGAAATTTCGGTTTTGGATGTTTTTAGGTGCTAAGTTGCCTTGTAATTTTATTATGCTATGACTTAACCAATGATATTTTATGTTTTATGTTGATCAAGATGTTAAATATAATACAATAAACAGATTTTAGTGAAAGTTTGCCTGATATCCAGTACCTTGAATTCTTGAGAGTTCTTCTGATGAGTAACAGAAAGGTTTCTATTAATAACTCTTATTACCGCCTCGTAAGCTGGTACAATTCAGACACCTCCCCGATATAAATTTCCATATGTCATGATACTATTTACTAGCGCAAATTAATCTGTACTTAAAAGATCCTTTGATAAAATATTACTGTGCGATTTTACAAGCTAGATGCAGTTATACAAGTATGTTATATATAAACATAAATATTTATAGGATACTTGTTCTAAATGAGGGCAATTGTAGATATGATGGTTTTGAGAACACATACGTATATAGGCTTTAAATGATTTTTTTAGCATTTTTATTACTATATAATTTAAAGTATTTTAAATATATAGTGAAAAAAGATTGCTATCAACCAAGATTATATAAGACGCAGACAAGATTTTTTTTATTAAAACTCACTAATTAGTGTTTTAGAGAAAAACTCGTTTATCATTCAAATTCAAGAGGCTTTCAATTTTTACAACTGTTTTGGATATTTTGTTAATTATATTCTAGACGAGAAAGACTCAATAAGCTGCTGAAATCACAACTCTGGCTGAAATCAACTCGACAGTTCAGGACTTCTCTACGAATGGAGTTTTGTGTACGCACTCACAAATTTGGAGACAAGGACAAATTAGGAAATAAAATTTGTTTTATTTAAGCTCTAAAATTTTAGGGTGATTAACTTAATAAAGAAAAAGACAGATATAAAGCTTACTTAAAATAATAAAAAAAAAACAATAAGTTTTACTACAGCGCTACCTGTTGATCGACGTTAAATATTGAAAGCATGGAAAGTTATTTTGTGTCACTCAATCCGGCCCGGCCACTCTATAATTTCATTTTTTTTCCGTGTGTATGTAGTTAAAAAATTATAACTATAGTACAACTTATTAACATAAGAAAATCAGGGCTACATTTTTTGTTTTTAAAAAATAAAAAGGTCTCTACTTAGAAGCTTTGTTTGGCTAGAATGAGAGTCAGCCAGGTTCGACCCTACTATAAATAGAATTTCGGATCAAACCGTTTTGCTACATTTCTCCTTATTTATTACAAATACCTACATATTGTTAGTAAATTTTTGAAACCAAAAAAAGTTCAAAATTCCATCAATATGAGCCAGGTTGAGAAACGCGTAATTTTGCATTTCATATACCAAATTTGTAGTAAACTTACTAAAACATTCTTGCAACGACAGATGGCGCTTACTGATTCGATAGCCAGAGACACCTCATACCTAAGTAATGTGCGCTTTATTATGGTAAGCTTACCGGCGTATTGACGCGTTAATGAATAAGGTCAAAAAGTATACTTAGTATTATTTATTTATTTATAGTTTACAAAATAATACACTTTTTAATATGTGCAATATAGATCGGGTATATTACATTGTCTGGCATTTATTCGTGTTTCAAATAAAATTAAAAAAACACACACAGGCACACCCTCTATCGTACACACCACAGAAGTGAAACCTATTTTCACAAAATATATACAATACGCAATATTTTTTTGGTGTACATTTTCACTCACGGTAGGCTCTCGATCGCCAAATAATCACTAATTGTATCAATTAACACAGTACAATGAAGTAGTATTGAAGCTTAAATATTTTAAAGAAAACTAGCTCTCACATCACAAAACCGCTTACATATATCATAAACCTTAGTATATCAAACGGGCAGTTCCCAAATCATTTCAAAGTGGCCAATGTGTCACCTATTCATAAGTCCGGAACAAAGTCGAATCCAAGAAACTATAGACCCATATCTGTTCTTAATGTTCTTAGTAAAATTTTAGAAAAACTTATTAATAACCAGTTAATCAAATATTTGGAATCTAAAGCAATATTGGCCAGTGGACAATTCGGGTTTAGAAGTAAAATGGGTACTCAGGACGCAATTCTAAAGATCACAGAAACGCTCACAATGCACCTAGATAATCATAAAAAATGTCTGGCAGTTTTTCTTGACCTTGCTAAGGCCTTTGACACTATTTCACATGAAATCCTGCTGAGGAAACTTGGCGGGATCGGAATCACTGGCAGAGAGTACTTATGGTTTCGTAATTATCTTTCAAACCGTAGACAACGCGTCCGGTTAGGTGAAACTTTCAGTGATTATATTCAGTGTAACTCTTTTGGCGTTCCGACTCTTTTGGCGATATTGGGTCCGACTCTGTTCCTGATTTACATTAATGATTTGTGCAAAATGGATATTGAAGGGCAAATTGTATCCTATGCTGATGACACTGCTCTGATTTTTGTGTCTGACAGATGGGAAGATGTTTATGGGAAAGCATCAAATGGGCTTAAAGTTATCCAGGACTGGCTTGTCAGCAACTCACTAACATTGAATGCTGATAAAACTAAATATGTGGCATTCAGCATTGACTCTCGTCAGCAACCTTCCTCAAATAATCGTCTTATCCTTCATGACTGCTCTAACGAATCGCGTTGCGTTTGCGAACCCATAGAGAAAGTTTCTTTTATTAAATACTTAGGCATCTATATAGACCAACATCTAAAATGGTACATACAAACTGAAAAACTTGCAGAGAAAGTACGCAAATTAATATACATTTTTAGGAACATAAGAAACATCCTCAACACTAAAATGCTAAGAGGAGTTTACTTTGCATTAGTTCAGTCCCTAATCTCCTACGGTCAAATAGCCTGGGGCGGCGCCGCGAAAGCGCATCTGGATTGTGTGATAAAAGCTCAAAAAGCCGTTATCCGAGTTATCAATAGGAAGCCATACTGCTATCCATCTGATCAACTCTTTGCGTCTTTTAAAGTACTAGACGTAAGGCAGTTGTATATGAAGACCATCATGGCACACTTTCATGGGGACTCAGGACGTCACACAATCATAGAACACAAACACCAAATTAGGTATAGGCGAAATATGCAGCCTCGTATGAATACAGCCTTCGGCCAACGGCACTATACATTCCTCGCTCCAAAGATATACAACACCTTTTGTTCTTCGGTTGATGACGTTCCAGTGCGGCAAGATGTTTTCAAGCGCAAAATTTGCAATTGGCTTATGACGTTTTCAAGAAACGAATGTGAAAAACTACTCTTAAATATTCCTATATAGACTATTATTATATAATATTATATACTTTGCACATTATATATATTATATATTATTACTAAAATCTAACACTTCATAATATAAGTATTTCATGAGCATTTATTTCTCATATATGATGTTATATATATTATGTACGTACACTATTTATCAAAATAAAATAAAAATATAAAACCAGGTAAAGCAAACGTGTAAAATTGGAGCAGGTATCACCCCAGAACAGACCTTGTCTAGTGGGGTGATAAAATCCACACCACCTATCTATTTTGCTTTGTATGAGATAGTTTAAGATTATTTTTGTAACTAGTTGTATTCATTTAATTTGTTTTTATGCTATTTCATATGTATTGTTTTTTGGATAAAATAAAAAAAAAAAAAAAAAAAAAAAATGAGCATACGTAAGTCATTATTATTTTTATTTATTTATGTATTCACATAAATTACATTTGTGTTTGTAATTCTCAGATATTAATATCTGTGAAATATAATTTCATATTATTCTGTTCTGTATAACAGAACAAGACAATAGACGTGACTACAAGACGTCCTATACAAGACGTCTTGTGTAGACGTCCTATACAAGAAAATATCTTATTTGTCCGTTGCATCTTTCAACTCGAAAGTACAAATGCGAAAGAGTTGAATTATTGTGTTTTTATGTGTAAATTGATGCTTTTGAAAAACAACCATATCTGTTTAGATCACATAAAAAACTGGTCGGATAATATAGATATTTATAATTAATGTCACTAAAGAATGAAACATTGTCACTTCGATACAGCGCTCAAATGTCATATAAAATTTCAAAAGTTCAGCACAGCAACGTTTTATTTTTTGTAGTTAAAATTATTATAAACTCATCTATGAGCGCAAATAGAAACAAGTAAAAGAATATTTAATGCCATATTACAATTATCAATAAATTATATATATTATTTTTTCCGTGTTGTTTTATTACTAGCCGCACTCCAAAATTTACAAAAAAAAAAACCATAATACGTACTGTTAAAATTTGTTAGAAATTGAAAGAATTTCATGATAGCATTCTATGTTTTTTAATTTAATCTACTCAGACCTAAAAAATAACCCATCGTCACCTCTATGACCATCCAAAACGCACATAGACAAGCTATCTTAATAGATAGCTTTTTATTCAATTAAAAGATGTAATTGTGACACCTATAGACTGTAACTTTCTCAATAATATTGGTATTGATATCGCGTCAAAGGCCTTCGCAAGGTCTAGGAACACAGATATACATTTATTACCTTATTTAGACTATCGAAAATTATTTCGCAAAATTATTAATTAAAGACTTTTCCCCATTTTTATATATTGGACATACAATTGCGTCTCTTAGGTGTGTAGGAAAAATTCCACTCTCAATGCTTAAATTAAAATACACACACACAAACACACCCATACCATCTTTTTTTTCGCATTTAAGTTTAACTTTAAATGCTCGGGGTAAAGCTCTGGTTCCTTTGATTAATCAAATCAAAGGTACTTGAGTTGGTGAAGCATAATTTTGAATGTTTGTTTTTTTTTGTTGTAATTTTTTTATATAGTTATCCTTCAAAACATTTCCCCATCTGGTTAATGAGCTGTAACTGGCCGTAACACAACTGAATAATATACGCTGAACGCGTTGTGCTCTAGTCTAGTTTGCTCACAATGGCGCCTATTCGAGCTGAAAATATTTCTAAAAATCGGTACAGTCCGCGAAGTGAAAGTGAAACGGTGCGATGTTTCGTCACAGCATTTTTATGATAACTTGTCTGTGTTGTACCTAGCGTTGGATCGCAATGCGCGTTTAACCGGCTGACCGATATGCCACTTGCGTGTATTGTGTCTAATATCTAATAAAGCAACTCACAACAATAAATATTTTGCTAAAAAATATTTTAGTCAATATTTTAAAAATGTAGTGATTACTCTAACACAGTTAGAGTCTAGTTGAGTACATTTCTCATATTATATACATGACATCTATAACATATCAACATCATCATCGGTATGAATCCCCAATGAACGCTAATTAATATAGAATGATTGACATGATCAAATGCTTTCGAAAAGTCAGTTTAGATCGCATCGCATTGTGGCACCATCTCTTTTAAAACAAAAAGAAAAGAAATCAAGAACAATATAACTAGCTGAATTTGTATTAGTGCTGTGTATTAAGGCGAAGCCAAAGGCTAAATATTAAAATCGATTCATTTAGACCCTTTTTTCTATCGCTGGTAGGTATTTGGTAACCATTAGATATTAAAAAAAATATATGTTTAGTATGTTTATGAAAATATGTTGTGTTCAACATAGTAAAGGCCGATTTTTAAAATCCAATTCGATGTCTGGGAAATTTAATTAATGATAAACTGCTAATAGCTCTTTTTAGTTGTTTTTTTTTCTAGCTTAGAGCTTAGCATTAGAGCTTTAGGAAAAATAATAATTGAAAGGCAAATTGAGGGTCTAAAATATAGTTTATTTATTTCATTTCTATATCATGAAGCTGTAATTAAATAAAAAAAAAAATTGCTTACTGACCGAGCAGAGAGTAAAACTTGACACCCTATTAAAATAAAGCATCGATTTCAAGATCGACTGTCCAAGGTCGAGGTCGAATATGCTTCGCCTTAAAGTTTCAAGTATTTGAATATTTTATCCAATAAAAATAAAGGTACTTGCGAACATAAAAGGGAGGAACGGCTTTTCAGGCAATCATTTATATTAACCCAAATATAATGTATCCACCTATTTAAATACACTCTTGGCGCGTATGTAGTATGCCATACGTTGATTTTATATTTTTAAAACTTAAAACGATTCGCCATAAATTTTATATTCAAAGTCTCATAGCCTAGACCCTACGGTCTGTGCTGATCGTCGGATCTCACCGGGATGATTTTTTTGGGTGAAACATGCAATTGAACAGACAGACATCTATACATTTCGTAATTCTCTACAATTTAATTAACTTGTTTTTTGTTTCCGAAAACTAATAAGGCAGTTTAAAAAAATAAAAACAAAATGCCGTTAATGAACCTGTTTTTTGAATCATTTTAAAATGTTTAGACTTATAATAACTAAATGTATAGATTTTGAAATCGTGATGATCTAGTTAAAGCGTTATATTTACCCAGCCGTCACGGGTTCGAATCCGCTCAATATAGTAGTAAAATTTTTAATACTTCATCACCACCGCGAACAAATTAAACTTATTTTAGTAGGATATATAACATTTGTGTATTACCTAGTCAAGAAAGTTATTATATTAAAAAAATAAAATAAAAAATATGGTCAAATTAAAAGAAACTATCAATGAAATATGTTTCAAACCAAAAACTAAACATGGCAATAAATATTAAAGATGATTTTTTTGTGTGTATATGGCGATCTTTCGAGGGCTTCAGTACTCTCCCGATAGAACCGAAAAAATGTATGAGGCTAGCCGAACTTCGAAGTATTGATAAAATAATGTAACCTCATATTCAGCATTAACCGGGACAATCACACATTCTTCGGTTGCAATTAACACAAATTAACTTCTTTTCCTCATTATGTTCAAACGAGACAGCGTTGTGTGTCAGTTATCATTTTTATTGCGCGTTATTAGTGTTCAATAAAAAAACAGTTATTCATGATGTTAAATATTTTTAAATTCAATTGGCGGTTAAATGATTTAAACTTTAGGTAAATGAAAGGTTTTTTAAAATCATGTTAATGAGATTTCTCAATATGCTACTACTAGTCTATAGTATGAAAATACAAATAAAATCAAAAGCTATAATAGCTTGAGTTTATTTGACACACAGTTTCAGAGATATTGAATTTTCAGTTAGTTTGCCATTCCGAACGTCTTAAACTTCAAAACTTATATACATTTGTAAATAAATTCAATTTACATCAATATTTAATGTTAACATATACGATGTTTAATTTATATTGCATGTTATATATATTAAACAATAAAATATAGCAATTGAAATTGCTATTGCATATTATAATTTGTATGTAAAGCCATTACCATGCATACACCGTATCTCAAGACCATTCTTGATAAAAAAAACAGCTAATTGGTAATGCAATTCCTAGTGTTACATGTTAATAAACTATATCCAAATGTATGATGGTTACCGAGAAAAAAAAGGAAACTTTATCTGAAAATAGTAAAATGGTCAAGTAATAATGTCTTTGTTGTGAGAACTCAGCTGTCGCCGTACACTGTAACGGTGTCAAGGCCAATTTTAACCGGAGCGGCATCGGAATTCCAGCGCTAACCGAATTGACACCTACTGTTTAAAAGCATAGTAAATTTGACTGTATTTTTTTTTCGCATTTTTTATATCATTTCCTACTTATTATAAGTTACACAACACCACCCTTAAATCATCGAAATGTTCTTGGGACACCCAGTTTTAAATATTTTAAAGATAAAATTATATAATAACTTTAGGAATATTTAATTTAACTCATTCCTTTTTATTTTTTTGTGTCTATTTTTTTTTAATATCAAGGCAATGACAGCTTTGCGTCCTCAGCAATTAAAATTGTCTTTAAATACCAGTATACCGAAATTAAAGTAAATATAATTGTTTTATATTTAATAATCAGCGTTACGTTATTTTTAATCCAAATAAAAGTTTCACATTAAAAAACATATCACCGATACATGGAGAAATGGAATATGTTTTTTTCAATATGTAATTTAATTCAATATTTTTTTTTAATTGTATTGATTCCTTGATTTATTATACTGGGTAATTGTTAATAATGTTCATTAGTGATACACTGTTAGGTAGGTTTGGAGCGACGGGTATGCTGAAACTTAAATTTCGGTTTTTAAACGGCCTACTCTCATAATTGTTATATTTTATGTGTTCATGTTCTTATTGTAATCACTACGAGTTAAGTATTAAATATGTTAGTTATGAGTCGATGATACGTGATAAATCGTTTTTTCCTCATTTTAGTAGTTAGTACATAAATTTTATTTATCGTGTCAAAATAGAAGTAATTTCCGTTTGTTGATATTAGAAAAATGTGTCAAAATGTTTTTTTTAAAGAAAATCGGTTACTGATACGTTTAATTCGTTTACTGGTACTGAAAAGGGTCTAGCTTATGTCCCTTTAAGAGCGGCGCTAGGTCACCTATATAACAACGTGTAATAAAATTTCACCTTATAAAAAAGCATGCATTTTTCTTTATGTTAATTACTTTTGTACCAGTGAGTGACGCAATAAATTTTTGCACCAGTGAGTGACAATAAATTACAGCGCAGCTACGCTAGATCTAAAAAATAAAGCTTGCTTCTTTTTTGTTAGCAAGCTACGTAAATTTAGCTATAATTGCTATGTCCTAACGTTTAACCTTAAAATTTAAGATGAGAGATTTTTTACGCAAACGATTTTTATGCGTAATTTAGACACGAGATTGTAAATTTTATTGCGTGAATTTTTCCATGTACAAATTTCGTTGGCACGCATACTGCTATATCGCAACTATATATTTTCGACTTTGAGATGATGCGCGTGCGTCTATGATTTATTGCGTCTTGTATTTCTAACTATTACAATATTTTTCACTCACACATGCTCAAGCCCACACCCGCCATTAATTTCAATAATGTATATCTTTTAATCGTATTTAATACGAATACATATACAATAAATTATAACGAGCAACGGTGGGGGTGAATGCTATGAACAAGCCTAGCTGGTTATTTTCCACCATTTAGAACATACAACGACTGTCGAATGTTGTTGAACGGCTGTTGTAATAATCACACGTTAGGTAAACAAACACGCATTGAATGGTATTATACTCACTAGATGTTGTCTGCCTGTAATGTCTTTATTTCTTTATTTATTGTTTATTCGGAAAACCAACAGTATAATTTAAGAAGAAATAATGGTACATACAGTTGTTTGTAAAATTAACTGATGACAGGTTTTCGCAAAAGTACAGAGATACATGTAAATGTTCGTAACTCGCAGCGTTACATACAATGTTAACTTTAATAAAACCGATTAACCTTAAGAAATATAATTTGAAAAACTGAACAAAAACATCAAAACAAAACAAAATAAAACACAATAAAAAAAAATATCATAATTTCTTTACAGTGAAACCAACAACAATATATCATATATTCACCAATTTGAAAGTTAATCCTAAGGCGGTTGGCGTTTTGGCGGAATTAAAAATATATTAGGGCCTAAATAATGATAATAAATAAAAATCAATTTCAGTAATAATTTTGATGTCTATATATTACTTATATCGTTTATGATTAAAATTGTATATCATAGAATCGTATATTTATGCAATACTACATAAGTCTACCTTGGACCAGTTGATAGCCTAGTTAGGTATGACTAATTATAAAATATATTTTGTAAGTACTTTCTTTATGATGATACCTATTTTTTTTTTATACAACACACTAGGAAAAAAGAAATATATGATTAACCACTACCTGCTAGAAATACTTATTATTATAATTTAAGGAGGTTCCTACTCTAGAGTAAAGCAGACAGCGTAGATAACTGGCAAAATTAATAGAAATAGACAAATTACATTTTAATAAATATATTTGATTTACAGAATTTAAAAAGTTTTTCCATTTCTGTGCCTCATAAAAACGAGGTTCAAATACAAACTTAAACGCGAGCTTTCCCTAAAGAATTTTGACTAGATGGAGTTTTAAAACAAGGCTTGCTGTGTCCAATACTATTATATTAAAAAATATACTTTTATTAAACATTATTATTTGTTAACGTTTGATTTATTAATTTGATGTTTTCAATCTTATTCATATTTGGTACATTTTTCTGGCCATGTAAATAGTATTAGAGAATTATCTTCTTGTATCGCTATTTTGTACATTTTTAAATAAATAAATAAATAATAAGTATTAATAGGTAACGGCCTGGTAGCTCACTGGTATATAGCGCCTGCTTCTAAATCCAGAGTGTCCAGTGGGTCAAATCCGGCGAGGTCATTGTTCGCCGTTGAGAAAATTCAACGGCTTTTCTCTCAACACTGTTGACTAAGTTCTTCGTTCGTATGGCTTGTGTTGTCGGAGAGGCGCTATTAGGCGCAGTTCCGACTAACTAATATTCAACGGCGCTTTTCTCAACATTACATAAAAGACATAAAAAAAAATATTTATTCAGTTACAGACTTGCGAGATGTTGTTTGCCGGTAATGAACGGTTTCGCATCATGAAAACAACAATAAAGTAGTCGGAACTGCGCCCATTATCGCCTCCCCGACAACACAAGAACGAAGAAAAAGTATAGTATCCGTATGATAACATAATCATATGTTATTAAGTAACCTGTTTCATCTAATAAACTTTGGAAATTCACCTAATTCATACTCATCTGATTGATTAGTAATTAATTGTTATATTATCTTTAGTGTTTTGTGCATTAGAGGTTCAATATACGCACAATAATGATATATTAGTGGATTAAATATATCTTCGGTAATAAAGTAGTTAATTGTCTAAGATAAATATAGTTTTAACTACGTTCCTATTTCGAAACTGATAGGACTTATATTCAATTTCAAAAAGTTTACTGTTTAAAAATAAGGTGTAGGTAAATACAATATTCAGTTTTACTTAAATATAACTATCCGCTATTAAGTTATAAAATGTTTAATAAATCGAGTAAGTACTAGCCAGTGGGAGTGTGGTACCATTCTGTAGCGATGTTGTTTAGCATATTAGCACTATTGCATTCAGCTAGCTACGCTCACTGTTATTTAATTTACACGTCCTATCGGCCGCTCCGACCATCCGGCGCTATTTTTTTTTTCTAGGTAATACCCGTTCTAAGGTAATCGTTATCATAAGTTTTTCTTAGACCTCTGCAAATATAGATATTTCAAGATAATAAATTTTATAGAAATATATGTATAGGCTTAAAATAGGGAATAAAAAAAAAAGATTTGAAAAAAGGGAACAATAATTTTATGCGATGATATCAAATTATATAACAGAATTAGTTAGGTATAAAGCGATAAAAGAACATAAATAAATTTAGGATATTTATTAGAAATAACACTGTAAGTAATACTTTCATAATACTTTAAATAATTAGTAATACTTTAAGTAAGAAACTACCCTCGTGGAATCATTATTATATACAAACACTTTCGTTTAAGCGTTAGATTTATCTAGTGCAATGAAAATATCATATATTTTATTAATTTGTGCTATGAAGTCCATTGCGTCCGTCTAAATAATAGGCAAACCAATCCTATCTTTTAATTTTGTCATATTTTTATATTTCCAACCTACGTTCCTATTTCCTATTTCCTATATTTTATTTTTATTTTTTATTTTGTATATAAATACAAAATATTTGACAATATTTATTACTAGAGGTTTATACAATAAATAGTTATTATTGAAATGATAGTACATATAAAAAGTTAAAGGGGTTTATATAGGTACTATATATACATTTCCGGGCGTTTTGGCGTCGTTTCATTTCAATAGTAAGCCTCTTCTACTTTTTTTACTCTCTGTATCTACTAAAAATTCAATAATAACATTATTCCAAAAAACAATCTTATATCAAACATCTATAAATATGTAAATATGTATCTTAGATTCTGTATTTTAGATGATAAAATATTTTTAAGGCTTAATATATTTTATTATGTTCTATTATCAATTAAATTGTTTTTAAATTATATTTAAATATGATAATTTACCAATATAACAAATTTCTATAAGTAGTTGTGGATCATTATTTTATTTTAAAGTCGGAATTTTCATCCCCTTAAAATATAAAAAAGGTTATTGAAAACCCGTAAGTGGTTTAGAGTCAAATTATCATATTTTATTGGGGAGTGCCTTCAAAATAATCAATCGTATTATATACGCTGATAAGCCCCGTACGTACAGTACGTTAGATTGTTTTTAATTTATGTGAAAATGATCATATTCTAATTAGCAAAAGTATTCTCAGAAGTCTGGTAATGTGATCGATTCAAAATCGAGCTTTAAACGTTGCGCGATGGAAGACCTAGATACGAGCAGTTGTTGTGACACTTTGCGCAGGGAATGAAAAATCATAGCGTTCTTCAGCGCGCAGCGACCGACCCGATGCAGTCGTCCGTTGGACATCGGCTGGTTGAGACAATCGCTTGGAAAGGCTCTCTCGCTCGGCGCCGATACATTTTTTTTAGTACCTAAACTGTGTTGTTGTTTTCGAACCGTTGAAACCGCAGGCCACGGCAATCGCCCACGAGGGACCATGGCCACGCTCGCAGCGCAGATTTACGGTGGCTACAAGTGGTTAAACGAAGATGCTAGCGGTAAGTCCGTGACTATAATACAAGTACAATAACGCGAGTTGGACTAAATTCATTCACTCCGCAAGGCGGCCTTATGCATATTCGCGTAAGTATGTCACTCAGGTTTGAAGTGTACATTTTAGCAAGTTAAAATGATGGTTGTTCACACACATACACACACGAATAATCTTAAAATACCTATAAAATGATTAGTTCATGACTTAATCACTCGTTATTTTGTACATTATAATTACCTAACTGTTATAACAAACGCTAACACGGCGGTCGCTCGATTGTGTCGGCACTACGATGACTTATTCTCCTCGACAGATATATTTCTATTAAACAAATATCCTTTTCATTGCGAGTTGCGAAAAACCTTAAATGCAAAAAACAGACTAAATTAGCAAAACAAAAAAAAAAAATAATAATAAAATAGTAATCTTTAGACATCATTTTCAGTTTCTTTTCTTTGGCCTCTAACTATTTTTAAAACATACTATTAATTCAAAATAATATATGTTAAAAAAAAACAAAATATATATTTCTGTATTTAGAGTGCTAATGCGAGTGTAATTTACTTTAATTTTAATCTTTACATGTATCTCTGTACTTTTGCGAAAACCTGTCATCAGTTAATTTTATAAACAATTGTATGTACCATTCTTTCTTCTTAAATTATACTGTTGGTTTTCCGAATAAAAAAAAAAAATAAAAAATAAAAATAATGCACGGGTAGAAAGTTTTTTAAAAATATTAACAGAAAAAATACAGACAACAATATTTAACATAACGATACGACCGTTACAGGCCTATGTCAACATAAACGCAATTTGCGTTTACTCTCCCGCTTTTTTTTAAAGAAACTGCCATAAATAGCTGAACTTAAAAAAAAGGGCTTTATCCAAATCGCCTATCGATACTAGGAAGTGATAAAATTAATAAATGCTTCTTAATATGATTTAGTGACTGAACGAACGACGCGTTGTTTAAATTTATGTTAATTTTCGATACTTTTACACGAGAGAGTTGAAATGACGCCATGACATAATATTTGATGTATCTTTTTAAACATTATTTAGTAAGATATAATGTATTTTTAATGATTTATTTTTCTTTTTTTTAAATATTATTTTTAATATCAGTATACCTACTAACTCAAAACTTAATGAAAATATAGTGTTTAATTGTGTAAACGGTAAGGCATCTTGTATGATGTAGAGGCACAAGTCCTAATATGTAGGTTTATTAACTAAGTTCTTTAGATTGGTGGTAAACGGGTGAAAAATATTGAACATATTTTAAGAATGTACTTTTCGTTGATATTTCCTTTTTTTATTGTTTTTAGTCAATATAAGTATTATTTATTTTCTTTGAAATTTCAAAACATTGTTATGAACATAGATATTTTACTCAAAGAAGCGACTCATGCTAATGTTGGGGTCGTTGATCGGGACTATGTGTTTGACATCAATAATAGGTACAATCTATACTAACATTATTTAAATTTTGAATGCAGTTTTGTTAAAACGGAAGGAGGAGGTCAAATGTACGATTGCATTGTTGTAAGTAAATGATTCATACTTTTACAAGCGAGCCAATTGCAATACGCGCATTTCTAGGGGTCGTGCTATTTACAAATTGTGTTGGCAGGATCGTTTTTGATTTCCTAAACGTTAATAGTAACAGTTGAGCCTTTTATATGAAGTTCTTACGCAGAGAACGCCATTCGCGTCTATCAGTCCGTGCGCAGATTTGAACTTGAAAACTAAAAATGCTAGTTTGTCCACATAAGTACAGATAAAAGTGCAAAAACGAACGATAGATAATTTAATTATGTGACAGGCATTGATTATTAATGTGTACTATTATATTTTTTTTATTTATTATAATCTTTTATATATTATTATATCCATTATAACTTTTATTGAAAGCGTCATAGTCCCTCTTTCGTTGCAAATAGTCCCAATAATCATAAATATTTACAGCTAAATTTTAGCATACAGCTCTAACTGTAAGTTTGAAATGTAATGAATGAAATAATAATTGTGAGCGAACAGTGTTTCACAAAAAATTATAGTCACCACTGGAATTCGAACCCAGACCTTCCGACTCAATATGCACAGACCACAAAGTTTGAGCATTTTTTAAGAGCGTGAAATGGTGGATTAAAATAAGCTATGGTAATTGCTATACAGCTTTTCCAGTATTTCTTAGCAATTTCTTGTAGCTACCTACATACATAAACATAGATTTGTATAGATGAATATCACAGTGTGATTGTGTGTCTAAGCAAATAATAACAACAAAATTTCACATATTAATTATTTTAGTGCAGTTGCACATTTTTAATGCGCTTACGCAAACCTGTTTCGAAGGGCACGAGCATAATTTAATATTTAAAATTATACGCTTATGTGAAATTCGATCCAAATAGTTTTCATAACCTAAAAAATGATGCTCGCATAGTTAATGAACGTTTGTTACGCTCCAATCTACTCACTAATCACCGGCGCTGTTACCTCAATGTGTTAATTACGCAATCGGTGAATTAACAAATAATTTAATTAGCGACCACGAATGTAAACTAAAAACAAAATAAAGACGGTCAAACGCGTACGAAGTTCACACGCCGAACGAAAGGGACATTTTGTTTAAGAAGCTTGCCGGACGGCTAACATTTAATAATTTTACTTTCTAAAATTGTGATCGTGACATCTACATTAATGTTTTACAGGAAATACGTGTTTTGAGGTCCAATCTACGTCAAATCGCTTTAGTTTTGAAAACATATCTTTATCATAATAGCCAAGACTCAGATGAAATGGATTTTTCCCATTTTTAAGAGGTTTTGTTGATCTTATTTTACTGACATTAGATTAGAATAAAAATAACCGATTTTTGTTTGACTTTTAGTAAGCGAACAATTTTGTTTTTGTTTTGTATTTCTACAAAAAGAAAAGAAAAGTAACTTATTATTTCGTTTGAAGTAAGAATTGCTCTTAGGTGTATAGGAAAGTAGCACACGTGTGTTTCTGCGTGCGTTTTAGTGTTTTTTTTTCACTGTGTAATAACAATAAGAAATTTATTTTAATATTTCTTAGGTTTTAGGTTGTAGCATTGATAATGTATGTAGGTTTATTTTGAAGTCGGTTTTGTTTATTTTCTGTGATTATAATATTAATATGTACTATCAATAAAAGCATCGACCACTTCGTCATACGAATGCGAAGATATTATTTTAAACAAAAAAAAAGTGCAAGAGACTGCGTTATATCAAAAGTCTCAGGCAACTTGACCATTTTTGCTATGAGGTTTTCTCTAAGTTTTGTAGGTTTTCAGGTTAAAACATGGACACAGATAGAGGCAGTTATAACCACAAGGCCATAATAATATTATAGACACGAAAACCCACGGATAAAAGCGAAAACCCATTCGTAAAATAGGTTCATAAAATTTACGAAAGTTTACTCACCAGACTCTAAAAGTAATTTATAATCAATGTAGCTTATCTTCGACGGCTGTTTTACCATTAACAGTCGTGTTTTCAATTTTCCAATTTTTTTGTAAAAATATTAACATTATTGTTTCGCTAGAACTCTTCCCCCCCTCTCTAACCTTTAAAGCCGCTAGTCACTGGTTCGATTGCCGTTAGTAGGAAAATGTAAAATTATAGAATAGGTTTGCTTTCAACTTGTTATGTTTCCTGTTTTTTTTTATCATACTTAATAAAGCCATCTTAAATCAATAGAAATCAGCAGTAAATGATAGATAGGACGAATGGGATGGAAAAAAAAATGTGAATAAAACTAACACAAAAAATATATTTTAAATTAATTAAGTAATCTTTTTAGCAAAACATCTTTAAAAAAATATGAAAGGGAAGACTGATAGATTGAAAGTAATATTTTGTTATTGCACACCAAATGTGGTCAGCTTTGATGAAGACGTAAACCGTACATAGAAAATCTACATAATCACTCATGTATGTATTTTTCCATTCCTCTAAGTGATTTATATTTCATTTTTTATCGTATGATATGTAAGGGTCGTCAAATGAGTATTTCCGAGCTACGAATTTGGTTTATTACCGTTTGGTATTTAACCGTGCCTCGGATCGCGCCAACTTCAAGTTCAATGAGATGCCAGTCGATATTCTTTCCTTGTCCCAATTTTTTTATCTCGCTCGTCGACCGGCCCGCCGAAGTGATTCGCGCCGCGTCGTCGTAAAGGCACTTGCATACTCATTCGACCTCATTTGCGATGTGCCGATGTTTTACCGCAAGCGTGCATATAGGTCGAATCTCTTTACTTCTTAAGAATAAGTCAACATTCACTACCTAACTACCTACAAAGAATAAGTCAACATTCAGTTCAAAATTAACATCATATTATATCAAGGCTCGTACTCATATAGATTCCCCCCCAAGCATAATTTAACAAAACTTTTCAGCTATTTTCAAGATGCGTTTTTTTTTTAAACTAAAGCATTTTAATGTGAGACTTTGAACCCGTGACCGTTATGCCAATAGTCAAACAGCCTGACAAACTAGACCATCACGATCTCAATAATTATTTAACTAAAAAACATATTTAATTTTGTTTAAAGGTACTATGAAAAAAAAAAATTCCCAAAGAATTTATCATCTAGAAATACAAAATTTCCTAGGCAGGTTCCTTTTGCAGGTTTTGTGTAACTAATAAAATATAATATTTTATTTTGACAGAACTTTACCTAACGTGGATTTCTATGTAGGAATTATGTAGTTATTCATTGTATAGCTCACAATTTTAGGGACTTGACTTAATCCTATAAATTCTCGACATTTATTATTTAACGTCTTCTAAATGCAAACTATCCGAGATTATTTAATTTAAAGCAATATTTTAAAAATACGGTTTTTCATAACATTTTGTTACGTCAAATCAAGCCGGTGTTTAATAAATCTCTCTCGCACACAACATACACACACTTGTAAACCGGCACTGGCTACTTTCCCTTCTTTTATCCAACTTATCTCAATTTTATTAATCTAAAAACCACCAATTTACCTCAAAATGCGACGAAACTTTGCGTCTCTTGTACCAAACTCAAAAAGTTCTGGCGCTCTGTGCAAAATTAAAAAGGAGTATCCATGACACTATGTAGCTATCCTATAATGTGAACTACTTTGCTTAGTATATTCTAATAGTAAATTATTTATCTAAAATCTGACGTCTTACATCTATGCCCTACAGACGTCATTAAACGTATTTTCCTCCTACTCTACCTGTGGTACCAACTTGCTATGGATTGCTTCATATCTATCTCAACTTGTGCCTGCGGCACTTTTAGTTCATTCCATTTTTTATGTCCGAGTAGAAAAAAAAAAATACAATCGTGTCATGATATTCTTCAATAGAATTCTTTATCAGGATCATTTTATTCTTTAAAAGAAAAGAATTGTTCCTCGCGGCTAGTAATAAAATACTTCCGGTCCGCTATTCACTGAATTTGTGATTTATCTTATACTAACTTCTCCCAAATTGATCTTTTTTCATAACTCGTTAAAAGTTTATGAATGCCATATTAAAATACACAAAAACAAAAAGGTCATTGCACAAAACCAAGGTCAAAATTTCAGGTTTAGTTCTGTATTCAATTAGCTTTTTATTTCGATATATACAAATAATCGAACCTTTAATTTTATTTATTTATTTTATTTATTTGTATATTGGTATATTTCATTTTATTTTATTTTTCTTTAAATTTAAAAACGTTTTTTCTCAATTATTTTATCTTATTTAAATTCGTTTACTATTTTTTTTTTAATTCAAATTCAAAGTTTTTATTAAATAAACAAAATATTCAGTTTTACACTAAATATTAAAATAAAATACAATATCTAAATATATAAATTCGTGTATCCAGGTATACGAATTTATATATTTAGATATTGTACCAGTCATGTTGGCCGATTTGATTTTACCTTAATCTTTATAGTCAATTGGGCTACCGTAGTTAAAGGAATTAATACTTTAATTTATATTATCTTTACGTCATTACCTGTTTTATGTACAATATCTGTTAGGTAACCACAATAAATAAATAAATAAACACTGACATAATATTTGAATTAATTAATTTTTAACTGGCCAGTAATAAACGTTATATTTTTGAAATTCGAATATTACATTTTGCACTCTTATCAAAGTTTCATTAATCAGTACTAAAAATGTGTGCACTTTAATGTTAAATATCAAAATTATTCCACCAGCCTCCGATGGCTATCTGATGGATAAAGGGCTATGGTTGTTTTTCAAGAAAATCAGTTTATACACAAAAAATCAAAACTTGCAACAGACGGATTGACAGACGGCCAAAGGAAAGGGATAGTAGATTCTTACACATGAATGCATAGAAGCTAGAACTAGTTAGTTTTCTAGCTGTAGCAGTATGTTTCTCTGGACTTATATGCTGGTAAGCTTTTTCCTTCGCAATAAACTCTTAAAATAACTCTAAAGAACAAGTTTTCGGTTTAAATGATTGCTAAAATACTTTACAAATGTGTTATATGATATGCCTCCATAATTATAACATTTAACCTTTTATTTATAAAAACTTAAAAAAAAAATACATCCATAAAATGAGGTACTACTTGTAAATTGAAATGAACACCGGATGCCAATGAATAGAGAAAGTTGTAGCCACTCGAATAATATAAAAAAACACATTTTAATATACTTCGGGTGTATAAAATGTGTTTTTATATTATTTATGACATCGTTGATATACAGATTGAACTTAAAGTCAGCAGTATCCTTTTAATTGACAAAATCGTATGACGGGTAGTTGTCCGCGCGCAAATATTGGAATGTAGGTCAATTGGATAGGTCAGGAACATAGCAATACTCGCCTCGCACCAAACGTTCGCTGGAGTATTTATTGATTTTTTTTCTTAGCTTTATGAAAACTTGTTGAACTAAAGTTATTCAGAATTCTGCCCAGAATCACCCTTTAAAAGGATACTTCTGATCTTAAGTACATTCTATATAAAAAAAAAAAACTTTTTAGTACTAGTGCCCATATAAAAGTGTAAATATTTATAAGATAAATAAAGGTATAAAATGATTATTAATTTAAATTAAACCAAGCCAAATATGAATATATTAAGAAATGTAAAAAAAACTTTATTTTTATTTATTCTTTCTATTTAAGTTTATTGATAATCTGCTGTCTGTGAGAAATAGCGGTTCTTTAGGATTTATTGTCATAATTTTAATTGTCATGGTAGTATTTGAGGCTACTTCTGCGTTGATTTTTTCGCAATTAACATTTTGGCTTGTAACTGCCTTGACCTGGAAGTGTATTAATGCTCCCGCGTGATGTCGCTACTAGTCATATTTCAGACACTCGCTCAGAGCGAAATATTCAAATGAGGGTTTGGATGACACCACTTTGAGCCCACTATAAACGTATTGTGTAATTTACGTTTATAGCTCATAGCGTAAAGTGCACAGTAAATAAGAGTACATAGCTTGTAGTTGTCTCTCATTGACAAAAGTATTTTATCGAAGCTTTCAAATTCAGTACGTGAACTTTTAAAAACAAAACACTTAAGTCATTGATTTATTTTACATTTCGATTACTTCATAACTAAAATAATCAAGGAAAAATAAAATTTACATTTAGGTAATTCGGGTTTAAAACTTGAAGCATACAACTTTAGGTCTCATTTTGAACAATTAAATTAAATTAATGTATGTAGTTCTGTTATTTTAAGGGATGTCTGTAAGGGGTGTTTTTTATAGTTCGATTCTTCAAATTATAGTCACCCAATTTTAAACGCTTCATCATCACCATCTCTCCTGACTTTCACACTAAAAAAATTAGCTTAGTCGAGCAGAAACCAAATTTATGTACAGCAAATATTAACAAAAATGCAAATTTCCAAATAATATTAGAAAGCAATTAGGCAGCTTTAATTTATATTATTGCTGAGCCATATCTAACATTAAAAAGTATATGATATTTAGTGAAATTGATTAAACGCCAAGTTAATTATATTATTATATATAAGTTTATTATATTATTTATTTTCTTCTTTTATATAATCAGTTCTAGGTGAACTTACTTTTTAATTCAATTTTTAAACAGTGGATTCATGCAATTGACCAAATTAATAAATATACTGTTTTAAATTTACTGTTTTATAAATTAAGTTACGCTGTATGTTTCCCTAATATTTATTTATTTAAATTAAATTAATCACGTTTGTGTTTTTATTTAATAAAACGTAAATTATTCAAATTCAAACCTGATATTATATTAAACAAGCTGACACGGCAAACTTCGTATCGCCTCAGAATGAATAAATGTTGTGTTAACTTATTTACTGAATTAAATTCAGATTTTTATTAAAAATACTCAAAATAAATTAAGTTTAATAAATGTACAAATATCAAAATGATTAATTATCGATGCGCGCACAATGACCAATGTGATAACCTCTCAAAGTGAACATCTTCTAAGGCAACTTACCGTTTGAAAATAGAATTCCACAGAATAGAAAGTCATTCCATACAAAACGTATGAGAAAATGAATATTCCTTATATTTTTTTTTTGTGATTTTTCGATGTTTTAATAGTTATTCTGCTATTCGGGGCGGAGACAAATCCAAGAAATCAAAGATCATAAAATTCAGTCCAGCCGTTCTTGAGTTATAAATAGTGTAGTTAACCCGACTTTGTTTTATATAATATAGATGATGGTTCACACACTTGTTCCACTTTTGAAATGCAAAAACCAGGCACTGCAAATGCACAATGATTGCCAAATAAGGAGGTTAACTTATGTTGACAGAACGTGGCCTGATTAATTACCAATGATGCAAAATCCCATTGTAATCGAACGCGTAAAGTATAAATTAGAATTAGGTATATTGGCTCATGCATTGTTGTATAGTTCGCAGCAAAAGATCGTACACATGTTCCATTTTTTTTTGACGGCAGTCGACCAAGGCCTTCGTCTAATAACTACCTAAGCGCATAAATACAAAGATTACTGATTCCTATGTGCAGACTGGCGTGACAACACTAATAATGAATATTATTTGTTATGGCTTGACAGGAATTCGATTGTTGTTCAACAATGTATTTATTTGGCCAGAAATATGACGACTGCACACATTAATTAATGTGGTCAGGTACGAAACACGGGTTGCAACTAAACCAATTTCTTCAAGCTCACTTGTCTGTTAGTACGTCTCTACAAATTGTAAACTATCTTGTGAAACACTAATTAAGACGCATCATATGCCCAAATATTATTCAATAGAGACATTGTACGTAATACACTGCTTTTGATCATGCCGACCTTAAACCCTTAGCCGTAAAAATGTAGATCGATAGTTGCCGCACCGTGCATGCGAGAATCGAAATATATTATATCTATATTTAGTAACCTTTTATTATATCTAAAATAAGAATAAAATTTAGAAATATGGCTTTGCTAAGAATTATACTATTATTTTGTCTACAATGTGCACTATTTTTTGGGTAAATTGTATGCTGCCCGAACGCGAAGCGAAAAATTAAAAAGAACATATTTTTTAATTAAATTTATATTAACCAAAAATCAATTTAAAAAAATTGCCTCCAAATGTTACAAGATAAGTTTTTAATTTACATTTTGCTATTAACCACTCGTCTAAATCTTTAACGGTTAAAGAGTGGTGCAACACCAAAAATGTGGTTTTATAAAGATTTTCCAATGTGCGCCCTAATGCCTTTCCTTTAGCTGCGCCCTAACGTAATATGTTTTATGTTTTTTACTGACCAAAGTCTGTCTAGGTAGTAATTGGTGATGATAATCTTTATGTTACAATATATCTGTTCAAAGATCTTAGTCTGGGTACCAAACATCAACGAAAGTGGTGCCACAATCGAGTTGATTTCATCGCAAGACGACAGTTTTAAAAGGCTTATTTTATGTTGTATAAAAGAAAAATCGATTGTCGCGTAAGGCGCAAAGATTGTATTTTTTGATAGCATCAACCATTGGTCCTGGGGGTAGGAATAATTGATTTTTCAAAATTCCAAAAATCTTACATCCCTTATAATAGATTCAGGATAAAATTAGTTCAAAATGTTAATTGTAGGCATATAATTTACCTACCACCATTGTTTGAAACAATTTTTGATATGAGCAACTGTTACAGCACAGGATAAAGAGGGATTCTGTATAAGCACTCTCGTTCTGCAAGAGTAAGTACGGCGCGGAGGGGCGGGTTCAGGTGAGCGAGCTGCCGCGCGGGTAGTTGATCGCGCGGTAGCTCGCGCAATGTTTGATACATGTTCGTACAATTAGATTTTGTCTATCCCCTACTTTGATCCCGTGAAATCCACCTCCGCCTTTCGGCGTACCGAAAGGGATTTTTTTAGAGTTTACTGTAGGACTATTGCTTTAAATATACATAAAAATATTTTTCTATTTACAGATCCCCGGACAGAATCATGGCTATTAATGGCAACACCGTGGCCAGGTTTGGCCATCTTGGGAGCTTATCTGTATTTCGTATTAAATTTAGGCCCTGAAATGATGAAGGATAGAAAACCATTCAAATTAGACAGAATAATAATGTTGTATAACATTATACAAATCATCGCATGTACATATATTTTTACTAGTGTAAGTATTTCCATATTTGTTATTTTTACCCATTTAATAAGGATTTTGTGCCTTAACCTTTTAAAAAGAAAGAAATTGCATGCGTGGGTTCCTTGTCCGGATGTCTTTAATTCAAAATTCATATTTTTAAAATTATGTCCTCCATTAGTGAACATTCAATTAGAAATTGTCCACATTGTGCGTTTTTTAGATATTTAAATGGCTTTTATGTAAATTAATTACATTTCTAAGTATTTTTCAAAAATTTTGCTTTATTAACTTTTTTATGTATATATTTTTTTATTTATTAAAGTAAAAACAAATTTCAAAAATTTATAACCTTTATAAAAATTTAAACGATTTTAATTTTTTCGTTAAAGTTTCGTGTCGATTATTTTACATATATGGGTGTTTATTTTAGAGGCGTGCTTTTCAATCTGGCACTACTTTTTTCGTAATTGGTGTTTTTGACAGCTGTCACTTGATTTATGCTCAGTTTGGTTTCCCATTTCATAATAAATAGACTTACTCCTGAACAACGTTTGCAAATAGTGCAAATTTAGAAAAAATCATCCTAATTTTTTTTTAAATCACTCTAAAATAAAGTAAAAATCGCGTCGTGGGCCTGTGGCGTGGCCTCCAAGATCGTGCGATTTAACACCGCTGGACTATTTTTTGTGGGGTTATGTGAAGTCGCTTGTCTACGCAGATAAGCCGGACACGATTAACGCCTTGGAAGAGAATATTCGGCGCGTTATTGCTGACATACGGCCCAACTTGCTGCAAAAAGTGGTTGAAAATTGGGCCTCTCGGCTGGAATTTGTTCGAGTCAGCCGCGGCGGCCACTTACACGAAATCATTTTTAAAACATAATGGCAAACCCTTATCTTTATAATAAAACTAAATTCTTAGCCATAACATCAAATTATATGCGTTTTATCTCTTCTTGAAAACCACGCCTCTAAAATCATCTCCCTATAGTTTGACGTGATAATGCTGGGTCAAATATTTCTCTTTAATAATGCTGTTGAAGCATTTTTAAAGGAAAATTCATGTTAATATAAAAAAAAAAAAATATATTTTTGAAAACAAAATTCATAATTTAAAAAAAATAAATAACAGACTTGTGTTCATTGTCCAGCTACAACGCAATTCTCTCTTTCATATTTTATTTGTATATTTTCATAATTTTTTTCTAGTGTTGTACAGCTCTTTAGTAAGTACAGTGATTTTTTGATACATTTGTGGCCCTGTAGTTTCAATTTCTATTAATTAACATTTTGGCCACAAGGGTTAGTATATAAGTCCTTATAAATTAAAAAAAAATATAGTATAAAGACTGTAATAGCCAAACTAACATTGGTCTTGGTAAGATATTTAGAAAACACACGCCACTAACACATACATATTCTTAAATGCTCAACTAACCAGGTTCGACATCAGAAGCAACACATTTCATAGAAGCGATAGATTAGATGTCAGATTTAGACCGGTTGATTGATGATTTCTTCCTTGTATAAATATTTACGTATTTGTTTAAAGTGGTAAACCATTATTTTGAATCCTATTCAACTAATAAATCGGAAATAATTTCTGAAATATTTTTTAATTTGATTTTAACGAATTATCACAATTTATTCTTAATTTCTAAAAAAAAAGTTAAAAATGCTGATGTTTGCAGGCGACATGGATATGGGTGAAGAAATATAAATTCATCTGCGAGCCAATAGATTTTTCTACCTCAGAAGACAGCATGTTTGTTGCGGGCATGTACCACTTCTACTTCATGCTCAAAGTCCTGGACTTGATGGATACGGTATGTTGAACATCCTAACAATAATTGTATCTTGTCAAATGCTGTCCATGCTTGGACAATCCTATCGATTTCAGCTACTTGGATTTCTTACCTATTTGTGACGAACTTTGTGTGTTTTTCTTAGATAACAATAAGATATAATATACATCCACACATCTAGACATTTGTCGCACAGCTCGTCACTTAAGCTTTTTGGTGATGACGTAGGTAGCTGGTATTTTAGAAGGCACATTTTATGTGCTTTATGAATAACAAAAACATCGATAAAATATGAATAAAAAGTACCTACCGCGACATTTTAATAATAGATACATATGTATTTAAAATAGCATTAATAATTTTACAGTATATTCGAGTATATAAACTGTGAATAATACATTTAAATAATTTAAATTCAAACTCAAAGTTTTTATTAAACAATTGATATAAATTATTCAGGTACTTTCCGTACATTAGATATTTTACGTGCATGTAAGAAGGAAGATTAATTTATAACCATAAAAACAAAAAAATAAAGCATTTCATAGGTAAAGAAAAACAGTGGTGAACAGTACAAGCCGCAGGCACTAGTTGTCGCACGTCGAAGATAGGGCAAGGTGAACAACTAGTGAAAAATAAATAATAATCTTTTTCTTGCAATCAAACTGAAACTTTATCAATATAATGCAATCTAACAAATTTGGGCAGACAGTATCCCGATGCGAAAGAGTTTAACAATGTAATCAAGTTTTTTTTGCATTCTTCAATATTTTCTCGTTACAGGTATTCTTTGTTTTGCGAAAGAAGAACAACCAAATATCATTTCTTCATGTTTACCACCACACCGGAATGGTTATGTTAACGTGGAGTGCAACAAAATGGCTACCAGGTAATAAATAAAGATTTTTACTCAATTTAGTATCACACAAATAATAAGTAAATAAATAAGTTTAAATTATAATTACTCGTAAATACATTGATAACTTTGTGAATAACAGGATATTAGTTTTGTAACCACTGTTACAGGGTATCCAAAAATGAGAATACTTCAGGATAAACGCAGATAGCTCCTCTCAGTGGACGGACACTCATTGTGTTTCCGAATAGTCGATTAAGATGACCGGATATGTTATACGTGTGCTATTTTGTATTAAGTATAATGAAACGCGGAGATGAAACTTCGTTCTATAAAATTTTGGCTCGATAGTAACTTCCTGTAACTGTATAATAGATAAAAAACCCTTTGTCCGTACTAAGTTTACCGTATTACAAGCATTGCTCAGTTAGGCAAAACTACATAAAAAATCATAAAAATATTGTGTTTTAAGAACTTAATTATCGTTCAGATAATATTTTATACGTAAAATAATGTTGTAACTCCATTTAACCTCTTTTATAAAAATTTACCCACTTCGAATATCTAGCCTAAACAATATACTCCTTGTCTTGGAAAAACATACTTTTGAACAAGGTTTTTTCATTATTAATTTGACCTTCTTGGATTTCTTTACGCCCGTTAACTATTATCTGTAACTTACTCTTGTAAATTACTTTCTTACTTTTCTTTTAGATAGAATGTGAGGTTAAGAGGGCTCAAATCGGTCATTTCTCCTTACAAGCGCTGTAGTGTTTGTTGTGACTCCTTTATTTGTAAATGTAGAAGAAAAATAATCCTAGTTATCGTTTTATCTCCTAAATATCTAGGCTCCTGTGGAATTAATAAGAGCCTTAAAAAGTTTGTATTTTTCTATATATTTTATCAAAAGTTTAAACTTAATATTTTATTAAAAAACTTAAATATTTTATTAACAGAATACACGACTCGAGAAAATAACACTACAGAAGCACAGTTAACCCTTAAATGCATCTTGTTGCCAAATGTATACATACCACGTTTCACGTTATTTTATTGAAGTCGTGTGGTATTTGTTTCCGAACGCACTTTGACACCATACATAATAAATATATTGAGTGTCGAAAAAGAAATTATGCAAGTTTCGGCGGCAAATCTATTTTTTTTTGACATTTCTATTTGGCGGTCGACTAAGTTTATAGAGTTATAAGTAGCGTCTCCGTAATTTTGTATTCATTGATATACGAGTGCTATTTCTTTTAAAAAAAAAATATATTCTCAACTCTTATTAGGTAAGTTATTGGTTTGATCATATTTTAGTTATAAATTTTATTAATCTGTATAAAAATAATTATAATATACGTATGTTGCCAAATGTCTACATTATGCGTTTGTTGCATATTATGTGCATGCTTATTATTTTCTTGGATTTGGGCTTTTAGCTAATTTTTTTCACTTTTTAGGATGTCTAAGCGGTTGACAGAGCAAGATATTGAAAATATTTTATCAGTTCTCGAAAATGGAGACATTTCTGAAGATGAAGAGTCTATAAGAGACGAAAATGACATAGATTACTACTCGAATGTACAAGATATGATACAGGATTTAGAAGATGCAGAAGAAGATCAGTACAATGCAAATCCTGATTTACCTATTGAAGAAGACCATCTACCGGATGAGTTTTCAGATCCGCCTCGGTAAAACCTGTAAGTTGCCGGTAGTAAAAGAGTTCATGAAGGACTCTGTTCCAAGGGGATCATATGAGGAACTCGTAGCAGACTATGAAGGTGTGGATATCTCGGTAACTTGTTGGAAGGATAATAAGCTTGTTACGTTGGTATCTACTTATGTTGGTTCCGAACCAGCTGAAACTGTCAGCAGATTTGATAAGAAACAAAAGAAAAAAGTTGCCTGTCCAAAAATTGTAAAAGATTACAATTCCCACATGGGTGGAGTAGATTTGATGGACAGTTATTTGGGCCGCTACAAAATTCGAATCAAAAGTCGAAAATGGTACATTCGATTATTTTATCACATGATCGACATGGCGGTAATAAATTCATGGGTACTTTATAAAAAACACCACCCAAACATGACACTAGGTGATTATAGATCAGATCTTGCGGAGACATTGTGCAATTATAAAAAAAATACTGAACCCAAAAGAGGAAGGCCTTCAAGCAGTAATATATATCGGGAGATAGAAGCAAAAAGACATCGGGGTCCAATGAAGCCTGTTCCTCCAAGAGACGTGCGGACTGATGGCTTAGGCCACAATGAAAAAAGATGCACTTCTAAAAATAGATGCAAACTTCCCGGTTGTAAAGGTTTTTCGCGGACTGAGTGTACTAAATGTAAGGTGGCATTGTGTCACACTAAAAATCGAAACTGTTTTGCTGTATTTTACTCAAAATAGTCTGTATATTATTTATTTTTAGATCAAGTTGATTTATAGGCCCCTACAAATATGTAAGCATAAATTTAGTACTTAACGCATAGTGTTGCCAATTGTCTACATACATATTTTTTCATAATAAATACCTATTTTTTTATACCAGATTTTTTTCATTATTTTTTATGTTATATGTACCTAAATACCTACCAGAAAACATTTTTTCCAGGCCGCAATAAAAAATCATGCATTTAAGGGTTAATTTTATAAAGATGCAAATTCAACTAAGTTTTTAAAAATACATTGATTCTGTTTTTCACGATTATGTTACATGTAGTTTTTTTTATGTTACATGTAGTTTTTTTATGTTACATGTAGTTTTGTGGTACATAAATATTATTTTAATTTGAGACTGATATTGATTTGGCTCAAATTGATCAATAATATTTTCAATATTAATCTTTGGTAATTACGTTGGCAACATCATTGATTATATAGTGATTATATATTATAAAATTATATATCATTGATTATATATTATAAAACACTATATTATCAATGGCAACATCTACTTGCGCGCTTAAGCAATCATTTCAGCTTCAATCTATGAATACTAGTGAAATGACGTATCTGATGAGTTTGAATCCTCTGATATGTAGTTAATGATTTTATTAAATCTAATTTAAATAATAGTAACGCCAACTAGTTAATATGTATTATTCAGTTTTCATCTCAAAATATTTTCTATGCATCCTAAAGTCTCAAATTCCTAGATGCAAGGCAAACGTTCAAAAAATACAAACAAAGAAAAAATAACTAATAGGTACAGGTGGTAAAAAATCAACATCTACCAACCTAAAGTCTACTTTAATACGAATATGACTTTTACCATAACAAAAACTACGAATAAAATCAGCAGATATGAAGGAAAAGTTTTGGTAAAAACACGATTTGAACTTTGAAGACATTATAATATTATTACTATTAAAACACTTGCAATATTTTGTCACTTTGTGATACAACTGAAGCGTGATTGATATCTCTTTGATCTGTTATCAGTGGTGTGTCGTCAGGGTAAATTTTGAGAGGTATAATAATTTAGCCATGCGAGTTTAACTGTTTGAGCCTTATCCATACCTAAACTCAGTTCTCAACGAAAGTGAAATATTACTATTTGAATGAATATGTTTATTTATGCATTAACTTAAAAAACATTAGGAAAACGTTAAAAACTGGACTTTTGTTTTGTTCTGTATAATAATTGCTATAATATATATATATATATATATAATTGCTATATATAATAGGTCGTATAAAATATTTCGACAGTCCTATTTCACTGAGCTGATTATGCATTATAAATGGTAGTTAAGTCTATAATATGCGAGCGCTGGATCATCAGTCAAATGCATTAACAAATAGACTATCGCCATTTCAATTCGTATTTCAATATTATCAATATTTCTTAAGGAAAATTAAAAAATGTTTAATATCCAAAATTTGTGTTTTTGACTGAGTTATGATCCCATATTAGACCAAAGAAAACTGAGGTGTACTATAAAAACAATGACACAGCTTTCTCTACTGTCATATTATTATTGCGTAAAACCGAGTTTCTACAGAATCTAGAACTTGCCTACAGCCTTATTCATAGTCGTGACGTCAAAGCCCTACTAACGGCCCACCAGCTAAATGCATTTGCTATTATCGTTCTTTTAAACTGTTATGGTAATCGATCGCATTAAGACAAAGTTTGATTAGAGAATTCCTCTTCTCGTCTTTCTAAAACATTAAGAAAACTACAAAGGGACTAAACACAACAGATCATAACGAATAAAAGCCGGGCATACAGAATCAACCCATCTGAAATCGGCATTGATTTCTCCTATATCCATTGCCTTTATCGGATCCGAATAAAAAAGATGGCGAACGAATCGGAAACGGAACGCTTCCTTCCCCCTTCGCCCCGACGAAAGGTGCTATAGCATAAGAAGATGCGCTTTGGTTAGGGCGCGCCTGTTGCTCGCTCTTTCTTGCACGCCTCTCTCAAACAGTTTCTATCAGTAAAGAGAAAGAGAGAGCACGACACACTAACCATTGACATATCGAATTTTATAGACTAGCCTAATCGTATCCGCCCGCAGCTTTGTGATTGTAATACGTTACCATGGCAACCGCTTCGTTGCACATATAATAATCGTAATTTATAATACTAGCTATTAAAAATAATCATCAAATATAAGTTAAATACCTTAATTACTCAATTTAATTTACCTATTATATGCTTACACGTCACATTATGTTTATTTATCTACTGCTGCAAATAATAACATTTTATTATTTATAAAAAATGTTACCCGCTATATAATTACTGGTAAAACGAAGCCAGACGTTACGGATCGTTTATAAAGTAGCCTTCCTAAATCGACGGTACCTACATATAAGTCAGTTCATTTAGCTTCGTCCCAATTCTCTACCTACTCGCCATCCTTATAAGTACCTAATTGAGTATTCCCTGTTTAGGTTACGGTCATTGAAGTCTCCGAAGACAATGCTTGTGTCGTGTGTTCCAAAATTTGCCGGTTCAGAAAAAGCGAAAGTTGTTCCGGGTGGCTTGTGCCCACATGTCAAAGTACAGTAAGAGTTCCGATGTCCCCATTGCAGTCGTTACAGACGATTTAACGAGCTGTCCGTTTGTTGCGAACACAGCATTGCCTTTAGCCGATTGGGTATTTCCGTTCGCGAAATTCAAAAGAGCGGCTGCCATCTAATGGGAAAATTTATAACTACCGGAAAGGGGTTTATGAAATTCTCTGTTATTTTTCACATTCTTGCTCCTATATTAGGACCTGTATTTGCGACTTTTAGGCCCGAAATTTCAGGTCCTACTTAAGACTAACCTAAATTTTAAGTCAGACATAACCGATAAACATTGTATTGAAATACAATGTTTATCGGTTTTACAATGTATTGAATGCATTTTACTTCAATACAATGTATTGAAGTAATTTTTAAAGTTAAGTCGAACATAAAAATCCGTCTTAGCTAAGAATCAAAACAACCTCAACTTAAGCCTCAAGTTAAACTTAAGTCAGTGTTAAAATACGCTGCTAGGAGCGATTTTAGTACATTAACGGCGCTACAGTCGCCGTGACCCGTGTGCGAGTGTATTGTCATCTGTGGTTTTCGTCTCGTACTTGATTTTATATTTTCTAACTAATTAAATTTGACTGGATTTGCATTTTTTGAACATCTTAAATTCAAGCAAACACGCATGGCAAAATCCCAGTAATCCTACAGCTGACAACATGACCTCAAAATGTCAGATAACGCGTCATATGTCAAAAGTTATGCGACAGTGGCGACAGATATTGTATACACAAACCATAGCGGCGAGTAGCGAACTAATCACGAGAGCGAAAACATATTCTTAACAAAGTCGAACTTAAAAAGCAACTGAAATACACAATTCAATTAAGTCGTGCTTAAAAGTAAGTTGATCCTAGCTAAGAACAACTTTAAGCAAGGACTGAAATTTCGGGCCTTAGTGTTGATTAAGTTCGATTTGGGGATTTTTACATTAAAAAATGTACGTCGTTAAGCATGTAAATAATCACAAGACACAAGACTATAAAAAATTATAAATATAGCCATGTATGAAAAAAATTAAACGCGGTATGAAAAAAAAAATAGCAAAAATTATTTGCTTGTAAAGAACGACGACCGTGAATGTTTAAAATCAATTAACTATAAATAAATTTCTGGAAAATATTGTCTTTTAATATTGTTTTTATGCTATAATTAAGCAATGTTATTAACGGCTAATAATATAGATACTTACTTTTTAACTTATTTTTAGCAGCCGTAATAGAGCGTTTATTATTAGTTAGCTGTAATTCATAGTATTAATGCAAATATAAAATACAATATAACGGATTTTCTTGAAGTTACGACAATGGCTCATTTATTATATTAGCTAAAAAGCAACTTTGGATTATGCTAAAGTGAGAACCTCACATTTTTAAGCTAAGCTTAGTTTAGAGTACTGACGCATTTATACATATAGGCCTACAGACATACCCTGCTGCGGGTCGTTTTAAAGATTAATAAAGATCCATCATCATTGGTAACAGAAATACAAAACATACCCTCACATACACTCACTACGTAACAACTATAGTAAAAATTGATAGCGAAATTAAAATTTTGCGAGAAAAACGCATGCAAACGGATGGACACTAATTTATAGGTGGCGTCGCTAAAGTACAAGACTAGGAGCGGCCGTCGAGGGTAACGAGGTTAACTCCCCGCGGGGAAAAGGACAAAACAAATAAAGCAGAGCCATCCTAATTTCTTAATAACGCATGAGCAATAGTTTATTCTAAAGTTTTTTTACATTCTATAATAAATTGCAGATGATTTTAATCAAATTTTCATCCTTCGACCGCCGCAGGCCCAGAGAAGCGACTGTTAGGTCAAGCCATATTTTCGCATTTTTACTTTTCATCTATTATTAGAAACTGATTCTTCTGCGAGGAATCAGTTTCTAATGATCGATGAATTTTCGATTGTAATTTGTCCACATGCCAGACGATCACGTCAAGAATTCACGTCAAAAAAACGGTCATGATAAAACACAGTAACGGATATATAGCCGTCTCTAATATTAATGTTATGGGAGTATCAGAAAAAAAATAATAGCCGTCTTTTTTTTGGTAATATGAACTGATTTATTCAGTAAATAAATTCACAAAGACTAAAACTATTAGCCCTATAAGTACATAAGTGTAATTGTTTATTGTGTGTTTATTTTTTCTGTGTACAATTTATAAATGCAATCATTGAAGCCTCTTGTTTGTCCTTACGTTAAAAATAACTGCAAAAACGGAAAGATGTTTGTAAGTTCGAAGGTGCAATGTAAAATTGAGACCTAATTGTATTGTTTATGTATGTATCTATATGAATCAGTTCATGTGTGGTAAATTTAAAGACGTATTTTATCATAATTATTTTAACATTTTAATAACTAAACATATTTCCTTCTATCGCTATTTTTTCATTTCGTAATGAACTGATGATATTGTTTTGCAATTTAATTTCAATAGTTTGTTAGTCCTAACGAGTAGTACAAATATAAATTATTTTTTTATAATTATTATTCCTGCTTTATTTACTATTAGTTTTTTGTGCTTTAGTAGTGACATTCTAATTTGGAAACATTTGAGCTTTTGTGCTTTAGTAGTGACACTCTAACTTGGAAACTTTTTTTTTAAATACGATTCGATAACATACAAACTAATAATGCATAAAAAAATCCAACATTTTCCAGGTGGTCACGGATCGTTCCTGGGTCTGATCAACTCGTTCGTTCATGCTGTCATGTACACATACTACTTCCTGACCGTATACAGGCCGGAACTGAAGCAGTCTATTTGGTGGAAGAAGTATATCACGCAGCTTCAGATAGTAAGTTCAGGGACGTGCACTACACGCCTATTTATATCATATAGTTGGAGATGGCGGCGCGCAGTAATTGCCAGCCCCGCGATTTCACGACGATTTGTGAGTGGTTATTATGCACCCAAGCGCTTGTGTATTCTCTATCAATTTCATGTGTGAAAAAGAGGTCGTGTTGTATCTTACGTAATGACATTTATTTAACTAACATTTTCATATATTTCAAATATTTGTAGTATTCAACTAGTATTTTATTTAATTAGTTGAGTGGGTAGATTTAAGATGAGGAAAATATTTTCTACCCCTAATAAATTGTGTGTCTGTAAATTAAGATTACGAAGCCGCTAAGTAGTGTAATTAATACATATGTATATTGTTTCGTAAACATATTATATACAGCTATGTACATTGCGTTACTTTATAAATGTTGACAAATAATTAGATTATTAATGTCAGTAAATAAACTTGTACTTGTAAAATGTGTCTACTCTTTAAATATTTCTCTTTGAAATTATCTTATAAATTCATATTTTTTAAATAAAATGATGTTTCAAGTGAGTATTTATTACACAAATAAATAATGCCTGGTATAAATTCCGATAAAAATTGTTAATTAAAATATGTTCAAAAATGATACTTAAACAAAAATGTTTTTTTTGTATGAAAGATCTATTATCTAGAGAGGCCTATTTAAGTAATCATTAATGCATTACTGTGACTTTCTTAGATGTGTCTCTAATTGGTTTCAGGTTCAATTCTTAGCTCTGGTGCTCCACTTCCTTGCCCTGGTTGTGACTCCGAACTGTGGCTATCCTCGATGGCCGGCGGCCGTGTTCCTTCCTCAGAATCTGTTTATGCTGTACCTCTTCGTGGACTTTTACAGAAAGGCATACCGGGAAAAGCCCAAACCTGTAACCAATGGCAAGACGCAATCTGCAGGCGACTCTAGTGAAAACAAGCGAAAGTCTGATTAGAGATGGAGCCTACAATTGTTATATTATTATTAAGTAGTGTTATAAATGTAACGAGATGGACTAAGCTATGTGATTATCGTGGAAGTGATAAAAAATATTATTGTAGAAATATATATTTTGTATTCTGAGCTCAAATTAGGTTAGTCAAAAAACCTTTATATTCGCTGCTTTATGAAAAGCATCGAATATACTCATTTCAATTGAAATTGCCAAAAAATATTCAGGCCTAATTTTTATGAATAGCTACTTGTTTTGTTTTATTACTATACTGAATAATGAATGTTTTATATATTATAATGTATTTTTTTTATTTATTTTGTTTATTTTACTTGTTCACTGATCTTAAACAATAACTTATATCAAACAAATACAATAATTTGTTTAATTTAGTTTTATTAAAAAACTGTGTTATATTATCTAAAATTTAAACTATAAGTGATCAAAAATGATTATGTGAACTTAATAAAGTAAGTTTAAAATATAATTGATTATTTGTTTGCATACAGAATTTTATTATTAACTCATACGATTTAGTAAAAAAAATTTTTTAGCAACCATTGTTAATGACCTACCTGGTCATCAAAATATTTCCTGTGATAAATATAAAACATAAGTTGGTTATTTGATGCATACAATTTTCGACAATGTTATTTTATATATAAAATAAAGGTAATTTTAAATAAATTCTTTGTATTTCTACGGAACTTGGGCTTGGAACGATGCTCCATTCCCCACATACTCGTACGTATCATTACGGTGATAGTTTAAAAATTACCGTTGTAAAGGTATTGACTTATTTATTATATTTTTTAATAGCAGCACATTACCGCTATTAAAAAAACAAAAGCAATAATCAAATAAATAACCTTTACAACGATAATTTTTACTTTTGTAACAATTAGAGCACACAAAGCAATTTACCGCTGTTAATTTTTTTATAAAACCGACCTCCAGCGCTCTCAAGCTTTTTTCGAATTATTTTTATTAGCTGTATGGCTTTATATCCAATGTTTAATAAAAAAAAAAACATTACTCTTCCAAATTTTTTAAAGATTGTGCCACTCATCTTTTCAGGCGATTTACCGTTATTAAAAAACAATCATCAAAATATAATAATCTATATTTATTTATACAAACGAGTATATATATTTAAATGATTTAATTATTATACAAAATGAGATTTAAATTATTATTATCGCTCAGGAGCCATTTTATAAAATAAACCAACTTACTACAACTCTAGTCCAGTAGCTAGTTGATACATTTTTAATATTACCTAATATTCTATTATCTATTAAATATTTATATCGAAGTTAAAAAAGCTGCATAGCTTTGGATAAAAATTCAAAAGTTTGAAAATAAACACTAAATTTTTAGACTGAAACAAAATGATAAAAAAAACACTATCATGGTTTGATTATACTGCTAATAGTAGAACATATTGGTGCATATTTGTAAACCTTTTAAAATAGAACATGTTTCCTGAAATATTACTTATTAAAGGGAATCGAACCCAAGACCAATCCAACGATACAATCATATCATTAAAATGTGTCATACCAGAGAACAGAATCAATTTCCAAACTATTATTATTAATGCAAAAGATTATCTGCTACATTTTACCGGCTAAACCGCTGAACCGATTTTGATGAAATTTAATATGGAGATAGCTTGAACTCTGAGGAAGGAAATAGGCTACTTAAAAAAAACACCCCTATGAGGGTGATTTTTGGGTGATCACGTCGTTGGTGGACAGCAGGAACGAGGTGTGACGTCATTCACCATTTCGTCAATTTTCTACATTTCGTTTGTTTTATCTTGTAGCGACGTTATTTCTCTGTTAAACGTTTATATTTAGTTTTTCTACGTATCTATTGTAAGATATACACCCATATATAAAGTAAGTATTAATTGATTATAAAGTGGTTATAGATTTCCGTGACGGTTCTGGCCGCTACTGTTCGTTCCTGGCGTGACGCTCGTGGATTAATCGCATTTTAAAAATATTTTATAATTATATATTTTAATAATTATTATTACATTTTTTATGTACAGTTTTTTTTTGTTTTTTTTTGTGAAATGAGTATAGAATGACATAAAAATTATGAAAATGATGGTTATATGATTGTTATGAAGGATTATGGTTAAATGACATGAATTATGGTTATGAGTGGCTTAAATATAAAATTGATAAAAATAAAGATAACCAAAATGTAAATAATAAAGCACACGGTTAGTGTGTGTATTATTTATGTAATTATATAGTTGACTTGTAAAGGTATTTGACTCATATTTGATGATTGTTTTTTAATAACAGCAAATCGCCCAAAAAATATATTTTCAGGCGATTTGCCGCTATTAAAAAACAATCATCAAATATGAGTCAAATACCTTCACAACTCATATATATATGTATGCATATGATTTTATAGGCTTTTATGTGCAATAACTTAAGGGTACTGTTTTTTTTGTTTATTTTATTATTTATAAACAACGCGCATTAAATTTCGTATGATGTTCTTTTCCCCGATAAATAAAACAACCCAAACAGAAGCGATTAAGTGCGATTTTTTTTTTGCTTTGTCCACAAAATAAACCGAGTGGCGCAATTGCGTAATAAAATCCACTTAATAAATTGAGTAGAATAAATCAAATCTATTACTTACACACATTCTTCTATCTTTCTATACTAACTTTTTAACAATGGATACAATTTTATTTAGTTTTATAATAGACTAGCCGTTTAACCCTGAGCTACGCCCCGGGTTAGAATCTAGGCTCTGCGGGTGGCTTTAACGGCGCCTACGGCGCGCGATGACTCGTATCTGCGGCAATCGGGATGGGTCGCTTCGCTCCCCATCACCAAGCCCTTCAGGTCACTTACATGATACTGTGCTTTTTATGAAGGCTCCGAGTTAACAGCTAGGCTCCTCTAAAAATAATCATCCCTTCCTTCTTTACCTCTCCTTTAGCTAGATTTTCAAAAAATGGTGAAACACGTGTTTATTTATATTTTAAGAAGTGGTTTAATATTAATTTTCGACTCTGTAACGCCTTTTATATGTGAATAATTGTGAAATGTAGGTAGTCATTTGAAAAAAATCCCCCCTCTTTTCACTTTCCTAAACTGAACATGTATTTGTTTATTTTTTAAAAAGTATTTAAATATTCATTTTCAACTAGGTAACACCTTTTGTTTGTGAGATGTAAGTATCTTTTTAAAAAGCATCCTCCCTCACTTAACTCACTTCTCACTTCTCTTAAGTGAATTTTCGAATAATGGTGAAACGCGTGTTAAAGAGTATGTAAATATTAAATTTCAACTCTGTAACACCTTTTGTTTGTGAGTAATTATGAGATGTAAATATTCCTTTAAAAAAAAATACGGCTATTACATGCTATGTAAATAGTACGTGTATTATTGAATAATCCATAAATATAAAAAATAAAATGACTTTTGGGTGTTACCTACGACGTGCAAAAAAAAATAAACATTTAAGCCATTGTAAAAAGGTATTCAAACATAACGTTTCATTTTATTTTAAATTATCTTAATTCAAAATTGTTTAAGACGTAACTTTATAATGAATATTTTTGTCTCAAGGTCAATTTACACCTATATTTTAGCATGTGGACGGCTTTGAATACCTAATTGTGTTTAATATTATAGAAGCACTACATGTCGTGAACGAAACTAGCAAATGGTTGTTGTCAAATATCAAACTGCACACTGCTGTAGAATGTAACGAAGGCCACAAAAAGGACCTGGTATCGCACGAAACTTGGTTAACATCGTAAGAAACCCTTATGTCAGATTGAGGCAAATCCATTGACATATTGGTATTTCAATGAATATGCTCTAATACATCAAAAATATAGAACTAAACGTATTCAATCAAGAAATCCAGGTTTTATATTTTTTTTTAACATAGATTACATTTAGTATCACATTATTACTAAAAGTAACAAAATCTTTTTTTTCCCAATAGTCTAAGCAATTTTTAGAAACTGTAAGTTAGAAAAGGATGTAAAAAGTAATATTGGTAAAATTTTATATAAATTACAATAAAAGATACATAATACATATTTATTATTTACAATAATCGTATTTCCGAAAAGTGTTCCTTATTTAAAACATTTAGCAAGTCACCCAATATTTAATTGAATATTTTTAAAATTAGTTATGTTATGTTATATTATGGGTTCAAAGTAAGCTATTATTATTTATTCTGTCTTATTTTAGTTTCAACAAACACAAAAAAAACACAAATCATTGTTGAGCTTGACTTAGTTTTTAAAAAGTTCAAACAGTAGTAAGTTATAACAGTAATTGACACTATTTAAAAAAAAACAAATTTGGGTATAAATTATTTTAGTAATATTTGTTTAAAATCAAAACTATAGTAGTGAATAAAACACCCCTTTAAGTTTACGTAAAAGGTCGGAGGATACGGTATAGTATAGAAAATGTCTCGAGACATCCTGTATACATAATGGGGTGTTTGTGTTCCCTATTACAAGCTAGACAACATGAAACACAACACACGTGTATGAAAACATGTGAAAATATTTGATCCCCAAATTTATTTATTTTTACCGTAATGCTGTAAATTGTCAGTCTATTTTACGACGCAGCGCGACGCGTTTCGTTTGGCGAAATCAACAAGCCGCTGACAATCTTGACCTGAATGAATCTGCCCGGCACAAAAGAGCGAGAGAGCGATAGACACTGGCTGTTGCTCTCTCACTCTTTCGTGTGGTCGGCTTCCCTCATCACCCAGCGGCCACTTTTGACACCTGGCGCATAAGATGTACTTATTACAAGAATCGTTGAATATTCGCGGAAAGTTCACTTTTTTTTTTATTTTATTGAGGAACATTTTTCCATTACTTTTGTTGTAAAACCTACCAACCTTTAGTTATTTTAAAAACAACCTGTATACTATTTTTAAAAATAAAAACGGTGTGTATTAAATGCGTAAACAAATTAAATTCATAAACACTACTTATTAAGGATCAACTAGATACACAATGGCACGCGTAACCCTGAACTTGGCTTCATTCGAAATATGCAATATCTACTTTGAGTACAATGTTTTTAAATCAACAAAGAACGCCCGCGAATAATTAAGCTCTTGAGAAATGTATCGCAACAGAGTTTTGGAATGCATTGTCCTAATTTTGGATAGGACAATCAGCCCCAATAACCTTTGAACTGTTATCCTTCGAAGTAAAGAAATAAAAAAAAAAACATGTCAAGTGTGCATTCCTAATGTGGCTAGCGAGATCTACACGCGTCTTAAGAAAAATGTAGTTTTAACTGTAGAATAAGCTGAACGGTGTTTTTGCAGGTGGAGGAAGTTGCAACTGTATGTCTCGTTTTTATGCGACGGCGCAGATCAGATATTTTGGGTAAAGGAAGTGACGTTATATGGATCAAGAAGTACACTATTAGCTGCATTTAGCAGAAGGATCCATATACTTTTTAAGGAACCATATTTACTCTCGTTAACCCCTCCCCTCCCTTTCCGGCAGAAATACAACTTTTGCACATTTCATCAGAGTTATTATTATTTATTATTTGTTATACTCGTATATACTCTTTATTTAGTAGTTATTATTATTTAATATAGTTATTCATCTAGTGGTACAGCCGGTTCACTGGTGGTATAATGAGGTTATTTTTTTGCCAAATTTTTAATTCTTTTCTTAGCTGTGATTGGTTTTTAGGAAAAGGTTTAAAGACGCTGCGGTTACTTTTAGGTATTACCATATTAAACTCCTTATCAAATTCTATTTTTGTTATTATTTTTAGATATTGAAGAAAATGGAATAAATGGAAAAAAATAAATAAATTGTCGAATGTCTCGAAAAATATTTTTTTTATAGGAAATTTATTAAAAAGAATTATAAACAGCGAAATAGAAACATGATGAATTTAGCGGGATAACTCAACGTGGTACTCAATGGTATATTTATTTATTTAGTTTATTCAACAAATTTGCAATATCATAATTTTATGTACCAGCCAAGCCCAGGGCTTCTGCAACGCGAGTAAAATAATATAATCAATCGGTTAATGTTTCGTATCGGACGCACGCTGTAAAACTCTACCCTGAATCATCTTCGAAACGTTGGGATTAATTCGTTAAACACGGTACACATAAACTTCAGTTTAACTGGTTCTTTGCGTAGATGGTGTGTCACATTAGGAAATACCACCGAGTGTTTAGATTTAAACCGCTGTTATATTTTTATTAGTTTTACTGGTAATTCCGCCTGAACCGGTCGTATTTTTGTTTTTTGAGTATGTGCGGTGGGGGTTAGACACATGACTGCTTACGTAGTTAAAAAACCATATACGTTATGATCTGATCAAGGTTTGGATCAACAATATGCTGCGAGGCTGTCAGTCACGCGCAATTGAGTTAATAAAAGGCTAAAACACATAAATTTATACTACTAAAAAAACGTTTAACAGTTTTTAGTCCTATAATTTTGACTAATTCATCATGTTTATTTTCGGAAAAATAAACGCTGCTAAACGCTCTTCAAAAGTATTTTTTTTTTGTAGATTGTTTTCCTGGTATATTATAAAAAAAACACAGGTACAGAATTAGCAGTGTTTTTGGATGCATCTCTATTTTATTTAATATTCAAATAACATTAATTACCAGAATGATGTTACCTTTATTAGTACTGAGAGCATTATATTATAATGTTTTCCAAAGTGTGACCTGAGCGTGATCTAATTTATTTTTGTAATAGTATACTTTACGACACGCATGATATTATAACAGATTTTTGTATTTATTATAATACTCTGTTAGTTTTATTAGGTCAATTTTATTTTTTGAGACTTGTCTGATGGAACTATCACTCATCCACCCTTACAGTCGTAAGTCGTAGACGTCTTTTTTACATTTTATGTGAATGATTTTTCAAAAGTAAAGATGATTATTAATATAAAAAAAGATACAATTAAACATACTGAACCTTTGTATTGTACCATTCCTGGCTATTTTTTGTAAATTAGTAAAAAAATAATCTTGCTGTCTATATTTATATTTATAGGGTTTTTTGAGCCATTTTTAGTTGTAGGTTATTAAAAAAAACCTCATGTAGAGATAAAGGTAACAAAGGTTTATTCCTGATTAATTTTTTAAAAATGTGTTTCAATAGTTAAAAATAAATTAATTTGTGATTATCCGTATTGGGACCATCGACAGACTGAGAATGAGCGTGCGCTCTCTTCGCACCAGTATTGGAATTTGTCGCGACGTGAGCGATAGAGCGGGACGGGTAGATGTGTTTTTTGCGTTAATTACAATTTTAAAACACGACTGTGTGCGTTAAGGCGTTGTTGTTTTTTGGAAATACATCTAGTATTACTAATAACGTAGTGCATTTATCATTGAGTATTAATTAAGAAATCGCTTATTTTTTCATCTATATTATCTTAATTTCGTACGTTGTTTCATTTTTTTATGGTTCATCATTCCAAGAGAGAAAAGTTATCATATTTAAATTGTCTTTCGCTGTCTGTTACTCTTTTGTTATTATTTAAAATAAAAATTATTCACATGTTTAGCTTACGCGCAACCTAATAGGGGAAATATTTGGCCATTCCTTACTATAAGGGTTGCTCATATCAAAAATTGTTACAAAAAAAAATTTTAGGGGGTGCGTAGGCCCAATCCCCTTTTTTTAGATTTACCTTAAACATATTTAAAAAAAAAATAAGTCTTTGAATTCCTACTTACCCCATCGGCTTGAGCTCTGGGCGCATAAGACACCGCCGTGCTTTTGACTACGAAATTGTTGGTTTGACTACGAACTGTTCGTATCGTATTCAATGAAATGTTTTTAGTTTTTGTTAATAACGTCACACGTAATACCGCCCCTCCCCCCGGTCTTCAGCCCGCTAACAAATTAATCAAAATGATTTTATTTTATACGTAACTTGATTCTGTGAAGCTAATTTAAAAAAAATATGCCCATGACAATGTCAACCGATCTCACGGTCATATTTTTAATGAAATATGTGCTAACAAGATTTACATTTTTTTTTGTGTATGCTAAATAGTTACTATGCACGAAAGTTAAATTGAAAATAAAAAAATACTAATACGTCTTACCTAATAATATTAAATATATATATATGATTGTATTTTTTTATTTATATTTACCTATCTAAAATAAAAATGATTAAAACATACATACGAGTACACCCGTACATTAAAGTAAAAACGTCAGCTCGTGTTTTAAAAGCTCCTAGCTACTAATATTTAACCGGGACTATGAAGAAGAAGAATTTTGAGAAAAACGGATTTTATATCTAAATTTAGATAAACATTTTGAAAACAATTTTTATTTTCATTAAAAATGTTGAAGTAGAAAAATATAAAAAAGAAGAAATAAAAAAAGTGTTTTACATTACGCAGCTTTTATTACTACAAAATTTGGTTTAAATACCAAAAGTAAAATTCAAGATTAAAAAGAATGTGCCAAAAGATTTCCCGAAACCTTAATTGGGAATAAAAAACTATATATAAGTTTGCAGATTTCTTAATTTATAAAAAAAAAAATAATAACTTTATTGTGTAAATTACCATTATTTCGGTCAGCGAGTAAATGCAACGCGAAGCGACGCTTGCAGGCATTCGCGCTCGCCAGTCAACTCTCTGATTTTAAATTTAACATCCTCTGATTCAAATTTCTCATTTGTAAATGGATGTTTTGCATCAGAGGATGTTAAAATAAGACATTTTCTAATTCGTCTGGCGTTTCCCATCACTATTAATGAGTCTCAGGGTAACCTCTGGATCGCCAATCTCTTTAAATTTGATGAATTACAATAAATGCGTTTTATTATATTTCCAGCGTACATTTTATAACGGCAAAATTAGGAGAATAATGCTTAATGTATAAAACTCTTAACGATAAATAAAAATAGCAAAAAAAATGGGTAAATAACTTCTAAAAATAACCACATGACAGTTACGAAATATTAGGTATAACACACCAAGGTGTCTAATAACAAGAAACTAATGATATTCACAGTGGTATTAAAAGTAGGCAAAATAAAAATAAATTCTTATTTTGATTAGGTTCAAAGGTTCACAACAAAAAAAAAATAATAACTTATACTATGACGTCGGTACGCCACGTTAATTAAAGAAATAGCGTTTCCTCGACTCGGTATAATGGTCCGAAACATACAAAGAAATCTCATACGTTCTACGGGATTATTTATGGTGTTCGCGAATTAGTGTATAAAAGTGAAGTGATTATGCACCGGTTTTTTAAACATGGGTGCAATTAACTTTAATATTTCCAAAACAGATTTTGCTTATATACCTATAGAAATTAAGGTAGCGTATCTGAGATCTCTATAAACTCAACAATATGTAATTTCACTTAACTCCTACTTGTAGGCAAATTTGTAAAATAAACAAAACGTGACTTGAAACTGTCAAAAATAATAAAAAAGCCTAATACTAGAATATAATAAGAAAGAAGTAATTTCTATCTTTGATAAGTACAGTTTTTAAATCATCACAAGTTTACTAATTATCTCTTGTAAATTCTCGTATCTCAATTTTTGTCAGTATTAAGTTACAGGCGTATTTAATAGGACTCTTATATTGAAATTCCTAATAAAAATATTGCATTAAATATTAGTAAATGGAAATCTCATTTAGTCAAATGCAAAATTCTCGTATCTTTGGGATGCGAGGTTGGATGCATATATTAGTTGTCAAAATTCGTAAATCTGCATTACTGTCAGATGTCAGACGCCGCGCGTAAATTTCGGTGGCACTGTTTTTTGCCATAAAAGTGTTTGTAATTTTCTATATTATATTTACATAATATAATATTAAGAAGCTATCGCCAAGGTAGCTCTATAGTTATGTTGTATCTGTTATCTGTTATGTTGTATGGCTAAACTAAAAATATGTATGCTTGGTGAGTACGTTTCATACGTATAGCCTCAACACATAATTTTAATAGAATTTTACAGTATTTCATTGCTGTAGGTACGTGTTTTGTACTTTGTATATTATTTCTATGGATAAATTATATTATATTATATTCTATATATATTTTTAGATAATGAACCACTTCTCTAGAAGTTACTGAATTTCGTGCTGTGTTAGAAAATCACCATGCTCAACTACATTATCTAGAGAAGACGACATAAGGGATAATATTGTGATTGCAGAAACGTTAACAACAAATGAAGATCCTAGCTTGACACGAGTTAAGAAATGATTGTTATGACCAACAAAATCTAACTGTTAGTACTTATACCCTATATTACTCTAAATGCTGACTTAATCAAGTTTACAAGAATATTTCTAAACATCTATGTATCTATGTTGAAATATCTATGAAGGCCGTCTTAGGAGAACCATGCGCAGTATTATAACAATAAATCTGGCATAATAACTATGAGACGATTGTGTAAAATGTGCAGCGCCGTATATTAAATTGAATGTTCCTCATAAATGTCGTATTAATTTAGTTTTTAAATTTCTAGGACTAGGTCGACAGTACATTTCAAAATGTAATTCATGTGTACGAGGAAAAATATATTTTCAAAATTTACCACAAGAAGATAACTTGCCGGATAATGTTTCTGACAAATTAAATAATGACAATGCTATGAAGATACTCGATGATAAAACTGGCATATTTGTATCCATTGGGATACAAGCGGAAAATTTGATATTGGACGAAAATAGGGGGCACATGAGATTCATCAATATCCGATCGTAATGAAAACAATTTACTACCTGCTGTCGCAATCGTGGTGTCTTTAATGAAAATGCAATCAAAAAGAGAAAGCGAGCTCAGAAAGGAATGGGAAAACCTGAAAGTGGCGCAGAAATGTTCTTAAAATAGCACGTCAAAATGGAGAACAATACTTTTCTCACAAAACTTTGAAAAGTACAGAGGACGGATTAACCATACTCAGAGAAACAAAAAATGAAAGCAAGATGCAATTCCAACCAATGCATTATGAATAAAGGCTATAACTGTAATGATATAAAAGAAGACGAGAGCTGTAAGATTTTTGATACCTTTTGGAAAATGTCAGAAAATGAGAAAAAATTTTTTTCACGGTAAACAAGGAACCGGTTAAATATAGAACGGTGACCGAAGATTCAAGACGTAATTTTACTTTTAGACATCATCTAATAGTTAACAACCATTATTATCGTGTGTGCAAAAGCATATTTTTGTTCACTCTGCCGAGTGGACCGTTTTAGGTTTTAGGTAACAAAGAAGGAAAATCAGCACAAAATAATTAACGTCCACAGGTTTTTAGAAAAACTTCCAGAAATGGAGTTAATTTGCTAATTCTGGTAATATTGTTTAACAAATGTCTCCACAGCGCTGACTGGAAGAGTCAAAAAAGAGTAGGCAAGGCACTACAAAACTATATTTCGGACTAACATATCAGTCGTATAAAGAAGTATATCGCACATACCAAAAATTTATTGAAGACGAAGATATACCTCCGACTGATGTTTTACACTGATGTTTTAGAAAATAGATTCACTAGATTCATTGGTTTATTTCAACCAAAGAAGGACCATTGGTTTTTATTTAGTATCTCATTTAATGAAAAATGTGTATTTTTATATTTACAAGGATACAACATACGTTTAATAATTTACAAATAATAAAAGGTAAACATAATTATAACTATTTACACCTAGAAAGTAAAAATAAAATATTGATGCTTGTGATGATTATGCTCAGGAAAATAAAAAAATATATTGTATACCAAACATAAACATGAAAGCTATTATTTATAATCTTGTATCTTATTCTGAAATAAAAACCGATAAGGTGCAGAACCTCGTATTTGGTTATTTTCTTGAATATTAATATATGTTATTAAAAAACATAAATAAAATTGTCAGAATCATTTAAAAGATGATTTTTGAATTTTCTGTAATATCAAAAGGTAATAAAATGGGTTGTTGATTTTATATTCAGTTTTTGTGCTCTCCTGAAAAGTTGTTAAATTTGTAATACGAGGATTTGCAAAAGTAGTGACGTCAGTAGGTTGTCACATTTTGCCATCAATTAGAGTGGATGATAGCCCAAAAATAGTTATTTCTTCCATTACAACGGGCAACGGTTTTAATTTTTTTTTTTGAAAAATAAAAATTGATAGAAACTGGTACGGCGTTACGATGATGACGCCATAATCAATTAATTAATTACTTCCCTGTCATAAGCCAATATTAAATTGAATAAGGCAGTCGTTTTTTTATAGCGTTAAGATATAGTATATGTATAACTATTACGTTTTCCAGTTTGCATCCCGATCCTGCGGACTTAGTATGCCTGTCAATCAGTTGTACTGCGACCCGCGCCCATTCGATGTGTCGACATTGAATGAAGGAGAACGGTTGAGTCGATTGTCGATTGGCAGGCCGGACTAGGCGTTGATAACATGCAGCCTGGATTCATGGCTACAAATATCGTTGGCGAGCCGCGTGCGCTTGACAGTCTCATATCGCGTCTCCTGTCGGTCGCAGCGTCCGTCCGTCCGCCTCGCTGAACTGATCTAAAGACATCCTCGATTTGTGACAGCACCAGCACCAGCACCGCCTAAGACTTATTATTAATCGAATTGACCCGGTTTATCAGCATTTGCTAACAATCAGGAGAACGATGTGACACGCATGTTAAATGTTTATCCAAGATTGTTTTCACAAAGCGTAACAATACGAGGTTCAGCTGAGATAATTTGAATCTCTTTCGTATATAGGTAAGATTACATTATTATTATAAATTTGACTATTTGTTTTCAAATATATACACTAAATTACTAACTATTAAAATATTGTATCTTCAACAAACGATGTGGCATACTCTGTAAATTTTACAGAAAAACTTTCACAAGATTAAAAATATTTTTTTTATTAATATTTATACCAGCAGTTTTATTCAGGATATAGTATTCGAATCATTCTAAATTACTATAAAATAAAAATAACAATTTTTACCTATCAACCATTTCGCGTATACATTATTAATAAAAAAACAACACTATATTCAAGAGGGTTAATATATCTGATATTTTTTTTATTTTTTACTACAATTTAATATAAATAAATTTGCAGTATATTTTTTTAATTTTAATTCGAATTTTTAATTTTTTACTTTTCAATTGAAATTCACGAACCTACGAAATTCGTTGAAAAATCTCATTGTTTAAACTAATAAACAATCAATAACTACATATAAAATTATGTAAAATTTATTTATAAACGTAAGATATAAGTTATCCTAAACATTTTTTTTTAAATAATCATGCATTACACTAAAACTATTTATTTGAGTAATGCACCTATACAAAAACTCGTGTCTTTTCTGTAAGTGGTAGGTTTTTTAATACACAAGTAATAATGATACTCGTATATTTTAAAATGTTTGCCCGATAAAAAAAAATAAACGAACCACTTCACTTAATGTACCTAAATTACATACTTCAATTCAATTGTAACTCCAAGTAACTTCAATTTGTAAACTTTTAACAATTAAAACTATTAAAATAGAAGGGAACATTTACACTAGTACCTAAAGTTTTCTCTCGTTTAAATGTTTAGTCTAATTACGTTAAAAGAAAATATTGAGGTTCATAGATGAATATTAGATAAAATAAAAAAAAAAAAGAAAAATTTTGGAAAACGTCACCGACAAAAATTTGCTGTATTAAAATACTTTCATCAAATATTTTACATACATACTACATACATACAAACATATTCAAAATATCCTTAAAGGTGTCTTCATTTTAGTACATAATTAAAATATTATGTAATAATATTGTATTGTTACATAATAGAACAGGTAATAACATATAACTGAAAAATAATACTGCTGTTTATGTTTAATCCTAATCACCTAAAATATCATTAAATTTAAGTGATAAACTAAGAATACACGTCAAGTTTCAGTGAAATAAGAATGTAAATAATAAATAAAATAATATAATTTATTTAACGTTATTTTTGTTTATTATACTATTTAGGCTTATTTATTATGCTAACGCATAGGTAATAAATATATGTTGAATGCAAATGTATAGAGTATGTATATTAATTTAGAAGAAAATAAATGTTAACACGTCCAAAATGTTCATAATATTATTTGATAAAAATAATATAATACACTGAGAATAATTGCAAAGTTAAGTATAGATTTAGTTTAGTATAGTTTACTTTCTAAATTATCAGCTTATTAAAAACGTTGAATTTATTAAATACAATATATTATTGTCGATTTCACGTGTTGGCATACAAATCTTATCTGGTATCGCGAAAGAAGCATGACTGCATTTTTGACTTACGTAAGCGTAGGAAAATAATTCTCTAAGGTCTTTTAAATGCATTAAAAATAACTCATATTTTTAATGCATTTGCATTCAAGATTAACGATATATTTTTCATAATGAATCCTTATATAATTAGTTGGCTCATATTGCGATAAGAAATTAAAAATTCTACGTCAATGCGAAACTAACAAGTGTATACAATAAAGGCTTACAGATTATTTAATAGGTATAAACAGATATAGTACTATGAAGAATACATCCGGACTTCGTAAACTTGATCAACAAACAGATAGATGGTAATTATAATTAAATTATATGTGAAAGGACCATTAGACTTTACATAAATAAATAATTATCACCACGCAAATGTCTCTACCGTATATTTATGAAGATAATTATAATTTTTTGAGTATTGCAAGCATTGCTAGACTCTTTTACATATAAAAAAATGATCTTAATAGTATTCGAACCTGCGTCTCAGAGGGTGTAGAGTGTGTAAAATAGTAGTAGAATATATTTATATATAAACACTATGAGACATTTTTGTAACTATAATCAAATTGAAAGTAAGAAATGACTTAAAATTACAATAAATTCCTAAGCCAAGCAGTAAATTGTTTAAAAAATATTTATTTTTCTGGATTTTTTTGTTGCTGGTTTTGGCGGAAGTTGCAACACCATAAAGAATACAGCGTCTCATTATGAAACAGGACGTTCTTGTTTGCTCACACGCCGAAAGCGTTCTCGAAGATTTCATGGTAAACGTACCGTACGTCAATAGTGGACGGCAAAAGTTCCTCTGAGAATCGAATCCAATCGGCGAGTTCTTCTAGACCTAGAGTGCTTCGGAGTAACCATTTATTTCATGCGCCATAGCCGCGCTGAGCGAGACAACAATAAGGCATTCGTGCGCCGTACAAAATAGAGGCGTCCCACATCTGGGAATGTCGATGTTTTTTTTTACTGAACTTAGAACTGAATTAACGCATGAACATTTGAAGTTATTTTATGAAGCACTAATTGAAATAAAATTATTTTTAAATCAATATTGAAATTAAGGTTTTTTAGATTATACTAAATAAATTTTTTAGATTAAAATAGATGTTGCTTCAACGGAGTTCACATTGTAGGAATGCATGTTTAAATTATTTTCGAAATATTACATCTTTGAGCATACAAATATATTTATATAAAAAAAAAATGCTATATTTGAATATATCAATTTTCAACACCACCGCAACAACCAGCCGTATATCAATATCGTTCAGTTTTATCGAAGTAGAGGGCGAATTAAATAAAAAAAAAACTATTTATAATTCTTCATAATACTTAAAAACTACAATATTATTATTTTATTTTCTTATGGGAAAGACACAGTTATAACAATAACATTAAAACAATTAAGAATTAAGCATATAACAAAACCGATTGTGGATTTCCTACATATTCACAAACGTATTATTACACAGTAGGTATGATGTTTTCAAACTAAATTGTTGAAAATTTTGTTCAAATAAATCAAATTATTAAAATACAGACACGTAGGTATAACATTTGTATGCGAGGATTTGACGGATATGTGTGTGTGAGATTTTGTATGTCGGTGAATTAAGTTTAATGTAGGTATAAAAATAATTATTTGAACTACAACATTAATATTTGAATAACAAAATATGCAATCGGAAATGCTAATGAATTTTGCATTTTACTGCCAGAATGGCACGTGTGAATTTAAATACTCGTTTTAGGGAAACCAGTTAGATGACGAACCCTTATCCTAAAAAGTAGTATAAGAAAGACTGTATTTAACTCGTAATGTAAGTGTTAACTACCGATCGTATGTAGGTCAGTGTAAAATAATACGAGCTACTAGGGTATTTATTAGTACGAACTGAAATGGCCTTAGTCTACTTGGGTGGCCTACTAAATTAGTAATTCAGTTTCAGCAACAAAGAGCAAAAAAAGTACTATATCCACATAATATAAGATAAGATAAGATAAGATAATTTATTTTCCATGAACAAAGTTATTGTACAGGAATGACAATTACATATTTGTACATACCATTACATTTCAGTTATATAAAAAAAAAACAACAGAATAAGACAATAGAGAAATTAGAATAAAGAATACAATAATAACAAAAAAAAAGAAATTAAAAAAATATATGAACAGAAGTTACATGTGCATTGATGTATTCATAATTTATCACTTACTATCTAAATTCCTTAAAACTATAAATATTTTTTTCCAGAATATATTTCTTCAACCTAAGCTTAAACTCACGAAAATTATTTATACTTTTAAAGCTTTTAGGTAGCATATTAAAATATCTTAAGCCTAAATAATGACATGTAGATTGGTATTTGGCGGTACGGGCTGACACAGATTGAACATAGTTACTTTTATGGCGTGTATTAAACTCATGAATATCACTATGTTTATTGGCAAATATTTTATTATTATAAAAAAGGCAGATTGCTTCTAGTATATATATACCATAAATTGTAAGTATGCCCAGTTGTTTAAAATAAGGTCTACAAGATTTTTTATTTGGGAGACCTAAAACCGCTCTGACTGCTCTTTTTTGAAGAAGAAATATATCCGAAATGTAGGGCGCTGTTCCCCAAACAAGTATACCATATCTCAAATGCGATTCTACGAGCGCATGGTATGCAGAAATAACAGTTTTAACATCCATGATCATTCGAATCTGTGATATGGCGTAACAGGCTGATGATAGTTTAGATCTAAGCTGTTCCAAATGTTTACACCAGTTGAGCTTATTGTCCAAGTGAATACCCAAAAATTTAACGTCATCCTTTACTTCAACAGAGTGTTGAAGTTCTATGTCATCATTTTTGAAATTAGTGAAATTTAGTACTACCGTTTTAGACATATTTAAAGACATCTTATTAGCTTTAAACCATTCATGCAGCTCATTGAGAGATGTATTGATTTTAATTAAAAGATCGTCAAGTTCATCAGCTACAACCACACAGCTGGTGTCATCTGCAAACTGAATGATTTCTGATTGAGTTATATTCAGACTTAGGTCATTTGTATATATGATAAACAGTAATGGCCCGAGTATTGACATATACATACATAGTAGATGTAAGGTTTAATTGTCAAGTGGACTATATTCGTTGATGGCCAAGGAGGTAATTTTGGCTTCTATAAACTAACTAGTACAAACTAATCTATGTACGCAAAAAGAAATACCTAAAAGAATGTTAAGTGCCACATTATAAATTGAACTACTATTAAATTGAATTAAAAAAAAAAGTGTATTGCGTAGGGTGTCGTTTGGAAGGGCTAGACTAACATTTCGATAGTATTAGTGTCAGTAGGTATTGAATCATAGATAACAGGAAAATTGCAGTTTTTTCATCAGCCTCATAGCTGTTGTAATAATAAATGTCATGTTGCCGAAAAAAAAAAATGGAAACGCCGCTTTTCGGGCCCGTAATGGCTTACGCTGATTATATTATAAGAGATAAATCAAATTAATGTACTACAAACTTGTACGTCCTAAAAAGTCCACAATTTGTTTGTAAAAGTAAAAAAAAAAGTTTTATTTTTATAATTATTTTTAGGTAGCTAATGTTTCAGGTCCACGATATGATTGTGTGTGTGTTTGGTAATTGTAAAAACCTCGTTAAAAAGGTTTTTATGCTAACGTATTCGATAGAAGCAAATGAGAAACAGAACACGCAAGCGATTCAATAAGGTTTTATTTTTCAGTACGAAACTTATTTAATATCAAAAGGTTTATTATTAATTAATAATGTTTACTTATTACCTATATGAGAGTTATCCATTAAATTAACATAATCAGACAGCCAGTTTTAGATTTCACTTTAATGCATCCTCGTGCTATAAGGAATTTGTATGGCTTGAGAACAAATTTTCTTCAGGGGTTTCTTTTGATAAAGCCCTTATGGAACTATTATATTTTATCGAATATAATATTATTATATTAAATAAAACTGCTTTGCAATAAACCTTAAAAATTACATATTAAAGGAGAGTTTTGTAATCGAATATGATTATTTTTTTTTATTTCTATGCCAGTATTTAAGTATTATTTTTTTTTGTTTTATATATTAAAAGGTAAATCAAATTTACAATTTTATTTAAAAAAGATAATAGTCTTAACCATTGAAAGAACTGTCTAAAACATATTTCGTCCTATATTTCCGCAAGTGGAACTCTAGGCGACTTTATGTCTCCATAACCAGGGATAATCGTTTGTGTCAAACAAATCAGAACAATCATAAAATAAAAAATACGTTATACATATTATATATTTATATCAACATATACAAATGTTATTCATTTGTATCTAAAGTGATTGGTATATATTTTATTACGTATTATATATAATTTGATTCATTTCTAGTCTGCTTCTAATAATACGAGATACTCAAATCTGAAATTTAAAAAGTATTTTAAGTTCCGCATCAGAAATTCCAACAGTTATAAAAAGCAAACACAACACAAGTGATCCCTGAACACACCTCAGGTTTTTTTTCAGTAACTCAAGTCGACACATAAATAGTAACAGTGTGCGGTGAATTCAAACAATATTCTAAAAAAAATATAAAATAATTCCTGCGGATGGGCCGTATGTTACGGGATGTTTATCTCCTTTAGAATAGCCAAAGAAATCATTCTCATACTTTAATAATATTTATATTAGATAGGATATAACGTTATATGCTTTATAAATATAATGACAAATGTGGTTCTGTTAAAAGACAATACGTACGTGAGGTCGAAGAAACGCGAAGAATACAATTTATTGTAAGCGTGGTCTAACCTACTTAAAGTGTGAAAGATTTGAAATGCATTCGTAAGGCTGTAGAGCTTGTTCAAATGAAACTTACGAAGCAAAAAGCGATGCACTAAAGTCGCGTTTACATCGAAGCGTTTCTGAAGCGCCGTTCACACGCGCATGTTTTTAAAACAATATACGGTAACTTTATTCTACATAACTTTTTACAGTATTTTTTTTTGGCATGTCATTACAGTGCTATTATTATCAGAATCCGCTACGTTACTTGTGTTTTTCGTATTTTTATTTGATATTTCAATAATGAGGTGTGTACTAAACTGTCCGTAGTAATATTTGGTAAAACACTTCTACGAGTTACAAAGTTACGTGCCTTCATTATCACACGCAAAAATAAAGGCACCCACTTTCTTGAGAAGGGTCTTTATCTGTAAGCAGCTTTAGGCTGCAACGGATGACTCGTCATTGTTCATTTCACCGAGAGCAAAACCGTCAGCAAAAAGTGAATAAGCAAAGTAATTTTCTTCTGTTTATTCTTCCTTTTAACTTCCTTCGCATTATATTAATTCTACCTATGTAGGCACGATAAAAAGCTCAACATAGTAATATGGTTTTTAAATAATGCGTTTGGTAAAGGAGTATTTTATAATTGATTTTTCCATAATAACAATGATATCACAATACACGAACCGGTACATTTATATACACAACCAATTAAATAGTCTCGGAGTCAAAAAAGTCTCTGACAAAGACTACTTATGTAATATTTGATTAAGTACTGAGTACATGAACATGCTATTGTCTAACTGTTAGGACGATAAGGATGATAAGACAATAAATAAAAAATGCTAAGAGTTAGGTTAGGTTGCGCTACCAAACATGTCGTGAATACCGTGGCATTTAAATCAGTTTTCAAAGGTTGAAACTTTATATGCGGACATATATTATATATGTCATATAATGAAGAATTAGGGTAGTCAGTCAGATGTATGTTTGGATGGCGGTAGTCGGTCAGGTCCTAAATATATATGAATGAAAATGTGAAACTGATTTATAAAATGTAAAAATATGTTTATGGTTATTTTAGGTATATATAATATGAAACACAAAAAAAATGTCACCTATTTAATAAGACAGCGCTAGTCAGTCTTTTTTTTAATCTTGACTGTATTTTCCTCAATCTATCATCGGTGAAATAAGATTGATGAAATTACTATGAATTTGATTGGTTCAAAATGATTGATTGGCCACAATAATACAATAAGCTGATGGTATATTTCTGTCTAAGCAGTATGCAATAATTATTTTCGGCAAACTTCATTGCCTTTGATTTCGAGCATTAAAACTATTTATATGTTTTTTCCACGTGATGTATGTTTATTTTTTAGATTCTCCATCGGAAACCTCAAAGCATAACGTATCAGATCGTCAGAGTTTGAAAAATTAATGAATTTGGTGATTCAGAGAAGATGATTTTGTTGTTGCTAGTGATATTTTATCACATAATATCTTAATAGGGCTTTAAAATTTCTGACGTACTTAAGGGCTCAAGTTTCTTATTTTTTTTTTATTGTATTTCTAATTTTACTTATATCTTTCTAACAAAGACAAGAGCGAACATTTCCCTTTTTTTCTAACTGACAGCGTCCTATCAAATCGAGCGCTCTGTTGCGCCCAAAACTGTATGTTAATGTATATTTTATTTATTTTTTTGTGATATGATTGTATCTGATACCTAAAATACACGCCCTTTCTATGTATTAGCTTACCTTTGGAAAATAATATCTTGTATCTTGCGATAGGTCAGTATGGTATTAGAGTAGCTTGTTCTGATTGTGGTACAGCCCATTCTTATTACGAGGTTAATAAAAGCTGCAGACACCAATAGCGACCTTAAACTCACGCAGTGTTCCAATTGTTTTTTTTTGTAGTCATGATCGATAATAATTTTCGATGACTAAGCGTCTGTTTAAAAAAAAGGGTTATTTAAAAAAAAGATACCTAACCAAAGGAGGTTACAAAGCGCCGCCCGCCTTACTGAGCTGCACTTTTTATGCTGATCGGTTCTATTGTGTGTACACCCTAATCACGCTTCTGTAGCGTTATACTCAATATCAAAAGAGTTATTTTCTAATTATACCGAGTGTCTATGTGTGCTAGCTGTAGAAAACGACAGCTATAAGAAATGTTAAATTGTAGCCAGTCTGTTGCAGCCGGAGAAGTAGGTGAGGTCACACTCACTTCGCCTATTCATCTTGTGAGGAGCCGTTTAATGGTTCTGCCGTGTAGCAGCATTTGGCTTGCAACTTTTGTCCGAGTGAGACTTGGCTATTAAGATATTTCTTTAGATAATAAATACATACGTACGGAGCTCGTAAACAATGTGTAAGTCATAACTAAAAATAATAGTACAACCACTTTTTACACTTACATGGCGTTTAAGAAAATATGCGAATATATTACAGAATTATTTAATTTATTATTTATTAAGAAACAAAAGTTTTCTATGTAGCCCGATTGCTAGTTAGTTTATAATTGCAGCACTTGCAATGGAAAGAAAAAAAGGACTCACCGATTGTCGACTTGTCGCTGCAGCGTTCCCTCTCTTTCTATAATGACAAACTATCGCACACACGATTGCACACGTGTGTGATTTGACAGATACTCCAGCGACACGAGTATTGTTTAAAACGCGGTTCGAACGCATCGCCTTCTATCTTTTGACTGTTCTACCACCGTCTGAAACTAATAAGTGAACGGCGGCGGCGGTAGGATTGGCGGTAGAAACTACCGCCAATAAGCGGGTAGTCACTTTTTCATTTTTGAATGTTGCCGTTTTCGACTCAAAATGGTGGAAAATAGGGACTAGAAGGATAGCCATAGAAATCATATTCTAATGACGGCATAAAAACCATAAAAAAATAACATATTTTTGGATCAAAAATACATATACGTAGTATTGAGGACCAGTTAAGAAATTTAATGGAATTTGCAAGTTGTGTTTTTACTAAATGTATATAAATAATTTAATTAGAACCGACCTCAAGGTGTACTTACGTACGTCCACATTGTGACCACTCTCATTCGACCAACATCACCCGGTTAATAATCTAATTTAGTTTAAGAGCCAGTATATCGTGAGGTGACCTTGAAATTCTGCCTTTGCAAATGGTGTCGGCCACGCGCACTTCGCGCCTCCGTCGACAACATCAAAGAATAAACATTTGACAGTTTTTTATTTATATTAAAAATATAAGGCAATTTAAAAAATCTAAGTTTAAGGTTTTCTGTAAAATTTTATTGCGGATATTTCTACGTATAAATTAGGCTTACGTCACATATGTAGTTTGGTTTATGAGAATTTTAAAAAATAAAACATAACAATTTCAATATTTTTTTATGTAAACATAGGATTATTTATTTAAAATACCAGCTTAAATGTTTTCTAGAAAAATGTTCAGTTAATCTAATTATATTTTTATATATGCCTGGTATGAAAAGCTATCTTGGTAGAAGACCTCAAAAATATGCATAAAATGCAATTCGAGTGCGTTATGGCTCTTAAAGTTCCTGCACTCTAAACATTCAATAAATATAAAAATATAAATTAGTGCTAACTGGAGCCTAGCAAATAAAACTGTTATTTTTAAGCAATAATTATATGTATTTGATTACACAACCCGTAACTTTCAATTTTATTAAAAAATAAAACGAGTACGTGTGAATCAAAACAATTTAATTAAAATAATACACATATATTTGGGAGAAGACTTCATCCTATCATATTTTTTGTCTTGTATTACTTGTTTCATAGTGTTTAACAATTAACTAAAATATATATTAAAAAGTGCCTCTTTGGTGTTCGACACTAGCGATGCTAGTTAGGATGAGCGAGTATGAGATTTTAAGAATTATTAATATTGAATTAATATTAATAGGAATATTAATTGGTATATGAACAGGTTTTTTTTTGACGTTAAGTAAAGTTTTCCAACTCCGTCAACAATTTAATTAAAACTATAAATTTACTTTTTATAATATCCAGTGTTGATTACACCTACAGGGTACCATTGCATATACATGTAAAAAATGTATTTTTTTTATTCTTCCAGATAAACATAAATAAATACATAAGAATGGCTTCCACATTGCATGGAATGAAAATTGAAAGTGAAAAGATTCTAGAATTGCATTGTAAGTTTTTTCAAATTTATTTTATTTCCTTTACAATTATATTATGTGTTGGTTATCTGTATCATCGCTCCAGACAATACACGTGTATCATTGAAAACTGGTTTTAAATTTTATAGAATTTTAAAATGAGACGTTTTCGAGTTATATTTTTACAAACTTTCGGAATGAAACAAATTTTAGAAAATATATAAATATAAAACAAATTATTAAATAAAATAATCGAGTCAATACTAACGGTTTTTTTTATTAGACGAGAAATCGAACTCCAAACTCACACTTGCTAGATTGGAATTAATTGTATTTTTTTCGTCTGTGCTGAATCCTCACGCGCTTATAGTACTCCTTAAATATATATTTTTATGCGTCGCTGAGGGGCGGGTTATCGAGGGTGTTTAGGGGTATACGGTGGTATTGTGATGACTAATATAAACAATAATAATAATAATAGAGGTTACATCCTAGAAACAAAAGAGTTTATACATGGTCAATGACAAGAACAATCACAACCACAACCTATCGATGCTACTCTAAAATAAAATAATGAATAATTATTATTTATAATATTTATTTAATTAAATTTATTTTTTAGCAGCGATAGACGGATGGATAACAATGCAATCACCCATTCCAGTTTTGATAATTGTGCTTTTCTACCTTGTTTTCGTGTTAAAGACTGGACCGTCATATATGCGAAATAGGCAACCATATGAAATCAAATGGATTCTCGTCGTATACAACTTCATACAAGTCATATTTTCAGTGTACTTGTGTAATTTGGTAAGCATAACAAAATTAATAAATAATATAATGATATCAATTATTGATATATAATTTATTGTTGCGACATCTTTTTAAGTAATTAAAATAGTAAATAAATAAATAAATAACTAGATCCGACTTTAAAAGATATGACTTGCATTGGTAGTAAAATTTAAATATGAACACGATATAACTACATAGTCTTGCAAAACTCTGTCTATTAATTTTTTTGTTCATACTACATATTTTGCTAATATAGTTTGGTTATTCAGCAGTTTTGTATCAATGAGAAAAGATATTTATTTTGAATATGTTTTTATTTTCCTCTGTCATGTTGTAAGTTTTTGTAATAAAGTATCAATAAAAAGTAATGATTTTGTAACGATTTAGTAAAATCACAACGTGCTTTCATCCATATTTCTTTTATTGTAGGATTTGTAGAAAATCTGCATGGATAAAAATAATAAGAGAAAATAAAAAAGTTATATTTAATTAAAATAAAAACCATCCAATTATTTATTAAAACTAATAATAAAATCTTAATCTACTTCTTCATTTAATTATAATTTCTGACTTTTATTTTTTTAAATAATTTTGTAACAAAAAACCTTTACTATTACTTAATTCACTTTTTTATTAAGTGATTTAAAAATTACTAATATTATTATTTTGAACCAATATATAATAGGAGGAATTATAAATCTAGTATTTTTATTAACATAATATACAAATTTGGAGGTTTTTCTTTTAAATTTCCTTTGTAAAAAAAGGCCATACATAATTTAATAATTAATTTTGTGATCATTTTTTATTACACTATTCCTTATTTGTTATAGCACTACAATACGCCTATTAAAATATCAATTAAAAATATAAATGTCAAAGTACAGAATCTACATAACATATTACTTGAATCAATCAATACAGTGGCAAGTATATAATTCGAATACTAATTATATTACAAAAAATATCAAATGATGGGTATTTTAAATACATTGCATAATTGTCATTATTAAAATCTTATCTTAATAACATGAACAGAGGACGTTAAATGTCACGGTTAAATGTGCGGTTAAGTAGTGGTGAGTGGTGGCAAATTTTAAAAAATTAAACATTATAAACACTGAACGTTATTATAATAATTAATTATGCGTACATTAACACACTCTGTTTATTTTATCTTTATACCAGTATATCGTTCCTCTATTTACAGTGCTATAGCGTAGTAGGGATTGCAGTGAAGAACCTTTTTGCTCCCGGCTGCAAAGTTGGAGGAATCGACGTTAACCAGCATCAGAGAAATGTAAGTATGTAAGAATTATACCCAATACGCGCAACAAATAATATTTCTAAATAATAATTATACGTACATACGTACATATACCCAATAAATTTATTTAATATTTAGAAACAATTTAAATAGCAAATAATTCATAATAGCGATGGATTTAAATCTAAAATTAAATAAAAATGCTACATAACATCTACTATTTGCTATTGTCATTTTAAAAATCCCTTTCGGCACGCCGGAAGGCAAACGTAGTTTCACCAGATCAAAGTAAGGGATAGGCAACTCCAATTATACGAACTTGTATCAAACATTCCTTTCGATGTGTTACGTTTTATTTTAAGCTACAATAGTTAGTATATAAACATGTTATTACGATTTTGCCTTGGTTACGTGACTTGATTCGTGTTCATTTCAGGATTAGTGAGAGGTTTAAGGGTTTGTATTTCGATATACAAAAAGACAATGGTTTTAAAGGAGTTTTATTTCAAAACTAAACTTTAGAACCTTCTAGAAGTTTTTGAAACTGTCAAGGAAGGAACATTTCGGAACTTTCTATATCATTTTTTATACTTCTCGGAGATTCAGTGAGATAAAACACTAAATTCACTTAATTCAGCAATGATTTTTTAAAAAACGTTTCACATATTTGCCATTCCTTACTATAAGTTCATATCAATAATTATATCAAACGAAAGTTTTAGGGGTCATAGGACCATAATTAACATTTTGGATGGTATAACTTTATGTTTAATGAGTTTTAGTTCAAGTTTAAGTTTGAGTGTAAGTTAAAGTTTTTTAAAACAAGTTTAAGTTAAGATTTGTACCTTAATTTCCAAATATCTCTACTTTGCGCATAGGCTAAATACCTCTTAGTTTTGTGTTTAGGCATGTTTTAGAATTGTAGATTATAGCCGTGTAATGGAATAAAATCGTAGTTAAAATAGTGAGTTTTACTCTATCAGTAACTATAGCTTCCTACAAGGCACTACTTCATTATAATTTAGCCGTACCAATTAGGAATTAAACGATATAAATAAAATAAAATCTAATGAAACATATACGACAGAATTATTATCACGCCAAGATCATTTGTCTTTCGTTTGTTTTTACTTGAGAGTCGCCAATAAAATTTTAGATCGTGATTAAAACAAAAGATGCTCATACAAGTATCGATACTTTGTCACTGATTTCACTCGATATCATTGACATACATATTTACAATAACTTTGAGAAAATCTCTTTTGATTAGTGTAATGTTCACGCAAGAGCAAGTAGGACATTTTAAAACATATTTTTTAAACACAAACGCAGTTAAAGAGCTAGCACCAAATTAGGCTTATACAATAAAATGAGTTTTACAAGTACCAACGTATTTTGTGAAAACGTATGTTTCATACACATTTTTTAGGTTTTTGCAAATGTTTGCATCTTTCTGATGAATTGTTTATTTTCGTACGCTATTTCGTTATTTATATACCGAAATAGCGCTAGTATGAAACAGAAAGACCGTAACTTACTACATGGATAACAAGAGTAATAATAATATTAATAATAAACTCTTATATTATATTGCTGTAGGACAATATTTACCAGTTTTATAATAATTAATATAGTGGTGAAAACATCTTAAAAATATAACAATTTGAATAATTTATTGTATCTTAATTTAAAAAAAAGTATAAGGTGAAAACAATTATAATTAGGAGAACGAATTAACATGAAACACTCATCTTTAAGCAAACAAAATGATTTGGAAATATTTCTATATCTATTAATTTAAATTTTTAGTAAGTAATTGAAATTTATAGGATAAAGTCTTTATAGATTATTAAAATAAAAAAATAAATACATAATATTTTCTACTTTATTCAGAGTCTATTAATATTTTAGAAAAACGGAATGATGGCGTTTCGGAAGGTATAAACATTTTTTTGCATTTGCATTATCCGAAATTCGGAACAAGTATCTCATTAAAATAACTAATTGTAACAAAGTAACACAGTATAAAAATATATAGAAAACCACGATAGTTAGTCATTTAAATAAAAATTAGCTACTTCATGTAGATTTACCCGTACCTTCAAATATTTTTTTTTATATAGGGTTTTTTACAGCTACATTTTTGCCTAACCATATGTTTCCTTGAAGCCCTGCAGGTAACCTAATTGACGAGAGTGGGATATAGAACACGTTATCAGGCGGCAGTTTGTTAGCAAATACTTTGCTCGAAGAGTGTGTTGTCTTAGCACATCGGTCCTGCATTTCTGCACATGAAAGCCGCGATGGGCTCTCGCTCTGATATATTTCTGAATTTGTTTTCAAAGCAGCAAATTTCGTTCGTCTTTGATAATTAATTTTCTGACGGCTTATACCAAATTAAAAATTCTAATTCAAAATTCCCTTTATTAATACGGAGGAAATATTTTACAATACAACATGAATAATATAATTAGTTATATTTAATAAGGGTTGATACTGATATAAAGATATAAAGATTTTGGAGAAATTTTTCAACCGCCGCCCATCTTCCGACAGTCGACAAAAAAAATACACGTTGTAAATAAACTCGCAGATTTTTTTCTATTTTAAGAATAGACAAAAATCAACACTCGCTTCGCGACAACGTCTACTTTCCAAGCCAGGCCCATTCAAGAAAGGCAGTTCATTTAAATATTATTTGGGACACTTGCTACTACAATCGAAGGCGAAACTCTCTAAAGTTTGATGGATGGGATCATGCATTGCCTGACGACATATTCCGTCCGGGTTAAGCCGGATAAGTTCATAATTGGATTTGAAAAGTATCGCGATGGTCGATAAGTTGATTATTATCAATGCGTCCGAACTTCTTGTCGAATGATAAGTAAACAGCTGTCACCTGGGTTATACGGAATCATCGATATACGTCAGTTAATTAACCTATTCTTTAATTAAATAAAACCGTGTTATATCCAGTTCTGTGAATAATGTGACACCCTTCGAAAAACAGCCACACTGATAAATTGTATTTTTTTAAATAACCACACAGGTGCACACACACTATTTTACACGTACAATATTTATTGTTTTTGCACAAGGTGACATTGGTATTGACTCTCTAAGTCTAAATCATCACGTGGGGTTATTGATCCCTTAAGATACATTCTCTTTTTCAAGCTCAAATATGCAACTTAGATTTTGGTTTTAGACTAAATTTGGCATTTTAAAAATTTATTTAATTAAAAAAAAAAATAGATATCTACTTAGTGGTTTACATTGAATTTCGAAGAAAAAAGACACTTTATAAATAAAATCAGAGACTTATTTTTTTAGTACACATTTAAATAATATTAAAATTAGCAAATATCGTCAAAATAATAAACTAACGATACAACCAAACTTAGATATTCATTTTAAATAAAAATAAATAAATACCCTAATCATACTTTTTACTTTTCATTCTGCAAACTATTTTATTATGCATTAATTTAAAACGTCTTTAATGCCAATTCATTATTAATCACTTTCCTTTCAAACCTAACAAAATTGCAATGGAAGGTGCCTTTTAGTCGGTTTGAGTTTCCTTTATTAAAAAAAAAAAAACTAAATGCGTGTCTGCTTGTGCTATGTTACGGTCAATAAGCTAGTAAATTAATTTGTTAATTGTGTAGAATTCATTCTATTCTTTATTCAGCTAGTATTTTGTAAAGAGTATATTTTCCATAAACGAACATTTAGAATTAATGAATCAGAGGTTTTTTTTAACAAAATAGTGAGGTATCTCTGAAAAAATCTAATGTTTTCATATTTGTGTGGTATATTAGTATTAGTTGCAAATGTTTAACGAACAATAAAATACTTTTATTGTTTTTGCGCAAGGTGCCCGGTCCGGCCTCTCTGACATTGACATTGCATCACGTGGGGTTATTGATCCATTAAGATACATGTAATTCTTAATTATAATATTGCTCAACACGCATTTTAAACGGAATTAGAATGGGTTATGGCATCTCAATCGTTTAGTTTTAACGAGCAGTAACATTCTAGTATAATGATAGCTTTTTATGAGATAATTGACGAGATGCAGCGGGTGATCTTCTGGGCGGGCTCAGCTTCGATCTCGAGAAAGTTCAAGGTGATGTTACCTCTCTTCGTGTATATGATAAACTATCGCACACGTCACATCAAGATAGGATGCTGGAGTGTGCTTCGACGAGAGAACCTATTTACTATTCTAATACCGCCTGAAACTAATTAGCGGTAGTCACTTTTTGGTTGGTGAAATCGTAATTATTGAATGTTGCCACTTTTGCCTCATAATGGTGGAAATTTTATGGAACTTTGAAGGGAATTCTTTGGTGGGAATGGGAATGGTGAGATTTTTTATAAGGAAATAAACGGATGGACGCAAAAAAATATATTTTACACACGGTATAAATGCCGTAAAAAAATATTTTCGCAAAAGCAAAAAGATTATTAATACGGATATACCGTATTCGAGATCAGTTCTATATTGGAATTTACAAGTTGTATTTTTATCAATTTTAATGTATAAATAAATCAATTAGAAGTTTTCTACAGTGTCAAGCGACTGTAGAACTTATGTCTTTAAAATAGGCATACCACATCCCTCTTTCTGTGAAAACTATATTCTTAAACTATAAATTTAGTCATTTCTGTCAAATGACAGAAGTTATATTATTATTACTGATCATAAGGTTTGATCGATTGAGATTTATTGTATTAACTATTATTATTTATATAAGTACTACTTAGGTTTTAAAAAAAAAACTATATGAAAGGTTAAACTAATCTTATATGACACTAAATACTGCTTAGGCGCCTAAAAATACCTTTCAGTAGAAAACCAAGGAGGTGCCGGTGGTAATTATAAATGATGGGCAAATATCTTGCGTTCTATAAAAACGCCAGTACTGTCAAATTATATAGCAATATCAGCAGCCAGGGAGTTAATACAACTGACAAAAAACATCTTCAACCTCCACTTCGGCTTTCTAAGCTATAGATAGGCCATCACAAGTAATTGTGCAAAGCTGGTTGTTATCTGCATCTTCAATTATTGCAAGATATTTCCTCATCATCTGCGAGTGTCACCAGACACTCGTTGGTAATTTATATACACGATGGTTTTGTCTTTTTAAATTATCATGCTATACATGTTTATACATTTGTTAAGACTATAATTTGTTTTTACTATAGAAATTTAATTTAATTTAAACAACGAGATAATGCCATTAAGAGCTTATACTCACTTGAGAACGATGTTATTTCTTAGCTCTTTTTTTAACCAATAAAATACTCTTCGTTTAGCAATTCCAACTTGAATTTTGAATTGTTTGAAATTATTTTTTATTATTATTTTCGATATCAAATATTTATTACTATAATCGAAACGGTCCTCTTAATTACGTGGTAGCTTTGACCATTACGCTATATTATGAACCAAAATGGTTTTTTTAATTATATTATTCATTTACTCATTATACTTTTATTCATTATATTTTCTTAATACATTAGTTTTGACTATACTTGTGCAAATTGTTCTTGATTTGTATATTTAAAGGAAATTATAAAAATCTATAATTTCCTTTATAGCATTCTTGGCCGGACAATCTGCCTTATTTGATTTTCATGTTTTTTTCTCGAATTTTTATTTTTAGCTAGCATTAGCAAGCTGGTGGTACATGTGCGCGAAACTCACCGAACTGCTGGACACGATTTTCTTCGTTCTGCGCAAGAAATTTTCTCAGGTCACATTTCTGCACGTCTATCACCACGCCATTATGATGACCGGCACATGGGTCTACCTAAAGTTCACGCCCGGAGAACACGGGGCCGTTATTGGTTTCATGAACTCTTTAGTTCACATTGTCATGTACACATATTACGCCATTGCTGCACTTGGGCCAGAATATACCAAGTATTTGTGGTGGAAGAAATATATGACGGCTATGCAATTGGTTAGTGATTCAATTTTTCTGTTATATAAGCAAGTACCACATCTGCGGTGTGTCAACAGACACTATGCATACTTGATTTGATAATTAGATTTGCTTTCTTGAGGAAATTAGAAAACTATAAGTGATTCTCCAGGTTCAATGTTTGTAATAACTCTCTTTGCATAGGCTTTATAGTTTTTAACCTTGAACACTGGGCAAATTAAGGTTTTTTTAAGTACTTTTTTCTACAAGGTCCATCAAGGTCAAGAGTACGATCTCGATATGTAAGTATTTACAAAAAGAACTACGCTTGAAATGCTGTTCACGATCCGTTGTCCTTTCTCCTCCCCACAATCATGGAAAATTTCGAAATTTACAAAAAATCAGACCAAAATATCCGTTGATATTTCGAAACAAGTGTTTAGTAGTTTTATATTATATTTTGACTAGATATTACTTCTATCTATTCAGAATGGAGAAAATCAGGTTTCTTCAGAATTAGTGTTTTTCCATAGCGATTTGCTCACTCACATAGGGCTTGCAAAGATGCCACAAATTTAGTAAAAAAAATAAATGATTTCTCAAAAGCATGTTGTGCATAACTCAAATGTTTTTTTAAAAAGTCCATTATACGCAAGAATAGATTTTGATAAATTCTTTAACAATAACGTTGTTTTAGGAACTGCGTTTGTAGTATGAAGGTTTTGAGCGAAGTTGGCTCTCAACAAAAATAAATAATAAAATAAAAGATGAAAAAAATAACCGTGGATAGCATACCCTATACAGATCGGTATGCGAACCTGTGTTTTACGTATAGACTATTATTAATTATTAATATTTATTAATGGGAATCAAAATGCTCCGTTTTCTGACGCAAATTTACAACTTCGTGATCATTTTAAGTTGCATAAAAAACTTGAATAACAAATCAATAAGCCGCAAAAAATAACTACCAATCATTAAATGTTGTGTAATTATTCATTAAATATTCGAGGTAATATTATTAAAGATCTTGGCATTTATTATACAAAATATGCATCAATCACATCATATATATATATAATCAAATTTTACGAAACCTAACAAGTTTCTAGATTTTACTTCACAATTATAAATGACTTATTATTTGATTATTGGGCGTAGCATTATTGTTATTTATAGAGCGCAGCATTACTATCGGTGTCCATATAAAATATTCCACTTTCAAAAGGTAGAAAAAAAAACTGTAGAAAAAACAAAAAATGTGAAATCTGTAAACTCTGTAATTTTAAAATATATTCTTGGTTTAAATTCATAGCAGTACTGGAAGAACATTATAAATATTTTTTTTAAGTTGCTATGTGACTTTGCTAACAATCCTGATACCCTAAAATGAATAAACATTTGAGTTTCTGATGTAGCGTTTCTGATCTACCAGCGAAGTCACCGTCAAAGTCTCTTCGAAACTTCGTCATTGCACTATAACTTAGCAGTACGAGCGTACTATAACTTAGCAGGACAATCTTTATAGTTACTAAGGAGAAATAATAAAATAAATATATACTAAAAATAAAAAAAACTCATACAAAAAGGCAAAAATAAATACACAGTCGCATGAAACATCAATTTTCAAATTAAATACTTTTGAAAGTTGCTATAATAGCTAAAATTTGATTTTCCGTTTTTCAGATTCAATTCATTTTGATGCTGTCGTACTTGCTCTGCCTCTCTCTGTCTCCTTCGTGCCAATTTCATAGAGCTTATACATACTTCATGGTTGTTAACGTTGGGCTGTTTTTTTATCTCTTTCTAAATTTCTATAGAAAGAGTTATAGTAAACAACGAAAAGTCAAATTGGACCATTCAACAACAAAGATGGATGAACATTCGATTAAGGACGACGATTTGAGAATTTCCCATCCCAACGCCGATTCAGCTTATAAAGAAAATTATCGAATAAAGAATGGCAGGTCTTCTATGGTCGAAAGTATTACGCCGAATGGATCCTTATCTAAAATGAATTGCGTGAATTGCGTTATTAATAAAAAAACAGATTCAAACTGTTGTTTACAAGATAATACAGGAATTTATGGTAACGGCACAGCGATCAAAAATGAAAATCAAAACATTATAAACGAATTATCTAATTTAGAAAAAAATAAATCTATTTAACATAAATAATATTAATTGTATGAATATTTAAAAATCTTATATAATACGAATTTGTATTTCATGTAAAAAACGGATCATTTTGTAGGATTTGAAAGGTGATGGATGAAATCAGCTGTTTTATATTAGAAGCACGTTGAAGTTTGAGTAAGCGTAAATGAGATTGATTTTATGTTTAATATTAATTAGGTCCTGATTTTATAAATTGCGTCACTTAGTTTTAATGAGGTAGGCTTTACAAATTATATTTAGATGTGGTATGAAGTGTATTATTGCCAATAAAATAAATGTTTTAATTAAAATATCTTTTATTGTACACATTGTATTAAGCTGAGGTAAACTACAGAAAACATATTTTGGAATATCTTATAAAATTTAAAATAATATTATTTTCACTGGAAGCATACTTTAAATTATATTTACTGCTTAAATGTTATTAATAATTTATACAAATGTATTAGAAAAACAGTGATAATTGTAAAATAGGATTAAATGAAATAGGTGTATACAAGGTAGAAAAGTATAAGGTGTATAAAATTGCAATTAACCATTAGAAAATTAACAAAATAATAACCGTACGAGGAAAACATTGGTAAAAAATATTACAAAGCTAGGATGAATATCTCCATTTTTAAAAGATTCCATTTAATCAAGTAGAGAATTCTGGTCTACGTAAAACGTATATTTAGTATGGCAAATTATTAATAAATCAAAACAATATTTAGAAGCTAGCTGCGGTGATATTATTGAGGTGGTATTATTTGCTAGGCAAAAAACAGCATTGAAACACAGAAAAAGATCAATCGAAAATTGTCCTCGAAAAAAGGGTTAAACCCAATGTTCTGTTTACCAAAATATAGGTTTAATCTCGAAAGAATGGTCTTTACGATCAATATAAGAAGGCTTAGAAAGTTGGGAGCTTATATCAGAGCAGGAAGGTTCATTCTTTACAGTCTTATATAAATTAGATCATATGAAATTAAAACGCCTCTAAGTTAGTGGAATCCAATTAAGAATTGAAATGAATTCTGATGGGGTATCGTATCGACTCAAACATCTAACATGTTTGCTTGCTTTCCTTTGAATTTCTTCTAATTCGTCATTAAGGGATTGTATGAAAGGATCCAAGCAGAAATATTCAAGGGTAGGACGATCAATGTTTTGTATGCTAATGATGCTGTGAGCCTTTTTCACTAGGTCGCCAATCGAGATTAGCTAACAAGGTGATTCCTAGATACTTTACCTGAAAATATGACTACTCTACTATAAACAAGGAAGACTTTAGTTTATATCGAAGACAATGAATTTCAAATCACAAGTGTTGACGATAAGATTTAAATTTTTTAGCATTATTTTAAATTGCCAATAAACTTTAAATACGCGTTTAGGAAAAAAAACTGTAAATTTTTGCCTTATTTAATTACGTTTGTTTCCAAAAACACAGTAAATTCAAATAAAATGCACGTCGAATAAAAAAAAAACTAAAATATTACTTATCAATTACGTTAATCGTAAAGTAATAATTAGTGAAATATAACAGTAAAAGATATTTATGCTAATATTTTTATTGAAAATACCATATTGATTAGGGTCATGGAAAATATGAAGAATCGGTACTTCTGTACCTCCCAACCTTTCTTCTCTGAACGAAGTGGTAGACGAGAAAGGTACTAAAGGTAAATATAACACTAACGCACCAGGGAATGAATCTAGGTTCTTCTGTCAATCGCGTATAAAGCGATGGGGCGTTTACACTAAATGATAGTTAAAATATTTTACCAAGACCGATCCTGCTATGTGCTTCAAATTAAATGTAGCGTTTTAAGTTTTACATTTATATATACTTTTTAATAATGCATTTTCAATAATATTGACGTATTTATACTTATTCTAATACCTTACAAAAACATGTATATTTTGAAAAATTGAGCATTATTATATTAAAAATTAAATATATACTATATACACACAAAGTATATATTTTTTTCAAATTAATACCACTTTATTTAATAAAAGTAATCATAATCACAAACATTTAAAGTTTATCATTAACATAATCAAACTACATTATAAATTGCTGAAATATTTTGTACAATGCTAAAAACCGAAAATATACCCACTCAAATTTGTTTCCTAGAAACTCAGTTCCAAGTATATACGAGTATATCACTAGATCATCAGCATCCTGCGTTTAAACGTCTGGTATTCACTCAGTAAGCCCTCTCTATTTTTCTACCATCTGTACTAACAGTTAAAAAGTATATATATATATATATATATATATATATATATATATATATAAGTTGCAATAAATTTCTTATACTAATTACAATCTCATTACTCAAAACTGATGCTATATATATGCTATCAAATTTCAGCCAATAACTTAAAATAACGATTAGCACAGTTCGAACTATACACATTTGTCACATGTAAGAGAGTAATTGACCTAATTTTTAATTCGTAATAGGATGCGACAAGTATAACTGTATAAGTATTTGATGAGCATAAAAGCAAACCACGTCAGTACGCACATTTTGCGGCTTTTTGTTAAATATGCTATTATGCATTCTGGCTTGTTTTTATGATATTCTTATTTAAATAGTTTTATTCGGTAAGTAGTAGGTATTTTTAAATATACAACAGCAAACGTTGTAGGCATAAAAAAAAGATAAACATTTTAATGTTTCTCGATTTGATATTTTTTTAGTTAAAAAAAAAATATTCACCTCGTTCCATTACGAACTTACCGAACTAATGAAGAATAGAAAATACAAAAAATAAATATTTAAATTAAATTTACATATGGCTGACGATGGGCTGAAATTGCCACTGAGCCTTTTATTTTATTGCATATTTTTAATTTTGAAATTACAATACTAAATCTATTATTATTGTATGTTTTTGGCTCTATTTAAATCATTAAAGAATTAGTTATCCTATATATTTTATATATATTTTAAATTTATAAACTTCTATCTAAGCTAATTGACGTTTTTTTTATTTTAATCACGTTCTTGTGCTTTTAAGACTTCTTAAATTTGCTATGAGGTTTATTGTCATTGTTGTTTGGTTCTACAATGTTCATGCCATTTTCATTGATGACAGCAGTGTCTGAATTGTAGTTTCTATTAACAGAGCCATTAGGGTGACCATTTTGTATTGGTTTCTTGGGCTCGGAGATATTGTAGGACTGCCTATAGAAATTATTGAATAGTAGATAAAAGAAGACTGCATTGGGCATCGTGAGGTAGATGGACCATCGAGGGTATCCGCAGTCGAAGAACAGTAGCTGCGATGAATGGAGAAAGACAAGTAAGAACTGGATCTGAAAATAGGAAAGTAAACAATAATGCAATAAATAGTTTTGCTATTTTAAATTAAGATCCGGTACGAAAGTTAAGGTCGTAGAGGAGTTGTTTTGACCACATTCTTTTTTTAAATGTTTAATCCTGTCATAATAATAAGTCAATAATGCTAATTGTAACTTATAATTTTCTAACATTCTATTTCTTCATATTAATGTTCCCTAATTTGATCATTTACCGTTATAATACGTTGCTACATTCACTCACTATTTTTCTATAAAAATAGTTTAATGCCGTATCAACACCGTGTGCCACGCAGCTAATAGAAGACAGCTATATGGATCATTCAACACGTAAAGGAAACACAAGGTGCCACCTACCCAAGGTACTCTTGGTCTGTTCACCGAGAGTATTTTCAGTTTTTTAATAATTTTAATAGCAAATTATATAAATATTTTTTTTTCTTTCTAAAATTATGAACTTTAGTTTTTTACGAGGTATTAATGGTATAGTATCAATATATATTTTGTTATGTTTGCTTTATAATTTACTTCGGTATATGCTCAAAAATAACATATATTTTTTTCTGTGGAAGTCGGCAATATTACGTGTAAAATTACCCAATTTTCGCGGTTCTGATCAGCTAAAAAGAAATATTAAAAATATTGGAACCGAATGTCAACTAATTTTTGTGCTCTCACTTTTAATGCATAAACTATCGGGCGATCCCTAAACAACAACAATAAGCCTAGTCTTAAAGTGTCCTCGCCAGCGAAGAGTCTGTGTGAGATTTCAGTTATTTTCTAATATTCGCGGGCTCTTAGACCCCGTTCAAATACCTCTTCTATTTTTTACACTCCTGTCACACCTTATCGGTACTGAAAACACACCGCTTGCAAAATGCGGGTAGTACAGTCGACTGAAGTTCGAGTGTCTCGACAACAGTTCATCAGGTCGAAGTATCTCGACGCTCCGCGCACGTTGTGTCCTCCTTGGACCATTGTGATCTTTAATTATATTATATTATAACCCAAACTGTTCAACGCAGCATCCGTTTATCGTTTCTTATTGGATTGCAAGTTAAATTACAGGTGAAGTTAAGTGCAAGCCAAGGAAAATCGACATTGCTGAGCTGCCACAAGGATCCGATCATGAGCAGTGAGTACTGAAATCCATTCTCTTCTCGTATTCTTATTTATTTATTTATTTAATAGGTTTCCCCATATACACATTACAATTAAAATAAAAAAATAAACTACTAAAAGAAAAAACAAAAAACAATAACAATAAAAAAAAACAAAATATAACTAGAACTAATCATGAAAAATACTATGTTAAAAAATTAAAATAATGCTTCCAAGCAAACATTAACAAATAAATAATTCACGCTGATCTTACAACGGTGTAATAGAAAGCAGATTTTTAACCTTATTGGGCGAACAAACAAAGATATCAATCTCCGCGGAAATGGAATTTAATTATTCGACTGCTCTACCAATTGGACTGTACTTGTATACGACATGCTAACCGCCTAAATAACGTGTGCTTTCGCGCTCTAGTAAAACGGTCCGGAACAAAGAGACCAATATCAGTGAGTATTACGGGATTCTCGATGAAACCGCGAATAACCTTATAAAAATAAAACAATGTATGGATTTGTCGCCTAAACTCTAGTGTTGTTATCCCTATCAAAGCCTAACATCCCTAATACAAATGCTGATGGATACGTATTGGGAAACATTTCTGGATAATAAAGGTATCTACAGAGGTACCTACGGAGATAAAGGTATCTAGCTTCCTCTCCTGAGCAATCCCAGGTGGTCCTTCAAGAAACGCAAATTATACGCATCTCTTTATTAAAATCTCGCTTTCTTCAATCTAGTAGAGACGCGGTGTCACCACTTTAGTATTTATTTATTTTAATGTTTTTACTTGTTATAACAAGTATACCTGTACTTTGTACTGATTTTTATAAATAATCTAATAAGTACATCTATCTTACTGAACATTTTGTATTACAGAATGAAGATAATTTTACTTTTTTTTTACGGTTTTATAGTTAAAGAAGATTTTTTTGACCTCTATTGGAAGGTGATACTGCAGACTAACGTTATTTGCAATTTTCAAAATCGTATCATTTCACACGTAATTATCATTTATTAGCTATAATTGGTTTACTATATACATAATATGCTACAAAAATATGTACCGCGTTTCATTTTGTAAAAATATTTTATTGATCTGACTGACATCTATTATATGGAATTAAAAAAAACCGACTTAAGAGAAATGGCGATAATGGTAACTTGTAAAATATCCTATAAATATAATAACTACCAATTCAATACAATAAATATCACTAATTTCAAAGTTAACGATATTATGTATAGATAGTGATTTATAAGAAGACAGCAGACTGTTATTCTGGTAATAAATTGTAATATCGATGGCGCAAGAGTAGATAGATAATAATATTAAAAAATAAAATAATATTGCAGTAAAGATTGCTAAAACTGAATAATATTAAAACTAACGACTGATTGACATACACACTAAACATTTTTTCTAGAGAACTTTTTTTTTGTTACTTTTAGTACTTAAGTAAGAGGTATATAAGAACATATATGTCTAAAGAAATTATATAATAGTATATGTTTGGAAGAGTTGAAAATTATATAAAAAAAATGCGGAAATAATTCATCCCCAATTTTAATATTTTTATTAAAGCGCTGGTGCAAATTACCATTCCTATAAACGGAAACGTAACGTTGGGCGCCCAATGAATGACCTCACCGCGGTCGAGTCTTGCGATTTAAAATGTCCGTATAATATTATCACGTAAAGTTTACATTTTTTTTTCTAGGAAACCAAGAAGAATTCTGATATATCGCTGATAATCGCAGGACCAATTAGTAGGGGTTTTTTTAATGGTCTTGGGCCACGGTGTTTATTGTAATAATGAATTAATTACCATTTGCATAGTAGTGATGTGTTTCTTCCAAAACAAATACTTCTGGTACTCTGGTCCCATTGCGGATATCATATAGTAGGAATACATCCATATGTGTACGAAGGTGTTCAGAATACCGTCCATAATCCCGTGTCCTCCAGGGTAGTACTTCGTGGCTCCCCAGGAAACCATTGGCATGACAGTGTGATGGTACATATGCAAGAATGTTATCTGTCTGTCCTTTTTGCGAAGGACAAAGAACACAGTATCAAGCAACTCGCTTATTTTAGAAGCGAAATATAAGTACACGCCTCCTGCCACCTGTTGGCGAAATAATGAAACAAAATCAATGTGCACAAACAATATCTTCAGCTGTTTTCAACTGTCAATCAGACGTAGCAAAAAACGTTCAACTCAACATATTGTCAAAAATTATTTTAGCTTCTATACATAAATTCATGTATAAGAAGCTACTATCCCCGTCCTTTCGCTGTTGTCTGTCTGTCCGTAAATTGTATACAATAACGTAAATAATAGTATTATAATATATTTATAATATTAAATAAGATAAAATAAATAAGAAAAAAATAATTAAAAAAAAAATACAAAAATGAACATGAAATACACCAATTTCAGCACATCTACGGCGCTCAAAAGACGCGGTGCGACTGGCGTAAGTTTGTTGGCAACAACGCTCCACACGTTACAATTTATTGTGAACAACTGAACTACAGATGTTACAATTTATTTTTGTTGGAATTTCGTTCCAACAAATTGTATCGTCTGTAAGGCCATATGGTTTCATTAATTCTACTTGGATTCAAAAATACAAACATATGTTTCTTACAAGACACAAAGATTTAGATTTAGAAGATAAAAACATTTAGAACAGAAGTGAAAAAATATTTGGTAAAAAAATCATTATAGTTTCTGAATATAAATTTCTGAATTTCCCTTTTTTCCGTCTCCCTCTCAAATTATTTAATAGGACTTATTGTCAAGTACGTTCTTTTGATTAATTAATTAATTCGATTAATTAACATGTGTAATTATTTGTTATATAATGTTCTGGCTCGTGAAAAATTTAATACTGTAATAATACATTAATCTTTGGCACTGTTCATTACAGCATTTTAGTGCATATTTTTTTTTATGGTATTACTTTGTATCAAACTATTATCATTAAAAAAATGACTTTCCTATACATTTATGCGTGTGATGGAAATAAATAATTTTATCTTATCTTATTTTCGGAGAATAGAAAATTTGGTGCGAAGATATTTAAAGCAGTCGCCATCCTAATTTAAGACCTTCACAGAGAGGAGGCAGCAATATCTCTTTAGATCAATCATTGCATTCGTCAAAACTTGTATTTTACTAAAAAAAATGTAATACTAGACAGCCGATGCGTTTGCGATTTGGAATCGAACAAAACTAAGCGTTTGTGTGTATCATTCTTTATACATTTGTGTATACATAATTTATTAAAAGTAATATATTTACAAAAAAGTACCAAATTTTATGTGTACCTATTGAATTTTGTTATATTGGTACCCTTTAATAGGTAACGAAAGTTGTAATTATTAGTAATTTTTTTGACGGATATGGACGTTAATAAGATTTTAACGTCGAGAAAACAATGTCGTTGTTGAGTTCACAACTTGTTGGTAAATAAATATATTAAAAACTTACTCTCATAGCAAATTCTGACTCTGAAGTATCCACTGGCTCACAATTAAGATTGTACCTTCTAAGAGCATTACATCCCTGCAAAAAAATTGTTTTATTTTTAATATTTAAAAAGCATTCGCAACCACCTTTCCTCGTATTTTTGTTCTTCTACTAGTATTCATTTAACAATAACATTTTTGAATAACCCGTATACTTGTTTCGGGCTGCTATTTCACGCCCTTCAAGTTTTAATCATTCTGATGCAATCGGTGTTTACTTCGCTTATTATTATAATTATCGTTACACTACTTTTTTGTTTACCCACTTATAGACTCTTAATCTGTATGTTGATCAGTCCTGAAAAAAAGACTAACCTAATTACTCAATCGGTAGAAGATATTTAATTGGATTATTAAATGCAATAATTTGTATACATTATTCTGAAAAGTCAATTTTATGAAAATTATCTTATTAAAACTGTACTTATAATCGGTCCACCGTGGAATTAATATTTTGCTGAAAAAATAAGTTTTTACAGTCAAGTACAAAAGAGTCACTCATCAAGTCAAGGGCCATGGCGCGACTGTCGCTTGCGGCAGTTTCACGGTTCGCTCCAGTCATGGTTTAATCATATTTACGCACTTGAAGTAGGAAACTCCATAGGAATACATTATTTATTTAGTTTCCCTAAATTAATATTTGAGAAAACATATGTGTTCTATGTTCAATGCCGTCAACAACGGCGTTTATTTCAACATAGTTATTTTATTACAAACAAAATGAGCAAGGACCCATTAGTCAGAGACTGTCGACAGGTCCTTTTAATAAGTTTCTTAACTAATAATACATAATTAAAAAGTATAAATAAGTACATGAATTGTTGGACAAGGTAGATTTGGCATAACAAGAATGGAACATGAATAACAAAACAGAACAGTAGAAATAATATAAAACCTAACATGACACATAGCACAGATGTTATTTTCAACTTTTAGTGGTACATATTATATCATAATAATTATTTTACATGTGTTTCTAATAGGTATTTTTTAAATTTATTTTTAAATAGTGCTAACGTAGCACTCTCTTTAATATCGCCAGGCAATTTATTGTATAAAGTGGGGACCGCCACGCATGATTGCCGCTTGCCATATAAGTTCTTAAATTTAGGGACAGAAAGCATTTTTTTGCTTACTTGTCTTGTTTTATGCTCGTGTTTTACCGGGATTTTAAGAGCACTATCAGCATGGTAATAAAGGGCAATTTTGTATTTCCACAATGAGAAAACAGACAACAGGTTAGAGTGTCTAAAGATATTTTTATAGTTTTCCCGGATGGTTTTCATAATTGGCTTATGATTATTATTATTTTAGGGAATTTTCATTGTAATTTATTTAGGTATTCAACAAAAACAATGTTATTATATTTTCAAATTTAATGAAAGAAATATTATGATCACTATTAGGTTCTTAATTAAAATTACGGTCCAAAAAAATATCGGTATAAACTCTTCATGCACCAAACTGCCTATAACAATTGCTGCAGCAATATTTTCTCAACAGCCCACGAGGACACTCGGGCGCAAGTAAAAGTTGCCCTTCAAAAATCTGCTCATTTAAAAATTAGTAAATCTATAGTGTACATTAATTGTAATTTTAAAAACTTAAACATCTAATCAAGTAAAATTTACAATCAAACAAAATAAATATTTTAATCACCCATTCTAACATCTGAGTTATTTTAAAACATTACAAAAATGCATGTTACCTCTAAGAACATGTGTATACTGAGGACGACTTGTATAAAATTGTACACAATTAAGGTTTTTTTGATTTCGAACGGTTTTCTGTTTTTCATATATCGCGGACCCCAGCTGAGGCAGAAATACATCCATACTGCTAAAATGGCAACACCGGGTAGTGGACTAGAAATGAGAAACCAGTGGTTCGTTCTTGGATCTGGAATTCAAAAATATCATTTTAAAAAATTATAACTACCGAAAAGAAATTGGATATTTAAATATAACTTATACAGGTTGAATTTAACCTGTGGCCTTTTAGGGGGTTGATCTATTTCAACCATCAAAAACCAGCAAAAAATATTGGAAAAATGTTTCCACATTATTTTTTTTTCATGAGACCAGTTTAGTTGTCGATATAGATCAAGTTGTCGATATAGACCCCTATAACCCCTAAAAGGATATCAATGAATTCAAATACAACCCGTATAAGTTTGACACATTTAACGTCGTGACGTTATTCCTTTGATTATCAAGCGTAATAACTAAACAGGTTATGTTACTTAACATAAGAACTACCATATTGTGAAAAAAAAAACAAATTATGCTTTCTTTGTAAGATATTACAGCTAGCATATGGTGCAATGTTGACGCGATGCCCGCGATAAATCCAAGATTTAATTACTGGAACATTTATGTATTGTTTTGCATGATTCAGGTTTTCAATTGACTGAAATATTGCATATATGTATTTAGAATTGGCATTTAATTTCACATTTTTTTTAAAGAAACATAGGTATTATAAAAACAATTTAAAAATGAAATCGATATTTTTTTTAAATAAAAGAAATCGACAAAGAAATATCTAAATAATAATAATAGAATAAGAAATATCTAATTTTTAATTTTCAGTTTATATTCATTATTCCGACGTCACCCTATAAATTACATTTCCCCAGTTTTATTACTAGCAACCTTTCCACTACCACAGCTGTAAATAGTGTCAGTTGAAATGAAAATGAAAGGAGATACCCGCGCTTATCTGCGGTCCGTGATTCGCGCGATCCACGCACAATAACTAATTCCCGTGGTCCGCGACATCCCGTCGTATCTTTCACCAAGCTCGTGAAAACCAACTCAAGGAAAAGGGAGACAACGGTGAAAGACAGGTAAACCACAGGCGCCCATCATTGCATAGCAAAGGTTCGTCTTTTATTTTCCTGTTGGTTGCTATTTATTCTTCCAGTACATCAAACCTATCTACTTTACTAAATATTTATATAACCTACTTTTTCCATATAAAGGAGAGTAAAATACTTGAGTGCTGGTATATTGTTGCCATACTACCCGGTATCTTTTTTGAGTCAGGGTGCTTGATAATGTTTGTATTTGCATGTATAATATGAGTGTGTGTGAGTGAAAGATAAAAGTTGTGACAGTTTATTTTGCGCGAAAAAAGTAAAAAAGTTTTGCCAAATTTACAAAAATCCATTTTATATATGTAAAAAAAAAACACAATTTTTATTTTAATATTATAAAAATAATCTTATTTTACTGCCATGTTCTAATATAAAGCATAGTTGGTAGGTATTACACTATGAAATTTAGATCTTAATCCATTAGGCGCAGTTCGAGTATGTCGAGTGTGTAGAATGGTATGCCTAAAGGGTATTCGAAATTTGATATTTTGTTAAATTCATATATCTGACATTTTGTAAGGAGAAAATGTTCAATCTACTCAATCTTAAGATGCTTTGAAGAACTAGATGTGGGAGTTTAACGAGAAAACATTGCTATAATAAAATCGCCGTAGAAATATATTTTGAATACATTCGTTCCTTTATTGCAAGGCAACCATATAAAGAGAAAAAACTTTTGAGGACGCTTCTTATATAGACAAATAATACAAATACAAACATGTACAAATGTACATGTACAAATAATAAACGGAATTATTTAATAAGTATTAGTTTTACAACACAAAACCTAATATGAATATTATTACGTTTAAATTTATTGGTATTATTTTTTTATTATTTTCTTTGTTTTATTATTTGTAAAGTATTAATTACAAATAAATTGATGGCTTATCTCATAACATCCTAGTTTTCAATTCAATGTTTACAAAATTAATCATAGGTAGGTATAACAATATTAAATATGCATGTGGTGTTCTAATCGGTTTAACGAAAAAAAAAAAACCAAAAAAAAGATGTTCATACTAAAATAATTATATTATTAAAAAAAATTGTTTTTCTTCGAAGTGCGTCGCGACCGCGCAGGCGCGAGGTTATTGCCCGATCTCGCGCTATGCGTTCAACCGCTTTCTCAAACATTAAAACGATTTCTATTCAATTTTAAATTATTTTTTCCTGTAATTGGGAAACATTTCTTTAATATATTTTGCTGAATATTGTTTGATTGTTGATATAGATCAACCCTCTAAAAGGACATCAGTGAACATAAATACTTCCTGTATACAGACAGAAAATTAAATAATATAAATGTGAATTTTATTGTAATATAATATGACATAACTTCAATTGTAAAGTAAATTAGTAATACATACTCGAAAACAAGGAAGTTAATTAATTCTTGCCTGGAACTTCATTAAATGTTTCGTCAATTCTTTGATTAAAATTACAAGGAAAATAATTAATGTATTAGGGCACAATTGATACTGATTCATCATATTTTAAATATATATATTCAAATATAATTATTATCCATTCAATAAATGAATAACAATAATATTCTTTGTAGATAATTCTTTGGTTTTCTAAAATTTCGTTAATATTACAATTTTAATCGCCTTATTTATAGCTGTTTTTTATTTATTATTTAACTGGTAAAATCTTCTAAGGATCACATCGCATCCGGGATTCGTTTGTGAGATTTTTAATCTACATTTTTAATTTTTAAACAAGTGTAGATTTTTAATCTACGCTTGTTTCGTCTTTGCAAAACTGATAAAAAAATCTAAGATAAAAAGAGCTTTAAGTTTGAATTACTAAAAATGTTCTTTACCGTGGAATAAGAATTTGAATCATCAGCATAGTGTGAAAAAAAGGCAGTAATAAATCATATAGTTATGTTTCTAATTTACCTAAATATGAAATAATATCGTACCAAGATGAACCAAGGTAAAATGAATTATGGCAACATTGTCACTCTAATTGGAACTACACTAGTAGCTAACATGTTAATATAGATTTAGGCTGCACGCTAATCAATGGTCCTTATCAATGGTGTCCTATTCTCTTCTTCTCAGCATATATTTGTCCACTGTTGGACGAATGCCTCTTGACTCTCCATTTTGGTGTGTTTGTGGCGGTTCTGGTCCAGGTCGGCCCTAACGTCTTCTTGACATCGTCTGACCATCTGGCTGGTGGTCTGCTAACACTTCTACTTCCCCCACGGGGCCTCTAGTGATCCATTTCTCATCATCTCTACGCCATTTAAGTTGCGCAACTCGTTTCCCTACATCGGTGACTTTGGTGCGTTGGCTAATGGCTTCATTCCGTATTTTATCTAAGAGAGTGATCTCATAGAGTAATGCATAGAGCATTCCATTACCCTTTGTGCAACGTTGTGTCCATGTTACGCAAGCTTATGTCATTACTGGAAGAACACATTGATTATAGACTCGGGTTTTTAGGGACTATGGTATCTTGGATTGAAACACATCTTTGAGTTTTCCAAACGCTGCCCAAGCTAGCTGTATTTGTCTATTTTTGAGTGTCCTATTATTGTCCTATAAACTCTTAAGATTTGGGAACAAACTTTCTTTAGTGGCACTACCTGCGTTCTGACCATGTCGACTTACTACCTACTACCAGATACGAGTATCTATTTGTCATTTTAGAGTTTAATTTACATAAAGATACAGGTTGCACAAATTAAGCCTGCTGATGTCTTTTGTACAACTCATATGACTATAAGCTTTTCATACGGATTTTAATAGACTTAATGCCCAATATTTTAGAGATCTCGTTACTCTTAATTAATCGTTTGCATATTTTTAACGTCCGCAAAGACTAGTAAGCTAAATCCACGACATCCTATTAAAAATATTTCATAAAAAATTGACATATCCTACGAATAACAATTAAATATACTGATTTTCATAGAAATTTCAATTAATAAGCAAGTATAACTTGCATATTTTGGTAAATATGTAGTCGATTAAAGACACTTAAACTAGTACAAATTAAGTACTATTTTATGAAAACAATAAAAATGTGAACCACGCACAACTATTATACTTATATTGCCCTGCATCTGGCCTGCGCAGATGCCGGCCAATCCGAAGCGCCCGACGGCGATAGCACGTCGCCGGCCAAAACGACGCTGCCAGCCGCAGTCCGTTATTTATAATTAAAATGGCCTTGCACACGCGGTATGTGAATATCCGCAAAATTATATGTTTATATTTTATAAATATTTTTTTTCGGTATTGAAATCAGTTTTATTTTGTTCCTAATAATGATAGAAGTTCATGACAGCCACGTCATTATTGAACCTTGAGTCGCTTTTCCATGGCGTGAGCCCAGCGAGCAAAATTAATTTACTTGAGTGCGTTTCAATCCGTGGATCGCAGCGCTAATGAGATGCCAGCGTTTCCTATTGATAAATATGGAAGCAATAAAAAAGGAGAATGGCGCAAGACATCGGCAATTAGACGGGTTGGCGGTGAAGATCGCAGCTCAAACAAACCTATTGATGCCAAGGGCTGCCGAGCACCGTGTTATTATACTGAGCGGGGCTTGGCTCGCTGATGCCTTGCGATTCCATCATCACGCATTTCCGAATACTAAGTTCGTCGTAGGGAAATAAAGTAAATGCAATTATATATTATTTTATATTGACTTTATTGTTTTTATAAAACTGTCGATTTCTTTAATAAATAAATAAATTATGATTACACCAGAATCGCGAAAAATTTCAAAGGCGATATTTCTTAATTCCATAGACCTCTGACGTTCAAAAAATATTCCGAAGTAAAGTTAAAAAAAATATATATTTTAAGAGGAAAAAAATGTGTATATAAAAATGTTTCATTAAAAATCTGAGATAACGTGAAAATGTTCCTCATAAAAAAAAATGAAAAAAAATAATACAATAAAACAACAAAAGATACTATTTAAATTAAACTGAAATTTCTGTTTCATTCAATATACTCATCTCATCTTGCATCTCCTGCATCAGAGCAAAAAAACTGGTCTAAAATGACAAAAGAAAGAGTCCTAAAAGCATTTTAAAGTATGCGACCCAATAACCGTATCTACAAATGTATTGACGAAGGTGAATACGGGTAGTTTCTCGAGCGCAAATATTGTTTTGTAGGTTAACTCACAATTGGATAGGTCAGGAATATAACAATACTCGTACCATAAAAATATGCAATAGAGTAATTATACTTTTATATGGATTTTTTTTGTTAGGTATACGAAAACTTGTTGAACAATATTTATTTAGATTGCTGCCCAGAATCAGCCCTTAAAAGAATACTGCTGACTTTAAGTTCATCCTGTATCTATTGAATTGGTATGTCTAAAATCGTTGAAACGTCAACACGTTGATTGTAAATATCTCCTAACAGTAAGAGTAAAAGTAAGAGTAAAAAGTTGAACTGGCTTTGACGCCGCATATACACATTTTTTTGCAGACTTCTTTCTGATGAGGTTTCGGCCAGCGGCGCGGGCGCTTGCATGGACAAGTTGTGTCACATTAGCCGCTTCATCAAAAATAGTTTTCAAAGCGAAAGTACTAGCAAGAGCAAATGCTTAGTTACTTTCCAAATTATGCATTAAACATTTGTGCTGTGGTGTGACCTAATTTAGATAATTATAGCTCGCATCGGTCACGTTTCGAAAGTTAATAACAATATTTTTTGGTGGTCACGAAATATTTTTCTTCACATCTTTGGCATCCAATGTTTTGTCAGCACAAGTTTAATACATTAACACCTGATAATATAGTTTCCTAATGATTAGAAAAACAAACGTGTGGAAAAATACCAATACGTAGAAATTATTTCAGGTATTTCAAGTGTTTCTAGTGCCAGGACTTACGTTTAAGATGTGTAAACATCAGCGTTTGGCTGTAAGGATTTGGGGAATTGATTTTTTTTATATATATATTTACCTATATTTATTTTAAATCCTATTATTATATGTCAGTTACTAAGTAATCATTACCAACCTCCTATGTCTGATTAAAACGCAGCCGACAACGCCTAATGTTTACACATCGGAAACAATACAAAATATATTTAAAAAAGAATTACACACAACGTTACAGATAAACACCTAATTGATTTTGCTTACAAGAAACATAATTTCCCAGGCTCAGCAGTTAGAGGCAATTTCCCACGCAACTGCTAAAGGCAAATATCAAAAAAAAATACCTCTGCAGTTGAAGTGTCAAAAAATGAACTCATTTTGCTTATAGATCTATCTACTATAATGTCAGTATTACCTACCAGTAAAATTACGTTCAATTGGTAGGGGTGCACAAGGGAACCTTCTTTAGAATAGGGTATGGTGAATAGAATAGTGTCAGTCAACACTGACGACTGAGCTAAGTAACAAGAATACACAAAAAAATCACCAATTCAGTTACAGACTTGCGAGATGTTATTTGCCTGTAATGAACGGCCTCGCACCATGAAAACAACAATAAGGCAGTCGGAACTGCGGCCAATAGCGCCGACAACACAAGCCATATGAATGATGATGATGAAGAATAGTGTATGCCAAAATCTTACCACTGACCTTAGCTTAAGCATTATGATAATAGATTAGATAATCAATAATGCCCAAACGTTCTATCATGAACTGGTTGGTGACTTCAATCATCTGAGTGTGCTTAATTTCATTTGTACACTAGATAAAAAATATATTCGAAAATACTACAGAAAATCGTTTTTAATACCTTTTTTATAGTTACAACATAATCTGTGTATTTGTATAGCCAACCCTAGCATCTTGCTTGAACGATTGCAAATATTTGTAATGGGTATAATGAAATTCAACATTGCATCAATTTGCGTACTCTTTAACACCGTAATTTTAAATAACTGAAACGATTCAGCTTATTATTAATTAGGTTATTTGAAGATGTCGTTACCCAAGAAAAAAAATCGAACAACTATATTTTAATAGTAATATTTTACTTTTGGCTTTAAGACGTTAGACTATTAGCCCAAAGGTCGCGGGATCTAATCCACATATAACCATGCCATTTTAAACGCTTCATTAAGACCATCTTCCCTGACTCTAGCACAGGCATATTTGGCCTGGTTTAGTAGGGCTCAAAAATAATCGTATATGACCTAGGTCGCAGCAATTATTTACAAAATAAAAAAGAAAAAAAATTGTCAATAAAATTGCGATTTAAAAAAAAAAATAAGTAAATGAATTTATTAACGAAAAACCATAAATGTATTAATAATACATACATTTTTTTTTAAATATTATCTGAAATTATTGTTAGCAAAATAATAATTACATTAGATGCAAAAACATATATAAAAATAATATAGAGCCTTGTAGGACGCCTAAAGCTCGTATTACTAAAATAGAAGGGAGTTCGCTATGATTATACAATCATTATATACCAATCTTATGCAAACACTTTGTTCAATGTTTCTGTTGTGACCACCCTTACACAGAAACATTAAACAACTTATGTTATGGGCTTAGTGTGTAAAATAGCAAATACATACTTATTTTTAAGTAAAATTTCTAGTCAGATTTTTAAACAAATTGACAGTTTTCTGTACATAAACTTTACAGTGTAATAAATATTCGTGAATTGCAAAAAAAAATAAGAATAAGAATCAATAATATAATTACCTGCCAAATCTGTAAATACTAAATTGTAAAAGTTCACAACGGTGTTGTTAGTCAAGGCCGATACAATGCCCGACATATTGGAAGACATTTATTGACAATAAGGCCTTTGTGGTTTTCACGTTATTTGACTGTCGCCACAGTGGAATTATTCGTCAGCACATCCTCGCTAAATCTGAAAGAAATAAATATATTTGTTGGTGATTAAGATTTCATTGTTATACACGAAGTTTATGTATGCGATCCTCGTAAAGCAAATAAATTTGTTAATAATTATTAATAGATTGGCGACCTCTTATGTAATCGTAACATTTCCCTTTTTTAAAACTTGCATAAAACGACATAGATTTTTAATCCTTTCCCACTTTAAACCTTTATTTGGTAAATATGTATTTATTAAATATGCAATTTGTACTGTTACTATTTATTAAGAAAAACAGCTGATATTTGAAAATGTCATGTGGTTTCCGATAATAATATTTTTAAAATTTGTAAATGTCACGATCTGATTATAAAGGATTGAAATGTCACGTTTTGACATAAAACATATTGGAAGCTTGATCATAAAAAAGTTTAGTTCATTTTCAGTGCCGTCGGCAAGGGTATTTATTATTTTTTATTGGTTATAACCAAAGACCCGTTGGTCGAAGACTGTCAATAGGTAATACCTACAAGAAAAAAATGCTAAAATTATAAAACTTTAAACTTCACGATTAGAAAATAAGCTCCTTATTTATTTTACCCTAATTTAGAATTTTTCAGTTAATAATGACTCAAAAGTTTACATTGTATTATAAATATTGTATTAAAAATTTTGAAAGTTGTTTCACAGAAACTAAATTTAATATTGTATGAAGTCAGGAAAAATGACGAATATTAAATAAACATAATAATAGGATTATTATTTTAAATCGTTACTGGTGGCTGTGTCTTGAAATAACTAAGAAATCTTGTTTATGTAAATATGTAATTATCTTAGCTATATTCGGGAAATAAATAATGTCTATAACCCAGGACATATACACCGTTTCTCAACAAAGCTAGCATTAGAATAAATATTTTATGCATTTACTAACAATAATGTAAAAATAATTGCTTGATTTAATTTAACCTCGTTGCTTCTCCTAACCAAATCCGCCATTCAATGATTTGCACGTAAGCCCAAACAGCACACAGAGCCTAGCTTCCAAACAGCAAATCATGAGCACCTTACGGCTATCCGTACTTTGGGCTTTGTATTACAAGGCCGGTAGGAAATTATGAAATGAATGCATACGCGTTAACGCATACACATCTATTTGCAGCTCAACAGTTCTTCAGCGCCACGTTTAGGCTATAACGTAGCCATTGAGACAACTGATGCAATCACATTTGGCCTTTGAAGAACACCCAAATTATTTTTATCAACCTTACATACGAGTATAAGTCATGTTCACGAATGGTTACGAAGGTTATAAAAGCTGGTATATATTAGAAATTATAGGGTCACTTAGGTAGACGCATATTTTCTGTTGGTGGGCATTTTAAATTCGTATGGAAACTTAAATGTTAAATAACTTTGAAGGGGCTTAATTTCTCCATTAGCTATAACTGTAATTAGCAGATAATGACATTTGCACTCAAATACAAAAAACCAAAAAACAAATACATATAAACATAGTCAATCAGAAAAGAAAAACAAAACATCTGGCTGCGACCGGAGACCTCTTAATGCATAAGGATATCTATTTAAGTTGGATACAATCTGTTTCGGGTTTTTAGAGTTACAAGGTAGAATCTTTATAGATATTTTGATCAAGTTAGGGTGCTTGTTTAGCTTAAGACTCTCGTAAGAATAGTCCAGATGAGTACGTATTTAAGTGGTTTCATTTATTTATTTTTTTGTGTATAATGTAACTAAAGGAACGAGAATTACGTTAAGAATTTCTGTTGAGGTAAATTATGTTGACATTATTTTCGACAAGGCCGATAAGTAAATACTCGAAACGCAACTGTCGAAATGCATCTCTATAAATTAAAAGAGATATTTGGCCATCGCGCTAGACGCAGCCTCGTCGCGCATGGCCGTCCATTACAGCCGAAAGCAGCGCTGCTCTTCTGTGTATAAATATCTCACTTATAATTAATGCTGCAATTTATTAAAAAACCGAAACCGAGGCCATAAAGATAGAAATATCCATTTTAAACGTGGAAAAATTGTTTTTAATTTTAGAAAAAAAAAACAGCGACCGTGTAATAATTTTGCAAAAGGCAGTTAAGCTGTACATAATAGTATAAATATTACTAGGCCGTAAGAAATGTTTTTTTATACCGTCAATGCTCAATTTAAAAAAAAAAAAAAGAATTAGGTTCTCAATTCGACGTGTGTGTATATTTCATGGTGGCTTTGGCGATTTCGAATATTATTTTTGCGTACAAAATATTCTCATATTGATGATACATTCTCATTTTGAGAGTGGTATATTTATTTTTATTTTGAAGTAAACTTTATGTATTTTAGGTAAACATCTTTTTATTATGTGCCAGATTAATAAAATCTCACTTTTAATTAGGTTATAATATATTAATATATTTAAATTAGACCATCGAACTCATAATACATCTCGAAAATATTAACAATATTAGTTTTATTTTTTTATAAGATTTCTTTCTAAATTGCCTACTTTTGAATTTCATTAAGTAATGAGAGAATCTAATATTTCAGTTGACGATAACCATTCCATCCACATTACGTAGTTTTCTAAGTATCGTCTGAAAAATAATTTGATGCAATTTATAACTATAAGCATATCTGTTATAAGTAGTTTAATAATTTGATAGTTTATGTTTAAAGTCCTTATATTTGAACATTGTAAGTTCGTTCAGTCTAAACGTAACGCTGCCGGCATATCAATATTATAATATAGTAGCGCAACAGTGGTGTACAGTTAATTGCATAATAAACACTCACTCCCAAGGGGGTTACGGTATTTTCGTGGTTCGCGTGAGTTAAATGTTATGACGCGACAGCGGAGCGTAATTTATCGCCCTTCACGCGATTCATAATCGATTTATTAGTGGTTATTATGCACTCGACCGTGGGTGGTTAAAGCATATTTACTACACAATTACTTCGTTGAAACACCGCTGCTACTTCATTGACCCATTCTTGCTGGAATAGTTCGCACTTCTCACTTGAGCAAGTAACATCCAGTAGATCCCGGTCTATTGAAAAAAAAAATCACGAAACATGTACTGATTATACACAGATTAAATAAAGGACGCAAAAAGAAGTTTTTTTGGTTTCAATTTATTAAACATTATTAACGATTTGAATAGCTGTTATTACATAAATAAGTGGTGTTGACACAAAGTTGACGAACCATATCTTGTACTAGACACGGTAAAAATTTACATTCACTTACATCATCATATTACTGTTAACCTAACTTAAGGCGACGTAATATTATTAATAGACGTTATTTACGACCGTATTTTACTGTTTTGTAGGTGTTTATCACGAGGCAATATAAAAAATAAAATAATAAATAAGATTACTAGTTAAAGTAACTAATACGATATATTAATACCATCAAAATCTAAAACATTATGCACCTTATTTGTTTATTTTTAAACATGCAACATAAAATTGTATGTATGCCGTTTACATCACACTATACAATACAATCAATTATTCAAATGTGTGTTATAAATATAATATTTTTATCATTTTCTTTATTTTTAGAATTACCGTTGCCTATTGATTTAACTATCAGGACGGAATTGTTAACTTATTGTTTATTGTTTATTCTCAAGTCAATCTCAATCTCAATGTGCAACATACAAAAAAACACTTCACAGAAAAATAAATCTGATAGCATTTAAAACAGTAGTGTTTCTAAAGCATGCTAATTTTAATCACGTCGGTCATAATACAAATACACCTAACTTATGTTTTTAATATAAAAGTAAATGTATAAAATCATAATAAACTATAAATTTATAATAATGCCATGATTTAAATGGCTCAAATACGATTACAACGAAATAATCTAATATTGCGTTATCATTATTGATAATAAAATATTTCTAATTAATTGAAGTTCTAGTCATGCAGTTATTAAAATAAAGTAATTTTATCAAAAATATTTAACAGTAATAAAAAAAAAACACATTGCCAACAACAAAACAAAACCTCCGTTTATAGGTTAAGTGGAAAAATATTACATATTTGTTATATAATTTCGGTTATAAACATTCCACTAATCAAAATCGAGAGACTTATGAGATTTCTAATGACACTAATGATATCGTGGTTGTCAGTTGATAAAGGCGTTGGACTATTGGTCCAAAGGTCGCGGGTTCGAATTCGCACGTCTTACCACCTTCTCCCCTGACCTAGCACAAGCAAATTTGGCCTAGTTAGGTAGGGTTCAAAGCAAAAAAAGGTCATAGTAATTCTTTTTCTTAAAAAAACCCAAATCAAACATTCTAGGCACAGTATTTTTTTTACTAACTAAATGCACTTTATTTAATCCTGTTCCACATAGACGCTATAAAATAAAATTAGACCAAAGCCTGTCAAAACATTTTTATTTATATTTTTTTCGGCATAACATCATCCATTTTATCATTTTATTTATCATAATAGATGATCTTTATCTCGATTACATAACAAGTCATCTCAGAAAATATGTCAATAAATATTGACTTATAGCGCTTGTCTGCTTTGATATTTCAAAATTTGCTCAGCTAAAGCCGCTTGTAAAATACTCAAATTAATAATATATTCAGAAATTAACCACTATTATAATATTATTATGATAAATCGTTATTTGATTTAGTAGTTTAAATAGTATTAAAAATTGTACATACAGATTATACAATTGAACATATCTTTATATTTTTATGTCTGTTAAAAAAAATATTGAAAAGTTTTTTCTTTCGGTTTTACAAATAATTTCAGCATTTTAGCTTATATACAAAAAATACTTATTTGATGTTTTCTTTTAATGATTTTTTAAATATTTTTATCGTCTATACAATGTATTTTTTTAACGAATATTATTGATTTCTTTATTGGCATGAATTATCAATATTTTCTACTTTGTGTATGGAAAAACGGGAGGGAGAGCATTCAAGTTCTGGTAAATATCTTTAAAAATTCATTAATCATCATAAAAAGAAACAACAGAACAAAGTTTAAAAAAAATAAAAAATATGTTCTTTTGTAGCCAAAGAAACGATTTTTTAAATATATATAAAACTGTTATTTACTGTTTTATACAGTTCTAATGCAGATACAAGTACCATTTATATGTCAAACGTGCTCTCAAATGCACGAATACATCTGAAAATAACTTCCGAAGACTAACGTACCATTTATAAAATAAGAATATGTCAAAAAGTGTTTTTTTGCAATACTCGGAAACATAATAATAAAAACATGTATTTTTGTTTGACTGTCAAAAAAATTAATTTCTTTATTAATTTTGATTAACACTATCGTTTTCAGTCTTTCCTGTGTTGTGTTTCCTCCTACATAAAGTTGTTTTCTTTTGTCAATTGAGTAATGAAGGTCAGTCACGGAACTAACCTAAAATATCTAAAACGCTTTTAATAGTTTATAATGTCATGAACTAAATCTTGTAAAATTACAAAAACTGCTCGGAAATAGTTTATTCATTTTACCTGTGATAATAATCAATTATTAAAATAATGCCGTCTACGAAACAAACATAATTATTTTTATTAGAAGATTATTTTTATTTACTTTAAAAAAATATTTATTTAGATGTGATAAATATGCAAATATTAAAATATAATATTTATGGCTTTATGGCCACTTGGCTGAACATTATTTTTTAATAACTTCTCTAAGTTAATATGATAAGTATATTTCGATTAATAACAGTCGATAAGACAAATAAATATTGAAAGAAATTTTAACTAAAATGACAAATGAGTTACTTTTCTACCTACAAATAACAGTTTAAAACCCTACCTACTGATTATCAGTCGATCAGAATTGTATTATGAAACTGAATTTAACATGTAAAAAAGGCACCACAGATCACCAGATGTCGTTTGACCGATGTGAACAATGAACAATAAAAAATAAGGATTTTGCACTTGGGCACGCGACTACTACAAATGCGGCCACCGCAATCCGAGTATCGAGACGGTACTGAAGCGAATATTTTGCAGCAAGGGCGGCTATCTGGGGCGGTCGACGGCGCCTGGGCGCCGGGGCGGGGGACGCGGCGGCGCGGCGGGATGGAGGCACAGGCGGTGGTTTTATAGGGGAAGGGATTTTTGGGGGAGGGAGAGATAGGTCTATGTGTTATGTAAGCACCCGTTATCGCTTGTTATGTTTTGGGCTTGCTGTGGAGCTTTCAGGTTTTATTGTGTGCTGTTTGGTTGGTTTCACTTCGCTTTTATAGCGTCCTCTTAATTTAAAAAGCGTTCAAACTTTTAAATGTGGTTTCATTTATACAAATGAATCGTGAAATGCACATATTGATGTATTTAAAACATTTATTTATAATGTTGTAAAATAAAAACGTTTCGGTACGACTGAGCTGTGGTAAAACGAAAAATTCTCAGTAAGGGACAAAAAAAATATACGCTTTCGAAAGGCTACAAAAATCTAAAAAAGCACCTAAGAAAATATTTTTGTTTTAAAATCAATAGTAGTAGTTCTTTTATTATTAGTGAGGCTTTATTTTAGCTTTCTTTAGAATGATTTTTTTTAGAGTAGCGATGTTATTTCGTCCGGAACGGATAAGCTGAACTTATGAGAACTCGTAGGTTACAAAAAATATCTCTGAAAGCTACAATATGTGTCTTAAAGCAAATCTATTGTTTTAAACGTAATTACCTATGTTATTAAATAACTTTGTTTAAAAAAAAACTTCATGAAATCATGAACTTCTTAAACTATAGACTTCCCAACATTTTAAAATAACCCATAAACCGTTCTTTTTCTTTAAAATGAAAAAGAAAACTAAAGAAACATCAAGGTCAAGTGATAAACTAGGTGCAATTTTGTAAACTGTGGCTCTCAGCGAAGGCCGTAACTCGATCAAAGTTAAGTCATTGATCCCCTTGCGCGTCGAATTGGCCCGCTGACCGAATTTGCACAATCTATTAAAAAATATAATAAATTTGGGTTTGATTTTTTTGTCAGCATTTTTTTATATAACTTCTCAAACATACGTAACACAAACCACCCCTTAGTCTTTGAGAATGGTCTTGGGATGCCCCGTAAAATAATAAAATATATAAAAACACATAATTTCCTTAGTTTTATTTTAAAACTTGTTTAGTCGTTATGGTGTATTTACATAAAACAGATATAACAATTCACAATGCTCTTGAATGTAGACATATTATACTCGACTTCTGAGGGTTTAACGTGATAAGAGCAGAAATAAAGCGTCAGGCTGCCTGAAAAGTAAGGTTCCGTGGAAAAAACTGTAAGACCGAACAAGCTTCGATGCGCCAGGGGTTTTAAAAGCCCTAACCTGGCAAAGCCTTTTTATTCAGCCCGATTCACTATTCTTTAAAAATCTCAGACAGCTTTTGATCATTGTAATTACATAAAATATAATAAATAAATTATAATTAATTAAAAATAATTTAATTAATTTGGCTATCAATTATTTTACATTCAGGATACTTGAAATAAAACATGCGTATTTTCCATTTAATATATTATTTTCATATACCCGTAAACGCGAATATATGAAAAACGAGATTTTACTGAATTTCTTTGCGAGCACACTTTATTTAAAAATACGCACTCCCTCCCCCGCTTGCAATTCAATTAATTAATTACTCTCCGCTATGAAAACAATATATACTCGTATATCAGCTGCATCATTCAAGACCTACCTTTGAATCGAAGAAAGGGCCGCATTGAGTTGTTTATTTCTTGTATATATTATTTATTTATTTATTTAATATATTTTAGGGAAACATACAGCGTAACTTCATTTATAAATCAGTAAATACATAGTTATTAAATTGGCCAATTACATGAATTCACTGTTTAACGAATTGAAATGTAGATTCACCTAAAACTGATTACATGAAAAGAAAATTATGAGAAACGTAAACAAAATAGTTTAGTTTTTGCATATTTATACTAATAAAAAAACATAATTAGAATATGGGTTTTGTCAGAGTTATTATAATAAACATAAATATTTAGCACTTTTGCTTTCTAATTACCTGTATGAGAGGTGTATATTTTACTTACCTCGTTTTTGAATAAATTTAAAGTACAATTAAAAATGTCTAATTCCAAAAGATGACTTCATTCAAATTCATGACATGTTTTCTGTAAAGTTTTGCGTTCATTAATTAAATCAATTAATTAAAATTTAAAATACTCACAACTTCTCGGTGTTTTAATTTAATTATTTTAAGATACATATCTTAAGCAAGAAATTGGCCGTCATCTGAGTTTGGCTGCAAATCTATCTTGATTATGGAGCTTATTCAGAGCTCCAACGAAATTCAATATCACGGAGAAACGTTTGACTCACACTTTCTCACTTTCACTTTCACTGATATGCTTACCATTCTAATAAAATGAATCATCTGGTCACTGTGTAGATCAAAAACGATCTCTTCTGTACTTTTGTACTAGCCTTGGGATATATTTGCGGCTATTATTTTTGTTGTCGTAATTACAATTATGTATTATTATTACTATTATTATGTATTATGTATGTATTATTATTCTTGTTATGTATTATTAATTTGTAGCAATTATGTATTATTATTTGTGTTGTTAGTAGTTACATTGAATATTGTTATATTTTCGAGGTCAAAAAGGTCAGTGAGGGATTTAGGTTCAAGATTAATAATAAAATAAATATTGAATAATGCTATTTTACTAGTTAATATAAGCTATACAATTAATTAAATATGGAAACAAAAAAAAAGAATCATTAAACATCCTAAAAAGTAAGAAATTCAATAATAAATATTTCCTTTAAATTATTATTATTATCTAGTTAATTAGATCATTTAGTAATTAGAATTTTAGAATTTGAATTAATATTAAAGTTAATTAAATATTATTCGAAACCTAGGCTGGTTTTCATTAGAATGATAATCAAGTAATTATAGTGAACTCTTTTATTAAATACATAGTTTTTACATTAGGAATTCTTAATGTACTAAGTAGAGCCACACCTAAACCGACTTGAGTGTCTTTACGCGGAAGGAATTTGTTAAGAAATCTCGTTTTAAGCGTTTAGGCTAGTGGGTCAGAAGTCGTACTTTATTACAGATCGTCAAAGATATTGCGTTCGTTTATGATTACATTTTACATTAAAAAAAAACCATAATGTCTTTAAATCTATAATTATAATTTAAAAACATTTTATGCAAATGCATGTAAGTGTAAATTTAAAAAGTTGTTACTATTAATGATTGAGTGCGGCGGACCCTCGGGCCGAAGACACGGGGATAAATTTTATTATTTACATACGAATTAATTTATAAATTGTCAAAGATGAAACTGAATATGCTGTATCCATAGATATAAAACATTAAAAAAATAAAAAAACTGCGTGTTAATAAGGGAGTAAAAGTATAGAGAATAACTGGTAATATTTGAAGGAATTCTAGATTTGACCATAATTATTATGTGTCATATTCTGTAGTCATGAAATAACATAATTTAAAATTAAAATAAATAAAATCCCATATATAAATTTGCTTCAAATATCACCTAAACACATTATATTTCACCACAGCCTGCTCCATGGTTTGAATATGATTTTTTTCAATAAGAAGAAGTAGTCTTCTTTTATCAACAAGAAGATGAGGTTTCTTTCCTCTTCTTGAGAGGGAGAAGAAGCAGAGGTGGGAGTAGTAGGAGGAGTAGGAGGAGAGGGGTAAGAATTATTTTTGAACATTTTTTTTATCGATAGCTATTGATTTAAAATCATTTCTATTCATCATTCAAGGTGCTGAAAGTTTTTTTGCAAAGTCATACTGCATTCATGGACGGTTGCAAGCTGCAGCTTGCACGGAGGTGAGTCTCTGGCAAAACCGGATTGTGTCCGTCCAAGCGCGAGTAAAGCCTTATATCTCGTGTGTTTCACAACTGCCACGCCTGATTGACCAATTCCTTACTGCCGACGGAATTTAGGGCGGCGGTCGCCTCGGCGATATTCGACTAACAAGTACATATCGCATGCGTAGGAGCTAAATGGAACAGTGCTTTAAACAGACGTTTATGTTTAAGAACGAGTTACAAGTGTTACAGTGTGAGTTACAAGTTCGTTGCGCGTGAATGTGGGGTGCTTGAAACAAGCAAAAAGCAACGGGTTGTTTACAAGTGACAAAACCGCACACAATCAATGTGATTGCGGTTTTCAAATTTAATAAATGTTTTATTAAATAAATATAGTTATTTTTCATTTAACTGCTTGTAGAAAAGAACTCTGTAACGATTACATTATTTTCTTTATTTACAAATAAATGATTCACAGAATTACAATGTATGTATGAAGAAATGAACACGACAATAAATAAAGTTTTTAAATACAACATAAAAATATGTACCTAATATAAAACTCAAAATAGTTTAGACGATGCCGAGAAAATGCCGAGAGGCCATAACAAACTATAAAATATTTTTATTCCATTTAAAATGTTATTTGTCACATCAAGATTTAAATCTTATATTTTAAAAAATGTGTTAATGCTAACAGTACGAAAAAAAATATATATAATAGCACAGCTAAGCTAATCTAAAATAAAGTCATATAAATAATTCATATTTAGTCTTATTGCTGAAAAAAATATTAAACAAAGACCGCGTATTACCAGAACATGAGTTTGGATACAATTGTATTTTTCAATTAGTATCATTATTATCTATAAATTTTATTATTTTTCTATTGTTAGAAAGTTAAATAAATCAATTCCCCTCCTCTCGCTCAATTCTATCTCCCATGACTCTAGCACAGGCATATTTGGATTAGTTGAGCACGGCCCAAAATAATTGTGTGTGACCTAAGTCAAAGCAATTGTTTTAATAAAAAAAGAAATGTCCTCATTTCGGCCACAGAACCTTTTGGCCTTAGTCATTTTACTATTAACATTAACAGTGTGGAATGTTTAATGATCCATTCCAAAGCGGTTTTACCATAATTCAGAAGAAAAATACTTTTGAGAGATAAATACATAGTTACGAGGAATGCAAAGTTCAATACATATTATATTCGTAAGCAAAATGTTGCTAAGTTGTAACCTGGGTTTTAGTGTCAGATTTTACGTACATTTGTGATGTATGAGAATGAAAAAAAAATATGGAAATAAAAAGTTTTTATGAAGTTCGGTAGCAGTTGTGTATTGACAAATCAGTGCTATCGCCAATCATATTAGGTAACGCACATTCTCAAGAATCGAAGACATTTTTCATCTTTCGATATGAGAACTTGACAGAGATGTCGCAAGAGCGCGTCGGTCGTAAAAGGCAGTGGCGTTGGTCGTTGGTCCATCTAAGCTGGTCCAGCAGGTCGAGTTGTTTGAAGCTGAAGACTCACCGAGGCGCGGTCTTCTCGTTTCGACAGCCCGAGGCTGGCAATTAGCATCGTTAGACGTGTTGTAAGTTAAGTTACTACAACTCTTATTTTAACGAACAGCACATACGCCTAATGCGCTGATTATCTAATTAGTGAAAACAAATATCGTTGTTAAGTTTTTGATTATTCTAATAATTTAAAAAGGTACCCTAAGTGTATCATTATTTATTTAATGATAATGGCTTACTTAATAGATTTTAGTTGAACCCTATTGTAACATATGTATATTCGTTTCAATTAAAAGTATCTTGTAGATAAAATAAAATAAACATAAATATCTTAAATTATATATATATATATATATATATTTAATTGAGTAATCAAGTTGGCCGATGAGTACAAGTCTCTTAACCTTCCTAACTAGCTGAGTACCTTCCTAACTAGGTAAGAGTTACCTGTTCTAAGGAAGGTTACAATGAAAAGTTACAATGCATACAATAGACCAGCGCAAGACCCTGTGAAAATATAAAAATTACATACACACTGATATACACATAAAAGGCACATACACACTGATATACACACCCATCCACACCACACATGAATACGATTTAAGTGTTTACTCAAGAACACTTAATATATGAAAAAATAAAATGAAACAATTAAAAAATAAACTAATAAATAAAAATATAAATGAAATGAATAAATAATTATTAAATATATAGGTAAATAAATAATCGATATAAATAAATAAATATTCACTTGATTTATGCTCAGTTTGGTTTGCCATTTCATAATGAATAGACTTACTCTTGAACAACGTTTGAAAATAGTGCAATTTTAGAAAAAATCACTCTTATTTTTTTTAAAATCACTCTAAAATAAAGTAAAAATCGCGTCGTGGGCCTGTGGCGTGGCCTCCAAGATCGTGCGATTTAACACCGCTGGACTATTTTTTGTGGGGTTATGTGAAGTCGCTTGTCTACGCAGATAAGCCGGACACGATTAACGCCTTGGAAGAGAATATTCGGCGCGTTATTGCTGACTTACGGCCCAACTTGCTGCAAAAAGTGGTTGAAAATTGGGCCTCTCGGCTGGAATTTGTTCGAGCCAGCCGCGGCGGCCACTTACCCGAATGCATTTTTAAAACATAATGGCAAACCCTTATCTTTATAATAAAACTAAATTCTTAGCCATAACATCAAATTATATGCGTTTTATCTCTTCTTGAAAACCACGCCTCTAAAATATAAACCCTATAGTATTCTATGTAAGCCGCTAATATATGTCTTTCTAATTTCCTCGACTATACTCATTCATAGAGGTTTCCTAAATACTTACACATAAAAATAGACACTTTTGTTGGCAGCATTAAAGCTTTATTTAAGATGGTACAAATTTCCAAAACCATAAAAAAATCCTATTCGGCACACCGGATTTTATCGGATTAAAGTATGGGATTATAATTGTAATTTTAATTTTATTTAAAAAAATAGTTTTTTTCTTATACAATACTTTTCTTGTTTTGCTTAATAAATATAACTCTAACCGTCCTAAAAAATAAATAAAATAAATTTTCCAAAAAAATAATCTTTACGTTAAGCTAGATTTCAGGATATCTAATAAATGTATTAGCAATAAGAAATATAAATTATTCTTGGGTAACAATGTATCAGTACTGCAATTTAATGCAAATATATATAGATTTATTCATATTTATTGAATGTGAGAAACAGAATTAAATCTTTGAATTTAATTAATTATGTTAATAAAATGGTTAGCTTCCAACGGCCATGAAATTTCCATTACCAATAATACAAAAGTTTACAGCATTCAAAGCAAACTCTAAATTAGTAATACATTATTGATTTATTCATATCAATATAATGTTATACTATACTGATGTTATTTATAATTATTACTATGTTTATGTTAATATAAAAGTGTTTAGGTCCTTCTTTAGAGGTGTTTAGTGTTTAGGCCTTTCTTGTCTCTCAATTTGCTTTTACTGTAGTCAGAGAAATTTGTGGTGCAATAAGTAGTGAAATTAGTGGGGGTGGAAGCGTTAACACTGATGTGACTAGAACGTGCAGATTCAAACCTGCAACCGCCAAATGTCCTAACAGTTATGCACGACCATTTCGATGTACATATACGAGTACATTTAATAAAACTACACAAGCAATTGATAAATCCAATTTATAAAGTTTATTTATAGAGTACCAGCTGATACGGAACCCTATCTGTGTGTGCAACCTTAATAAAAATAACCAAAAATAAAAAAAATAGCCTTATAAACTACTAGGCTTTTTTTAAGGCCTGAAAACTAGTGTTTTTTTTTTAATTATGAAAAGCCGTACAAAGTATATAACATGTAAAACATAAAACATTAAAATAACTGAAAACTAGGATTAATTGCTAGAAACTTTTTATAATTTACATAAAATAAGCGATGCTCTACGCACTAGGGCTGTTTAGTCATTCCTTTGTAATTTAACTAGCTAAAAGCCATAGTATATTTAGAGAAATAAGATACAACCAAAAATAAATCTTATCAACTAAATTAAATCAATTTACTGCCATAAATACCAAATAGGTTCGTCAAAGTTCCTATTAAGCTTTTTATATTTAGGTTTTAAAAAAAAGATGCTTGTATTTTGCATTTTTAAATAAAAAAAGTTATTCATGTTAACTATTATTATTAATTACCATAATTTTAATATCAACCAGTCGCATATCTTAAACAATAGAAAAAAAAATAAATATTTTTAAAGGATTGATTTTTAGTACTGATCTTTGTCAATTAAACATTTACGGCCTTGTGCATAATTGCGTTAGTATGCTGCTAGCATAAAATTCGCAGCTACCGATAAGTAAATGCATGCGTGAAACCGATATGGTAAAACAGCGACCTGGTTTTTTGTTTTTGAAAAAAAGGCCAACCAAAAATTAAGACAAGATCGTAAAATTTTAAGGTCCTGTTTGTTCAAGGGAATTGTTGGTTTTTATGACTTCAGGTTCAACTTTAAGTCGGGCGATTTCGTTTAAATGGCCCAAAGACCCAACTATCGTGTTTTTTTTTTAATATCAAAAAGGCGAAAGCTATCTCTGTACGTCGACAAGTGTATAATTTGAAATCTGAAAATTACTCAGCAGAGGCAACATCTGGTTCGAATTTAATATATTTAAACATAACGGAATATCCGACGAGCTATGACGCGATTGTTGAATTAAAACTCAATCAAGTCATACCTAGTTGTAAGATAATTTTAGCCTAAGTATAGGTCTAAGCCTAAGATTTAAAATAATATCTACGTTTGTAACGAGTATTATAATCTTTATTAACTATCGTTTAAATAACAAACTCTTAGTAACACGTTGAAAATAAATACTAAGAGTTTTTTTTTTCTACTTCATTTAATTTTTTTTATGTTAGGCACGTATTTAGTGAAGAATTATTAATTATACATAATACAATTAGAATTAAATCTATAATTGATTTATTGTATGGCATTCATTATGTATGGCATTCACCTCATATATTTCTTATTAATAACGTTGTATATTGTTTTGTATTTATTTTATAAATATCTTCTAGTTTGGAAATGACTTTTTTAAACGAGCTTTTAACCAAAAATAATAATAACTAACTGGTATTAAATTTGTCTCCGTTATAAAAAAAATGTTTAATTTAAGTATAACACTTTTAATGTTAAAAGCAGTCCAAGAAAGTCAATCACGTGAAAGTTTGACTGAAAATTTGACCTTTTATTATCTTTTAGTACGATGTGTCGTTGGGAAGGCTCTGTCAAGCTTAGTTCCAACATATCCTTATTATCTTCGTGTTGCAAGTCCATTTATTACAATTATAGAAGAACACAACAACTCACAACTCACTCAACACACAAGTCTTTAACAACATTTGTGTGACTGTAGGTAGGTCATGTTCTGCATGACCTAATAACAATAACATACATAATACATCCATGCATATACACAAATTATCTGCTGGATAAATCTGATTGCGAAGCAGTAATATATGTGTACACAAAGAATAAAAAAATAAATATAACAAATTTAAATAAGAGAAACGATTACTGGTGTAGACAATAAAACAAATCAGGAAATCAACTAATTTATGATTTGGATTTATTAAAATGAAATAGGTACTATGAAACTAAATAGGGAATTCGTTCGTGGTATTATTTGCTTTTGTGGTTCTATGACGGCGTTGCGAAACTTCTGCTGAGTTATTGAAATTAGATCAAGTTAGGAGAACTTAGTAATTAATAAACAGTAATTCGGTAAATAGGGGAAGCTAATCTGAACTTTTGCCATTTTGTCTAGATAGGAAATTACGTTGGATCTTATAGTTCTGCTTGGAATTCGTAATGGAATCGACTGAAAAAGTGTTGAGTAATCTATATCATGTATCACTATATCACTGCGCCTATCTGCCAGATATAAACTTTTATGAATTACGGGAGAGTCAGAGGTTTGATAATTTAATATTTAGTACATATTTCCGAAGATATAAATATAGCACTAGAAAAGTATTTAAATATTAAGTTGTAAAAAAAATACTTTAATGATAAATAAAAAATAAAAATTTGGTGCAAATTGCCGTTTGTGATTGAGAATAATTGACTTTAATGAAAAAAATGATCATGAGTCAAAAATACCCCATAACCTCAAAGGTTATTTGAATGCAACGTTGAACTTCGCAACGTTCAACGCAATTAGAATTTCGCATTGCCAAAGTCATCTTGTAACAGCTTCTATTTACCGCCGGAGAAAGTATGCCAGATAGACCCTGTGCACGCATCGTGCCATTACGATTCTTCTCAATGATAGTTCCTCGACAGCCGTAATGGAAACTGGGTCACACCACGTCAGGCCGCGACTCTTTGCACAACATCAGGCAAATGAGCAAATTCATATATCATAAATCACACAACCATATCATTAAACACGCATTTTCGTCTCGGACACTAGTTTAAATTTATTTAATTACAGCAGTTACAATGTGTTTATTGTAAGATATCTAAGGTTTTTTTATCAAATTTTATTGACGGTATATAAAAAGTATAATATAATTACCATTTCATTAAAGTATCCTACGAATATGTAAGCATTCAAAATAATTATAATCGATGATCAGGGCCAGTTTTGCAATCTAATTATTATATTCATAATGCCTGTAAGTAAAATAAATTGTTTTTTTGCCGGTTGCTATTTATAGTTTTGATACCTGGTAGCTATATTTTAATCGGTTTACTTACATTTTGTAGTTGTATTATTATGGACGTAATAAAATAATGCATGTAACGATTAAGTACGTACGGTAAAGTAAAACATCTTCATTTCTATCTATTCAAATATATTTGAATATATGAAATATATTTCCTCGTCTGCCAGGTCTGCGTTTGCCAATATTTTTCCTTGAATTATCAGATGAAGGCTGCCGCAAGTCTCTGGATGTTTCATGACGTGGCGGTGTTTCTGTTCTTTGCTCTTGATATAGCATTCAGTACAGAGTCCTTTGTAATATGTGGTCCAGTTGAAGCAATTTTAATGCCATGGTCTGCTGGTCGTTCATCAGCAAAGAGTTTCTCAACATATTGTTTCCATCACATTAACTTTTGTGTAACCTCAAAAATAAGCCGTCCATTCTGATTTTCAAGTGCATCAGCCCCTCAGCACTGTTGTGGTGAATAGCAGTTACTTTTCTTTTTTGTGTAGGTTCAACAAGTCATGTCACTAGTCAAATTCTTCTATTTCATCCTTGGCTGGTATTATTCTTCCGGGAAGATCTTTCTCTATTGAGCTCTTTGTACTGGAACCCTAAAAAAGGGAATATCGTGTTTATCTCTGAACCGCATGGCTGCTGGAAGGTTTATCGTAATTTTTCTTTTAATGTGGATTACATCGCAGAGATCGTGATTGCGGCAGGTAGCGGCTTCAGCACCCCTCATGGCTCAGGACTTCGAGACATGTCGCTTCGCTCTTCATTCCGGACGCCTTCGGTACTAGACGACGCGTGCCTCATAGTTCATATTTTTAAAGTGGAACTTATACCTCAACCGAAATAATACGTTACCTTAAAAAAAAGATGAACCAATTTTATGACTAACCACAAGGCCTTAACAGTGTATATATTTCTACAAACTTTAAGGTGAAAATCAAACTGAAGCAAAGCATTTGAAAACAGGAAATGTAATCAGGAGTGTTTAAATTGCGTCAGGGACCCTCAGATTGACCCTTGCCTCAGTTGGAAATAAATACTACTACATTACGCCACAATAAAACAATGATGAGGCCGCGAACTGATCTTCGATCATTTTAGTCTGAGAGCCATCGACGTATTCAATAAAAGCTCGTTTCTATAATATTTTAAAACAACATTAAAGCGTAGAGAAACGTTTGTCATAATCTTTTTTTTATAGATTCGAAACAAGCTCACAAGATCAATTCAGTTTAATATTGCCACTAGCAACCTTTAATAAAGACATCATCATAACAAGGAAGATTAAGTACATTTAACAATAGATATTTATAGTTTATCATTTTATTTATGATGCAAAGTTAATTAATTACGGCTGAAAATTTGAGGAGAGAAGTCCAAAATTATATGTTGGAGTCGTGTGTACCTACCCTATTATTGAACTCAATCGAGAGTTTTGAGAAAAATAATGCTGAATATTCTCATCCATGAAAGTCGACATTGCTGGGTGGACCAATAGGCGCTTGAACACGAGAACCATCTAAACAAAAGCAGGTGCCACAAGCCCTAACTAACTTTAAGATATTTCAGAAAGCTATCTACAAATTCTGCATACAAAACAATTCTTACTTTCTGTTGAATATTATATTTTTTTTTAGTACGTGTTTGAGTTTTATTTCCAATGGATTCCTTAGTGTTAAAACCCACACTCAATCAACACAACCGCAAATTCATAAAAAAAAACAAAAAATGTCGCTTACTCTTAGCCTATTCTGCGATCGTTTTGATATAATTGCCGTCGCGTCCTCTCGAACTTGAGTGCTGCGTATAATCGCTAATCGACGGAAAAAGGAAAAACCGAACGTCCTCTGTTGGGTAACATACGTTGTAATTCAATTTTTTACAATATAATAACTCCATTTAGGAAATTTACGAGTTCAAACTATATTCATTAAATAAAAATTGACCAAACGTCAACCCAGGTCATTCGTAGAGGGTTTCGCTCTAACAAAAGTCTAGGAAAATTAAAAAAAGTAAATGATCAAAACTAAAGTTTATTAAAAAGTAAGACTAAATATATAAAACTAAACATTTTTTGTACTTTCGACTATGTTACGTAATTCCTTTTAGAAATAAAAATAAAAATTGTATTTTTAGGGTAATGATAAACTAGCGTATAGAGGTAATGGATTGATACCTTGTCCTATAATGTTTTGTTGCAGCTAGCTACAGGTCAATTCTGGTTAAACTTACTTGTACGCACAAGCGAACGAGTTTTGTAACCTCTATGGTACTGATAAACGAACTATTTTATGATAAACTCGTCGATAGGTGTTACCGAAGTTTATCGTGGTTCTAACAACCGATTAGGAATCCTAACGTATGCTTTGTAATGGCGACTTAACTTCACAGCAACTAATTTATCAAATGCATTGTCTTATATATTACTTCGATCACATGAGAAAAAACCTCTAAAAACTCCTACCTCTAGTTTCTAGATATTTCACCGTCTCAATATCACACATTTCATTTGCTGGCGCGGTGAACAAATAGTATTGACCGACCAAATTGAGATGACATTTATAATTTACCTTCTCGATCACTCATTTCAAGTTAATTGCTGACGCGGTGAACAAATAACATACATTGTTTCAGAACCAAATGCAATGACCGACCGAATTCTCAGATGACAAACAAAATGACGGAATAGGCAAGAAGCACGAGGTGTGTGCCTGTACTGATTGTTTAGTTGACGTAACAAAGCAGTCTTGTAATCTGTACACAACTTTTCTATATTTAATGAATGTTTGGTATAGGTTACAAGAAAGTTTTGTTAGGGTTACGGTTTATCAATCTACGGCAATTGATTTATACAGCCCATCAACGAGATTCGGTTGGGTCTACTAAATTTCGGTAACTACAACAAATTAATAATTCTACTGAACTTTTCGGTTAAATAAGTGCTCGATAATTTTTTTCGGTGCTGAATTGTTTAAATAACGAATCGCTAACTGCGAAAATGGTACTTTTTATTATTATTTTTTTAAAAAAAGTTTGTTTATCGTTTTACATTCGCATTTGTTTTACGGTTTTCATTACACAAAATTACCGGAAAAGGAAGACGGTTTTATACCATTTTCTGACTTCTAACAAGGTGACGTTTTGCTGTAAATGTTTCCCATTTTGCAGTAAACGTAAGTAAATACTTTTTAAATTTAATCACTAAAATATTGTTAACAGGCGATGTGAGAAATCTTTATTATGTTTAAGTTGTTTTTTTTTAAGATTCATATTTATAAGATTAATATTATTTTATTTTATTCGATATCTTATATACCAAGAAAGTTATAGTAAAATTTCCCTTTTTCGAAACAACTCTCCCATTCCCGACCTCTGGTCTGATTATTACCCATTAACGAACTTTACCGAGATTTTGTGCCCTTAAATTTTATGTAATAATTTGATAGTGCTTGGTGTAATATTACGGCAGATAGATATAGATAGATATATAATCTGAGGGTGATTTTGGGTTCTAGGTGATGTGAAACGCGAAGATATCCCGAAATTTTCCGGAAGTCATGACATGGTACCCATTGCAATAGGTAGCTTTCCTTATGAAATCTGTCTAATAAAGCACCTAATTTCAAGGTCAATATGCTTCACCTTAAATGCATTGAGAACAATCTATCATAAGCTTTCAAAATTGTACAACAAGGCCATTGGACTGATCAACAACACGAAGCCCGCAATACGGCGGAGAGGGAGGGGGGGGGGGGAGTATAGAACGTATCTTTAATTTTATCTAGGAGCCGAGTATATATATATATTTGTTGATTGTTTTTTAATAGCGGCAAATCGCCTGAATAGATAAATGACACAATCTTTGACAATATTGAAAAATTTTGAAAAAGTTTTTAATTATTTGATAGTGCTGGATAGCATAATATTTATAAAGGTACTAAAGAGGTCCTGTACTTGAGAATGCAGGATGTCGGTTTAAACCCAGCGCTGAGTTTTATAAAAATGTATTTTTAACTCTCACCTGTCCTCTTTAGTGTAAAATATTGTCAAATATTATGTAACCATCTAATTAGATGAAATAAGGAATTATATGCCGCTATTAAAAAACAATCATCAAATATAAGTCAAATAACTTTACAACTCAATTATACAATTATATATATATATATATATATATATATATATATATATATATATATATATATATAGTAAAATAGTAAAATGTATTGTTTAAATACCGTTAATTAGATGATTTCTATGTTAAAATAGGTAAACACCTTTAGTTTAACATATATAAAAGTTTGACAGTACTGACATTTGGAAAATACGAATGCTTTTTAATATTTTAAGGATTGAAATTTTATATATATATATAAATATATATATATATATATATATATTTATGTAAATATGCAAAAACGAAAGTATTTTATTTTATTTTATGAACGATTCTCATAATTTTCTTTTTTTATGTAATCAGTTTTAGGTGAACCGACATCTCAATTATATTGTTAAACAGTGGATTCATGTAATTGGCCAAATTTATAACTATGTATTTACTGCTTTATAAAATAAGTTACGCTGCATGTTTTCCTAGAATATATTAAATGAATTAATTAATATTAAACATAATAAATCTGTATTATTTAATTTAGTTTTTAGTTTAGTTCGATATCAAATATATGCGGAATCATCATTAACCTTATTTTAATAATGTAGTCTAGTGGTTTTGATGTTTGACTGTTAACCCATAGGTCGGGGGTTTGAATCCGCATTCAGTCATATTTAACGCTTCATTACCACCATAACAAACCAATGCTATCAAACAATCAATTTGTTTACATTGTAACATTCATAAATAAAAGTATCCAAAATATATCGTAATTACAGTTACCTTGTGGAAATGGAGAGTGAACACTAATTACCTACGTCGTAATCTCAATCACATCTGAGCGTATTAAAAAAAAAGCAATCCGGAAAGGCTAACACGCTATCTGCGCTCACTTTCTATATCATAAGCAGAGCCTCGAGCGATCGAAAAAGATGGATAAATTATTAAAAAAAAAAAACTCACATTATTCAACAAACGCAGAGCTGCCTTTAGCGTAGAAAATGTTTTTCGAAAAATATCAGTCAGGCAAATCCAATTCACCGCGAACTTTGAAAAAATATGACATATACGGCGACTCCCGTCCTAACATATACGGCGATTGTATCTCGTTACTTTTTTTTCTTAAAATTTACTTTTGAGTTGTTACGATTATCCACTGCGGCGGCGCGCGTCTCATTCGATGTCTCGCGAAAGACTAAAGGATTACTTGCAAATGATGACTTACGTGAAGGTGGCCGACGGACTTATTTCGCCTAATGAAAGATGGCTATGATCTCAATCAAAGCATATCGTAATAGAGTATTCCAATATGCTTTATAGTAATAGAGCGTAGAGTTACGTATAGCGAATGAACTGAAAAAAAATAAATAATCAATTTTGTTGCTTTTACGTAGTATTGAATTTAAATTTAATATTGTTAATAAGTAATATTAGGTACCTCTTGGTGGTTTTTATTTAATAATTTATAATGATCAAAAACTATTGACAAATTAAAATATTCCATCTACATTATTGGACTATAAACATTTCAAGTAATTCGTATTAACTCCGTATTAAACGTATTATAACTATTATTCATATAAAACGTAGGTATTTATTTATATATTTATTATTACGGTATATAAACATTGACTAGTAAAGGAGTATTGATTTGTTAGTGCAGAGAATTCATATAAAAACATAATACCGAAACGCAGAAATAGTTTAATTCAAGCTGGTTTAAATACAGCGCTGTATTTTATGAAAGGTTCCAACTCTCACTTAAGTGCGTCTTATGAAATACAGTCAAACTTTCATTAAAGTAATAAAAAAAGTATTTAAAAACTATTTGTGTGTTTCGGTATTAAGTCGACTACATAACTGAATGCTACAAAAATGCGAATTTTACTGGTTTGTGGAGAGATATCCACAAGAAATATAAGTAATTTAGTTTATTTACAATAAAGATAACTTATTATTCTAGGGAATTGCCTAAGGAAAATTCTTTAAACCTGATGCAAAAAATATAGGGGTATCCCAGGCAATACGGGTAGCCTAGGCCAGTGTAAAAATCATACTTCGCGCATATTTACTATCACCGTTTTGCCCCCTCTGGGTGAATTGGTGACGTACCAGTCGTACGCAGCTAGTTTGGGCGTGTGCAGTACTAATTTGTTTCTGCGAAATACTTTATATTCGGTGCTTTATATTGAAAAGGGTGTATTATTAAAAATACCTAAGTAATTGTGTATTCTACCATGTTCATTTATCGTAAAGCTATTTAATTTATGTATTTTCTAATATTTGAACAAAACTTAACCTAGTTTGGTAATATGACTATGGTTTTAATATCATATGGTTGGGGAATATCGGAGTCAACTCCGATATTCCCGGACACCTGTTTGACAGCCTATTTATTTTTAAAACGTTTGACAAAGAGCCATAATTCACAAAGACTAATAATTTGTATCATTTGTTAATCATAGGCGGATGCTAAAATGCCTAAATTCAAAGGCAGAAGAAATTTAAAGGAAAAAGGAGGAAGTCCTTAATTTTTAATTTTTGAAATTATGACTTTAATAAAGCTTGGAACATGAACATAAAGTGAACTACGCTAAAATAATCAAGAAGATATACATTTACATAATTTAGTATAAATACACAATAAAAAATAGTAAACATTAAAAAAAACTACAAGGAAGTTAATTAACGTTTGCAAAGTAAAAATAGAAAAAAAAATAAACTCATTGGTTACATTATGATTTTTGAACCAACGAGCCACAAACACAACAGCTAGTTTTAAATTAAAAATCACAAATTTTAAATTAACTTATTTTTCGATAACCATATAACCTGTCACTTTCGACAGAGGTAGATTTAAAATTAAGGCAACGAAAATGACAAATATTAACAATTTTTCACCAAACAAATATAAAATTAAATTAAACACGACGAAACGAGTGATTAATATTATTATTACTCGTAATTATTATAGCTATTATTGTTTTGAGTTACACAAATATTTTTTAATATGTAAAAATCATCTGCTAATTGATTGAATAATTTTAATCTATAAAGAGATAATCATCATCTAATTGATTGAATAATTTTAATTTATAAAGAGATAATGATGGTGACCGGCGTATTAGCGTTGTATGTAATAATTCGTGACGTTGTGTCCAATATTTGATTATTATTATGAACGTTAGCTTGATCGTATATCTACTGAAATGTGCGGGGCTTTTTACGGGTTGCTACAATAAGACAAGAAAGGAGAAGTCTCCTTGCGCTTAGAAATGGCGTTGGCATCAGGCTGTGATAAAAACAAACAGCCCTGTAGGCGAAAGTGTATAATTCTTTAAATATTTATATATTTATTTGAATGATTTTTTGTAGTTTAAAAAAAAGTAAGTATATTTTAATGACGTTAAAAATATTTTATTGGTGAGAACCTGATTGTATAGCTAGGATTATTCAATCATTTTTAGACACCTAACATATTAGTATAGTATATGTTTAATTTTAAATAAATTTATAATTATATTCGCATCCATTGTAACAATTTAAATATTATTATTTTTTATAATACACCTTAAATGCGGGTAAATAGCCAGCTTAATTATTGATTTTGTATTTGTTATATTTTTTCTAAATTCTCTGCAACCTGTGGCATTAGATATTCCCCGTTTTAGTGATTATTGACTATATTATAATCAATATGTAAGTCTTTTTTGTTTGAGTAAAAAACTTATTATTATGTCCTTTGTTCTTCTTATTATGTAGTTTTGTTGAGGTTTTAATGTTTTGTCGCTTTTGTAAGAAGTTGAGGTCAGCTTTAGCAAAGACCAGTTTTGGACGCCGGAGGTCGACGAAGACGCGATATCCTTGAACTCTGATTACACGACCTAATTACTGAATTAAATGTGTTTTGCAGGCTAACGTTTTATTACAATCATTGCAAAACCTTTTTTTTTAATAATCGCAACTGTAACTCCGTCATATTTTTTTATTAGGTAATTACAATATTTAGGAGCTAGCTCCGGTAATACTGTTGAGTTTAGTAAGGAGGAAAAAAAAATAATGCTTAACAGCTCGCAGCCTACGCTATTGGATAATTACATTTTACTTGTAACGAAAAATATGAGCATCCCATGCGAAAAAGGGTAAATTGCTTTTAGAAAAGTAAAATCAATTTTATTTATAGACCTATAAACCTAAAAAGATGGTACCTACTGCAATCTAAGAAAAAAAATCTTCAATAATTAAAATTAGGATGTCAAACTTTTTTAACGGCAATTTTACTCGTATAAGTACTCTTCGATTGTCACAGACACGGTAGCAGTTCGCTAATCATGGTTTTATATTATTTTTTCGATTCTTATGCTATAATTTATGACGCCATGATTGCATGATGGCATGGTTGCCATGTTTTTATGACTTAAACAAGTTATTTGAAAATAAACACATGCTTTAATATGCAAATAAAATTATTTTTCATTTCTTAATAGTAACCATAACATAATTATAAAAAGTTCTTGTCAGTAAAATAAAATAAATCATTTTCATACAAACATTTTAAAATAGGTTCTATCTTCGTGTTTAACAAATTTTCCTTTATAAGCTGACATCGATTAATAAATTAATGACAAGTAAAAATAATTATACGCCATCTACAAGAAATGGTTTCAATCACACTGAAATGGTTCCGAGCAGAAATTAGTGACGAATATTACAAATAGATGGCAAGTTTTTCACACTAATAGTTAAAATTAATTATAACCATCGATATTGATGACGAAAGGTATTTGTAACTAGTTGGCATTATGGTGTATTTAAATATTATTATTTAGTAATATTTTTTAATTGTAAAACTAAAACAGCGTCAAAAGTTTCGTTTCAAATTTCCTTCTCCACAATTGAACTCCAGGAGATATTGACACGACATCCTGTCCTTCAGGAAATTCGACACGTCAGGTCTATCCGATACAAAATAATGACGAGCCTGACGCACGGTTTCGTCTCGGCGGGTAGTCTCTTGACCGACCACGCCGCGGCGTCACAAAAGACTTCGTGCTGTGCTGTGCTATAATATGCAAATGGGAGACTAACTGATTCCATAGTAACCCTTTATGCTGTGCTAATTCTTCACGTGAGTAAGACGCGCAATTTGACGTCACTTTTTACCAGTCCTTCCAGTAACAGGAGATTATAAAAGTGGAATAAAAGAAAAGTGGTATAATATTTGAATTTAGGTTATTTTATATTTTTAAAGCACCATTTTTTGAGCTAGTGCAATAAAAAGAAACAAACGTAATTGATGCCTTTAGATATATTTTTTTAACTTACACATCTTCTTGGTAATAAACAATATTTTACATTTGAAATTTTCTTAGCTAAAGATTTCATTGCTTTTAATTTTTTTATTTTCTAAAATAAAAAAACAACCCTAAATGTATTTATAACAAGAATGCTTATGAATTGTTTCACACTTGCTATTGTTTTAGGTCTGAGTATATTAAAGTAAAAAAAGTAATAGTTAAAATACATTTTTTAAAACAAGCTTTTATTTAAGTGCTTGAATGCGTATACACCATTTCGTGTTTGGGACCGTTGAGGAGTTCTTTCCTCTGGAGCCATTCCTGGGTGTAGAATCAGGTCATGCTTACCATAAAAATACATTGTCATCGGAAATGACCCTATATGTCAAATTTCAATTCCGTAGGATAAAAGGAAATTCAGCTTGCAAGATTTAACTTAAACCGACATACAAACATTGCAAGCTAAATAGAAACTTGTAAAAAACATAAAATGGTATCGAGATATTCTTTCAATTCATCATAAATCCTAAAACCATTTTAGTTTTTTTTTTTGTAAATTTGGACATGCGACTAGTAATGAAACAACATGAATATAATATTTCAATTTAATAATAATAATAAATATAATGTGGCACTGAACATTCTTTTACATGTTTCAATTTGCGCACATAAATGATTTTGTATTAATTTGAACTGGTCAGTAATAAATAATACGTTCAACAGCCGTACTGTCGTATTTTTGAAATACGAAAATGATTAATAAGCGCTCCATCGTAATGTTAAAGTTTTATTAATTAGTATAGAAAAATTGTTGACTTTAAAGTTAATTATTTATATTATTCGACCAGCCTCCGATGTGATTTGTTTGGCTATGTTTGTATTTTTGAAAGTTAAAAGATGCAACAGGTTGACAGACAGTCGGCCAAAAGACGGAGACAGTGGCTTCTTAAACATAAATGTATAATAGCTAAATAGGACAACTGTGAAAGTTTAAAATCAAATTTATTAGTGTACAAATTTTAGTATTTAATTTTTAATTATTTATTTTGTGTGCCAAAATATATATATTTGAGAACTGAAATGCTTGAATGTCCAGCTCTGTAATTTGTGTCTCGACTGTATCAGGCGCACACAAGCCAATAACAAACTTTCCATACTTATAATATAAATATTAGGTACACCATTATTAGGTGCTATATTATTATAGTACTCCAAGGACATCCGACTGTCATTCCAGTGAACAAGCGAACTGCGGCGCTTGCGAAACGTCACGGCGTTGCCACACGTGCATTCGTGACGTTTCGCGGCGCGTCGCCTCGACCATTCGCCGGCATCGCGTCTGCGCGAGCACACCTCGCCGCTCTGCGCGCGCTTCCCCCGGACGACCGGCGCTGTGACGTCATCGAGCGCGCATCGGCGCCGGCGACCGCTAGATCCAAACGATCAGGGATCCACACGTGAGTTTCGATCATGATTTATGGTGGCGGGGCGAGGATTGCATTCTTACAAAATATTAGTTCTACACGAACCTTTTGGGTTTCCTATGAAAACAAACAATGAACAAATGTAAAAAAAACATAAATAAATAATGACTTTTTTACTTTTATTCGACGCATTCGCGTTTTTTTGTTTTGTTTGTTGATGCATACGCGTCATTACGCGACGAGTTTCCAAAATAAAGTGAGCGATGATCCTTGGGTGAATAAAAATAGTAATTATTGCTTGAGAGCGGGGGGAGGGAGAGAAGTGACAAGAGGGGGTAACGAGGTTAGGAGTTAGGGGGAGGGGGTTAGGAGTTAGGGGGAGGGGAGGACCTTTTTTTTAAGTAGGTAATAAATCTTTTTTTTACAATTTTTATAGTTATTTTAGAATAGTTATACAATAATTGTGCTGTACTTCCGAAATGTTGTTTCAAATACTCATATAATATCAGTTACCTAATAGAGTGGGAATACGTGCAAATATGCGCATTAAACTTTTACATTAATGATGTCATCTAATCTAACGTGGTCGCCATCGCGATCTTTATTTTTCTACTGATTTAACATCTCTATTTAATATTGCTATGACCTAGGTCATATACAATTTTGGGCTTTACTCAACTAAGCCAAATGTGCCTATACTAAGCAGGGAAGAAGCGTAGTAGGACTATTATGTAGTGTGTAGTAGTATGACTATATAAAGTAGTATGACTATGTGTGGATTCGAACCCGCGTTCAACACCTTAATCACTAGACTGCCACGATCTCTAAAGCGAGTAAATGAGCGTAAAGGTGAAATAGTAATATTGTAATATTATACATTCCATGAATCTACATTCCTACATAAAGAATCTACATTCTCAAGAATGAGAATTCTCATTCTCAAGAATCTACGCCTATAATAAGACAATTAAAAAAAAATATATGTTATTTTTATTAAATTATTTAATGATATTTAAATAGGAAATTGTAAACATCGAAAATACGTACGAGTATCTATTTTCTTTTTTGAAATTTTGAGTGCGTTTATTCCAAATTTTACCAATATTGGTTTGAGAGAAAGGGGGATTGATTATGGAGGTAGGATTGGTATGGTGGCATTCTATGAAGTGGGACAAAGGGGTAGGTAGGAGTAGGGTAGGTCACCTGATAGGTCACAGATTTAAGCTCCGTTATGAACCATTTCGTTAGGCTGGCAATGTGATAACCAATGTTTAGAGAAGGAAAAATAAATAGGGAGGGGGGTAGGTCAACCTAAATTTAACTTCATAAATATATAAGTTTTTTTTAATTTTGCGCAATAAATATGAGTCATAAATTAATTGCAAAATGTAACCTTCTTGTACAGAGAAAAATTAATTATTTGACAAAACAAAACATAAGCATCAATAAATAAAAATAAATAAAGTTAAAACGAGACATTCACTTAACCTGGACAAGTACTGTCTAAGATACTCAATTTGATAACTTTCAACTAATTTTCAATTCAAGCATCATTTAAACTGGTTGTTTCGTTATTAGTTATAACGTAGATTTACAATAAACATATGAATATGCTTCATTTATTGCCAAATCAATTCTATTTAATTATCACATAATTTGCATGATGAAACAAAATGACGACTATAAAATATTTTGTAGATTACAAATCATGCAAATATACTCTTACAATTTCGTATATTATAAACTTCTTTTTTTTTGCAAAGTAATAGTTTACAAACTGCAACAATTATGCGTTATCTTTCGCAAAATATTAAACTACACGAACAGACACATAAATAAAACCGACTACATAATATATCATCTTGAAATCGTTTCAAGTCGGTCATTAAAGAACTAGTAATTAATTATTTCTCAGACTAAATTTTACATTTGTAAATGTGGTTCAAGATTACAATGAACATGTACGACATAACATAAAATCGTATAATTTACATAATTCAAGACCAGTGTTACATTTTTTTTGTGTGTAGAAACAATAAGTTACGTTAGGATTTATTAAGACGTTAAGATAAATTGACATGCTAGCATGCGAGCATGACAGTTATTTATTTACATGCAATATCATCCTTAATGAAGCTCAGCTAAAGGTCGAAAATGAAGATCAATATTGCAAAGACGTCCAGTCGTCGGACACAAAGCCCTAGCAATTAGGAATCACTTAGCTCCAGAAGGAAGGCATCGCGCTTATCCAATTTATTTAAAGCTTTCACAAACAAACCCGCTTGGTCAACATAAGTAGTCAGCTCCGCAAACCCACCTACTGTGGACGCAAAGACCATCCATACAAAATCAACCGAATATTTAAGAGGAAGAATCATTCTTACCACGAATAATCAGTGAATGGAATTCACTTAAACTATCCATTTTGTCCCCATTTCCTATTACTCACTTTACGAAAGAGGTTACGTGCTAAATAATACCTGCTACCACCTATCAATTGCACCACCGGAGTCGAGCTCCAAAGCCATATGAATAAATAAATAAATACGAGCAGTTCATTATTATAAAATAATTATATGTAATTCTGATTATTTATTTATTCATTGTTTAAATTCAATTTTTACGAATTTCCTCTTAATCAGTAAAATAAGCCACCCGAAGAATGGAAATATGGGTCAAATTCAATTTATCCAGTAACAAGCAAATCCCAATTTCGGCAAAGCTGGAACGGAATTTTACTTCTTGGATTTTATCCCGAAACCCTTTTTTATTAAAATGTACAATTATTAGTTATTTTATTGGTTTTGTTATTATTTTGGTTACCGAATAGAAATTTAAAATGGTATTTTTTTTTTTTGAAACTGAATATCAATAGACTGATTAAGAATAAAATATTTATATTAAAAGAAACATACATATAGATTTCAAAATTTTCTCCTTTTTTAAAGTCCTATTGTTTGTGTATTCAGGAATAACGTAACGCTATTAAATGTGTAAAAATTAATAGTTATTAGTTTATTTTATTTATGCCTGTAAGCATTTCTAAATTATTTAGTTTTAGTAATAATTTAGCAAAGCAAGTATATTTGTGGTAAAAAAATACATGTCTGATTGAAAAAAAATGCGTACATGTGAAATAAAATTGCGATGTTTCCGTGAGGTTTGTGCGTGTGAATAAAGATGTGCTACCATCTAGTAACGCATGAGAGTACTTCCAATGGCGAGGTAAAGTCGGATAGCATATTTAAGCTGTTAAACAATAATATTATTTGAATATGCTTTATCTGCATAATATTATTAAATGATAAATAATAAATAAAATAAATGGTATATAACAATTGTATAAAATATGTATAAAAAATATTTTTTTTAATATTATCAAAAATAATGTGTTTAATAACGGTAATTTTTATATATTATGATCACACAAGATAAAATAATAAATATTATTATATATCACGTATATTTCGTTATAAATTTTTAATATCATTTTAATTACTTACAGCAAATCGCTTTACAAAAAGAATGACATAATTTTTGAATATTAAAAAAAAGTAATTATTTATTTCTTTTTTAATCGTGTTTAATATGAAACCAAATGTTAACATATCTAATAAATATTTTCTTAGGATTTCGATTTCATCTAGCACTGAGTTGTATAAAAAATATTTTACCTGTCTATTTTTACTAAGACAGTAAAAGAATACTGAATAATAAAACTTTAAATATGAGAATATTGTATAAGTTTATAGATATAACACAGATATATAGACTAATATATATAATTATATAATTGAGTTGCAAAAGTATTTGACTTATATTTAATGATTGTTTTTTAATAGCGGCAAAATGCCTGAAAAGATATATGACACAATCATTGATTAAATTATTCACTTCTCATTCATTATAAATCATAATCGTTAAATTTCACCGTTTATTTTCATTATTGTTTCCTTTTTAAATTATTTTTTTACTACTTTAATGAAAGTTTGACCGTATTTTATAAGTGGACAGATGGATCGGTGAGAGTGTAGGGTTTTCATAAATACCTGTATTTAAACCAGCGTGCATTAACTCAAGTAAAGCCACTAACTGGGTGTTAGTATTAATTTGTCTTTTAAATTCTGGCTCTACACTTTGAATAAAATATAAATAAATTTCCAAACCTCAATACGATCAGGTTTTTATATAGATTACAGCGTATGCCTCTATTAATGTTAAAATAATCTAAACGATATTCAAGAAATACAATAACTAACTATACTAATTATAATTATAATTATAATAATAAATAAGCTGTAGAGACATGTTGAAAGTTTACGAAGTACAATTATTTATGCATTATGTCAAGCAGAACCCTCGGTGTTTAGACTCCGGCACATTTTTAACCAGTTTTTTATTTATTTATATGTAATTTTCTTTCATACGCAACCGTTATGACATCAGACAGACATACTCGTAGAATAATTTTATGTTTGTTAGTTGATGCATACATCTTAATTATAATTACCCAACGGTGTCTGTTATTGTCATGCACTACAATATCTTCACCGAGACCGTTTGTGTCGCCATCTTAAAAGCTCTTAAGTAACGCAAAATCTATCGAGTATTTCTCATAGCTATGTTACGAAAAAAATATGATTTTTTGTGTGCGCATCGAGTTTCGATATTGACATTGGCGGACGCTTTCACTATTTCAGCCGATGAGGCGCGTCGGTATGAAGCGATTTGTTGCTAGATCGAAGCCTTGAACTAAATATCAAATCAAACACCATTTTCTGACATACTTATTCATTAGGTTTGTTTTTTTTTATCGATTTGAAGTTTACGCGCGGCGTGTCTAATTAAGAAAAATTAATTGTATTACAGTGCCAAAAGTTGCAAAGACACGAGACATGCAGCACCCTTGTCAACAAACGAACGTGAAATTTGAAATGTCTAATCCGTTTTATAAAAAATGATTCCTTTTTTTTTAATATAATCTCAAAAAGCGCGTTACCTACCTTGGTCTTACATACGTGCAACACACATACTAAATTATCATAGTTCTGGATGTATAGAGTTCTGGCAGTCTTAAGTTATGTATGATAAATATTTTTTCGTGTTATCCTAATTTTTTTAATAAAGTTTTTGTTATGTAAAATTTACAATATTAAGCATCACCAAAAATAAATTAGGTACATGTACATTATGCAAGAACTAGAAAAAATCTTCACATACACTCAGTGTATTTATGTGGCGCGCCTAATTTTTATTTAGGTGTTTCGCTTTCAAAAATATCCCAAGTCTATCAGAAATTTTTAAAGAAAAGGGAGATAATTAATAATCGTTAAATATTATTTATTAGATTGTTTGAAATAATTTGGATAAGTTGAATTTTTTGATTGATTTTTGGTTGGATTATTGTTTTAATAGATTGTTTTATTAAATAAATAAAAGCGTTTTAATTATTACTTAATCTTTTAACATGTACACTTATGTGCATAATTACCATTATCTGTCCTGTCATATAATCTATTGTAAAATTTTACTGTTACTAATTTTAATTAGTTTTATGTATTTCTCATTACCACTTCACTAACATATTTATTTATTGACATAAGTGTTTTAGGCATTATATTAATATATCTAGTTTTACCTAACTGAGTAAGGCCCGTCCTAATGTAGCCCTGTCTATAGTAGTATTGTTTTATTTAACTATATTAACATTTAGAATTTCAAATCACTTATGGCAGATAAATTAAAAAGTATAATTGTATTTATTAAATGCGATATTTTTTTTATACGTTACACTCCTTGTTAGGTACAATAATTTGTCGTTTACCTTTGAAATAACATTATAACTATATTAATTAATATGATTAAGGAAAATCGGCCGGAAAAAGATAGTCTAACAAAAGAGTTCACTTAATTTTTAAAGCTTAAAGCTTTATTTAAATTTTAGCAAAAAGCTTCTGAGTTTTAGGGGAACGTCAGTTTAGACAAACCGCCGAGTTTTATAAATGTAAAAATAAGAGTTGGTTTTGTTTTAGCGATTTATTAGGACGAGGTATATGCACATTGCGTCTTCTGCGAGAATTACTGCCTACAACCAGCTTTTTTTCTTTTTTACAGAATTTATTCATTAATAAACAACAATAAAAATTTACATTAACATTAATAACATCAATTGAGTAGGGCCCAAAATAATTGTATATGACTTAGGTCATAGCAATGCTATATTTTTTTTTTATTTAAAATACACAACCTAGCCGAGCTATGCCCTTAATAAGATTTTGGTCATTTCCAGAGCCGCGTTGTAAATAAATACCTATTTATTTTAGATTCTAATTGAAGTGTTATGGTTCAAACAAAACCCACACGCAAAATAATTAACTGCTTTAAATAAAGAATATGTTCTTATTTTGATATGTACATAGTTTGTTTTTATTTCAAATATTGTTTGTTTTTATTATAAATAAACAGTTCAGTAGGTCGTCCAGTGATCCCTCCGGCGCGATGCGACGGTCAATTAAATGTATATTAAAAGAGTTGCACACGCGAACAATGTTGAGTTGTGCTACGTTTAAAATTGTAGTGTCATTACTTCGCGGGAGTGTCTTAACGACCGGCATGATAGGTCTCGAAACTCATAACTTCGCACAAGGTCATGTGGCCACCAAAACCAGTTAAAGTTGTGTAAGGTCCGAAAAGTCCCAGCCGTAAAACCGGCACTCCGACGAAAACACCAAAACGCGTTTAACTTCAAGGAAATCAATTGGAATTAAATATTTCACAATCAACAACACAACGGGGCTATGATTTATGTAGAACGAAAAAAACTGCTATCAACTAGACAACCACCCTCTAAATTTTATATTAACGGAGTGATTATTAGTTAATACTTACGTAGCATGCAAAAGGCGGTTACCCATCCAAGTTTTGACTATACCCGATGTTGATGTATGCCGTGAAGAGATGTTTTTTTTTCTTTTAATGTTTCGAAGTGGGGAGCAATTTCGACAATACACTGCAATGGTTGTAATCGTATAGCCTGTAGCCGTTAAATATTCAGATCGCACTGGGATTCGAACTTGAGAACTCTACTGGCGTTACTGGCGTCTTGCTGTACAGATATTTAGACAGTAAGTAGAGCTTCGTGCTTATTCACGACAAATAAAAAATACTAATAGGAAAATTTCTAGAAAATATATAATATGTAAAAATACGCATCTTATTTGTTTAAAAAACAATCAAAAATTTAAATAACAATTGTTATTTTTTAAAATCTTGAAGGAAGATCGCGCCGACACTAGATTAATTGTAATATCATTACCAAACCTTTCATATTTGATAAGTTAGTTAAACATTATTGTAACAAACATACCTACGAAATAGTGACATTAAAGTGGTCAAGATCATTTAAGTTGCGAATTGTAATCCAAATATATCTGATTCGAAATTGCATAGGAGAAAAACTACATTTGTGAGCCAAAAGGTTCTATAATCATATATAATATAATGTATCGAGACTTCGAAAGTATACAAAATTCATGCCATGTATGCCACGAGTGTAAAACATGTATGGTATGTAAGGGGGCCTTTTTAGGTTGCACCCGTGTTATTATTAGGCTGAGCCTAAATTTCGACAAATTTCGAGATAAATATATCAATAATAACATTTTCTTCTCCAGACGGTATATGTAAAAATATATTAGCCTATATCTGCCCACTATAGAGCATAATAGACACAGTATAAATATAGCATGTAAGCAGTATCTCAATTTTATACAAACCGGTCGATTTGAATCATGCATGTAGCGACGAACCGCTTGCGCCTCCCCTCCCCCCCCAATTGCGAATTTATCTCCCCCCCTCCCTCCTACTGTCAACAACCTATACTTATACTGTGGCATAGGTCTCCCCAAGTACTTTCCAATGTTCATGGTTTGGCGTCTTTTGCAATTAATTGTGGGCCGCGAAGCGTTTGATGTCATCAACCCGAAGTATTGGTGGGTCGCACTTGTCTATGGCACCATTGCAAAACTTTTTTTGGTCCATCGCTTGCAACGTTTCCTGGGCAGTCAGTGCAATTTTAGTATTACCATTGCTTCTATGACATCCCGCTATTTTATGCTTAGTATTTTCTTTTCATTGCTCTTTGAGTAACTCTATGTATGCCCTTAATATTGTCCAAAACTGCGACAATATCATGAGCGAACCGCAGGTGGGTCAGTATCCTGTTACCTCTATTTTCCCAGTTAGGTTTTTTAAATGTTTTTTCCAAGGCTAATGACAGTTTGGTGAGGTTGTGTCACCTTACCTCACACCTCGCCTCATTTGGATGTTTTAGCATGAAAGCTGATGTCTGATGATGTATGTTTTAAACAGTTGAATATACCCTTCATCCATTCTGGTCTCTGAGTGCATCCCAGTCTGTAATGGCCCCAGAGTCTAAGGATTTTTCGTAATCTACAAACATCGTTATCAGAGGACAATTTGTACTCATTGCTCTTTTGTTTTCTGGATTGGTATGAGACTAGCCTAGTTTTGATTTGATTTTTAAGAACAATTTGTAGAGATGGGACAGTCTATAATAACTACATCTCTTATTTTAGGTATTTTTTAGCATTGTTCCAGTTGGCTGTACAGGCCACGCACGTGTTGGCGCTTGTTAAACAACAGTACCAGAATTTCAGAGAGGTACCATATATTATTACCTCTTTATTAAAAAAATATTTTACCCTTGAATAATATTGTTAAGTAACTCAATCGAATGGGTCAAAATCTTCAATCGTTAAGCCATTAGCCGCTGTAATTGGTCAGTCAAGGTTTCACGTCTCATGGCTAAACAGCAGTATGTTTTGTATATCCTTTGTAATTCAACGTGAAATATACTTTGTATCCGCCTCACAAAAGATATACATAATTGACCATCATTAAAATATATAATAATCTATAGTTTGTTTATGCAGGATTCGCCGAAAGCATACAACAAACGGTGTTGGAATGATTTCGCAATACACGACTAAATACTTATTAAATTAGCTTAGTATCAACACTGAATCTTTAGATGATGATGAAATTAAACATTAATTAAGAATACAGGGCAATTATATTGCTTTTTTATATTTATTCAATAAAAAAATGTTTTGGTAATAATGACGCTGCGTTTGCTGTTTGTTTGACTTGTCTGTCGCGTTTATGCCATAAAGTGTGTCATTCCTCTTTTGGTTTGTAACACCGGGAAATCTAAAGATTGCCTAATTACACACTTTGGACGTAACAATATAGCGAATCATTTTTTTTATTTAAAACAAACATATTACAATTTAATAGTTACACGTTATTGCTTTTCTAAAAGAATTCAATGAAATAATGAATTATGCATTAATCGGATTGCTTTGAGCTCATAATATTATGTATGTGGTTTGATGCGCCTGTTTGTATACAATTTTATGACATTCATTTTAAATCGATGTCACACGCTTTGATGCCAATAGATTAGGTAACGCCCTTTGTTATTTTTAATGCATTAACCAAAGGTCAAAACAGTAAAAGGTTGTAACGGTATTACGATTAGGTCGTGCCCTTACTAAAAATAAACAGTTTAGATAAAAAATATTTTAAAAATGACCATGTAATATTTATATTTTTATGATCTAAAATTAAAATTAAATCAAAGCAAAAAAAAAACACAAAGTATCATCGCTTATATGTTTATTTACTTACGCGTATACCAAATAACTGATGCAACAATTTTATTGAGTCAGTTATTTGTAATATATACCTTTTTATGTACCTATAGTTTCTTTTTATTATGATTAAAACACATTACTAAGAATTTGACTATGTTTAAGTAAATAATAAAAGATAATAATTTATCATTCTGATTTCAGTAAGATGAATAAGTTTCTATATGTAAAACAAATTATTTTTTTAAAAAGTCAATAATTCAATTAATAAATAAATCATAATGGATTCATTGACAGTAATTTTTTTTAATATGCAGATAATAAATAATAAATTAAACTTGTACATAGGTAACTCAAGTTTTTTTTCGAACCGTTATATTTATTTATTTTATTTGTTTTAGACGTTTAAACGTGGTAGATGAACTTAGTGACCGAATGTCTCGTTTTAACACAGTAACGTCCGCTATCCACCATTTTGTAACGGATGCACGGTAACAAATCGCTACATTTGCCAATGGCGTCTCCGAAACCTTGTCATGAAACATCCAACTGACGATAACATTACATATCATTGCATGTCGTTACGTCGGCACCCAATGCTTTGTGACCGATGTTGGCCGATGACATCCATTCGTATTAGTTTTTCAGTTCGATGCTCAGCCACCCCTTCTCCCACCCTATCTACTTGTTCGCTGCTTTTGTGTGTACATCAGATCAATATATCAGGCCCTTAAAAGCCCATTTTATCACCCGTACTTATATTTTTTTATACCGGCACTAACCTTTCCAGAAAAGTAACAAGTAGCATATACATAAATATATACAGATGTATTAAGATCACTTTATGCATTTAGGGAGTTGACCTATATCGACATCTAACCCGTACTCATGAAAACAATATTTAATTTTGAAAAAAAAACCTATATTTTTAAATCAATTACGAAATTACTTTGAGTATCCGCCTATCCTGCCTGTCCGAGACGCGTACTGGTCAGGTTTATTTATGAACCTCTTAAAGTCTGGCCTTAAGTGTGAGTTCACGTTTGGATCATCTTTTCCCCATGTCGCCCTTGTGGTATTTATATTTATGGTAAAAGACATCGTTAGTCTTCCGACTTCCGTCTACGGGTAAGTTATAATCATTATTGTAGTATTTTAAGAATATTTTTATATCCGAGATATTTTTGTGAGATTTCGCACCGTGATGTGAAAACTTATAAAAATTGGCAAGAAATATTTAAGGACTTACTTAAAAGCCAATGACTTTAAAAAAATATATATTTCGAATACGTCTTAGCATGTTTAATGTTGTATAAATAAATGTTATAAATATATTCAAAAATAGGATTTAGTAACTCATTTTTTATGCTACGTAGACACGGTGCCATTATGATAATATTTATACTATAAAATCTGTTACTATATTTTACCGCTATGTTTTAGCGTAGGTTACTTATACATGTATGTATAAATAATTATTTTACTTTATAGGTAATATTGTATGAACTATAACAAGATATGCATTGTCATTTATTGCATGTATTTTAAAAAGGTCGTTAGGTAGAATCTTCTAATTAGGATCACCAAAGTCAAGTAATATCCTGAGAGGGTGCACACTTTCCCGATTGTAATTTTCTGAAATTTTCATGATTTTATTCTGTAATATTAAAAACTTTAATTTTTTTCTGAAATAATAAAATTTCATTATTTTTTCGAAAATCTTGAAATATTATGTTTTCTGAAATATTATTTTCTTGCAGAAGCCTCCAGCATGAGTTGCCTTATCTACATGACATACTACGTCGTGTACACTCTCCTGCTGGCCCTGGGAGGACTTTGGTGCTTTGAGGAGTGCTGCTTGCTCAACGAAAGCGGCCCTCTTGAGGATACCGATGTCTTTCCGAGTCGACGTTGATACGGCGAAATCCGTGAGTTGCCATTCTTTTTTAGTTTGATACATCAAGGTATTTTCCCAAATAGATTAAGAAACCCACTACCAAAACGAACACTCTAACTACGGTATAAAAACTCTATGAATCATATTTTTTTAAAGGTGACATTTCATTTTCCCGTATTAGGCTATGTGCCTAAAGCAAAGGGGTAAAAACTAGTTTTCCAAAAAAAAGTTTGTTCTGCGTTAAGCCATGTATATTATTTTTCAGACATTACTTTAATTATTATCTTTATTTTTTTTAATATAATAGCTTTTAAAGAGCAAAGATGTCTCAATAAAATATGCAATCAGTACATGCATTTTATAAACAACAAAAGTAGATTATAATAAAATAAAATAAAGTTTCAAGACAGCATTGTCTGAATTTATTTACTGTCAATAACAAAAATGTAAGTAATAAAGTATTATTCATACTAAAATGTATATATTATATGTAATATGGAAAATATAATAATATAATATTAATTTTAATTAAAAAATTTACTCTTTATTTTAAGCCTTATTTTTAAATATGTAATAAATCTTTCCCTTTAAAAATAAAAGGAAAACCATTATAATCATAAATATTTATTTGTTATGACAATAACGTTAGAGGATTAATCATACTAGCTCGATGCAAAATGATAACCGTTGAACCCAGATCTAATTAATTAGATCTGGGTTCAACTGCACGGTACTTCAGCAGTCACGTTGTCTTTTTTAAATTACACATTCAACCCATGCCTGAACAAAGGATTCGGCTATCACGTTGTCTCATCTTTGCAAAATCCTGGGAAAAAATAAACTTCAGGTTTTCCGCTTTATGTGGTAAATATATTATGCATGCCATGGCGTAGAGCCTTTGTTATTATTTTTGAGGCGTACCTTTATGGTTTTCTTAAGATTGGCATTTGTTTAAAATACATTTTTTCTTCATTATTAAAAATGTTCCCACATATTATTCAATTATAGCATAAAATACACCAAAATAAAAGAAAAGTAATTATTTAATTTAAACAAATTAATCAAAATATTAAAGAGTTCATTTAAATATTAAAAAAAAAGTATTTTAAAGAAATGTAAGATACGTTCCTAAGAAATCTAAACATAATTATTTTTTCTTAGTTTTGGAAAATATATCATTTGCCAGTTTCACACCGAAAGATAATAGTAGTCAAAAGTATAAAAGAAAATAGACATTTAGTGATTTTAATAAAATAGACACATATGAAATTTAATGTAATAACTAAGTTGAAACTAATAATGTTACTGATAATATTAATTGCTCGGTAATTTCATCGATATTATAATATTTTACTGTAGCTGAAATTTTGTATGCAGCATGAGATTTTCTTTTATAAATGAATACTTTATTGACTATATTTTATTGTAGTCTAGAAATTTTTATTACAATCTTATTTGAGTTAGTCTTAGCAAGAAGTTAAGGGTAGATTTGCTAAATGCCCCTTTGCTAAATATTTATATTTACTACATTTCTTAATATTCATCAATATTTTTTCATATTTTTACCCATTTTTTTTTCAGTTTGTTTTGTTGTTGTTAATTACTCTTACAAAGAAAACATGTATCTAAATATGACACTTTTATATTAGTATAACGGTAGTAAGGATACTAAATTTAAAAAATATATGTTTATATATTAACTATACGACAGTATGTGTAATAAATACAATACATGTGTATTGTATCAATTACAAATATTATTGGTGTCAATGGTGTCGCTTGTTAATAAATAATAAATATTAAAAAAAAATAAACGAAAAATGAAAAGTAGTTTCGTATCCAAATATTTGAAGTAGTTTCGTATCCAAATATTAAATGAGGAAATAGGTTTTTTTAGTTTTTGTTTTATTTTTGTTGTTTAGTTTTTTTACGGTGTATCAACAAATATTATTTTCTAAAGGTCAGTTGTAGGAAATTTACATTTTAAACATTAATCTATTGTTTTTAAGTGCGTGATGTGTCGTTGCAATTTACTCCGTTGAATCTACTGAAAACTTTTTAATGAAATTCTTACCAGCTCGTCATTTGCAATATATACAGGGTTATAAAGAGATCTGTAAAGATTAGGTCACGCAGATTTTTACTGGTTAGTTTTTTCTGTATTTTTCTTTCAATTAATTACAATCTGGCATCATAGTATCTAATTTCAAAGAGAATACTTGATTGTATCGTTCTTCGCTTTAAAATTATCAACAATCTAGTGAGTATATCTCCGTAGGTTAATAAACCAGTCAATTCAACGGTCAATTCAATACGTAATATACGAAATAATTAAAACCCTAATGTAAAAATTATAATCCATTGAGATCATTATGTAGTTTGGTTATTATCAAATGATGTGTTTAGTTATTTAATGATCGTATTTCATTACATTACATTGTAATGTTTAAGGTACGAATCGCGTACAGGTCAAAAACAAGTCAATTCAATGTTGACATCATTAGTAGTTAGCTTACTTCCTTAACTATTATATATACATGACGTTGCTAATATAATCATTTGTTTTCGAATAAATAAATCATTATCCTTATATGGCAGTATTTTAAACATTACGCTAACGTCATTCTACATAAGATTACAATAAGCTTTACGTGGATTGTTTTTGTACATTTTTCAATTCTAAACATTTTTTCTTTGTCCAGGTTTATGCAATAAGCTCGTCTGTGCTTTGTCACTTCGAATAAAAAAGGACGTCATTGGCTAGAAACCGTTGAATTGATATTAGTTTTCTGCTCAAAAACGGTATCATGTAATGTTGATCATTTACTGGAGACGTAGAGATAGTGGGGATTTTATTCAAAAACATCTATCATGTATTTTTTAAACTTATTTTTTTAACGTGATACTCTTATTAAAACAATATTAAATATCACGATTATAATGCTCCTTTGAAACAGCATATAAATATATAATAAAAATATCATGATTATAAAGCTCTTTTGTAACACTATAGGTTTTCAAATTTTAAGTAAAACCGAACGATCTCAAGTATTTTTTTGAGCCGAAGTTTGTTTCCTTACTCGACCTAAATGACATTTTTTTTTTACCATTTTAAGCCACATTTGTTTTTCATATTTTTATCTAATGGATGTTTTAAACGATAGGCAAATTTTATCTAAAGATAAAATGAATAAATAATGTCATTTAAAGAATTCATAAATTATTAACGATTTGGTATAACAAAAAACTCTTAAGCCTAAGTGGTATTTTGTGTAATTTAGATTCACATAGCAGATATTAAATTTTTAAATAAAATTAAGTTTTCATGAATTTACGCAATCATTGTTTTTTATTTTATTGGCAGCTTAGTTAGGTAGCTTTACCCTTATTTTCATATTGGTTTCTACACTTAATAAGTAATAAGTTAAGTCCGGTTATGATCTCGGTTAAACTAACAAAAAAAAAAAATGTGCTAGAATATGGTTTTTTTAGATTTTATTTATAGATTTACTTTATTTGTCTTTGTCATTATTAATATAATTTGAACCTATGTATAGTAGCCGAAAATAATGGTACAGGTGATTCCCTACAACATTAAATATTAATATATTTAACTAGACCATCGAGTTTGGTTAGTTGGCTGGGATACCAAATCAGACTAGGCATCTTTATTTGCAATAGTCTTATAGAGGTATTTAGATAATCTGAATTCGAATGGCCTTCTGGTTAGTAGCTCCCAATTGAAGACTATCGCAACGACTAAAACCCCTAAAGACATGTCTGCTTGCTTTCCCTTCAATTGTTTCAAGTTCATCTTTAAGACATTGGGTGTAAGGATCCCATACTGATGAGCAGTATTCAAGGGTTAGACACTTAACGTTTTGTATGCTAATGCTCATGATTTAAAATCAGTACCTTTCAGAAACCATAATTGTCTGTAAGCCTTACAAGAGTTACATATACATATCAGAGTTACATATCTTTTTTATTTATTTATTATATTTATTTAAAAACTTACTTAAACCATTCTTACATTCTTACATATATACATATTTTTTTTAAAATATCTATGTGCATTCGAAATGCAGCGCGCTTAAATTAATAATTATAGGAGATTACAATTTTCTATCGACATTAAAAAAAATATTACCAAAATGCAAATTGGGAAACGATCGGGGATTGTATGTGATTAATTGTTTGGTTTTTTGGGTCAATTTAGTCCGTCACGCGATCGGATCGAAGAGGCGGTCGATTGAATCGATGTTTCGAACGTCCGGACGACCGAAATACGTCGCAATACGCGAGCAGGCGCCAACTCAAAATGTTAAACCACTATCTATTTTGTTGTTGCATGTTTCATGACGACTTTATAAGATGTAGCGATTATGCGGGCATCTCACTAATTCACCTGTCCTGAATGCCAAGAGAAAACTTTGCGAAAATCCATTTAAAGCGAGTATTTCTAAAATTAAAAAAATATTTATATCATCTTTTGTTTTTTGTAAGAAGCTTCAGAAACGAGATACATGTTTATGGGTTAATAGTAACTGATACATGAGTATATGATTAATGGTGATTTACAGGTATATAAAATGCCTTAATTAAAAAATAAATTGAATTACAAGATATAATGCCTGTATCGAAGTGATAGGTTTAATATTTTTTATATATTTATGTTGATTTATCTAATAACAATAATAATAACACACGACTACATACATATTAATATTTTTTTCAGATATAATAAAATAAGTTTAATAAAAAATAAAATATATATGTAACACAAATACAAATATTACATTTTCTTTTTATTAATTACGATAGGATTGTTATGGATATATTTCTTTAACTTAACTTCTCTGTGCATAAAACTATGATTAACTCGCTAGTTTAAAGTAAAATAATTTATTAGGTAATGGTCATTTAATTAATTAAAAAAAAAAAGAAATCATAAATTTAACATAAAGGTTTAAGTTACTTTGTAATTTTAGTCAGCACCGATAACTTACTTTTAAATCTTAAATAAATTTTAAGGCGATTGTGGTAATATTATTCTGTGATTAAAGATAGTTTAAATTTAGGACAGAAGTCTTTATCAAGATTTTACTTCTTTTTTTTGTATGGTATTTGTTACAAAGAAGCGCATTTTTAAATACCTAGAAAAGGATACCTTTTAAACCAAGTTTGTGTTAGAATGAGTGTGGAGATGTTGTCTTGTTACTTAAAGTCAATCGCCAATGTTAGGATTGAAAAACCCTAGCAGCGTATGCTAACCCTGCTTGATTTACCTATTAGGACCCAGGATGAACTATAGTAGTAATATTTATAGTGTAACTACTGTAACTAGTGTAACTAATAGTGTTTTTTTCTACAAGTATGTTTACTAATAAATGTTAAATTTTAAATTGATTTTCATTTATAAAGTAATCAGTAAATTAATCGCATTTGAGTACATATTATTATTTCATAAAATTCTATTGAATCAATTATGGTTCATATTGGGAATCCCCTGCCGATTTATAAAGCTAGTTACTGCGAGCATATAATTATGATTAATAACTTAATTACACGTTACAAAAAAAAAATGTTTAAAGAGATATCTTTACAATCAAACACGACCAAAACCTTTATAAAAGATGTTATATTACTTTAAAATTATGATAGCATGTCAAATTACAAGACTTCATGTTATGATATGATTGACTCTCTGTATCTACTTCTTTTACACGGTCAGTTATAGAAAGTAGAAAATCATGTGAAGTGATGATTACCTACTGCAAATATTTGTTATGTAAAACCTTTTCTTTTACTAGTGCCGGGCAAAAGTGAAAAGTTTTTTTATGATTTCGTTTGTGGTATATCGTATAAATAAAGTAAAATTAATACTCGTACAATACTTGAAGATACCTAAAGTATATTTCTTAATTTTTCTCCGCAATATATTATAATTAAATATACTCAAAAATGTAGCCACCTCTTTTTAAAATTTAATTATAAGGAAATGTTTGTTATTTATTCAAAACATGTAGCTCAACAATTTTTCCTGTGGTTTAGGCCTTACAATATGAAACCGATTTTAGGAGTCGGACAGAAGTAGTGTCAATCGTTTGTTTGAATTGACTGTAACATTTATTTTTTGCTCCTTACGCATACTATTCAAATACATTAGATACTAATTTCAAATAAATATAAAAAAAAAACTTTTCTTTAAAAATAAATGTTACTAACCAAAAAAACACAAAATGTGGTTTTAAAATAATAAAGGTTTTTTTTTTGTTTATATTTTTACTATTAGTAATATCTTTGTAAAGTTATATTATGTATATAGACGGTTGACAATATTTTTTTTATCACAATGAACATGTTGCCTTTCTTAGTACGGACGACATCTAGAAAAAAAGGTAGGGCAGCAAAGTAGTGCCTCCTAAATTTAAATATTCATTCCGTAAATAGCTGATTATTTTTTGTTACAATTAAATTATTTACAATACAATTAAATTAAGTAATTCAAACCGACCGAATTTGCTTACTACCATGAAATTCTTTGTTAAATTTAGTAGAATAAAAATAGTTAAATATTTTTAGATTTAAGTAAAAAAATATTTACATTGCAATTAAATAGGTAGTTCAACCGACCGAATTTGCTTACTACCATGAAACTCTTTATTAAATTTAGTAGAATAAAGATAGATATTTTTATATTCGAGGAAAACTTTTCGAGATATTTGAAGTTTTATGCGTCAGATGGAGGGGTGGAGGGAGGAAAAATCTTTTTGTAGCAAACTTAATGAGGAACCTCATGATGGTAGGTCGATATAAATCAACCTGTATTATAATGGTCAGGTATAATGTTTTCTACAATATTAAATAAAAACATTTTTTTTTCGAAATATTTTTTTTTATGCGACCGGTTTGGTTATCGATATAGATCAATCTCCTGTAATAAGTGCCCTAAATTTAAAAACAACCTGTATAAGTAAAAATGAAATGCTGTCCATTGGTAAGTGCATAACTCGAGATCGGCTGGACCGATTTGGCTATTGTTTTTTAAATGTTCGAAATAGTTCGAATGAGGTTTAAAAAAAAATAAACAATTTAAAAGTCCCCGGAAAATTGGAAAAACTAAAAGTGTACTTTATTTCTATTCCAAATTTAAATTTTAGGTCATATTTATAATGCGCCGAAGGCGCAATCATCCTGATTCCCGCAGGCACGAGTCGTCGCGAGCCAAAGGCTCCCACTGAGCTGCCTGCAGGGCCCAACTGAAACCCGGGGCAATGACCGGCGTTTACAGCTAGTATTATTATAAAATAATATGTTATTATTTTTTAGGGGGAAACCCCAGAATGCTTAAAAAGTTATTTAGACCTATTCAATATTGAAACTCATCATATTGGTCTAAAGTGATCATGATGTTGATTATTAGTTATTGTATATAATTCATTTTTTTTATTATTTATCATTATGGGAATGCGTCATCGTTTAATTAACGTGAATCGACATGAAATTATACTAAATAAATGCCTTCACGACTTTGAAGGGGTATAATGTGTATGAATTGGTCTTCCGGTTAAAGTTACGTAGGAAATCAATTAATCTGACTGACAATGACGTCATAGCACTAATCTCTACGGGATCGTTTTCTTAATTATTGATAATCTAAATGATATGACACGAATGAAACAAGAAATATGCACTGTATGCTGTATAGAAATTTGCACTTTATAGCCGTGCCGATTATCAATTTTTTAAACTTTATTTTTCTTATATACTAACTACGATTTAAATACGAGTTCAATATTGTTCAAAATATACTTGGCAAATAAATATATGAATAATGAATAATGAATAATGAATTTTGAGCTAATATATAAATATATGAAAGCAATTTTGAAAGTTCATGACTTTGACACTCGATTTATAAAAAACATCTTCACATTAAGTTTACGTTTTATTTAAAAAAATATGTCCAATTATGATTCTTTTTGTAAAATAAAACACAAAGAAACTATCTCAAAAAATACAAAAGATATTCACCAAAGAAGTGACCTAGGTGTGATTGATCATCAGTGGGAAGTGTTATAAAAAAAATATATATGATATATAATATAATAGGCATAAGTGGAAATTTGATGAAGTGACAAAATTGAGATTTTAAAAAACGGTTCCGAATTCATTCACCCCATCATAACATAAAATGTAGCTCTAAATGTTCACTCCGTGCCTATTAGTTTTGTACGTCGACTTACTGAACAACCTGTATACATAAATTTTATATCAATATCGAGTATGTTGGTTTGAAACATAATTAGTAAGTAATGCAGAATGTACAATGTAGCTGTGTATTTAATGCACATACAGTTCAATAAAGGAAAGATTTAATTTACAGTACTGAAGAAACATACTAAAGAAATAAAAATATAAAATATTTTTGATCCCAGAGTAGTTTCATAATTATATTTTCAACGTAAAAAGCCGTACCTTAAAATCAGACTATACTAGTTCTAATTGTGTGTGTTGTACTGGTTAGCTAGTACTTTTTGTTCATATCTTATCTTTCTAAAGGTACATCTGAAAATGTCTGGTTTGAGAAAATTCAACAGGCGGATTTATTTTCTTTTCTTTATTTTTTTATTTTCGCCGAATATTAAAAAGAGGAAAACGATAGAAGTAGAAGAGATCGTTAGAATGCTTATGAATTTGTTGATAGTCAAATTGAAAGATGTGCACGAATCAAAAAAAAAGCACGAAAACGTTCAATCAAATTATGCATTATTAATGCATTATGTAACTTGCAACTTAAAGGAAAAATTATAAGTTTCGCAGACGATACTGTGATTGTATGTTCTAGTGACACGTGGACTGAGTTACAATGTAAGATGCAACATAATTTGGAAACTATTACCAATTGGCTGGACAATAATCTTTTAACTCTAAACATTAGCAAAACTAAATATGTTACTTTCAGTATTACTTCCGCCGGTTTAGTTGATACGGGCTTTCATCTTCGCATCCATGACTGTCAGAACCGAATAAAATGTGATTGTCTTCCTCTGGAGAATGTTGACCATATTAGATACTTAGGACTTGAAATAGACAGGCACCTTCGCTGGAACCATCACATTGATTCAATTGCTAAAAGAGTTCGTTCGCAAATTGTAGTTTATAAAAATCTTAGAAACTGTTTATCTTCCCAAACTTTAAAAATGGTTTACAATTGCTTAACTAACTCTTTAATCACCTATGCGTTAATTGTGTGGGGCGGTGCACCTCGAAAAGCCCTTGAACCATTAATCAAAGTTCAAAAATTAGTTCTTCGTGTGATCAATAAAAAGCCTTTTAGGTTTAGTTCGGAAATCCTTTTCTCAAGTTACAGGGTGCTAGATATTAGACAATCTTTTATTAAAAAAGTAGTCATATATGTTTGGCAAAATAAAATTAGTAATATACAGTGCACTAAAGCTATGAAGACAAGATCGAACGATAGAGGTCACTTAGTGGCACCAATAATGAAAACATCTTTTGGACAGAGACATCTCATTTTTCTGGGCCCAAAAATATATAACCAGATAAGCGAGGAAATTAGGGATGCTAAAACTAAAGCTTGCCTCGCTAAATCTATCTTAAAATGGTTAATCTCTTTGGGTAGAGATGCTGCTGAGAAATTAATTTCTGAAATAGTTGTTTAGATAACATTTAATAATACTGTAATTTAAGCGACTTTAGCTACTAAGTAAAAAATATTATTTTAGTAACCTAGAATGTTTAAAAAATAAAAAAAATATGCTTACTTAGATATGTCATACCAATATGTTTATGCCCAATGTATATATATATCACTATAAGATATGTTTCTATACTATATGTATTATAACACTATTTTTATATTGAATATTTATTTATTTATATCGAATATTTATTTACCTATCTATTTAATAATTGTTTATTCATTGATTTGTTATTTTTTAATTGTTTCATTTATTCATTTTATTTTTTCATATATTAGGTATTCTTGAGTACACATTTAAATTGTATTCATGTGTGTATGTGTGTGTGGGTGTGTATATCAGTGTGTATATTTGTGCCTTATTATTTTTTTTATATTTTTCTCAGGGTTTTGCGCTGGTCTCTGCTATGCACTTTATCACTTCATATATAACCTTCCTTAGAACAGGTAACTATTACCTAGTTAGGAAGGTTATAGACTTATACTCATCGGCCAATTTATATTCAAAAATAAAAAAAAAAAAAAAAAAAAAAAAAAAAAAATGCCGAGTAAAGGATATTACCCGGCGACTATGGGATACAGATTTATCGCGTTCGAGAATACGCCCACTCTAATGCATAAATTAAATATTTCATAATCTTGTCAAATTAATCTCATGAAGCGAGTTCAATTGACCAAAATCCAACCCATAAAAAAATATGTCATTAAGCCCTGAGAAGTTAAAGCTTAGACACTTGAAATTTATAAAAACAATATCGCCATCTCGATATTTAACTACAAAGACGGATTTAAATAACTACAGTAAGATAGATACCAATGCTATTTATGGTAGTTGGGTCCTTTTTAACATTAAATCAACCCTGAAATAAGATAAAACCAGTATTTTTATGTAGTATAACCAACTTCAAGGAACACCACCAGGAGATAAGCATAAACCACATTTTATGTAATACATATTATATAATCCTAAATACTGAATGAAAATGTGTTTGAGAAAGACATCTACTATCTTTAAAAGCAAAAAAAAAATAAATTTCGCAGAATAATAAATAAAACGCAAGATATTCCAAAATGAATCTTATGTCTAACGTCGTTAGCAATAATATAGTGTACACCAGACGCTAGATATGAATGGATTGGATTGGAGAGCAGCCAGATGGCTACTACACATTCTTGGGGCCCCGTTGTGTGTCTTAATACTTAACTCATTCGACAGTGCTGAGAAAAGTGGTGTTGTATATTCTCCGGCATTTGTTTCACTGGCGATTCCAAGCCGGAATCTCTGTAATTTTAGAAGCGAGCGCTTTATCACCGCTAGGCTGTTCAGACGCTAGGCACAATAGGAGTTTTCATTTTATCTAAAATATAATGCTTTGATCTGGGTCGATCTAAGAAAACCTATAAATCCATAAAATGGTATTTCCGTTACAACAGCCCACTGAATTTTATTTAAATTTATTTGATCTGTGATCATTTTTTTTTTAATAATCAACTGCTGAAACAAATGGGAGGTTTGTTTCAGCGATTGGAATTCGTAAAAATGCATTTCGACACTCCCATTGGCTTAATAAGTATAGTTATATAGTGGTGCGCCTTTCGTGGCGCGAGTGACCAAGTCCTCTGAAGAAGTGGGCAGATGACTCCGGCAGCGCCGTGGTACCATCGCGTCGGTTCATTTGACGCTGATTCGTTTTCCAAACGCGCTCGTTTGAGGCTAACCGGTGCATGACGGCTATATATGGCGGTACGATAATTGAGTAGGGCTTTAGTTGGATTTGAGCCCGCGACACGCGCGCGGGGCAGTCAGAACGTAAACCACCCCTTAGTTAACAACTATCATATTATCATCGTTTGATTCTGCGACGCAAAGACATGAACCGTCAACTTTTGTGATACAAAAATATTATTTTGTGATGTGATGCATGTTTAAGCCATCGTGAATATGTTTTGTGATTCTGTCAACTATCTGGATTATGGAATTTGTCTCCTGACATCCCGCCATTAGGGTGAGTTTTTTAATTAGTTCAGCAACTTATTTACAAATTATTTTAAAATTAAACCACTGAAAAAATCTACAAATTTATTTAAGTATTTTATTTTGATATCTTTAGTTGTTTATTAAATTATTTTTGACATTTTGTTATAAGATTTTAAACGTTTGATATGATTTTAAGAGTTCGGTACGAAAACATTAAAAACAGAATATCATTTAGTAGGATATTGTGATATATCTTTCTACGGTTTGTCGATTCAAATCTCAATTTGACATGCACTTCAAACCTGTTTGCAGACACAAATTATATTTAAAAAATATAACTGTTTACCATGTAGCATTTCGTTGAATGGACTTATAAGTTGTGGTCTTTTTTAAAAAATTGTGGGAAACCGTATTCGTTATTGTTAAATCATATTATTTCCTTTCTAGCCTGATCTTCGATTTTTTTGCTGCTAAAGTGATAGCGGATGCATTTTTTTATAATTAATGGTCACTTTTAAACATAGCATGGTAAAAAAACGTGAGTATACATAAAGCTGAGCTGTCTTTAGTACGGATACTATACGCTAGCGATTATATTTTGCGAATAAATTATGTGCCTATATGTATGTATAGAATAAATAAATAATTAAAGATTGTTTCGTTAAAATTTATCGTTGAAAAAAATGTTTTCCAATCACTAACATAACATCAAAACAAACAAAAACGCATTGTTTATACATTAATTTAAAAAAACCTAAATTTTTAAGAAGAAATAACAATAAAACATGAAATGAAACTAATGTAATAAGAGAGCTGTTTCCTACAAACAAATTGAATGGCAATTTGGTTGTATTTTTGATTTCTCTGTGGACCTATTCTAAAATAAATATGTATGTACGAGAATTTATTGGCTGTAATGATTCTTTTATAAATAATTGTTAGACAAACAATTTATAACAGAATTTACTATAGGTAAAACATCTTAATTTACGAACATTTTCAAGTTTTTTAACGCACACTGAAAAAAATACTGAAGGAATTAATAAGATAACCACGCTTGAATTTAGGTGTACTCTCGCAGATATAGCTTTTCTATATAATGCGTTTAATCAAAAAATCGATAGCTCGTACTTGATTGGCAGCATCCCTTTCAGAGTTCCGTAAAGGAATACCAGAAAAACCCAATTATTTCACATCATCCAACGTATTACTATCAGTTACAGAACACATGGACCCAATGTGCAAAGTCCTTGACACATATAATGAAAAATTCAGCGCAATCGATATATTATATGAGAAAAAGGATTATTGCTGCACGAAATTCGTAAACATGAGTTGTAATATATCTAAAGGTATAAAATATAAAACAAATATTATATTGCATATAAATATTAAGCATTTGTAATAAATATATATTAATATCATAAAACTATTAATAATATTTTATAACATTAATAATATGTATATATGTCCTTGGCACATATAATAAAAAAATCAGCGCAATCGATATATTTCAAGAGAAAAAAGGATTATTGCTGCATGCAATTCGTAAACATGAGTTGTAATTTATCTAAAGGTATAAAATATAAAGTAAATATTATATTGCGTATAAATATTAAGCATTTGTAATTATATATATATTAATATCATAAAACTATTTATAATATTTTATAATATTAATAATATGTATATATGTCCTTGTCACATATAATGAAAAATTCAGCGCAATCGATATATTTCAAGAGAAAAAAGGATTATTGCCGCATGCAATTCGTAAACATGAGTTGTAATTTATCTAAAGGTATAAAATATAAAGTAAATATTATATTGCGTATAAATATTAAGCATTTGTAATAAATATATATTAATATTATAAAACTATTTATAATAATTTATAACATTAATAATATGTATACATACACAAGCACATACTCAAATATTTCCATGCCACAAATAGAAGCACCACAAGTTATACAAATACATCACATTGCACACCACACACTGCACGCACATTGCACATTGTTTGAATAATTTCATGCTTTCAACCATATTTATATTTTGTATATTTTCTGGCCATATAGTAAAAAAAGTATCTAATTGTATCGCTGTTTGCTGTTTGGTGTTGAACACCATACTTATACAACGATGAATCAGATGTTATTCAGAAAAGTATAGAAAACGCAGAGATATAAAATATAGTTACGCGCTATTATTGTTTCATGAATATACAAATTATAATATTGGAATAATTTACATAATTAAATTCTGTCGGAAGTACAAATGACTTTAATGCCTTTATTTTAATGAGGTGCAATATTAAACTTATTCGTGATTTCCTATACATCCTTATTCCTTTGCAATGGTCTTGAAAGCAAGGCATTTCCTAATGGAATTGGTAAAGTTTATAAATCCGTGAACCTGTTATTAACCTATGGTAGGTACTACATGCTTCATAACAATAGAGGACATATATGCTATAGAGGACTAGAAATGTTCAATAAATTACAGGGAGAATATAAAAACATAAAAAATATATTTATTTTCAAAAAAGCCACCGAAAGATATTTAATTTAAAAAAAAACGGTTAAATTTAAAGACCTATAATTTAAACGAAGAAATGTTATGTGGCAGTTATTTCTTCAAACTAATTCTAAAATAATATATTTAAGAATAATTTATAAAACTTCTATTTACAATTTATATTTTTTTATGCTATGTAATACGAGTATGATTAGTATAAATGTCGAACACTCTAGGCATGATGTATCTGTATATTTCATTATGTCAATTTTTGTGAACCAATTGAAAATTGAAAACTGTCATTCCTATGCATTAAGTTGTTCTTGAAAATAAACTTTTACTTTACTCTACTTTACATAAGAAATATGATCTATCTATACTTTTTTTTCAAAAAAAATACCGAAGTAAATGAGACACAATAATTGCAAAACATTTCACAGACTATGCCATACATTATACAATATGGTGTGCGTACAGTACAGGTTAATGTCCTGGTCGAAACACATAGATAGTAAGTAGATCGACGTTATTTTCTTCAGCCCGGGTTGGTTTTCGCCTGCTTGTTTTAGATTTTTCAGTATGTCATCTGATGGATTTTGAACATAAGAATTTAATTTATATTTGCTGTGCCTACCAGAGTGGCCCAAAAATTTTATATATTTTTTTAAACCAATGGGTTAGATTTAATATAAATATTTTTAAATTAAATTATAAACCGCATAGCCCATTGTTTGAAAAATGCTACATTAAATTATTTCAAACTCAACTTCTCTCTCTCACATACAATCACACTATCTAAATAAAAATCACATTTTGTTTATCTTTTCATCTCTATTTCTAAGTACCAATTTTAGAGCTTGTACATTTTTTATTTTCTCTTTTTTCTTCTCTACACCCCTTTTTAGTAATATGTGTAAAAAATGGCATTATTGGTTTTACCCTAGGCACAAGACAACAAATATGATATATCACCCAAGTTATTTAGGAAATATACATGTTTGTAAAATAATTGCAAACCAACTTTCTTTCTTTCTTTCTTTCTTTCTTTTACTTTTTTTTTTAAATAACTATTCCGTCAGTCAGTAGTGTTTTACGACTCCCAAGTCGATACTTAAATTTAGACTAATGAATGAGCGAATGAATGACTAGAAGAATGAATGAAGTTTTTCATAATTACATAATTGCCTCTTAATTACAGCATTAGCGATTTTATTCGAATCGAGAGCTATAATGCCTCGAAGTGGCCCAACAAATTGAAACCAACATAATATTCTATAAGACTATCACATATAAAAGTAAATTACGTTTTTTTTCCCGAGAAACCTATGTTTATTGTAACCATGTGGTAACCATGTGGTTACCCAAATGTCACTCTGTTCACGGACTAAGGCTCTAGAACTACAAGACCGATTTTGATAATTATTTTTTTAAAATGACCATGACCGTCTTCTGTGCATAGATACCAAAAAACATATACATTTGATTGCGCAAAGAATTATAAAAAAATAAATGGTAATCCCTATGGAGAAATACATTTATATACTAAACTCCGCTCCAATGTATGCCGCAGCGAAGCAAAGCGGCGCCCTAGTAAATTAGGTTAACAAGCTCTCATTTATTATAATTTCTGAGTTTTACGGGTTTTAGTTTCGGAAAAATAAAGCTTGATTTAATTAAACGACCACTATAATTGACAAATTAAATTTCTACCCTTAATCGTGCAGAATCCATATGTACTAAAAAAAGAGAATATATTTATATATACTAATACTCAGCTAGTGCATAATTTTAATAACTATCACCTAAATTTGAGAAACATTTAGACCCGTATTCTATACTTTCTACTTACTCAGCTATAAAAATACCACTCTGGCTTTAATACCAAAAAGCTCTAATATAAAAAATACATTTATTTTTTTTCTGATTAAAGTATATTTTTTTATATTAGAACATAGCTTTAAATTGATAAACCTATTTATTTATTTTTAATTTCATAGCAAATATTATACGTACCTACCTACATACAATTTATATATATATATAAACATATGATTTCTTACGTTATAATAGGAGTTCGCCGTAAGTTTACATTACTTATATAAAAGTCTGACAGTATATTGATATTTGGAAAATTCAAATGCTTTTTAATATCTTCACAGATTGAAAATTTTTAATTATATAGCCAGAATGTTATATATAACAAATTATATAGCCAAAATGTTAAAAAAAAAATAATATTGAACGCACAGATAGTTGCATCGCTTGAGGTAATGCACGCTGGTTTAAATACAGGCCTGTATTTTATGAAGGCTTTTCACTCTCACCTATCTATCTGTGCGCCTATGTAATACGGTCAAACTTTCATTAAAGTAGTAAAAAATTTTTTTAAAAAGAAGCAATAATTATAAAAAAACGGTAAAATATACGTCAATGTATAAGCTGTAACGATATTTCACTTTATTATATTAATAAATAAAACAAGGTAAATATTTTAAACCCCTCCCTCCTTCCCAAAAGGAGTTAACTACCTCACATTGCAAACCGCCGAATAAAAACAACAAGAACTTATTATCATTGTAATAGTTATTAAGGGTTATAAATAAAATAAGCAATTTACAAGTGGATCCGCATAATGACTCTTTTCAAACTAAATAAAAATTAATTCTAGATTGGGTGTAATACAATTTCCCATAGGGTTAAACTTTTCTCTATTTATTTTCATAAAACTTAAACTCGCTTACAAAGATTTTTACGTAAGGTAAATATATGTTGGCATATTATAACAACTATTTCCAAAATGCAGGTACAGGCATTTGTTTAGATTAATAAAAAAACTTGTAAAGATAGTGGGAGTTTGTATGTAACTATGGCGTTCAAATCAATATCAAAATATTTTTTTAAATTCATTTTCTTTATTTTAAGGGTGTGACGACGATTTCTGCCTTAAATATGTAAAAAAATATATTTGATAGGTGAGCCTCAAGATCTATTGTCTGCCATTGTAAATAGTATATATCTTTTTAAAACAATTTTCAAACAATATGCATTATGCATTACATTAGGCACATCTCTCATTATACGTCCCACAACGTTTTACATTTTTTAAACTATACTTTTCCAGATTTATACATATTGAAACTGTAAAAAGACATTACCTATTGCAAGGCCATTTTATGACAAGAAGTATCTCTTGAGCGAAATATAATCAAAACCCTGATTTTTAGATACTTCAAAAACCAATACAGCCGGCGAATCTGCATACTTCTTTCTTTACGTATTTTATAAATAAAATTTGAAAAATTGTAATTTGTAAATTGTCCGCTGATGTCGGTGCTAACCGTCGCAGTATTAAATTATATATAAAAACTAGAGAGCCTTCACTGAAACATTAAATTTTATGAACCTGTTTTGTTCATTCTGACTCGTTGAAAATAGTTAAGCATGGTCAGTGTAAAGAGCATTACACTTTAATGTGCAGGCCCTTTCACAGAAACTATCCTTGAAAATACACGTTTTAAATGTTAACTTTTTTTAAGGAAACAAACAACCATTGAGACCATCGTTGCTGCTCCTTGGAATAAACAATTTATTATTTTGAATTTTTTATTCTTTGTTCATTTGAATTTCATACATGTCACCCGTATGGCATTTTATCCGGATAGATAATTGAATAAATATCGTTTAAAAATATTATTTTTGACCACGATATAAATGCTTGAAAATATTTTAGAACGTATTGCAAAAAAGATATGATAAGAGCTTTTGTGTTTGCAGAAAAAAAATGTTAAATCGCATTGAATCTATTTAATATTATTAAAAACTGAGAGTCAATAAACAGAATACTCATGATAAAGAAAAATTGTCCTAAAAGTTAAGGTAAAGTTATTAGGCTGAAACGCAACGTAGCGTATAAGCAGCAGTAATATTGCATTACAAGAGTTCTATTTTTAAAATTTTCGTTAATTGTAATTCTTGAGCCCATTTTTTGTGGTTTCTGACTTTAATAACTAGGTAATATCTTTTTTTTTGCTCAAAGAAAGCAGTAATTTAAAATTCAAAATGATGATAGGTTGTTATACTTCGTATCTGTTATGTTTGTAAAACTCGTGGTGCATGTTTACCCATAGTATTTCATCCTAATCACGTTTTACATTATTTTGTAAAATTTGAAACATATTTTGATCAATTCTATCTAAACTTGGGTTATTAAAGCGACTGTACAATCGATTGCGATTGTACAGTCGCTGTACAGTCGGAAGCGATTGTACAGCGTTCGCTGTTAGTTGAGAGCCGTTACAGTCCGCAGATTAAGCTACTATGTGCAAGAGAGATTTCAGTACGTTTCAAACAACGGATATAGGCAGACTTCTGTAATCATTTAGCTGATAAACACTAAATCTTTCGCAACGGACGCGCGGACGTCGGCTCCGTTGCAACATTGCAGCCGCGTTCTCGGCCGAACGTCCAGCGAGCTCGTTTCTAGAAGTTTCGACCCGGCAAAAGTTTCGACACAACGTGCGTCGGTGCAAGTATTTTTTCTATCTGGAATGTGTATCGGCACGCGGCCTGAAAAGTAGTTTTCCATGCAACGACGTCGAGTGCATGTGCACTAATAGATATCTTGACTGCAATAAAACCTGAGACAATCTAACAGATTCATTGCAAGACCCACAGCCACCCAGCAGTCATTTTTCAATAATAAGAGACCTCGGTGGTAACGTGATAAAGGCGTAGGTCTTGCATTTAAATCCTCAGGAAAAGAGTACTTTTAACTCCATTATAAGCATTATACATATAACTCCTTCTCGAATATATTTCGCAGATCATAGTAATAACCAAAGTGAAGTAAGAATTTTAAAATCTCGATAACTGACTAACTACCGCCCAGTTCGAGCTCAATCCTTTTAGTGAATTAATCCTTAAATTACATTAAAACACATTGTAAAAGAAAAAAAATACCTTTACAGGGTTACCAATGTTACCAATGTTATGCATATATGAACCACACTAGCTACTGTTTTAAGAGCAAAGAGCTGTTTAAAAAAAAACAAACGAAAAAAAATATATGTAATATATAAATAAAAAAAAACGCAAATTTTGTGTATTTTTTAAAATCTACTTTTGCAACTTTTGCCTTGTCAAAAATACAGCTAGAACTTAAATATTGCAACATGTTTTTACTCTTATTGGGAGCGATGTACACCACTGTTTAATGACCCTACTAACTAAACTAAAAAAGGCAGTTTTCTAAGCGGACTTAAAGAATGTTAAAAAACAAACATAAATGTCGAATTTAGAACCCTCTTCTTCATTAACGACAGTTGAAAAAAAAACAATAAATCCATGAAATTACATATTTCTTAACGCGGCTTGCCAAAATCTTCAAGAGAAATCTGTTACTTCAAGGGCTTACCAAATAATGAAACATTTTTTGTATCATAACTATATTACAAATTCAATTATTCTCAATTTTAAATATGAGAACTGCCTAGAAACGTAAACAGCGCCAGATCGCCTTTTGACGCAACTGCGACGCAACGAGATGACGCGACGCGCGTTTTCGGCCCTGCTTGGACTGCGCTTTGATCTGTCCCTAATTTTCATACCCATTACGTGTATTTTCGTAACGCCATGATGAATTCCGTTTGACGTTTCACACTCAGATTCTCAGGTGATGATTTCATTTTAAGATGATATCTAACGCTCTGAGCAATGCCGCAATATGAGGAACGCACAATACCGGCATACTCAAAGCCATCTTCGAGGACAATCTAATACCGTAAGGTTATTTTACATAATGGTTACGTTTAACTCACGCTTACCTCGACAAGTAGTCTTCGCATAAACCGTTTTCCAAGACCATTTTCCGATAAAAAACCTAGCTAATTGGCACTGCGATTTCAAACACATGATTTGTATTGATATCAAATAAAAATTCATCATGGTTTCCGAGAAAAAAATAGTAAACTATACGTGATAATATTAAATTGTTCTTGTCATAAGTTCGTCCCTTCGCGACGTCGAGCACTGACCAGCCTTGGCCGAGGGCATGAAATAGCAATCTCCTCAAAAAGTTTTATTTTTATATGTACGAAAAATTTGTTATATAAATAAGATTTTTTGTACAAAACAAGAATATTTTTATTGTACATAAATAATTTTAAATTATTGCGATTTACAATTTTGGATTACTTCTAAAATACTAAATAGCGACGCTGTGTCTACCTAAATACGATCGTTGCCCTGTATCGATTTTCATACAAGTAAGTTAATTTAAGAAATAAATAAATTTAATTTAATTTATGATCTACATCTATTTTAGAACAATTATTTTTTAAATCGTTTATATTAAAGCATTCAATGGCGTTATGCAAGATTCCAAATTTTTATAAAAGTAGCCTTAATGTGTGCAGACAATTTGAATGTGTATTGCAATAAGATGCCGAAAGGTGATTTAGGCCATATAAATACAGTATAGTCCTAACATTATGGAGTTGATGTAACTTGAAGTATTACAGCACGTTCGTCCAAGGCGTAAAATGTTTTGTATTATTTTAATTTATTTATTCTAGGACAATATCAAAATATGAAGGCTTTACATATTGCAAGATAATTTATTTTTAATTGACCAGCATTTTGGTAAAATTAAATAGATAATATTTTCAAATTTCAAATAAATTTAATAATAATTTTTTTTAATGTTTTTTAGAATGTCCTCCAAGACTTTTAATTTATTTATGTAGTTAAAAATTACATTTTCGCTGACGGGAGACATCTCGTGGTCCCTCTTTTCATTATTTCAAGTTCAAGGTGCGTCGGCCGGCGAAAGCTTTTTTCGCAATAGGTATTCATACACCTATCGTCGAGAGGCTGTTTTCTTACCAAATGCTTTTGGCTTGCGACTGTAGAGAGCGCAACGTACGACATTGACCTTGACTTTGAAGAGAAAAAAAACTATCAGGCCCAAAACAATCAATATAGTACTTACATAGAATAAGAAAAGATGTTAATATATACTTTATTTATTAATTTTTATCTGATATTTTTTATGTTACTTAAATACGCAAACATACGGGTTTTTTATTTTAATAGAAATAATGTTATTTAATTGAGTGAAGTATATAAAGAAGTCCTTACAAAAGTTGATATTTTTTAGTGACGGTTAAATCTCCTGTTAAAATAAAAGAGATAATAACAATAAGAAAGAGTTTTTTGTAAAGTACCTATTATTATTTTTTTATAAATCATTTTAAAAGCTAAAAAGAAAGGGGTATTACAAAAAGCTTTCCTGAGATCTTTTTGCCGTTTTACACCTAGTGTTGAGTTTTGTGCAAATATTTATTTTATTGAGTGCACATATAGTTAGAATGGTATCGCGATGGCAGTGGCAAAATGATTTCAACGGTTGGACAAATGTAAAAATATCATAAAATAATAACGGATACGCCAATTCTATTATTTTAGAAACAGAAATATTTGATGTATTATATATATATATATATATATAATATATATATATATATATATATATATATATATATAGTTAATTAGATGATTTCTATGTTAAAATAGGTAAACACCTTTAGTTTAACATATATAAAAGTTTGACAGTACTGACATTTGGAAAATACGAATGCTTTTTAATATTTTAAGGATTGAAATTTTTTGCAAATAAAATATATAGCCAGAATGTTCAAAGAAAAATTAATACCGAAAGCACAGATAGTTGCATCGCTTGAGGTAATGCACGCTGGTTTAAATACAGGCCTGTATTTTATGAAAGTCTTTCACTCTCACCTACTCTCACCTATTCGTTACATTTTCACACTTTTTTTCATAATTATTGTTTAATTTTTAAATCATTTATTCACTACTTTAATGAAAGTTTGACCGTATTGCATATCGCACAGATAGGTAGGTGAGAGTGAAAGACTTTCATAAAATACAGGCCTGTATTTAAACCAGCGTGCATTACCTCAAGCGATGCAACTATCTGTGCTTTCGGTATTAATTTTTCTTTGAACATTCTGGCTATATATTTTATTTGCAAAAAATTTCAATCCTTAAAATATTAAAAAGCATTCGTATTTTCCAAATGTCAGTACTGTCAAACTTTTATATATGTTAAACTAAAGGTGTTTACCTATTTTAACATAGAAATCATCTAATTAACGGTATTTAAACAATACATTTTACTATTTTACTATATATATATATATATATAATATATATATACATATATATCAAAGCAACGAAAAAACTAAAGTAAATAATCAAAACATGCGTTTTTATACCTATTTCATATTATTGGTTATTATTTCATACTGATTTATATATTTACATATTTACCTATTTCATTGCGTATACACATATTCAATTTTATCAGAATAAAAAAAATAAGAAAAAATATTTTGCTATACGTCTTATGGAAGACAACGAAACCTCATAACTTTCGAAAACAAAAAAATCTACTTATGCTTGTAGTTAAGTAAGCTTTGATTTATTATTATTTTTTAGTTTATACTCTTATTTTTTTATTTAATTAATAAAAGAAAAATTCTTTCTTACAAAAAATAGTTGTCATATTCAATATGATAACAATTTTTTGTTATATCATTAAACAAATCATAACAAAATGGTTTTCAGGAAGACCTTGAGGTCATAAATAAGCATATAATATAAAGATTTAATTTATGTTTGATTTTAGGAGATTATTTTAAACATAATTAAACCTTATACATAATAATAATTATTATTTGTATTTATTATTTTCTGAGTATATCCTTCGTGAGTTTCTGAGTATATACATTAAATATTTACTATAATATAACCTAATTGATAATTGTAACTTTTTTATAAACTAAATATTTAATTTATTTATTGTACATAATAATTGTAAAAGCCCAGATTTATTTAATTTAGAAGCATTTTTTTGTTTGTTTTTTATAATCAGCTTAGCGTGTCAGATGATTTATCGTAATGTTTATGTTCCTAGTCATTCTAAAGAGCACTTTGAAAAGACTTAAAGCTGGACCGAAAAACTACCATTACCTATTTTTTCCCCAGACCAATTTAAAAAAAATGATGAATACAACAGCTAAAAAAGATTTATTTGTTTGACTATAGTAAAATGAAATAAATTTTTTCTAACATGAATACTCTTGATTTCATCTGCATGCCAAATTAAGACGTACACTCGGATACATAATAACCAATTATAAATGGACTTGAATCGCCGTTCCGTCCCATAAATCTTGACTTACGCGAACTGTGAAAATGCCGTTGGGGCCTCGGCGGTAAGTGATTCTTTTTAAGCACATGATTGTACTGCGCGACCAAACCTTCAAAAGTTACAGGCACGCAGTCGTACATACATTTCAGTTTTTATCATTGATGTACAAAAAAATGAAAAAGATATTTCACAATCATCTGTATAAATGTCTATAAACCTTTTACCGCCTACTACACTGCTCTGCTAAATAGCGTTTTCACTTTTACTTACACCACTAAGCATCAAACGCTCACAGTCCCACCGCAACTAAGTACGCGTAGTGATTACAGCATCTGTCTGTAGCGCGTACTTAAAATGTGGCGAATTCATTAGTCGAGCGACCGAACGGCCTTGCCTGCTAAGTCAGGCTTTCGCCGACGCGCGCTCGGCACGTTTCCGCAGACATGGAAACCTGCGCCTGCGCTGAAGGCCGTCCTATCCTGGCTGACGGCAGAGAATCCTTTCACAAATCTCGAAGCTTTTACGCTTAGCCAGTAGACGGTTCATTGTAGCCCATAAATATGAGAATTTTCGTAATTTGCTGGCAGGACTATGTGTAAGAATCAATCTACTCACGTGTAAACGGCTAACCAGACTAAAGTTTTTAACTGTTAGTACAGATGGTAGAAAAATCGACAGGTTCGGAATGAATGCCATGAAAGAACGCAAACAAAGTTCTGTTTTCCGATTACGTATTTATAAAGTAACATCGAGTCGCCATTATGAGTCCTATCATCGATTTTGTTCTCATGTGAGGCAATATTTACTGCAAATATTACGATCAATTTTATGTATTTGTTTAGTAAATTACTCAATTTTTGAGTATTTTACAGCCTTAGGCAACCAGAATAGCTTGTCCTACAAATATTTTATATATTATAATGTAATGTAGATTATTTATATTAGCAACGGTCGGCTGACATAATGAAAAAACGTTTCAAAGTTTAGATGCATTATTTAGTTTTTAATAGCCTTAAATATTCACTATTTAGTTAGGTGATTTGCAAAATAAAATCACAAATGATAATTATTTCTATTTATATGAATATTTTCAGTTATTATTTTAATAGCGGTATATTGCCTTAGAAAAATAACGACAGATGGATTGCGTTGGATTCAAAGCCAAATTAAAAAAAAATGTGACGATCGCGTGATGTCTATTTTAACTCAAGCGATTTTGAGCAATGTTTCCCCGTAAATAAATTATTTCCCAAGAAAAATAAATCTGCGAGCCAGGACCCGACTTTACCTTACGTGCACTTGTCTCGCTGCGGACATTCCAAAGGATTTTGCAATCCGCGAGCCCGCGGCGGAACGTGTTCTACCAACTAGGCGCCCTCCGGACGGACACCCGCAGATGTTGCGATAGGCGATATTTAATACTCGTATATGCAAATAATCCTTTTCAGTCGGTAGTCGTCGACTATTGCTAAATTCGAGGGGATCTTGCAGACATAGCGGTCAATGAATTTCATTGACCAAAAAATATAAATCTTGAACAAATAAGCAAATAAGTTACGCGATGGTTTTATCTCACACGCGAAAATTGATATAGACACCAAATTTGAGGTTTACTTCTTTTCTCCGTGATTTCAATTTTTCAGTTTTTTACATGACGGCATTTTAGAAATTTTTGTTTTATGCTAATAAAACAAAAATTTCTTCACAACATCGGCTATTTTAAATACAAACGTATGTACTCGTATCTTCATTCTGACACGCTTTCGAAAACAATTGACGGCGATTCGTAAATAAATATTTCATAAACGTCAACGTCAATAAAAAAAACATTTACAGACCTAAAAATACCATCGGAATCTCTAACATTTAAGTCACAATTGTACCAGAAATAATAAAAACGTGTATTTTAGTCTATTTTTATTTTCTGGCAGTATGAATTCAATAAAAATGAATTAACCAGAATGTATCATAAATGAGGTTAAATAACTATTGGAATAAATAACTAGCACGCGATATGTAACATCATCCCCTACATTTTGCGAGATGTGCCATCGTTCTACCGAGGTAATAAAATCAAAAAATAAAAACGAAATAAGTTTCAGGCAAATGCCATAAGGAGTTAATTACGTTAAAAGCGGAAAACCGCTCGCATTTATAGCCCGAAAGCCGATGAATATTTTTGGGTCTTATTTTAGCACTCAGTAACTAAGGTTTCTTTTGTTTTTGATGATGATTTTTTCACAAATAGACAGCGATAGATTTAACTTAGGTAAACGTCAAAAACTGAAAAAAAACGTAAACTTACTTATTGTACCAATAAAGGCATACAACTTCGTTAAAGCCCAGCCTAGCTGATTTATAGAGATAGCAAATAAATAAACAGGAAAATAAGAAAAACATCGCATATTTCGCTCACAAAGTTTTTTGTCCCAAATGATAGCCAAACTGCTTTTCTGGATGATTGTTTAACATATTTTGTCATTTGGCAAATTTTCAAAAATGCGGAAATAAGTTCCATGAGTTTTCTTTTTTAACGATTTTCGATGTTTGCCAGATTTGTAAATCAGCCACTCTGGTTATTTTGTGTTTTATTATAATGCTAACTAGTACAATGAGTCTTGTTTGTAGAAAAAATAAGTTCTGGACATCATGGAAAAAAAAACATTTTGTTTAAATAAAAAAAAAACGATTAGAATCACATTTTAACTCTGAAAAACAGACATTAGGCTATTAATCATTAGTACAATAAGTTTTATTATTGCGAATATAGTTAGCATGAGTTTGAATGTTAACTTATACATTGCATCGAAAATTAGTAGCCATCGAAGTCCGCCCAAAACAAAGGTAGGCCATCGTTTATTGATTATTTGTAAAAAAACACAAATCTTATAACTATTAACAGTAATTTACCATTCCTAGTTTATACATAATAAATTATATTATATCATGCGAAAATAAGTTCCAAAAAAAGTTCACTGGCACCCGGGCTGTTATGGTGCTCAAATCCGCGTCCGTTGCCCTGTGGTTGGTAATCCAATAATATAGATTTGCAAATAATTGTGGAGAAACATCGCGCCATTGAGCACGACTGATGGATGCATTTTAACTCTTTTGTAATTTCGATACCTTCGGAAGAAAAATGTCGTTCGATACATTTTGTAACGGCTACAAACAATTTGCTCGAGAGTTTTCAATCATCATTAAGAGAAGTGAATTACATTTTTAAATAACCTCTGCAACGCATTTCTGGCCGACGAAGGACAACATCGAGTCTGCGGAAGCCGTTTAACCACCTCGATCAGCGAGCGAGAGTTTGAATATTTTTATTACGTTAAAAAAACGTCAAACATGACGTGTACCACCAAAAACTTTGTGTATATAAACTTCTATGTAAGTTTTGTGATGCTTTTTTATATTGGTGAAACTACGACGTCATTAAACATTAGAATGAATAATCGTAGATTATCATGTAACCAACTACTATTCGCTTTACCCGTTCCAATTCACGCGAGAACTCACGGCAGTCACTGTAAAAGTTTTGAAGTCTTACCCGGAGACGCGGGCGACATTGTTTTGAGGATGTGGTAACTTTCCCATTTTTGGGTTTTGGGCGCGTGCAAAACCCAAATGTCTAAATATTCATCATTAAATTGTCGTAACGACGTTTAACGCGTGATGCTTGAAATAATTTAAAAAAATGTTTCATTTCAAAATAATGATTCATTTATCAAGCAAAATTGCAATTATATAATAATAATTGTAGTGGCAAGATATTTTTACCTTTTAGTTGAAAATGCAATTTTCGATTTTATGAAAGTTGCATTTAAACATCATTCGAAAGTTGAAAGTGCGAAAGCTTAAAATATTTTAATCATATAATATTTATTTGTATGGTTTTATTAAACTATGATCGCCCTTTTGCGTTTTGCTTTTGTTTATATTTTAAGACGCTAAAATAAAAGCTTCTTGGATTTGGTTTAAATCCGCTCATTATAGTCAGTATATTATAATTGTTTAGCTCAGTATATTATAATGGTTTATTACAAAAAATAATTGTTAATACAAATATAATTTAGCTCTGTTCAAGATTTTAATTCAATATTTTAATGCAGCTTATTTTGTGATCAAATTTCATGTTTATATTTTTTATAAAATTGCAATTCGCAAAGACAACATTTATGATAATTTATGCGGAAATATTTTTTTTCCATTTCTTTGTATAAGCATTTATTAGTAATAAACAAATAAAAATTCGTGCCTAATTCAAATTTCGAAAGTATGATTGCTTTAATAAACAATTATATTTTAGTTATCATATTTTATTTAATTCATATATAAGTTAATTAACATACTAAAAGATGCTAGGATATTCATTCGGAACAAAATAAATAAGTATTTCATTTTATAGCAGACAATAAAGATCATTAAATTTAAACAGTGACAGGAGGAGTGATTACTTTTAAAAGTGTCTTTATTAACATAGACAATTGACATACAATACTTTGGTACAGATAAAACTCCTAATAACTATTACTTACAATAGTAGTCGTATAGAATCAAAAACAAAAAGGGCCATAGAACCATCATTTTAGTTAGTTTGAGACTTTGGCATATTATCATGTTTAATTGAAGCAAAAAAAATGTTTTTCTATACTTTTTGAGGTTAAAAAAAAACTCTGGTAGAATCAAACAAGAAAAAGTCTTTTTGACATTAGATCAAACTTAGCTTTGAAGCCACTAATCAGAGCATGGCTGAGTTCGAAATGCCTTGACATAATTTATATAGTACACATTTATATATAAGTAATATATTATTTATTTAATCGAGGAAAAACAACGGGTACAAGAGATGAGATGAAATGTTAGAAAAACTTATGATTCAGGTTAGTCTTGCATCCTTACAAGTTTTTCACATATAGAGTGATTTATTTCATATCTAATGCTAAGTTATATAAATTTACTGACATTAAGATCATGGTTAAGTGTATACAATTGCAAGCATAACTAACGCAGTACTACTTAAATATAACATAACAATATTAAATAACATATAACATAAAACATAACAAATAAACATAACAATATTACAAATAAACATAACATATTGTATATTAAATATAACATAATAATATTATAATTATATATAATAAATAAATTAAATACGAGTATAAAATGTAATATTAGTCCTTTTTGTAATAAAGGTGACATTGTCCGAATTCACGATTTTTTAAATTCTGAACCAACTGATATTCTTTGTGAATCCAAAAAAAATAAAATTGAAACAATCGAGCTGGTCAAGAACGTTTCAGTATTATATTTATTTATTTTACATATTTTGTTTAGTTTTAGTTTTAAAAAGTTCTTTAGTCGCGTTTGTTGTTTCACCCTCAAGTATGTTGAATGTATCAACCGGTTTCCATGTGACCCAGGTCACAAGAAGCCAACATCCGTCTTCTTATTTTGAGGTCTTATTTAAGGTATTCTGACCAGAAAACTACCAGCCATCGCTGGCCTAGAAACTGTCGACGTTAATATAAATACTGCCTAATACAAACTAATTTTATGTATAATTTAGAACCCATTGAAATTAATGAATACCACGTCCCTCTTGTGGACGTGGTATTCAAATTTGGGTTCGATAAGCCATTGATGACAGATAAGCTTTTGGTTGACAGCAAGACGTCGTCTCTTAACCAGAACAAAATTGTCACTACGTACACGCGCCAGCTCGCAGCCCGGAGACACTCCGCTCCAATCCGAATCCCACTTCCACCCGCTCCGGTCTGCAGCCAAGTCCGCAGACCGCACCACTCCATCATCAGACCATTTGCGCGTGAGTTTCGACCGGGTCGGCCGTCGGTCCCGTTGTGAAAACCGCCTTATCAGCTTCTCTTGACCCAGCGCCGATTCACTTTTGTTCGGAACCGCTTTCGATAACTCTATTGACAGCCGAGCGTCTTTCGTTGCCAACGCGGGAGATGATTACAGAGTGACTATTCAGTGCAAATCTAAGGATGTTTTAACGTATTGAATTAGCTACTACTTTTAATGTAGCACCAGTGTTTTTGTAAATATTTTCAATTGATTAGTGGTCTCAAGTAGTCTGTTATTCTTAAATAATACGTCTAAAATAATGAGTTTGATTAACTCCAATTGACCGTTAATTGTTAACCTAACTTATAAAAACTATCAGCAATATGACATACATTGATAAAAAAATATATAGATATCCGATATAAAACCTTAAAAAACCTTGCTTATTTTTTTTTAAATTGCAACAGAAAAAAAACAGTATTTAATTAATGTATTCACATCATTTAGTCTAATACAATTTTGGTTAAACAAAGTTGTAGTCACAGAATAAGCCGTGCAAATAATTAAATATTGACTGATAACAGTGTTCTTAATCATTCTTAATAATACAAATAAAGAACAGTTGATACGTTATTGCGTGGATTACTTGTAAAATTTAGTCGAGAATTTTAAATATATTTTTCCTATCCATTTAAGTAAAAGAACAAAAAGGAGAGTAGAAAAAATAAAGCTAGTGACACCCCTAGACTAAATACATTTTTAACTTTATAAAATGTACTTATCAATGAACAGCTCGAAGAGGCTGATGCCCTTTCACCGCGAATGGTGAAAAAAGAAATCGTCAGAATGAAACCTTCAGGGCTGGCACAGCGTCGCCTATCGAAAAAGCAGGTACGCGTTCGATTAAACGTTCGTTTATGTATATGTTCTGAGCATTTCAAATACTCTCCAGATGATTAGTGCGCGTTGTATGATTCTTTTTAGCTTTTTTAATAATATTTCAAATTGTTTCTTATTTACCTAACCTAAAAGCTCTTATTAACTGCTATTCACATTTTTAAAAGTAGTATAATGCGATCTGTGACCGAGGGCAATAAATGAAGCTATACCTTGAAGGCGATTCGATAGAGTGTGTAGGTATTTATATATAAATATAAACCTTATCTACGTTCATACGAAGGTGCGAAAGTGATACACACACTTATTATTATTTTTTTACTTGTTTCAGTTGACATTAAAATGCTCGGGGTAAAGCTCCGAGTGCCTTTGACTGTACATACATAGATGTTCAAGTACAAGTTTTTTTATTTCCGAAAACATTTTTAATGTACAGGAATGACATTATGTACATAGTCTGAACAGTAGTTTGACATAGAAGAACAATTATACATTAAAACTAGGTACAAACAGTACAAGTTAGATTTAAATAACAACATAAATAGCTTTAAGGTAGGAATTAAAGTTCACTAAAAAGGTGACTGAAATATTTATGGTGCTACCCGTGGCACATACAAAAGGAATAACAACTATTTAGAGATCAGTAATAACTCAACATAAATTAGGAATTAAAAAAAGTAAATAAACATAAATGCTTTGTCAAATGTATTTATCGCTTAAATAAAAATCAGTTGATTTATTTATCATTATCTCGTTTGTTTCAGATAGCTGATTAGAGCCAAAAACGCCGTTGGCTTCTGCTGAAGAAAACTGTGTTTATTTATTTAGCATTTTGCTGTGGAGAGACAATTTAAATAATTAAATAGTTGGTTGAAAAATGTCTGGTTTTGTTAAAATAGCCATGGACGACTATTATTCAGACAGTAATTGGACCACGCTTATAACTAAGTACTGGATGCTCGCGGAAAGGGTTGCAGGTAAGTGTTTTTAAGTTTAAAAAATAAATATTTTTTAAATGTAAATTGTATCCACCTCATGTAAACTTGTTTAATTTCAATATAATATATAATTGATCAAAATGGTCAATATAAAATGATAAATCTATAACCGATAAATATTTAGATTTTTAGTATGCAAATTATGAAGTTTAATATTCTAAATGCAATAAATTCTGAAATTCTATTTTTACAAATGTAATATCAATAATTGAGTATCTTTAATTATTTTTCTATTTTAGTTAAATTATATTAAACAAAATTGTTAGTTTTTAAATAAAATTATTCATCTTGTAATTTGTTTTAAAATATAATTAAACAATAACCTAAGATAAATTAATCAATAGGAAATCGTAAATTATAACCGCAAACCAATATGTTTTATTTTTTAATAAGATATGCAAGTAAAAAAATATTTAAGGTATGATTAACATAAAATATGTGACATAAAATAAGCAATTAAAAATATAATTCTAAAATAGTTAAAATAAAGGTAGAGTCCCAAGAGACTAACCAGAAACAATCTAAGCTTCCAGTTCTTGATCGCACATCTTATTTGGCTGATGTGAATGATGATGATTAGCTATTTAAAATTAATTTAAAATCAGAATGACATATTAATTATGTAAAAAAAAAAAACCACAATCCTATAGGCTATTGTGTGTGTCCAATTAAACGAAGAGATTTCTACCTAATGTACAAGACATCATGCTAGCTTCCATTTTCAAAATATTACTAAGTTGCAAGATAAGGAAAAACTAAAAGAAATGTCAAGAAAGGTTCTTAAAATGAATTGTTAAAAACAGTATCAAAAGCAAATTTTCATATAATTATACAGTTATTGCAAAATTATGCCGATCGACATAAAATATAAATTAGCTTTAGAAAATTACTTCAGTGACGACAAGAAGTCACCCATTTGTCGTGAAAAAAATACGAGAAGACTACCAGCAGGGCCTTTTTCAGTAAAAATACGAGAAGTCTAACAGCTGGGCCCTTTTCAGTAAAAAGATGGCTTATTTTTTATGGAGAATGGCAATTAGATGTTAAAATAACCCAATTAATTAACCAAATACCAAAAGAACTTCAAGGCATGAAATAAAAAAATCAAGCTCAGGGGAGGTTAAAAAATTTCTTTTTGAGCTCATTCTAACTGAACCACTCTTCTCTTTTTCTCTATATATTTTTTAACTTTCTTTTTCTTTTTTTACTAATATTATTATGGATTTGAAGTTTGATATGATTTGGAAATTTTCATTTATGTATAAACGATAATCTTTTTGTGAAAAATACAAGCGATTAAAAAAAAAATTACCTACAGCTAAGTTCCTGTGAATTTTGTAGGTTAAGTGATATATATAAAATATATTGTATTTGGTACATAATTCCAAACTCAGTTTCTGTCAGATGAGCCCTTCAGGCTCTAGCAGGACAATATATATTTTCTGTGTAATGTTATCTGATGAAAAATAAACGTCACTTATGGTGGCATTGAACTGACTGGTAAATTACAAATAGTAAAAAAAACGTTAACACGAAGTTAAAAAATGGTAGCATATGCCTAAAATAACAAAATTACTTTTTATACCTAATTATAATAAATACAAAGCTCTGAAGGGTAATTCAAACATTTTATAAAAACCCCAAAAAACCATTTTTTTTTACATTTAAAACAAGCATTAGGGTAGCAGTAAAAATACATATATCCTGGACAGTATTATAAAATAGATTTAAAAACCACAAATTGAAGGAGCAAAAGAATAAAATTAAAATGTAAAACTGAATTATTATTTCATTTTATAATTTACATGTTTAACATTTATTTTTTTTTAGATCCAAGAGTCGAAGGATGGTTCCTGTTCGACACACCTCTGGCCACGATTGCCATGGTCTGGGCGTATCTCGCCTTCGTCATGGTCATAGGACCTCAGACGATGGCCAATCGGAAACCACTTAATCTAAAGAATACCCTCATTTTGTATAATGCATTTCAAGTTCTCCTTTCTGCGTACATGTTTACTGAAGTAAGGGTAGTTTTATTAAATTTTATTTTTAAGTGTTAATAATTATTAAGTTATAATTTAGTTGTTAATCATTATTAAGTTTTGAATTGAAATGTCCAATCAATAATAAAATTGACTTATTTTAGGCTTATTTTGGTAACACAGCTGTGAAAATCTAACTTTAAAAATGTTAAGACAAAAAGATTATATTTATCCTTCAATATCCTTCGTGATTATAGAAAATAACTCATACGTTTATAATCATAATTTTATTCCAGTACGCTGTCTATGATTTTCAATAGTGATCCTGCCAGTTAAGTGCAGGATAGTTATTATAACCTTTTTAAGTAGGGTAGGTACATTTAGAGAAGGTATTTAAAGAGTACTTATTTTTTTTATTGAATGCTAGTACCATGCTCGTTGCATTCAAATTATTGTCTTTACAAGTATGTCTCTTCAATAACGATTGCATTACTTAACCACGCAGTAAATTAAAAAGAATTCATTAACATTGATATTCTGTCACACAATATAAGCTGTAAATATTTAAAACTAAATGTAATTTATTATAATTTATTCATATTTTATTAGTAGCCCGGCCCTAACCTAAAACCGTACCCAACCGCAACTTTTTACGGTCACGCGTTTTGCTTGAAGTTTACGTTTGTGGTTTTTTTATGTTACACAAGCGGGAGCATTTTTTTATCTTGTATATTTATTTATTTTTTTAAATAATTCAAAAAGGTTATTTTTTATTCCTTACAAATTTCAACCTGTTGTTTTTTAGCGGCTAGAGAAAGACCTTATTTAAAATTCCATCCCTCCTCGCCCTACCACCCCTTAACAACTTTAAATTATAATTTAATAGGATTTACTTGAAAGATGTTCATATAACATTTACAAAAACCACCAGATTTTTTAATATTGTGGGTAATATCTAATATAATTTCCTAATTTCATTATTTTTAAGTGTTAAAATTGTTTAATTATTTAAAAAAAAAAACAATTTTTATTGGGGTTTTTCTGTTTTTTTTAGTTCTATCGGAATTTTATTAAATAGTATTGAAATTGCAGAACAATCCAATTATTTTCCATAATCATCTTAGAATGTGAAAAAAAAAACATTTTTGGGTGTCAAAATACCTAAACCTTTTTACATTACTGATACGAAAAAAATAATTTAAGGATATAGCAATTTCATGACATATTTTTTTAAAATACCTAAGGAAACTTCACATATCTACTAGTTATTTTTTTTACTAAATGTACAGTTACCGTACAACTACCGTTTTTTCTTTATTGGTTGTAAAATTTCATAGAAACTGCGACTTCATTATAAATTTTCATTCGCTTCAGCACCTAATGGCCGGATGGTGGGGAGACTACAGTTTATCCTGTCAACCGGTCGATTATGGGACGAGTAAATCTGCTCAGAGGGTAAGCGTTGCACAAATTATTTGTTTTTATATAAAATTACTAATTAATAGTTCTAGCACAGTAATGGCATATTTTGGATTAGATATTTTTTATATGTTAACAAGCATTTTTTATATGTAACAAGCATTTGAGTTAAAGGTTCACTATTAGAATTACATATGTTTAAGGTGACACAACATTCGGCAGATTGCTTATGTGGTTCAGAAAAATTATCTAGTAAATGCCAATGTAAATTTATATCGTACTAATGTCGCGTTTTGATACGCGTTACGTACTATCCCCTTTCTTTGAACGTCGTAAAAAATAATTGTTAAAAGTTATGAGAATGATTGTTAAAAGAATGACATTCTGTCGCCTCAAAGACCACCCAAAACGCACATCGAATGGGATAAAAGTGCTGCAGGCACAAGTGGAGATAGGAAATGAAGCAATCTATCACAAATTGGTACCACAGGCGCGGGAGATGCCTTTACATTAGTCTGGGTGGGAGATGCCTTTAGTGACCCTTGTTGTGCCTAACTTTAAGACGTCAGGTTCTGGTTAAATAATTTACTACTGCTAAACAATGTATAGAAGCAGTAGATATTACACGATAGCTACATGCTGTTATGGCCTTTCTTGTTTAAAGTATTAATATGCAATTTTTCATTCTAGAAATAGATATGTAAAAAAAAATGAATTTTTAATTCTGGGTGTCATATGGATGATACTGGGTTTAATATGAATGATACTCCATATTTGCATGCAGCTAGCTACATTTAACATAAGCACCTCTGCATACTGGCATAAGTGACTTCCTAAAAGCGCGCCTATACCTTAATCGATTTACCGAGACTCCACTGGCATTTGAACTATTCTGACTTTCCCATTTCCCCTATCAAAGCATATCAAAGCTCGGAGTATCACCCCCCCCCCCTTTTCTATTGTAATACTAACAAAAACCCCTCCCTACTATCTCCTTGAAAATTAAAACTAACTTTTTCAACAGTGGAACTTTTTCCAAAAGTTTTGTAAATACATATACAGTAATTTTCTACATTATCACCATTTTCCTTTTATAAAAAGTGTCATTATGGGATAGCTCAATTCCGTCATCTGTTCGTGGTACCGTTTGAAAACATTTTTTTATAATAAAGTCTTAAGCCTTTTGGCCCCGAAGTATAGAAGATAAATTAAAGAAAGTGAAATGCAACACGGTGTGTACGAGTACATTCCAAAGGCCGTTGTTGAGACACGACTGCTACGGCGAGCGGCTAGACTGTGCTTCATAATGAAAACGACACCTGAGTCACGGCATTTCTAGGTCAGTGTCTCCGCTGGAGAAAAAAAGCGCCAAGTTCTTCAACGAAACCGGCTTTCGGATTATTTGTGACTTCCTCTCCGCGATTTCGGAGGTGTCAGGTGGGCACAGCGTAAGGTCATAAATTATATTATACCAATATCGAGTGTTTATGCTAATTAATCTGGTGTTTATGTTTTTTCTATTCGTTATCAATTAATAGAAATTGACGCTGTTGTGACTAGGTTTCACTTTTGCAAATATTTTACTAAACACAAAGATCTGTAAAAATAATTGAAATGAGTATAATATTAAATTTACACAAATATTTTATTCACCGGTAAGAAAGTGCAATATTAAATTGCACTAAGAAAGTGCAATATTAAATTGCACTAAGAAAGTGCAATATTAAATTGCACTAAGGTAGTGCAATATTAGAAAAAACTCAATTAAACATATAATAACACACGCTTATCACTAGGCCTGTTAGCGCAGTGGTATAAGCGACTACTTCTAAATGCAAAGATCTCGGGTTCGAATCCCCAGTGAGTCGAATCCGGCCATTCACCAAAAAAAAAAAAACACTGATTCAGTAAAGACTTGCGAGATGTTATTTACCTATAATGAACGGCCTAGCATTATAAAAACGACAACAAGGCAGTCGGAACTGCGCCTAATAGCGGCTCACCGACAACACAAGCCGTACGAATGAAGATGAAGAATTTTCGCTATGGTTACTCGATATTTTGATGAATATTTTATTTGCCCCATATTTGAGCATCTGTACAAATACATTTTCCATGTTTTCTTTGTTTTCTTTTAAAGAAAGTATTTTTTTTTCTTTAATCAAATGAAAACAATGGTTAGAAGAGGTGAAAAGAATTCTTAACGAAACTTATTATCTAGTCTTGCACCAAGTCAAGTTTTTCACATATAGAGTGACTTATTTCATGTCCAATATTATTAATTATTGTTTTGAGTAATTTGAGTGAGTGTGTTTTACAATAATTAATTATAATAAGGACACCTTGGTGTTAAATTTGCATAAATCAAACAGTTTATATGTATTTTGTTTGCTATTTCTGCGAAATCGTAATACATAAAAAAAGAAAAGATAGATACATATAGAATCGAGAACCTCCTTTTTTTAAGTCGGTTGAAAATGCGTATCTGTTTCATATTATGTAAATAAGAAAATTTTCTTATGGTATGCTTTTAGTAATGATGACAATAAACTTTCGCCCTCGAATCTAGAGCTAATGATCAAGAAACCGGAACTACATATGGAGAAACAATTTCTGCGTGAATTTGTGTTAATTTTGACTTATTTTCACTCAATTACTTCAGTTATGTTATGACGAAAGTGTGGCTATACAAGGTTGTCTTGTCATTACGCATACTCACACGCGGCAGGTATGCTTTGCTCACTCTAAAAGCACTTGCGAAAGTGAGAGGAAGGCTGATCTTGGCCATACACCGATGAGGAATGGCATACTACATAAAAGTGTACAGATTTCATTTCAGATTATATTGTAAATTGCATAGATTAACAATATTTACTCATAGGCGCTGATAATTCAGCGGGTCATTAAACGTAGGAAAAAAAGCGTTACAAATAATGCAAACTTTCTAAATCACCGTTTTTTTTTCAATAGAAAGAAATCACTATAAAACATACCCAATGTATTATACCCGATTAAACAGTTGTTTAGGTTTGTTCATTATTTGTTGCGACAATACTTTATTCACTTAAATGATAATAATCTATATACCTAAAAATAATTCAGTGTTCTTTATAAAAAATATATGGAAATGTAGGTAAAAAGTTTCTTCAAAATTCTTAAAAAAAACTGAAATGTCGAAAGTGTGTTCATATTTCGAACAAAACTCATATTTAAAATAAAGTTATAATAGTACATGCCTGATGTTAAATATAAACTAAAAGTTAGAAAGTTAAAAGATCGTGGTAGTCTAGTGATTAAGGCGTTGGACTACTGACTCAAAGGTCTCGGGTTCGACTCCGCAAATTTTCATACTATTTTTATTTTACCACCATCTCCTCTGTTTCTAGCACAGGCATATTTGGCCTAGTTGAGTAGGGCAAAAAAAAACTGCGAATTCGTGGGTACTGTCGATTCGCCATAAAGCTATAGGCTATATCATCTCACCAAAATATAAGAATATAGGTAAACCTTTGGCCAATTTTGAACTTAATTAATAATTTATTACTGATTATTTACATCGATACACTGGTATTTCAATCGGTTTACTGGTTATTAGGTTTAAAATAAACCATGTCCTAATAGATAATTTGCATAAATAAAGTAATTTTCATTATAATATTACCTGATTAAATCTTCCTTACTTTTTAATTATTTTTTTTAAAAAACTGCGTCAATTAATCTTTATAAAAAAGTTTTGCCGGAAGTTATGTTTTTTTATGTTCTTCAACTTGTATAATCGCACTCGCTGAATTTAAATGATTTAATTTTTCGATTAATTGCAACGATATGTTTTTTTTAAATCTGCTTTACCTAAACGTGTATGATTACACTCGATGCATTTACATTTTCTTATTTTTCGATCTACTGCATTGATATGTATTTGAAGTTGCGGGATTGCTCGATGTCCTTATTTTCCGATGAACAGCATTGTTATGTTTTTTCAAATCTTTTTTATTGGAACTCGTATGATTACATTCGATGCATTTAAATTTTCTTATTCTTCTATGAACTGCATCGACATGGTTCTATAAATTTAGTTTTCGTGAAGTTTTCGTGTAATCGCACTCGCTGCATTTAAATTTGAATATTTTTTCGATGAACTGCATTTGTTTTTTCAAATCTGTTTTTCTAACAGTTGTATTACACTCGCTGCATTTAAATCATTTTATTTTGATCTGCATCGGTATGATACATTAAATAATATTTCGTTGTAAAGTTTTTATTAGGTATATTAATTGCACTCAAGTCGTATACTTTTATGTACAGAATTAATGTGACTTAATAAAATATAGTTTTGCGTAAATCACACTCGCTACGTTCATTTTTTTTTTATTTTAAATAATTTAAGGCGTTTGTTTCGAGTAGAAGACAATGATAGACAAACATTTAGTTTTTTTTCTTAATCCAAGCATATTAAATTTGACTCAATGTGTTCATTCATTATAAATATATCAAACCGTTTTTATCGATAGTACACTTGCAACTATAGCACTTTAAATATCCACGATGTATATTTTTTTTTGACAATTTGTAATAAATTCATATATTTCTTAGGTATGGTAATAAATTATATAGTAAGGGTAGTCTACTTTGTTCCTACCAACAGCGCTAATATTTCAATAATAACTAAATTTAAATATAACATTGCCTGAAAAAATGAAAGATATATTTATAACAATATTAAAAATAGCGTTGATATAATGTCAAATAGAAATTTTAAAAAATTAAATATATACTAAAGAGTTACTCGACTTTAAATCGTATGATATCGGTTTAATAAAAATACTGTATTTTATAAAAATACCTTTATGAAAATTATGTCAAAAATAATGTCTTTCGTTTTATCAGGGGATTTGCTGTTATTAAGTCAAATACTTCTACAATCAACTAAATAATTATAATATTTAACCGAAAGTATTTACAGGAAATAACTCTTTGTTAGATTTATTACTATTTTCTATCACCATTCCAAAACTACTACAAAAAACTACAAAACATTCCAAGACTACCAAATATTTTGCTGCTAAAAATGCCACCAGGTACAGATATGTTTGGAAGGGGACTTTAGGTATAGATATGTACAAGTACGTCATTCTTACTAAAAACGACAAAGGAGTCTGGGCCGTGGAAATGGAAAGCGATCGTCCACCCCGAGTACCTTCGGCACAAGTCGTCTGGCCGCCGACCCGACACTGAAGTCAGTGCTTAACCTCAGGGCTAAACTCCTATTTGGATCACAATAACGAGGTCGTGATTAACACGACCGTATCCGGGCTACAGAAACGAGTTTTAGTTTTAATAAAAAGAGTGTTTTCCTTTTTGCGCACATGTATGAGGTAGCTTTCAAAATAAAAGCTTGTCACAACAAGAAACGTATTATTAGATGTTTTTTTTTTCACAAAAAAGGTCACGTATGAGTATAAGTCAATTACAAAATATTGACACAGAAAGTGTCGGAGGTCAAGATCGACCTCGAATATTGTTTTGTAACCGAAATGATGAGGTTTCCAATTTGATCTGTATGTTTTTTTTTTATGTATGCTCATTGTTGCCTAAGTGATCTCGATATTTTTTTTGCATATTATAATGCAGATTTTTTTAAGAGAGCGAGAGAGGTATTCGTGTTGTACAGAACTATTATTATAAATAATAATTACATTTATATAATTATAGCGTAAAAGAGTAAAAGACTTCATTAAATTGATCTGAAACTGAATCTAAAACTGCAAATCGCCTAACAAAATGAAAGAAATATATTTTTTTTTAAATTTAAAATTTACAGCTAAAACATTTCTTTTGTCACTTTATTTTTATTACTGACCACACAACACAAAATCATGTTCAGTCGTGAAGGTCTCTGCACATGACAAAACAATTTCTAGATGATTTTATTATTAAAGTAAATTCTAAAACATCTTTTGTGTTTTTGGTTTTGAAGCATGTAGCTGCCATTTTGTGCGTAGTAAATATTTAATTTATTTTACAAAAAACCCCCACCTTAAAAATTATCTTTGCAATGTATATTAGTTACATCGTTCCAATTATTAAGCAGAGTTGATAGTAATACTGTCTGTGTAGATGATAATGATAAAATAACCGTTAAACAGGTTAACGACCACAATATAACAATGGTATTTTATAATTTCTTACTAAGAAAAATATATATTTTGTGCAAAAAAAAATATGTGAATTTGACCAACTTTAATCTTTCGCTTTTTTAAGTATTCATATAAAAAAAGATGTATAGTAATAATAGGTAAAATACATTGAATATGCAGGACAATTAATTTTAATTAGTCTACATTATCTTAAATATATATAGATACTCTCACATGTCTTAAATTTGAATTTTATAAAAATTATTAGCTCATTTTTATAGAAATATGATTCAATTATATAAATTAAAAGTCTTGAGGATGTTTGGTAAATCAGCATAAATGAAATATACTAAAACCAACATTAAAAAAAATATTAATAAAAACATAAAACGGCATTAGGTAAATTTTATCTTAATGTACAAATTGTTCGTAAAGGTAATGAAATTTTAACTTTTGCTTAGCTAAACAACTTGAAATTACAACTTTTCACGCTAAATCAATATGGAAAAACAATAAACGTAACTCAACTTTTACGACATACTTCATGACTTATGGCGACATTGCAATCAAATTCAAATAGTAGAAAGATAGTAAGTGTACACGGAATGACTTGGGAGAATATACTCGTATTTAACCATTGTTCGATTTTCTAATAAAATGATACATTTTTGTTATCCCCCCCCCCCCCTTCGGCTTATCACTTCCGTAAATTTAATAATATTTCAAGTAATAATGGCTATCATTACCGTTAGTCAATATCATGAGAAAAATATGTGGCCCTGACCTACAACAACTGACAACAGCCACGGTTTTCTTCGTGTAAAATTATTTTATTAGGCTTAATAAAAAACGTTACTATTGAAAAAAAAAATACGATTTTCGAACCTATAAATTTCAGACAAGATTAGGTACGAATCAATTATCTGTAATGATAACACTCCATAGTATGGTAACTATTTAGCGCAAGTAACTAACTATTCGCCAGTCTGGGTTCAACGCTCAGAGGTAAATATATATATTTTTTTCATTTATTGTTTCATTCATAGAACTCATTTTATAATTTAGTTAATTTATTAGCGTATTCGAAGGATAATCCTAAATTAATTTTAAATAACGGATATATTAATTTATCCATTCAAAGTAACGATGAATTTTCTACTTAGGAATATGACATTATTTCAATTCTATTTTTATACAAACAGAGATTCCTTGTGTTTGCGTGATTGACTTCACATATGCAGATATTTTATATATAGGTAGCGTTGGCAGCTAGGCCTTGAGGCAAGTGTCTTAGAGGAAAGAAGACTTTTGAATTTGATAGGTAATAGCCAAATTATTATTAAATAACATATTTTTGAAACACATAATTAAATAAGAAATTAATTTAAAAAAAGACATTTATCAAGTTCAGTTCATTAGAGGAATATTCTGTGCATGCCTGCTTATGTACCTAACCCTTGACATTTCTTATGCCGAGTTATTATTTCTCAAATACCAAACCATTTATAAAATTCCAATGTAATAGCGGCCGTCCAAGCAAAGTACCTTCTCGATATTGAATGTGTTCGTCGCATCCGCGCTTGGATCATTCTCTCTCTGACATTGAATCTCAAAAAGCGAAACTCGCACCCGCTATCGAAAACGGTACGTGCTGCGTTGTACACTTTCTAATTTTGAGAAGCAAGTCATACCAGTTGGACGCCCATGAGCTGTTGCAAAAAACCGCTGAACGACTCGCTCGATTTAATGAATCTGGGACATTGAGCCGAAGCGCCAATGCCGACAATGGCAACATTACATTATTTGTAGGCCGCGTTCGCAACAAAGTAAATAAATCAGGTGTCATGTGTACTCGCCAAACATAATCTTTTTTCTGTAATCAATTCACGGGCAACGAATAAAAGTAATAGGTTGAGGCAGGAAAAAAGAATTAATAATGAATTACAATACTATTTTAAATTAACAACTAACTATATATGATAAGTCCAAAAATACTTACATTGTGGCACCCATTGTGGATTCGTGTGTATTGTTTCAGCGAGCGTTTGGTACCACTGCAACCTCTATTCGCCTTCTATGCGCCTTTCTAACTAGATTAAAAGTTTGTCCTAAAGAAGGCAGTTCAATTTTTTATTAATTCGTTGGATATTATATTAGATATACCACTTGATTTTAATTTTAGTTTTGACCTAATTTTTTATCATTTTGTGAATTGTTGTTGTTTTGTTATTGTGATTCCATATTTTTTTGTTTTGATTTTTTTTTTTATTTTTTTGCTTGGCATGATTCAGTAATTTTGCGTTTAGGTCCAATTTTGCATTTAAAAAATTGGTCATTAATATTTTTTCTTTAGTTAAGTATTTTTTTTAAAAAAAAAGATGATCAAGTATCTATTTCTAGAAAGATTTCTTTTAAGAAGATTTGGTCTTGATATGATATGTAAGTTGGTTGTATAGGTTGGTGGTATATAGTTTTTACAAAACTTTTTTTGCATGTTCTTACGGTGATATTTTTTAATTTTGTTTAATTAGTAATCATTCTTAATAAATGTTTTATCGAACCCTTAATATTAAAATGTTTTTATCGAAAAAGTAATTTTTTAGATATATTATTATATTTTATAAAACCCACACACCACAGAAACGTACAGTTTTAATTATTTATTTTGTTTGATTATTATAAATATTTTTTTTAAATAATTAAATTTACATAAAAAGCAAAGCAGATAGCAATCAGAAAAAGAATATTGAATTAATTACTTTTTATCCTAGAAGGGAACCACTTAAGAAAGTATAAACATTAGGCGTGAAGTTAAAAAAACCATACTAGTTATCTAGTACTTAACCAACATTGCATTACCCATATTTAATTCGTGCAAATATATATATAGACAGGACTTTTACAGAAAGGGTGTAGCAAGCTTTAAGATGACCCGAAGGTCCTATACGGGATGTTTTAATTTAAAAACATGCTATAAATAAGGTGCGTTTCGATCTGTATTTGAATATTTTGAAATGTTCATCTAGTGAATGTGCGTATAAAATTTCAGCTGTCTAGGATTTGGTAGGAAATTCCTTAAAAGTCAATGCAAATCCACAATTCTCATGCGTAGGAAGAACTCTTGAGTCCAGTATTAAAAATTATGCAAAAGTCTCGAAAAAGTATGAAATAAAACGCAGAAAACAAGACAAAACTCAAAACACAAAACAAAACAAAGTACACAAATAGACAAAATATTTGGTTTGACCATAAACTATTATTTCTTAGATGTCTTAGCACTATTATCGGAGCTAGGACTGTGTAGGTCACTACACTTCCCATTGCATCTCTCAAAGTACACCTATGCCAAATAGTATTGAAATCTGTTCAGCCGTTTTTGACTTAAAACAGCACAAACATTTTAGTAGGATTCATTAAGAAACTGAAATGTTTTTTTAAAAGCCGCTGTGTCATTAACATACCCAAAAATAAAAATATGTATGAAAAAATTATGTGTTCTTTTATAATAAAAGCTACCTAATATTAAATTTATTGTCTTGCAAAGGAAATTATTGTTTCTCGTTTGCGACACTCCTACAGCCGTTTGCATAATCCAGTTAGCAATCTACTAAGCTTCACGCGCATGCATTTAGGTATCTATCCATAAGGCCGTTACCGTATGTGAACTCGAGACGATGAAAATAAACCAAATAAACATTTTCACCAGACCACCTTGTCATTTTTATGTATAAATAATACACATTATGTCTATGTTTTGCATAAATTTTATCTTTAAAAAAAAATGAATACATAATTCTATATTGTTTACGATCTCATATGTTTATAGAAACAAATACATTTTTGATGGAAATTGATAATTTCACAATTAATAATTGACAGTTTAATGATTTTTTAGGGTATGTTTTTAGAAACTTATTATATTATACCGTCATGTTGGTGTTACCAGGGGCGCTGCACTTCTAATATAACATATTTATTTCATTTTTTTTTTGTAATCTTTAGGAATTACAAAAAATTGCTGTATTCATAGTATTCATCTACCGAACATGAGGCGTTAGGGTCGTATTTAGTAGTTTTCTTAAATGTTTTACTTTGAGATCTGTGATGTTTTGTTTTTACAACATAATGTGTTCGTTTGTAAGTCGTCTATTTATTTGAAATAGTCATAAAATGTACGTCTTGTATTCGTATTTAAGAACATAAAATGTATCATTTATTTCAATCAGTATGTTTGGATTTTATTTATTTGCATTCACGGCCATATATGTATATTAAATTTAGAAAAGTGTTTAGATTATTTCGGCTCATCAATCGCAACCTGACCGCGAAAGCTGTTACGGTGACCACAGTGTGTAAAAATAAACTAAAAGAATCTACATACTCGGAATATCTAGGACTTATTTTGTCTTCGTTACAGATGCTAGCCCTCTGCTGGGTTTACTACTTCTCGAAGCTGTCAGAGTTTGCCGACACTGTCTTCTTCGTCCTGCGCAAGAAGAACAGCCAAGTGACCTGGCTGCATCTCTACCACCACAGCCTCACGCCGCTGGAAGCTTGGCTGCTGGTTAAATTCATCGCCGGTAAGCAACGTAACCCACATGCAATTAACAACGCTGTAAAGTAAATTGGACGTGTTTTATTCATTTGACCACCTCGCGACCATTTACTCACATTTCTATGAGTTCTGAGGCAATAGTCTTCACGGATTATTTGACGACCTACTTTTATTTCGTCGATAATTTGAAGAACGGTGATATAACTGAATCTTCACAATTATCGTCTATTTGAGTGGGCAAATAATTTACTTAATAGGCAAATATTTCGAATTGATGTCAAATATTTGTATTACATACATTTTTTAAGATTTGAGTCTTACTAATCCTGATTTCTAACATGTTGATTATTTATAAAATACCTTAAAAAAATCCCAAATATACTCTTATTTTACTGATTAGATATATATTTTATATATATACACAGACACACACATATATATATATATATTATATATGTGTGTATATATATATATATGATTCCTTACGTTATAATAGGCTTTCGCCGTTAGCTTACATTACTACTTAAAAAATAGTTTGACAGTACTGACATTTGAAAAATTCGAATATTTTTTAATATTTTTACGTATTGAAAATTTTTAAGCATATTATATAGCCAGAATGTTCAAAGAAAAATTAATACCGAAAGCACAGATAGTTGCATCGCTTAAGGTAATGCACGCTGGTTTAAATACAGGCCTGTATTTTATGAAAGCTTTTCACTCTCACCTATATCCTGCGTTGAACGTAAGTTATTCTTGTAAATATTCATTAAACCATTCACTTCTCATTCGTTATAAATATGTATAATACTTTTCCTCCACCTGTCTAATAATTATAACCAGTAAGATTATAATATCAAAAATATTTTTATTATTATTATACAGTACTGATTTACATTATCACACTACACACTGCACATGCATAATGCATTGTAATATCATTTTTATTTTACTACATAGTTTTGGCCACATAAATACAGCACTAGAAGTGTTTTAAAGTATCGCTATTTGTAGTCGAATAAATAAAACAATAATGTTAAAAAAATAATAATCCTATCGACAAGTTGTACACTAGCAAATCTTTTTCGCTTTCAGGAGGCCACGGAACATTTTCCAACATCATCAACAACTTGGTTCACGTTGTTATGTATACTTACTACATGGTTGCAGCAATGGGACCCGAATACCAGAAATACGTCTGGTGGAAAAAGCATCTTACCACACTCCAATTGGTAAGTGTAACGATATCTTTTATAATGTCTACAAAACCCCCCTTCCTAATTCCCAACGGTGCTTTGTGGTATCGCTACTTCCATCTTTCACATCATCCTTGTCATCTCTTAGGCAGTTCCATCAAGCACAGTGATGATACAAAATCCGAAATGTTATATCCAAATCTACATTTATACAATTCTGCTATCACTTCTGCTTATCAACCTAATAAATCATTATTGGCTAAATGGTCAACTCAGTACATAGACATATACTGAAAGTATATGCTGACACCTAACTTAGATTAAAATTCATGTTACCTTCCAATGAAGTGAAGTTCTTGATAATTAGAATGAGCAGGCATATATTATCTTTTTTTTTTATTAAAAAAAAAACATAAAATAAGAAAATTTATCGTTATTATTTTGTTTTTCTACACCTGGAACTGTTGATCCCTATTCCTAACCGAAACCGTTCATATTATAAACTTAACTTTACTATAAACTTAGTAAAGTGCTGAAATCAAATTTTAGAGGCTCGCAATATTCTCTACGTGACATTGGCATGCATTATATATATACTTTTATATATATAATTTAGTGATTAACAGATAAAAAGCATTAGTGGTCAACATAATTTGTTTTATTGGTGAGATACCTAAGCCACCTATTACACAAAATTTGTTTTACAATGCGATTATAATAATTAGGTTGATATAACTCATTTGATTTATTATTTATAAAACCTAATTGGTTTATAAAAATAAAATATTACGTATTTAACTCATTTTCACGAAAAATATGCACATAATCGTGCGCATAGCTATCGAAACTTACCTTCTTATTTCGATAATAATCTAATAAAATATAATCTAGTCAAATCTATTATCTAATTAAATATATGAAACTATACTAATGAATAATAATATTAGTGACAGCATATAACTTGTCAAAATAATTAACATATTTTATGGACAATGTTTCATAAGGAAGATTAGTTTCGTCAAATTATTGAAACATAAGTATAATAATTTCTACTAAATTACTTCATATCTTACGTTATTCCTTGCTTAAAATTAGGATTAACTTTAACGAAATACTGTTTTTTTATAATATCATTCTTAAAGATATTTAAAAGTGATAAAGAGTGCCCGCTCCTACAGTATTTAGGATATTTAAACAATATGTACTCGTATTTCGGGGAATTATTTCGGAAAGTCGGCATTGTTCAATCTATGCACGTTCATTTATTGGAATCAATGAAAGTTCATAGGGTGAAATACATAGGATTAGAGATTATGTTATGCCGGATTTACCATTACTACAATGATGCGCGCGCAACTTGGTAGCCAAGGCTGTGGTTATTTATACGGAGAAAGCCAATTTTAGGGTTCTACAAATCACATTGCGTATTTCACACGGATGTCAAATGATTGTTAAATGTAATTACACGGAAGAGAAAACAAGATAATAATAAATAATAGCAAACACATGATGTTTATATAATAACAAGAGAGTTCGTGCGCGCGCGCCGCAGCCTCGGAGAAAGAGATAGCAAACCTTGAGCAGATTGTCAAGTTCAAGGTAACGTTTCCCTTGATAGTGCTTGCCGGACAGAAAAGATAATCATCTCGTGTCTTCCACCAGGCTTTAATAAACATACTCGTACAGTTTTGCGGTTATGCAGCTGAACTGAGGTCATCTGTTGCCCCTAAAAATATTAATGTTGCTTTTCCCAGTACTGTCGACTTAGTTAAATAACAAGACACACACCACAAGCGCAAAACTACACGTTTTTCGATTTCAATCCAGTATTTTTGCAGTAACTATGTATAAGCGATAATCTTTATCGATGTTCATACAAAAAGTAATAATAATGACGGTCGTAACTTATAAGTTGCTATCTATACATTTTTAATCGTTTGAGGTTGCGTAGGCAGATTTATCTTTTAATTATTTTTTTTTAAAATCGTATAGCTAGCTAGTGTTTTTTTTATATAAAAACCGACCGATAATATAACTACCGATATGATAATTAGGTACTATTATTTTATGTTTGGGAGTAATTCGGTTTCCCACAACCATACAGTATATAGCTGTCATTCTAAAACTGGTTGATAATGTCCTCTACTAATTTTTAGCGCCGAAATATATGGGTCTTACACCCATATGCAGAGTTGTTCCTTAACTTTTCTTTGAGAAAGACCCAGTCTCATTGTAAATTTGTCCTTCCTTTACCTTACAAATGTTTATTTCCTTAAGGTCAATCACGAACAATCATATCAACATTTTGGCTTGCAGACACAACTCTTAAAGGGGATAGATATTATAAGGAAAACTCATTCGGTTAGCTGATTAATTTGCAGATTATAGAGAATATACGACATACTGTCAATATTCACGTAAATTGAAGGGTTAGAAATCACCTTGAAGAATTCTTCAATTGAGGTAGAACGTCGCTTGAAAATGTAGAGGGGAGGGAGAGTCAAACTATGCGGCTAGGGAGATTGGGGACCTCTACCCTCAACTACCCTTTCCAGTCTCCATCGTCTATAGAGGCAGTTTCTATAGCTTTCAAAGCCAGCTTCACCGTTCTCTCGTGAAATAGAATTCCGTGGCTTAGAAGATGGCGGGTTGAGAAGTAAATGAGCGCGCGCGAGAGGAAAGGACCCGTGGAGTCAACGTGGAGGGCAACGTGACCAACAAGTGGTGCATGCCGGCATGGTTTGGTAGAGCTTTTCTGCTAAGCAGAAGGGATTGTAGTTGGTTTCGACAATTTTCGTATTTAATACAAATTTCGCCCGGTTTAAATGTAACATATTATTTTCAATGCCGCCGAAGGGCTTTTTAGTAACTTATAATGTAAAACCAATCGCGGTTTTACTTTAAGTTGAAGTAAAAAATACACCAATATTTATATCTTAAAATTCCTATGAGTCAGCCCAAGTGCAGTTTACTTAGTATTATTATTTATTTTCAACTTAAACAAAATACATAATGTTATAATGCTTTACTTTAAATTTAATAAATTGAAATAGCAAACATTACGACAAACCGAAAGTAATTTGTACAAATACGGTTACAGTATCGGTACAAACTACGATGTATTTGGAAATATCTCATACGGCACTTGATATTGCAACAGAACCTAAGTGTATAGACATCGTAGCATGTTAGCAATCCTGTTTTATTAATAATCTTACTCTATAGAGAGTCTAGTGAGTTCAAGAACATAAGCTGGTATTGCGTAGATTTATAATCCAAGAGTAGGAACTGTTAAACCTATTAAATATCTTTTTACGGGATGTTTTAAAGTTATGTCTGATATTTGGCGTTACGTCCAGTTCAAACACCTTCAATATCATCAACATGTTCTTCTCGAGTGGCATTTAGAACTTTCACTTTCTCAAATGATAATTTTCGCCACTTCTATCGGTTTTTGTACTCTGATATATGTACAGTTGAAAGGGCTATTCTATTCCTAATGCATCTTTTTTAACTTAGTTCATATATTTTTCCTTGATCAGCAACGGAGCTGTTGTTTCTTCTGGTTGCTGCCATTTTAGGAAATCGATGTTGATGCATCGATGAATATATCCAATTCAATTTAATCGGTCTATCTTCATTATTGCCACGATGTCATCTTGTCCCTGCGATTGGAAACCTTTCCAGTTCATACACCTTCATAATCATTAAGAGCATAAGCAACAGCAGTCCATCTAGCCATTGTCTAGGCCTTTCTGATTACATTTCTATAATCGTGGCCCAATGATCAACTTCCAATAACCTATTAGCGACCTGAAAGCTAAAAAGCCTTTTTTTGAAGCTGATCTTGCAATTTAGTTTCTTTTGTTCTGTTTACAGCGTGACCCTAGTTTCTACAATCTGTCTACATCTTTTGTTGTTATTGTATTTTGAGAGCCACGATGATGGCTTTATTTTAATCGTATTGTTTTTGTTTGTCGGTTCGACCCTGTCAATTTCAGTAGCTTTTATTAAACGAGATCAGCCATCTAACCGCCAGACAATAACATGTACAAGTTTGTAATCGTATAAGTTTTTTAGGTGTAAACACAGTCGAGAAAAGTGGCGAAAAGGTCCGTTAAATATTAATAACAATGAAAGGTGACCTAACCAAAATAAGCATTTAATCTAATCTCTGAATAAGAAGCTGGCAAAATTTAAAACGGAAACAAATTACCCACGAGGTTTTTTAACCTTTTACAGATATTAAACCTGTATAAATGCAAGCAATACTTATTATAATATTTATGGATTCTAGAATAAAACTACTAATCTAGTGAGGGCGAATTACAATACAAAACCGATTACCAGACGCATTTCGTGCAACATTTGCTAATCTCGTTACCTACATTTAAGCGACGCACTACCATCAAATGCAAATACATACACCTAAAGCGTCATCATCAATTCATTTATGCAATTTGCCCTAAAAAAGTTGATAATAACATGTATATGTTATGACTCGTTATGTTTTCCGAGTATAATACTATATTCGGAAAACATAACGTAAGATTAATCAGTCAGATTCAGTTTTGAAAGATGACTATGAACATTTTTTTTTACCGTTTAGAAAATTGACTGACCTAGTTGTTGTTGGAACAACAATGGTGATATTACAGTGAAAATATATTTTAATCTTTAAATATTTCAACGGCAAGTTCTGTATAATAAATAAAAGAAAATAATCATATGACGCCCATATTTTGCCGCTTAAAATCATAAATGAACTTTTGATTAATGTACTTTGTTGTTATTTTTTACATGAGTATTTTACCATGCCTGTTGGTTGATATTTCCTAGTAACTTATGTTCATATGAATATATGGAAAAATAATCTACATATAATAATAATCTAAATATTGAATAATAGGAAATATACTTTTGACCTTTACTTTAATGGTTCTTAAAATGCGTATACTTACTGACAAAGACAAACTAAATTTACCTAAATGCCTATCTCTGTCACAATTCTATATCTTCCAGCTTTCGAACTTACAAGCTTAATAAATTTTAGCCCTTCTTCTAAAACTATTTTAAAGGTGCCTTGGCCTACTATGTAACGTAAAGTACCAACTGATTGTCGTGTAGATTTTTATAGCCATGAACGAAATGAGAAAAATAAAATTATAAGAAAAGGGTTATTTTGTTTTTTCATCTAGTATTATTATAAGTTAGTGTAATGGTATTTTAAATCCGAGTCAACCCGCATTGATTAGCCACGATGTCCACACACTAACACGCAAACTTTGATAGTTCGAACCAATCGAGGTCTTTTCGATTTTCATGAAAATCGGAATGCAGATGAACGCAAAAAGCCGCCTTTCATTTTAACCAAGGATTCGCTCGTTTACCGTTTCAACGGTTAAATGAAACCAATAGGTTACAACACGATGGTGCCAAATATACCAAATACTATTTTTTTGTAATCATTTATTTCAAAAACAATTTTAAATATCGTTATTCGGTTTAGATATTATTTTATTCGTATAAAAGTTTTGTTGTTTTCTCAAATTTACTTGAAAGTTTTTTTTTTTTTTTTTTAACGAGGGTTAAACCCTTAGTTTTGTAATCTACTACTACTACAATAATAGTATTAAAACGGCCCTATGCAAGGTTGATGGTAATATTGGTGCCACATAGCAATATAATATAATTTTTAAAAAAACTCTTTTTTTTACCTATTTCAATTTTGGTATTATTTTAAATTGAGGCGAAGCCTTATTTATTTGTAAAATAAACAAACTAGAAAAAAATAGTGAATGATTATTACCACAAGATTACCAGCCGTATGCATAGTCACGTTATTACGAAGTTATAATTCAGGAGATGCCAAAAAATACCATACTAAATATGTTTGACATCGAGATGTACTACATTCGATTCCTCAATGAATCTGGAGTCGTAATCGATTCCAGACTTCTAAATTCTGGATTTTTTAATTGCCTCTGTTTTCTGCTGTGTACATCATGTCATATATTTGTTTTCACTTTCAACGTCCGCCTTTCCTACGTTCTTACACACATCCTACACCACTGTTTTATCTATTGAGTTCCCTTTTTATGTTGTTGACTTTATTATTATATATGTCATATTATGTTGACTACTTGTATTTATAGTGATTGAAATATAAACATGATATTTAAAAAAATATTTATTAAAATATTTTATTATAAAAAAAATTTCAAACTCCAATTATTTTTGCCTAATAGCTGCGTTCTTATAAAACCAGGGGGGGGGGGGGGTGAATTACATAAACTAAGATTCTAATAGCTTCCTAATATGTTATATATAAAATCTTTGTAACATAATCTTCTTAGAACCTATTTAATTTTAGTTTTGGGACATCATAAATATTTTATACATCATAAGCACAAAAAAAGTAATAAGTTGAATAAACAGAGAATGGTTAAATATTTGTTATCAAACATACTATACCGTGTTCATTTCCAGCTACTAGTACGAGTGAGATTTTAACTAGTTTAAAAAAACAGTTATTTTGTATGAAAACTGTTTACACATTTTGGCAGCTGACTGTACATAGGGAAGAAAAAGTATGACGAATGGAAGCAGCTGCTGTAGCCGATGCGCTGTCGCCATCTTCGAGCGGAGGTTTATGTAATATTATGTACCTGTTTAAAGGTGCCATTTTGTTTTTTGTTTTTAGGCGCAATTCTTCATGGTTTTCTTCCACTCGGCCAGCGCGATTGTGAACGACTGCGGTTATCCCAAGTAAGTATGCCATAGTTACATCAACCTAACTTCAAATCGCAGTTTTTTTTATGAAATTAAATAATTGAAGAACTTCCTTGAATTATATATTTTAACCAAACAAGGAAAATATCTTATATGGTGACATCATATAAATGTAAAAAAGAAATATATAAAGATATCTTAATCGTCAAAATACCAAAAAATTATATAGCATTTTGAGATTTAGAGTGCAAATTAGTGCAAGTACTTTCATCGATTTACCATAAAGTACTTAGGACGTGTCTAATTTCAGCAGTGTCATGTTTACGCGGTCAAACCACGGACAAAATAAGAGAAAAAGTTTTTTAATTTTTTTTAGTTACAATTGACTCAACGCCATTGTTTAAAATCTGCAGAGTAGTCGCTAAATGATAGTGAAGATAATATTTAAACATTCTATGCTCTAAAGCCACTATATACGTACCACTCTAATTTAATATTATTATTTTTTTTACAAATAATTTACATAAATAATTAAATTAAATAAAGTAACTAAAAGGTATTTTTTGTGTATAAATTATGAAAATGTAAAAAATGTTGAAAAATATATAAAACTGAAACTGTTATATTTTAGGTATTTTATGTGGGTAACTATTATAAGGTGATATAATAGCGTAATTGTAATGGTAATGTAAATTTGTGGTCGCACGAGAAATTAGAGAGGTTTACCTCTAGTTATACTTTCTCCAGTATATGAGTTTTTACTGCGTCGGATTATAAAATGCAAATTGCACATGTCGCTGGACGTTTTCTTTAGTGGTCTACGAGTGGAGTGAGATAGAAGATGTGATTATTTTTTTTTTTTTTTATTATTGCATGCTCATTTCTGATAATTCGCATTTTCAATACACGTTAGCGTTGAGTCAATTATTGTGTTTTATAAAACCTCTGCAAATAAAACCCAACATCAACCGAATTAGCAGACATTTGACAGAGCAGCGACATGTTCGTATATCACACAAAGTAAATAATTAAACAAAAGTTAGAATAATTTACATAATTTATATAACCTAAGGTTAAAGGTTGAACATAATATAATACTTATATAATTGCATTGTAAAAGTATTTAATGTAATTATTATATTAGTATGATTATTTCTTTAAAAGCGGAAAATCACCTAAAAAGATGAATGAATTTTTGACAATATTTAAGTTTTATTTAATTTTTCGAATATAAAGCAAAATTATCATAAATGTTTTACTAATGAGGTCTTGTACTTGAGAGCACAGAATGTGTTAAACACAGCGCTGAGTTCTATAAAAATGCTTATTCTTTTATTTAAAATTTTTTTAAAAACAGCATCGTTTATCCTATTCCTCCGAATAGGGCGAAGCCCGGGGTCGAGCAGCTTGTATATATATGTATAAATTATAATTAAACATAAATATATTATTAATAATATAAATTATAAATCATTCAAAAATAAAAGTCAAATACACAATCACATGCATACATATTTTATCCTCTACTATTTTTTTTCATAACAAGTACTGTAAGTACATTTTACTCTGTTCTATTTTATAATCATTTAATTTTTTTTCATACTTTCGATTTTATTTAAATACATTTTTTTTTGTTTTTCATTCAGTTCGCCGATGAATCGCCGTTTTATCCTTATTCAAAATAAACAAATAAAACAGCGCTCCTGCAAACTGATTTGGTTTCGTCTCGAATTTCTTTGTTCGCGTTTGGCGTTTGTTTCATAATGACAATTTCATACAAACGCAACCTGAACGTTCGAAATCGCTCGTAATTTTATCCTCCATTATTCAGAGTTGAGCTAAACGAGAATTTAGCAACTACCGTCCCAAGCAGATAACCCGCCATATGCAATCGGTTAACTGCAATTGCGAACAATGCGATGCGGCGATGTCGTCGTTCGCGTCACGGTTCGCTTGCCATAAATGCCGAGGTCGGAAATGTTCAACGATACTATTTTTGTGTAAACCGTGCAAACCGTGCGTATCGCGTTTTAGCTCGACCTACGTTCTCCTTTATGGGCGAGTCGACGATTTACTGATCGGAACTTAGTTCGAATACATATCAATATGAACTCAAAAGTAATCGCAACTACCTCGCCCTTTTTGAACCACAAAAAAAAACCAGATCATCGACGCTTTCGGAATTATATTGTAAGGTTATTGTGGTGTCCAGTAAGTAGTGAATAAAGCCTAAGGAGACGGCAGAAGGGGTTATTTCAACAATAAAAATTTGCCAATGTCCAATTCTCAATCAGTTTGGAGTAATTGATTGTTTTAAATATTTCCTAAAGATGATATTCTTAATTGATTATGTAATTATACCACCAAAAGAGCTTTAATAAATAAATTATATATATTTTTAAATTCATTTTAATTAATTTATTTTTTGTCTTGCCAGTGCTTAATATGCATTGCTTAATAATAACTAAATATTTACTTTATGGTATTTTCCCATGTACGATTTCATTATAAAAATAATATAATTATTTTATAATGAATTTTATTTGATAATATATTTGTGTTATAAATTGTGGTTTATATTCCACTGAATAAAATTTAATACCTTTTAAAACTAAAACGAAAGAAAATAAATCCTGTTTTTATACAAAGAAATTTCAGATTAAAACAAGTATGTCAAGAACTGCTTTCTCGAAAATATTTTCCAAGAACTAATTACATTCTCATAACTTTAAAAAAAAAACGAAGCATCTCATGCTGACGAGAATCCACAAATCACAACGTTGTTTTTAGTACATCAGCGCTGTCTCAGTGTTTAATTATTTATATTTAGCTAATTTAAGCAGAAGCTCAAATGGTCGACAGTTTCAGTCATTGCAATTATTTTTATGAGTTTAAAGTTTTTTAAGAAATAAAGAAAATAATCTACTTAAATAGCATAATACGAGTAACACCCATCACAAAGAAAAGTTTATTTCACCGCTTTTAACTTTACAAAAATTATGCAGTGGGTTCTTTTTTTTTATATGTTGGTTAATTATCACAAATAAATTGACTACAATTTTTATTTTTTTTATTCCATATATAGTCCTCTATATTCGTATGAATACAGTTTTTTTTTTATAAAAAATATCTACGTTATTATTACTTTTAGATTGTGCTGACTTTGCGCTTAAAAATCTCAGAACCCTGTAAAAATACATTAAAAAGTGGCTTTTTAACTTTAATTTATGTTATCCAAACAACAATTCAAATAATTAAGAGTTCCTATGAACTTTTCAAAGTATATATATATATTTATAATAATTATGGTATGAGACTATGATCAAATCGACATAGGGATCTAATTTAATGTTTCAAATTATGTCCTAATAATGCATTTTATCATATTGCGTTTGTTATATAAAAATACTTTCTTTCTTCTAGAATAATTTCGGCCGGTCTCATGCTGCACTCCGTCATCTTCATCGTGCTCTTCTCAAACTTCTACATGCAAAGCTATAAGAGAAAAAGTGAAATCGCTATCGACAAGAACAAATAACACTTTAACCTCTAATTCTACACAGTTGCCACATAAATGTAAAGTCATATAAATTTAAGGTAAAAAGAAATAAAAGTAGTTCCCTTAAACATAAAGAGGGTTGTGATATCTATATAATGAAATTGCCTAATTTCTCGAGGGATTTTTTTAATTTGTCGGTCGCGACCTGTGAGTGTTGACATAATGGAAAGGAATACCTTTAAGGGTTTTATTGAGCGGACGTTTGATTGTGCGTCTGTCGAGATGAGCAGCGCAACTGATTAATTACTCTCGAAGAGTCGTATGCCTGCGCAGATGAGCTGCCAATGCTGGTTTAATCTCGTGGATACGTTCTTATTATTTCAAATGCTAAGAACGCTAACAAGATTCATCTATTGAAACTTCAAAAGATTATAAGTAAGAAATCCTGGGAATACCCTTTATGGCAGTGTCTGATAGAAACTATGAAACTAAAAACGAAACACGAAAGCACTTAATAACGACAGATAAAGTAAAACGATTTACAACAATTTAAGAGTGGAAAAAAAAAGAGAATTAATTGTATGTCTTTTTTACTATGCTACATTGAATAAGTATTTTTTTATTTTTTAAAAGTAATAATCACTTTAAGAAATAATTAACGTTTCGTAGGTAACACCTGGCAAAAAAGTGACCAGTGACATAATTTTAAGAAATATTTTAATGATCTTATAAGATATCAAGAGATTCTAAAATAATTGAGACTAAATTTTGTTTCTATAGATGTACCTATTACGTTTATTGAATATTGTAAAAAAAACTGTTTCAATAATAACCTGATTAAAACGGCTCCGAAATTTAACAGACTGTAAAATTTGTAAATACTTTAAAAAATGTCTTAGTTGTAAATGTTTCTTAGGTTCTAAAACCATCATTATAATAATTACAAAATGGCCATCATATATTCCAGCTTAATTTTTAAATAAAATAATTATTAGGAATAGCCCTAATATTTATTTTCTTCAAATATACACAATTAAATATAAGCTTAATGTTACATTTTTTTTTGTCTCTTTTTATACTTAAAAATTTCAATTCCACAAAAGTTATAGTAGGTTTGTTTTTTAAATCATTATAAAAGTGACTCATTGCTATGTTATTCGAATGCACTTATTATTTTTAAAAGTTCATAAAATATTACCACTCATTTAAGTATTATGGAAGAACCTCGACCATTTAGTATTTTTTTTATTGCGTTTTTGATGTATGTAATAATGTCTTATTGTAAAATGGACTTTCCAAAGGATGTGCAAGATTAATAATTAAAATAGTTTATATTCTTTTTTTTCTTTTAATAACGAATTGTAACGTTAATGGACTTATTTTAATACATAAGATATTTTCAATTTTATCCGGAACATTTGAATGTAAAGTGACATCTCGTGCAAAATGTGAAAATGAGGCAATGAGTATTTTTTTATTACGCTGAATGTAATTTGTGTGAAAGATTGTTTGGTACAGGTACACATATATTGTCTACTTTTACCAGCTATAAATATTTTTCACATTCATGATTCTTTGTATTCATATATATTTATAGCCTGCAAATTTATAAATCCATTTTATAATTTCAACTTATCTACAAAAAATAAAACTTACGCAGGTACTTAGGTAGATTTAAATATAAGGAATAGTTGATAAATTTTAAAAAATTTAGAAACTTGATAATCGTAATTTTTCATCAACATTGTTACCTGATTTTAATTTATATTTTACTGCATGTTGCAACAATGCTATGATTGTATTTAATAAATATTATTTTAACTTTATATAATATCTCCGTTATATAACATTCTAGCGAAAATATAAATTGAAAGTCTGATCATAAACGATTTTTTTATGTATTCAAATGTTTGCTCAAAAAACGTGAGATTCTTGTCATGTAAGTTAGATTTGAAACACCATTTATTTATGACATAACAATATTAAAAATTGAGAAACTAGATGTTTTAAAGTATTTTTCTATTTAATAAAGACATAAGATACACGTAATTCTTTTATTGTTGTGTGTACCGACCAGGTATGATTTACCCATATATTTTTAATTATTTTTTATCCAGTGCGGTAGCGGTAGGTAGAGTCCAATATAAAAAAAATAAGGTTGTTAAATTTTATATAAATGTACCCATAAACAGATCCATGATTGCATTTAATACAGGTGTTTTTTATCAGTCCTGGTGTTGGTGCTTACAATAATCCGCACCAATCCAATGTTTTCCTCGATTGACGATCGATTGTCGCTTTCGCTTGACATATGTGCTCTTATAAGAATTACAACACCCATCACAATTTGGCCCTAGTTTAAACCCATAAATTTCAGTTCGCTATATAATTAAAAAATAATAAATATTGTACATTTAAACATTACATATATTGGTCGTATAATTTCTCCGCTCTCATAAAATCAATAAAACGCTACACATTTCACTAATTAAACGAATGTAAAATGTCTAATATCAGGCGCAAATATAATAAAGGAGGTGAATTTGATGAAAAACAACTCTGTTTAACTTTATGGCGTCCTGATACTTACGAATCAAAACATAAAATCATTGCTTTCTAGGTATATTATTGCTGCATAGGTCCTCTAGGTACCGAACGATTTACATAAATATTTGTTTATGTTATGTTGCCCTGATAATAAAAAGTAACATTTTGCTCTATGTATAGGTGGCAACTCGCTTATTATTTTTATTCAAAATCGTTACTCGGAAAATAAAAATAGGTCTTTAAATATAAAGAGTTATTTTTATTATGGTTAAATTAGAACTGCTAGGCACTGAACTCATATGAATAAGAGACAAATGGTAAAGGTTTACATATCACATAAAAATGCTTATAATAATTTTGCTAAGCTGCATTTTTATATTTAAAGAGATTTTATTATCAGTCGATAACCTAAGTATTTCACAAGATGAAAGTTAAGGGTTAATTCTACATAAATTCGGAAATATATCAAATTGAAGAAAAGAGCATCAATCTGTACCATTTTCCCTTATTACATTAATAATATCGGTATTATATTATTACACCGATATAATGGTTTTTGGCAGCAGCAAGCCGTTATAACTACTTACTATGGTTTATGTAACTTGGATGGGGAAAAATAAAATAATTTCATGATTTTTTAATCTTTTATTAAAAATGACAAGGAATAGATCTAAAATTTAATATATGAATACAATATATTATTTTCTTATATTCCTTCATCAGATTCGGAGAAAACGTGAATCAAATAAAATTTCTCAAAAATTTCAACGCAAAATATCAAATAACAAATACTTACACAAGAGTACCTACATTTTCAATCAGGATTTTGATATAACAAGAAAAGTGTGTGTATCAGAATATGAAAATGGTTGGCATCACTAGAATTACCAAGTTCAGCAACAGATTATATTTAATTAATAAATAGAAAGGTGTTTACGAGACTATTATATTGCGTATTTATATTATTTATTTTGCAATAATTCAGTGATTTGTGTAATTACTTAGATGCGGAAATAATTTAGGTACCTACTTGTTAATTCTTAAAACCACATTTGTGTAATTATCACATCAAAAATGGTTGATTTGATTAACACACTAATAATGTCATGGTAAAATGAATACTGTACTTTATAATGCGGCTTTGAAAAATCAATGTTTTCTGAGCTCATTGCTACACTATCACAAACACTATTTTTAACACCGCTTTAATGTAACTAAACTACTATTCCGGTAGACACCTAATAGATGATACTACACAGGTCCATAAAAATGCTCACTACATTTACTACAGTTCACTTACATTTCTGATAAATAGGTATATAATAGTATATAATTTTTAGACATTAAGTATACTGGACATCTTCCATACCACAAAGAAAAGATGTCCTTGAGAAGGCAAAGCGATTAAATAACGGTAAAACTAGAAAATAATAATATTACTAGGAAAAATAAACACTGCATAATACAAAATTTAACGCTCATATGGCTCCAGCAACATCATTCAACAATATTTTATACCTACTTGATAATTCAAGTAGGTATAAAATACCTACATATAGTAGGTATAGTAGGTATACCTTAATAGGTATACCTACTTGTATAGAACCATGAATTATTATAATTTTTATGTGATTACATAGGTTCTAAAATGTCATCTGTAGGGATTTTTAAATGTTATCTATATTGTCAAACTGTATTTTTTCTTATAGCAACCGAGCAATATATGTATGAAAGCTTGCATTCTTCGGCCACACAATACATGCAAAATTTGAACTGACCAGGCCCATTCTCCGAGGAGAAGAGCAAATGGTAGACAGCAGCGAAAATGGAATGGGTCGGTGTAAATAAATAAAACCCACAGAAGAGCAAAAATAGGGAGAGATCTGAGGTGAATAACTTTATTACAAAATAATGGAGGTGGCACCAGATGATGACAGATTACCAACAACTTATCTTAAAAGATTAACTTTAATATAATTGCATCAAAATGATTACGTAATAAATACTGTTTTAATCGTTAATGATATTAGTATGTACATATGTATTTTTTCTTTCATACAAGAGCTAAATTTTGTATTACCATTGCAAACGAGATTCGAAATACCGAGACTAAATTATACGATTGTCTTTTAGTATTTTAATATTAGGTATATATAGAAAACCTTATAATTATATATGGAAGAAATGAAACGAAGATTACTTACGAACTACCACCCACAATGTCAAGAGACTTTAATATATAAACTACCAAACGAAAGAGCCAATCTTTATTATTTTCAGTCACATATCAAAAGAACACTACAGAATAATATTATGTAATTATTAATGCTCCCATAATGTATCTATAGTTTTATGTATACTATAACGGTTTTTTCTAACAATCGGTCGAGATACAATAACACATAATGGAACTGAAGAATTAAATCTTTTTTATTAGTGTAGTGTTTAATTTATATTGTTAATTTTAATTAGTCGTCAAATTTTTAGATATATTTCCTATACACCGTTCTGTTAAAATTTTTAAGAGCATGTGATGCCTCATATGTACATCTTCTGATGCAGGGAGTTTATTTGATTTGGGATACCTACATACAATACCACTATTCTTTCTTTCTATCTTTTTTTTTTAATAAACAGCACTTGATGGAGATCAAGGCGTTTGTGTATACAGCACTAATATGTAGTGTACTGGTTCATTTTGTTTATTTAAGTGGTTCTGATTAATTTAAAAAATATTGCAATATTACCTTTGTGGTTTTTTCATTTGATTTCAAGAAATAAATCATTTTTTTTTTTAAATCTCTTTTTTTTAAGACAGATATTGTAAAAACAGTTTATTCAATCATTATTTTGATTTACCTACAGTAAAACAGAATACCACAATGAAATATTATTTTAATGTCACTGAGCATTTTTTGAGTCCGTTATTTATATGAAATTCAAACATATGGCTGCCTTTTTGTAAGATGGAAACATTTTCCCATAAAAAAAAAATAAATAAAACAGATGGTTGACACAGCATATCACAGATTAGAAAGCTGTTTTAAAATTAATAACTACATTTTTTTTAAATTTCTTTTACTCTACGTATTGACATCAATTCAAATACTCTTAGCGACGTGTGAATATCTAATGGAATTAATATGGTTAGAAACTATAGTGTGAGACTTGTGTTTCCTCAATTAAGATATAGATTGGCATAGTAAGAGTAAATTAATACTAATTTAATATTACAGTAGAAGCGTAACATGTAAAGAGTAGGTACGTAATACTCGTGAAAATGTTTGTGCCCAATTTTCTTTTGTGACAACATGAGTTTTAGACATCAACTTACGTGCTAGTGTTTAATTGTTTGAAAGTTATATGTAAATGTACGTTAGATTTAATGTTATTTACATCAGTATTGAAAATACCCTCGATTAATAATAATACTATTTAATTGTTACGTTAATAATTATCTGACTATTATATTTTGAAATATTCCAAATAAAAAATCCATAAAAGATTTTTTCCATAGTCTAACTATGTCTTTTGAGGGTGGATAAGCAAATCATGCCTAAAAACAGTAGGATAAGATTTTATTAAAAAAAAGTATGTTAAATTATTAGGTTTAGTTTGTTACGTAGAAATAAAGACATTATTTAGCAGTTATTTATGTCAAATTTCAAGAAGATGAGAGAACGTCAGGAGAAGTAATTGACAATTTATGCTCAATTATATATACACTAAAAATTCTCGCATAGGTTTACGAATCGACAAATTCGCATATTACAAGATTATCTAGATATTTAATTATATATATTTCTGAAATCAACTATTTACCTTCATCCGTTTTATATGTGCCTACTTCAATTACCCCGAAAAACAGAAACGCATGTACTTTATAATTTAAAATATTGTACTAAAAACTGATATTTTTAATTTCTTCACCCAAACAATTTTATTAAAGATAAAAGTATTAAATTAAGGATTTTTGTAAGAGACATTATTTATATAATATTAAATTTATGACATGCTTTCATTCAAAAACCATACTTATTCTTGATATTAACCTACTTTTTGAATTATCCGATTTTGCCAAAACTCATCACATTCTAATAGCTTATCAAAAATAAGCAATTCACCATAAAAGATATACAATACCAAAAGTAAAACTTGAAGTGATGATACTCAAGTCGTGATCCCCATTTGTTTTCAATTTGATAATGTAATTGATGATATCCAAAAATATAATTGTAGCTCTCAAAATATAGAACTTCTGATCCATAGTTTTGTTTTGCACTGGCTGATAGAGATTAGTTATACGATTATAATAAATATTGAATATTTTGATTTATCAAGTGATTTTGATAAAACTACTAAATCTGTTTTTTTTAATATACATATGAAATATTTATAACCTATGAAATTAAATTCAAATTTTAGAAGAAATATTTTAAATGTTTCAAAATATTGTTCCCGTAACACTTTCAGCCGAAATCCGTTCTTAAGAAAATCCTGACATCGAATTTGGTTACAAATAATAATCAAAACTACATATAATATATAATTATGGTGCCAACCATGTGTGTTTGAAAAGAAGATTTTGTTGAAATTTGTCATAATCTACCTCACAAAATATAACATAACTTAAACGCAATTAAAAGCGATATAAAAGCAAACAAAGGACATAAGTGAAAGGAGAAAGTGTAGAAGGAAAAACTGAAAAATAAAAACACATAAAAATAAATTTAATCAAGGTGTAATATTGTTTGTTAATAAATTGAGAAATAGGCAAATAAAAAGAAGTTTATAATTAAAATTATAATTAGGTAGGTAAAGACATTGTGACCTCATACTTTATGGTGCCCCTGCTACTAAAATTTCACGTTCAATAAAAAACTAATATGTATCTACTCAGAAATTAGTAGACATCTCAAGATATAGATAACAATCTTAGCATAAGGCAACATAAAATTAGTGACACTAATACAAAAAATAATTGTAGTTAATATGCACCATTAGTTTGATTTAAACTCAAACTTTAAGAAGTTATTAAAATATATGTTAACAACAATAGATTATTGCAAATTCCAACCTTAGCAAAAGAATAGACGAAGCACAAAGAAAAGTTTTGAAAAGATAGAAATCTAGTAAATAACTTTGAAAATGTAATACCAACATCAAAAACGTGTGTAAGTCAGATAAGTTAGCCGAAGTCTAGTATGACCAGAAGAGGAAATCTATAAAGTTTGTGATTTTCAAAGTAATCTAAAAATAATATTGACACTTTTGGCATTTGCCCTAAGACACTGGATCTAAATATTTTTAATTTATCTAACACAAAATGGCCACATCTAATGACATTCTTTTATCTGTACCAATTAATTTCTATAACTCTTTTTAGGCCATACCGCTAAACAACAACATTACCGACCGACATGAGCGACCTTCAAATTCTTACTTTGAGGTCCATTCTAACCAAGCTGCAACTTGATTTAATTTTTAATTATTAAATGAGAAAAAAACTTAATAATATTAAGAGTCATCCATTTAACAAGTCATACAGTTTAGTCATTTTTTGGTCAGCAGGTCTATTGTCTAAGTGCCAATAGCGGCTCGTTTGCTGATTGTAAAATTTATTTTATTATTTTTTTACTCTTATTATTTAAACTAAGCAAACATAAATTTGCTACTAAACATTCAGTTTATTAGAGATGAATCTATTTTTATAATATTGTTTTTTTTTTTTGACAAAATACTCTACTGTTTTGTACTTCCAATATAAATACTCCTGTTTGTTCGTCCACTTTGCAAGAAAAACATGCAAATAAATAAAACCATGTGATCATGATGCAAGCGCAAGCCTCTTTGGGCAAATGGATAAAAAACTATGAGAGAGAGCGTTTGAGTGTCGTATATACATACAGCTGCCATTTAGAATATACGTTTTCATACTTTCATATAAAATTGGCAAAAGAGAATGGTTTAGCTCATTACTTGTTCGCATGTTCACGCTTACCAATTTCAACTAGGACTTTGCTCACCATAGGGAGAGGACAAGAGGCGAATAAAATTAAGCTTCAAAACATAACTTCACTTTTTGTCAAGATATGATAAGTAATTAATAAAATTAATGTTAATTAATAACATTTGGATTGATTGTGCAACAATAAAAAAATGCTCTCAGGTTATTGTGCGACATATTTGGAAGGGTTATCAATAAAGCATGATAGAGCAAAACAGGAGATACAGTATGACATATTATATGGATGGCTCCAAAATTTAATAAATACAATTATGGCTTTTACAATTGATTAAAGAACATAATATTATAAATGCAAAACTTCAATTTGTTCTCAGAATTTAATATTTCAGATTTGTAAAATGGATACCCACCTTAAAAAATTAAAAACTAATAAACATATTATATTTTAACTATCTTCTTGGGCCAAAATATTTAACACTTTAAGTTTTTTTACATTATATTCATTATTAGTGTAAAAAAAAATGGTAGAAAATGGTCTATGGTAGTTATCCCATACTTGTAAGTTCAAAAAAATTACTAATGATCCATTAATAAATAATACCATTTGTGTTAATTATACTAAAAATGAAATATTTTTCCCAGATTTTAATTAAACATATTATTTGCATATATAAAATTAAATATATCCATATCTGAAAAATGTATATTAAATTACTATATTAAATTCTGAGAATATGTTCTCACATTAAGACATGTTAGAATTTTATAAATTCAATATATTTTTCAAAGATAAATAGCCATAAATTGGTATTTTTTAAATAAAATTAATAATGTTGTAAATTTCAATAGGTTTATTAACAATATTTTATAAAAAAAATAATTACTGTTATTTTGGAAATGCTCCCTGCTTTTAAGGCTGAAAACCTTAATTTTAAATGCAATTTCAATTAAACAAAACTGAGGGCTAACATCTCACCCTGGTCTCCTAATATTAATTTTAAAATAATTATTTTGTGAACAATAATCATCAAACGTGTTTTACTATTAAATCTATAATTTGTAACATTATTCACTAACTTCTCAGAAATTTCACTTACTAAGCTCTATTTATGATATTTTAGATTATAAACTATAATAATTTCTAATAAATACATTGGTAAATACAGATTTTGAGGATATTTTTTCTTACGGTAAATGATTCTAATATTCTAAAATATTCCATATGTTGATAATATTTAATTGTGAAATCTTTAATGAAAACATGGAAATTCACAGTATCTGGAAAGTCTTAGTATTTTGGACAAATGTGAAGCTAAGTAAAACTTTTAGAATTAGTTTAACTGAATGAATATAGAAATTATGTGCATCAAATTCTGCCAAACACTTAATATATGGAAATTCTTATCCACAATTCGTAATGTAAACCTCAAAAAATATTAATTGAATCAGAGATTTATTATCCACTCTAAAAACGTCAATGATGTCAACAAAATCAAAGTAAATTACTAGCCTTTAGAATGTTAAAAACTTTACAGTGGTAACATTCAAAGTAATTACCGAAAAACTTTATTTATATCTGCATATCTTTACGTTTATCTGTAAAAGATTTATCTGAGAAATGATGTCTTCTTACATTTAAATATTGTAGAGTTCAAAACATGTTTTTTGCCTCTAACAGATATGTTTGATTTTAAATTATTATTAATGTAAAAGGTATTTGTATAAATTGAGAATATTTAGGAAATAAGTTTTTGAAAAATATAAATGAAGCTGTATAGTTTATAAAGAAGTTCTAAATAATATATTTAATATAAATTAAGACTATTATAGAATAACTTTTAAATAGATTACGATAAGAAAATAGCTGCTCCAGTAGTACAATGTAATAACAAAATATTTTAAGGTTACAATTGTCACTGCACAAAAGCCTTAACATAATCAGATCTTCATAAAAGTGACTTCTAATTTCTAGACAATTCTAATGATCTCTTCGGTAATATAGATAAAAATCAAATTTAATACGAAATACAAACTAGGAATTATTAATAGACGTAAATATTTGCTTACTCACTAGAAGGTTGTGTTTCAATCCGACCTTTTCCACAAATGCAATAGTAACCCGAATACATATAATGCTGTAGGTTTATATTTATAACTCAACCTTAACTTATTACTTAATATTGCACACACATACAGTGCTCAAAGGCAGGAAAATTGACACTTCAACGACAATGTATGTGTCTGAAGAAATATCAAGATTAAATAAATTATCAGAAAAATGTCAAGTGTTTAAACATTAATGAGCCATGCAATATAAAATTAATAAATTCACAGTTTTACTGTGGAAAGCATAGTACAACATTCATTAAAAAAAAATCCATTAAGCTAAGACAAAGAATGAACCCCGAGACAGACCAAGAGAACAGAATCTATTTAAAATAGCATTTAACTAACTAAATTAAAAATATATCTTATTATAATGTAATATTAGATCGGTAGGATATCTGAATGATGAGTTAGTTAACAAGTAAATACTTGTTATATTTTTAAAGCCATCTCTTAGTAAAACTATAGCATCAAAAGTTACAAATATCCATATGACGTAATAACGACAGTCGCCGCGGGAGCGTGAAGATTAAGATTGGCATTCAGTTAAATTCGACAAAGGCTTAATTTAATAAAAAAATAATTTTAAAATACTGGCTTGTAATAAATATAACTGAATACAAAATGAATGCTGGAGAAAAAAATAGGTAGAGAATCATTTAAAGTCGAGAAGAACTTTACGTTAATTACTAACCTATTATCATTTTGGCATTTTCTTTTCATATAGTTAAGATTTCCTACCTCCAAATAAAAATAGAAGTGAAGTGCTTTGCACATTTTTGTGCGTCTAAGTGACATATTTAGTACGAATGCGATTATTATACGTCACTTCCATTTTCATTATGTAAATTAAAATATCTCTTAAATTTTCTTGTAATCTGTCATTTTACTTGATTTTTTTATATTATAAATCATCTCTGATATCCAAGGAATTATTGATGTGCAATTGGATTCCATCAACAGGAAAATTACTTGTAAAACTTGTATGAAATATTTAATTTATAGGACAAATTTATTTAAAAAATATGCCTGTATATCATAGCAACCACAAAACAGATGGCTTTTCTGTAATTGTGGCAAATAATCATGTAAAGGATATTCGCCTTATGTTATCCAAAAAAAACCTTGGCACGTGATTGGTTCAAAATTCCTGTAATGTTTAAATGCTCGATTTTGAGAACGATACTCTCAGATGGTTAGATTCTGACAATTGGTGGTTGTGCATCTTAATCAGGGCCGCCACTGCGTCATCAATGCTTGAAAGTTGCACTAGGGCCATTTTGCGATCCTTTCTGCAAAGTAAAAACGCATTAGTTAAATAATCAAGATAAAATATTTATAATAAACGTATTTATAAAATAAAAAAAATCTTATCAGGCATCTAATTTGTGTATGTTCTCTAATATCAAAATTGTAGTAATAATAGTAAAAAAAATATTTCATACTCTAATTAGTAAAAAAAACCAATTATAATATATAATGTGTCCCAAGCTGTTCCCGATAACTGAGACAGGTGGTAGACTCTGCGATTTCAGGTATATTTCGTTAAGACAATATATAAAAATTCCTCAAAGTTTCAAAGAAAAACAATGTTAACATTTCTATGCTAAATATCAATTTTCTCGTGTGATATCTGCCATACTTCGGTCGCTCCTCCCTCAGGAGACTAAGTGACTACTCACTAACTAAGTCACTAAGTTACTAAGTCACGTGTCAGTCAAGAAAAAGGACAATATCCCGATACATCTATCCGTCACGCTGTTTCAGGGTAGAGCCGGATGATCGAACGGATTTTGGTTTAGAAAGAAGGGATAAGGAGCAGGGGCTGTAAGGGCAGCGCCATAAGACGGCCGGCACATAAAAATATTAGATTGGGTTTACATACATTTCGTTAAAAAAATGATGATTAATTATTTTCGCATTGTTATATAAGTCTTCAGGAATGGTCTAGGGACACCTGTATAAGTCTGCGAATATGTATTTTATGTATATGCATGTTTGGCTAGTTAGACACTGTTAACATTGTCTGCAGTACCTAACTACCAAACTAAGGTCGAAAACTAGTTAACTAGTCAGTTAGTTAGTAAATGCATTCATTTCCATTTTTTACACAGACCCATATATACAGACATTCGCTATAGTTAAGGATGATAAGCTTTTTCTATAAAACCTACCCAAACATTCACATTTAGTTATATACACACCAGAATGAATTAATATGTACTTAATACTCGTATATATTTTTTTTATTTGGGAATATTTTTTAATCAGATGAATTTATTATTATTGTACGTATTTGTGATTTTTTAATCAATAGAAAAATATTTTGGACGTACGGGAAAAATTTGAATGCTTTGATGGTGAATCCTTTTTTAGCGAACGCTTCCTTAATATCCTCTTCTGAAGTTGTAGCTCTGAAAAACAATATGTTATTAATTAGTTTATATTTTCTTTCTGGGTGTATAAAAATGTGAAAATATGATTTTAAACTTCATGCTTTGTTTAGGCTATTGTGTATACATACTTAAACAAAACTCATACACGTCTTATATCCATGTGTTCATATACTTGAAGGGACACAATATGGCTTGAGGGGATTATTCCCATTCTACATAGATCTTGGAAAGTATAGATACATTAGAATATATTCTTCCTTAAAGGGTCAAAATGACTTCAAAGGAAATCAAAACTTAATCTTCTTTCAAAATAAAGGGGGCTTGAAAAGAACTTACATGCAGGGGAGTTACCAGTAGAAATATCCTCATTAACTAGGTTGACAAATACTAATGGAAAATGAAAATTGTTTGGTCGTTAGACAGAAAGTGAAGTAAATTAATAACGTTATTAGAATTGTCAGTATTTATCTAGGCGGATCCATATATTCAGTAAATATACGAGAGAAAAAGGTATAATGAGATAAGTCGAAAGAAATAGAAAAGAATACTCAAAGGATGAAAGGATGAGTAAGATGAAAAAATGAGAGAAATTAATAATATGAGACTAGTGGAAAATATGAGTAAGATCAGAGGAATAGGAAAGAGGACTAATATGAGTGAAGTGGAAAAGAAGAGTAAGATGAGAGGTGTAGAAGATACAAAACATAAGAGAAATAGGAAAGATGAGCAATGTGAGAAAAATGTGAAATATGAGTAAGATGACAGAAATGTAAAAAAATAAGAGAAATGACAAAGATGAGTAATATGAGGGAAGTGGAAAAGATGACTATGACAAAAGAAATGGAAATGATGAGAGAAATAGGAAAGACGAGTAAGACTGGTGGTGGCAAATGGTGATGTGATAGCTATGGTACTTGAATAAAATAATGTTATATCATAGTAAAGTACGTCTTAGAGATTAAAAAAAAATGGTTTACATTTTAAAATTCTCAAAACGAAATAAAATAGTTATATATTACATGTAAATAAATAAAATAAAAAACTAATTAATGAATAAAAACATACGGAATGTTTGACAAGTGCAAAGTGGCGCTTGGGGGGTAGATGTTTTGATAGTTCTTGCTGCCAGGTTTCTTGAATCTATGCAACGGGCTTTGCGAATAATCCCTGTAAATTTCAAAACAAAAATTAATTTATTAGTAGATAGAAAACATGCAGAGAAATATTTTTCCCTAAAAAAGTTACCTTTAACTATTAAATCGAAAATTAATATATATATATATATATATACAGATGTTGTATAACGATTAGAGGCATTCTTGCATACTTGAAATAGATGCTCAAAATAAGCATTTTAACGCATTTTAAACGCTGGCGACTGTATTCTGGTCAAATATTTATATTGTTCTTATGACTGCGTCGTTATCCATTTTCCTAGAACGCGATAAATTTGCGAGTGACAGCCTGTAATGTGTGTATTAACAGTTGAAGTGATTAAATTAAAAAAAAAAATAACCAAAAATAAATAAAAATAAGCATAATATTTTTAGCCGCCATTTCACCATATTTAAGGTGCTCTAATTATGTTTAAACATCCTGAACTTAATGTTTATAAATATATCTAAATAAAATGTAAAATTGATTATAAATAGCTCGGTTGTTCAATTAATGTGGTTTATAGCGATTGTGGTTAAAGCATTCAAGCAAATTAGTACACAGAAAAAATCTTAAATCCTAAAAAAAATACTCTACACTGCTATTATCCAATACCGTGAAACTGTCCATTTTATAAGTTATCCAAATGATTTTCATTTGTAAGATTCGTTTTCTTATATATTGTTTAGAGTTTTCCGTGAATACCAACAATACAGGTTGAGGTGGTCAAACCAACCTTCTTGAAATTAGAAATATATATATATACAAGGAGATTGTTATACCTAGTGAGACCAGCATCCGGTTGACCTTCTTTGGGTAGCTGGACCGTTTGATGCTTGCTAAGCATTACGCGCATCTGCTTTCCGAACACTCTAAGCTTATCCATATGAGTCATTGCTGAAAAGATAAACAATATACAAATTAATAAAATTAAAAGAAAAATCAGCGAGAACCTGGTGGGACTTGAAGATGAAGTGTAAACATCTTGCATCAAATTAAAACGCAAGTAATTATAAATTAGCAATATAATGCGATGAGGGAGGGAGTGATACATTTTTTATGTGTATTAATTAGGTCCTATTGGAAAACGAGATAGTGCGAAAGAGAGATTATGTGTACGGCATATCAAAAACAAAAAACAATTTGGTAATTTAAGCAGAATCATTCAATTTAACAGGGTAAGTTAATTGTTTGATAAAATATTAATTTATAATGAAAATATAAAAATTATAATGTCAGATGCGTCAGTTTATGTTATTAATAAGTTTGATTTTTCATAAGTATAAGCGTAAGCTGTTAACTCATGAACAAACTGTGTAATATTATATTGAAAGTGCGAAGTATACCAACTAGCTGAATAATTTATTTCTTGGGTATGATAAAATGATCTATAATACATTACATAAGAAACTAATATAAATATTTCTACAATTGAAGGGTTTGTTGGTAACCAACGATGATGGCCTCTATAGAGGTGGAGTTAGAGTTTATAGTTGCTTGAGTATTTTTCAGTCACCCAATGCTATTTCACTTTGATTACATTAAAGTTTTAGACGTTGATCCTAATGGCGCAAATAATGAAAAATACTCAAAACAATAAACAATAGAAAAAATCTTAAATTTTGATGCAAACTAATTGCGAATAGGAAATGCTATAATACTTCACCTAGATGCGCCTGATGGGGTTCAGCCAGCTGAATCAAGGCAGAATCTTTCTTGTTGTATAATATTTTCACCCTTTGCACATCTCCGTATACACCTGAAAGCGTACATTAAAAATACACCAAATGGAACTTAATAAACAACAGCAACTATACTACCATCTGATTGGAACGTACTCGTAATTCGGGGGTAATTTTGAGTGTCCTTTGAAAAATGTCAATAATTTGGAAATAAACAATGAAAGCGAGTAATAATATAGTTTTTCACTACGCAACAAACTACTGTTAAGAAAATGAAACAGAGTATAAATGAACAAAAAGACCGGAAAAATTAATTAATAAAAAGGAAAAAAATAATATCTAGCGCACTTTAATGTATTAAAAGCGGAATTGATGTATTCAATGCACTCGATCATTGATTTGTTATATGTATGTATATACTAAAAGTCACAAAAAATACAATGGTGAAAAACAAATTGTTTGACGTACATGGGTTAAGAGTTATACCACGTCCGTGTAAGAATCGCTGCTGAAGTTTTAAAGTTAGTTCCGATGAAAAAGGTTTTCTAAGTGGTCGAAAAGGTTCAAAATTAACATCAGATGAATATTGAATTAGTGTTTTTATACAGCATCCAAGACTTGAGAGTTAAAATTTAGCCGGAGAAGAAGGAAAACGACAATTTGTCTTTCACCGTTACGGTTAAAATGAAAACACAAAGATTTGAACGATTAAAATTTAAAAAATAATGGATTTGTGCACACGTACCGAAAAGGGTAAATAGAGCATCAGGCGTGACCATCTAAAACAATAGGAAATAGAAAAGAGATAGAATTATATAAAGGTAAATACATAGTTTTGTCACTATTGCCTTGACCAAAAATGTAGCCTTTAAATTGCTTCGACAAATAAGTATCCGAAGCTAAACATAAATGTAAAGTGATCAATTAATGGCCAGAGCAATAGTTTAAGAACTAATCCAAAGCTGAAGTTTATCTCGAAATCTAATATTGGAAAGTGTTCATTGGATGAGCTTTAGTAAATAAATTGAATACATATCAGTGGAGAATTAGACGAAATGCATATGAAAGTTTCGTGTTTGTTAAACTTACTTAAATTTGAACTATATCAGTTAACATGACCTAACATAAAGTAAACTGCTTCTGGTAAAATAATCATTAGGAGAAACCATAACCCATTCGTAATTAATTATTTTAGATCAGGAAAGAAAAATGACACAAGCGATTGAAAAGCGAGGTACACAAATGCCGGATAATTAAAAAGATGATGTTATCGAAGTATTTAAACACCTAATTCACAATCACATTACAAACAATTTATTCTAATAAGCAAATATATATATATATATATCAAAAATTGCATTTTGTCATCACTACAAGCTTAAATTGCCACTAATCATGTTGGGTAAGTTTAAAATATATACAAACATGTGAACTTTCACAATAAAATTGTTTTTCTCTATTCCATTTTAAAAGTATTTTATACAGGAAATTTACTAAAAATATATAACAAATATGGTTCTTTATTTAAAAAAAATGTCGTATTATATCAAAGGAAAATAACACTCCAAATAATAAACTAACATTTGTGAATGTTATACCACAATTAATAATTGTTTGTGGTGGTGAGGATGGTATACCGTAGCCAAGAAAAAATGTTTTTTTCGATGTATGGTTAAATTTATAGAAGGTAATAAATATTACAAACACTAAAACTCAAACCATTATGTATGCATATAGAAATAATATTGCTTAGTTCAAAAAAATACGCTACAAATATTAAACGAACAAAACGTGTTCTTACAGCTGAAATCCGTTAGTCGTGCTTTTAAGTCCAGGACTTTAAGGGGTCTCGGACCTATAGGGTTTAAAGCTGTAAGGGCACGAAATTGAACCCATTTTTTCTCACCAAATTGTAACGTATGATATGATCGATATGACAAGATGTGTGTGTAATCTTTACGAGTCTTATGTAAATTGGCATTCACCTAAATCAGGCAACGCTGAGTGAAAATTATATTGTTTTTAAGCACATTTTTTTATTCCGATTAAAATTACAAACGTTTCAGAAAATGACCTACTTATTACTTAATTAAGTTCGACAATGGGGGTAGTTATATTCCTCTTTAAGAAGGCGCTTTTTTTCTTACCATTTACACACGTTTAAAGTTCATTTATGTAATTAACATACGAGACGAAAGTTTGTGGCTCAAGTCTCAATCCACCTAATAGTTTTTTTAAAGATACGCTTATATACTTTGAAAATTATATTATTTTCATGTATATGAAAGCATTTCACATTTGGCTCCATTTTGTGCCCAGTCCGTCCATGATAAGATTAGGACTTGTATGAAAATAAAATTTAACATGTAAATTAATTATTTATTTACAAAGAACGAAGTTCTGGGCAATATTTACCCTAAGGTTGACTTTTCTATAAAAGCATTGTTGGTTTTTTGAACATACGCGCTGAGGAACATACAATTTTATAATGCCATAATTATGTATCCTTAGTGAGGAGTATGAATATTAAGAGGATTAGATGAATATTAAGCATGGCTTTTATCGTTGCAATGGGAAGAGAGAGTCGAATATAGTCAAAACATGTTTTTTTTTCAATCTCTAGATCGATATGGCAGATATATATATTTACGGTTACTTTTTTTATTAGGGAAACCAGTAGTCATTATAGACAAAAAATAATAAAAATACACATTGCCAACAAAAGGTATCCACAAAATATATTTAACTAAATAATAACATAAATGGCACTTTAATAATAACATAGGATTAATATGCGTGTGGAAGTTTATTATTAGGGATTTGTATGTGTTTGAGTTATTGTGTTTAGTGAAATGGTGTGGTTGCAGATTAATCTGTGTGCAAAGTATCAAGAATGTTCATGCTTAAGAGTCGGTCTTCTTATTAAATCAGAGTCTGTTATATGAGACTTGTTTACGGTTGGATGGTAAGGTTTTATTTGGATGATGTTCGATAGTACTAAATTGTAACATACAATAGGTCCTCTCCCATGGACCACAAATTTGCAGTACGAGACATGAAGGTATGATGCACAGATGCAAACGATATGGAGCCATATCACTGTTATTAAAATCCATCTGTCAGCTATATTATTCCTCGTTTTATGTCATATTTATATAATTATAGCTCTTTCTCTATATAAATTAGGGTAACTCATCTAATATATTTTACTACAGCCTAACCTAACCTATTATATGGTTTAGTTTATATATTTTATAACATAGTTGTAAGAATCGCTGCGACTATTTTTTTAAATAAATAGTATTGTTAGTAAAAACCACGAAAAATAAAAAGAGATGCATTGCGGAATACTTTTATTGATATTTTGCCAAAAGCGTCAAAATGATGCTTTCAAGCAGAGGGTTGCTGCACCTGCAGTAGATATGTGCATATTTATAGTTTTGAGAAAACTTACTTAATCCCATAATTTTACGGATGTTTATAATAAAATATATAGATATAGTACTGACTTAATGTAATTAGTACATTTATAAAAGAATAAGTAAGTTTAGGTAGTTCTTTTATCTTAAGTATTATTTAATATTAAGTATTTGAGTAGCTAAGATTTATATATATTAGTTTGTTCGTATGTAATTATTATTTAAAATATTTATTTGTCATATTATTTTGTATTAGTATAAATAAATATTATAGTTTGCATATTTGTTTGTATGTATTCTTATATATTCCGTATATTTACGATTATCATGTAGGTGGATTTTCAAAATTTCGACGCGGCAACAAAAATTTTTCTTCCGTAGAACAGGTGATAGCCTAGTTAAGCAAGATATTTTGCAATATAAAATGATTGTTATATTGCAAATTTGCTAGATTTAAATAAATAAATAAAATAGTAAGGTAGGTATGTTAACATAGGTTCTGACTACAACGGCGATGTTATAATATATGAACTATGGCTTAGCCATGGCATCATGCCTCACATAGGCAGAATGGATTCAGCAAATGTGTGATTGTGCTGCTTAAGAGCGTTTCAGGATCAGACTAGTTCATTAAAACATTAGGTAACAAATTTAATACCGACCTCTTCGTTCAGATTGGACACCAGCAGCACAGTGGCGAGCGGCAGCGACGGCGCCGAGGCGGCGAGGGCCCGCAGGGCGTGCGCAGCAGCCGCCGAAGCACCCGGCGAGTTGCCGGCGAGTCCCGCCTGCGAGAGCGCCAGCGCGCCGAATGCCGGCAGGCCGGCCGCCACGGCGCCGCCGGCCGCAGCCAGCCCGGCGCCGGCGAGCCCCCCGTACGGCGACGACAGCGGCGAGCCCAGGCCGAGGAATCCCGGCGCCAGGACGCCTCCGGCTGGAAAACGACAGAACAACGCTGATGCCTCGTCTTAACTATTTCATTGCAAACTGATTTAGGTTAGGTTAACAAATTAGATAAGAGTTTGGCAGGAATACGAGTAGGTACTAATTTGAACACAAGTCCGAGCGGACGCTGAGGCCAACATGCTTCTAGCATTGTGCATGACAACAAATTCGCATTATTAGATTGTGAAGGTAATATTAAGTAGAAAACACCACACCCTGGTTTAAAGCACGATAACACATACACCATTTATTATTCACATAGTGTGTACCTATACACTTTTAATGCTTAATATATAAGAATTAATTGTCTGGATTGCATAAGGAAATTAATTTCATGAATCCAAATTAAAACCTGTTAATCTAGTAATGTTTTAGGATATATACATTAAAATAATATAAATATTGAGTTAAAAATAAAACATTAGATAGAGCCATTACTTTTAAATCTAAATCTTAATGGAAAAAAAACACTGTTTTATTAACTCGTAATTACACCACTACAATGAGAATAAAATTACCACGGATAAGTAAATTAAGTCTTTTGAAAGATTTAGAATTTTATTACACTATACTTATGTACTATTTCTCTTTGTACACCGCTTCCATCTTGAAAATTCCTATCTAAACTTGAAGCGGTTTAGTTTACTTTTCCTTCGAATTACTAATATTTAATAACTAAACCAATTAACCTGTCTTTTCCTAAAAATGATTATTTTTGATACGGAGTTTCTGACTAAATTAGTTGTTGGAAAGAATTGAAAAAACTATGTAATTGCTTATTCATATAATTATGCACACCTGTGACATTATGTTTTAACTATACTGCATGAGCGTTACAAGTGCAATCAAGAAAGACAAGGTTAGTCGTAATACACCGATGCATACATTTTTATTTAGCTTTAATAAATTGAAATTGTAAAAACACCAAATCAGTACCTAATATCTGTCTCTATTTGGAGAACAATTACATTAAAAGTTGATATCTACAATAAGTGAGAAATTTCCATGTTCGTACAATAAATTTAGTTTTTTCAAGCTAGATAACCATCATAAATCTGTATCCAGGTTTATTTTTAATGTATATGAAACTAAACGGATCCAACAAAAAAAAAATAATATTAAAATAATTAATACATTTAAAAAATATTATTTTTTTTTCGAAGTACATCGCAGACCGTGCGATCGTCTTTTTACTGGCCTACCCAGCAGCGCTTTGCCCCGCTCCTCTCTGCAACCAGGCGCGTAACTGGTCCTCAAACATTAAAACGATTTCGATTCAAAATGATTAAGCTATTAGATCAATGTTTGATTGACGAAATTACGTACGTTTAGTTTTGCTATTCATATTATTATTATAAGAATGTGTTTTTTTATTCGGAAATCTTTGCGTTTGAATTAGAACCATATTAGAGATAGTGTATAAGATTATTAGGAGCGTTATTAGGTTAAGAATGTAAGTTACCTGGTCTTCCGCCAAGAAGTAGCTGCGGCAAAAGCTCACCGCCGAGGAGCTGGTGCGAAGCATCGCCATCCCCCGATGGCAGGGATGGGTTGGTGTAGTCGCGCGACTTGTCATTGTTGTACTTGACGTTCAAGCTGGTCATCTTGGAGTAGTCGATGCGAAGCGTGCAGCAGCCATTGTAGATATTCTGGCCATCGAGACCCTGAAGCAATTAAGCGGTACAAAAATATTAATAAGGTATAAACATATATGCCATTATGCAATTATGCACGCGTAAAAATTGCTACATAAATTTGGCATCCCTGGTGGGGATCGCACCCACGACCTTTGAATTAGAGCCATTAGAAGGTAAGCCAGTCGTAAGACACAAAACATTTGAGTATTATAACCACGACCTCTTCCAATAAAACCTTGGGAGTTCCAAACCATAATCAGCATTTTTTACACAGCTTGGCTGTAAATTAACTTCCCTGATATTATCAGAGAATCCCTCGAAAAGACGGAGAGCTCGAAGCCAAAAAAAATTTAAGAAATGTAAAAGACTATATTTTTTTAATATTTGAATATTTTAATAGGATACATAAACATACTATGATAAGTCAAACCATTGTTAAAACAGTTATATCTAAAATATGGGAAATATATGGGTAATACAGAGTATATTTTAAAATTTGTGTAAGAGTATAAAACATTTATAGATTTTAAATTATTTTTTTTAATGAATCATGCTTGCTTGCACCGACAATATACTGACTATACCTAAATTGTTCAAAGCAAAATAATTATTATGAAGAAAAACATAAAAATAGTTTTGCTAGAGTATGTTAAATTAACGTAAGTGGATTAATACAAGTGGAAATATTAAAAAAAAAAGTTTTATTAAACCAGAGTGAATAAAAAAATATTGTTATAGCATAATTAATCCGCAATAAAAGAAAATATTTGAAACTTTTGAGTATTTCTATAGAAACTTCTATATTACGTTAATATAATAGAAATTAAAATGGTATTAGAAAGAGAATCCCTACCGACAACATGCGTAGCAATTTGGCACTCTGAGGGAAATATATTATTTAAAAATATTGAACTTAATCTGGAAACTTATTAAATATTAATTTGAATATGGTTGTAATAAGTATGAGGTCGAGTTCTGACGTCTACAAAGCCTCGTTCAAAGTAACCGTTTAATCTTCAACGTCGAGCATAAAGCAAGAGCAAGTGAGACGGTTATAGATCTGAGGGATAAGAGCGGTGTGAGAGAGATGCCACAGCAACAACACACTACCAACATAATTTGAATTAGCTTAATCAAAACTTGGGCGGGCACAAAGGTAGGTATGACAGCGGAGCGACTTTGTGAGCATCTCGCCTGACTGCTCAAGAGACAGCCAAACAATGACGTCACCATAGATAGTTTTCTTTATGGGATGAAACTTATCTCCTATACTTTTTACGAAAGGAATTATGTTAGTAAACATTTAACTAATTATTTCAACTATTTATGTATAAACTATTTATATATTTATGTATAAAAATAAAATATAGTATATGTAAATACATAGGTATATTCATATTATGTTATGATATATTTATGTTATGTTATGTTATATTTTTGTTATGTTTTGATATATCATTATGATATACACTAGAATACACCGTATAAAAAAAACTATATCAAAACTATATCATGTATATAGTATTAGTACGCTGTATGCTTACATGTTAATAATAAATAAATAAAAATCACCATGGTTTAAATCACCGAGAAAAAAATGTAAACTTTACGTGATACTAGTAAAACGATCACGCAATAATGTATTTTTGTAAGCGCTCGAGCTATTGTCGTATGCCGTAACGGTTTCAGGGCCATTATCGATCGGCGTGGTATTAGAATTCACGCGCTGACCGAATTGACACCATCTGTTAAAAAATGTAATAAATTTCGGTATGATTTTATATCATTTTAAACTCATAATAATAACACAACAATCCCCGTCGGAAATGTTCTTGGGACACTCTGTATATTATTCTTTAAAACCTATTTATCTTTATTCAATATATTATTTATATTTGTATTTTATTTATTGGCAATGAAAGTGTATAGTTTTACATAGAAAAATAAAAAAAAATAATGAAACACAATAACAAAGCTATGTCACACACACTCTCAATGTTTTACCTAAAAAAAGAAACGTGTAAAAAAAAGTAATTGAAATGAATACGTGAACTAAATAAAAAAAAACAATAATAATATTTAATACCTACTAAGTGGATACTATGTTTTTATATTTAACCCGTTTCCCCAAACTACCTCACCTGCCAATACCAACAATAGCCCCGGAGCTCCAAAATATTGTAAATAATAATTTTATACGTTTGAACAGTGACCAGAAAACATATGTATGAGAATATATATGTTATTCATTATATACCAACTCTTGTTTATTTGCTTGTTTCCAAATTTTGTATTTAATTTGCCTATTTTCGTTCGAATCGAATTCTCAGTATATAATACTCAGTATCAAGATCTATCAGTTCTTCAAGAAGAACAAGATATAACCGTCTTTGGTATCTACAGACTTGCTCTTATCCCGGGCAGGGATCACCAGTGCAGCAACGCTCGTCGCTTTTGAAATGATTTTAAACATCGTTTCACATCTAATCCATCTGATTTCTGTTTATCCACATCTCGCGTCTAACATTTCATTTGCGCATGCGAAGCATCCATAGCTGAGCGTGCCAATAAAATGTCAGGCGATCTTTGAGCAAGCCGAAGTCAATCTCGCTTTTATACCGCACGTTCGTGAGGAGTATAATTAGAGTATAGTTCCATTATCTGGAGTCCTCGTGAGATTAGTTGCTGTAATATTCTGGAGGTTACTCAGAGGAGGTTCCTAATATACCTATATCTCCGTAGGTATGGATATCCTGTTTTTTTACCAATACGTATCCATCAGCATTTGTATTAGGGATAGGCTTTAACACACTCGAGTTTAGACGACAAATCTATACACTGGTCTATTTTTTTAAAGCTATTCGCGGATTCATCGAGAATCCCGTAATACTTAGAGATATTGGTTTCTTTGTTCCGGACCTTTGGACTAGATCACGGAAGCAGACGTTATTTAGGCGGTTAGCGTGTCGTATCGACGTATACAAAAGTTCACTCCGATTGAGAGCAGTCGAATTATTAAATTCCATTTCTGTTCGCCGAATAGGATTAAAAATCTGCCTTCTATTACACCTTTGTGAGATCAGCGTGAATTATGTATTTGTTATCGTTCGCCTGGACGCATTATTTTTAATTTTTAACTTTGTATTTATTAGTTCTGGTTATTTTTTTATTTTGTTTGTTTCTTATAGTAGTATATTTTTTTACTTATATTGTAGTATATTGAAACATAATATGTACAAAATTGAACCGTAAAATACGCTATATCACAAGTAGTTTTAAGACTTTATAGCTATCCAAGTGCAGTTGCTAATAAATGTAAACATAACAACTCGTGTACTGATAAATCTTTGTAAGGTTGAAGAGCCGAATACAATCGGATCGACCACATCCTCCTCCCACCTCTGCCCTCTTCCTCGTTCGAAGCTAAAATAGCAGAGCAAGAATTAGGTGGTGCGAGATTGTATTTCGCTGGCGAGTTTCATCTCGGCGAGCGGGTGGAGTTCATGGCGTCATCGTCGCTTGGTTCGGCAAACACAGCAGAACGCGGAACACGCCAAAGGCACTTAGGAGTACGTAGTACCGCGCAGCGTATGATCGATAACTAATAAATACGCTTCTGGGCTGTATAGCGCCGCGCTGTTTGCTCGTATCTCGTCGCGGAGCGATGCAGTGCAGGGTTCGCAATATCGCCGATGGACCACGGCGACAGTAGGTGCAATTCCGATGTTAGTTTAGCTTTGTCGCCTGTTCTGAGCGGGAACGTAATGCAGAGGGAACGTATTAGGTTTTATAGCCTAATACTGAAGATCCACGTTGATAACCTTAGAACAGCAACAGTACACGCTATAAAAGAATATAAAATGTAATGTATTGTTTCTATAATAAATAAATAAGATAAGGGGTCTTAAGTGTCTAAGGTTAATGGTTAAAGGTCTTTGTCTAAGGTTTTTGTTTTTGTCTAAGGTTAAAGGTTAATGTAAACGTGTTATTTACGTACCGTATAAAAATAAAATAAATAGTTTCGGTTCACTGTACGATTTTCGTCTTCAAAAACTATGCCCTAATGATTTGGTTGAAAGCACCCACCGATTTAGATGGTCGAGTGAGAACTTGAAACCAGTTTCAATTTTTTCGTTAATAGTTTTTACGCGTTTTTTACGCACAAGTTCGAAACGTGGATAATCGTCAACAACTGCACAATCCGAAAAAGTTCGAAATAGATCTTGAACGGTGTGCTGACCTTGTCTACATCTGCCAAATTTACCTTCTTTTTCATGCGTCGCTTTTAAACGGTATATGCCGCATTTTAAAGTGTCAAGTCCAACCCATCCAGCAATTATTTCCACAGAACAATCAAACTGCTTTTACTTTAAAAGGCTGCGATATAATACGAAACAATACTAGAACTAAATATATTAGAAACTACATCTAAAAATACCCAGATATGATTTAATTAAATTTAGTTAATAAAACCCATGTAACAACTATCACTACATTTATTTATTTATTAAAAATATCCAATATACAATTAATATATTAAATGTATATTACTTTGTAGCATTTTATTGATTTTCTAGAGAAGAAAAGTACTGTTTATATGGATTATTAACACCTCACTAGGCAAATGCCTGTCGAGGTGTTACCTATTTGAAATATATAAGTAAGGGTATATAAGAGCGCGAGGTCCATATTAGAGATCTGACATATGGTTGAGTATATGTTTTTAAACTATTTCACAAATAATTTTAGTATATACCAATTACTAGCATTATATTAATTTACATTAAATTGCGTATTTTTCATAAACATATTAAGCTCACTCGGTATGTTTTTTGTTATTCTCCGTTTACCAAAAATAAATAAAATCAAAAAAATATTTATACGATGTAATTATGGTAATGATTAAATGTAATATTAATAACATAAATATATTTTATTGTTGTTGACATTATTATTTATATTTTATTAAATATGTATATCAAACGCCTGGCCTCAAGCATGCGCGCATATTTCATGGTGGCCTCTTGCTAATTTGGCAATTTGTGTTTTTTTTAAATACGTATCTACGCAGTACACATAAATACTATATTGTTGTATTTTTTGTGCCGTACAAATCTGCAATAATTTCCCGCTCAACTAAAAAATGCATTATTTATGCATTTTTTCAGTACTAGCAACCCTGCCGCGCCCGCTGTATGTCTGCGCCATTGAATTCCACAACGCACGGATTGCATTAACTTTCAATTGCATTATGGATCTACACAGGAGAAATCCGACGCGCGCAAGTGCATTGGCTGTTATTCAATTGGCAAATGTTGGCATTGGTTTGTGTGTTTCGTGTAACCATTACAGCCATTTAATACCAGCTGTGATGGCAATTGGATATTTGCGCAAATTCGCATTTGCTCTAGGGCCGAATACGAAATTCTTAGCTAATACGGTTAGGTTGATAAACTTCTTACTTGCGAATTACTGGCTGTTAAGGCAGGCTTAATATAAAAATAAGTAAGGTAAGTATGTAGCGTAAGTAGTAGTGTAGTAGTAATGTTAGTAGTGTAAGTGTGTAGTGTAGTGTGAGGTATGTATTTTTATGTATTTGTCATTATGTATAGCTGTAAGCATTTCTGAGAATTAAATAAATAAATAAATACTAATATATTGTCTTGAACCGAATGAAATGTTTTATTAATATTAGGATTTTGCAGTGACCTGCTATCTAAGAGAGAAGGGTAGTGATTTTCACCATTCGTATAAATTTTACTGTACCTATTAAACTTTATGTTATCAGCATAAAATTGAAAAAAAAAATAATAACAAAATTTAGTTGCTAAAAAAATATAGGTACGGTATAGGTATAGGGTTACGTATAATTTAAAATAAAATAATACAGTCTCGAATCTAGTCAGAAAAATAATGAATAAACAAATAATAATTATAAAAGTAAAGAAAAAATATAGATCGTAAATCACAAATATCCTGTTTTAAAATAACATTTTTCATTTCTATATATTAAAAAAACTGAGAAGGAATTTAGGCTTGGGCAGAAATGGCGGTATGCCCTGGATAACCCAAAGAATAAACGACAAAAAAATGATTAAAAAAAATAACTTAGCGGCTCTTTATCATCAGAACTTTGAATAAAATGATTGCATATAACGAAAGCATCTCGGAGACGTAAATCTAAAACTGGTTTACTCTTTACGATATAAGCTAGCTATCAAAGCTAAGACGTTTTCTCAAGCAACAGATCGTAATGTGATTAAAATTTCAATGGTTTTCAGAAAGCTCTAATAAGGGTTCACTTTATATTTGTGTGTGACAAAGATAAATAATAAAAAAAATATATAATTTCGTTCTGGACTGGATACGATGAAATTAGATGAAAGATACGACAAAAAAATCAACACGATCGACGCAGTTGAAAATCCTTGAGAAAAGCAATCAACTCTAGTTTGGCTGTCCATTTGCAACCACATGACAAACTTTACTAAGCGCATCTCCTCGCGATAGTTGGAACTAAACAGACAAAGATTAAGTAAAGTTACTGGGCGAAACATTGCAAGCGAAAGACTGGATCGAGCCCAGCGCTGAAGCAAAACTTGCAGGTGAATGAGAGCCAAGGGCGGGACGGAGAGGGCAGATTACTCCGCAAAGACGAAGTGCTGGGAGGCAAGTAGCGCTGGTCGGGGGAGGGGCATCTTCATAGCAATCCTCTAATGAAGCCTTTCATTAATTAAAGATGGCGCTGCGAGATGAACGAAACATCGGCGAGACAGTCCGCGCGTATTTTCACAGCGGTCGCGAGCTACTCGAATTTGCAGAATTTACGTGAAAAAATAACGACAACACTGCGTTAAACAATTTATTTGAAATATTGACTTTTATTCTTTATATTTAAAAGTGTTGGGTTTAAAATTAAAGAAATATAAAGTTAAATATGATTAAATAAAGAACTTCGACTTCGTTAGACAGATTCTTTTAATAAGCGAAAGTTTTAAAAAAAGTGTATTGTTTTATTTGTATGTTTAGCTGCCAGTGAAAAAAAATAAATAAAAAATTAATTAAATAAACTATAGGACTAGAATTGTCCATTGACCAGTGTCTTATTTATTTAATCATTACTCAGATATAGAAGAAGAGATAAAATATTGTATTGTAAATAAACTATATTAAAACTAATAAACTATTTCACAGAAGAAAAAAATAAATGGGTGAATAAAATTAACAACTTCATAGAATTTCAAATAATTATTTGAAGCCGTTCGACGCCTTCAATTCCGTCACAAACCTTGCGGCGCGGACAAAAAGATAATGTCTTAGTAAATAAGTGTCATTAAATATATATATATACTTTTAGGAGCAGCTTTCACATATAAATGTTTCACAATATAGACTTTCACATTTAGGCGTTTTGTCCTATATTATACGACATAAAGATGTCAGAACTTTGTATGAATGAGCTACTGTATGTTTTGGGTTTATCGTTATAGAAATACAGATTGTACACAGATTAAAATTATCGCGATAAAAAAATACGCAAGAGATGTCTTCTAAAGTATAAAGATCAACGATCTTTTAAAACATACAAATCATACAAATCGTCCTTGTAAAAACCCAACACCGGTAGATTCCCCCCGCCGTTCCGCGCGCCGCAACACTCACCCGTGCTGGATAGAGACTTATGCGAGCAAGCGAGACGTATGATACGCGAGGAGTGTACTCGACGCAAAGTGGCGTACTTGAGCGTGGTGCGTTTTTCACCCTCAGTTGCCGTTTTAAAAGATCGTCGTTAAAAATAAACAAATAGCCATTCAACTAAGTTAAGGCTAGTTCTAGAGAATTAATAAAGCACTAATGAACATTTCCCCAAGTGTACAATGTAATGACGCCCGCTTGACGCAGTAAAGATCAAAGATCATAATCCAGACGTAAAACCGATGGGTAATAAATGCAAATTCGTGAACATTCACATGTGCAGCAAACCGCCTCGCCCCCGCATAAAAGAGCACGCTTGCCTTAATAACCTTGATTTTACGATACTTGCAATTTAACTTTCAAATTAAGATCAAATTTAAAAGGACTTAAATAATCAAACCAAAAAATATCAGGAAAAACACAAAATATAATTAACTCGATTACTAAGAGGAAAATTAAATTATAGAATTTTCAAATACTGTAAACATATCAAGACACGGTTGTATTTATATAGCGCAACGTAACGATTATACATCTTTTATGTAAAGTGTTATAGGTAGGAAGATGCAGCAGCGACGCAACCGCTAAGGGTCTCATCATAGCAAAGGTTCATCGGAAGAGTCTGTAACGGCCCGTTTGTGTGTGGCCCGTGGGTTAATAGTAATTTATTACATGATCCTCTTACTACATAAATACTCCGATATACAATATAATGTTTGACTCCATCATATGCGGACGCGAACCGGCGTGACCTGGCATTGCACGAACTCTGTAAAAAAGGCCCTGCACTAGCGAGCGACCTCCGTTCATAAGAACGGAGGTCGGTCGGTCGACAGTCTATAAAGACTGTCGTCTTGCGTCGGAGGGGAAACCCTCTTCCTCAGCCCTGGTGCATTCGGTCGCGTCACCCTCGGTCGACGGACTTCGTACCTGGCGTCAGATGCTGCCGTCAGCGGAAATCTGGTGCGGCCGCCCGGTGAACTCGTGACCCCCACAAGTCGATAAACACTTTTTGGTGGGTCATAGGCAATAAGTGAGGTACGATGAACTACGATACGTCGCCTTTGGCACTTTTTTTATAGTTTCGCTGACATTAGAGTGAAATATATTTTTTAAATAATAAAAAAAAAAAATCTCAATTTAAAAAAAAAAGGATATTTTTTAATGAAATGAGTCTCCAATTCAGTGTTTCTACCTATAAATAAACAAAATAATACGAAATGTGTAATTAACTGTTTAATTTTTTAAGAAATATCTTTATAATATGAATGAAAAACGATAATCTCTAGGTACCATAAGAACGAACTATGGAGATATGTATGCATACGACTATATATAAACAATTTTAGGATTCCATCTCATAGATTTATTTATTTATTTCATATACAGGTGAAATAAAACAGGTCTTTTGAAGTGGTCATTCTGTACACGAATCTGAAAAGATTTACAACTTTGTAAATGAAGCTAAAAAAAAATATGATATAACAGCTAAAAGAAAAAATCCTAAAATATTTAAAAATATGTTTACCGCGTTAGAGCAGCATGTCTTTGATGATTGTTGATTTGGCGCGGCCGACCAAATAGTATATAGTTCACCCTGTATATTTTCATCTTAGCAAAATAAATTAAAACATACACTGGCAGTATGTTTTTAAATACGTGTATGCCACTTCTGTATTACTCTTAAATCATACTAAACAAATAAACATTAGAATGATTCTCAAAAACACCTCCCCTCAGTACTAAAATTAACAAAATGCCTTCAAAATGTTTTTTTTTGAACTTATAATGCTTAATAGGAAAATATTTTTTATTAAATTAATTTAGATTTTTTACAAAAGTATTTTTGTTGTTAATATTTCTGTAAAAACTTTTCGAAATTATAAAAGAAAATAAGTTGATATCAATGGATATTAAAGGACCGATAGCAACTCAAGCGGAGGCTTTTAGAATCGCTCTGTCGTTCCGCTCCGGTGTGTCATCACCCTAACCCGCATCACTTTGCCCGTAAAACGGGGTAAACGCAAACGGAGCCTGTGACGTCACGATAACGCCACAGGGGCGGCGTTCTGTACACATTGGACCTGGCGGGTACGATACGAACGGAAATTAATTAAAAAGAGAACGGGCTCTCATTTGGGCCATGCAGGCCGGCGCTACGCAAACTGCATTCTTTTTGGATGCATTGACTTTGTTTCGCCTTACAAAGGGCTTTCAGTGACCGAGGAATGGCTGTTTGCTTTTGAAAACCCGATAGCCGTAAAAGGCTTTTGATTCCCAAAATTATGTAACTCAGAAAGAGCTATTTGAACAGCTCGCAGCATGCCTAAATGGGCATAGCCATTTCTCGAATATTCTCTTTAGCTATGAGAGTCGATCATTTTCGGAAGTTTTTATTAAAATAAATAAATTGTTTTATGCACCGTATCACATACGGATTCCATTTTTTGACTGATACGCCACATTCTTGGGGGACCGTTACGTATGAGTGTTTTGTGTGTGTCTTGTTACTTAAACTCAGTAACCAGTGCTGAGAAAAGCGCCATTGAATATTCTCAGTGGAGATTGGAATACGAGACCTCTGTATTTTAGAAGCAGGCACTTCTAAAATACACGCATACACACCTACATATAGTTTTATAACGTTACAAAACGGCCTCACCTAGTGTTGACGGAATGGCATGATCATACGGTCGTAAGTTCTCTAAATGGTTAGAGACTGTAAAGATGTTTACTCGTCCTGAAGTAAAAACCAAGAAACACATAATTATTCTATTAATCATGCATTTTTCGATGCGTACTTTTTTATTTTTTTAATAACTTCCTTACACAAAAGCTCCTCACAAAAGCTTGTGCAATTACTGTAAAATAATTATAAATAATTGCCTGCCTGCTTGAAAGTAAAACAAAATGTGATTGTAATATTATGTAACTAGTGACGAATCTAACTTTATGTTATTTTAATTTACTAATATTAGTTAATTTAATTTTCTCCGAATTTAATTAATATTAATATTAGGAGAAATGTAAAATTTTCATAATCAAAAATAGTTTTAAAATAAAACGCAGAAAACATTAGTTGAATTAATGGCTCGAGACAATCCCGTTAATTAATGAGTAGTCATCGTATGCAAGCGCAGCGCAATATTCGCTTGTAAATCAGAAGCTTAAGCGGTTCGTAATGACCGCTCGGACACTGCCAACAGTAACTGCTGTTATTTCGCTAATTGTAATAACAGTTAATACACTGGGCTGATTATATGATAAATTAACGCAAAACAGTCGCAATTCGAATAACATTTCATTTGACGCGTTGCCGGAAAACTCACCCGTATAAAAATATTTACTATAGGTGATATATGGGGGCCGTTTTCCAGATACAGTAATTAGGTCGAATGTGGCCAGTGACAAATGTGAGAGATGGACAGCATACGAACCGCTCTTGTACAATGAAATGCATACAGTAACATTTGCACCAACAAAATTGACAAGCCCGTCTCTTCTAACTCCTAATCTCTCTGCTCTACTCCCGTAGATTGTCTTTGAAATCTCGAGACTCCGCAGGCATTCGAAGCTCAACGCTTCCCAACCAGCCTTTTTTTCCAGGTAGATACAAGCTGACTAGGGATGTACCATTAGATGTTGGGGGAAAAAATCACAACTGCTGGTCTGTGTCTACGGAAATATCGAAATTTTGCGAATATTATAAGAAAAAATAAGTTTTTTGGGAGGGACAGAGGGGTACGGTCACCTACCCCTTCCGATAACAAAACTATCGATATTAGCCATAAGTAAGCATTGTTAAAAGAGCGAGACAGTGCAGCTAAGAATCATTTGGTGATATAGCAGTGTTTTGTGTAAATATTTATAAGCGGACTGGTTTTCGGGATGGAGTGAATTTCGATTTGGTCGATCGGTCAGTGACGCTTCTGTCCGTTTACGAGCTTTCACAATGTGTTTAGATGGGGAGAGTGGTATTGAATTACAAAGCAACTTGGATATTATTATTTAAATATAGCGTTGTCAGCTGCGTTTCAATTGCGGCATTTATTTAAAAGGTTATAAAGAGTAAAGGTTATATATTATTTGGAATCACAAATATAAAAAAAATAAATGCCAGTACATTCACGGATGAGCGCGGATATTTACACATCTCCGTGAGTCCCGGACCTAATATATTTTTTTTCTCTCTCGCCAAAAATTCTAAATATCTCGATCACTGATGTATCCAGACCGAAATGGTTTTTGTAAACACTCGCATTGTCTGGAAAACCGGCTGCAATATTTCCCATTTCTCGATTTGTTTATGGAGCATTTTCCAGCTCGTAAACAATAGAGGAGTCTGCTATACTTCAAGCCCTCGTTATGACGAAAACAAAACGAAATATTGGTTTGAAAAATATCCCATCGTTGCTGAATAAATATTTACCTACATAGGTGAAATATTTACGGATGTGTATGTGTCAGTCGAGTTTGACTCTATAGCTCGTATATGTGTAGTGGTGTTTAGTTGTAAACGTGTAGTTCAGTACATGGCTAGATGACTCTCTACTTATTTAGATAAAAAAAAACCACAATATTTTAATAGCGATAAAGCTAGATATAAAGGTATTTTCCCCAATAAGTAAAGCGTCATTTTAAAATCGTCTACTTTAATCTAACGAAATCGATTTGGTGATTAGCTTTCGTTCGTACCTACACAAAACCACCCTTTAATTATTGGCAAGGTTATAAGGGTCGGTGTATAATACTATTCTAGTAAAAAATATGTGCCTAAAAATATTTTTTATTGAACAATGGTAATGTCGAATCGGATCGGATCAAAGCGGATAATGTTACAATGACTTTTTAAAATAATCGTTTCATATATAATTAACATACAAAAAGTATCAGTGTAACAAATATTCATCTGATACCGATTTCCGATGCATATTACTATTTCTGGTCGATCGAACTAGTTGATATATTTTAAAGAAATCTTCGTTTTCTAATTTAATTTAAATTAAACTAATAATAATAATAAATTGTTTTGTTATATATATATATAAACAAAGTCAGGTTAGATACACCATTTATAACTCGAAAACGGCTTGACCGATTTTTATGATCTTTGATACCATCCCGAATAACAGCAGAATTACTATTAAAACATGGGACAAATCACGAAAAAAAAAATTATAAAGAAAATTCATTTTCTCATACATTTTCATTTGCTTTGAATTCTGTGGAATCTCAATTTTCAAACGATAAGGTGCCTTCGAAGATGTTTATTTTCACATTTGTCATTGTGTCAAATGAATTGTATCAACATACATGTCATTTTGATTTTTGTATATTTATTGAACTTAATTCATTTTGGGTATTCTTAATAAAAGACTGAATTTAGTTCAGCTAATAAGTTAATCCAATATTTATTAATTCTGAGGCATTTGTAAAAGCGTTGTACAAAAAGCACAAGGCTCTACCTAACTGGGCACTTCCCCATAATAGGGTAGACTTTATATTATTATGTTATATATTGCTAATACTTTTAACGTAGTACTTTTTTATTATGAATTAGAGTATCACATACATCCATTTATTTCATAAAATACAGATTTTTAAAAAAGTAAATTGACCAAAGTGAAGATATTTTCTAAAAATGTTTAAAACATTTTCCCGCATGACGGATACCTTGCTGGAATGTATTACTTGGAAAAATACAGTCAAGGATCTTTCCCCGGCTTTATCGTTGATAAAGCTGGTGCGTTTCCTGGGCACGAATCCACATTCTTGAGAACAACGAACGATACGGAAGGCAAGCAGTGCGCCTTTTCTGAATTCCGCTGAAAAATTGAGCGACCTTTGCTGCAGCGGAATTTAGCAGACAATGTCGCCGGACACTAGAGCTTATCTAAGGAAAATATAAAAATGTACGACCTTTAGCCTTAAGGTATTTTTGCAGAATCTATTGTGAAAGAGGAAAGGCAGTATGCAAGTATCGATAAAATATTTATTTTCTGGGAATAGAGAAAAAAAAAACTTTTTATAGAAAAGTTACTCTTTGCTCTTTCGACAAATTTTAATTAGTTTTCTAGGCCTAAAAAGAGGTCAATGGAATATCTAAAGTTGGTTAATGAAGAGTTGAGTATCGCAGGCACGAGTTATATGGGCGTCGTAATTCCCTACTATCCCAGGCTCACGGTTAAAAAGTTAGTACTTAATAAAATTACAAATGATATATTATGTGTGGTTAGTATATAAAATAAAATGTGTTAGACAGCGTTTATTACACACATTACTTAGACTATTTCCGAAGACTAAAGGGGATTAAGTGTTAATGTTACTTATTAAGCGTCATAAATTATATACAAAAAATGAGGAAATAATTAATCCACAAATTTATTATGATTATAAAAAACGCTGGTATTAATTGCCTTTCGCGATACGTGATCGATATTCGTAACCTTGACCGGAGCGCGGTCAAAGACCTGACGTCGCGAGCTAATCAGCCGGCGCACGTATTACAACAACGGTTTAATATTATCGCATAAAGTTAATAAATAGCGTATAGGAGTGCCAGGGAATAACAATAATTAAAATAGTCTCATAAGCAGCATGGATATAAAGGCTCGAAGTGTCAATCTAGTGTCAACAAAGAGTACGCGGACCAGAGACGTCCTTAAATATAATTGAAACGAAATAAAATAAAACTCGACCATTTTATAATATATTTTTTCTACAGTGACTTCCGAGGGATGAAAACACTCAGCCACTAAAGAATATGCTTCACTTGAGTGTCTCGTGACGTTAAAAGCGAAATACAGCGGAAAAAAATCACCCGGGAAAATATTCTTTAAACATGAGATGGATGACTTTTAGAACAAAACGACAGTATGCTTTCAGGTATGCCAACCGAAAATGTACATATTTTTAAAATTTATATTTAGCGTACAAATTTTAACTAATTGTTTTTTTATTCACAAACTTATAGTATAATTTACAATGTCAAAACAAAAACACAATTTTAGTACCCAAATTAGAAAAAAGCAATTATAAAAAAAAATAGGAGAAAGCGCCATCCTAAAACAATTGTTTTTACAATAATTAAGCAAATTAAACATAAAATATATAATACCTTGGAAGATTCACGTATGTACAAATATTTTGTTTCTTTTTTACGGTAATTATTAATAAGTCATAATTTATGAAAGGGTTTTGTCGTATTTAGATTTAAAATAAAAAATGTATTTAAATTTTAAAATTAATTATGTATTTAAAAATTCTCAATTTGCAAAAATTTTTGACTGTACGCCAATATCTGTAAATTAAATTGAAATAGGTAGGTACATTTGAAAAAAATAATATTTATATGCTTTCACTGCAATTGATATTAATCATTTCAAATTTATATTTTAAATCATCTCTTTGTGCATGTTTATTGTTTATTGCTAGTTAATGTTAATTCTTCTATATGGTGCGGGATTCCTGTATACTAGATTTAAGTATTTTGATTAGAAATATATGATTAGAAACGGGAGAAGCTGATACTGTTTAGGACGGAGACTACCCTCCTATATTCATATGCAAAAAGATCTAGATATCAAACCCGTGATGTACTCTGGTCGAGGTCGAAACTTTTCACACAAATTAGCACACCTTGTAAAATAGCTATAAAATACTAGCTATTTTACTAAATACAGCTATAAAATAGCTGTAAAAAAATACTAATTTAAAGGTAATAGAGAGCAAATATTATTAAAAATATCGTGCATATAAATAATAACAAAAAAGGTTATTATGACAATCTTCTCGATGAGCTAACGAACAAAAAGAGAGCTACTGGACCGCGAAAACAGGACAAATAATACGCCAGAGAGGAGGATTGTCCCGTAAGCGCGCCGAAGGGCATTTATGTTGTATCAAAGAAGGACCGCAAAACACTCTAAGCGTACTAATAACAAATTATTATCCATTAATATTATTAAATGGACTTGAATGTAAAATATACCGTCAGGAGTCATGAAATGATTGAAAATAAAACAATGACAAATTAAAATTAAAATTAAATTGTATAATCAGGGCAATTATTAATCCGATCAGATTTTTTTTTTAAAGTAAGATGTCGTAAAAATATAGTATGGTAAAATGTCATTAATTAGAATTACCTATAGTTTTAAAAAATAGTTTTTATTTAGGAATTTTCCTAGGTTTTTTTATCGTTAGATAAAAAAATTATAAATTTGATAGTTTATTTTTATTGAATCTACCCTCGGCGTACGAACTGTTCACAATAGATACTCGTACTAAACTCGGTTAGTAACCCATGAACAGGAGTGTGGAGAAGGGGGTGAATGCCAACAGACGATGGTACTTTTCAAAGAACATTTTGCTTAAGTTCCTATCCCCTTACTCCTATTAATTATTCCTATTAAATTCCTTACTTTCCAAATTTTTTTACAACTAAACATTAATATCATTTAACCGATAATTTCATAAATGAAGATAAATTAAAAATACTCAAAGTGAAACGATTTTATTATAGGAAAGCTCACGAGAAAAAATATTTGTTTTTGATTCTTCCTTTGTCATAAGGTGTTTTTTTGGAACTCATCTCCGCCCACATCATTCCGTGCTTGTCAGATTTAAAAAAATAGCCAGTGCGGTTTTCCTCTCATTCGCTTTGGTCGACCCTTTTCTTTGGGATTTCACTTACGAACGGGAAAGAATCTCGGCGACCGGCATAAGGAATAGTTTAGGGCTCAAATAAACGGGATGGGTTCTGATAATTAAAAAAAATAAAATAAAATAATACTATGTACAAGATGTTCCAAGACCATTCCCAAAAACTAAGCGGTTGTTTATGATTCCTATTACGTGTAAGAAATTGTATAAAAAAAATACGAAAATAATTCATCCCCAAATTTATTATTTTTTTCAAAGCGCTCGTGTAAATTCCCCTTTTGTATATCGCTCAATGACCTGGCGGCGTGGTGAGGCCTCGAGAGCGGAGCAACTTGTGATAAAAACGATTTAATACTATCGAGTAATGTTTACACTTTTTTTTACTCTGAAACCACGATGAATATGAGGTCAAAACGAACCACGTTTAAAGTCGCAGGGCCAATAGGCTGGATTTTTTATCGGAAGTGGTCTTGGGACACGGTGTAAATTAAAAACAAAAGACCTTATCTGACACATGGCACACAAGTGATAAAGAAAGTATGAGTTTTTGTGTCCTAATAATAATAAAAATAGATTTATTTATGGATGTAAAAAAATATACAAAACGGCGAGCTGTCCTGAAAAGGTAGTGTAAGTTAAGGTCGTAGAAGTCTAGTGGTTACGGGGTTTGACTATTGACCCAGCGGTCGCGGGTTCGAATCCGCATATAGTCGTACCACTTTTAACTCTTCATTACCACCATATTCCCCGACTCTAGCGTAAATGTATTTAGCTTAGTTGAGAAGGTACAAAGATATTTTCTTGGAAATTATTTAAAAAAAAAAGTACCTTAGACAATAATTCCGGACAAACGGAGGACGTGGTAAAGGTGAGTTTTGGTCTCACGTTTCACGCCAGTGTGGCCATGGGTCAATTGATCCTGCGACTTCTAGCGTTATTTGTTAAGAAATAATATCGAGATAAAAAAAATGTAAACTTTACGTAAAAATAGCAAAAGGATCATGTAATAAGGTCTTTGTTGTGAGCGCTACGCTGTCTGTTAAAAAATATTATAAATTTGGGGATGATATTTTTCACATTTTTTTTATATAATTTCATAATAGGTTACACAACTCCCCCCTTAAGTGTTCGAGAATGGTCTTGGGACACTCTGTATAGTGTAGAAGCATATTAGTCGAACACATTATAAAGAAATAGAAATATGAAATGAGATAAAAGAATGACGTTCGAAGTAGAATAGCATCTCGCCGAAAGGTTAACAGCGGTAATGTCTCGTATGGTCCGTCGTTTACATCACTCACGCAAACAGGGGATGACATTGGCTAACAAGTCCACCTTTATACCGCGGGACCTGCCCCGAGGCGGCGACCCGCCGACCAATATCCTGGCCAAATTGGGTTCTGCTGGTACCCTAACTTCGATTTAACGCCAGTATAAAAAAAAAAAAATACTGACAGTTTATATAAATTTCCAATTTATTTAAATGCATTTTAGTAAAAAAATAATGAATATTAACTAAAATAAGGTAATAAAAAATATTTAATATGGCTCAAGACTCTGGAGTCCGTAAAATTTGGCGCATGAGCATAGTCAGGAAATTTCAAATAGTATCTGAAATTTAAATTTGACTGTCCTTGCAATTTGGACAATTGGCAGCATATCGCTTTCTCACTTGCTAGCAGTGCATCGGTCTATCTATCTCACGTGCGAAAATAAGCGTGTTCTGAGCCTATTCGAGTCTTCACTTCCTGTCTATAAATAAGTGCGCTTATGAAGGTAGATTGGTTGAAATAATTATGATGAAAGTTACCTAAGATTGTAACTACTATTAACTTGTTTACTATCTTGAATTGAAAAAAGTTGTTAAGTATGTATTGATAATAAAACACAATATTATTTAAATTATTATCTGTTTTGATTATTATTTTCCATTCAGAGACTTATGTATAAGTGCGAACATTCGATTGAATAATTGAATTCAGTACACGGGACCAGCTCAATATGTACGGAGAATCAAGGGGAATAACTTAATAACAATGCCGGGTACAAAAAAGCGTGAAATTATATCTGCAAAGGAAGCGTGCAAGTTTCTGCGGAGATGTAGAGAGATGAAGAGAGAATTCCTCCGAGCATTAATTAAACTGTAATGAGAAAAAATGAAGTCCTTCGGGCACCGCCTTTTTCATAATCAAGCTGAAGTCACCGCGAGAGGTGTATAAAGCCACAAATGCAATATAGCCTTTTGCGGCCGTTCGAAGTGGGAGACTAAAGTCTCTGGTTGAACGCAGACACTTTCCTTTGTCGCCGATGCGCTTAAAACGCGATTCGATTGAGAGAAAAGATGAGTTTTTAATTAATAAAAAGAAACTAGTAATCATGTACTCTAGTAAGCTACTTTGATTGTAGCACAAACACATTTAGCTTAGCTTGAGTGAAACCCAAAATATTTATACATAACAATTTTTTTAAAAAATAAGTATTATGATCGTGAATAACATCGACATCGAAATATATATTTCAAGTACGAGCACCTTTCTTAACTTATTTAAGGTACGATAAAACAATGCAACGTCCCGAAATTTAGCATGATTTACATCTAAGTTATAAACTTAGATAAATAGTATTGTAGTGGAGCTACATATTTGTACTGCGGCTGGCAGCGACGTTTTGGCCGGCGACGTGCGATCGCCGCCGGGCGCATCTGATTGGTCGGCGCCTGCGCAGGCGCGCATTGGAACGGCGCACGGGCGATTCGCTAGCGACGCAGGCAGTCAGACGAAACATTGGGCTTGCAATCCAACGCGCGCATTTGCGCCGTGACTTTATCATTCCTAATTTATATTTTATTCATTGTTATATCTTAATTTCCGTTATTTTACAATTGTTATTGAGTTTTATTCTTGTTGTACGATGCGATTGTTGAAGTGATTTCCTTTTGGGAATCACGTGAATAAAATAATACCGCCGCCCTCTAGCGGTTCAATGATCGTCTGAGTTCATCATTTCTACTCATCCTGGACCCTAGACATCCCCGGCATGGTATATATATATAAAACGATATGAAACATTATTTTTGATCTACTACAATAAATAGGAGAATGACCACTATCACACAAGGAAAAAATGTCTTCATTAAAACAGGCGATGTTAGGCAACATATTTTGCTAAATACCTACTATATCTTTGTAACATGTGCAAGCATTAAAGAAAATATATAAATAAAAAAAACATGCAGGGATAAGTTGGTGTGGAACTCGACCTAGCACTAAAACCCGAAACGCTAAGTGCTAAGTAAGGCGTTGAAAAAACAAGGTGGAAAAAAAAGGAATAAAAAATAAATATACTCTGTTTTTTTTTGTAGGTAGTTTTTGTACGTGTATCTCGTAGTCATTTCTCGGACGTCGATGGAAATATGATCCGATGAAAGTTTGGCTCGAGGCCTGTCGCAATGGCGACGCGATAAAATGAAGCCCCCGGCATTCATTGGACGTTCATAATAGACTCCGGCACACCGGCATACAAGTCGAGCTTTGCGATGAGCGCGCCGCGCCGCTTCTGACTGAACTTTTACAGGCTATTGCTGGCACGCCACTGACTACCAACCGCGAACAATGCAACATTATTCGATTTTTGAAATATTGGAACAGTAACAGTGGAACATGGCACTAATTGGGCGAGGCCAAAAAAGAATGCGAATGAAAACTACGCGTTTTTAAAAATATTCACAGGAACAGTAAAATATTGCATTAAAAATGTACATTTCATGGATATTTAGAAACGGACTAAAATGCGTCATTGTCGTATTATTAGTATTGTTATCATTATTGTTTCCTTTTTAAATCATTTTTTAGTACTTTAATGAAAGTTTGACCGTATTTCACAAGCGCACAGATGGATAGGCGAGAGTGAAAGGCTTTCATAAAATACAGACCTGTATTTAAAGCAGGGTGCATTACCTCAAGCGATGCAACTATCTGTGCGTTCGGTACTATTTTTTCTTTAAACATTTTGGTTATATAATTTGTTTGAAAATTTTCAATCTTTAAAATATTAAAAAGAATTAGAATTTTCCAAATGTCAATCTGTTAGAGTTTTATAAAATGCAAGCTTACGGCGTTCACCTATTTTAAGTTAAAAAATCATCTAATTTTACTATACTATGCACATTGGTTTTTGTAGCATTTTTTATAAGTAATACGTAATTGAATTATTTTTCAAGCTATATGAAGTTTACGCGATATGAGGTTTAGGGATATTGCTGTTATATTGGACTCATTTTATTTTCATTAAAATTCAAAAAGTTTAATCGGGTATAATCGAATGTAATATCCCCGTTATATCACAATTGAAACGCGGCTTTACTTTGATTAAAACCGTCAAAATATTAAAAGTCCGAAGCTCGATTTATTGAACCTTTCCATTTACAGTTTAAATTCAAATCTGAAATATTTTGCCAAATACACAAATTAATTATAATTGAAATACAAATTTATTATCCTCTGATATAGAAAATGCGATTTATTTATAGGCCGGTAACCCCAAATACCAAACAGCATATTTTTTTGCGGTCTGTATGATTTGAGGATGATTACAGTATAATGCTATAAAGGTAAAGCGAAAAGCATTTTATTTAAGATTGTCAATTGACATTCGTGCAGGCAACGAAATATAGTGCAACGAGTGAGTAAAGTGAAATTAATTAAATTGTGTAATTTACAAAAAAAGAAGTAATAAAGCGAATTATATAAAATATATTAAAATAATAATTATATAAAGGTATAATAAGAGTATGTATTGTATTTTAAATTAAGAACTTGAAGATATTGCGTACAGCAGTCTTTTCGACTTTTTTTACCTAACTGAAAATGTTTCCTGCACCGCCGCAGGCTACTCTGCGGGAAATGTACACGGGCCGCTGGAACGTACGGAAAATTGGAATGTCTCTCGGCACAATGAAGCCTGGAACAATGGCCGCGGTTCGCGCCGTTTTAATACCGAAAGCGAAATTCCTTAATTAATATAATCCATCGGAACGGAACGTTCGTATTGCCAGAGTCATTTTTGGAGATTTTTTCCGTTTTTTTTTTATTTAAAATATCGAATAAGATAAAATATGTATCGATTATTTATATTATGGAACCGATATTGATTTAAGTTATACTTTCTAAAATTTCATAGTGATAAAAAAATAAAAAATAAAGTCTTAAAACCAAAACTATTTAGCAACGAAATTAAAATTAAAATTGTGGTACAAATAGTGAACTAATTAAATATTTGTTAATTTTTTATTTCTAGTATCAGTTCAAGTTCAATGTTTTTATAACATATACATTAATATGGAAGATCAAAAAAAAAAAACACGAATAGGTACCTGTTTAAACCTACCTTAGATGGGATATTTTACCACAATATAATCTGTTCTTAAATTAATAAATTAACATATGTAAATCTTTTTAATGTGGCGGTAGATAAAGTACTTTTTTCAAAAATCTGTTCGTGGTATCAATCACTATCTGTAGTTTCCGAAAAACCAGTTTAGGAGTTTTTCCAATGATCTAATTTATTTACTAAATGGTTGATATTAAATTGTACATGCTGCCTAAATCTTTCTTTATTTTCTTATATTTTAAACTCGATCAGAATGCTGGTTAATGAGATATGAAAAGTAGGTTATTTTACACATTTTATTTTTAGGCTTCTTCGTGATTTGTTCCACGTTATTATCGGTAAACCAATTAATAACAAACAAACACATAAACAATAAATAAATAGGGTAATATAGTAATCGTTTAATTGATATCAAATAAATAGTTATTAAAACTACAACAGGACAAACAGCATTGAATATTTATAAAACTTACCGCTTTTGCCGTTTGTGCGGAGTGCGTGTCCGGATACTGGATAAGTGCTTGGAAAGAATCTGAAAAAAAAAAAGAAAAAATTAACAATTTTGAGTTTAAATAAAATTCCATTTTAAATACCTATATTTTGACAATGTCGAACGATGAAATTTCTGAATGACGATTATTTCATCGATCGTTAAATTGAACATATCGCGTGCTATTTATAGAAAATAGTGCGTTGGCCGAAAGCTTGGAATTCGCTTCAACGAAAATATTTTGAGATGTGCGATCGTTAACTTCATCCAGCGTCGATGTCCGAAGCGACGGATTCGATTTTTTATCACAGGACGGAGATGTGGGATAGGAGAGTGAGGGTGGTCCGGGTATGGGAGGGTGGGGGGGAGGGGGTTGTTTATTGAGTGCCCTGCAGACCGCGAAATTAGTGCATGTGAAGTGTGTTCATTTTGAGTACAGATGACCGAAGAAAAGTGCACACGAGAATAAAATGAAATACAAATCGCGAATAAAGATGGTAAAAATGGCCGGTGAATATCGAATCTTCCAGTAAAGTTTAGTAAATAATTTTACTCTTGTTTGCTTGATGAATCCAAACATAACACACATGAAAATTATTGAATAACTATCTAATTAATTTCATTAATCAATCTGCTACAATCTGAAAATGTAAAACAAGGGCGAATCAGGTTCGGGCAATCAGGGTTCCGTCTTGATCCTAGAAGGAGTGCCCTAAATTTTTAAAGACAGCCTGTATATGTTAATATTTTATTTTATTTAAGAGAATAGAAAGCATACAATGAATATTATTAATGCTTTAGGTAATAATTAAAGTAACACACTTTTTGCATTTTCATATCAATGCTTTTTAAATGCTCAATATTTTTAAAACATTAATCTGTCGCGAGTTGGTGCTATTAAAGCCTTACGTCACACATATACATATATTTTAATTTCTCGAAGATTTAAAGATACTAATGTTCTACCTAAAATCGTTTAAATGTATGTATGTATATGTGTATGTAGTATGTAGTTTAGATGATAAAATATTTTTTTAGCTTTCGCCATTCGGCGTCGCCAGAAAATATATGAAAGATGACGTTTAAAATGCAACCTTCATAAATTCGAAAATCGCATTGTCAACTAAAAGATATACTCGTATATATCCAGCCACTACAATTATTATTATATAATTGCAGTTTTGCTAGATAAATCAATCAGTATTGTGAAATGAAACTAATCTCTTAAAAGTATATATCACAGGTTAAATGCTGTTAAGTTACTTTAATTTTGTCTATTTAGACCTACAGATCTGCAAGCGCCCAAAACCCAAATATTAGAGAGTTCCCATGTCTTTAAATCAATTCCGCGGGCAAAGACTTCAAAACTTTTACATTAAAGCAAGCATCGAAATCCTTGCCGTGAGTTCTCGCGTGAATTGGAACGGGTAAAGCGGAAAGTAATTTGTTACTTGATATGTGTATGTATGTATGTGAAAGGTAATAAATATTTAATGTCAATTATTTTCTAATAAGGATGCTTCGCACTTATAATTCGGACTTTCAAAATTTGTGAGATTATTTTGAATCTTTTATCAATACATTTTTCATAGTCCAATATTTCAGTTTCATTCAGATTCAAACATAATATTGTACTATATGTCAAAATAAAACGACATAACAACGACGAAATGTACAGGAATTGAAATTGGTGTGGTAATTGGAGATACACAATGACCAGCCGACCGTAGCCGATCATTCGGCGGCTAATCGGAAAATGGATGCGCGTGCTTTCCCGCTCTGTCCGTCAATATTGACACAGCACCGAGCGAGATGGCGACGGGCGTTTGGGCGCGCGCGAGGGAGACGGTCGCGGCCAGCCAAAAATAGTTCTCGAGTGGCCAGAGATGGCCAAAAGCCCGCCACTCGACGGGAGTATAAAAACTCGCCCTAGCAACACGGTGGGCGGATCGGCTGTTCCATATCGCCGATATACGCGAATCTAAAGGCGACGCACACACGCGAGTACATGTGCGTTAATACATAAAACCTTCTAAAGGAAAATTTAAAACAGCGACTGTATTGACATACGAAACAGTAATTTCCTATCGTTTGGGCTATAAAATAAACATAAATTAAAATATATTTATATCAGATCAGGCACATTTTTTGTTTTTTTTATATCTTTTTTTGTCTTTTTTTGTACATAGAACATCGAACTTGTTCAGAAAAATATTCACGCATATTTCGTAACACGCACAATCAAAGACGATGGAATATTTTTTTATTTATTTTTTACCCCCAGTAAATTGGGCCTTCTTGAAAATAAAACAATAATATATTTTGTTTTGTGTAGAGTATCGTGTGCAAGGTCTAATTTTAAGGATTTAAAAAAAAAAACCAGTTTATTAATAGTCAAGATTAATAGGAAAATCCGCCTTTCATAGATTACGCTTACTAAACCATGAGATATAAAAAATATTTATGAAAAAAATATGGATCTTTAAAAAGTCAGCGACAGCATATTATATTTGTTTATATTTTAAGGATGACCATTTTTTCTATTAAATTTTGATTAATTTAAACCCTCATCATAGTAAATATATTATTTACCTGAAACATTTAGTGTAAATGATATTTTTCCTTTAGGCAATGTAATTTAAATAAATACTTTAGAAGCTAGAATTTATTAACTACGCACAATAAATTAATTAAATTGGGTACCATATCACCGGCAAATTTGAATTAAATAGGTATACATACCTAAATACGGTTGGCCGTATTATAATACGGAACCCTAATTGCGCAGGCCCGACTCGCTATTAATAGTTTATTTTTAATAGTAGAATTTTATTCTTTTAACAAAGTTATGTGTTTTCCACAGTAGATCTTTTAATTTCATGTCATTTATAATTGCAGCTGATTGAGGAACTTAACTTTTGCCTATTATTTTTATGTATGCTAAAAAATTAATTTATTTAACAATATTTTATGACTGAAACCTCTAATAAATCTTACGGAAAACGCCCGTGTAATGAAACACTTGATCAATTCACCCGCGCTTTTATCTTATATAATAATACATTTTAAGTGGAACACTCTCATCGCATGGAATTAAGCTCATTTGCCGAACAAATAATGTCATTATCTCGTGAACGCTACAGGTATCGTTTACCCGCCTCCGTCAAGCAGTGAGTTTAGGCAAATGCAAAGATTAGGCACATTATTATATTATTTAGATTTAAAGAGACATTTATTTTTTTATTTATTTATTCATAATGGCACAATAAGTCAACAATAAATTATAAAATAGCACTCGAAAAAAACATATTATCATATAGACAAATGAAATACCAGTCATTTATTGCTACTCTGAAGTAACATCTTTTCAGATGCGTCTCTGCCTATTGCGAGGAGCCATTTGGTGATTTCTGTTATTGAAGGTTATTATGCTGTAATAATATATATTTTGTGATATAAGACGACCGCTTTGTGTGGGTAACAATTTATTTCCCTACTTATTTATTTATGTATCTGGTTTATATATTGTTACTTGAGGTCAGCGATGTTGATAAATGATTGGTCTAACTTTAGAATATACACCAGTACCTAGGTGAAATAAAATAAATATAAAATTACGCATATATCCAGAAGTACCGTGTGTTATAGGATACTTTATATTTAGTCATTTTAATGTGACAGATGGTTTTGACCTCTCATTCATCTTGCCGTTTGCCTTTAGTTTTAAACTATTAAGAGGATATAACGTTTTTTTAACGGTACTCCTATATCTTTAAGCCACGCGTTATAATTTTGTTGTATGTAACCGAGTAAATTCCTTCCTTAAGGCGAACGGTTTAAGTAATGTCGATATAAAGTAAGATTGATAAATTATTTATAGCGAGCCTTAACAGAATCAGCTTTTACTTTGAAATAAAATACAGTCTAATAATATATTATAATTTGTTAAGGATTGATCCAGAAAAATACTATTTAAATATTTCAATTGGAAATTATTTAGGATTTATGCCTTAGAGCCAAGTACCAAAACTGGAACTTCAGTAAGTAAACCGCGAACCGAGTAGCGAGTCGGACTTTCAGGAAAGTGCTACGATTAAGTTGATGATAGTACGCGAGATTACAAACTTTTGTTCGGAATATATACGTTCGACAAAGTGTTCCGCCGCAGCCGGAGTCTTCGCATACTCTCATAATATATTAATTATCACATAACACGGCCAGTGGCCTACAGCATGTGCTTGAAAATGACACGATATTCATTCGCAAGATTATAAGTACACAATTAGAATTATATTTTTATTAAAAGTGTATATTGTATATTACTTATATATATTGTATATATTTTTTTTAAATTATCTTATGTATTTATTATTATTTACGATGTATTTTACGTTTGTAATTTATACAATTATTTTATAAATATTCACAAAGTACCAATTATTGAAATAGAATATTACCATAAAAAAAGGTAATAGAATGAATACGTAGAATATTAAATGTCTTTTCATGCACAATATATTTTGTCTCCAAACGTTCATTCGTGAACAATATTGGAATTATTTCTACAGCCGTCTTTTAGCCTCTCTTGTAACAGGTTTCTAATCTATTTAGAGTAGCCGTATTACTACTCTAAAATTAACACCGAAATGAATATCTACGATAATCATTTTTGTTCAATTTAATTGTATAATCTTTGTTTTGACATTTTCGTGAGCTAATGTTATAATAATTATTAATAAATTTTACTAAAAAATATCTTAATTGGCAGTACAAAAAATAAAGAAGCGTCGCGGTTAGCTAATAAAATATTTAGAAACTACATAGCTCATTTGATTCTATTGGAATTAGTTAATGATGCAAATTTAGTAAAGTAGGCTACGATAGATTAAGTAATACCTCAAATGATCTACTTTCTAACAAATTACTAATGCTTACTGCTTATGGACAGGATTAGATAAAGGATAAAAACTATCAAGAACTATGGTCTAGCTACGACGCGCACAGAGAGAAACATGGTAAAATAAACAAAAGTTGATATTTTCAAGATTTTCGAAGTAATAGACCAATATGAGTAGATTACTATACACGGTTGTTTACTTAAATTCAAAGTAGTTTTTTTTCTAATAGAAAGTGTGCCTAATTCCAATAAGTACGCACTTCTTGGTTGATTATCCAACAAAGTTTGAATAGGTGGATTTATTTCTTAGAACTATTAAATACCACGTTCAGTATTAGAAAATCCAAAAGGCCCATTTCAGGAAACATCATTTTTTTTAGCTAAAAAATGGTTTTTATTTTTATGTTATATAAAAATCAGCAAATTCCAAAAGTGTTATAAACCACTCATGAGAATTGTAATGAATCATACTTTCCCTTAAATAAAAATAATTGCATTTGAAATAAAGCACACACAAAATTACACTTAGTTTCCTATGGTTCTAAAAACGAGTGACAGAACAAATAGATATACATAACCATTTCAGCTTTGTCTGAAATTCTGAAACAAATCTAATTTGCGCGCATCGAATGCATACCTAATATGCAGCACTTTAAACGCGGTTGGTTGAAGTTGGTTTATATATCAATAAAAAGCTCATATAAATTATACGACCCCCCCGCTAGTTATCTGAGTTAGTGATATCTTAACGCAGGTACCTACACATTACACACACATACGCAAACGCGGTATCCGCACACGGGCGCGCAGTTCCAAAGTTTTGCGGCGGGCCCAGACTCATTACATCAATTACTGGGGGAGGGGGACAAGAATTCACAGGCAGCGAGGGGGGAACAAGGGGTAGATACCACCTAGGAACACACACTCATTGAAAGTTTCGTAAGAGTATTCCTTTTTTTAAAGAAACTATTTTATATTGTAAAATATATTTCGAAATGTAATAATGTAGGTACGCTAGTAGTATTAGTAGTATTTTTTAAGTAGGTAAATAAATGTTCAACACGTCTTTGATACCAATAAGCATAGAGGGTCATACGACAGAAAAAATAACCATTATTAGGAGGTCGGTTGGTTCTTTTATTCTTTATTCTATTTGTTTTTTATTCTTTTATTTTCAGGAACATTTCATGTTTATTTACTATATAAAATAAAATTTAAATTAACTGATTTTATTTAATTAAAAATATTTTTTAAGAAAAAAGGATTTATATATAATTTAAACAATGTATTAATCTATATTTTAAAATTAGCCATATCGTATTCAACAATGTTTCTGCACGCCTATTTATTTAAATAAGAAGAAAATCAACCTGACAGCTCGGCGCAACGACATTAGCCGAATGAGGCATGAAACCACCTCCATGTCCCCCCCAAAAAGAGCGAGTCATATTGGAGCGTCCTACCGAGTTTACCCGAATGTAACCGAGTGAGCGTGTCGCAACTTGATTATTTTAATGCACAGGAAAACATGTATAATATGCGCCTAAATAAGTTTTACTTCAATAATAATAAACATAATTACTCACTATTCTTAGTAAAGGTGACGATCTTGAGCACCTTCCCATAGCGCTGGAAGATCGAGTGCAGGACATCGAGGACGATGGGGTACAGCATGTGCTCGACTATGACGCGCAGGACGGTGTTGGGCCCGCCTTGGATCTCCGTGGCGGGCGCCGCCCCGGCACCGATGGCCACCCCGTTCTGGGCGGCGGCGCTGACCAGCGCGCCGGCGGTGATGGCCTGGGCGGCCTGCAGTGCCGCTTGCGCAGACGCCGACTGGAACAAGAGACACGTCGCGAGATTAGCATTTGAAAGTGTTTAAACAATTTATAAATCAACATAATTAAAATGTAAAAAACTAAAAATAAAAACAGCTCTGTATTCTAAAGAAAAACCGTGTTTTTTAGCTCGATATTAGTATGAAATAAACTAGTCTCGTTTGTCGGTTTTATAAAATATTATTTGGTTTTAAGGATTAAAGACACTTCTTTAACTTTGATATTTTACAAATATCGCATGTTTTTGTTTTTTTTTTTGTTCGTTTTTGGTTATCTAATAAAGCTTTTAAATTCAAACATGTCACGGAGAAGCAAAAACAATGCGTTTGTTACGTCATAATGATTAAAATGAAGAAGAAAGACCAATTGGGCACAATTTTCCTTTCTTCTTCATAATTTGACGAAGCGTTAGATGAATTGAACAAAGTAGTAGAATTGCTTTCGGATAAATTCATTCAGGATTTTTGGATACTGATGCCTAATACTATGACGAATTTGGATATGATCACTGCTGAATACACAGGACAAACGTCTCTTGGTCAATTACGATTGTTACAAGTTGAGCTCAAGATGAAAATCGCAAGAACGCCTACCAAAAAAAAAAGTATTCTACGTAATATATCATCGATCAATAGCAACCAAGGAAAACTTTTTCCTTGATGCTCCAAGAGGTACAGAAAAAATATTTTTAATCAATTTGCTTTTAACTAAAGTAAGATCTACTGGCAAAATTGCATTACCCGTCGCATCCGTAGCTATACTTTTGGAAGAAGGCCGAACCGCGCACTTTCGTTAAAAATTGCTACAGACGATAATAACATTTTTAAGCATTTCCATAAAGCAATACGCGACAGCTCATTAATAATTCGGGATAAGGCTACTTCGGGACAAGTTGGGTAGTATTTTATTTATTGCTTATAATTTAAAATAATTTATTACATACATACACGCATGTGTTGTCAACAATTAATGTGTGTGTGTTAACAATTAATGTTTTTTTGATTTTTTTTTATTTGTATGAGTAATGCTTATAGCTATACATACTGACTATTACATAGAAATAGATAAATAACAATTTAAGCCGACTACAGGCATCTCCAATTTAACATATATGTTTCATAGAACGAACTAGCATCTAATTTATAGTGATAACATTGTATGAGTGTTATAATCTGTGAATATGTCTATATGTGTGTGTATACAATAAATATAAATATTTATGTACTCGTAGTAGCGAATTTGCATTTCGTAAGCCTTTGCTTAGCCCTAATGTTCTAAGGCCGCAACTTTGCCTAACAATATGTGTCGATTCCCCATTTTTTATTATGAATTTTTGTGTATAAGTATTGCAAAAACCTTCATTCCTTTATAACTATAATAACTAAATCAATATATCCAGAGACAAAAAACTATATGAATATAAAGAGTTTATTTGAATGTTATAATAATATCCCATTTTAAATCAATTTATAAATAAAACACGCACCATTATAAAAAGAACTTTGACACAAAAGTCGAAGGGCGCCACCTTTATCTTGCAAAAGCTGTAAGTTTTACATTCGCCGTAGGGCGGGCGGCCTAATCCCCGCGCAATGTGGCCCATTTCGCTCGGGCGCCATGAAATAGTGAAGAAAAATACGGCCCCGTATTAGTAGCATTATCCCCCCTCCCCCTGTCCCTTTACATCCTTCCCGTCCATACGTCGGCGGTCGTATATTTCAATTCGTGTCTCATCTTAGCCATCTTTAGAGCGAAGATCTTTGTAAATATTTGACGAAATGGCCCAGCAACACCTGGAACTATACGCCCCGCGTCTAGAAAAATCGCTTATGTAAACAACGTCGAACGCAAACGTGACGATATATGCAAATAAAATTCAGAATAAAATGAAAACAAGCGAACCGTAAATCCATTTATAACAAGCAACACAGTTGAAATATATATTCAAGATAAACACGCACTCCAAGGAGATTTAAATATTAAGCTTAATCTGTACGTCGACTTAAGGACTTAACAAGAAAGTAAAATAAGGCAATAGCGAACACTTATATTAATAGCGCTACCTTAAAATTAATAAAAATATACAAACGAATGAAAAACAAACAGTACATCTTCGCCATCAAGGCAAATATTGCATCAGGCTGGTCGATATTACTCTAAAATTTCTGACAATTTACAATCTACATTCAACAGGGTTCCTCCAGGTTATGGTGTATTTTACCAGGGTGATTGTCTGAGGTATTCAAACCTAAATTTTATCTAGTACCAATTTAGTGTGCATATGAATCTTTAAATGTAACAAATCAATACCTATTTTATTTTTATTTTAAACAATGCTTATTTGGTCCAGTCAAAATTGACTTAATTACAAAAATTTAGACATCATAAGGACGAAGTGTTGCGCCATTATATTGGCATCCTCTTGGGTCTTAAATTGAAGTGAATTGTGCTATTTGAGTCCTCAAGAAAAGTGTAGAAGTGACACAATTCACTTGTACAAACGTGACTGAGTAGACGTCCTAAGGCCAGATTCTGATGAACCTGAACGCTCAAGCTCGAAAGAGACATCACGACCCGTCTTCAAGGGAAAGAAAGATACGTAATAAATCAAGAACCAATTGAGCAAACCCCAAGCGTAAAGAAAAAATAATAAAATTTAATTACATTGAAACGAGAAACATAGTTTACAAAAACTAAGATCTGTGATCACTGCATAAACGATGGCGTGAATATTGTGGTGTTATTGGTTTTTTAGCGCCATTCAATTGAAAAAAAAGGTAGATATTCATATTTATTTTCATTTTATCTAGATTAAACTTTTAATTTTAATTAAACTAACTTTTAATTTTTAACTTTTAATTTTAACTTTTAATTTTATTTTGCTATTGCCTCTTTAAAACAAGAAAAATCGGTGTTATCATATACTTTTTATAATATTTAGAATCGCACGGTAGAGTATTAGAACTCCGCCATCAAATAATTATACAACTGTTGCACAGTTTCTTAAGAATATTTATTAATATTCCTGCGGCAATCAAAACAAATCAAAACAAAATCAAAGCAAAATCAATACAGCAACAATGAAACGACAAACTTCGTTGGCAAATTATTAGTTTCCTTATGTTTTGATTTAATGTAAGATGTCGCCATTTTTAAGTCTATTTGAACTGGACTAACCAAAATTAACGGTAATATTCTCAAATGGGTAAGAATAAAAAAAGAACACTTATATTAACAAAAGCGCCGCCCCATTGGTCGGGCGTCTCCAGAGAGTCAGCTGCTCAAAGCGGAGGCGTGCTTATTAGCCACCTCCAAAATAGCGCCCGATCTGTCGTTCTTTTTGTGCTGCATTAGACGGCGCGGGCCCGGGGTGGTGATGGTGGTGGCCTTTGTCCATCCGATATCCCGCCCGGGTCCCGGGTCCCGGGCCTTTTGACGGTGTCCCCTGTCCGTTTCGAGGGCCTTGTTACCTCTCTCACTCCGGACCTGTTTGTGATTCGTCAAAGGATTCTCTAAAGGACTTCATGCGGCGGGTATTAGCAAAGTACATATACGTATTCGATGAAGGGATTTACTAATGGCAAATTTTTGTTTACTTTATATATTTTTACATTGGAATAGCAAAGATAATAAAGAGTTCACACAGCATATGAATGTGGTTGCCACCACAAATTTAGGTTAACGATGTCTACATAACTACACATAGGTAAAGGAAAGTCTCGTACCAACACGATGGCGTATAAAGCTACTAGTAAACCATAAAATGTTGAATTATACGTATACGTATAATTCAACATGTGAATGTCTCATTTTTACATGTGTAAATAAAAACTGTGAATGAATTGTATCAATAAATACAAATACAAGCTGTATATTTTTCTCAACTGTTACATTAAATTTTAAATTTCAGGGACTAAAGGTATAGAAGGGACTCAAAATAATTACTCGAATGCAAAACTAATATAATGGAAATATTTATTTGGCCCTATCGAAAGCAATTCAAAAGCAACAAAACAAATATAATCGAAACAAAAGTCATTAAATAAACCGATCCTAGCATTGGAAATCGTTTTTTTAGTATTGCCTTTTCACCATGGCAAATCCTTTGTGACAAAACTACCCCCTCCCATAAAAGTTTTACAATCAATTGCCGGTGACTATTTGGAGGAGTGCAATAAAGCAAACAGGTAGGTAGCCGCACTCCGTCAATAAACGTGTTTTTTATTGCACAGTTTCGTTTAACCGTAAAAATGGAACCGTGAATTTCAATCGTCGCCAAAGTAAATTAATAAAGAGCAAAATTCGTTTGAATTGAAACGAAAAACCAATCCATAAAAATTCAATATGCACCAATCCGTTAAATGAATTCTACGCGAGTAAAATGTAAAAGATTAAATAATATTATTGAAATTTTAAAATAATGTGTTTTATTTTTTAAATTTAATTTTGTATACTAGTTTGAAAAAAAGTCATATACTATAAGAAAATTAAGCTTTTAGCTTAAATAAGCTTAAAATTAAAATTTCACCTGTGATATTGAATAAACTGATTGGATTTGGACCAGTGTAGTTTAAATATATGTATGTATTATATATATAAGCAAAGTTGTTTAATTATGTATGTAAGTGCAAAGTAAGAGTTATTTATTAACCCTGTTTAGCTTAGAGAAATTTTAGCATCATCAAGGCAATCGAAACTGCGCTAAATAGCCCATCCCTACAACACAACTCATGCGACAACATTAATAAAATATTTCTCAATACGTCGCCATTTTCCTAATCTGTCTGTGTTAGCAGACAATAAAGCTAAATGTTTGTTTACTTTTCTACCTACCTTGCGTGCACAGTCAAGTGCAAAAGAGTTACTCAGCCCGAAGGCGATGTCGCGAGGCATTTTCGTGGTTCGCGCCATCAAGGTTTTATGGCAGAGCGCATTGTTATGCACTCGACTGTACAACTAAAAACTTTAAGTTGCAGTTTTTCGATATATGTCGTTTTCCCACTAATGTGTTTGTTTTAAACATTTAGCATTAACGTTTCGTCGTGTTAGCCTGTAGGCGTGAGTATTCAGGGAAAGATTCCGTTAATGACGCCTATAGGGCCTAGCTGTAAGACGTCAGGTTCTGAATAAATAGTTTACTACTTCTAAACAATGTAAGTCAGTTTTATTTATTGTGTATGGTTCGTATCTCTGTTAGCAAATCAAAAGTTTTTGATGCAAGCCTTTGTCTTATATTTCGCCGCATTGCCCTAACCTTAAAAACACGTTACATGTAGATGCTTACAACAATAAGATACCTATTCTTAGAGAGATTGATTCTGTTTTGCGGTGAAATAGTTTATCTGTATTAATAAATACTGTCCTGTGTACATCCATAGAGTATTGTTTATTTGTTTTGGAAGTATTTCCTATCTAAATTCTGACCTTGAAGCAATTCAGCGGTTAGCAAGCAGACACGTGTTTAGGCGCTTTCGCAGATTTGACAGTCCGACGAAATTTTTATCTGACCTTAAATGAGAGCCTATAAGTTTAAGGCTTAAAATATGTCGTCTTATAAACTTATTTAAGGCCCACTTGAAGCTCCCAGCATGGTCCTCCATTAGTGAGCAACTTTAGAAACCCTTCCATATTGGACGAAAAGACCATTCTCACAAAATAAAGGAAATTTTTAGGAGAAAAAAATGCCGGAAATATGCCAAAGTATACGTAACTTTAAATAAATAAATAAAAATGTAACATTTTGATTAATTACTGTCAATGTATAATATATAATTAGTTTTTGGTAAACAAAAAAGAACGTATGATAGATACTGTTATATTTAAGTGTCGCGCAGCACGCGATTTACTACTGTTTACCATATTTTGTAAACGACAACCATATAAAAAACGTTACAAAAATCGAGTAAATAATGTCGTATGTTGCGGCGGTAATTTGTCAAGTGGCATTATAAACGAATCAAAATAGGTGAAATTTATCATCCGGGCGTAATGTATGTGTCAGTCAAGCATTTTCCCGAAGCACGCTTTGCTCATGCTCATGCATGCGTAAGAATTCATTCGTTCTTACGTAATATTTATATTTTGTATGGTTGTACAAGCAATAAAACAAAAGCGTTGCGCATGCTGCCCACCCAATTACTGATTACCATACGCCGTGTTATTAGAGGTTATATATACTGTTTGCACAACTCACTCGAAAAATGCTCGAAGGACGATAAAAACTATTACAGCTACTACAATTGGTAGATTTACAACTTAATTATTTAAGTGAATGCCTAATTCAAATCAAAACACATTTAAAACTTAAGGTGTTTTTTCATGCCATGATTAATTCTATTGTTAGTTATAGGCACAGGCTTTTATTCCTTTCGGAGGTAGATTTCACCGGATCTAGTGCGTATAGTGAATCCCTCTTTATACTGTGCCCTAAGGGTTGCTCATATTATTTCAAACAAAAGTTGTAGGGAAATTATAGGCCTACAATTTACATTTTGAACGGATTTGATATTAAGGGAGGTATGCTTTTTTTTCTTCAATTTTAAAAAACCACTTTTTCCAACCCCTGGGACCAAAGGTTGTTGCTATTAAAATTTTTACTAAAATAAGTTTTAGGCCATTATCTAGAGAAAAAATAAAATTTAAATAAATTTGATATATTTTATACTACGAAAGTTATAGTAAAATCCCCCTCCATTCCCGCCCACCTGGTTTGATTTTGTGTGTTAACGAACTTGACCAAGATTTTGTGCCCTTAAATTTAATGTATCAATTTGAAAGTGCTTGGTGTAAAATTACGGCAGTTATCGTGTCCACAAGAAAGTGACATAGATAGATAGATAGATAAATAAACTTTAAAACAGAGGGTGGTTTTGGGCTCTAGGGGATATGAAACGCGAATATGTGTCGAAATTTTCCGAAAGTCATGATATGTATCCATTACAAAGGTAGTGTTCCTAAAGTAATCTACCTAACAGCGCCAATTTCTATCAGAAATATTGTAAATGAACAGCATCGAGGCTGCATCGGACGCTTAGCAAAGGCGAGAACTGGCCATCAAAGGGACGCGGGCGTCGCGGCGCGGTGGGGGAGGGGGGGTGGGGCGTCGGTCCGGTTAGAGTCCGTATCCTGTGAAAATATCGGCAGGCCGCGCGTCAAACGCTCAAAGGCCGTATAAACAGAGCTGACAGCCCGTCCGGATAAGAAACGATAACAAATGGCCCGCGCGAGAACAAAGACCAGCACAGGCCGCGGCCATGATCCCAACAGGTGTGAAAATAGGAGAGCAGCGAAGCATTTGCCGGCGTCAAAAAGTGTTCCTAGTCTAACAAAGAAAACCGAGTTTTGCAAGCGATTATACGTCCCTTCCTATACTTTCATAATTCAACAATATAGAAATCCTATCTTTTTATAGAAAGTTTGTGCTTAACATGATAGTTTACGCGTTTATTATAGGTATCAACAAATTTATTTAAAAAATAAATACAAAAAATAATTATTTCGGACGCTGTTCAAAAGTAGCTAATTTTGGACGTACTAGATTTGAGAAAATAGTGGTGTTAAAACGTAAAAAATGGTGTGACAAAAAATTGCAAAAAACAAATAAAATTGTGCTCCACCCCGTACAAAAAATAGTTTTATTAATAATATAATAAATAAATAATATTATAGTAAAAAAATTGGCATTAAATATTTGGCTAATAAATAATATTTACTTAACAAGCATAAAAAAAAATAGGAAAAAAGGTGGAGAAATAGGATTTTCAGATTATTATAGCCAGACGACATTATATATCAATATAATATTGAAAATATAATGATCAAAATTAAAAGTTAATAGTAAAACACATTTTTAAAAACGAGCTTTTAAATGAGGATAAAAATGTTTCGTGGTTTTGCTGTTGATCTTTGAGGAGTTCCTGAAGTCAACCCAGGGTGTAGGAATTGGGTCATGCTTAGGCACAATAAAAATTCATTGTAATCGGAACTGATCCAATATATCGGATTTCAACTACGTCGGATAAGAGGAAGTGATTCTAATTCAGTTTGCAAGATTTAACCTAAACAAACAAACAAATATTGCAAGCTAAATAAAGGCTTATAAAAACATTCATCTCGTTCAACCTCAGAATCACATTACTCTGATATTACATAATGTTCATTTTATTAAATTATAGCTACAAAAATGATTATGTCCAATACGATTTGTTGACGGATTCGCTTTGAGTCAAGCTTGAGGCTGTTTTCCATGAGCCATCAAAATATCAGTAGTAGTCAAGCAATCGATGCAAACAGCCTGTCTGTGCCAACATGCCGCTTCCAGGCATTTATCAGAATAAGCCAAATCAAATAATGATGAAAAATGAATTGATCATAACTTCGTTAAACCCACGGACGACACTAGAAATCATTTTATTTATAAAATCTATCTGCATTTTTTTTACAAATTTTAATTATTTGGATTAAAAGTCAACACGCCACCGTGCCAATAAAATACAATACCAAAATGAAACAAACACATAGGTAAAATATTAAAAGTAAAATTTAACATATCTAATTCGCCGAGTGCCTTAACAATGTTTCGATAAAGTTAGAGGCCTATTTATAATTGCATGTGAAAAACTTTGCATGTGGGATTTTTTTAAACTAACAACGCATTGGAATGAAATTGTATAAATTCAGTAGAAATGTGTTACCAAATTCGTTCAAATACTTCGAAAGACTTAACGACCATCATAATACCACCATACAAAATACATTGAAACATTGGAACACCCGCATACAAAAAAAAATGTACCTGCAAGAGCCTGTGTTGCAAATTTTGTGTTGATTTTAAAACTTTGGCTTATTCCGTTGGATTTATTTACAACCCGATATAGAGCGTACTTTCACGTTATAACCGATGTACTCCCAAAAAATTAATATTTTAGAAAATTAAAATATCAACATTCATTCATTATCTTTTTAAAGGCGTGACAAAATAAACTCTTATTTCTTGGTTTTAGAAAGAAGATCCCATCAGGTCAAAAACATGTTAACCGTTTAATTGTTTAATCAAAGTAAAATATTTTCGTCACATTTTATTAAATAAAAAAAAAGAGGAGTATAAATATTATCAAATTCAGACAATTTACAATTTCAGAATATATACTTATATTACGTATTTACTTCAAAAAAGAATTAATTATAAAATAGTTATTTTTAATGAACGTTGGAAATTATAAACATAATTAAGATTACCAAACCAACAAATTACAAATAAAGTCGACCTCAGTACGGGCATGGATCAGATAGGGTTAGGCTTTGTTTTTTTTTATTATCATAGGCTTTGATTACTTATATAAAAATACGTAAGTAATAAATAAAATTACAAAATTTTAAATCAAACCGTAAAACTTTAAAAAATGTTGAATAGTATTCACCGGTCAGTGTTTTTACAGGTGATACCTAATGGTGTATGTTTATTTAAAAAGTATGACACTTTTTAAATTAAAGAACAATTAACAGCTTTACGCAATTATATTGTCTTATTGATTATTTCATTAATGAAACTCCTCAATGCATCATCATTCCAAGAACAAAACAATCAGCTGTCAAGCGAACCGCGCTTTCTGCTTTTTCCCGCCGCGATGCGTCTGCGCCGACGTTTCCCGCCTTTATGTCCCGCCACAATAGCATCCGCCCGTCGACCGCGCCCGCCCGCCCCTGTCGCCGCCCGCCCGCGCCTGAAACAATTATTTTAATGTCGGCGACTGTTGCCGCGCCGCGCGGCGCTCCGTAACACTACCCTCTCACTTTCTTTAGAAATAATCTCATCCGTTCGCTGTCTTCCTCTTGTTTATCAAGTTTTAATGAAATTCGTATAATTTTATTATACCATAAGGTAATTTTAATAGATCACTTAGCAATATAGCGCCACCGTGCAAGCATATAAACGTCCCTTTACACCTTCATCACACACAAGTAAATAGTTAAAAAGATATTCCATGTAAATGCATAAACTTTACCTTTCTGTTATTTTTTAAATGTCTAAAATGTACGCGTAAAAGCTTAAATAGGCTACTTTATTTTTGTATCTATTATTTATAAAAAATCTGTATTTTTGACGCCCACCTTATAATGCTTAATAAACAAAATAAAAAACAATGACCAATTCTATAGGTTAAAGAGTAACTGTTTTAATCTTAAGAGACTAGTAATCGCTTTTATAGTTATTTACCTATACGAATATTAATACCTCGTATTAATGACTAAAGTTCTTTAATATTTAGTAATCGTTGTTTAAATATTTTTACCACTTAATTATTTATTGAGGTTCATAAAACATTTTGACAATTTTAGTACAGCAATAATAACAAGATTGGAACAGCAAATTCGTACAAGCGGTAAACTATATTTCCTGCTCCCTTAACTAAACTATGGTCTGTTCTAAAAAAGGCAATATGTCCTTTTCAAGTTTTTAATTGAACGCGACACAAAGGTTACTTTTTTCGATCAATACCTTCTTATCGCTAATCGCTATATTCAATAGTTTCTTTTTTAAATTCAGGAACTTACTCAAATAGCATTTTAAATAATAAAAGTCTCATTAAAAAAAAAAGTATCACGTAAGTGCCTATTGGTAGGTCTCCCCGTTTGAGGTCATCCGATAACAAATCAATTAAGGTCATAAGTTCATCGTCAAACCGCAGGCTAAAATTGGATAGGAAAAGGTCCAAACCATGAGTAAAACTGTATGTATTTAGGACACTTGTAATGTAGCGTAGGACCAGTTTAACTTTAACCACGAACGAGACAGCGCAGTTTTCTGCAGTTTTGTCTATTTTGTAGACATTCAATGTTATGATGCCCTCAAAGATCCAAAATGAAAATGCGTATTGTAGGTCTTTCTTTTCGGGTATATTGGAGAAGAGAATTTATATATATATATATATATATTTTTGCAACCTTAAACAAAAAAGCACGTAATTATTAATTTACGATTAAATGCTACTTAAAACTTTACTATTATATATTACATTCATCACGGCCATATCAATTATACAACCAGCTCATTTTTTTGTGATAGTTTATATATTCATATAAACTTTCACAATTTAACATATTTCAATTCGCAAACATTCTTATAATCCAAAAAACGGGGAGGGGAGGGATTATACAAATAAACAAAAGATAAATCAAAATAAAATCATCAAATATATTGTAGCACAGAATAAATTCCCTTTAAAAGTATATAATTTTTAACACTGATTAATGTGTGAAAGGTTAAATGGTGCTGTAGTTGGTGTGAAGGGGTGATGTAATAGTGCGACGAACTTCGTACCGCCTTAGAATCAATAAATGTCATGTTAATTTATTAACTCTTAATTTAATTAGTTTTTTTTTATTAAGAATGCTCTTTTTTATATAAATAAAGAAGGAAGATTTTTTATTAAGAATTAAAATGAATTAAGTTTAATAAATGTACAAAAAACAAAATGATATTTATTTTAATTATCGATGCTTGTGACTTTTAGTAGTTATTTTGCTATTCGAGCCGGAAAAAAAAACCAACAAATCAAAGATTATAAAAATCGGTCTTGCCGTTCTTGAGTAAATGGAAATTTCACATATATATGTAATTATTGTTTATTGATTTGACGTATTTATTTTACTTTATTTTTAAGTAGCTTTTAGATGTTATAGCATCGATGAGATGAACAAAACCAAACTGCTTCCCTTAGTACAGATTCGTCTAGTTAGGGAGGCAGGAAACATCTGTACAATGCAACAGTAGCTTATCGCTTTAATTAAGCTTGTATGTTAGTTATATTGCACTACTTAGGAGAGTTGTAATATCATATTTTCAATAAATAAATGAACAAATAGACCGGTCCGTATTTAAGTTTATTTTTTTTTGTAAAAAATATACAGTATAGTGAAAAAAAAGCCGCTGAACGAATGCACGTTTTCAGCGACCTTATTGTATTGTTGCAGCGTAAGTTTTGTAAATAAATATCAGTATCATCAGGCGAGTCAGTCGCAAGGCATTCGGATGGAAAAGCCGGTAATGAGAACACTCATCCGGCATTATCCGATCGCGCTTCGCTTCCTATCAATTTGTCACCGCCGACGCGCCGCTGCGCGGGACTCCGCCGAGCGAAGCCGGAGTCTCTCGGGACTGCTGCCGGCACAGACACGCCAACTTTATCTCTGGGTATATTTTATGACTTCAGTCAGTCGTCGAAGTAATAACAATAATCATTATTTTTTAAACTGGGCAGCAACGTCCAAGAAATTAAATAATAATAAAAAAACGTATCATTAATAAATAATACATATTTATAACTTGTAAAATTCCTTATTTTGAACTCTTGCAGTCATAATGAAAAAAACTATATTAAGTACTGATATCTAAACAGTTTTACTATTTTTTTTAAAGAAAAAATATAAACATATTAGGTATTAAAATTAGGTAGAAATAAAAATATTTTTTTAAAAAATTTAACAACTATCTCTAGAAATTGAATGATTATCTATATTGTAATTAAATGCTGGGGTAAAGGACAATAACTACACAATTCAACACACTTTATTTATACTCTCAATTTAAATAATATAATATTACAGATTTTATTACAGACCCCCGTATTTAAATAGTCGTAAATTCTGTAAAATACTATTTTTTTTAATAAATAATATAAATTATATTTATTGAAACAAGTTGCCCAGAAATAGATTTAACTGAAATATACGTATCGCGCTGTACAATTATTGTTTTAGATGCATTCGTTGGTTGTATATACGTCACTTTCGAGACACAAAGCAAACGGGACAACCGGTTTTGTTTTACTTAAGTGGAAAGTGCCGCCATAGCTAATATTTACACTTAGCAAATATTTTTGCAAGAGCAATAATGCTTTATTTACGAGAACCCAGTAACTCTTTGTATGACTTATTGTATGTGCAAATGTCTACAAACAATTGAGACAAACCATGTGTCAATTGAAATCCGCGATAAGATGTCGAAGTGAAATTGAGATAACTAGCCCGATGAGAAGCAACTCGTGATATCCAATGGGAGCGGATGGTCTTCACTGTCTTTGTTTGAAAGTTATACTTGATTGGCACTCGCTGCTGCTAGTTACTGCTGACGCCAGTCCGGTGTTGCTAGCAAAGCCGCAGGGGAGCGCTAACGTTGGTCTTGGATCCACGAAGTAAGACAGTAAAGCTGAGATTATACGTAATATTTACGTAATGAATACCTTTGAGAAGGAGTCCGCTAGTAATTCAGCTTTTTTCATATCATTCTGCGTTAAAACTCCAGAGATATCAAAAAGATACGGAATACTACGACTATTGCCTTTCTTAGAGTTTATATGTTTATAAAATTCACCACATCTGCTTGATTTATCTTTATCATTTAGGATATTTTCCAGATAAGTCCCATATGCCTTTTGTTTTTCTATAAGCAGATTCTTTGAAGCCTGACGGAAGATCTCATTATACTTTAACGATTGATTCATTTTGGAATAAAACTTTCTACATTTTCGCTTTAATTTACGAATTAAAGGTGTGTAGTAACTCCAGTCGACGTCTGGGAGATTTAAATCGCCTGCAATAATGATACGCATTTCAGGATCATACTTTGCAAGCGATCTGTCAGACATTCTAGAAAAGAATTATCGTAACTAGGACGATATGCTGCAATCACGACAAAATGAAAAGACCCAACAATAATTTTAGCAGCGAGCAATTCATGGGAGGGATCACTCCATACTTCAGTAAGATCTATAGGTTTTCTTACTCCAATAAAAATGCCTCCTCCATTACGATTCCGATCTCGACGAATAACAGTAAAATCTCCATTAAAAACTTCACCGTCCAGAATGTCATGGGATAACCATGACTCAGTACCGATAAATATATCTGCCTGTCAAATATCAATGAGGTTGTTAAAATTGCTTTTCTTCTTTAAAACACTTCGACAATTGACTTGAATAATATTTAAGGTTGAATCATGATGATGATAGCAAACCTTCGAATTTAATTTTTTGGATTTTGATTCCTAACTGTTTTCTTTCCTAAAAAATGCTTACGCGGGTTAATAATATAACCCCATTTGTTTAAAACCACACCACTAGGTCAATTATTGGGATTCAGAACAGGAGGAACAGGGTCAGAATTGGGGTTCAAGTTGGCACAAATTCCTATTTAAATGATGGATAACGAATCAACGTCGAATGAATAATAATTATAATAAACACTTAATTTGACAATCACGACCATCTAGCCCAGATTATTGCCAAATTTTAGTTTATTTTTTTATTGATGAAACCAAGGTTGAGGAGCACTCGAGCCCCTGTCGTTCGTTACTCTCCTATTAGCGAAATGGCACCAAAATGATTAAGTCAATAATAATATTATTATATCTTATGAAGAAAATTTGATTGAAGTTTGGGAGGCAGGTATACCACGGTGAGATTTGTAATAAGCGCGCTGCTTAGATAAATGTTGGATGAGAATTTCATTAGGTTAAAATTATCCGGTGTTTTAGAGATGAAATTATAGAAAATAATTCGCCGAGTAGAGGATGTTAATAGAAGTTAAAAGCAGTACCTACCAAAGGTCCTAAATTACTAATTAGCCATTCAAACATACCGAAAAATATTGGATTAATTTATTACTGATTTAGTGAAAGAAAATTGGATTAAATATGATGCGCCTTGGAGGATATGGGTTCTTAATTGGGTGAGAGTAAATATCGGACTAAACTCATCAGGGTGGACTTGATTTTCACTCCGTCGTAGGATGGTTGATTGAACTGATTAATACTCGAGCCATCTACCTACTCTATTAAAAGTAGCATATATAGGCGATGCAAACTATGTTTTCTTATAAAAATGAAAATACTTTTTGTATTTAGATTAAAATCACATCTCTTCGCTGTTAATTAATTTTATTTTGTAATAAAAAAACAGCCATATAATTTCAAACAAAAATAAATAGTTTTATATTAAAAGGTTTATATATATATTTCTTGTGAAACTATTTTGGTATTTTATTTTAATGATACATAAAATATATATTTTAACATCAATCGCCTATCTTTTACATTATTTGATGTTAAAATATATATTTTAACATCAATCGCCTATCTTTTACATTATTTGTAACATTTTTTAAGATTCTAGGTACCTATTTTATATAATATATCATGAAAACCTATAAAAACGTTTAAGTAATTTTTAATTGTACCTACAAATTATTAGATTTTTGTACTTTTATTTTATAGTGTAATCCTTGATCACCATTATAAGCATTAAACTGCATAACAGCATAACAGATTTAAGGTTAGTTAATTGAGGTACTTTTAAAGAAAATTTTATAACCTTTCACCCAAACTTTTGTCGACGGTTTTTAATTTATTTATTTATTTTCCAAATTATTTAAGACATAGTGGAATCAGCTTGATTTCCACAAAAAAAAAGACCTTATTTGTAATTATTTTATATAAGTTTGTAATTATTAAAATACAGGCGGCCTAATAAGTAGTGAACCCCCGGAATTTTAGACGTAAGGCTACCCTCGGGAGAGGGAGGGGGGAGGGGGGGCTTATGAAATTTCAAACCTTACCGTCCTAAACCTTGTTATCTATGTTAATTAAATATATGTTTTTTTTAATATTCGTCTATATAAATACCTAAGTAATATACTATTATTTTGGGATCTAGGTAATATATAAATTCAGAGGTGACACAAGCGTTAAAATTAGTATGACTATAATGAGCGGATTCAAATGCGAACCCATTAAAGTCATTAGCCAAACACCCTAACAAGTAGATTACCACCATTGTTTTAGTTATTAGATTTTCTTAGTGTTTTTTTCTAATAAAAAAAATTTAATATCTAATTATTTTCTTTGATAAAAATAAAATAAAAATATACATATATAGTCTTGTTTTTTGACAAAACCGTTTCAAACAATGTTACACGCATTTAAAGGTCATATTATTTAAACATATGTACATTTCATGAAGAAAATAGTATTTATGGTCCGTAACTACTTTTTTTCAAATATGAATATCTCTATGTGAGCAATCTTTCTTAAAAACACTTCAACACTTTTGTGCGATACATATATACGCTACGTTTAGAACCACTCAGGCAACACAAGACTTATGGGGTAGTTCGTTCTCGAGTTATTTTATTCCCATTTTGCCATTTGGTGGTATTTTTGACTGGTTGTTTCATTGTTGGACAAAAAAAAAAAATACACTTTCGGCTTGAGTTAATCGCGTGCGTCTACGCGTCTACGCCCGCGTAGAGCTAAAAGCTAAAAATTGATTGCTCTATAGTTTTGTCATGAGAGAAAAAAAGAACAAATAAAAGAGAGAAACCTAAAATTATAAACAAAATATCTAATGCGTAGCGACATGTTAGGTGAATCCGTTGGAATTTCGTCTCGAAATTGTTAAATCGATCGCGTTGTCATAATGGTCATTTTCGTTTGTTTGCAACCACCGCGGCTGGCTGCCGACCATCGGGTTCGCCGCAGAGCGCTTTGTCAATATTGGCACTTCATTAGATCGGTAAACGATTTTAGTGAAATTTACCGATCGCCACTTTGGCGAGTTACCGGTCACCCGCCCACAGTGCCACTATCTAGTGACCACATAACCACGCGCAGCGTTCAATGTTCGCAACCGAATGCGCCTCGACTGTATTTAAAAACAATTATATTTCGTGTTTTCAAACATAAAATTTTACGGATTTTTAAAATATCCTTTATACAAGACTACTCCCGACGTTTCAGAGATAGTCACACCTCTCGTACGGAAACCGTTCGAGAGAAACCGAATGCAGAATTGCATCAGTTTCCGGTACTACCGGGCGGACAAGTCCATCACACCACTGAGGACCACTGAGGTGTGATTATAGCTGAAACGTGGAGATTAAATATTTTTGAACAAAGGGATGTTTAAAAACCGAAAAAAAATATATGTTTATACCTAATTAAAAACAATGCCATAAAACCTATAAAAATGCTGTATTTTTAATCAATAACGATATTAAAATTGAATATCAGTTTGTTAAATTTCATTTTAATACATATTCAGCAAATAATGTTTGGAATTTCATTTTATTTTGGATATTTTTTTGTTTATATTTAAATCTGGAATAAAAACATTACGGTCAAAGGCGTCGTCAAAACTGACTACAGGGCCTCGCTTACGACCACTATAAATTATTTCAAGGATCAAAATATGACGTTATTGTTATAAAGATACTCTCTTGAAAAAAGGTTCTTGTATTTAGTTAATGAGATATTTAGTACTTATCTTAACTTAACCTTTAGACAATGATCCAGATTACGATGAAATAACTCGACTTCTATGATTTTTTTCTAAAACGAAACTTCTTTTATTTTGTAACCTATTTATTTTAAGGTTCTTCATCGTGTATTTTTGTTCGTTCAGATTAGGCAATAGTTATATGAACTTAGACCGATGTGAACATCATGTGTAACAGTCAAAATCAGAATAATATTAAATTAAAGTCATGTAACCACAAATTGACGTCTAATGAAACTGTGCCAGTTTGAAACTATTACCGAGGGTACAGCAATTGAATATATTAAACTCTAGCTCGAATTAAGGTATATATCATTGGATGATAACCCCCTAGAGTACAAATGCGTAGAGTGGGGTCGATCTTCGAACCCTAGAATAGTGGGCGTTAAGCCCCTTAAAGGGGGTGAGCGGAAGACAAACCAGCTAATTTGGAAGGGCTTACTCGCTTGTCACATCTTTCCTTTGTGCCCCCCACCCCCCCCCCTTCACCCCTTACCTTACCTCTACTCGTTCTTTATACACACATGTCGCGAGGATTGTGCGTTAAAATAGTTATCATAAAATTATATCTTTTTGAAGTAAAACTTCTTAGTCCCCTTCTTTTAGCCTGTAACCTTACACAGCTTCAACTTCCCCATTTTTCCTAGGCATTCAATTATTCGGGATCAATTACCCGGGATCTCTGGATTTTGGAAGCCGGCGTTTTTACGACGCACCACCAGGTCGTTCCTGGAGGGTGCTACTGATTGGAAATGACTATTTGGAAAATCATTCCACTTCTTGCCAACTCATATGGGGTTTTGGCAGTCAGATACGAGTTCTTCTCCAATTGAGACGTTCGTCAAATATCTATAAACTAATATAAAATTTCAGAGACATTCATATGTATTTATAAAAGCATAATAAATAGCTCTTAAATAATTTTAAAAGTTTGGTGCACATTTTACCAAAATTACTCAAAACATCTTCATCGCGGAAGATGAATGGAAAACAAATAATCTCCAGATAGAAAGACCGACCGAGAATCATTTAAAAACAACTCAATATTGAAATAAAATATAAGGTTTCAAGTATTTCGTGCGCGAATTTTATCGGTATTACTTTCTAAATTCTTGAACATCTGGTATTTTAAGGCTTCGAAAGATTAATAAAAATGAGCAACTCCTTTCCTCGTTCTACGTTCTATCTCACATTTGCCGTACAGAGATGGTAACCATTAAATTGTGTAACTCAACAGATATTCATAGGTTTAATGTGTTTTTTTTTCCAGTCAATTTTTGTCAAATTATCTTACAATAAATAATATGATAGTAACATATTATGCAAAAAAAATGTGCAGCTGGTAATGTTTACAATTTTTTTTAAATTATATTGTATTTTTTATAAACATAAATGATAACATTCCAAAAACCAATCAATCGATATTTCAATAGTTTTACTTTTAAATTAAAACCGCCGCCGGTGCCGGTCGCTTGTTGGTTACATTAATTGCCATTGAACTGTTACTACTGTTCTGTAATGTATGTATTTTGGTGTATAAGAATAAATAAATAAATAAATTAAATATATAAATTTCACTACACCGTTGATTATACGTATTATCTGTATATGCAGGGCTGTCCCGACACCTTCCCAAACACTTCATCCCTTCTATAAGTAGGATATTATATTAAAAAAAATGCAAAAAATATTCATCCCTAAATTTATTATTTTTATTTAGACGCTGGTGTAAGTTTTTCCGTGACGAAGCGCAATCGATGTACGTAATGTTTATATTGCTTTAAATCTAATTAGCTCTTGTAAGCATTAATTGCATAATGCTTACATAAACAAGTAATGCAAGTAAAAAAAAACTTATAATTAATTTAAAGTCTAATTTGGTAAAGAAATAAAAGTTTGCTCACATCACTTACCGCGTTGCTGTGCGTCTGGTCTGTCTTGAGTTCGCGGTGGTTCGAGAACTGGACGTAGACGGCCCGACCACGCAACTGGGCCATGCAGCTGGTGAAGTAGGCCACCATCGTAATGGCAGACGCCTCGTCGCCCATTTCCAGGAAGGCCTGCAAACGAAAGGTAATGCATCTGTAAAGTATATGATGAGTATATGATAATGGTGTTGGTGTAAAGAAAACAAGATGGCGCGACATGTTTTATATTAAACAAATAGGGGAGGGAAGAAAAGGTAAGGGAAGGTAGTGTTATTAATTTCTATTGAAATATGTATTGTCCTTTTTGTTGACCAGCGAATAGGTGTATTTATGTAAGTGCATGTATACATGCATGTAAGTGCATATATACATGTATTTGCTCACATATTTATTTGTATTTGCTCATGTATAATATATGTACTCGTATGTATTTGATCACGGGTTGCCTAGCGGCGTACAATATTAAAATATTTATCTTAAAGAATTTTTAAGACATTAAATGAGAACCAATTAATAAATGGTATAACTATAACAATATTTCCGATTTGTGAAAATCTAATTGAATAATTAAATAATAAAATCTAATTAAATAAAATTGAATTCGGATGTCTCGTTTGTATGCGATGACGCATTCATCATTCTGTGAAAGTATGTAATATGGCCAAAATGCTACCATAGAATGCAGCAAGCTATATTTTCCAGAAGACACCAGAAACTTTGACATCATAGGCTCGAAATTTTCTATTTTCCCCTTTCACAAAAATTAGAATGAATAGAATTCTTAGCTAATAGTCTGATAAAAATGAAGAAATAAATACAACTAGCAATTGAATCTTCATTCGACGTCCTAATTTATTAGGAATTTCGCTTTTGCTACTTGCATTTCGAAAAAATGTAAGTTGGTTATAGATCATTCGCGATTACCAACAGATAAGTTTATGTAACAGTTCGAGGCTATATGCGCATGTATTCAGATAGCCTAATCTTAACCCCCCGACGCCGTATGTTCTTTGTACCTATAGTTCTACAGCTGAAGGCGTTAAATTCGAGTTATTGCCAGTGGAGTTTGGAACATATCAATTTCGGGCGCTAGTTTATTGAGCGGATTGTCTGAACAACTCAGTCCTGCATTTATGCAGATTAAACCCGTGAATTCACACGCCAACTACTAATGCGATTGCGAATGGACTATACGGTCATTTCTAATAAACGTGATCAATGAATAATATTTAGTGATAAGTAAGATTAAGTTAAATTAATTTTAGGAATCTGTGCAAATAGAATTATATATATTTATTAAATGTATAATATTGTTGTATGGTATTTATCTCAAATTCTATTGCTTTAATTTTAACATTGTATGTTTTATTTATTTTACTAATACTACACTATTAACCTACTAACTATACTTTTACCGTTACTTTTTAAAATATTGTTTTTATTTTAATTATTTAAAGTATTTTTTTTACAACTTTTATTATATAAAGAAAACATATAGAATGTAAACTAAACCTTCTTAAGCGTTAAAGATTTTTCTAACCTCAAATCATGTTTTCCAGTAGCAATACATATATTATTATGACCATAGTTTACGGTTTTATATCATTTTGGAAAAGACGGGGATTAAAAAAAATATTGGTTTCTATCGCGACGCTAGTAAATGTAACGAGAGACCGTCTACTGGCATATCTCAAGCGGTTTTCAATTTCAACAGTTAGGTAATTAAATCCTACAAATATATCGATTGGTTGAATTTATAATACAGTTTACTACGCCCACATAATCTTATTTTTTAGGTAGATCATATTATTAGGGGATATTGGGCTTAACCCTAAAGGTTAATGTCTCTTAAGACTTTAAGTAAAATTACTTATGCAGTTCATAGGTAGTTTTAGTCCAGCAGCTAGCTCATTGTTGATTATTATACCATTCTAGGATGTTACATTTTTTGGATAAATCAGAACCTAATAGTTAACAAAATCAAAAGATCGTTCATGATTAAAAAAATCAAATAATTTTAATGAATAAAATGTATATATTTGTGTCTCTATATTTCATAAATGAGGGAGATTTGACTTAATTGTAAGTGATATTTTTTTTATATACAATGGAAAAACGCCTAAGAGGTGAATGACATCATGTTTGATGATAGGGAAAAATTTAGATAAGTTTCATTAATGTTATGATAAAACGATGTATCGATTATAAATAAATAAAATAAAAAAAAATCGATGTCGAATAACATTGAGTACTCGGATTCATTCTTTTGACGTCAGAGCCTTCTCTCGATTTAATCCACTGGGCCGCGCGGAGCTGGTTGGAGAGCCCTTAGTTTCCCGGCATGGGCGGCGCGTGAATCAATAAACAGGAAATTCTAAACAATTAAGACACGCATTTTATCGGTCGCGGAGAATCTCGAGCGATTCTGGCTCCACTTGTCTTCGCGTGTTTGAAGAGGTCTTTGGTTCGGGCATTTCGAGGGGAAATCCCGACCGGCGCTCGTATCTACTACAACATATATTTTGGGGAATCGCATTTTATTTTATTTTGCTCATCTATTTATTTAGCTAAGAAAAAACGATCATGCGTAAAAGTCGACGGAAAATGAAGATTTATTGAATTTTCAATCTTGCCACGAATGAAACTATAACGCAAATAGAAACGGAAAAAATATACCCGCGACATAAATGTAAAAACCTTGTTAAGATGCAAGATTATACTGGATTATTATCCTTAATTAAAAACGTTATTATTAGAAGTGTATTCGTTTTTATAAGATTTATTTTTATTTCTTGCACCTGTCATATTTCCTTTATTAAATAAATGTAAAATGAACGAAGCATATAGCATATTAAACAAATGTATCCAAAAGTGCTCGTTTAAATAGGGTAAGAGGCCCAATACGTACACATTAAACAAACATTTCACCGCTAATTTAAATGAAGTTAGGAAATAAGACGAAATTGCATTTCTCGCAGGCGAGAATCTCTCGCCTTAACACTTTCGCGCCCGACAGTTTAAGTACAGCTGCCGTGCTTGTTTTCCGACAAATTTGGCAGTTAATCTTGTTATTGTGTTATTCGGGCGCCTTACCCCCGCCCCCGCCCCCTCCCCCGCCCTAACGGCAGAGCCGCTCGAAACGCCGGCAAACGAATTAATCTCGACAAATCGACAAACGAATGAAACAAAAGTTAGTCTTGCTGCCGCAGACGCCGCGCCGTCCCTCACGACAAATGGATTACAAATGCCTCATTTACATAGTACATAGAGCAGAATTCCACTTCATAATTAATTTAGAAATATAAATGAATCGATGATTCGCAGAGGGCACATGTTACAAAAACGTCAACCAATTTAAACGTTAATTCCTACCCTTTCTAAACGCTTTTAAAATCATACTAAAGTAATTAAATTATTAAAAAACTTTGTTTTTCTTCCAAGTCGCACGTTTGGGATCACTGACCGTTCTCGCGCTATACGTTCAACCGATGCTCTCAAAATATTAAAACGATGTATATGTAAAAAATATATTAAAATACTCGTATACTGTAATAAATTTTAGAAACATTAAAAACAAATAAAAAGCACTAAGAAATCGATCACCTAATTAATAATATAAGAGGTCAGGTTTGGTTTTCGTTATTTATTATATCCGAAAAAAGTTACTCTATTATAAAAGCAAAGATAATTTTGTAACTAATAATGAAATATTATTTTATTTTGAAAAGGCCCGTCAATTATCTACCTAAAGATTGTTGACCGACGGATTATTGGAAGGGTTATTAAAAATATACAAGGATTATGCTAGTAGTAAAATTAAAACGGGAAATAAAAAAATATTTTAATTCAAGCCATAACACTGGTATCGTGAATTGAGAGCCTGATTATTGACTGCTGTTATAGTGCTCTCAGGTTTTAACAATTCTCATTGTTTTTTATTTTAATAAATATATATACTGCTTCTTGTTTAAAGGCTATTTATTATAAAAAGAATTCTTCTTGAGCGGGGTACTGAGCGGGTTAAGGTACGCCAGGGTTTACAATTCGTCCTGATTAGACCTTATTGAAGTAAACGAACGAATGAAATATAAATAAACCAGATAACTTTTAAAGATCCTAAAGATGCTCAGTTTTACATTTGCATAAAACTCTGATAATTCAAGCTAATTTGCATTCGGAAACGACTTAATTCTGTCAAAATTGTCCATTGTTCTCTTCATTTTAAACGCCACCCGCTAAACAAGCTAATAAACCTGAAGCCCACACGTTTAAGGTATAGTTTATAATATCTTATTATTTATTTTATGCATATCTATTTTTAAATTAAAACATCTATGGGAAAACACTTTGGGCTATTTGGATGGTAAAATCTTATGAGTTTTCGTCACCGACATGCTAATTTTAATAATATATCCGTAGTTATAAGTATGACATGTTGCATTTGGCCAGCAGTGCAAGTATATATTATATTTGTGTCATTCATTTTTAATTTCTATATATTATTTGAATTGTATATCCACGTTACCTACAACATATGCCCATATATACACAAATACATTGTATTTACCCAGCTGTAAGATATACATACGTTAATAACATGCGTCCTCCGCACTCATGGAAGGTTAATAACATATCTACGTAATGTTTTTTGTCTCTAAATAATTTAAATATCCAAAATGTTGTAATTTCATAGTTTTAAATTTTTGTTGGCAGTCCTCGATGACTATCATTTTTTTTTTATATTTCAGCTTAAGGCCTATCTATTTAATACTGAGTGTAAAATGCACAACATATGTGTTAAATCACTTCTAAATATACATACATATAAAATTAAAAATATAGTTTAAGAATAATTTCAAATAACATTTTTATTCTCTTTTCTTGTCCAATATTTAAATATTTTTTTTTTAATTCCATCGAATTCTTTTTATAAAATACAATATTATTATAAAATGCATTTTTTTTACCATAATTATACAATACAGACTTTCGTTAGGCCGTCTAAAGCATATATTGATGATTAATATAAAAAACTAATTCGGTTTATAGCGGTCTTTTTTAAAAATATTAATAATCAATAATGAATAATTAATAATGAAAATATATTTGTATATACAAATGTACACAGTATAATACATATGATTCAGATTTAAAATTTAAAAATAAAGAGACGATTTGATTCGAAATTGTATTAGATAAATATATTATATACCACTATATATATGGAATATAGTCTAGCATTAACTTGCCCGCAGCACAGCTAATAGGACAGGTTAAATTGTGCATCAGCAAGTAACTTCTGCGGTAATCAATAGGGTGGTCCAATTCGCGTTACCGTAATTAATAATCAGAGATGCCTGAACCGCTACCGTCGGCACGGCCAGTAATTAATTCACTTGCGTAACTATTCTGGTTCACTACACTAGTAGTACATTTGAGGAACAGCGAAGAAACCATTAGATGAAAGATTGTATCGAAGGTCGATACAATGTCAAACATTACATCATTGTCAAATGTCTGGCACCCATTACAAAATTTGTCGTATCGAAGAAAAAATAAACAAAAAAATGGTTGCAATTTGGAATTAAACCTTCGACCATATACGCACTCGACTGACAGAGCAAGCGAGTGCTTAGGTCGTTCCGAACTCGTTGCATAAAACAGTAAACCATATCAGTAATCAGTCAATTATAAAACTGTAAAATTTAAATTATTCAAAATCAAACATAATATATATGTTATTATAGTATATATATATATATATATATATATATATATATATGTTGTGCTTTAATTTTACACTTTTACATATCTATCATTTTTATTTTCATCAACTTCATATATAAATCACTCATAAAATCATCTCATTTCACCATCATTCCTCATCGTAATCACATATTTATTATTTTTATATTTTTTTTTAAAATATCATCCTTTCCTTATTTCATCTAATTAGATGGTTACATAATATTTGACAATATTTTACACTAAAGAGGACAGGTGAGAGTTAAAAATGCATTTTTATAAAACTCAGCGTTGGGTTTAAACCGACATCCTGCGCTCTTAAGTACAGGACCTCTTTAGAACCATTATAAATATTGTGCTATCCAGCACTTTATCAAATAATTTAAAAAAATTTCAAAAATTTTTTCAATATTGTCAAAGATTATGTCATTTATATTTTCAGGCAATTTGCCACTATTAAAAAAAACCATCAAATATATATATATATATATATATTACCATTTTCTTGAAATGTTAAATAACATAAAATTATGTAATAACAGAGATATTCTGCTTGTAACAATTGATGCGGTCTCTTTATACACTAATATTCCACACGATGCTGGATTAAAAGCATTACGACATTTTCTCAATAAAAGACCATCTCCACAAACACCATCAACTGATTTTCTTACAGAGTTAGCAAATTTTGTGCTCACTTGCAATGCTTTTTCTTTTGAAGGCGATTTTTACCTTCAAACAAAAGGGACTGCAATGGGCACTAGAATGGCTCCTTCTTATGCAAATCTGTTTATGGGTCAATTAGAACAAAATTTTCTTAAAAGTCAATCTTTGCAGCCTTTAGTTTGGCTTCGTTTTATTGATGATATCTTTGTTATTTGGCCACATGGCAGAGATTCTTTAACGGATTTCATATCCGATTTAAATTCTTTTGGGCCATTAGAGTTCACACATAATGTCTCAGATAGTTGCATTACGTTCTTGGATGTTGATATAACTGTTTCTGGTGGTCAGTTCAAAACTTCAGTACACATAAAACCAACCAATAAACAACAATATTTACATTTTGATAGTTGCCATCCGTTTCACACAAAAAAATCAATACCATATTCCCTTTCTATTCGCGGTCATAGAATCTCTAATAATAAAAATGATTTAGAAAAATATCTCACTAACCTAAATAAATCACTTTTAGAACGTAATTACCCACCCGATCTCCTAAAAAAACAAATTTTAGACTCTTCTTCGAAATTTACTCCTAAAATAAAAACAAACTCAATTAACAAAAAAATTTTTCTAAACACCACCTATTTTCCTGGTGTTGAAAAATTAAACCCAATTTTAAAAGACTTATATTCTATAATCTCTAATAATCCAAATTGGAAAAATATACTCGATTGTCCCCCTATATTGTCTTACCGACGTCCTCCAAATTTACGCAATATTTTAAATAAAAATAAAACGTTTGGTAACCAACCACTTAACACACTTCCAAAAAACGGGGTCGAACCATGTAAAAAACCTCGTTGTAAAACATGCAAAATTATTGTAAGAGACGATAAATTTTCAAGCGCGAACAATAAAAATATATATAAAATTACCACAAACATAACGTGCACCACCAGAAACGTTGTATATCAACTTCTATGTAAGTTTTGTGATGCGTTTTATGTTGGTGAAACTACGACGCCACTAAACATTAGAATTAATAATCATAGATTATCCTGTAACAAATTACTTTCCGCTTTACCCGTTGCAATTCACGCGAGAACTCACGGCAGGGATTTCGATGCTTGCTTTAATGTAAAAGTTTTGAAGTCTTTGCCAGAAGATGCCCGCGAAATTGATTTAAAGACATGGGAACTCTCTCATATTTGGGTCTTGGGCGCTTGCAGGTCTGTAGGTCTAAATAGACAAAATTAAACTAACTTAACAGCATTTAACGCGTGATACTTGATATATTCATTTAAGAAACTAGTTTCATTTCATAATACTGATTGATTTATCTAGCAAAACTGCAATTATATAATAATAATTGTAGTGGCTGGATATATTTATCTTTTAGTTAAAAATGCGATTTTCGAATTTATGAAGGTTGCATTTTAAACGTCATCCTTCATATTTTTTCTGACGACGCCGAATGGCGAAAGCTTAAATAAATCATAATCATCAAATCTATATATATATATATATATATATATAGTAAAATTGTATAATGTATTCAAAAAAACCGTATTACCGTATTAAATACCGTATTTAGATGATTCCTTATGTTATAATAGGCGTTCGCCGTAAGTTTCCATTACTTATATAAAAGTCTGACAGTATATTGACATTTGAAAAATTTGAATGCTTTTTAATATTTTTACAGATTGAAAATACATAAATAAATAAGTAGGGAAATAAATTGTTACCCACAAAAAGCGGTCGTCTTATATCGCAGAATATACTCGTATATTATTACAGCATAATAACCTTCAATAACAAAAATGAAAACATCACCAAATGGCTCCTCGCAATAGGCAGAGACGCATCTGAAAAGATGGCGAGCAGTGCACTTATTACAATAGAGAACCTAACATTATGTAATTTATTTTTTTTATGTTTAGTTTTTTGTATATTTAGTATAGAAATTATACGTAACATAATTATATATATATATGTATATGTTATTTATCGTATTTAGATGATTTCTTACGTTATAATAGGCGTTCGCCGTTAGTTTACATTACTAATATAAAAGTCTGACAGTCTGACACGCTTTAAATACAGGCCTGTATTTTATGAAAGCTTTCCACTCTCACCTACTCTCACTCTTACCTCCTGTGCGATATGCAATATGGTCAAACCTTCATTAAAGTAGTTAAAAAAATGATTTAAAAAAGAAACAATAATTATGAAAAACAGTGAAAATGTGAATGCTTTAATGAATATTTACAAGAATTATTTTTTGTTTACTACAAAAGTGCATGCATTTTTTTTATATTTACTTAACCTCACATAACATGCATCCTTCGAAAAAAAAGTAAAAATTTGTGACTTTGAAGCTCAAAAATATATTACCTATCTCAAATAAAAATAATATAATTATTTTAAATATATTTTTGAGTCTATATTTATAGTTTCTTTTCCTAAAATAAGCATTAAAATAAACTTTGTAATTTTTATACCGAAAGACTTATGAAGGATTGAATGAAAACATATTCACAAACATTTTATTAAACGTTAATTTACTATTCATAATACCACTAAAAAACACTATTCAAACTAAAGTATTATGTCATTTGAAACTAGTATAGAAATTATAGTATTGAAAAATATTTAAGGTATTATGGCTCAAAAAAAATATTTAAAAATTATACGTTGTATAAATGGTTAACACAGTCAAATATTGTTAAAATAATGAATGAGGATCATTATTGGCAGAGGATGACTGCCTCTTCAAAGAAGCACCAAGCCACAGCACAGAAGAAAGAGGAAGCAGCCGAAAACCAACTCTGCCAGGAAATACTGAAAATCTGATGAGGAAATACTTGAGCATATTTTCCAAGCACGCGTTGCCCGCAACCGGGAAAGCGTCTAAATATTTAAGCCCTACTAATGAAGACAAGAACACATCTGTACGTATAGGGGAATACTTCGGATTCCCATGAAACACAACAATTACGAAATGCCGACATATCCGATTAATTAACGCTAAAGGCACTGGATATTTTATTTCGGTTGTCAGGGCCGGACTGAGGACAACGAGTATAAGTTTCGTCGAATCATTTAGTATACATTTTTTTTATCAAGTCAAAATTACTAAAAAAAAAAAAAACAAAGCTACTGTCAATCGGATTTAACACGTATCACACTTTCTACATTTTTTAATAAACAACTTATGGTGTTACTTAGGTGTTCGCTAAAAAGGGTTTGTACCTTCACACTAATAGGTTCTGTAGATTTGTATAAATATATCTGTGAACTTCATTCGCGTACCTTATGTATTTCTAATGTCATTTTAGTGGAAAAAAGAACCGCCCTTATTAAAACTCCTAATTAGATCACTTTATGACATGCACCAGCCTAATGAAATAATAAAATACATGCAAACCTGTACTACTATAAAAAGACACCGTTACATGCAAATATGTTTTGTTTAGGAGAATATTATTTTACCTTGTTTAAATTGAAATATAAAAGTTTAATAAATAAATTTTAAACTAAATTTAAAATGGCGGTCTAACCGAACTAAGTAATTAGCACTGTATATTGCATTTTAAATAAATATGAATCGGGAAATGTAAATTTTTCGGCCAATTTATTTTTCCGAGCTCACTTTCGAAAGGTCGTTTGTTTAAAATTTATACTAAAACTTGGCTAATATCATCGAGGTGGTACTAAAAATAATAATATATTTTTAACTTTTGATCGGCCCTGGATATTGGAAGGAACTGTGTTGTGATTTTGGCTGGGGCGGACGGCGCTGGGGCGGGCGATGGCGCAGTGGCTGATGGGGGCGGGGGCGGGGGCAATACCTTCTTAAATAAAATCCCCCTGCAGATAAAAGGGTGATGTGGGGAAAGATGCTGGAAATGTTTCGTTTTAATTAATTAAACATCACATCAAAGATTAGCCCGCGAGGGGCGCTTTGTTATCGACTTGGTCTTTTCAAATTTCGCCTTCTTATGAACACCGAAGAAATATCGCGTTAGGCACGGTATGTCGAAAATGACTTTGATTGACATTTATATGAACCGAGATTTACAAAATAACAAAGGAATTTCTTTTAATTAATAAAATAATAAAAATGATGCTTCTAATATATGAAATATTATACTTAAATATCGATTATGTGTTCATATCTGTTATGGAGTTTATACAAAAGAAAAAAACAAATTTACAAATTGAAAATGGCTGATTTATTAAAGGAAAATATCGTTTCGCTACTGAGAAGCAAAAAAAAACTGTTGACATTCTTAATGACGACAGATGTCCATGGTCCAGTTAAATATTAAAGATCGAACACAGAACCTCCGAGCATGCTTTTTCAGACTACTATGCCATCGGGCCAGTAATAAAATAAGTTGACTTACTTGGTTCTTGCCCTTCAACACCAAAACGTTGGTAACCCTGCCGAAAGGGATGCCAAGCTGAATGATCTCAGCCTCCGTCGTCTCATTGGGGATGTTTCGGATGTGGATGACGCGAGATGGCTTGCCGACATTCTGCTCAAGCTTCGCCTAGAAAGAAAAAACAAGTTTTTATGAAAAGTGTCAAAAAAAATAATTAGATTTACAATAAAACAATTTGCTATTAGTAGAATCACGGAAGGATGGTGGTTAAAAAGTGTTGTGTCTATGACTGAATTAGCATCCACAACCTTTGAGACAGTACATAGTTACATAAACATATGACGAGTAAAAAAAGTATTTAAAATGTTAAGTAATAACACTTCGAAGAAAATTGTTGCCAGTAGACGTAAATACACGCCATTATTGTGTATTAAAAATAGCGTTTGCCCATGCGTTGAGGTTCGCGCACGCAATTGTTACTTTTATCGACAGGTGGCGCTGTGTATGAAATGAATGAACCGCAATCAAATGCGCTTCACGCAAGGCATGGCAAAGCATTGTATCGTTTGGAGTTCGAACACGGTTACGGGGGGAGTGGGCTGTAATATCCCATAATAAATGCTTATTTGATCTAGTATGAGTCCAAAGAAATACCTGTTCCAAAAACCTGTTCCGCTCGCACTAGCTAGTATTTGCGAACGAGTCTAAAATCTGTCTACGAAGAAAATACTTTGGGTCGACCGCGTGGTATTTACGGTGATAAATATTTTGAAATCTAATTATCGTACCTAGCTAACAACATTATAGTATTTTAGTTCTCAATTATAGTACATACAGAGAAAAAACCCGTATTACTAAATATTTATTAAAACTAAAAACCAAAGTAACTTTACGCCTTCACTAATCACTGTCATCACTAGAATCAGTATAACTGTCATTGCCGATATTCACACACAACTGATGTCACCGTAATCATCAGGCATCTTATCGATATCCTTATTGTTATGAGATAGTTTCACGCCTAAGTTCAGTTTTGTTAAAAAATATCTTTAACGAAATGAGATTCAAAATGTGTGCTTTTAAGACGGCGAATTCTGTGGTCATAGTCGTGTTACAAAAAATGCGTTTTTCTTTGCCTGAATCCATTTCAATTTTATATTATTCCTCAGGTAAGAGCCTAAAACTTATCTAAATAAAGTAAGTAACTTTTTGATAGCACCAACCATTGGTCCTAGGAGTGGGAAAAATTGGGTCTTCAAAGTTCAAAAAATCATATTACTACATATATATTAAATAATATAAAACAAAACATACATTACATATTAATTACTACAAAACATATGTTATTTATTTTTATTTTTACCTACACAGTATTTTGACACCCCTTTTGTATAAAGCTCAAGATACAAAAGATCAACTTTGAGGCTTAAAACAATAGATAAATAGGTTATATTAAATAAATATATTGTTTATTTTTTATCATAATGGAGCTTTTTTTAACAAAAGTATGTTGTTTTTTTCTTATTTTTGTAAAGTAAATTAACAAAACCAATTAAAGCGAACATATTTTTTTAAATGTTATGATGTTTTATCGAGTACAATTTATACAAAAATAATATTTGTGATAAATTATAAAAGTTTTCCAAAATTAGTAGGATTTGTGATATTTATTAATAACATACTCTGTATATACAAAATTGAATGAGAATATTTAGAATGTAACGTTTATTAATTAAGTAGTTATCCAGCCAGAACTATTGTTACTAAACGTTTAGAACGTTGATTTCTTAGATGGCATAATGTAGTTACCGGAGATAAGCTTCTTTCTCCCTTCTTCTTTCTTTAGGAAAGAGCGAGACTACAAAGCGCAATCCTGCTAAGTATCGCTAAGCGCAAAGATTAAGAGTCCCGTCTACTATATGAAAGAAGTTAGTGGGATCCATTAGCTGGAGGCTGCGACGACAATAGACCGGATGATTTGCCGAGATGCTCAACGCGGCCGCTCAGCAGATGACGCACAAACGCGACGGAATTTCTTAGGTTTTGTTCTACGTTCGATTAGTTGTTATATTAAATAATCTTAATAATTTAAAATTAAATGGGTAACAAATGTAAAACACGACAACAAAAATACCACATCACAAGTAATTAAGAACTCACAATCGCGACATATTTTTTTTTTGCTTCACATATTTATTTTAATGATTTAATTTTTATCTGAAAAAAACGTAATAAGTGTCATCTCTGGCTTTATAATAGTTTATTGTTAAATGTTTTTTTTTATTTTCGTTTGTAAGGCTGTGCTGTGTAAACTTACATTACAACTAAGAAATAAATAAGTAATCTGAGGATGTGCTGTTTATCGTTTTATTTATGTATTATGTTATTAAATTACAGCTATTAAAAAAAAATGTGGTATCTGTTAATTTTATTTATAAAAACTATTGAAATTGAAATTATAACTTTTAAAGAGCTGTGATGACGTATGTAAGCTATAAGATAAGTGAATCACAAGCAGATGGACATTTGCTATTATTAGAACCAAATAGAGAAGGGTATTCTTTTTTAATGTTTAGGATTATTTGTCAAAAAATTGAATAAACATTATATTTATTTTTGGCTCTTGGAATACAGATATAATTTGATAAATCGTGAAATAATATATAGTAAGCATTTGGTTCCACAGCAACCGCAAGTGTTACCGGCGTATAGTAGAAATTTATATTTCGGAAGTTTAAATTTAGAATTTATCGTATAATTCGCGACAGTGTGCTGTAAGCCTTATATTTAATATTAATGGAGTTACGGGAATAACTATGACGCGGCCACACAATTTCCTCTCTGTGGCGATGGGCAGCTCCATTTTGCGCAGAAAATCCTCTCCAGCATCGTTCGCGACGCCGTACAAGTTGTAAAAGCGTACGGAATATTACCAGCCGCCCGCGGTAAATACTACTAAGTCCGTGTAAACCGCGCTTTATGCCAGAAAGTGGAGCCGAGAGCTCTGCCAGTTAATTTTGACCGCACTCTACCATATTATTACAATATTAAAATTACCGTGAAAATTGAATGTAGTGAAAATTAGGGTTAATACATGCATTTCGGATATACGAGTATTAAACGTGCATTTTGAAGCACCTTTTTAAACTCGATAAAAATAATACGAGTACCTATAAATTACCTGAAATGCATTTTCATTGTAAATATGGTCAATTATTTATTTATTGAGCCTGGAATTTCTTCTACGGAGAATGTGCCTACACGTGCATTTTTTTAATAAATACATTAAGTAATAGACATATTAAGTATTTAAAGAAAAACTAAAGTGAAGTTTAAAAATATAATATGTTACGAGTTAAATTATAATGAGCTGCGATAAAAAAAGAGCTGATACGGTGTGTGACATCTCGTAAATATATTTATAATATGAAAGTTTAAGAATCATGAGAGATAAAAATCTTCAATGTCCCCGTCAATTTAGTGATATAAGATTTTTTTTTTTTTAATAAAATAAACAATTTAATTTATTTTAGTAAGTGTTTATTACAATAGTTATATCATGATAGTTAAGTTAGTGGCATTTAATTATTGCCCCAGCGGTCTCAGTTTATTTTTTAATTACATGAATGTGGGTTTATATTGCTAACTTCGAATTACAACAACGAACGTCGACGTGTGTCATCGGTGTATTTGCAAAATAATATCGTTTCTAAGGTGAATTCAATTTCACATAACTAACCTAAACAAATGTAATTGTTATTTTAGTTATCCGCATATTATTCTCATAAATTTATCTTAGTTGAGTAGGGCCGTAAATAATTGTACATGACCTAGATCATAACGATTATTTGAAGAGAAAAAAAAATGGGTCCGGTGTAATACCACGTGCTTTCATTGCGTAGATGCCTTACGTATTGCTGGGTAAAATTAATTTGTCTACGTATTTATTTCGCTGACTGTATTAAAAAATGTGAAAAGGATATTTAATTTTGAAATTCCATATGTGAAGTAATTTCACGAAAACCGAAAAAAAAATGTGGAGGCATATAAATCAAACGAGTATCTCACTTTTTCTTATAAAGGCGTTGAGGGCGCGTGGGGTAAGGGGGTCGGGGGGGGGGGGGAGGGGGGCTGTTGTCAAAGCGCTAAAAGAGTGAACTATTTGACAAAATATTTCATTATGCCTGTTCAAAGGAGCGCATGTGTTGAAGATGTAAAAGATAAATATCATAAGAAAGGAATGAAAGCGTCTATTGCAGGCTTTCCGAATAATAAAAGAAAGATTCCTTATATTATGTATTTCGGTTTTACCTTTCAACTTTCTTCTGCATTTGCATTGTGATCGTAAAAACAATTAACAAAAAGATTTTAACAAAAGTTAAACCAGATGAGGCCGCGAAGTAGGATTATGTTATATTATTTATTTTAATATTCACTCAGGCCGTCTGTTTGTATGAATATCGGATGTTTTGATGACAATTATTTTAGAATCTAAAGCTATTATTAAAGAAGTTATTTAAAAAAAAATACGGTGGCTATACAAAGATTTTAAATTCTTTGATTGTGCCTGCATCGACGGTCAGTTTAATAATAAAAGTATGAGAGTGCGGTAGATACTACCAACTTATATTTTAGAAATTTTAATATAAGGAATGATTTTAATGGGACATGGCAATGCATGACAATTTCCTTTAGCGTTATTATAAACGAGCCTATGAATTATAAATTGCATACGAAATAAATTTCTCATGATAATCTTACAAAAAATACAACAAATCCGTACATTTGTTGACCGTTTACTTCACTTCACTTTAGTGTTTTAACACAGGTCCGATTTGAGCAATCTTATAATTTTTCATTTGATATGATCGCCATCAGCTCTCAAATACTCTTTTATGTAACAACGCCTTAAAACCTAAGACTGCAAGCGATCCCTGAATGGCATCGATAGCCTTACCTATCGAATCGAACACAATAAGAACTCCTGAGTTGAATTGAAAAAGCCCGCAAAAGGGCGCCGAAGGCGATGCCTTAAGAAATATTATCTAAATTGATATCGGAGCTCGTGTGGGGACAAATGCTGCATCACTGGTATGGTTTGATAAATGTACTAGAGTCAGTGTCCCTTTAATAAAATAAAATAAATTATTTTTCTTTTATATAATATAACATATTATGTCCCATATAAATCATATCAGTAACCTAATATCCTTCTTAAACTGAATCACATTTTTTTACTATAAATTGGAAATATTTTATAACAACTAAAATTGACAGTTGAATGTAAATAAATTTATTTTTATAAACTTCGGCGCAGTGTTCAAACTGACATTTTGCAATCTGCAAAACTCCTATCTGTATTTTTTAAATAGTAATTAAAATATTATGTGATTTATTAGTCAAGCGATTTGCCATTATTAAATATATAGGTTTATTAAGAAGTCCCGTAGCTTGCGTCATAATCTTAAACTAGATCTATAAATGATTGACGTCTCTTTCGAACAGCACATTGTGCTATTAAGGTGATGCACAAAACTAATTCATTGTGTTGATTACAAATTACAATAATGTACGTACAAGCAATTTATTTATTATGTAAACACTATTATAATGTTATATATTATAAGAGTGCATGTAAATGACGTTATATAAATAAAAAATAAATTCTATTAAACAATAATAGATCATATTAGTAATGTTAAAATAAAATAAATCAGACAGTTTATTAATACATTATCATTGGCGAAATGGTTTATAAGAGATAAATCATCATTTTATCATCATTTCGACAATCGCACATGTGGTGGAGAATAAAAACGCTAAAAAAATATTTTGAAAATGATGTTTTTATTAGCCCGTAACATAATTTACCATATACATAAAATAAAGTTATATTTCTACAAATAGTATAAAAAACAGATATTTATGTAAATGTTTATGTGCTAACGGGTGTTTTCAGCGAAAGTATTTTATTGTATGGTAACAGATTGGTTATGGTTACATCTTTATTATTTAAATATTCCTATCAAAATTGTTTTAGAGAATGAAAATTAAGTATGATGGGAATTTTTGCATTTTTTTTATTTATATCTTCTTTCCGAATAATATGTATGATTTGTTATGAGATTTGATTGAAATGTTTAGTACGTTAATTTATACCCACGGCTTATTATTATATCTATATACAAAAGTTGTAAAATTTATTCTAAAATAATTAAAAGTATATACTTTTATTAAGTTACCTATTAATTAGTTATTTCATCTAGGTTTTGCACATCAAATAAAGGTGACGACTAAGTGCTTAAAACATTCTAATAATCCATGGTAATAATAATAGCAAACCACTTTAAACATAATAGCATACTATATTTGAGATCGTAGTAGTCTAGTGATTAAGGCGTCAAACTACTGACTCAAAGGTCTCGGGTTCGAATCTACAGATGAGGGACAAGAAAAATTGTGTATGCATTGTATATGTATTGGTCATAGCAAGCCTTAAAAAAAATATATATTTAGAATTTAACCCGTCAAAAAACGTATTTTAAATCGTTATCACTTACATTACACGTACTTCAATAATTTATTCCTTTTTGTTTTTTACAACAAATATTTTATTAAAAATTCACGCATTCACAATTTTCAATTTAAAAATTGAACGAATCGTCAAATAATACATGACACTTGGACGTAAATGCAAATGTAGGTATTATGTAATTGTAACAAAAAGCTTTATCTGTAAATTATAATATTTATTGTACTTGAGAACAATAAAACACTTTTGCACCAATTAATAAGCCAAGATTATTTTCCATATACAATTCAGTAATGATGGAATGTTTTGATACTTAAATAACAGAATAATATTAGGTTGTTAGCTCTTTTACTATAGTCTGTCCTGCTTCATCTTAGTTCAACTCTAATAATATGTCAGGTAAAAAAAGACCAAGGAAACGATGACAAATGCCTGGCGGTAGACCGGGAGATGGTCCTGCATCTCACATAGTACACAATACACATAGTACATATATACAATATGTACAAAAATGTAGGAATAACGGTATAAAATAAATATTTTTTATTAAAAGGATCAAGTTTATTTAAATTATTAATAATAAACAACTTTGGAGAATACCCATAATTTTGGAATAAATTACTATTTACTTTGTATTTACAATTATGTTTTTGAACGTGCTAAGCTATTTTCAAATTATTAGATTTTTTAACACGCTGTTATTGTGGTTCTTCCTCTTTAAATGATATTTTAAATTCAACCTAACCTTATATTATAAGTTAATATAATTAAATAAAAACATATTGGGCTATTTTATATTTAAATATTTATTATATAAAAATACAGTTCAACTATATTTGTTAGTTTGGCAATGGGCACACTTAATAATTAAAAAGAGGCAATTGTCAAAATACTTAAATATTGAAATTACATATTTAAAATTAACTAAAGTTTCATTGAGATAATGATCAAAATATTTAAAAATAAATTTAATATAAATTGATTATTTATTATAAAACAAACAATTTTTGACTTAATAATAAACGACAATAGTGCAAATAAAATAATTTTCAAACAAAGTCTTGTATAATAGAATTTGTTTATTTTAGCATACTCGTAAAAAGCCTTTACTGTCTAGTTTTAGTACCAAAATACAAATCAATTAAAAAAAGTATATATACTATAAAAGTATAACGTAAAATTAATACTATAACTACTTAAATATTTTAAAAAAGGGACACAGTAACCTATGTATCGCACATCATTTAAAACTTGAAAAGATCGAAACACTGCCTTCTTTAGTACAGACGATAGTCTAGTTAAGGGGACAGAAAACAGAGTATAGTACTTGTATTGTCAATAGATTGTACGAATTTACTATCACTGCTCTGGATATGAATGTTTTTCAGTTGTTGAATAAAATAAATATAATTATATAAAACATAATTGAGTCCAGTAGAAAAGAGCTGAGTTGAACGGCGCCATTTCAGCAATGCTGAAACGCAGTGCAACTCAGCCAATCAAACTCTTCAGCGGCCGACGCAATCGAAGCAATCTAAACATTTCAAGTTTGGAATAAATACTGCCGCACGTCAAAAGTTACCGAAGCCTGCATATTCGAGGGGCTCTCAATTATACGGGGGAAAGTCGCAGACCGAAGGCGGCGGTCTGCTAACGAGTGCGAACTTTTCTACGCTACGAGCGAGAGAAATGCTTTTTTCCACGTCAAAGTATTGTTTGACACAGCGCCGCAAATTATTTTATTTGCACTTCGCGTAGGTGTTGCGTAATAGTTAATGATTTCACTGAAATACTTATTTTGGGGCTAACTGGGCGAGTTTAATAAGGTTTTAATAAATGTATATGACTTCGTATGTGTTTTTCTATATTTAATTTTTAAGAAATCAGCAGATTACAAAGTATTAAATAGACTCTAAATACGTTTAATAATGTTAAATGCAATGATTTTAAAGAATGGAAAAAATATTTCTCGCTTCATACGAATTAATTTGTGAAATTTTTATTTAAATATCGTTATGATTACTATTGTTTTGTATTTTATTGCTTTTATTATTATTTTATGTCCTACGGTAAATATATTATATTTTTTGATTTTTAATAACGACAAATACCTTACCAGTAAGTACTCTACTCTAATTACTCTAATGTGAAGTACTGCCGTTCCCTGCCTCATTAAATATACTAAGCAAGTCTGTTTTGAAGGAGTAATAACTATCAATATTTTATTTTATTTTATTTACCTTTATTGGAAAAACTAATAGTTTTATAACACAGTAACTCAGAAAAAATAAATTATATTGAATAATAAAACCTACGTAAAACTAAAAATGGGTTTTTACTAACAAAAAGTTATTAACATTAATAACAATTACAATACCATTCTATATTAAAAAGACACTGACTAACTGGTTAATTGATCTTGGTAGAAAGGACACTGAGACTCTGGTCAATTATATTCCTGTGTAATATAATATTGATCTTTTCTATTTCTCAACTTATTATATATATTAGCTTATTATATATATTAATATATATTTTTTGTGTATTCGTATTACATGTACGTGTATGTATATCAATGTTAATTTTCGTAGTTTTATTTTGTACTTACAAAAAAGCTCAGCGCAATTGCGTGTAACCAATCTATTAAATAACTATTAAAATTAGCCTACCTTAGTACGGGCAATGTCCAGTTAGGTATGGTTATGTTATTCATTATCTAAGAAATATGTAAAAACAAAAATCAATAAATAAATAAATAAAATAAATATTTACATGTTAACACGAATTTAGAAAAACTAATTTGCCCTATTAATTTTTCATACAATTAATAATTGTTAAACACCTAAAATTGCGACTTATTCAGTGTCAATTTATCGAAGCAGTTAATAGTAGGTACCATTATAATAATTTTGCAACCGTGGTATCGGCAAATGTAAAGCGTTATTTATGAAACATTAAAAAGCAATTTAAAAACATTATAATGACGGTTACGATGTGACGACGGCACATTGATCGAAAAGGATGATTAGTCAACCAAGTCTAGTATGACCAAGTCAGTATGACCAAGTCAGTATGACTAATGAACTAGTAGTCTAGTGGTTATGAATCCGCGCATGGTCATAATATTTTTAACTCTTCTTTAACACCATCTCCCCTAACTCTAATACTAGCACATTTGGTTTAGTTAAATAGGGCCGAAAATAATTGTATATGACCTAGGTCATAGCAATTATTTAAAAAAAACTATCACTAAATGATTAAATTTCAAAGAGATACATGACATGATGCGATTTATACAAAAACTTTATAATTTATTTTTAAAGTTGCAAAAAAATACTTTTAAATATTTTAAAAGAAAATGACAGTTAAAAAAAAACTTAATTTTAAATCGAATACGTCTGTGTTAAATAACTTTTTACGGATAAAGTAGTAAAGGATTCGCAGCCTCCGCGTAATCACCGATCTCGATCGCAGGGCAGGTACACGAGAAGAAGCATCCGGCGCTTTATCGAAGAAGCAAATAATTAAAACTTACACTTCGAGCGATAACTTTTCATTCCCTATTTACTAATAACGGTGAAGAACTTCTGTATTCTGCAGTAGCTTTGAATTCAAGGCAAAATGCAAGTATTTTTTTTTTGTTGCCACTTGTTAATATTAATGGACGCATACGCACCAGAGTGATATAAAGCACAATCACAAGGCGTGCAATGGTCTTTTTTTTGTTATCTCAATTTTATGATACCTTTTGACTTATAAGTCATAAGGTCATATCTTTTTATTTTATTTTATCATTCATGGGAAATATGAATTAATAGATATATAAATAAAATGGATATAGAAATATAAATATAAATTATTATTTCCTTAATATCTATTTCAAATAGGTAAATCTCGCCACAGGGATTAGTGGGTGCCTAGTGAGGTGTTACTAATCCACACACATTGTACTTTTCTTCTCTAGAAAATCAATAAAATGCTACAAAGTAATACATATGTAATAATATTAAATGTATATTCGATATTTTAATAAATAAATAAAGATACTAACGATTGTGTATTTACTATATATTTACTAAATCTACTAAAATAAAAATTCAATAATAATCTCTAGGTGACAGTTCACTAAGGTCGTAAGTTAATAATGTATTGATTGAAGAATATATGTGTCGTAATATTAAGAATAATAAAATTAACTCAGTTAACAAACTCGGATGAATTCTTTTATAGAAGACGGCGTATCCTTAAGACCGCTGAAGATCGCATGCTGGACCCAGTCGGCCTACGTGTAGGTCGCGTAATGGTCTGATGAGAACTGTAAGGGGCTTGGATTTGTACCATCCCTGTTCTAGGACCTGAAATTTGGCCATTTACAGGGGTTAGCCTTTTGTGTAAGGTGTCTGGTGGGGCAGCCGCTGGGGCTTGGAGACTGAAGTCGAGTCTTGACATTTCGCAATGGGCAAATTTCGATACCTTGGACTCCAAGGTATCGAACCGATTTCTCTTTAAATTTGCCTACGTACTTTGCAGACAAGGAAAATCGCAGGCGTCAGCTGTTGAAACCCAGCTGACTGCTGCAGCCAAATGGGCACTGAACTCTTGACTAAGCTTAAATTAGCTCTGTTGCCGATTGACGGGATACTCTTATTATAAACGAAAAGATATTGTAATGCCAATACACGATACTTTATTATCGGACAGTTATAAGTTCATAAGGGTTTTTTTTTGTTCATTTTGGAAGTTTTTTAGTTTCATATGCAATGTTCGAATTAATCGATGAAAAAAAATGTAAAAAAAATGCTAGCCATTCATACTTTGATCTGATATATTGTTTAGTAGTAGTAAATTATATAATCAGCACCTAAAGTCTTAGCTAGCCCCTTTGGGCGTCATTAACTGCATCTTCAACCCAGACTACTGGCGCCTGTGGCTCCAACTTGTGATGGGTCGCTTTATTTGCTATATCCATCTGTGTCTACGGCACTTTGAGCCTATTCGATGTGCGTTTTGGATGACCCTAGAGGAGATAGTGGGCTATTTTATAGGTCTGATTAAAAAAGATAAAAAAAATAAGAATAGTATTATGACAACCTTTCAATTCATCATAAATTTTAACACAATTTAATTTTTTGTATAACGCATAATGAAACAACACGGACATAATATTGCAATTGTATAACAATAATAATTTAATTATAATAATAATAATTTTAAAACAAATATAATGTGGCACTGAACATTCTTTTAGATGTTTCGCACAAACACGAATTCCTTTAGATGTTTGCATACACGAGTTTGTATTAATTTTAAGTGTTTAAATAATACATTTCAACAGACGCGCTATCATATATTTTTTGAAATTCAAATATAATATTTGTGCGCTCTATCGATGTTTATGAAAATTAGAACTAAAAACATATTGACTTATTACTAACTATTATTGAATTATTGACTTTAATGTTACATATCAATATTTTTCGATCAGCTTCCGATATGGTCTTAAACGACTATGGTTGTTTTTCAAGTGCATCAATGTGCATACAAAAATAATTCAAGTCTTTAGATTCTTTAAAATCTAAAAATTCAAAATAATTAAATTCATACGTTTAAGCCGATACTTACCACGCTAAACACCTCTTAGCAATATTGTAACTCTACACATAGAGCAATTCAAAAGTACCACAAAATGGAGACGTAGAATTTCAATATAGGGCAAAATGCTTTTGCTTTTAGCCTGACAAATAATTTTCAATTTTCTTTGGGACGTCGGGAAACTAACAACCTGCACCGGGCAGACATAATAACCGTCGGTTGGCAACACCGTATCTACGGTAAAACCCAATATATCGGGTGTCCCGTGGCGGAACGTCCGAAGTAATTTCTTTTCGTATTGGTTTTCGACGTTGACGACATTATTCTTTCGTGCAATGCTGCCACATTGCCTCGAAGTAGTTTAGCTAACTGCTTAATAATCATTCGTTGTGTTTATTATATTAGAGTTTATATATAGAGTTAATTATATTTTAGAGTTTATATTATATTTATATATTATATGAAATCGATAACACACTTGATAACTGAAGTACCGTGCTATAATGTAATATGTAACCGTTACTGACTGAATCTGGCATTCATATTCATATATTCATGGCATATAAAATTTATAATTGTTACCGAGATAAAAAAAATGTAAACTTTACGTAAAAATAGCAAAGGGATTATGTGATACTATCTTTTTTGTGTGCGCTCAGCTGTCGCCAAGCACTGCAAAGGTGTCAAGGCCATTAACGATCGGCACGGCATCGGAATTCGAGCGCTGACCGAATTGACACCATTTATTAAAAAATATAATAAATGCTTACTCATAATAGGTACTAATGTGTATTGATATGTAAATATTTTAACCGTTACCCCGGGGTTTTTCTGAGCGACGTGAATAGCGATTTGGTAACAGCACGAGCACTTGACGGCACGAGCGCGCGCGTGTGAGAGCATTGTACGGGGAGGCTGGTATTCAATTACTTGGTAACGGACGTTAATTAAATAAAAATAAACGATTTATCTATATATTTCATCTCATTGATTTATTTATGTATTGACCGTAACTTAAACATTAATTTCATATTATGCAAAGTACTGCCTAACTAGGCAATGCCTGTACTAAGATAGAGTTTACTAGAAGCATCGTTCTTATAAGCAAAACCATCTCATTGCGCAACATACAGTTACAATTATTTAAATTGAATTGTATGCAATCCATAATATATAAATAATATAACCAAAAATGTACCGTTAATAAATAATAAATAATTTTATTAATAATTTATTTATTATAAAAATATTATATAGTAATAATACACATATATACACTCGAACTAATAAATTGATTTTACCTATTGTTATAGAATAGACATGACCTATGTTGTAAATGTATAACCTTAATAATATACAAATATTAAATATAAACAAAGACAGAGACATTCCCGAAATATCTTTAATTTTATTATAAATTCGCGGCGCTAAGAAAGTGAAGTGTCTCTGAGCAAACCTTGTCTTCGCTTTCGGTACAATATATTGATGGCTACTAAGTCTTTCATTCTTCTCGTTCAAATTCTCAAAATACATTCGCAGACCAAAGGTGAGGCACATTTTATTTTATTTGACATCTCGGTCTGACCTTTTTAGTGGCGGAGTCCTGGTTGATGTTGTCCGCGTGGTGCGGGGCTGCTGGCGCCATGACCGTGACGCCGCTCTGTGACAAGAGCTCGTCAGACCCTCGCTGCAAAGAAAAACGAAACCATCATTAACGCCGTCAGAGAACATCAGTCGGTGGGGTGTTTTTTTATTTAATGTAGGATAAAAAAAAATTTTCCTCGAAATATCTACAAACAGCCTTAATATAAATGCATTATTCTCTTTTCCTACGAAAAACAATTCTTGAATAATATCAGTTAACAAAACAAAAACTATCGAAAAGAAACATCACAAATATTTAAAACTCTATAATAGTGTTAAACAATAAACTTGTGTGTGCAGTTACACCATTCGCGTTAAAGGTAAAACTTCCGTAAGAAATTTCATTAAATTTATCATCAATTGCATAATAATGTCATGAATCCACTCCGTGAAAATATTTAATTGATTTTATTTTATACTTGTAAGTTGGTACCATTGTTTTTATTATTTTATTATTGTATAACGCCTGTATATGATTTCTTTTATGTATTTCCCAAATAAAGATAAATAAACAAATAAAAGAATGTATTAATTTGTATTTCAAAATTGTCACCCCATACTAGCATTTACATGTAACAATGTTTGCGTACGCCTCTTTTTGAGAGAAGAAAATCAATGTGACAGATAACAAAAATAAGTGACAGCTGGGCGCAGTGACTTTGACCGAATGAACACATGACCTTCGAGTGTCCTCCCGATTATAGTTGAATAAGCGTGTCGCATTAGATTCATTCACTGTCTAGGAAACATTGTGACCGCAGTTTGATTCAATCGCCACTTAACTAGGAGTTTTTGTAAACGACTTTCTGACTAACGACGGACGCTTTAATGCCGGTTGTTAAAAATGGCTGTAAGTATCTACCGCAGTGAATTTATGTTTTTAAATTTGAAATTAATAAATAGACTGCCCTACAACGACGCGATTCTGCTTACTTAGCGATTATTTTTGAAAAAACATGTCTGAGCCCGTCACTCGATTTAATCCTCGACGTTAGGGCGGGTTTACACGAGCGCTTACGTGACGTCGGACAAACAAGCCGATTATAGTTACCTTTACATCGGCAAATGTTAATATGGTGTCTACTTAGGCAGTAGAAACCCTGATAGAGCACTCTATTTACATAAATATTACATATTTATTTCATAAGTATTACATCAACTGTCCGGCCATTCTGTTTCTTTTTAATTTCGATGTGTCAACAAAATATAGAGACCGTAATTTAAATATATTTCATGCACCGATTTGTGTATCGAATAATGAGAATAATAAACGAATCTTAATCCCTCTATTTCTCGAATATTCAACTAGTACAATAAATTAATCAATTGAAACAATTGCCTTAAGATAAGTTATTAAAATTTAAGAAAAATGTGGACCTACATGTAATAAATAACTGAAAAACCCGGTAAACATGTTTATTAGGGTTTTTATTTTATAATCAATTTCTTATTAAAAATGTTTTATTAATACGATGTTTATTGTTTGCATTATTATCTAAGTAGTAAAATGTAAAAATCTGTGTTTGAATTTATGTAGTAATAACCTTTTAAATATTTAAATATTGAAATGTTTTTAAAAATTTGAAAGTATTTCAGTGTTTAGTAAAATCATGTAAAAGATACCCTTAAGGCTTTCATATGTATTTTGCACAGTTGCATTTAATTTTAATGTTTTGCATATATTTTATAACTTACCAATACAATATACAAACCTCATACATACGAAAATTATATAATATTATTTTTACATTGGTAACAACCCTTGAACAAATTTAGTATTATTTAAAAAAAGTTGAAAGATAGAAAATAACTTATTGTGGCAATTTTATTAGCTATGAACAAGAGTTGTTAACGCCGTCAATACAGATATATTTTTGATTTAATATTAACGATAATAATAAATCGTTTACTTCAAGAGGTTGCAATTAGGGGGGGGGGGGGAGGGTTAGTGCAATTCTTGTCCATTATAAAAAAATAAATAACTGGAAATAACAAAATAAATAAAATATTAATTGTTTATAAATATAAAGAATATACTAAATATAAAAGAATATAGAGAGCGAAGCTTCTCTAGATATCTAGGGAACTGCCTGTCCGCAAGGAACGATTTTTTATTTAAGGCTTATGACGACGCGTCGTCCATTTTAATATGTAGCAGGGCATTAGCGCAAGGAGCTAACCTCCAGTGCTGCACGCGAGCTTGCCTCGGCGTGCTCAAGCGCAGGTGTCACCGCGACCGCCTCAGATTAATGCCCACTAATGTCCCTATTTGTTTTTCTTACACGGTTACACGGTTACAGATGTACATGCCTCATACGAGATGAAACTAGCAAATATGCCCTCCTCGTGAAAAACTAGCAAATATACATATAACAATAAAACGCTCGCAATCAAAGGACAACGCGATGGCCATTTCGCGAGACGATGAAAACTGTCATCTGTCTCACACAATAAATTGCATTCCTCGGCGTCGTTTCATTATACATGCTTTCTTCATAGAACTACAGCTAGCGTATGGTATAGCATGCTGTCCGCAATCCAAGTTTAATTCCCGGTAACAGTTTTTATTTTCTATGATTTTGACTTTTCAGTCATTCACTACATTGCATTTATTAACACTTGCATTGCAATTATGCAATTACGTGCATTTTTCTATTTACTCATTTTGGAAGAAACTAAGTAATATCGCTTTATATTTTGATTGTTTTATTGTAATTTTATCTATGAAATAGTTATTGTTACATGAAATAAATAAATACTTATAAATATTGTGTGTTATGACTTAAAATAAAAGTTATTTTTAAAATTGCTTATAAAATTCATTTAAAAAACTATCTATCGATGTTTGTTACGCGGATGTGTGTAAATAAGTTTTTACTTAAGTGCTTCAGTTCAGTTCAGTTCAATGCCGTCAACAACGGCGTTTATTTCAACATAGTTATTTTATTACAAACAAAATGAGCAAGGACCCATTAGTCAGAGACTGTCGACAGGTCCTTTTAATAAGTTTCTTAACTAATAATACATAATTAATAAGTATAAATAAGTACATGAATTGTTGGACAAGGTAGATTTGGCATAACAAGAATGGAACATGAATAACAAAACAGAACAGTAGAAATAATATAAAACCTAACATGACACATAGCACAGATGTTATTTTCAACTTTTAGTGGTACATATTATATCATAATAATTATTTTACATGTGTTTCTAATAGGTATTTTTTAAATTTATTTTTAAATAGTGCTAACGTAGCACTCTCTTTAATATCGCCAGGCAATTTATTGTATAAAGTGGGGACCGCCACGCATGATTGCCGCTTGCCATATAAGTTCTTAAATTTAGGGACAGAAAGCATTTTTTTGCTTACTTGTCTTGTTTTATGCTCGTGTTTTACCGGGATTTTAAGAGCACTATCAGCATGGTAATAAAGGGCAATTTTGTATTTCCACAATGAGAAAACAGACAACAGGTTAGAGTGTCTAAAGATATTTTTATAGTTTTCCCGGATGCGATTTTTTGTTTCCCTGTTTAACGACAATTTTATAATACGTATTTGTAGGTCTTCAATGTACTGGATGTATGTATGAAATGAGTTCCCCCAAATGTGCAGTCCATACATAATTATAGGCTCTGCTAAGGACCGATAAAGGTCCTTTAAAATTGATGAGGGGAGACTATTTTTTACCAAAGTTAATTTGGCCAGTAGACATCTTAGTTTTTTACATACTTCCAGGATTTGATATTTCCAATTAAAACGACAATCAACGATCAAACCGAGATATTTATGCTGGTCAACTTGTTCGATTGAGGGACAATCACATTGGCGTTTAATATCGTGTAGACACTTATGAGTATGGCCCTTGATACTAACTTCGTTTAATAATGATTTATTTTGGGAAGACCTTATGTGAATCAGTTTGGTTTTTGAAACGTTTAAGTTCAGTCCGTGGTCATGTGACCATTTGAGCAAGCTGTCAACATCCTCTTGTAATAATGTAGACGCTACATTAATGTCATCATGCGTCACGATTAACGCAGTGTCATCGGCAAACTCGAGTATTTTTGAATTTTTCACAATAAGTGGCAAAGAATTAACATATATGATGTATTCTTGAGGACCGATTACACTACCTTGAGAAACGCCCGTTTTTTGAGATTTACATTCGCTCAGAGTTTTGTTTATTTTCACCCGAGATGTACGGTTTTCTAGATAATTTTTAAGAAGGTCTTGTAAGGGTCCTCTGATACCAACTGAGTCCAGCGAGCTTATTATGTTTTTAAAATTGAGTGTATCAAATGCTTTCGCATAATCAATAAAAACTACTAGACAATGTTGTTTATTATTAAGTGCATTTAATATATAGTCTGAAAATTTTAATAATAGATCGGTAGTTGATTTCCCTCTTTGGAACCCGAATTGCTCGTGTCGTATTATGCTGTAGGTTTCTAGGTAATATTGTATTTTACCGCAAATAAATTTTTCGATTATTTTATTGATTGCTGACAGTATAGAAATAGGTCGATAGTTTCCGTACTCTGTGTGCGAGCCGCTTTTGTAAATCGGCCGCACGATCGACTGTTTGAGTACCTCCGGATATTTACCCGTTTTTAAACACAAGTTTATTAATGACACTAATACCGGACTAATTTTATCAAATAATATTTTTATGTCGCGAACTCTAATTCCATCCATGCCTGGGCCTTTGTTTGTGTTTAGGTTTAAAACTATATTTTTGACATCGTCAATTGTCGCTAGAGGCATACGCATTGAGAAATCAGAATTCGATATATATTGGCTTTTGTTCAATAATAGAGTGTTGCATACAATTCGCGTTGCAGTGACATTTTCCTGAAATTTTATTGCGAAGTTATTTGCCACGTCAAGCTCACCGATCATCATATGATTGACAATCTTAGAGTCACCGCTCGATTGACGCTTTCCCAATATTTGATTTAATATTTTCCACGTAGTTTTCATATCCCCTTTCGAGTCAAGAAGCAATTTTGAATAATACTTATTTTTTGCTTTGCGAATATCGATGTTTGTTTTATTGCGTACATTATTATAGTGCTTTTTGTAATCAATATTATTCGGAGCATTTTTACAGCGTCGGAAGAGTCTGTCTCGCTCTTTCATGCTTCGAACCAAGTCGACTGTTATCCACTGTTTGTCCGTCCGACTGTAGTTAGTACGCGTAAGCTGGACGGTTGCTTCGCGATAACCATCGTCGAATATTTTGCATATTTCGTTACATAACGAGTCGGGATCGTTGTGATTTATAGCTAAATCGTTCCAATTGATTTTTTCGAAATATTCGTAGAGTAATTTTTCATTTATTTTATTGTAACTTATTTTTTGGGGCGACGCACTATTACGGCCCAGAGGTATGCTAACGGCCACTATGTAGTGGTCAGATATTTTAGTTTGGATTATTCCCGGTTTAATATCTAGATACCTACTTTTTATGAATATGTGATCGATGCAGCTTTTTTTTAGATCATTAAGAACGATTTCTTCTCGTGTATAGTCATTTATATATGATTCAAAACCGTATTTATACAGTAATACTAAGTATTTTTTTGTATTCGGCTTCACTGATTTTAGGCAGATATTTGTATCTCCGACAAATATAATTGTCTCGTTTTTTGGTATTGTTTCAATGTGTAATTTTAGGTCTTTTAAAAATTGTATTATATTTGAATTCGGTGGTCTATATGTGGCTATTATATTGAAGGTTTTGTTATTTATCTGTATCTTGGCAATTAAGTTTTCATGCGAGTTATAATATTTTAAATACGTCATACACCTAATTTCATCACGAACAAATACGATTAATCCACCTCCTCTTCGATTTTGTCGCAAATTGGCAAATTTCGTAAAACCTGGGATGTTAAAAAGAGGCAATTGATTATCATTTATATTTACTTCAGAGAGAATTATTATAGATATTTTACTTAAGCTATTTGTTAAAAATATAATTAGTTTATCAAAATTTAGTATTATCGAGCGAATATTTAAATGAATTAAATTTAGGTTATGTCGGGAATCAGGTTTTATGTCACTTAGCCATTCCTCAGCACAAGAATACTTATTATTCGTTACATTACTAATAAATGCTTGAATGCGTATATAAAATTTCGGGGCTGTGCTGTTGACCGTTGAGGAGTTCCTTCGTCTGAAGTCAAACCTGGGTGTAGAATCAGCTCATGCTTACCATAAAAATGCATTGTCATCGGAACTAAACCAAAATGTTAAATATCAACTCCGTAGGATAAGAGGAAGCGGTTTTAATTTACCTTGCAAGATTTAACCTAAACCGATATACAAACATTGCAAGCTAAATAAAAGCTTGCAAAAATGAAACCGGTGTCTGCGGGTCGTTTTGTTTTGATTAACCCTCTCGCGTCACCGAATCAAGCCGTAAATCACCAAGAATCTCAACCGCGGGTGATGGGCATGAGAAGGAAGGAAGGATGTGCGGGTGACGCGCCAAGATGTCACGCGCAAATACGCGCTACGTGTCCCGCGTGCCGAGAGCTCAGGATAACGATCGTAGGCCGTGTCACCTGTTACTGATGCATCCATCATGGAGGATGTCTACGCCTCGCCGCCCGCCCAAGAACATCTTAATATGCCGGATACGTGCCATGAGCGGCTGTGTCTGATAACCTGTAATTTCAGAACGAGCGCCATCTCTAAAAGCACGGGCATTTGAATAAATAACACCATTAATCCTATTGAAAATAAAAATAAATAGCAAGTAAAACAAAAATACTCACATATAGTTTTAAAACTTTTTATTCAAAAAAACAATATTTGAAAATGTTTTTATTTATTTATTTAGATACAATATTTAGAAGCTAGCTCGGACTGTTGGGTTTTTTAGTAAGTGAGACAAAATATTTTTTTTACAACAGCCGTCGTTGAAAAACAGACTTAGAACACTGAAATTAATCAAGCACTGACCTGTGGATCGCAGTCAGTTCAATTGTCCAGCAGAGGACAGTATCGTTCTTTTTTTCTAATAAGAATAGTCATAGCGACAATTATAAGATGGCTTAATGAGTTAGGAGCTTAACTCGGACCAGGCATGTTTATTCAATAGTCTCATTCTCATTAGAGAGATTTTTTGATGATTTGAGATGATTATGACATAATTTTATTTAATTCTCTTAGACAAACTGAATTCAGAATGTCTTCTAGGTAGCTGGCTATTTCATAATTAGAAATTATTATTTTGGACTATCGTATCGACTAAAACGCTTAAAAATATGTCTGCTTGCTTTCCCTTGGATTGCTTATTATTTCATAATTAGAAATTATTATTTTGGACTATCGTATCGACTAAAACGCTTAAAAATATGTCTGCTTGCTTTCCCTTGGATTGCTTATATTGAAATATATTACATTGAGGGGTGTTTTATTTGTAGCCATACATGGAAAATAAATATCAACCATAATGGTAAAAATAATTTTGAGAGTTTACTGACTTACACACATTTAACCTTAAACAACATTGGGACAAAATCAGTAAGGTGTTTTGTTTACGATACGAAAAAAAATATTAAATTAAATTATATTATTAAATATTTTTATTTCCTTTTGATCAGAATTTAAATAAAGAAAATAGGTGGGATACAGTGAAAATAAATAATATATACTTATATTTCCAATGATCAACCAAGTCAAGTACCAAATCATGCGTCGCCTTATCCAAATAAGGCGGTATGATACGATTTAAAGATAAGATCGACTCGCGGATAGATACGAAGCGTATTTCGACTCAAACGATATCGTACATACGCGTCTCTATAGGAGTCTGTAAAGCGGAAGCACATTGCGTACTCGTAACTCCAACTGAATTCCACCCGTGTATACGAGTATATCGCTGGCTTTTGCGGCTCTCTGTATCGAGAGCTTTTTTATTGCCTGCATAAAAATATGGCCGAGAGACCGAGAATCAATAGGATTCAGATACACTCAACGCGATAAAATATCATTTTTAGTTTCTTTAATTTTTGCAATCATAGAAATGCTAATCGTAAGGATAAAAACCAGCTTCGAAAGCTTAAGACAATTTAAATTATTGACTTAGTACGTCAGTTGATAAAAGTCATATGTTAACACTTCATAAAAATCTGAACGTACATTTAGTAAATTTATGTTAATGCGAGGGTAGGTGATGATAATGGTATACACGAATGTGTCTGGTGCGGTGTGAAAGTCAGTGTGTGTGGAGGTGAGTTATAGAAGAATTTTAGCACATACAAAGAAGCATAGCAGATTTCGATTTCGAGTGGTTTCGCACTAAAAAAATGCTTGTGGTGTTTTGTCCATGCCCACGAAGGCGCTACTGAACAGACAGCATCAGGTGTCCATTCGTTCGTATGAACATTATGTATTGTTTTTTAAATTAAATACATAATACTGTTTTATTTTTTTCCGATTTATAATTGTTTTAATTTAGTTTTACTAATCGGAGTGAAGCGAAGCACCCCATGGATCGACTCCAATAGCGAAATGTTTGTGATGTCAGATTTTAATGATTTCACTACCGATTTTAGAATTTTGAAGTTTAGTTTAAGTATGCAGCTGAAAAATACTAGGTCGCGACCATCTTATTGATATGTTTTTTTTTTGCATAATCATAGGTTGATATATTTCAATATATGAGAATTATGTAGAGATAGACTTATTTATTTGTCAAAATGTTGATGTTTTATTAATTGATAAAAAAAATATAGATGGCATTGATTTACCAGGTTAAAAAAATAGTGCTTAGCATGAAAAACGTAATGTAACCGAAGCCGCGACACGTAAAAGCCCTATGCTAACGCCAAATTGAGAAATCGTCTGAATTCGGGAAAAAGGTAAAGAAATATGTTATTGTGCGGCCATTCGCTACATGAACACAGTCTCGATCAACGATAAATAAGGGACTGTCATTGAAACACTGATGTTAACCTTAAAAATTTAAGCTGTCAATATATAGCTATTATTTCTTCATAATATTTGTTTTTATTTATTTGGATAAAGTAGCTATTACATAAAATTAGCTGCTTTTTATTTTTAAAAAAGAGAGTGGTGTGCACAAACTACTTTACTATTAATGAAACGGTACGAAAGTGTGTAAGCTCGGGCTTAGTGAGTTTATGAAGGCTCAACAAGAGTATCAGGATCGTGGTTAATAATGTGATGAATTTCGTGGGTAATTGATTTATTCCAAGATTCCTAATTGCACTATACATATATAAACTAGCTTTACATTAATTTACTCCGCTGAAATGAACTCTCCCCGGATTCCTTCAGACAGGAGTTACGGGTGCAGCGGGTGTGATGCTGAAAGCAGGATGCGACTACATCGTGCTGTACCACTGTGACTAGATTGTTCTGATGGCCTTATTAGCTGCTAGGCCGAAGTTTTCAGACGATTTCCACAAGTCAAAGAGTCGAATGAGAGTGGTTCGGGTACGTAAAATTAGTATTATCTTTCATTTCTTTAATAATAAATTATTAGTAAAAATATATTTATGGACAATTCATAAACACGTTGTTCATAAACATAATTGATGTATCAGATGCAATTTATATATATATATTTTCTTTATTCATGATTATAATCGTGTAATATTAGTTGTATTAAAATCTTTCGCGATTATTTTTAACTCCAAGCAATTCATAGAATGTAAGTAACTCTGATCCACTTAACTTTACCTAGGAAATATACATGAGACATTTTAGTTATGTATGTTTAATAAGGCTATATACTGTATTTAAAAAAAAATATATGGCTTAGTGGCGTCCAGGTATAAATGCCTGCTTCTGACTCAAAGTCTCTGGTTTAATACCCAGCGAATCTAATAATAGACAAGATTGATATGCGCTTTTAATAAATTAGCAAATGATTTTAGTAAAAAGTAACACAGAATAACAATAATCTAATATAGATTGTCAAACTATAAACATCATAAAGAGCTTCTCTTCGAAAAATGATTAAAATATGTGCAATTGATACATTATCTTCAAAAATGATTAAGAAAATAAAATAGTTAATCATAAAAGTCATTTTTTTGTACGTAATTGTAGCTAATGTAAATTCGCTACCAACATTTAACCAAAACAATAAAAAATTGTCATTTCAATATATTTAGTGAATTATTTAAAAGTTTAGACAGATAGATGCTAAAAAAACAAGTAGAAGAGGCTTACTAAATCCATAATTGCCAGAAGTTTCAGCTCGAAGATGCTACTTTACTGAATACAAATTAGAGATTTTCGTCTCTCAAAAGAACAATCAGTGCCAACTCTGTTAGGTGAAGGTTGTGATTTTGCAGGAAAGAATAGTGATAATATAATAGATACATACATAATATTGGCGGATTAATTAAATTGAATGCGAATTTGTATTTTAGATACTCATATTACAGTTAAATACAAATATATAGAACTGACAAATGAAAGCGATTGAGCACAGAACCGGGATCTGAAGCAGGAACGTATATCATTATGCCACCGAGTCGCGTAAATGAATAAATACAATATCCCGAAAATACAGGAGTTTTCGAATCTATATTTAGCGTTACCGCAGCATGGCCGAGGTTAACACCGGTGGAGGCAGGTTTACCCTCGCAGACGAGCCAAGTTAAACGCGGGGAATTCCTAGGAAGGAAGCAGGAAGGATGCGGCGGTCGGGCCGCGCAGAATACGGACGGCCCCGGGTTACGTCTCCGTGGTTCAACGCGGGTTGCTATCCGCCCTACGTCTGCGCGAGTAATCTGTTTACAGAATGAGACCCGCCGATGGGCGGCCGATCCCTTGACACGGGTCGAACCAACTACTCTATCCGTGGGGTTGATTTTTTTTCCATTATATCTTTGATTATATTGTACCGCGGTCGACTGACTAAATCCTGATTATAGATTCAACTTTTCATTAATTGATTTGATCGCCTTATTTGCATTTATATCTTGATTTCTAAAAGAAAATATATTCTAATGCTCACTATTCTAATGAACCTGTTTATGAGCAACGAGAAAAAAAAATGTCAAATTGAGTATTACAAAAATTAAACAAATAAAGTATTTATATATACTTAATAAAAAACCTTCATAAAGCAAATGAAATATATCATATATAAGCATTTTATCAAAGTAAGTTGTGTATTAATTACGGTTAATAAAATAAACTGGAACGATATACTGAATATAGAAAATAGCTAAACATATATTTAATTGTAGGGTTGTCCGTAATGCTTTAAATATTTGCATTACCACACTAGCATATTATTATACGAGTTATGTTTGCATATAATTATAGTCAACCTACATTTATATCTTTATTATATATATAGCGACAAGTCCCTGAGGTGGGGCAATTTACCTAAGAGCTACGCGTAACATCAGACACTTATCACGACAGAAATACTAATAATGATAAATAAACATGTAAATTGTGCACCCTTTCATCAAAACTCTCTCACACCAACACATTTATCCGCCTATACGATTTTAGCGTCGAGCCTTAGAATCATCTTTTTTTGGTACCTGAAGACGGTACCTCATAGATACCTACCTGAAATGTCTCTTTTAAACCTGACGGTACCTACCTGAAATGTCTCTTTTAAAATTAAATAAGTACAAGCATATTGTCGGTGGTCAGAACCTTCGGCTTTTCATCTATCGTCTCTTCGTGTCTCACCTTTACCATCAGATCGGTTCCTCATTTAAGGGTGAATATGAGTACGTCTTAAATTAATGAACCTTCCTAACAGTCTTTCAATTTTCCGACCACGTTGCCTCTTTAGGTGACGGTAACCTGACAAGGTTTGTGGTGATGGCAAATGTGGATGAATGTGGAAAATTAAACTCAAATATATTCAATTTTGTATGTATAATTAACTTAAGTTTATAAACATGCATGTTTGTAAAAATGAAATTGGAGAGTATCGAGTGCTGGCAATCTGTGTATGAAATATTTAAGAATGATTACGATTACTCTCTGTATGTTTACTTTATAAAAATAAATGAATAAATAAATGAAGGATCACGGATTTTTTAAGTCCGATCTACAACGTAATCTGCTGCGTTTACAAAATTATTGCTCAATGCCGCGAAATAGCACATTCTTCACAAAAAGATTTTGAAGATATAAATCATGTTGCCTGGAAGATCACAATCCTCAGTAATGATTTAGAAGAATAAATAAACCTAATAAAATAAATTCAACTTCTTTCAAACTTTTAAACCGACTTAAATTCATTACATCTAGATATATTTTATTTTAGGTAAAATTTGAAAAGATTAGTCTTAACTTAGATCATCACATTGGTCCAAATGAACGGTGGATATTTTCATAAATCTCAACTTTCTAAGTGTGTCAGTGCCCTTATGTGCTCTATCAGGTCTCAAAGTATTTTAACATAGAAAAAAAGAATAGCTTAATCAATTCATTTACGATTATTTTTGGATCTGCTCAACTAACCTAAATTTTCCTATACTGGGGTTAGAGCAGATCGTGCTTATGAGGCGTTAAATGATTATGTTTATGATTACAATAGCTTACGATGATTTCGATTGCCTAAAATCAGATGTTCGATGATAATTATCGTCTCCAAATACCCGCCGAAACATCGGCGTCGACCGCTATGACAGATGACAGAGTCGACCATATTTCAAATTTTAAATTTCCATTTTCGAAGGTGAATCGCGTTTCCGTGTGGGCGGGCGGGTGGGCTAACGGCTGCATGCACGCGGGGCTGCCAGCTATTTTCAAAGCATTGTACTGGCCGCAGCAATGCGTCGACCCCTTCCTTCGATCGAGTATTGTGTACCGCCGGCTTTGGCGTCGTTATTGAATCTTCTTCCAACACATTCGTTCCAATTCCTCATACCCCCCCCCACCCTTCTGGCCTGCCCGAGGGAGACCGGGAAAGTTTAGCGTACAGGTTGAAAAAAATGTGCTATTAGGTATTACCGTCGCGACGATACCGCGATGTAGGTAAGTAAACGCCACCATACTGTCATTTCTATCAAAATACCGCCAACTAAAAAAGTAGATAACAGCTGTCAGTTCCATCTGAGTGACATAGCACTCACTCACATAAAGCTGTATGCTTTGTCATTAATTAGCTATATGCTCTCTGAGCTATTTGGCTAGTTCTGTTTGGTGTGCTTTCAAGGCAAACCCTCATTTATAAATTTGTGACAGCAACATAAACTTGGAGTATAGGTTCAAAATTCAATATTTAGGGTTCTGTGACTTGTCTTCGCATACTGTATCTGCCAGTTAGGGAAACTGCTATCTTTTTAAAAATTAGAGACTTTTAGTTTAGTAAAAATGACATGGCATCACTGAATATTGAAAATGACATTTACCAAAAAGAATCAGAGCACCAAAGTTTAAAATTTAAAAAATATAATAATAAGGTTATATTTACTTTACGCATTACACATAATTTAACGCAGTTCACATTAATTTTATAGCAGTATACAAATGTTTTTACTGTAAATTGGATTGGGAGTGAACTTGTCAGATGAAAACCTATCGTTTTTATCAGATATTCTGCAAAGAGTGTGAAAGGAATAAGAAAAAGAAATCCTTGAGCGAACCTCAGAATAGTTTTAGATAAAACAATTCTAGTCTTTAACTCAAAAAATCAATAAAATAAATAAAGGGTTTATAGAAGGTATATAACTACAATGATTATTCATTATAACTTACATCCCTGTAACAGCTAAAGCAGACTACTAAACGTATGGTCAAACCATCGTTTATTTGGCATGTAACACTGTACATATTGCACAAATGTGCTCCGGTTTGTCCCAGGACTTCTCTCAAACGTCCGCCGTACGTTCATGCTTGAGAGATGCAAAATAAATAATAAATCTTTCCGGTCGGGGGCGGGATCAGACCGAACAAATAATATCCCTGTTCTCGTGTATGTTTTGTGTCGTACTTCTTTCAGCGGCGTCATCTTTTAAGGCTGGTTGCGAGAATGAATGCCGTTTCTGCGCAAAGTTTAAATATTTATAAATCTACATTTATAATATGATTTCCATTATGGTCTAGGAATTACAAGCTATTATTTATCAATAATATTTTATATTTACGTAACCATAATAATAAAATAAAGACAAAGGAAGGTAGGTCACGGTTCTGAAAATTAAGAAAAATAGTATTGTTTGTATATTTTATGTTAAAACAAAATTGTATCGTAGAAAGTTTCACAAGAGATATTTTGAAAAAAAAAACCCATGGACAATTATTTGTCAGTGATTTGTTTTCATACTGGGCGGGCAAAACGTTAACGCGTTTATTTGCAGCAAAGTATTTCAAATATGTTTAAATTATTCAAATACAAATACTATTCATCCACTTAAGTGTTGGGGAATACAAATGTAAGCCACTTTTGCAATTAAATCAGCTAATAAAAATATACTCAATATTAAATATTTACACACATTGTTATTAAGAACGATCTAAAGATTTTCTCTCTCTTTCCACGATATTAAAAAAAAACTATAATAGATCGACCGCAGAAATAGTATTATCTCCACGCACTATTTTCCGCCCAAATAAAAGTCTTCGTTGATGGCAAAATACTATGTGCATGGTATTCAATTACGTTAAGCAGATTGGAAAAGTGTGCGCTGAAAAAACAATCGTGATGAAAATAGATTTACGGGATTTTCACGTGTACAAATAGGGATAGGAAGCTGTTGCGGGGGCGGGGGCGAGCTCGGTGAAGGGGAGCGGGAAATTCGAAACAAGCGGAGGTTCTTATTGCGGAGATTAACTATATTTGCTTTGGTCGCGTGGAAAATAGAGAAAACGATTGCGATGTAGCGGAAGATCGAAGGCTGTATACGTTTCCGCCTGTAGACGTGTTCCATCAGCATATAAACATCCGCGCATCCTCGAGAAAGGGTAGGAGTTGTTTATTATTACTGAGTTTTCCAATTAAAATAATATTTGCGAAGAGGATTGTTTTCGAAATACAATATCCACAAGCTTGTTTGAGTTTCCTGTCAATGCAATATCTTTGTGATTTACCTACATACGCTCATTTTATATTTCAGAATAATAATATTCTTTGTGCGCTTTTTATAAGCTTAATAAATAATTTTCACATGGTTAGGAATCACATCTTAGCTTTCAGGATTTTAAACCGTATCCATTGGTTTAGAATTCGCACCAAATCAAGCAGCAAAAACATCTCATCTAATCATAATCCTTCATCTTAATCACATATTCAATATTTTAATTTTTTTTTTTTGTTAACATATCATTCTTTACTTATTTCATCAAATTAGATAAGTTACATAATATTTAATAATATGTTACACTAAAGAGGACAAGTGAGAGTTAAACATGCATTTTTATAGTATTCAGCACCGGGTTTAAACCTACATACTGCGCTATCAAATACCTCTTTGGTACATTTATAATTATTTTGCTATAATTGGTTTGGTATAATAGGTTTTTGTTGGTTTTATATTCTACGTTTAATCAAAAAAAAAAAAAACTTTTCTAATTTCAGTATTGTGTCATTTATCTACATAGGCGATTTGTCGCTATTAAAATGCAATAATCAATTATAATAAATAAGTGAAATACCCTTACAACTCAATTATATAAATATATAATTTCATAAAAAAAAAATACCCTAATGTACGTCAAACCTGTAACAAATAAAGGGTGATGATTTTAGAGGCGTGGTTTTCAAGAAGAGATAAAACGCATATAATTTGATGTTATGGCTAAGAATTTAGTTTTATTATAAAGATAAGGGTTTACCATTATGTTTTAAAAATGATTTCGGGTAAGTGGCCGCCGCGGCTGACTCGAACAAATTCCAGCCGAGAGGCCCAATTTTCAACCACTTTTTGCAGCAAGTATGTTAGCAATAACGCGCCGAATATTCTTTTCCAAGGCGTTAATAGTGTCCGGCTTATCTGCGTAGACAAGCGACTTCACATAACCCCACAAAAAATAGTCCAGCGGTGTTAAATCGCACGATCTTGGAGGCCACGCCACAGGCCCACGACCCGATTTTTACTTTATTTTAGAGTGATTTAAAAAAAATTTAGAGTGATTTTTTCTAAATTTACACTATTTGCAAACGTTGTTCAGGAGTAAGTCTATTCATTATGAAATGGCAAACCAAACTGAGCATAAATCAAGTGACAGCTGTCAAAAACACCAACTACGAAAAAAGTAGTGCCAGATTGAAAACACGCCTCTAAACAAAACCACCCATTATATACAATATTGCTGTCTCAACATATTTCATTATAATAGTAGAGATAAAGGCTAAATAATTGAATTTACTAAAACGCTATATCACATGAAAACAACAAACGCAATGCAGATTGTTTATATATACAACTAACAACGTCCTGTATTAACTGTTAATAAATTGTATGCTTGCAAAAAAAGTATAAATATTGAATTTTTAAGCCATTCACATTTATCTTTTTTTTTGAAATTCGAAACTTTCTGTAGAGTGGCATTTCGGTAATAAGTCATGGTGGGCGGCAATCAAAAAGTAATCAAAAATTGAGATTAGATACACGCATGTATCGTCAGGTAAATTAACTTTACTGTCGATATATTTATTCTTCTAACCGTACATTTATCAAGCGACGTGTGACGGAAACCTCCAAAATGTGGGTACACCCAAAGGAAATACTGAATACTCAAAGTTCTCACGTGTTTCCGAAACGGCTTGCCTGTCACATGCTTCTACGTAAATTTCCAAAAGGTCCCCGGTTAAGTTAATATTCATGACAAAACATTGAAAATGGACAGTCACTTCTCCGCAATTTTATTGTTGTATTTTCAGTTTTAGAAAGAAAAAGTAATAAAACTAATTTATTACTAAAATAATTTTCTATTTTTCTTTTGTATTTCTAGTTATTTATATATAGTTATATAAATAACGCTTACAATAACGACACCGCTAAGAATTCTGAATTGTGATGCCTATAGAAAATTTATCTATCACCCAGCTGATTTAAACAGATAATAAATAGTTCTAGATCTAAGGTCTAAAGAACTAAAATTGATGTGACTACTATATTACTATAGTGGCTACTATAAGATCGCTTTAAAGAGTTCCATCTTAGATTTTTATGTGTTAATGATTTTATAACTTGAGCAAAATGATTAAATCGGAGTCGATACTTCTAATAAGATATATTTTGAGTGGCTAATATATTCTTTTGTAAAAGGGTTTATGACATATTCGAAAAATGAATACACATTAAAAAAAATGCGAACCTGCATTAGGGGTTGCATTGAGGGTTGAAAACAAATTTTGATAACATGTAGACATTTTACTCTAGAGAATATGCTAATTTAACTAAAATAATTTAAACGAGCGATACGCAAAATTTGTAAAGAATTTTTACTCTTAAACTGCGGCTCAATCAAAAATATGAAATGATGGCTTTTTTATAGTTTTTCAAAATCGAGGCTCAAGGTTCAAATCGGAGAAGTAATTATTTTAATGATTTTGAAATAATGCGATGTAATTTCCGAACAGTATATAGTAAGTCTGGAAAGCCTTTTAACAAATTTGAAACATTGAAGCCATTGTTTAATTATCTTTGAATTAGCGGCTCAGATTCCTGCTCTTTCCCAAGCTGGGCCGCTCGTAGAATTTTAATATTTCTCCTTTGTCCTTTCCGCGAACAAACAATCAACATGGCTAAATTGCCTTAATTAAGAGCTAAATGAGTATTATCGCAACTGGCCAGATGTTGTCCTTGGGACTAATGCCAACAACAACGCATTCTTTATGGATTACCAATTTTGCCTATGCAAATTAAGTATGTGAATCACCGTATTTTAAAAACAATCTAATCAACCGTTACCGTTGAATAACCGCACGTTTAAAGTGTTCATATATTAACATAACGGTTTTTTTTTTGCGATGACGCAAAATCCGTGTGGCGTGCCTCAGCCCCAAATCTCCGAACAGATGTGTTGTACGACCGATATACCACCATCGTATGCAGCTAGCTACAATAGCTAGAAAAGTACACATACATGCCATCAAAGTTCCCGACTTTCTGCTGGAGTTAAAAAAAAACATCACACAGCCAAGGAATCAATACATTTAAAAAATAACCTCATTCTTACTTCTGTTTAAACATCTGTCAATAAGATGTATTTTCGGTTGTTTATTACTATAGTTTCTTTTTTATTACTCTAAATTAGGTAACAAATTAATACTCGATGCAGAACAAGATATTCGTAGTGTGTGGAGCATTGCAGGTTTATCAGAGTCTAATAAATAATCTTAGTTTCAGTCATTTTATAAATGCTGTAGTAAATATACACGATTTGTACTTTATACTGATTTTTATGAAAAAATAAATTAATATTATCATTAGTATAATTATTTTTAAATCATATCAAAAATAATGCAATGCACTAGGTCAAATACAATTATTACCGACCCTGATCAACAAAGATATATTTTTGTATACCCAAACTATAGTATATTGATGGAAATGCTGGAGTTGGACTGGGATCAAGCCTGGCACTTCTTACTTAAAAAGCAGACATTTGAACCTCTACACCATCAGGCTCTTCCGAAAACATGTTCAGCTCTTATTATCGTTGGAAAGTATTTTAAAATGTTTTTAAAAATAGTATTTTAATAAAAATTATTAAATTTTACCACATAGCATCTTAATTATATACATAAGTAGCGATTAAAAAATAACTGGGTAAATAATAGTTTACGTGAATAAATAGTTAATTAGCATGAGGCAAAAATAATATATTATAAAATATATAAAAAAAAACCAAATCAAAGAAATCGCTGAATTAAAAATCGCTAGAAAGACATTATTGACACAGTTAACCTTCAACTGGATCGTAAATCCGTCTGTCACAATAGAGCAAAACAATCTAATATAATTGAAATGAAAAAGTCGCGGACAGCAATCATACTGCGCATACTTTTTCAGCCTTTCAGGACCCCAAAACGAAATAGTCCACAAACAAGCTTAGCTTCCGTGAAGTTAAAACTTTTCAGGCGGCTGGTGATAGCCCCCCCCCCCCAAGGCCATGCGCGTTCGTGACTAGACTACCACAGTATTATGTTCGATGTTGTGTTTTCATGCAACAGTATAATATGTTTATATGCATAATAATTTTTGTAATATTAATACACTCAGCATTATTTCAAATATTAAATTTAATTTTTCAAATTCGTATATCCATTATACAAATTTTACAATCCTGTTGCGGTTACGTTTTTAATGTGTACCAATAAATAATTTTCATTTAATAAAAAAGAAAAAAATGAGCTGAGCAGGAGGAAAAATATGTAAAAAATGTGCAAATATATGAAAATAAAACTAAAAAATATATCATGCCATGATTTATGCCTAGTTATGAAGGTACAACTTTTTGAAACTTACTTCCCCTGATATATTAAATAATTAGTGGAAGTTTAAAAAATAAATTTGTTTTTTTTTTAACTGCCAATAACCATTGTTGACATCTCTGGCGTTGGAATTTTCTTTTTTGAAACTTTCTTGAAACGAAAAATAAAATAATGTGGGATATCATTCTACTTCATAATTATCTGGGTATATATCTTTTTTAAGCAAGGTTATTAAACAACAAAAAGGAAATTTCTACTTTGGAGCTTAGGAGCGTCGAAAAGTCTGTAGCAATATTTACATACATTTTTATTAAAACTTTACTCATACATATCTTATTGAGTCACTACAAGAATTAAGAAAAAAACTATTCTAATTTTTTATTTTTATAATGAGGCAAATTATTTTTTAAATACATTGATTTTATTTTTTGAGAAGTTGAGTTATTATTTAGTGATGCACTGTTTTTGTATGAATACGAGTATACCGCTTAGCTAAGCTCAACTAAACAGCCGTTAGATGAAATAAATTACCACACCTAACGGAAAGTGTCCCATTAGGTAAAACTACGATCCAGGAAATATAACACTAACAAGATTAATAATAGTTTGTAATAATTCTGCCAGAAAAAAGTTGTAATTAAATACATTCTGCGAAAAAATAAAAATGTGAGCTCGGGCGTATTGTGACGGGAGTAATCTCAGAAGTTTGTATCCTAGGGAAGAATCCCAGGGAAAGTTATTGTTGGGCTTAATTTCATCCCCTGATATGATTGTTCTTTCCTGTTCGGATCGTTCTCGTTAATCTGTTTGACCTTGCTCAATATGAGCCGGGAAGTTAGTTAATGTTTATTATTACGTGGCCGAAATAAAACAGATTGTGTATAATTGATAATATCAATTAGGTTATTTTACGAGGTAACCTATGTTACAGATTGATTTCAGTCACTAAGTTTATTAGTGGGATCCTACATGAAAAGCTCCTACTTAAAAAAATCTTATTTAGTCATTTAGTCCTGACGAGCTCCGCTGGTATTCGAAGCATTCGAATTTTTCCCCTATTTTTTATTGCGAAATTCATCACCGAAATACTGTCAATTATTACGCATCCCTAACATTTCTCCTGATCTGCAATAAAATTAATCAAATTGAAATGTAGCTTTATATATTGCAAATTTGATTTTATTTGTTTTGACCATTTAATGAAAGTAACATTCCAAATCATTTGATGATGACTGGAAATAACTTATCTAAGCAAGAAATTTTTGCTGGTTTTGTTATAAGGTACTAGTTTAAAAACATTTTGTCTGTTTAATAAGTATCTATTTATGAGTAACTTTACTTGTTTTTAATGCGTTCTTCATTATAAATTGTTGGCTTTTAAAAAATCTTTTAGTTTTTATTGTAATGCTAAATACTTAATATTTCAATCTGTAAAAAAATAACATTTTTGCAAACATTTTAAGGGGGAATATCTCAATTTCTTAAGAAGCAATTAATGTATTTATTGAATTGAATAAATTTATCTTTAATAAATATAAAGAACCAAATTATAATTAGAATATATAAAATTCTCTTTTGTGAAATAAGTTACATTTATGTTTTTCAGAAGACCGCTAGCTAATTAAAACCATACTATTATTGTTTTCAATTAATTATGGTCTGGATTGAAACATTCGCCGAGTATAATATATTATTAAATTCAGAACCGTCACATGTCACATGTTTTCACTGAGTAGGAAAAGTATGCAATTAGTGGAGTCACACCTCAAAAGCCAAAATTTCCCTAGTGAATTTCCCTAGTAGTGGGTAATTTCACTACCCATTTTGTGCTGAGAGAAAGCAAAGGGAATCAAATAGAATACGCTGATAATTGAAATCGTATGTTTCGAATTTACTAGACAGTGGAAACGAACATGTTTTCCGTTGCAAAATATAGTCTATTTAAAAATACCTTTTTTATAAGACTAATCCAGACATTTTGGATCACTCAAAAATAATATTGGTTCGGGCACATCCGCATGCGGGTAAAAAGGGACGCTTTAAATACATGTGAAAAGGAAAGTCAAAGCGGTCGGCCCGGATTTGTCAATAAGTCCTGCTAGGGAAAAGGGATAAGAAAGGGCCTGGAGGTGGACCTGGCGAAAGGCCGGGAAACCGCTGATGTGGCAAACGACGCAATCGGTCTTCGGTCGTTGGCATGGAGAGCAGATCGCTTCCTTGGAATAGTACAAAATTAAACTTTAAATATACTTTGCATTGTACAAATATATGGCTTTTTAGAGTGGAGACCAAACGGAAAGATAATATTGTAAAAGTTACATAAGGACCACTTGGCTCGTGAATGTAGTTTGCTGTAAAACAGTTTTTGCTTATTTTACAGTGTATTATTTATTTATTTCAAGAAACAACAACTATTACATACTCGTAACAATTAGAACATAAAACCTCTAAAGGTTTCCTCTAAAATTAGTGGATAGAAAAATGCATTCGGGAACGAGGTAGCGATTGAGAAGTAAGAGGGGTTAAGGAATATACATAACAAGAATTTAAAATTTAGTGAATTCTTGAGATGTACACTTAAAACTGGGGTGTACTAGTGTAATGCTAAGATTGTATACTCGTATATTTTTTTTTTTTTTTTTTTTTATAAGTTCTTTATTTATAAACAGAATACATATTTAATTTGTTTGTTCACAAAACCCTTGCGGGTTTTTATGTGAACTCATTCGTTCCTAATTTAACTTATTTAATAACATTTATATCTACAAAACATATTCAATATTCACTTAAAACACTTTTATCAATGACGAGCTACTCATGACGGTATCTCTCCAGACTGTCTTTAATTGTTTATTTATAAAAAAAACGGTCACTTCCAGTCGCGTCGGTGTAATTATAATGAAATCGGTACGAGTACATCTCACACCGGTCGCTTCGAGTACACTCATCAACAAAAATACTATTTACAATATATTTTTTTTAATTCTTTTTTTAAAACGTAATTAGATAAGTTATTCGATTGCTTTATATTACTCGTAAGGTTATTAAATAAAATTGGAACAATTCTCTCCAGCCTTCTTTTGCCATATTCATTGTTGAATTTGGCCACTTCCAAAATTCCTTTTGTTGTTTGCCTTGTTTTTATACTGTGCGGTATTTTCTGTTTATATTTCATAGAGTAAAATTGTTCCAATATTACCTGATAATCAATTTTTTTTTCTATTGGTAAAGTATTACAATATTTAAATAACTTATTTTCCTCACTTTTTAATTTATTTTTAATTTTTTTTGGTACTATAGTTTTTATTATTTGAAGCTGAAGTTTTTTAATTTTTAGAATGTATGTTTTAAATGTTAGACCATAAGTACTAATTCCATATGTTATTCGTGTTTCTGCAAGTGATATATATAATAATCTTAGTATTTTATAGGGTACTTTATATCTTAAAACCGATAGTTTGCTTAGTATTGCACGTAGGTTTTTACATACTTGTTCGATATGTGGACCCCAATTAAACTTTTCATCAATGGTCAGTCCTAAATATCTATTTGTAGCGACCTTATTTAAGGAGGGACAAGAGCAAGGCTTTTGTATGCTATGTAGACACGCGTCGAGGTGTGATTTTATTTCTATACTGTGGTTGCTTTTGTTGTGGGTGCTGTGAATATGAATGTAATTAGTTTTACTCGAATTTATGACTAATCCACTATCGTGAGCCCATTTACATATTGAGTCGTATGCATTTTGCATTTTTTTTTGTGCTTCTACGATATCAGTGTCCGCTGTCACTAGACAAGTGTCGTCCGCGAATTTTAGTATCTCACATTCTTTAATAACTCTGGCCATATTATTCACATACATAAGATATAAAATCGGTGCTAATACTGCACCTTGCGGTGCTCCATATTTTATTATTTTGTGATTGCTGACTTTGTTCCTAATTTTTACTGATATCTTACGATTATTTAAGTAATTTTTGAACCAATTAAGTAGTGGTCCTCTAATTCCGCATGTCTCAATTCTGTTTAATAACAAATCATGTTCTAAAGTATCGAAAGCTTTAGAGAAGTCAATCATGAGTACTATTACATGTTTTTTATCATTAAGACATGTATTGACATAGTTCCCAAATATCGATAGGAGTTGCGTTGTACTTTTATTACTTTGAAATCCAAATTGCCTTTCGTGCATTAAGTTATTTTTACTCAGAAATTGTGCAATTTGGTTCCCAATATGTTTTTCCATAATTTTGTTAATGGCTGATAATATTGATATCGGTCTGTAGTTTCCATAAATTTTATGATTCCCGTTTTTGTATATAGGTCGAACAATTGATATCTTCAATTCGTCTGGAACGATACCTTCGTAAACGGACATGTTTATTAATTTAGCGATATCGGTGGATATTTCGTTCTTAATAATTTTTAAATCGCACATTCTTATTGAGTCAAAACCCGGAGATTTTCGTGAATGAAGACTATCTATAATTTTAATAATACTTTCTTTATTTGCTTTTTGGTAAAATATTGACATGTTACAATCAATGTCAATGTCATTATTTTTTTCAATCTGAACGTTACATATTTTTTTAATTTTTGTCGTTTCACTTATGAAATTTTCGACAAACTTATTTGCTATCTCTACGTCCGTGTTATTACTACCCATGTATTGGATTATTACATCATCAACATTATTTTTCGATTTACCCATCATCTCATTAATTTCTGACCAAATTTCCTTTCCATTCCCATTGCATTCATTGATCCTTTTTAAATAGTAACTATTCTTGGCCCTCTGTATTGATTTATTTGTTTGATTTCTTATTTTATTATATTTTACTTTATTTGTTATATTACTAGGATCCTTTTTTACTCTTTGAAATGCTTTATCTCTATTTTTTATTTTTACAATTATTTCCTTTGTAATCCATTTATTATTTACATGTTTTGGTTTAATTGTTGTTGTATAAGTAGCATTGGAATAAATATTTTTGAAAGTAGATACTAGGTTATCGTACATTTTTTGGGAATTATCACAGTTTTTAAATATGTCATTCCAATTTGTAGCTATTAAATTTTCTTCAACCAATTTGTTATTTATTTTTCTGACCGTTAACTTTTTTGTCGTCGTCTGTACATTAGAGTTAGTTAATGCCAGCGCTGTCATATAGTGATCAGCGATTTTTGTTTTGATTATAGCGGTAGTAATTTGATCGGTTGTACTCGTTTTAATGAAAATATGATCAATGCACGATTGAGAAACTTGGCTTTGCCTAATTTCTTCCCGCGTGATATTCGATATACCTGTCATATACCCGTGCTGCGAGAGTGTATTTAGATATTGCCTCGATATATTGTTAATTGATTTAATATGTATATTTATGTTCATATCACCGCATATAATAACGTCATTTTTTTCTGGCAGATCCGTAATAATTTTATTAATTTCACTAATAAATCGTATCTTGTTGGTATTTGGTGGCCTATATATGGCAAGTAAATATATTTTTTTCCTTTGTATCTGAATAGTTCCTAATATATTTTCAAAGGAGTAAGATGCGATTTCTTCTGAATTGAATTTTAAATGATTTTTGTAATATATTATTATACCTCCACCTCTCTGCAATTCTCTAGTGTGAGCATGTATGTGATATCCTTTCAAGTTATATAGGCTGACAAGGTTTAATTTTAGATTAACCTCCGTTAATATAATAACATCTATATGAGCTACGTGACTTTCAATTTGGCATTGAAACTCGGCGAAATTTAGTAGCATCGATCGTATGTTTATATGCAAAATGGATAAATTTAGTGTATTTTTATAGAGTAAATATTTAAACCAATCGTCTATGTTTTTTTTCGAACATTCAGTTATGTTTGAGAATTCGTCTGTGTTCATTTTAAGGTGTTAAGCGTTATTTATTTTTTATTGTTATACGTTTCGTTTTTAAGAATCCGGTGTTTCCGATATATTAGCCAAAAAATGTTCGTTTTTAACATGAATTACGCGCTGGTTCTCGCTGCGCCTCGTCAGCACCTTCCCGTTCGAGTACCATATATATTTGAAATTATTTTTTAGTTTTTCTTTAGTTTTAAATAAAAGCGCTTTGATGTACGGTGTGAGATGTTCCCTTACCGATATGCGGTTGGCGTTTCCGTTCGAGTACACATTATCGTTGGTGAATTGGACCGCGGTCTTCGCCTTGACGAGCCAGGCGTCCTTCGGAATTTGTCCTTCTAGTTCGACGATTAGATTCGACGGGCGATCGGCTGCGTTCCCGCTTCTCTTCGGCCTCCAAGCGGCTTTGATGACGTTGGCGCCTTGGCTATTTTTGTTGTTCAGCCCCATCGCCAACAATAATTTATTTGCAGACTCGATTGGAGATTCGCTCTCAGGTGGTACCAGACCAAATATCTCCAAGTTATTTCGTTGAAGATTTTGTTCCATAGATTGCATTCGTTCTTCGAGGGCTTGATTCTTTAAATCTAAATGTCTGTTTAGGTTATTAAGATTATTCATAGTGTTATCCATTTTTTTTTGTTGATTTTCATATATTTTTATTTTTTTTTCGTAGTCCTCGATTTTCTCATTAAAGAACTCTAAGGATTTTTTTAGTTCTGACAGTTCGAGTTTAATAGTTTTGCGTACTTCCGCTCTTAGCTCACTTATAATGGTATCGGTGTCGATCGGTGTAGAGCCTTCCGGTGTCTTGAGGCCCTTTCGCTCACCCTCCGACGTGTCCTCTTCAGGGATAATAACGGAGAGTCGTTTAGGGTTCTTGTTACAATCCTTGCACGTCCATTGAACGGCCTTGGTTGATCCTAGCGCGAGCAGTTGATCGCGACTCAGTCCAGCACATTCTGCATGCCACCAGTTGTTGCATTTACCACTACATAACAATCCGGCATATTTCTTTGTAATCGTTTTGTCACACGCGACGCATTTCATAGCTGGCATTTTACGATATTTTCAGGAGGGTAGAAACCTGCTTTTATCTAAATGTTGTACACGTAAATTTACGGGTCACTAGTAGCGCGAGCGGGTATGTCTGTCTATCGTGAGCGTTATGAACGAACTCAACAGTCTTACATATCTTACAGTTAAATTCGAATTCAAGTTTGACCTGTAACATATGCAAATTTTAATTGTTTAATAAATGCGCATAAACACAAGAATATAACGTTTTACCTCGAATAATGTTTCAATACTGCCATAGATTGTATCTTAATGTGTGTTTTACGCGTGAAGTAATTAACCTATGTCTTGACAATTCTGTAAGTATTTATAAACACTCTTATATATTTATGAATTTCTTGATTTCGCTTCATTTAACAGATATTTTTTATTTTGAAATTAATTAAAAAAAAAAATAGACCCACGTAGGTTGTAAGTTTCAATTTTAATAACGCTATAATTCTATATCCACGTTAATGGACGAGTATCACCTTGAAGTAGATTCTTTTTTTTTTCATTATATTTTCTTAGTTAACTTAAAATATGTAAACATAATTTATTTAAATACAACAAATCAAAGGTTGGTCCGAACTATTCTTTTTTGATTACCGTACAATTCTTGATTAGCGAGATGTGTAGATATGTTGGTAATGGATAATAATAGAAAGGTTACGTAAACAACCAAAATACAATAAGATATTGATAAGATCCCTGTCAAAATAGAATCACAAATAGTAAGTAGACATGTATCGTTTTAGTCCCTTTGATCATATGCTTTTTTTAAGGAAACAAAGACGCTATGGTCGTGTGTGTGTGTGTCTGTGAAGCCGGAGGATGGGCGGATAAATAACAACTCGAACGGGACGACTGAAAGGAGGCGCTCAGAAAGAGTATCCTGGGGGTAAATTCAACCGAATATCCAGGGATAGTTTCCTCTCTTTGTGGCTATAATCCCGACCAAAAATTGGCCGTTATTGTTCGAAAATTGCCTTCGAATTAACCCACAGGGCGATCGAATCCACGCGACGACAAAAACAGATATCTTGCTTTTTACAACTATGAAAAATAAATAGATTGTTAAGCTAACGAAATTATAAAATAAGTATAATAATAATAATTATTATTATTTCAAAAGACAAAATATACTACTAGAAAACCTAGATATGCAAAATAAAGTTTACTCAACGAACAAATAAAAACTACATACGAATAATGGTTTTTAACAGACATAACTCGGAACTTATAGCCCTACCAGCTAACCCAGAGACTTTGCGTAACATATAAACTAAATACATATATACATTTACTAAATATTACGAAAAAAGTCTTAAATATTTTTTTTTTTGAAAATGACATTATTTTAACATAAAAGATCTCTTTACCATAACCGGTAATATGGCCAAGCAAGGGTTGGAATGAGCTTAACTAGGTAAAAGTTGTAAGAATAGGTTCTGGAAGATTGTTTATAGCCGCACGAACATTTTTTTATTTTTATAAAGTTATTCGCGGTTTCATAGAGAATCCCATAATACTCAGTGATATTGGTTTCTTTGTTCCCTGACCGTTTTACTAGAGCGCGGAAGCACACGTTATTTAGGCAGTTAGCGTGTCGTACCGACGTATACAAGTACAGTCCGATTGGGAGAGCAGTCGAATTATTAAATTCCATTTCCGCGGAGATTGATAGCTTTGTCTGTTCGCCCAGTGGGGTTAAAAATCTGCTTTCTATTACGCCGTTGTAGGATCGGCGTGAATTATTTATTTGTTAATGTTTATTTTTGTTTTTTTTTATTAATATTGTTTTTTGTTTTTGATTTGTTGTTTTTCTTTTAGTAGTTTAATTTGTTTTTACTTTTAATTATAATGTGTACATGGGGAAACCTGTTAAATAAATAAATAAAAAACTTGATTTATTGGTTGAAATTTCCAACGTTTCAATGGATGTACAAAAATTGTATTGTGGATACATACATTTGCGTGAAGTCTGCGACGGTGTCAAAGTCTTCCTGGAGGAGATCGTCTCCTATCCAGGCTTAGTCATTGCAACCTATATTTGGCTTGGGAGCAATCCCGTAGAGATTTCATCTTTTTGCCGGTGGCCCCGGGCGCCGGGGGCGACTGTGTCGCATCGTTTGCTCTGCCGAACAGACGCAAACCTCAAAATACAGCCACTAAGAAGGGGCGACTTTTATATTGAACCTATCGATAATCAATATAACATTTTTGTTTTTAAATGTAATCTATTTGTATAATTAACTTATGTCTCTTTTGTGAAGTATTTTTTGTATTTTTCATTACAAATATTAAACAATATAGCTGTTTCAGTACAATTAATTAAACTACTGTCTGTGTTAATCATGGATATACTATCAAATTTAATATTACTTGTCTATAATCGCAAAATCGGATATTCCCTACATTTTTTATGAACATCTTATATTACAAAATGATTTGAGGACGCGAATAGTTCGCGCCTATTACAACAGGAATATAGTGTAGTGTAGAAATAATTTACCGATTATTGCCGTACATTTGTATTTTCAAATGTGAATTTTATCACAATTAAATAATTATAATGTGTTTCTATTGGGTAGATAAAATATAACAAAATAAATAAATATACATACTATTAATATTACGCTTTAAACGACTTTGTTTACCTTAAAATAAAAACTGATTTTGCGATTGTTTAAAAATTAAACGTAAATTTTATTTTTTATCATAAAATCTTAGGTTATTCAACATATATAGATTTTCTGTTTGAATACTAAACATAATAATTGCTTGTTTAAGTTATTGTTTTTATAAACTGGCTAATATATTCAAATTTTTATTCTTCTTTCAATTTACCATTTTTTAATTATAATACTAATCGAGCTGGTATAACTTTACTTCAGACTATATTAATAATAAATATATTTTTTCAGTGGGAATTTATTTTTAAATTGTATCTATTTAAAATACATACCAGTGTATAAATAAATGATTACAGATAAAAATCGTTACCGAGTAAATTTACCTGATATTAGGATTTATCGATAAAATATTTTTTGAACCGCGCGCGCCTAGACGCAGCTCATCTTTGCATATTTACACTCTGCCAGGTAACATGTCTGACAAGGCTTTACTTTGAGGCTTACACGAGAAACTCAATGAAGTGATATATTTCTTCTTCATATTTAAAGAAGAACTATACTTTTTTGTCTCTTTTAATAGAAAGTTGAGGAATTATGATATTAAATTATCTATTCTTTCTTTGTATGTAAAGCGAGCTCTTCTCATAAAAAATAGCGACTTGACCTGATATAAATGGGGTGTCCCAAGTAAATTCCGATAAAAAATCCAGCTGATTGGCCCTGCGATTTCAAACATGATTTGTTTTGGTGTCATGTCAAATTTCATCATGGTTTCCGAGAAATAAATTGAAAACTTACGTGATAATATTAAATCGTTGTTATCACACGTACGCCCGCTTGCAACGCGTACGCTACCAAATATCTATCTCGTTTTGCCATAGCAAAGGCAATTTACACCAGTGCTTTAATAAAATAATAAATTTGGGGATGAATAATTTTAGCATTTTTTTATATAATTTCTTACCCGTAATAGGGATCATAAACAACCCCGGTCTTCGGGACCTTCTGTATGCGCGTAGGACTCAGTGAGTAGGTTTGTTAAATGCATGTGTATATGAGTGTGAGTGTTTTTCTGTATTAACAGTTATATAGTATAAACAGAAAAACAATCTAGTGATTTTCTCTATTGATATAAATCTAGGAAAATTTAAAAATAGGTCAAATACTATAATGAGAGCTATAGCGTCTGAAAGAATATTTGGTACTTTGGTCCATCCAGTCTTCTGAGATCAAGTATAAAATAAATCGTAATACTTTTCGTCACGTCAACGTAAATTCCAGAAGACACTCGCTACCTCCCAGCGGTATGTTTGTGAAGGGACTGTCGATTTTTTTTATTTAAGTTAATAGTAAGTGCATTGACAAGCACTCCCGAGACACGCAGTTCCACTGACAGATTGTGCTACACATCATTATTTGGGTTGCGGTAGACGAGACGTCCACACGAAGGCAAAAAGTGCTGTATTGATTCCTTTGGGAATTCTGTTGACATTGATGCCATTCGACATTTTACCGTTTTAAACATTGTATTTATTGAAAATGTAGGTAAGAAACCAAGTTCCAATCCCAGTATGAATGTTGATCCTCATACTTAACCTTTAGATTTACCGACTAACTTGTCTGACCTTAATGCCAATTTTAAATAAAATTAATCATAATTATTTAACTGTCAATTTGGGAGCTATCAAGTAAAAAACTTGTAAACCTTTTTATTGCGTCACTATTTTGTCAAAATAAAACAAACTTTCGATAAAAACAATATACGACTTTTTTCCCAAGAATGTTCAGTAAGTATTTTTTGTTTCAAGGGTGTTTATAAAGAAACACCACCATATCACTGCACTTTATTATTGTTAACGAATTATAAAAATATAATATATACAAGTATATAAAGGCTATAGTGTTTATAAGTGTTTATAAGTACATATCACTGTCTTACGTCGAAAAATCTGCATAAATTAGCAGCTTGTCTCTAATCGATGCATGTTTGGTCAGTAGACATGTTAGGCCCGCTCAAATGAGTAAGGACATATTTTATGTGGTTGACTCAATAGAGATTCAAGGTATCTTTATGCCCGGCGCATTGTGCAGACGCGGTCGCGCGCGCGCGCTGCCAGTCAGGAGAACGCACATAAAGTAACTATGCGTTTAATTATTAATAGAATTTTTCTACTGCTCACTTTACCTACATTTTTGACACATTTATAAGAAGAATAAAAATTTCCTCTTTGAAGTATAAAATAAACCCATAAAAGAATGCATTGCGAAAAGGTTGCTTGTGAATTTAAATTCAGCAATATCTTTTCAAGATGTGATTATGGACATAACAAATGCTGGTCTAAAATGGTAAAAGAAATTTTAAAGTATGTTCACCAAATAAAATATCAGACAGTGCGGCATCGCGACCTCGAGACCCAGAAACTAACAGACTCCACGGGGAACTCTACCTATAAATTTATTGACGATAATGAACGACGGGTAGTTTCCTGCTCGCAAATATTGTAATGTATGTGAATTGGAAAGGTCAGGAACACAACAATACGCACACCAAATGTTTGATAGAATATTTATTGTTTTTTTTTTGGTAGCTATATGAAAACTTGTTAAGCAAAAATTGTTCCTTTAACTTTGACTTTAAGTTCACCACCTGTATAGTTTAATTCAAACCAATAGGTGTTATATTACAAGGTATCTCAGATTAAACAAAACAGGTAGATACGGATGTTTGTCCGTAACTTTGTCGGTGCGAAAGGTGGGTGGGGTTCTCGACACATACCGTCGAAATCTAAAAGTACTACCTATATTTTATTTATTATTTGTTTTTGTTGATTGCTTACATTTTATAGTAGTTTTTGTATTGTGATACAGTAATGATACATGCGTTTTATTAGGAACTATTTTTCACAGCCCGATGAACTTGAAGCTGGGTTTAAGCTGGCATATAATAAAATGTATTGTTTTGTTAAAATGAAGGTAGTTACGTGACAATGAAAAGAAAGTTAATTTTATTTAAAATATATATTTAGATACAAGTAACATTACAAAAAACTAAATACAGTATGGCACATTATTTATGTCGTGAAACTTGCACCTGCAACTCTGCACTTTACAATGTACCAATAGACGAAACAAAGGAATATAAATAAGGAAACAAAAATACATTTCCGTATGCAAAACGGTCCAAAGTACAGCATCTTACCTTTTCCGATGGTCATTTATCACGGAAAACGGGGGTGTCGCGCCAGTACTAACAATGACTGATCGTCTGAAAGGGACGGGCGGGGGCGCGGGGCGGGGGCGCAGGGCGGGCGCGGAGAAGGCGGTTTGCTTAGGTCAGACCGCCGGAACGAGGGCTATTTAATTTGTGAACTTTTTGCATGGAAAGAGATTTCAAACCCGACATTTTTCTCCGCCGGTTTCGCTCGTTGGAGTACTCTTAGGAAGATCGTAAGGCACTGCCAAATGTGTCTTTAATTTATGACTCAATTAATTAGGAACGAAAAAAATCTAAAACTTTTTCTGATTGCCTCTCGAGTTAGGTACGAGTATTTACAATTATGAATCAAAATATTTAGCTTAATTTATAGTAAATTAAATTTTCTTTAAATCGTTTCAAATATACTCATTGAATTATTTTAAAATATTCCATTATACGGTGAGATACTTTAACAAACATAAAAGTACAACAATAAATAAATAATTCCCTCAAAAAATACAAAAAAATAAGGGTTTTTTTTTACGAAATCGGAAATAGATAGTTACATAGGACATTCGCTAGCAAAATGTGGTGCATTGTTTAATAGCTGAAATATACCTGCATTTAGGTTGGTTGCTAGTAAAAAAATGTTTTAAAATTTAATTTTGGCAACTTTTTCAATTATCTTACTTATATTTTTAATTTTATTGTAGTGGTAATATTTAATTAAACGTATAACGAAACATAATTATATGTTAGGTTTATATATAAAAACAATATTATTGGAATAATTATACTTGAACCCATAGTTATAAAAAATAACCAAATTTATTTTAAAATATTTTTTTATTTAATATGCCCCTATAAACCCTTATAAATAAAGCCTTCCTTAGTACAGGCATGGCTTAGTTAGACTAAACTTTAAAAATTTTCCTAATTCAATGTCTATATGTATGGTTAGTTTTATTTTTATATTTAAAATAAAAGAATATTTTTAATTTAGTATTTAAAAAGGTGACCTTTTAAATGCATACGTATTTGATAGTTAGGTTATCAAAGTGTTATGAAACTAAAAGATGCCTTCGTGAACGCAATTTCATCATTTATACTCGACGAATCAGCGCTCTTGACTTAAACGAAATTAGAGACCATATTTCCTTAGAGAATTTCTTTTGACCGCCCTCGTCGCGCTCAGTACACTTAAAGTAATTTCTCAACTCTCCGCGATTTTTGCCGAGAACTCCTTTGCGGTAATTAGGGCCAACGGCTATTTTCCGTCATTTTCTAGAGGTTTTTCCTATTCGCAAAATGGTAGAAAATGTAAGAAAATCTCGGAAAATGTACGCTTTATACTATGAAGTAATTAAACTAGTCACGTCTCTACTTAAAAGCTACATAATTACAGTTGAGCTTCAATAGAAAAGTAACGCGATTAAAAATAAATGATACAGGCATAAATTTGTGAAAAAAAATGGATAATTCGAAAACCACAACCAGACAAGTATGAAAGCATTTAATGTGTCAATAATATTTAATATTAGCAATTTTACTGAATTCAGAATGTATGTTCTAAAATATAAGAAAGACATCCATATAAATTGTCTATTTCTATATACAAGTTCTAAAATATAAGAAAGACATCCATATAAATTGTCTATTTCTATATACAAGATGTCCCAAGACCATTTCCGATTAAAAAAACACCTAATACGTCTTAAGATTTCTAGTGTTATTTGTTAAAAAAATATGTTAAAATTATCATGGTTTACGAGAAAAAAAAAATGTAAACTTTAGGTAAAAATAAATAGTAAAAAAAAGCAGTTTAAAAATATATTTTTATTACGTATAATATATTTTTAAACTGCTTTTTTAGAAATAGACAATTTATATGGATGTCTTTCTTATATTTTAGAACATACATTCTGAATTCAGTAAAATTGCTAATATTAAATATTATTGACACATTAAATGCTTTCATACTTGTCTGGTTGTGGTTTTCGAATTATCCATTTTTTTTCACAAATTTATGCCTGTATCATTTATTTTTAATCGCGTTACTTTTCTATTGAAGCTCAACTGTAATTATGTAGCTTTTAAGTAGAGACGTGACTAGTTTAATTACTTCATAGTATAAAGCGTACATTTTCCGAGATTTTCTTACATTTTCTACCATTTTGCGAATAGGAAAAACCTCTAGAAAATGACGGAAAATAGCCGTTGGCCCTAATTACCGCAAAGGAGTTCTCGGCAAAAATCGCGGAGAGTTGAGAAATTACTTTAAGTGTACTGAGCGCGACGAGGGCGGTCAAAAGAAATTCTCTAAGGAAATATGGTCTCTAATTTCGTTCTAATAATTCTATTGGTACATTGTAAAGTGCAGAGTTGCAGGTGCAAGTTTCACGACATAAATAATGTGCCATACTGTATTTAGTTTTTTGTAATGTTACTTGTATCTAAATATATATTTTAAATAAAATTAACTTTCTTTTCATTGTCACGTAACTACCTTCATTTTAACAAAACAATACATTTTATTATATGCCAGCTTAAACCCAGCTTCAAGTTCATCGGGCTGTGAAAAATAGTTCCTAATAAAACGCATGTATCATTACTGTATCACAATACAAAAACTACTATAAAATGTAAGCAATCAACAAAAACAAATAATAAATAAAATATAGGTAGTACTTTTAGATTTCGACGGTATGTGTCGAGAACCCCACCCACCTTTCGCACCGACAAAGTTACGGACAAACATCCGTATCTACCTGTTTTGTTTAATCTGAGATACCTTGTAATATAACACCTATTGGTTTGAATTAAACTATACAGGTGGTGAACTTAAAGGAACAATTTTTGCTTAACAAGTTTTCATATAGCTACCAAAAAAAAAACAATAAATATTCTATCAAACATTTGGTGTGCGTATTGTTGTGTTCCTGACCTTTCCAATTCACATACATTACAATATTTGCGAGCAGGAAACTACCCGTCGTTCATTATCGTCAATAAATTTATAGGTAGAGTTCCCCGTGGAGTCTGTTAGTTTCTGGGTCTCGAGGTCGCGATGCCGCACTGTCTGATATTTTATTAGGTGAACATACTTTAAAATTTCTTTTACCATTTTAGACCAGCATTTGTTATGTCCATAATCACATCTTGAAAAGATATTGCTGAATTTAAATTCACAAGCAACCTTTTCGCAATGCATTCTTTTATGGGTTTATTTTATACTTCAAAGAGGAAATTTTTATTCTTCTTATAAATGTGTCAAAAATGTAGGTAAAGTGAGCAGTAGAAAAATTCTATTAATAATTAAACGCATAGTTACTTTATGTGCGTTCTCCTGACTGGCAGCGCGCGCGCGCGACCGCGTCTGCACAATGCGCCGGGCATAAAGATACCTTGAATCTCTATTGAGTCAACCACATAAAATATGTCCTTACTCATTTGAGCGGGCCTAACATGTCTACTGACCAAACATGCATCGATTAGAGACAAGCTGCTAATTTATGCAGATTTTTCGACGTAAGACAGTGATATGTACTTATAAACACTTATAAACACTATAGCCTTTATATACTTGTATATATTATATTTTTATAATTCGTTAACAATAATAAAGTGCAGTGATATGGTGGTGTTTCTTTATAAACACCCTTGAAACAAAAAATACTTACTGAACATTCTTGGGAAAAAAGTCGTATATTGTTTTTATCGAAAGTTTGTTTTATTTTGACAAAATAGTGACGCAATAAAAAGGTTTACAAGTTTTTTACTTGATAGCTCCCAAATTGACAGTTAAATAATTATGATTAATTTTATTTAAAATTGGCATTAAGGTCAGACAAGTTAGTCGGTAAATCTAAAGGTTAAGTATGAGGATCAACATTCATACTGGGATTGGAACTTGGTTTCTTACCTACATTTTCAATAAATACAATGTTTAAAACGGTAAAATGTCGAATGGCATCAATGTCAACAGAATTCCCAAAGGAATCAATACAGCACTTTTTGCCTTCGTGTGGACGTCTCGTCTACCGCAACCCAAATAATGATGTGTAGCACAATCTGTCAGAGGAACTGCGTGTCTCGGGAGTGCTTGTCAATGCACTTACTATTAACTTAAATAAAAAAAATCGACAGTCCCTTCACAAACATACCGCTGGGAGGTAGCGAGTGTCTTCTGGAATTTACGTTGACGTGACGAAAAGTATTACGATTTATTTTATACTTGATCTCAGAAGACTGGATGGACCAAAGTACCAAATATTCTTTCAGACGCTATAGCTCTCATTATAGTATTTGACCTATTTTTAAATTTTCCTAGATTTATATCAATAGAGAAAATCACTAGATTGTTTTTCTGTTTATACTATATAACTGTTAATACAGAAAAACACTCACACTCATATACACATGCATTTAACAAACCTACTCACTGAGTCCTACGCGCATACAGAAGGTCCCGAAGACCGGGGTTGTTTATGATCCCTATTACGGGTAAGAAATTATATAAAAAAATGTTAAAATTATTCATCCCCAAATTTATTATTTTATTAAAGCACTGGTGTAAATTGCCTTTGCTATGGCAAAACGAGATAGATATTTGGTAGCGTACGCGTTGCAAGCGGGCGTACGTGTGATAACAACGATTTAACACAACCAGACAAGTATGAAAGCATTTAATGTGTCAATAATATTTAATATTAGCAATTTTACTGAATTCAGAATGTATGTTCTAAAATATAAGAAAGACATCCATATAAATTGTCTATTTCTATATACAAGTTCTAAAATATAAGAAAGACATCCATATAAATTGTCTATTTCTATATACAAGATGTCCCAAGACCATTTCCGATTAAAAAAACACCTAATACGTCTTAAGATTTCTAGTGTTATTTGTTAAAAAAATATGTTAAAATTATCATGGTTTACGAGAAAAAAAAATGTAAACTTTAGGTAAAAATAAATAGTAAAAAAAAGCAGTTTAAAAATATATTTTTATTACGTATAATATAATGATCTTTTAGTTTACTTTCCCTAAAGATTTTTATCATACCAGATAATCTATATATTAATACGTGAAGGGAAAACATCGGATTCTTTTTTAAGCATATTGCGCGCACGGAGGAGTGAGAGATTTGGCATAGTTAAAGTTCATATTCATAAAAGGAGAAGAATTGCAGAAACCTAAAATTATCTATAATATGTGTTATAAATCAATTAAATTTAATAAAAAAAACGTTCATACTACTGGCAGCTGATTGACAGAATGAGTTTCGGGCTGTGAATTTTGTGTAATTTCAAATGTTCTCTTTTCAAGAATCTGTCAATGTAATAAAGTAATGTCAAGGCAAAAAAGTGAGTACATTTTGTTATATAAATTAAATCTTATAAATAAATTATTATATTTGTTATATGTTATTAGTTATATTAGTTTCAGTAAATCCATTTTAGATGTTTACATCATGTTTTTTTAACATTTAGATATTCGCACCTATCTTTTATTATGCCTTCATATAGAACTGACGTGAGACACAAAGAAGGAGGAATATATCCGCGTGAAAGTCGAAATGATTTATTAGGATAAATGCAAATTTAAATATTGTAAATAGTATAACAAAATGATGAAATTATATTGTGGGATACATTTAAATGCGCACTGAATATCATTCTAAGAAATTTTAACACTTTTGGTTATGGATTAATGCATTTACAATGCAAAACATTTCGAATTTGATGTCATTTTAGGTGGAAGGCTACATTCACGATTATTACATTTTTTTTTTCAAACTACTTTTTTACTAACATTAAATCTCATAGGTATTGCAGGAAATTATGGTTAACTAATGGCGTGTTTGTATACGTTTGCCTGACATAATAGAAGAAAATTTAAATATATATGCAATGATATAAAAGAACCACAATAATGCTCAAACTTAATTGCTTAATGAATTACAATCGAATTTCTAATATTAATACTTTTTGTTTACCTATTTCGTAGGACTTAGTACAAATAGAATTTATTCTCATCTCTTAGAATGTAACTCGTCTTTCTGGATGCATTTAAAATGTCAACTTGCTGAAACAAGCTTTTTTTTTCAAAGAAAGAGTTTTTATAATCTAGGTCATACTCGTATAGCATTATTTCCTGTCCTACTCAACTAAAACTAAATGTGCTATAAGAAATGTGTGTGTTTTCGAACAACGAGAGATTATGATCCCTTAAAACCTGTCCCAGATATGTGGGCAATTATTTGCAAAGATGCACAAATGCTATATATTGAAGTCCTAAGTTCCAAAACAATTGCCATTACTTGGGTTTAAAATATTTCAATATGTTGCCTGCAAATCTAAAGGAAATTGATGATTGCAATACATTCAAAAGGGATATAAAAATGCATATTATTGAACAAATTATTTACAGTTTGAATGAATTCAAATAATTCTCTTATTGTTTCTTTGTTTTTTATTTTATTTATTTTTTATCAGTGTAATGTTTTGATTGTATTTTATTTTATCGCTTGCTCTATGGTTTACTTTCATATGAATATTTATTGTTGTTTTGCTTGTCATATTTTTTTTAGTCTTTTTAATATTGTATTGTATTCCTACATACGTTTTGTATTGATGAAACAAAATATTTGTATTTGGAGGCCATTTGTAAATATTTGCCAATATTTGCGCACATGTCTGGGACCGGCTTTACAGTAAGTTGCCAAGAGCAAGCAACATACGTGCTCGATCACCCATATGATAAAATTATTAATAAATCCCTTATGTTAGCGTGCTATTATTACTGATGTCATTTTTTTCATAAGTCACAGAGCTATCGATGTTCTTCGTAAAAACGCCAGCGTAACAGCTTTTCTGTGTTCTATGGTAGCTTCAATATAAACTTGTGAGATTCATGCTGTCATCCTGTTCATGTATCAACTGTCATATTAGAAATATTAGTACGAAACGACAGGCACTCAGCCAAACGTTGACATGTCATTGTGAATGAAATGTAAATTGTGCACTTTTTAGTTCATTTCTGAACGTCAATTGAACGCAAAGCGCCTAAGCGGTGGAGTCGAAGTTCCGAAACCATTATGTATGAAGTTCGAGAGTTCCTCTGTTAGCAGATTTGAAGAACTCGAGCGGGTAGTCGCGGCGGGTTTGCGCGAGAGAAGAGAAGGCAGGGTAAAAATAGCGAATCTTAATACCAAATTGTGTACGAAACTTTCCTTTCAATTCCTGAAAGCTCGAACGCCGCAAGCGCCGGACGCGAACTGATCAAACATACCTTTCGGCAGTTTATTTAAATGTGTGAGCAGATTTTCATGAACGGTCGCTTTGTATATTCCTGCGTCATTACATTCCGTTTTATAATATAAAGAAAATATATGTTGTTAATATCAGCGATAAATATAGAGGACGTAAATGAGACGTGAATAGGTTACGTAAAAACGTTTTTTTTTTTGTTTCGGGTTCAATTAAAAAAAAAATAATTACAGCCCATCCGGTATAAGATTAATTCTGTAAAATGCGACGTTAGTAGGTAATTTTATTTTACATAACTTAAGCTCATCCAGTTGCCCTAGGTCTTACCTGTAAGAAAAATAATAAAATCACAGTATTATAATGTAAAATGTATAATATAATTAGGATGTATCTTGAATGTAGAGAGCTGCTTTAAAACTTATTATTTAGAAGTATAGAGTATACTTTTAAAATAACAGGCACTTTTCTACTGTCTTATCAAAGAAAAGAGATGGAAACTCTTAAATGGTAGGACAATTATTTATAATGAGAAGTTTTATAAAGTAAATAGTTTCGTGAACATTTTCAAATACTTTATAAGCACCTTCGCCAAACAAGCAAACGTCCCCGTTTTGAAATACGACCTGATTTACAAGAAAGTATAATAATTAATTGTACATAAAATTTCTAATGCAACAAGAAATACCGGTAAAATATTTAATAATGGAGTGCCGAGCCGAGAGACGAGCGGACGATGACGGACGAAAAGAAAAACAGCTGAAAAGGGAAAGAAGCGTCTTTGGGCGGCGTCTCGAACGCGAGCCCGCGACGAAAAGTAAATAAATAAAGCGGACGACCGAAGAAATACACAAAAAGGGCTCCGAGCGGTTGAAAAAAAAGTAACCGCTCCTCGGCGGCAGATTTTTATTCACTCGTTATTTGAGGAATTGTTTCCTTCTCGATACCTGTCCATGAATACTGAGTCGGGATAAGGAGAGCGCGGAGTGGGTGGGGGGGGGGAATAGGGTGGATGAAAAAGTACCAGAAAACTTTGTCCGTGAAAAAATACACTAAGTACTTCTCGCCCCCCGCACCCCGGAGGGAAAGGAACGGCGGCAGACCCAAAGAACAAAGTCGTAAATAATAAAAAAAAAACGCGGAAAATGACAGTCGAATTCAATTTCGGCCATGGATTGTTGCGCACAACTTTTTAAAACATTGGGAAAGTGGTCAACTTAAGGAAGTTACTTTAGGCCCAGAGGATATTTCGGTAAGTAGGGAAATATTTAGGCCAACATACCTATTCAAATTGATTTGAGGGTGAAAGCTGCAACATTAAAATGTACCGCGATCTATAACAAATCGATTTGGCATATACAGAATGTATTTAAATTCACTGATGTCTTTTTAGAGGGTTAATCTACATATTTCAACAATTAAACAGGTCCCACGAACTAAAAAATAATTATTTCGAACAAAAAATTATATTAAAATAGTTAAATTATTAAAAAACTTTATTTTTCTTCGAAATACTTCGCAAGCCGCTCGCTCAAAGGGGTCGCTGACCGACATTGAGCTATGCATTCAACCGCGTTCTCAAACATTAAAACGATTTCTTTTATATTTTGGAATCGTTTTTCTCGTAGTTGGTTTTTTTTTGCTGATTAATGTTTGATTGTTGATATAGATCAACCTTCTAAGACATCAGTAAAGTTAAATACATTCTGTATAGGCAGTTAAGAATTTAAAATTTATTAATATTGTGAATTAAGGTGGGTCTACATAAATGTTAAAACACACTAAAATAAATTTTATTTTATTGTTATTAACGTATGTTACAGGCTAACAATTATTATATTATTCTCTTCACTGCGTAAAAACTTATACACCCAAGTAATAAATATGTACTACGTAAACTGCTGTTCTAAGGTGATGTAATTAGTTGTAGAAACATAGATCTTCAGCTGACATTTCATAAACTAAAAACGACAAAAAAATAATAATAAAAAAAATTAATTATCAAAATGTGCAATTGAAAATTTACCTAGAGACCGTATATTATTACCATGTTTCTCTTAACAGCCTATGTATTTATTTACTTATTACATAAATAGGGTACTATAGTACGGACATTAGCAACGTGCAGTTTGGGTAATAAATCATTTACAAACCTCTCTCTCGGACTTGCACGCTACGCTAGTGTTGTGTGGTACTGAAGTAAATTCATCGACAAGCAAATGCAAGGTGAATTATACAAAATATGTTAACATCGAATTATCGTTCAGTAATAAGGTATGCTTCGTTTAATCTTCAATCGAGCATTTTGAGCAGTTTCCGAACGTGTACGCCCGACTGACTACCTGCGTGCGTTTATCGATAAAACAACTTTCGCTTCTTTTGCATTCCTATTGAGATAATGAGATGTAGAGTGATTAATAAAAGGATTTTATTAAAAAATATTGCAGGTCATTCTGACTTACGCTTTCATTATACACTTTCGCATAAATACATAGTTAAGCTTTAATAGGCCATAATCACATCGACTGCTCTGATCTTCTGGGGCTCATAGATTTCCAGGTTCCATCTAGATCGACTCGCCAGTGTGAGACATTCCATCTGTCACGGTTGAGTACGAATTATGCACTGAAATCATATACACATCGAGCATGTAAGCTTTGCAACAGTATGTTAAGTGACATCGATATATTCAACACTACTTTCCCGGCATTCAAGAGAGTGTCTACTCTAGCCCTTGAGTAGTATATTTATATGTATACGTATATGTAGAATTTATTATATTTATAATATATTGTGTTTTATATTATATTCTGGCGATTGTCTGGATTCCCCAACCCCTCCTACTTCCTGGTACCGGCCTCGCTTCCGAATGTGTTTTCTATTTTTTTAAGTTTGGAGGAAACTTTTATTGGCTTTGTGGTTTAATTGTTTTTTTTTGTTTATTGTAATATTACTATGTAAGCTGTTGTTTCCTGAAATAAAATAAAAAAAAAGAAATAATGGAGTTAATTCTCAGTAGTTATGTAATTTAGTTATTAGTTATTAGTTTATTATTTTAAATAAAATACTATTTATTTATTTATTTATTTATTGATAGGTAAGCATTCAGCGTAACAATAGTATATACATTTTACAAAGGATTAATTATAAGGCCAATTAAAGCTAACGCCTACTATCTTTCTGTATGCCTACTCAAAGGAATGCAATAAATAAACTGAAATTGGCATTTCACCGATAAACGTTAACGAATTATCCTATAAAAATGATAAATAAATAGTGGCTTTAGAAAATCTTATGATCAGCTCGCAACGCCTAACAATGGCGCTATGATTTACCGAACGAAAATGAACGCAAGCAAACTTTTCGCGGCGCGTAGCTCAGCGGAAAATAAGCATTTTGAATAAAATTGTGCCGCGAATATAGCGCCGATTGTAGTGCGACAATGCGCGGCTCGCGTCATGTAAATTGCGAGCCATTACGGCAACTTTCGAGGCGGATTTTTCGACGTAGCAATCCGGCAATCCGGCAATCCGGACCTCCTCTACTCCGCCGCCGAATGTGTAATCTTTTGTGACGTTTCTATTTACATATTCCACGCTTTTTGGCGGTTTGTAGCGTGAGAAACTTTTCGGTAACCTTTCGAATAAAATAATAATATGCGAATTACGAGTGCGTATGTAACGCCGAGTCGGTTGCAAAGTCGCCTTTGGTGACGAATAAGATGGTTCACACTCTATTGTTGACATTTATTTATTTATTTATCTTTATTGGAGAAACCAACAAATTTACACAGTGCATACAACAAAAAAAAAATCATTTGATTGATCGATAAAAACTACGTAAAACTAAAAATAGGTTTCTACTAACAACAAGTATTAAAGTTCATAACAAACCCATTTTATATCTATATATACATTTTTACTTACACGTGTTTAGAACAGCTAATTTTTACACTGATCATTGCTGAACACTTTAAAGCGACTTATTCAAAGTCAATTTATCGAAGCAGTTAATAGTAGTTTATGATTGGTATGCTCGACCAAGAATTATATTAATAAAATACTGTATTTATAAATTTATATTAATAAAATACTGTAGACAATAACTTTAAGCCTTTACAGGCGGCTCGCCCCTGCGCACAAGACAGACATCAAAGGTTTGGTGTGGTTTCCAAGTCAGCATGGCATTCTTGCCACATTAGGTTAGGATTTGTTAATTTTTTATTTAGTAATTCCTCCACCAATGTCAGGGAATGTCTTATGTCCATTATTAAAGTGTCAAAAAGAAAAAATTCTCAAATTATATTTTTTTTGGTTTGGTAAACATTGGCTTAAATAAATAATGCGGCATTATTAGAAATATTGCAATTATTATTAAAATAATGCTATATTATCTCAAAAGTACATTAAATATTTAATATCTTTATAATATTTATTATATACTCGTATATTATTAAATCATTTCATTTGAAATATTTCTATATTTCGGAATGAATCGAATGCATGAATCATTTTGTTTTTATTAATTTTTATATTAAATTATTCGGTTTTGCATAACACGAATTGAAATGCCGTTTAATGATGTCGGTTCGATAGGCTCTCGACAGTTTTCGACGAATGCATATTTGCAGAGGCATGCAACAGTCGGCATTGTGAGCGCGACCGGAAGTATGACGAGATCCATTGTTGCCCGCGACTGTATGAAATCTCCGTATTTGTTGGGCAAAAACCGCCCGACTGCCTGTAAAATGCCGAGTTTTGTGTGCATTGCTACCGATTCGGTATTCGTAGGCCTATAACCTAGTAACTACGCTTTCATTGTGCAAAGAATCGTTGGAATGTAATTTCAGTTATTAGAATGAAAGTCGGAGTTGGCAAAACCACGAACATTTGGTTTATTATTGGCTTTGATGGATAGTGCAATAGCACAGTACACTTAGCTTGGAAACTGGTGGTATTCATACACACACTGTGGTACGCTATTAATAAACAAATTTGCATAATATTTATTTGTTAACAAAGGTAGATTAGTACATTTACCTACATACGTAAAATTACTTAATTTCTTAATGAGAAAAAAATAAAGATAGAATTATTTTGCCTATTCTTATTATTACTTGATTATTAACGGCCTGGTGTCGCTGTGGTACAGATGCCTAGACGTCTGTTGCTGACTCTTAGGTCCCCGGTTTAAAATCTGCCGAGGCCAAGTAATCGTTCGTCATTGTAAAGTATGTCCGAAGTATACTGGCATCTCCCAAACGTCAGATTATTTGTAATCCGTAAATTGTGTTTTTTTTTCAAAGCATATAAAATTGAATATTTAAAATAAAATGGGGAATGACAATTAAAAACTATTTCCAAAAGCAAATACTTAACCAAAGAATATGATAAAAATAAATAATATTTTAATGAATAGTGTTTAGGTTCTATAAAAAATACACTTAAAAGTTATATATAAAATGAAATTTATTTTTAGATGGAAACGAATCTATGTTTAGATCTTGCAGATATTTAATGAAATTACTCTTGAATATTTTTTCCCTCTATTATAATCAGTATAAAGCAACTCTTTGACGGATTATTTAAAAGTTGAAGGAAAAATTAAATAAACTTCCTAGATGAGATTATTAAGTCAAAGGGAATTAGCTAGTGGGTACGAGCCTTTGAGTTAGGTGCTCGGAGTTGAGTGTAAAATATGTTGACTGGCAAGATTAAGTTTCCTCGCAAGTAAGGTGAATACACAAAGCTTGGATAAAAATTGTAATGGTAGAAGTCGCTGAAGAAAGACTTAAAAAGAGAACGTATTCCATTTGCGCTATCGCGCTTAACTTCATCTTTATTACAGTCCGACTTAAAGTACTAAATCTAAAACTACTCAGGTTTCGCTCGAGAAATCCAGGACAAAATAAAAAACAACTGCAGTTCTTCGTGAACCTACGAAGCAAACATTTTCCTCTACCTATGGCTGGCTATAAAACATATTATGTAACAAACTGTAGTTGGAGTCACATAGTAATATTTACTCTATCGAAACTTACTTGTAGTGTAAGGAATTGATAAACTATACTATTAGGGTTAAAACATATGAAATTTACAGATTTTTACATAAGAATTATTTCCGTCGTTTCAGAGATGATCATACCTGATGTTTAACGCGCCCTCCTCGCACATGGCTTCAAAATCGCGGCAATATTTACTCACTGCGCCAGATATGATAATGGGAGATCATCGGTCCTTTGCGTAATTAGACGACAATTTATAGCTTTCTTATCGGTTACCACCGTGAATTACGTGCTCACGTGGTGCCGATTTCGAAATGACATAAGTCATTCATAACGTTTCATAAGTACGTGAGTTTGAAAAGTTACAGCACCGAGTTTGTAGTTAGAGCAATATTTTTATGTTGATACAACGGAGATATTCAGATAAACAGTTGACGACAAAATGCACACATATTATTAACTTTTAAAAAAGTACAATGCTATTATCATTGATTTCCTATTTTAAAATAAAGTGTAAAAGCATGTAACAAATGCTAATCACACATAATTTCCACGTGCAAATAAATACTTGTTAATTAAAAAGTAAAGCGCAATAAAAACCATCATAAAAAGAGACAATAGCAAAAGAAATTTGTTTCCGAACAAACGAGGAGCAACAGATAAGGTTCCGTAGCTTATAGTGTATAGTGCAGCGTAGAGGCAAACCACTACATATAGCCTTCGGTCTACGGTCTACGGGCGTAGAGCGAGTTGGCTTGTTGCGCCCAGCAAATTGTTTCTGAGCTCCGTACAACGCAGCGTGCACCCGGATCTACGATACAACGTGCTCGGCCGTAAATTTAATGCGGTAGACGGCGCGGTACAGCCGGCCGTACAATGTAGGTAAAATAAGGAAGTTAAAATAAATAAAACGATATGTAACCTATGTAAATACGCTATCATCGTACCACTAGAAATTCATCGTTGTAATTATATATATATAACTTACTATATATAAGTGCATTACTTATATAAAAGTCTGACAGTATTGACATTTGAAAATTCGAATGCTTTCTAATATTTTTACAGATTGAAAATTTTCAAACAAATTATATAAGCAGAATGTTCAAAGAAAAATGAATACCGAAAGCACAGATAGTTGCATCGCTTGAGGTAATGCACGCTGGTTTAAATACAGGCCTGTATTTTATGAAAGCTTTTCATTCTCACCTATCTATCTGTGCGCCTATGCATTGTAATGATTTGCACGTAATGTGCATATATTTTACACTTTTCTTTTTATTTTTTGTCTAAAATACGAGGTAAGCAATAATAATGACATTTTATTGTCAGAAAAAGTTTTAGTATCATGGGAAGTTTTGAATTTTCGGGTAAATTTAGGTAAAGATACAAAATAATTAAGGTATTACGAATAATTTTGGTATTAAAAATACAGGTGGTCAAAAATTTAAAAAAACTTTTGTAATCTTTCAATTTGTACTTGTAATTTGTACTTTCGAACAGTGCAACCGACAAGGTAACTAGCAAATTCTTGGAATTGCAAACACATTCGCATATGGCGCGACCATATGCTTATAAAAACCGAATAAAACAACTTTTACGTTAATATAAGCTATAAGATGTCATTTAGGACGTAATGATCCTTACTTAACTTAATTAAAGGTTTAGGGGATATTTTTTTTATTATAACTAATTCAATTAACTTTAAAATGTACACAGCAGGCATGTGCAGGCTAAACTATTACAAAAAACAACAGCTTGAAACTTATATAAAAATATTTAATTTTGCATTTTATTTCATTAAAAATTAGAAAACCAAAGAAGTAAACTAAATGTAATTAAGCAAAATAAAATTTTGTGGTTCGTGCATTAAAAGAAGTTCGTAATAAATAATCCGTGGATGTGGCACACATATGATTAAATATATATGTCGACGGGATTTTTAAACGTTACAAAAACATAAAAGAAATTTGTGTGCCAACATATAAATACTAAAAATTAGTTTGATAGATTTTTTTGACGATCTATGATTAACCTTACTAAATATAATTATCAATAGAGACTCAACCTAAATGAAAGTAGCAATCCAAACAAATGTATAATATAATAGTGGCAAAATCACAAACTCGTTTTCTGAAGAGTTTCTCTAGAATAGAAATATGGTGCATCTAATTTGGCTCTCTTGAATCGATGTTTGTTTTAATTCGTGAAATATTGAAATATTGAAAATTCTGTGAAATATTGAAAAGAATAATGTATGTGTAGCTGCATGTGATGGTTTTAAAAAAAATAAAACGGTTCCCGGCGATGGGCAGGGGAAGGGAATTGGGAGTATACAATTCTAACAATTTCAAAGCGCGATGAAAACATCGCGATTAATCAGCGATTAATCACATCACATCCGTTACAGAATGAAGTGAATTTACAGCGCTCAAAATGTAACCCAACCTTGAAAAGTAGCCCTAAAAATGTATACGTCAATTAACATATTATCTATTGCTTATCATTTACAAGACTTAATAGATAGTTGATACAGTAAAGTGGAGATTAGGATTTAGGTATTAGGCCCTATTTAAAGGCATTTAGTTACCATTTTCAAGTTATGTTATATTATAGGAAACGACTGACTCGCGCTTCGCTCGCTGGCTGTTTGACGTAGTAGTACGGGAGCTAGCAACATTTTTATCACTTGAATTTATAAAGATTCATTCTTCTTGGAAGAATCAAGGGATAAAAACGTTGCTAGTTCTCTTAGTATTGCGTCAATCAGCCATGGAGCGAGCCGCGAGTGCGCCAGAGACTAGACCTGCAGATACGAGAGGATATTTCGAAATAACAATAGCTGAGTGGTCGGCGGGAAAAGGAATGCCGCAGCGTCGTGCGAGCAGCATGACGCATCACTATGTTCTCTACTATTAGCGTGGTAAATTGATAAATTGAAAAATGTTGCAAGCTCATGTGCTCCTTGGAGAAATGAGAACATTCGAAGAAACGGCTGGAGGAATTTCTCGTGTCTCGCCGAAAGATATTTTAAAAAGGATATTAAAATTGATAATGGCTTAAGTAAGCTTTATTTTACATTATTTACAGTCCTTATTTTATGACCCAATTTTTACTTTTAATCATATGGGGCCAGGAAGATCAGGAATCATGTTATACTGTTAGATGCAAAGGTCAAACTCCCGATGAAGGGATGATGAAAACACGATGGTCAATGAACGGTATTTTATTCTGGCGCCATTACGCTTATTTACATAGAACCCAGAAGGATAACATTTCAATAATTTGATCTGTCTTAAATAACTAATAACAATTGTAGATTTAACGGGAAAATAGAAATAACGGTGATTAAAATATAAAGTCAGATACAATAATAATATCGGTGGTGCGTGGTGGTTCGCAGCCTGCCGACCTGACTGACTGCCTACGCCGTTCCAATTCGCGCCTGCGCAGATGCCGGCCAATGGGACACGACAACAGTATTGCCAAACAAGATTTATATTGAAACTTAATAAGCTCTGGTCGTTGCAGAAGCGAAGGTCCTATCTAAAATACGAGTACTTAGTTATGGAGGTATGTTAACAGCTTCAACTGTACCTAGAAGTATCAGAAAGAAGAAGAAGAATGCAAGGAAACCGTAAAGACAGACTGGTGAACGCTTGATATTAAAGCTATATTAAAAATTTAATTAGATTAACGTAAAAATAGCGAGACAGGTTGAAAGCTGAAGCTACTTCTAAATGCGCGGAGATGTGAACGATGCAAAAGATTTCGAAGAACTCTGCCTCCGAAGAGTTCATTTTATAGGTTGAAACAGGCAAGCGCAAGAGGGAGTTGATTTAAGTTTGAGACTACATTGTTGTCTGAGCGCGTTCGGATGTGGGGGGGCCTTTAAAAGTTGGCAACTCCGTTTTTATACTTGGCGCTGACGGGTTTTAAAGACTCCGTTCCACTTGTAGGCTATGTAAGTTGAGATGTTTAAATGTTAACTTTGTAATTCGATTTAATGATTAGTGGTTTAAAATAAGTATCATACTTAACCGGCATGAACAAAAGCTTGGCAACAATTAAATAAATCATTACGAAATCTTAAACAAAATGAAACTTCTATAATAGTTGAATATTTTTTTACTTAACTTCTTTTAGTTGATTCGACACTCAAATATTAATCAGCTAATAATATCGGAGAACTAGTCACGCGGTTGGTCGCGAGATGAGCAGGGTCAAGGACTTCGAAGAAAATAAACTGTATTTACAATATAATTATTTTAGTACGTTTCTTTTTCTTTTTATGAGAGCGGTTTAGTTGTCGATATATATAAACTAATCAATAATTTATTAACCTGTACCTTGCCCTACATGTCCACGAATACGTCTTCAAAGTTGGTTTAAAATCTCTGTTGATAATTCAAACACAAAAGATATGAGTAATCTAGTTTATTTACATTAAATATAAAAAATAATTCAGCATGTTTTTAAAATTAAAAATTTTCTAAAATTTTTAAATATGAAAATGCTAATTGATGTTACAAGTTTTTATATTTTCAGAAAATATATGTTTTTGTGATATTATTAAAAAATGGATTTAAATAACATATCAAATGGTAGGCCGCGGTTTGTGTTATAAGCGCGCCGTTATGTTTGTTATGTAGCCGTTTATGACGTCTTAGAGCTTATCCTTCCGTTCATGTATGCAGTATGTATCCTTCGAATGCATGCAGGTTGGTACATAATTAACACCATATTTTTGTTATATAAATATTATTATGTCATATTCATTTCTCATTATAACAACATGATCTGTTGTGCAAATTGAATTTAATTAAAATAAAACTGCTTTCGGTAGGAGGTAAAACTTTTTATCAATTCTATACAGAATTTAAACTATTAAAAATAACAAATATTTGATCTCCAAACTATATGTGCATGGCTGCTAGGGAAAGGTGTAAAATTCACTTACGAGTACACTATACACACAAAGTAATTTAATATCATAATAAGTAGGTATACTTGGTTAAAAAACGTGTTAATGGCTAAAACAGCTGAACTGTAAATTATAATATCTTTTCTAATTTTAATTCATAAAATAAAAAAAAAGTCGTATCTACGCTGACATATAATTTTATACCGTCACAGAACGTGCAATCCTGTGTTGAAGGTGTAATAATTAAATTTGAGGGGGATTATTAGCGTGTCGTCGTCACATTGACATGGCACGCGTTCATTAAAGGTTTAGCTTTATAACGTTATACATAGTTATAATAATATATTTAAATTTTAATAAATTTTTTTGGGGTTGGCTTTTTTTGGTTCACTGTATAACTTACTGCTAATTAAAAAATGTTTGATTTGTGTTATATGAAGAAATTATTAGGTATTTTAAAATTTTGTTGAATATTGTGATTTTAGATTTTACAGCAGTACCACTTAACCAGATATTCATTATTTATCAGTCAGATAGTAGTTAATCTTTTTTACAACAATGGCGAATTGAAGAGATTTTTAAATGTGTAATCTAAGACAATCTTTGCTGATCAGTGATAGCAGGTGTAGATGATAGCACTGTATATATAACCCGTTTTCTCGGATAATCCCAAGTCTTTATTGCAATGTTTATAACAATACAACATCGAGCAACTTTCATTGGTTAGATTCGTGTCACTCCCGGCAATCTTCTTCCGCTTAGTAGGATGCATGGCCTCTCTTATTTATACCAAGGTTAAAAGTTGGAAGTTGCTGATATATTCAAAGGAAGATTACACATTTTTTACTCAAAACTAATATGTTAAAGTTATAAGTAAGATATCTTTTATAGAAATCTATGTGTATCTTTCAATTTATATTCTTACTTGCGTATGTATAACTCCATTATGCATGTATATATTATCTATGTAAAATTGTATTAGGTATATAGGCGGACGAGTAAGAAACCTGAGCATAATCCATTTATTAAGACACATAAAAAATGTAATTGTACAAATTTGTAAAACTGTATGTAAATAAATAAAATTTAAATTTAAAGTTGGAAGTATTTGACCGAACATTTTTTTCAGTACAATTAATATACTGTATTAATAAATTAATTTATAAAATAACATTTACCACAAATTATGTTTATTTGTGTCTATTCATGGGACAACATAGTTTCAGATGAAACTGTCGCGTGACATGCCCCCTTTATTTAAAGCCTATTCAAAGACTAATGAGGAAAATCATGCAATTAGCATAATTTAAACTAGTGTATTCAATAAAGGCTACCTTCACCATTTAAACGCTTCACACGCTATTCAGGACTTAAGGAGCTACCTTTGAGTCACAAAAACTGAATTAATATGAAATAAAAGCATCAGGTGGTAGGCAAATATTGTCAGACCGATTGATTGAAAGACGGATTTTACAACGAAAGTGTGCTGTAGTAACCTAGTACACAGTAGTGGCCAGGGTATTTGCTGCGATTTCCGTCAGACAAGTGGTTTAATACGTAAATTATATGTAACTAAAACCTATGTTTAAAAAAAAAAAAATTAACTCCAAGAGCAACTTAATACAGAGAAATGTCAATTACTGTTTTACAATAAAAAACCTAAGTAATTAAGCTGCATTATACTCCCTTCGAGAAATCTCTTTTCATAATAAAAAAATATAAAATGATAACGCATTAAATTAGATTAAGTATTTTTTAATTAAAGCGGATACACAGGTTACGATAGCATACCTTTATTACTTTCATTTCTTAAGTTCCTAGCAAGAGAGAAACGAAGCTAGCTAGCAAATAAGAGGAAAGAGAAATAAGAGGAAAGAGAAATGCGTAAAATAAAAAACTGCGTAAAATAATGAATGAGCTCAAGTCCCGCAACATGTATGTAGTGATGAGGCAAACAAACGTAAAGTGCATAATATCATGAAAATAAACAGGCATCTCCATTTGTGTTGAGAACCGCAGACGCAAATGAAATTCACGTCAACGAATGCGTCGACTGCACAAACACTCGCTGAAACATTCCAACAAATCATATTTCTGTATTTTACGCGAGTAGTAAGCTAATTTGCTGCGAGTGCTTTGCTACGACGACGTAGCAGTGTGCTAATTAGGAGCCACGCGTTTGGGCGGGCGGCGCTCGCCTAAGCACGGGCGCAAGATTACGCGGAGGGCGGATGGGCTGCGCGCCTCTCCGGCAAGAGGACCCAGTGCACTTTTTAATGCGGTTTAAAAGTGAAAAATGACATTTATATTGATTGTGTTTATTTAGAAAACTTTAATAATAATCAAATTATTAATAATAATGCATTATTTTTATGCTAGAAGAATTATATTTGTGTTCATATATTTTTATTTGAATAAAAATGTAGTTCTTTCGAACTGTCAGAGGATGAAAATAAAAGAGTGAAATAGAAAATTATTAGTTACACGCGAATTAGTTTGATAATTAAAGTTTACTTCGTTAAAGTTTCATATGTAAAGTTCTTATTATATTGTATACAACTCGAAGCCTTCAATAAAGAAAAGGGCAAAAAAAAACTGAGTTTTATTGCTTAAACTATCTGCATGCTGGTCTACTATTTTATAATATATTATTCAATTGGTAAATAGTAGTTCGTTAATTTATGCGACAGATAAGACATATGATAGAAGATTATATCATTGTTGAAAAAATCATGCAATTAAAATTAATTTTCAGTATGAATCAATAAGTAATTCAATGCAAATTCAAATCTATTAAATAAATTATGTAACTTTTAAAAATTGCATTTAAAACATCATATTCTGATGAGGCGAGGGTAACGCATAGTATTCCAATTATCATTATTACTTTAATATTAAATGTGTGAATGTATACAAAAAATGAATAATACTGTATGTTATTTATTTGAATTTACGTACGGCTGTTAACTTTACCAGCTCAAGGTTGTAAGGCTCGGAGGAACGGCGCCTAATGCTACAGCGGCGCCTCCCGGAGGCAATGCGAAATTTCATCAACACTAACATGAATGAAACGCGCCACCTACGAGTATGTATTCATGTGTACTCGTCGATCAATTTGCGCGCAGGCCGCGGTAAGGCTCTTAAATTCAATTTACATACTAATCACGGTGAACATTTTCCTCAATTAACTGTTTTCGTTCCACACAAAACAACGTTGTTTCAAACGTAAGTGTATATTTGGGCATTTAAATATATTATTTATACATTGGAAACCGTAGGGGTCCGGGTAGACGAAAGTAAAATACAGTAGAACACATTAAAATAAAGAATTCATGATATTACTGCTACGCTTGGGTAAAATTCATTTCAAAAGTACCAACAGCACAGAAAAAGTATACCAATATATTACAAAAATCGATACATGTATTCGAAAAGTTATGCACATATAAATAAATAATATTAAAATTTAATTTTTACTAAACACACGTTGTTTTTATTTAACATACGTTTCGGGTTTACTGAATAAACGATTAACAGTCTTTATAAGAAAACAATTAAGTTTCAATTAATAGTTACTATCAAATTAGTATGTTAACTGTACGAGTATATCCAATACAAGAAAAGAAAGAAAAAAAAACCATATTGCATTTTAATTTTAACGAAACTGAATTTCAAAATGAATTCATATGATTTTATCCACAAAAATGAATGAATAAAATCAACAAATTTAAATTTCCCGTTGAAAAATTTTCTATGAGAGTGAAAAACGCAAAGTGGAATAGTCCCTATCAAGTACAATAAAAATTGTGCACAGTTAAATATATTACTGTTTACATTACTTTGTAACTTCGTCCAAGGTACCCTGCTTTTATGCATACTATATTCTTCTGACAAACAATGCTTAGATCATATAATGCATAGCTTGTAGTTCGCAGTTGCGTAATGAATACTATTCTGCTGATATATTACAAAATGGCGTTTAAACGCTTATTTATTTAAAACGCTAAAAAAAAGGCTTACCATTTTTCTGTAGATTTTCTAAGATTTTTTTGACACTTTTTTTTAGATCATACGTACTATGTAATTATATCCAACAGAAGCACAAATACATTACTGTAATAGTATTGTACTTTTTACGTCAGTAAAATCTTATTTTCGGCTTATTTATTTTGCACAGATATTTCTTTCCGGCCTTAAATACGAGACCCATGTACCAGAGGAGGCGTCTAAATTACTGCGCTGCCAAGACTGCATTCTCTAAGCAGGTCTCTAAGCAATACATAATAATTTCACTCCGTAATAAGGGGCGACTTCTTAACGCCGCCGTGTAAATAAAGGCAGGTACCACTATTAATTCTAATAATTAAAGATAGACTAAGATGTTTAATTTTCATTTGGGATAGGGAAAAGACTGAAGACTAAACGTTCTTTTTTTGCTTTAATTTTTTTAGAGACTTAACGATGGTTTTGTTTGTATTTTTGATGGCTACTATTTAAAATTGCCGGTTATTTAAATTTATTTTGGCGTATGTCATTTAAAGAGTTTTAGGTATTAGGCAAATTTACATTAAAATAATAATAACACAATACCATCACCATAGAAAGTTTAAAGTTTTCCTCAAAATGGCATTGTATATAGAAATCGAGAACCAGTTTCGCACAGCGACATTTTTATTTCTAGGCGCCTGAAATATACAATATTATACATTCCATTTTTGAAAGTGATAATCTTTATTAAAAAATAAATAATATTATTGTCCACATAACTGAAAGGTGTTAAGAAAATTTATAAACATTAGTAACCCTTAGTTACTGTATCAAACAGTAACCCTTTGTTTTAAAGCTGTGTCAACTTAAATTGTTATTTGAGCCTTTATCTTGAGTTACTAGTTATAGGTATTTATACAATGGTTCATGTGTATGTAGACCCTAAACTATTTCTTATATACCCAACAATAAAAAAATTACCTTTGTATTATGTAATAATTCAAGACTTACTTTTTTAACTATATTTTAAAACAGCATTTTTTATCTATAGGTATATGTTAACATCATTGGAAATAAAAAGCTTTTACCATATCATACCACTCCATTCTTTACATGGCCGTTGTTTAGCTAACCTAAATAGCTCGCAATAGAGTTAGGAATACCGCAGTGAAAAATCATTGAAAACTAAGGAATAACTATTTTATAATATTAAATATATATATTACGTATGACATATTATGCAATAATAATATTTCAAAAGAACAAATCAGGTAGAATAAAGATTTTTTTTACAATATTGAAAATATTATAATAGTTTTTTTAAATAGGAAAATAATTATAAAGGCAAAAAGAGTTCCCGTGCTTGAGAGCGTAGAATATCGGCTTAAATAGCTTTATAAAGTTTTATAGCCATCACGATCTGATAAAAAAAACTTAAACCTTACATATATTATTTCTAATTCAGCGATGTTAATATCTAATGATCTTTTTATTAGGAATTACAAATACAGGGTCTAATAAGCCTATTGTTAATGTCAAAAGCTTAGCTGTTTGTAGAATTAGTGAGATGCGAAGCGCGCTTAAGCCGTGGATTACCGCAAATCAACAGCACTGATAGTTTTGTGGTTAACCAGCGCTAATGCTCCTGAAAGCCTATGGTTTGCCGTGTCGGCAATGGCTTCCCGCGCGGAAATATTGAATAGTTAATATCGTATGACAATTCTAAAAAGGGACATCTAAAAACCAAAGGGGGGGTTAGTTGCAAATTAACGTAAATAATGTTAAGTTCACTGATAAAATATTCACCTAAAAATAACAAAATGCAAAAATTGATTAGGTTTTTTAAAAAAAAAAAAATCGTTTTACTGTATGAAAGAGATTTTTTTTTAAATAAAATGTTTCCATCATTTCATAAAAGGCAAATACTATTTTAAACACGGCTCACGGAACACCGGAAGCTTTAATTTGCCGTATTAATAACTCTTTAAAAAAATGTATATGCTACTATTCCGCTATATACTTACCTGTTAATAAATATATTAATGAATAAATAAATAATAAGATATGTTTTTTGTCGATATAAGTTTTTAAAAATGTATACAACTTATTAAAATATAATAATTAATGTGTATAAATACTTGTAAATTAATGTGTACAATTTGTGGTTTTTATATGACCATCAGAATACTGTACTTAATTATAAATTATATTATTAATTTGACCGCTAGTTTTAGTGTGCAAAAACTGGTTCGCTTTATAACGTATTGACAATGAATACGTTACAAACGTTATACTCTTAAACCTCTTTTTGGATGATTTTCGTTGTTCCTCATAAAGTTATAAAATACATGTATGTATGAAAATAAGATAAAAAACCTAATATTTAAAATAGTTCCACAAACTATAGATAAGATTAAAATGTCTTAAATATATTTTTAATAAATATAATAAGGAATATTTTTAAAAAGTGCTTTAAAAGAAAATTTTATTCCATAATACTGTTTCTTTTATAAGTAAAAAAGGATTCTGCGCAATGCCCAACTAAGATAAATTTAGTTATTCTTTAGAAAAGCATTCAAAATGTTAATACAGTCGTGCGTATTCGAACCCTCGACCGCTGGGTAGTCAAACGCTTTAACAACTAGACCACCGCGATCATGATTAATCGTAGACCATTACGAGTGTCGTCATTATCGAAATAAAATATATTCTCAATTTGAAATGAACCGCGCAAAGTCGAGAGACTGAAGCGATTGCTTTAATAAAACGCTAAATAAAAATGCTCCCGCAAATACGTTGATATCATAATTTCCAACAGGAAAAGATATAAAAGTAAAGATTCGAGCAACGAAAATTGTAGTCGTAAGGAGCAGGAAGAATAGGAGCAATCTGCGCGTCGTACCTTTTCGCCATCCGCCGAGAGGTGAAAGGCAGAGGGCATATTTGAGAGTAGCGGCCCCTAACACTTTTTGTTCATTGTTGGTGCGTCAATACATCACAATGGAGCAGCATCGCGGGGGCGGGGGCGGGGGTGAGCAGGTCGAGAGGGCTCGAGGCTGTCCCCGGAGACGTCCGTAAGGTTGTGGCGCATATTCTGGATACTCGATATCGCTACTTGATATACAGTATACACGACCTATTCAGTAATATGTATAGATGTTTTGTCATGTCATTTATGAAGATGATTTTTTTAATGGTCACTGTTTGATACTTCTTTCCTTAAAATTATTACGTTTTTTAACCTACTTAAAAAAGATTATAATATAATAAACAAAAAATATACTGTCCCTTTTTAATTTCAACGTGCAATAAAAATGTATTTCATACGCAGTTTTTTTCGCAGAATAATGTATTCCCCATTCCAATCCCTCGAATCTACCACTTATACAATAATCTACTATTAATTGCCACGATATCCTCAGATCAGACAAATTTCACACACACAACTATAACTAATTTTCGCAAACAAAATAATATTCTGCTGTATTAGTAATGATCATCTGTTTTTTTTTTGAAAAAAATATTTTTTCTCGAGTGGATACGAAATATTTAATAGTTAATTTTAAATCGAGATCGAGATCGTGGTAGTCTAGTGGTTAAGGCGTTGGACTATTGACCCAAAGATCGCAGGTTTGAATCGAAGCCATCATCTTCTCTGACTCTAGGACAGACACATTTGGCCTAGTTGAGTAGGGCCCAAAATAGTTATACATGACCTAGGTCATAGCAATTTAAAAGAAAAAGGTATTTATTTAAAATTTAGTTGCTAGATAGACATAAACAATTCTATCAAATTTAAACAAAGTCTATCCAAATATTAAGAAAAAATATTTTTAATACCTCGCTCAGTGAAAAAATATCAAAATAAATCAATCGATAATAATTAACGTAAATGTGTGCAAACCCAAACTTTCATTTAGATTTTTAAATAATACCAAACCCAAAAATGCATTGGCAAAATTTAAAATCATCGGCGTAATGTTAATTTGTTACATTTTTAACGGTAGTTTTTGTTGATATCGATGTCGAAGAAAAATGTAAATATCCCTACATTACTCACCCGCACGAAAGTACAATCTGTTCGTCAGCGCCCCACTGAACGAGGTTAAATAAAATGTAATTAAAGGGTAACATTTCCGTGCAAAAACAATCCGACTCCGTGCCTTGGCACCCCTACCTTTTTTTTATCCGTTGGGTAGCGAGGGAGGGGAAGGGTTACTCTCTATCCTATATGTACATATATCCATTGTGAAAAATAATGGTCGTAAATGTCTTAATGTTTATTTTAGTTTTTTAAATATTAGATGTGTTTTTTTAGAATTGCAAATAGGTTTGAATACGTTTTCAACTTTTACCTATACTCTTCGGTACGATATAAAGGAGGTTTATAGTGTATGCACAGAATAGCCGACTTAACTATGATATGCCTGTATCCATATTTTGCAATCTGTTGGAGGTATATATTGGACGATTTTATTTTTATTTAAATAATTTTAATTGATTAGTGTCATTTTTTTTTATTTTAATTTTGTATTATATTCTATTGCCATATTAAATTACATCATATTTCTTGTTTGTGGTGAGTTCTAGGTTTTAAAACAAAAACATATTAAAAAATGTAAAGTAATTAAATAATATTATGTTCATAGCCTTTTTATGACCAATCTATTTAGATTAGTGATTGAACCTGTTTAAATTGTAGATATTTACTAAATTACACTATTTTTTTGAAATTTTGAATTTATGGATTGAGTGATGGTAACGATAATATCTAGAGCTACGGTTTTTCAATCCTTATATGAATACTGGTAAATATGCAGATTGTGAAATTTATTATAATATTATTACAATAATTTTATTTTTGGAAATAATAATGGAAATAAAGTGAAATAATAACATTAATAATTTTATTATTAATAAATGAATAAATTGGCTGAATAAATCTGTATAAATGTTCACGCAAAAAATAAATTTAAAAGAAAAGCTAAATAAAACAGTACGGAAACAGACGCCTTCGTTCGAAGTGAACCGCTTTGACCGTGCGTCAATATTGAATGAAGGAAATTGAACGTTCACAAGTCTGCGGCTGTCCCTTTAAACGGCGATTTGATGATCAGGGGCGGGCGGTTAGGCGCCCGATGATCAGGGGCGGGCGGTTAAGCGCCCGATTAGATCGGCAAATAGAGCCGATAAATCTGTCTTCTATCAGGTTTTACCTATCATCAATACCGGGCATCTAGAATAAGGCCGAGTTAATTATGACTACGGAACGGCATCTCAATAAAATTCGGTTTTTCTGAACATTAGCAGTAGCTTTTATAAACCGAATATTATGTCCTTCATACATTTTTCCACATACGCTGACAATTTCAAATTTAATAATGAAAGTTTTTCCTAACGACGCGGCTGTTATCAAGCGAAGCCAAAAAAGTTATAAACTACGGTGGAATTCAATAACAGTTCATATAGCCTAAGAAAAGAAACAATGAATATTGAAAAATAAATTAATTAAAACATCACCATCTTTCTGGTGAATTAGTGTCTGAATGACTGCTTCTGACTCAGAAGTCACTAGTTTAATTCCCAATAATTAAATCCAGCCAGTCGTCAATCACTCGCCCATGAAAATAATGCATGGCTTCTTTCTCAGCATCGTGAACTGGGTTCAGTAACATTTCATACAAAAGTCGCACTTAATATTATTATTATTGTTTGTTGAGCAAGCAGCTATTTCGCTGATATGCTCATATCTCATTCTCAGTTACTAGCGATTTGCCTAGATTCAAGAAATTTATCAAGGCGGTTCTTGAACTGATTTACACTTATAGCTTCCACCACTAAAAAATTACGACTACTTACTATTTTAATACTTGTTTTGTTTCTAATAAGTCCTCGTACATTAGAAAAAGTATATTGAGTTGGAACAGTGCTAACTCATCTTCCTAACAATACAATGCTAATTAGGTAAAGTTTGACAGCCTTTAATTATTTTAAAGTCGATTTTATTGTATTTCACACCACATCGCGCTGTATTTTTACAGTTTCAGAGATGGGATTTGTCATGCAAGTGGCACTGGCCCGCCATTCTTTGAAAATAATATTAGCATCTCCAGATAAATGGAGATGAACATAAATTTGTAGGTTATGTGAACAAAATAAACAAAAAAGTCCTAGAAATTTTGTAGGAATCTTGAATTTAGTATTTGATTATAACTAAGTCTCTGCAAATAATCTCGTCATGCTGCAGCGGAATCACAGGGCCGTCGGCAGGGAGTTTGAAACATATTTGGCGGTCGCCGGGGCAAGCCCGCGGTCGCACCGCAAACTTTGCAGGGCCCTGGCGGCCGCAATTAATGACCCCGAATGTCGAGCGAGTCCTATTCGTTTGCCCACTCACATGTCGTACCAGAATTGAGGTTAGGCACTTACGTACTTAGCGTTATATCTCAGACTCTATTCTCACTATTCACAACTGACTTTCGTAATGTATATGTTTTATTCAATTCTGTAGATTTAAATAGAAATGGCTAATCTGGGATAAATCGTGCTTTATTGATTGAAAAAAATAGGTAATATATTGCTAAATTGTAATTAAAAAAACACTATTACATAACACACGTGGTGCTACGAGGTCCAATAAGGACGAATTTACACAAACTAAAATGTATTTTGTAATATTGTTTTTCTTTAAACTACGTTAACTACGTTACGTATATACTAAGTACTAAATACTAAGTACTAAGTACTAAGTACTAAGTACTAAGTACTAAGTACTAAATACTAAGTACTAAGTACTAAATACTAAGTACTAAGTACTAAATACTATGTTGTACTTTTATTTGTGGCTGATCTGGAATAAACTCTAAACAAAGGGCGCTTAAAATAAGTTTAAATCGAAAATAGGGTGTTTGGTTCTTAACCATAATCGCAGGTATGTTAAATTTTGAGAAAATTCCATTTATTTTATACGAAATGTTTATACTAAAATAAAATTTTACTTTAATATATTGATCGTGCTTTGATTAACGGAAGTCAACTAAACGGAGTCCTCTCTCCATTGTGAAAGTACAAGAATACAATTTGAATATATCAAGACGTGTCAACAAACGAAACTAATCCAATTTCAAACTATTTAATTACCTCCCATGAATCACTCCGGTGAAATAATTTTCACTTTGCATCGCCCTACTTTTGTCTGAGATCATTCTGTCGTTAACCTAAGTGGTTTCGGAACAACCTCCTTTATTCCCTATATATCTATACGCAGCCATCTTTGCATAAGATCGTGGAAGGTCCCCCCACTCAAGATTCCATTGTTCCTCCCCAGTTCGGGTTATCGGATAACAATTTGATTATGTAATAAATCGCCCCCTTTCTCGTCCCTTGGCAGCACAAACCACTGATAGTTGACTGCTATTTGCTTAATTGAGATCCTCCGTTGACTGACCTATTGGGTTTTGGGAGTTGAAATGTATTGAATAGTTACTTTTGAAAGCGATATAATATTTATTGAGTTTATTAAATAAAGTTGGGTTAGATCAACATCTCATACTACTAATAGAAAAAAAGTACCTAACGTCAGTTTTTCACTATTATTATTAGCTTTGCTTTACCTACACCATTAAAGCTTGTATTTTGTCCGTAGATCTTCGGAAGCTGGTATATTATAATGAAATAATGTAAATGTGCTAAATTTTAATATATTCAAATTGATAAATATATCACTGTACGTTACAAAGGAAAAACGTTTTAATTTTAAAGGACAGTTTACACAAGTCATGATGATCACAATTGTTATTGTGATTATATATGTAACTATAAAAAGTAACTATAAAAATATCTCCATTAAAACAAAATTTAAATAAAACACATTAACAATTAAGAATAACTTTTAAAGAGGTTTACTAAATATAGCTCTGTAGACAATATTATGAAATTTATTACAGGTAGGTACATTTCAAGAATAATGTCTACATATTAAGTTAAGATTATCAGTGCGACCTATAAAAATAAAAAGTCCTATTTATTAGGTATTTTGTTTGACTCGTGTTCTTCCTTTCAATGCCTAATTTACTTCATATTTACAGACCAAATCCGGTTCTTCTGCTCGTTAATAGCCTAGTTTCGGTTAGGCTTATTAGTGACGAATGTAAGGTCGATCGCCGAAAAACACAAAAACAACTGAAAGGACGGAGGAAAAGAGTAGAAAAAAAGAATCGTTTTGCAGCAGTTTAGGGCCCTCTCTCCCCTCAACCCCCCATCATTAGCGAAAGAGCCCTGGACAGACGTCCGTCCCTTTGGCATCTAAGCACGTTTATCTGTCATCTCTCAGGGACAACCTGAAAGATAAAATTCTTTTGATGTAAACGTAATACTGATCACTGAATTCAAATTAAATACTTGGAATTAGTAAAAATAACAAGTCTCATAGTAGCAATGAGATTTCGAATGTATAGCGCAAGATGTTAAAGTAGATAAAATCAATTTAGTAAAACTCTGAAGACATTTTAATAACCGCTTTTGTAGTATTAATTACTTTAAATAAATCTATTATTTACAAGTATTAATAGTCTTAGGAGAGGTTATATATATTCACTATCCTTCTATTTATATTACAATAGGCATGTGTATGTTCTAACAATATTCATTGCATTGGCTCCAGTCAAAGGTTTTTTTTTTCAGCTCTATCCGCTTGTCAAGGTTTTATACCAAACACTTCCAATGTAACAGGCCTGTGATAAATAGTAAACAGTTTAAATATACACCTACTCTGATTATTATACCTTTGTTAAACCAAAATTGAAAAATTATATCAGTAACTGAGTCAGCGTTATATTTACAATTTTAGCTACAAAAAAATAAAAATTATAAAAAAATGTGTGTGAAATGTCAGAGGTCAAAATTCTGTAAAAATGTTGATTAAATTTGTCATATTATATTTAAAAATCATCACCTCATATTGGCATCTACCTTCAACAATGTTTCGCACACCTATTTATAAAAGAAGAAAATGTGTCGTCCATACTTCAACAATATTTCCGCAAGCCCATTTTTATAAAAGACAACGTGACAGATAACCAAATATCAACTTGACAGCTGAGCGCAACGACAGTAGCTCAAGGAGCACATCACCTCATGCGTCCTCCATAACCGAATAAAACTCACACACAAACATAAGAAAAAACACACACATACCCACATACACGGGGTTCACAGAAAAACTGTCAAGGGTGCACATAACGACGCTTTTCTTCAAGCACGTTTATAAAAGTATACAAGATTTAAAAACGGTATAACAAAATTAGATTTATTAGACATACTACAAAATTACATACTTATTATTATACACTACTTATTATTGTACTATACTAATTTGCTAGTCTAAAATAATGTTTTAGATATAAGTAAAATAATGTAAATATTAAATTGTGAAGGTGAAGCATGCTCTGTACAGACCTACTCAATCATGGAACCTACAAAACATGCTTCGCTCAATGATTTCCAACTGATAAGCCTTGGGCTTGTTTGGATTTTACATAATGTACAATGTTTAAATAAATGAAATATATATATATATATATATATATAAATAAATATGTACTACTATTAAAAATTTGGAGAAAATTGATAATGAAATGGTCATCGCAGCGTCGCCTGAAAAAAAGGGCGGCCCGTCGAGCGCAAACAATTACGTCCCGATGGTTTCCACTCGAAAATAACAATTAACCGTTGGCCGGTCGAAATTGACCGCGTCGTCGACGGCGGGCAGCGCGGCGCACAAAGGCCGGCTAATTCGGGAAAAGAGCGCCCCTACGGGAGCATTCCCGATTCGGCCTTGCGTCATTCCCTAAAAATAACACTGGCAGGTGGCCGGCCACCGGTCAGATTCACTTCGATTTTTATTAGTTTTATCTAAACGTTATTTGGTACTTGATTGTACTATAATAAAATTATTTTTGCAGTTTTTTTTGCGTACTCGTATCTGATCAATGTTGAGTTTCATATTTAATTCGTCTATATAAAAAATCTTTAAACAGGCGATTAAATTATATTAGGTTTTTGGTTTTAAAAATGATTTAAAGTGCGGAATACTATTTTTAAAAATAGCATATAGTGGATCATTACTTAAAAAAATTAAATGCACAGTTTTAAACGAGGAATTTAACAGCAAAAATAAAAATGAAAGGAAAATTAGAAGATCAGAAATAACAAGCTAGCACCATTTCAGCGTATAAATCGTCTCCTTTTCAGGACGAACGTCGACCGTAACAATTAATTTAGCGGCGCGGGCGGGTATTTTTTCCGCCGCGACGGCGCGGCATATGCGCCGCGAATTAGGATAACGAACGGCCGCGGTTGGGTTAACGGGGCGTTAATGATGTAAAAACATCGAAAAACACGGCGAAAATAGGGAACACTTAATTTTATATTAGGAACCTGTTTGGGAGAATATAATTTGATACTGATACTTAGGGTCCTAATGAGGCTGAGGGTAGGTAGCCTTGCCGGTATAATATTTTTTTAATTGATATATATTTGTAGAAGTACTTTTACATATACTTATTTAATTAATTGCGCATAGCGCTACATTGAATATTTAAACTAAAAAGAAAAAAAAACACCTCATAAAAGACAAAATCACCAATGAGTGCAAAACTAGATTCCGTGAGGGTGTGTAAAAATGCTGTCCAACTTATTCTAGGGTAGTCATTATGTGCATATATTTAAGTCACGCGTTCGGGTATATTATGATTTAATCCTAATGACAAGAATCTATGACCTAATAATAATTAAATTATGGAAAAGAAAAAAAACTTAAATATATGTATCTATGTAGTGACTAAAGCAGCCGTATTCAAAAGATTTCTGAAGATGTTTGTATCCATTTCAAATCAAGCTAATATGCCTGCGTGAAATATACTATCGTAAATACTTTAAGAAATGCAACAGAGGAATCAAATGTGATTGATGCCCTAGGTGCGAAGAGGGTAGATTCAAATATGGCCATTTCGTTCATTCGGCCAATCAGAGCACAAATAGTTCACAACAATAGCACAAATAGTTCTACAGAATAAATAACTAAATCGTTCATAATTTAAGCATTTTTACTCTTTTTATAAACTTTATGCCATAATGTCTTTGGTATTATGCTTATTTATAATATTTTCTATTAACCTATGCCACTATTTTTATTTCATGGAAAACGGTTTAATTTTAAAACAGTATTCGTTAAAAAAAAAATACAAAATGTTTATTGTGTGAGCTTTTTAATAAAAGACAAATAAATAAATATTCATCTACAAAGGGTGAACACAAATATAGGCGGTACCTAGAGATAAAAACACACTTTGAAGATTTTCGACGGGAAACAGCACAGATTGTCCTTGTTTATTTATCCAATCATCCAGTAAACACGTTAATTAATTGTACGCGCCCCGCGGCCCAATCAGTCGAACAACAATCATATTGTGAGGCAGACGAACGCTACAGTGACATAAAATGCAAATTGTTATTTCGGAGGGAATTCGTCGGGCGGACAAATCCACGGTTCGGCGGAAACGCACGAATAATATCGAAAATTAACGAACGCTGTAGTTAGTTTAAAATTAAGGTATTTCCTTTGTTCTAACTGTATAACTAGCCGACCCGACGCGACGAACCCGGATCCCACGGGGATCGAACCGGGCGCCAATATATTAAAAATATGCCCGACCTGTGACATTTTTTGAAGTTTTCACTTCAAAAAATCAGTGTGTTTATTAAACTAAGCGCGTTAGAAGTAAAACTTCTGTAAGGAAGTTATTTAAATCGGTCATCAACTGAATAATTATGCATTATTCTATATTTCAAAGTTTTCACCAAATCACCTCCAAATATTATTCCGAGGTTAGAGTGAGTTTAGTGTCGCAATAGATTTGTTACATAATGATGTGGCTTTGTATTAAAAATATTGTTTCGTTTACGTTTCCTAAAAGCTTTTAAAAACAATGTTCTTAAAGAATCTGAGATGTTTGGTACGTGGTCTTATCAGATTAAGCCCGCTCTTACCTATGTTTACCTTTAGAACGCGTTTACATCTTGCGAGGGTAGAGATAAGCTGCACTGTTTCCACCGCCGTCCTTAAGTGCAAGGGATTTGCAGAGAGTAGCTCCACGTTAAAGTAAAACCTCATCTCACTTAGCTACATGGTATCAATTTCTAACATACGATTTACGAGGTATCATTGATTTAGAGAAGCCACAGGAACTATAGGTATTTTTGTTTTATTTAACTCATGATTCAATTTAACGGGAACAAATAGTTACAATTAATTTATAACAATTAAAACTAAATTGTGTCCTTGAAATATTCATAAAAAGTATGCTGAGAAAACCTTTATATTTTTTTTTTATTTAAAAGGGAATTTTGAGGTGATGACTTGTTTAGTAAAAGTAACGATATTTGCTGCTCATTTGATATTACTAGTTGTTTTGTTGCATTGTTTTATTTATGTAGATATTATTAATATTGTTTTTTATTATTATTTGTAAATAGCAATGAAAATTAATATTTTCGAAATAAAAGAGCGCCTACCAGATCTACTTTACTATAATTATTACTTGTTTATTTATTAAATTTATAATATAACATAGTTTAGGAAGTACATTACAACTATACAAATATTGTAATATATATACGTCTAATTTATTCGTAGTCAATTCAAAAAGGCAGTAAACAGGTGCAGTGGAACGGAATGTTGTTGTAAAATATGCATACATGATTTGAATCTTAATAACAATTAAATGATCAAAAATATAAGTTAAGCAAATTACATTGTATAGAAAAAAAACTAAATTACGAGAGGTTTTTCTGGCATTTGTTATAAATCGGAACGCAAAGTTTCGCTCTCGACGGCTAGGCGACCTGCGCAAAATGAACGGCTGAAATTTGGAGTGCTGTAACTTTAGCATTTTAGGTAACTATTATAAATTATTTCAGAGCCGTAAGCTCGGTGCGGAATTCAGGCTACGCGAAAAAACGGAGTTGGGCTCGAGATCACAATTAGTACGTTCGAGAAGGTACAGATGAATTATTCGCGAACGCGTCGCGTCGCCTAAATTAAAAATATAGTTTCTAAGCAGTATCTCACTTCATACGCACAGGTCAACCTCGGGAGTTTAGGGACAAATTCGCATTTTGGACCGGTTTGTATGTAGTGACATATTACCTAAAAGCTATATTTATACTGTGGCATCGTTTCGAAATAAATGTGAAGCTAATAATATTTTTTATTTCAGAAAAGTCTACCTAACTGAGCAATGCCCGTACTAAGTTTGACTTATTTTACAGTAATAATGGTTTTATTCCTAGATTTCTGTCAACAAAGGTGTTTGTTATTATTGTTTATTAAATATAAAAATAAATTTTGAATAATGAATAATATGATATACAATAAAACAATATAGATATAAAATATATTAGATTATTATAATCACATAAAATAATATAATCTATCGATCGTGGAAGCTTTTAAAGCGTTTGACTATTGGTTCAGAGGTCGCTGGTTCAAATCCGCATGAAATAGTAACTATTACCATTTTTAAAGCTTCACTACTATTATATTCCTGACCACTTAGGATCAAAAATCATTATTAATTACTATAAATAAAAAGAATATATACGAGTAGAGGTTTAATTTGATTTTCAGATACTATAAACTTTATGTTTTTCGACTAAACTAATAAAAATGTCTGGTTTAAAAACGCTAAATGTTTATATTTTTAATGCACATTTAAACATAAGTCAATTCTTAAAAAAACAACTTTTTCCCAAAACTGTTCACTGAGCCACTTTTGTGTAACTACGATTTATGTTTTGAAGTCGTGTATATAAAACAAATACAATTCTTCGCTCACCGGTGATATACTTTGTTGAAAGCATTAAATACTGTACCTTTATTTGTTGTTGATTTCACTTACCTGAAACAAGAAAACAAAACAAATTTTAAAACAGTTATAATATTTTTATGCTAAAAACATAAACAAACAGCTTCAAGCTTTTTCGATCAGACTTTACAAAAAGAGTCGATACTATGATCTTTTTGGAAGAAGTCGCTAACATTTTTTCTGGGATTCACAGACAGTAAAAAATACACAGGCGTTTGAAATTCATCCTCTCGCGTATCAAAAGTTTCTTATTCACATTGATTGCAGGTGTTAAGTATTATACTATAGGGTGTTTTTTTTAGAGGCGTGGTTTTCAATCTGGCATTACTCTTTTCGTAGTTGGTGTTTTTGACAGCTGTCACTTGATATAAATCAAGCATTAGCTCAGTTTGGTTTGCCATTTCATAATGAATAGACTTACTCCTGAACAACGTTTGCAAATAGTGCAAATTTAGAAAAAATCACTCTAATTTTTTTTAAAATCACTCTAAAATAAAGTAAAAATCGCGTCGTGGGCCTGTGGCGTGGCCTCCAAGATCGTGCGATTTAACACCGCTGGACTATTTTTTGTGGGGTTATGTGAAGTCGCTTGTCTACGCAGATAAGCCGGACACGATTAACGCCTTGGAAGAGAATATTCGGCGCGTTATTGCTGACATACGGCCCAACTTGCTGCAAAAAGTGGTTGAAAATTGGGCCTCTCGGCTGGAATTTGTTCGTGTCAGCCGCGGCGGCCACTTACCCGAAATCATTTTTAAAACATAATGGTAAACCCTTATCTTTATAATAAAACTAAATTCTTAGCCATAACATCAAATTATATGCGTTTTATCTCTTTTTGAAAACCACGCCTCTAAAATCATCACCCTATACTTCAGTGGGCAAATTTATGCGCTTAAGACGTTTCTAAGTCGCCATCGGATATTGCCAACAATTTTGAGATAACAACTTGAGACTTCCAGCAGAGTAAGAGCTAACCCTGGGCAGATGACTCTCAAAATAGAATTCGCCTGATAAATTTCATAAAATGCCATAAATGCATAATGAATTTGAACGAAAGGAAAAAACTGAAATGGTTTAGTCACGTGCAATAAATATAGCATTTCATCAAATCCTCTAGACTTAATTAAAAAAGGCGAAAAAGTCCAGTTAAATCCTATAATTTTATTGAATTATAGTATTCGCCGGCATAATAGGATAAGATCAGGCTTCAAACAATAATACGCTGAAGCAGTCGATTATTGCTTTAAATAAGATATTTGTATTTTTACGTAAATGCTATAAATGATATATTCAATAAATAAAATCAGTCATTATAGAAAGCTTGATAATGGTCTTTGCCTGCGATATATGTATTGTAATTGGATATATTTTTCAAATAATTTATTCATCAAAAAGGTTAATTTCGAATGATAGCCTCCTAACAGTACAAATAATTGAAGTTTGGACTGACGAACCAAAAGTACAAATAATTGAAGTTTGGACTGACGAACCAAAATATGACTTATTTTGACGTTTCCTTGTTTATATAGTATCGTTATAAGAGGATTTTTAAAAAATAAATATGAATTTTAACCAACAGGAATATATTTTTCAAAATATTATTTATATAGATTTAAATTTAAGTACCGATTAAGAAATTTTGAAAGTGTGAGTAAATTGCTTCTTATCGCACCATTATATGATTGCAACTAATATTTACATATTAACATTGAGGTATTTTGTTTACCGCAATACCCGTATGACGTATGAAATATTTTCTAAGCATATTTTTAATGAACCAAAATAAAATTTTAGTGTTTTTTTTTTGGCCTACTCAAATTAACTAAATTTGTAATAAGATAGTAATAATTTGTTACTAAATATAAAAACATTCCATAAATCTTCGAGAATGTTCTTGGGACAACCTGTATACTAATGCAGTGCATAATTGTACATATTAATATAAGAAATAAGTATGTATATATATATTTAATATGTATTAGAAACGAATATACCAACACATATTAAACTTAAATACACACTAAAACAAGTACTTAAAGTTACTTAATTATTCTAATTCAGTTGAAATATATTATTAGGTGATAGCGGTGTTTTATAAACAAACAAGTTTTACATTATTAAAAAAATCAAGTAATTTTATTATCGCCTAATATCTGGATATTCACGGTGAAACAAAGAACGTTTCTTAAAATGTGCTTACCGGTGCTACTCAGTGAGAAAATAGGCCTTAAACAACACAACACGAAAAATACATTTAAAAATTCAAATTCTGCCTTTAACCTCTGGCAACGTTGTGTAAAAACAACCCCCTCCCCAACCCACACCCTTGCGCGGCCACCATCCACTGACGACTTCTCAGCTGTTAGGTCTCCGAGGTAATCAGCTTAAGTGATCAAAGACGTGAAAACACTTTATACGCTCAATACCACATACGAGAGAATACCTTAGAATGCACGTGTGCAAAAAGGATAGCCTCACATCGGAATGTACGAGAAGTCATCGTTACGAATTGATGTTGTTACCTTCACACACGCCAAAATTTATGATGCTGTTTAGATTCGCGATGGCCGTAATAAACCTTTTGAAAGTAAACGTGGCGAGGATATCAATACTTCGTAATTCCCCAAAGAGAACAATATTGTTTTATTGCGTGTATTTTGGAGATTGTAATCAATAAATACACTTTCAAGAAGAGATTGTAACTTTACCGTTAAATTAAATTTAAAAATAATAACCCGTTTTTAAATCGCGTTGAATATGAATCCATCATTGCCAGAAGTCAAGTCAAACTCGGAATGGGTGGTTTCACATCCAACTCTATTAATAGCGTTCATAGTGTTTGGTTTTTGTGTTTGTAACGCTTTATGGCTGATATTAGTTTACCTATTTAAGAAATTGTAAAAAAAATGGCGATTAGGTAACAAGCACTTAGATAAACCTACAAGATAGGATCCATTTCGATAAATTTAGGGGAATTTAAAATTTTAATGCATTTAAAGAATTTAAAAAAAAATCTCAGATAAGTGTATGAACCCTAACCAAAAGGAAATACATGCATTGTGAATTTATACGCCTTGGGTTTTTTAATTTGCATGCCTCTGTAATATTGAGTGTTTATGTGTGTGCGTTTATAATATTCAAATTCTTTATTTATTTTATTGTGTGATATATTAATTTAAAACCTATTTAGTTAAGGTCTAAAGGTTTATAAATAGTATTTAAGACAATTAATAAAGGTCTATATATTTTTTTTAAATACTGTCTTAAAAAACAGTTTTTGATAGAACTTAAAAATAAATCGCAAAATAAAACAGAATAAATCTATTATTTTTTTTCTTAATAAGTAACCAGTAGTATTCATGTGTATATACTCGTATATATAAAAATCACCAGTAGACGTAGGAAGTAATATAACATGTAAAGTTAAAAAAATGTTAAATTGAATACCTGTAAATCTATCGTTCAAATTCGGCTGACAGTGAACGGTAGCAATTTAATGATTCCATATTCAAAAGGCGGCAAGAGCTTGCCAATTTAGGAAGGTTATTGGGGAGGGGTTGGGGGGGGGGGGGGGAGAGGGGGGCATGGAAATGAATCGGGCGACAACGATGATGAATAGGCATTCCTTTTCTTTCTCTCTATTACCATCCGTTGACCCCTCGCCGCCCCCCCCCCCCCCGGCCCCGGGGCCGACCATTTTCCCGCCAATATTTGAATATCGAATAATGAAAAATGGCGCGGTCACCGATTCGCGCCCGGCCTAATGAGATTTCGGTTTCGCCGCTGGTGATTTTATATCGGCCTCACTTCGTGTTTATTTTTTATTCATTTTTGTTTGTTTGCCCCGCCGCGCCCCACGCCGCCCTACCCCCCGCCGCCCACCGCGCGCTGCGTTTTCGCTTTCGTTTGCTCGTCCTTATTGTCGTTTGATGGATATAAAATGGAATTGAGGCGAAGGCGATGAAAATAAAATTTAAATTCGGTCGACGTTCCAAATGACATTTCATTATCTGATCACATTTCGCTCTCCCATCCGTGCATATAATTTTTATGTACAGAGATAAATTTTTCACTTATATTTGCGAAAGCGGGAGAAATACACAAAAAGGTGTCGCCGACTAATGAGGAATATGTTTGAAACATTAGATGTTTTGATAACTTTAAGACCACAATAGCAGATTCACACGCGATGATAGTAATTTATCAAATTTTGTAATATTAATATTAATTCCTGCACGTCATAAAATTAGCTGCATCAGAAAGTAAATGAATTTCTAAGCATAAAAATGAGAAAAAGAGATGAAAATTTTCGTTTTATGATTTGATTTAGACATTCTTTTCAAAAATAGTGTCTTTGTTTCTTATTTCGTATTATTAGTTATATAAATCATATTTATACTGTTTAGGAAAAATATTACGATTTTTAATTATTAAAATATCTTTGATAAAATTATAAAATTTGGGCATGAATTATTTTCGCATATTTTTAAACAATTTCTTACGCGTAATAGGGAACATAAACATCACCTAAGTCCTAGGGAATGGCTTTGGAACAACCTGTATACTATCTTTAAGTACGGGCATGGCTCAGTCAGACGTCGTAATTTTTTATTATTAAGCTTTGTATGCATAAATAATTAAATAAATATAGTAACCATTGTGATATTTCACACAAAGATTAACGATTATTAAATAAAAAATCAAAGGAGACGACAATGCAGATTCTTCCAGAAGCCAAGAAACCTTAATGAATAATTCGAACATTCAGAGCGGAAAGCAAGATAAGCATTTCATAACCCCTTTTTTCAGATAAGGCGGAGGCCGAAAAACGTCTGCTTACTTAAGAGAAGAATCCGTGACGAGTCAGATACGACAATATAAAGAAAAAATAATTTGCTTACATTCAGAAGGGAACGGATTCACTTAACAGCGAGGACACCTTTTGTGAGGGACGCTCCCGTTATTAAAGTAATCACTTTCGCTTCGGGTTTTCAGTTCTGGAGGGAAATCTCATCTCACTAAGTAGATTTTGCACAGGTGTAGGTATAGCTATACGTAAATAGCGTAGGTTTACAACACAATAGATAAAGGATTACTACGTGTTTCCTGATGCAACAGACAAGGTTGAATATTTCATTTCGTGGTTTAGAACATTTATCACTTCGAATTAGCCGCTTTATTATTTGGTGTTATTATTATACCTCGTTTTATATATATGTATTATATATTGTCATGTACCATAATACCTCGTTGATTATCGAACGCATAAAAATAACAAACGAGTTTGTAATCATCTCTATATAACAAACAAATGTTAAAGTAGAAACACTGAGTCCCACAGGTAGTCCCTAAGTGAAAATTCCGAGAGCAGAACGAAAAGAAGGTAAAACTAGTAATACAAGCACCGATAGATGGAGATTGTGTACCTATCCTGGCCAACTATGGCATAGTTACGAGACGATCAGATCAACAATCAACAATCAATCGGGTAAACTATTAGAATTTAGGTTATAATTACCATAGTGTAAGTGGATTGCCTGTAAACAATGGGTGAAGGTACGTATGTGACCAATAAACTCTTTTAAGTATTTAAAATGAAAGTCAAATCAAAGCCAAAGTTAAAAATCAATAGTCTGTAAAATCTAGTTAGTGCGCTCTAGTAAAGTTAATATATTTATTGTACGATTGATTCTAATACAATAATAACTCAGAAATGTACTTAGATTAAGAATTAAATTCAGAAATAAAATAACTAACCCGGTAAGCGATGTTTACCAATTTATTTACTTTAAGTAATTGCAATCTTGGGCTTAATTAGATCCCATCACTTAAAAACATATATAAATAGTGAACTACTTCGCGTTGCAAGTAAATATCTAAAAATAAAATCAGAAAGACATGGATTTTTACAGGATTAAATCGAATCGAACATGCAAATCACATGAAATTCTCTCCATTAGTAAAATCCGACGGCGCACTATACACTCGGCGTAATCCACGTACTAGCACGTAAGAGATAAATTGGAATTATCGAATGGAGCGCGTTCGGAAGCTTTCAAGCTGAAAAAAATATGTCTAGAACGTATTTATGAAATGTATAAAAAAATACTGAAAATACGCAAAGTGCCAATATGAATGCAAATGCACCATCAGGCCACGTAGATGACGATGAAAGAGGAGGCGGGAGAGGGGGATAATCAAATCAGTTTTGGCAAATATTTACTGACACGTGCGTCATACTAATCTTCCAAATAAAGTAGTACACACTCAAACAAACACGAAAACGCATTGCGTACTCCTTCAATAGTTTTAGCTTCTATACATTCATGTATAAGAAACTAATATCCCTATCCTTTGGCCGTTCATCTGTTGTAACTTTCAACACGAAAAGTACAAATGCGAAAGAGTTGAATTTTTGCTTTTGAAATCAACCATAGCCGTTTAGATTATATCGGAGGCTGACCAAATAATATAGATATTTACAGGAGCGTTATCGTATACCGCAGGCACAAATAGAGATAGGAAATGAAGCAAACCATCAAATGTTGGAACTACAGACAGGCGTGGGTAGTCTGGGTAATGACGCCTGTAGGGCCTGGCTGTGAAACGTCAAATTCTGTTCAATTTATAGAAGCAGTTGATATTATACGATAACTACAGGGTGTCATATTCATTCTTGTTTTTTCTATTTAGGCGGGCTATCTTTACTCGTATGAAGGAATACTAACGCTATATTAATTTAATTTCAGTGTTTTGAAATTTGGCAAAAAATATTGGTTGTTATTTTATTACATTTTCTTATTTTAACATACACGAAGCGTTTAAGAAATCTTTTTCATCACATAATTAAAATATTTTAGTTCTTTCAAATATAAAACATTAGGATGTTAATGCCTAAATCTACACAATTTTCACACAACTATAAAACAATTGAATAAACTGAATCGACCAACGAAATAAAAAGTAACACTAGATTTGCAACGTCAAAGGCATTGTACTACGAAAAGGTAAAAAAGCAATAAGCTGAATATCTTTAAATATTCAAAAACGAATTTCGTAACAGAATAATTTTAAGAGCAAAGTCGGTCGAGCCCGGGGTTGAAGGGGAGAGCACGGTCGACGGAGGGGTGATTTAGGAGGAAGGGTAGAGAGAAGGGCAGGGGAGAGGGTTGTAGAGTAGCAAGTTTTGCGTTTCGCGTTTCTCCTCATAATATTTAGGTCCGTATTAGAATATCACTTTAAAAATAATAAAGATGTCAACATACTGAGTGCGCAACAAACGTGAATACAGTGCATGTCAAAGGATGGTTACTCCACCCATAGACGTCGAAATTATATTAAACAAAAAACATTCATTATAGTACAATTACAGAACTATTGAACTAATTTATAGATAGGCATTTTTATTGCCATAGTATTTATTATTATTATTTCACATGATTTAAATAATAAAAATATATATAAGGTTTTAAATTTTATATATTTTTAGATTGTCTACCTAACTAGGCAGCGCTAGTATTAAAAACTAAATAAAATCATTTTAATCGTTTCTCAAACATTTTATGCAAAAATGTAAATTGAAATGAACTATGTACAATCTGTTGTATCAGTCAATGACACACTAACATTACACATATAAGTGTATCCTCAGCAACAAACTTCACACAAATAAATTATTTTACGAGGAGCTTATGTAAATAAAACGGTAAATATGATGATAAAGGCTTCATTGACAATTTTATAAGACGCGATGTCGTAGAAAGAATAGACGATGCAAACTAAATGTTTTTGTTAATCACACTTCCTAAGATCAGTTACTTTTTTAAACACCATCTAACCTGCCTTCATCTGCCATATATTTGAGGCAACCCTATAACACATTTTTAATGAATGTGGGCTTTCAGTACATAAAATATACCAGCTAATAACAATCACATTGCAAAATCCTAAAGCTCCCAAAAATATTATAAACTTCATCAGATTTATTCTTTCTAAAACATGACCATTCTGCAGTGTTTCTAAATCGGTGAAAGTTAAACGAGAATCAGATAGATCAAAAATTCTAAATAAGCATCTGAACCCCGAGTACTGACAAGATTCGTTTTACTCGGCAGACGGTGGTACTTTATCGAGTATTTAGTCGGCAGACGGTATTTTATTAGATGACTATTCGAGACGAGTTATATTGAAAAGTTGTCAATCGTATACTCGTTTGAAATAAATTCTATGCGGCATGATAGATGTACAAAAAAAAAATCTTATATCTTATTAAATTTAATAACAAGTCATTGAACGTACGAAATGAAACGCCAAATTTGAGCCGTCGATGAAAAGAAAATGTTTTATTTATGCAAGTGCAATGCACTGAAAGTGTTCTATCGATTTCTGAAAACACTGCGCTCATCATTATTATATTATAATATGAATACGTTTATGCAATTTCTACGTCACAGTGGCCTATAGTGCATTGTGAATGTATGAGTATAATTTTCATAATCACTGTTTGGCATCACGGATGGTATTCTCATTATAATATATATATATATATATATATATATATATATAGATTTGATGATATAATATTTTTTAAGCTTTCGCCATTCGGCGTCGTATATATATATATATATATATATATATATATATATATATTTAATTTTATATTTTATAAACAATATATTAATTTACAACTCTGTAACATTTTCGGTTTCTGAGATATTGGTTTCAACCTAAAAATGGATTTTTACCCCTTTAGAGGGGGGATTTTTTCTTAGTAGGTGCTACTTCAAAAGAAGAATGTAGCTCTAAAATTTCATATTCCTACAGTCAGTCACTCAATCAGGACTTATTATTTTATATTTATAGATAAATGTTATATTAATGTATGTTTTTATTCAAAATGATCAACGTATTATTATTTTTTTAGTAAATAAATAAAATTAGGTATCAATTTTTGTATACTTCACATTGCCATATTTAATGTAATAATTTTAAACATTGTCTATTATTTGTAAATATTGTAACATATAATTTGCCACATAAGCAAAAGTTTTGTCATATTCATATTTTATCTACGTACATATTTTAATTTTTTAATATTTTATTATTATGTAATATTTACGCTAAAGAATTCTTAAAGGATTAATGATTACACAAATATAGTGGTTTCGTTTATTTTTTATTTTGTCATGAGTCTTTTTATTGTTTGATTTAAATAGCGTAATAAATCCTGGTGATAAATATTATTCTACCTACCATTAGACTTTCACACGTAAATCATTCCCTGATTTAAAAACAAGAACCGTTTTTTTTACCATTTAATAATAAATAAGAACGTCGTTCAACTTAGACAGGAAAAAAACCTTCGAATGAAAAACTGTTACATACGACCTTCGACCCATTTTGGTCTTTATTTTCAAACAGTTTTCGCGAGGCGCTTTAATTGAATATTATTATAAATAGTGCACGATTAGTGTAGATTTTTTTTAATGGCTATTTTTTTTTTCCCAAGACCATTCCTGAAGACTTAAGGGGGAGTTTATGTTACCTATTACGAATAAGAAATTATACAAAATTTATGCGAAAATTAATTTATAATGTAATTAAAGCACTGGTGTAAATTCCCTTTGCTCTTCCGTTCGCTCGATTGTGCTCGGCCAAAGCCGTTCAGTGACCCTGCGTCGCGCGCAAACAAACTTTTGCCAAGAAAGATTTAATTTTATCATGCAAACTTCACATTTTTTTTTTCTTGAAACTATGATGACTTTTAATATGACGTCGATACAAATTATGTTTGAAATCGCAGGGCCTATTAGCTGGATTTTTTTATTGGGAATGGTCATAAGACACGGTGTAAATAAACTTTATTTATTTCTCTATTGTTTAGAAGATTTTGTAAAAATGCTCTACGGCGCTTTACGATAAAATAATATTTACTTTTAATAACGAGACCAAAGCGCGAAAAAATATTCCGATTCGGTTCATAGTAATTTATTGAAATGCAAATGCAAAAAATAATGAAATTTGTTATGTACAAAATGCTCCTACGCACGGTATGAAATAAGCTTCGAATGCAACCTTTATCCCGCCTGAAAATCGCCGCGCCCGCGCCGCCCGCCCTACGTGAGCCGATGTAAATAAAATTGTCGGCGTGTTCCGATGGCGCGCGCTCGGGTCGCCGGCAGATAAGCCCGCCGGAAATCCGCTTCGAATCTTTTAAAACGCCATCAAACGGGGCTCCTCCTACCCCCAAAACACGCCCGGATTACGTGATATTTTATTTACGGGGCAGGGAAAGCCCCGCGCGGAGTTAGGCGGAGTAATTCCCAAAACAAAACGGACCACGTCGGGGATTATAATTCCGGATATATTCGCGTCCGCAAACCATCTTTATCGCGTTATTGAAAGTTTTCAATATTAGAATTTAGGATTAAGTGCTTTTAGGCAGGATTATGATGTTGCATGAGTTTTGTTTTTGCATAGAAGTTAAGAGCCTCCATTTCCGGTATTGGTTAAACTTTAATTGCAAAACTTCGTTAAAAAATTTCAACGCTAAAAATGATTTTGGGACTAGCGGTAGTAATAATTTTATTACATTTTAAAAAAATTAAAAACAGACCTGTGACAAAATCATAATTCTAATGTAATCATAATATTATGTAAATTGCTAAAGGACTCGCTTAGCTTACATATGAAATCGACTAATTACCAGTGGCGTACCCAAAACATGTATAGTAGGCAAGCCATATCGTTGTGGAGCCTACCTCTCCCTTCCAACCGCCGGAAGTGAAATTCGTTTTAAGATACCTAGTATTTTGGCGTAATAATTAAATAAAAACCATAAAATAAAAATAAATTTAAAAATGATAGTCTTACATACACAAACTGTAAAATAATCTGTGCTTATATTTGTGATTTTTTTTTCGTTAAAAAATCTAGATACACCTGGCTTTTCGGCTTTTATGGGAATACCGCCACTGCTAATTACATAAATATAACGGTACAAGGATTAAATCAAATGATAAAGGCTACGTTGAGACGTTGAGTTATAAAAACCGTCATACTAATATTTGTAAAGATAATACCTATTTTTTTTTTATTTATTTCTACTTTTATTTAACAAAGGTAAGAAATGGTAAATTTTATTAAAACATTTCTACGACAAACGGCCAGTAGCATGTACTCATAAAGAAACCGACCTCTTTTGCGGGCTGGTTTGCAGATAAGAATCTTCATTGACCAAACTGCACCCAAACGAGTTGTATTTTGTGCAGGTCCAAAAGGTCCTAATAAAGATCACGATTAAAGACTTTTAAAAAGGTGCAATTTATTTTTATACAAATATGTAAATTATTTAAAAGTTATTACAATTATAAAACATTTAGTAGTAAAGATCATACGCGAAAGTTACTAAAGGTTAAGAAGCTTTTTTTTTAATAGTAATTAACGAAAGAAAGAATGAAATGAAAGAGCACTCATAAAAAGTGCATGAACTGATTCAATCCTGATTGCTGGCAATGGACCCTTTTGTCGATGAAATCAATTTGCAATCGAGGCGAGGTCGGTCGGACGGGAGGACCAATTATTCGGACGTTTTATTGACCTCCTTCAGGGGCCACTCGGGCCTGTCTTCGGCCCAATCACCGGCAATGTTGGCGGAAAAATCGCCGGCGAAGCTAAGGCGGGCAAGCTAACAAACCAAATGCTCTCAAATGGTTATCGAGAATATATAGTTCAATGGACGTCTAATATATTCTGAAATAGGGAAAAATTGTAAAGAAAATATTAAAATTAATATACTCTGAAAAATTAGCTGTTTTATTATCTTATGTATACATTATTATAGATATACTATTATTGAACTACACCTGAGAAATTGTGTTTTACATGCTACTACAAAGTAATGAGTGAACGTTTATAATAAGATGTAAATAAAAAAAAACATAAAAAAATACGTAATTGTTCCTACTTCTTAATAATAATTATTAATTGTGGATATATTACTAGATTTATAGAAAATATACTTTACAGAGTATATGTAAGCTGTCAAAAAAACAATTAAAAGCTAAGTTGTAAACTTTTATTTACTTTGTTAAATGTAAACTTTTATTTGAACGTAGAAATGTGTAAAATAGAAAAAAAATAAGGGTTAAGATAACTTAATAAAAGAAACAAAATCAAGAACTCACGTCTATTACGAATTTATTATTCTCTTGGTTTTTGATGTTGATTTTAAAAACATACCTTCAAAAATTTACCACCTTCTTAATTGTTTAAATTAAGAAGGTGGTAAATTTTTGATTTACAATCGAGTGTTTGGATCAAAATACTACATTTTAGTATTCTACAGTACAGATAAAATACTAAAAAATACACATGTTTATTTTTTATTGTGTACACATGTTGTTTGATATTTGAAGTCAACAATTGTTTTTTAAAAGATCGGAAACATAAAACTGTAAATTTTATCGTATTCAATGTTGTATACGCAGAATCTTGTTCATCTGCTTAAAAATGGCATCGCATAAAAGTTTGAAAAGCGCTTAAGAAACGGGTGTTTTCCGCCTAAGTAAAGAAGCGTGCGGCCACTCACTATACTTGAGTTCCTAACCGAATGACGTTCAACTACAAGTCAAGGGCTTTCTTATTGTTATTTTTCCTCTGTTTACTTGTTTATATGTATGTTTATTGATTTATGCTTGATGTGGAACTTTTATTGAGATTCCGGATCTACTATGTATTTCGACCTTATTCTTTTAAACATATTTAGGTAACCCTCTTCAAATTGCATCATCATCGTCTTTTTGAAATTCCTGTCGGAATTTGTGGGAAAATACGTCGTGATCGTAACTCCCTCAATTGTTTACTTTCTAGTTTGTCAGCGGGCTGACACAACATACACAAATACGTAATGAATTATAGTGATTCAAATGCGTATAATAAATAGCCCGGCATTACGAAGGCAATCAGACAGTTGAAACTGCGACAAGTAACGCCTTTTCGACAATAATAAACGAAAAAATAATTGTTCTAAATTTAGTCAAGACGAATGTTACGTTTTTGGAAGATTTGTTGGTTTTGGTGCATAATAACACATATATTTGCAAAAGAATATTTGGAAATACATACATATATACTAAAAAACCTCCGAAACTAGTTTTTTTTTTTTTCTGATGTAGACCATTTTTTTTATAATATTATTATTTTTTTCTTTTAATTTTTATCACCTTGATAAATTTAATTTATTTGATGAAAATAATGACTACATAGAAATGCATTCAATTTGATTGAATATTATAATGTCACAATGCTTATTTTGTTCTTATTAAAAGGTCATATTAAAACAATTCAATAGTTAATAATGTGTAAAATATGGCACTATAAAGAAATGCTATACATAATATATGAATGCGAAATACAGTAAAACATTCATAACTCAGGGGATTTTTCGATGCTTCAGCGCGGGGCCTGCAACAATTCGTCTCCCAGGATTTAGGAAAGTGCCACTTCGAACCGGTTCAAAGTAAAGCAGATGCATTCGATCGAAATAGATAGACATTTGAATGTCACCTTCGACAAAAGATGCACAGGGCGGAGAAATAAAGCACACGCGACGCGCGCCGTAGTACGTACGAGCGCATATGCAGCGACAGGCGAAGACATCTGCTCAACAGTAATCCCACAGGGATTCGAGCACAAACAGATTCTATGCACTTGTAAGTCATGTCATTATTCAAATATTTGCTAAGTCTTAATAAAATTAAGTTCGGTATTTAGATTAAATGTTTATAGTAATAACAAGAAATATCTTTTTTAAGATTCTACTAACTTCACGCCTACCAACTAATTATAACCACTATTGACCATTCACAATTTGCGCTTATGATTTGTGCTCTGCCTTCAATACCTTATATCTGTACTAAGGAAGGCAGTGTTTTATTGTGCTACAACTACGAATGTTAGACTGTCAATGCACCTATTTACGTATGTATCAGGAAAACTAATAAAAAAAATATACAATGTTGTCGCATAAAATATTCATAACCAGACTGCATATTTAATACATAATAAATATACTGCTAATGTTCATGATTAACATAGCAAACATATGATTACACCTATCTATAAAACGAAGTCGAGTAAGATACACCATTTATAACTCAAGAACGGCTGGACCGATATTTACGATCTTTGATTTGTTGAATTTGTCTCCGCCCCGAATAGCAGAACATTATAATTATTAAAACATCTTAGGTTTTAGTTCGCGGTATTTTCGCAGATCACATTTTCGAACACTTGGAGTATGGTAATAATCTATAAAACCTCCTTCGCGGTTGTTTTTCAGGAAGCTAACACTGACACATCTTATTTAACCGGTACACTCTCGTATACCGAGTTATATAGTAGGACTTATAATGTATAATGAATTGTTGGGAGAATATAAAAACATTGAAAATATATATATTTTTCTATAATCCATCATATATATATATATATATATTTTAATAATAACATGATGTAAAATAATTATAAGATTTTATTGACCTTTATTTATATGCAAATTTTCTTAACAACTCTGAAATAGCATAAGATTTTATAAAACTTCTTAGTTACTATTCATTATCTTTTTGTGATGTTTATTTTGTATGTATTTATATTTGTTTGTACTTTGTATGTGATATAGTACAAATATTAAGTAGCTGTTGGAAAAAACATATTTTATAACTTTACTATGATGAATTATTGCAATATCTCTACTTTTATGGTTATAATTACTACGCCATTGAGTAAATTTATTCCTCAGTTAAATGGCGTCGAGTCGTGTCGCGTCGTCTAGGTAAAAATGCTGAAGCGAGGCAGACAAATGGCGCTAATAGTAAGTCGGGCGCGCAAACTTGCAATTAATACACAGGCTCCTTGTTCTCTCGTGCTACCACTTGCAACTTTTCCAATCCACTTCTGGGGGTGTATACTTTCGAACACCCCCGCGCTCCCCTCGCCCACACCAGCCCCTTCAGCCCGGCAGGACGGGTCGGGGGGACATTTACTTGATGGCCCGTAAGCGTTTACACCCTCAGTCGACCACCTGCACCATCTCTTTCTTAAGAGTTTGCCTTTTACTTCCGGGCCCTCGGTCCTTCGTGCACCTTTCGTGATCGATTCGCGATTCGCAAACTCACGAATTTTATTTATTTTATTTTCGTAGATACAAATAGCGGTAAGCGAAGCATTTAGAATTTTATAAGAATACAAAATAATAACAGCTTTTACCTTAGTACACTCACAGTTTTTATTAGTTTTTTTATATAATTATGTTGTAATATTTCAGTGTGTTATCAAATAAATAATTATTCATAACAATGTTCATAAATGAAAAAAAAAAGCATGAATTTAAATTATTACAAATGTAATTTACAATATATGTCAATTGTATATTGTGTATATTAAAAGTTTGTATAAGAAAATAAATTTATAAATATTAAAACATCTCTTTTCACCTTCTGTTTAATGCTTCTTGCTCTTAAAAATGTTAAAAAACAAATTTATAGCATTAATAACACGATAATTTGATTCCGTGTGTAAAAAGACGCATATGGTTCACTTTTAGAATAGTAATATTAATAATCGATATTATTCCTACGTGCGATATTCATATCAATAGTTTTTTGTATTATTAGGTGCGAAGAGAAGTAAAGATTAAAAGAAAAAATAAATATTAAAAAAGTAACAACATAACAGGATTTTTTTTAAAAACCTAACTTCAGACTTATTTTTGAAAATCGGTATTCCCAACTTGTTGTCGTGTAATATGTCCGAATGTATAAATTAATGAGATTTATCATGTAAATAACCAGAAAAACATTTATTTTTTTTTAGTCAATAATATAAATTGTATTTATTCCCTACAAAGATCGGTGCCTTTGCTGTGTGGTTACGCGTTTACTATTCAGTACATGTAACAAATATAGATACCTAACAATTAAAATATATGGTTTTTAATATAATGATTAAAGGTAAACACCAAAAATGTACAAATAGATTATTTTTTCCTAAAATAGCTTCTTAGAATTAGCCACATTTTCGTTTTATTTATTTCCTGAACTTTTTTAAGCTCTTTAGCGTACTTGTTAAATTATTTATGTCCCTCTCAAAAGTACGAACGCTGTAATTAATTTAAAGACCCAGTGTATATTTGTCGAAATCTTTTGAAATAAAGTATATTAGGTCATCAAGTCTTTCGAGTATATATTTTTAGGTTTGAATTATATTATGTCAGAAATTATACGATGTTTATCTTGAAATAAGTATAATTTAATCATGAAATGGAAATAAAATAATTTAAATTGAAAGTATACATTGGATACTTAGATAATAATTATATTATTATGTCGTTATTAGTTATTCTTATTATGAACAAAGAACATTGTACGATTAAGTTAAACAATAAATAATGAATACATAAATAAATAAATATTTTTCTTAATAAAAAATAAGAAAAGTTTAAAAATATAAAAATCTCTGAGATAACTTTTTGTAATGTTTATTTGTTTAACCGTGCCGATAAGTTTTATTGCCGTGCCTTAGCAACAGTTAATATACATTTAAAAAGTTGTATCAGGAACACGCTCAAGTATTCATGCTACGCAGACGCGCTGACATACACTTTAGTGCTCTTAGGCGACGCAAAATATCCGAGCCCTAAAGCCCTAATACGTCTTTCCTGAATAGCCTTTTCCGGAAAATTGACCAATTATTTTTTACTTTGGGTCGCCAATTTCGAATGCGCTTTGTTCCTGCCAATTGTATCAAGCGTAAATAAAAATAGTCACCATGCTAAACTATGACAATCAGTAGCTATATGACGGGAGGTTAAATAAAATTCACCAACAAAAAAAAACTTCAGCATATATAATATTTAAAAGTTATACATAGAGCGCAATTACAGTGACTAGATCATGTTTACCAAAGTTAAATTGCACGTGTTTCGTGTTAGGTTCGACAGATTACGTAAAATAGGATTAATGTAATATCGACTGACATATATTTTATTCCAATAATTAATGGTAAAACATATAATTTTACCGATGTTCTACATACCATGTTTATCACGACCGTGAAAGTTTACAGTCGGCAGTTTCGTATGTTTTTCCTGAATACCGAAAAATAAAGCGTCGACTATAATCGCAAAGTCGACTTTTCAAAATGTCATAGTTGGATTCGGTTGTTTATCAAATCCGTATACAGGTTGTATTTATATTCACGTATGTCATTTTAGGGGGTTGATCTACGAGATCAAACATTAATCTGTAAAAAATATCGAATAAATGTTTCCCAATTACGAAAAAAACATAAATATCATTTTATCATTTTTACTGCCTAGAAGTCGAATAGTTTTAAGCGAGCAAAATTTGATAATAAAATATAAAATGTGGATAGAATGATATAATATAAAAGTAAACAGAAATGTAAGTATAGCATGTGCCAAAGTGAACTGCAATCCAAGTAAACGTCTTCCGAGGACTGCAAAGCACTTTCAACTGTGTGACAGAATTGTGACACTCGGAAAACAATATCTCGATTCCAATTTCCGGTGTGCAATTCGATTGCAGTGGCTGACGGCAGGACGTGCTCCGTCTCTTTCGCTCTCAGTCGATCAATCTCTTTCCGATTGTCTTCTGCAATACCTCCTCTCCTCTTCCAACCTCCGCCAGCCTCAGCTCTTCCGCCTCTGAGGTAGAGAAATCTCTTTAAGATGGAAATTTCATTAGATACTCCAATTACCTACAAATAAACCGAAAGAAAGAAAAACATGTAATTCAAAAAAAAAACGCATTTGACTCCATGCATTTTATATATGCTAAAAACATTGCATTGCTTGCATTGAAGCTTGCATTCTCAATATTGCGGAATAAAAAATCTGTCGGTCCCGATGGCATTCCAGCGAATGTAGTTAAGCACTGTGCAGAGTCTTAAGTCGCCGCTGATGCATATTTTCAATCTCTGTATATCTCAACGCACGTTTCCTGAAAGATGGAAGATTTCTAAAGTAACGCCGGTGCATAAAAAGGGTAGCAAGGATATTATCGAGAATTTTCGGCCAGTGGCAATTACTTGCGCATTTGCAAAGGTTTTCGAGATAATTCTGCATCAGTATCTATCTTTTAAGCTGAATAATGAGATTTGTACGAATCAGCATGGGTTCCGCGTAGGTCGATCCGCAACGTCAAACTTGCTAGTTTTTACTAATGAAGTGGCCCGCAATCTTGACGTAAATATTCGAACGGATGCAATTTATTTTGATATTTCGAAGGCCTTCGATAAAATAGATCACGATATATTATTGAAAAAGCTGTTTGACTTTGGTTTGTCAATCGATCTATTAAACTTGGTTGCTAGCTATTTTCAGAATAGAAGGCAATATGTATCTTGCGGAGACTCAGTGTCTGATACTTTTAATACGTTTTCTGGTATCCAGCAAGGGGCCGCGCTAAGTGGTTTATTTTTTATTTTATTTATTAACAATATTTTTACTGCAGTAATAAATTGTAGTTTGCTGGTCTATGTGGACGATGTGAAGATTTACCGATCAGTGACTTCACTATCTGACGCGCAGCTTTTACAAGATGACATCAATCGTCTTGTAGAATGGGCTGACGATAAAAAATTACAATTTAATGCTTCTAAATGTATCGCAGTATCCTTCTCGCGAGCTGTGCGTGAAAAAATAAGTTGTGAGTACTCACTGGGTAATGAGATCATTCGCAGATGTGACGAAATACGCGACTTGGGGGTTGTGTTTGATTCGCGTTTAACATTTCATTTGCACATGCGGAGCATAGCTACGCGTGCAAATAAAATGTTAGGATTCGTGCTCCGAACCAGTCGATCTTTGAATAAACCGAAATCCATCTCGCTTTTATACTGCACGTTCGTGAGAAGCATATTGGAGTATAGTTCCATTATCTGGAATCCTCATGAGGTTACTTACGGTAATATCCTGGAGGTTATTCAGAGGAGGTTCCTTAGATACCTTTATCTCCGTAGGTATGGATATTATCCAGAATTGTTTCCTAATACGTATCCATCAGCATTCGTATTAGGGATGTTAGGCTTTAACACACTCGAGTTTAGGCGACAAATCCATACATTGTTTTATTTTTATAAGGTTATTCGCGGTTTCATCGAGAATCCCGTAATACTCGGTGATATTGGTATCTTTGTTCCGGACCGTCGTACTAGAGCGCGGAAGCACACGTTATTTAAGCGGTTAGTGTGTCGTACCGACGTATACAAGTATAGTCCGATTGGGAGAGCAGTCGAATTATTAAATTCCATTTCCGCGGAGATTGATATTTTTGTCTGTTCGCCCAATGGGATTAAAAATCTGCTTTCTATTACGCCGTTGTAGGATCGGCGTGATTTATTTGCACTATTTATTTGCATGCATTAATGTTTGCCTGGAGGCATTATTTTAATTTTTTAGTTTAGTATGTTTCATGCTATTGTTTTTTGTTTTGAATGCTTTTTGTTTTTCTTTTGGTAATTTAATTTGTTTTACTGTAATTATAATGTACATGGGGAAACCTGTTAAATAAATAAATAAATAAATAAAACATAAGAAAGAATAAAGGGTACAATATAAATCTACTTTAAATTCTAAAAGACAACGCCCTTTTTTTGTGGAAATTTTTAAATTTAAGTAATAATGTGTAAAAATTGGTAAATTAAAGAATATGTAGATTAATGTGCGTAAATATTTTAAATATATCATATTAGAATACTGTGAAAGTCAAAATTGAAAAAAATATATTCTATAGTACTATTAGACCCTCCACCAAAATGCTAGCAAAATATTAACCCTTCAAAATGTTTGTTTTTTTTTTAGAAAATACATCTTTATTCATTAAAATACCTCTTTATTCAATAAAATACATCTTCATTCGTTACAATCTTTATTGCATCTACAACATAATATAGCATCTCATTATCCAAAAAATACCTAAATTAAATACGTAATACCTATGTATTTAATTAAGTAAAAAACTTTTAGGTAACACATTTTTATTCCTAATATCATTAGACACATGTTTTAGATACCTAACAAGTCCGTTATATGACATGTTTTAATTCATATTTCGCAAAAAATACCCAAATGGTCTCAACTTTAGAACGTGCCAAAAGTAATAGATACTCCTAAAAGTGAAATAGAAGGTTATAATCTAAATAGATATACCCGTCTTTTGCGACCAATTTTGCAATATTAAAAAATAAAATTTACATACTTGGCAGGCCGGCCCAATGTCTGTGTATAAATTATTAGATGACTTTAAATATATGTACTGTTTGTTAGATAGCCCCACCTCGTATTTTGCTGGGTTACAGCATTTGCGATGGTCCCACAACATTGTATCACTAATTTCGCAATATTACACAATTACGTCCGTAATCAGTCTACCTTTGATGTCATTTGAAATATATTTCAGTGAAATTATATGATGTGTGTTGACACAAATGTCAGTAATCCAGGGTACTCTCTTATGTATGAGCGACACGGTACACGCAAAGGCACAATATTACAGGGAAAAATATGCAAGACACTATCCTTGTGAATTTTTGATGCACTCTATGCGTCACTTTTATTGAAATAAAATGAATAGAAAACTGCTACTGCATTATTCCACCTATAAAAACCTATATTGTATTCCGGTAGAAAACGATCTTATCTGCTTCAGAATAATTTTAATAGAATAAAATAGAATACTTTTCAGTACAAAAAAAAAACATATGTACAAAAAAAACTACTAGATTATTATAAAAGGTATCCGAAAGAGGGTTCAGGCCACTCGGTCTATGCCATTAGTAGCGCTAGTTCACAGGATTCAATTCAATCTACTGATTTCTTGGAACGCTAACGACTGTCAAAAGCGGGGAACCTTCTCGAATCAAAGGTGTGGTTATTTTACAAACAAACCAAAATATAGAACCCGTTTCCATCTGAAGAACGGGTTTACTGATAACTCAATCCTGGGATTTCTCTTGGATAAGGATATTAAACATCACTGTAAAGTTGTATTTTTTTTTTTAAGTTTTTAGACAGCACAGCAAAATTAATTTAATTTCTGCAATCACTATTCGAGTAACGTCCAAAATTAACTCACCTACTGCTCTCCGCCCAAAATAAAAATCAAAAACAACACGTAGTTTGAATAGGTGTAAAATTCACTCTCGCTATAAAAGTGCTGCCGCGTTTCCGTAATTCGATTGACACAACCATGTTTGCAATACAGAGGTCATCTTGGATGCAAACCAAACAGAGAAATTAATAGTGTCTTAAATGACAGGTGGTAGGGTTTATGCTGGGGGATAATTTGCGATTTCACACAGGTTTTTTAGATAGCTAATATGAAAAAATGTATCTTGGCATTACAGAATAGCGTAAATAAAGCCTTAATCTGATTGATTTACGCAGCACATAAAACTTATAAGGTAAAAAATATTGAGTTTGTGTCCCCCTACGTTATTTCTAAATGAAAATAGTTAGGTCCGTTTTAAGTTGCCATAGCTCATTTTAATTATGTCGGAGAGCGGAGTTGACACATAACTTAAACCAATCTCCCACTTGCTGCCTCCCATCTTGTGCTCCAAGTATTTCGTTCAAAACCTTAATTTTTCATCTTAAAATTAAAATTATGAAATGATGTAATGTGATGTGTATGGTGTGTGTGTGTGTGATGTAGAGCGTAGACCTACATACATCCATTTTCATTCCGATTTGAAAGTAAAGAAGACTTTAAATAGTCCAGCACTAGCTTGGCCGTCGATTTTTTAAGAAAATAATGGTAATTTAAAGTTTTTGAATCATTTTATAGATTAGGTATAAGGTAATATATAAATCTGTCCTAAAATCAAACGTCAATTTACCGGCAATCAGTGACGTCACACGAAGCCAATCAATGAAGAAGGGCCAGCCGTCTGTAATTCGATTCGCATTCAATTTCCCGATAAACGCGTCAACGGACCGGAACAGAGCTTTCCCGCCCAAAACCAAAACCCTCTCCATAATATCGCAAATCCCGAAATCAAAAGATATGGATTACATATATTTTATTAAATAATTGTTCTTTAAAATCAATAGATGAAATATTCAATATAAAAATATGTAATTAAGAACCGCAATGTATCCACCACTAAATTGGGAGCATGACGCTGTTTTTTTTTTTGTTTTGGATACTTTATTAAATTAAAACTAAAAACTTAAATTTAAACACAATTTCACACTTTAGTTATCATACATAAGTAAACCGTATCTCTTTCTGATATATGAATTAAGGGCAACTTCGTAATAACACATTGTAATGATCAATAAAATTCATTGATCATTGCATTGCGAATTACCTCACAAAACCAATGTGCTTCCGACCTCGTGTATATGAATATTTTATATAAATAAAACGTTTTACTTCTGTAGTAACCCGAGATCGCTTCCAAAGACTTAAAGTGGGTGTTTATGTTCCCTATTATGGGTACGAAATGATATTTAAAAAATGCGAAAATGATTCATCCCCAAATTTATTATTTTACTACTCCTTTACCCCTCCTTCCTAAGACGAAGTCCGTTCGACACGTAACGTTTTCGGCGTACATACGTATACGCCCCTATATAAATGCACACACGCGGCGTGATAGAGCGTACTTCTTACACAAAATTCGAATAGCTGATCGCGTCACACCTATTGTGATTGCTTATTAGAATGGAAACTTTAACATTGTATTTCTTTGAAACTGATGAATTTCACAAAATCGTCTTAACGAAATTTACCTGGAATCGCACTATCTATTTTTAAAATGTTGTCTTAGTAAATTATAACAAAAAAAACGATCAAGTGCCCGTTGATATTTCCGATTTGTGTAAGTATTTTACATTCTATGAAAATACATGTCCAAAAAAATTGAAAAGTTGAAAATCAATCGTGAGTATTCATCGAGGATGAAGGCTGTGAATGCTTGTGCAAATTATACCTATAAACTTTGAGCTTCTAAAATCAGAGAGAATTTATTAAAAGCTGAAGGAGCATAATCGGTCCTTTTATGCATATTCCGGTCGGATTCTGCTAAGCTTAGTAGCTTACTAAGCGTATCAAATAATAATTTACTATTAGTTACATGACTCCCCCAGTTTCAAGTACAACTTGTCAAATTCCTAAATTAGGAAAAGTTAATAAATGCAATTATTGATTATTTAAACGAATTAGATTTATTTTCGATACCATAAAATACTAGACATAAAATTCGATGGGCAGAAAGAATTATAATTTCTCATTAAATTAATTATTTATACCGCAGAAATTGAAAAAGAAACAAAAAAGCTTACTGGAATTACAATAATATTTTTAGTAAGATTTTAAAATATGTTCTATCTTTAAAATAAAAATAATGTTGGTGTGATTTTCGCCTAAAGTCGCCCGTTGTCAGTGTTCTGTCCTCGCCTCGTAACTCCTGCCGAAAAGCGTTCGTTTTCTGATGTTCGATATTTTTTTCATCAGTTTATTTGAATTTCACGTTTTGATAATTACGGAAACACACACTGATTACATTTGGACTACTAGGGGGACCATTATTAATTAAATTTTAGGAAAAATGTTTCCAAACATAAATGTTTAATAAACAGTGGCTATGATTTTAATTTATAAAACTGCCTGTATCAAAAAGGCTAGCCCAATAATAATCAAAAAAAGTTAACGTCATACAAACAACTTGAAACAAAATCGAGAAAAGGTATATTGAAATTTCCTACAATAAACTTTCGGTTACGATAAAAGTTTTTTTAATTGACCAAGATAAACAAATAAACAATATTATTTTACATTTACTAAGACTATTATTGCGACTAAATACTTTAAATACATAGTTTTAGGGCTGGATAAAACCGTATTAAAAGGGTTAATGGACTAATTTTATAATTGGAAAAGTTTAGCAATATTGTAACAGATAAAAGTCTGGAAATATTACGTACCTATGCTAGACCGAAAAGGTTCGCTTTTAGGGAACCGGAAAATAGCCTTGTTTGTCTCTAAAATATATCGCACGCATTACGGCGACCGCGCTATTCAAAGAGATGCGTACTCAATGACACCTTTTAGGAGATCTAAAGTAAAAAGGACGAATCCAAGACTAAGAGAGGGACTCTTTTTGATAACTGTTATTTTTGAAAAAAAAAGGAATAAAATTTATTTTATTATACATTTTATATTTCCTTACGACGGTATTTCCCTTATAATATTAGATTTAATACAAAGATACCATACTATTAAATAATAATTATTTTTTTATAGGTCTGTATACTGGATGATTCATCTAAATTAAATTTTCTTCCAACAATGAGATTCTTTATTAAATATTCTACAAAAAATATAGTTTAGATATTATTAGACATGATTAATAGTTTTCGAGATATTCGATGTTTTATACATCGGAACGAAGAGGAAGAGGTAAGTAGGGGGAATTTAGGATATGTTGATATTTGTCGTGATAGGTGGTTTAGTGAAAAAACTAATTTGGTGTCAGTGGATAACTAATACTATTTTTTTAAATTCATATTTTGTTTAAATAAAATTGCTTACAAGTAAAATTTATAAAAAAAAATACCTATTTTTGTTGTAGTAAAATAATAAGGAATCTCTCATGGTGGTAAGCAAATTCGGTCGATATGAATCAGCTCTGTATGAGATAAAAATACATTTAAAATATGGTATAAATACTTAGTTACACGTTTAAAACGTTTTTTTATAAAATCAAATTAGATATATCTAAATATATTATTTGTATGCCCTTGCTTAATTTTTCTTTTAAGTTTAAAGTTTTTTTTTTAATTTTATACACTATGCTCTAGGATCATTCCCGATAAACACTCCAGCTACATTTGAGGGTTTTTGCATTATTTATAGAACTTCTTACACGTAATAGGGAACATAAACACCCTCTGAAGTCTTCGGGTATGGTCTTGGGACTAAATATTACAGCATTAAATATTCACAATACACCTTGATTGAAAAATATCTTTGCCAGCCTTTTTATGTATTTGTCTATGGCAGGCTTCCTCCTGTTATCTGAGATTTTTCATCCCGTGCGAGTGAGTAACCCGCCCCGTATGATTTGTCGAGTCTCATTGATCCCGCGGGATTTCTTAGAGGCTTACCGCACGTGATATACGAGTATACGGTACGCCTCTTTTTTACCTCCAGGAGTGCCGATTGAAAAGTAACACGCGATTTCTGAAAATGCCCTACAATTTATGCAAATACAATAGCTGAACGCGTGAAGGGTTATATTTTAGGTGCCACTATACAGAAATTATTACTTTATTTTCTTTTTATTCGCGAATAAAATATTTATATATATATTAAAATATTTATACATTTTATAAAGAAGGAAATTATTAAAAAAAAAAGATATATCTTATAATAAGGTTAAAAGGATAAGAGTGATTTTATCTTCAGGGAAACAAACACAACACAGTTTGATATGGGTTATTGCAATAATATGTTAGTTACCTATAGATTTATAAGACGTATTTTGGTGATGAAAACTAGTAACTACGGCTGCTAAATCTGAATTGCAAAAACAGCTTTTGTTCAAAGAGGTATTTAATGGTAATCAAGTATTTATTAGAGCTTTTAATTTTTTAAACAAAATATAATTGCAATGAGTTAGGTAATATTCAATTATTTTATAAGTTAAATTTTCTTGTGATAGAATCAGGGAAGATGATAATAATGAAACGTTAAAAATGGAATGACTATGTATGATTCAAACCCGCAACCGCTGGGTTAAAATCAAACGCCTTAACCACGATATTTATAATATTTATTTATAATTTTTTGCTCATGGGAAAACACACAGTTCTATTAATATTACATGAATTAACTAGATAAAATTAAATAAAGGATGTGTTGAGTGTATGTGTGATTAAGAAAGAGAGAGACATTGTATGTCGGTGAATTAATTAAGTTTAATGTGGGTATGTTTATGTATAATGCGTGAATGTATTGAGTGTTTGACTGTTTTTGGACTAAGAATCTTGATGAGTAGTGCTATTTAATTTAGTAAATAAAGCACAGATGTTTACAATTTTATTAAGCCTTTGTTAAATGATTTAATAGCATGCAGATTTATGTAATGTTCACTTTGTTTGGCTAGAATTTTTCATAACCGGAAAAGCCAACGGCTTAAAATCCATTAATTTCGATGCGCGCAGTAGAGATGGACCAAACGTCCATTAGCAGATTGCCGATGCACGTGTGCATCTCTACTTTTTAGCCATTACCAGCAACCGAACACCAATACCTACCGACAGTTTTATTATGATGTGTTGCTGCTGCGCACGCGTTTTTATGGTGGCACCAAAATAGCACAGGACGCGTTTCGACAATGCGTTGACGTAGGAACCGATTTTAGTTTATTGGCTTTGGGAGCGTCGATATATTAATCCGTATAGATAGATGGGGCTATTCAAAGTAAATTTAGCTTTTGTTTTATTGTTTACTTTGGTTCGGTAGTAAAAGAAAATCTGAACGGAGATTAAATTTTGAAAATTACAAGTAACTCTTATAGTGAAATATTGCAACTTACTCAATTCAAAATAACTAAACTAATAGACGTGCTAAAAACATAGGTACGTCAACACCACATAAAATATAATTATTGCCAAAAATGCACAATGCGTTGTTTTATAACATCAACATATACCGAACGTATATAAATATTCTTTTGATTTAAAAGCTGATTTTTTATTTTAACAAACATATACTAACAAAATTTTAAGTTTTTGAAGTTTTTTTTTTAGCGAAATATAATGAGAAGTGAGCAACAGTCGCAATTTGTGCTTTTATGGCAGGTTGCTTTAGGAAAAGCTGAATGTACGAGTCCTAACGCGCTATAGGGGCCAAAAACCGTCCGCTGTGACCTAGATGTAAAATCAACGCATCTTCTACAAGTAAAAAACGAAACACGATAAAAGTCTACCCCGTATATTAAATCCCTGAAAGAAAAGATTGTCTGGTGGTAATTTCGAATCAATACAGACATTTCTGAAAGTTTCAGGTGCTGCAGGCTGGACAGAAACTTCCGAAAAGTAATAAATCAATTTGCCCATTTCGATGGGGGAGTGGAGTGGGTGGTGGTATGAGTAATGGGGGACTATTTAGACTCATTTGCGTAAAATGAGGAAGCTCTTAAAAGGAGTGGCCAAAGAAAAAATGTGTACAATGATAGGATCGGATTGTATCTTTTATTTGCTGCTTAGCGAGTCAGAGATACTTTACTTAAAAAAATACAACGATTGGCAGAGATTGTAAGCCTAAACGTAAGCCATAAGCTTTGAAACAGGCGTATAATTGGATTTGAAGAATAATATATAAAAACATAATTTTATTAATTTTACGAAGATAAAATAACTTCTTAGTTAAGTGCAATTCAACTACAGAAGAATACAAACTAAACTACAACTTATACCCGTCTAGCATAAACGATGTCGGATGAGGCTAATTTTAGAAGCATTGTTTACCCGATTATTTTATTTTATTTATTTATTTTTACCTATAATTATTATTATTAGTCAATTGGGCTACCCTAGTTTAGGAATGTACAGGTAATTCAATTCATATTGTCCTGACGTCATTACCTGTATTGTATACAATCACAATAAATAAATAAAAGGGCTGTTTGGCTCGTAGGACTGGATTGTATGGTCGAAAAGAATTCGTTTTCTTGCCTAAAATGCCGTAATTTGGTAATGTTTAACACAACAGAATCAATATATTTCTGTTTTTGTTATTAATTATAATAGTATTTTTTATTTGTTTACTACAGAATTGTTTTTATTTTTATAGTATAGTTAAAATTACATTTGAATACAGATAATATTTGAATAACAATCACGAGTAAGTGTAAATAGCAAAAAAAAAATCTTCTTATTGCAGGTATATGACAGAACTATCAGAGTTCTAAATTCAGGTTCATTAAATAAGTGAAGTTTGCAATGTTCAGTAACATATGTTTATAGATAACTAGCGGATTCGATCATAGCTTGGCCTGTAGGTGGCGTTCAGCACCTCGTGTGTTGGTCCTCCGGACTTCAGGTTATTCGCATGTCTCCGTCTCTAATCTGTATTGCGGTCGCCTCAGTGAGTCATATTGTCTCTGTGAATACACCCCTAGCATGGATATGCCTAATACTGATAAATAATGAATGGATATGATTAATGATCAGGGTTATTAGGGTGAATTATGAATCAATAATGTTTGGAATTATCAAACATTGTTTTATTAAACCTGATTTCTAGTACACCTTTATAATATCATCATGGAATATTTGTTTGTCATTTGTCACTATGTGCCATTAATTACTTTATATAGTACCTACCATGTGGTTATTTCTAAATATAGTAATCAATCTAAATGTCGTAAAAATACACAAAAAAATCTTTCTTATTTAATATATGTTTTTTTACATAATTTGATTATTGTTTTTTGGGATTTTGTTTATATATTATTAAAAAAATCATTAATTAATAAACAACTTATCTAACTGGTAAACATAAGAACAAACTTTAGTTTTGTGTTTTTCTTGATTTATTTATTAATGAACAACTATCAGAACTAACCGGTAATCTTTAGAACAAACTATAGTTATTAGGTTATAGTTATTTTTACCCATGTGAATGTATTTTTTTTTTAAATATTATATGTAATTTCTCAATGAACATAATGGCTTATAAGACTTGTCTAAATTTTGTTTGGAATACAATGGCTTAAATAGAGCTAAGTAGATTCGTAGCGTATACTTTCGAGTAGTCTGTTTACCATAAGAGAGAAGCTTGCTTTGATTCCACATGGCCGCTCCGGATTTAGAACGGTCGAGCGCCAGCGCATGTGAATCGGCCTATAGGCATCTATCCGCGCACCGAACTATTTCTATAATACCGTAATACGGTATGAAAGCGATCATACGCCCAACGAACAATATTATTTATATGTTTGCGAGGAAGGAGAATATTTTTGTTATTTTTACCAAAAAAAGTTTTTACCAACACACTTGTTTAGGAAGTTATAATAATACATACACTGGTTTGGGGGATAGTTTTCATTAAAAATAGGTAAAATAGGATTTAACAGAGTTGTTAAGAGTGATTGGTAAAAAATAGTTTCAATAAAAAATGTACCGGTTGCAGGGGGGAAAAATAGGTAAGAAGGGAGATACCGGCAAGCTCCGTGGGTCAGTACTTAACGGTGGCAAGTTGGGATCCTCGCAATGAATCGGGTATTAACGCCTCATCATCGCCATCTCGTCTGACTCTAGTACAAGCAAATTTAACTGCATACGATCTAGGTCAAGTAAAACGATAGACCAACCCTGTTCAAAACCACAACCTTATTTACTGTATTATTATAGTTTGTTTTGTGTGTGCCTGTGTGCGGGCAACTGGTAACTTAGTTTATTAGTAGACTCGCTAATTTAAAATTAAACAAGCCCTCAAAAAGTAAATTAAAAATGTGTTGCTTTGAAATCAGTGAAATTCAAAGGTCATGAAAATGCAAAACGAAAGGTTTTTTTGTTATTATATACTCTGTCATTTTTCTGTGCCTTTAAATAAGTTAAAATATTTTCACAGTAAATGTAAAATGTTACTGATTGTTTTAATATTGTAAACGGAGTGTAAAGCGCATTACGTAACTTGAAATATATTTAAAAGTGAAAGACGATTAAATACCTACATATATAATGCATCTTACACACACGGTATCCAGCAGATAAGCCGTGGGCTTAGCTCGAACATAAAAACAAAAAATGTTAAAAAAAGAGAAAAAAAAAAGTAATTATGGGTAAAAAAAAAAGCTTAGCATTGTAAGTAATTACGCAATTTTCAGTGGAATAATCTGGGTGTGTCAATATTTAGTACTGTTCAGTTTTAGGACTCGAAGGTCGGATACAAGGCAATTAGCCAGATATGGAATAGGCTCGGGGCTGGAGAACCAGTATTGGAAAAGATACTTTTAAGGTTAGGTGGTCGTCTGTAGGATAATGACGGTGGTCTTAGGAGAGTCTTCATTGATGGATTCCTCGAAAGAATCGGGTCCATCGAGGATGTGTTCAAACTTTTCGATCCCAGGAAAATACGTGGCGCATATCTGGTGGTGGGATTTTATTTATTAAGATCATTTAAAATGTGCGGCGATATTTTTTTATAGCTAAACAGCTCCGTAAGGGGCGTACTTCACGATTCGATATTTTTTTTTTTGGACTCTCAGTATATTGACAACACTAATATGAGTATTATGACAACAACCGAATATAAGTTAGATCTAGGAGTCATACTTTGTGTCTGCCCTAAATATATTAGTTCTTCCATGCAATAATCAAGCAATAATCTTTTTCGTATTAAGAGATTCGTTTCAGTGAAAAATTTTGAGTACATTCACGTTTTGCTCAATATTCTTATAAATAAGCGTTTTTTTTTTTTGGTGGTCGATATTTTACCAAATTCCCATTCTAACCGGTGAATGTTCAACCATTTTTAGTAGGCAACATCCATCAAAAATTCAAGCAGTCATATTGAACAAAGCGGGTAGGTAAATAAAAAAGTCCTGAAAGCGTATCAGATAGCTTAATGCACGTGTGTCGGAGCCGTGTGCAACATATTGCACCGGAATGGAGACTAAATTATCACGCATATGAAATAAATAACTTAACAGTTTTTATCCTTTACTACGATGATATCAAACAGGTATCAACATAGGGATAAATGAACATTGCAATTTTGCCTCGTTTATAATTTTATCCTATAAAATAGCAGATTTTAGAGTTTTTGATTGCATTATCTTATAACCATCATACTGGTAACACAAGAATATGAATTCCTCAGAGGTCGGCTAATATCTTAATAAAAAGGTTGGTAACATGCCAATTTAAATTGCATACGATTGCTATAATCTCTTAAAGATAAAACAAAACTATGGATGAAAGAAATTCATAGTTCTGTATGGTAGTATAAACCGAAGTCTTCTAAATAAACCAAAATAAGAGCGTATAACCTGCGGTATTCGTTTCGATCTCCTTAAATTTAGGAACTATTCAAAAACACAGCGATGAATATTGACCAAAATATACGAGTATATTTGAAAACAAAACAATATTTTGAATGCACGAGGTACCTACAAACAATATTATTTTATTATTGAAAATAATTTATGTATTTAATAAATAAACAACAAAAATAACAAAACGCTAAATATAATTGTAAGAAAAACAATATAAAGAAATAGCCATATTTTTATTTAGGTATATTTCGACTATTCAAAAGATAATACCTACCGAGGGTGAAGGGTGAGAGATTAAAGGTGAAAAGGGACAGACGGAATTACACGGAGTACAACTCGAACAGAACGGACACACCGCAACTTTTCAAAACGGTCGCCTTTCTTGCATGTAAATTTTAAACCTTTGACATATTGTGATAATTTTCACGTCTGAGCGTAAAGAGGAAGTTACCTAAATTATTCGCTCTTTAAAGCCGCACATAAGCCGCCTGTAAAAACTGAAAACACCGCTGATGAAATATTCGCTGCAATGCAAGTGTATGGAAAGTATACACTGTTGATGAGCAACAGTGTAGAGAAATATAAGACAATAATATATCAGTTTTGTGTATTTTAGAATTTTGTAACAAAAGTAAACAAAACAAAAGTAAAGCGTAACGTAAAATTCCTAACTTGGAAAATCTATTTATGCATAGTCGCTTTAGTTCTTATGCATTTTAGAAAGTTTAGTGGTCTCATTTAAGCCTTTAAGCATTATTTTTTAGGCCGTTTAATTTATTTTCTATATAGAGAGTGTATTTAAATCCACTAATGTCTTTTTAGGGGGTTGATCTATAATAACAAATGAACATTAATCAGCAAAAAATAAAAATATTAGAAAAATGTTTTCAAATTACGAGAAAAACATATTTGAAGTATAATAAAAATCATTTTAACGTTTGAGAACGCGGCTAAACGCATGGTTAAATGCATGACAGCTCGAGCGTGTGGCTCTCGCAGTATGTCGAAGAAAAACAAAAATAATTATTTTAGTATAATTTTTAACCGGTTTTCTTTAGTATACATACATTTTATTTATTCTTTTTAATTAGATAAAGTAAAAAAAAGAGTAACACTTTACTAAAAATATATAAACTATAATAGATATCTGAATAAATTATTATTTTTAAATGTGTTGTACAAATATTATTGTGATGCGAATCAGGCGGCAAAGTGGTAGATTATGCCTGCTTCTAATCCAAAGGTCCCGGGTTCGATATCGTGTAAATCATACTCGGCTAGGTCATTTACACCGCTGATAATATTCAAGGGCACTTATCGCAATGGCAGATTTGCGCAACGATCGTTTAATAATAGTATTGCGAAATACTATTTTCATTAATTAAAAAATGCGCCTTAATACCACAAGCCATGAAATTACATAAAAGGTATTTCTGTCAGCCAAACTAACCTTCAAAAAATATTATTTTAGGTAGCTGATAGCATAAACCTACACGCAGTGAGAATATTTTACTCACAAACATATGTTACTTGTAAACTGTACGGCTAAATAAACAGCTATAAATAATAGTTTAACAACGTTCATTAGAATTAACTTTAATTGTAATTGGTGTACAGTTAATGACATATAGAAATTAAGAGTGCTTTAAATTCAGGCAAATTTTGAATTTACTTTTTTGGTAAATAATTTATTTAACAATAATAAATATAATGCAATCATTTCTCATGTTCATTTTAAAAATCATTCTACATTTTTTGTGTGGTTACTTTTAATACTATATGTATAAGAACAAAAATACTTTTCAATGCAGGTGACATTTTTTAACCCTTAGGTTAAATTATTTTTATGGTACTACAAAATCAATTAATATACGATTATCAATTATTATACGATATATAATTTATATTATTTCTATTTAGTATAATCTGTGTTTTATCGTATATGCATGTGGTGTTCTCTTTTTATTTAAATATTGAGAAGGTTTTTCTTACTTAAGTCTATAAAATTAATGTAAACATGTATATTTTCAATATTTTGTTAGAGTACCGAATAAAAAATAACATATAGGCTAATTACTACTGGCATTTGAATATAATGGTTTTGCTGTTTAATATTGCAATTGTAAGATAACTGAACCCTAATACGGAAATAAATTTAAAACCAAAGTTACTAAGCTATGAGTAAATTAAGGAATACTGGGACTGACTGTACCGAGAAACACAAATGTCTGAAAATTTGCGTCCAGTTAACATGTTCACATGGTTGCCGCGTTTAAATGCCCCGGGGCTTTCAATGCGGGTGAATGTATCCGAAGTATATCTTTAGGGATGTGCCCTGTCTTTGAACACGAATGAAGAGGCTTTTTAGGCAATTTAAAACAAAACAGAATAAAATTATAGGGTCGATCTCTTTAATGTTAAATTATCTGTTGAAATTAGGCAATTTTTCAAAATGGAGGACACGTTAATAATTTATTTTATACATAGTCTTAAGGAAAAAAACGATTCAAAAGTCTACCACTATAAAAGGAGACACGGGAACACCATTAAGAGTACTTTTTGTTATCCACCGAAACCTTGGATGGGATATTCTTAATAATCTTGTAATTTATGCGAAGGAAAATATTCATGTTAGATATTTAGCAAAAATAACACACACGACCTAAATAATATTATCACTAAATTATACTTAAACCTACATGATTAGGTTTACAAAATAGATTTCAAACGTTTTTTTAATAGTTTGAGCATAAACACAATCGTGGGTTTTTTAAAAATAAAATAAAATACCTGTGTACTATCCAAAAAAACAAAATTTGAAAAATCTACAATATTCTGTAGACCCTAAAGTGATTTTTAGCTACATATTGGATGCAAATACGAAATACGATGAAATTCAGAAAAAACATTACTCTATTTTAAAATATGGGTATTAGGCGAGCATAAAGTGAATGGAAAAGCGAGGAAAGGTCACCCTCTACGGATCAGCCGTGCGTGCATATGTGCCCAAAGCTCAGTCAGTGGACGGCGCAAACTTTCTCATGGGCCAGCGACGCAGCCGCGCCTCTGATTTACTCATGCTCGCCTGATACTTCTCCCATTTTTCGAAGTGTTTACACGGAAGAATTTGTTCGACCGTATAACACATTTTTTGTCCCTCTTTCTTCGAGATTCCTTATCTTAAAATCCCGGGATTCTCCTCTGACACTAAAAACAACTGCGGCGCTAGAGATACATCGCATCGCTTCCAATTTCTAATTTTTAACTCGTTAAGCAAAATTCGGCTAAATTTATAATAACTGGTAATTACTTAGATATGTATCATTAGAATAACCATTTATTTTTTTGTAAAAATACAATTTAAATGATTTATAACATTTTGGAACCTTGATAAAATAGACAAGTTTTCAAGATGATAGATTAACTTCGTGTAGCGCATTTTTTTACAGTACCTTTAGTCAAAATTAGATATTGAAATGTTAGGAAAGCAAAAGTTTTCTAAAAATATTTTTTTTATCTTAAAGCATAATACGTTTCAAAATATTTTTACTGCATTTAGTAGTAGTAATTTCTTAGTAATAACAAAAAAAAATAAAACTAAAAATTGCAATTTGTAGGCAACGCATTGAAAAAAACCGACCTTACTTCGGGTCTTTCAAAATTTCCAGAGAGTTGTTCTGATAATATATATTATGTGATACGTTCAAAACTAAATGATTTACAATATTGACCATAATTCAGGCTTTGTAAATTGTATAATGCGAAACTAGGTACAAGCATTTATTTTTAAAATAAAAATATTGAAACAACTTACAGTCGCCTTCCAATAGTAGTACCAAATTAGTACCAATGTCGTTAAGTAGAATTAGAAACTCACCTGTAACAAATATAAAAGAAAGTAATTTAGTAGTCATATTATAAGCACACACTTTTAATAATTTATTATGCCGTAGAATTTATTTACTATATAAAATACACTAAATCAATGTCAATATTAATTTTAGTGAAGTATCAAATACGATTTGATTGTTGAATGTTTCAAAAATCTATACTAAATCGTAAACATTCCTAAATAATAGGGACAAAACAAAATTCAGTTTTCGTTTCTTGGCATAACAAAACAATACTAAATAAAAGTACTTAGTGTAATGGAAAAAGTTGTTCATAGAAATTAGATTTTTTTTTACGAGTATGTTCTAGCCGATATTTATTGCCTTATTCTTTATTCTTTTCTTTTACCTAATATATAGTAGTGATAATATTATGTAAATATATTATATATTTTATCCGTTTTAAGTGAAAAACAGGATTATATATGATTTTAGTAAAATAATCTTTGTATCAAAAATATATTAAAAACTTTAACAAACAATTGAATGACTTTATTGAAATAATCTTAATTTAAGAAATATATTTAAAACAACAAACATTTTATGTATGAATAATTTTAATATTTGTCGAATTTTGACGGTTAGGCCACGCAGGCGAGATTAATGGCGGCTCGAAAGATTCATGCGTGCGGACTAAATTAGGTTACCCTGCAACATATTTATAGAAAAATCGGAGCATGATGTTACTTAGAAAATTTACTTGACGCAACGGTGAAAGCGGTTTCTTAGTTATCCGGGATGAAAGAACTGCCAAAAAAATACCATTAAATTTTCAGTGAACAAACAAGAGGTTTGTTTTTTTTAACATACAGTGTGTTCCACAATGTAACCTCTGCGGAATCTAAAACACTATCACTACAATAAAAGCAGTAATACATTTATAACGTTCGTGGTCATTGCTGGAGATTCGTGAAGATTATTCAACGTTTTTGTTTAGTTTAACTTGGCCCGCCGAATTAAAAAGTATAAGCCTAAAATAATAATATAAGTTAAACTATGTTACTCGTTTTCTCTGCACTCGCCAGTCTAATTTTATTACAGAAAAAAAAATAACATAAGCCGCAAAGAGTTAACATTGTTAAGTTATAAGATGTTATATGTCGTCTACCTAGAGTCGAATATCGATTTTGAGATTCCTACCCGCCATGTGTTCGTTATAACGATGTACAATGTCTCAGCATATTTCCCTAATGAACTGCTGTGCCGTGTGCAAGTTCTACCGCAAAAGGATCTCAAGCGGTTAAATCTACGTAGAGCATAGCTAGATCACGCTTTACCTCCAGCTCTTTGTTTCTGCCGGATTATATTATCAATCAGGCATGGAATCGCTCACAGCCAAGGTAAAGAGATATTAATTTTAATACGCAAAACATAAGCTTGCACTACATATTAGACTGATTTTATTATGAGTACTACTACAATATTTAGTTACATTTAAATCATACCATATATTTCTATATACCACCTTCTCCATAGACCATTAATGATAAAAAAAATCCAGCTAATTAACCCCGCGATTTCAAACATGATTTGTTCTGACGTCATATCAAAATGCAAAGTTCTCGCGAGGTCGCGCAGCGCCGAGTCATTGATCGGCCTTGGCCGAGCGCGAGCGAGTAAACGGAAGAGTGAAATACAAAAGGAAATTTACACGACCGCTACGATGCAATGTAAAAATTTAAGCATTAATTATTTGCGCATTTTTTTATACAATTTCCTACACGTAATGGAGAACATAAACACCCTCTTAACATATAAAACTATAAAATACAATAAAGTTTTTTTAATATATTTTTATTTAATTTTTTTACTCTATTTAGAATGTAAAATGAAAATACCAATAGAAAAATAAAAATATTACCAAAGCGGTCTGCAAGTCACTAGTTAATATCAATCGCATCTACAAAAAAATATTATATTTTATCATAACAAAATTCATCTCAGGTACAACCTGCTTAAATAAGGTAGTATTATCGGCCCGTGAAGCTTTTTATGATAGTTCAAACGGCGTATCGTCCGGATTAATAAAAAAAATACTCTACCAGCTTTTATGACAGACGATTTATGTGGTCAAGGTTTATTGTAACAAAGCTTAACTTTATAGCAAAATGATTACACGCAAATTTCTTTTCGACCTCTATATTTCCTCCTCTATTATTGAATACGTGACCCATAATCTCGTAAATGTATAGGTTGGAATTTTAATCTATAATTGTTTTATGGCTTACTCGGTACAATGCTTCGAATAAAATGCCTAGTGGCAATCTCGGATGATGTGTAAATATCTTATATTCTTTAAAAATCGTAAATTCAACGAATGTATAATGGTCATACTTTAAATCCATTGGGTTCTGCCAGGAGGAGAAATATAATATGTCCTTGATTCTTCGCCCAATAACGAAGGTTTATTTTGTTGTAAGTTATTCGTTAAGGTGTGAATTTTAAGAACGGAGACAATTTTTATCCGAATTTCAGTGATAAATTATGGAAAAATAAACGATAAAAAACACACAGAGACTCGATTCCAAAAGATGGAGGGCAGCTATGCCAATTTGAATGTGTACCTGCCGTACTATATTTCCGATACACAAAATGAGTTATCGATAAAAAAAATGAGGCATCCGGTTTAAAAGCACTCCACCCGTGAATGTGTCAATAATAGTTCTTTTATTAGCGGAAGCATACATAGTATGAGGGCTATACTATGATGATATACTAAAGATATTCTATATACGTAATTATATAGTCAGTTGTGTCAGGATTATTATTAAACGAAACAAAACGAAATCGCTTAAGTGCCACGATCCCTTTAGACGATTGCTAACAAATTAGCTACGCTTTGAAGGCTTTTGCCGTCAATCGCCTTATAATTATGTCATTTCTCCCTCCCGTACTGACTGTAATATTCAGCACACAAAATTAAAATACAGGGGGAGCGTTAAGACCGCTTAATTAATAACGTCTTACCCATGGGTAGGTCGCACATTATTACTACTACATTTGAGATGAACGCGTGGAATGTCCATAAATCTATATGCACAAAAGAGATTTTTATAAATTCCTTTCCATTCGACTATTCATTTTTAATTACCCTATTTTTGAATAAAATCAACTGTGCATTCATTCGGTCTCTTTTTAATTTCATACACCAAATTGTTACTCGAATAATGCTAATCACTCTCCCATTTCTCTAATCTCCTTTTGTTTAATGAATAAATGAGTAGACATGATTGCCTGAAGCTAAGTAAATGTCAATTTAAAAAAAAATGTCTCGATGTAAAATGTAAATAATATTTGCTTACGCTTAGTTTAAACGATGTTAATAATTATATTATCATCTAAGTAGCATTATGTAGGAATCTGTGCTTAGATTTATGTAGTATTAACTTTTTTCTATTCGTATGTGATGTAAACTACTATGTGAATCTGTGGATTTCTTTTAAACTTAAATAAATGCTTCCCTTCGTCCGCGTATTTTAGCACTAGCACAAGAAATCTGAAAACAGGTTTATATTAAAATAGAAATTAAGGTATAAGAATGTTTAATTTTGAAGTACGGTACCATCAGAAAACAATAGCTTAACGTTATAATTTAATATTCATGGTGCAGGAGCTAAAAAATATGTTCACCTTATTTTGGGAGGAAGATTTCTAATTCTTTTCACTATGAGAATCATGAATTAACTTTGGACGAGCGTGCAATATTCTTGATTTTATTTAGAAAGCTTTGATAAAAACTTCTGTAGCGGGTAAATAAAAATAATTTTTTGAACTGTTTTCTTTTTAGTTAATTTGCCTGCAGAAAGTTAATAACACACACCCACTGCATGCGACTACATAATTAGTATGTAAAATTGGTTTTGTTTATAAAACATATTTTTCCAATACTGATCAGTACAATCTCAGTTTTAATAAAAGGTGAAGCGATATTTAACCAATGTGAACAATTGGATCATTTTTACTTTCGAATAAACTAATTAGGCCTTATTCGATAATGCTTAACATGTTTTGGGCCCCTTTAAAATCAGTTTTATTAGGTGTGAAATTATTTCAGCTAAAGTAAATATTGGTTTTACAATCAATCGTTTCCTCTTAGAATTTATATTTCACATAAAAAGACATGCAGTGTATTAGTGGATTAAATTGTAACTAAAAACTGAAATATTCTGGATATATAAGCGATGAGTCATTTGAAAGTTGACAGGTTGTTACACTGCCCTGGGGGTTGGAGGGTGTGAAGAGAAATCATTACCGCGACACGCGCAAAACTGATGACAGACTGCGTTTCATTATTTAGATCTACCCTCCCCTCACCCTCCCCCGGCACCCGCCCCCGCCGTTCTGCAATTTAACAATTTAATTAGGATCGTCGGCCTCGCATAGTTCGCCTGTCAGAATGAAAGCGTCATTATGTATTTTAGGCGATCCATCGTCATTATTATTAAAAGCATTAAATTATGAGAATGAAAATGCCATTTACAGAACCACTTTTTTGAATTTGCGCTTTTAAAGTTTGTTTTGTTTATTTTGAAAAATCTTTTTAAAAACTTAAAGTTCTTCAAAGTTCAAAGCAGTGCGCTGAGCACACAAGTTTAGAACAAATGGAGGGACCCATCTAATGTGTCATAGGCATAAGTCGTCTAGTTGCTGATTACACACGAAAGATGACACGCTAGTACATTCATACTCCGTCAACATTCAACATTCACCGTCCTAAACTATCCATATACATAATAATATGGACTAGGGCGCCGCTTTGCTTCGCTGCGTCATACATTGGAGCTGAGTTTAGTATATAAATGTATTTCTCCATAGGGATTACCATTTATTTTTTTATAATTCTTTGCGCAATCAAATGTATATGTTTTTTGGTGTCTATGCACAGAAGACATTGTCATGGTCATTTTAAAAAAATAATTTTCAAAATCGGTCTTTTAGTTCTAGAGCCTTAGTCCGTAAACAGAGTGACATTTGAGTCACCACATGGGAGCTTCGCTCCAATAAAGAATTAAAAAAAAAATACTCTATAGTTTCTGCATACCTATATATTTATAAGAAAGAAAATCTTGAATATCAAGAGTGACAGATTTCCAAAAAATCAACGTGACTATTCAGCGCAACGGCTTTAGCCGAGTTTAGTCGTTGAGCCAATGCCCGGGGAAAAATTGTGTAAGGTGAAAAGTGTATTTCCTCAACGCACGGAAAGCGCTCGATACATTCGAGGAAAATTGAGTCGTTTTCCGTGGGTTTTATTTAGCCCATCCAGAGCCTCCTTACGTGCTTCTTTTCCCAAGCGGCCCCCCGATGCCAAAACGTACCACGGCACGGAGTGTTCTCCATTCGAGCTCGCACGTTCGAGAACCAAACGCGCTACGCGGTCAAGTGCTCGTGGGTTTGCGAAAGTGCATCTTCGTGCATTTCTTCTCGGTGCCTGCAATGGTAGTCTTCAGGATGTCCCATATATTCTAAATAGGGCGGGATGTTTTGGACCAATTCGGTTTAGTTTTATAGTTAGCGAAGACCGCTATTCCGAATGTGTAAGGCTGATGCCGCGGTTTATTACCCAACTAGGTGAACCATAACATAAAGCTATTTATTGAGGTACAACTTGTTTAGGCACACAATGATTCTAACGCGACACGCTCGGATCTCGGATGCTCGGTTGATTTTTCGTTATCTATCACGTTGATTTTCTTCTAATATAAGTAGGCGTACAGAAACATTGTTACATGTAAATGCTAGTGTGAGTTTAAATTTGTGAAATATAGATTAATACATTATGTTGCAGTTGCTGTCAAATTTAATCAACTTCCTTAAAGAAGAAGAAAAATGTTCACACCGTTTTGAACAATCATACTCTGGGTACTTACCCAGAGTAACGCACTGAGAATGAATCATATGCATACACACTACAGACATTTTTTTTTGTAAGTTTAATTCAAATTGACACTATACACATATTACCCGTGAAATACGATACCGTTTTTTTTATGATCACAATTCTTTAAATATGACGTATAGTCTTTTTTTTATTTAATAATAAATACGTTGTTTAATTACTTCTAATAAAAAAAATCCATGAAGGTGGTAACTAAAACATACAATTATTTTTTTAATACTCTTTAAAAAAGAAATGTATAACTCGCTAAATAAATATATATATATTTAATAAAATATTATTGACTATTGTTTATTATGTTATTGACCAACGGTATGTCTGGGTACCTTTACAATTACTCAACAATTTCTGCATGCCAAATTTCAACTTCCAACGATTGACCTTTTGATAACAGATGCTTGTTATAAGGGTTTCCGTTAAGGTGAGTAATTTTATATGCTTTTAAATCGTTATTCTTAAACAGCCTTCTTACAGCGTCACGCGTAAGAAGAAACAGCGTTATTCTTATTCTTATTTGCTCATCGAGTCGAAACATTACTACAATGTGATAACTTCACAGCGATCGTCGGTGATCTGGTTAGAATTCATTACTCCGGGAAGAAGATAGAGAGAGTCTCGGTCTAAACCGTACAACGCAAGGCTAAAGATTGGTTTATTGGCCGCCGATGACTTGACGCTTTCAATAGCATCGCGATGTGTACGCATCATAACAGTCTAGGAGCCAGCATTATACTTGCTTAAAACTTTTAAATTTATGTAAGAGTAGAAGATTATTTTATTGTAAAATAGTCATTAGATATATTTTTTTTTGTGACCTAAAGAGACGAAGAACTATCACTGCAATTACAATCATTTTTAATTTTATAAAACGTAAATATAACTTTCTTTGGGATATCATATGAAATAACTTATTAAAAATAATTTATTTTTGGCGTATAACCGATTCCTATATATTTTTTTTATTATAAGCGCTTTGATTGTGATAATGTTATGGACTACAATAGTCAAAATTAGTAAATACTAATAATATCAATTCATTATACAAATGTGTGTGTGCGTGTGTTTGTATGTTGCTGTCTATTTGTTACAATGTCTAAATATTTACTATATGAAAACCAAAATATACGCTGATAAGCTGATGTAACCTGATTAACACGCCTAAACAATTCTAGGTAATATTTTCCAAGATCCTCTTAATACCTACTAACAACGATCTTTTAAAACATACAGATACGGCAACTGAGGGTGAAAAATGCACCACGCCCAAGTACGCCACTTTGCGTCGAGTACACTCCTCGCGTATCATACGTCTCGCTTGCTCGTATATGTCATCGCGATAAGTCTCTATCCAGCAAGGAGAAGTGTTGAGGCGCGCAGAACGGCGTGGGAATCTACCGGTGTCGGATTTTCACAAGGACGATTCATATGACATGCCGTATCTATATGTTTTAAAGGATCGTTGCCTACTAAAATATATCCGGTGATCTCAAGTAAATGTTACGTGTATTTATTTATTTATTTTGATTTATTGAAAAATTCGACAGTATTAATTTTTAATAATTATAAATAGAACTTATTACTAGTATGTAAAACTAATAATTATTATTATCAATTATTATTTAAGTTAGTGATGTATGTTTTAATGATTCATTCAGTCACATTTCAGTAAAAAGCGTTTTTCCGTGAAAAAAGCTATATTTATTAAAAGGAATCATAATCGAAGGGTTTATAATCGAACTATACATGAACGTTCAAATTGTACAGATATCTATTATGGATAATAAATCTATTATTGGTTCGTACCTAAGTGGACACTAACATACGCAAGGTTATTGGAACAAAATAAAAACGCTATGCATAAGACTATTATTGCCGACACCATATCGACTGTGCTTGAGGAATATAATTATAAAACTTAATTTCATTATATTTCATTATAAAATAAAATATATCAGCCTGTCACTGGCTCGCTGTCTACAATAAGGTAGTCCTCTTTAAACAGCCTTCCCTTTTACCCTAACCTTCAGAGAGGGCGTGATAAATATTGTATATCGGTTTATCGCCACATCTTGCAGCATAATATTGCGCGGGCTCGCATAAATTCCATCCGGTCTAATGTGAATAAATTGTTAATGCTTTGTGATGGAAGTCATAAAGGAGGCAGTGGTACTGACTACCGCTAAATGTGGATGTACATATTTTCAGTTAGTTAACTACTAGGGTTGAATAAATTTTATCTACATAAATACAGTAGAGCCTCTATAACGGAAACTATTAAAAACCGTATTTTCGGTTTAGAGAAATTTCGGATTTCTGAACTCCTATGTAAACATCCTGTATACATATATTAAGGCACGCTGTCGGTTATTCACAACCAACACGGTCAAAACGAAACCCATAAAGATAGTTATTTGCCCGTACTCAAAGGGCTAGGCCTTTTCATTTTTAATAATGTATTACGGTCATATGTCTAACAAAGTGTGGCTTAGGGCGAGGACAAGTTAAGCAGTCAATAGGAAAATTTAGAACGCAATAGCAAACGCAGATATTGTCGAATAAATAAAATTATTAGCAAGAGCTTTTGTCTACCAGAGGAAAATCACACGTCTGTATTCGAAATGTGTAGTCTAACGATTGTAGACTAAATATTGGTGGGGCAATAAGTTAGAAGGGCAAAACAAATATAAATGCAATAAATGAGATTTTTCGATTAATTTTCAACGAGTGTTGAACGAGGCCAGTACTTTTGTATGTCTGAGAAAAACTACACATAACAGTAGTTATCTGCGTTTAGAGTTTAGATCGTATTCGTGTGGGAATATAGTAACTGTATATCTACCGTTCGTCATTTTTGTAAAATCCTTGGTTGTCACAAATAAAGACGCTTCCATAAAAGACGCGATTGGCTTAAAAAGTCCATTTGCTTGTTTGCGTAAAAGCTGTTAGTATTACAATTATTTAAAAATCAGTCGAGGAAGCTTCAACAATTAGCTTATAAATTCTAGAAATAATATTCGTCGGTGTAGCCAAAGCCGAAAGTCGTAAATCCTGCTTTTCCATTTTCTCACCGTCGCTTCCGAGCTTCGTAACTCCTAATAAAATTCTTGTGCTGTCGCCAAGGCGCTTTTTATGATGAGCCTAACCTTTACCGGTGATTCCCATGACAGCTCTGTATTATTATAACACAACATGATGCTTGGAAGTCATTGAAATTGCTTGTTTCCTGCCTAAAAAGCTTCGCGATCAGAAAATCGTCTACTTTTATGTATTTATTAAAATTTTTGATACAAAGCCATTTATTTATTTTTAGATGGTACTCTAATAAAATATTTCAATACATAAAAAAATAATCTTAGACACCAAAATAAAAAATAAAACCTTATCAATATGCAAATAAAAAGAGACACCACATGCATATGAATGATTTAATAAATAAAATATATATTATATAATACACACTATATAAATTTGTATATTAAAATATAACTTATAAATACTCGTATATAAGTAAATATGTACTTGCCTATTTTTTTATTTCGGAAGCAATTCAAGAATATACATTTTGAATTGCCTAAGGCTATTATGAAAAATATCAGTGCGACTATCTTTATCTGTTGACGTTATAGTAATATTTGTAATCAGTTAATAAACTAATTACAATTAGGAGCTAGCTCCAGTGCTACTGTTGAGTATAGTAAGTGAGGAAAAATGAATGTTTAACAACTCGAAGTCTACGCTTAAAAAAAAAAGGGGTCAAATACGGGCGAAATGTTGTAGAAAGAAAAGAATTTAAACAAACGTTTCGTTTTTTTTCATATAGGTTTTATCTCGGAAGAATAGTCAGTATGACCAATATAAGAAGGCTTAGACTCAGCCGGGGTGCTCAAACGGTCGATCGCGATCGACTGGTCGATCGCGATCGACCGCAGAAATGATTGTGCAGAAAGCTAATATCTATATATGCTACGGTACGCCCTACCTAGGTAGGTAGGGTGTATCGTGTATGTACGACAACCCTGCATCACACACACTTGCAGTCTCTCAGAGTCGATCGTAAGTAGTCTAAAAATATTGAGGTAGATCGCCAGCAGTTCAAGTTTGAGCACGCCTGGTAGAGAGTTAGATGCTCAGGAGGTTTATTCGTCACAGTCTTATATAAACTAGTTAATCTGAATTCAAAATGCATTGCAGTTAGTGCCTTCCAATTAGGAATTGAAATTATTTCAGATGGACTATCATATCGACTAAAACACATAAAAACGTGTCGGCTTAATTTTCTCTGAACCGCTTCTAGTATGTCTAAGATATTGGGTGTAAGAATTCAATACTGATGAGCATTATTCAAGAGTATGACGTACCAATGTTCGTGCTTTCAAATCAGACCCCTTTGGAGGTTATTTATTTTACATAATTTTAATATATATATTTTTATATTTTCTATCCTAATCTGCAAGTAATTTTAGTAGACGGTATAGGCAACAGCGAATAAGTTTCTATCGTAAATTGGTCCTAAGGGCATTATCCGTAATGGCTATTGGTCCAGCAATCCTATTTCACCTGTGCAATCTTGCATCTTGGGCTCGACCGCATCCAACGATTTCTGTGCTACGTGCCCGTCTGACAATCCTCGCGAGAGGGCATCTGCGTACGTGACAAAGGTATCGTCTACCAACTGAAGCTGAAGTATCTTATGATTTCAAACAATTCTGCGATACTCTTTGCTCTGTGCACGATAAAGAAAACTGTAGCAGGGATTTTTTTTAGTTTAAAATAATAATTTACTATATTATTTAAATTATTAAATTAAATTAATATTATTTTACATAACTATAATACTGTTTAGCGTATATAATAATTATATTTTTTAATTGTAAAAGGAGTGCTTCCGAAATAACAAAAATAGTCAAGTACATATTTACGTTCATATATTATATTTACTTATATACGAGTACTTAACGAAGAATGTACGAATATTTTCAGAAGAAATATCATGCACGTCTAACTATATACAAGGTCGCATTGTTTCGTTATTTGGAGATATATTATATTTTTTACTCAGTCATGAACAAAATAGTTTTTACTTTAGGCGTGATGTGCTAAAGTGCATTTTCCAGCATGTTGCCATAGTTAGAGCATCTCTTATAAAACGCCCGTTCTACAGGCATTACCGACTCATTGCGTCCTGTGCCCGTTCATGGCTTTATTAACAAGTTTTTATGAGACGCCTGCGAATACGTGAGGCCATTTTCTGCATCGCTTGGTCCCATATACTCTTTCGATGCCCGTCCTCTAGGCCGAGTGATGACTACGCTTTTGAAGCATATGATCTTCTTGTATAGTATGCGCTTCTTCCAGCACACTAAAAAAAAAATCAGGAAACGTGCGTTACACTTGGAACATCTGAAAATATACACCGTGTCCCAAGACCGTTCCAAATTAAAAAATCAACTAATTGGCCTTGTGATTTCAAATATGATTTGTATTGACGTCATATCAAAATTCATCATAGTTTCTGAGAAAAAAAAAAAACGAGATTAATCGCTTTTACCATGCGTGTGCCAGCTACGACGCAGTTAAATAACCGCGTTGTGGGTCAAGGGTGATTGCGAACTAGAGTCGATCGATATCTAGTTTTGCTACACTTACGGGAATGTGCACCAGCGCTTTAATAAAATTAATAAATTTGGGTAAGAATTCATTCTGATTTTTAAATATATATTTATATTTTTAATTATTTTTTATGATTTCTTATTCGTAATGGCGATGATATGTAAATATCCCTTTTAAAAGTCTTCGGAAATGGCCTTAGGACTGCCATATCTTGCAATATTTGCTATTTGATAGACGCTACAAGCAATTCGTGGTTTTATGTTGTTCATACTTGTTTACCTTTAACTTTAGAGCGCTAAAAAGGGTGTAAGCAGGAAATAAATTTGAATAAAAAATTGCTAAATTATGACAATTGATAGTTTGATAGTAGGGATCTACTAGAGCGCTGAGAGGTGATGGTTTTTATGAGGTTTTTGGATTATGAACTGTTAAAAGTTAGTTTTGCAAAAATTAAAAAGTAGAGTAGCGAGGAGAGGCGGAACTCATTACCGTGACATTTAAGTAAAATAATGCTCTTTAATGCTAGCGAGTTTTAAAATTTTAATGACAGAGTATGACGACTTCTCTGGCCTCTCGTCATAGTCACTAAAAAGCGGGCGAGACTGCTGTACCATTTCACTCTACCTGTGAAAGTGGTCGCATTTGTGGCCAAAAATATCTTAAAAACGTAAAAAAAGGTTGTTATCCTCCGACCAGCCCCGACAGCGTGTCGCTTTGCAGGACCGCCCTAGTAAATGGTGAGCGCTGAACGTGCGCAAATTTTTTCCCCGTTCGCTAACTTCGATATTATCCAGTAAATCTGGATAAAGATTTTCCTATGTACCTATATTAATACCGCTTTGCTAACACCGTAGTTCTTCCTTTATATCGACAGGATCTGATTAAATACATTAAATTGAAATCTAATACATCTTTTCATACTCAAATTTCATAGATTATTTTCACATGCTTACATTTTCACGTTTCAATGCCGCTTATAATAATTACTTTTTATGTTTACCAGTTTTATTATAATACTAGATCAAAGGTCAAATATTACAGTGATTTCTTTTTTAAAAAATCCTGTATATTCAAAAAGATTTATTTTGACAGTTTAATATTTGAGATATACACGAAGTATTTAGGAAATATTCACGAAACTTGTTGAGTAAATAAACGCATTTTAAGTGATTCCATATCGCAGAAAAAAAGCCTTGTGCTTGGATTACTACATGCAGTGCTGGTTAAACTAGTAGGCACACATACAAATCTACGGTTCGTATCTCTATTTTTTTATAATTAATCAAGAAAAAATAGAATAAGATAATAAAATTATAGTAAGTATAACAAAAGTCAATCAATTTATGTTCAAAAAATGGAAATACAAATCTAGTATAAAGCATATATCACAGCAACTGAATGGTTTGTCATTATGAAAAATGGATAATGGATCTTCAATTCTGTTTAAGTTTAACGTTGCCAAATTTTTTTTTTAACAAGTTAAATTAGATCTGGTTAAATGCTGTCTTCAATCAAATATAATTAGATCTTAGGTACGATAAACGATAAAATTGTTCGATATTGTATTGATATAAAGCATAATATTCTGTAAATTTAATAAATTAATGTTAAAATATATAATTTAAAATTCAACTCAACAAATGCACAGTAAGAAAATCTTCAATAAGTACCATGCCAATATCAGGGACTATTATTATTACCTTTATAAGGTGAATGCGTTGGAATTAATTTCTTAAAATTTTGAATAAGATTACGCCATTCTATTTACACTAATATTGTATGTAGAAGAATATGAATTTGCATAATAAAGATACTTTCATTTTTGTTATATTTTATACACAAATACATTTACAATATCAGTAATTAAGGAATCAGTTGTTTTCTTTCTGATAATTAAATTTAAATAAAAGCATTTGATAGCTTGGAAACATAATATGACATGTGTCGATTGGCCCTATTATTATTATGATAGGCCAATACAATATACATAAAACGCCGTTTAGAGCGATTTAAAATATTTAAATCTAAAGCACTATGCCAGCGACCATCCATAATGTAATGCTGTATCGTCTCTATGCTGTAAGGAGAATTAAACATATTTTCTAGAAGACAATTATAGCCTATTAGGCTACTAAGTATACTATTAAGTATAGTGAGGTAAACGCTATTATATTCTATTAAACGAGTAAATATTAGCTGGTAAATGGTGCACCTATATTAGAAAGTTATAGACTACACCATTACAGGAAAATTGTACCGCAAATAATTCTGTGTAGGACCCATAATTTACGCGTCTAAGCTAGTTTAGACCATAAGAATATAATTACGCGAATTTTGTCTTGTTTTAATTAAACGCCGAGATATATATTTCAAATTACTATAAATAATAACCAACGGTTCGTCATCTACGATATCGCAGTAATCTAATTGTAAAGACATTCGACTATTGAACGGCGGTCGCGAGTTCGAATCGTTCAATCTCTTTTGACCCTGGTACAAGTAAATTTATATTAGTTGAGTAGAGCCCATAATAAAAGTTAGACCATAGCAATAAAAAAAAACAACAAAGCAAAGGTACTAGCAAATCTCTGAATTGTCAATAAATAGGAATTTTGATCTTTTGTTAATATTCTAACTTTTTGCTATATACGAGTATAACATACAAAATGCTATTATCGTGTTGAGAATATATTTTAATATGAATATATTTGTATGACCTATAGCTACTACTAATTCGCACAAATTGTACATTTTTTCTTGTAAATAGACAACCCGAAAGGCGTTATAATTATTAGTTTAAAAAAAATATATTGGTTTTGCATATTATTTTATTTATTACACAAAATGTATATTATCACATGCAAAACGTCTTTCCCAAGGTTGGCATGCAAAAGTAGTGTAAAAAGGGTTTCGAGAGGCGAGAGAGCTTTATATGCCAGCGAACTTCCTGACCTTTGATGACAAAGTACGGATACCTCTAGCAAAAGAAGCTAAACGCATACGTTATACCGTCAATCCAGTATAGACTTGCGAAACACTGTACAAAACTAGGGTTTTCAATCAGTAAGTTAGTATAAGTATAACTGGCTATCAAATTTAAATAAACCCTTAAGACAATCATTAAATCCTACAATGCCTTAATAGCTTAAAACTTCAGCGGGCCTTAACAAATGCATGCATGCATAGCGTAAATCCTGGCAACTTGCCGACAAACTCTAGCATAGCAACAGGTCTTCGGGATTGCGATAGAAAAAGCCTCACCCTTTGGGAAATACTACGCCCCGGGAAAATGGGAAATGAAACAAGACTACGTGATAGAATAACCAAGTAGACGGCTACTCGTATTCAATCTTTGCCTTTGTTTTACGATGGCAATGCTAATTGGTACGGTCTATTTTCCCCGGGGTGTTCGCGGATCTATAAATGAATAGTTATAACAAAACGTAACACAAATACGAGGTTTTCTGTAAATAAATAAGGTCTTTTTTTAATATTGAATTGAAAGCATTCATGATTGCGATTTACCTTAAAATAATATTGAAGGTAGTGATCACACATCTCGTTGTCGAAAAAGATTACTTCCTATACGATATTAATTAATTAAATAACATGGAAATGCAATGATCCGTAAATACAATTTTAAAATCACTAAAAAGAATCACTTTGCATAATGCTGTGTACTACTTTACTGTTTTTTTTTAAATACGAACAATAGAGATCATAAGATGCTTAATACTTAAACATAACAAATGCGTGGAGTACAGAGTACAGAGTAAAAAAAATATTTTTTCGTATTTTTTTTTAAATTATTGTTTATTTGTCTCCTTATTAGTTTGTATTATTTTCATTTGTCGTATTAAATATATCGCTTTAAGTCATATAAAATACATATTTTCTGAAAATTTAATTATAGGGTTATTTTCTAAAAAAATATTTCAAAATTTCAGACCGTAGGAAAAATAACATTGTATTTACTAAATTATTTACTGCTTTAAGTGTAGCGATTGTTGTCATTAATGTCATTTTATTTATAAATGTACATAAGTTAAGTACAACCACGCGTCTCTCTGAATTATTCAGAATTATAAATTTGATGAAATAATTTATAGAATATTGCAATGTCATAAATAATATTTTATTATATATTAATAGATAAATAAAAAAACAACTTAACCATAATAAGGCAGATTTGTTTACCGTGTTAATAGTATTATTGCTTCAGCAACACCTTTTTATAATATTGTCAATTTAACATAAAAAGATATTTTGAATAATATATATTAGAAATGTAAATATTTAATTTTTTTTTTTTTTGAGAATTATAACAATAAATGAGAAAATAATAGGAAAACAATTATTATTATTATTATTATTGAACACTTATATTATTATTAAGCCACTTAACAATTAATTTTTGTTACTTTTACTTGTTAGTGTACCTACTTCATTTACTGAATAATAGTAGGTACGTAAAAAAAAACACATCTACAAAATCAAATATAATTCCATCAGCGGGGGTGTGTGTCTCAGGATAGAATGAAAGGTGATGAAATATATACAGCGAAAAACTAAATTAGACAGAGCTGCAAAAACTCAAAAGGAATACTCAATCTTGGAGCTGAATACGAAGCAGAGAAGGAAGAAAAGTTGAAAGTCGCCCGAAAGCAAAAATGCATTCGAGATGCAAGGAGGGGAGAAAAATAGCCGTGGGTATTTGCATGAGGTAGATAATATCCGCGCGAAATGATCAAGTTCCATAGGCGAGGATGCGGAAGGCAGCGCAAGCAGATAAAGAAACAGGTAAATTGTATTCGCGGCATGTAATAACCACCCCCGCCCCCGCCCTCCGCGAAGCAGCCGACGAGGAAATATAACGGCTTGCGGGAGGGTCGACGTGAAGAGGGACCTTATTCCTTCACATAAATAACACTTCACGTTTGTATGAAAGCTTTATCTTGTAGAGGTTTATATTTTTTTTCATATTTCTAAAGTTTTATTTTTAAATTAAAACTTTAAAAATAAGAAAAAAATGTGCGAGTGCCGGGACTCACGGTTAACATAAGATAAGATTTATTTTCGGAGATATACAAAAATATACATAAGAATGACATAATAACTTATAACATACAACAATGTGGAAACAAAAACACATGATGAATATAATAAAATAAAATTGCACTAATAGATTTTCTAAAAAAAATAAAACAAATTTAATTTAACAAGTACTTTATTAACCTCTTTTTTAAAAATGCTAAATGTAGAAATAAGTTTTATTTTCTCTGGCAATTTGTTATAGAAATGAGCGGATAATTATTGGTTTTCTTAAATCTAACTGACTTGGGGATGACCGTTTGTACATAAGTGCTCTTATTGCGAGTGTCATGATCATGAATCTGAATGTGTTAGTGCTTTGTCCTTGTGAACGTAAAACTCACACAATACTATAAACATACACAACACACAAAAACACTATAGATTTTCAGAATTCTAAGTCGTTTAAACAATGGTCTACGTGATACACGTTGGTTTACCCCTACAATAACTCTAATGCACTGATAAAAATTCCTGCACGCTCTACTAGAAATTCCTGTAGATATAAGGACAGCTAAACGTTTTGTTGCGTCTACAGTTCGATCCTGGTTAAAGTTATTTGTACGCACAAACGAACGAGTCTTGTAACCTTAACAGACTAATTGGTTACCGTTACTAAAGTTTTTAGTAGGCTCAAACTCCGGTACACATAAACGAACTACTTTGTAAGCTCTACCAAACTGTTCGGTAGAGAAACAAAATGGCGGAATAGGCGAAAAGCGCGAGGAGTGTTTACGAGTGTACTAATGATTGTTTGGTTGACGTAACAAGACAGTATTGTAACACAACTTTTCATTTGAAAGCTGCATCTACGGTATTGTTTAGTGCAGGTTACAAAAAAGTTTTGTTAGTTGTTACTTTAATGGTGTAACATCAAAAACAAAACTGCAATAGTGTCTCTCTACATATATAGATTTTTTGTACATTTTTTGATAAAAGATTTTTGCAATAAGGTAGATTGTCCGGACCTATTAAGTATGTTTAAATTTAATGTTCCATGCATGGAACCCGACAATCGAATGTTTTTTATTCCTCTCATTGCTCCACTAACAATGCATTGTTCTCGCCGGGAGTCGAAAATTTTATTTTATTCGTAAAATCGAATTATAAATTTTTAGTTTCTAATTTAGTTTTTATATTAAAATACGAATCTGTTATTAATTTTGCAAACACTTTTTAAATGTAAATTTATCGTTAATACTTTTTATTGGTTTGAAAAATTATTTATTTGTTTCAAAAAATAATAAATAATATAAAATACTAAACCATATACTAAAACCATACCTAATTTTTTACTTTATTTTAATATATACATACAAATGTCACACTCTCACAACTACCACAAACATCACTCACAAATTACACATCAAAAAAAAAAAAATCTACTGTATACGTATATAATATTAATAATCTATATATATTTTAAGAACAATGTTCAATTTTTATGCTAATCTTAACATGTAAAATGACCGAAATCCTTAATTTATATTAGTAATAAGTTTTGTTTGTAATTATAAAATGTAATACTGTGGATTATTCAAAAAAGAATAAATAAAATAAAAATATTATGATATAAGTATTTTTATTTTCGTCAGAAAGGATGGTGGTGATTAGGCGTTGAAAATAGTGTGACTACAATGAGTGGGTTCGAATCCAAGAACTCCGGGTCAACAGTCAAACGCCCTAACAACTAGACTACAACGATCGCTTACTACCTAATTATTAAATCTCATAATAATTACTGTTAATGGATGTCTCACTTTCAGTTTGAAAATTAAATATACACATATAATAGGCGTAATAATAAGACTATGAAATTTAATGCATACCAATTATACAATAAATTTTATACTATACCGTCACACATATATTTGTTTTACACCTTTACAATAGTATTTTTTTTGTTATTAATTTTAAAACTAAAATTAAAACACACGCGCTAAAGTTATCTTTTTATGCGAATTTTTGTGAGAAATTTCTATAAGTCCTTTCTTTTTAAAATTCAAAACCATTCTTATTCTATTCTTTGTAAACTTTAGAATTTAGTAGCTTTAGTGTCTAAAGCAAGATTTCACTTTAACAATTTAATATGATCATACTAAATATGAATAGGAAAGGTTAACTTTATAGAACCTATATTCTTCTTTGATTGGTTAAAAAAACAATTCGATGAAAAACATATTGATAAATATGTAGTTATTATAATTGTTAAAAGTTATATTTATAAACCGTACCCCGGTAAAAGCAATCGAAAAATTAATTAACTTGATACACCCATCATTATAAACTCCTAATTGACCTACGTAAAGTGATCTTAACGCAATTACTGTTTTGATAGAAGGCAGTATAAAGGAGAGTTGCGTGGCAAACTAACATCAATAATCCAATTATTACCCGCAAACTTGATGGAAGAGGAAGGAACTCACAAATTCGCTGGGCAGGAGGAGATATTCTCTCGACAAGGCAATAAATGACAGGTTGAGAAATGAGGGACACGAGAATTATTTAAAAGAAAAGAGGTACCGCGAAAGCGAGAGGGAGAGGGCGTTCGAAATTATAAACTTTGCGTCTGCACAGACTGAATATTAACGTATAAATGTTTTTTAAAAAGCTCCGACAGGGTTAATATTGGAAGGATTTTGTTGTTTACAAATATTTCGTGGCCTGAAGATTGTGGGGCTAAGTGGTATGCATATTCTAAAAATAGACCATTGTCCGTTACTTGTACCGTTACGGGGGTCAGATAAAAGCCTCGAAGTTCACTCTGCGCGACCAAAGAATCAGCTATAACTCTGCAATGAAAATGGTTATACGATTTATTCGTATTGTAGATGGTGAGTGGCTCTAAAAAGAAGGCTGAGCAGAAAAATATTAAAGAAGTCGAGTGAAAACTTGCCGGATGACAGTTTACAAAACGTTATAAAATTGCCGCGTTATTTAAACAAAATAATTCTGACAAAAAACAGAAAAAAATAATAACAATTAAATTTATTATTTGGTCGTGATCTGGTTATATTATAAATTATATAAAAACACCGCGGGTTTTATTAACAAAAAGTAGTACCTATTTACCTATTTAATACAGTTATTAGTTTTAATTGTTATTCCATTAATTTAATAGAAGTTTTAGATTTTTTTTTAATACTTTTCGATTTCCTAATAAACAAGAGTGATATACCTAAAAGTAAATATACGATAACAAATTTATTTTTACTTTCCAAAACATACAAATGCTTAGACATTATACAGAATTCTGTATAGACGCACAATTTATAAACCCATAATATAGGGGAGAACGTAATCACGTTATCTCGCGTGACGCCAACACCGTAACAATTAAATTTATGAGAGGCAAAGTTCAATGCTCACGCCGAAAGAACAGAGCTAGCGTTTTTCATGAACGCAAGAGGGACAGGTACAAGCCGCTCACAGTGCTCGGTGGCTCAGGAAGATCTCTCAGCGACGAGCGAGACCCTGGCAATTACCAGCGACGAGCGAGAAACAGTGCAAAACATTTTAGACTTTTCACTTGACACTTTTTTAAAGATAGGATCACTAGTCGACGGTATTGTCTCTTATATAAAAATGTAAAGTGGACTGTGTTCGAGGTAAACTTTAAAAATACTAGATTAACTTTAAATGATAATTATCTCAGTTTTAAATAATATTGATCCACCATGTTGCGTCACTAAATTCGTTTAAACTGAATTGAATCTAAAGAAAAGACTGTCGCAATAAAATTTTCAAATTTAAATTGAAACTAACTTCGTTATTCATTGGCGTTTCCATATCTCTTAACTACTCCTAAGTTTGTTTCTTTAATCGAGGTTAATATGGAATTAAAATGAGTAATATTATAATATCGTAAATGCCCATAGACCTAAAATCCACTTAGCACAGTGGCCGTTTAAGTATATCTCTTCCTCTACTCTGTCTCTAAGTTTTTCTAAGTTACTAATCAGCTTTCCTATAAGATTATTGCCAAAGGTACATTACAATTAATAGGTTTAATCGTATGTACATAAATGTTGATTACTGATGATTTTTTCTAATAAACTTTCGCTTTAATATTTGAGAAAGGTGACAAACCACCTAGTAGTAAGCGGCTAGCCTGGCATGCATATAAATAACTATTTATTTAGTAGATAAAATAAATTAATTGTTCCGCAACATAAGGCCGAGTGTGAAAATTTTATGACTTTTGTCGTGCCTATAAATCTTATCAAATATTGTTGGGAAAGGCGCCGGATTTGCACAAGAAAAGTTTTCGAATATAGTAAAACTTTTTAAGAGATTTTTCTGTTCGTTTCAATTACGAAGGGCGCGCTATTTAGCAGTTTATTTTGGAGGTGTATAAATAAATTCGTCAACAATATTGAATGATAAATAGTTCATTTATTAATTTCCTGTAAAAGGAAAGTACTAATTAATTTATTAAGGTAGAGAGAAATATTCCTACGTATTTCGTTTTTATAATCAAGTTCACATATGTTCCATGTAAGAGTATGTGTGCATATACATCCTCTTTTCATTGTTTCTTTTCATTATCATATTTATAAGATCTTTTATTGTCTTTTTTTAATTTATAATTATTTAGGAAAATAATTTAAATAGCTGATTCTAAAATTCTAGGAGGATCTAAAGCTGAATTGTATTAAAAAAAATAACTGGTACCAAACGCGTAGGTTTCAAAGTTTTTATTTTTGTTGTTTTACAAGATATGAATAAATTGTATTTGTATTATTTCAAAGCCTAATAATGTTACAAAACTACAACTATCTTAAACCTAACTGTGCAGCATTCGCTTTTAAAAGAAGTTAAATGATAATATTATTAATAATATATTAATAATAACGATATATTATTTGTTTACTGCATTAAATAGATTGTCTATTATCCGAATAATCTGAGTTGAATTTACTACCCTCACTGTATATAATTTTGGGAAACGATAATTGAAATATTTGCAGAAATCATTATTTTATGTTTATTTTAATATTTTTTTAACAATCTAAATCCTACATATTTAGAACTAATAGGTCTATGATAAACTGTCAGTGGAGTATCATAATAAAATGTATTCGATTGTATATTTTCGGTACGGTAACCTATAACGAGTATGCGCTGATGATTAATTAACAGCGTAAATATTGTGTTAATCAATGCGGATCTAGGTCCGTTTCCTCTGGTCTGAGGTGAGGTTTTTCATCTGGTCAAAATGAACAGCATCAGCAATACGAAGATTCGAATATGGTTAAAATCGTACTCGGAGAAATACTCGATACGGTCGGGAGGTTTAAGCGCTAAACTTTAAAACAAATACATCCGTCATAATAGGACCGTTAATAACGCGTGAGAGATAAACCTACGATGCTCCTGACACGGTTACTTAAATAGCATTAAGTAGTACGTTCGGAGCAAACATCGTTACGCGACTCTGTGGAGCGCGAGTCAGCGCGAAACGCGTGGTGTCAGCAAACGTGCTGGTATTATGTATCTAAGAGCCAAAGACATTTTATTAAAATAATAAAGAAAGCTGTGCTCCAAGACCATTCTCGGTAAAAAAATCCAGCTATTCGCCACTGCGATTTCAAACATGATTTGTTTTGACCTCATATTAAAATTTATCATGATTTCCCAATAAAAAATTTATAAGCTTTACGTGATAATATAAAATCGGTCTTGTCCGGTCACTAGCGCGACCGCGCCGGGCCGGGTCATTGATCGGCCTTGGCCGAGCGCCTGCGAGCAAAAGGACAATTTACACGAGCGCTGTGAAAAAAAATAATAAATTTGGGCATGAATTATTTTCGCATTTATAATACAATTTCTTAGACGTAATAGGTAACATAAAGACCCTCTCAAGTCTACGGAAATGGTCTTAGAACATCCTGTATTATTATTAAGATGTAAAAGAAGTGTTTTAATAAATGCAGGGCTCGATGAAAAATTATGTAGTTTAAAAAAATGTTCAATTGCTGATCAACAGTCAGTTATAGTAGCAGTAGTTTACTAAAAAATCTTTAATATTCAAAATATAACCGCTTGTAATTGTTATTCTTACAACTTTAAGAAAAGTAAGTTTTTTTTTATTAAGAGTAATTTGGGCGACTTTCGTCCCACCAGTTTGTCTTTTAACTTCCAGTTAGCTCTACTAATATTATGCTGTTTTGTTTTATTATTTTTGTTACAAAAATAGAAACAAAATATTTTTTACTTTGGTAGATATCAGGAGCGTAAAAGTTTCATAATGTTAATATTTAAATAGTTGTTCAATTTAGTTTACAAAACGCTGAATGTAAAGATAAAACATGAAATGCATTCGTCTTGATACTTTAACTTTCCGGAGACTTTCATATTCCTTAAGAAACATTTAATATTTTATTTTATTTATTTATTCTTATAAACCAAAATACATACATTGCAGAACAGTAGTAACAGTTAAATGGCAATTAATGTAACCAACAAGCGACCGGCACCTACTGCACTGATGTTCCCTGCCTTCTTAACTAGACGCCGTCTGTACCAAAGAAGGCAGTGACCGTCGATTTTTGTTATTTGATATTGTTTCGGCATTAAAGTTAGAAGGAAAACTTTTGAAAAAGTTACACGCCTAAATAAACTATAAGAATAAATATTTCAAATTTGTAAACATTTGCATAATAAAAGGTATATATATTTATATAATACATAAGCGATTATAATACACACTTTTATATATATACATAATTTATAATATATAAAAGTATATGTACTATATATATAACATATAAAGGAATATATAACTAAATATGTTATGAGTAAAAGAGATAACCATGGGTATCTCTAGTAAGCGTGATATCATATTATCATATTATTAAATAGTTCTATTTTACAGTTGCTGAGTTCATTTAACTACAGTAGATTAGCTATTGCTTTCCGTCCAACATTCATTAACCACTTATTTAATATTTTTGCCAACTTGTGTGAATTTTTAATTTTAAAAGATTCAGGAAGTATGTTATGAATTTTGGGGCCTATGTACCCAAATGTGGTAGTCATTTTTGGAAGTTGTAGGTAGTCGTTAGCAGATGCTCTAGTATGGTGGCTATGTTGGACCTTATCGTGCATTATTAAATTATCGTGCAATATTATTGTGCAATATTAAATCGTAATGCCGCACAATCACCCCTTATCAATCGTACCTTATCAATAAATTCATCTTCTTGAAGGCTCATGCCTAGTTGTTCGAATTTAAATGTTTTCATAAGGGTTTTTATTTTATTTTTATATTTCTTAATATTTAATATTCTATCATTAGGTCACGTATTTCTTCTTCACGCGTCAAATGTGTTTGTGTTTATAGAATATAGCAAGCATTTTTTTATTTAGTAACTAAGCCATTATTTTGTCATATATTTGTCATTGTCATATATCCATGCAATGATATGTACATGCATGTATTATTACTGAATAAAATAAAAGTTATAGATGGGCTTGTGTTTGAATGTCAGTGGCTCTTTGTCTGTTACGTACCGTACCGTTCACCGAAATGATAATCGGATTAGAAGCTCGAATGTGGCGTACGCGAAGCGCTACGCTACGCACGCCACACCGCCGGCCGTAGAGGTGTTAACTCACAGCGCGAAGGTGCTAACGCGCAAAAATTTGTGCGGGTGTAAGATTACACGTGCATTACCGTCATTTATAAGATTTCATAATATTTAAACTTTTTTGATACGAAATTTTGTATGCAAATTTACCTTAATTTACTGCTATTTTGCGCTGCATTAAGTAAAAACTATTTGTCAGCTGACTATGTCACTAAACAAAAATGTATACAGAGATTTTCTTGTAAAGCTTGCTGCGAAATGTTAAAATTTAACAACAAAAAAATGATACTAACACCTGTAAATATATATTAACAATATCCTCCCTAATATATAAGGTATAAGCAGCCTTTATTGATAATTGAATAAGACCTCAAAAGTTATCAAATAATAAAAAACGTCTACACATCAAACACGAACAACACATGCATTCGTTATTTTTTTTTTCAATAATTTCTATGCCTTAGGTTATATAAAATTATTTTAGGCCCTACTTAACTATGTTAAATCTGCTTTTGCTAGAGTTAAGGGTATTTGTGGTGATACAATGTTAATAACATTATGTCTACAATGTGCGGATTCAAATACCTCAAACACTAGAATAGCACAATCTATTTCTGTACACAATATATTTTCTGAAATACGATTATATCAGGAGTTGAAAATAATACATCGTACTTGAAGTATTATGTATATTTTAAAATCTAATACATTAAAATTGTTCATACCTATTATAGGTAATGAATCTATGGAAACACGGCTGTAGGTCAATTTCAGTTTAATTTCGAGTAAAATATTTATGACAAGTTAAAAACCTCCCTTGGAGGAAATCAAATCATCATAAAGATTCAATTTCCTCACCAGCTTTCCAGCGAGGGTGTCAGTGTTTCAGCCCCCTTTCGCAGCTCGTTCTTAACGCATTAATCTCCCCTAAAAAAAAAACAATCCCGCGGCGTTAACACCTGCGATCGCGTGTTCGAGAGCCTTAAAACTGTTTACACATTCATTTCAGATATCGACTCACAAAAAGAGGCCTTATATTGAAAGGAACAGCTTTAGTAGATTTTCTGAATTCACACACTACCCGATTGAATAGATAAAAATATTTACATCGCGACCTGCAGAGATCGCACCCAAAAAATAGTTATGTTTATAAATAGTAGTTTTAGCTTCTTATTTTGGTGTATATGATATAAAATATACATTTATCGTATATTATTACGTAATATTTCTGTCAATCTCTTATTATTTACCACAGGCTTTAAAGTTTAATTAATTTTATCATATCTTACTGTTATAAATATCTCAACATTTTTAATTACGAAATTAATCAAAATTTAAGGTGCTAAAATAGCGGTTTAGAAATGCATATTAAATTCAATTATGTTAGATATTTACGTTTTTCGTTTTTATGCTTTTTTTAAAAACTCTGTGTTTTTTTTTTATTTTTCGCACTATTAAAAAATATACGTGTAAACCCGAGAATTGGTAATGATTCATTTAGTGAATAAAATACATAATTGAACCCTATTCTTGTTTTAATCAATAATCATGACTCAAAGGTAGAAATTATTCTCGATCATAATCGAGGAAAACGTATATGAGTATATATAATTCTATGGCAATTCAATACCTATATAAGATAGTTATAAAGTATATTAACAAGTAAATATATCTAATGAAAAACCGTGTTTATTTTCGACGTGGCATTTAAATATTTTTAACAATGCGGCAACGAAAACGGAATTTCACAGTTGAATCGTTGCGGCGACATCGTAAAGCACCCGGCAACAGAATGTTGGAGGATAATTGAATGGGAACCAGGCATGAGAGGCATGAGAGGTCACAAAATGGCCCGTAAAAACGCCACGACCTCATATAAAATAATGGGTCGAGCAGAAGGAGAGAGAGAAAAAATGGTGGGCGTGGCGCACTTATTTACATGTGAAGAGCAGCTAAATATATCGCGAGCTGGGGCGAAATCGGATTCCTAATGGAGATCATTAAATGTGCCATTCTATACTTTCGGGAAAATAATAAAAATTCATTAAGAATAAATAAACGACGCTAGCAAACAATTTTTAATGGTGCACACAAAAACATACAGAAAAAAACATTTTATGTAACTTTTAACATGATCGCCGAATTGAGGTATTTTTTTTTTACTTTTATTATAAGAAAAAAAATAAAGCTCTAATATTATGGCACCCGTTTTCAGAGTCGGATGTAGACTCATTTCTAAGGGGGGCAGGGCGGGGGGGGAGGGCGAATGAGATGTGTCTCTTGGGGACGGGAAGTGAGACTAGTGTCATTTATAATTTAAAAAAATATATTTTTAAAAGGTTTTAAAAATTACAAATCCCTATAGTAAGAATTATAATTAGGAATTAAAAGAGAAAATTAGGACGATACAGTGAGGTGATTTATTGATAATATACATAAAATTTTGAAGGTCAAAATATCATTTAAACAAAATAAAGAAACACGTTAAAAATAGTGGATTTGCTGTCACTATAAACTTAACTTTAAGTGTATTTATTTTTGTTTTTTCTTATTGTAATATTATGGATACATTAAAAGATAATGTTACGTATAAGTAACGTTTGTCAATGACGATAAAGGATACACTCCTTTGGCTGGGTTAAAAATCGAAATTTTATGAAAGTAATACGTCCTGCAATAAAGTGACTAATTGCGTACAGCCATAAGGCATCTACGACGAGCCAATTCAACCCCACGATAGGCCGCATTAAGTATTGCGGTTACAAGGGCAATTCTGTGCCGGCAAGAGTTGCAATAAAGCTCTCTCTTTTACGGCGCGCCGCCCTCCCGGACGCGCGCCGCCCAGCGTCCGACGCGAGACGCCCGTAAGCGCCACCGTTAACAACGTAACGACGCCTTATCGGCATTCGTTAACGACGCTTTATATTCCATTACAAATTTCGTTACCGCCACGCCACGGCCTATTCTTTTTATCGCCCGGCGCGGAAATTGGCAGCGGTTCGTCGCGGCTTAGCGCCTTCCTGCGAATAAACGAAAGCATTCCGTCCCTTAGCGATAAAACTTGGCGACGATAGTAACAAAAAGAGTTACAACTCTTGCATTAGGGAAAACCAAACTGGCAAATCAATATTATAACGAAACAGTTTAATTTTATTATAGCACTACATATTTATTTTCGGTTACTTACCGACAGTTAGTTAGACGTAGGTATATTAAACCCACTGCTACGCCGGCTTGAAATCATGAGAATATTATATCCTACATAACTTTGAAAACCCTTAGTGTTAGTGTAAGAACAAACAAAATATCGATCATGCAATGAAAACAAGATAAAATTATTTGTCAATATGTCCGAAGTTCAAGAGTTCGTTCAAGGTTGACGGACAACGGCTGAAAAAGTTCAATTAAATCATTCAAACCAGCTTTTCAGGTAACGTCAATAGTTAGAACTACGTTTAAACTGCATTTCAACTTTAGAAATTCGAACATCAGTTTATGAAATACTTATTTTCTAGCACGAAATGCAATTCTTTTTATTTCCTCTTCAATGAATTTTTTTCCTCATATCCTGATACACTTTTTTTTCTGGGTAAATTTTCAAAACTGGTCAAGAGCCTGTAGACCTAATGACAGTCGTTTGTTAGGCAGAATGACTGCTAGGCCGCTCTAGCAATGCGCTTACGCCGCTCACACTAGCGATCAACCTCTTGACTTCAGCGACGAACTTACACTCGGAGGAAAGAGTCAGCGCGACAGGCTTGCAAGCGCATTGCGACAGCGGCCCGATGTGCGAATTCTTTCAGGCGTCCTCGACGTCTCCTTTCACGCTCGCCTTTCAGTGCGGAAATGGAGCTTGACGCACAAATAGGCCAGGGAAGGTATGCCGGGGAAAAATCTACTTACAAAGCGACATATTATTATGTTTTCAACTTTCGTTGCTTGCAAACGAGCACAGATTTAGTTTGGTGATATTAAAATATTTTAGTGTGGTACAATATTATTTGTTTATTTAATTCTTACCCATGTTTTACAAATAATAGTATAATGTAAAATATATTGCCTAACTCGGTTATCGCCTGTTTTAAGGAAGGCATTTTGTCTATTATTTTAAAAAATTCTGTAAGCAAATATGTAAATATAATAACAAATAAGATATGAATATATAATATATGCATAAACATACTAATTAAAAATAAAATGTATATAATAATAATTACACCTTTAGTGCCTAAGAATAATTGTTAATATGTTATGTATTTCAATATTTTGTTAAATATATATTAAATACAAATTATATATAAATTAAATACAAACATAAAAATAAATAATAACCAACGATATTTAAATTCTTACTATAAGAACTTACTTATCTTATAAAATTTTCTTACTATTACTTTATCTTATAAAATTTTCATCATTATATAGCTAATTGAAATGCGCTTTGATATTCTTGCCACAAACGTTTTTTTTATATAATAATAATATAACAAAACTGCAAAACAAAACAATAATAACTGCATGTGAAGTATGCCGTAAGATATAGATATATTCAAAATTTAATGAAAAAATAAATGTATGTACCTACCTAGGAAACTTCTGTGCATAGGGGGGCTTAGTGGTGATGATGTGCCTAAAGAGTTAGGACTCTAATAACTAAATAACGACAGTTTAAAAATCTTGTGATACATTTTTATACGACTTTTATGTATAATAATTGCTTGTGTACTACGTAGTTTTGAGATAATTGCATTAGATTTTTTATAACTAGAATACAGTGCGATGTAAATTTTTGCAATACTCTGCGATAGTTAGCGGAATATTAATTAATAAGTAAAGATTTATTCGACAAAGCACATGATCTCACCCCGAGTCTGCGAAGTATCGAAACTGCTCAAGTGTAAAAAAGCATTAGAGAGTGACATAAAAAACATAAAAGGCGGTCCTCCTAGACATAAATCCGACCCTCGCGTTATAAACGATTGCAATTTTACGTTGCGATGTCGTAAATTTCGCCTAAACACTCGGATTATATTGGCTTTGTCCAATCAATATTTACCGCATGTGTTTCCCTTTTGTTTTTGACAGAAAATAAAAATGATGAATGAGTAGGGAGTTTTAAGGGCCGCCCAGGAAATTTAACATCCTCAAGAATACAAAGGACACAAATACATAATGTCGCTACGTTCCCATTAAATAATATTGATTACAATGAAAAATATATTTATTTAAAAAATCACTTTTTAGACATAAACGTTCAGCACCAGTGATTAAAATTTAATGCCAGAAATACACAGCCGTATTCCTAATAATGTTAGCATCTAATAAAACTGACAGCATATGCATTTTAGTATATTAGTGGTTACTTTTAGGCATAGCAGCAACTCACGCCACTATACATAATTTGATAGTGTTTGAATATTTTTTTCAAGGTATTATGTTATTTTTATTTTATTTTTAACCGAAATAAAAAAGGGGAGGTTCTGAATTCGATATGTACAGTTATTTTCATGTATGTTCAGTGATTGCTCCGTAGCGGTTAAAGCGATTTTTTTTTTTTGCATTTGATAGGGAATTACTCGTCGGTGGTTTCATAAAGTTACGTAGTTTAGGCAAATTTATTAAAAGGTAGGTTTATCATTAAAAAAAAAAAAATTAACGATGTCATGCCATGTGTGTTCATTTTATGTTGTGTATTTTTTTTTTACAACGGGTAGACGTTCAACTACATGAAATATAGGAGTAATATTTAAACAAATTCAGTGAGCAACAATCAATAATCTGTATTGTTTTGAGAACTAAGTGGAAAAAACATTTTTTTAAAAATTAAGAGGTGTGTAATAGTGTTTTATTAAACCGGCAATCGTAACACTACAAAAGGGTTTATTAATAAGTGTTGAAATTCAGGAAAGCGCAAAGCTAAAATATAAAGTCGTTTAGCAATACTATTTATGAACATACAATTATTTAATATTTTATTGTCAATTTAAGTGACATAAACTAAAAAAAAACATTTAAAAAAATATACAATAATAAAGCCAAAATCAACAGCACCGTTAAACATTTAGACAAAAATAAATAAATACAGAGTGTGAAGTGTACAATGTGTATGGAATATAGTGTGAGCGGTTAGTAAATACTAACCGCTCACAAATTTACAAATTACATTTACAAATTACATTTTTACAAATTTAATTTAAATAAATTAAATTTGTAAAAATTAAAAAAAAATATATAGCAGATATTAAACAGTTTACAAAAACTTAAAACTTTACCGCATTACTTTTACTCTTAACGGATTTCTAGAACAATTTAAAATGACACCTATTCCATATGCACACACCGAGTCCCAAAAACATTCCCTGTAAAAATCCTGCTAACAGGCCATGCAATATTACTAGTAAAAACGATACATCAAAATTAAAAATGTATTCCGGAAGAAAAAGGAAAATTTACACATGTAATACATACCACAACTGATCGACGGTCGCGGAGAGGTCATTGACCTTGTGTCGCGGTTAAGGTTACGTTGTCGCTTATAAGAAAAGGTAATTCACACCAGCGTATTCAAAAAATAATAAATTAGGATACTCATTATTTTTGGTGTTTTTTTTATATAATTATTTAGTCATAATAGAAAACTTAACAGACATTTTTTCGGAAATGGCTTTTGGACATCCTGTATAAATTATAGCCACGATCTTTTCGATGGGCAAATTGACAAAAGAACACCCAACAGAACCAGAGAAAGAGGGTTTTATTTGTCCCAGTGTATTCACATTGTAAACGCAGCACTACACTGTCCGCTCCCCGCACACAATAAATTCCTATTATGTAATACACGACACGACAGCTTTCATAAAACAACCTTACAGTTTCAGTCACAAGTGCACGGAAACAGCGCGCGGTCAGGCGACATAAAATAGTGCGTGACGACCGCCGCAGGGCCGGATTAGTTTTATGACAAACGAGCCTTTCGGGTGTGATCAATTAATAAATTGGCTGTCCGGCGACTAATCCCTCTCAGGTGTGGGTCGGCTGGCAGGCGATATATACGCCGCGCCGTGGCTGCGGAGAGCGCTCATGGTGTTGGCCGGGGGTTTATAGTTTGCGGCGCTCAGCAGTTGACGAGCGCTATATTAGATCATACGCGTGTACTTGAAGTGTTTGTGGAGCAGACCACCAAGAATAGCTAGATGGAGGCACCGGTACAAAACCTGCTAAATAGCATAAAATTATTTAGTTATTACTATTTATTATTTTTTTATATTAATTATTTATTTTCACTCTAAATAATTACTAGGGTAAACTCATTTACAATCTCACAAGGCTGGGTAATGAGGAAAAATTAGGTATATGTATAGTGTGTAGCCAAACTTAATATTATTATGAATTTTGTATACGCGACATTATGGCACTTGTATTTTATTGTATCAAAGGACTATAAGAGAGATTGAACATGTTTGGTATATTTCTGTATAGAGAGATAGATGTATGCATGTTTTATATGATGTTTTAATCACAGGTGATTTTTTTATTTTATACTTTGAAGTTTTGTCTAAATATATACGTAAATAATACACACATGGATTAATTTTATTTATTTAAATAATTAATAAATAAACTTTTACCAGACTAAAAGGTGAAAGGGCGATTTAGACCGCTAAACGAAGCCCTCATGTCATAACATTCTATTTATTTACCTTTAACAGTATATGTACAAAGTAAAAAATATTTCGCGTAAATCAAATACACCAATCACCGTCTTCCAGGTATTTCAATATTAACGAAAGTGACACGTGCGATGTGACGTCAGCACTTACGTGTAATAGCCATAAACAAACACAATCATTAAAAAGTGAAGTCACACAATGGATACAAACTTTCAAATAAAGTGTCACGATATCAATCAGAATATGTTTACACAAATAATAATTATTGTATGAATTATATTTAACAAAGTAATTTTTATTGTATTGCACATTGATAAAAAACAATTCAATTTGTATCGTAATAAACTACAAATAAATCATTTTCAAATACTATTAAAAATACAATCTTTTCTTAGTATATTTCATTAACTGGTACTTTGTATTAATTGTGCTGGTGTAACAGCACAGTTATTGATACAAACAAAACCACACAATAAAACCAAAAATCACACTAAACCGATGAAAACAAAAAATAAAAACAAAACATATTTTATGGTAATATATATTGTTTATAAAAATAAAATACTCATTTTCGTAGATTGAATACAATCATTGACTATAGAATACAATCATTGACATTGCAGTCAAAAATATTTGAAAAATATCACTTAAATATACAACAGAAAATGTATTCTCCGTATTTTATGTTCTCAAATATGCATTACTATTTTATACATACTCTTTATCTTATTTTATAGAAAGTGAAACAAAAAAATATGGATGCCATACCGAGAGCGGTCTCATTCGTAACTGTAAAAATACATCTAAATTTACTGTAAAAATACACTTTATTTTTTAATATTCAAAAAAACCCATTAGCGTGGCTAAATATTAATACCTCATTAAACGGAACCACAATTTTGTTTTTTTTTAACAGCATAAGGTAGGCAACGTCTAGACGTTGAAGGCTTAAAAGATGCGGAACAAAGAGACCCCACTCTAAGGCACCTGTGGCCTTAGTGCCATACACGTCTCCCGCAGGGCCTGGCTGCTTGTTTCTGATTAAATGAATACACTGCGAGTTTAAACAAATAGGTTTAAATAAACGTATCCTAGATTTGCGAGCAATGTTGTATACTTAGTTCATTTGAACATGCGGCAACCCAAATACAGAGAATGAACATTAAAATTTATAGCAAAATTGGCAACACCTTTCGCGTCATAGAGAAATTACCCACATAAATTTATAAGATCTACAAACTTACCTAGCGAATGTAAATCCATAAAGAACATTAAACGCTGCGATTTTAGTATCATTATAGCTTTGTATGTACAGTCACCTTTATATAAACGTATGCATGTAGCTTTAGTTAATTGGCAATTTTCTATTTATCATATAAATTTTGTTTATTGAAAAATTTGAAAAATTTCGCAGGTTGTTTAAAGTTGTTAAAAATAAGGCCTAGGTGATTTAATTTTAAACTTAAGGATTATTTTTTTAATCTATACATAATGTTTCGACAGATCTCACATTAGACGACGTTATAATAATAACACTTATTATTATAACGTCGTCTAATGTGAGATCTCAAAACACCTGTACCGAGAAAGACTGATGTAAGACTGATATTCTTTTATATTATTCTTCTTATGTATGTATTTTTAATTTATTTTTACGCGTGTTGTTGATTATATGAAGGTCTAAAAATAAAACGTTTTCCACGGTTGGCATGTTTTATGGGCGTCCAATTCGAAAAAGTGCAAACCTAGTCTAACCTACTAATATTGCAAAAACGCGTGAACGTCAGTGAAAAAAAACCAAATATCATTGAAGTATATTGATTGATATGTACTCAAAGAGCATCATTTTAACTTTTTTAAGTAAAAAAATAAATTTCATTTCATCAATAAAGTCCTCAGAGTGTTTAAAAAAAAGAAAGATTGTCAAATATAGATTTTGATAGTGTTACTTAAAAATTTTAACATAGACAAAAATAAGACAGCGTTTGTTCATAACTAATTCAGTTCTGCATTTACTGGGCATCGAACTCACTTTGCTTTTCTCGTGTTTATATTGCATTTCCTACGTTTGCATAATTATTATATTTAGTTTTAATTATTCGTTTTCATTGGGCGTTTAAATGTGAATAACTAAAGACTATGATCAATAATTTATTAATTTGTAAAAACAAAAAGAATATATATATATATATTTCAACAACATGTCACTAATATTAATCCGTCCCTTGTACCACCTCGAATAGAAAAGAAGGTTTCAGTGTTAAATTTGTCATCAAAAACGATAAATGCTAATGAATATTTAGTACTATCCAAGGGTCTTAATTTTACACGGACCCCAAAGGTTGATCACTTTCAATTTGGAAAAGATATTTTAAATTTTTGCCGCAATCTAAGATGGCGCGTTTTTTGGCAACTTCATCCACAATCCAAAAATTCAAAAATACATAATTCGCTTTTAATATTTCGCGAAAAATCTAATAGAGAGCCTCCCTCTATGCCAAAAGACCATCCAATTGAAGTGTATATCAACCTTTTACTCGGTAAAACTCTGCAGCCTTCTTTTCTTAATACACTAAAACCAAAATCAAACCTTTCGGATGACGAAATGAAGGCATTAAATAATTTACGAAAAGATGATAGTATCGTAATATTACCAGCAGATAAAAGCTCAACGACGGTAATTTTAAATAAAAAAGATTATGTCGCTGAGGGTTTGCGACAACTCAATGATGCTACAGCATATCAAAAATTATCTGGGGATCCTAACCCTAATTTCGCTAAATTAATTAATGCTTTCATTAGTAAAAACCAAATTAAAGAAAATCTATCCAAAGAGGATGTGGATTTAATGGTCCCAAAGAATTTTAGGTCTCCGAATTTTTATTTACTAATAAAAATTCATAAACCTAATTACCCCGGCCGGCCAATTGTTGCAAGCTATAATTCTGTTACTGAAAGAATATCAGCATATGTAGATTCTTTTTTACAACCTTTTGTCATAACTTTAAATTCTCATGTCAAAGATACGTACCATTTTCTTGAAATGTTAAATAACATAAAATTATGTAATAACAGAGATATTCTGCTTGTAACAATTGATGCGGTCTCTTTATACACTAATATTCCACACGATGCTGGATTAAAAGAATTAAGACATTTTCTCAATAAAAGAAAATCTCCACAAACACCATCAACTGATTTTCTTACAGAGTTAGCAAATTTTGTGCTCACTTGTAATGCTTTTTCTTTTGAAGGCGATTTTTACCTTCAAACAAAAGGGACTGCAATGGGCACTAGAATGGCTCCTTCTTATGCAAATCTGTTTATGGGTCAATTAGAACAAAATTTTCTTAAAAGTCAATCTTTGCAGCCTTTAGTTTGGCTTCGTTTTATCGATGATATCTTTGTTATTTGGCCACATGGCAGAGATTCTTTAACGGATTTCATATCCGATTTAAATTCTTTTGGGCCATTAGAGTTCACACATAATGTCTCAGATAGTTGCATTACGTTCTTGGATGTTGATATAACTGTTTCTGGTCGTCAGTTCAAAACTTCAGTACACATAAAACCAACCAATAAGCAACAATATTTACATTTTGATAGTTGCCATCCGTTTCACACAAAAAAATCAATACCATATTCACTTTCTATTCGCGGTCATAGAATCTCTAATAATAAAAATGATTTAGAAAAATATCTCACTAACCTAAAAAAATCCCTTTTAGAACGTAATTACCCACCCGATCTCCTAAAAAAACAAATTTTAGACTCTTCTTCGAAATTTACTCCTAAAATAAAAACAAACTCAATTAACAAAAATTTTTTTCTAAACACCACCTATTTTCCTGGTGTTGAAAAATTAAACCCAATTTTAAAAGACTTATATTCTATAATCTCTAATAATCCAAATTGGAAAAATATACTCGATTGTCCCCCTATATTGTCTTTTACCGACGTCCTCCAAATTTACGCAATATTTTAAATAAAAATAAAACATTTGGTAACCAACCACTTAACACACTTCCAAAAAACGGGGTCGAACCATGTAAAAAACCTCGTTGTAAAACATGCAAAATTATTGTAAGAGACGATAAATTTTCAAGCGCGAACAATAAAAATATATTTAAAATTACCACAAACATAACGTGCACCACCAGAAACGTTGTATATCAACTTCTATGTAAGTTTTGTGATGCGTTTTATGTTGGTGAAACTACGACGCCACTAAACATTAGAATTAATAATCATAGATTATCCTGTAACAAATTACTTTCCGCTTTACCCGTTGCAATTCACGCGAGAACTCACGGCAGGGATTTCGATGCTTGCTTTAATGTAAAAGTTTTGAAGTCTTTACCAGAAGATGCCCGCGAAATTGATTTAAAGACATGGGAACTCTCTCATATTTGGGTCTTGGGCGCTTGCAGGTCTGTAGGTCTAAATAGACAAAATTAAACTAACTTAACAGCATTTAACGCGTGATACTTGATATATTCATTTAAGAAACTAGTTTCATTTCATAATACTGATTGATTTATCTAGCAAAACTGCAATTATATAATAATAATTGTAGTGGCTGGATATATTTATCTTTTAGTTAAAAATGCGATTTTCGAATTTATGAAGGTTGCATTTTAAACGTCATCTCTCATATTTTTTCTGACGACGCCGAATGGCGAAAGCTTAAATAAATCATAATCATCAAATCTATATATATATATAAATATATTTGATGATTGTTTTTTAATAGCGGAAAATCGCCTGAATAAATAAATGACACAATCTTTGACAATATTGAAAAAAAATATTTTGAAAAAGATCTCAAGTACAGGACCTCTTTAGAACATTTATAAATATTATGCTATCCAGCACTTTATCAAATAATTAAAAACTTTTTCAAAAATTTTTCATAAAAAATCATTTTTTATATAAAATCATTTACTTCATGGAAAGTAATTTAATTGTAGATCTATCTACCCGCAAAAAATATAAAATAATGAATATATAAATTAAAATATTGTATTTTTATAACAACTGTATATTCACAGTGTAATTATTGTAGGATATTGTAATGTAATAATGTGGGATTGTAGTAGTCCAATTAAGATCGAATCTGCTATAGCTTACCACTTACACGTTCGTGTTTTAGATTACTTTGATGTTAAATAACTTATAGTAAATTCATTATCAAATCATTATTTTCTACCGTATAGTAAAAAAATATTTTTATAAAATACTCCTCCAATTTTATTGAGAATTTAAAAAGCCACAATCGGTTGAATTTAAACAATTTTTAGAAAGAAAATATTTAAATAATAGCAATATTTAAAAAAAATTAAGTTAGTAGATGTATATTAAAAGTGAATATATTTTCATAAAATTCATTACAGTTTTTACGTAGTAATTATTAAGCTTCTAATAACGTGCTTATAATGATTCCATCTCATTCGCACACGCGTTTCCCGAGTAAACACTGCACTATCTTCACTGACACTGACACTCGCATAAGCAAATTAATTTCAGTTGAGTAGGGCCCAAAATGATTGTCATTACGATTTAAAAAAATAAGAATATGGTCCATATCCTCTGCAAATATGAAACTAATACCAAGGTCAGTACCACCCGGAACCTGTTGGTGACCGACACTTCTATAAAAACACTCCTAGCACAAGTTGGTACAAAAAGTTTTAATGGCATAATTATTTATTTATTTATTTATTTAACAGGTTTCCCCATGTACATTATAATTACAGTAAAACAAATTAAATTACCAAAAGAAAAACAAAAAGCATTAAAAGCATTAAGTAAGTCCAGAACATGGCAAGTTTAATCTCAAAATGTGATTTATTATTAGGTTATTATAAGTCAACGCTGCATTGCTGGCGACTATACCATTGTTATGACTTAATAGATAGTTATGAACAGCGACGGAATAGGCTATCACAACTCCATTAATGGCAAATCCAGTCGTAAAAAGCTCTATTACTATACGCGAATAGTCACATAGGGCATGCAATACCTGCTGCTGTTCAGAAGAAAAACAAAATGCAAGTACGAACTTTTATTACGTCATTCATAGATCACATTAAATGTTTTATTTACAGTACAATATGTCATACAGAAAAGATAGTTATAATATCGATAAACTCGTATTTCTGTGTATATTTTTGATAAAACGAGAAAAATATATATTTTTTTTACGCTTTTGAAGTGCCTAATAAAATTCGTAATAATACCAATTTACCAGTCAATAATAGACATTAAAGTACCCGAATATGTTTTTTTTAATATGTGCATTTTATTATAAAACAAGTACATAAATTAGGATTTAGAAAAATTGACGTTATTTACATATTTAACAAAAAGCAGCATAATGACACAGACACAAACTTGATTTTATAATAGAGATACAAAATTTGGCATTTGCCAGTCTGTATGTTATGTCTGTATTGTATATTTATATAGCGATCCCAAAGGTATCATTAATATGAATTTATGTGTTGGGGCAGAACCGCAGCGAAAACGGCATTGCTTGTTTTAGCAGAAAAGAAAAAAAGACATTCGAACCTAAATTATTATTATAGGCTCAATTTTTGTTGAATATTTCTTTATATGAAAAATAGGTATGTACCTATAATACAAATAAAATAGTAGTAGGTTGATTATATTACATACTGCAGGTTCGACCTGCATTGCGATATCGCACAGCTACCCTTCGAATAATTTCAGCGCGTCGGCCCCTTCAAGTTACTTTGCACGTACTCGTATACTTTATATGAATATGTATGTTTATAGGACTTTCCTCAAAAATCCTGAAACTTAGACACCCCTTGGTAATGTAGCAAAAGTTTTAAGTTTATGATTATCGGAAAAAGAGTTCAATTTTCAAATGTGTATTGAAAAAAATATATGTTTGACCACGATGTAAACATAGTGATTAAAAAATACCTTGATTTATACTAGTTACAGGGGGATGAAAATCGTCTACTCATTTTTTTTTAAAATAGTCTTCAATCGTCAGAAGTCAGAAAAAAATAAAGGAAATTTAACAAAAACGTACGAAATAATTAATGAAAAAGTAATAAAAATAACTAAACACCAAATAATATTTAGATGATAAACTCTTTTTACTTGCACGCTTTTATTTATTGTGCGATTTTGTTTACTGTTTTGCATGCAATGGTAAATTTCATTTCTTTTAGTTATATGAATTTATTTCGATAAATTTTGATACTCCCGTTTGTTATATAAGATAGGTGTGGAACCCTCTGTGCGGTAAGGTTATTTTACGCTTGTCCGTTCAGGACCTACTCGTATTTTAAATGACCGCTGTGCGCATGCAACAGTTAATTTTCCATATCAAGTTCTAAATTAGACTATGTAGTTAGAAAAATAAAACAAAAAAATAAAATAAAAAAAAATAGACATCTTGAAAGATTAAAGTAGGTACATTAGGTATTACGGCGTTTGATTTGCTACCCTGAAGTATCGGGCACATATATTTTAGCCACGGAGTTTTATAGAGCTTTAATGCTAACTATTTACTTTAACCCAATGTTAAATTCATTAGCATAGTTAAGCGGCAACTGACAATATTATTAGCGTTTAGTATTAAATTTACTATTGATTGATTTACTACTGTTGTAAAAGAACCTGAGCGTAAAAGAAATAAAGCTTACAATAAAACTCTTCACATATACTCGTAACATGAATGAATCCATTTTTATTGAGGTTTAGGTAAGTAAGAAAATTACTGGTGAATTTGATGACGAAAACCTTCTAATTTTGCATAATAAACCCATATTAACTAATGTTTTTTTCTAAAATATTTGAGCTGTTACGGAGGGTTAAAGTTGGAAGAAATTTTAATCAAACTAGGCATAAAATTAATTAAATTCTAGTCATTTTTAACCGACTTCAAAATAAAGTGAGCATCGTAATTTATCTGTATTTTTTTTTAATTATTATTTTGAATGTATGTTCACTCATTTCATTACTATGAAATGGGTATAGCAATAAACTTTTATTTTTTTTGTTTTAATATGGCAGGAAATTTCTCGGGGTTAGGTCACATTTTATTTTTATTAACTTACATCAAGGCTTCGCAACTTCAGAATAAAACATGTTTCTGCACCGACTTAAACGTTTTGGTCGATTGGTGTTTTTATTGTTTGTTTGTTGTAACAATAAGAAATTTTTTGGTTTAAATTTATTTTGAGTGGGTTAATTTTTTTTTAATTGTGTACTAACAAAATAATTACACGTGACTTTATACATTATTACTATCCTAATATTAGACGTATAATATACCAAGATAAATGTAACTGTAGTAGATATATATTTATGTAAGTACCTATATAGCTAAACCGATTGACTGGCCAATGTCATTAAATATGTATGGCCTCTAGAAGCTGGAGCGTGTCTGATTAAAAAGGAAGAAAAAGAAAATACACAGAACATCGGAGGTAGATTCCGACGTTAATAAATGATCGAGGTTTCGCCCTCTCTCTAGCGTAAGGATAATTATAAATTATAATTTATTTTTAAACCGTTTTTACTTATTATTCATCTAATTTTAACGTCTTTGAAATAAGTAATTTCACATAAAGTATTAAAAATATATCAATTTAAGTATTTTTATAATTAGGTAAATTATAAACAAAATTACTAAATGCAAAAACTGTAGTAATTTTGATTTTGGGTATAAAAATAATTATTATATTTAATAATTAACTGTTCTAAATTCGTGTAGTAGATATGTATATATATATATAGATATAAATGGTTTTGTTATTTTTGTTATTAACTTTAATACTTTTTGTTAGTAGAAACCTATTTTTAGTTTTACATAGTTTTTTATACCTTTTTAAATATATAATTTAACATTTAGCCGAAAACAAATTGGTACGCCAAACAAAACCATGTCTCGATTGTGTTCCCAACTTATCGTCAATGGGAAAGCGAGATCCAACCCGGTTGAATACATAACACGGATGCAAGCGAGCGAAGAAAAGCGGGCCGTAATGAGAAGCATGAAAAACGAACGAGAATTCGATGCGCTCACTATATTCGTGTCTTTGTTCAGCACGTTCATTTGCAATGAGACAAAAATAATATGTGCGCTAGTGATGCTAGTAACTGTGAGGAGGCTGTGATAGTTACTAGCATCATGTTTACACTACATAAAATATGATTTCAGGTGAAAACCTTTTAGTATCACCTCAACGTTTTACCGTAAGCTTAAAACAAAACTGTAAGAAAACGATTTATCAAAAAAACTATTTACTTGTTTGATCAATTGCGAATTGTAAAGTGTCCTGAAAAGTGTCACCACAGTCATAAGAACAATGTGTCATTATATTGAGACGTTTAATTGTTGAATTGTATGCTAAGATACCTACGGAAAAGGCACCAGCCTTCGCGGGGTTGTTTAAGGTGCATTACTCAAATAAAAAAAAAAAAGGAATGTGTTTTGTAATAGAAAGCGATAACTATTAACTACTTTCTTTTATGTAGTTTTATCACTTTCTAATTAGACAGAATCTGAACTAAGAATGGCAAAGAGAATGGATTAAAGAAAAAATGTGGATATTTTTCTGAATAATAACTGTAACAAATTCAGATGTATATTTTTACGAACTGAATTCGTGTCTTCGTTGCTTATCTATCCATCTCCCTCGCACGTTCACGCTCATATCACAACAGAGCGTGAACAAGATACAAGAAAGACAAGCATCGAATATCTCACGAAGCATGTTAGATATTCGCATTAACTACATAAATAGAGTAGAGAGAGAAATGGTCATCAACTCAATTCAAAATTCAATTTTTCAAAATGTATTTATGGCCCACGTGTATTTATTAATAATTTGAAGAAATTACTTTAAAGTGATAGGCGTTAAATTGCAACTTTATAATCATCAAAGTGATTATATATTTTAAAAGAGGAAAAGATAATGAAATACTTAAACGAACAACAAACTTTAAAAAAAGTTTATTTAATCCAGTGAAGGTACGTTATGACGAACTATGCAACCTTCAAACACATACATGTGTTTGAAGGTTGCATAGTTTTTTCATTTGAAAGGTTTCATAATTTTTTTCATTTGAATTTTAAGTTTAATGCAAATTTTCAGGTAATTTTAATTATACGGAACTTTTTAGTTATTGCAAAGGTATGCCGATCGACATCAAAATAAAATATAAATTAAATGTAGATTTTTTTTTCAGTGACGATAAGAAGTCCCATCTGTCATGAAAAAAATACGAGAAGTATAACAGCAGGGCTTTTTTCAGTAAAAAGATGGCATAATGATATTGGAGAAAGGCAATTAGATGTTAAAATACCCCAATTATTTAATCAAATACCAAAAGAATTCCAAGGCATGAAATCAAAAAATCAAGCTCAGGGGAAATTAAAGGATTTCTTTTTGAGCTCGTTGTAACTAAACCACTCTTCTTTTATTTTCTATATATATGTTAGCTTTATTTTTCTTTTGTTCACTATTGTTCATGAATTGTAATATGATATGTTGTGGAGAACTTAATTTTATGTTTAAACGGTGAAAAACGTATTGTAAAAACATCAAGTGACTCAGGAAAAAAATATACCTACAGCAAATATACCTATGCAATTTATTTAAATCATATTGTACTGGATTAAAAACAAAAACATTCTACTCATGAGAATACAATATTATAGAACAGAAAATAATCACACGACTTCTCATTACAGATTCAATTAGCTAAGTGAATATGGATTCTCAAATAAAAATAAGATAAGTACAATTAAAGTCATTATTAAGACCTACTATGCCTGAAAGTTTTGTACCATTGCTCAACGGTATAATATGACAGTTGGCGTCAGCGGGTTCAGCAGCTCGCGCAAAAAAAAAACAGATTTTTTACACAGTTTGCTCAGCTCTAGTGAACACTAACCACGCCCTATTGGCACACTTCCTTTATTCAAATGATGTTCAAACCACTGCAATAAATTTTAAAATATTTGTGCGCGGACTTATTTTGAATAGTTGACGATAAAATTAATAAAAGCACAAGCAATTATACGAATAGTCAGCAGACATTCGTCGCCCGCCCTTGATCTGTCATCAGCAGCTACATTTCCGACGCTAAGCATTTCGCATTGGCTTTACTATCAACAAGAATAGCGTATCAAACCACTGCGAGATAGCATCTCGGCCGTTCAGGCATTCATTTCCGCTCCAGGCCGCCCTTGTCGGGATGCTGCAACGGATTCAAAGCGGCGAAAACCTCGCGACAACCATTGTCAGAAATAAGTTAGTTGTCTTTTTCAAATAATCCATGAACGATACAGCTTTTAAGTGGTTATTCGATCTAAGCTTAACTTATTTACTTTTTGTTGTTTTAACTTATTTACTTTTTTTTTTTGAAACATTTTTCTAAGATGATTACAAATACTATGGATTATAAGCAATGCCCCCCCCTCTTGGCATTTTTTGGTACCCACGTCACGCTTCCGACTAACGTAAAATTTATTATTGAAATCAAAACTTATATATACATACACTTTTGTATTATTTCACCGATTATTTTAATACACGCTTTTAGACTTTATTCAAGTAAACTTTTGATTTTTGTATAAAAAAATCTACTACGCAATCACTAAAAACGCCCAAAACAAGAAAATTGCTGTTAGGTTTACCCTGTTACTCTATTTAAAATTCCGACAGTTATACTTTTGATATTCCTCAGCCCCTGAAGGGAAAATTTAAAGTTTCAAGGGTTTTATTCGTTAAAGACTTAAAAACGTAACTTTGTTAAAATAAAAAAACGAATATTCCCTAAAAAATCTTCCTATTTTTTTGTGTACCACTAAATAGGGAATTCAGTTAGGGTGACCGTTACGGATAGCTAAATTCCCTTACTATTTTAACGCTCTCTTGTGGCGCGAATTAACCAGCGCTACACTACAGTGTTGTGTTAGTTGGTACATGCTTTAATTACTTTTAATACATATAAAATATGTTAGCACGTTGAACCTTAATTATGGCTTTCTGAATAATGGATTCATTTGGTATCGCAACTTGCAAATGCTTAGAATAATTTAATATCCGTTTCACTTCGAAATGAGACATTTGTACCGATATGCATTAGCTGAGAAAAGATATAGACGCTTACTTACGCCTTTGAAGTGTGTGAAATAACGTGGTATAAGTAAATAAATATATTACAGTATGTTTCGAGATAATCAAAATTAAGTGTAAGGGATTTAAACATGAACAGTTTGGTGGTAATTCACGCCGCCATTAAAAGGAAACATCTCATTCGGGTTGTAGGCAGCATCGAAAATACTTGGCCTTCGCTCGCTAATTGTGTTTTCCTTGACCTGGCTCAATGAGGTGCTTACTGACCGCTTTCACATCTCTCGTGATATGGGAGATAATCTGATCAAAAGCCTCTTTTTGGTGACTGTCTCTTTTCCTCTGCCCTCGCGCGCTGGCGGCGTACAGAGATCGCGAATTGCTCGCCAAGGTCGACCTTCGTCTCGCAGCCGCCAGAGCGAGATGCAGTCAACCGGTCCGCGACTTTACGACCGCCGATGACGATGACCGTGGCATTGCGCAAGACCCGGCCGGGGTTGATGACGGCGTCTCAACTCTCTATTTCATGAACTAAAGAGAGAAAATATGAAAATTACAAATTTAAAGAAGTATATAAAACAGCGATAGTTATCTACTCGTACCACAAATCTCTTAATAAACAAAGTGTCTATGTTAATCTTTCATAGTATGTAGTCATAAAACTAACGAACGTTGCATTCGCGCACAATAATAAATCAATTGATATTCAAAATATGAAAATATTATACCTATAATGTCTTATTATTTCAACTGTGTAATTCCTAAGTGAAAAATCAAATTAAATTATTCAGCGTCTAGTTATTTTACCGTTTATTTTAATGTTTCGGCTTGGTATTTCGTTAAAAAAAAAATGTAACAAAGGTAGTTTCGATTAGGCATTTTTTTTAATGAAACTGTAATAAGTATGCATTATTGAGTTGGAATCACGTTTTCCGAATAAAACACATAGTCATTAGGTCATATAATATAAAACAATTTTGAAGATATTTTGTTTTTTTTAACTAATTTATTAATTATTATAATTAATGTATCATATTTGTCATATTTTATATTTCTTGTTATAACAATTACTGTCTCAAAAAGAGATATACATAAAATTCGTATGTTTTTTCGATCTTACCATAAATGTATTTAAAAAACAAATTGTACGTAAAGTGTCGCGAATGGTTTAGAGTTTAGACGGATTTTCCTTTTCTGTTATTTAAACTTCTATCGGGTGTATTCATTTTAATTTAATAACAATGTGTAAATATAACTTAAATGCATATGCACTCTTACATACATTTTCATCCTTACACAATATTTTATACACTGTCTGTCAAAAATCAAACAAATTACACACTTCATTCTCTCTTTTCATACACGCGACATACTGTGTAAGATATGCCATCCAGTTACAAACACGATACAAGCGAGTTATGGATAACTTACTATTGTGTTTTTTTTTTCACATTTTTTATTTTTTTTTCGAGTTCCTAACCGTTTGAATCAGTCTGATTTCGAGTGCGATTGTGTATTGCTAAATGATTTTTCTACGCAGCATGTGCATACATACATAAAAAATCAAATTTATTTGTTTCATAATAAAAAGATTTTGTTTTTTTTTTTTTTAAAAAGTTACACAATTATATGGTTATTACAATCATTTTAAGGGAAGGACGGTCAATAAATAAACATCGAAAGTTCCACGTTAAACGGAGAAACAGTACTGTGTAGATATATTATACAGACCTGTCCAACTTTGTTCACATATACGCTATACATATTTAGACTTTACATATGGATCAGCCAGCATCCCTAATGGCAACTAGCTTCTCGGCGAAGAAGTGATGGATTCAGGAGATGAATAGTCTCTGAGCCAATGCCTAAAACCTGTAAACTAGTTAAGGGAAGTTTGAGGCTTAAGGTCTGACACATAACATTGTTGTAAAAATATTGATTAAATAATAACGTCTTAATTAAATATACAAAAATAAAAATTATTAATAATAAATTAATTTAAAAATATCAATAATTAAATAATAACAAAGTAAATAAATATCAAGTTTTTGTGTTGATAATAAACTCCTCCAGCAATAAAAATATCAAAGAAAGTCCCAAACCGTCTGCGACCCTGTATTAAAACTTTAAAAATACATTTAGATACGCCTCCACGAAAATACAATTATTTTTGGGTCCTACTCAACTAAGCTCAACTGTGCTTGTACAAGAGCCAGCCAAGGAAGCTGGTAATAAAACGATAAAAAATACGAACCAGCGACCGCCGAGTTCTTACACCTTAGTACATGCCCTAGTAAATAGACTTCCACAATTAGCTCGCTTGGTTGTATCTTCGTAATGATAGTGAAATAAAGTTTCGTTATTATTGTCACTTACATAAGTAAACTTAAACAATAACAAAAAAATGTAATGAAACCTCGGGCAATGGCTAAATTTAATGTTTATTAGTGTTACTATAACAATATGACGCATTTTTATTTGATTACAGTAAAAAATCTCAGTTACTGTTTTAATTGCACTGACTCAACGACGTAGGGCGGGCTGGGGGAAACGGGGGAGGGGGGGGGGGGTCGGGTACGCCAGCGGAGGGGAAGGGGGCGCGGGCATTCCGCCTTACAATGAGCAATTTAAAAATTTATAAACTCGTTCGTTCGACGGCCGCGTCTAGCGTCGCGCTCTTCGCTCCCCGTAGCGGCGTCCCGTTCGCTCGCGCGCGCCTTCCGACTCCGGCCGACTATGTACGAGGATGATTATCTTGCTCCATCCGATGCAAGCGCGTTGCCGAGCCGCAGCCTAGCTACGTTGGGCCGTTCGCAAGGTTGAACTTTCGGGATTATTTTCTCACTCTTCGGAAACGTACCGCGATGCTGAATGCTAATGAATGATGGACCCACCCATGTACTGATCGCACTCGACTTACAAAATATATGAACGGTCAGAGGCAGTCAGGTTCGTAAAAATGTTTAATTACAAAACAAAATAAACTACACATTTATGCATTTTGTTTGTATACAGGTCCAATTGTACACGCATACATACGCTTATAAAAATAAAACAATATTAATATATCTTATGGCAAAACTACGGTAATGGCGAAAGCCATGTTTTTAAAAAAATGCACCATTCACCCGATACAGGAAAATCTGACTACTCTTGAACCATTTCAAAATAGAAATGCATTAACTGTCAAATTTTGTAAAAAAAAATATTCATCTACAACTGCCAGAAGCGTCTCAGTAAATTGTCAATAGACTGCTGACATTTGAAGTCCGCCGACCCCCAATACCTCCCCATTTTATGCTACTTTGTTGTCAAAGACCGAGTCGCCGCTCGCAATCGAACGTTTTCCCTTATAAACCCTCTGGCCATAATTAAAAGCGAATGACTAAGTGAACGTTGCAATATCTAAACGCTAAATAACCACTTAGTAACTTTGTAGTTAATTATAAGGAAAGATTATTTCCACAAAGTATGAAAAATTTGAAGTGATTTCTAATAAGTTTTCTATAAGAATAACTTATAATGAAGGCACTTCTTCCACGAAACGCCAGATATTTTAAAGCTATACAGATTAATACATATATACATTGATAGTTTATACGTAGATATAATTATAAACTGATAACATTTATTTGTATAATAAAAATTAATTTGAAGGGTCGCAATGTATTAATTAATTATCACAATTACATATGATATAATAGTCATTTATGTCGGTTTAACTTGAGCAATATTTTAACTATGATAAGACATCGTGCATACATATTTTTTAACGCGCGTAATAAATAAATTAAATTTTATAATTACAACCTAAAGAAATACGTATGCATACTCAGTACCTTTTTTATGTTCTACTCTTGTTTGTTTATTTACAAAAACGTCCATAAAAAAATGTTAATTCTTACCTGCAACAAAAAAAATATACATTTTAAAAAAGAAGTCCAAAAATATATTTGTTTTAGATGAGTAAATTTACTATAAAAAAATTTAAACATTTTTTTTTTGTTTTTATAAGAAAATTTTCAAGTTCAAATTTTATTTGATAATGTATATAAAACACATTTTATAATGTACAGGAATTACGATATAATAAGTTATAAGAAAAAGCCGGTCAAAATTATGTTACATGATATTACATAGATAATAGAGAAAACGGTTAAGTTTCATTTATTGGCTCATGCCTTTTGGACAACTTGATGAATGTTCGATAAAATTAAAAAAATCGCGCATAGTAAAAAAAAAACGAAGTTATGAAAATGAGTACTTATTACAAGCTTTAGGATGAATTCGTAGTATATGTATATTGTATGTATGTAAATATAAAGGTCTTCGCTCTAATGGCAAAGTACAAATATTCCCATACAATTTTACTATAAGGCCTTTTAATATTTTAAGTAAGATGTCATAATATCCCATATATTTTGTGCAAACTTTTCTGAGTCCCGGCAGATATGGCGAGCCGACCTGTCGCTGAATAATAAATGCTACTTAAATTGGAGCAAGCCATTATGGTGTATATTTCACTTTCATATATTATCCGTAACGGGACTCCTTAGGTACACGAGAACGTACTCAGCAAAGTCGCGTCGACGGAAAGTTTTTCCGGTGTATTTTCGCGCGCGCGTGTGTGTGTTTGAAAATGCCTAAATGCGTTATTTGCCTTGACTTGCAATAAGTACGGGCCTTTTCCTTCCTGACGACTTGCATGATTATATACATCCCAGGAATATAGTATGTCCTTCTTTCGTTCAGTATTAAGGGTAGTGATAGGCCTCAGTTGCCATGGTACCGGATTATCACAACACATGTCAATTGTTACCTTCAATAAAACTTTTTAGTACCATTATTATTTGCAATATCATTATTTTTATATTATTTGCGATCGTGGCAGTCTAATGATTAAGGTGTTTGACTATCGACCCAGCGATCGCAGGTTCTAATCCGCACATTGAAGTCATAGAACTTAACTGCTTCATTATCACCCAAAATAATTGTATCTGAAGATTTGTACAAATCTAAGTGTACTTAATTATTTAACATTGAAAACCAATTTATTTATGCTAACATTGAAAAATAATACTAAATTTGTTATACCTATTAGGTTAATTTCGAAACTGCATTAGGGTGACAAAATAGGTATAAAATCAAAAGGATGCAAAATGTTTTAAATTTAAGTTGACAGCCAATAGGTAACATCCTATATCCAAAACAAAATGAATAGGTTAATATATTCGTCAATCGTCATAAATAAATAAATAAATATACCACTAATAATAATGAATAAAAAACTGATTGTTTTAAACTTAAAACTAAAACGGCACAGTTTAAGAATGAGCCAAATCGTAAAAATCGTAGTCTTCATAAATAAAAGCGTAAAAGTTTAAAGCGGACCTGGCCAAATGAGTTTGCGTGTTTCTAATTGGAAAGCTCAAGATAACAAAACAAAGCAAAAAAACTATTGAAATAGCTTTTAGCAATAGGTATAGGATTAACTTTTAATTTGAACTTTTCATAAAGCTGCCGTGTATATATTAAAAGGAAAAAAAAAGAAATTTTTGAAACATAAAATTTATATCCTCTAAACTCGACTTTCAAAATTCTATAGGTCGAGAAAAAAACTTCTAAATTGATGCTTCACCGAATCGCCGATCGGTACTGGCAATATCTCGACTGATGAAGAGTTATTTTTTTTTGCAAATGGTAGTTACATTAGTAACACTTCCGTGAAAAAAGAAACTGTATTAGGAATTTGTTGTGATAATGATTAAGATTGTATTTTATATAAATATACAGCATATATATACAGGACTATCTAACTAGACTAAATAATAGAACTTATGTTTGATATGTTTGGAGCTTCATATCAGTTTCAATAATTGAATATAATATGTTTATGTTTAGTGCGAGTAATGCACTGTGGTTATTAACAACCTGTACGTAGGTTTGGTCTCCGATCGGCACTCGGTACTCCTCCCACTCCTCTAGAGATCCTCCGCGATCGCCCGACAATAATTCACCTGGATCTTTCACGGCGCATCAATATTTAGCATTAACACCGGAAGGTATATTTACATAAGCGTCAAATATGTATGGAGGGTGTTTTAGCGGCGTGTGTCCCGATCCTGCCTACCCCCTTTGTGAATACGCAAACAAAGCGGGACCCGGAGATACAGACTTTGAAGTGCGCTCGCGCCCCAGCATCCCCCACGCCCCACACCGCACGCCATCGCCTGATGTCATGATGAGTTGATACGGATGTTAAAATATAAATTGAATGTCGAATATGATTTATTACGGCTTTTCGTAGTGTGTGATACGATTATTTTATATTATATACGAGTATTCATATACGTATGTAATTTCTAAGCATCTAATAGTAATATAATATTAACGCAATAAATAAATATGTATATATATATGTATATATATATTTATATGTATATGAATGTATGTACATATATATATACTAGAGCACAGGCATAATCACTTCGATACAGGCATTACGCCTAGTGAAGTGATTATAATCCAATATGCCTGAACCTCTTTTCTATAGCTAATTATATTTCAGACCTTAAAATTTATATTTAAAAAAAAAGGAATTATGTATGTACTTTATGCGTACTGTATTGTACTACGGATAAATAAATAAAATACATATATTTTATTTATTTATTTATTTATTCTTTATTGAAAAATCCACAGTATTACATTTTATAATTACAAACAAAAGTTATTACTAATATATAAAACCAATTAAGGATTTCGGTCATTTTACATGTTAAGATTAGCATAAAAAATTTGAACAGTGTTCTTAAAATATATATGGATTATTAATATTATATACGTATACAGTAGATTTTGTTCTTTTTTTGAAGTGTTATGTGTAATTGGTGAGTGATGTTTGTGATAGTTGTGAGAGTGTGACATTTGTATGTATATATTAAAATAAAGTAAAAAATAAGTATGGTTTTAGTATATATATAAAAAATATATTTATATATATATAAAATAACAAGTAACAATGACAATGTAATTACATATGATTCAATATATAATGCTATTTATAAGGGGCCACTCTGGAAAAGATATAAAACGGATCACCCATTAAAGAGTACCAACTGAAATTTCCATCGTAGATATTGTAGAAAAAGTAAAATCTCATACATTACAAATATTGTAAGACCGAAACATAAGTAACGGGTTTTATTAAGGTAGATAGATTAAAATTAAAAAAGTTCTATAACTTTTATGACAATCATTCATAAAAATATATGAAAGGCATCCTCGTCTACCATAAATAAATATAAGAAAAATTCCACCTACGGACATAGTTATTGATCATATTGGGGGCCAAGTGGTGCTGTAACATTTATACAGGAACCTTATGAACAATTATTGTTTAAATTATATATATAAATAATACATAAAAGAAGGTCGGATTAGCTACACAATGTATACCTCAAGACCCGCTAGACCCATTTTTATGATTTATGGTGAAAATTCTTTATCTCATACATTTTGTATGAAACGGCTTTGTATTCCTGAAATTCTATTTTCATACGGTAATTGCCTTCGAAGATGTTCACTTTGTCGTTGTGACTGTAACGACAATTAAAATACATATCTTTTTGATTTTTGTACATTTATTGAACTTAATTAATTTTGAGTATTCTTCAACTAATTAGTTAAGACAACATTTATTGATTCTGAGGCGATACGAAGTTCGTCGGGTCAGTTTGTTGTGTATAAACCATGTCTCTGTTAACACTTTAACATTATTAGTATTCACGTCTATGAGTATTTGATAATATAAACAATTTAGAACACAAAGATTAGTTTTTATTTATATTTCCTACCTTACACATAATGTAACTAAAATGGGACCGCCCCTGAGAAATAAGTACCGTAGCTTTTGCTACAAAATTAATTCAGTAACTTTTTGACAAAATTAGGTCATTATCCTGTAATTTTTTTTGAATTAAAATATCAAGATATTATAGTATAATTTAGTCACAGAAAATGGCCAACCGAAATAGGTATTACCGTTCGATCTGACAACGATAATGTTTGAAATGACCGGAGATGACACGATAGATAGTGCGACAAAATATATAATAAAAAATGCCAATTTAACACACAGCTAATAAAACTACAAGTTTCTCTCTACCGAATGGTAATATATTATAAAAGCACAGGTAACAGCATATCCGCTTGCAACTCATGACTTTAGTTTTAACACTTGGTATGCTTTAACGCAACTCATTTTTAGGCCCTTCGGGTAGTCCGCGCGCCTACATTAGGTTTTTCGCTACGGCGACTTCGGCGCCCGACAACTCGAACCTGCGGTGCTTGGGTGATCGTTGGTATGGTTTAGTTACGTTGACCTAGAAATTCCGAGAGCTTTCTTAAATACAACAAAAACACTTTCATTTTAATAAATTAATTTACATACAATCTACTATCCCCTATTTCACCCTACCAAGGGTTGTGTTTTTAGTAGCCTATGTCCATCCTTAGGGTTCAGGCTATCTCGATACCAAATTTCAAAAAGATCGGTTAAGCAGTTTAGGAGTGAACACGTAAGAGATAAACAGACCTTACACAATTAAAATATTAGTTTGAATATAGCATTTAGAGCAACATTACCATACTAATTAGGTTGAAAAATGATCTCAAGATAGACCAGATAAAAATAATTACTTTTAATAACTAATTATCCTAAAAAGTAAAAATTTACAATATAAAGGATGTTTGTTTTAGACGCGTGGTTTTCAATCTGGCACTACTTTTTTCGTAGTTGGTGTTTTTGACAGCTGTCACTTGATTTATGGTCAGTTTGGTTTGCCATTTCATAATGAATAGACTTACTCCTGAACAACGTTTGCAAATACTGCAAATTTAGAAAAAAACACTCTAAATTTTTTTTAAGTCACTCTAAAATAAAGTAAAAATCGCGTCGTGGGCCTGTGGCGTGGCTTCCAAGATCGTGCGATTTAACACCGCTGGACTATTTTTTGTGGGGTTATGTGAAGTCGCTTGTCTACGCAGATAAGCCGGACACGATTAACGCCTTGGAAGAGAATATTCGGCGCGTTATTGCTGACATACGGCCCAACTTGCTGAAAAAAGTGGTTGAAAATTGGGCCTCTCGGCTGGAATTTGTTCGAGTCAGCCGCGGCGGCCACTTAACCGAAATCATTTTTAAATCATAATGGCAAACCCTTATCTTTATAATAAAACTAAATTCTTAGCCATAACATCAAATTATATGCGTTTTATCTCTTCTTGAAAACCACGCCTCTAAAACCAATCATCCTTTATATGGCAATACCTAACTCAAAAACGACGGATGATGTTATTAATGATTTTTGATAAGCTCTTCTTAATTCGCATTCAACCAGCATTAATTGGCGTAGTTTAAATGAAATAGTGAAAGCTAATAAGTAATTGATAGACAAATGAAAGCGTATTCATAAACGAAGCAATATTCGCAACACGCTGAAAGTGTGGTAAAATTGGAACATTAAAATTTCTCCAGACGTTTCGCCTGCAAATCCCGACGCGTTGCCGTTGCGTTATTTTACGATTTGAGGGCTTGCCAAACGGCTATAATAGAAGTTAATAACTTTGCGCCTTACGGCTTTTCCGACAAATTCTAAAATAGTAACCACACGCCGAACGAGCCGTCGATTTAAGGATGTTAGGTTTCGACAATTCTAGTACTAAAATTTACAGAAGATCTTCTACAGACTATAAAATATACGATGACATTTGAATAGCTGAAAGGACATATATGTATATTTTACAATTAAAATGAATTTAATTTCTCAAACTGTATAAACAAAATTTACCACCCATCCTAGAGACCGCAAAAATGGATGATTCAAGAGCAATAAATACCATTTGCCGGTATTGCTTTTTTTTACCAGTGCAGGTGCGAAAGAGACCGATACTCAGCACTGCTCAGTGATACAAAGTCCAAGCGGGCTCTTCTTTCACATTAGATTGGAACACAGAATAATATTGTCTCTTTTACAGCATTCTATATACAGATGCGTGTGTGTTATTTGGCCAAGTAATCAATTAGTTCCTAAGAAAATATCTAATCTTTTCTAAATCGATGATTTAGAAAAAGTATAATTTAATGCTTGACCGAGAAGTACTGTTAGCTACTATTTTAATGTTGTCCCTAGCGTAAAATAAGATCATTACGCTACTCCATACATTGTTTAATGAAACAGTGACCGTAATACAATAAATATCAGTAACTGAAATAGTCTTTTCATTTGAAGAAAGTTTACAAATTAACTAGGTGAAACCAGGGATAACAGGGCGTTTTATTAATATGGGAAAAGTGTAAAATCCAATTCGGTAGTATGTAGTATGCAGAGCTGGCCGAAGGAGGAGCCATCTGGTAGAGTCAATTAAATTGCATAATATTTGTATGAAGAATCCAAATAATCCCACGCTCAGGTGTCCCAATGACTACTACTGAACCCTCGCACAAAAGTCTCTTTAAATTTTTAACACCTATAAAAAGCGAGAAAAATATTTAATAATTGCGTAATATTTGAAAAAGCATTTAAAAAATATATAATGAAACAATTTAAAAAAGATCAAAGCGCTCGTAATATCAAAAACACAAATAGGTCGTCACACTTTAGAAGACCAATCTCGAATTATTTTCGTCGGAGGGTAGAAAAGAGGGCAGCGGCCGCTTTCTGCATTTGAAGAAGATGGTGGCCATATCGAAAGGCAACAGAAATTTCGAGCGCCGAGGCCACCTTTGAAGATGAGTGACCCCGGCTGAGCGGGAAGCGAGGGTTCCGCCGCTGGCCGCAAGCCGCCAATCCCCTTTCATGAAATCCGATTTCGCGAAGCCGCAGAAGACTGAAACGCTAAATGGGACGATGTCAAACACCTGTCGAGTTCAGAAGATTGGGCGATTTCACCATTACGTGTATGGTGATTAAAATATATAATTAATTTAGGATTTAGCTTTTAGAATTTAGGAATTAAATAGTGATTAAAAATAGCAAAATATGTCAATAATTAAGACAATCATCTGGTTATATTTAAAACTGGAAAATAACTTATATTATTAATTTTAATTGAAAAATCTGACACATAAATTTTAATAATCACAAAATTACCTATTTCTAGAATAAGAAACCAATTATGGAATTTTAACATTTTACAAAGTATTACAGAAATGGTATCCGTGTAAAATAGATTATTAATATGAAATATAAAGCTCTAAAGCATAAAAATAATGAAAAATATAATTTTATAATACAATATAATATAATTGACAAAGGAAAGGAAGAAACGAGCGTTAAAAAAAAATTAGACTACAGCAACTGGGTTGTAGCAAAAATAGAAAAGGCTAGTTTATTTATCTGAACAGTACCCTTATGCTATGCTAATATTATAACAGTACAAAATTATTATACGTACTATTTATCAAAATTGAATGGCGGCTTTAATGGGTTTTAAAAATGCTTATTTATCAAATTGGGGCTTACACTGAAACGGAAAAAACGAAAGGCGGTTTTATGACGAGACTTTCGGACATATACCAGGCCACAAAACTGATTTCATTAATCTAAAGGTTTTGATCAATTACGATAGGTTTCAAAACTGTTTTAGTTTCTCTATCAAAGGCATTATTCATGTTAATTATTTACAACCTATATAGACAAGTTATTTTTTTGCTTTAAAAAACTATACAATATGTAATTTTTCAATTTAACGTCCTTCGGAAAATTCTGAAATTATTTAAATTACAAGATATGCAATTAGGCTATTAAACCACTGGGTTCAACCGAAAGGCTATATTCGCTCTCCTTTCGTTCGGTACTTGGGGCCGGGCGGGCAGCCATAAAAATCTGCATTTCGTTTTGCTTATGCTGTGTTCTGAGAGCTCAAAAGCGGTCGCGGTCGATCTTTCTTAAGCGCCTCAAAGCGATCTCTTCGGATTAATTTCGTAGGGCGGGACGCCGCCTTAGACTCGCCGCCCGACCGAGAGCCTGATAAAATTTCCTCACAGTCAAGTTACAATAATTACTATATAGCGGGAGTACGCACCCTTTAAATTGCAATTTATTTTTGAAGATGTGACCAAGATAAATGATGAAGGGAGGGTGACATTTTTAGACAAACCTTTTTTTTGCTCCATAATACTAAATTGTACATAGAGTACTTAAGCCATATTTGTACCACTGTCTGTAAATCTCTTAAAAGAAAAATAAAAATCACTACTAAAATTGGAATCGATAAAATAATATTATAGTTATGTTTATAATATATTTTTTATTTGCATTGCTTTTACCTAGATACTGCTAAAATTTAAGACATTTCTCTGAATGTTAAAGATACTGCTCTGTCTTTAAGTTTATGCGTAATAGATTATAATAAAAAAAAATCCATATAAAAATACAAATACACAATTGAAAGTTTGGTGCGCGTATTAAACGCGTGACTGTTGTGTTTCTGACCTATCCAATTAATCTACGTAAAAGATTATTTGCCGTAACTACCTGTCGTCCACTGCCTTCAATGCATTTGTTGGCACACTTCCGATTAGAGTTAGTCGGTTACTGGATTGCAACGCTGCGCGGTTGGATATTTTGTTAGGTGACCATACATTAAAATGTTTGTAGGATTCTTTCTATCATTATTAAGGCCAGTTTTTTTTGGTTTATTCACAAATTTGTTGAACAAAAGTTGTTCAATATCATGTCTAGAAACAAAAGGAAAAAACAAAATAATAAAACAAAACAAAAGGAAGAAAAGGAAGATTATTTAAAAAAAAATAAAAATTAAAAAAATATATTTTTAGTCGATTTGTTTTTTTAAATAACTTTACTTTGATACAATTGGAGGGAAAACTATATTCGCATTTTCATCTCTCTGATTGTGCCTAATTAAAGTACGCAAAATATAGGTGGCGATGTATGGAGGTCAGCTTCTACGTTCGGACCGAAAATCCCAACCGTCCACATGTTTCAGCTACCGAGAGATGCTTCCGGTACTGAAAGTAAAATATTTAAAGTTTCAGGCGGTAGTTGGTGGGGGGAAAGCAGGTGCAACGACCGCTGCGGGATAGATAAAAACCAGAAATAAAGGCGAGCGCACATAAACAAACGTCATTGCCAAGCAGAAAGCGGGCGGAACCATTATGTTTACGCTTACAGTAGTGCTTTTTCATAAATATATATTAAAATATTATTTTATTGCCGAAGGCACTCGGTAATTTCAAATTATCATAATGGAATTATACATATTATGATATAATTTAATTTATTGCACACAATCTAAAACATTAATAAAAGTACAATTATATTGACGATGTGAGAAATAATGTCGATAGTTTTGTATCTTTTGATATATACTTTTCGTTTAATTTAGCTATAGAAGTGTTTTGCAAATTTGAAATAAAAATCAAGTGCGTTGCAATTTTTGGTTGTTTCTTTTGGTGTTGCAAAAACAAAACTTAAGACAATAAAAATAAAATACCAATAATAACATATGAATATAATATAAATATGAATATATAACTCATCACTGTTCAATAGTACGGATGCTCATAGTGAGATTTCGTGCTCTACTGTAAACGTTACTTTATTAGCAAATATTTCACTCGCATGAGTAGGTAATGTACTTTGTGCTACTTTTAGAATTTTTTATGGGTTTTACACATTACACATCTACACACATTACGACATCACGTCTTTAATAAGAATACATCTTTGTAAGATGGCCGTAAGCTTAAAGCTTTTATATTGGTATATTTTGCTTGAATTAATTAATTTAATCTTTATTTTGTATGTTTACAAATTATTGCATAGAAAATATAATAATTACCAATATCCACATATTGCTTTAAACTAAACATATTAAACTACTTGCGTAATTGTAAGTCATTTTTAAAACTATTATCTTTAAAAAAAGAATAAACCTGTTTAATAGTGAAAAAAGAAAACACAGGGATATTATGGGAGGCATATGAAAAAAAAATAATTAATGAAAACCTTTTTAGTATTAAATTACGATCAAACTCAAAATGATTTAAAACCATACAACTATTTAAACACGTTAATGGTGTATCTTGAAACGACCTAGAGATGTGTAAAATATGAATGATCGAATCACAACACTTTTTTATTTTACTTATCTTACTAAGAACATTTAGCGTGGTAATCAGCGTGTTTGCAACATTAACAATATGTAAAAAATATACTTTTTGGGTATGTGTAATACACGGATTATAATATGTATGCTGACATAAGCGTCTGAGAATCTCCATACACTTGTCGATCAGTACTCGTGAAAGCCACGAGTAACTCCTGGCTCTCTCGAGAGGGATTGAGAGGGGAATATACTGTATGTGAAATGGAGCACCTAATGCACATACCAGAGGTCACAAACAATTGGCGTTGTGATTTATTTTTGCGAGAAAACAACAAAAAAATCGTTTACGAATAATTAAAACAATCTTGAACATTTGATCGTTAATTTTCTATAAAAAAAAACAACGCGCGTCATTTAAACTAACTGATTTTATCGAAAAAAAAAGTTACAAGATATGCGTATTATCGTGAAAAAAGATTTCAATCGGTATCGAATTACTACCTAATAAAAAATATTCTGCACCGAAAATATTTTATTACTAATCAGGTAGCTACTATTAGCTACTGCAGTACTATTAGTTAACTGGTGGCTGTTAGCACGCACGATACGCACCTTCCACTTGAAATAGATGGGCATTGTTGGGGAAGAACTCACGTCTGTGTAACCTGAATGTCGCTCATACTGTGATTATCTCCGAGGTTTGATTTTCTGTCAGTTTGACTTGACAAACATACCTATGAAAGTATTACAGTACTGGTTCTCCACTAAGATTGGAGCCGGGTCCGGTGGACATGCATGTGGTTCTTCCTAATCACTGTTTATCGATGTGGCGTCGTCTACTAGCAAATGCCTATTATTACTATTAAATGTTTATATTTCTTAAACATATTTATTTGTTTTCTTACGGACTTGTAAACTAGTCCTAAACTCACCTCAATATTCATACATTTTATTTTATTAAATTTTGCAAATAATAAATAATGGCAGCCGTTTGATGTATATTTGTACCTTGAAATAACGTAACCAATAACTATTAATAACTATTCGTAAATCAACACTAAAACAAAAAAATTAAAGTAAAAATAATAAAATAATATTATTATTAATTAGGCATCGATTAGAGTACGTATCTGCTATACGAATATAAAACCGCAAGCGTTAAGGGGAAGTGTGGTTTTGTTTGAATACTAGTGCTGTTAATTTAAAAGCTGGTTTCCGCGCGCAGACACGGAATTAAGAAGTTTCTTGAACCTCTAGAGCTGGACGCACGCAATCAGGTTTCTTCGAAACATCAAATACCCGAATAGAAAATGTCCGCGATTGTGTTCATCATTCCTGCAGAGCTGCCGAGTGGCTACTCGTACCAGTGCAACTCCGCGTCCGCTGTGCAAATTTAATGACAGGAAACGGGTAATACTATTACTACTAGCCGCATATGCCCTCTCACCCACAATACTCGCAGCTCACTTGTAGTGAAGCGACCAGCTGAGCTATTTATATCGATATCGAGAATTCAACGCCGCCTGACCACTTATAATGGTTCGAACGAATCGTATGCAAACACATGAAATAATCACCATCTCATTTTTTATGTACAATTAAAACGTCGATATTAATACAAAAGTTTCGCTCTTATTGTATAGATATAATTAAAGTATAAGCATATTAGAAACGATATATTATTTTTATCTTTAATTATTGTTGTGCATAAAACACTTTTTAGGAAAAACTTTAATAAACAAACCTGTATGTATACACACACACACATCCATACATACATAACATCAAATCATTCAATCTCTTTTATCTCTGGGTATCGTACAATATTTATGAAGCCTTTACTTATAAAGGCTATACCAGTATTTGTATAAATCTGAGGGTCCAGTGTGTGAATTTTTAGTTGCACATTTTATTATATTTTTTTTTCGTTATTCTAATGTCTTATTATTTATGAATATTGTTCATGAATTGTCAGCTGAGGATCTATGTTTTTATAACATCATATATCCATCACCTGCTATTCTAAGGTGATATACATACTTACTTAGACTTAGAAACTTAGAACAGCAGTACGCGCTATAAAGGTGTAAAATTAAATGTTTTGTTTTTATAGAAAATAATAAATAAATGAAAGTAGATTAGTAGAAAATAACTAATGAGCAAGCAATCAAATACTATGGTGAAAATATGTTTGTCTCATAACACTTTCAAACTATTATTATATTTAAAATTATCTTTAAACTTCAAATAATATATACCATGATAATATAAAACATAATAAAACTTGTCAATGCGTGCTAAATTAAAACAGTAATTATTAAATTTTGATAGCATAACTTTCTCACATACATAACTAGTTGCATGAAAATGACTGGTTGTGTGATTTATGCTATTTTGTATGTGTTTAAATTATGATTATTATTATTTCTAAAAACTATTATGAAGTCAACTGTTAAGAAGTTATAGGCCAGAAGTTTAATTTAGATCGAATGCAAAATATGCCTATTCTTTCGCAAAGCGACACATTCCACTGCATTCAATGACATATCGGTGTCTGGAATCTACTCGACTACGGTGCCAACATGCGGAATAAGCATTCTTGAGGGGCAAGTCAAGTGAAATGCAATAGAAAATGCTTGTAAAAACCTTTCATTTTATATTAATATGATCATACATACAATCATGTAATCATGTAATCATGTATCATGTAATTATGCATCATGTGTGTGATGCCTAATTAATAATAATAATATTATTTTATTATTTTTATTTTTTTGTTTTAGTGTTGATTTACGAAGAGTTATTAATAGTTATTGGTTACGTTATTTCAAGGTACAAATATACATCAAACGGCTGCCATTATTTATTATTTACGAGATTAATTTAAAAAAAAATGTGAATATTGAGGTGAGTTTAGGACTAGTTTACAAGTCCGTAAGAAAACAAATAAATATGTTTAAGAAATATAAACGTTTAATAGTAATAATAGGCATTTGCTAGTAGACGACGCCACATCGATAAACAGTGATTAGGAAGAACCACGTGCATGTCCACCGGACCCGGCTCCAATCTTAGTGGAGAACCAGTACTGTAATACTTTCATAGGTATGTTTGTCAAGTCAAACTGACAGAAAATCAAACCTCGGAGATAATCACAGTATGAGCGACATTCAGGTTACACAGACGTGAGTTCTTCCCCAACAATGCCCATCTATTTCAAGTTGAAGGTGCGTATCGTGCGTGCTAACAGCCACCAGTTAACTAATAGTACTGCAGTAGCTAATAGTAGCTACCTGATTAGTTATAAAATATTTTCGGTGCAGAATATTTTTTATTAGGTAGTAATTCGATACCGATTTAAATTTTTTTTAACGATAATACGCATATTTTGTAACTTTTGCATTGTTCGTTTTGTGCGAACACTCATTTAAATTAAAATTATTTATTTATTTTTAAACGGAGTAAAGTATTGCTAACTGTATATTATTTTAATCGTAGAAAAAAATATTTCCACTTATATTATTATCAGTTTTTTTTTAGCCTTAAGATTGCAAAATTTACCACACCTAGGAGTGGTTGTACAATAAAATATTCACATATACCCAATCCACACAGCAATTAAGAAAAAAATAAACCCGCACATACAGCAAATAAAATGTCAAATGAATTCATCTCTATACGCCTTCCTGCTTTATCGGTATTTACCGGGATTTGACAGTATATCAATCTTGCGTGCGGGTCGCGTGTTTACAGTGAACGAGTATGCCTCCCAATACGTTAATCTTCTCTACTTTTGAACTCTCATAAATCATGTGTGATTCGCCGTCCATATATGATATATATAGTACGCTTGTTGGCGCGACGGGAGAGGATGTGAAAAAAGACCATAACAACATATTTACTAAAAATAAAAGGTTTATCGACCCAATTAATCGTAAATTAATGAATAAAAATAATTCTCTGTAGGTATAAACATTTACGTTACACATCTGAAAATTTTCAATGTGATTAAGAAGTTAAACACACCAAAAAAAAAATACCAAAACTTATCCAATTCTACATGTAAAAAAAAGGAGTAAATAAAGAAATATCCCACATTTATGTCATTTTGTTCGAAGCATCTTTCATCGTACTGAAGGCACAAAGTACACACGGATTAATTCATATCTCAACACGTTAGATTTTGCCCCTTTGGGGCAAACAAAAACAAAAACAAAACAAAAATAACAAAAATTAGAAAGACGAATTCTTTTTTTTAGGTGCTATAATATTGTGTGATTATAATCCTACATTATATAAATATTTTTGTGTATATAAACATATATTTTCATTATATACAAAATTAAATCAAGCTTGTTTATATACAAACCCCTTAGACAAAATAAGTACATAAGTACATAGTCATACTAATAAAATAATAAAAGAACTGTTTAAATGTAAACTTGTTTTATTTTATGATATTTGACCCAAAGACCGTCTGGTACTTTTTTTTAATACTGTTTTTAAATTATAAGGTTTACAGTTTCTTCTTCTAAATATTGTTGACTCAGTGTAAGTTGACTTTACATTATAATGTGTTTATTACAATTATTGAACAATAAGTAAGCTTCTGGTGGATGGGTCTAACCTCAATTTCAACCTATTGTCAGAAGCAGCCAAGTAATTATTAAAGTAATACTTCAGCTGATTCTATTAAATGCGCGTACATCATTAGCGCCCTGTTGAAGTGTAGCCTATGTTAATTGGCCCAAATCGTATAGGAATTGCTTAAGTGGAACCTGAAGTATGTTTAATATTAACAAACAGCGAAAAATTGTCACACACACTCGCAAATATTAACGGATAGAAGAGCAAAATCTATAAAACGTATTTTCTATAAGCCATGGCGGATATTGATTATATTGGGGGGATCATAAGGGGAACTTTATGAACAATTATTATTTGAACATTGTTTATTTATTTATTAAAGTGTGTAATCTATATTTATATAAAAGAAAGTCGGGTTAGCAACAACTCACGAACGGCTGAACCAATTTTTATGATTTTTGGTTTGTTGGATTTGTCTCCGCCCCGAATAGCAGATTAACTATTAAAAGATCGAGAAAATCCACGTAAAAAAAATATAAAGATTATTTTCCTCATACATTTTGTATGGAACGGCTTTGTATTCTGTGGAATTCTATTTTCAAACGGTAATTGCCTTCGAAGGTGTCATTGTGCGTGCAACGATAATTAAAATACATATCTTTTTGATTTTTGTACATTTATTGAACTTAATTAATTTTGAGTATTCTTCAGCTAATAAGTTAAGACAACATTTATTGATTCTGAGACGGTACGAGGTTCGTCGGGTCAGCTTGTAGTGTATAAACCATGCCTCTGTTTTAAAACTCTAACATTATTAGTATCCACGTCTATGAATATTTTATATTTAAATTGTATTAATATTATCAATTCAATATAAAACATTTAGTTTTTATTTTGTACTTCCTATTTTTAAACTAGGCGTAATGTAACTAAATGGGACCTCCCCCGAGAAACAAGTACCGTAGCTTTTGCAAAAAATTATTGAAATCGCTCAAGCCAATCCGATAGTAGTAGTTTAAAACAGCACGACACAGCAGACAATGCGGCCCTTCTACGCATTTATGCGAAATTTAGTGTTCAGGAATGATAGTGTCGTTTAAATGAGTATAGTGCGACATGGCCTTGATTGAAATTCTCTCCAGTAAAGATGACCGAAAATATTTGGGATTATGTTGATTTTGAATAACATTAGGTACCAGTAAAAGTGTATGAATATGTAATCCTAAATGGAATTTTAGAGTGCATTCTATGTATATAAAATGTATGAAGCCAAATCTACTTTTATTGATGTTAGCCTATAGGTAAACAATGTGTTTTTCCATAACTACGCACTAAACTACCCTTAATAACTTTCTTAATTAATGAAGTTTAACCTATTTGTTTTTGTGTTAAAGCATTTAATTACCTTTTAAAAATATATAATATATATTAAAATAAAATATTTCGCCTTTATCCTATTAGATGGTGACTTAGACATTATGAATCATAAATATTTATAAGCAAACGGTTTTTGTTCAAATATTAGCCAGCGAATCTTTAAGTTATTCTCTGTCTTGCGCGTGCTTTTAAATCATTCTGTCTCATTTAACGCACAAACACTTTGTACCGTCGTCGGTTAATTATGAAAAACGGAATCAATATATGTCTAAAAACTTAGTTGAATTTGCATCTTCATAAAATAAACTATGCTTCTATAGTTTTATTTTCTCAATTCGTGTATTCAGTCAATAAGATATTTGCATCTAAACTATTGATAAAATATGTAGAAAAATACAGACTTTTGAGGCTCTTAACTTTTAGACAAAATAAAAAATTAAATTATTAATTCCATAGATATTTAGAAGCTATAACGATATTGTGTTTTATTTTTCTTCTATATCTTCAAATAAGAGGGTCACACCACTACAGCGTTTGTATGGAAAAATGACCGGGTTGAGTCCTTTTAATAGTTGTATTCAAGCTATTATTACGTTTATCCGTTAGATTGTTGTTAGTAAAAAAAATATGAAATACGTTTTATGGAGGAAAGGTAACCCAATATTTGGCACCCATTTATTGGAATTTTCGCTACGAACAAAATAGCGTCATGTGATATGGTTTCGCTTTGCAACCACACGAGTAGCTTATCAAAATGCCCGGCACGGAAATCAATAAAACATGCCGGGAACCACTCATATCAGGTAAGAGGGCAAAGATAAGATAGCACATAGGCATCTTCCTGATAGAAAACATCGAAAAAACACAAATAAGTATCTATATATTAATATGTGAAGAAAAAACTTTGTACCCCTCTTTAAGCATATTGCGCACACGGATGAGTGTCAGATTTGTCATGGTTAAAGTTTATATGAAGAAGGAGTGCAGAAAGCAAAAACATAGCTATAATAATGTGTTACAGTTACACTAAATTAAATTAAATAAAACGTTCATACTACTGACAGATGATTGACAGAGCTGTGAATTTTGTGTGATTTAAAATGTTGAAACAAAAATAATTATTAATGCCATCTTATACTTATATGAATTTCAAGTCTCATTTTTACATGAAAAAAATTAAAACTGTCAATGAAATGTACAAAAAAATTGTATCAAAAAATAAATACAAATGCGAGTTGTAATTGTGTTTTTTTTTTCAATTGTTACTAACATTAAATTTTAAATTTCATAGGTATTCCAGGGAATTAAGGCAAACTACACATGCTAATCGCAGCTGACGAATAGAATAAAATAATATATATATGCTATGATTATAGGGGTAAACTTATCGTATTATAGGGGTATCCTCAATCTTAAGTTTAATAAATAACGGTCGAATTTCGACCACTGAGCGACCAAAAGTCTATATTATTTTGGGCTATGTATCGTATTTGTGGTACGAATCAACAATCTGTCGGCCTAAGAATGTACCACTTTCAATTAAAAACAAACATATAACATGCTACATATACTAAAAACAAAAGATTTGGCGGGCAAAGCTAATAGCATTACCTGATTATTATTCTAATATACCTGATTAATACATTGATAGCTTAACTGTAGAAAAGCGTAGAGCAGCGGAAATTGACTAAAATTTATGCCTAGTTTAAATTTCCACTAAAAACTTAGTGATGTTAGATTCGTTTTTTCTCACAAGTTGCTCACATTAGGCACGTAAAAGAGCTAATTTATTTACTCTACGCATATTGCTCACATACGTATTCATAGTTGTTACGATTTAAACTAACGCTAGTTAGTTCACTGGCATAATAACAGATCGCCTTTAGAGTTGTACTGGACGGTCGTTCGAAGGTACATCTGGCCTTGCATCGACTCGACTCTCCTTGCAAAGTACAAATGCTATAAGCGGGCGCCGCACTCAGGAGGAATCCTCCAGGGCTGCCGCAAAGAAATGTTACCCACGCCACGGCTATAACCTGACGGCTGGTTTGAAGGTTCGAACCAGTCGAGTTCAACAGTGTATTATTAAACAAGCCTAGACGTTAACCAAAACACAAAAAAATAATACAAGCTTAATAATAAACAATTGAACTCTAATTGGAAACGAGTTATCACCTTTCGTATTTTTTTTTATCGTATGTAAATTATCTTAATATTATTATAAAAAAATATACTATAGCGTACTTCGGTAAAGTGCATGGTGTTTGTAATTAAGAGGGAGGGAGTGGTCGATATTTGTGAAATCACAAAAAGCGTTACGTCTGAACCCGCTGTTCACGATCCAATCTTTCGAACAATCTCTCAATAACCATAGGCAGTTTCGACAACTACACCAGGTATCAGAATAGCATTTTCGAAAATATTTCAGGAATCCCTTCGGTTTAATAGTTCCCATATTTCTACTTCAAAACAAAATTTTATCAAAAAAATATTACTTACTACTACTGAACATTACTACTTGGCATCATTATTATTACTTATCATTACTACTTACTACTCATTCATTTCAATTATAACTATATTGTTTTTTATAAAAAAACAATACATTTAATTTTACAACACTCTTAATAGCGTGTTCTAAAGCTATGTAATCAGTTATAGAAACATAGATCCTCAACTAACAATTCATACAACTACAATACTACAATTTGAACTGTTACTACTGTTCTGTACATGTATGTATTTTGGTTTTTAAGAATAATGTAATAATAATAAACTAAAAATGACAAAAAAAATCTTAAAAAAAAAATAATAAAATGTGCAACTGAAAATTTACTTAGAGGCAGACTGTGGACTTAGATTTATACAAATAATTATACAGGTTTCATAAATATTGTGCGAGAGCAAAAGATGAAAAGATTGAATAATTTGAAGTTGTGTGTATGGATGTGTGTGTGAGGAGAAACCTAAAAAGTGTTCTATTTGCAATAATAGTTATAGGTAAAATAATATAACGTATCTAATATGCTTATAAAATAGTATAATAAGTAAATATTTTAAAATATATGTTTAGTTCCCACTTTTTTCCAATACTAGTTATTATATCATTATATTATTATTACTTACTTATAATATTATTTACTTATTATTATTATCTATTTAGAATAAAGCAAGGCAAGTTTTCGCGGAATTTGTTTTTTTTCTAATTTTCATTTATTTATTTTTTTTACTCACGTGGCTGCAAAGATACTACAATTCAGGTAAAAAAAAACTTTTCAAACGCTTGTTTATCATTACTCAAACATTTATAATAAAAAACCGTTTCCCGGTACACATAGATTTGGATGAGCTCTCATATTAAACAATAGTTTTAGGCGAAGTTTTAAAAACAACGTTTAAAATTGGGAATAGCGTTTGTATGAAGGTTCTGAGCGAAGACAGTTTAAAAACTGGTGTGTGTAATTATATTATGCATAGAATATTAAACAGACAATATTCGTCATTATTATACAATATTACTCATCATGAAGATTAATTTATAACAAAGATTTAGAAAAAATAATTAAAAACAAACAAAATATATTTAACCAACGCGTTTTTCACAGCGGCAACCCTAAAAGCGCTGCCGGACAAAAAGAGCCAACACCAATGAAAGAGAGAAAAATGAAGGAACATTTCTCACGCGAAGGGCAAGCGGGGTGCTGGAGGCATGCGGGGGCAGAGGGGGGGGGGGAATAAACCCGTCGGGCGACTCCCCTGCAACCGCCGGACCTTCAAATACAGAACGCAATGCCACCTTCGCACTGCGGTAATGCAATTTACCGGCGCCGGCGAACGTTTGATGCGACCAAGACGGCGCCGGTGACTTCGCTTCGGTTGGGCGCGTGCGCAACCCAACGCCCTAGCTAGGCGAACTATCATAAGTAAAACATTTTCAATCATTTATTTATTCTTTATTGAAAAATCCAACAGTAATCATTTTTATAATTACAATTATGGATTTCGGACATTTTACATATTAATATAAGCATCAAAAAAATTGAAACAGTTTTCTTAAAATATATATAGATTATGAATATTATATGCGTACACAGTAGAATTTTTTGATGTGTTATCTGTAATTTGTGAGTGATGTTTGTGGTAGTTGTGAGTGTGTGTGATTTGTATGTATATGTTAAAATAAAGTAATAAATTAAGTATGGTTTTAGTATGTATAAAAATAATTTAGGATGAAGGTAATATAAATATAATATGTATGTATATTCTATATGTAATTGCAATAACATATATTATCATATGCAATAATATCATAATTAGATGATATTATAGATGATATATTAGATGAAGTAATACCACCGTATATCCAAATGTGGTGACATTGGAATTTGGCACGGGAAGTATAAACGTCTACCACCATGCATCTGTGTGTTATATTTTTTTATTATTATTTATTTATTGGTAATATTAGTGAACATATGAAGTATGCTTTGCATACGAAAATGAAAAAAAACTCACAATGTACTATAACAAAGCCATAAAACACACCTACTAAGTTTACCTGATTTTTTACCTTAATTTACCACGTTAAAAATAACAAATATTAAACAATGTTTAAGGATATTATGGAAGATTATTCTACTCAAGGAATATTTTGTGATGCCAAAAATGTGTGTAAGAGAGTATGTATGAAAGGTACCTATGTAATAAAATTATATAAGCATAAAAGAAAAAAAATGGCAATCACGATCTAGTGCATCCATCGCATTATATTTAATTTTCGACCTAAACCTGATTAACCTGATACTAACTAGACCCTAAACCGAAATAAATTATTTATTTTTTATATAGTTATGGATATGAAACCAAATTGCAAAAGATTAAATTTGCAAAAGGTACTAAAGAAGTTATGCGCACTAGAGATCGCAGAAGTCTATTAAAATAAAAACGTTTTTTTTATTTATAATTTTGAATGCATGGCGCGAGATCGGGCAATGACGTCGCAACGCACTTCGAAGAAAAATAAAGTTTTTTAATAATATAATTATTTTAGTATGAACATATTTTTTTTTAAATTATTATTTTTTTCGTGAGACCGGCTAGGTTGTTGATAAAGATAAACCCCTTAATAGGACATAAGTGAATATAAATACAGCCTGTATAATGATGGCATTATCGGCACGGTGCGTATAACAAAAATGGACATGATTAGGGCATAAAAGAAAACATGGCCTAAAATACATCCCTGTTGCGTTGCAATTAGGTTTATTAAAAAGCGCTAATTAATTACGCTGACCGGTGTAATATTAATATCAGTATTCCCTTTCATTTAATCAACTGGCCTTTGATAGTAATGCACTCGCGTGATACACCTAATTATGTTGCTCGGATGGCGTTTGAGCGAAGGAAGGCTGAGCTGCCTACCCGACGAAGCCACGGCCACAGCGACCCACCAACGGCCACAGTGGCCCACCAGTGGCCACGGCCACGGTCAAAGTGGCCCGCCAGCGGCCACAGCGACGCGACGTTTATGTGGCCTAGCGCTAAATTAGCGACGACGCCGCGAATGCACAAAAAGCGTGCTCAAAGTACACGAGTACTATATTTATTTACAAAGTACATAATAGAATGATTGCCAAATTCGAACGTATACATTTATTTATTCAATAATTATTTAGGACATTTACAGTGTTATTATATATGTTGCTGGAGAACAAAAAAAGTATGATAAATTTAGACAGGTCATTAGATATATACAAATAGCCAAATATTTTTTTTAAATTAAATACAGTGAATGCATACAGTTTTTAAAAATGGATATAAATTTTAATAAAAAAAACATATTAATACAGAAAAGAAATAAGGACTAATTAGGAAGAATATGGAAAATTATTAATAAGTTGACACATCAATACGATTAAATTACGAACAAAAATATTTAAATAAAGCCTTTCCCACTAAACTATTAAATCATAGCCTCCAAAACAATTCCACGGTCAAATATGTGATGTATCTAGAAAGAGCCAAAAAATACATTAAAATAAATTAATTCTCGCCTTGTTATAAATCAATAAATAAGTTTAAATTCAATACGAATTCAATACGCTGGAGGTGCCGGGTCGTTGACCGCGCTCCGGTAAAGGCTACGAATATCAACCGCGTCGCTAAAGGTAATTCGCAACAGCGCTTTAATAAAAATAGTAAATTTGGGGATTTTCGATATATTTTTATATAATTTCCTACTCATAGAAGGGAACATAAACAACCCCTTCAGGTCTTCGGGAATGAGCTTGGGACACTCTATATAATTAATTGTGGTGTACGTGTCTGAATATGAAAATGAATGGTTTGGTATTTGTATGCTTTAACAACAAGAATTTTAACAAATTATTCCGTTTTACCGATTAGATTAGCGCGATCGAAATTGCAGATGGAAATTTATTGCTACAAGAATATCAATCTCATTGAGCCTAGTGCCACATGTGAACGATACATAAAAACCATACTGAGTGGAGTGGCTCTTGACTTGCTTAGATCATACCTTAAGGACCGAAAGCAGTGTGTGGAAATGAAATACATCGCAGACAACCAAATCGAAACAGTAATACAATCTGACACTAGTTCGATTAACATCGGTGTACCACAGGGATCGATATTGGGGCCTCTTTTATTTATAATATATACAAATGACCTCAGTTCAAACATAGCAAGTGCGGAAATTATTCAGTTCGCTGACGACACTAGTGGGGTAATCGTAACCAATAAAATGGACGAGCTGGATACAAAAATAGGCACAACCCTCAATGAGCTTGAAGATTGGTTCAAGGCTAATAAGAAGTCACTAAACATGTTAAAGACAGTTATAGTCGACTTCAGCAATGCTCCGAGTTCAACGCTTAAGACACAGCATGCTGTTGAAGTTAAACACAGCGTTAAATTCCTAGGAACATATTTGAATAAAAAACTTAACTGGCATGAGCATCTTCAATATGTCAAATCTAAACTTTCCTCAGCGTGTTATGCCCTTTCGCGCATAAGAACATATATGGACAAATCTGCAATGTTGTCAGCCTATTACGGTCTCGTTGAATCCCACCTTAGATATGGTATAATCGCTTGGGGCACAGCTCCGTATGTGAGTGATATCTTTCGACTCCAGAAACGATCTATCCGAGCTATTGTAGGGGTGAACCAACGTGTATCATGTAGACCATTGTTTAAACGACTTGGAATTCTTACAATCTATGGCTTGTATATCCAGGAGTGTTTGTGTGAGTTTTACGTTAACAAGGACAAAGCAGTAACACATAGCCAGATCCATGATCATGACACTCGCTACAAGAGCAATTATGTACAAGCCGTCATCCCCAAGTCATAAAAACGATACTGAGTATAGTGTCACAGGTGAACGATACATAACAAACAGAGTTGCCAGCATAATTAGTTTATCGTGCTTGGAAGCGTATGTTAGGAGGGAAGAAACTGAGAGGAAATTTAATTAAATATGCAGGCAATGAGCGATGCAGACTCCGAATGAAAGGCATCTTTCACGAGGATGAACAAATTTCATTATTCAATGGAGTGCGCAGCGGTCACGAAGCCAGCCAACCAACCAACCCACCCGTCTGCCGCGTAATCAGATATGGACGGACACGCGGACAAATTAATTATTCCGTTTCGACCAATTGTAATATTATTTTCGTTGCGTTTCGTTGCGATGCGTTGAGATGATAGGAAAATAAAAACAAAATATTTTCTACAGCATAAATTAAAACACTAATTTAACTAATTAAACAACGGCACTATACATTCCTCGCTCCAAAAATATACAACACCTTTTGTTCTTCGGTTGATGAGGTTCCAGTGCGGCAAGATGTCTTCAAGCGCAAAATTTGCAATTGGCTTATGACGTTTTCAAGAAACGAATGTGAAAAACTACTCTTAAATATTCCTATATAGACTATTATTATATAATATTATATACTTTGCACATTATATATATTATATATTATTACTAAAATCTAATACTTCACAATATAAGTATTTCATGAGCATTTATTTCTCATATATGATGTTATATATATTATGTACGTACACTATTTATCAAAATAAAATAAAAATATAAAACCAGGTAAAGCAAACGTGTAAAATTGAAGCAGGTATCACCCCAGAACAGACCTTGTCTAGTGGGGTGATAAAATCCACACCACCTATCTATTTTGCTTTGTATGGGATAGTTTAAGATTACTTGTAACTAGTTTTATTATTTAAATTGTTTTGTGCTATTTCATGTATATTGTTTTTGGATAAAATAAAAAAAAAAAAAAAAAAAAAAAAAAAAATTTTGACTCGTTCAAATTATTCTACCTTAAAGAATGTTCTAAAAATTTGTATCGTTTTATCTACAGGATGCTTTTCAATAATTCAACTAAAATATTGACCGATTACTTGAGAGTTTAGTTGTCATGACCGATACAGAGGTCTCCCGAATTCATTTACTTGGCTATATGTAATATTTCTATATTTATTTTTATCCATTTTATTTCTTATCTTTCATTATAATATATTTTGTTCTTCGTTACGTATATACTATAAATATTTATAATATGAAAATTGATCGTTTTCTCATACCTCAAACTGAACAACTTTTGTTTTAGAACTATTCTTAATTTTGACAAATGTTTTTCCAAAGTTTGTTGCGCCTGCGTCGTCTACGCAAATTCACGTATTGCGCAGGTCATGATCGCACCAGCAGTTTTGAAATAGGAAGACATATTGAAAAATTTGAAATACAGTTGAGTTGAATGAAGGTTCACATTGGATATGATATGTTAGCAATTTGTATTAAATACATGACACAATATATATTTTAGAATATATTTTATATTTTAGTATATATTTTAGAATACATCGTTTTCATTTATTATTTTTAAAAAGTTTAGCGCAATTAAATTTAATTAAATCCACAAATACTTAATAATAAAAGCCTACCTTAGTAGGAGTAATGCCTAATGAATGAATGTAACAGAAAACAAAAAAAGAACGGGTCTGTTTGCAATATATTATAAACAAATCACCAAAGGAGATAATTTATTATATCACGTGAGCATTGTAAACTATATTAATTTGGCTTTTTATAAATGAAAATGAAACAAATAAATAATAAGTTTTTCAGTCAGTCTTCCTTTCTCGTTTGTGTTAAAACGCACCTTTGAACGCCCATAACTTCTGGGCGGCTTGGTGGATTTTCAGTACAGTTCAAATATTTACACTTAATACTTATTATGTATTCTATCGGCCTTCGCGTTCATCGTTCATTTTTGGTAACCATAACGCACCTTTGAACGCCTGCAGTGGAATGCAAACAGAACTACTTCACACTTACACACAATTTACCAAAATCTTTGCAAGCTCTTATACTATTATACCCCTGAAAACATTACAAATGCAGTGGCTGTCAAAGAAGCCGATGTCTGTCGTATTGTCTACAAGAGAAATGGTCCCAATGTAAATTTCGTCGGACGGCAACAGTCCGAAATTAAAACTTAAGGTCGGACTTTCGCCTTAATGTCAACATTAAGGATGTTTGCAGCGAGACGGAATTTTAAATGCACATAATTAATTTGACGCGGATAGCCGGCGGGTCCATTGCTGGTTTGCTCCGTTATTAAATTGCGGCGTTCTAGTTAAGCGATACATATTATTTTACTAATATATCTTAATTTTGTTATTCAAACTGTTACTTGAGTCCACTTTTAATTCTACATTTACTTTTTATACATTATATATTATTATTCTTAATTCAAAATATTTTTTAAGTATATAGAAATTTCATATTTATTAAGACTATAGATAAACATTGTATTACAATAGTATACATAATTAATTTATCTATTTATTTCAGGAAACAACATTTAGGAAGGAATTTACATAATTAACAAAAAAGGATTTTACGTACACATATACTACTCTAGGGTTAGAGCTAGAATAGACACTCTCTTGATTGCCGTGTGGAATATATCGATTGCGCTCAACATGCTTACATGCTCTACATATATATGAACCCGCAAACACAATCTTACCATTCACACATTCCTAATTAAATAAATATTAGATGAAAATATATATTGAAAACGTCAAAGAGTATCAAAGCAATATATCTCATTCCGATGCGCCTGCGCCGATTGTGTGCGCGCCGAGAGGAGTGCGGAAGCAGGACGGAAGAGTAGTGCGGAGGGAGGGGGAGGGGAGCCACGCTACAAGTCCGAAACGTGACTGACTACATTCCTCGCTGCGCTTATCCTAACGAAAGCAAGTGCGGCGCACTCGGGGTGGGGTGCAGACTATACCACGCTGCGCTCCAAGCTTGCTAAGGTCAGGAACAAAGCACACGCTTTTCCACGTGAATATGACACGAACACAAGCCAAGGGTTTTATACTGGTCCGGTTTATGAAATTTAAACTGAAAATATTTATAACTTTATTTATCGATGTACCTATTTTTCCTATTTCACATCTTATCTGATCTTAGTGTATTTCTTGTATGTTTCGTACAGGAAAATAAGATAGAGAGAGTTTGCATTAAATTTAATTTGTTTGTACAGGCATTGCTTAGTTCTGACAGACGATATATATATATTTGTATAATTGAGTTGTAAAGTTATTTGACTTATATTTGATGATTGTTTTTTAATAGCGGCAAATCGCCTGAAAAGATAAATGACAATCTTTGACAATATTGAAAAAACATTTTTTTAATTTTTTGATAAAGTGCAGGATAGCATAATATTTATAAAGGTTCTAAAGAGGTCCTGTACTTGAGAGCGCAGGATGTCGGTTTAAACCCAGCGCTGAGTTTTATAAAAATGCATTTTTAACTCTTACCTGTCTGTCCTCTTTAGTGTAAAATATTGTCAAATATTATGTAACCATCTAATTAGATAAAATAAGGAAAGGATGATATTTTAACAAAACATATAAAAATGATGGATATGTGATTACGATGAAGAATGATGGTGAAATGAGATGACTTTATGAGTGATTTATGTATGAAGTTGATGAAAATAAAAATAATGGATATGTAAAAGTGTAAAATTAAAGCACATGATTTGTGTGCGAATTATTTATATAATTGTATAATTGTCACTATATAAATATATTTGAAAACGATATTAATAAATTTTATACGCAATACATGTTTGTTCGATAATATATGTTCGACCATATAGGTTTCGTCTAATTTTAGGAATAGTAAAATACAAATTGAGCCTCGAAAAATTTACAGAAATTTAAGACAATCTTAAGTTGTTTGGATAAAAAAAAAACGTATAATTAAAAAATATCCTGATAAATAAATAAAATTGTTACACAATTTAAGTGTTAGATTGAAGTGGAGTTTCGACAAATTAAATTATTAATTTAAGTTGCGTGTTGCTCTCACAAAAAAATATCCATATCGATTAAGCTTATCATTATTTTTAATTTAATATCATACCTGAACTTCCATCATGAGAACCATTTTGATGACAAATTATGACTCTAGTACCATGTAGATGTTGAAGTCTCTTACCTGTAAAAAATAAATACTCACTATTATTTATAAATATTATACAAAACAAAAAAAAATAATAAAATTGGAGGAAAAAATGTAATCTAGTCCCATTGGAACATGTTTTTTTTTTGTAAAACAGATTGCAGCTACTTTTGGGTTACTTTATGCTGTTGATTAGGTACAAATCAATATCTATAGTTATTGTACACGATAAAACGCACAACGTGTGGTAAAAGAAATTGAAGTGCATTAGTAAAAAAATATATTTCGTTACCAGTGTCCAAATGCTTGACCAAAATATTGGAGAAGCAATATATTTACATCTCAAAGTGATATTAAGGATCCTACTTAAAAATAATACAATATTTCTCTATGATGAAGTCGCTTGATTAAATGAGCTTCTAAGCTAATTAATTACACTGGCGAGTAAATATCCGGCAGCAGAACTGAGCGGGACAGCCAGAAGGGAACGGCTCGCGGAGGGAGGGAGAGAAAAGACCGAATGAGTTACCACTTAATTCTGGAAAAGGCACAAATTGGAAGCAAGCAATGGAGTGGGGGCCGCTGTTTACGTCAATTTCTATGCTTATTATATTATATAGATAATCATTTCATTTAATTTATAATAATTACTATCCCAATGGCTGATTTTTAAAATGAAAATTCATCCAACCAACTTAAAATATTTTAACCACCACCACTGATATAAATAAATTAACTTATTTATATAAATTTAATATAATTATCAATACACCAGCATATATCGTATGTCCTTAAACATAGCATAAATCATTTAATAATCACTGAACCCTTAATTTTCAGGTCAATTTTTTTATATTATTTTTAACGTCTACTACATAATTTTAAAACATATAATCGTATCGACGATATTTAATTATCTATAATTAGTTATATATTTATAGTCCACATGACTTTTATAGTGAAAAAAATATCTTTATATCGTTGAAATTAGGAACTTTGGTCATTTATGTCATTAATCACATTTTATCATTTTTTATTTGTAAACGTTAATATTATTATGTTGGTAATGAATTTTACTATTGAATTAGCGATCGAGAGTTTCAACCTGCACATTATAGTCACACCATTTTAACATTTCGTTACCTCCATCGTTACCTCCATCATCGACTTCAGCTTAGTTGCGAGGACTCAAAAAAGTCATAATTATTTAAAAAAATATTCTATACTAGAAAAAAAAAAGAAACTGGTAGTGTGTATTCTTTCTAAATAAGAATAATAATTGAATTGTTTGCTATATCATCGCTTATTTAAATGGCTGATGAATTTCAAATTCCGTAAGTCGCTGGTTGGATTTATCCATTGCTTTACGATGTTTACTAAAATATGCTTTTTTATTCTATTTATTGTGAAACCAAACCTACTTACTTAACCTACCTACTTAAAATAAGTTTATTGTGTATTCTGATCTTAAAGAAAGTGACCCTCTAAGTAAGCCACTTACTTTCGTGTTTCAACCACACTTATATCCAACATCAAAGAGCAACCACGTAGAGTCTAATCTCTATTAAAGCCCTAGCGAAGGACCCGAAAGTAGGAAAAGGTAGAAGCCAAAAAAAAAATATTAAAATTTATGCAAATAGATCAATGAATACATATGGCGCGGTGTGGCGACGGCGCGAAAGAGACAGACCGTAAGGCTTCAAACACACTAAAGGCGACAATAAGAATAGTCGACTCGTAGTCGGCGAAGTCGCGGATGCAACTGTGCTAGAGAGAGGGACGAGAGAGGGAGATAGGGACAGACTCGCGGAGGACCTATTGCTTAGACCCGCCCGGACGCGCCCTTATAGCGTGTCACGGGTTATTTGAGAAAATGCGTGAGAGGGTAAATAAAACGACCACAAGTCGTTGCAACTACCCGGGTCAGAGGTGGGTTTGTCTGTAACTGTGCTACTCTTGGAATGGACCAAGAGTAAGCCTGCTGAACAGTTCATTCTATGCGAAAGCGATTGTGTTTCATTTTATCTTATTTTTAAAAAGGCCGAAATATTCTCCACGAGTGTTAAAATATTCTCTTATATCAAAATAGGCTAGTCAAATAGAGGGTGAAAAATATATAATTTAACATTAATTGAAAAGTTTTCAAATATTATCTATAATATACAAAGCATTATGATGTCGTTTATGTACTAAATTTGCAACTCATTTACGAACCCGGAAATTGTCATAAGTGTTCATTTTTCACAAGAAATAAATAAAAGTTTTGCAAACTATAACCTACCTACCAACTATACCTATCAAACAATACAATCTTTCTTTAACTCTCTTCTTAAACGGTGTTTAACTTTCTACTCTTACTGTGTCTCGATCAGGTTGCATTTTTAAAGATGAGTGTAAAATTATAAACACTTAAGATAACATTTTATTATTTTTTTTTGCGATTTGCGGGTTCGTAAACGAGTTGCAAATTTATTTAGAAATTGATTACAAGATATCTAATAAATTAGTAAAATTTGGAAACTTTTGCTTTTTTGTGAATTAATTTTTTATTTTGACAGGAATAAAGTAATGCTGATGTATTAAGGGGATGAAGATACGTGAATGAAGGACACCATAAGAACGATTCTGACCTACGAATTGTTGCCTGCGAAAAGAAGCCTTGCACGATGAACGGAAAGGTGTAAACCCTACGACGGGCACTAAGAGCCAGTATATCGTGAGGTGACCTTAAAATTCGGCCTTTGCAAATGGTCTCGCCCACGTGCACTTCGAGCATCCGTCGACAACATCAAAGAATAAACAATTGACAGTTTTTTATTTATATTAAAAATATAAGGAAATTTAAAAAAAATCCAAGTTTAAGGTTTTCGGTAGAATTTTATTGAGGACATTTCTATGTATAAATTAGGCTTACGTCACATACTCGTATGTAGTTTGGTTTACGACAATTTTAAAAAATAAAACTTACCAATTTCATTTTTTTTATGTAAACATATTATTTATTTAAAAACCAGCTTAAAGGTTTTCTAGAAATATGTTTAATTAATATATAACCACTTCATACCTTAGAACAGGTAACTATTACCCAGTTAGGAAGGTTATAGACTTATACTCATCGGCCAATTTATAATCCATTAAAAAAAAAAAATCTAATTATATTTTTTATATTTGCCTGGTATGAAAAGCTATCTTGGCAGTAGACCTCAAAAACACGCAAAAAATGCAATTCGAGTGCGTTATGGCTCCGCGGCCTACCATTTTGTATGAAATATTGATAGAATTTAGTTATTTTTCTATAAAATAAGGGATATGTCTTTCAAAACCTTTTTTTTTAGTAAAACCCAAAATCATATTTTTTTTGAAAATTTATAAATGTTTAGCAAAAATTATTGTTTTAATATTTACAAACTAAAATAAAAATCTCTAATCTCGTAAGGGTGACTTCAAAAATTGCTATTTCAATTACGCAGTGGTTTTATTTTTTTTTATATATTTTTTACGTAACGTTTAAAGAAATTGCCTTGCTCCTTGAAATAATAAATTATCTTTAATGTAAATAAACTTTATAAGTTATGTTTGAAAACCTGTAAAATTCGCAGTTTTATAGCATTCAGGGGCCTTAACACTTTTTTAAAGATATGAGAGACAACATGCTCATTCAAGTTCATATTAATACACTTTTAAACTATACGAGTACATACACAAGCTAACTCACTTATCCGTCTTCTGTGATTTACATAAATAAGCCCTATCACAGTAACTTTTATTTTATGATCATAGCGTCCATGCAGTACATGTATATATATTAATGTGATATAAATTATTAGATTATTGCCCTGGTTTTTTGTTTCTACAAACTGCAACCAATTTTATGTTTTAATCACCGTTTTCTATAAATATGAGTTGAACCCAAGTTTTATTTGAGCTATATGTATGCAAATTTAGGCTAGATAACCTGCAAGGTGAAATTAATAAAATAGATAATTTAACCTTCGTTCGCTTCTAGTGTACCCAAAGTCGTTTGATAAAAGTACGCGGTGAGTGTGCGTATTAGCAGCTCTGAAACGTAAGAGGATTTTCAGCGTGTGAATAGAAAATTTTCTGTAAGATCTTTTCCCGATGAATGGACTCTCGCGAAGTTAGCGTAAGTGACTAGCGGGTTTTGGTAAATTGAATACGGATAAATCTGTCTTCGAAGCGCCCTCGCTGGGCGGATAGTCAACTTTCGGCGGAGACTCAGCGCTGGGAAATGCGAATAATTTAAATATGATCACAAATCGTGTACCTTCGCTACTTTCCTTCTAAGTAAAAACACTGTTTACATAATATATATATATATATATATCGGTTTATTTATGTGTATGGATTAAAAGTTATTTTCTATTTCTAATCATCAAATATAACAATTGATATAAAAGTGATTTTTAAAAGTGAAATGGATAAAATCTCGGCACGGCACGAGAAAATCCCGGCTTCTTTTGTATTTTTTAATTGAAAAGTTTCATTTTATTATATATTATTGAAGAAGTTTATTAGATTTAATTTATTCTTATATATTTTAAACGGATATTTGTTAACACTAATCTTTTTGTCGTAAGTAATGATTTAATGTTTTTTTTATATAATCAAAACTAATACGTATGTGACAATAATTAATAATTATTAATTTGATTGCATTCTAGGACTTATAGGAAAATTCATCGAAATACTTTATTTTTTTTAGTATCTTTTAAGGTTATTTTTAAATTTCGTTTTCTCATCCTAAAAATAAATTTAGAGCTTACTCGTAGGAAAAACCACAAATTCGGCCAAGAAAGACATTTGGGGTAAAAAACCAGTCAGACGAAAACAGAAACACATAATGTGCTTAAATATAAAAAAGTTGAAAGAATATCATCAGCCAACACCGGTTTCTAAGTCTCCTGATTATACTGGGGTTCTAAACCTCAATAACGTTCCAGCGTTGGGCTTTTCTAATCTAAATACTCAGATGCAATAGACTGACAAATTGAAACTGGATTTAAATACGTATAGTGTTTGTATTTATTGCAACCGCGATTACTAATTGTTTTAATTCCTTTTTTTTGGTTCAGGGTCGTTTGGACCAAAACGCTTAGAGATGCGAAGACGCAGGAGTCATCTGGGTAGCTGGGTGCTGTCAGAGACGACTGCGTCGCTTGTTAATAACGATAAATATTTTAGTTACTTCGATTTTTGCCTAAAACTTACATACAAGACAATATAAACATATTGTCAATAAAATCAAAGACCATCTGTTGTACACCTGAATATTTGCACCACCATAACTTTAAAATGGCTAATCATATTCGGATAAAATCTGGTCCGTGCGTAGACCAGAATGATTTCTATTTATTGTTCGTAGTCGCTAAGGTAACTTTTCTATTTTTATCTTAATCTTACAGATCGTATTCGACGATATAAAGTATCGACTACCTAATGTCTAGAAATATCGACACCAATGTAATAATTGTATAATCAAGGTATTATTTTTCTTATATAAAACACATTTAATACGTATTTACCTATACTAGATATTAATTATTTATTATAAAGATAAAAAAATAGTAAATAGTAGACTATACTCATTATTCTCAGCCAGGCGAGATACATAAATCAATGCATTAAGATTATTCTCGATGCATTGTTTCAACTGCAATTATGCCTCTACGCTTCGAGAGCGCTTTAATACGTGATCTGTGCAGATATCTTATACATAAGTACATTCGTAGATAACTATTATACGGGCATGTACCACAGTTAAGATGATGAGGTCATAATCGGATGCAAGTTCCGTTCGATTGAGACGGATTGATGTACCTACATCGAATACAGTTAGAATGATTATGCTTGAAACTAATTACAATAGTAACCGGGAACTTAGGTAGATGAACCGCTATGTATCTGTCGTATGTATAGGTCGAATCTGTATACAGGTATCGCTTATTAGTAGAAAACAGTAAAGCTACCTAAAATATTAAAAATAAGATACGTTTATAATTCATATTTTACCGTCGTTATGCGCTGTTTTTGTAAAAAAAAACTTTTGATAAATCGCTTAAAATATATTTTTATAGTAGACTTCTTGCGTGTACTCACTTACGTGATATTTGATTGAGGTATTTAATTTTAATAATTAATCGAATGTAATAATGTTGCTAGATAATTTGTGTATTTTATTTATTAAAGTACTACAATTTATTATTTTTATGACATTACATCCGTCCGTCATAAAGTCCGTTCGTTGCCACTTTCTACTCAAAAAGTAGGTACAAATGCGAAAGAGTTGAATTTTTGTGTATAGATAGATGCTCTCGAAAAAAACCATAGCCATTTAGCATCGAAAGCTGGTCGGATATAAAGATATTTAACATTAAAGTCAATAAACTTTTAGTATGAAGCTGACATAGCGTTCATTATTAGGGCGCGACCATATTCGAATTTCAAACATATGACAGCGCGGCTATTGGAACGTTTTATTATTTACTGGCCAGTTAGAAATAATATATGAGTTAGAATCATCTATGAGCGCAATAAGAAATATTTAAAAGAATGTTCAGTTCCACGTTATAATTATTATATATTTATTGATTTATTGTGGTTAACCAACAGTAATTATAGACAATATAAAATAAAATAATTGGCATAAATAAAATGACGTAAAACAGATTAATAATAAAATATATTAAACGAATTTAAATAAATTGAAAAAATTAAATAAATTGATTAAATTGAATTAAATAAACGAAGAGAAAAAAAACGGTTTTAAATTTAAAAATAAAAAGGTACGACGAATAGAACATGAAATACACCAATTTAAACTTTGATTATATATATATATATTGAAAAATCTGATTTTATACGAAAAAAAATAGGAATTTTGTCCGTGCTTTTGTGCATTCGTATAGTATTTGTATTGGTGTTGGTATAATAGTCAGCGTTGTGAAACTTTTGCAGTTATTAAAAAGAAGGTCAATTTGGAAGAAGTTAGTATTGAATAAATCACAAATTCTGGAAGGGAAAAAACTGAAATGATGTTAAAATTTATGATGAATTGAAAGAATGTCATCATAACATGGTACTTGATTTTTTTATTTCAATCTACTCAAACCATCACAACTTGAAACCACATACAGGTACGAGTAGTCTGGGAGGAGGAAATTCCTTTTATGATGCCTATAGGACCTAGCTGTAAGACGTCAGATTCTGGTTAAATAATGTACTACTACTAAACACGTTTAGAAGTAGTTAATATTAAATGATAACACCTTTTGTCTCCACAGATTTCAAATTTACCATCACAAAGTGCCACATGACCAGTTCCACTACTAAAAACCACGTAATCATTCAATTTATCTTCAGAAATATTTTTAATAACAATAAACATAATCTAGGAAACTAGGGAACATTCGAACGTAGGACTTGCCGAAAAAACGCAACATTTGTTCTTCGCATCTCTCGTTGTTTAGGAGGAATACCCTATCAAACTGAATACTTTTTTTAGGAGTGCGGATATTGTAGATGTATTTATTATGACCAAAGGGAAACAATTTTATTATCTATCAATTTTAGAAAACCTCTAGTTATTGGTGTACGCTTTTATATTAAAACCATGAATTACAGTTATTGTTAGCCTAAATTATTTTCCAGGACACGAGTACAAAACGATTGCTTTGCTAAGTAGGATGACAATTTTTGTGATAACAAGGAATAAATATTCCTTGACATGACAGTAAGTTACACGACCTATAAGCCGAATTCGTTAGTCAAAGACTGTCAGCAGATATTCGATGAATTTCTTAATAATATTTCAACTGTGTTAAATATATAGTACTTTTTAAAGAAAATATTTAAGTTTATATACGTGTATAAACTAGGCGAACAATCGTATAACAAACCGCTGCGTCAAAACTACAATCATGCAACTCAAAAAAGGTCGTTAGGTATGAGTAAAATCAAAGAAAACCCTTTTGACAATTTTGAAGATACAAATATTAGCTAAATATATATATATATATATATATATGTTTTTATTAAATTAACCACAATGAAAAGAAGGAAGATTTATTTCTTTTAGGATATTTTTTTTTATATAAAATATACCACATACATTTTTTCGCATACAGGTACTTATTTTTAGGGAATATTAGGATAGTTTGTTAACTAATTAAAGTATTATTCTAATGAATTAGGTTAACAAATACGTGTAAGATCGTATAACAAATAAAAACAGTAAAAGGTTGAATTAAATCTTTCGATTGCCACGAAGTGACGTGAAGTGAAGTGAAATCCAAATCAGACGTAGTACGATTGGTAGGTGTCAAATGTCGGCATCGGCTGACGGACAAAAGTGCAACAATCCATGTAAACGGAGTGCCTCTGTATAGTGGAACTGGGCTCTGTAATCCGACAAATGACGCAATGGAGGTTAACCACATAGAAACCGCCGGGTTGTCATTTGATCGATTTAGTAAACGGACCTGATAAACGAACGCATACATCTAACAGACACATTGTCTTCGTCTTCTTTAATAGACTAACTCTTCTATACTTTTTCTGGTACCGTATCCGCTCAACGGACTTTGGCGATCATGTAGGCAAAAATCTTTTTGTTGACGGAAGTTGCTTTTTGTTGGGATGGAATGTTAAAGCCACGATGTCAACGCACTCAGACTTCTAAAAATACTAACAATGTTATGAAGGTACAGGTAATAATAGAAGATAGATGAATCTCACTTTGCTTAAAATGGCGACTTACAGTTCGAAATATTAGGCGACGACAGATCACCATTCCACTCGAGTGATATTAGAAGCGATAGTTGGAGCTGAGTAGCGGATATTAGAAGTGTATTGAACTGCATAATATTGTAACAATATATATTTCAACCTAGTTTAACAATGTCTCCGTAAGCCTATTTATTATACAAGAAGAATACGAACGTGTCAGATAACCTAAAATCAACTCGACATCTGGGCGCAGCGGCTCTAGCCGAATTAGATTCATTCGCTGCATAGGAAAAATTGTATAAGACTAAAGAAGTTTCACTTCAAAAAAATACAAAATCAGCCTTTCGGAGTGAGTAGTTGATCACTGAAGTGTGTGTTCGCGTTGTGTGAACGCATTGAGGAGCGTTTGCGCTCCATTAGACAGAGGCCGCGTCGACGAACGCGACCGCGGGCGCGAGGGGTCACGTCGAGCGTTTGCACAGCGCAAACAGTCTCGGGCGCTACTATTTTCGCTACGGTCAAGGTTTGACCATTTTAGGTGATTCATTTTACTGTAGACTATGTTCATTTTAAGCAGCAGCTCGCATTTTTCCATTTTTTGTTTAAATAAATATATTTAAACATATTACGTACCGGTTTTAAATTATTTGCAATCTTTACCGAGCATGATAATCGATGAAATCATTTTACCACCAAAAACCGAACGACCGAAGATATTCGGCTGTTTCTTGGTCAACTAGCGTTCTGGGTTTTACGAAGTTGAAAATGTTGTTTAATTTTGTACACGAACTGGTTAAAAATTTGTATCTGTCTGTTGCTACTGTCTATGCGCATGTTTCAACTGAACATCTATGATATAGGTTGCTGAACAGTGGGTTCAGGGCACCAACCCGGCGAACGGAGGTCAAATTCACGAAAACGGGACTACTAAATATTATATTACTTCATAAAATTAAAAGAATTATAATAATTTACTAAAAAAATATTTAGTTATTAAATTGATATAAATTTCAAAGCTCTGCGACTCGACCAACGTCGTTCAAATATCTTCCACTAAGGCCTTTTTCATTTCTGGGGTTGGTAATCACACTTTAAATGTATCCTTGCCAGCAGTAATTTTTCCTGGTCCTCTAAATTTTCTTCGTATAAAACGATATTACTTTTTAAGAACGCTGATTATATTATGTGTAGGATTTTATTGTTTCCAGTAATTGTAGGTTATTTGCCATTTGTAGGTCGGTAACGGTATTTTTTGTTAATAGAATGTATGAAGGTGTTCGTGACTTATTACGATCTTGATCACATGAACCAGATCTACATTTTTTATAATACTGTAATTCAAGTCTAAGGTATTTAAATGTATAGACTAGTAAAATTGGCTTCTAAAATTTCAAAAAAAAGTACAAGTTCATATTGGCAATGTAAGTATTGCATATACGCTGTGTGTTTAAAAAGTAAGGTGACTTTGTATTGTTAAGAAAAAATATTTATTTATTCATCAATATTTATGTTGTCCCCTTCAAAGTAATCCCCCTCAGATACAATACACTTATGCCAACGGTTTATCCAATCCTCAAAGGACTTCTCATAAGCACTTTCGGTATAGCCTTGAGCTCTTTTCATATCATGAAAAATATTGTGCAAGCGACATTTTTTGTTTGTTGTAAATAATTATTTTTTTATACAATCTATACTTATTATTTATTTCGAAATGATAATAACTTAAATAAAAAAATAATATTTAGTATAAAATGTTGTTTTTGTTTGTGGTAGTACATTTGTTACGGCGTTTGAGTATTTGGCAGTCGCATGTTCGAATCCGCAGAAAATAGGTACCTATACCGTTTTCAACGCTTCATTACGATCTCCTCTGACTAAAAGCAAACTTAGCTCTTTGAGTAGAGGACAAAATAATTGAATATGTCTAGGCCATAGCAAATCTTTTAAAAAATATTTAACTAAATATTTACGTTTTTTAATATTAAGCTTTATCTACCCTAATTAAATTATACCTAACAATAACAAGCTATAGTTAAAGATTACGTAAAAACCCGCGGTAAAACAAAAATGTGTACAAAAATATACATATTATTATGAATATTTGTATACATACTAAAATCATACGTAGTTTGAAAAATAGTATAAAATAAATTATATTTGTAGTTTAAAATCATACGTACTTTGTTTTTTTAATATAGACCACCACACATATACACCCTCAAATAAGGATCTTAGCATCAATCACTAAATACACGTACTACTCTAATCTACTAAATACACGTATAACATTTATACATGTTTTGTAAAAGAACTAGTTTTCTTACTTTCTTTTGCTATTTACAATGAAAAATTTAGGAAATCCATAGTCGGTTGTAAATGCTAGTAATAAGTTTGTAATTATGAAAATTAATACTGTTTCATTTTACATCAACTGATAAATCAATATTTATCAGTTAGTTATTCTGTTCTTTGCCGGAAATTGCCAATATTAAAGATTATATTTCTCATATTTCTAAAGGAAATTTTGCTATTTTCCTTGAATACGCCTCTCTAGTTTCCCAGTGACGTCTTCTGTTATCCGCTACTGTCTCGAGACGAAACCGGGTGGCTAGGATTTGTCTCGTTCGATGAATTTACGCCCCTTTTAACATCCGAAGCTCAAAGGAACGCTCATTTTGTCGTTTTTCCGGGAAAATATTTGTTCGATTTTCCGGGGAGTATAACAATGTTATCTGGAGTAAGTGAATATTGTCGCATCACAGCCGTAAATTGAAATGGGATGCAATTTTGTTGTTGTTTTTATTTTGATGCAAATATTTGATTTTAAAGAAATGTTCCTTGTGATATAAATCGAAGTCTATAATAATACTTAATACATATTTGATAAAACTACTATGATACAACGAAACAAAACTGCCCATAAGACTGATTATACTTTGTATAGTAATAAATACTATATTATTTCTGAGTTACATTTATTAGACACTATATTGTATAGATATATGTACTGTATTTTATATTATTATTAAAGACATATATACTATATACGAGTACTTTTTGTGTAACATTTATTTAGAAAGAAATGTATAATAAATTATTTTTTCTATAATTGTTTTACCTATAATTTTTAAATGTTAAAACCTTGGAATAATAATCCGCCTAATAGAATATTTAAAAAATAGATCACTCCAATAAATTCAATAATTAAAAGAGATGTTCTCATTAACATAATAATAAGATATCTTTTAATTACATAAAGAAAAAAGTTAGAAAATTATTTTATATATGGAAGAAAGGCGACAACACAACAACAAACTAAAACTTAACACGTTCAACCTTTTATGTATTTGAGCTATGTATTTTTTTTTCAACTTCTTTATTGAATATTTATATTTCCGAATATAAAATCTTAAAGGTGGTATCTTAAAATGTGGTGGAATTAGAGCCAGTATCAATAACAAAACGATGACGAGGCGTCGGACGTTTTCACACTCTCAACGATCGTGCGTCCTACGAATTAGAGAAATTGCAATGCTTCGATTGTTGAGTGAAACACGAATGGCAGTGTGCGAAAACGTCCGACGCCTCGTCATCGGTTTATTACTGAAATTGGCCCTTAAACATTAAATTAAATTCAGATTCAAAGAGTGTTTGAGAATGGACAAAATGAAAATAGTTATATTTTTTATATTGTCTAAATGGGAATAAAATCTTAGGTATGAACGTGTTAACTAGAAAAAGCTTGAGGTCATGCTGTTACTCACCATATTATAGTCAATCAGGATGGCAGGTCCTGGCTTGGGCAGCAGCCGCGAGTCGAGGTCTAAGAGGGAGGGTTCCGAGAGGAGCAGGGTTGGCTGGAGCGGGGACAGGGGAGGCCAAGGGCCGCAGCAGCAAGGGGGTGCCGCCAGCGGGCAGAACGGAAAGTACGATTGAAGATACGTGGTGGCACCGAAGTCCAAAGCCGGTTCCACGACTCTAGCCTCAAGGCCGTCGGTGCGACCTTAACTCTTGTTCTATCTATTCACCAAAGCCCGCACCGAAACGGGAATAAAGCTATCGATAATTGACTAGTATTAATATACGGTTAAATATGTGAGAGTGCAGAGATTCGAGTTACGCGTTTGATAAATTGATCACGAATGGTTTGGTTGGATTAAAACGCTTGCTCGAGCACGCGCGCTGCGACTGGAAGAAGCGCAGGCTGGGATGAGCGGCACGAGAACTCTGATACGATACAATTACTTACTCAAACTATACCGGCAGTTTTACGCTCGACGGAGCGCAAATGAAAGCCGTCTAATGCTATTCTTAACAATATTAATTATGAAAATACTAGATTAATTACGTTCTAGGAGAAGACACGATATGAAATCACACAGAGACAGGCAAAGTTGAAATGCTTAAGAGCATACGATTAAGATATAATTTAGAGTAGATTTATAATAATTATAGAGACGTGTAAAGACGAGTACAAAAGATAAGATGAATAGTTAAAGTGATTGTCAAGAAATACAAGAAAGTCTTTTTAGATAATATTATACACTAATTCACTACGTTTTGATTATCGCGCCGCAATCTTGATTTTCCTTAAAGTCTAAATTTAACCTACTTCTTTATTAATATTATATATTATAGTAACACGTATATTTATAATGAGTCTTTATGTATTATTGTATAATGACGATATCAATCAATTACAGATTGATTACCAATCGCGTCTTCCGATCGAAACGTAAAATGAAACCTATTGTACTGATATGTGCTATTACAATAAATATTTCTAACCGCTGAGTGTATTCACTCGAAGCGATGAATAAAAATATACGTTAATATTAACGCTAAAATACAGACTCTGTGGTTGGATTGTTATAACGATATCTGATACAATACAAACGAATAGTCTCAAACTCCCGGTCACCCTAGCGCTAAAATTGAAAACACTCCCCTATGCAGATAGTACTCGCTAGGTCAGAAGAATGTATCTTCCAGTCGATCGATTAGTTCAGTAATAAACCTAACATTCGGACGGTGATTATTTTTTAAACTTTGCGAAACTTTGCAGCCTGAAACTCGAGAAAATTGGCGAAATGACGGGGACGCGAGTAAAAATTGGGCCGATGTCGGGGACAAAACGGGAAGAATCGAGAATCGAAACTTCGCTGGGAGCTCAAGGCGGTTAGCGCGGGGATAAACTTCCGGAATGATAGCGCGGAAACTTTGTCAAAGTCTCCAATGGGCCTGATACTATATAAAAAAGGATCTTTTGAAACTTTTTAATAAGCTCGATGTATGGATATTCGTGGCGCCGACGGGACTTCAGAAAAGCGCTCTTCGATCGAGGGCCCCTTAGGCTTGAGGAGAGGAATAGGCTGGGTCTCGCAGCTAGGCAGCAGCAGCACCTCGCCGCAGTTTAAGAAACGCGCTAAGCGACCGACAGCGGCAAACGCGCCTTTTTTTAATCACTAGTGAATGGGAACTATTGTCCATAAGTGAGAAATACTAGTTCATTTAAAGCAGGCAATAGAAACAATACTCCAGATAGGTAGGTAAGCTTAATATTAAAAAAGGGAGAAAAAATAGGAAATTAAGGATAAATCAGGATATTCAAAAAGATATAAATTCTTAAAAATTTAAAAGAACTATCATTATCATTGAATAAAACAAAATATATAAAATAACTTAAAATAACTTAAAATAACACAATTTAAAGATAATCCATCCGTGTAATATAAAAAATAAAGCAAACCATATAAAATATTAAGTAATGAAAGACAGGCGAATACGTCAAAAGTTTAGTCATTTAGAAACTAAAAGTACGTGAAGTCATATTCGATAAGAAGAAAGTTTTTAAAAGTGTAACAATATGCTTACGACTGTGAGAAAAACTTTTGAAGTTTCGCGCGACGCCCTGATGGATGGTAAATTGTCGCACGCGCACTTTTGAAACAATATTAATAAGTCGCGCAATGATGCGAAAAAAAAACACAAAATTAAATTGGATGCGGAAGAAAACAAAAAATAAATTATTAAGTACACTGCAGGAGCGGTTCCAGAAAAGTGGACGTAAAACACAGGGCCCGCAGGTGAGCACAATGAGAACAGCGTTAGGATGGTTATGAATGAAGAGAGGCGCGCGCGTGCCGACGGGGCGACCGCTCGAACGGGACTGAGTCGGAGTCGGACTGAGTCCAAAGCGGTCCGCGGCCGAGTCAGGCCAATGGGCCGGGCGGCCGCCCCTCCAGGAGCCCTGACGCCCGTCCTGCTCGCACGCTAGGCGCTCCGCGTCTACGCGTCCCGCTCGCGCGCTCACGTAACAGGTGAGAGGGGAGAGCAAATCTCAGGTACGAGCGCACCTTGACGCAAGCGCTTCTGCCAAAGCCGCCCTAGCGCCGCGCCGCCCGCCCTCGATTTACGAAATTATTAATATAAAAGCCCCGTTAAGAAAAAAATGAGGTTTAAACTGAAAAAAATTTAGATTAAAACAAACTATATGTAAAACCACACGCACACTATCAGTACTAAAATGAACAAAATGCCCTTAGAACGTTTTTGTTTGTAACTTATGCACTTTAATACGGAAATGCTTGCAACTTGTATTTACTTCTTTTAATACTTGTATATCAAAACTAAAATCCTTTAAAGTTACTAAATGTAATTCTTTAATGCTTTAATGTAATGTAATGCTTTGGAATAATGTTTTTTTAAAAAATCCCAATCATATAATAATTACTTACTACTACGATATCTACATATACGAGTGATAATTGAAAATGTTTATGGAGATACCGGGAGCAAAAAAGTATTTTTACTACATTTTTATTATAGTCTCTAACTTCTTAGAAACACAATAGAAAATTGAAATGTAGCTAAAAGAATATAGTGATATCATAATCTATAATATAAAATTAAATATCAAAATTAGTTTGTTATTTACAATTTATTAAAACCATTAATAATTCCGTACCATTTAAACCACACTTATAATGATTTTATATATATACAGTATCAAAACAAACATTCAAAAATTGTATACTATTAATCATTAGTAAATTTTGATTTATCATAGAAAAAAGGGTATGGAAACTTATATTTTCGATGTACAGAAATTAATCACAAACAGAAATTACAAAGATTTTTTATAAAACTCAGTCACTTTACGTTTTTGTAGTGTTGGGTGTAGTATTTGATAACTTTCTAGAACAAAGTTTAGGTCATGTAGTTTACCTATTGTTAATGACTAATAAAGTTTAATGTAAAATATCTAAATCTGATATCATAATATCAAAATTGCCGTGCGTATTGATTTTCATATTGATCCATGAATCAGTGACTACAAAAATATTGTAATTCGGTTTTGTTTTAGCTACGAGTGTAAAGTAGAAAACTATATTATTTAAGTATAGTTTTCTACACAAATACACAAATATACAAAATACGTCATCATAATAAATATAACTAGTATTTAAAGTGTCGTCCTCTTTTACTGGCTTTTAAATTAACTTTTATATAAAAGTACACAATAAAGTTGATTAAAAAGGAAAGAATTAAAGTTAGGTACAATAATCAATTAAATTAATAATTAAAAAATTACAATGTTAATTAATTTGAATATGAAATATAAAGCAAGTCAAACTGATTAAAAGCTCGTGTTAATGTACAGTGTAATCTATATTATTACTGTATTTATTTCATATTTGTATGTGTATGATATCCATGTCTAATTGTAATTAATAATACTAGAGTTAATCTTATAAATAAACATTTTTAATTTTTCGCACGTTTTATATTTACATAAATGAATGTGGATTACTGCGAGAAAAAAATAAATATTTGGTATTACTTTTTTTTTTTGCAATCAATTAGACAAGAAATTATTAAATCAATGTGAGTTTTCACTAAAAATTACGAACGATATTCTCAACACTTATCCTATGAATATATAAGTATATTTAAGAATTAGTTTTAATAAGGTTTTTATTTTATTATATAAACATAGAAACTGATCATTAGGTAATTATTATTATTAACCATTATATTTTTTTTATATTATAATTACGATGTTAAAACTGCTTAAAAATTGATTAAATTAAAAATATATATACAAAAATTCACTACATGATGTATCAAACGTGGACATTTAAATTAAAATTACCTATAGAAATAATATACAAAATGCTATTGTTTGAATTAAGAAAAAATTTAAATTGAGAAAAAATTTGAATTGAGAAAAATTGTAATAAGCAAATATTTACTTTGATGTCAAATGATGATGAAGGTCAAACGTTTGTTTTTCGGGTTGTTTTGGACAAATTTGGTAATTTTTGAAGGAAATAATAAAACAAATTAATTTTATTAATGTAAAGAAAATTGTAGTATTTTGTTTTTTTTTTAATTTTCTGATCACGTGAGCTAATATGTTTTGGAAGCTTTACTGGTTTGGTATATATTAGTTATTGTGTTCAAAAGTAGGAACAAGCTCGAATGGTAAGTTGTACAATACTATATCGCTGACCTGAATAGTACTTTCAAATTATTTATACATATAGTAAGTTATAAAAAAAAATACAATAAATTCATAGCATTAAATATGCTATCGCAAAAAATCATATTACCTAGAAAACTATGCAATATTAGTTTAGGAAATCTTTACGGTATTAGCGTTAGCATAGCCCTACTGACCAGTCTCCCTTTTCCGTATCTAAATATGGAATTATGTTGCCGAGTGTGTTTTGAATTTTGAAATCGAAAAATTTAGTCGTAGACGGGTATTCTTTAACGTTGAACATCCTGTTCCTTCTAGAAGTCTGGAAATAGTCTATTTGCTCGGTTTGAAATTATTTAGGTTGCACGAATCATTCTTGTAAACTAAACCAGATATGGAAAAATTCAAAAACGATTCAAGGCACCTAGAAGGTTTCTGCTAAAACGTGATACCAACATTATTCAACCCACAAATGCTATATATTTTTGGGTTGAGCAATATTTATTTACTCCATTTTCGAGAACGGACGTGGTTCGTTTCTGCAAAGTATAATTCGTAGCAATGTTACCATTTAGTGGGTTAAATCGTTTTTGCATAACTACGTTTGTTTAAATAGTGATTTCAAAAATAATAGTTATTAATAGATTAGATTTACACTACAAAAAATTAAGCGTGACAACGAAACTAATGTTTTTTTAAAGAAATTTTGTTTATTGAAATGAATGTACAAATTTAACCAGAGAACTATTTGCTACTTACAATTAGCATAGCAATTTATTAGGGGTTTTTGTATTTATATTCAGAAGAAAATAAATTGGTTAAAAATAAGTAAAGGCCATTAGATAATCTTGGATATTTTTATTAGTTTCGTAATTTATTTAGTAATTTTTGTATAGATGTATACATATTGAATTGACACTGCCACTTCTTTTCGAAGACGAAAAGTTGTTTATTGTATAATTTTTCTGAATTTTCTTTCAATTAATTGCGTGCAGCGTTTGTCACCTATGGTTAGCATTAAGATCAGATCTGAGTGAGCTACCAGACTCTTTCGATAAGATTACATATCCACCTTCTTGGCCCAGTAAGGCCGTGGCGAGGGCGGAGTGAAGTAGATTTAGTAGAGGGCGGACGGCACGGAAGGAAAACGCAGATCAACGAATTGGATATAAATTCTCGACTAACCTCCATACGAGCGGGGAGGTTAACCTCATCCATTTATAGAGTGATCTCTGTGCGAGAATTGAAAATCGAGGTCAATTGGAAACTAAGATATGAAGGTCGATGATGAAATTTAATTATTTTCTAAATATTTTTGGGTTGACTTAAAAATACGCTGTACCTGCGAGGCAGTCGGAACGGCACTTTACACACTAGTAAAATGGTGCAGAGTATTAGGAACCCCAGTGGCTCTAACTTAACAAGATCAAAGTTTTTCGTTGAGGCCTTATATAATTAAAATCTAATATTTACTAGGTAAAGTTTGTGCGGTTGGCAAGATTTCATAAGATTCGTAGAAAACCTGCAGACTTGAGTAAATTTATGCAAATTTCTTGTAAATAACTGTAATAAGGAAATAAAATGGCAAATTATTTTTTGACAAATTTTAAACTACTACAAAGTTAAAGCGTTTTAAAAGTTTAGTCTAACTCAACAAACTATGTTTGAAATTGCTGGTCCAATTAGCTGGATTCTTTATCTGTATCCAATAATTTAGCTTCTCCCACCAGAAATTAAAATTTCTAATTTCGTAGCTTTATTTTATATGTACACGAATAAGGTAAAGTATATAACAAAATAAATAAACAAATAAATAAACAAATAAACTAAACAGATTTCACATGTATAAAAAATATACCTATATTATTTAAAACGTGTCAAACATAGTAACATATTTTATATAAGTTAAAGTGATCAGGATTGGTATAAAAATAAATGAATATAAAAGTTTTTCATCGTGTTTCTTCTATGATTTTTTTTCTGTTCATTGTTAAAAATACTCTTTGGCTAAGCTGCGTGCGAGTGTGAAAACGCTATTGGTTTTAAATACATCGAAATAATATAAATCGAAACAGTATCTGTTCTATTTTTATCCTATAGTCAATGTTTTCGTATAGCTCATTCAATATAATTTACCGCTATGCTTTTGGCACACGTTAATAACTTCACATCAGCAAATACGAAAATAAAATTAATTGCTCAATTATTATTATAAATCTGAACGGGAAAAGTTCGAGTTTCAAGCTAGCCGAAACAAAAACCATCATAGTAAAAACTGATTGCAATAAGCTCTAAATAATTAAAAAATATATTAAACAGACTGTATTTGAAATCACTACTTCCCTTTAAAAAAATTAATGTATAGGTACCTACCAATAATCAATATGGCCAAATGGCAAAAAGGACAAATGTTTCGTAATTCGTAAAAAAAAAATAATTTAATAAAAACCGTTCGAATGTTTGGGAAAGTTTTATGTTTATCCCGGTGGGCAGTGAACGGGGCGGAGTTAAACGTCTGAGCACGAAGGGAACGGGCGCGGTACTGAATACTGAGTGGCTGTTCCTGCATTGGCTACACAGAAAAGGTCGGCGTGGCGGAAAGAATTAGAAAGTGTATTAATAATATCTTTAATTTTTTTTTTTTCTTAAGACCAGTTTTGTTGTTGATATACTCGTAGATCAAGCCCCCTATAATGACAGTAGTGATTTTAATAACAGTTTGTATACGCATACAAGCATGTGTTAGGCTCGTTTTCATTTATAAAATTGCTAAAAATAACAGCATTCAATTACAATCTTTATTATAAAAAATATTGTATTAAATGTGAATTGAGGGTAGGTAATATGGAGAGATGGTGTGTGTATGTGTGTATTAAAAGCCCTTTTAGGGGTTTGCTCTATAACTAAGACGGTCTTTAAAAAAAAAAAAAACGAACATTTGCATACTTAAATAATATTCAAAATATTTTTTTTCTCGGAAGTACTTCGCGAACCGCGCTCTTGGTCGATCTCTGCCCGACCCTGCGCCATGCGTTCAATCGCGTTCTCAAACATTTAAACTATTAACTTTCGAATTCGTTTTTCTCGTAAAGACCAACCTGTATACATACAAATCTGATATTAGTCATTACCGTATGGTCTGCCTTTGGAAAGATAAATAAACTCTTATTTAATCAACAAACAAATGTTGTATCTATAAAGTGTTGCTAAGTTATTTTTCCAAGCAGCTAAACGAAAGATATCAACAGTTTTACAATTGGTATTGACGATAAGTTTACATTTACATACGTATTTGTAAAACTAATAAAAGATTTCAATTGTTAATATAAAAACTAAGTTAGAAACTAAAAATGTATAATTCAATTTTACTTTTAACTCTTAAACATATTACAAAATGCTCTCATGGCTTAAACTCACACCAGTATAAGGTATAATAGATTGATTGATAATATTTAATAATTATTCGTATTGACTAGTGATGGTCGTAATGGCGGTTGACTGGAAGGATTGCTTCTTAGCAAAAAGTTCAAAACAATTTCAAAAGTTCAAATATTAGCGATAGTGCAGAGGTAAACTTTGGCGTACCTCAAGGTAGTTGTACTTGGACCTATATTGTTTCTTATTTACATTAACTGCTTATGTAACCTTGATATCTTTGGTGACATAATAAGTTTTGCTGATGACACTGTCATAATAAGCTCCCATAATACCTGGTCAGGATTATACTCTTATAATCCTGCAAAGTCTTATAGTCTGCAAAGCGACTTAGGAAAAGTTAAGTTATGGTTAGATAATCATCTATTGACGTTAAATAGCAGCAAGACAAACTATGTTACCTTCAGTATCACGAATAGGGGAAGAGCTAGTAGGAATTTTAGACTCTGCATTCATGACTGCACCAATGTTGCGACTTGCTCATGTATTCCACTGGAAGGTGTTAAAACTGTAAAATATCTTGGCGTACAAGTTGATCAACATCTTCGGTGGAGAAATCACGTTGACCTATTAAGTAAACGACTACGCTCACAAATGTCTGTTTATAAAAATATAAGGAACTGCTTAGATAAAGTAACACTTAAAATGGTTTATAACGCCCTGACAAATTCCATTTTATCATACGCCGTTTGGGGAGGCGCTTCTCGTACAATACTAAACCCCCTGATAAAGTGCCAAAAAGCAGTTCTCCGAGTTATAAATCGAAAACCTTTTCGTTATAGTTCCGACGTCTTATTTTCTGGCTACAAAGTCCTTGATATCCGACAAATCTTTATTAAAAACGTAATTCTTAATCAACGACTATATAAGCAACAACGCTTAGATAATTTAAATCCTTCCATTATTGTAACTCGATCAAGGTTACGAGGAAATATGGTACTGCCAAAAATGAATACCACTTTTGGGAAAAGGCATCTTAATTTCCTTAGACCTAAACTTCTCAACAGCGCAGATGAGCAATTTAAAAAAGCACAATCTAAATTCAGTCTTGCAAAAAGCATCACCAAATGGCTCCTCGCAATATAGATATAGATATAGACTATAAGTAATTTTATATATTTTCTTTGTTTGGTTTTTTTCTGTATATTTAGCCTATAAATTATAGGTAACACAATTATTAGAATTATATATTTAATAAATGTATATTTTATGTAATATATATTTTATATATATGTATATAATATTATGCACTATTTATTATATGTATTATATTTTGTATTTATGATATTTATCCTATGATCCCCTTTGTTATTAGTAACGTCTCGCGAACGTAATAATATTATATTTTTTCTGCAACTTCCTTTTGGCTGCTCTTAGAACAGGTTTTTTAACCTAGTTAGAGTAGCCATGTTACTTCAGAGCAACAATAAATGACTGGTGTTTAATTTGTCTATATTATATTAATTTAATTCATTCAGTGTTATTATATCATTTATTGTTGTATCATCTTATTGTACCATATTGAATAAAAAAAAAAAAAAAACGTATTTATTAAATGCGTTCAGTATGTGCGGTTTTCCATACCTTAGAGTTCTATGAAGCCGTGCCCAGACGAACATAACGGCAAAAATCACAATCGTTCACGATCGGAATGCTGTGTTGATATGACGCCATCGTTTAAATGCAAATGTGACGGACGGGGACAATAAATATTCGCAGATTCATAACAAAATAAGACGACTTGCGTCAAAAAGGAAGAATGCCGCTACACGGCGGCGATGGGCGATTTCAATGCGTCGCGACCGTTGCATAATAATTACTAAAATGCAAAATGATTATCCAATGCGGAATGTGAACGATTTTTAAAGAAATATAAACAAAGACGAAAATAAACAAACAATAGCGTAGCTCGGCTGGAGTCGCTGCGCCATGTCGCGTCGTTTGTCGTTGGCGTTTTCTTCGTATTTAAATAAAGACGTGCGGAAAAATTGTGGAGACATAATGTGATAAATTTAATCAAGGTATTTTACTCCTAACGCGCGTGGTGTATCCACAGACTGGTTTTTTTTCTGATTGACCGGAAGTGGAAAAACAGCAAAAATATTTTTTGTTTCTTTGGTAAAAAAAAAAAAAAACAAGAATTTCTGTAAACAAAAAACATATCTAAACTCTGAAACTCTGCACACGGCACATCGAGCCAGGCAGTTTGTCCGCAGATGCATTGTGATTGACCTGGTGAGGCAATAATGATATTCTTAATATTCTAAGCCAGTTGCCGCCAATCTATAAATTATTATTAAGTAATGATGTCTTTAATTAAAGAGTATTTCCAATTAATCTCCGCATCGTTTAAAATTCTGTGTATACAAATTAAAAAAAAAATATAATCTAAAAATATATTTGTTTTACAATTGTTTATTTTTCTTTTTAAATAGATTTTAAAATGATTTTGTCACAATCATAAAGTACACACCTAACTGATTTTTTGTCCGTCATAAATTTTTAGACAGTCGGAAAAAAACATATTAAAAAATCATGTAATAAAGCTTAACCCCGCGTATATTTTGTAGCTTGTAAGATTATTTGCACAGCATCTTAATTTCATACTACGAATATCAATGAGCTTTGAATTGCCTTTTGTGGCTACTTAAAGTATGGTGTGAAACTGGTCAGCCGCTTTTGAATCTTTAGTAAGTATCATTACTTTAATATTTCCTTAAAAATCCATCCACATCTATTAAAGGTTTTTTACGAAATCTATAAACATTTTGTATTTTATGTAATGCGCGAATTGCTATAGCATATTTTAGGCAGTGATGAATTTAATAGTGCTAAAACAAATATAAAGAACTATACACATCTTTACAATAATTAATTAAGCAAGGCTCTGTTTATCAAAGAAATGAGACATAATTTTCTTATACTTGCTAATTTCGCGAGCACATTAGCATGATATTAATATAAAGCACACAACAATGATAACATTTTATCAATGATATACACTTGTATACCATCGTATTGTTTTTCATTTATTTGTTCAATATGATGTAAATTTTCCTTTTTTTTTTAAAGAAGTATTTGAATAGGTACACGTAGCTCTGGCTTTGTACCTATTTTATAATACATTATTTTATACATCTCAAATAAATTAACTGAATAAATCATACCAAACTGCCTATTTTCACAACAATAATTTAATTTGAAATGATATCGCAGCAATATCTCAAATAATATACTTTTAAAATATATTTTTTTTTTTACTACTTATAATTAAAAAATTTTGACGGTTTTTCACTGTATGCATTAGTGGTTCGGTAACAAATTTATATAGTAAAACCTTTTTTATGGTCCATGTTCAATATTTCGCAGTAAAATATTTCGCATCAAATTCTTGACAGTGACATGTCTCATGTAAAAAAGCTTTCTCTTTATTATTGTTAAAATTAGAATTTATAAGACGTTAACTTTAAAGTCAAGAAGAGGTAACGAATTGTGATAGTTGGTATTTGACTTGTGTCAGATAATCATAGCAATCACGAAAACGTAGGTAAGTCCGAAGCTCCGCGCACTTGAAACCGACGAGCGCAGTAGCCGGCGCGGCGCGCGCGCAAAAAATGTCTCGCTCTGAGCAGTAGGTAATATAATAATTTAGATGAAGGCATTCGGACCCCAAGTCTTCGGTGGGGGCCTCGGCAGCAGAGGCCAAAGACCTCAACAGCTCACTAAAGGTCTTTCGTCCCACTCGCACACCTGTTCGCTCGGAGCTCTTCCTCCATCCGGACGGAATATTTCCAAAAGCGCGTTCTATGCGGGTTCAATACAATCGGAATCATCCATTCCATGCGTCAAAGGGGAGTGGATAATGGAAAATTAGCGTGCCGCAGCATCAGAATCAGAATATCAGAATTTACGCACTATTATCCGTTTGTTTGCGAAAGAGCAAAGCCGAGAAAATTATCAGTAAAATGCACCAAATCTTATTATTTACATTTTTTTTGTTTCATGTATCTCTGTGTTGTATTCAAAATTTATTTCTATCATCATAACTGCTCATTAGGATTCATAACGAAGAAATTATCTAAATAAATTACGAAAAAATATATACTAGTCAAGTATTCTTAATTTTGGAACATGACCACTTTAACTAGGTTAAAAACCCAAGAGGGGCCAGAAGAAGTTGCCAGTGTAATTGAGAAATTCTTTTCTCATACTTGAGACCACTTTAAAACTAAAACCTTGAAAAACGTACGAACGAGCAAGTGACCTTAAATGCAAAGTTTGAATGCGTTAGGTCTCATTGCAAAATTCGCGGTATCGACAGTTCCACTACCACGATTTTGCGGTATTGCGTCCTCTGAAAGTAAGACTAAGTTTACAAAGAAAAATATTTTTAGAAAAAATTTTATTGCACATTTAATAATGAATAATATTCGTAATAAACAATATTTAGATAATATATTTATTAAAATTAGGGTAATATTTATTTTACTAACCCCTAATTTCATTTTTAATCCGCATCGATAATAAAATTCTGTTATTTTGTATAAAGTATTTATGCAATTGACTGTCCTACATAGAACCTATTTTACTAACTTTATCTTTTGTCGAATTAAACTTTTGAAAAATTTCATTTGACATCTTTTTTTTAATGTCTGTTTAAATTTGACAGTCTTTTGTAAATACGCCATCTGAGGAACGCTATGACCGCGTTAAGGCAACGATCAACTAGCGAGTAACGAACAATGGATTGAGTTAGATAACAGCAATAATAAAATACATACCAGAAGGATATCTGTAATTACTATTAGTTTTTTTTTCTGGAAGTACTTTCGAAGATAACAGCGAGTGTATATTATTTACACCAAGGAAATTTTTAAAAAATACGAATAAAAAAATACAAATAACAAATAACTCAGTATTCAAAAGACAAAAAAATAACAATAATGCAAATATTTTTTTGTTTTAAATGACTTTTCGAGTGATTCTAATAATGTTTGGGTTATTTTTTTTTTACGCACCTGAGACTATCGGAGGAGAAGTTAATTACTTGTCCTTCATTAGCTTGCTAGTCATAACAGTTTGCTGGGGTCTATAATACACGTAAAGACGATCAATTAATTCACTTACTTCATCGTGGAACTGGTTTTTAGAGCACGCCATAAAATTTTCAATCCACGGACAAGTAATGAGTTCACTATCAGAAACCGACGGATAGTTTTAATTAAATCTTTTTTTTTTTGTTAATACCGGTCGTCGTAGATGCGTTACTATACATTACATGATACAATAATTATAAAAGGTTTATAAGAAGAATATTGAAACGCAGTATGAAATTCTATAGCGCAAAGCTATGTAATATTATCATATATTATATACTTTTATTTAACATCACATGCTTGTTTGTTTCGGTCAAATCTTACAAGTCGATTTTGATATACTTTTCATTATCAAATTAAATCCAAATTTCGCATACACTTGTTAATCGATATAATGTAATATAGCTATAATATAGCTATGAGAAGTTTTAAGGTCAGACTGATAAAATAACACTGATAAAACAATGGAATTTCTTTGTTTCTATCATTTTTAACTCTACTTTGTTAATGTCCCAACTTATCCGTACTGGGTTCACTTATTTGACTAAGGTTCTACCCCAATAAAGCTAGAGTTACTTTCTTCGTTTCAGTATGTTTAAATTAAAGACTGTCTTTAAAAGAAACATTTTCTCATTGTGCACCGCGTTATTCTCATAGCATCAAATAAATCTTGGAATAAAAAAAATGGTATTAAATATATTCGTACCTCCACGAAGCTTTTGGGGTTATAAATAATTTTATTTTGATCAAAGACAAGAAAAAAAAACAGGGAAGGGAATGTGAAGGGAATGAGATATAGAAATTATAAAGCGAGTAAAAAATTACTGTGACACCAATTTTAAATGCTTCGGAAGTTTTGAAGTAAACATGTGATGTCATCAGGGACTAAAATTAATAATCGTAAATGATTTTAATACAATTACACAAAGTTATACGGAGCTTACACACGCTGGAAAATTGAACATAGTTTCGAACCACCATTCATACCATCTAATTATTATTGACAGAGCAAGTTGCGACAACTCGCACTATATATCGTTAAGTTTTCGTAAACAACACACATTCCAACTAAGTAAGTTGAACTTACAAAGTGTTAAGTTGCTTATGATTTAATATTTCACATATGCAATATAGTAATAAAATATAGTATATTAATAAACATATGCAAGTGATTTTTACATTGCTATGCAGTATGTTGTGTTGCTTGCTTGCCTAACAGTTTCGTGGGTAGCAAATATTTTGCTTAATTATTATATATATATATATACAAATGTATAAAAATGATCAAGAAAGACATTCAAAGACACGAAGAGTACGAAGACATTCAAGCGCGATGTGTTTACAAAGGCGGGTCGTGTTATTTTTTATATAAAAAAAACTGGGTACATAAAAGCTTAATACATAATTGAAAAGTTATCAATTAAATTTGTTAAAAATTCAAGGTTGACTATCTCAAGGTCCATTGAGGTCCTCCCATTTGAGGGATTTGACCCATCGAATGAACTCGCCAAACCGCGTTCATCGCACCAAGCAAGTCATGTTTGTTTATTCGACGAAGATGCCTTAACGAAACGCACAACCGTTCAGTTTTACAAACATTACTTTGACATATTGTATACTAATTGCAATTATATTTATGACAAGTTTTCTGTAGCAATGTGGAAAAATATATTTTATAGGGATGGAAATCGAACATTCAGAAAAAATTATAGATCCAGAAAAACTAAAAGGTTTTTGAAAAATATACGAAATAGCCGCTATAATTAAGATAAACAGTGATCGAATTGTGCCTTGCAATGATTGTATATCAGCAATCTTATCAGTCATCAGTATCTTATCCGTCAGTTATCTTATCAGTGCATCTTTATCAGTCAATTCCAGAAATCACGGGAACTAGCTCAAAAATGTTATCAAATGATTGCATCCTTTATTATATTTATATAATTTATTGTGTATTAATTTATTTTTATGTGACTTATTCTCATAATTATTGTTCATTTATATGTTCATTGTTTTTATTTTTCATTTGTATGTTCGTCTCTTGATAGTCGCCAAAAATAAACTCCCTTCTATAGGTCAACATTTTAAATTTAGTAGAGACGGCAAAAAAAAACAGGTTGTAGTGGTATCAAAATCTCATCTAAATATTGTTAACACAAAATGTATCTATTCTAAAAAGGAACCAAAGAGTTTTTAAATTATTACAAAAACGAAAAACAAAACACATACATAGCGCAGTGGTACTCGTGTAACAAAAACAACCCTTTTGACACGCCGGAAGGCGAGGGTAGATTTCAAAGGATATAAGTAGGGAAGAGGCTAACTCCAATTGTATGAACTTGTAACAAACATTGCGTGAACTGCATACTGAATCCCTCTCTATACTGTGCCGTAATGGTTGCTCATAACAAAAAATATAGGAAAATTATAGGTCTGCAATTACCATTTTGATTTGGTCCTGTGGAAGGTATGATTTTTTGAAATTTGAAAAACCAATTTTTCACACCCTTAGGACCAATGGTTGGTGCTATCAAAAAAGTTTTCTTATATAACTTTTAGGCCCTTATCTGAGGAATAAAATAAAATTTAAATTAATTCGATATCTTATATACTAATAAAGTTATAGTAAAATTTAACTTTTTCGAAACCCCTGTCCCATTCCCGCCCTCCTGGTATGATTTTTCCCATTAACGAACTTACCGAGATTTTGTGCGCTTAAATTTTATGTACCAATTTGAAAGTGATTGGTTTAAAATTACTGCAGTTATCCTTTCCACAAGAAAGTGATGTAGATGATTGTATAAACCTTTAAACTGAGGGTGGTTTTGGGTTCAAGGGGATGTGAAAAATGAAGATATATCGAAATATTCCGGAAGTCATAACATGGTACCCATTGCAATAGGTAGCATTCCTAATGAAATCTACATAAAAATAAATAAATTGCGGATCATAAACCATTGTGCATTTTGTTATGGCATATTCCCCTCCGATAAAACACTACGAAGCGGCCCGCAATGTAGTGAGCGCCCGTTCGGTCAGTCATGGTGTGAGCACGTGGATTGCGCAACTCGAGACGCGCTTCCCAGAATACAGCGTGGTTCATAGCTAGTTTAGAACTGGTCTATTGTAGCGCAGGCGTAACAGGCGATGGTCGGATTTTATAGTTTTGATCTGTCGAATTGTCAACTGTTTGCAACGACGATCTTTTAAAACACAAAGAGAGGCCATTAGATCGCGCCACGCGAAACACGCGCCACGCGAATCATGCTGATTTGCTTAAATCATGCTGCTCGCATATGAAACGACAAATACCTTGAACGATCGATTGAATCTAATCGCTCAACTGACATTTTTGTACGAAGAAATTAAGGTTATGTCTATAGCTTTATGAAGAATATGTTCGTTTTGAATGCGAATGTGCTAAATGAAAGAAAAATTTTAATTTTTTCATTAATTTACATAGTAATTTTAATGAATATTTGTGGTTTTTTTATAATTAGCTTCAGGTTTTTTTTTATTTGTTTAGACGCTATATAAAAATTCATCGTGGTTACCGAGAATAAAAAATGTAAAAACGTGAAAACTGTAAAAGGATTATGTAATAAACTGTGGTGAACGCTTAACTGTCACCTTACGCCGTAACAATGTCAAGGTCATTATCGGTCGGCGCGGCGTCGGAATTCACTGCTGACCAAATTTACACGATCTGTTAAAAGAGTATATTTAGGAGTCCTTTCTATCGCATTTTTATATATTATTCCTTACTAATAATAGGTTACCCAAACCCCCCGCCCCCCATAAGTCTTAGGAAATGGTCACAGGACACCTGTATATGTACGTATTAGGTACTTTACGGTACAGAATTTATTGAAACTACCAACTATAACGGCGTAAGAGTCAAACTCTAATGCGTTTTTTCCATTTGGGCCCCGTGCAACAGTCCCTACGACATTAGCTGCAAACGAACCACCGAAGAAACGTCGTGTGCGTTAAGATTGTTAACAGTAACTAAAAATTAAGTGTTTTTAATTCTGATATACTCATCTCCTATCCAGGTTTATTAAATTCGTGTTTAATAGATGATTTTCAAAATACCTAAAATATAAGAGATAAAACATAATAGGAACTAGAAATTGTTTTAAGATAGGAAAGAAAATGTACTTATGGAATATAAGTTTCCGGTTAATGAGTAGAGTTTCATGTTAAGTACATGGTATTTGTACACCAGTAAAATATTGAAACCTATAGATTTTAATCGTTAATCCAAAAAAAAAAAGTCATATTGAACTCTTAAGTGCAAAAGTCATGATGTTTTTTGTGTTCCGTGAAATTTGAAACTCTTTCTTCTGCAGTATAAAGTCATTTATAAATTTTAAATATTTATAAGCCAACAAAATGTGAAAACCACAAAAATTGCATCGTTTGATTCCCCCAAATAACGGTAAAAGTGTATATAACAACATTATAATATTATACTATATAACGTTGTCCGAATGCAAGATAATTGCTCGGCATTTCATTTTAACAAGAATTTTACTGCGAGACAACACCGATCTGTCAAACGAACGTATTACACCGCAAAATATTTACGGTCTTACCTTAATTAAAAATACGCAAGAACAAAATTCAAAATGGCAACATGCCTAAATAACACATTACCGCAAGGACATGATATGACATCGATATGACAACATTTTGAACGTAAATCTCATTATTGCCACCTTCACTAGACGTAACCTAACGAAACATAAACATTCGTATTGAGTCTGTTAAAAAATAAGTATAATAACGGTTAAATATACATTGTATTCGATTAATAATCTTAACATTGCGTAGTTTTAAGCCTAGGTTATTTATTTTATGATAAATGTACGCGCGTATATTTCAATTTACCATACCGGCTTACTTAACGTGGTCTGTTTTAACGGGACTTAGTCCGCCGTCCGACATTGCATCGGCAAGTGGTCATTGCTCGGTTGGGTATCGCGTTAAGAGTAACTTGCGTTAGGCAAAATAACTATACATTGCACTTTGTATCGGCGCTAATAGTTCACTAGCGCACTCTAGCGTCCATTATGTTCACGATAAGATTCAATTCCGGACTAATGCGCTCTTCATACGTGCAATTTAACATCGTATGATGTATTTTAGTTGCAGTGCATCCGTGCATTTAATGGAAACAATACATATTCAATGCGTTATCCGTGCTGAATACTAGCATAACTTTCTCTACCTTTATTATTAACAGTTTTAAAAATTATTTAAGTATTACCAAAAACCATATGAAGTCAGATCTCCTTATATATTTCAAATAGGTAACACCGCGATACAGGTATTTGCCTAATCCACACAAACTGTTCATTTTTTATTCTCTTGAAAATCAAAAAAATATGTGTAACTAATACATACATAATAATAATTAATGTATATTGGATATTTAATAAATAAAATAGTACAAATATTACATTTCTCTATCCTATATTCCATACTAGGCAACGCTGAATCTAAGATAATTTGTTGTCCAAGACGTTTAATGTTGTAAGTTGTAATACAGTAAGTTGAAGTTTGTATGCTTATTATACGAACTTCCTGTATACAAGCAATAGGGAAATATCCGATTAGGTTTAATAAGAACGATTAGCACAATTTGAAAAGTCACTTCTTCCAGCTTTAATTGTTATATCTTCATTGTCTACTCCTATATTTTTTACCACAAAGAAACCGAACTACCGTAGCATAGGATGCAATTCATACTATTTCAAACCTTTTACAAAAAACACGACCGAAATACCTCAAAAAAACACTCTCTTACAATTCGACCCAACTGCAAGGGAATCTATAGAAGGGAAATATTTTCTCCTCGATACACTTTGTATGTACCTAATCATTTTCAGAATTTTTCATTTTTCTACGTACCTCGACTCTATTTCATAGGTAAATTTATAAAAAATTTTTTTTTTTTGGTTTCTTTTTTTATGATAGTAATGATACCTAATATTTGTGCATTTTACATAATATGCATTAATTTTATTGATTGTATTATTTGTTTATGCAACGCATTACAATATATATATCATCTGTATTGTAATGTAATGTATTATCTGTGTTTGTATTAAAATAAATAAATTAATTAAATATATTTATAGTTAAATTGCCAATACCAGAGTTAGGGGTTAGAGGTTGAAAACCCTGCACAGCTAAAACCGTTAAAAATACATTACTTCTTTAAGTGCTATACTATACATATTTTTGTTAGTGTTTACCAGCTATTCATGGAAATAAATATACATAGTTTTTATCACATACTTGGTTCGGCACAGCCTTGGAGCCACAGATACAGACAAAAACTAAGGAAAGAAGTATATGAATTTTACATACAAAACGAAGTAAATAACAATCACTTACTTTGTTATTGATTAAAAATTGACAAATATTTTTTTCTTCGTTAGAAAATGCATAGAAAAATGCACTTTCTTCCTTGTTTGCAGCCTTAAAACTCTGGTTTCCCGAACAATTTTGTCGAGTTACTTTAATTTAGTAGGTGCAAAAAGTTCCGATGATCCCAAAAATGATAAAGACTTTAACACATTTGCATTTTTTTTATAACATTTGCAAAAATAAATAAATAAACTAGAAACCATTGATATATCAAGCAAGAGTAAAACGGTTGCCTTATCTAATTTTCAAACCTCAAAAAGAGGTAACATCTATTAGAATTCATGTAATTACGGATAAAGTTTTAATGCGATGCGACACTTTAACTCCCTAGCTTTGTACCGTCGTAATTACTACGACGAACGTGAACGTAGATCACAGATTGTTCACGTGTCGTAATAGGGTTGTATGTTTACGTGCGAATGTCACAATCACGTAATCGTAGTACGTCGTGTTAAGTGGGGACAAATCGCGAATGCGGAATGTGAAGGATTGCTAGGCGGGTAAGCACTTGAGTGTGAACCGTCGCGCATGCTGTGGCAGTGCAACCAACAACCCGGAAAATCATCATTTTTCAGGTCATCATGAGTTTTAACATAAATTTCTCCTGATGATTCCTGACACTATGTTTGACATGTTTCCTGACTGATCCTAGATTTTATTTTAAATATATTATCATGTCATGAACTGTTTACACTAATTTATAAATAGCCACAGTAGGGGTCGTGGTTTCCAGCAAACTTTACGTGATAATCTTATACCGTTGTAGTAATTGCGATTGTCCCCTCGGGACGCCGGGTTACTGACCGCGATCAAGGCTACAAATCTCGATCGCGTGTCGCTACAACAAAGCCCATTCACACCAGCGCATTAATTAAAATAATAAATTTGAGGATGAATTAATTTCGCATTTTTTAATATAATTTCTTACTGGAAACATAACAGCCCCTTAAATCTTCCCTAATGGTTTAAAAAAAAATGTTTTTATTATAATGGAATTCGTTTGTAGATAATTGCATTATTTTAATCAATTTAATTTAATTAGGTTTGTACTACAATTTGAACAATTTCACCTGTTTTTGAGAGTGGACGTATTGCATATACGTACGGTTACTTTCTACTTTTTAGATTTTTTAATATATAAAACATTAAAATATATAAAAAAAACACAACAAGTAAAAAAATGTAGGAACAGATAAATATATATATTTGCTTTAGTTGTTTAAACAAATTATTCGTAATTTAGTAATCCATTTAATTTGATTGCTTAAGCACTTTTCGTAGAAGAATTAAAAGAGGCAAAGAAATTGGTGAACTATATCTTAAAAAACGTTAATTAATAATTAGACATACATTAGGCTTTAGGTTTATGTTAAAATTAAACGCAATAATTAATACACGCATAATCCAATCTCATTACTATGTAATTCTCCTGGCGCTATCAGCGAAATCTCGAATTGACATAAAATATTTCATTAAATGCCAGATGATCAGATTATTAAACTTCAGGACAGTGACGAATTAAATTGTTTTAAGTGTGTAAAAACTGTGATAAAGGGTGAATTATAAAACTACTACAAAAAAGTTTAGTTAGTAGTCGGATATTATAGAACATTGGAACTTCTAGTTGAGAACTCAACCCATATTATGAAAACTCACAGCACTAATTAGGGCGGTTTATTGCGCTGACGTGGGTCAGTGAGCGCGATAAAATTCTACTAAAATGGCAAACATTTTTAAAGTTAACATCGTAATTACTATGGACTGAGGTAACATCTGTGTTTATTGGCCATCGATAAGTAAGGGTTAATATTTATTTTCAGCAATAACACAACTATTTATTAGCATTTTTAAAATATATTGCGAACCTAGTTTTAAATCGTATTTATAAAACGTACATTTATAAATATCAATTTTATGTAACACGACTGATATATTATTATGTTATCTTAACAAAAGAAAATTTAAACAAAATCTCGCAAATACCCACAACTCTACACTCCCGCTTTAAACACAAAGCATTCAGGTAAAATTCCCAAAATGCCCTTTGTAACTTTTAATTAATAATAAGATAGAATGAGATTTTTTTTGTAGTACATAATTTTAATAATTTATAATTTGATATTGTAACGACGCTGGCAGTGCAGCGAAACGGCCAGGAGTGTTCTATACATTCCAATGATGCAAATGGTACAGCTTTGGCCGGAGATATTTGATTTGCACGGGCTGTCAGATATTTTCTTTTCATATTTTCTCTTTTTTTTACCATACCACTTCGTCTCGTTTATTGCTTCTGTATTTTTTCGTGTTATTTTATTTCCTATTTTCCCACCTGTTAAGTTCGGTTTTTCGTGGTTGTTTTTATAATTGAAAAAAGAAAATGTGTTTTCTGGTACACAGCCTAGACTTAAGGCTAATTGCCATTTTAGATGAAGTAGAAGAAAGAAAATAAAATCGCTAAGACTTGAAAGATTGACATAGAAAATAGATTTGATCTTAGATTTAATTTGAAATATCATATTTGTAAATGCTTAAAACTGAATAAAAAGAGAGTTACTGAATTAAAGTCTTTTAGTCAATACTCGTATAGTTCGTGAAACCGATATATCCAACAGTGAATCCAATATACCGGCACCAATTCGGGTACCCCTGCCAAGCGACCAAGGAAAGCGGTAAAGTATAGGAGTGCAGGCCGAACCTTGTAGGGACGAACACCGCCATCTACGAACGATGCAATATATGAATAACATTAAGCAATTCCCATGCAATTCTGAAAGAATAAATAGGTAAAAAAAATATATTTGAAAACTAAATAACATTAAAATCAATAAATAACTAAATGAAATAACAAATAACTATAACTATTACTATAAGTATAACTATAACTATTAATAATAAATAACTATATTTTCATTTTTAAAGTTTGTTTTTTAAAATAGATATAAATCATGAATTAATAGTTGCTAGTGGTGCATATATCGTCTGACATATTTTATTTATTTATTTATTTATTTATTGTTTATTTATTATATGTTTAAGTATTCTTCACAAGTTTTCGTATTTTGTTTTATTTTAATTTTTAGAAATATGTTCGCTTAACCAAACGCCATAAAATACAAAATATTCCGGAGTACCATAAATATTCTCTCTCCCATTTTATGAACTCCTGGTGAAACATTTGGTGAAATTATAGAAAGCGATACCGCCCTTAATTTGGCGGTGAAGCGAGTTAGTGAAAAGAAAGCAAGTTATCGAAGCCAATGCTGAAGAAAGCAAACGAGCTACGAATGAAGGCTCCTTGTAGCTATGTCCAGCGCGGTATTCCTTTAACGTTATTTTAGTATAAACATTGTACCTACTAGAAAAAACCTACCTACCTAAACCTACTGTAAAGGTAGCGGCTACTCTTGACCGCAGATGGAATAGTTTTTCCCCTAATAACACTGTTTATGGAATTATTTATGATTAAAAATAATTATTTTCAATTAATTATGCATGACAAAACTTCAAAAGCCTTTATCTCAAAATAAGTAGGTATTTCGTAGATGCGTTAAGTATGTTTAGGATTGCAAGATGAAATAAAGAAGGGTGCACGGGAAAAGGCTGAAAAGTGCAAAATAAAGCAAAAACATAATAAAAAGGAATATTAAAGGATGAGCAATAAGAAAAAGTTTAATTAAAAAGGTAAAAGGTTCACAATTAACAAGAGAGGATGAAAATCAACAAAAACATAAAAAAGAATGAGGAGGGTAGATCTAAAAGTAGCCGACTAACTACTAACGAAAATTAATTGAAAATGCTTGACAGAGAAAATTCTTGATGACAATGAAAATGCCATGTAAACTTATAAGTAAGTGTTGAAGAAAATCAGGAAAATAATGAGAATGAACTAAATTAGGTTTTTGTTTGTGGAAAATGTAATAAATATTAATGCCTAAATATTTGAAAGCATCTCAGTAAACTCTTTTAGTAGTCTTTTGGCCTAAATAATTCCAAAAAAGGTTCTAAATTATTTATCATAGTTTCCGACATTCGTACAGAGGCATTAGGATTTCCTTTGGCATTAAGCTGGAGTAGTTTATAAATATATAATTAAGGTATATTCCATTTGCACCTGAATATCAAAAAGAATAAATTATGGGCGCGAGAGGCTTGGGATCAAATTCAAATTAGTCGCGTCCCACATTTGCTGAGACACTCGACGCGCGCCCTCAGAAATGTAACGCGGCAATAATGTATTTCCAAAAGCACGTATACTCGTATGTGCTTAAAAGAATCATGCATTCCAGTACAAAAAACATTAAAGTTGTCTTTGTACACGAAATTATATTTAAGGCGATGCATATTGGCCGTCGACCTTGAAATTCGGTGCTTAATTTTTATAGGGCGTCGGGTTGTACTCTGCGCGGTAAGGAAGCAGTTGTTGGTTTTTTTTAATTACAGCTTCATAATGTACAAATTTAAAAAAAACAAACTTTTCTATGTTTTAGATACTTCATTTGCCTTCTAATTGCTATTTTTTCTAGTGTTCTAATGTCTTTTAAAAGAGAGAAATTTAACTAAAAAATAAATATTAGCAGTTTATCATTTAATAAATTTCTCAGAAATAGAATTGAAACCTAAAAATCTGCCTTTAAATATGTTTTCGACATAAGATCAGCGTATCTAAACATATTTTTTTTATGATTAAATATCCAATGGTTACCGAATGCCAGCCATAAAAAAGGATCTAAATGAATCGAACTTAATTTCGCCTTAATTCATAACAATATTTAAGAATGACACGGAATGCTTTAAACTTACTATTCGTAAAATGAAAAAGATTGGAAATATGAGTTAAAAAGAGACAAGACCAGAAAGTGACATTAGTTTATATCGAACGCAACAACCGAATACGTGTCTACCCGTTCTACATTGAAATTGAAACATCGTGCTTTCAATTCTCATATTATAATAGTCTTAAAAGTTAAAACATATAGCATACAAAACATACGTTTACAGCGGATGTATTGGGAAACGAGCTGACCAAATGTGCTCTCGAGATGACCAATTTGCCTCGCTCGCACTTATTGTGCTGTCTCGGTTTTTTTTACATTTTGCATATGATGTTTAACATGCTTAATGTAGCTTTGTTACTGGAAGGGATAGCAGACCGCGTCCCCCCAAAACCTCAGCAAAAGCACATTGTGTGTCCTTGTTTTACGTAGCGTCAAATCGTAACATCTCATCCATACCCCAAATAAGATTACATAACAAGTGATAAGGATTTACAAGTGGTGTAGGATTTTAATTTTAATTTGATACGTACCAAGTTTGTAAATAAAGTCCTCAAAAGTGATACATTTTTTTTTCAAAGATGACAACCACGTGTCATCGTCCAACCACTTCCCATTGTTGTTAGCTTATTAAAAAACTGAATTAAGATTTATTTTCCATTCTAGTACATATTCTGAATAGTCAAAATCGGCAAAAGTCGAAAGTAAATATAAAAAATGAGATAGTTCGAAAGACTTTATTAAGGTACTTTGGGTTGTACGGATACTGATTGAGGTTAAGTGTTTTTAATCAAAACCTGTAATATATTTCCAGTAAAAAAATACTAAATGTAAAGAACCACTTAAGGAAACAACGGCTATTTTACACTAGTATGGGGAAAAGAACTAGGTCAAAGGCCTTCTCAAAGTCTAAAATTAGTTATTGTGAGGCAGAGTAAATCGTTCTAAGGAACTGGTAAAGTCACTAATGAGATGATACATATCATATCAGAATACAAATGCCACTCTTTAAAAAGCCAAAACTGAGTAATTAACGGTATTATTGAGATGGCATTGGGAATATTAAGAATCTGATGGATTGAAAAGTTTGCAATAGCGTGCGTCGAATCGGCCTAACCTTTGGAAATACAGTAATGGGTGCTAGGCTCGACCTTTGCGCGACGCTAATCAAAGGATTAAGGCGAGTGGCTTTGGCATACCCTGCGCTGCTTTTAACACCTTTGAAGTCGACATGGTATCATGGTCGCGTGGCCAGCCCTTTGGACATTTCACACTGGCGATAGTAGAGTGACAGCCGCCAGCGGAGGCGCATCGTATTCGCTGTTATATGACGGTGGACATACGGCAATATAATATATTTATATTATGATGGCATTAAAAGCCGTAGGTTTCATCCCCTTATTATTTAAACTAACTATTGCTTATATTAAGGCTGTTCTGTTAAATAGGTTCATAATTCTAGATAGATTTATAAACTGGATTTAGTTAAACTTATAAAGAGTATGCTGAGACTATTAGGTACCGAAGACTTAAGTGGGGTATTGTGTAACCTATTATGAGTAAGAAATTATATAAAAAAACATCCCCAAACTTATTATATTTTTGAACAGGTGTCAATTCGGTTAGCGCGCGAATTCCGAGGCCACGCCGATCGATAATGGGCTTGACACTGTTACGGCGTACGGCCACAGCTGATCGCTCACAACAAAGACATGATCGTTTTACTACTTTTACGTAAAGTTTACATTTGTTTTATCGGTAGTCATGATGCATTTTGATATTGTTTCTTAACAAATAAGAACACTGGTAATCGCAGCACCAATTAGCTGTTTTTTTTATATAAAATGTTCTTTGCGCGCAGTGTATTTGCTCAAGACTTCTTGCTTCTTACTACCTAATTTTTGTTTTGTGTTGTGTTTGAGTGTGTGAAATATGTTCACAGTTCCTGTATGAAAATCTACCCCAAAGTGCCGGGTTAATCATATTAATAGAAACAAAATGATCACAATCACTACGAAAATACAACTTATCTTCGTATCATGAACGTACCACTATGCTATGCTTAAAGTGTAGTTCTATTATTTATTTATTTATTTATTTATTAACAGGTAAGCATACAGCGTAATAATAGTATATACATTTTTCAAAGGGTTAATAATAGGGCCAATTAAGGCTTACGCCTATGTATAAAAATATTTAAAACTTCTACTACTTCTAAACTTCTATTAATTCTACTTCTTCTATACTAAAATATTAAATCTATAAATAGTGATATTGCAGCTGAGCATAATTGATCATTGATTACGGCTAAAAAATAAGCATAATTTCATAATGAGCCTAATTGTAAAATCATAATAAAGAAAACTAATATGTCTATATGAAATAGCTAATTAATCATGTACAACAAAATTATAAACATACGCTTAAGAATATCCGTTTATATGTTGTAAAATAAATATGTCAATCCTGTATTATATTATGTCTGATCTCCTATTATTAACTTTTAAAAATTATTAGCTTTCATGCGTACATAATTTAAATAGGCAAACGAGTTTGTGTGTAATTATGGGAAAAAACCATCAACATCAAAAATAGTCGCAAACATTAATTTAGACCTGAATAGTAGTCGGATCTTTTTTATTAGGACCAGTTACACAGCATCAAAATACTCTTAATACTTAAGTTTTTTTGAACTATAAGTCTACAATGATAAATAAATAAATATTTAATTTGAGCTGTGTTTGAATGTATTTCTACGTTTGACCATTTTGGATTAGTCGCTGAGCATAAACAGTCCAAGGCTATAGACTGAAGGGAGGTCGTCGATGCCTTAATTAAAATCAACATAAACACGACGACAAAATTTCAAAATGAATGCCCTCAGGCAAAACGTTGAAACCACGACGAACTTTGTCGAGCAAACGAAGGGAAAATGCTTTGATACTCGAAATTCGAAACATTGAAATGCATGGAAATAGATTTAATTGAATCCGTTAGTAATCTTAGTATTAAATTTTATTAAACGTACGATTTACCAGTAAAAACATAGTACGTAAAATAACTTACTATCTACCTTTTTTCATAAATTATATTGATGAATGAAATAAAACAATAACTTGTTTTAATGTGTTTAACGTGTAACACCAGATAAAATTCTACAATCGCTAAGATTCAAACGAGTATCTATTTAGATCTTAATTTAAACCAGGGTTATTTAGATTTAGCAATAGTACAATTAAGATCTGCAATTAATTACTATTTACTTTGTTTTTCTACTTATTTTTATAAAGACGACCAGTTTCGGTCCATTATCAAGTCAAATGTTTTATAATTCCGAAGTATTACCTTTATCTGGTTTACATATAAGCTTAAAGAGATTTCTTCGGATCAATGTTTAATATTTGCTCATTGTTTGCTGAAGCAAATTCTTTTTTATTGTGACAGTAAATACGGTGATTTCTATGAACTACTTACTGATTTAGATTTTTACGATGGTAAAACCATTCGATTTTAACAAAGAAATATTCATGAAAAGTTTAATACTGTGGATATACGTAGCGGAAATAAAAAAAAAAACAATAATAAGATGTTACATACCTTTCAGTAAAGCGATATCTTATTAAATAATACATGGTATATCAGTTAAAGCATAATTATATGCATATATACAAACACGAGTACGTTTGGCTACATATTACAGCAATTTATAGTTTCATCGGACCTATCTCAAGACCATACTCGTCATCTTTTGAGAGCACCCGTCTAACAGTCCCTGCGACAACTCAAAGGCAACGTTATCTTTGGGGGCTTCAGGGAGAAAACGCCCGCATGGCTCATTCATGAAACAATTTTCTTCAGGTGAACTTAATCTACGAGTCGTATTTGCAAGTTTGGAACCACGCATGCAAAACCCTCATAATTGTGGCTCAAATCTCTAGTAAAGTCCATTAGAGCTCATAGTTTTAGGTGTAAACGTTATTTTGAAGAACAGCCTTTATATCAAACGCAGATCAAACGAGTCTCCCGAACGTCAGCCCACCTTTACATGTTTTCGCTGACTGCGCCTGTCTAAAGTTTTGGCCATCCACAGTTATTAGACGAAGGTCTGTAACTTTTATATCCACAGACTCAGTTTTCTGAAGCTCCAGGAGTTTTTTTATCGCATTAAATATCTTAGAGGTATATATACCTACCACGTGTTATACTCTAAGAATTTCATAGTGCGTTTTCTGGTGAATACTATAGTTATTTTTCTTCACATATCTCTAAACTGTGGCGATACCTTTACCATAAGCGGGGAACGAATTTATTTGAACAAAAATCCGTATACTGGATTTTAAACAGCTTTTGTCCTACAACTTTTCAAATTTTGACATATTTTTTAAATAAACAAAATATATAGTTTAAAACATTAGTATCATATTTTCTCTTGCTAATTATCCCTTCTTTTAAAACACATTGAAAAACTAGTAAAACAAAAATTGTCTAGGTTAAGTGTAGAATAAACCCATGATACACGAGAAACAGTTTACACTTTATGATAAATTTTGTAATGAAATCTGTAATTATAAAATGTATTTTTAGAATTGAAGAAACAAATAAAGCGTGCATCTACCCAAATGTTGACTGGCAGTTTCCCAGATCCTGAAAAATAATAAAGAAAACTTTTCTTTTTGCGATACGCTACATCGTTAAATTTATTCAAACCATCGGTCCATATATATACCCTTAAGGAACAAAACAAACACAACCGATGGAAATAATTACATCAGAACAGCGGTCGTTAATTAATTAAATTCGCTAATAGCAGTAATGGATATTAAATTTGCCATGAAATTAGGTGCTTAACAAAGTGTCCCACATACTACAACAGATACGCGCTTTAGTCGCAGATATTGAACCTTTGTAATAATGTGAAATTAATATATTATAACAACCGTGATAACCTAAGGCGTCATAATTTATAACCAATCATAAACCTAATAAATCCCCCCTTAAAGGTGGAATGCGAAATATATTAATTTATAATTGCAACCCCCACCCACCCATATAAAATAATTTCTGACCTTTTTCCAATAATATTTTAACAAAATGGGTAAGTGAAGAAAATATTTTAGTTATTATTTAATGTAATTATTATTATTAAGGTTGGTGATTTTGGCCTAACAATAAAATGCAACTTATTCCACCAATTAAAAAAACATATACAGCTATAAACATAATAAGGTTATAAAAATATTTACTAATACTAAAAGTTCTGTAAATTTATTTTTAACCTGAGTAAAAAATGTTTAAAAAATTTATACCTCAAGTTAACTTTACCCCTTACTTTTCGTCCCTAGACGAATGAAATTAATATTTCCAAATTTGCAAAAAAATAAAAAGATGCATTAAAATATAGGTATATTTATTTACTATATTATTGCAAGAATACGATGACAAAATAGGACAACTGGTAGACAATGATTTTCTAGGTATACCTACTATGTAAAACAAAAAAAAGAAATAGATTTAAAAGGTTATAATATATAAAATTTGCAAATTATCCTAGACACACTAAGCGTAAATAATGTAATCAAATATTAATATGCAGAGCTTCTAACGCACTCATGCGTTTATGCGTAGACTGACCACATATGACTTGAAAATAATTTATAGTAACTGTTTGTAGTTTGTAAGACTAAACTTAAGGTTTTAAACTAAAATACGCAATACTATATATAATAAAATAAATAAAAATAATATTTAATATTTTGGACCGTAGTGAGGACGACACTATATCCTCGTGTTTTCATTCATGAAAATTCAAAAAGGTACCTAATGTGATAAATGTTTAAATATGGTTAAATTCGAACCACTTAAAGTTAAATTAAATTGCCTGGCGATATTAAAGAGAGTGCTACGTTAGCACTATTTAAAAATAAATTTAAAAAATACCTATTAGAAACACATGTAAAATAATTATTAGGATAGAATATGTACTACTAAAATAAAAAGTTGAAAATAACATCTGTGCTATGTGTCATGTTAGGTTTTATATTATTTCTACTGTTCTGTTTTTGTTATTAATGTACCATTCTTGTTATGCCAAATCTACCTTGTCCAAAAATTCATATACTTATTTATACCTTTTAATTATGTATTATTAGTTAAGAAACTTATTAAAAGGACCTGTCGACAGTCTCTGACTAATGGGTCCTTGCTCATTTTGTTTGTAATACAAAAACTATGTTGAAATAAACGCCGTTGTTGACGGCATTGAACTGAACTGAACTGAACTGAAATATAAATAATGTATGGTTCTACATTTTTCGATATTGATACATAATTTAGTAATATTTATCATAATAGTAAAGGTTTTAGAAATATATAAATTTATCATAAATTGTCGTATTTAGAATTTATTTGTATATAGCGAATTTATTGCCTCAATTGCAATATCTACCAGTTAGGTTAGGTTTTTATTTACTACTACTACTATTTATACTTCTACGAAACTGAAAGCCAAATAATCTAAAATATTGATTAACAACAAAATCTATATAATGTGCCAAACTTCACACCCGTCATAAAACGTCACAACCTAAACAACATTATTTTAGAATTATTTAGTTAAGATTTTTTTTCGTTAAGATAGTATTTATTTATTTATAACCGTACAAAACAGCGATACAAGAAGGTAATATCTTTGCTATGATAGCTGAAAACATTAAGGTTATACTGTACTTTTAATCAATGCTTTTTTTACATTATACATACATCAGGCCCTTTCGGTAGTTCGGATAATTGGATAGTTTAAAATGTTTCCAAGAAATCTCGGGAAAGTTAAAACGCCGACATATTTATGAAGACTTGCAACCAAGATGGCGCCCGTGCAAAAAACAGTCATCGTCGACGTAGCAGGTACGCGGTCGCGTGCTAAGAATTGGCGGGGGAAAAGATGACGCGCACGAGATGTCCGCACGCGCCATCTTGAAAAAGCGGCGTCCATACGCTCGGCTAAGCGTATACTCGTACATCGAGCGTCTCTTTGACCTGGAACGCGAAGACTGTTGCAGGAAATGAACGAGATGGTTTTTCACGTGACGCCGTTGCGTTTTTCACGACCAGAGAAAAACCTACACACGGACGCGCGGTTTTGAAGCGGAACGAAATTGTAGCGCTTGAGTGGTTGGCTCTTATTTATCCACTCCTTAGTAATGTGGGCTGCGGTGATTAATTTTATTTATTAGTAATTTACATTAATAATACAAGGAATTCTGAACTGAACTACTACAAACTATATCTTTATCATTCTTGCAAACTTCAACCTATCGTAGGTTGCTGACCAATATCTGATGTTGTTACAGAGACTGAACATCACACTAGGCTACTAAAACTAAAATAGGTAGAAACCTAAAGTGTACCTAATTTAATAACTTACTGTATAAAACTTGATATAATAAATATATAATAATTATGACTTGAAAACCTTTTACCTGTACAGGGTAAAGAAAGCTGAAGAATGCTTTGATTTAGGGTAGCATTTTTGAAGCTATATCGTCACAATATGTGTTTGCAAAATGAGTTATCTAGATATCTATTCAGAAATCTGACCTCGTCAGTTAATCCCATGGGATATTTAGAAGTTAATATTTTTTAGTTTAGGAGCAAAGTTTAAAATAAATGTTTTTGATGTATTGAGTGACATTTCGTTTGCCGTAAACCAATCTTCTAGTTCACTTATATATTACTTTTATCATTAAGAGTATCAATATTTTATGGTTCTGTTACAGTACTGTATCTGTGAATTGAGTTACAGCTGACTCGGACATATCCAAGCCTAAATCATTCGTATAAATAACGAACAGTAATGGACCTTATATTAATCCTCGAGGGACTCCAAACTTGACGTTTGTTATATTTAACATAAAAATAGTTTAATTAAAATCATGATCTGTTTGTTAAGTACACGTGGTTCATAATAACTTAGCCTATTAGTACAATTACCATTTATGTTATGACCTATAGTAGAAATTTGATGCTCTTTGCTTCTCGTGCAATTCGCACTCTGCAGAAATATTGTACTATACATACTATGACTATACTATTCCTACAATACTGATATTGTGTATTTTATCTCTTAAAAAAGAACTCAAAATAAAATACTCGATACTTGAACAGGCAGTTTTGTAATTATTACAGATAAATGATTTATTTTTACACTTTATCGTTGCGACCATTTGAAATATAGTCAATCTCGCGAGGACAAAGTCCTAAGATTGTGTTTGGGGTGTCGAGATGACGGCCGCGTGGATCCCAAGGCAAAAGACGAAATTGCCTCCGCCGAGACTCAATTAAGATTAATTCCTCATGCAAATGTGTCGACGCGGCCACAAAGGCATTCGATGCAGAAACGCCACAGAGTAGTATTTGCATAAACTGATTTGCAAAGTGCTCGCGGTGGGCGGATTGGGGGTGGTTTTTTTCTCTATAACCGCAATGGCCGCCCGCAGAACCTGGCCACTTAATTAAGAAGACGCCCGTGGCCGCCCGTGGCCGCCCGCGCCGCCGCGCCGCCGCGCTCTAATACAATTATACACATTCGTTTTGGGGCCGCGAGGATGCCAGCCGTCATCATTTTATTGTACCGCTTCGTACTTTTTTTTTCTAAAAATGCCGTTAGAAATTTAAATAGACCTAATTTTGAATGCATTAAACATAAGTAAAAAATTGTGCAGAACTACGATAATGAACGAATAAAATAGGTTTTATATAAACGAAAGTACAAGAAAATAAATATGAAATTATTCCTACCCGTCTACATATTAAATATAATTATTGATCGTATTATAAAACCATAATAAAGTTATCCTTTAATCAAAGACATTAGGTTTAAAGGAATATTTTATTTCTAATATTAATTAAGTTACTATATTTATTCATATTAATATTCAGCTTATGTTCAAATCTTTATTGTATCATCTCTATTAGTTTGTTTTAGTTTTGATTTTAGGTAAATTTAATAAGGTGTAAACTTTTATGTAAATGCGATCTGTGTCACCTGAAACAAAATGCACACTGCATATACTTATATAAGTATCTATGAAGTTATGAGCGAGCAGTGCGCGTATTGGAAACCGGTTACACATTTCTTCTACCTCTCTTAAATAAGGAGTGCATACTCTACAAACATAATGTACTTTCGCCTAAACATTCGCCTAAAAACTTGAAAAAGTGTGGTAATTCATTATTGTAAACAATTGTTGTTTACGAAATAAAGGAATTATTAAAAAAAAAAGATTTAAAATTGTATTACAAATATCAATGCTATTATAGAAAAGTCTATCGACGGTCAATTTTTTTTTTTGGCAGATCTTTGCAGTTTATGTTTCAAATATACTTCTCAATCTGTCTCAGTATTATTACGTTACAATCTACAAATCTTTTTTCGAAGACGATAGTAATAAATTTTAGGTATTATTCTATTTCAGTATCTAATAATGAAACAAATTATTATATTGCAAGCTACAATATAACATTACTTAGAGTTGGATACTTCTATTGTTTCAGAAACTGTAGACGTATTTCATATTATCTGAATACACAGATAGACAAATATAATTTATTTTATAACAATACTAAATATAAATATAACTTAATAAAATGTCTTAAAAAACTCCACTCAATTGAGGTTTTGTTCTACGAAACCGTACCAAATAAATATACATACGATATAATAAGATGTTATAATAAGGTGTTTCATACCGAATATTCCAATTTTTTAGGTTCAGTTAGTCACCATGTATGGCAACCCAAAAACTAATAAACTGCAAAACACAACATTTTATATTTTTGTGGAAACGGCGCATTTTTAGTGTTCACAGCTGGAATGAAGTGCGCCTCGGCGGAGTGAAATTTTCACGTGTTTCGTTTATAAGCAACTAGATTTCGGCTAATTTTCGGAATGTGCGCGCAGGGGAATGAAAATATTTTAGTTATTATTTCGAAAAAATATTCCAGCACAAACCACAACACTCGAAACAACCAACGATTGCTATGAAAAATACGTGGACTACGCTATATCTGGCGAAAAGAATTTTAAGGCTGTTGTTAGCTATTTCAAATGACTAAACAATGAATATACTATTTGCGATTGTAAAGCTTTTACGCGTTTAAACGTTGAAATACGTTTTCAGGATAGATTCAATTTTGCTTTAACAAAATCAAATTGCTCGTGAAATTTGATTTATTTTAATAAACCAATAAAGTGTATGTATTAGAGTTTATATGAAGAATCGAGGGGTGGACGGCTGAAAAGTGTTTTTTTTTTCATACATTTTTGCCGGTCGAATATTTTGAGTGAGCCACACCAAAAACGTCGACACATATTTTTTAAGGTTGAACCCTTGCATTTGTGTTCTTTAAAAGCTTCATCTAACGGATACAGTATACCCGAAAATGTATTATTAGAGCGAAGCGAGCGGAGCGAGCGAAGCTCTCATAAGGCGACTCCAATTAGAACTTTGTCACGGGCTAACTTGGTCATTCCTTGACCGATTTGAAAAATTTTTGATTTTGAGAGAATCTACATGAAAAAGTGAAGGTCGTGACGGAGCTTGATTTTAAATATTGTCAAAAATAAAAATTTTGGGGTCAAAAGAAAATTGTCTATGGGAATATCCATTATAAAAAAGTCACGCGCTTTTTAAATCTATCCCGTCGTTAAAAAGTTATTGTCACAGACTAAATTTTATTTAGAAAATTTTAGTAAATCGCTTCGCTCTAATATGTGCTGCAGCGAAGCAAAATGCGAGCGACTGCGGCGACCTAGTTACTAAATACAATGAACAATACATAAAATGAATTGATGATCAAAAGCTAAAAATAAAATAAGCTGTTAATTTTATTTACACCCTCTTTTGAGGATTTCATGACGATTGAAGGCAATATATAGGCTGATGTTTACGTGGCATGCATATAAATTTAATAAATGTTACACGCGCTAAACGCGTTCTTCTTCTTATCGAGTAGATTCAAAATAAGATAAAATAAAAGAATAGAAAAAAATCTTTATAATGGCCATTAATATTAATATAGTCAACAAAAAGAAAACATACGGGTGTTATATTTATCAGATTACTAGTCAAGTGAAAGCGCTGTGCAGATAAAAAAACATAGCGGCTATATTGGTAATGCAGTTGTTTGTTAATTATTACAAATAGACAATACATTTAATAAAGCTACTACCAAACTAACATAGTCGACGCGTTTAGCTCGAAATAGTTGCTGTTTCGTGAGAACCGCTTTAAAATCGCCTAAAAGGAATTATCGAAGTAAGACTTAAGCGCACCTCATAGAACTGAGTGGTGATTGAATCTAATTCGACGCGGGTTTCGGATAAATTCGTGCAAACTCGGCGACATTTATCATTGCGTCTCGTTCTAATTTAAATAAACAGGCGTACGAAAGAATTGTTGTCCTCGTAGATGCAAGTACGGGGTGATAATTTTGAAATTTAATATGGCTTCAATCAACTTCCGTATAGAAGTTTTACTTCCAACGCGCGAGGTGTAATTAACATACAACCTGTATATTTTTTATTTGAGTCTTCTTTTTCATTTTATCGGCAGTCTTGTGGTCTGCATGTCATTATCAAAAGTCGACGAGTCGATGCTAGGGAGAGATGTGAAGGGGTGAAGGGGTGAAGGGGGATATGGTTTATAGTAATGCGGCTGTGACATGTTGCGGTTAAACAATGATTTCATCAAAAAAGCGGTAGATATTTTAGCCAACTTCCCTAACATTGTATGAATAACAAAGATTCTCTTAAAAGACAATATAAAACAAACAAAATAAATGTTTATTTGAAGCAAAGGGCTAAAATATTCACACGCAAAATAGATTGCGTAACTACCCCCGCCGAATGAAATAAATCCAAATGTGGGTCGTAAAACAGCGCGAATAAGCGTCCAAAAGAATAAAACGCTAATACGTGAGGAAAGTGATATAATGCGTATTTAAGGCGATTTCAACCAGAACTAAATTTTTCGACTGAAATATCAAACATTTATGAATATTTCAGCCGATTTTAATAAAAAAAAAACTGTTAACGAAGCGTCCGACGTTGCGCTGTTTGTTAGGCCCGACAAGCGAAGAATCGCATTTCCTTATAAGTATTCAGACGATGCACCTCATCATCGGTTTGGGCTTGAAATCGGTCCTTAGTAAAGTATAGTTTTATTATTGTTTGTTCATTTGATGAAAAATACGTATTTAACATCTAAATAATATAAGAATAACTAATAAATTTATGGAATTTAATTGGGATTTTGTTTCTAACTACATATAAACAATATAAATCTAACACCTAAATGTTAATGCCGATCTTAATTTAAAGTAATATACTACACTGGTAGATTATATTGGCGCTGAAATGTCTAGAGTTTTATATTATTCTCTTTTGCCTTAACATAAGGTAATTTGTCAATTCCTCACAAAAGCGTTTGAAAAAAATAGTTAGATATGACATATTTTTTTTGGTAAAATCACAATGAGCACAATCACAAATCACAATTATAAATATACCATGTGTAAAAAATATTTAAAAAGGATTTTCCTAAATCATGTTCGCTTTTAAAGTATGTTTGTTTAAAATAAATTATTTTATGATTTTAGATTAAAATATTGTTATGATAGGGTTGTATGTTTACAGTACGATTGAGGGCTTCTAGACATATATTTGTTTAACGATAATTGCAAAAACATATATTGAAGGTTTTAACGTCAAAAATTGCAATTGCAATATTTATACTGCCATTCAATTGAAATCTAGTGCTCCGTAAAAGAGAAGTAATGAATATTTTCTTTTTCTGTTCGGTTAGCAGTTGCTCTTAAACGAAAATGCATGCATAAAGTTCTATTTATAATGACAATTACACAAAAAATACTTTTTTTATCAACTTATGACATCAACTTATGACAATAACTTTTTATCAACTACAGGCATCTCCCATTTAAAATGTATTTATTTTAAGGATTAAGTGAACTAACTTAGTAAGTGGTATTTTGAATAGTTCGGCACTACTGGTTATAATGGTAGGTAATAATAACAAAAAACAATATACGATATAGAAAATATGCATGTAAGTGTTTTAATGTTAAAAATGAATTAGGCTGTGGATTGAATTAGTGTTTGCATAGAATAAACATATATAGAATGTAAACTTATTTGTGCGGTGGCGATGAAAAATATTTTTGATTGTTATTTCTATGCCGTAAGAGGTTCTTTGATGTTGAATATTCTTTATGCAAGTCTATATTGTAAAAACTATGGTTACATCGTTTTTCAATATGACTGAGGGTGAAAAACGCACCACGCCAAGTATGCCACTTTGTGAGTATCATACTTCTCGCTTGCTCGCTATGCGAGCAAGCAAGTATTGACATGCATGGCAGAGTGTTTCGGCGCGCGGAACGGCGGGGGAATCGTCGGTGTCGGGTTTTCACAAGGACGATATGTATGACATGCCGTGTGTTTTAAAAGATCGTTGGGTTTATCACTGAATTCATTGCCTATTTTGTAACGAATGTGTAACGTTATGTTACTCACTATACAGGGTGTCCCAAGATCATAGACAAAAATTTAAGGGGGTGTATATGTTCCCTGTTACGAGTAAGAAATTATATAAAAAAATGCAAAAATATTTGATACCCAAATTAATTATTTTTTAAACTAAATTTGTGTAAAATCATAATTATATTCGCACCGCTCGGGATAAGAGGTCCTTCCCCCCCTCTCCCCAACCCCTTCTTACCTGAACGTGCCAGCGCCGAGGCCATGCACCGACCGGACGCGCCGTCATCCCGACTATACTACGTTAAATTTGTTTTCAAAACGAAGTTAATATTAACAATAAAGCCATAGAAAGAACGTAACTCATACTCATATAACTAACTCCTGGAGTTATAAAGAAAAACAATCCATAATAAAAGTAGGTACTTGCCGATTCACGGTTCTTTTTTCAGTATAGAAAACTCACAAATAAATAGACATAAAAAGATTAAATAACACATTGTCACACACAACACATTGTAACACAACACACACATTGTGGCACACTTCACTGATTACACACGGTGGTAGACAGTTAGGTATTCTGCCTGCAAAAAACAGCCGACCTTCGAACCGTCGGCCTTCGGGCGTTGGCAAACTTGTGATCTGTGGGGCCGTCTGATGGTGAACACGTACTTACACGTACTTAGACATACTGACAAAAGTTTACTGCCACTAATGCATGGGCAATCCCTATTAATTAAGGATTTTGTTTTGTCCGTCGCATATTATTACGTATTATCGGAACGCGCGCGCGACAAAAGCCACACGTCGCCCTCTCACAGCGTCTGATGACACACTGATCCGCTTAATTCCGCTTAGGGCACTTCGAAAGTTTCCGCATGTTTCAGGGTCGAGCGTGTAGTCGCTTTACATGCTCGACCCTGAAAATAAAAAGAAACTTCAACATTTTTTTTCTCGAAAACCATAATGAATTTTGATATAGTTTCTTAACAAATAATACTAGAAATCGTAAGACCTATTAGCTGTTTTTTTTTTGTCCTATAAGCTTGGGGCACCCTGTATAATAAGCGTAGCTTATGGTAACATTAACAAATAAAAAAAACGGTTACTGTTATATAAGACTGTGACGAATAAACCCATCTGGTCTGCTTTGAGCTCCCAATTCTCCAAGCCTCCTTATATTAGCCGTAATGACCATCCTTCCAAGATAAAACCTATCTTAAGAAAACGGAACATTGGGTTCAATTCTTTTCTTTCCATAACAAATCGCCAGTGGAATGCTCTTCATAGGTCCACCCTTTTCCTGGTACCAAGGCTGTTTTTTAGCGCTGGCGGCGAGTTGTGAAACATTATTTTTTTTTCCTCACCTACTAAACTCAACAGTAACACCGGAGCTAGGTCTTAAATATTGTAATAACCTAATAATAATAATAATAATATAAAACTTTTCAGAAATTTCACTCCAGATCCAAACCTACTTATTTGGTTCTACAACTTTTAAATGCTGCTTTTCCGTAAAAGATCCTAATACTGTATGTGAAAGGCGCCTTAAGGGAGGAAATAAAGAGATCATTGATATTTTCTCCAGCAAAATGAAACAGCCGATCGCGGTCAAGTAATATATCAGGCGCAACAATAAAAAAAGGGAACAATATGGAGCCGTGGAAAGGATCCTAGGGGTGGAGGGGCGAAGTCGGGGGTGGGCTTGGAGGGGTGGAAATACGCGCCCGGGGAATCGACGCCGGCGCAGAACGAATTTAAAGCGAATGATTTACAAGCCCCCGAGCTACCATCGGCGGCCGCTAGATGGACCTAACGTTCCTTTTCTGCATTCGCGCTATCGAAAGTGAATCTATTTGGGTCTACCTCACATTATTAGTTATATTTCGCTCTGAGGTTTTAGAATATACACATTCTGGAGTCAGAGAGACTGTTGTTTCCATTTAACATATATTATTTTATTTCAATGAAACTTACATGTTACGATTAATATACTTACACTTTCTAAATTTTATATAAAATTTCCTATTAATAACGGGATGATCAAACAAGAATGACCATGACACCTGTAGCTATCATTTAGTAGTAACATTTTTAGCCATAACCTTAACGTCTTACAGCTAGACCCTAATGGAGTCATTAATGGCATATTCCCACCAAACTACTCGCACCTGTGGCATGGTTTGTGATGGGTTGCTTCATTTCCTATGTCCACTTTTTTTCCCATCTCCAAAATTTTATATACTATATAAAATAAAATCACGGACAAAAATCCTGGTTTAGTTCTGTATTAAATGAGTTTTTTTTTGTTTTTATTTATATAAATATTCAATGCTATGGTATTTCATGTTATCCTTCAAATAGTTTCATATATTTATGCTATGAACCAAAGTAAAAACAGATGGGAGAAAACTTAGAAATCGAATGCTATAAAGAAATGACGCCCGATTCAATAATTAAATACTACAGTGTAACAATAAACAATGTAGCAGGCAGTTGGTATTATATGATAGCTACAGGGTGTAATATGCATTCTTGTTAATATTCTATAATAAAAGCATTTGTGTGCAGAGAGAGCATCTCTTCAATAACGGGGTTGAACTACGCTTTCATGCGACCTATCTAATTATGTCAAAATTTAATTAATTCTACCACTGCCATGGCGCACACTATACAACAGTAAACATAGCACTGACATGAGGGTTAGTATATTCTTATTTACTTGTGATCATGGCTGCCTATCAAAATAAAAAATGCGATCAGGGTAGTCTAGTGGTTAAGACGTTAAATATTGACCCTAAAACCGCGGGTTCCAATACGCACAGGTTATACAATTTTTAACGCTTCATTACCCACCACCTTTCCCAAGTCTAGCACGATCACATTTGGTTTACTTGAGTAGGTCCTAAAATAATTGTATATGACCTAGGTCATACAAATTTTTTCTTCGACAAAGCCATACCAATTTTGTCGGCGGTTAATTCACAGTGCGTCGACGTTGTTAGGTGTTTATTTTATGATACAATAAATTGTTTCATTATCTATCAGTAATCTGTTTAGCCCAAACAAGCGCGCAATTTGACAAAATGCATAAATTATTTACGATGTATGTTGAGTCAAGCGCAAAATAACCATTCAATGTGTCGGTCAATACAGCTTAACAGGTTTTTACTGCTAACGCGGGTCACATATGATGCGTTAGATTATTCGCATTGTATTGTCAGCTATTATAATAATAAGCATAACTTAAACATGAACTAAAAAGAATAGAATAATTTAAAAAATATAGGTCAATATTTTTTACATAAAAAATAATAATGACGTTTCTTTAACACAAAAATAACAACTCTATTATCTTTTAAAATAAATATTTATTTACCAAAATATGGTCAAATAATTAAAATATATTTAATCAATCAACGCGATTCTAGCTTGTACCATATTTATTAAAAATAGTCTGCTATAAATCCTCCAACCCCCCCCCCCCTTTTATTTATAAAATTTCTTATATTATTTTAAAAATAATGGCAATAATAAAACATTAATCCGTTTTGAAAAAATTACATTATTTTTTGATCTTTAAAACCACTTTTAATAACCGACTATAAAAAACTCGTATTTTCGATAATACTATTTTGTACCAAAAATCTGTTCAAGGTGTATTTACAAATCAAAACGTTGAAAGAATATGTTTCGATTGGAATTTTAATTATCTTTGCATGTGAAAGTTTTATCGTTTAATTCCAAGCTTGATATTGTTTAAATTATACACAACCTATTATGTACGGCAATATTTGGTAGATATTAAAATATAAATCAACTCGGTTAGATTTACTTACAAGAAATCGGTAAATATTTGTATGAATATACTATGACCAAAATAATTATAATTATTACTACAAACAGAATATATAAGAATATTATAATAACGATATTTAAGCATTTAATGGAATTCCATGCATATTTTTATTATATTAATTACTTAAATATTATATATCTTAGCAGTCAATAATACCTTTATACACTTATTGTTATTACTTTAGTTGTTTTATTTTATCTAATCACTGTTTAAACGGGTAGCTAATCATTCAACACAGTTTAATATGTGATGTCTACTAAAAAAGTACTAAAAATCTACACCACAAAGCCTATCTTAGTGCAAACGTGGTCTATGTAACATTTTTGTTAAAATTAGGCAAGAGTTAAAAGTGTAATTTTTGCTTCCCAAAGAGCACACTAAATTGACCATTTTTCTTTTTTTTATTAAAAAAAAGACATGGGTTCTGGCTAAAACATGGTTTTGGCTGCCAGAAACTCAACTTAATGGCAAGTCTTATAAACTATACGTACTAAATTTACATATTTTTTTTAATTACATAAAACCGACCCCAAAAAAAACATTTAACACAAAAAAAAAGAGTACATGAAAAATAAATAACTAACATTAAAAAATAACATTAACACAAGAAGAACACAATCACTATTCAAGAAATTCCATGTATTCCATACTATAAAATTATACTGTTAATATTTAATCTTAATAGGTAATCTTTGAGAGAAATTGAATTGAAATTAAATTGAATTATTTGTCTTTAAATCGAATTATTTGTCTATGTTGAGTCTTATCGGGAACCATAGGGATAAAATGGTCTTACTTTTGTCTTAATTTTTTTAAATAAGCCTTTAGTGCAAAAGTGGTCTATCTTCATAGCGAATTCCTAGACATAGACATTCCTGTCTCATTCTCAAGCTGGAACTCTATTACTAGTATGATCTTAAAAATATTATTTTTTTTTAGCCGAAATTGCCCCTTCTAGTGTTTTAAGTTTTGAGGCTAGTTATTTTCTTTAATACAAGTAAAAAAAATTTTTGTCCATTATGATTTTTCGTATTGGAAAATTAGAATTTAAGTAGAAAATTAATATAAATCTTCATATCTTTCTGTTTACATTACATTTTTTATTTTATTCATTTTTCCCTTATTTCTGTTTCCTGCTTTGTGATGCTACGGAATTTTTAGATAAACCGCAAGTGCAAGAGTGAGCTACGTGCATTTGTTTTCATTAAAAATTCCTTGCAACATATATTTATAAAAAATATTTTGTATTTAGGCGTACAAAAATGCTGTTTCGCCCTAAAAACGTTCTAGACTGTTCAGTTTAATTATTATTATAACTATAAAAATAATTAACTATTTATTTATTATTTATGTAGAATTTATACAAAAGTTTCTATATGTATCATGCATATATTTCTTTTCTCAAGTAGCATCTAGTGTCGATTGCTTGAACTTCATTACGCCACTGCTACACGAATAGTCCGCTTGATGGCATTATAGATGCAAAAATTTCTGCTGAGAAATTAGTATTGTTAATATTTAACACTGCTCGTGCCTAACCTATCCTAAAATTTTGGAGTTTTGAAGCATGTTTGATATAAGTTTTTTTTTCAGTTAATAGCTTTTTTTTTAAACCTATCCTTTTTATTTTTTCTAAATATTAAAACCTCGCGGGGGTCACCATTTGAAAGATTTTGTTTTGTGTGTAGACATAACTGATCCTATCTGTTGCAACAACTTCAGGTCAGTCAGGCGGGTTAAGTACGTACCTAATATTTGATTTGCTCTTGACAGCGTTCCTCGATGTTCGGCGCTTTGAGGGGTTCCAATGTTGGAATTGGCCAGTTCGCAGGAACGAGGTAATATGAGATTAATTAAACCGGCACGGCTGCCGCGGCCGACATACGAGCAACCTGTCCATTTTGGCGTTAATATGCCCGTTGATTATTTTATACGGTCCGTTTGGGGCATTATCACGTTCGCATTTTGCGAATCGTGAAACCCACTGCATGATTTTGGGTTGTAATTAATTTAAATGCTGGTAAACATCATTATATTTCCATTAGCGGTCGAGGAATTAGGCTTTCGACTGCTGAATAGTTTGAAAGGTTTCAAATCACGCCACACCTGGTACCTGGTAACCTTTCAAATTATTCTATTAGGTTGGGTAATTATTTAATTTTGGCGATTTTGCTTATACCAAATATACACATAAAATTGTGAATACATTTATCTGTTTATTATATTACAACTTATATTATATCATTACATACTTCATATTTTTATTTTTTTAAGATGAAACGCTCGTAATCAGTAGTTGGCAAATATTAAAAAAATAAGAAAAAATTGAACTATCTTATTTAGGACAGCCATTTAGTAAATAAAAAAAACAAATACCTACTAGTATATATTAATCGCATTTTTCACTATTGTTTGTTATATTATTTTTTGTAATATAACTATTTTAGAGCTAACGTGGCAATTAATTAGCTAATATTTTGTAATAAATAATATTATAATATCATACTAATTACTAATATTATGATACATTAAGCATTATTTTATAAAACAATTCTTACATTTATTAATTCACTCAAGGAAAATCAACGGGAACAAGAGGTGAAAAGAAATCATAAAGAAAATAAATATTGTAATCATTATTAAAACATTATTATCATAAAACATTATTATGTTTTTACAGTACATTCATACATCTTTCATTTGGTTTGAAACGCTGGATGTAAATTTCAAAAGTAACTAATTCCTGTACAACTTTTTTTTTTATAGAAATACACTATTTTACTGTCAATTGAATATCCTAATGATAAAATCTAAAGTAATATATCTATGATCTAATTTAATTATATATTAACGACAAATAGGTACAATTTAAATTAAGTTAAGTAAAAAAATCATTTAAGGTTTTACAAGTACTTTTACTGAGGGTAGTTAAAATTAAAAATAATTTAAAAAAAATTGAAATTTAAAAAATAAAAAAAAAATATTTTAAAAAGAATTTGTATGACCAAGTTGCAGTGGTATAAGTGCCTGCTTCTAAAATCTAGAGGTCCCGGGTTCGAAACCCCATTGGATCAAATCCAGCCAGGTCATTTTTCGCCGTTGTAGAGGTTTACACAACGGACCCCCAAGAATGTGGCCTAATATAGCAGCCACCTCTGGGTACCCTCAAATCCAATCCAATTCAATGACCTAGGTTCCTATACAATAATCATTATTTTCGGCCCTGTTCAAATAAGCTAACTTTTCTAATGCCTAGAGTCAGCTAAGATGGTAATGAAGCATTAAAAATAGTATGACCATAATGTACGGATTCGAACTCTCAACCGCTGTGACAATAATCAAATGCTTTAACAATTACTATACTGCCGCGATCTAAAAACTCGGCAAGAAACTGATATTGGTTACCTCCGATAGGAAAACAGCAGTGAAAATCTACTGTTGATACCGTAGGTAATAATATTTGTACTTTCTTTCATATGACCTGTTCCATTGCGGGCGGCTTGATAGCGGGCTATCTGGGAGATTTTATATGGCATGATATCGTGGGGAAAATCGTAAATCGCATTGTATGGAACATTCTGCGAGCTCCAACAATTAGGCATTAAATATAAGGCAACCCTAACAGATCAGATCCACGCACGGGACGCGGAAGAAATATGTCACGTGTGCGTGCGAGCGGGACGGCAGATGCAGAAACCCTTTTTTAAATTGCGAGAGAAAGAGCAGAAAGAACAACAATAGAGAGAAACCAAGACAGGGCTGCCAACAAAATGTTTGAATGAAAACCGAGGAAAAGATTTATGAAAAAAGTCTCGCGCGTGTGTTGTGATTGTAAAACAAGTGATGTGTACAAACGTTAGTGTTTAGTATTTCTTCCGCTTAGATTTTACTTGATAATCAAATTGAATAATGTTAATATCATTGCAAAAATTTAAATGCATTTATACTGTAGAAAAAAAATAAATACGTAAAGAAGTGTTGTGAAAATGTTGAAAATATGAAATTATGTCTGTAATGATCAATACTAAACGGTTTTTATAAAAATAGTACAGTGTTAAACACTTTTTAGGGGTACTAGTATTAGTGAGATGGGTTAACAGCAATGTTTTAAGTTTTAATAAAAAAAACAAAAAAAACTATTTACAAAGCAGTAGCGACAACCCTGACGCAGTCAATATGAATGGGATTCACGCACTGGGGCGCTTTGGTATGGACCGATCGGGCCAGAAAAGGGCCTGAAAAGGACTGAAAAGGGAAAAATTCACTAATAGCCACAAGTGTCGCTGCAAAGACGCTCAATGTGCTACGCTTGAGTGAAAGGGTGCTGGAACGCAGACACGCTATCAAGTTATGTATGTCTGTACAATTGAAAATGATGTCAACCTTTGATTTAGTAAGGTAAAATTTAATAGTTTGCTTTTGGAGGTTAAAACTTTTATTACTTTTTTACTCAGTTGTTTTGTTATCCCACCTATTCAGTTCACGCAATACGCCTTTTGGCCTAGAACCTATCCTGCCACTACAGCTATCTATACAACATTTGCTCTAAATTATCTAACACGGACAAGGCACAGAGACAGGTGGGACAGGGTAAAATTAGCCAGGCCATAATAGCGTAGCCAGGGTCGCACCCACGTCTCACAAAATCTGTCTCAGCCTGCCGAGGGTAAATCTCCGCATTCAAAGTGGATTGATAACAGGCCACTGTAAACTAAACAGATACCTTAACTCCCTGAGCATCCTCTATCTGCAAAGGCTATCCTCTATCTGTGGATTACGTAATCTGTCACTGTCTAACCCTCACCTCAAAAAGAAGCGCAATCTGGTGGCACCCAGGCTTGCTTTGGTTGAAATATGTAGCAAGAATCCGGCATATATCCTGCGGCTCGTATTGGAGACGGATTGGTTACAGGAGCTCTAGATTCGAAGCTGCTGCACAATGGCCCCAATAAAGTGGCCTAAGTGTAGCAGCCTCTCGGCTCATAATCATCTCCATTATAATCATCACCCACCTATTCGGGGGAAAAATGACAACCTATTATGAAGAAATACATCTGGATTCCAGAAGTCTACTCCAGTGGCGAGTGACACTTCAGAAATCTTGATGTAACGTTTGCATACAAAATCATTAAATGGCGCTGAAACTAAAACTCCCATTAAAATAATGTTGCTACGATTCTATGCGGTATATAATTCCGTTTCCTGCAAAACACCGAGGAGGGACTTGACGCATAACTATCATTTTAGACGTCCACGGGAATTTACAATCAGTAGAGTGCGAGACTCCGAGCAGACACAAAGCTAGTTTTGGTCTCAAACGATGCATCTCAATAGCATCTACGCATTACACAGCCATACATATAACTTCTCTCCTCCAGCATCCCTTTCCAGTGGATTGACGGATTGTTGTCGTCACATCAGTTTTATGACAAACGGTCTGCGTCCACCCGATATACTACACCACTACACTGCATCTACACCGCTACTTTTAACGGCGAGAAGTTATTTGGATCTCTCTGTACAATCCAAAAGGAAAAGTTTTCTTTTGCGGTTTGTGGAGGATGTTATTAATTGCTTTTGGTATTTTTCTAATGCAGTAAATTTACCAGTGTGCTAAATTAATGGATACGGGATTGCGGTTAAACATCGCTTTGAGTAAAAGATACCCTGAAGATATTTTAGCTTATTGTGTTCCGGTCCCAATCTGTCCCTAAAGGATAACTTCAAACACGTATGACGACAGTGCTCGTGCCTCCTTATCTTTGTGAATCGAGTAATGATTATGCAAAGGGCACCGTCGTTTAATGGTCTCCCGCTACGGAAACCTTTGCGACTACGACGTGAATAATTTAAAATGGGCGCATTGTGACGAAGGCTCCCCCCTGGCTAGAGATCCAGATCTCGCGGAGTTATCCTTACGGGAAAGCTTCCATTCAATTGTCGGGCGATTTTTGCCCGTAGTAATTGGACCGGAAGGCGACTGAAGACAGCTAATGCCGCCTTTGGGAATTCGTCCCGGGTTTTTTCTTTGCCTATCCTTGTCCCTAATTTATATGCGTTCTGAAAGACCATATCTCTCTTTCGCTACATTACCATAAGCGCCTCCTCACTTCAGGGCGTTTAGTACGTCGCTATACTCTGCGCTGCTTTCAATCGAAGAATAGTCGAGCTGATTATAATATTTTGATTTCGCAACACTAGCTCAGAATAATTCTGGTTATTATTTTTATACAATGCTAACATGTTTTGCAACTTTAATATAATAAAAGTCTAGTGGCACAACACGTCATCAGCTACCGAGATTAAAATTTATTTTACCTAACCCTACTTTGTGACCTTCAAAATAATATTATGTATCAATTCAATGAGAACAAGAGTTCGAAATTATATTTTACGCCATAGATGATACATTTTGACGAAGTTCAAATTTATTAGTCTATCATCTTAAAACGCCCAATAGTGACAATACTAACAGTGTATGTTTAGGGGCCTACAGAAATAGAGTAGATATTAGGCATACAGACTACATTAAAATTATTAAAAAAATTAAAAAGATTAAAATATTTATGTCTGCCCGAACAAGGTATAGCCATCGTTTATTAAAATTTTCTAATTTACATTTGTTATACCTATAGGCATATCACATTAAATCACTAATTCAGAAGAAAATAAATAAGATTGTAATTCAATATCATATTAGTTTTGACACATTAAATGGTGTTACGCTATTCCTCCTTTATTAAATCTAAATACCTGATTTATAACTAAAAGGATTTCTAAATCTTCAATTTAGGTGAAAGTGTGAACATTTGCTAGATAGAATTTTTAGGTCAGTGAGACCTAAAAACAAAAACCTACCAAAGTATCAAGGAATTGATAAAATTTTAATGTGATTTCTTTGAAGAATATTAGAGATAGTGAGTGACAGGTTTCGCGCTGACATGAGATCCATTACTGTTTTGTCCTGATTGGTTTTACGGTAAACTGATCACCAATATAGTATTTCCATTCGAGAAAAAAAAGATGGTAATTTGTCGACAATTCCCTTAGATGTATGTTTTAAATCGCCTCATTATTGTACCTTTAAAGTAACTTAAGTTATAATATTATAATGATATAAATAATAAAACGAAGTTGCTGCTGTCTTTGAGTGTGCCACGGTATGCCGTCACTTAGTGTTCATTCAGTGTACACAACGTCAAATCGTACAGCCAGTAAAGAGCATAATGTAACGAAAGATAATCGTGGCTCGAATGAGCGGGGTTCAGGGGAGAAGCGGGGGTTCGGCGGGAGCTGAAAGCGGAGGAGGGAGTAGGCTTTCAGGCAACACCGGCCCGAAGGGCATACATTAGCGGTCGCAGTTTCGAGGTCACGGCGGGTCTTAAATAATTATCTACGCCGGAGTTCCCGCCCTGCTCAGGAGGGATGAATTTTGATATCGGAATACATATTTCCATTAATGCCTAGTCGATATTTCAAAAGGAAATTTGAAAGTCATATTTTTGTCGCCATTAGGCCGGCGACACATTTATCGGCTGCGGTGCACTTAGCACGTGTACCCATTATATTTACTTAATTATCACTTAATGGGTTTTGGTGGCTGATTTTTATCATAAAACTAGTGGTATTTTGCTGCAATAAATGTACGATAAAATTACGAGGGTTTTACTAATGGAACTATTACTAATGGTCCTATTGATTTTTCTGGTAAATTATCCATCATCAGAGCACTTTTAAGCGAGTTTTCCCTTCTACACAAAATAACTTACATCATGGTCTTTATCATATGGCTTTTTATCCAAAAGTTGCTGAAAGTACATTTTAATTTTCCTACGGAGTTCAAATTTGACATGATTCTACACACAGGAATGGCTTCAATCGAAGGAACTTCTCAACGGTTAACAGTACAGGCAATTAAATAAAAGCTTGTATTTTTTCGTTTTATATACGATAAAGAAGCTCACTTGATATTTAGTACTTTTTTCATTCAATAAGTAACGTATTTAGAATTTAATATTAACGGATAAAGGTGTTATGTGGGCACACAAAAATTATCAAAATAATGAGTAACAATAAAAATTAAAATAATGTAATAAATGTATAAACATAGTCATTCATAAAAAATGTAGATGCATAAAAAATAAAACAATTATACTTTTATCAAAATAATGTTTTTGTAACATAATACCTCATCTTATCCGCTGAACCCTAAAGAAATATCAACTTCCTTTATTATACACACAATAACACTCTTATTTTAGCTGAGGTATATTTATAAGATATATAAGATAAGATATAATATCATCTTTCATTATTGTGTATTACGTTCATGACACCACTGGAATAAGAAGAGAGTATGAGAGCGGTGACATAACTCAAAGTGCTGGCGCGGTCTGATGTAGTGGCGACAATAATAGAAAATTAAAATGTCGAAATTGTTCGTTGTAACAATTCCAGAAGATGTGGCACGGTTTTCTCATAATTTCGAACTGCAGACGGCACTAAGTACGAAAGAGTAGAGTTCAAAACACGCCAACGGTTAGTTGACAAATGGACAGCGTTTTCATTTCGAGGTGGCAATCAAAAAAGGCTCTACATATGGTTCGAGCCATAAAGCCGCCTCCTTCTAAGCAGGGGCGTGCGAACCGTCCAAAGCTTCATGGTAAGCACAGAATTAAAAAGAGTATCCGTAAGTCAGAGCCTCGAGCTGTCTTTCGGTTCCTATCCATTCGATGCTCTCTCCCCATAATTTCTATTTTCCTGGTCATTTTCATGCAGTTTCTGCATTTGTGCGTCAGTTTTACTCAACCTTCATCAATCTTTTTGGTCCGTTTATGTATTTTCTTAGTTTCCTGATCATATAACTGTTCTCTGGTATAAATCCTTTGTCAACTACAAATTTATTAAAATTTATGCCGGGAATGTCTAGGGTCCAGGATGAGTAGAAATGACTAACTCAGTTTATTGGAATCACTTCAACAATTACGTCGTACAACAAGAATAAAACTAAATAACAAGTGTAAAACAATGGAAATTAAGATACGACAATGAATAAAATATAAATCAGGTACTGAAAGGTCGTCGGCGCATAATGCACGCGGTGGCTTGCAAGCCAAATGTTTCGACTGACTGCCTGCGTCGCTAGCGAATCACCCGGGCGCCGTTCCAATGCGCGCCTGCGCAGATACCGACCAATCAGATGCGCCCAGCGGCTATCACACGTCGCCGGCCAAAACGACGCTGCCAGCCGCAGTCCAAATACGTAGCACCGCTACAAATTCTTTCTTTTAGCGCAAATTTGCGTCGACATTCATTAATATAGGTTGTTGTCTATGTTCACAATATTATTCTACTGCATTTTACTAGTACATTATTGAAAATGATATATTTTATAATATATTTAAGTAGGTAGATAAAAAGCATAAAAGAAACATATAGGTACGTATCACAGACAATCCAACAGAAATTATTTAAAATTAAATTCAAAATACCGAGTCTAAAAATATGAACTAGTTTTACATTGGAAACTAAAATATAATATATTAAAATTACAATGTTTACGCCTATTTAACCATACTAAATTATATTCAATTTACAATTTCATGCCCAAATTAGTTTATTATAATACCTAAATATATTATTATCTGTTTCCCGTTTGCTTCCCTGAATGATGCTGCATTGTACGCATAACGCTGTGCATTTAGTAATTAGCTAAATGAATGTCCACCTCTCATCAAACAAGCCGTAGAGCTTCCCAAACATGGCCGTACCTCATAAATGGCCTCTATTCGAAACCGTGCTGTGACGTGGCTATTATGTAGAGCGGCTTTGACTGCATTCGACATAGAGTAGAGTAACATGACCGTCCTTTTGTTACTCCAGCATTGGAAACCAACAATAGTGGCATCCTAGTTGATACTTGACTACATACTAAAGATATTAGAATTTAGAAAAGGGCACATTAACACAGTCTAACTGGAAAATAAAATAAAACTGAATAGTAGAGGTAATAAAGTAAATACTTGTTACTTTAAATGACGAGTGTTTTAGTGTATAAGAAACCTAATAAATTTCTTATACCTGTCGATGTATAAGAAATTTATTAGGTTTCTTATACATGTACCAAACAATGATTTAAAAATAACAACGTGACAAAACTTTAAACCTTTTATTTTTATAATTTAGGGAAAGCCAACTTGGATGCAATCACATCACATAAAATGTGAAGACAATTTGAAGTATTAGAACTATCTGAAGGTAAATTTTCAATATTAAAAGGACTGCACAGAAACCAGAATACTTTCGCTAAACAAACAGTAAGAATAGGAAAAATAAAAGTATCTGGAGTGTAAGAAATCCAAAATAAAAATGCCCATTGAACTGATACTAAACTAGTCAACTAAACTAAGCGTATTTATAACAAATATCCTCCCCAACTATTTTCCAGTTACTTCACTTTGCAAGCTGGAATACTGAACTAATCCGATGATGAACATTATCAAACCTGCTTCACAAAATTGCAAGCGTGTAACTTTTAAGAATTTTTGCGTGAGCCAATGCACCGATATCGCTGTTTTAGATGAATACGCTATATGTAAAGGCCAATTTATATGTATAAGTTATTTTTGTGTATTAAATTTAACAAATAAAAATCAAACATTTATTTAAACTATAGATTTGTTTTATTTATTTGCCTATTTTGAATCCTCTAAAAAGTAGGTCCGGTCCGTTGTTAATAAAGAATTTTTAAGACCAAATCTTTATCTTTTATCTTTTTTCTTCTCCATCAACATGAAACATCTTATGAATATACGTATGGATTGTAGAAAAAAAACAAAAAAATTCTGTTTAACATTTAGGGTATTCCTACAGTCGTTAAAAGATGTAGATGTTAGAATTTTTAATAATATTATTTTCAGAAAATACTAGGTCCCTAGATACCTACTATAAAATAACGCTATTCAGATTTTCAGAAAGGCAATTGCTCCTACATGTAGCTGTGCTGTAGTAGCGCATTGTTTTATCTAATCATCGCAAAGCAACTGTGATGCTGCGAAATGCAGCGGCGCTCTTGTTACAACCCTTTTACCAACCACGGGATAATGGATGGAATTACCTGGACCGGGGCGAGGCGAGGCGAGACGCACGTCAAATATGCCCCGAAAGCCTACAATAGAATAAAAGCGGCGCGTTTTAGCTAAATTAATGCTTAGTAGCTCGTTTTAGTGATGCGCGCCTGCCTTTATATCGAAATATTTATTTTTGCGAACATAAAGCACATTGCTAATTTTTTTTTTCGTTTGTTATTTTTTGGCCCATTTCTAATAATCATTCTTGGCCGATATCTATAAGATTCTTTCATTACTGCGAAGCATCAAAGATGTTAAAAATAAAATTGCATTACCCTGCGCACGGCCTTTACTTTGGGAAAGAGGTATCTTACGAGTACATTGCAACGATGGCCTTTTTTGGGCTGCCGCATCGTCCACACAATCGGCCAATGGCGGAGAGAGAATACAGCGAGGCCACGCCCATTCGAGAATAAAGCATTATATTGCGTCTTTTAGTATAGTGGGATCGTTGACACAATATAGAAGGTTATGTGAAATGCCATAATTATTCTTTATATGTAGTTTGGAATAGTTTTTGCATGATTTGTCGGCACATTTTGAGATGACTATGCCTTATGCCACGCGCAGTGTGCCAGAGCGGCCGATCAAGTAGGGCCAATAGGATTTACATATAGTTTGAGACTTAAAGTGTCTCTTTCTAAGTAGGCGCGGGCAGGCAAAGCGCGCGAACATTTGCTCATAGCTTCATAGACTCCATAGAGCAGTATTCCAAAATTTCCATCGAAAATACATGTGAGTGAACTGTTTATATTCGAAAATACAAGTAATATAAATATATCTTGCATATTAATGATACATAGTTCAACTAATCGTTAACTCTCTAAGTGATAAATGACCCACAAGAGAGTATCGATGAGAATTATTTACTCATCAATTTCGAATAAAACCTTAATATCGATCACGAATACGCAGATTCTATGGTATGCACTATATAGACTATAGTATAATATAGTCTGTATAGTGCATACCATAGTAGAATATAATACAACCATTAGATATAAGGTGCCATAATAAAATGTTTATAATCACGGTAATCCATGCATTTAACACGTATTTACCTATACATGATTCGTAATTGAATAAGAGTACTTCTTATTAAATAATATTTGTATTTTTTTATTTATTTTTTAATGACCGCGTGTATATCATTTTATATATTTTTACATCTTTCATACATACGATTCTAAGACTATTTTATCAATAGATTAAATATATTCTGAATCGCATGTCTAAGGCAGGTTTCTATAATCTGAATGTCACACATAAACCTTAACAAATAAATTTTTAATAGATATTAAAACGTCCTATTTCAAATAATTCTGAGGTAAATTTGAACTATGGTAAAGTGATTTTAAAAACATGATATGAAATAAATATTAGGAACATCAGACAGAGTATTTTTTTTATCACAATGCTTTTTATCAAAGCTCATAAACGTAATCTTTGGACGAGGTTGTCATAACTCCAAATCCACGTCGAAAATACAAAAAATAATACACCGTGCTACGAATATCCTTTGACGCTTTAGCAAGCTAATATTGTCAGAATCGTTTGATACATTGTAGGGTAGTGGTTTCGATACACATATAAGACGAGTTTGTTTTATGTATATTCATTCAAGTGTGTTGTTAGGTCCAAGATGGTAAGGTTTTTATTTAAAGTCTTACTAAATAAATAAAAAGTATACAAAAAATATTGTCTAGTAGGGTGATAAAATCCATATTTGATTTGTTTTGTATGAGATATCATAAGATTGACTTGTTTAGTTAATAACTAGATATATTCATTGCTTTATGCTTATTACACGTGTATGATTTTGGATTCAATATATAAATTAAATAACTTGCTTACCCTTTCAACTAATAAATGTGACGATAAAAATTGAAAAATGTTTCGCATTTACCTGAAACAAAAAAAAAATACATTATTGAAAAGACTAACTTTAAATTCTTACTCTCTGAAAAAGCACTTTCATAATTGATAGAATGTTTTCTTCAATCAGATAGTTTCATAAATTATTATTAGGTACAAACTTCTGTTTACCATTGAAATTAATGAAATGGAAATCATCTGGAATGAACAACATTAATTTAAATGAAACATATTTATTAAAATTACCAATATTTTGTAAATCTAGCAATGAACAATCTATTTTTTTCCCCAGAAAACCTACAGCCGAAAACATAATGTAAAACGGATATCTATTTGCTTAGTGTGAATATCTCTAAACTAGATGACGCCATTGAAGGTTTTAATAAAATCATTTTAAGACATTATGTAAAGTATTTCTATGTAGGTAAGCTATAAAATATGGCATCATCGATAATTAATCTGTTTTGAGGATTCCGAATAATAAAATAAATTATAATGACCAATATTTAACGAAGAATAAATAATTTTCGCACGAAATATCTGCGGCCTGTGGCGACCGAGAGTAGCTGACAATTACTTGAGTAGCTCACTGAGAATTAATTCCTCTCGGCCGCTAACCGCGCTCCATCCATAAATATTGATGTTGATTCAAGAATAACCTATGATCCCGGCGATTTCGTTTATTGGTACGGAGCCATGGTATGAAAGTACAAAAATGCAAGCACGAATTTGGTTTTATGCCTTATAAAAGTTTTAATAGTAAAATACCGACCGAAGGGCTTCACGGAATTATCGCAAGCGCGAGTACAAAATGAAAACGCGAGGTTCCTCACATACCGGGCAAACTTCACAAGCAGCGCAGGTGAGTTTACTGGTTGGATAATGTGCACCGCTTTCAAAACTTGCGCCCATCTTTGCCGCTGCAAAAGACGTCCACGTCGCACACACACACACTACATGCACATCTTAACTGAAGTTTATTAAGCAGATCACTTTTCAGGATGATGCATTAATATACATTTTTTCTTGTGACCATAAAACACCTACTTATGTTTCTGCACAACTGCAAAAATAAAATTAAATATTGTTCAAAAATGTTTCCTATAAAACAATTATTAACGGATAGAATAATATAGTTATTTAAATACTCAAACAAGCATATCTATTTATCATTTACTTAAACTCAAATAGCTCGAGACCTAATGGAGCTAGGTGATGTATGTCAGCTTAAAATAAACAGGACGTTAAGCATTATCGATTGAGATTCAGTTGATCAGTTGAACACCGCCCACCCGCAAGGCCTAGCTTTGGGCCTTTGTGTAGCAGGGACGATGCTTTAGTATTGTTAAAATATAATGCCATTATATTATGGCCATCGTCTAAACATAAATATTTATTTTTACCTTGCAAGACTGCAAGTATTTGATCATTATTTTACAATTGTTATTAATTATACGGGGGCGCGCGCACGAACACTTCGATTTTCAATAGAATCGTATTTTTCACAAATTGTAAATCAAATTATTGTGCAAACGATATTTATAATAATGTCTAAAAGTTCAAACACAATTGATCAGAAAATTGTAAGTCAAAGTGATTTGATTTAAGCGCGTTTGACATTGCTGAACATCGGAGATTGTTAACTGAAAAGGTCAAGAAGCAGTTCACTCTCAAAAGTCATATATTCATCATTTTCGACACACCCTGGTTACCCGGTTACCTGGTTAAGAATTACAATTCCAAATCATCGTCTGATTTGATGAGCACGCTGAGGTTTGGTGCGCACGCTGACAATTAGATTCAGGAGAATACGTTATCTATCTCTCATCTATATCTCTTTCACAGATATTAAGCGATATATAGATAGCATGGATGTAAATAAAGGCAGATGTTTTTCCTCCGTTCTTTGTAAAACAAGGTTCACCATTGATCATTACCTCGCTTTTATACATTTTCCAGACAATTGGAAAATGGCTTAAAGCACACCAGTTTATAAATCAGGTGATAAGGGTAATCTTACCTTACCCTTATCACCTAATAAACATACTAATTTTATCACAGCTAGTTCAGATTCACGTAAGAAAGTCGATGTAGTCTTTAACAATTTTTGGATATTTTTTGATAGAGTAATTGTAACATTTTTGATTAAGAAAATATTTAAATTAGGCATTCAGTAATGCATTGTTACCTTACCAAGCGTTCTCAAGCCGTATTTAGTTAATGGTCAAGTATCTATTTTAATCAACGTGACATTTAGTGTCCCTCAAGGGAATCATATAGGTCTTCTATTATTTATATTGTTTATTAATGACATCGTAGGTTGTTTTAAATACTACCTTATTTTTACTGTTCGCCGATTATTTAAAAGTTTTTTGTAAAAATGAATTAATTTTAAGATTGTCATAAGCTAGAAGTAGACATTAGATTATCTGAATATTTATGTTACAAACGTAAAGATTACAATATTAACAATCAAAAGGCCTATTAGGAGTTACACATTTAAAATTATAGAAATCTGATTGTTAAAATTTAGAAAAAAATAAGTTAAAAAACTAAATAATAAAAACAAAAAAGTGTCTATATGTTCAAATCACAAGCCGAAATTCTAAATAATAAATGATATAGCAAAAAGAGTAGTCTAGGTATGAATGTAGTGTAAATATTAATGAGGTGTTTATTATTGTGTGTGTGTGTATGTGTGGCAGAAAGATAGCAGTGCATACACTAAGTGTTATATTTAAATTAATTAATTAATATAATTCATGTAAAAATGATACTTAAGATATTTGATATATATACTATAATAACATATTAAGAGACGATTACGCGATTCTAACAGAAAATACAATTCTTATTAATACAGGAATAAACCTTAAAATATAGGAATAAGTTAATAAAATCAATTATTGAATTTAACAATTTTCATACGTATTGCTAATATGCCTTGCAAAATATTAAACTTTTTTGAAAACTTTTATGTCATTATTTACATACGACCTAGACAATATTTTTAAAAATGTCTGTGGGTCTTTGTAGCTAGTTTCAGTCTAGCAAATTGAATTCTAATTTTAATTTACATAATAACGATCAACCTAAAATATACCATTCGTTTTGGGAAGGGTTATACAAAATAAATAAAAACGTTTATAAATAATGCAGAATAAGAACGAATGAAAATAAAAACTAGCATAAAATCCACAACTACTCAACGTAAACAGATGTTTCCTGTTTAGCAGCGTCAACAGAACCGATATAGTTAAAAACCATGTAGGTATTTTTAATCGCAGTAGAAATGCAATTCTGAAACATTAGAAGGTATCCCATCCTAAAGCGATATTATAAAGCGTTTTTTCTTACTTTTACATGAACAACAAATCTTGCTTTAATTTATTTTAAATATGTACATTATCGTCTATTCAAATAGTCACGAGATTTGAAAATTGTCCAAAAGCGACATCACGCAGGCAAAACAATAAAACATCATATGAAAAGCGTCAAACTTTCGTGCATAGCAACACAAAACATAATTTAGACACTCAACATAAATTACACGTTGCTATGCCTCTAAAAGGGTGAATTTGTTAAAAAAAATACTTGTGATAAAAAAAACTGTGATTAACATAAAATCTAATTCAATTGATATCAAGTGTGAACTTTACAAATAAATAATATATCTCGTATATCAAATTGTATACAAAAGCATAAATTTATCACTTTTTCTTATCATATTGGTTATAATAATACTCGACGTAAAACGCATCACAAGAACCGGTACATTTTATTGAAATAAGTTCACAATTTTTTATCGCAAACCATATACCGGTTTCACAAATAATACTTGATATCACAGGACCAATTAACTGGATTTATATCGGGAATCGTTTTAGGAAGCGTATATATTTCAGGACAGCGTATACTCTTACTGACGGTAAAATGCAACTTATCGTACACTCGCGACTCGTGAAGTACTTATGGGTTACAGTAATATGTCAGGAAATGTCTAAAAAAAAGTGATCGATAGGGTCGTATTGCACTGCCAAGGTTTTCGTTTGGGTCAAAGAAAATTATTCATTGTGTTTAAAGACTGTATATGTTTTCTATGAAATTCGGGTTGAACAACACGATAATACACATAAAATATATAAATCAACAACAACAAAAGAAAGACAACATCTAATCATCCAACATGAACGACACAACAGTAAAGTTAGGAGTGCGATTTGAAGATTTAGTGAGAAGGTCAAGTTAGGAGACACTCGAACGTCATAGCACTAAAAGATTAGAGAGTTATTAGGACAGCCACGAACTGGAAGGAAATACAGCAAAATTACCTTGACCATTTCCCGTTTTAAAAAAATCCCTCAGCAGCCTAATTCAATTGGTTCCTCCAAGACGAATGTGCTCTACTTTCTCTGGGCTCTCCGAGAGGGATGGCTTCACTTTTTTTTTGACCTTTCTCTCTCTCTCTGGAGTTTTTGTGGTGGAGGATTTATGTCCGGAAGAATTTTTCGGTTCGCACAAAAGGAGCGGGCAGGGCTTGTGGGGGGAGGTGGGAAGAGAAGATTGCGGTAAAGGGTTTTTCGCTTTTGGACTGTATTTTTTGGGACTTTGGGTGTGTTTACTTTTTGTTAGTTTATTTTGCTCTCGCCTTCTGTGACTTTTGGCCGGCTGTCGATCGCGGCCTCAGAGCATTCGAGGGGCCTGTGAAAAAACAATGCTCGTTACCTAAATGTTGCAGGATCAGAAACTCTAATTTTACAGATTTTACAATTTTGTAGATTTCTCTCACACTTTTCTCATTTGCAATTTATAAATTTAAATTCCTACATTTCCTATTTCAAGATTATGCAATTATTGCGCCATTGCCTCCTTTTATCTTATTATTATTTATGAAATGTTTGTTATTGAAACAATTGTATCTACTATTCAAAGCCCAATTAGTCAGCGCTCAGTTCGTTAAGCTTAGTACTGTTTTTTATCTTTTAGTTTTATTTTATTTGTAGTAATTTTTAAAAAACGTTTTTGAGTGAATATCAACCATATTCTTAATTTTTTTGTTTTCACATAATTTAGAGGTTTTACGGCAATTTTCTGTATCCTAACTAAATACAACGGGACTATTGTTAAAAATAGACATCATCTAGTCATATACGTAGTCCAGTGTTCTCCATTACTTATAGATTGATTAAAATTTACACGAAGAGGGTTGAAACTTGACTGGTCCGTTAAATAAATAGGTAATCTTAATTCTTCACTGGGATTGCAATTATTTTTATTAACGCTTTCTAGATGGAGCTGTATATATGATGATTTACTGCCTCAAAAGATGGGATGTTTCAATTTGTCGGATCGCACTCGCTGCAACTTGTATTTACACTGCAGCGCCGAGGAGCGAGATCCTTAGGAAAAAAAGGAAACTCCACTCCCGCCCCACCCCTTCCACTCCAGAATGGGCGACAACGACGCACAGTGGATTACAAAAAGTAATAATATTACCCATAATTAAAGAAATTAAAATTTGTCGATTCACATATGTATATCAAATCAACAAGTGTTTAGTCAAAACGATAAAAATCAATCATTGACATCCAAACAAAAGTGATAGCGTACACATACAGAATATCCCAGACCAGTACTTCCCAAACTATGGGTCATTTATCAAGTGGTAGATTTGATATTTCATTCAGGTATTTATAATTCTTAAATATTGAAATAACTTAAGTTACGGAAAATATTGTGATAAAATAATAATAATTTGAAAAAAATACTAAACTTCAGTATGTAAGATAAGCGCTCGGAGTGTGCGGCGCTGTCCCTGACTCCAAGCGCTTTGGGATAACTACACTGACAGCTCAGCGAACGAAACACATGTCGTGAGCCGCTAAAAGATGGGTCCCAAGATTAGAATTTTTTGTTAGATGGGTCGGAGCAACTTTGAGAACCACTGTCGCAGACCATTCTCGAACACTTTATGCGGGTATTTATGCTCCCTATTACGAGTAGAAATTATATAAAAAATGCGAAAATAACTCATCACTAAATTTATTAATTTTATTAAAACGCTGGTGTAAATTCCCTTTGCTCTTTCGTTCGTTCGCTCGCGCTCGGCGTCGCGAGCGGACGAACTTATGACAAGAACGATAAAATATTATCACGTAAATTATATATTTTTTTCTCGGACCCCATAATGAATTTTTGTATAACGTCAATACAAATCATGTTTGAAATCGCAGGTCCAATTTGCTAGATCTTTTTTAACGAAAATGGTCTTAGGACACTGTATATTTTATTATAAGAACCACAATTACGCATTTCTATATTTTTACATTTTGAGATTTTATTGCCATTCTGTAATGTTTTCCAAGCGCTATCAAAAACATACACACATATTAACAATAGAAACAAACCCATAAAGGGAAATGGCATATTTATCAAGCCGGAACACTGAAAGAAATATTGAAATACACTGAAAGGTTATTATAAAACTTATATTATATATATTTTTTTCTATTAATAAACACAAAATGGCATTTTCATTAAATCAAACACTAGAAGTTTAATATTTTCAAAATGTTTATGTGACATATGTACATGTTTTATTCCCTGAGGTCTTCGTATGGTTAACGTACTAATGCGATTATTACGAATTTAGGACGAATTAGGTTTAAAAGGGATGAATTATTTTAAAATTATAAAATGGACAATGGTTTCAGCACTATTTTTTTTAATACTTTAGGACCATTATTATCACTGACTCTTAAAATGCTGATGAAAATAAAGTCAGTTTACTAGTTCAAAAAATGATTGCGTATCTTATATCAAAATGTGTTTTATTTTTCGAAACTACTAAAAAGTGTAGTAAGTTCGTCACTGCAACACAAACGGGTTGATATCAAGTTCATCATAAAACAGAAACTGAATAGTGATAAAACAGATTAGTGGTAAAAAAACAGCACGAATCCACGATTTGAAATTTATTTATTATTATTTTATACCTAAGTGAATTGCTTTAATTTATGTGTGATTATGTGGCTAGCCGAAACTTCTGCTCTGCTCTGCGGGCAGATGGCCATCAATGTCTACTTACTAGCGTATAAATATCTAGGAACTGCCGCACAACACGAGGACGATCTTTTGAATAATATCAGAACCGGATGAGCACAAAAATATGACAACAGTATCAAATTAGTACAATTTACAGTCAGTTTAAACGTTTAAGGAATAATATCTACATTATTGATATTACCCTCCCCCTCTCTTCTTTCACTTCCTTAACAGGATTTTCAGAAAATTGTAAAACAAGTTACCCTTTTTTCAAACGTTAATCCATGTTACTAGATTTAGGTAGCCTCATTAAAAAAATACCTATTTTTTTCACAAAAATCATTCCTTAGTACAGAAAATTATCGCAAATATGTATTATATTTTTTGTGGTCGACATATTTAACAAGAAACTATGGGAGCTTTTAAAGAAACTTACTTCGCTATGGGAAGAAATTTTATGTTTAGGTGCACATTTTGTAATTGTGTATAATAAACTTTCTAATAATAATAATAATGAGATTGATATATTTAGTTAAAATTTGAGTGAATTTAAGCGTCAAATTTCTAAATGTTTGAATGTCGAATTTTCTTTTGTCTATCTACCTTTTGGTATATGTATTAAAAGTATATGTTAAATTTTTGTTTTGATAGTTTTTGCGAATACTGTTGAATTGTTTTCTAACTGTTTATTTGCCAAATAAAATAAATAAATAAATACGTGTACACATTTGCATGAGCTCAGCACCCACGGTGCTTGCCGTATCGCATTCGCGTCGCGTCGCGTCGCGTCGGTAAGGAAGGTAAATAATTTGATGACGGCGCGTTGAAGACGATATAGAATAGTTTGCACTGAAGAGTATCGCCTTGGGGGAGGGGGGGGGGGGGTGAGAAGGGGGAGGTATTGGTTGGTGGCTGCAAATCTGTTATTGATCAAACCGGAAATTGGAAGCGAACAGTCTCTTTGAATTCGATGTAGATTACACTAAATAAAAAAAAACGTAATACAATTATTATTGAATAATTTCCATTTTTAACACAAAAATCCAAGTTTGGACAAAAATCCCTCTCAGCTGCTAAAATAGCAAGAAAGGTTTACTTTTTGAAATCGCTATTTTAAGTAGTCAAAAAGGTTAGACTTTATCAAACATAAGATACGCTACTACAGATAACTGAATTCAAGGTATAAGACGAAAGTCAGATTTGTAAGTTGATGAGCTTTAGCCATTTCAAACTAAATAAAGTAAAGATTTTAACGGAAGTATTTTCAAATAATTAATTTAGCGCATATTTGCCTTGGGTTGGCAATTTGTGTATTTAGAGTGTCGAATAAGGTTCGTTTTTTTCCCGGAATGTATAATCTTTCGTGAATAAAATCCTACGTAGAAACATTGATTAATAGTCTAAATTCAGCTCGTATCTAGTTAATGCCATAAACTGTACCTATCCATAGACAAATAGACATTAGTCAATAATCAAAATCCCTCGGATGTTCAACCGCATAGATTCGACTCCATTCGTTATTATGGAGATCGGTCAAATGAATGGACCAAATCACATGCTGCATTATTATGCGTTCTACCTCCCCCCACCACCCCACCATAGCCCCCTTCCCGCCACCAGTACTTACATTTCTCTATTCCAGAGTAAGAGCCCGCCGCATATAATTCAAGAACTTAATCACAACTGTATTGTCATCTTCCCTACATATACCTCCCGTGTTAATTTGTACAGTATTAGGATTTCAGTCAATAAGTCTTTAATTTACGCATTATTTACAAACATTTATTTATTTCATTTATTATTTATTCATTCAATTATTAATTTGTACAATACATTGGCAATCCAATAAAGCAAACGTCAAACGTCATCTGTGTATCTGCGATTTTAACAATATTATACATTTTAGACAAGCTCGCAGACGATTTACAATGCGCGTGAATTATGAACTGTTAGAATATGAACACATATATTTAATAAATAACTTTACAGAAGACCCAGTAAACTGGAAACCGTCAGTTTTATTTATTTATTCGACAAATCAACAGTTTTACAAATTTACAAGTTCAAAAACATACATGGATATAAACAATGAATTAAAATTACCAATCTATAAAACCAAAAGAGATTTCTGTGTATGCGAATGCGAATATTTTTGACCAACATTAAAAAATGAAGCAACCACAGTGTGTCAAATATGAGAATAAAATGACTTTTGAGAGAGGACTGCTCCTAAAGATTTTTCTTTAAATAATCTTTCGTAACATGTTAGCATTTTCTGCAATTAGGGTAAAATTTATTTATTTATTTAGTTTGTTTGAAGTATTATGAAAACCTGTTTTATTAAGTTAAATTTCGGATTCGGACGGACTATTTTGAGTCCTTTTTACTGACATCCGTACAACCTTATTTATAGTGAGCTGGAATTAGATGTACTGTTTCCGCTTCCAAAGGATTGCTATGTATCAGATAGTCGATTGCCTTCACTATCTATATTTTTATATTTAGGGTTTTTTTTTTTAAAAACAAATCCAAAAGAAAAATAGTGCAACTAAATACTTCGCTGACCGCCAGACTCTTCTTTTCATCTGTAATCTGCGTCAGTTGGCTGAACTGCATTTAAAATGATGAATGCCGAGTTTGTACAAACAAAAGAAAGCAGAGAGGGCTTTGCTTCAGGCGGGTACACAGCACATACAAATAATCGGTATGCTGTTGTTTTTATTGGAATGTTAAAATCTACGGCTACCTATTTATTTCCCCAAATATACATATTACGTGCCTAAAAATACGTGTTAATTATGTTACACTCATGTAAATTTTCTTATATGTACTTCTTAGCATTTTACAATTCATTCTATTTTAAATATGCCAATAATAAAGGGTTTAGTAATTGAAAAAATATTTTATAATATTTATTTATTTATTTTTATTGAAAAATCTAACAGTATTATTTTTCATAATTACGAACAGAACTTATTACTAGTATACGAGTATAAAGCCAATTATGGATTTCTGACATATTACATATTATTTATTTATTTCGGGAAACAAAACAAACAAAAAAAATAAACAAAAAAAAACAATTAAAACACAAAGCCAATAAGAGTTTCCTCCAAATTAAAAAAAATAGAAACATATTCGGAAGCGAGGCCGGGACCAGGAAGTCGGAGGGGATGGGGGTTGGAGGTTGGGGACAATCACCAGAATATAATATAAAACACAATATAATATAAATATAATAAATTCAACATATACATATGAATATAAATATACTATTCAAGGGCTAGAGTAGACACTCTCTTGAATGCCGGAAAAGTAGTGTTAAATATATCGATGTCACTCAACATGCTGTTGTAAAGCTTACATGCTCGATGTATATATGAATTCTGTGCATAATTCGTACTCAACCGTGACAGATGGAATATCTCACACTGACGAGTGGGTCTAGATGGAACCATCAAATCTATGAGCCCCAGAAGATCAGAGATGTCGATGTGATGTAATTTTATATAAAAGCATCATCATTAGCATAAGAAATTTAGAACAGTGTTCCCTTCTTAATATATATATTTAGTTGATTTCTTACGATATAATAGGCTTTCGCCGTAAGTTTGCATTACTTAGAATGTTTAAAGCAAAATTAATATCGAAAGCACAGATAGTTGCATCGCTTGAGGTAATGCACGCTGGTTTAAATACAGGCCCGTATTTTATTAAAGCTTTTCACTCTCACCTATATATCTGTGCGCTTATAAACTACGTATGGTTTTAGTATGTTTAAATATAATTTATGATTAAAGGATTATTTATGGATGCATAAAAAAAAAATAGGTTTCCGGCATTCCGATATTGTATTATACTGTAAGTATAAAAGTTTCACTTGGGAACGAGATACTTCTCAATTTACTCTACTTGTGATGTCAAAAGCATGTTTTTGATTTTTCGCAGTATGTAAATATATAAATATTGTTTAAAACCACTATAGTTGCGGTCCGCAGACATTGCCTCTGCAGTATTTAACAGCGCTGATCCGTATCGCCAAAGAGTTTATTTGCTCTTTGAGTACGCCCAAAACGGGTTTATTCCGCTATGGCTTCGCAGTATTAATTAATTGTGCAATCGGGTCGCAATTAATGAAGGAAATTCGATCATACGTCCGATGGGCCTGCGTCGAAAAGCGCCGATGGACCGATGGACCGATGGCCTGTTCCATAATGCGAAAGGCAAACTAATAGGGCAAGCGGCGAACGCTTCGGTAGGGTAGTTAATCGCATTTGCGTCCGGGTAGTGGATCATATTTAGGCATATTCTGCAAAATTACTAAGTCTGGTTGTTACCCAAACGCGGTAAAATTATTATTTATCACAATTTAAATAAATATACTGAATTAGCGAGAATATAGCAGCGGTCCAAATTCAAAATGTAGTTGTTAAAATGTGTAAAAGACAAAACATTCAAGAAGAAAATTTAAAAACATAAACTTGCCTGGCCTTCTCATACAGTTATTATTCATTTAAGTTTTTATTTACGATAATTTTATTAAAATAATATTAATTAGAGAAAAAAAAATTAAGGAGTTTTATATATTTTATCAGTTAAAAATGGAATACTAAATGTTAAAAGTACAACATTAATAAAATTTTAAAGGAATAATAAAAGAAACGGACAAATAAAACAATAAGCAGTTAGTAGGTTTGACTTTTTAACATGAAATCCTAGTCTGCATATGATCTGGAATGATCTGGATCCTGCAAATCCAAAAAGCAGTAGGTAACTAGGAACAACAGGATCAAAGTGAAGCATGTGCCATCGCTGAGAGCCTTTTGAGTTAGTATTTTTCTCTTACTGTCAAGGACTATGTCTGGACAAAGTTAGGCTTAATGCATTTAAAAAAAATAACTGATATAAAAACAAAGGGGCGTAAATTAGAAACAATATTATCGTATACAAAAATAAAAAAAATATACCATAGTTATAATATCTTTATCGCGTAAAATATTTTAGACCGATTCGGATATTACGGCGGCGTGATTAAAGCGTGAAACATATCAAAACTACCTTTGTTTGTCACCATGCCCCTAACACGGCGTCGACATGGCCTTAACGGATGCATTCACGCATTTAACATGGTCAACAGCGTAGTGTCATTCTTGACACGATTGGCTCAAAACGCTAGCTCAATTTATCGCATCCATTTTTAATGAATCAACAGCAGCTTCGACAGACGGAATATTTAAACGCTACGTTCGCGGATCTACTTTTCATTCACCCTGACCCGGTGATTAACATTTTCATTAGTTTATCGTAACTTTCAGAGTACAATAGGGTATATACGCTAAACAACGTGAAATATAGAATATAACTTAGTTATAAATAAAACATGGTACGTGAAGCCTGTACTCGTAATTGTAACTCAAGCGTAATTGTTACGTAATTGTAACGAAGCCTGTAACTCAAAATAACCGCGTAATTTGTAACATATAGACAAAACTAATCACTGAATGATCAAGGAAAATACAAAAGGAATAGAATATTCTCCACTGTGATGGGTACATGCCTTCAGGACCATATGACAGGTGGGAGTTGGTGCAGAACCACAAGGAACGTGAAACGGGAATGTTGGTTATTGGTGCAATTTTTTAAAAATCTTTGTAAATGTAATATTACAAACTTATAAAAAATAATTGAATGCAACCTTATTGAAAATGTTGATCATTGCATTTTTTTTTTAAATATAATTTATTAGTTTTTTGTGGACTATAGTATTTATAAATCATCGTACTAAAAATCTAAAATTACATTTTATTGTAGAAAATATTTTCAGATTTTTATCATTTAGTGTGATTTATATTGTAAAATTTGTAAATGATTTTGTAAATAAAATGATATATTGCTTATTGAATATTGCTCTTTGATAAATATTCTATGAGTTAAAAATCGATGTAAACCGCTTAGTTTTTTAAAAGAATATGCGCGAGAATTTTTTGTTTTTACACTCCGGGTACTTTATAAATACATTTATGCCGAATGAATTGTGTTATAATACTAAATAAATATAACTATTTTATAGGTACGTTATAATACTAAATAAATATAACTATTTCATATTACGTGTTTACTTTTAAGCAATCCGTATATTTCCAATGGTGTATTTCTTATTTGTACTGAATAATATTAAGTGTAATAAATATCTTATTTATTTTTAACTTGTTTTTTCGATACGTTTATTTATTACGGGTTAATGTGGTTGTTGATTATTAATTTGTTTATTTGAAGGGTTTTTATAAAAAAAAACGCACTGGTCACTGACACTGGTAATTTGCATTTACTTAATAAAATATATCACATCAATACATGATACCTGAGCCAAAATTATGGTTATGCTAAAAATGCATAAACATTATATATATTTATAATAATATTATTAAAATGTCATGTCAAAATAATACTCTGTTACTCAAAATAAAACTGATAAAAAAACGAACAATTTTAATTTTAAAATCAGAATTTTATAAAAATAAAAATGGATTCCACAAATTAATATTTACACCCTTTCAGTCCCTTTCGAAAAGGAAAATGTGTGGACAGTTTTATGTGCTTGAACATCGCGTAAAGTCAAATAAAAGTGTGTAAATGAAATTTATAGCACAGACACTATCTCGCCCAGCCCGTGAACCAATCATAAAACTTATCTTTCGCAGATCTTTTTAGCACGCTACGTATTAAGGTCGACTTTTAACTTTTGCCGTCAGAGGCAGTTCCGAGTTAAGAACATTAAAAGTTTTACTATTCAATTAAAAACGAACAACGCACGGCGGGCGAACTTCTTTATTTGTGTCGCGTGACCGCTTCGACTCGTAGGATATTTAGTTGCGTACGTGCGCCGGAAAATGGAGGTAGTCATGTTATCGACCGAATATTTGCATGCGAGCGGCTTCCCTAATTTCGGTAATCAAACCAAAAACCAGTCCTAATATTTTTTTTACTTACAATAACACAAAGAATGACGATATTACCAAATCAACAGCAGCAGCACCAATTTACGAACACTTCACCTGCATCAGTTACAATAATTTGTGTACCGGAAACAGTTATATGTTTTTAATCCGTATCCTTAATAAGGATTTAATAAGGTTTTTAATCCATATCCTTAATAATAAAGATAGTTTGAACAGCGGGAAAAGACATAGGCTACTGTAAAAAAATCAAATCTGATGAGACATAAGGGATGGAAGATTGTATAGGAATTATTTGGGTAAGATGCTAGGAAGGTCTAATGGGAATTTTGGAAATCTGTCAGAATTCTTAGGTCAGCGCAACTATTTTCAGTTTTTCCGATTGCCGCGGGCCTGAGTGCGCCGTTATGAGAGACCAAATTTAGGCGCGCGGATGGCCCGATAAGGTAACTCATCCCGAGTGCCACAGGCACTAGTCATCGCTCGTCGAAGGGCCACTTTTAGGAAACAACTAGTTATATATAAAATATACTTCATCTCTACTTATATTTTATTAAAAAAAAAATTGCTCTAAAATTTGAAATTATTAATTTTAATGCCGGTGATAAAAGTGATACCAAGATATAAATTATGGAATATTTTGTTACATAAACATACCGATACCATATTTTGCTACCGATACAAAATCTAAGGATTTTGTATTAGGCGTCGATAGTGAGGATTCGAAATAAAATATATTTCAATCTTATTATTACCACTTTGATAAGTAATAATAGTGAATAATTAATAATAATAATTTTTAATTAATAATAGGTTTTTAATAATTTACCAACAAGATTTTTTTTTAAATACTATGTTAATTTGTTACTAGTTTTTTCATTTTTATAACGGTAAATACAAACTCTAATTATTAGAGGTTGATAAATAAATATTCAATTTATAAAACTGAATATTCAAAAAGTGAAATAAACAACATAAAAAATAGGTCTGCATGGAATCGATTGTTCTATTATTTTTTTTTTCACCAAACCAGCCAGTTCAGACTATTCTGCGTTTGTCCACAAATTAAAATATAAGGGAGTGGTAATTAAAGCGCTTAAGCGAAGGACGCCGAGGCTTTTAATTTAGCCAAACTTTCTTAAGCAAGAAATGGAAAGTTTTAACTTAGGGTAAGGTAGAATTACCTAATAATGGGTCAAGTCTAAAAACGAAAGGACATTAAAAAAATAAACGGGTGTGATTAAATACACCTTGTGTAAGCTACCAAATAGGCACTCCCTTCTTAAAAATGTACACAAATTGGTAAATTTGTTAATCATTTCAAAAGAAATAATTTACGCGATGAACCCTTTAAAAATTTCGAACCACAACGTTTTTTCCTGAAGACAGTTTTGACAGTTTGTGGCACCGTTTAAATGGGTTTTTTTTTTTATGTAAAGTTAGTTTGTTTATTTTTTGTTCTTAGTATTTTCCTTCAAAGATTTAAATCTTCTTATATTAGTGGACACTACAATATTTTTATTTGTAATTTAATTTCTAATGTACCCTGATAATCTATTCAGTATTGTTTAAGTATTACCGTACATTTTAATTGTTTTTTCTATGCAAACATATAAAGGTTGTAGACATGTTACTTTCATAGTATCGTGTAATCATTTATTATATTAAATGGTTCGTTTGCCGAAAGAAATAAATATTATAATGAAACGATAAAATATATATATTTTTTTTTATAATCGTATAATAATATTATAGTGAAAAAAATACATTACACATAATAATAATAGCGCCTCTCAAATTGAAATAGCTACAAACACTTCAGCGATTAACTAAGATCACTCACTAAGGTCTCTGTCTTTTTTTTTATTTTATTTACAAATAGTACCTATCTTTTAACAAGCTTTTAGTTAACTTGCAACGTTTACTAGTTTATTTAGGTCAAATCTTGCAGCTGAATTTGAACCACTTCCTTCTATCTTATACGGAGTAGAAATTTAACAGTCAGTTCCGAGGACAATGCATTTTTATGGTATGCATGACCTGATTATACACCCAGGAATGGCTCCAGACGTAGAAACTCCTCAACGGTCAACAGCACAGACACGAAATTTTGTATACGCATTTAAAAGCTTATTTTAAAAAGGTTTTATTTTTTACTACTAATTTATTTGTTTTTTTGTTTACTTTTTGTAATTTCGTAATAATAAAATATTTAATAGTACAATATAACCTTATTTATCTTTTTTTTACTCAATTACAGCATAAATAAAAATAAAAAAAAGATATTTAGGTATGGACTCTGTCACTCAATTACTTTTGTAGCGTAGCACTTCAACAAATTTTCTCCGATAAGTATTAAATTTAGGTAAGAGAATTACATACAATGCGGATTCGGTAAACGTCAAAATTTGTAGCCAAAAATTATCTCAAATGTTAGTCCTTGATTGACTGCCCAAACCTGTGTTTTGTAAATAAAGCACAATTTTACACACAGTCAGCGAAACGTTTATGTAAATAGGTACTCGTATATGACGTCAAAATATATACATTATATCGCTATAAAATACTTAATCTCTATATATCGCTAATTATGTATAACCTCGTTATAATGCGCGGGTTACGTGCACCCAATAATATTACCATAGAAATTTGGTGTTGATAAAATAAGTCACCCCTCGTTCGATGACATCGAATCAATTTTCCGTGTCACGCGAGGAAGCCCCCTACTTCTGAAAATGATAGCAGAATCGTCCCCTCCCTGGCCGTCTGAAGGCGCATTATGAAAATATAGGGTAACCAACAAATTCATTAAAAATTATCCAGAGGAAAGATTTATAATGCAGATAGTTAAACTATAGATTTGTAAGTTATATTTGTATTTCCTGCATTATTTAGTTCTTTTTATTTTCATGACGATGACACTAGAATGCATCAATGAAGCTCTACGCATTGCCTTCACACTGAAGAGGAGTAAGTATATAGGATATTTTCATCATTTTATATATTCTTCCTATGATATTTTCCTTAATTTATCGAGTTAAGTTTTTAAATAATACATATGCCACCGCAGACAATAAATACATTCAATTAAACTCATCAGCACAAATTGCATAATATTTAGTAGTTACTGCGATATATTTTTAATCTTTACAAGTATCTCTGTACTTTAGCGAAAATCTGTCATCAGTCAATTTTACACACAATTATATGTACAATTCTTTCTTTATATATTGTACTGTTGGATATCCGAATAAACGATAGATACATAAATATGTAACTCTGCACCCCGGGTTAGTAACATAAAGGTGCAGGAGCCATTTGGCGCCAAACAACTCGTACCTCCAGTACTCCGGATCTTTAATTCGTGTCTACGAAACTCAGCTTTGCGGGAGCTATCACCATTATCTGATGCATATTTTTAAGTTAAAAAGATGTTTGTAGATACGTGTAGTCCCCAAAATCTTTGGTGTTTTGTTAAACCGATTCAAGCGCTTATGACATTCTAAAGAAAAAATAATTAAAAAAATTTAACTGCCTTCTACAAGACTTTCCCAATATATTCTTTAGTATATATTTTATCCTAATGTATTAGGTTTATTTTTTAAATGCTTCAACTTCTTTTATTTATTTTATAAAGTAAACATACAGATAGTACCCGTAGTCATTTTCAAATATTTCATACACAGGTTGCCAGCACTCGATACTCTCCAATTTCATGTTTACAAAACATGCATGTGTATTTGATTACTTGATATAAACTTAAAATAAAATTATTGATATTGTATACTTTATTATCTTTTGAAATCAATACATTCATGGTTATATTTTGAAAGGCTCTGAAATTTAAAAAAAGTTAAAACTTGATTTTGAGCTATTTATAATACTTACGCATAAAGAACCTTATACTCTTTTGACTTTATTTATTTCATACGTAATGTTCATTTATCATTCATTTATATAAATGATCAGATCGGCAAGCTACCAAATTGAGGATGGCGCGGTGGCGTTTTTCTAGCATCGTTCCAAACATATTCATTCAAAATATGGAGTAACGCGGATGCTGCGTGCAGCACTATCGTTTTATACAGGCACATCTACGTATACAGGCAGATGGACACGTGTAGATACAAGGGACATTCCAAAAACAGTCAAAATGACTTCCGTGACCGTGACCATCTATCAAAACGTGAACATCTGTCAAAAAAATGAGGGAACTGAAAACGTACCTATATTCTAAATAAATATTTGAATTTGGTTCTCAGTTTTTTTCCCTCTTCTTTTATTTTTCGTTATAACTCGATGACCTAAACAAGCATGGTTAAACAGAGAGTTTTAAATACCTACATTACGAGTATACTATACCAAAACAAACCAATAATGGCCATGAAACCCTTTTGCTATCATATAATATCAACTGTTTCCATACATTGTTTAGTAGTAGTAAATCATTTAACCAGAACCTGGCGTCTTACAGCTAGGCCCTACATGCGTTATTAACGGCACTTTTTAGCCCATTCGATGTGCGATTTGGATGGCCATAACATAAAAAAACATACAAATATATTATCATGACATTCTTTATCTAAAATTCTAACACCATTTTAGATTATTATTTTAAATTTTGACGTGCAGCTTGTAATGAAATAACACGGACATATTATTTCTATTTAATAATAATTATAATGAGGCAATGATTTTTTTTTTACATGTGTCTATTTACGCAAATAGGATACGTTTGTATTGATTTTAACAAGCCAGTAATAAATAATACGTTCGAAAAATTCAAACGCCTCGAAGTTAAGAAAATAAAGCTTGCATTTTTAAATAGAAATATTTTTCTGTGTAGAAGGCCGTTTCGATTACATAAAAATCTAAAAATGAATGAATCTATTTTTTTGTAAAAATGAATTTTGCCGCGTTAATGTAATTTGTCGATATCCCATTATCGCATTCATTGACTGCGTTCAGTTTTCTTACCAGCCGGTTCATATATCACCGGAACGTCTCTCAGCAATAAAACTCCTTATAAATGGCGATAAATCGTCGAGCCTTCTCGGCCTAGGGCAGAGGGGGGGGCGGGGCGGGGACGAGAGGGGAGCGAAAGACGCCAGAGATAGACGTAGCGCCGGTGATTTTATTTCATCGTCATTTTTGTTTTCCAGGCAATTTCCTCGGCCACCCGCTGCGAGGCTTGTTTTATACCTTACACCTACCCCTTACACCTTCCTTATAGCGCCCCCACCTGTCGGCGCCCCCGCGTCCCGACCCCTCCTATCAGGCCCCCCTCGGTTGCCTTTTTATACTCAGGCGCTGTATTGTCTTTGGGTAAATTTATGATGACCGCCTCAAAGGAAGGCATTAACGAAATTTAATAACAGTGTCACTTATTTTCTAAAGTTGAACCAATGATTTAAAATAACCTATTTACCCGCACCATAAATGATAGCTGATGCTATTTGAAATAAACGAAGTGGTGGAATGACAAAATAACATCTTACTAATTTTTTCGTAATCCTTCACAGTGAAAATAATCAATTATTTTATTTTTATGTAATCGGCTTTGAACAACAGAATGATCGACTATACTAAAATTTAAACAGTAGTTTTCTATTAAATTTTGCTTTAGGTAAATATAAACTTAAATACCTCGTATTTGCATATGTTATATTATAACGTAGTAGAGAAATTGGGAGAAAACTACAAAAACAGTATTATATAAATAATTTTGAGACCTAATCACACGAACGAAACGAATATTATTATTTGCTTTCAGATTTTGAGATCATGTTAAAAAAAACCTCACACCAACCTAACAATTTTTATTCCGTTAGACACAATGGAACATTTAGGACTCAAATTTTGACAGCGGCATAATAAATTAATATTACTTGAGTTATCTGTCTAGGATACGCAATATCATAGACAGATAGATTTTTAAAAAAAAAACAATGTATTAGTGGTTTCACTACACACGTTAGAAGTAAAACCTCTGAAAGGAAGTTCATAAAAAATATTATTATACAGTCAACTGTATCTATATATTAATATTGTATATATATTACAAAATTTTATATGACCTAATACTGGCATCTATATATCTACATTCAACGAATTTAGCCGAAGGAGATTGTCGCATTAAATTTATTTATACCTAGGAAAAATGGTATATATTAAAAAAAAGGCCACGCGAGTGAATCAACCTTTAGGTGCTTACAGTTACTTGAGTTCTATGATTATTGCAGATGAAAACAGAGAAATATATATTATTATATTTATTTTAGACTTCTGATTCATATAAACCGAGGCGACGTATCCGCGCTGGTAGTAGAAATAAGAAAAAGTGGAATAAACGTCTGCCGATAAACGAATGTGACGGCAGTTTTTCCCCATTTTCTTTGTTCGCCGTCGCGGTCGCAACTTGGTCGCCTGTTGCTCCGGAGAAGTTTCCCCATGAAAGGGCGACACGACGCCGGACCTGGCAAGCTCAATGACATTTATTGACAGCTCGTTGAGATATTTATGGCATCCTTAAAGCCGACGTGACATTTCCTTGACCGCTAGGGTTGACCCAGTATTGCGTTTGATACCACACAAGTTTATTATTGTTGAAGATTATTGCATACAATTCTGTGTTAGAAATAAACGTCTTAGTATTTAATAATCTGTTCCAATATCTTCACTAAACGTAAAATATGCATGCGATGCAATTTATTTGAATATTGATAAAGTTTTTTTTTTACTTTACATGTTATGTGCGATTTAATATTAGAGTACGATTTAAAAATAAAAATAATTAAATAAATAAAAGAGAAAAATGCATGCAAAAAGAAGAATTTTATAATTAGGAAAAAAAAGATAATTTAAATTTTTTATACATTCAAAACGATATATAAAAAGCGAAATAGATATTTAAAAAAAAACAAACTAAATAGCAAAATAATTATAAATTTACAAAGGAGTTCCTGAATTTCGGGAAGTCGCGTAAGATAGAAATCTTATAAAAATATATTTATACTGCTCATACTTTATACACTGAAAAAAAATACTCTAGTATTTTTATATGTATTAAACAAACCCTAATAAATTAAGCAACCAAAATATTAATTACGAAATGTAATGTTTCGAAGACCCACTGATCTTGTGATGCGGTAAGCTGTTTTAAATGCAAGCCTAATTTTTTTTTTTTTAGGTCAATTTTTATTTTTAGTAATAATGTATAATTTAAAAAAGAAACAAAATGAAAAACAATGTGACAACAATAAAAATACAATTTTCCAGCATAAATATTTTTCTTATTTTATATTCATCTGTATATATTTTTTTCATAAATTTTAATATAGAAATGATAAACTTTTAACACAGATAAACAAATCATCATTATACTTAATGTAATTTAGGTAGTAGTTTTTCGTGACCAATTTTAAAGCTATTTTTCCATTTTAAGTGATTTTTAGAACAATTTCCCGTATCACAGAGAGAAGATTGTGAACGAAAAAAAAATCCAGTTAAACCTATTTTTATTTTATTCAATCTTCGTCATCACTGGGTTCATTAGGTCAGGCACATCAGTTAAAGTTCTAAGAGAAATATACTAAGAATGATATAAGGTGTGGTAATGGCTAAACTACGTCATATTTTTAAGACATTTTTTTTTTTTGTCAAGGCATTTTGTAATATAATAATCATTATTTAAAAATACTGTAAATACATTTTTTAAGATTGTTGCTAACTTTTAACTATCTATGATTGTTACTAAGGTAGACTTATTTTTATGTCCTATTGGTTTTGGTCCTTATTACGTTTAATTCTAATATATTTTATTTTATTATTTAAAGCATAATAATAAATAGATAAGATAAAATGAGAAATAAATTTAATATATATAAGTATGTACTCGAATATAATTTAGATAATAAAACTGATTATGGAAAACATGTATATACTATAAACTTTTTATTTTAATAAACGTGTTATACATTATAAAAAAATACTTAACGCTGCCTTTATAGAATTATTCAGGAATATAATTGATGAGCATATCAGTCTATTTTCTGCCTAAATTAACGATCTACGAGACCTACTTGAAAATATTGTCTAGTTCTCGTATTGATTGTACAAGTATAGTCTACGTACGTTTCAAATGACAACCGGAGCCCGTTTCAAGGAGGATAGCGCTAAAATGATTGTAGTATTTGTTAGTGAGTCTAGTAAATATCCCCACTAAATCGACTCCGGCAGTAATCTCCATCCCATCGTCTCCTCTCCCGCTTAGTGTCCTCCCGGCCGCGCGTCGTGTCGGCCATTTTGTCCTGGCGGGATGATGGATGCGCAATCGTTTCACCTGGCGCATCATTTTGACGCTCAGGATGTGCTCCAATATAGGCATCCAGCGTACAGCAGATGAGCGCTCAGCGGGGGCGGAAAGACTCGTCGTTTCCGCAGCCTATCTATCATTATTTGCCTCGAAAGCCGTCTCAAAATCGACCATATTCATGGAACACGACAGCTAGTTTTAAAACTGTCATTTTTTAAAACTAGCTTCAGATCAGATTTTGTTACCTTATAATACGCAGAGGAACGTTATGATAAATACGCGAATTCGATTATTTTTCTGTGGTTTTCCTCTAAAATATTTGCTTTCTTTTCTCATGTTATTTTTGATATCGTAAATGTATTTTGTCTACTTGAAACAAATAAAAACTCAACATACATATCTGCACTATTTGCAGTTATCGGGTTTGATTCCATGCGGTAGTTACTTTTTAAAAATAAATTAGTCATTTAGAATTTATAATGAGGATTCAATTTATCATACGTAATGGTTAGCACTGAATTTGCGAAAGTCAACATTCGATTAATTAAATAATTTCAAACGAGCTATCAAATGTATCCAAATAAATGTGGTTATATTAGTTTGTTATATTTATATCTGACGTTATAATTTGTAAACTGTAAACATAACGCCAGTGATAGTTCGAACTTGTAACACGAGCAAAACGTCGATTCATCATAAACTAAAAAAATTGATGACAAAAAGAAGAGACGATAAAAAATCTAAAAAATTATAATATCTAACATATTTACATACTTACGTATGATAAACGCTTCCATATAACTTCATATTTTTTAACAGGACAAACTTATTTATGATCATATTAAAAGTTTTAATGTGAAATACAAGACGATGTTATAATAACCGGTTAAACTTGGCAGACATCTCAGTAATTCTCATTTCAATATTTTTGTAAGGGTATCAGAATGCACAAGAATTTGATGCAAATTTACAAGATGAAACACAAGTTGTGATGTTAAAACGATAGTTAGCTATTAAATTGTATGTACTGCAACCAGTATTAGGTAAACTTAAAAAAAAATAGTTATTTTAACCCCTAAAAAGTGTATACAACGGATAAGTACATTTAAACGGACACAAATAATTATCTGCCTATAATTGTTTCCATTACGAAGACAACAACAAGGAAGTCGGAATTGCGATTAAAAGCGGCTCCTTCACATACAAGTTAATAGTTAAATACATATGCAACAAACATTTCATATTAGGTAAAATTAGCATGGTTGCTAACTGGATCCCAAATTCATTGGGGTTTGTAGATTAAGCTGATCTTAAAAATAACCTCGCGAGGTTCTAGTGTTATTTGTTAAGAAAGTATATCAAAATTCATCATGGTTAATGAGAAAAAAAGGGAAAATAGTAAAAGGATCGTGTTATAATGTCTTTGTTCTGAGCGCTCAGCTGTCCTGTTCGCCGTGATGGTGTCAAGGCCATTATCAATCGGCATGGCATTGGAATTCGCGCGCTGACCGAATTAATACCATCTCTTAAAAAATATAATAACTTGAGTGATGTTTTTTTTTTTCATTTTTATATAACATGCTTTACTCATAATAGGTTGCACAAAATCCTCCTTATCCAACACATAAAATACTTTTAAAAAAATACACACACAAGTAGTTAGTTTAGTTTATGAGTAAAATGTATATTTTTTTATCGTTAAAGGCTATTTGATTATAGCTAAGCGAATATTTCTTACGCTAACAAAACTAGTGGAAAACTGAGTTCTCACCGCAAATTCATACTAAATTACCCCAACTGAATGCATACCTGTAGTATTTATACACCGTGACGTTTGTTTGCTCTCCATTCTCAATTCTGCTGAAAATAAATAGCTCCCCACGCAACCTAACCCTCCCTACCTCCCTTTAACCCCCACTTCTCGTTCTTTTAGAGGCTTTTCTATTAAACTTTCATAATTGAATATTTTCTGGTCTTCGTTGTACTGCCATCGCAACGGATGCGTTCTATATTATGTTGTCATCTCCTTTCGCGTTATATCAAAGTTTTTTCGATTATGACTTTTTGTAAAAACCTTATAAAACACACATTATTTCTGTGCGTAATAATTCGTAAGCATTTGAAAAAATGTGTTAATAATAGTATCCTTTAATATAATCAAGATAGACTATTATTATTACAGCGCTATCTACCAGTACCTAAAAGGCTTTAAACTACGCTAACCACAACTGCGAGTCAGTTGTCTAACTCACCCGGGCTATCCTTTTATGTGGTATCCTTTTTTGTCTTAGAAGCTTTCAAAAGATCCCGATAAATTGTGTCAATATTAAATTAGATTCACAAATACATTTTATAACTTGTGTTTGCCTTCAGTCGTAAAATCTCAAGAAATAATAAATGATCATGGTTAGAAATTAAGAAAAATAAAAAAACCAATTTTTTTTTAAAGAAATAAGCACTTCTTATATATAATTACTTTAACACTTTATTTTTAATTGTTAACATTTAATGAAATTAAGGTAGTTTTTAAGGATACTTTTTCAGATTTTTTTTATAAAAATTTACATCCACATCGTAAATAATTTATGAATATATAATATTTTAATTTATATATAATATTAGATCGATCATAAAAACATGTTAAAAGATGACTATGATAAAATATGATATAAAAATATTAATAACATAAAATAAAATACTGCTAACATCTATAAAATTTTAAGATTTAAGATTTTTGCCTTAGATAATCTGTCATCTTAAAGAATAGAGAGAGCTAAATATGGTGTAACTTAGAGGAAAAGCATAACAAATCTTTTGGATGGTATGCCAATGTAACCAGGGCACCAAGAATTAACCTCTTCGAGAGATTCATTTTTAAAATTTCTTTTATGTCTCGGAAATTTTAAAAATAATAATTTCATGTTGGTATGTTTATAAAAATAATTAAAATGATTACGATGTAATATACTTTTGAATAAAAAAATGTGAGCCTATCCTTTTTTTTTATAAATTAAAATGTTAATTAGTGAGAGGCACACTTTTGTTTTGACTGCGAATCGGTTAATCGGCAAAAATTAAACTGTTTAGAAAAGAAAAAGCAATTCCCAGCATCAAATTCGAAGTTCATGGTAAATGGAGGCCGGATAAAGCAGACGCTGGCAAACGAGTAAAAGTCAAAGCTATGGCACGCGCACAAATGCTACGTGTTTTTATCGGTTTTTATGAATTAAGCGACATTAATACCTAATCATTTACTGTAAATATGATAACTAACCAAATAATTGAAATAATGCTGAATAAAACACCAGCGCACTAGGAATTGAAATCTAACCATTTGCTAGCTGTAATAATCTGCGTTTACGGTTTAGTGGTTTTATTTTGCGTGCAAATGATTAATTACCTGTTTGATGGATTATGAACATAGTATTTAAATTCAATAAAAACGGTTTATAGATCCAGCCGTTAAATCCTTGAAATGTTTACAGTTGACTTTTGAGGATATTATTGCAACAGAATCGTATCGTAGAATTATATTTAAAATACATAAGCATATCCTTATTATTATTATTATTTTCTAAGCGTGTTAGCGGTTATAATCAGAGTTGCATGCGACGTTATATTCACAATTTGCGGATCGCTTGAGGCAATTTTAGCCGAGCGACGTTCTTGTGTGCTTAGCTTATTAAAAAGTTATCCTATTGCTCGAGTCGTTACGTTCTCTTGCATGCGACTGAGATTTCACGAGTAAATGCAACTTAGCGTAATAAAACGGAAAAGTTGTATTCCGAGAATAACATGCCTGTTCAATGTAGAGAGGGTTTGAAAGGACCAATCTTGAGTATAAAACTTTATATATGTATAATATCGAATTCTGTAGTTACTAGTATACGTAAAAATGCATATCTAAAATTATTCTTTTTTAGCTCAAAGCTTTGTGAAGGGCGTTTGTCACCCAGTTAACAAAGGATAGCTTTGGGGATACGTTCACGCGTAAACTAGACGTAAGATAAGATAAATAAATGTGAAGAATCAAAGAAAAAAAATATATATACAAATTAAATAGTTTTTGTTTATGAACACTTATTTTTCTTTCAAAAATAAGGGGAATTTGATTGCATCGTTTGGTTCGCAATTTTTTATTGCTTAAAAATTGGACAGCCTCCTTTATTTTTATCTTATTTTTTATTAATAAAGTAGATTTTTTTCTCTATAATTTTCTTCGGTATACTCTCAAAACTATATGTTTATATTTCAATGCCAAATATCTATGTATCGAAGAAGATTTACAAAGAGAATGCTAAACGTTTCGAAACGTTGACGATTTTTCTTCTAACTCGAACGTACTAGTACCACATCAGTAAATGAAAAGGATGATTACGGTATAGGGTTAAACATACGTAAAACTAATATCACATATTACCACCACAACACAATAACTATAAAGTCAAATTTGTTTAAATTATTTTTTTACGGCAATGATTAATTTATATTTCCTTTGTTATTATTTATTATATCTATAACCTAACATGATGCCTAATTTTTAATTGCTTATTATATATTTATACTCAGACTATAAACACTGACTATACTATACAGAATAGGTAAGAGATTTGTTTTGGGTTGATTTCCAGTAGATTGTCATCAGATATGGTATTAAAATTCTTACCTTAATGCCAATGTGAATTGTAGGGTAGTCTGCTAACGTGGGCTGCTGAAGAAGAGTCGGCTGCAGCAAAGGCAGCGGGAGGGGGCAGGACATCATATTTGCTGACACCTGGAATAAGGAAGAATATATTATTATTTTATATAAACTAGGTGTATGCATCTAAATTATAATAAAATAAAATTTAAAGTGTGTCGGAAGCTGCTCTTTGCCAAATTATATTTCAGTCTAGAAAAGACAAATGTTTGTAAAAACATTTGCGCATGTATCTGAGACCTGCTTAAAAAAACACATATTTTATGCACCACCTTTCATGCTAGCATGTATTTTTTTAAAACTTGATCAATGAAATTTATCATACAACGAGTGCCACGGGTTCACTTAAATAAATGTAACGCTTATCTAAAGCCTACCTTCATTCGTTAATTCACATTAAACCCTGCGGGCAAAGCCTTCGGAGTCTATTGGGCTTTATTACGCAATGTTTGTTTTTTACGATTAGTTATTTTGGGGGTACGCCCACTATGACAGAACACAGACCCTTTATGTGTGAGGCGCACTTCGTGAGATTGCGATGCTTGTGAATATTTAAAGTAGGCTTTTTTCGAGAGATGTACACAATTTAAAAGCTAAAAAGGGTAGTTAAAAGCTGTACAATTGAACTCGAAGACACCGATAACCCGCGTCAGCGGTCACCCCTCGTCTGTCAGGACTAATTGAGTTTCCCTCGGCGGAAACAAAAACGGCGCGCCGAACGGAACAATAAAAAAATACTTCTGCGGGATTTTATGGTCAACAGCTGTTATGTTGCAATAATGGCAGCTTTGGGCCGTTTCGTGTTCCGGGGAAAATTGGTTCGTAAAAAAAGAGCAGTTTTCCGTTTGCTATTGACTCTCGCCATCGACCCGCTTGCCGTTATGTAAATTACTTTCAATTAAAAGCGCGGATACGGCCGGGGAAAAAACGTTAAGCGCGTAAAAAAACGATAACATTTAGGGTTGATTTAGGAAGTTGCGCTTTTAACAACTACTGAAATGATTTTTAAAAGGTGCTTTTAAATTGAATGTTGATATTCAAAAAATTCCGTTAAAAATACATAACGCAAATGCATACCTGCATATGTTAAATAGGTTAAATGACAATAATGTGCCTTTAATAAAAATATGAGTACCTACTGAGTTTAATTATTATGGTCACCCTATATAGGCAACGTCTTTAAGGTAGGCAAAAATAAAAAAAATAAATGTACATAACGTCAATAAATAAATAAATTTATGTAATTTTGAAATAATTTCTACTTTTAAATAACTACTCGAAATCATTTGGCTATTGTAATTAATTATTAGTTGGGTATATTTTCATGTTTTGCTATTTTGTAGCATTATTGTGATTAGTATTTCTGCAAATAAATTCAATAAATAAAATATTGTTTCCGTGGTTGAAATAGGCAAATATTACACAGTGGAAACGCCTCGTAGCTGAGTTTTATTTATTAATAAAAGTTTTTTTTTGGTTGTTTCAGAAAAATCTGGTAAAGTGTAAAGTTTAATAAAAACAGCCGATGTAAGTTTTTTGTTTAGAGCGAACTAAACAAGGTTAATCGGTTAAAAGACGTAATCTTCAGCCTTATGTGTGTATGTGTGTGTATGTATTTATTTTTCATTACATTTGTTTCATTCATTAACTCATTAACAAATTTAGGGTACAGATAAGAACATATAAAGTATAAAATCAAATTGCAACCACTGTTCTTGGTTTCTTATCTAGATTTAAAGAAGACAGTTATCCTTACTTAATTAATTTTACTTACGCTTTTGAGTATTTATTTTTGACACTTTTTTATTTGTTTAAAACTATTTTGGTGGTAATACACCGTGTTTCAAGACCATTCCCGATAAAAAAACCAACGTATTAGCCCTGATGTTTCAAAAATGATTTGTTTTGACCTCATATCAAAAATAATCATGGTTTCCGAGTAAGAAGAATGTAAACTTTGCGTGATAATATGAAATCGCTCTTGTTATAAGTTCGGTAGCTAGCGAGACCGCGCCATGCTGGGTCATTTATCGGCCTTGCCAAGCCTCTACGAGCAAAAAGGTAATTTACACGAGTGCTTTGATAAAATCAATAAATAAAAATACATTCATAAAATAATAAAAAAAATATATCAATTTGGGCATGAATTACTGATCTTAATTTTATCTTTTATTCCAATTTACAGTTATAACTCAGCCAAAATGTTATGCTGAAATGCCTCCCTAAATTTTAGAATGTTTAAATACTTACTCCTTTTCTATTTTTAAATTATTAAAAAAAATGTAAGGGCTGTGCTGAAAACCAGCGCCTTCTTGTTTTCACAATGAGAAAAGCAGCTGAGCACAGCCTATTTATTAAGATACTTTTATTGTATTTAAACTTTTGTATTAAATGTATAATGCCTCGATAAATTAAATGAACTTGAACTTTAGTTAACTTCAATTATTTTCGCATATTGTTATACAATTTTTTTTATAGGGAATATAAACACCCCCTTAAGACTTTGGGAATGGCAATATTTTTTTATTAAAATAAAAGATTTAGAATATTTTCGAATATACTCGACTCGTTGAGAAAATGATTCAGTAGTGCGGCCTAAGTTCTTTATTCGGTGATTCGATAAATTCCGCTAAAACAAAACGATACATAAACTATTGTGTGGTTACACAGCAGGCCCAACGATCCCTTCCCACTCGCCGATAGCCTAAAGGTAATTCATCCAAAGGCGTATGGTCGACTGAACGAGTACATACTTATCTAAAGTAGTCGAAGTAACGAAGCCAGAAAACAAGAGCGAAAATATCTCCACATTAGAAGCGGCTTAGTTATCCGACCGCGACACCGGTTGTCTCCGCTACTCCGCTCGGAGCGGAGTTACGACTCATTTGGGAATTTCATGTACATACGGCCGCCCCCCCCCCCCCCCCATCCCAGTCCCTCTTTAACATCCCTGGAACATCCGTGGAACAACCCTGGAACGGCCCGAACGACGTCTCTTAGTGAAGATTTTCGCTCGGTAGCGTGTAATTACGATAACATTTTGCGTTACGGGGTTGAGTCGAATTTTTGCACGATACGCTACCGAAACAGATATGTATGCGTTAAAAATAAATTAAATAGGACAATTAAACTTAAACGCAAAATGTTACGGAATAATTGCACCACGGCTAATCGCAAGATTAGGAATTAGTTTAATTCGGCAACATCTCAATCAGTATGTCATTTTTTTTTTCCAACTAATTGACATTAACTTCAGGTGCCACAAGATAGCAGCACATCTCTAGTAAATGGTCAAACATTTATTAGACTCTTTAAAAATCACACAAGTATAAATCAAATTATGTAAATTAGTTATGAATATAACTTTGTGTAATAATATTCAGTTTTCTCTCGTGCTGACGGGACATTGCCAATTTTTGACATTGCGTCAAAATGACACCGACAGTCAATTAGATTAAATAATATGAAAAATTAATCAATTTTCCAGTCCCAAAGTTTTATTATGAGTCGTTATATTAATAAAGAAAAAGTACCATACTAAATGAGGTGTTTAAAAATTAATTCATTTTATTTGCAATATGCTAAAAAATGTATTAAATTCTGTTTCAGCTAAGATAGTCATATTGTGACGCTAAATAAATACGCGAGTAGTTGCTCATTATTTAAAGGTGTCTAAATTTAAAATTTGAAGTTATTTAGAATAGCCGTTTACTCGTAATCGAGCTTAAAACTTTGATCAGTCATGTAGTTTATAAACCTTATTCAAACTGATAATGAAACTTTAAATTACGCATTTCCTTAGAAATACTCGTACGTAAAGCTATGCAAAGTAAGTCGGTATTTTTTAAAGTACCCGCCCACGGCGATACAGCATAAATTCAAGACGCGTAATTAAAATCTAATATTTTATTGAAATTATAAGGTCTTCTAAGACCCTTATATAAGATTACCGGGGAAAATTGAGAAGAAGATAAGAAAGATTACCCTAAAGCAAACTGCGAATGCTCTCTAATTAAATGATTTAAAAATTATAAAAGTGAATCTGAGCTTTAAGACAGACAACTTCATGATTTTGGCGTCGTTTGTTTTTCAGAGCAAAGTATTTTGTTTGAAAGTAAAACGGGGAAAATAATTATGTCTAATTAACCAGGGTTAAGTATCCTCTTTTAGGATAATATTTCCATCCAACAATGTTGAAGCCAAGCTACTGTGCAATCTAAAAGTTTACTTTAAATAATATCTTATTAAATGTTATTTAGAAATCGTAAAAAAAAATGAATAAGTTATATATCATTATAAAAAAAATAAATTCCAATTTTTAATGTGTATAGATAGTTATCACATTGTAAATATAATTAGTATAAAATACTAATCTGAATAAAAAAATATTGTTAGAATATTTTTATAAAAATGGATTATAAGAACCGCACAAATAAATATTTTAAAATATTTAATAAATAAAAAGTAAAAAAATATATTTTACTCTATTATATTTTTTTACTTTAATTAAATTAATATAAAATAAAAATGTATTTCTTGTTTTACGACAATGTAATTAAAATGAAGAATTGTAAGTAATTAAGATGATGAAATATTCAAAAGGGTTCTTCTACAAGACGCAAGTGCGTCGATATATTGTATTTAGTTCACTTATACCTTTTTTGAGTTCTCTCCTACGTTTTATCTATCCACATTAAAAAATATAAATGATTTAAATGTCAAGATTTAGCATCAAGCGGTTTAATAATAAGCAACGTGAATGAAATACAATTATTAAAATTCAACTCGCACCTTTTAGGCGAGGAACAAACACCCTTCGATACAATTTCAATCGCTCCTGAACGTTTTTTGCATTCGTGAGATGGATAATTTTCATAATCGATACCGATATTATTTGCACGGAACGAGAGACCATTTGAATATCAAACGAGGGATTATCACTTTAACGACAGAGGCATCTTTGTATAGGGTAGGTAAATACAGAATTATACAGGGCGAGCTACGAGACGGTAAAACTTTATTTTCCAATTACTCGAAGTGGGAAACTTGTGAGTTATATGCAATAAAAAAATAGCTAGAATTCCTAGCAAGGCTTAGGTCTTATAAATTTATTTATATAGGTATTTTAAACATCAACTTCAAATTAATAAATCTACGTATAATTTAAATTTCTACCCAGCTGGACAATGACCGTCCCGAGGTAGATTTTTATAAATTAGCATCGTTTTTTTTTTTGAACATATAATTTATGAATCATAAATATATATAGGCATAAAAAGCATTAAACAAATGAAATAGAGAGACTTAATATTTTACACGTTTGTGTCGTTTGGAGGATATATTTTTTTTTTATAGAGAAAACATGGTGGCCGATGAGTACAAGTTTTAACCTTCCTAACTAGGTAAGAGTTACCTGTTCTAAGGAAGGTTATATATGAAGTGTTACAGTGAGCATACAAGAAACCAGCGCAAAACCCTGTGAAAATATAAAAATTAACTAAGGCACAAATAGGCACACCCACACACACCTTCACAGGTTTATAGTAATATAACGGGCTATACGATGAAATATTGTATATGATAATTTAATTATATGTTTTATATTATAAAATATAAGATTAAAAAATATGCTGTAACGTACTGTAAGATGAATATAAAAAAAATAAATAATAATCCTAATAATTTACCAAATAAAAAGTGTCAGAGTATTGAAACCATATTAGTTTTTTTAAGGTTAGATTATGAACGATTATGAATGCGGTTCATAGACTAGTGAAAGATAAATTAAAAAAAAACACATATACCTCAACAGTTTACCGCAAGAAAATAGCTCAAATCGTACAAAATTGAATAAGGAAGATCGTAGTGTAAGAGGGGAGGTAACTAAATATCTAACAAGCGGCTATTAATATATGTTTGCCAATAGTTTTTTTGCGATTAGCACACTTGTATTGATAGTGTTGAACAGAATTCCGAAAACTGAACACCACTTATTTTTTATTACTCAAATGAAAAATAAAAAAAAAAAACACATAAATTTTAAAGGTGAAATAAAAAAAAAACACTTCTACTGCAGTTTTTATTGTATACTAGCTGTTTTTAGTCCCGGGTTGGCAGCTAGGCCATGTTGGCGGCAACGACGGCGCCTTCATTGTGCAACCACTCGCGTCTACGGCACTAGGAATGAGTCGCTTCGCTCCCAACTCAAGGCCCTTCAGGCTATTACGTGCCTACTTTATGGAGGCGGATTTGACAACAATCATGGCCATAATATCTATATTTTTTGCAATTTCTACACAGGAACCCTGAATATATGAAATTTTTAAATGTTTCAATATTGAATTTTTAACATTAATCATGTAAAATAAACAATAATACCAGTGATATTCCGGGTTATTTGTTCAACGGTGTTTCAATTCCTGCAACAACAACTTATCCAGGACATCATCCCGGCATTTCCACATGGCATAACTATTTATTGATATTGATTTATGATGATTTGATATTGATTTTGATTTTGATATAAATAATGTTTTTTTTTATGTATCTCATACGAAGAGATGTTTTAAAGAGTAAAGTTATTTTATAAGCGTTTTATAGAAGTGTAACCTAAAATCGACACGTAAAAACATTGTTTCAGTATTTCAGCGTAGGCGAAAGGCAAAGTTGCCCGTCGCCGGTCGCGAGCTATTAATAATGCAGAGATAAAACTTGACCGTTTAACGTCGGCGTAAGAAGGATGAAAGTTGAATTATTGGCAAATGAAAATGAGCGTGAAAAAAAAGGAATAGGAGAATATAAAAAGGAGTGACTACTGTGAGGGGTGAGCGGCGGTCGTGAATAATCTATGTCTGCAGGCCGAATATAAAAAGTGGAATAGAATTCCCAATTGGATTAGTATTTTGTTTCTTGGGTACAAATTTACATTTAATATAAACATTACAAGCATAATTTCCATAATAATAATAAAACGACGAATGAAGTAATGCAACCTAACTAGGCAGCGCGCGTACTAAGGTAGGCTCTACACATATCTAATTTGCGACGCTAATAAAACATTACAATCTATAGCACTTGTCTTTTATCGGATTACAAAAACAATGGCTTTAATTATATCTTATTCTTTTGATTGATTAAGCCTTAGCTATAAATTACCACATTAGTAGAATTTCTTTCGATCATCGAAGTAATTAATAATTAAAAATTTAATTAATACTACCTAAATGACAAACAAAGAATTAAAAAACATATTTTTATTAATTAAAACAGATTTTTTTAATTAAAAAATGATGAATGAACGAGGCTAGACATATGCAGCTAACACCGTAGATGTACCTAACACGTAATTAATTTCTCGAATCCAAAACGCCTTTTGGAATAGCAACAGCATCCCCCTCCTCACCGCTCCTTCACCGTGTAAACTTAATCAGGGCGTTTGATCCCGCGAAAGTAGCTGTCAGGGAGGAAGATTTCACCTCGGCACGATTAGGAATGTACATTTCGATAGTAAATTATATCGATCATTTTTAAGTCTTGGTTGAATAACCTATGAAAGTGATTGCATCACGACACATGTTTTCGTTATTCGTGATTAAACCATATTTAAAAATTAACTGATAATAATAAAAATTAACTGGCGTTTCAGAAAAAGTAAAAGTTATGAAAACTTAAATGTGAAAGGTATGGCAACAAAGGTATTGTTTTCTTTTAGTCAGACATTGTTAATCAAAATCATTATAATATTTATTTATTTATACATCTATACGTATTTGACATCTATAACATCAGTGTATCTATTATGAACTTACTTTGTAACTAAAAAACAAAATATAATCTAAAAACACTAAAACATTTAGAGTCGAAGTTGAAATACTTAAAAAACTTATAAAAACATTTAAATTCATCCCAGATTTAAATTGATAACATACGCGAGTACCGCAGAGATATCGATATTTATATTATTCCTTAGATGAAGGCCTAAAACTTATCTTTTTCGATAGCACCAACCGTTGGTCCTAGGGGTTGAAAAATGTGGTTTATCAAAATTCAGAAAATCATACTTTCCTTAATAGGAATAGGATTAAATCCATTCAAAGAGTAAATTTTAGGCCTATAATTTACCTACAACTTTTGTTTGAAACAATTTTTGATATGAGCAACCCTTACATCACAGTATGAAGAGGGAATCAGTATACGCACTCTCGCGGAGCGACGGCGGGTTGCAGTGCCGCACGGCATGTGGATCGCGCAATGCTTGATACATGTTCGTACAATTGGAGTTTGCCTATCCCCTAATTTGATCCGGTGAAATCTGCCTCCGCCTTTCAGCGTACAGAAAGGGATTTTTTTATAGCCTGGACTCTCGTACCGATGCCGCCTGATTTAAGTGTAATGATTTTTGTGAATGTTTTTGTGTGTGTTTTTTTGTAAATATAAAATTACTAAAAATAACATTTACCATTTAATTTTAAAATCAGGAACCCACCTACGTTTAAATTAGTTTTTTTTTATATATAATTTTAATTAATCGAACAATGTTACGTTTTTAAACTACAAATATTTTTGTTCTTCTTGGCGTTAGGTATAAAACTCGATAATTTTAATAAACAGTCGATCTTTGTACATCTCTATTATACGTTCTGGTAATCCCGGCGCAATGCACGTTAACAACCTAGACGAGCGGACAACACTGAGACCCGAAGGTAAGCCGCAGACATACGCCAAATCGCATGTATATTTCATATTTCAAACCTGCAAAGGCTTACAACTAATGCTGGATATATTTATATACTAACACCGTGAGCTTTATTACTTCCTCAGTATAAGTAAAAAAAATTAAGTTAAAAAATTAAGTTACCATGAGATAGTTAAGTCGAGTTCAAATATTGTGAATGTGAAAGTAATCCACATCGAGATTTCAGCACTATACATACCATATAGAGCAGATTTTTTTTTATTATACAGTAATTATTCCCTACCTGAGCTTCGGAGTAAAAGTACAAAGGGGTAGCGCAACGACAGAGTGAGAGCGAAAGAGATGAAAACGCTCAAAGCATGTTTCGACTTGAACGTGGACTTGCCTCTTGTCTCTAGAGTCTAGATTCTTCTTATTATCATGCAGCAAACTATCAATATAATAATCTTATAGTGGTTCATATATATATATATATGACTTTGAGTGTTCGTAATTACAAGCTTTTATTTAAATTGCAATGTTGAATTAGAATTTCCTCTTATCCTACGGAGTTGAAATTTGACATGTCGGTTAAGTTCCGATGATAATGCACTTGTATGGTTAGAATTACCTGATTCTACGCCCAGGAATGACTCCAGACAAAGAAACTCCTCAAAGAAAAACAGCACAGACACGAAATTTTGTATACTTTTGAATTTTTTGAACTTTTGTATACTCAAGCATAAATAAAAGCTTGTTTAATTTTTGTTTTTTCAAATTTAATAAACTATGTATTTTTATATACAGAAAAATACTATTAAAGGGGCTATTAATCCTACAATGATTTTATAATATATCTTATTTTTAAAGATGAGTTATAGATTTTAAATGTTTATTATGATTCTGTGTCAAAAAAACTCTCTTATACTAAAATATAAAACTAAAACATAAGAGGTCGTGGTAGTCTAGTGGTTAGGCTACCCAGCGGTCGCTGGTTCGATTCGCATATCGTCATACAATTTTTAATGCTTCATTACCACCATCTGACTCTGGCACAAGCAAAATAAGCTTATATATAATTATATAAAAAAATAATTATATTTATATATAATTATACTTTTATAATAATATTTATAAATGAAAAAAAAATATAAATTAATAAAAATATTATATGATAAAAAGAAATATAATATGCATACAGAAAATTGACCCCTGATGCCAATTTGGTTTTACCTAAGAATGGCCTTTACATAATGCTCTGGTGGGTAATGACATCCTGTACATATTATAATATGCACGTATGCACACTGGTAGCCTTGTTCTAGACCATAGAGGCAAACCATTGAGTAGGTACGTGACGTCTGCGATGCTGGCGAGCGACCTACTTTATACCGCCCCCCCCCCCCTCCACCTCTTCCTCGAGCGGCTCAATCGAAAATAAACATCGTAGGTACTCGACTCTGGGAAACGGGGAGGGAAAATACCTAGAATGAAATTTGCGAGTACCGAGAGGTAGTGGGTACAACGATGTCGCGTGATCGGCATTTTTCATTTATACCAAACATCCATTGACAAAAAAAACAACCATTACCCGGTAATATTCGCAGATATGCACCGTCGCCGAGATAAAAGCTTTGATATTTTAAACCATGATAGGTTTAGGTAATGTATCACTTCAAGCAGCAAATAAATATTATTTATTATCATGGTTCCAATATATTTCATTCAAAACGGGATAGCATACGGTAATGAGGTGACTACCGTATACATCACGTTTCAAATTATAAACAAAAAATACGCAACAAAATTAAATGTGGTAATTACTTATGTACATACGAACACTAATTGACTTAAAAACAATTTATGTTAGTCAGTGGTATCACTCTAATGTACAAATTATTATACTCATAATGAATTCAGTAAACTATGTTTAGTCAAAATCGATACTGTACTCTCTTCGAGTTTATCGCTACATTTTTAATAAATACATAAAACAAGTACAGTGTTCAAAATAATATAATAAACAAGATTAAATTGATAGCTAATTAATAAGATTGTGTAGATTCAGACATACCTCGGTTTTGAGCCCGAACATATTAGACATCATTTGTTGGCATTAAAATAAACAAAATATACTAACCACTTACAATCTAATACAAAACTAACATTTTTGCTTAAAACTTTAGAAGATAATAGTAGAAAATAAAATTGTCAAAAATAAACAGTAGGCACTTAAAACACGTAAACTTAAAACACGTAAGGACAATTATAAAAATATAACTAAACGAAAACTAATATGAAATTACTAACTGTTACTAAAATGACTAATATGAAATTGTAAACTGATTAATAGGTATAATGAAATGAACATATTTGTAAGGCATGTATTCAGGAAAGAATAAATAATAATAATAATTATTATTATTATTATTATTATGACTTGCATACGAGCGGACAGACACCATTATATATTATGAAATATAGATATTTAACTAATAAAACCTTTAAATAACTCCCCCGCTCAGTCGATTTCCAATGATGCAGGCGTGCGCGGAGGTGGAATGGGGGCTGCAACCGCGTATATATTTCCTCGTACGTGTCTGGATCAAGCCCGGAAAGTAATCTCCCGGCGAGGGTTCGCCAGACACCTGGCCCAAGACGTCCGCTGCTAAACGTTTCGAGCGTGCCCTGTTCAGTTTTCCCGGGCTTATCTAGATGCGCGTGTATGTAAACATGTCTTTTCGATAGAGGTAATGCAATAGGGTGGAATGGGTTATCGATTATTAAAGTAAAACGAGAAGAATATTGGATCAAAAAAAAACATCCATCGTGGTTCCATTATGTAGAATTTTAAGCAAGGGTTAAAAAAAACATAGCGAATATGACAAAAATAGGCCTTGTATCTCAAAAGTGCGGAGAATTAAAAATAGAAATAAAATAGGTCACAGGAAGATTAACGAGAAAAAAACGAAACTAAGGAAAAATTAAAGAAATTGTGAGATTTTTGGATAACCGCGCAGGTCAAAGGAAATAGAAGAGAATATACTACAACATTGCTTTTAATATGAATAATAATTAAAATTTAGAAAATTTCTGTTCCTCATTCTGAGATAGTACCGTGTATATGTTTTATATACAGAGTGTATTTAATATATTCACTTATGTCCTTTTAGGGGGTTGTTCCTAATTTCGATTAAATAATTTCGAAAAAAAAAGTACATATTAAAATAATTTATAATATTAAAAAACATTGTTTATTTCGAACATTCCTCAATCTCGCGCCATGCGTCCAACCGCCTTCTAAAACATTAAAATAATTTATTTAAAATTTCGGATTTGTTTTACTCATAATATGGAAACATTTTTTCAATATTTCTTGCTCATTAATGTTTGGTTATTGATCTATATTAACCCCCTAAAAATACATCAGTGAATATAAATACAACCTGTATAGGTACAGGCTGTCCCAGAAATTGTGGATCAATGCGAGAGGAGCAACAGAGGTCCTCAATACCTATCTAAATAACGCCGTAGTAGTCTCTTCAATTTTCTTTGGCACTGAGCAGATGCATACACTTTGATTAACCACCTGCCAAGATCATCGCTTAGTGACTTGAAAGGTAGTGGGTAGTATTTGCCCCGACAATATTTTTTCAGATAATTTAGGTTAATAACCCTCAAGTATAATTTACGTTACACATTTTAAAAATAACATCATATTAAAAGTTATTAACATAACACACACACATTAATATTAACACATTGGACTGACTGGAAAACACTTTCTAAAAATAAGCGTGTTTTTTTTTAAATTTAATATTGTATATAAAATAATGGAAAATAGCATACAAAGCAAGAATTCCGGATGATTCCAAAGGCATTATTAAACATTCAATCAAATCGTATGTTCAAAGCAAACTATTCATCGAATGCACGTCAGGCGTATGTGTAGTTATGCCAGTTAGCATTTTCCAATTAATTAACGAACATTTCCCTAATAGTGAGGATCGCGCACAAACAAGCGCTTATCCTAGATTTCGGCAACGATAGGCCGAGCTATCCGTTTCAACTATTTGCTATTTATCTATAGATTCAGTATCTATGCATAGTGTGATGATACGAGTACTAAAACAGCGCCAGATGCCGACAGAATTATTTAGTTCGTTCGCTGTCATCGGCCTCTGAGGTATAATCGAAAAAGGTGGGTTCGGAGATGTAGCAAAACTAAAATGTAACTTGAAAGGCTATTGTTTAGCTATACCGGTCTATTGGACACTTAATTTCAAAGTTGTAATATAGGTCAGTTAGTTTAAAGCCTGATAGATATAAAAAATACAAATAACAGAATGACACGTATCTTCAAGATAAATGACGTAAGTTATTATTATTCAGAGATACATTTAAAGCAATTTTTTTTTGTTATAACTAATATATAAATTATTGTAACAGTAAAAATACAATATAACCAAGTGATGTATATGTTTACAAGAAATTCGGGTTCGTTACACCATTAATAACTCAAGAACGGCATGACCGATTTTTATGATCTTTGTTTATTTGTCTAGCAGAATAACTATTAAAACATCGGAAAAATTCACGAAAAAAAAATCTAGAGAAAATTTATTTTCTCATTTATTTAAACGACTTTGTAATCTGTGGAATTGCCTTCGAAGATGTTAGTTTGTGAGGTTATCACATTTGTTGTTGTGCGCGCAAAGATAATTAAAATACATATAATTTTGATTTTTGTACATTTATGGAACTTAATTCATTTTGAGTATTCTTAATAAAAAACTGAATAATGAACTGAAGCTAATGAGTTAACACAATATTTATTGATTCTGAGACGGTACGAAGTTCGTCGGGTCAGCTTGTAGTATATAAAAAGTACATACACGGACTAAACAAAAAAAACTTGCTCAGGAGTACTTTATATACTCTCATTATCTTAGGATGCCATTATAGAAAGTCATTAGGTTAGCATGCACAGGAGATATTATATTCTCTATAAGTACAATTGATTTGTACATAATTATAATCCATTTTTAATCAAAATTGAAATCTAAAAACAGGTAACAAAGTAAACATATTTATCTGTCAATGTGTACTAAAAAAAGTAATTAATTTATATTAATTATTTTTTGTTTATAAAAAAGTCATATTTATAGCAGTAATAAAAACAAAGTTACCTAAAGTTTACCTTAGAACCTAATACTTGCTTTATTGGCTAACCTTAGTGTGCTAAGTTTAACTGATTTTGTGTTGATATTAAAGTTGAACTTTTTTTATGATTTTTAGCTTATAAGAGGATACTATCTTCGTTCTTTGGCTTTCTGTTAACGCGCGTTCATGGATCCATGGAAGATAAAGTAACCCATCACAAGATGATACCACAGGCGCGAATACTCTAGGTGGGAGGTGCATTAATTATAGCAATTATATATGCAGCATGACCTCTATGGGTCTTGCTTTTATAATGTATTATTACAGCGTACTCTCCTCCTTTTATAGCATATTTACGCGTGTCGAATAAAGTGTTTATTATTAAAAGACAATCTTATGCGCTTACCACCAAGCAAATATGCAGATCTTTATAAGCATCACTTATTAAAACATAAAGCAACATTATTTGTTTCTGATAGCATATTATTATGTATTTTAATTTAACTTTAATGATAGAAATGATATTCTTGAGTGTAAACACTTAGCGCCTAGTTAGGCTTTAATCTATGCGCATTAATCACTTGTACTAATGATATAGTCTGTATCGTGTTTGCATCTCATTAACAGTACATATATTGCTATTACCACTTCAAGCAATATCATTTACCTACCGTGTTTTCTAAATAATATATACATATACGTAACATTCTAAAAAGAATAATGTTATTGTTTTAGTTAGCATGCAGAAAAGAAACGTATAACGCGCCGTTTGTAAAGAAATCGGTAAATCCATTAGCTATATTTTATTCTGTGCTTTTGTGTCGCTCATAACTTTAGACTTAAAGGACAAAAGATCCTGCCAAAACATTTGAAAAATTGAGGTAAAAAGTGTAATTTGTCCAAATATTAGTTACGCGACAATATTAAAACGTCGAAATTATAACTCTACGGTGAAAATGAGATCATTTTTTTTTTAAACAAATTCAGTATATCTCTAAGTTTAATTTATTTATTGTACGAATTACTTTGGATAAATAAGAAATACTAACTATTACAGAATAAAATTATTGAGCATTCTTAAAGGGGGTGAAAACGCGGCTACAAATAAAGTGTGTTTTACCAAGGGGAATTGTATTTTAATAATTATTAGCGGAAGTGAGAAAGTGTTTATTCTTGACCGAACACGGCTGTACAAATTTATTATCGGTAGAGAATTAAATTAGTTTAATTAATTTAATTATTTAATTAAAACTTAGTTTTAATTATTTTATAACATATGATTTTATATAATACTGTTATCATATCGCAAGTAGGTAAGCGTAGGTCAAATTATATAAAAATGCGAAAATAATTCATGCCCAAATTTATTAATGTTATTAATGTTTTTTTATGTTGCTCGTATAAATTCCCTTTTTCGTATTTCGCTCTCTCGTCTGACGCTCGCGCTCGGCCAAGGCCGACCAATGACCCGGAGCGGTGCGGCCTCGCGAGCGGACGTACTACTAACATAAACGATTTAATATTATCACGCTAAGTTTACAATTTATTTCTCGGAAGTCATAATGAACTTTGATATGACGTAAAAATAAATCATGTTTGAAATCGCAGAGCTAATTAGCTGGATTTTTTATCGTAAATGGTCGTGGGACATGGTGAATACATCTTTTGTTTATGATGTCAAATAAGTGTTTTGTTTTTTCAATCCTATTTTATGCGACATTTGGTGCCTCTTCCATTGTATTTTGACTGTTACTCTCCGTCTACTTGGCGTTTTTGGCACCCAGACATCTCGCACATGCGGTACCTACCCCTTTTTTTAAAACTGACACTAAATTGACAGCAGACTGTAGACGTCTTTGCTAACACCGAGACAAATTCGATGGGGAGCGAATGCGAAAATTAATAAACGAAGGTTCAGGTTGAAGAAGTCCAAGACGGCCCGGAGTAGAATGAGTACGTCAAGTGCTGAGTCGTTTCTTGGAAGACGCGGAGCAATGGGAAACACATTGAGGAAGGAACTCGCCAAACACCAACATTTATCAGGAGATTGCCATTGGCCAACAGCAACGAAAAACGAAACAGAATGAAAGGACAAATACGGGGTAAAAATAAGTTTAATGAATGGTCGTCAGAACTATTTTTGGAAGGTTACATTTTGTGGTTCGGATAGACTATTGATTTACACTTAATACAAGTACAGTTAGTACACGTAAGAGTATATACAAGTATTTTACGTAATATGTAAGGTGCGTTTAACTAATCTATCTTCATTACACTGAAAAAAATATTTTGTATAGTTTTACGTAGAGACCGATTATTGCTAAATAATTTTTGGTAGGATTTACCATATTTCTTGCTATGTAGCAGCAAGAGATGTACTTAAAAAATATTCTAGAAAAAACATTTTGCTATGATTACAAAACAACATTGTGTCGTGGGTAAACAGCTGACGAAATAAAATGTTACCTGACAATTTGGAAGCAGTAAATTTTATTTTACTGTGACTCAAATCAAAATGGCAGTTTGGAAAAATTATTGTAGCGATAGCTAAATTTTATGTTAAAGGCAACCAAAAATTATAGTGCTTATATTGATAAATATGTTACTGTAAAAATTATGGTACTTGGAAGTTTAATAATAATCGATGTGTAACTCCAACAAAAATTGTTACTATCACTATATCAACCGTACTTTATAGTTGCCAATACTATATTTTTGCTGACAACTAAATTGCAGTAATCTGTAATCCGTCTAATCAATATTAATTAAGGCCAGACACACTTTCAAAATATCCACCCTCCTAGAAAAGATCTACTATAAAGGATAGCGAGGGCGGGACGTTAATTCATCGCCGGGTCTCGCTCAAAAATAATCGCAAGTTTTTGCACAAAGAGGTATAAAACGGCCAGAGGCGAGCAAAGGATGCTTTTGAAACTCTCCTGCCAGCGAGGCTATTAAGGGGACATTGTGCCACGTAATATATATTTCGTGCGCTAAAAACCTGCAACAGGTTAGATACGCGAGGGGGCTAATTGAAAAAAAAATCAAGATGGTGGATGGGACAAGCGAAGACCTCCAGCGGGTCCAAAGGGAGACGAGAGGGTAATAAAAGCGCCAGTCGACTTCGCCCATTTATTTACTTTGGAGTTCAAGTACAATTTTAAAGGTACTAATAAATCAAGTATAACGTCTCGTAACCTAAAAAGTTTGAAATATCAAATTAATGCCAGTTTTTTTACGAATTCTTAACCCTTAACAGTTGAAGTCCGTTTGACTCCTAATGTATATATTTTTTATATTCTCATCAATTGTGGGCGACTTGTCAATACTCAATACAGATCAGATGGCATTATATTGATAAATTGGTTATGATGCCTTCCATCTGCCCTAATCTTTATAATCGTATTCTCGCGATAATAATTGCGAGTTGGTAGCAGTCGAAATGTAGAGTTGATGGTATTCTTAATTTATTTTATTTTCAAGCGATTCTTAATACTAGGTTACAAAATACAAAAACTAAACAATAGTTTTTGTATTTTACACACACTCACTTTTGTATCAAAAATAAAAATTTATAATAAATATGCCTAAATATATATATATGAATTGGGCATATAGATAACATTCTGTTCGTTTAGTTTTGCTTTTGTATCTTTCCCCTCTTTTTTGGGTTTTTTTAGGAATAAGTGGCCATTCCTGAAGTAGTTATTTCCCAACTAACTGCAGTACTGCATAAGAATCGCAGAATAAGAAATGGGTACAAGCTGGAAACATTTTTTTTTACGATTCTTTGGGTTTGTTTATAATTACTTTTTTTATATTTTTTTCGTTAATTTAACTTAAGACTAGTGAAAACTATTATTCTGAGAGAAAAATATTTGCTCAATGTTGCATATTACTTCAAATGTTATTGCTGTATAGATTCGAACACTGATATTTTTTTTCATATAGATAGATAATTTAATTGCATTAAATAATGTTACATAATTATTTTTACATTTATAACTTACTATTTAATATCTAATTTATTTTATCAATATTTTTATTCGCTTAATATATTTTTGTTTGTACCTTTTTATTGCTGTTTGGTAATAACGTGAAGTGTAAGGAAGTATTCTAATCGTTACGTTTTTTAGCCGTATATAATATTATCATCCTTAGTTAGGCATAATCTGACGCTGGCTCTCAGCCTCCTTACGTGTTTTTAGGTAGTCTTGTAGTTGCTTAACAATGTTGTGTAGCAGGGCGTCGTCGAGCAATCGTAATCTTAGGTCACCTATCTGTTTAACTTTTATGAATTTAAGTTTGGGAACTAAATAAGAGAGTCATTCTGGAAAATGATTTTACGTAGTATATATGGAGGGCTTTTTCACCTTGTTGGGAGGGGCCAAGTTTCTAAAGCATATGCTTGTGAGAGATGATTTTTTTTTATTTTGACCGGTAACCTGAGTGACTTATGTGAGCTCTTATTCAGTGTTTTATTTCATCGACCATTTTTTATTTTATTAGAGAATCCAGTTACAAAAAAAAATGTTCTTATCATTATTACGAAGTAAAGTTAAATTATACTCGTATTGTCGCGTTATTAAAACCAAAAAGTCCTTCAAAAGATTTATTAGATTTAGGTTGAAGTATTTTCACTAGAATGTTATTTGAAACATATACTATATACCTACAGCGAATTTATATTCTACAAATACGTATCTTAAAAATAATTATTCCAAAAAGTAAAAAAAATGTTAAAGCAAGGCGACTACTTTAAATTGTTCACCCACTTCAAAGTACTTCCAGTACGTCAACTTTGCTATTATAGATTTGCAATCAACCACTTCTAAGATGATACATGGAAAATCTTGTCACTAGCCAAAGGTCAAATGAAAAATATATTGTCGAAAGATTTATAAATACTATGGATATCGACAATTGAAATATGTAATACCCAGCCTATTGAACAATATACCGCTTGAAGTTAGACAACTTAAAAGAAAATCGGTAATAAAACTTAAATTAAAAGAATTTATGGAAAAAAACATATTAAAAATTATTTAGGTTTTAGTTAAATTAAGTTAATGTTGTTTGTAAATCACATGAGTTACGTAGTATTTTCTTATATTTTATGCATGTTTAAATAAATTGTTTTTAGTTAAGATTAAGAAACCGGCAGATAAGACAAGTCTTAGCTGGATCTATACATTGTAATTGTATATATTTGAATAATAAAAGCTTCTGGCAACATTGAAATTGAAACAATTGAAATTTGAAGCATTCCCCGCCCATGGCAGAATGCTTTAAAAAAATCGCGTCAGTAAATAATACGATTTTCTGATATTATTTTTAATCATGGTGCACTCGTATGTTATTTAACTATGCATATGTTTTGTTTTCTAACTCGTCCACAGTTCAAACTCCCTAAAGACGAGATAGTCAATTGTCTTGGTCCTCACTCTCACTCCAGTCATAAGGCTGGAACGCATTAAGCGTTGTCCATCAGTTCCCTGTTTGACAGGGGTAAGTTCATCGCGGTAAATTAATACGACAAAACCTGCGCACTGCGCTTCGTTCGTGTTATTTGCGTAAAAGCCACCGCCGGCAGCCGTCGAGTCGCGACGTGATAGATCATTTAATTATGGCGAAATCCGCCCGAGGGGAAACGCCTTTACCATGATTGAATATTTTGGATAATTTGTCGCACACATCTACTAGATTTACCCCAAAAAACACATGTATTAAATCACACTCTAATTTTCTAATACGTAAAACATCTTTTATAAATAATATCCTTAATAGCTATGCTTCCACATACGTAAGTTTCATTTCAAGACAGTTGGTTAGCAAAACAAGAAAAGAAAAAAAATATGCGTTTCATAAATACGGGAAAAAAACGAAAAACATTATTGACCTATGAATTTGAAAAGTGTTTTATTTCTATATTTTTATTTTTACAATATATAAAAATATTTTAGTTTCAATATATGCTAAATATGACAAAAAAAATAACTGCGATAAATAGATATTTTTTAAATAAATAAAATATTGAGATTATATTATTATATTTGAGCCAAAAGATTTATTTTTTATTTTTATTGATTTTGCAGAGATTCGATGTACTTGTTATAAGCTTTTAGTATAATATCGACAAAAAAATCGGCGTATTTTCTCAAGCATCGTTTTAGCGGGAGGAAAATATTTTGTTTTGGTGATATGGTATAATAATATTGTGTTAAACATTATGATTTAGGAAAAGGAGAAAATTACAAATAGCCAGATGCACTATAATTAACTTTACGAAGCCATAACTACTTACTATTATAGCTAGATGTAAACAGAACACATCTTAGAAGCGGTATTAAAAAGTCTCCCGCTAAGAGAATGATAATTAAGAGACGCGAGGTGAGACGAGGCGTCGCGGGGGGCGGGAGGGACAGCGCGACAAAAGAGAGAGACGACACGAGGCGGCCTTCATCAAAATGTACCCCGCAGTTTCCGCCTATTCAGAAGAGACGCCTTCTGTGCCTTTTGGCTGAGAACCTCTTGTCTATTGCCCATTCGTCGTCTTTATTACGAAACTATTCCATCGCCTTTATTAATAATACAAACAATAAATTTAATATTCTTTAAATGAGCCGTCTTGGCTCGAAATTTCATACAAACGCTATATCTCAGTTTCATCATCGTGTTAAATCTTTAAAAAAATAAAAATGAAGTACATTGTTAGAAATGAATGATATTCGTAAAATTGTAGAATTTTATTAAAATTGTAAAAAGTGGGACATAATTAAGAAAGTTTATTCAAAGTGATACGCAGTCCGCAAATGCGGATAAAACAACAAAAAATTATTTTTGTTTGTCCAACATTTCACTGGCTCTGTCAGGTGTAAGATTTTGGTATATTTAATGATCTTTTTCGTTAGAATTTGTAATCAATATTAATCGAAAAAAAATAGTATTAAGTAGTTCATCTCATATACTACTAAACATTGTTTATGATTAAGTTTTAACACCGTGTACTATATTATAAAATGCTTAGCTAGTTTTTTAAGTGATAAAAAAATAAGGAGAGGTTTTGTAAACCCAACGATCAAACGGCCCCTACCCTAACCACCCAATTTGAGTTTAGTTTTATATGTAACGAAAATTAATTTATAAAATAAATTATGCGAATATGGATAAAATTAAACATAAATAATAATCAATATAAGTACATAATATAAACACCAATATTATTTTGTTATTAATCTTTGTATCTTAATACTTGGTTAATATTGAATGTTTTTTACAATGGTAAGTACAATGGAGTTTTTTTAAGAAATTTACAAATTCCCGTTAAAATCAGTCCTGACCCAGCGCCTGCGCCTGATCGCCGCTTTTCTCGGCACTGTTGAATAAGTTCAGTAGTAATGATGTTGTTTTCAAAACATCAAAATTCAAAATCCGTTTCCCGTCAACAACACAGGCCATACGATAAATACATAACTTTAATCGATAGAGTCTACGAATCGTTTAGAGGCCGAGGCGGTATTTTCTTTCCAATGATTTTTACATAAAATATCTATTTTGAGATTGGCATTTCTATGTAAAATAGGCGAGCTGTTGGCGACTGAGCATAATTATAATTTTGCTCCATTAGATATTAGCGTGTCGCGACGCGATGACTTGAGGAGTGAACGCGATCAATTTGCTCGCACTGAATCATTCCAAATTGCCTGCGGAAATCATCTGCCCTCCCCTAATAGATGGCTGACCGGGAAGCTGATTCACGCATACTGCAATACGCGATCGAGTTCGTCAATTATCTAATTAGTTCCTAATTAGAATGCATACATATATTTATTTGCATGAAAAAATGAAAAACGATTTGAAATTTTAAAAACGTAGCTTTTGAAGCCAAGACAAAAAATAATATTGAATACATGTTTTAAAATTCAAATATTTAAATAAATAACCATAATAAAATGTTTGGTATATATATATATAATATATATATATATATTTGATGATTGTTTTTAATAGCGGCAAATCGCCGCTATTAAATACGAGTATGTATACGAGTATGTATTAGAAACCATTAAAACCTAACAAACATTTTGGTAGACCTGGAATTAGTTTTTCTCTCCTGGAAAATAAGTATTTTAGAGAGTGTTGCGATTCATTTATAAACGTACTAGAGAGGTCTTTAACCTGAGGTCGCAGGATGTTACTTTTATTAAAAATGACATCCGAGAAAGTACGCCGTAAAATATGATCATTTTATATAATGACATAATAAACAAATTTTAAAAGTTATTTTTTTTATATATAAAATAAAGGCATGTAATTTAACCAACGCGCAAAATATTCAAAATATTTTAGCTTATTTTTTTATTAAGTATTGTTGCTCTAAAGTGTATTTTAAAGATTGAATTTCCATCACTATTAAATAACAACAATATATATATATATATATATATATATATATATATATATATATATATTCAAAAGGTATATAATGTTTGTATGTATGTAATAATTGTATGTACTTATGTATGTGTATGTATTCCATAATCATTAATGTTATTCAATTTGTAATGTATTCATTGCCAGTTATTGTCATTGTCAGTTGTCACTCTATCATCATCTATCATCATTACCTATTTTGCACATTATCTTGGGTAGATTTAAGTAAAATTCTATTTAATTACATATCAAGTAAATGAAATAAGAAAAATATTTACCGTGGTCATTGCCGTTTCTTAAAACGTATGTAACATACGTGATACATATGAGCATTGGTATTTTTCCATGTAAATCAGACATAAGTACATATTTAAGTACTATTTAAGACATAAGTACATACAGCACAATTTTAAATATTAATCAAAAACATATTGTCCCATTTCTTATACAGAATATATTTAATTTTATTATCTGTATAAGACCTTATTTTATCTTGTTATGCGCTGGCATTGATATTTCTACGCTAGACATCCTTTATTTTATCATCAGACTTTAAAATTTGAAATCTTAGAATATTTGTAAAATAAATTTGTCTTTTGATAAACATTTCAAATTAATTTGTAATTACAATCCAAATAATAATAGCTATTCGAAGTCGTGTATTTGTGTCGCGCAGAAATGTCGATGTCAGCGAACACATGTCAGACTGGGTGACACGCTCTAATAAGTGAGTGTTTATATTAATAATAAGGCATTCATGTATCAAAGCCGAACTACATTGTTACTGTAAAATAATGATCGTTAAACGAGCCACTGACTTAGAATGTGTCTTAGTTTGAACTCTAATTATTCTGCGTCGCGTCGCCGCTTCTTAATTCATTGAAATGTCAGTCAAATTTGCGAGCATGGCTTAACCTCTCTTGGCTACCAGCCAATCAGTCTTTCAAGCCATTAAACGTGCAACGAAAGCGTTAATGATGCAATTTGTGCAGATTAAATCGCTTGATCTTCGAAAATACAACCACAGTATTTGTATATTAAAGAACATAAAACCTAAACAGTTTATTTTCTTCAATGACCAATATACAAATAAAACGTAACATAATAAATTAAGTCAAACTATGTATAGTACGCGAAATATTATTTGATAAAACTCTGATTACGCTCGAGCCGAAGGCTAAAAGACTTAACGATTATCAAAATTTGGTTGGAATACATTATCTTGATCCATTAATGATATTTTAATTTTAAGTTATTTCAATTTACTGTTTTTAAACAAAAAATAAATACAATGAAAGTTGTGCTGAAAAAGTACATTAAATATAAAATCTGTTATCTGTTTTATATTTTTTACTTTTTTAACCACTACTTCCATCGCAATCTGAATCATCTACATCGCCCACCTATTATACAATGTAATAAACGTTATAATTATTATAAATACATAAATAATATAATAAAATGTGGTGTTGGTTCATCATTGCGTAGTCCGCCGATAGGAAACGGTCGCGCCAGTCACATTGTTCATCAAACTATCCAGAGCGCATTTAAAGCATGAACGATTATAAGCTAAAATCGATTAGACGACCAGATGATTAGAGCATGTTGAGAATCAATGATTATTTTATTGCTTTTTAACGTCACTTTTGCCGAATAATATGTCATTACTTAATAATATCATAATAATATCATTTTACTTAAAAAAACCAACAAAAAAATAAGGTGCTCAAATCCACACCACTCTTGTTTATAGCAAAAAAGTCGCCGCAGAAGTTCATATGCGGAGGTTGCCTTGCAATCTCATTTTCGAGTATCCGAAGTCTAAAAAATATTTCTTTTCAATTTTTGTAGGATGATAAACTATTTTTCAAAAAAAAAAAGTGCCGTGAATTAATACCCGATAGAAAGAACCTGTAATAATATTGCGCATGATCTGACGTACCAGTAAATTACCTTAACGCAACACAAATAAATACACATCTTAAGGATTTCACAAAAAAAAATGTAAGTTCTTCATGCGCATTGTAAGCTCGTCGGAATATCTAAAGACGTGATTTTAGAAATATTATGAACATTCGGTAGGTATAGAAATATCTAATCCTGGTAGCAAAAACAATTTTTTTTTCCGTATTTCGTAGTGCACAAAATTTCCATGTTATAAATTTATTTATTTAATCATTATGGTGAAATAAGAATCTACAATAATAAATATACTAAATATATAAACAACTAAACATAAATAAAATATATACAATTACTTGCATATGTTAATTAATTGTCTCGTTAAAAAATGTAAATATTGTTATACAATGAAGAAAATGAAAAAATATTAAATTTGAAATTGAAAAAATTGATAAATTGAAAGAAAAAAACTGCGATACACGAAACTGTTCCCAATACCGAAGGTAACATGAAATAAAAGTCACGGCGTCATGGAGTCTACGAGTGTTTTAAAATTATAAAAAATCTTTCTATCTTATATTTTTATTATTCGCGTATGTTTGTTAAATTGTAAGCCTAATGCCTAATCTTTGTTAAATTGTAGTTTGAATATAGACGTATGCAATTGACGGTTGACAGAATATTTTTTCTAGGAGTGTTTTCTATTTCATAGTACATCGTCTAAGCAGGGCTATAACAGAGTGACACTAATATCAAAGTAGCGCTAATAACCCAAATTTATAAAAGAACTGTACGATTTTCATTAAAATATGCTGCTTCAGAATCGTTTATTTAGTAATGTCATATTATTATAAAATTAAAATAAATAAATAAATACTAACTGCTCTGTATACTCATTTTTATAATTTTTTAAATTTAGAAATATTACGTCCGAAATATTCCAAAGCGTCGCATTTATTTATACTCGCAATCCAAAATCACGCAATAAACTCGAGTAAAATTAATCTTAGCTAGTCCCTTTCAATAACTTTCATGTTTTGAAATATATAGTTTAAGGCGCCCCGGGACGCATTTGTCCATAAGATTTGAAAGAGTAGGCTTTAATCGAACATTGATGTGTAGAAAAGAGACGGATATACTCGCCGACCGCGAATTCGTTATATTTGGAATCGATGAAACATGTTTTTTGTATTTAAATAATTATTATCATTTGAAAAAAGTGTTTTTTTTTATGTAATGGCCTAGATTATTATATTGTCTATCTTTAGAAAAAAAAGGTTCGCGTCACTTACACAACTTAAAAGAAAATCGTTGCAAGAAAAAAACAACACTTTCTTTGTTATTTATTTTCATTAGTATAATAAGGTGTATTTGGTTTTTTTTTAAGCAAAGTACTAAATTAATATATGTAGAATATTGTGGTATTTTTAGTTTTAGCCATTTGTTGGGAATAACTTCAACAAAATGCACCAAAATACGTTACAAAACACGTTTTAGGGACTGGTGGCGCCTTAAACTAAGCTACTAAGCATTAGTAGGCGATATTAATTTATAAATCGCGGGTATATCTTAGCATAGCTTATTTTATAACACATTTTATATTTTTTAAATGCAACGCGATTATTCCTAATTTGTAGGAGAATTGGATTAGTTTAAGAGATAAAGAGAAAGACACATAATATATAAAAGCGAACGTTCCGCTTGAGAAGATATAGAAAATGACAGGAGCACATGAAATGCCGGCGGCGGCGTAACGCAACATAGCGATGGTAACTACAAACGATAGCCGGAAACCGTAAGATACGAAATGCTAACTGGGAATATTAAAGGCACCACGGGAACTGAACTGAACCAGAAGACGCAACTTCGGATGCAAAATGCTCTAAGCATACAAAGGAATCTTGCGCAGTCGACCGTGCGACATTACCCCCGTAACTTACCTTGCGGGGTTAAACCTTAATAGGCGATTCAACGGACCATTAAAGGGGTAATAAGGACTCTTACAGATTTGCACATCATCAAATTCAGATCAATATGGGTTAGCGTAGGGTTAACCTAGATAAAGAAATATTATACTAATCAGTCTAGGCATTATTTCATAGTTATAATAAAAGATCAAATATTACTTTTTTTTAGGTATTAAACGGCGTTACGTTATTACTAATTATTTAATTTTAATATTATACTGATATTAATTTAAACCCAAAAAATTGTCTGATTCTATGGCGAGAAATTTTATTGCTTTCTTTACGGTGGAGGTTTAGTTAGTTCTTGCTGAAAATTTAAATAAAAATTGCTCTACAAATAATAGTTCGTCATTAGGATTCTTTAAATGCTCATAATTTTTGGGAATAAAAAGAGAAATCAAGTAAAGACTATTTTCAGAATACGACTGACGCGTGGAAAGAAACGAATTAAACCCATTTCTTAAAAAAAGCAGCCAAATGTTAGCCATGTTGAATTATAAATCATTGCGGATCAAAGAATTATTAATGAACTTCAATATTTTCAACATAATAAAGGGTTCAATTCTTCTCAATTCTTCAACTCGTAACCAGTCATTAGTCCTAAATTTAAAATATCAAATACGATTATATTTCAAGAGAGGTACATATTTGGTCATATCTTTTTTTAAATAATCTTAATCCAAAAACTAGAGCTTAAAATCTATCGGTCGCTTAACTGACATATTTTCAAAATGTGGCAATCATGCAAATTACCATGAATTGCATCAATCCGTAAAAATAGTATTTTAATTTATTTTACGATCAATACAAAAAAAACATGTCCGTACAAATTTTAAATGGAAAAAAATAATGGAAAAGCCACACTTTAACGAAATGCTTACATAGTTTTAAACATATTACATATCTGCGAGATGAGAATAGAAGTATCGTCTAAAATAATAATTATTGTATTAATTGAAAACTTTTATTCGACATTTTCATAATCGCTTATGGCTTAAGAGTGATAATTTTAGATATATAATTTTTTTTTTAAATTAAATAAAACTAAGTCAAGTAATAATTTACGCTTTTGTATGATCAGCATTTTAAAAAAACAGAACTATTTTTTTTATTAATAAAGATAATTCGACTTAGTAACACAATGAACTCCACACGAATTTATAATATCGATAAATTAATAATAATATTAATTGCACAATTTTTAATTATACCTATGTCAGTAAATTTGGCATGTTTTTAGGATCGTCAGATATGCATTAGGAAATGACAATATCAGCTGTGTACATTTCAACGTGAATATTGCGCTTTCCTGCCATCTGTCTGTGGGCTAATGTTATATCCTTTGAGGGAGGTTGATAAATGATTGGTCATTATGACATCCAATTTCAAATAATGTTAACTACAAACGTTTGACAGAAAGGACCCTTTACGTTTACGTTTACGTTGCGTACACAGATTCGTTCCACAGGGATGGTCAAACGTATCATATACATTAAATGACCTTTTAAATCCTCGGGGAGTGAACACATACTAGGTATATTTAACGTGAAACACTAACTTAAAATTCATTTATCCCTGTATGTAAGAGTTACCTGTTCTAAGAAAGGTTTTTTATCAAGTGCTACAGTGTGATTATAAAAAAAAACGCAAAACCCTGTGAAAGATAACAAAAAAGAAATTAAAACACAAATATACGCACACACAAATTAATGCAACTTGGGTATCTAACCGTTATATACACATTTTAAATAAATAAATGGTTAAAATAAAGTAGTGTTATATATAAATACATTAGGTATAAATATAATATGAAGTATAAAGTATATAGTATAAAGTAATTCCAAAAAAGATTTCTTTTAAACATTGAAAACATTTTATCAATTATCACCTGAGCATTTTAATAACGAACAAAGTAAAACAAAGAATTTAATCTATACTATTTATAAAAATGTATGTGTGTATTTCATTGCGATGAAACATTGGTGAGTTGATTTCCGGACGTCCATGAAAGTTTTTTTAATTGGTAGAACCATGTTTTGATTGTTTTTAAGATTAAAAAATATTTACGTGCAAAACCAGGGACGGAACCGCTAATAATCTATAAATATATAAAAAATAAAACACTTTTAAGTTTGTAAATTAAAGGGCTCTGGTGTGAGTTGTATCATTCTAAAGCTCAAGACGATCCATATCGCAGGGCGAAAGTAATATTTTGAATTACTTTCTTATATATACGAAAAAGGCATTTTCAAAAAAGTGTTGTCTCTTTTTTTCGTTTAAGGCTAAACGGCTAGAAAGCGATAGCATTCAGTCAGTTTCCGATTTGACCTTTCAGTAAATTAGCTACCTTACATTTCGACAAAAAGTAAGTGTGATGTGGAGAACTATTTTTATCTTTAAATCACAAATCAACAAAAACATGTGGTCTATAAAATAAATAATAATAATAATAAACCCGTCGTTTAAATTAACATTTTAAATTAGTAGCTATAATAGCCGGTAAATGTGCTTATATTATTAAATTAAAAACAGCTTCTTAGAAACTACAAATTCAATCAAATTAAAAAATAATGTATGAATATTTTTTATTTAAAGCGTTTCCTATGCCAAAAAGAAACATATTCTGTCGTTTATCAAAAATACGGTTTATCTTTTTTATTTTTGAATTTTAATTTTAGTTCACTATGCGTGCGTGTATTTAAATATGGGGTATATTGAAGTTATTTTAAATGACTATAATAAGTTTTAAAGTTATTTTATATAACACTCTCTTAGGTAACTATATTATTAGGCATATCTTTTGAGTGGAGATTGGGGTTAAGAAAATTTATTGATTACTTGTAGTATTTAAATTACAAATTCAAAATAATATCGTACATGGCGGCTTTCAGTACTGACCTTAAAAATAATTAAATAATAACTTCTTTATAGTATTTTTAACTACGTTTAGAATATACGTCAAGTAGTCTTCATGCCAGTTAACAAAGGCTCTATGAGATTATGGGATGGTATGTGTGTGTCTTAAATTTCAGTAAACCTTTTCAATATCACTAAAAATGTTCAGGCTCTATCACACAATTTATTGTTTAAAATTGTTACGTAAATTAATTAGAATTAACAGGTGGCTAGAGAACTCCTTTTGCAGCCCTTGTCTAATGATGCGAAGCACTTTGCAGATGAATCGTTCGATCGTGTTTCGGGTCCTTTGAACGGCTCATCGTCGGAGATAATTTCGGCAGCACAAAGCCACAGTATCGCCAAAGGCAACACAGGCCAAAGGCCTATCGAACGCAAATCGATAAATAGATTGATGCTCGCGGTTGGCGCTTCTGTCAAATGCAACAAACAAAACATGAGCAGCCAATTAATTTTCGGGAAAATAGGAATTGTTGGCGAACACGGCTCGCGGCATTAATACAGTTGCGGATTAATGCTGCGTTCATTTTCAAATACGAATTGCTTTGATCATACTAAAATTAGATGACAGCTTCGGTTGAATGTTGTCTTTGGAGAAGGAAACTTTTAAAGTAATTAAATTTGCTATTAAAACGATGTCACAACACCATACATATTTCTTAACGGTTTATGAGGAATTTTGTACAAAACCGTGATTAACAACACTAAAATTTGAATAAGCATAGCAATAGACGTTAGGAAAGGTATTTATGGTAAATTAATTAATAACATAATAAATTATTTAACTAACATAAATACCACCTGAATAGTAAACTATACAGCATGGCTGCCTATATATTCTCTAATAAGCTTTGGAACGAAGCTCCGCCTACTTCAGAACTAGATATCGACAATGGCGGCTAAAAATTTAAACTACTAACACCTTAGGTTGTTTTTTATACTGGATAAATAATATTCATTATATTGACATATAAATAAATAAAATAAATTAAAAAAAAATTATATTCTACAATTTTTCAACAAAGATTTTTTTCCCTCAATTGTACAAGTTATGAGTAGTATAAATTCAAAGGTTCATATTTTATAGGGCAACTATGTTTAAACAAAATACTGAAATGTTGCATCTCGGTTCATAATAATAATATAATTAAGGTTTAAATTGTGAAAATTAAAATTTTTAGAAAGCAGAAAAAATTGACCTAAATAAATCTATTGATAAGTTATAGTTTTTATACTTTGGTTGTATTTCGTGGGCAATAATTATTGTGAAGGAAGTTATTTTTTATTAGGACGCAGTAAATTAAACTTATAATATCTCTGCGCTGAGCTCACAATTAAAATAATAAATTTACAACTCAAAGTATTTTTTTATAATAAAGCAACACAAAAAAATTAAATATTCTTTAAAATGTAATATTGCGGTATTTCCTTTATATTTAGTATAATAAACTACACCAGGCCTATAGCCGAAAATATACAATTTAGCAATAGTTGGTATGTCTATGTATTTTTAGAGCGAAGCTCTCATAAGACGACTCCAATTAGAACTTTGTCACGGGCTAACTTGGTCATTCCTTGACCGATTTGAAAAATTTTTGATTTTGAGAGAATCTACATGAAAAAGTGAAGGTCGTGACGGAGCTTGATTTTAAATATTGTCAAAAATAAAATTTTTGGGGTCAAAAGAAAATTGTCTATGGGAATATCCATTATAAAAAAGTCACGCGCTTTTTTGAAAATTTTTTATTCGAAAATAATTAATCGAATTTTATTTTAAATTATTTAATTTGATATTAATTTAATACAATTTAACAATAAATTTTATGCTAAGATTCAATCTATTGGTTATATTCAATGTTCAAAATGCAAATCAATGTTACTATTGGAAGAGACTGATACCATTGAGTGTTCTTCCTGTCGGTAAGAAATCAAAGAGATTTCAAATACCTCATTATAGAAAATTATCAAAATCTATCCCGTCGTTAAAAAGTTATTGTCACAGACTAAATTTTATTTAGAAAATTTTAGTAAATCGCTTCGCTCTAATATGTGCTGCAGCGAAGCAAAATGCGAGCGACTGCGGCGACCTAGTAATTAATTATTAGAGCGAAGCGAGCGGAGCGAGCGAAGCTCTCATAAGGCGACTCCAATTAGAACTTTGTCACGGGCTAACTTGGTCATTCCTTGACCGATTTGAAAAATTTTTGATTTTGAGAGAATCTACATGAAAAAGTGAAGGTCGTGACGGAGCTTGATTTTAAATATTGTCAAAAATAAAATTTTTGGGGTCAAAAGAAAATTGTCTATGGGAATATCCATTATAAAAAAGTCACGCGCTTTTTTGAAAATTTTTTACTCGAAAATAATTAATCGAATTTTATTTTAAATTATTTAATTTGATATTAATTTAATACAATTTAACAATAATAAATCGTTTTTAACAATAAATAAAAATACAAAAAATAATTAGGTAAGTTTCACGCATAAAAATAGTAAAAAAAAAACAAAATTCGCTCGTTAAAAAGTTATTGTCACAGACTAAATTTTATTTAGAAAATTTTAGTAAATCGCTTCGCTCTAATATGTGCTGCAGCGAAGCAAAATGCGAGCGACTGCGGCGACCTAGTTTTAAAGCGAATTTTTTACTTAATCATTCGGTTCAATTACAGACAGCGAAGTAATATTACTTTAAGCACTGATGTCATTTTACCCGGCCGTATAATAAATTAATATTAAATGGCTCGCTAAAAAGTGGCCACAGCGGTGCGCCGGGGCGGGCGGGCAGCGGGGGCGAGGCCCTCCCTCACCCGCCCAACTTGATTAGCTTGAATCTTTAATTAGGTTTGCTAGAGCGTTTTTACGTGTCAAATAGTGTTTTACATCCACTTTCAAGATTTTCTAAATAATTACTCTGAAATAATACTAACATTTTTGTGATGAATAACTATCGTTGAACAAAAGTAAAAGGTCATTAAATAATAAATGTATACTTTGGATTGCTGTAAGTGCGCAAGTGTTTTAATTTAATTAATGTGTCGCGAAAAGTGACACCATAGTGTGACATTATTTTGATACGTTTAATTGTTTAATTTGTATGTTGTTTTTTTTTAAGTAGTATTAGTTTATATGGAAGCTTCCATCCATTTTGAACTGTGTATACTAACTATTTAGCTTAAGATACCTACCGAAAAGGTATCAGCCTTTGTGCATTACTCAAATAAAAGAATATATTTTTTATGCTTTTAACGATCTATGTCTCATAAAGCCATGTTTTTAATATAAGGATTTATTCGCGTTACGTATAATATAACTAGATATAAAAAAAATTAGGAAGAGCTTTTAAATTTTTAAAAAATGTTAAACTTTAAACACATTTTTAAATGTCGATAATGCAATTACACAGAACTTTCGCACGCCCTTTTTGATTATTCTACTATATTAATTAATGGTAAACTACAGGTTTAATAGCATAATTTAATATTATGTTTTTATTTTCATTGGACCAAGATTGTAAATCTTGGTGCAATGAAAAACAAGAGTACAAATTCTCTATTGGTTTCAATAGAATTGTCAATCTGTACTAGATTTTAAAATATTACCCCACGTGGAGTGTTTCGCAAACAAGGAAACATATTCTTCTCGACGAAAGGTACGAATCTGTGCCTAAGATAAATATCGAAAGCACTAAGACAAATCAGAGAGGTTTAAAAGCACTGGCAGGGGCGAGTGGGGCGAGCGGTGGGGGCTGGTGAGGACTAAGATTGAAATCCACCCTCGATTGCTTATCGAGTCCATAATAAGAAATTGCGGGTAGCTCAGCCATCTTTTCGATGAGTGTACGCCCTTAAGCCAGATCTATACATGACGACATTTAAAGCAAAAGAAAATTATGCGTTTTGTTTCATTTTAGTGTAAATATTAAAACAATAAATAGTACTTGTAATGTGTTTATAAATAGTACACTTCTATCAAAACATCATTTCTTAATGTAATATTCATTTTTTTAATGTAATAGTCAAGAGTGGTTTTACTAAAATTGATCCAATAAATATCGTAATTATTTTAAATCAATTAAATTTGAGCGAATTCTGATTTTATTATTACAAAGAACCGTAAATCTAGTGGGTTTTTTAACTAGTGTTAGGTACTCCTACAGATAAGTGCACCTTCTTAAATCGCAACTTCTGTCAATATATACATAATTACCATGCTAAGGACTAAAGCCAGTTTTGCTCAAAATCAATGTTCTTCCTTGCTCTTGACTTCTATATTACAACTAAGAATTCACTCTTATACGTCCAAATCAACATTATTTATGTACAAAAAAATATGAAATGAACTGATACGTTTAACCATTAAACATAACAATAAGAAGGTCATTATGACATATGTCATAGAACAGACATAATAATTAATTTATATTTATTACATATGTGTAAAATTTTATAATATATCATTTATATTTTAATATATTTTTTTTATTATTAATTTTATATCTCTTAAATGGCACGTAATTGTTATTATCTATTTTTTTTTCTCTCACATTCTAAGTAATAAAATTAAACTCAAATGAATTCAATTTTTTATGTATAATTAACATAAGTTTATATACAATAATGAACAACACGTGCATGATTTGTAAACATGTAATTGGAGAATATCGAGTGCTGGCAACCTGAGTATGTAATATTTGAAAATGACTACCGTTACTCTTTGTATCTTTACTTTATGAAATAAATTAAATAAATATTACATATATTTTAATTTTACATGGTCCTTTAGATACACATCATTACCATTTCTTTAATATTTTGTCTGAATATCACTACCAAGTAGCAAATGTGAAACACTACTCTTAAATATTCTTACATGGACAATTATTAAAATTTAACACTTTATAATATAATTATTTCATGCGCATAACAACCTAACAAAACAATATACTTACGTAATACTATTTATATTGTATTTACACTAATTATCAAAATAAAATAAAAATAATAAATAATATGTATATATAGTAAACATAAAAAACAAACGCTGAAAAAATTCGAGGAGATATCACCCCAGAACAGACGTCTAGTTGGGTGATAAAATCCACTCCACCTATCTATTTTATATGAGATAGTTTTAGATTGCTTTGTATAGTTAATAACTAGATATATTCATTGTTTTATGTTATTTAAACACTTATAATAGTAAGTATTCTAATTATTATATATACAAATTGAAGGATTTCTCAAATCATTGTTATTTATTCTACACTAAACCTATATATGGTATTTGTGATAATATTTTTTTTGTGCTAATTACAATAACTATATCTGTATGCTAATACTAATGCACCGCGTTTGTTAATCATATCATTGAAATAAAACAGACAATGTATGATAACACGCTATAAAGCTATGTTGTTTTACCACTTATCGTAATTGCTCCATTTTAAAATATTCTTTTTATGGAAATCATACGTATAACTTAATAAATAATATTTTGAATTTCTGTATAATTTGCTTAGGTAAATTTATTTTCAAAAAATATTTCAATTTCGTCATGAATATTAATAGAAATAATGAGCAGCGGGCTTTATGAACCAGATAATATTGTACTGGAGGTTTCGTAAAATATTTTAGCAGAAGCAACTGGTCTTACGAGTGTTTGACTGTTTATATTAGGACTATTTAATGCAATATGCTAAATATATTAAAAGCTATATAATGTAAATTAAATTTATTTATTTATACGAATATATAATGTTATGTATTTACAGTATTTACTTATTCGATAGGCTTTGACATTAATATAGTTAAAGATAGTACTACAAGTACATATAACGAATTGATCTTTACTCTGTAGTATAACTATATACTAGTAGAATATACACAATATACGTTTTGGCAATTAATATTGTCGAATATGTAGTAATAATCTAACATTAAAATATTTTGTAAAAATTTAAATTTAAAAATCAACAAATAAAACCGAATATCATTACGCTCACTCTATGGTGTATGAATATTTTTTTTTTAAATGTATTATATTATATTTGTTCAACATAAATTTAGTACAAAATAATACACCATACCACTACTCAGATCTAAAAATTAACCTAATAACAGTTGATATTATATCATAGCTTTGGAGTGTCATATCCATTCTTGTTTTCTTTAGGGTCGAGGAGTTAAGGATTACAATTAAAATAATCAATAATGTAACTCACTGGTCAGTCCCTGCAAGAAACATTGAGAGACGATGAGATTGACCAGTACCTGATCCGTAATCAGAATTTTTTGAACCTATCCTGTTACATCCTAAAATTAACATTTAGATACACGTGACACACATTCGACTCTCATATACCTCATACACCTAAACCCTCACAAAACCACGACCACACTCTCACTTACACACTGATCACTTAACCACTTCTTAACTTAAGTTACTTAACCATACTTCTTGAAATTAAACTCTCATAATATTATTATTATTTTAACTGAATGCAAATGTACACTATATAAAAATATTATTCCTTGGCAGATATCACTTTGCGAGGGTCTATCACGCGTTCGTTGAATCTATTTCTATCTGTAATTCAGACTCAAGTCTAATGTGAAGAAATAATTCCTTAATTTTCTAGTTGCTGAATATTACACCTTCATACATTACACACATATATTACATTCCACCTATACACATTCTTTCAGTTTCTAATTCAAGCACATACACTCTCGTATACCCTAATTTATATAGCCTCCATCACCTACACGCACGCATTCACACGTATACATTTTCATACATTTCCCTAATTCAATCACTCGAATATTTTTTGCTGGTATATAAATTACTTTTAATTTCGATGCAAAGATATAAAAGGCTATTACTTAGTTTTTCTATTTTGTAGCTTACAATTAGGAATCGCTGTAGTTAACCTTGTAATAAACAAAATAAAAATAAAATTATTACAATATTATGAGAAATATTTAATTTATTTCGACGTTATATTTCCAAGCTTAACGCACTAATGACTTTTATTTATTTATTGAAATAATTACATATAATTTTGTGAGGTTACAGATTTGTGTATACATATTAAAACATAGCGTATCCGTGAACGTTTGGTACCACTGCAACTTCTGTTCGCTGCCTTCCTAACTGGACTAAATGTCTGTCCTAATGTCTGTACTTATTTATAATTTCATAACGCTATTTTATAGATTACAAACACTTAGTTTAGATATCTAAATCAGGTTTACATGATAACATCCACGTGAAATGGCGGTGTAGAGAACGGTGGAGTATTATTACGGGGAGGTGGAGGGAGGGGGGCGATCAAGCGGACGATAACGCATATCCGCTGGGGCATTACAATGGCAGAACATGGCGGCGCCGGAAGTTCCGGCCGTGTGCTCCGCTCGGCTCGCTGTCAGTCCACCGGAAACGCTCCATCTAGACGGTGGGAGAGAGAGAGAGAGAGAGAGAGAGGTCTGAAATACATTTTTCAGCGCCGGAAGGGTTAAGAGTGACTTCGTGAAATATGCGTAATTAGGACAGGTGTCGCAGTACGTTTTCGATTCGTTTTATGTACAGAGAGATTAATTGAAACATTGGAACTGGAGTACCTCCTTCACAGGACAACCCAAATACAGAGAAATTCCAATGTCATTAGTAGAAACACGTCTTGTAAAAAAAAAATTATATAAAAATAATACTAGTGTAATAGTAGTAATCTTTAAGCTGTCTTCAAACATTTAAGTTTTTTTGAAGGGAAGTGCCGTATGGGTTCAAATATAAACCATAAGAGCACGATGACTAAAAAGTATCATAGTATGAAAGTATTTATTTATTTGCATACACATCCCATTAAAAAAAACATGAATTACGATAACATGAATGATTCCTAAAGCGGTCAAGGTTAGGTTATCGACCCCTTGCGCGTCGTAATTCGCGCGTTGACCGAATTTACCCCATCTGCTAAAAATAATAAATTTTTGCATTTTTTTTGTAGGGATTACAATCAGCCCATCAAATCTTAGAGAATGGTCTTGGGACAACCTATATTATCAAGAAAATAAAACGCGTCCTTAAAAAACTTGAGGTTAGGTTGAGGAGGATAGCGGCTTATTTATAGAATCTTGTTAAATCGACAACGCCATATCCAATTGCTAGTAGACGTTTTATAACTTCAAGACGATAAGCCCATCGTTAATGGTTAGATAAAAGAGGTAGCAGCTAGGGCGCGCCGAGTGGCCACTTGTTGCGCTGTGCGAGGGCGGGAGAACTGGAGGGCGGTCGGGCGGCGATCGCGTGCGACAATAGAGGCCCCTGAACGCTCCTTGAATATGAAATCGCCCATTCAACCCACAGTCGCAGCCGCGACGAGCGGATGCTTGCATATGTAGGTCACTGTGATAGCTCCACGTCAACGTGTAGTGTGGTAAGGTGACTTGTTTTATAAATAATAATAAACTTATTTTTACGTAGACATACATATATATACACCGTGAAAAGCATAATTAGAAGGTCAAGATATAAATCATTTATATACGTAATATAAATAATACGAAAAATATCGCAAGCTTTTGAAATGTACGATATAGTATTTTATTGTGGCCATTATTGCTTAGGTAGACGCTAGTAGTGGCGGTACTTTCTATAGAAGCCGAAGCTTGGCTTGGTATTTTTGACAAGATCGACTTACCAAACTCTCCATGATAGCCATAGAAAATGAGTTTATTTTTGTTTTTATTTAATGATCACGCAAAAATTACTAGATACCTCAAAAAATGTAAGCGCCCTCCCCCCCCCCCCCCCCCCCCCCGCCGCCCCTACCGAATTGGACTTGCCTACTGTACAACTTCTGGGCCCGCCACTGATCGCTAGTATGAGTTACATAGACTATAAGTAACTTTTTGGGTAAATACTCGGTTTTGTTTTTAATTAAAGACCCAATTTTGTCAACTGAGATTATAATAACAAGGCAAGAGGCATTAACTTAACATACAACACCTAACATTTATAAGGGGCTACGAGAAGTTGTATCCCGTAATGAATGAGTCCAGGCCGTACCAGGATGTAATTACGATGTAATTACGTACCAAGAATAAGGAATTACGCCTAATATCAACCACGTCCCCACCACTTCAAAAATTTTGTGGTCATAGTGGTATAGATATTGGTATCTAAAATAGCCTTAGCCTGTTGCGTTAATAAAGTTATTCGAATGTATGTTTTTTTTTTTTGATAGTATACATATATATTTGTGAATGTGTTTTATACTGTAATAATGTGTGAATATTGAATGAAATAAAATATTACTTTAATACTATACTATTTTTAGTCAATTTTTAAAACTCATAAGGCACATTGTTAACAGACAGCCACTACCTTAAAAACCTACTCTACAGCTTATTGGGTTAAGTTAAACAAATTAATATAAAAATGAATATATTTTCTTTTTATTTTTATAGAAGCTAAAAAGAGATAGAAAACGTAACAGCTAAAAAAACATTTAAAAAATCTAAAATAGTCTTTAATTTTTTTTATACGAGTAGTAAATGCTAATGATAGAAAGGAAAATGGGAAAAAATAAAAATGATCATAGTAGATTCAAAAAGAATATGAAATGTCGAGATGGTTATTTTACGTCTTAACTGCACAAGAGAGTTTGAGCATAAATCTAAGCTCTCAAGCGACTAAACTAAACTAGGGAGGATGACAAAGTTCTGGCCGCGATACGCAGGTGCTCAGAAAGATATAACATTGAATCTTAGGAAGTCTTACAACAGCGCAGCCAGGACTTTACCTACACATGAGTATGCGACCAAACACTTTTAACTATGGAAGTTTTGATGAAAAGATATTTCTACCTGGGACGAAGGCTAAAAACTCCACGGTGGTTTACGATACTTATATTAGCACTATAAAATATAAAATAATAGTTATTTTATTCAGATGAGTAAATTAAATTTAAATAATGATTACCGAAAATATGTTATCGACCTTATGGTATAATATAATTTTGGATCGTTATTAATACTGATGTTCATTTATATATACAAGCATAGACCGGCAGTTTTATATAGAATCACTTAAGAATCAGGTAATTATTTATTTACCTCTTGTTCTTTCAAATCAATTTGATGTAGACAACACGAACTGCAGCAGCAATTAGTACATCATTCGAGAGATAATTAGTACTGGTCTAATTATTTTAATTTTGCCATTTATGTAAATGGAATAAATGTCGTTCAAAACCTACTAAAGCTCGAAAATAGCAGAAACACGTGAACATCATTCCGACTACTATTTTCTAATCAAGTTTCCTGAATAGGCAACTTTATATCGGGCTTTCGTTCCTTCAAATTATAGTAAAAAGTTTCAATGCGTGTTAGACGGCATTGTAAAACAAACAAGTCGTTAGCAAATCTATTTTATTACTTCTATTGTTATAGTTTGTATTGTCCGGCTGGAGTTGCTAAGTTCAAATCAAACTACCATGTTATTATGTTCATAATACGATGTCAATATTTACAGACTGATAACATATCGCAAATTATGTTAAGTGTATAGACAATTTTAAGCCTTTGACAATTTTGGTTCATTTTAATCGTATCTTTTCGTTATTTTGTAGTCTAGTTGCCCCTCCACCTGGAGCATTTTGTCTGAAAGAAACACTGCATATACCAGGTGGAGTTTACATGACATTATGTGCGTAATTCTTCTTTTGTATGGATCAATTAAATATAAATTTTAAATAGTCAAAAATATAAATAGTCAATATGTAAAATGTAAGATTTAAAATAGTCAGTATGTAATCATTGAATGCACTTCGTATATCCTGTTTAGAGCTTAATCTCATAGTTGTGCGTCTAGCTAACAACATAGCTAAATTATAATCATTATATTATAGTCTAAGTAAGCTTATAAATATTTTAAAAAATCAGACATTATGGTAAAAAGTTCTTTTTAAAATCGTTTCACTCTTAGACGCGTCCCTAAAATGTAAATTATATATTCTCTTTGCGGTTTTAGTATTTCTTTAAGGTTTTCGTTCATTACTTTCATAAAATTATTTTATGTTTAATACTATACAAACTTGAATATATTAATTTATTTATTTTTAAATTGTGCTCAAATGAAATATTGAAAAACATAAAATGTTAACATTTAATCTTAAATGTTAACACTAAAGTAAACTTTATCAATATTCAAACAAAAGGGGCACACCACATGCATATTTTATGCTTACTGAAGACAATGGAAGATGAACACACAGATATAATGAATAGAAACAATATAAATTATGTAATATTATATTATCTACACTACAAATATGGGTATTATATCATTAGGTGGAATATTACATACAAATTTAGATATACTAGTATATATTTCACATAAAAACTCGAAAAGATGGAACACTGCCGTCTTTAGTACAGACGATAGTCTAGTTAAGAGGGTATGAAACATAGTATAGTAGAGTCAATTGAATTTATAGTTTCATTATTCTTAATTGCTATACCATTATATTGTCAAAATGATTGTGATCCTAAATAAATATATAAATATAATGTTTGAACTAAATATGTACTTGTATATTTTTGGCATTTCGGAAGCAATTCAGAATATGTATTTTGAATTGCCTAAATGAATGCAGTATGCAGTTATTGTGAGTGCATGTAATTTTGAATTGCATGGAAAATATCAATGCGATTATCTTTATATAAGGTATTATAAAGACGACGAATGCGTGGTATTATGTTATTAAAAGCTATGTTGTTATGTGATATAGGGGTTCTAAACAGATCGGAGGCTCTTAAATTATGTGTAGTCGTATTAAATAATATTTTTGTATTTTTTATGTTGTATTATGGTGATACAGTCGACGGTACTGAAAAAAAGTGAACACTAACATTAAGCTACAAAATGTTAACTAAAATTAGCTATATTTTAACGTTAAACGCGTTCAAACTCAACGCGGAACCGCCAGCGCATAAAATGTAGCCATATTTCAGCTGTAAAGCAGCGTTTAGCGTCCCTGAAATAGCGAGCGCGCGAGAGCATGGCAAAGAGCCGCGCTTAACGCGCGTCGCGTCGTCCCGCCGGCGCTGATTCTTCAGCGGGGTTCTCAAAGCGGAAAATTCTCAGGAGCAGCTTTTGAAGAAACGAACCGAAACGGTCGAAGGGTTGTCAAGGAGCGGAACCAAGGGAGCATTGGCCAGCCAGGGCCGCACTGTGTAGAGGTATTTCATTTATTAAAAAAAAAAAAAATCATATTATTTTACGCCATAAAAATATTGGAAAGTATTTTTTTTTCCATCATTTACACATTTGTGTTAAAACAGGATGTTATAAAATAAGGTTCACAGTTGCTTGTGCACATTTAACCTCAATCACTCACTATCCTCTCAGCTGATGTTTTCGGAATGATAATTTATATTCATATCAAATATCATATAAAATACAATTTATAAACGTATTATTTGCATAAAATCATATCGACAAATGTGATTAACAGGTACGTTATTACGTCATAACGAAAAATGTACTATTCACCATTTCGAAATGTAACGATAAATTGATTTATTTAATGTTTTTTATTATCAATGACTTTTAATACAATTAGCCACACCTTAGTAAATTACCTCCTGTTCTAAGGTAGACTACGTTTGCTATTACTGCATTATTCAACAAATTAAATATTAGTAAAAAAAATATATCTATACAGGATGTATAGATTTTTCAAGGAATATCTATGTTATCTCATTAAATTAACCACATCTTTTTCGGTTGTAGTAAGATTGCATGCAAATAATAAGTTTAATAAAGTAAAAAGGACCTGTCGACAGTCTCTGACTAATGGGTCCTTGCTCATTTTGTTTGTATTAAAAAAACTATGTTGAAATAAACGCCGTTGTTGATGGCATTGAACTGAACTGAAAAAATAAGAGTGTGACTTTGGAATAAATGAACCATAAATTATTAACGTAAAACGGCCGAAAATATATCACAGTGAATATGTTGATTACACACATACGCAAACAGTAACAAAATTATTCAGTTATTTTGGATCCTACTCACCTAAGCTAAACATGCTTGTACTAGAGTCAGTAAATATAGTGGTGATGAAGCGTTAAAACTGGTATGACTAAACGAACGGATCCGAACCTGCGGCCTTAGGGTCAACAGTCAAACGCCCTAACAGACTATTACGATCTTTTAATTATTTACATTCATATTATATCCACACTAACCATTTAAATAGCTCAATAGATAAATACTAAGTAAAAATTAAATTTTTAAAACATATTTTTATTATAAATATTTACTAAATATTTTTTGCTACGTGCAATAATAGTATCGTGAAGGTATTATGTAAGGAAAAATGTAAGAGGTAATCAGAGTACGCTAACAATTTAAACGTTTTTGATTACATTTAAAAGAGTATTACTTTAATAAGAGAATTAATATTTTTTTAAATCGTCTGGAGATGAAAGAACAAAGACAAATACCATACCTTATAAATATGTTTTTTTTTTGTTACAAAAATGAAGATTCGTTAAAAATAACCCCCGGATGCAATCCAATTTGAAGGCAGAACGCGCAAACCTACTATTATCTTTAATCTACCTGCATCTATTTTCAGGATCTCTTTTATTGCCCTCTAGCAGTTCCTACGGCGCGGAGGGCGGGCGGCGCGCATTCGCAGCTGTATTGCGTCGTGTAGAGGCCAGCAAGCAGCGTCTACAAAAGTTTACGAGTGATGACGGCAGAAAGTCTTATTAATAATACTTTCTTACGGCGAGGACCATACATTTACGCGACTCAGATAGGCTTAGCGAGATCCGAGGAACATATTACGCGACCTTCTTTGAAGGCACCTTTTAACTAAGATGGTGTAGTGCTTAAATTGATAATCACGCTTTAGTGGACAAACATCACCAATAGACAAAGGCTATAGCTCAAACTTAGTGAATCCTGACTGATGAAAAGTAATCATACCTAAAATACAAAAATTTATTATGAACTAGCTGTTCAACCCCGGGCTTCGCAAGCCCCTGCAAGCGGCGTTGACAGCGCCTTCGGCACGCGTTCTCGAGATATCATCGAAAAAGCCGTTCCATACAAAACGTATGAGAAAAATAATTTTCTTCATATTTTTTTTCGTGATTTTTTCCGATGTTTTTATAATTATTCTGCTATTTGGGGTGGAGACAAATTTAACAAAACAAAGATCATAAAAATCGGTCCAGCCGTTCTTGAGTTATAAATGGCGTAACTAACCCGACTTTGTTTAATATGTATAGATGAGTATACTCATTTATATGCTTCTTGAACATTTTAATTGATTGAAATAAACCTATGTTTATTTTATATAAGCAACAATTAGGTGTGTTGAAATCTAAAAAGTAGTAATCTAAGCAGCAATGATAACATTCAAGAATATATTTATCTTTAAATTCATTAATTTATACTGCATTTATTTATTTTAACACAAAGAGTATTTGTATGTGTGAATTTATAAACTGTAGGGACATAATACATATATCAGTTATGGTTCGACGTTGGTAGGTGGTATTAATTAAAAAAAACTAATCGTTATTTATAACTAATAAAAGACTTTCCCGATAAAGGTTAAATTCATTTCAAATTTCGATACAGGAGTCCACGAAATAAACGCCTCCCCAATGAGAAACATATTTCTCACTCAGTGAAAATGAATTACGAAATGTATTTTCAATTGTAGGTATCAATAGATCTACTAGCTTTATTAACATAAACTTTTGCACTGAGTTACTTATATTTTAATGTAAAGTTAAATCGTGATTTTGAAATAAGCTACATTTTAAACATGTTGATATTTTTATCACCGGTGCATGGCTTTAGATTATAAAATATCATGAAGTATTAATATGTCACCGTACAGCAAATTGCTTCCCCGTGACGTTGGTCGTAAATCAGCGCAAGCAGGGTAGGCTTAGTTCGGAATAAGCCTTTGCCGACATGCCCAGATGAGAAGCCTGTTCTGAGCCGCCTACATGAGACTATGATGAGATTCTGGAGGTAGACAAATAAGTTTTCTTGTATCTCTTGAAACCTTCAATAAGATGTACATATTACAAAAAAAAAACTCATTAAACCTAGCATATTTTTTAAAATTTTACAAAAAAACATTTCTGCCTACAACAATCTGAAATTTGATCCGCATTCATTTTCAAATTTGTTATTTAACATACTATTACAATTGATAATTATCAATTGTAAGCAGTCCGACAATATTTATATGAATGATTGATTAATATGTAAAAGTAAATTATACAAATAAAATATGCTTGAATAATCATCATATAAAAAACTGAAAAATAATCTAATTATTTCATGCAGAATTATCTCGTATGTATCCCGTTATCAACAATCTATAAATAGTATAAAGCAAAGTCGCTATCGGTGTTTGTCTGTTTGTTAGCTTAGTTCTTTTAAACTAAACAATATATTTTGATGCGGTTTTAACCATTTTTTAAAGAATTTCTTCGGAACACATGTGTTTGAAAAATTTAAAAATAACCTCGATGGTTTGTAATAAAATCTTTGTAAAAAAAAGGGTCGTTGTTAATGCCACCTCCAAGGTCTGGGTGCCAACCCGGAGCGATGACCGAAGTTGAGCAGTTAGTTATTATAATATAAACAAATTTCATGTAAAATTTACATCGTACCGTACCATTTAAAATGTGAAGCATTTTTTTTACACATTTAGCCCTTTTTTGTTGATGCCAGACAAATACTAGAGTTCTTGGCATAATCTGCATGAATCTTTAGTAGCGCTAATTTTATCGATTAATTCTTAACAGCCAGAAAACCATTTCTACAACATTAACAACAATATCAACAGCGAGAAAGGAGAAAAAATTATCAACCTAGTGCTTTATAATAATTATAATAATAATAATAATACTAATTAGTAATTTTAATAATAATTAATTAGAGTTAATAAGCGGGACAGGGAAAAAATAACAAAATACGCCTGGAGTAAAGCAGATAAAAGAGGAAATGCGACTTAAGTCTGCCAGGATAGGAAAAAAAATGGGAGATATACCTGAAGTCAAATAGAACAGAGTAATAAATGAACAGATACGCCTTAAGTCAATCAGGACAGAGTAAACATCTGAGGTCAGACAAGATAGAGTAAAGAATGAGGAGATACGCCTAAAGTGAGTCAGGATAGAGTAAGCAATAAGGAGATGCACCTTAAGCCAGAAGTAAAAGGAAAAGAAATTAAAATTATCGAGTGTATTCCACCTCTTAATAATATTCTGATATGGTTGCTATCTCAAAATTTACCGATGATATTTTTTTAGTAGAATCGTTCATATTATTTAGGAATGTGTATTTTATTTTACTGAAAATTAGAAGATTTCTCAAGCATATTTTCATGTAAAGCGAGACGAGATTTTTCTCTCTTTTTACATGTCAGTATGTTGACTACGACTCATTTTCACTCGGTTGCGTCCCCGCTCCCAGCAGCGAAACTCAATCGACGAGTCTCCCAACTTTTGTAGTGTCAACACACATCGCTCCGTCCAAGTTTTTCGCGAGTGTGTGTTTAAAACTCGCGTCCGCCACCTGAAATACACTTCAGATCGGTGTGTATATTTCATTAAAGTTTATCGCTGGTTTGTTGTGCTCATCCGTGCGGAAGAATGCATAGCGTTATTAATATAATGAATGTAATAATCCAACGAAGTAAAAGTTATCGTGCTAAATAAATAAATTTACATTTGTTATCATAGATTTCATTCTAAACAAAATCTATTGTGTAAAAGTTGCATATGTTATCCAGCAACTATTGTACTTATGAATAAATTAAAAGTATATTTAATAAATTATTCAATCTTATAATTACCGCAATATTACTATAAGAAGATAGTGAACAGAGGTGCAGTGGTACTAAATGCTCACTCATATTTTTTGGCCTATTGTTATCAATTGTACCCCTAAGTTGTCTATGACTAAATATTAAAGAAAAAATAAATTATATATATATATATATATATATAGATTTGATGATTATGATTTATTTAAGCTTTCGCCATTCGGCGTCGTCAGAAAAAATATGAGAGATATATATATATATATATTATATATATATATATATATATATATTATATATATATATATATATATAATATAAATCTCTCATATTTTTTCTGACGACGCCGAATGGCGAAAGCTTAAATAAATCATAATCATCAAATCTATATATATATATATATATATAGTAAAATTGTATAATGTATTGCTTAAATACCGTATTTAGATGGTTCCTTACGTTTTAAAATAGGCGTTCGCCGATAGTTTACATTACTACTTATAACATAGTTTGACAGTACTGACATTTGGAAAATTCGAATGCTTTTTAATATTTTTACGGATTTAAAATTTTCAAATAAATTATATAGCCAGAATGTTCTAAGAAAAATTAACACCGAAAGCACAGATAGTTGCATCGCTTGAGGTAATGCACGCTGGTTTAAATACAGGCCTGTATTTCATGAAAGCTTTCCACTCTCACCTATTTATCTATGCGATATGCAATACGGTCAAACCTTCATTAAAGTAGTAAATATATGATTTAAAAAAGAAACATTAATTGTGAAAAAAAGTGAAAATGTAACGAATATGACGTATAATGAATGAAAAGTGAATGGCTTAATAAATATTTACAAGAAACCTTACGTTCAACGTAGGATATATGAAAATGACTCGTCATGGCTAAAAATAAAAAGAATAAATAAACTGTTCATTTTTATTTATTGTACACCTATAAATATAATAAAATTATAACACACCTTACACTGATACATTATAAACGTATAAAGTAAATTGTGTGCAGAACGACTATTTTTATTTTAGGCTGATGCCATATTATAAATTGAACACGATCAGAGCCACCATCCAACATCAGGCTATTATCGTCATGATTTTGAAGACTTAATTTCATCCAGGCTCACGGATCCTTCACCTATTTGGAGCGTTCAAATAATGGACGGGCAGATGGTTAATTGCCAGGGCGGACAGAGAATCCTGCCATCAGATTCATAACCCGCAAATGCATTGATTTAAAAATAACTATTTTTAAAATTTGTATTTAGTAACGTGTCGATTAATTGCTTTCCTCTACCCGGTCATTTCTCCATACAAAGCCGTAGTGTTGTGATTCGCTTATTTATTGAAGAATAATAATATTATATTATATTATTTTATCTCATAATTATTATCTAGGCTTGTATAACATTAAAAAAATACATTTCTACTTTGTCTAAAAGTTAAACCTCGAAAAGTTTGCATTTTTTTCATACATTTTATCGAAACTTTAAACATAAATATATTATCGATTGAATACAAGGATCGAGAAAATAAAAAAATAGATATAAAGATACATTTGTTTTAAAAATACATTGATTCTTTTTTCGTGGTTATTAGGGCACAGAGTGTTTCTGTTTTTACAAGCCTTCACTTCAGATGGGTCAGAACTATTTGAGAGCAGGCGCAAGCTAGACAAAAGCGCTTACGGGAAGAGCCCTTTAAGGGATTATATATACAGATTCGTGATTTTAGCTCAGAACTCTCTAACGTAAAGCCCAAAAATTTCTACCGTTAAATGTTAAATATTCTTCTATTATATTAATAATCAATCACAGTATTATTCATAAAATACCTCTTAAACTTACTCTAATAAAATTAATAAGTCTCTCTAAAATGTGTAGCGAAAGTATACATTTCTATATTTTTCTTCGTAAACAAATATCATCCTATACCTTTTAACTTTCTCAATTTGAGATGAGTTCACTAATAAAATATCACATAATGTATTGATACACTTTGACCTACCTACAACTTATTTGAACTTCGACATTAACAGCTAGACATTATATATGGTTGTAGCCATAACTTTGGAATCCTAATCACTATTATACGTGAGGTAAAATTACTAGAATAAATTTGATTACTTGCCTAATGCGGCCCAATATGGGCCGAACCACTATTTTTTGAGTTAACCTATTATAACGCACTTAGGAATAGCTTTTACTCAATATTAAACTACTCCTTAATCTTGTAGCAATTTAGAATCTTTCAGAGCGCAAGTACGGATGGTAATGAATGTTATGTATATTTTGACCATTGGCATATTTTAGCAATATTTTATAACATTTTGCGTTTCGAAAAGCGTTGTTACAAATCAATTCAAAATCTAATTAAGGTAATCTGAAGCCATTGTAATCGTTTTAGAAGGGCAAACACTATTGCATCTTTATTGAAAATTGTAGTCTAAATGAATTAATGAAATCGCCTTCAATAAATTATGAATTAAATAGTGGACACAGTGGTTAATTTGCCTGAGTGTAAAAGCTCTCTCGCTGCCGTTTCACGGTTAAGCTGACACGGGGTCGCCTTTTGTGCATTATTTTTCATTATGATAGCAAGGACAAGCCTCTCTTTGTACCTTCCTCCTGCAGGCAAGACCAGATTACGCTTACTTTTATAACGTCGATTTACAATGTATCTCCGGGCCACCCGCCACCCGCCTCCCAACCGCCTGCGCGCAAGGGGACAAGAGATGATCTAGCCATTGAAACGAGAGAAAGGTAGATATTACCTCTAAGCCCTGATGCCGCTTATAAAATTAAAAGGAAATCTGTAGGCGTATATGCTTTACCTATCTACAGGTTGTATTTATATTCGCTGATTTTAGGAACCCTTTTTGGGAGGGTTGATCTATATCAGCAAAATATATTGGAAAATTGTTTTCCAATTACGAGAAAAACGAATTCGAAATCTAAAATTTTTTTTTTAATCTTTGAGAAATCGGTTGTACTCTCGAAGTCACGGCTCGCAATCCACTTCGAAAAAAAACAAAGTTTTTTAATAACATAATTGTTTTAGTATGTTTTTTTTTTCGAAACTATTATTTTTTTTTCCGTGAGACCAGTTTAGTTGACGATATAGATCAATCAGTGAATATAAATACATCTCGTAAAGGCATGTATTTTTTTTTATATTCTTTAAAAAAATATCCGTCATTGTGTTTTCACGTCATAATATACCTTGTGACTTTTACTTACTCGTTTGCCGTTTGAACCAAGGTAACCTGATGCAGAAGTGGTTTGTCTACCGAGGTTCGTCAATTTTCAAGGATCTGCACATGAAATATGAGTAAAGACCGAATGCTCACGACGCGTGGTATGTCTGACAAGAATTTCAGAACATTTTTCACTTGTATGCAGTGAATCGAACGCTCTTCATATTATGTTCTACTGATAAACCATGTGCATCAGTGCAATCAATTGTCTTGGTGACATATCCTCTCGATTAATTCGCGTCGCTAGCAAAATGCATTAAAGTACCCTCTGTAGCTGACGAATCCGGTAGGACTGGACTTGCATTGCAAACTACCTGTCGTGTCGTTACAGTTTAAAGTTCCGCCGTTACCGTGTCGTCGGGCCACGAACTGCACCCTCGGAGAATATAAGCCTCGGCTAAACTTAAACCACTCGACCAGCTGGACACCTGCTACCGACACGATGGCGAACATCTGAAAAGTTTATTTAGTGTTCAAGTGGTAACTGATTAATGGAGCCTGAAATTCGACATCTAAATTAAAGTAAAACTTACCACTAAAGCCATGGGAGAGGGGAGATTAGGTTAGGTTAGGTTAAAATGAAATATTTTGTTTTTCATCTCTAATTAGAATGCATTATCGGCTTTCTAAGGAGTTAGGTTTTTCGACATGTTTTTGGACAGATGCCACGAACTTGTGTACAAAATAAATATTAAACAGGTATTTAAAAGGATCATCATACAAATGCTGATTTTGGTGTTTTTTTTTTATAATAGCAAATAATATATTGCCAAATGTAACAATGGTTTAAAATGTGTATGAAATTTCGAGCGAAGACGTTCCATTATGTGTAGTAAGTAATATGATAACATTTTTATGAATATTTTAGTTTTTTAATATGCATGACTATTTATTACATTTATAAGGTAATTCAGTGTTTTTCGTTATTAAATTTCTTCATAAAAACGTGTATACGGCCAAAATCGTAATTTATACCCAAGATCTCCCAATTTCCCATCGGGGGCACAGAGATATTAGCGTCGCTTGCATTTAAATACACTTTTGAGTAATAACCGAACAAATATAACATTATAATAAAAGTATAATGGATACATTTTATAATAAATATATAAATAAAATATTTACAGACTAAACTTTTCTTATGCACATCCTTTTATGGAATCATTCTATACTTCATTCTGATCAACTTTTGTTCTACAAGTATGTCAAAAAAAGTAAGTAAAAACAGTAGAAAACAAAATCCTATTAAAAATTTAGCTGTGCGATATTGACCCTCATGCGGCGCTGGTTTTTTTGTCAAAATTAAAAAAACTTGTAAAGGAAAACTTGTTCAGTTTGGTGTGTAGAATACCCCCATAAAATAATTGCTATGGTCTATGGTATATACAATAATTTTGGGCCCAACTCAACTATGCTAAATGTGCTTATGGCAGAGTCCGAGGACATGATAGTAATGAAATGGTAAAAATGGTATGACTGAGTGCGAATTCGCGTTCGCTGTATTATTGGTAAAAAAACCTTAACCAGTGGACAACTACGATATATATTTATATACATAATATATAGGTGAGGTACCAGGTACCGGGTGAGGTACCTCAGATGATTAATCCCTAATTAGAACACAGTTGAAGAAAGGAAAGTTTAAATAAATTTAGACGAGTACCTCTGCTGGACATTTACCTCATTTGTTTTATTTAACATAATTTGTAACACAAATAAGTATATTATATTAGTCTACAGCTAAAATAATTATAAACTAATTTCGAAATGAAGCGCTGTTTATTTGTACGTATGATGCAAAAAATAAAAATAAATAAATAATGATCTTTATTATTTATTATTATTATTATTATAAATAAATTAAATATTATTTAATAAATAAAGTCTTATTTAAATTTAATAAAGTCTAGTCTTATTTAGTCTCATTTAGTCTTATTTAGCTTATTTAGTCTTATTATTTAGTTTAAGTTTAGTCTTATTTATTTAAGTTTTATTTATTTAATAAATAAAATTTTATTTATTATTATTATTTTAATAAATAATGTCTTTTTAACACATAAGCAGATCCGTAGAAATATACTCTATCCACTTTTCTAATATCATCATAATTTTATTATGCTTTATTAGTAGTTTCCTACATTCTATAAACTATACCGTATTAGGAACTATTCGCATGTTCGTTAGGATGAAACCACGAAGCGTCGATACCTCCCTCGTGTACACCCTTCAAAGGCATCTGTTATTAACATGATTTTATAAATCGCGCACATTCTCATTCGCGTTGAGGTATTTTTTTATTAAACAGGTGACAATAGAAAAGCGACTAGAATAATTTATTTCTATGAATATTTGTAAAAATTGTGTACAATTATTTTTAAGAACTAATCGTAACTTAGGTAGACTCATGTTAAACTTCGTATTTGTATTTGTCAAGAATTGCATTTTTTTTTTTTTTGGGTTACAGTTGTTAATATATAAATTATTATTATAGTAATATTATAAATACAAATTTATAATTTATTTTTAAATATTATGGAACACTGGAACACTACGATATAATGTTATTTCAAAAAATAATATTTAAAAAATATTTATTTATATTATTAAAAAGTTATTATTCAAAAAAAAACGAAATTTTGAAGGATTTTATATGAATAACACTTCAAAAGCAGTTACTAAGAATAATCAAATAAATTAAAGTAATAAAGTTATTAAAATTCCAATAATAAAGGTAATTAAAATGAACCACTTAAAAATGTGTCTAAGTTTTATGAATTATTTATTTATTTATGAAAGTACAAAACAGCGATACAATAAAATAATTCTCTAGTACTACATTTACATGGCCAAAAAAATGTACTAAATATGAATATGAATTATGTCTCTTTCTATTGTGTTTTATGAAAAATATAAATTGGATAGGTTAGCCTAGCCTATTTATATTTTAAAATTTCACAATGAAGACACAGTGTTCAATCAAAATTAATTCTAGTACATGTGTGAAAACTTAAATTTTTATTGCCCATAGCGTTATTTCGCAAGTTTATTTCATCAGAGATAAAGTATTGTTGCATATTTATTTCGATACAAATAAATAAAAAAAAATGTATTTTTTTAAATTAAAACGTATGGATAAACGGACGCATGCAAAATGTTGTATACAAATTCGCGATTTTATTACTATGAAAATATAATAACTCTGCATGTATCGTCCAGCAGCAAGCTTTAGCCAACCCTTTACGACCCCGTCAGAGGTCGCGAAGATCGCAAGAGCGGGCAATTTGTCACAGAGAACGCGATATTCTCCCCCGAGCATACCCTCCTGAAGTGTGCGCCTAAGTAAATTTACTCACGGCGGCGGCGGGGTATCGCAAAGCAATGACCATATCTTACATCTCAAACTAGTACTAAGTGAAGTATTTATAAGAAGGGATGGGAACTGGCAAACTCCAAGTTTCCCCTGGCGTCCTGAAGGAGGGTTATTACGGCCGCCTAATTCATTACGCTTAGAGCTTCCTGAAACTATCTTCGGTCCCAACAGATAACTGCTTGAGTGTGGATGCTGCCTCTAAATAATGTATCATGTTTAATGTTGTGAATGTTATTGTCACTCACACGCTTCGAGTACAACCCACACACACACACACACATACACACACATATTCTCACACATACAGGGAGATTTATGAGTTTACGCGTGAAGTCGTAGAAATCGGTAAGCGCAAAAGTATCAGTTATTATAGGCTTATATAGGCTGATAAACAGTGCCCGTCGAGTCTCCGCAATAACTAGTCTATTTATTACGCTACAAGTGGGTATATAATTAAATTAATTTAATTTTATATAAATTATTAATTAGGATGTTTTTCTCTTTCAACAAGTACTCGTATTAAGGTCTTCAGTCTCAATGAAATGTAAAGGTTCATATTAATTTATTCAAGAATGGTCGAATATTAATTATGAAATACTAAATAATTTTGTTATTTCTAAAAAACATGACCATGTCAAAGAGGTATCTTTACAAATGGAGATGTTCGTACGTGAAGGAAGGGACACAGCCGGTGTTAGGCAGATCATTATCGTTAAGTATTATATTAATATCGGGAGCGAACGGCGCCGTGGAGCATTGTGTACGCGCGTCTTAATACGGGCCGGTCGTTAGTCGTTACGGCCACGTGGAGTGGGAAGATGGCTGCTTTATAGCAAAAAAGAAAAACGGAAATAGAAATCAGTTATTGTTAAACTACAAAATATAAAAACAAAATAGGACCAAACCTCAAATTCTAAGCCGCACTGTTTAATTGACAAACTTTAGGAAAAGCAACTGAGAGTCAATATTATATAGCTATGAATTTTCCTACATCGCAGTCGGATCACTAACCAACAAAAAAATACACTATTTTTTGGAGCAAATTATTTTTTTTGTGGCGATATTAAACTCAGGCGATATTAACGTCAGAAAAACCGCGTGTGAAATGTGAAAGAATGTGAAACGCAGAAATGAATATTATTTGTTCCACTTATTATATAATTATACTTGATACTAAGTAACAACTGATTTCGCGCTTAGAAAGGCAAAAAATTATATAACTGTTAAAGGACACACTAGATGTAAATGGAAAAAAAAGACCCACATAGGGGCTATCGGTAATAGTAAAATATTATTTATTTTCTTTTATAATTTGTTTTTGTTCACATAATGGTTTATTTATAGTGTTCCGATTCTCTTGTTACCATATCGCTTCAGAAATTTGACTTTAATTTAAAGACCAATAGACTTTTTTTGAATTAAAAGACTAATAAAATTTGTTACTGAACCTGTTACCTATTCTTTATAACATATAAGAAACCCGAAACTATTTCCGAAGATCTTAGGGGGTGTTTATGTTCCCTATTACGATTAAGAAATTATTTTAAATGCGAAAATAATTAACAACCAAATTTATTATGGAAAGCGCCAGTGTGAATTTTGGTGGGACAGCTGGTGGACAGCTGGTGGTCGTATTACAATAACGGTTTAATATTATCATGAAAAGTTTACTTTTTTTCTCGGAAACCATGATGAATTTTAAGTCGCAGGGCCATTTAAGTGGATTTTTTTGTCGGAAATGGTTTTCGGTCACGGTGTATATGCATTTGCTAAAAATTAACAATCTCCTTTTATTAAATAAAAACCAAACTTACCTTTATTTTTGTTTTAACTTTTTTCGATATAGAAACATTTTTTCCATTAAAACAAAAACATTAAACATTTAGCAAAAAAATAACCTTATTACTTCATCTGGAACCCGAGGAATACCACCAAAGTATAATAAATAATACAAATCGTTAACATTATTAGGTCATTTAATGGCCTTGTATATTTTTTTATGAATTCAAATATTGTTATAAAAGAGTGAAAGTACAAATATGAAATAAAAGTAAACATTTGTTAGTAGTGTGTAAAATTTAAAAAAAAAAAACAAATTTGAGAATCTCTGATTTAGAATGACCCTTGTCGTTATCAGACGGTTATCTGACAAACATTTTATTTACTTATTCGTCCCACAGGTGGCGCTTAATGGCTGTGCCGACAGGAGGGTAGATATTATGGTCGTTTTTGCTTTCCTAAATATGTAGTGACTTGCGATTTTTTGTACTGCAAAAGTAAATAAAATCCTGTACGATAAATACAATCTTCTTAGAATGTAACATTAACAGAATACACAAAAAGAGGTTCTTCATATACGAGTATTGCTACTCAAAACCTACTTTTCAATTTTTGACAACTAATGAACGATCAAGTGAGGATATAGCAATATTTTAATAATAACTACATTTTTAATTAGTAAAAAATATAATAATTAGCCTAATACCGAGCGCAAATGACGTGTTGGCAGTATTTATCTGATTTTTTGGATTTCTTTACGAAGAGTATGCCCAATATTTTAACAAGTGGCAAAATATTTATTTTATTATATAAATTATTAAAAAATATAATAATTTCTTACATAAAATAAAAAAATATATATTTTACGAAAATTTCCGCGAATAAATATAATAGTTCATTAAAGATTATTTTAAAGCGATTCAATAAAACTAAACTAAAAAAAAATAAGCATATAATTTTATTTTTTATTAAGTGAAAATGTAGTGAAAAAAAGTAAAAAAATGCATATCTCACCAGTAAGACAAAAAAATAATATATATATAAAGCTGTATTTCCAATACCTCACAAAAAATCACTAGAATTTGGTGCACAATTTTTACTGGTAGAATATAATTATATGGGTTGCTTCGGTCCCCACCTTTAGGGGAACCCCCTCCCTCTATATATATATATATATAACTTATATTTGATGATTGTTTTTTAATAGCGGCAAATCGCCTGAAAAGATAATTGACACAATCTTTGACAACATTAAAAAATTTTGAAAAGTTTTTAATGATTTGATAAAGTGCTGGATAGCATAATATTTATAAAGGTTCTAAAGAGGTCCTGTACTTGAGAGCGCAGGATGTCGGTTTAAACCCAGCGCTGAGTTTTATAAAAATGCATTTTTAACTCTCACCTGTCCTCTTTAGTGTAAAATATTGTCAAATAATATGTAACCATCTAATTAGATGAAATAAGGAAATGATGGTATTTTAACAAAAAAATATAAAAATAATGGATATGTGATTACGATGAAGGATTATGGTGAAATGAGATGATTTTATGAGTGATTTATGTATGACGTTGATAAAAATAAAAATAATGGATATGTAAAAGTGTAAAATTAAAGCACATGATTAGTGTGCGTATTATTTATATAATTGTATAATTGAATTGTAAAGTTATTTGTCTTATATTTGATGATTGTTTTTTAATAGCGGCAAATCGCCTGAAAAGATAAATGACATAATCTTAGACAACATTGAAAAATTTTGAAAAGTTTTTAATTATTTGATAAAGTGCTGGATGGCCATTACTATGTATTAAATTACTCATGGAAAATAAATAAATAAGTCATTAATATATTTTTATATTATAAGCGCGTTGCTTACTCTTTAAGTTTAGACGGAGCAGAATAATGTTTTAAAAAACGTGTCTTAATTCATAACTCTGCAGGCAGAGCGAATGCCATTTACTTAAGCTTGTCACTGGCACTGAAAACGGCCAACTACGTTAAATTTAACGTAGTTGCTAGTGTCACACTTTTAGTATGCGAACGCGGCAACTAATTCAAGTAAGCGCGGACCTGCCATGTATCTATGAATAGTGACTTGCGATTGCAAAACAAATCCAAAAACACTTTCATCTAATATTTCACCTGGTAATAAGCAAAGCATTCATCCTAAATAAATCCTTAGGAAAGCCTTCAATAAAGGGCTGGTTCTCGCTAGTCATACAAAAGCCATTGTGATTTTGCAGGAGTTGGCAACCCTCTTTTCGACCCTTTGCCGCTTTCCCGTACATTAAAGAGGAATATTATACAAGATCTTTCCGTATCAGGTTTGACCCAACCGGCTGCCCACCTTAAAATAATATAAATATTCCCGAGATTTAGAGCAACAGATGTGGGAGCAATATCTTTGAAAACGAATGTTGTTTGAGATATTACATTTCGATATTTCATTTCACATTTCTAACAGACTAAATCCATATCATGCGAGTATTATTAGACACAAAGAAATTAAGCGTATAAAAGGGGCAAGCGAAAAAGAATTGTAAGAAGCAAAAATATATATATATATATATATATATTTTAACCGCTGCTATAAAGAATAAATAACAACGATGAATATATTTTTAGATAGGTATATTAAAATATATGTTTACGTACTCCGTATACTTTTTTTATGTGTAAATATTTATAAACAGACCCTCCTCCCTCCCTTCCCAAAACCCCATACCCTGGGGTGAAGTGAATTTCGTTTTAGTATTCGTTTTAGTTTTAGTATGTGTCAGTGACGCTCTAACGTCAAAGTAGGTCGATAACATAGTAAATAAAATATGTGTCAAATCGAGTTCGAGGCCGACTAGGATTTAGGATTAAAAAATTGAGTTTGCTCTTTTGAACAGGTAAAGAAACACAGAATTAAGTAACATCAAAATAAAATTGTACGCGCGATACATTTACATATTACGAACGTTAATATTTTCACATCTTAACCGTGATTTCGCGCACTCAAACATGTTTTTTTATTAAATCTCAGGGACATTTATAAGTTTGCGCGTGAAGTCGTAGAAATCGGTAAGTGATAAAAGTATCACTGGCCTGAAAGCCCTGTCGACTGTTATTATTGACTTCTTAAGATAAACAGTGCCCGTCGAGCATCCGCAATTTATTTGCTGTAGGTGTGTTTACAAATCATGGACCAAGTAACGACATGGACAGATTGACCAACCCGTATGACACAATCGCTTTTGTGTAATTAATCGTTGCTTCTTGTCTGGACATAAATAAACGCGTGTAGGGGTGTCTAGGCCGTGTAGGGATATTATGGAACATAATAGGCGTGTTTTCCTTGATATGAGACACATTAAAGGAACAGCAGGGAGTCCGATTTTAATACCGACTATAAGGCTAATGAGCAACTAAGGGCCGGCAGCCACATTAGGAGGCGTTATTGCTCTATTACGAGCGCAAATAAGGACATAACAGTTTCACAATTACTTTGATTAGTTATTTTTTCACAAACCTAAATAAATTATCAATTTATTCGTACAAATACAAAGTAAATGTTAATAAACGTTTCAGAATAACTTACTAAGATAGACTTTGTTTTTATATATATATGTTACCATCGTAAACACCCGAAATTACCCGTTTTTACAAGTAAGTACGCGAAGTATCTGAGAACATCAGAAAAAACGCGTTTTTACTAATAAGCAGTTGGTAAAATGCCGAATAAAATGAACACATCGGCTTGTACTGCACTTTTCAGTAAAATAAAACACGTTACAAAGGGAAAATGTCGGATTCCCTTTTAAGCATTTTGCACGCACGGAGAAGTATGAGAATTGGTACGGTTAAAGTCTATATGGAGAAGAATTGCAGTAAGTTAAAATTACCTATATGTTGTTTAAATACATTAAATTTATTAAAATAAAACGTTCGTACTAATTGACCGAATGGTTTCGAGCTGTGAATTTTGTATGATTTTAAATGTTCCTTTTTCAATAATTTGTCAATGTCAATAAAGTAATGTCAAAGCAAAAAAGCATAATTATTAGGTTAAAAAAAGTGAACACATTTTTTAAACCCTGCCTAATCTTAGTTTCAGTAATTTCAATTAACGTGTTATATTTTTAATTTCATCTTTTTTTTTACGATGAGATTTTCGCACCTATTATGCCTCCACATAGAACTGACGTGAGACACAAAGGAGGAATATATATTGGCGTGAAAGTCGAAATGATAAATGCAAATTACAATAGTGTAAATAGTATTACATAATGATGAAATCGTTTTGAGTGACACTGTTAAATGTGCACTGGCTGCCAAGAAATTTATATACTTTTTATTGTGGATAAATGCATTTACAATGCAAGTTTTGCAATGCAAAACATTTCGAAACTGATGTCACTTTAGGTGAAATACTGCATTCACTTCATGTTGTCATAAAGGTAAAACATATTGGTATTATCGTAATTCATACTTTAAACTATTGTATGACGGAATTACATCTCATGAACCTTCAATAAAAAGAAAGTCAAAAAAATATTTTGAAAACATTCGTAAATATAATTCAGCATTCTGAAATTGTGTTTATTTTTTCAACTGTTATTAACATTAAATTTTAAATTAAAGGATTGCAGGTAATTAAGGCAAACAACACACGCTTATGACATATTTGTAGACGTTTCCAGCTGACGTAATAAAAGAAAAAATATATGCAATGATTATAGAGATATACTCACGTCATTATAGAGGTATAGGACCCTTAATAATGCTCAAACTTAAAAGTTTAATGAATTATGGTCGAATTTCGACCTCTGGACGACCCTTTTTAATTTAATTTATTTTATTTTAATTGAAGCAACTTCATATATTTGACATTTTTATTTCAAATTCGGCTATTTACTAATATGATTTTAGTAAGAAAGGGTATTAAATGAAAAGTGCAGTAAAAAACCAATCTCATTAGTAAGAACGGATTCTTATAGTAAAAACGCGTTGTTTCTGATGCTCTTAGATAATTCGCGTATTTACTAGTAAAATCGAGATCTAACTGATTTCGGATATTTACGGCAGGAGTTCCTTCGTCTGAAGCCAATCTTGGGTGTAGAATCAGGTCATAATGAACCAACATGTCAAATTTCAACTCCGTAAATAAGAGGAAGTGGTTCTAATTCAGCTTGCAAAATTTGACCTAAACCGACTAACAAACATTGCAAGCTAAATGAAAGCTTGTAAAAATATACATACTGTGGAAGTTTTCCGCCGGGAGACAGATAGTACACACTATCATCGTTTAATTCAGTATTATACATATTTACGGTAGTTATTGCGGTATTAATACTGTAGTATTATTTCGTAAATATTAATCTACATACAATTAATATTACAATACATGTAATAAATAATTTATCTGCGTAGTAAGTCATTTTTATTTTTGAAACAAAAATTGAAATAAATCCTAAGGATATTTCACTTTACAATCTTCAGAAAATTTTATGTATTTTTATACATATTTTTTCCATTAAAGTAATAAAAAAAAACACAGAATAATGTTTGCAGAGTCATCTGTCCGAAAACGCGATAAGCACTTCTTAGCAGGTGTCCGTCGTAACAGGCATTTTGTAAAGCTCGTTTCCCAAGACGCAAACCAGAACGTAAGCCAAGCGGCTAAGAAACGAACTAATCCACAGATAAACCATGTTCAAATAAAAGGAAAGCAGTCACAGTATTTTTAGACGCACACATTAATCTTGGTACTTAAACAGCCAGTAATCACCTACGCTAGTCTAGAAAATTAGACAGCGTTAATAAATACGCGTTTTTAATACATAACAGTAAAATATATACCAATACCCTCAAAATAAGTAACCAAATGCTAAAACAAACTTTTTTCAATAAACATTTTTTTTAACGCACTTTCTTCTAAAACGTCTTTATTAAATGTTTGTTTAGACGGTGAGGCAATCCAACAGCTAACAAAGCTAACGCGCGATTCGTTTAAATAGTTTTTTTTTTACGGTGTCGCCCTGATAATCTTATGTTTAATTTTAATCTTGTCTACCTCCTCAAAGCACGTCCTTAATGATTTTGAAAGAAACTCCGGTGCATTACAAGTTGTTTGACATATTCTGGTCAGTTAATTAACAGATTTTCAGACAGTCAGATTTTTTAAAATTAAATAACGAGATTTGTACGTTTCGGAATGGGTCTTTTGTAGGCCGTTCTGCAATGTCAAACTTGCTGGTTTTTCCAAATGAATTAGCCAAGTTATGAAGCATACCAAAGCAGGTATTTTTTATTTTTTTTTTATTATAATATTTATCGGTAATAAAAATACTGATAAATTACTGAAAAATTGTAATTTATTTCTTTATATTGACTATGTTACGATAAGATAGATAAGATAAGATAATTTATTTTCCATGAACAAACTTATTGTACAGGAATGACAATTACATATTTGTACATAACGTTACATTTTAATTTAAAAAAAAACAACAGAATGAGACAGTAGAGAAACAAGAATAAAGAACACAATAATAATAATAAAAAAAAAACAAGAACAGAAGTTACATGTGCATTGTGTATACCTAATTTATCACTTAACTATCTAATTTCCTTAAAACTATAAATATTTTTTTCCAGGATATATTTCTTCAACCTAAGCTTAAATTCACGAAAGTTATTTATACTTTTAAAGCTTTTAGATAGCATTTTAAAATATCTTAAGACTAAATAATGACATGTAGATTGGTATTTGGCGGTACGGCTGACACAGATTGAGCATAATTACTTAATTACGTAAGATATACTGGAATCTAAAAAATCCTAAATATGCACCAATCTTTAAAAGTTTTTAAGAATATGGTAACAGACACGTCGAAACCCTATGCCGTTTTTACAGAGGTTTAATATTGATTATATTCAAAACTACTGGGAATTTATTATTTACAATAAACAACCAGCAGATTCATCCTTGCCTCACGGAGTTTAGTAGCTAGGTTGGTTAAAAAAGATGGAGCCGCTGGCTTACTTAAGGATTTAATAAGACCTTTTAAAAATATTCAAACATTGTATCTCTTATAGATTGGCATGGGTTAGTAAAATAAAAACTGATATAGTAACTAAGTTTTATCTAATTCGATCCAGCGGTTATCGAGCTTAGTATAAAGACCGAGCTTAGTATAATTGTATAGATTTAATAATTTATTAAAATAAAATTCGATTCCCAATTTAAACTTTACTCTAGTTTTTGGAAGTTATTTAAATTACAATATGCAAAAAAAAACCAATGAATCAGAAAGGTAGAATGTAGGCACCTCAACTTTATCTGGTGTGCGGCAATCATTAGCAGAGGCTGAGATGAACGACATCCCGTTTCATATCCATCCCCTCTGCGCTCCTCTTTTTTTCTAGGAAACGGATTTACTGCGCGCAGCGTAAGCTCCCACATTAATAACGAAAGTTTAGTTTATTGCCCGTAAAACCTAAATGTCACTTCATGTCTGTATTATTCTCGTGCGCAGTTGATTGTATGCATGGTAAATATTTTATATAAATTTAGTCTTGTATTCAGAATGTGTTTCGCAGCATGTTTAACTTTCAAGCATATATAACATAAAAAAAATAAATAAAAGTACATAATTATCAGAGTAATAAAATTAAGGTGGCGTAATGGGAACATCAGAGGGTATGTTTTGATTATTCTATTACTAAAAAATAATGTCTACTGATTGTTTGGGCCGACTTAATCTTTGATACGGCCCGCTACCACAGGTATATCTGAATCTAATAAGAACGTTTATACCTATATAGTTTCATATTACTTATTGACCCAAATAGAATCTTTTAAGTATCCTTAACAAATTTCAACCATAAAATTATGTAGCTAAAATGAAATATTTGATGATAAACATCATATTTATAGAATGATTGTGCATAGAAGCCATTGCGATCAGCAGCGACGCTTACGGCCGTTTTTACCAATCCCACTTTAGCTCTTCCCTAACTAAGGAACTCTTAAGCATAGGTTATTCTTAGGCAAACGTTTGACGTATCTCAATTTAAGGGACTCTTATAGCCCTAAGTGAGGTTTGGTAAAAACAACTTTTAGTGACGCAACGAGCTTCTATGAAGACAGGGAGATTGAGTATTCAATTAATAAACAACTGACGCTTTATATAAAATAGTGCATAATGATTTAAGTAATATAAAATATAATATTTTTTACTTGTCCACTAAACTTCCAAACCCCTGAATCATTTTAGAAGTGATCATACGATATTGATATTAATGTAATAGGACGGATTCTCATTAATTCTAACTTACTTTTTGTTTTATTTCTATTAGTTATTTTAGTCAATTGATTTTAAAAACTACTAAAATATACTTTAAATTTTCTTTAGTAGTCTAGTAGTGTGACCGTTGCCTGGACAGTCGTAATTTACCAATACATGTCGCCTGGCTCCAATGCATGTGGGAAATCAAGGAGATGCCTACGAGTGCGTGTGTGGATCAATAAATTTAGCTAGGCGTAAAAATTTAACAAGCCGCGACCCAATACATGAAACTTATACGGTATAAACCTACATCCAGAAAAATGTTGGCTACATGAAAGCAAATACCGACATAATAATATATTTAACAGGCTATTTTATGGATTTCACAAAATGTCCCTCAAAAATCTCCAGTAACTTGTGTTGTTATTCTGAGTTGTGCATGTGTGAGCCAATGTGACTTTTTATGTTTATTTGTAAAAGTTTTAGTGTGCATTTCTTAATGATGATAGCATTTAACAGCGCTTATTTACAAGTTGAAGTTTTCAACATTCACATTCGAATTTCCTTTTTAATATGTAGGAAAAGATCACGAAATTACTTTTACTAGAAAGGTAGCAAGCGGTATAACTTATAAGGCATTGAGAATTGGGAGACAATGTTGTTAATAAGTTTGATTGTAAATGACCTCGCCTATCACCTCATTGCGTTTGATCCGCCACTTATGGGACACCTGTATATTACACGACCTCTCTAGGTTAGGTGGTAGAAATTATCTTGCAGCATTAAGCTCGCCCTTTTTTTTATTTTTATTATCACAAAAAGCATTGAATTTAAGCTTGGGTGTATTCTTAAATTAAAACTTAAAGTAGAACTACGGTTCTGTTTTTAGCTGCAAATAAAATAGCGCAGAGTAGCGATGGGCTGTAGCAAAATCGTGGGAACCGTAAATTCGTTGTATATTTTGGCTCTCATATTAATTCCAGATCAAACAATTTTCAAGTAGTAGAAAATGGATGCAAAATGTGTCAAGCGATGAATTCGGCATAATAATATGAACTTAACACAAACAAACGTTGACAGTTCTTCGCCGTAACTCCTGTCCAATTTAATGCTCGAACTTCCTATAATAAGATATACATTGATCCGAACGGACATAACGAGGTTAGAAAAAAGGCATATTGATGGACTACACGATGCGCAAATCCGTCACCAAAAGGGGCACTCTGATGCTGAATTTGGCAATATATCGGACCTTCAGATAAAAGAAGCATGCTGACAATAAACGACTGGCCGATAGAGCTTATGGAAATAGGCCCCATTCACTTCCAGTGTCCAACGCACCATGAATAATGATGGTAGAGTCACTGACCCCAAAATCCGTGGCACAATGCTCATGGGCACCTTTACACACAGTTTTCTCAGGCGAGTTTTAAATTGAATATATCGGTATATATTTCGCTGCACTCCTGTCTATAAAACTGGATTAGTACGCAAAGTATAAAAGTCACACGTTATAAAAAACGTAATAAGTTGTAAGCATGCGTAACCTGAGTACCTATTCTATCCGAATTCTAGATCTACCGATACATAACTACCAGTGGAAAACTCAAGCAAAAAAACAAGATACAGCAAGAACCAGATCAAACAAAAAAACGCAAAAAAACGTTGATTTTCACCTATTCCTGTTATAACCGGTATTGTTATTGTACATACATTTTTACTAAATAAAATGTATAGAAAATCTTAAAACAATAACAAAATATGTGATATTTTTTATACATAAATTATAACAAAACTAAGCTGTGAGAAAAGTGGAGAGAATATGAGATAATATAGATAAAATGTTAATAAGTACTCATAGCAGTACTGTAGGAATAATGGCAAGAAAAATTAATATTTAAGTCCACCTATATAAGCTTATAGGTGGACCGAGTGTTGCCACGGATGTAAAATAATGAGTTTGGACAAGGTGCGTTAAAAATATACATGGGTTCTATACTATACTACAAGTTCTATACTACACATGGGTATTCAATATCTCACACATTTGACAAAAGGTGGTTCTTCAACCCATATTTTGAATTATTTTTAATAGAATTATTAAAAAAAGTTTAAAATTATATTTAAATAAATAAATACATTTTAGAATATTATAACAAAAAAATGTTTTTAGCATAGCATAGAGCGTTAGCTGTATAAGTAACCTTTTTCTTTTGTCAGGAAACTCACGGAGAAAAAATATTAAAAAAAAAACATTCACTATCACGTTTTACTCTGGTATTAGAGAGAACCCCAGCTTAACGACCCGCAGCGGCAACAGTTGGAGGCGAGGCTGGGTGCATACTGTACACTTGATAGTAGGCTACTTGCTAGTTGAATTCATAATAAAAAGTTTGGCTGCAGGATTACGTGAACATAAATAAAATAACCAATCCTTAAGATTCAAAATATCTCTACGGCTTTCTCTATATTAAGTAAGTACCTACTTTTTATGCATTCTTTACACATTATGTATTAGGCTCGTATTTTATAGTAAGTTTTTTTCTCTTTGTAAAAAAAAAGTCGTGTTTATGAAATTAAATGAAACGCGCATGAAAATGCACACATGAAAATGCTGTAGAATTATTAATAGGTATGCAAAATGGTGGTGAAAATTTTCATAACTTGACCTGAAAATAAAAATATTAAAGCGGCCTAGAAATATAGGTAAATAAAGCCTAGACATCTAGGAAAATTGTATAAAATTGGCGTCTTTGTGCACTTACTTTTTAAAATATTTTTTTTTATATAACATATAAATTAATTATATAATGTATAAGTACCAATTTTAAATGTATTTTTTCCGGAATTTAGTATCTGTTATCTTATATGTTAGTATTGTAGGCATTTTATATTTGTACTGCTAAGTTCTAACGCAATATGCGCAAAGCATAACGTTAACGTGCCTAGTTGCTAATGGTAGGTAGGTACTTCATACATAATATATAAAGTAAGCACGCGTTTGGAACTCTGATAGAGATTTATCGACTTAGCATTTACAAGATACTCTTCAAACGAAAGTAGAAACAATAAATATTTTTGGTTTTACTTCTACTTTTTTACTAGTAAATATTTTTTTCTTGTTTATGACTTAATACTATGAAATATAAGAATAGTTACTACCAATTGTAAATATTATGGAACTATATAAATAATATTTAGATCGTTATTAATTTAAAATACTCGATACTTAAAATTATGAAATCAAACACATATTTTTTTATAGTCAAAGGTAAGGTATGGTAAAAACAACAATGTGTATAAAGGTTGTTAATTATTGAATTATTTATTTTCACTCGTATTATGATATTTATAATTACTATCCCTGTTATTTAAAATAAATGCACTTACATTTTAATGATACACGTGAATACATGTAAATCATCATATAAAAAAATTGTGAATATTAAGATTACTTTTTTCTATCTAGTTTGATGCCTGTCCTTTGTCTCTTTATTAGTGAAGCAGGTGTAAAGAATGGCCTGAGCAAGACAGAAGTCACTCACCTGAAACAAAGAAAATTGCAAAAATTAGGATGACGATATAAATATACCTACACGACAAAAAATACGTAAATATTGTGTAAACTTTAAGTATGAACATATAATATTTTTATATAAATGATAATTGGTCATTGAATCTATTTATAATACTAACTGACAAATTGCAACATCATACCAAAATAGTTTAGATATAATGCAGCTAATATTAGGAATAAAATATTAAGAAACGCATAGTTTGTTGTTAGCGGCCATGACACTTAATTTTCTTCAAAATTAACTATCAGTAATTGCGCTTTCGATAATTACATTTTACCGGTCGGTAATTCAGTTATAAATGATATTAAAATAAGAGAATAAGTGCCTGTTTTTTGTGTTTAAAATAAGAAATAAACTGTTAAAACTTTTCTTTTTGTGATGTACAAATGATGTAACGGTTTTTTGTCTCATTATCGCTTGGCAGGTCTTCACTGCATCATATACGACTGTTTTGCTTCTTAATTTACCTGTGTATTATTGTTTTATTTCTGATAAACTAAATTTCTTTTAATTACTTTTAATTTAAAAAAACTTTGTTTTTCGATATCAAAATAATACCATACTTCTACCCGCCCGCCGGATTGCTTGGCTGGATCTAGAAGGTGCGGAGAGCTCGAAGCTTTAAAGGGATGCGTTGGATGCTGGTCACGCGAGACACCACCGCACCACGTGACAAAAGCCGACTAGTAGGCGCCCGGTAGGGCTAGTCCGGTAGACAATCAACACAAGAAAATCGACCTAAAAATCGTGTTATCCTTTTTTTCTTATGAGGTCGGTAGCGAATGAAAGAGACGTCGTAGCCGAGTCGATTGTCGACTGGCAGCATTTGATGCAAATCCTTTGATCCATATTTTTCGATAGCAAAAAATTGCCGAGCACGCAAAACACTTATAACCTTTACGCCTCTCACAACCAAACAAAAAATGCCATTCACTTGAAAATTGCTACAGATGTTCGGGAAGAGTGTACCAACATAACAAAACAAAAAAAATCGATAATCAAAAATACGTTGCCCGCGAAATTTGAAAAGTCATCTTACTTTTTGAACACACCTCGTATAGGAGCTAGCTCCGGTGGTACTGTTGAGGAAAAACAATAATGCTTAACAACTCGCAACCGCGCTTAAAAACAACCATGGAACCAGTAAAAAGGTCAAATACTAACATATGAGTATGGAGAGCATTCCATTAGCGAAATGATCTGGAAAGAAAAGAATTGAACCCGATGTTCCGTTTTCTCAAGATAGGTTTGAGAAAACGCAACCAGGCAGGTTTATTCGTGACAGTCTTATGTTAAGGGTATTTATTACCCTGGCCAGAATTGAATTTTAACCGCAACAGGGCATTTGAGGGGAATCAAGAGAGGGCAAGTGCGGTGACGAGGGTTAGGCGAGCTTTAAAGATGCACACCTGCATTAGTGTTGTATGACACCATCATATTCTTTTATTATATTTTACTGTTTGCATTTTAATGAAACGATTTATATTTCATCAAATTGTATGTTTCTCACACAATACTCACTTGACGCCCGTTCCAAGATAGATTCAAATTACTGATGCAGTTTTTAATTTTACATACATAGGTACTGAATAAACAAATTATTATTTTATTTAATATTAACTATTGTAATAAATAAAATGGTATACATTTTCAAAATGCATAATATAGTTGTTACATAATAAAATAAAAAAAACAATTTCTGTTCCGAGTGATTCCCGTGCCGAGAAATATCAATTTAGGTACAATAAAATGGGTTTCGTCCCACAATTTATTTTCTTTATAATATTATAATCTACATGTTCGATGAAAATCATACAACTATATAGACAGCACATTACACAACTTTGTGGTAATAAATAGTAAAAATAAGAGAATAATGAAATAAAATATACGAAAGTCATCTCTTGTACGAAATTATAAAAATTGCAATAGACTGCATTTACAATACTCCGTTACGGGCGAATCGCTTTTACCTGCTTTCGTTTGTTTTTTATGTTTATATACTACATAACAGGATATTTTCTAGGAAATTCCGTTAGGTCTAGCTTTACAATTTCTGAAAAAAAATCTGAATTCAAAGCGCCTTCTAGTTAGTTTATAAATTTCCTACGACAATGTTGGCAGGATCTTTGAATTCTGCGAGGTATTTGCTGGATTTTAATTGTTTAATTGAAATATACTCGTGTTTATGGATTATTTTTCGAGGGAAGATTTCGAAGAGTCATTTTCACACGAATACTCAACAAGGTTGAATATTTCTGGTATCGGAGAATCTCATTTTACCGAAATTTAAAAATGGATTTGGAGAAAGTCAAATTAAAGTTGAACCAGTACGATTGTATAATAAAGTACCTACCATTAAAAATAGTAAAACAACGGTGAATTTAAAAAAGAGCTGAAATTATACTTACTTCTTGTATACAGTACGTGGCAATTATGTTAAAGTGTGTAATTTTAATAACTAATGTACTAATGTCTAAGCTAGTGCATGTCAGTATCTGGTAGACTCTTTCGCTTATGTAAACTGTATATATGTATCTGTAATAGAGATCGCGCAAGAGACATTGAATTTGAATTTGAGATAGCAGCTTATATATTTAAGAGAATAGTAGATCGTTTCGAAGTTACATTTAATACGCCTATGAATATAATGTACTTAAAAATACAGGCGAGAGTAGTCTAGGTGGGAAGATGCCGTTAATGACGCCTGTAGGGCCTAGCTGTAAGACGTTAGGTTTTGGTGGAAGTATTTGCTACTACTAAATAATGTATAGAAGCAGTTGACATTATATGATAGCTACAGGTGTCATAGCCATTCTTGTTTTAATCGATTCTAAAACCAAATGAAAGATTATTACGTTTTTTTTTTCTCTATAAAACTTTACAGGAATCTTGAAGAATGGAGCCAGATTTACACAAAACTATGTTCGTTTAAGTGTGATTATATATAATAAATAAATATAGAATAAATATATATAATATTTATTTCGTATGGTTTCCCTATACGAGTAATTCCTAATTATGCTACAACTTTGATACGTAAAAAAAACTTAGTCTTACGTAAGTCCTAATACTAATTATTTATACAAACTTAAATTTTAAATTTAGATTTTGATATCATAAGCATAAAGATACGTGAAGAAAATCTAAAAAAAATCTATTCCTAGTTCTTCAGTTTACCTCACATTGTATGCACAAACTATGTCGAATGTAGATCGTGAGACGAACTTAATAAAGCTCTGGTCGTTTCATTATGGCATGCATTAAAATTTGCGTCGTATTTTCTTATTAAAAGGCGTAAAAATAAAAGACAAAGTTTTCGTTATAAAACGTTGGAGTGACTCGTAAAGGATCGGGAAATGGTGCGCCGTTATAAAGGCTCTTATTAACAAAATGCAGGATGAAGTTTTACTTATTCCACTAAATGAAAAAAACATTTATTTAGCTAAATTAAAATTTTAAATTAAAAAAAAAACGAATAGGAAAAGAATTGGATCGGCTGATTTTTCTTAGTCGCCAATAACCATATTATTTATATTGTTTTCACGCATCAAATTTTCATGGAAGCTAAATCTCCCTGCATCGCTCCAATACATGTTGCAGCTTGCAGTACGATAAGGGACTGCTCCCGAGTTCAATATTATCGTATAAGAGAAAAAAAAAGTCATAATTTTGCTGACGTATATATCTAAAATAAATACATTTCTTATTCAAGCGTATCTTATTCTTGTCTATTAGCAAATTGCGTCACGTTTGCATGCTAAAAAACAAAGGCCTGCGAATAGTCAGTCATCGGTTTATTGCTTCCTTTTAACGACCGGCAAATGTTTGAAGTTTCCTTCGGACGCGCTGCAATATTTGTGGCTGTAAAACGACCATGGACAAAGTTAGAAACGACAGATAGACAGACCATGGACAAAGTTAGAAACGACAGTTAGACAGACAGACCATGGAAAAAGTTAGAACAGACAGACAGACAGACCATGGACCAAAAAGTTTTTTCGGTGATGATTAAGGAAAATTATTCACTTTATTTTTTGAAATATTTAGACAATTCACTTTATTTTTGAAACAGATGTTACAATCGTTGAACCTCTTAAAACAACATACAATACAATGAGGCATATCTCGATTAATTAGTAAATTTATTATGGGAGCGGAGCGAAGCGTATCTCCCCTGGATCAACTCCAATTTTTTCCAGCTGGATTCCGTATGACAACGATTTAATAAAATCATCTACAGTTTACAATATTATCTTTGGATATTATTATTTTATAACGCCTATATATAATTTCTTTTATGTAACTGTTTCATTTCCCAAATGAAGATATAAATAAATAAACTATGATAATTTTTGTGTCGTTTTAACAAATCAGTGCCAATTAACTGGATTTTTAATCTGGAATGGTTTTGGAACACCCTGTTTAAACACTGGTAAAAAAATGTTTGTTCAGATAGCATCATTTTATCATTCAGGGGCTATGCTAAGTTAAACTTTTTTTATGCGCGCGCACTTTACGCATTTTTTTCCGAGGCAATTTAACAAAACTCGGGAGGACGCTCGGAGATGATGTGCTAATTTGGCTTTAGTCTGTGCGTCCAGCTGTCATGTTAATTTTTGGTTGTCTGTCACGTTGGTTTTCTTTTTATATAAATATGCGCGCAAAAAACATTGCTGAATGTAGATGCCAGTATGGGGTGAATTTGAAATATATATTTTAATAAATTAATATGCAGTTGATGACAAATTTAATCAACTTCCACGCAGAAGTTTTCATATGATGATGAATGGTGTGATAAATACAAATTAGATTTCTAATATATCTACCCGTATATATCACAAAATATATCACACATACTACACAATATTATACCTATGTATGTAGAATTGTGTCAATGTGCATTTTAATATTTTAAAAAAATGTATTAAATTATTATATTTTATTTTAAAAAAATGTATTAAATTATTATATTTTATTTATAAAAAATATATCTTTGACTTACATCATATGCAAATATTTTGAGCCCTATACAACTTAGCTAATATTTCGTGTGCTAGAGACAGAGGAGATGGTGGTAATGTAAAGTAACCTTCAAAGACTATAATGTGCGAACTCAAACCTGCGACCGCTGGATCAACAGTCGAACGCCTTAAAAATTAGATTAACACGATCTACAATTTGTGTAATTTCTACCTCATAATCTAATCGACAACATGGTTACTTATAACTAAATTTCCAGTTAAATATTTTGCTGAACCGCCGACAAGCTTATAGTATTAAAGCTTTGAGACTTTAGTCACAAATCATGTCAAACTTATGAAACGTCGCGAACAACTAATTTCAGTGTCATCTTTGAATAATTTTCCACCAAAAAATTCCAAGTAACTTTTTCTCGGCCCAGAGAATTAACAACGCTGCGGAACGTAATTTTAATGTAATGTTTAATACAGAGCATATTTACACACAACTTCTTATTTTTTTTTTAAATATTTTAAAAACTCGAATACAGAAGTCTGTAATATTTGTCAAGCATAAAACTAATCAACCTCATATATTGTTATTTTAAGGGATTGCGTATTTTTGAGTTCATTTTTTTACTACTTCCACGTAATATAAAGGTAAAAATACTAATTTTACTCGTAATTTTTCGTCCTACTAGGACATTATATTATATTACTTTAGACAATTACACAATACATGGACACAAAATATTTTAAAGGAACTTCAATTAAAAATAACAAATGTGTTTAGCAGTGATCTTGAGTGTCCTTTTCAATATCTTAAAAGAAATCGATTAAAAAAAAAAGTAAAGGAAAGGAATCTAGGGTAACATAATGTTATCATCCATTTTCCTAAACCTTACATAATAATTTAAAAAAAACCTTATTAAACTAAACTGCACACTGTTTCGCCGTACAAAGTATAAAACCAATATGTTAAAACTTGCTAAACATAAACAATACATTTAATTTTATAATAGTGTAGCTATTCAAAAACTGTTAAGAGTAAAAAAAAAAAAAAATGTGTTTAACAAATTCAGTTTTTCTATGGTTACCTAACGAATAAATCGCCATTGATACGTATATTAAAGCTGTTTAAGCACAACAGTATCACCGAGCTGGTTCCTAAATATTGTAATTAGTTAATACAAATTTGAAATTAATACTCATCTTGGCCTATTACTTAAATGCTGTGAATATTCAGCACCGTCTAAGGTAGAGTACCTATTTTAATGAACCCCTCCCTTATCCCCCATTGGTAATGACCACCCACTGTGATAAGTATAATGCTCCGAACAAAAACATACTTTATAAAGACCCTGTTGGGTGCACGTCGCGTCTCAGCAGCCGGGTCTCATAAAACGTTTTATACAACTCCCTGGCTCAGATCCAACAGAAGATTTCCTCAATAGAGGCAAACAATAATAGTTCGACTATCCGACACATGCGAACTATAAAAGCGTTCAAGTATCGCAGAATACTCATATATTATAAAAAGTAATGTGTAGATAGATATCTTGAGTCTATGGATGTGGCACGTGAACTGCACCAGGATGTAATTCCTCGTGGTTTAAAGAACACCCAATTGTTTGTTGCATTAAATAAACGTCAAACAAACAACGCCCCGGACGTCAGGAAGGCGCATCCTCGCGCCCAGCTGGACAGTCCCTAGTCTTCGGCCCCCCAAACCCTCATCGTCCCCCCTATTTCCCTATTTGCACTCTGTGCAAATTGCCACCTACAAACCCGTTTTAGGGTTAGGCAGGCTAGCCAGAAGGGCTAGCCCATCCGATGCACCGACCAAAGGCCCAGCGCCTGCTATAAAATACTAATTATTAATGATAATTAAGTAAGTAGTAGTAGGTAGGAATTAAGTAGTAGGTAGGACGGATTAATGAAAGCAAACTATAGTATACTCATTTTTAGATTCTTATTTATTTATTTATTTATTTATTATACAGGTTTCCCCATGTACACGTTACAAGTTCCCCGTGTTCCCCATATACACTTCTATACATTCATGTATGTAAATGAAGCTACTATCTTCATCCTTAGGCTGTTCGTCCGTTCATCTGTTGCATTTTTCAACTCGCAAAGTACAAATGAGAAAAAAGTTGAATTTTTGCGTGTAGATAAATGCTCTTAAAAAGCAACCGTAGCCATTTAGATAACATCAGAGGCTAGTCGACTAATACAGATATAAAACATTAAATTCAACAAAATTGTAGTACTTATTAATGAAACATTGACAGTTTGATAGAGTAGAGCCGTGCGGCAAAAAGTACAAAAAAAACTATAATGTATAATGTTAAAATTTATGATGAATTAAAACAATATCATAATACCAATCTACTCAGACCTAAAAAAAAATCCACTGTTGCCTCTATGGCCATTCAAAACGAACATCGAATGGGTTTAAAGTACCGCTGGCACAAATGGAAATAGGAAATAAACCAAATCATCACAAGTAGTGATGATTTGGTGGTAGAGATGCCTTTAATGACTCCTGTAGGGCCTAGCTGTAATATATCAAATTTTGGTTAAATAAATTACTACAACTGCTAAAAAATATATAGAAGCAGTTAATGTTATGATGATAGCTCCAGGTGTTATAGTCATTTTTGTTTTTTCTTAACTGTGACTTGTAACTTAAAAAATCTAGTGTAGTATCTAGTGTAGTAGTGTAGTGTAGTGTAGTGTAGTGTAGGATCGTATTTTGTTCAAGTTAAAAATATATTTTTTTTCAGTTAATCATATTCGCATAAATAAAGTATAAACCTTTAAAAAAGATTCCTTAAAAATGAACTAATTTTATTATTATCGACATGTGTTTTCTTTACAAAAATAGCTATAATCAATATGATTGTCCGTATTTGGTTGCGAGTATATTTCTGAGGCTACCGAAGAGGCGTAGCCTTCAACAACACTTATGTATGTACAGTGACGTCATAATGATCATGCACAGAATGCGACGTTGTACAGAGTTATGAATTTATAACAATAACAATTTAATTAATACTAAGTACTGGGCTTCAATTTGTGATTAAAAAAGAAACTTTCCATGTGTTCGAACCTTCATTTGCCTTTAAATTACTATTTTTCCTACGGCTCCATTGTTTTTTTTTAGGAGAGCAATTCAACTAAAAAAGGACTGTTAGCAGTTTATCATTTATAAAATTTCTCAGAAATAGAATTGAAATTTAAAAAACTGTACAAAATCCTTTACTAAGTGGGAGACATAAGATCGAGGTATCTAAACGATTTTATGATTTAATATCCAATGGTTACCAAATGCAGGCATTGATAAAAGGAGCTAAGTTAATATTTACCCTTCGGCTTCGCCTTAGACGGTATTCTCCATTGGTCCGGGGTAATTGTCCTCAAATACAATATAACCATGCCCCGAGGCTTTAAAACTGGTATCTGTGGTGCTTATAAATATTCGGTTGATATTTAAAAACCAAGTAACAGGTCTCGTGCTTGAATAACAATGTTTGTACAGAATTTTACATTTTATTATTTGTAAACTGGTTCTTTGGATATTTTAAACTCTTGTTAAAATAAAAATATGTTAGGTCACTTTTACCCACATAGTTACTTTACTGTTTACCGTACAGACCAGCCAATGGTCAGCCAAATAAAAGTATCAGATAAAATTGGGTGAAATGTATTACCTAGGTAAGTAATAATATTAATAATTAAATAATAATATTACCTTGGTATTCTCAACGATATCAGACTTGTCATAAAATGTTAAAATGAGGTAAATTAGAATCGTGGCCTAACTAACTTTATACCACTGAAAGTCCTTCATAAGCAGTTAAGAAGGTTTTTAAGAATTACGTCACTAAAATTTTCCTTGCATAACGAACTTTAAGGGCCGATATTTACTTATTTATTTATGTTTACTTATTTACTTAAGCTAAAAGATTAATGAAATATATCTTTCTGCGCCTATTGCTATGTATGTAAGAAAACCTTTAAATTAATTAAGATACCTTATTATTGTAACGTTATACTTGTTAATGACCTATTAACTGACAGCTTATTATTTTTGTGGAATTGGTCGTGGAATTTTATCGAAGTGCTTTCGTATGTATATGATTCGCTTAACCCATAATATTATTTTACTAATGACGTTGATATTATTATACAACATTTACAATGAAAAATTTGTTGCTATATTTTTAAAAATTATAATCGCAAATGTCATTTTAGCGGATACTAGGAGAAGAAAGAACAATTTTTAAGGGTTATTAACATGCCTTTTATCTGTGGGCTATATTAGTAGGGTGTTAACGAAACAAGTATCCATAAGGATGTTTCGGCGTTAGTTTACTGATAAAGTGACATCGAGTACGAACGCGACTATGCATAGGTCTGTTTGTGTTTTACTGAAAGGACTCGATTGCACCGAACGGCGTGGCTGCACCTCGAAATAGGCCTGTGGGTGACTAAACCTATAAGATAATATTAGCGTGGCGCATGGCGATAGATATCCAAATGGATTTCCTAACTGTCCTCACCCCAAAGCGCCTGGCTATAGCGAACAGTGAGGAAACGGGACGAAGATAGACATAGAGAAAGAGAGGGAAAAACTACACGTTTTTTTTTAATGCACGTGTTTTAGCTTCTATACATTCATGTATATATAAGAAGCTACTTTTGTGTGTGTATCACATAATAATAGCGGCAAGCCACATTAAATTTTATTGAGAATTACCTAAATACATGTTTTTAATTAATTTCAAATATTTTCAGTGACTAACACGGCATTTAAACCCTCTTCTTCATTATAATAATTTATCTAATTGGATAACAAAAATAACTTTTGGCTGAATTTCAACATAAGTAATTAGTCTTAACGTGTTTTTTAGACTACACTGCTAACTTTACAAAAAATGAATTGAAATCAGATAAAACCGTAATATTTCACTGTCGTGTTAGCAAGCGAAGGCCTTGGTAGCGAATTATGACCCCCAAAGCCCAAGGAGATAATTATCATACGAACGATGTTTTAAAATCATTACACAAGGCAAACAGAGGATAAAAACAACAGATATTAAAATGTAATTACATATATTTTTTTACTATTAAGGGCCGAAATTTCAGTCCTTGCTTAAACTCGTTCTTAGTTAAGATCCACTTAACTTTTAAGCATGACTTAAATTGAATTGTGTATTTCAGTTACTTTTTAAGGTTGACTTTGTTACGAGTAAGAATATGTTTTCGCACTCATGTTTAGTTTCCTACTCGCCGCTATGGTACAATATCTGTCGCCACTGTCGCATCACTTTTGACATATTACGCGTGATCTAACGTTTTTAAGGTTATGCTGTCAGATGTAGGATTTGCGCGTGTTTGCTTGAATCCAAGATGCCAACGTGTTCAAAATATGCAAATCCAGTCAATTTTAATACGTTAGAAAAAATAAAAATAAGCACGAGACGAGAAACACAGATGGCAACAACGCGCAAACACGGGTCACGGCGCGCATTCCCGCCGCCAATTTTGACATGGGCATGCTATATCGCACCTAGCGGCGTCTTTTAACAGTGACTTAAGTTTGACTTAAGGTTTAAGTAGTGTTCGACTTAACGCTAAAAATGATTAAATACGATGCTTATCGGTTAAGTCTGACGTAAAATTTCCGTTAGTAGGATATGAAATTTCGGCCCTTACTATTTTAGTTTTAAAAGTTTTACCATTTTTTTGTTCTTATTATAATTCTGGTTGCGTACCCACGGTAGCACTAAAAGGTGTATACTCTGCGTATATTCACAGCAGTATGCCCCTAATACCTAGCCCCTGTTATATATATAAATATTATACATTTGTATTCATTCAATCCTGTTTTTGTAAATTTTACTAAAACAGGATTGCTGATTCATAACTGTCGAACGATAGAGGCAAACCCGTGCGAACGCGACAGTGCGACGAACGGGAAAAAAATATCTATTTTAATAATCGATTTTTCCATATGACATTTTGACATGACATTTTTTTTTCTTTAGCACAACAAGAATTGATTGAGAATTTTTTTTACAGGCATGAACACTTTTCCAACAAAAAGATTCACACTGCAATTAAAATCAGGCTATATTAATCCCGTATCCGCGATTAAGATTGACTTTAAATGGACAAATATATAGTACAGTAATTAAATCCTAAAATCTACCTAACCTAATGTATATTAAAATCGTAATTTATATTTTGAATTATTAGTTAGCATCGTCTCATTAATGACTAACTCAAGGTATTTTTTTTTTTAGTTGATATATGTAATAATATACCCAATTAAACAAAAATATCTGACATAAATAATAATATTGCCGTAAGCACTATAATAAACTTAAATACATTTCAAATATTTTATAATAAACTTTATCATAAAACAATACGTTAGAAGTAAAAAGGTATCTAGTAGTTTTTCTTTGTTGTGTTTTAGATACGAGTGAGTACCTATCATTTTAAAGAAAGCATAAATTTAAAAATAAAACAAAATAATTAATAAGTACCTTATGATTTAAAATTTAAAAATTAATAAAAATTAGAATTGAATAATGTAGCAGTTTATGTTCTTTCACAAAAATTGAACGATCTTCCGCATCTGGCATCCGAAAAAAAATATTCAAGTTTTGAATCTAAAGCAATTAAATACACCCGAAAAAAAAATGGAAAATCGATTTATGAGTAACAAATATTACCAACACTAGCGCGACGACAAACAAAACTTCAGTAAAAACTGGTCTCGGAGACGTGGTAATTATTCAGAGCAAAAAACTTCGACATCCGCAAAAATTACGCCCGTTCAGTATTTTTATCACGGCCACGGTCAGTTAAACCTGGCATCCGTCCAAAGAGTATCACACTCGATTATTGGGACAAAGTCACAGCTTGTCTGCGAGATGCTTTGGGTTGTGGAAACGCTCGATAGTAGGTTCGGTTGGGCGTACACCATTACTGGTTGTGGTCAAATATCCTGGTCAAACAAAAACATGTACAAGTGGATAATTTTTTTATCGTATGCTAACTTAATGAAGTTAATGATCCTATAATATGTTACCTGTTTTAAGATTTGGACGAAAAGCGAGTGAAATTATTGCAGGTTTTAATTCCATTTGAAATATTTCTTTCCGTTTCATAGAGAGGGGCGGACATTAATTGCCCAGGCACAAAGCTGGAGCGGATTAACTTTAGTTACTGCGTAAATAATTGTCAAATTGAACAAATTTAGTATCACGGAAACAAATTAAACCACAGTCATTAAACAATAAACAGAGTAACAATAAATTACGTTAACTAGATAAATAAACACCTGTTCTTAGAGAAGCTAGGTGAAATGCAAAAAAAAAACTTTTTACGTTTACGTGAGATAAATTTAGAATCAAAAATTTTCTTTAAAGATAAACATAATATTCCATATTATTAATAATAAGAAGCATCAAATATGAGTTATATACGCAATATATGGTGAACATTATTTATACAACACATACATTTACAATACGTACATTTTTACACACAATACAATACATTAATTATTGCAATACATAAATTTAATAAATATATAATCCTAATTGCGTTAAGTATAATATATATTACTAAATAAACTAAAACGAAATATAAAACTTATATAAAATTGCTATTATTAAATATAACAAATTGTTATAGGTCCTAATATTGTGTTAGCTATTATAGCGCACTGCTCTTTTACGATTAAAGACCTTTATAACTTTTACCGAATAATACCTAAAATGCACAGATAAACCAAAACTTAATAAATAGCTTCATATTACTAATAACAGTTTATAACGTCGTAATGAATCCATTATCTTAACGTGTTACAATTAATTATTTAATTAATTAGTATTATGTTAAGACGTTAAATAATAGCAATGATTGCACTTCAATTTAGGTTAAAATTAATTACATATTGAACGTGAGTACCATACGAGACTATAAATATTCAGTATGTATGTAACTTTTCTTTAAGAGATGAAAAACTACTAAAATGCAGGTCGTGCTTTGTGTCAGAAGGGCAAAAAGTATAAAAAATGAACAGAATGCTCGTAATCATTTAATTATTTCAGACGTCGTGGGCACAGCGCGGTGGTCCGTGTAACCTAGCGTGAGATTGGGAGGTCATTATTCTCTGTTACTATATGATTATCTGAACTCAAATTAATAAATATATATTTTAAGATGGCCAACCTGTTTTGATACAGTTTTTGTGCGAGACATTTGTATAATCATATCCGAACGCTCGTATATCCAATGCTAGCAAAGCGTATGCAAGATGTCTCCAAATCCAGCTGATTGGTTCTGCGATTTCAAATATGATTTGTATAGACGACATACCAAAATTTATCATGGTTTCCGGGAGCAAAAAAATACGTGATAATATTCAACCGTTGTTGTAATACGTGCACCAGCTGATCGTTTGCTCGTGACGCCGCGTCGAGTTATTGTCAAGGCCACGAATATCTATCGCGTGTCGCGACAGAAAAGCAGTTTACACGAGCGCTTTAATAAAAATTATAAATTTGGGTATATATAATTTTTGCATTTTTATGTAATTTATTACTCTTAATAACACCCCTTAAGTATTTGGGAATGGTCTTTGGATCCTATATACATAGATGTGCGTATGTCAAGCTCATACGAAGAGTTCAGCGGTTGGCAGAATGGTCATATACTTCACGCCCTTAATCAGACATTTTACGTTGCCAGTAGTTTAGTTATTGGTAAGTTTGGTACCAATTTACTTTTCTTTTATTACATGATGTATTTTTTGTTGTAAAAACTTTAATAATCTATTTAATATAGATATTTTTTGTATTCTTATTTTGGTGTTATTTATTTGTTTCAGGCACCACCGTACAATACAGATGACGTCAAAAAAAAAAAATATTATTTATCTTTTTATGTTATATTCCTTTTTTAATTTCAGGAAACACTTTTCAATTAGCTAATTATATATCTATATTATTTTATAAGCGTAAATAATAACTTGACATTATTACGTTACTGATTTAGGCTTTTCGGTTAAAGAAGGATCGAACTGAATTGAGCAGGGACACTACAGTAGCACAGCTACTAACGTGCCCAAACGCACAGATATATCGACCGATCGGATGGTTGGTTGCGATAAAGTTATCGGAACTGGCCACCGCCATCTGTATTCTTGTAGTTGATGCAGTTAGCCACTCGCTGCGCTGTAGTGGACATAGTTATAGCAGACAATCAGTATCATCAGTAAGCATCATCGGTAAGCATCAGGTGGCATATTTCCAAAAGCCCGTTCAACGCATCGCGGCGAATAAAGTCAATTACCTAATGTGATTCTTATTTTTTTTTTGTAGCGCGTTAGGAAAATGTGTAAGTTAGAACCGTATACAAAGCAATGCTGAGGTTAATAAAAATATTATCTAAATAGTTTGTAAAGGGAACATATACAACCTTATACCTCTCCTTATATACCTATACCTTATAAAGTTATAACACTTATAACAGCGATCTTTTAAAAAGACCAATGGTGAAAAACGCGCTACGCCAAGTACGCCAATTCGCGTATCATACGTCTCGCTTGCTAGTTATGCGAGCAAGCGAGACATGGATGGCCGAGTGTTGCGAAGCTCGGAACGACGGGGGCAGTCGTCGGTGTCGGGGTTTCACAAACACGATTTGTATGACATGCCGTATCTATTTGTTTTAAAAGATCGTTGACTTTTAACCACAAAATAACACTGTAATAATAAAAACGATGCCTACATTAAAAAGTACTAAAAAAGAAAAAAATAAATATATATATATATATATATTAAAAAAAAACAAGGTTAAATTGAAATGGACTAAAAGGGAGAAAATAAATAAAACATAACATTAGTAGCTAAATAGTATAGCTTGGAGCGCTTAAATATATTGACGTTATTTTCGTTTTTTTTTTCTATTAATAACAGGCCAGTTTTATTTAATCAGTTTTATTGACGTTCATAAAAAATATTTGCAAACGGAATGTCAGGCCGTCGTTACTAAGCAAGCTTTCGGAAATATCTGCTTGGCGCCGCATCCGCGTGTGCAAGGCACTTCAACGCCTGGTAAAGACTTCGCGTTGCCCGGACATCCGCCGCTTTCAGAACTGTCGGAGGTAGGTACGCGATTCATCATTTCAATTCTATTTATTTACAGTGTCTACTATACAATTTCTATTTTTTACTCCGGTCTTTGCCCTGGATAGAGCGTGAATGGCGCGCCTTCGGTACCAGAAAAATCGTGCGCTTCAAAAAAAAAAAAAACGAATGCTTACATATTTAGATATATTTCTAATAAAACTTTAGAACGTCAAAAAATATTAAAAGATTACATTGATTTAAAAACATCGGTATGTAACCGTCGCATTCGGCATCTCAATTGATATTTTTTATTATAAAGAATTCTAAAATAAGGAAATTTCCTTGAGTTTCCAAATCATATTCTTTCTTTTAAACTGTGGAGGTCACAAGTCCACATGACGTCCGTGCCAGGTTTATGCTGACGGTTGCATCACGCCACCCGTCCACAGTCAGTCGAACGGGAGTGACGTCAACCGAACGCACCGAATGCACCAGGGCTGATGTAGAAGGTTTCCCCTCCGACGCAGTCAAGTGGAGGTCGTCCCCTAGTACGACACCTATTCCATCCGAGTTCTCGCACCGCTGATACCTACTCGTCTGCCTGACGTCATGACGGTCCGTGTACATACATTATGGAGTCCGACACCATATTGAATATCAGAGTTCTCATGTAACCAGTGGATCAGTAATAAACGCTTTAACAAGTGCTCAAGTTATTACCTTTATCCCACGGGACTCACTCGATGGGTTCCGTTACAAAACTATTCACAAATAAGCGGTAAAAAAGACTATGTGCCTATATGTAGATTCGTACCTGCAGTCGCTAGATAAGTAGCCGTAGACCTTAACAATTTAGCCACCGTGATTTCTAATTAAGATAAAATTATTAACAATATATAAAAATATTGAATGTGTGTGTACAGTCGGAAGCACTCGGAGCTTTACCCTGAGCACTTGGAGTTGAAGTTGACCCGAGTAAAGAGAGATAGGCAATATTTTCAATGTTCGTCTTTGATCGCTTCGCGCGCCGTAGAACTGTGTGTGCGATATGTGGTCTCTATTGGCATAGTATTTGCATTGTTTCATCTTTCATTGTATGTAAAACACCCATGTCATTAATGCAGTCAGCACTTCCACCGTCATCTCTGCAACCGTAAGCCTAGTCTGAGCTGCATATTGACAATGCGCAAATGTTAGATATCGTTTGAATGCCAGACTAAGCCTGCTGTAACACTAACACAATTTCGTATTAGTGCATTGACGTTTATTGCATTGTTATCTTTCGCTCAATCTTTTCATAGTAAAGCTTCAATTGCTCTCTATTGCACATTTAGATTACTTTTCGAAAATCAAACATCAAAATACTGCGGTACAAATGTTCTGTCAGTACTTTGGTAATATACGAATGCTAATACAACAATTTCAACAAAACAAAACACATTTGCAGTTTGATACGTAGTACCTATCACAATATATTCCTTAACAATTTAAAACGCAAAGCGCCCTCAGCCCCCGAGCACTCAGCGCGTTGGAAACATTTTAATCTGCTTACGGGGGCAAAATAATGAATATCATCAAAAGCGTCGGGGCTCCGTTTTGTGCGGTTTGCGCCGCACATCGGCGACCGTGTAAACTATGGTCGTACGAACAGAGCGAATTACCACTTCATTAATATAGCAATTTGTGTAATTCGCGAGGTTCGCCGGCGGATTCGCTGCTGTAATATAGTCACTATTTCCCCTGTCACTGTAATAAAATTATAATTAGTATGATGGATGCGAAAAGCTGCTTATCAATTTGACAAAATCCAGAAAAAACCTAATTGGTATGTGATTATAATTTTCTAAAAAAACTATTCAATATTCATTTTAGTATTTTTAATGTCTTTGTTTCTAAGTTGGGGCAATGGGATCGCTGCAGCAATCGTTACACGTAGCCTGAGCATCTGAATACGTATACCTTACCATTACATTTTTATGTGATACACACACATTGGCGTGTGCGTGATTTAATGCAAAGCCCGTGCGAATCACTCGACGATCTTCAATCCGAGGTGCATTAGAATCTTTGCAAAATTACTAAAATCGTGGAGATTGCGAAACTAATAAGCTCTTTTGCAATATTGCGAATGGATCAAGGGTTTAAACGGGTTTAAGGATGGTAAGTCGAAGTCAATCTCGCTTTTATACTTTCCGTGAAGAGTATAGTTCCGTTATCTGGAGTCCTCATGAAATTATTTACTGTAATATTCTGTAGGTTACTCAGAGGAGGTTCCTAAGGTCCTACTATTAGGGATGTAAGGCTTTAACACACTCGAGTTTAGGCGGCAAGTCCATACAGTGTGCTATTTTTTAAATTTTTTCGCGGATTAATCGAGAATCCAATCGATCTCGGAGAGATTGCTTTTTTTTGTTCCCGACCGTTTGACCAGATTGCGGAAGCATAAGATATTTAGGCGATTAGCATGTCGTACCGATGTATATAAGTATAGTCCGATTAGGAGAGCAGTCGGATTATTAAATTCCATTTCGGCGGAGATTGATATATTCGTTTATTCGCCCAATAGGATTAAAAATCTGCCTTCTTTTACACCTTTGAGAGATCAGCGTAAATTATTTATTTTTTAAATTTCGCCTGGCAGCGTCATTTTGAATTATGAGTACTTTGTATGTTTCTTGATTAGTTGTGATTATTTTTTGTTTTTATTGTTATTGTTTTTGATTTGTAATGTTGTTTTCTTCTATTGGTATTATATTTTTTTGATTGTATGTTATAAATTAAATGCGTACATGGAGAAACCTGTTAAATAAATAAATAAAAAAATACTAATATCTCTTAGTTATATTGCATAGTAGTTCTCACTTTCAAGTTTTGCAAAATTACTAGAGATTTCGAAAATCTCTACGCATAAAGATTCCGTTTCGATTCCCAAAAAATGATTAGTTGATTTGAACAATCGCTTTGTTAAAAAAATCACTTTAATGACCAGTTATACGAGTAATAAAAACATTTAAAGTTTATGATCTGTGGCTCTTAATTTAGAATAAAATTTACATGCTAAAAAATATGCTAAGAATATTTCTATGATATCTGAGAAGGGGACGAGTCAATTCGGGTTAATTTTCAAGAGCGACTTTGCAAGAATTGATAAACAGATAAAATTACCAAAATTGCTAACTAAGGCTTGTGTAAGGTTTCTTCATTAAGTTTTTTTTCAAATAATGGTCTTAAAAAAAAGCACACAGAATTAAAAATATTTTGAAATATATCATTTATTATTGTTTTGACTTCTGTGAAATAACTTTTGGGTATTAAATAAAAACGACGAAGTATATTATTATTATTTATTAAAACCTAATTTAATTTCACAAAAATAAGAAAAGGTGTTTAAAGAATTGGAAATTTTTAATTTTAGTAATTTTTAAAATTATGTAAACAGGGCAATTTTTAATTTAATTTTAAGAGTCACATGTGTTACATGTGTCTAGAGCAGGTTTTTATTTTTATACCCATTTCATTAAAAACCGTAAAGAAAAATGCTCGTGGAACTGACCCGAGGAAATTTTTTGTCAATATTTTCTATTATTTGTTTAGCGTGAGAATTAACTTGAAACGCCTCTTTCTTTTCAAATCCAGTAATTGAAATGAAAAACTATTTTTTTTAAGTAATTTTATCGACAGAGTGAATTTTGATCAACTTATCTCTTTTTTCCCTAACAAGTTTACGATCATACGAATACTTTTTGATATATAATCCATTTTCTGACTTATATCCTTTTTCCTTGATATTACTCGTACAGGTTTTATAATTTGAATTTTTAATGACAGTTGTCAATAGTTAGTTACATAAACCAAGAATTTTATTTGAAGCGTATATATTCAAATTGAGATATTTCCACATACATTTTTTTTCTGAGATTTGTTTTTCATTCTAATTTACGACACAATTTATTTATATTTTCGATACAAAACAGACTGTAAGAAACATGTTCAGCAATTTTCAAGTACGAGTATTACCCATAGAAGAATTTCGATCAAACGGAGATACATTTATACAGATCTCTCTATCAGAAGTGAATATTTAGAACCATTTTTTTTTAAATTTTATTTTCTAAAAATTTCTATTGACTAAAACAGTCACTATTTGCATTTTCCCAAATTTTGTTAATATCGGAAATATATTGATTCAAACACACCATTTCAGGTCTCTGAAAATCTCAAGTGCGTACATTATAGCTCAAGAGTTTGACCACACCCTTCTACAAGCAGAGACTCGGTTTTACACTTAACAATAAAATGTAGACTGCTCCTTTCTTAAAATCTTACGTTTCTCTCCGGCGTAATCTTAGGAGCGCACGTCGTATCAAGAGGTACAATTTCAATTGAGAGGGCTTCACTTCATTAGAGTCCTGAGCTGAAACTCGTCAAGTGCTCTTGTCGAGTAAAAACGGGCGCACGGTTACTTTCACTTTCACTCGGCAAAAGGGTGAAAATTAAACTGATATACTTAAGTCTTAGGCACTCCTCGCGGTTTCTGCAAGTATCTAAGACGTAATACGGTTCACAATGAGAGCCTATGATGCGAAAAATACCTAAAGGCCAATAAAACGAAGGTTTGAGCATGATTTAATCCATACTATTATTTTTTCTTATTCAATCGAAATTATATCTAAACTCAATACTTATTTAGGGGTTGTTTATCCGGCAAATTTTCTAAGTTACACATTTTTTCCTTGGCAGTGAAAGAATCAAATGCGGCACGCACATTCGGTTAAACTCGGGAGGACGTGCTCTTTCGGCTAAAGTCGGTGAGCGCACAGCTGTCACGTTGGTTTTCTCTTAAACATGCACTTAAAATCTGTGTTTGCCGGGCAATAGATTCTATTATTAACTATTTAAGTAATGATTATCAATATCAAGTCAAAGCTAGTGCTAAACTGTGTACAAATACTCAATACCCTTGCTACACACAACAGGGTCACACGTATGTGGGTACCAGGCCACTCAGGCATTGATGGCAACGAGAAAGCAAACGAACTGGCCATGAAAGGGGCCATGACTATGACTATGATGACTATGATAGGTTCAGAACCGGCCTGCGGCATAACTAAAAGCACCACCAGTAGGCTGCTAAAAATTTGGGCTTGGAAGCAAAGCCTAAAATACTGGCAAGAACTGCCCGAACAAAAGCAAGCCAAAGAATTCATAGTAGGATTCTCGCAAAAAAGACTCTTGGAGCTATTGAAGTTAGGCCGAAACCAACTAAGGATCTTAACCAGAGCCTTAACAGGCCACTGCAAGCTAAATAAACATCTCCACAAATTAAACCTATCGACCGACGACAGGTGCAGACTTTGCCAAGAGAGCTCAGAAACCCCTTTACATTTACTGGGGAAATGTGGGGCACTTATACACAAAAGGTACCAGCTTCTAGGCAGCCATCTCCTCAAGCCAGAAGAGATTAGAACCATCGCACCCAAAAAGGTACTTAACTTTATCTACAGTATGGGACCAGAGGGCGAACTATAAGTTGAATAAAATGTATAATAGTTCTAGAAAGGACGCGGTACAAGGGGGGCAAACAACCCCCACATCCCTAACATACAACATAACAATGATTAACAAGCGTTTGAAAGGTTATTTTTTGTATTTAAATTTTGGGGTTTTTGCAAGCCAAATGTGAACAAATAGCTATGTAATAAAAAAAAACATTGTGGTTATGGGGAGAGATAAGGACATCGGATTGCGAACAGATGCAGCGCTTTTTGTAAACACATAATTATCAACAGATTAGAAATATATGAAAAATAATCGTAACATTTTTAATACCTTTTCGTTAGCTATAAAAACGCATTCGATGGAAGGAGAGGGATCGTGGGGGGAGAGGGAGAGGGAGAAAGAAACGAAATGAAGGAATTTTTCATTTAGTGTTTCCGCGATAGTTCCGCGTTGGCGGTTTTGAGGCATTTGCTCGCGGGCCAAACGGTCAGTATCGCCGCCGCAGAGGAACGCGCGCTGGGGCGCTAGTGCTGCCAACTGAACCATTTCCTCTCATTCGAGGAAGATCGATACGCGGCCATGTTTGTGTGTATTATGAACAAAATGCACTTCGACTCGGCGATACTTTTTATGCTTTGGGAGCACAAAGTCTCATACTTTGGGATGTGCGGCGAGCAAAAGCTTTAATAAAATTTATACCAAAATAAATAAAATACCATTAAAAAAATATTATTTTAGGCGTTAGTTTATTACGTTTTAGTAACTTATAAAATTAATTTAATAAAAAAAATATTTAATACTTTACATCATATTATGTATCGTGCATCTATTTTAGAAAAAAATAAAATTCTGCTATAGAAAAGTCTTCATTGAGACGGGCATTGCCTAGTTAAATTAATGTTTATGTGATTATGTTAATAAATAAATATTTACATTCATAATTGGTAAATTTATCTTGGCATAGACACGTAATCTCTCACTGTTTTTATTATATAGTAAGCGATATTTTTTCTTTATTTAAAAATAACACTTTTATATTTTTAAATCATATAACAAGACATTTAAAAACCTTTTAACGTTGTAACTTGTGACATACGTCTTATGATCCTACGTATCTAGTAAGTTATCTTATTTTAAAGATAAGCCCATTCGAAATCCGTCTTCTTCTTCATTCGTATGGCTTACGTTGTCGGGGAGGTGCTATTGGGCGCAGTTCCGACCACCATATTGTTGTTTTCATGATGCGACGCCGTTCATTACAGGCAAACAACATCTCGCAAGTTTGTAACTGAATGAATATTTCTTTTTGTGTATTATTTGTTACTTATATCAGTCGACAGTGTTGAGAAAAGCGCAGTTGAATATTCTCAACGGCGAAAAATAACCTGGCTGTATTTGACCCACTGGGGATTCGAACCCGTGACTTTGGAGGCAGGCGCTTATACCACTGCACCACCAGGCCGTTGAAATTCCTACTCATAAGGTCTAAATAACAAACCAATATACGTAACTATAACTGTGTGTTTCCCATAAGAAAATAAAATAAATGAAAATAAAATAATTAAATAATTGATTTAAAATTATATAATTGAGTTTTTATTGTATTGGACTTATTTATTATATTTGAATGTTGTTTTTTTAATTACGGCATAACGTCGGAAAAGATTAATGACTCAAGAAACTCACAGGAAAATTCAAACAATTGCAATCACACATTCCATGTTCGCAATAAAGCTTACAATCCCATACAATTTTTCGACGAACACTTTCAAATGTATCAGCGCATATTTATTGCTACTTTAAATAAATATAATTTATATAAATATATATAATCCACAAACCACACTTTTACTCACTTTTTTTTTAACGTGAACAAACTTTCTATTTAATCACACCCAAAATTACACGAACGAATTTAGCTCACATTCTATCAATAATCGCGATTTCATACTCCAGTGAAGACTTGTTAACTTTATAGGTAGCTATGATTAATCTATGTTATGCCGGAAAAATTGAATCAGTGCTATGGCGTTTCTCAGGCGGATTTCCTTAAAGTTCGAACTCGAATCGCGTGCAATTTGCGCGTATACCATCCAACAATTACTTCAAGCAATTGCCATCATCTTATTGTTCTCTGTTGTCGTCAGTCAGAGCGTGAACGAACAGATCTGTCCGGCATCGGGGGCCTTTGTACCGGAAATGTATCGTCCGCGTAGGTGTGTAGCTATAACAGTGAAGAAGATTTTATATACTTATATACATTTTGGACACTATTAACAGTATATGGGTTGGATTTAGCAATTATAAAGTATTTACTCGATTTTTCTATAAAACTTTATTTAACGGTTTTCTACCGCGGACCATGATACTTCGGACGTTTCATCAATAGGCGAAAGGAACTAGATTAGTTGATTCCTAATATGAAATTTCTCGACTGGGAACAAAACTGTGTGTGTTACGGCTCTCAAGGACCAAATGTTACGGCTTTCAGCCGTTGATCTGGCTCGAACGGCCAAATGTAACGGCTTTCAACCGTTGATCTGGCTCGAACGGCCAAATGTAACGGCTTTCAACCGTTGATCCGTCTCGAAGGACCAAATGTTACGGCTTTCAACCGTTGATCCGTCCCGAAGGACCAAATGTAACGGCTGTCAACCGTTGATCCGGCTCGAAGGACCAAATGTTACGACTTTCAACCTTTAGTCCGGCTCGAAGGATCAACTGGTGAAGCTTTCAACCGTTGATCAGGCTCGAAGGACCAGTATGTAATGTGGTGTAGCTTGTTCCGCGGGTCTTTGAACGTGTGCAGATTTGCGGGAGGCAGCTGCCGTTCAAAACGCATCGTGTAACCATGAAACCATGGAAGTTCTTAGAGCAGAACTTGCAAGTTTCTTCAAATAAGCGATTCTTCGCGGACTCGGAATGGCACAAGCGTATCCTGCTGGAGTGTAACAGCACAGGACACGGTAAAATGGTAACCATTAGAAATTAAAATGGCAACCAGTACCATTAGATGGCCGATGATGATGAATTAAAATTAACAACCGCCTACACTATTGAAATTTCTTCACTAATATACGAACTACATAAAAAAAAACAATGCATATTACCACTTTGCAGGTCTTTGGCAAGAAAAGAGTATTTATTTGTATGTGACGATAGTTTGAAGGAGAGTTGAATCAATTTATTCACGAGCCAGTTGCTGTAAGTCTAGTTCCGACTATCCGAGTCGCTCAAGTCTGAAAATAACAGCGAAAAGGACGGCCACGAAAGCGAGATAAAAATGCATTAGTTAGTATATAATTAGACGCCCCAAATTTGTATTTCGTATATGGGAGCTCTGGATTACCAACAGCTGCCTGGTTGAATATACCCAATGTGCGGTAGGGGCGGAGGCTAATAATAGCGATTTTACGACAAGACCGACAGATTTTATTGGGGTTCGGCTAAATGTAGAAAAATTATGTCAAATGTTACAAAATTAAATATAGTAAATATCAATAATTCAAAACAAAATACTAATTTACGTGTTTTCAAACGTTCATTGTAATATTATAAGTGTATATTAAATCCTGGACTAATTCATCCAAAAGCGATAAAAATAATTTCAAGTGCAATTCAGCTAAGCAAATAATTGTGTTGCATTTATTTATTTAATTATTTAAGTTTCGACGCTTTTCGAAAACCATTTTCGACGCATGTCGACCATCCGGCGTTTAGCGTAAACGGAATATTCTTACAGGTACTGAAGACGACATATGTCATATTCGTTCTAGCCAAGAACGCAGAAATAATGAAAACATTTAAAAAAAAATTGAATTTATTTGGTTGACAAATCAAAAAGCATAATATACACGTCCGGTTGGGTGGTCAATAAGTGAAAAAGTTTCAATAAAATATGGCCGTCCCTTATGGGGTTGCGAAACAACATAAATAAAACATGGCTCGCTTATAGGCCCAGCAAAAAAAAACAAAAGGGCCAAGGAAGCACTAAAGGCAACCCACAGCGACACTTAAGCCCGACAAAAAAGTAAGGGACAGCACATCTTATAAATACTCGTTGAATCCACAGCATAATAATATATATAGGATCTATAATAGAATATAACATATTGTTAAATACGAATTATAATTGTAAACTATCCATAAATTACGTCACACCTATCCTTTGTGTTCTTGTCACAAGCTGTCATATTCGTGTGCCCCCCCCCCCCCCCGACCCTCGCCTTGTATGGTCAATTTTAAATCTAGAACTAATTTAGGTTAAAACATATTACATGTTTATTTATTTAATTTAAACTCTTTTAAAATAACAATTTGTAAATTTCGAAACCATATAAAAGAACACGTGCCAATAGTAACGATAACAGTTTTAAATTAAAACAAGAATGGCTATGACAACCTATAGCTATCATACAATATTTACTGTTTCCATATATTGTTTAGTAGTAGTAAATTATTTACCCAGAGTCATTAACGGTATCGGTCCACCTAGACTACACACGGCGGTGGTTGCTTCATTTCATATCTCCACTTAAGCTTGCAGCACTTTTAGCCGATTCGATGTGCGTCTTGAATGGCTATAGAAGCGAAGATGGGGTTTTTGTTTAGGTCTAAGTAGATTAAAATAAAAAAAGCATGTTGGTATCATGACATTCTTTCAATTCATCGTACATTTTAGTTTTTTAATAATAAGAATAACATCATTTCATAATTAGTAATGTGGCACTGAAAATTCTTTTACGTGTTTTTATTTGCGCTCATTGATGAGTTTATATTTATTTTAATTGGCCAGTAAGAAATAAAACTTTCCAACAGCCGTGACATATTTATGGAATTCGAATATGACATTTGAGCGCTGTGTCGAACTGTCAAACTCACATCTACAGGTATTAGAAATTTGTTAACTTTAATGTTATGTATCTATATTATTCAGACAGCCTCCGATGTGATCTAAACAGAAACAGCTATACACATCAATTTAACTCTTTCGCATTTGTACTTTTCGAGTTGAAATTCGGCTCAAGGACAGGAATAGTACATAGTTTCTTATACATGTATAGATGTATATGTATATATGTATAGAAGCTAAAAATTACATAAAAGGTTCGTTTGCGCAATTCATTCATTTGATATTTTAAGTGACGTCAAAAAACTTTATTATTGTGCATATTGAAAAATATCTTAATAAACTGCCTTCGAAGATATTAAAAAAGCCATTATGGATACAAAAGATTTTATATTAATAAACAAATTCCTAAAAATACTGTTAGAATTTAATAGTAACTTACTATTTTATAAATACATAAAAATTAAATTATTATGAATTTCTATGATCGAAGGGTCTCTTAAAACACACCAGAGCAACAGGGTGAATTCGTAATACTGACCTATTTTGGTGCGGTTTTAACAATTTGAAAATTTAAAAGTTTGTGACATAGGTTGTACATAAACCACAAACACACGCGAATAACCCATTGAGTTGACTTGTACTATATATACCCACTTTTTTCCTTTGCTTGCTTGCCTTTCTTCTACACCGGAAAAATAAGAAATAAAGATACGTATACACCACATTAAAAAATGGTTCGCTTTTACGAGATCCGCAAATGCCTTATACAGGTTGTATTTATATTAACTGGTGTCCTTTTAAGGGATTGATCTATATCAACAATCAAATATTAATCAGTAAAAAATATTGGGAAAATGTTTCCCAATCACAAGAAAAACGAATTCGAAATTTAAAAGTAATTATTTTAATTCGGGCAGTGACCTCAGCTCGGGTAGTGACCTCCGGAAGTACTGTACTCCGAAGAAAAACATTTTTTTTTAATAATATAACTATTTCAGTATGAACCTTTTTTTTGCGTTACAAAGCTATTGCGGTATTTATGTTTAACTCGTGTTTTGCTAGAGGGGCTACTTCATAGAAATTCACCAGTCAAAACGTGTCCTAAACTGATAACAAATAATTTGAACGCTCAATGGCAACTCTAGTGAAACTTTCAATGTAGGTACCTACAAAATTATGGAACATTGATGGTTTATGCATATAATTCTCCGGAATATATTTCGCTAGAGGCAGAATGTTTTTTTCAGGGAAAGAGAGAGTCGAGGAAACTTACTTATCGATTGCATAATATTAATTCGCACCACAAATAAATGTCTCACGGCGGAAGATATTCCGAGACCTGTGTCAAAACGTTTTAATAAACGTTCATTATAGACGGTTATAGTCAAGGAATGTCGACAAACGGGTCTTGAGCTTAACGATTTTACCTGCGTTGTCACACCCAACACTTTTATGACCAGCCTAAACATCCTATCCTCTATGCAACACGATGACATTTATGTTGTATACCAATTAAATGTTTAGGACTTTCGGACAACCTTGTGCACCGTACCTACTTCATGAAATAAGATTTTCTACATAAGTAATGCCTAAACTAAGAGTTTTTACGGTGTTATTAATTGATAGTAATAATTTTAAATGCATTTACTATTCGGGGCGAACGAATACTTTTATTCTGTTGCATAATTCATCATGCAACATGTTTTGATAAATAGCGTTATTACCTGTCGAATTACGAATGTCAACATTTCTAAATAACCGTCAAATGTCGACCAAAATATGAAAAAAAAATGAAAAACTTACCGATTAATTGAAGAGGTAGTTTTGAAGGTATTTTTCACCCAAAAATATTTTTTGGTGTCCTTGTAATTTCCGTGAAATTTGCAATGCACTGAACTAATTTTGGTTTTTATATATAGTTTATTTATAAAAAATCGCCAAAGTTGGATATAAGAAGGCCAGCTATAGGCGAAAATCAACCTTTTGGCTCCCGACATTGGCAAACGGAGGCGAGAACTATAGGCGAAAGCCAAATAGCTTTTTTCTTTATTTAATTCAAAATATATATAAAGCATAAAACAGTTATACATTACTTATTGACTATACAAGAAAATAGTTACATATATTTAAGCTATCTCGTACAAAGCAAAACAGATACAGCTACTGGTGTGGATTTTATCACGATGAGCAGTACTCAAAAGCAGGACGTAGGTAGGATCTTTATTGTTTCTTAAAATATTTTTTATTAAAAGAAATTATACACAATCTACCTTAAAATAGCAGTATAGCAAGAGTTTCGATATACTTCATGCTAGTTTGCCTGATAAAGTTTTTTTTCCAGTAGCCTGCATTTAAGATATTTATTCCAAGCGTATATTAAACTACATTTGCACATGCAAAGCATAGCTACGCGTGCCAATAAAATGTTGGGATTCGTGCTTCGAACCAGTTGATCTTTGAATAAGCCATCTCACTTTTATACTGCACGTTCGTGAGGAGTATATTGGAGTATAGTTCCATTATCTGGAGTCCTCATGAGGTTACTTACGGTAATATCCTGGAGGTTATTCAGAGGAGGTTCCTTAGATACCTTTATCTCCGTAGGTATGGATATTATCCAGAAATGTTTCCTAATACGTATCCATCAGCATTTGTATTAGGGATGTTAGGCTTTAACACACTCGAGTTTAGGCGACAAGTCCATACATTGTGTTATTTTTATAAGGTTATTCGCGGTTTCATCGAGAATCCCGTAATACTCGGTGATATTGGTCTCTTTGTTCCGGACCGTCGTACTAGAGCGCGGAAGCATATGTTATTTAGGCGGTTAGCATGTCGTACCGACGTATACAAATATAGTCCGATTGGGAGAGCAGTCGAATTATTAAATTCCATTTCCTCGGAGATTGATATTTTTGTCTGTTCGCCCAATGGGATTAAAAATCTGCTTTCTATTACGCCGCTGTAGGATCGGCGTGAATTATTTATGTGTTAATGTTTGCCTGGAGGCATTATTTTAATTTTTTAGCTTAGTATGTTTCATGTTATTGTTTTTTGTTTTTAATGCTTTTTGTTTTTCTTTTGGTAATTTAATTTGTTTTTACTTTAATTATAATGTACATGGGGAAACCGGTTAAATAAATAAATAAATAATTGTATTGTTTACTTAATCTGCGTTTGATTTAAAAGGCTTACGTGGTAAAGTATCCGATAATAAACAATGCACATACGTCTGAAAACCTCCTAAATCTTGACGTGTTATGCACAGTACAGAATACGTCACTCGGGTTTGACACAGAAGAGAAAGTCCCGCCACAGATAAAAAACCACTTATCCCAGAAATGAGGGTTGCACTCAAGCGTACATGTGTAAATGCCTATAAACACAGAGCGGCGAATGATGGCTGATGCTTTTACCTCTCCGCTAATTGGAGAAAGCCCTTGTAAAATTTTAAATATTTTTAATTAAATCTTATACCATAGTGCCACAGAAGTATTAGTATATCACCACGCATGGGCGTCGTACTTTATTATAAGCAATGAGTGGGCCAAGAGAGGGGCCCTCACTCGGTCGAGAGATGGCTAGATGGGCCATGCGCGCTGTTTGCCCGCGCTGACGTTTGATTTGATTATTTGCAATATAAATAATGCTTGGAAATTTAGTTTAATTATTGTAATTAAATGTTTTTTAAAACATAGTATTTCATTTAAATGTGTCTCCATCAGTTCAGAATTCGACATTTTCTTAATTTTAGTTAACGACAATAAAATATACGCCCCTATATTATTATTTAAACTTTATAATGTTGTGTTGTGAGTTTGCAAATATTATTGGATTCTAATGAGTTCGTTTAACTTTATTATCTATATATTAATACGTGAAGGGAAATTTTAGATGAACCTTCAATAAAATAAAAATAAAAAAAAAATATTTTGAAAACATTCGTAAATACAATTCAGAATTCTGAAATTGTGTTTATTTATTAATACGCTAATGACGTATTTGTATACCCTCGCAGCTGATGTAATAAAACAAAATAATATATATATATATATATATATGCAATGATTATAGTAGTAAACTCACCGTATTATAGAGGTATAAGAACCTCAATAATACTTAAACATAAAAGTTCAATGAATTACGATTGAATTTCGATCACTGGGCGACCTCTAGTGTTGTTTAATATCCGAGACTGGATTTATTTTTAATGATGGGTAAATAGGTCAAATTAGCTGTTCTAAATTCGTGTAAGTAGATATATATATATAAAATGATTTTGTTATTTTTGTTATTAACTTTAATACTTTTTGTTAGTAGAAACCTATTTTTAGTTTTACATAGTTTTTTATCGATCAATCAAATGTATTTTTTTTTTGTTGTATGTACCGTGTAAAATTGTTGGTTTTCCAATAAAGATAAATAAATAAATAAACGCCCAAAGGCGTAGTTCCTCGGAAAGTGCCGATTCGTCGAGTGAATTGTTCGTCAAAACTAATCATTTTATAAGAATACTAGAGCACTTCATAAATTCAAAGAAAAGCGTGAACAAAGGCTGAAGCTTTGCCAGTTCGTTTAAATAATGATGTCAATAATTCTGTATTGTCCTCTTGGAGAGAATGAATCTTTAAATAATGCTATAAATAAAACTTATGTCGCCGAAAACACCATTATTCAGCGTTAGACCGAGGACTTCGCCATGGATTAAATATGTTGGCAAAGGAGGTGTGGCGCCTGAATATGATCCCCAGGATATAACTAACTTCGTGAACCGGCATAAACTGGGATCAGTGGAAGTTAAGATTATCGGTGTTTCCTCCAGTCATTGTAGTCTAGGAAAATTAAGAGAGCTTGTAAATCGCATTCAAAGTCACGACGAGGACTACCTGACCTTTAATTATGATAAAGAGGCCCACAGTACGTCGTGTGGGGTGCCAGATAAATGAATCAATTTATCGGTACGATTGGTAGTTAATTATTTGATATTGGTGCTATATCTGGAGGGTGTCAAAACACATATGCTGTTCGAAACTAAAAAATAATGATATATTTTAATCAATTTTAACAGTAATTACAAATTGCAAAATACGAAAAATATTTTAAAAAAGCTAAAATCAATAACGATCTGGTTAAAGTTTCGTAGATTTTGAAAGTAGTTGTAATACAATTTATATTTGTGCCTTAGTTAATTTTTATATTTTCACAGGGTTTTGCGCTGGTCTCTTGTATGCTCACTGTAACACTTCATATATAACTTTTCTTAGAACAGGTAACTCTTACCTATTACCTAGTTAGGAAGGCTATATACTTGTACTCATCGGCCAACATGATTGCTCAATAAAATAAAAAAAAAATAAGCAGTCAGTTGCGAATCGTTTGGGTCCACTGCGTCGCCATTATGTCGATAGATCGATCGAACATGCGAGGTGTTTGTACTATCATTGCGTTTATCGTATCCGATGACGCCGCAATTATTGGACAGCCTGTTACTGATTCTGTATGTACAACTGTACAATAAAAATATATTGATAAATTTGACGCAGGCTGCATTGACAAGGTTCGATTTTTTTTGAGAGGATGACCCATTATTAAATACTGGTGGTAATAAAATTGTTGTGACGTTAGATGGTCCTTTTACTAATCAGTCAGTGTTAATTACTACTCTAAGTGAATATCATATTCCGCTTCCAAAGTCTATTTAGTGGATGGCCGAACTACATTGATGGTTATTAATGAAAATAAACACCCAAACCATGCTAATGTTAACCAGTATGTTGCTCGAAAAACTTTAATCGAAGCAATGAATTTAATCGAAGCGGGTGTAAAGTCGACAGCATAAATGAAGCTACGTGAAAAAAATCACTTCACTGGTTCAAGCGCGCCCGTGCTGACCGCTACGTTTGGGATTGATTACTTGCAATATAAGTAATGCTTTGGAAATTGAGTTAAATTATTTTCATTAAATGTTTGTTAAAAAATCGATTATAAAATATTTTTTGTAACATAGCTTACAAATTTGACAAATACAATCGATAAATAAAATAAAAGCGTCTACTTTCTTTCTCAAAAAACAGAGGTTATCAAATTACGGGGTAAGATATTCCGCAAATATTTTTTTTTTCACGCTAAATAAGTTTAATGCTACCATAGACTATCTAAATACTACAAATTCAGTTAATATGATCACATTATTATTTCTATTTAAATTATTGATTTATAGGTAACATATAAGACGTATACGAGTAAATAGGAAGGAAGGCGCAAACATAATTTGGAAAAAAAAATTGATTCATTTTTTATTTCATTCTAACATTCTATTTCAGAACAACTAATATACAGGTTGTTCCAAGACGATTTCCGAAGACTTAAGGGGTTGTTTATGTTTTCTATTACGCATAGGAAATTATATATAAAGATGCCAAAATAAGTCATGCCCAAATTTATTAATTTTATCTAAGCGCTCTTGTAATTTCCCTTTTTGCTCGCGGGCGCTTGCACAATGTCGATACATGATTCGGCGCAGCGCGGCCTCATAACGTTTAAAATTCTTTACTCGGAAACCATGATGAATTTTGATATGAGGTCAAAAATGTAATCATGTTTGAAATCGCAGGGCTAAAAGCAGGAATTTTTATCGGGAATGGTCTTGGAACACGTTGTATAAAAAATTAAGGCTTCAGTGGGAAAATTTTGTATTTGAATAAAAAACTTCTCCTGGGCACTTCAGTTACGAAACAAATACTTAGGAACTATGACTAAAATAAATTTTAATTTTGTAGCTTATGTGACATGTTTATAAAATATGAAGAAATGAATTGATTTACAGGTATTAAGAAATACAGTACAATTTTAGTATTTTTAGATACTTTTTTAGTATGCCAATGCATAGACAGCCTATTTACATGATAATTATTGTAAAAGTCAACGATTTACAGCGATAATTATTGTAAATGTCGAAAGATGTTTTTAATATTAATTTTTAAAATGATTGTTTCGTGTTCGAACGGATATTTATATCCACTCAATCGAAGTGATACGTTCCCCTCTTTCGCATCATTTTTAGAGAAGCGACGCCGTAACTCGACGGAGAACAGACGAATATCGGAAGGACGTAAAAAATAAGGGCCTCTCTTTCTCTCCCCAGCGAGTGAAGGATATCACCGATCGGCCTCTTCCAGCTCAGCGGAGACGATAATTATGTCGCGCTTGTACCTCCTTGAAATAAGGAGCGGTTACAGTGGTACGACTCTGAATCATGTCGTGGTTACCGCGGTATGTGAAGTTACGAATTGAAATAAAAAATATTTAAGTACAAAAATGAAATCATTAATATAGGTCACGTAGTCTAGCCTAACTAGGCGAACTGCCTGTACCAAGGTAGATTAATTTGACATTTTTAAATATTGCGTACAGTTTCTAAGCAATATTTCAGGATATAATATACATTAAAATAATAACATAAATTTCTATATAATATACTGATATAATAATAAAAAAAAACCTTCTATAGAATAAATCGATATACTTTCTTATGTACTACATTAAAAATAAATATTACAAACATATAACCATAATGAAATATAAATTACAAATATACAGAGCTATAACAACATTATAAAATACTAGTTTCTTATGCACAGTACTGTATCAGCATAATTAATACCTTCATCAATCAGCAGTTTAATTAAGTACTTTTTCCATATTAAAATGATAGCGGCTAATTTCATAGTTTTCGTAAGGTTATTGTATATTTTTGGCCCATAATATTAAAACTAAAATCATAACAAAAATGAATATTAACAGCATTATAATTCGGTCATTTGTCATTTTCATCAAAATTATTCATATATATTATTATGTCCCAAACTTGGGGGTTTACCTCGTGCCATTCTAAATATCCTGTGAGTACCAAATCGAGGGGTTTACTTTATGTAGTTGTGAAATTCCTCTGTCTACTTTCGGGCTTCATCATCAGACCAGCACACTGATACCATAACATTGCTTTCATCATTCATGGATAATAGCATATGGATCAAAAATATATTTTTTGGGTAAAAATCAACTAAAAAAAAACACGTAAAGTTAAAGCTCTTGCCATCAGCATTAGTAATTCTTAAGTAGGACTCTAGGATTCTCGTAAACCGATTGAAGGTATACGAAAGATATACGGACAGACTCGCGGGGTTCCATTGTGCCTGGCGCACTGTGAAACCCGTGTGAAAACAAGCGTCCTCGATGCGTTGAAACTACTCCGGATCAGTGGTACACAAACTGTCCAGGTGATTATTATTACTCATCCATATATAAAAACATGTTGAAAATACGGTATGTATGTATGCATGAGTAATACAGACACGTATGTTTATAACATCAGAAGAGTTTCATTTAAATAAAAACCACTTAATTAGGTAGCCTATTAAGTTAATTATATAAGTAATGATTACATAGGTAATGATTTACCTAATTTTGTATTATTTAACTTCTAAATATGTTTTTTTCTTATTTCATTATTGTTTAGTATTTTAACGTTATTTTGTGTTTTAACTGTCACCTTTTGTTTAATTTTAAATGTGTAGTTCATAATCGGATTTGTTATTGTTAATATTGTTATTTTTATAAACATAAAAACACGCCAATGAATGTTAAAATACTAATAAAATAAAATTAAGAAAGGCCTGATGAAAAAAAATTAATATTGATTTTCGGTTAATCGAAAAAGCGTACTATTAACATAAAATATTAGGAATAATTGACGTCGATGGGTTACGGAATAACGGCCGCGTATAATCAAACAGTGGATTCCCACCAAACAATCAAAAGTTTAAACTAACCGAAGACAAGATCAATAGGACTCGCTTCTGAACGAAGCGAGTGCCGCGGCGGGTGTGAAATATTTTTATTTTTACGACAAGGCGTCTTGCGTCATTGCCTTGCCAGTCATCAAACATTCGAACAAACGTGCGAGCTGTGAATGATTTAATGTGACCACGTTTTGTTCGCGCCTCGGACCTGTCTTTAGATTATCGTGAATACAATGAAGTAAAAAAAATATACTTTATCGCCGCCGACACGAGTAAGCTCTATCGTCCTTACAAACACACACTAGTCACATTGACTCGCTTCTTATGTGACACCGCACGCATTTACTTATAGTTAGCGGTCACTTTTAAGCTTAGCGGCACTAACTATGCATAGGGCCGTGATTGGTATGTCAATGAATTGGATTCTTTAAGGCGCCCCGGGACGCATTTGTCCTTAAGATTTGAAAGAGTAGGCTTTATTCGAACATTGACGTGTAGAAAAGAGACGGATATACTCGCCGACCGCGAATTCGTTACATTTGGAATCGATGAAACATGTTTTTTGTATTTAAATAATTATTATCATTTGAAAAAAATGTTTTTATTTATGTAATGGCCTAGATTATTATATTGTCTATCTTTAGAAAGAAAAATTAGGTTCGCGTCACTTACACAACTTAAAAGAAAATCGTTGCAAGAAAAAAACTACACTTTCTTATTTATTTATATTCATTACTATAATAAGGTGTATTTCGTTTTTTTTTAAGCAAAGGACTAAATTAATATATGTAGAATATTGTGGTATTTTTAGTTTTAGCCATTTGTTGGGAATAACTTCAACAAAATGCACCAAAATACGTTACAAAACACGTTTTAGGGACTAGTGGCGCCTTAAGAAAGAATACCGAAAAAGCGAGCAGACAGTTAGTTATTGCCGAGAATGGTGGATTAACATAAAGGTTTTTTTCACTAAACCAAAGATTAATTTCGAAATATAAAATGAATTAATTTTGAAATATTGAATTATTGTATTTATTTATTCATTTTTTCATCGTAAATAAAGTATGTACATACTAATAACCATACCTAACTAGGCTACTACTTGTTCCAAGGTAAACTATAATTTTCTTTTACATAAAGGATCATTAAGGTACGAAAATATGAGGTTACGTACATATTGCACAAACGAATAAATAGTCAATATAAAGTATATACAACACATTACATCATTTAGTATATATATTGAGTATAAACTTAATCCTACATTCAATTTATATATTTGTGTATAATAACTGTTTTTAAATCAATAATGGTTTTATTTTTGTGTAATGAAAATATTAAATGTATATGTATTTATTGTTTATTGATTTGCTGTATTTATTTTACATTATATTTATATAGCTTTTAGATATTATTATAGCATCGATCAGATGACGGAAGTGGCACATTAGGCAAACAAAACCACACTGCTTCCCTTAGTACAGATTCGTCTAGTTAGAGAGGCAGAAAACATCTGTACAATGTAACAGCCGCTTTTCGCTTTAATTAATATATTTAATAATACTCATATGTTACATAGTTATATTGTACTAATTAAGAGTCGTAATAGTATATTTTCAATAAATAAAATAAATATGTACGACTGCACTTTGATAAAACATAAATATTGAAAAAGTATAATTATTAAAAAATAAATCTCTTTAAGTTTAAAATATAATATAATTTACTAGCATACATACTTAGCATACATATTTTATTCTTTACTAAAAAAGTAATGTAATTAATTAAAAATCTTTATGGTAGCCTTTATTTTATTACGGAATTTTGTATTTGAAATTCATTTCAATGCTTTGGTTAATTATCTATTTAAACTTTATCTATTTTCTGATTGCGTAGTTCTGGCTTCTCTTATTTTTTTTTTTTTTTTTAATTCGTAAACATTATTGCCGGCAGTTCCTTCAAAATGGGTCTTTTTTATATATTACTAAAAACTATTTAATAGATAATTTAAATTCAATTGTGTTTAAACAATGAAATTACTTGTGCGTAATCATCCGTGTGTTCGTACTACTACTATGTATATTTTTATTTTTGTGTTATTTACAATAAGGCTATATTGTAGTGAGATTAGTAATTCGTGAAAATGATTAAGATACATACGTAAATACATAAATTTGTTTTGAGTTTCTTCTGTTTTTTTTTGTGATGTGTGTGTTTGTGCTAGGACAATTAAAATTTTATGCATTAATAAATAAAATAAATTAGTTAATCGTATTTCAAACAATATAAAAAAATCTTACTTGAAATCAAAATTCTCTATTTTATTCCAGTTGGCTCACATATATTAACATAAAATATGTCAACTTATCTATTACCAAACCACTCGACTGTCGAAAAAAGGAAAACTCTCCGACAGGCGATCGACTTAAGGAAACTCCCGAAACACGCATTGAAATAGCGATCGGGCCACAAAAGCCGTCCTTGCTGAAAAATCGGAGGGGCGAAAGACAAATAATAAGGGGTGTAAGTAAGGGCGTAGGCACGGCAAAAGGGAAAGTACTTGAGCGACAGATTGGCGAGTTTAAAACAACAGCCGCAACTTTGCTCTCAGCTGATTTACATATAGCCAATACTGAGCGAGAAAGCCCAAACGGTGCAGCCTGAAAATTAAAATATACTGTTTCATTTAAAAAAATATTTTGAAGAAAATATGAGTTGCATTAGTCATCAAAAAATATTGGTAAAATGAGAAAAACAATTTAAAACTATTTGAGAACTAGTTATATTTTTTAAATGTGTTTATTAGATAACACATTAAAATATATGCAACGTAATTATTTATAAAAATAAATTAAATATTTCTTCCAAAACCTCCGACACTGTGAGTGTACCAAGGACACTGGCTGCGTTGCCACTCGCCACTTCCAAACTGACTCGCACAGCAAAGAATGAACTTGCGCGTGGATCCCCGATTTGTCTGTCGAGAGTTTACCAAGTTTATCAGAAATTTTTAACGGATCGGGAGACCATGATCCCGGTGTCTATACGGCGAATGCACACGTAACATCCCATGTCAAGGCTTGACCATGGCTCCATGGTACTAATGTGTCTCCGTCTGGCCTTTTCCTACCTATCAATGTCATGCCAGGACGCTCTAGCCGGCTGCTAATGTCTACTGAAGCAAGTGTTTTTTTTTTAAGAATATTAAGTACTTATTATTTATGTATGTTTTTTTCCTAATTTTTTTTTTTTAATAGTTAGTTGTTAGTTTTTAATAGTGAGTGAATAAAAATACAACCTGTATAAACGGCGAATGCGAAATTACGAATCATTATGATATGCATGCACATTTTATAAAAGTTTTAAACGAGCCTAAAAAAATAATATTATAAGTATATACAAACACGTGCTATTTCATCTGAAACGTTATTTTTGTTGTTTATATATTACCAGTAAATTGCTCATAATTGGCTCACTGGGGCCTACCCTGAAATACCAACAGGACTCTTAACAACAGTTACATAGATCTAAAAATAATAAAACGCAATATCTTTATTTTGCAGACATAACTATACAAAACCGAGTTACCTAAAATGCTGAAATATCCTAATTTAGGCGGTAGGCGGCATTTACACTAGGTAGGCGGCATTCGAAAGAATCAATTTTTTACAAATTATTTAGATTATGTGAAAATTTTTATCGGCTTTTGGTAAAAAGTGACCTACCTAATAAAAAACCTACCTAAAAAAAACCTAATAAAGAATTTTATAGCGCCTATAAAATATGTTTTAAATATGGAGTGTCAGATATTAATTACCTCCAATGTATAAAAAGAATATTTTATATATGTTAGGTTGTGCAACGGTTCAGAAAATATATATATATATATTATGTTTCACAAATGATACTTAAGACCACAGCTTAGAGATTTTTATCCTAATTTAAAAGAGCGTATGTCTCGTTCTTTATTAGCATGTTCAAAACTTTTGTGAATGGACCCAAAAAACAAGGCGTTTGGTTGGCGTGCCAAAATCCACAAAATCAAAGCGGCCGTCGCAAAGATATTTTTAAAATGTGTAGTTTAATAGGAGCCACTAGAGAAGATGATTGAGGGAATTCGTATGAATAGAGCAGCTAAATAAACACAGACAAATGCATGCTATATTTATTTATTTATTTTACTCGTGAGTACCTATAAACTAAGATTGTCTGTTTTAGTGAGTGAAATAATATAAAACAAATGGTAGCAATCACTCACGCACACGACAAGAAAAATAGAGTGTATGGGTGCGTACGATCTATATATCGAAAGTACATAATTTTCTAGCGTCAACAATTTTATGACATGGTAGCTGTCCCGTCCCGGATATAGTAAAGTGGTAAAATGTATTTCTTAAATACTGTATTTTAGATGAAACTTTATTAGAGGCAGTAGCTGTGAAAAGAAAATATGATAACCTGATATTATTGACATTCGCAATTTCGAATAAACTTTTTAATGATTTTACAGGGATAGAAATGACATCCTTTAAAATAAAATAGAGGCAGAATAAGTCATTTAAAAATACCGTGATGATCACAACAGTTACAAATAATTGCTTTGTTATTATTATTTTAACTACATCGACAAGTCCATTCAACGTGAATATAAATACTGTGTACTTACTATCTTAGGTAATATGTTGACGTATGTGCTATTTAAATAGTAAAACATTTACAAATACTAATATATTTACTAATAATACTAATATATATTAATATATATTACAAATACAGACCAAAATAATTTAAACATATTTCAAAATTATTCATTTCTGTATTTTACACACCTGGTTTCCAGAAGATAAGCCTTGAGCTTGGCTGGTACATAAAAGAAAATAAATTTAAATTTCTTGAATAAACCAAATAAAATAAATAAATTTAGATTTTATAATATTTATACTGTTCAGCTTTTTCCGTGTTTTAAGTTTGTGTGTGCATAATTTATCTAACCTGTTTTAAAATGCATGTATTGAAACCTGTTTAATATCTAATAATATTAGTTAGAAAACTTATCCGGCTGACCTGTCCACAGTCTCTGACTAACGGCTCCTTGCTTATTTTTGTTGTAAACAAAAAAATAATAATAAACGCCGTTGCTGACGGCATCAAAGCTGAACTAAAATTAAACTGGGGCAACTTCGATATAAACGAATAAAGTTTTTTTTGCCACAAAATATTCAACGGCCTTTTTCTCAAAACGGTCGACTGAAAGATATTGTACGTAAGACATGGAGACAACAATAAGGCAGTTGGCAGGGGCCGCACGATAACAAAATCTATGAATATGAAAAAGTACTTTTACTTATGCTATGAAGAAAGTAATTTACAAGATCCCACGTCCCATTTAAAGAAATGACTGGTTTTGATATTCCAGATAGAATACGAATGTACGGTTTTATAGTTTCGCCTCAGAATTAATAGAACAGATTAATTAGACGCATTTTACCACATAAACGCGTATATTAACTTGATAAAATTCTCCCGTGAGCATATAAGTTAACCGAGTTACTTATTTTACTTGCAACAATCGTAACTTTTGGCGAAGTTCTGATTAAATTGAGCGCTTCCATGAACTAAGGACTTTAACGTAATTTGTGGAAGTATATTTGCAAGTCATCATGACGCAACGTCCTGGTAAAGGCTTTGGCCTCCTCAAGAAGGTTTCGTTTGCTCTGTACCTTTTGCTTCGATATTTGATCTCACGAAGATGCATGATCTTCTGGCTGGAACTAACTTCGAGCGAGATGTTCGCCGCATTGGAGAGATAAGGACATTGTATCTCAACCAAACCATTTTAACACGAATATTCTTTACAAGATTTTTCTTTAGAAAATTGTTAGATTTTGAAAGTCTGCTACACTGAGTTCCGTACCATTCGAAAGATTGAGTTTATTAAAGGTTTTCTAAAACAGAACCCTTGATTTTAAGGGGCCTTTTTCCGGTGGCGCTCTTCTCTGTCTTGCGCGTGCTTTTAAATCGTTCTGTATCATCCATCTAACGCATAAACACTCTTTACAATTGTTAAGTCAATTATGAAAAACAGAATCAATTTATGTCTAAAAACTTGGTTAAATTTGCAATTTTATAAAATAAACTATGCTTCTGTAGTTGTATTTCCTCGGTTCTTTTATTCGTTCAACAAGATATTTACGTTTAAACTTTTGCAAAATATTTTTTTTTTTTATTATTTCCATAGAAGCCTAGAAGAGATAAAACATTACTTAGTATTATTTTTCTTCTATATCTACAAATAAGATAATCACAACACTACAGCTTTTGTATGGAGAAATGACCGGGTTGAGTTCTCTTAAGGATATTATCCGAACTTTAAAATAAAACTTACTTATGATGATATTAAAAAAAAAACAAATAAAATTTTTAAATGAAACTGCATTGTTCGTGTTTAGTGATAGTGATCGTATCATATCTAACATGACTTTTAAGCGCAGTTCAAACTGTCTTGTTTTTCAAGACGCAAACACTAAAATTTTCTTTATTGTAATTTTACGTTTGTAGTAATCGCATATCATGTAACTTATCCAGCCGAGTGTGTTCGGAAAAGCGCAGTTGTATATTCAAGAATAAAAATATGATATCTCCTTTCTCAAAATGTTTCCTCCGCGGTCAGGGAATCGTTACTAATAGAATTTGTCTCTGCCCTGCCCCGGTGTTACTTTACAATGCTAATTTAATCGGCTCTGCGAAGAGACATTTGCGTATTCCACATGGGTTTTTTTTTAACATTACTTGTTTTCGATATCTTAGCAACATATTGTGTGACAAAAATAGTGATAATTTAAAGGTTGAGCAAGTATTTTCATTATTAAGTAATTGAAAAAAAAAACTATTTGATGATTCGATGAAATAGTGAAACCAAACATAACGATAAAACAATAGTAATGCGCTCTGCTGGCCTTGTGGAAAACAGTCACCGGCCGGCCATAACAAAATAGCACCGACGCATGAACAATTAAAACGGTCGCTTATCGTGCGACGATAAAAATACAGTTGCCCGGTGCAAATATCACCGCGCTCGCTGTAATAAACGTTTATTTGAATCACATGCGATGCCGTAGTCACTACAATCAGTGTGCAAACGCATACGCTAAAGCATAGAGTTTGCCGTTCGCTCGTGATAACTGCATTTTCACAGAGACAATGACAACGCAATTGCCTTAATTAATATTAACTGAATACAATAGAATATATATATAGGATCTCAAAGCCTACGTTTGAAACTCTTCAAACGTAACCTTTTCCAAAGGGGAGTCTGGAGATAATCGCTCGGTAATGGTTGATTCGTAATGTCTTGATTCATAAGGCTATTTAGAATTTATTAACATTTCTATCGTAATATCGCCGTGGTAGTGCCTGTTTTTAATTAGTTTCTAATAATTGATAACTTTCCGGGCAACGCACCTACCTACCCTAATGAGACTTTTACAAAATTTCAACAATTAATGTGTAAATCAAGTTGCCTTGGGCGCGCCATAACCACTGCAGGGAAAGGAGCGGAGTTTATTGAGATTTTTTAAATAGGTCATCTCTATGTAAATTTGAATTTGCAGTAGAAGTAGAAGTTCACATTGCCGAGAGCAACTTAATGCATATGAATGTCAATTTCAATTAAACAAAAATAACGCGTCAGTCCGGACATATGAGAGACATAGTATAATGTAATAAATACTAAAGTTTTTCAAAATTGTTTATAAAATATAGCAATTTTAAATAACTAGTTACATATTTAGTTTATATTTGAATATTTCATAATGCCGGTAGATGTAAGGTTCACGGCTTAGGTCGATAAAGCTCAAAAAAAGAGAAAATAAATACCCAGCTAGTGATAAAACAATCCAAAGTGTTACAAAAGCTCTAGTAAACTTGTAAAATAATCGTTGAAGAGAATGCACTGACAGCTACAATGGAACAGGATTAAAATAGCTGCTATCAACAGCATCATAAAGTTCCAGATAGACAGTTCTCATGCCCAGTTTAACTGGAAGTTTCAAAGACAACTAGACTTAGTTAGTTTGCAAATTCCTAATTGAAAGTTACAAGCATTTGCTTCGTTTGGAAAAATGCTGAATTGCATTCCACACGTTGTGACGTCAACTAAGACCGAGTTATAAATTCCTTTCTCACGGTTTAGTTTTCATAATCGAAGACGGAACTTTCAGTCTTTAATCTTAACTCACTGCGCTCCCCGGCTAGACACCTTCCTAGGTAAGTCAACAAATATGCAAGTCTTTATTTTGTATCGACTTGAATCTATTACCGGTCATTTATTAATTACTACTGATTACTGGTTAGGATAAGTGTTTAAAACTCGATAAACTACTTGGCGACCCTGATTTGAACCCTATCTCTATCCTCACCATACGTTAAAGACAGATTTACATCCCTCGTTACAGTAGCAAAGTTAAAAAAAAATTGAATTTAGCAGGAACTGGTTAAGAAACTTGTAATACTTCATACTACGTGCTTTTTTGTTGTAAAAAAAATTGGGCACCTAAATAATACGTGTACTGCGATAAGATGGCGATAGCCGATAAGTGTGGTCAGACGAGACGCAGAGGTGCCGGCGAACGCCGCTCATCCGCCGAATACAATGGCGGTAATAATAAATGAATGCGCACAGAGACGAATTAGAAATGCTGCGTAGGCGTTGAACTATTTATTAAAAATTTGTCCTTAAAGATATCAACGTAAGGTCATTCATAATTTCAACGCTACATGCTTAGTCTCACTCATGGTGAGATGATATATTTCAGTATTTTATATTTTTTACTTCATACTACGCCTTAAAATTATTTGCTTTGCAACTACCATGTAAATGTAAAAAAAATAAATATTAACATTGCTAATGAGACTGTGCATAAGGCCGTTCAACCCAAAAATGACAGATATTATGTTACAAGGATTTTAGATGCAGGTGGCTGGTCGATAAATTTAAAAAACAACTAGCATTGAAATATTTGTTAAAAGTACATTAGTATATGCATACAATTTGTTTTTTTTTAAATAATAAGTTTTTTATATATCTATATATGCTTAAACGCTATTATATTTACTGTAATACGGGCGCAGCCTAGTATTTAAGATATAAGTTCTACCTTGATATTTTATATTGTCTTTTTACTAAATAAGTAAATATATGTATAAAATATTATGGTTTTAGAAGCCAAATAACGACATAAGTATTACTTTTAAGGTGTCTATGAATACGACTTTCCTTTAGTAATTTGACACTTTTAAGCATTTAATCGATTATGCATATGGCTAGGCATTTTTTGATATAATCACTTATTGGTATGTACGAGTATGTATCAAAATTAATACCTAGGTCTTGTATAGGCTATACGTTGCATCTTCTCATATCTAAAATGTATGCCTTATAAAAAATATTAATAACTAATAAATATAAGCAATTCTAGTTCAACCCTGGCCGAAGTTCAACAGTTTCGTCGATACGCGCGGCTGCCGACTACGCCCATGGAATAATGACATACCTTGTGGAGGTGCCCAAATACCGTGTCCTCGCACAAAGCATTCTGATCCACAAATAATGAGTAGCCAATGAGAAAGTACACAATAACATAACAATAAAATTGAACGGAGTACTGAAAACGGAAAATCGATGAATTGAAAAGTTTCATCAGACGGCGGGGCTGAGAGAGGTAATTCGGTCTAGCGTGACTCACTGTATTAATTATGTTCCTAAAGGTAAGAAAATGCTCAGAGTCAGCTCGACACCACAAATCAAAACATAACATCAGCACATTACATTTATAAAACGTATCTTTAATGATAGATGTTTGTATAGCAGTAAATAATCAAATATACAGAGAGCAATACATTTGTATCATTAAAAAGGCTTTAATTATATATTATTTCTTTCTCATTTTTATAGTTATGGTGTCATAACATCATTTATCAACCTTTTTGATACGCAGTGTAAGTGAATGTAATACAAGTCTTAGATATATATAAAATATTTAGAAATTAGAAGTGAGATAGTTACGGTGAGAATCGTTATTTACCTCTTACTTTTTCATTTTTAAGATCAATATTAAAAATTGCATCAAACGCAAAAAGCTAGCAATGTTTTAGTTAGACTGTCAAAAAAAACTCTTAATATAATCGTATTGAGGAAGACAGTGGTGATGAAGTGGGTGCTACTAAGCTATAACACGACGTTTTTTTTTCTATATGAATTTCAAATTATTTATTTATTTATTTAGTTTATTCAACAAATTTACAATATCATTCTTTTATGTACCAGCCAAGCCAAAGGCTTATCTGTTGGAAACCAGGTGTGTAAAATACAGATATTAATAATTGTGAAACTTGTTCAAATTATTTGTTCTATATTTTACACATCCTTGAAAACACGTGAATGAAAACACTTAAACACTTACTGACATTTAACGTCTTCCTAGCATAATTTTGACCATCCACTATGAGTTTGCTTACCTGCAACAAAACAAAAATAAGAACTATTATTATAAATTACTGCATAAATATTCGAAAGTAACGTTTCGAAAACATTAGTATCAAATATCTGATCAATATGATTTTGTCATTTTATTACTGAACGAATATATATACTTAAAATAAAAAATAATTCGATTATTATTTATTATTTTATTACACTGTGCTTCGGGTAATAAATCAATATTTTTTTTTTGAAGGGGCAACACTCATCCAATAATAAAAAAACAATCTTTGTATGCCAAATTGCAAATACTGTGAGCCGGACGCAAGAGGAATCTTACATGTAAGGGTTCCGTTTTTTTCATTTATGATAAACTCGAAACCCGCTTATTTGAGCGCAGAATATGTCCAGCTCAGTTAAAACAGAATTTATTAGATCGATCACCCGTCCAATCGATCTTATATTAAAGACTTGTAGCGACAGAAGCTTATGTCTAGGTTAAAGGCCTTGCAGTGTTTTCATTGTTGATTTAAACATTGACTAAAGTTTTCTTCTGGTATCCTTTTTTTTAATTTAGCGATTATATATTTTAGGAAAACGATCTAGTTAATTAACATCTTAACCAATATCACGAAAAAAGAACAAATATTTATCATAGCAGTAGATACATACTCAAAATACTTAATAAAAATTTACTCGTATTATTAAGTTTGTTGGCGAAAAATATCTTTTTATCAGTAGACATTTTGAGAAAATTATATTTAACTAAAATAAAACCTTGTAAACTAGGTAAATAACGATAACTGAGAGGAATATACCGCTAATTTTCTATTTACTAAGCATGTCTTTAGTGAAAACTGAACCCATAAATCATGGTCATACAAACTAGCATGAGGGCTACTCCGTGGCGACTTTTATGACGTCACGTGACCTCTAGCATCGTCGCTTGTGAGATTCTGTCAGAATCGCATATTTTTGAGCCATCTGTGACTGTTTTAAAGATAAACAAATATGTGTCTTATAAAATAATATGCATTCCCCAAAACAGACGAATAATAAAAATATGAATATTAATGATTTGTTGTGATTGTCTTGGGCAAAAAAAAATGTATTTTTTTTTTTGCTACCTTTATTTAATAGCCAATTTATAAATATAAATAAAACAATTTAGCATAAGTAAAAAGGGATCATTCTACCCGTATGCTTCGAAGTAATCTTCAAACTTCTTCACAATCATAAACCATTTTATTTCTGTTAACCTAGTTATTTTCACCGTGACGTAACCTTTATCTGAGTTATTATTTGAAATGCGGCAAAATAAACTTATTTAAAAGTGGTGTTTGTTACTGTTTTTGTTTTAATCGATAGCATGTATGGTATTTTTAAATAGTATATGGGGAATTTACCTTTGTCATTTTGCGAACATTGCTAGAGAACAGGTTGCGACGACCATTACTTTTCTCTCGTTTACACTCCGTCGCGTAAAATAGCATGCGGATGGGTCGTCGTAATAACATCATAGATAACAAAGAAGAATAAGGAATAAAAATAATAGGATAATAATAATAAATAGGTAAATATACGGATCTTTTCGTAGCAATTAAAATCCAGTGGCGGGTAAAAACCGTCGAAACAATACCAATATCATCTACTGGAGTTATACCTTAGAATCTGCATACCTACTAGCTTAAAATAATTGACATCCGTCCCCTCACTTGTCCGTATAAGTATACAACTACAGAAAGCGACCATACTAAACGCATGCAGAATAGTGAGAATGTTCTAGTCGGTTCAAATGTTCAATATTTTTTATCATCATTTTCAAACCTGTACGCTTGGCTCAGGTCCGCATGTAATAATAGTTAATTAAATTAATCCTGTGACAGTATGACGTTGTGTTTGCAAAAGCAATTATTAAAAAAATAAACAATGCCATTATAAGAAAGTCTACCTTAGGACGGGTACTACCCAGTAAGAGTAGAACTTTGAATTATATTTCAATTTAATGTTTAAAACACTAATGCGATTAAATAAAATTAAAATAAATAAATAATTACAAAAACCTAATTATTTTCAGTTATTATTTTATTATGCTAAATCCCCGTTTTATACCTTTTATAAATATAATATAGGAATAATAATAGAATGCGATTGAAGATAAAAACATAAAAAATAAAGCTCGCGTGTTTTCTTTCTACCTAACCGTCCGAAAATGAATGAATGCGTTAGCCAAGCGTTTTTCACCCGCATGCCGCGCTGCGCTCGCGTGCGCCGCAATGGCGGCATTCATTTACAATTTCACTTCAATTAAAATCACGATGTCGTTTATTTCATAGCCGTATCGTGTGCGAAATATCTTTAATTTTTTGTTCTTCGATCGAGAACAGTGGAGATGAAGCGACGTGAGAAACAAAGACAAGCGTTTCAAAAAGGTTACAGTAATATATTTCTAAATAACTATAAATTACACTTCACGTCGAATTATTTTAACATAGTTTTGCCATTTGATTTTATTTTACGCGAATGTTTTTTTTTAAAGGTATAAGTCAATAAGGTTTTTACACAAAGCAGATTACCGAATAGAATTATATTATCCGCGTGACTTTCCACATTGAACACCTATGTAATACAACAATAAGGGACTTAAACTATACAATCGTCTTTTTAAGTCAGAGAATATTTCTAATAATTTTAATCTACACGACCATAAGATCGACGTAGTCCATGGAACGTATATATTTGTAAGTGGATGGTGTTTTTATTTTTCTTTCATGTCTGAGACAGATTTAGAAATTGCACAGATATGTCTAGACACATTTAACAAATTTTCAATTGATATTTGATATGGTAGAGTGCCACTGAAAATAGTCTGACGATGAAAGTTGCTCTCAATTTAATAGTCTAATATTTTACAATCAAAAAATTATATATAATATTTTTGTCATCATCTCAAATATTACATGTACTTGAAAAACAGAGAAAGATGATAGTAAAATATGATGTGAAGATGAAAAAATAAAAAAAACACTATCTTTATCTTAAACATTGGCTCGATAGTAAAAAAAAAACATTGGCTTGATAGTAATTTATTATCTCTTAACATTAATAAGAATAAATACATTACGTTTAATTTATACAACAGCAAAAGTATGGAATCATATTTAAGTAATTTTCGAATAAAACTACATTCCTGTTTTCAAAATTGCCATCAATGTCATTGCCCGCACATAGAAAAAGTTTCTCCTATAAATATCTGGGTTTAACATTTGACCATAGACTCTGCTGGGAAGATCATACTCGTATAACAGGTAAAAAATCTTATTTACTTATATGTTTAAATTACTAAGGAATATTCTATCTAAAGACCTAATAAGGACCGTTTATTTTGCGCTGGTAAATAGTATTATTTCCTATGGAATTATTTGCTGGGGTGGAGCTACCTTGAGTTGTCTTGATCCTGTCATAAAAGCTCAAAAGTCCATTATCTGAGTTATTATCAAAAGACCCTTCCGCTATCCATCAGAAAAACTCTTTCAAAGTTTCGAGGTTTTGGACATAAGACAAACCTTCGCCAAAAGCTGTCTTTTGTTTTATTTAATACAACTAGACGACCATAAGGTAGTTTGTCATAGAATAGTTACGAGGCAACTTAGTAGCCACCAACATATTGTACCGAAAGCAAAGACAAGGTTTGCTCAGAGACACTTCACTTTCTTAGCGCCGCGAATTTATAATAAAATCAAAGATATTCTGGGAAAGTCTCTGTCTTTGTTAACATATAAGAAACGAATTTCTTGTTGGCTACTTGAGCTCGGCAGAAAGCAAACAGAGACTTTAATCAATCATATACCAAGATAAACTTCTTTTCTGTGTAGATACTATATCTTGTATTGATTTAATATTAGTTAATTATTTGGATTTTATATTGAGTGTATATATGTGTATTATTACTAAATTATATTATATATATTTTTTTAATATATAAATTATTATTAAAATTATGTATTAAACGTACATTTATGTATTATTATTTATATATATATTATATAGTATTATATCTATTGTTATTATTATTATTTCAGTATTATTTTTAGTTTTATTTATATATTACATATTATTATTTATATATTATGTATTATTTCATACAATTAAATTCAAATAATTGTAATTGTATGTTGCGCAGTGTGACGGTTATGCTTATAAGAACGATGCTTTTAGTATAGTCTACGGGCATTGCCTAGTTAGGTAGTACTTTGCATTATATGTAATTGATGTTAAGTTACTGTCAACAAATAAATAAATAAACAAATAAATACTTCATTGCAAGTGGTGCAAGTAAAAAGGCCATATCAATTAAGAACCCTCGAACAATACATTATTATGTTTAAAAAAACAATGCATTACGATGTATGATTAGTTATAAGTATTTATGATTAATGATTTCCATGATATCGATAATAGATTGTGACAAGTATAGACATTGTATTACACTGTATGTGAATGGCGTTTAATCAGGAATTAAATATTTAAGTGAAAAATAATAACCTTATTATTTTTTATTTTTATGATGCCGTTAGATAGGAAGCCCAAATTTAAGCACTCGTAATTAAAAATGTACGAAGGAGTTCCTGGATTGAAGGTCACATATGTGGATTTAAGGCACCCCGGGACGCCTTTGTCCTTGAGATTAGAAAGAGTAGGCTGTATTCGAACATTGACGTGTAGAAAAGAGACGGATATACTCGCCGACCGCGAATTCGTTACATTTGGAATCGATGAAACATGTTTTTTGTATTTAAATAATTATTATCATTTGAAAAAAATGTTTTTTTTAAGTAATGTCCTAGATTATTATATTGTCTATCTTTAGAAAGAAAAATTAGGTTCGGGTCACTTACACAACTTAAAAGAAAATCGTTGCAAGAAAAAAACAACACTTTCTTATTTATTTATTTTCATTACTATAATAAGGTGTATTTCGTTTTTTTTAAGCAAAGTACTAAATTAATATATGTAGAATATTGTGGTATTTTTAGTTTTAGCCATTTGTTTGGAATAACTTCAACAAAATGCACCAAAATACGTTACAAAACATGTTTTAGGGACTGGTGGCGCCTTAAACACAGTTTTATAAAATGTTATTCAAGCTGGACTCTTTAGTACCTGTCTTAATATTTATTTAATACTAATAGAGCCCTTACGGTAAAACACAGCAGGTAAGAACTTAGTGAAACCACTTCCTACTTAACTTTACTCCGCCCTCCACATCTTTATCGCTTCACTATGATAACAACAGCAGGGGAGAGGGTTAAGGATGTGATAGATAATACCTACCCTACGCTAGTCTTGGCATAGCAGGTAAATAAAAAAAGGGGCAACGGGTATAAATATATAAAATTATAATTAAAACGGAACATTTGTTCTGGAGCATTGGGGCATAGCAACATTGCTACCACATACATATAATAAACATTAAGTATTATGTAATTTTTTGAACCTTTTGTCTTCAGAAAGTTTTTCACATTTACTCAGGTAACTAACCTTAAAACAAGATTTTGTTTTATGCACAACTACAATACAACAAAATATATAATAAACATATTGTGTGGAATTTTGTAAGGTGCACGCCTAAAGAACTTTTGCTTCAAAACTAGAATGAAAAACTACTGATACGAGTTTTTCAAGAAAAATAAATGATTGTTTGTTAAATACAGAATTAAATGTCCAAGTCTATTTTTCAGTTTGATAACTAAGCGAGCTAGTGGAAATGCTCAAAACCAGGAAATATTGAGTTTTCAGTGCAGTCGTCGTATGAGATCGTATTATGAGAGCGAAGGATGAATCTATTTGCAATAAGGATGCATATCCGGTCGGAAGATTTATGTAAATACTATTGGGACGATACATAAAATAAGTCTGAAGTTAGAATTGAACTGAAATACTCACACAGTATATACAATAGAACTGTACAATTTCAATAACTAACTACATTAACTTAGTCCTTAGCAGAACCTATAATTATGTGTGGACTGCACATTTGCTGACGGCATTGAACTGAACTGAACTGAATAAAACATATTTTTGAAGTTATATGATTTATGAGAGTATGAAAATTACGCGTCTATGCATAAATGTTTGTTTATAAGAACTATGCGGAAACGATCCGAGTTTTTCTTCCGAATGTTTCAATTTTAAAACTATAGCGTTACAATGCTACGAAGTCCTAAAGACCGATACATGTGCGCCAAAAGCGACGAACGGTTTTTTCGCAGGTATATTTTTTTTATTATTGTTGTGTCCTCAAACGAGTAAGGTCACACGAAAATAGGTATGTAGGTGGAACATCAGAATCGGATTTCTTCACCGAGTTCATACCGGCAATAATTAAACGGTCCTCTCAACTGCAGAATAAAGGCCGTAGTGACAGTTATTTTAATAATAATCAATAGTATATAAAACATTGTTATAGGTTAATGACAAATAAATATCAGATCATGACTGAACTGTGTTTGAACTCGGACCTAATAATTTGACACCCCCTACCCCCTCTCCCAAGAAAAGAGATTGTCAGTTACTTTCAATGACAACATGGGAATTTAATTTTATTCATAAATGTAAACAAAAATACTTGTTTAATTATAGGTCAGTGGATTGAAAAACAAGAATGGCTATACCACCTGTACCCATCGTATAATATCAACTGCTTCTATGCATTGTTTAGTAGTAGTAGTAAATAACTTATTCAGAACCTGACGTCATATAGTAGGCCCTATAGGTGTCATTAATGGCACCTTCCCTCCAAGGTTTCCCGCGCCCGTGGTACCAACTTGTAATGGTTGCTCCATTTTTCATCCTTCGGCACTTTTATAGTCCATTCGATGTACGTTTTGGATGGCCATATAGGCGACACTGAGTTATTGTTTAGGTATGAGATGAGAATAAAAAAAACATACAATGGTATCAATTCAATTCAATTCAATTTCAACGTTGCCAGAAGCAACTTTAATTCAACCAAATATATACAACACATTTTAAATAGATCCAGCTAAGCCACTATTTTTTCTATCGGTTTCTTAACGTTAACTAAAATGCAATTAATTTATACATGCATAAAATGAAATATATAATACAAAAAACACAACATAACATTCTTTGATTTCATTATAAATTTTACCACTGGTTGTTTTTTTTTTATAAATGTTGACGCGCGGTTAGTAGTGAAACAACACGGTTTATAATATTTGAATTTATAATAATAATATAGCGATGAACATTCTTTTACCTGTTTCTATTTGTGCACATACAAAATAATGCATTTATTAAAAATTGAAATTATTAGTTAATAAATAAAGATTATTTTTATTATAATAATACAATATGAACTGTTTCTTAACCTTTTTTAAGATTGGAGGGGGTAATATTAAACAAATACTTGTTAGTTCTTTTAAAATATATGTATATATATATAATTTTCATTATATTCTTCCAAATTATTTGATAAATATTGCGCATACTTAACTATAACCGAAATCATCGATACATTACAACTATAAATGTCTATATAATTTCTATATAAAAGACGATGTTTCGAGGTAGACAAGTAGTTAGAAAAATAAAGTTGAGAGATACGAATATCACTTCGGCCTTTATTCCCACGCCCGCACTGGCATGTGTGGGCTTTTAATTGGACTAAAATCGGAATAAATCTAGTCGAGAAGCGGATCCCCTCATAATTAGAGCGTTGCCCTTGAGTTCTGCGTCGGTCGCCATTTTCTCAACTCGGTCGAGTTCTCTTCTTAACAATAGACAATAAAACTGGTCTGCGCCGAGGAACAGCGGCGTGATTCAGTGAATTTGTTTCAAAACTTGTGTGCTCAAAGTACAATTTGCACTTTGAGCACGCAGTGCAACAAACGAGGCTCAATGTTTTCTAAATATTTGAAACTTGGAAAGTACATAAATTGAAATTAAGGATGTTCCTCGTTAATTAAATAAAGTATCGGTACCCTAAGATAATATCCAATTCGCGATTGGATAATAACCTAACCTATAGAATATCACTCCGTTTTTACATAGTCAGTTCTGTAGGTGCTTGTTCTTAGTTTTGAAAACATAATTTAATAATTACTAGCTGGCTGACCCAGATTTGCACAGGGATGTTTTAATTTATCCTGAACTACTTAAAACGATGCTCTATAAACTAGATAAATTGCTTCCTAAAGTACATGATAATCCGCTGCACGAGAATTTAATGACCTCTTTCACGCCTCTTCCTATAAAATTGAGGGTCATATATATTTCTCCTGATAAGTAAGTTCTACGTCTTCATTGCATTATTTATCGCACATCTCTTTGCCGAAGATCCAAGCTATCCAACGGTAAAAACCCTATAATAACTCTTATTTATAAGTTATGTTTGAGTAAATAAAAATGGGATGTATATTTACTTTTATTTGACTAAATATATCTATCCATTACTGTACTATTATCAGAATGTTTATTTATCTACATCTATCTATCTGGATTTTATTCATTTGAAAAAACATTTTTTCTGTTTTTAAAACTTAAGACATTATAATCTGTATACTTAAATCGAGAAGAAGTGGATAAAATAACAATATAAAGAAGTATCAAAAAATGTAGTAAATTGACCAACAAGTGAATTTAGGACAAACGGTTGAGAAGAATGGTGACTAATGTCCGCTTTGGGAGTTGAGGCCAGTCGACCAGCGAAAAGACAAATACAATAATAGAACATTAGGGAGAGCGGGAATAGTTTGGGAAGACGGTGCCGGCCAGTCCAGTTCGTTTATCTTGCCCATTGTCGGGCCATAAATTGGCATCGTTAATCAAACATCAACGTGTCCCGGGGAAGACGGGGAAGTCGCCATTGTGTCGCGATACACAACACACCGCCCTCGCGACACGAGGGGCGCGGGGCTTATTATTTGCGATTAAATGTCGGGGCAAGTTGTCGGGAGAATACACAAGGGATTGGGGACATTGACATATGACAAAACCCTAATAGTAGAAAGCTGACATTATCACAGGTCTCTTTTATATTACTTAAGTATCATTCAAGCAAAATCACGAATTCCGAAGCTGTTGCACTAGATTTCGTAATGAATTTGGCGTAAACGGCCAAAACAAAAAAAAAACGTATATATTCTTCATATATTTTCCAGTAAACTGTAATTGTAAACAAAAAATATTAACAAAACAAGTAAATAAATATTGTTAGTAATTTATTCAGGCAGGCTCTTCCAGAACATCTAAACTGCTTACTTAAAATATATGAAATAAAGATCTCGACAGCGACATAGAATTTGATTTTGATTTCAATTGAATAGTCATATCACAGCCATTGCGGTATTAAGCTTTTATAGGCATTTTACAAGTTTTTTAGAATACCAAAAGCTGAAACTACGTCAATTCAGTTTTTACTACGCCTCTTCAAAATTTGGTACTCATTGACAATAATGAATTTCTCAAATATTTTAATTTTAAAATATCAAATAAAATTTTAAATGCCTAATGTTTTAATCTAATGTATTGCATTTACAGGAAAGATATGTCCTATTTTCGTTAAAAATATTTGGGACAGAATAATCTCTAATTTATAAAATAGATCAAATATAAATAATTTATAAAATAGGTCTTGATTAGAAAATAAAATATTTATTTTGATAAGTGCCTAAAACGATTTAATCAATTAGATAAACGACTGAAACACTGTAGCGGATTTTTAGATAAACGACTAATTTTATCAGGAAAAATAACAAAATAAAAATGTTCTAATTGACAGCGTTTAGCTGAACGCCTAGGCTTTAAACTAAAAAACTATTTATCCTAAACGCCTGCGACATGTCGTAACATTCACCACTACGAACCTGAAAAATAATATGCATTACGGTAAGTGTTTATTTGCTTTGTTTAAAGTCAATAGGTCTCTGTCTAAAGTGTCTTATTAAAATAACATTTTTTATTTTCGTTTATTATTAAGTTACAGAATTACTTAGAGAAGTGGGGTTCGTGAATGTGTAGAGATTAGGGAGCGAGTGCATTGATGTCGGTGTTAAACTGGCGGTAATACGTTAGGTTATACGTTTATACAATACTTTCTTTGATTGTGTATGTATGTATTACATTCTTGTTGAATATCTCTTATAATTGTGTAAACTTGTTGATTCCTTAAACATAAAAAACTAAATGATAGTAATGGTTGGTATAAACACGCCGTCGCTCGGTTGAATAATCGCAGCGAAGCGAGGCGTTCGTGTTGCCGTCACGGGTGACCTTGAACTCGAACTGTCGCGAGGCGCGCGGACTGCGCCGCGCCCTCGCAGCCTCTGTCCAAGTCGCACGAATACTCACGATACGGTCTGCCGCGTGGTATGCCGGCGGGCGGGCGGGCGGGTCCCTTCTTCGCCGCCCGCGGTATAATATCGGCCGAAGCGAAACGCCCGACCTACCTGCCTGGCCTTTGTATAAAAACTTGAATGGTGATTCCCGACATTGACGCATTTTTGAAGTAAAACTTCTTTACGCGCGTCATACACATTTTTTCCTGGGCAGCGAATGAATCTAAAGCGACACGCTCATTCGGCTTAAGTCGCACAAAGGCGCCCAGCGTTGGTTTATTCTTATTATAACATGCGGAAACATTGTAACCAGTGTAACCACAAACTGCAGAGATTTATTTTATGTTCGTAAATTTTGTAAGTATTATTTTGTTTGCTCTTTCTTTTAAATTAAAGGTAAAATTGTGGAATGTGAACGTTTTAAAGAAAAGGTTTAAATTTTGTAATGTTTTGTTTTGAATAAAATAAAAATTGTGTCTGTTTAGGCGGATAAAGTTGACCAGTCAGCCCATGGATGTGTATGAGTAAATGCGACCAGGAATCTATTCATCACACTACTCACTTTTCCGACAAGACCATTTTAATATAATATAACAGGTGCTTAATAAATTAAAATTACAAAAAAATCCTAAACGTAAATAAAAGATCGATATTTAAATAATGCTTTTGATATTGGTCATAGTGCGACAGGACGAAAATTTCGTCATCAAATGCATATAAATATCTGACCGCCCCCTCGAACCAATAAAGTCGCTTTTAGCGAGGTAGGTAAGTCACACATACAGGGCCCTGAGGAACATTTTCGCTGGCAGTGTAGGTGAGGGTGGTGGTTTCAATTCTCGTCTCTTATTACAACCTTGACTTCATTCTCGGCGACATGCGACCCACCGACTGCTTCGATGCAGGGAAGGATTAGAGAGGGGATCCTAATTATTATTTCGCCAAGGTGTTACGAACTACCATGTCTAATGAGCAATACCAGTTGACGATTAGTGTGCGAACACATTAGTGTCTCTGACGAAGGGGATTATATTTTGTTTATTCGATGATGTTGTTTTGTTTATATTTTGTTTTGTTTGAGATCGTGGTAGTCTAGTGGTTAAAGGCGTTCGGCTATAAGCCCAAAGGTCGCAGGTTCGATTCCGCACATGGTCATACCATTTTTAACGCTTCATTACCACCATCTCCCCTGACTCTAGTACAGGCATATTTGGCCTAGTTGAGTAGAGCCCAAAATAATTGTATATGACGTAGGTCATAGCAATTCATTAAAAAAAAAACCAAAAAAACTATATAAAAAATAACAGTAAAAAAAATTCGTGTCTGTGCTGTTTACCGTTTCGAACAACCTTACTCAACCTGCGGCCCGCGGGCCGCATACGGCCCATCTAGCTTTTTTGTGCGGCCCTAAACACATTTATTATCACGGACATGATTTACAAAATCTAGCATTCTTTATTTCGTATATCTTGAGATTAATTTTGACTTTCACGTATAAATAATGACAGCCAAAGAGGATTGTCATCTCAACATCAGATCTGGTATAAAAGTGTTACACACGCACACGCTAAATTTGCACACGCTAAATTTATTCCCAAAAACAAACATTTGACAGCTCCAAAGTTATACTTATAAAATGTTGTTTTGTTTGCATCAACATATCTGTGAATCATCATATTCCAAAATGAAATATGCAAAAAACGTGTACAGGAATCGACTTACTGATTCTCACCTTGATGACGTATTGAGGTTAGCATGCAGCAATTATAAACCCGATTTGTCTAAAATTGTTAAAAATGTATCTCAATGTCAAAAATCACACTAATTTTGAAGTAAACGCTTGGTTACATGTTACCTTTGAGTTTTACTTTTTTTACTATTGTACTTTAAGGAACCGTATGCTGCTAATGATAAGTGATATGTACTATTATTATAATTCTGTTTAAGTTTATAATTTTTAAAATCTCAAATTGTTTTCCAAAAAATATTTCCACCTATTTAATTTTGTTTAATATAAGGCGATCTGCCTTATCTTAAACATTAACTTTTATGTGAGTAAGAGCCTTAGGTGAGAGTATTTTTTTTTATATGTATCTTATATGAATGAACCTATTGTAATTGGTATTGGTATTTTGGTATTTTTATTTCTTTTTAATAATTACTATGATCTGGGTCATATTCAATTATTTTGGCCCTACTAAACTGAGTTACGTGTGCTTGTGCTAGAGTCAGCCGACATGAGTGCGGTTGCGGATTGCGGATTCGAACCCGAGACCCCCGGCTCAATAGTCAAACTCCTTAACCACTATCCTAATTGCCTAACAATCTTTTCGCAATCACATGCATTATAAAATTATTTGGGGCATCTTTGCTAAATTTTTTTGCAACTTATTGTAGTATGTGTTATAACAGAGAGATGTTATATTGTTTTCTGAGAAGAGGAAAATAGCTAATGTTTTTCCTTATTGCTTACCAAACAGTGTTCATTATTGAAGTGGATTCGTTTTTTTTTTTTATTTAACTTTTATGATTGATTGTTTGAAGATCTTTGAAATCTCTCCCGCACACTATCGTGCAGCATCGTTACTAGCGAATTCGCGCCACACATTGTTCGGTACCAAAATCGTCATCTCTTATTTATTAGTATTTTTTTGTTTATTATACCTACTTTAGTAGTAATTTTATAACTCTGCTTTGTTAAAGATTTTGTTCGAAATATATTTTTCGTACCATGACCTACAGCTAACATCTCGATGTACTTTATGGTGAGTTCCATTTTTGTCCTTTTACTATATTATTTCTTGTTATTTAGAGATACGAGGATGACAGTAAGCGACTTGCAATCGATAGGAACCACGTCCACGTCGATATGAATCCTACTTAAGAGTTAAAGAAGTCTCCCAATCTCTGAGTCGTCCTTTGTCTAACATAAAAGTGCCCTGGCTTGTGTCTGCGATTCTGAATATTTGCAGTCGCAACGGAGACTCAGTTCTCCGCTCGCGTTCGCCTTGCTTTCAAAATTGTTCCCATGTCATCATTATGCACGCTTTGTAAACCTTGTTTGCTCTGCTAATTTCATTTCTGACAAGAGCAGATTCATTCGGATGCGTATGAGGAAATTGAAAGGAAAAAATAAATATTTTATGAATATCCTTCACGAGTATTGTTACATGTAATACAGATACATTATTATATTACATAGTATTACAAAATGCATGACAAAAAAAAATATTATTAAGAAGTGGGTTTTTTTTAAAATATAGAATGTATTCAGTCTAAATATATTTTAAATTGAACAAAATTAGCGCAATCCATAACAAATGCAAGCCCAAGACAACAAATTTAAATAATTTTCAATATTAATTATAGCTAAATACTGAAAAAATTAATATTTTGCATACAGACGAAAGTCTCATCTCTTTTCTTACTGACCACGTGTATATTAAACGCAGACATTTCAAAGCAAAGCTAAACTTGACCGAGTGCGTAACTCGGTCAAGTTTAGCCCGGTCGCGGGTGGAGCGGAACTCGCGCGGACCGAAAGGGGAATGGGCGACGTGCTTCGAAAAAAAATGTATTTATAATACATTTATTTTAGTATGAAATGTATTATTTTTATTGAGACTTAGTTGTCGATTTAGATCGTCGAGTGAACAAAAATATAACTGTATATCAAAATAAATTATTTCTATTTATTATTTTGTTTTGCGAATTTAATACGAGGTATCATGGAGTGGGGGTAGGCCCGACAGAAATTATGCTATTCAAGACTGACTCTGAGTAGGTACAAATCTCATACGAAGAAGAAGCTCGGCTAGTATTGTTGACGATCGACACTTCTATCTATATCATTTTCTTGTGGACACGATAACTGCCGAATTTTCCACCAATCGCTTTCAAATTTATACATAAAATTTAAGGGCACAAAATCTCGGTCAGATCAGGGTGTCAAGAATGAGGGGGGGGGGGGGTGAAAAAGTGTTTTTTTTCTATAACTTTCTTAGTACATAAGATATCGAATTCATTTCAATATACGCACTCTCGATGCGCAGGGTTACAGCGGGTTGAGTGCGCGAGCCACCGCGCGAGGAGTGGATCGAGCGAAGGCTCGAGCAATGTTTGATACAAGTTCGTACATACAATTGAAGTTCGCCTATCCCCTACTTTGATTCGGTGAAATCTAATCGAGTCGATTGTCGACTGGCCGCCCAGACTAGGCCCACAGGCGCCGAATGAGGTTGGTACGGTACAATCCCGCGCACTCGTATTAAAGCGTAAATTTCACGCAGGTACATGCGAATAAATAATAAAGATAGTGGAAATGCTTTTCGCCATTCGCGTGATGTTATTTCATGCGTTCACATTTGTAAGTTATTTCCTCGGAGTATAATTCCACCGGAATTACAGCAGCAGAAATGAGAATTTTCTTCAAGTACGAATTGTCCGGAATGCATTATTGAGTAGCATTTCCGCGTGAGCCAATCTAGCATTTCTCAAATTGATATTCGACCTGATAAATAATTTTAATACGATACATAACGCGAAGTAAGATTCTTCACCACACGAGGGTATTTAAACAAACCGCCTGATTAGTTTTCTGCTCACATAACAGCTCATGTATTTTTTATGATTAGTGGTCGCCACTATGTATAAGTTTCATAATCTTCCGTTTATAAATTTTCAGCTAGAAGAGGATCGTATCGACGTCAATTCCTCAATTACGCGTAACCGATTAACATTCTATAAATCTATTATTTTAGTCGTTTCAAGTTAATGGAAAATCCTACGTGGAAAATTTATATATTAATACGTGAAGGGAAAGCTTCGTAACCCTTTTAAAGCATACTGCTCGCACGGAGGAGTGTGATATTTGGCATAGTAAAAGTTTATATGGAGAAAGAATGCAAAAAGATAAAATTTATCTATAATATGTATTACAAATAAATTAAATTTAATAAATACAATGTTCATACAACTGAGAGCTGAGAGAATGAGTTTCGAAATGTCAATTTTGTGTGATTTAAAATGTTACCTTTTCAATAGTCTGTCAATGTCAATGTAGTCATGTCAAGTAAGAATAATTATTAATGCCATCTTATACTTCTATAAATGTTAAATCTCATTTCTACACGAAAAAAACTAAAACTAACAATAAATTGTATCAAAAATTAAATACAAATACAAGCTGTAATTGTTTACTGTTAAAAAAAAGCTACAAACTAGCACAGCAAAATAAAATATAAAATGCACGCGCCTAAGATCATCAGCTTATTAGCAGCCAGGCAGTTACTGTTGGCAGCACGTAGGAGGCGGTCGACTAATAAAACTAGTTACCGGAATTAGTAAATTAATGACCGAATATTGGCACCGAAACGCAAAAAGCGTTATTATTAAAAGTGGGTTTATTGAGGCATGGGTTCTAAAATGGCCGACGATGAAAGTGCGGAAGATGATTTCATAAACAATTGCAAATAAAAAACACAATGTGAAAAACAGATACGCATTTTGAATAGATTTATGCCGTTCCGTGCTGATTTGAGGAGCAAAATATATATATTCCTCTAAAGTGCGTATATTCCGTGGGCGTTTTAAATTAGTTTAATCCATTATAAACCGTCTCTGTTTAAGCGCGATTGGGTTAATTACGCTTTAAAAATATTTTACAGGCGTGTCTAAACACCGCCCACCGTATTGTTGAACTATGTGAATTTTATATCCCTCTTTTAAGGCGTGTGTACCCTTGAACATCCACATTTCAATCGTATTTGAGGGCCTAAAAAGCTCATGAGCCAAAACAAAAATCCAGAATAAATAAATATATGTTAAGCATTGATATTTAACCTTCATTGTGAGTAGATGAACATTCTGTAAAATATTAAATACTGTATGATTACGATTAAGCTGATTTCAATTTAAAATTATGTACTGCTTCTAAGCTATAAGTGATATTTGCACGGGTCTAACAGGAAAATATTGCTAATTAGTGTATCTATAATATGGTATCTCTATGTTAAAATAATGTGCTGTATCAAATACATGGTGAAATACTTTTGGTTAACCATAATTAGACGATGTATTATGATCATGAAAATAAAATTTCATCGATATTTGATATACCTACGTCCTCGCACACAATTTGACCAAGGTTTTAAAAAAAAATACCAGTGTGTGTGTGTGTGTGTGTGTGCACTTGCTTATTAGTAAAAAAGCTGTAATAAATTTATTTTATGAGTTAACTGATTGATGATATGTATGTATATATACATATCATCAATCAGTTAACTCATAAAATAATGTAATAAATTAATTTATAACACTGTTTCTTGTAAATTTATAATTACAGTAGTTACGATTTTAACGCAGAAACGGAACGATTTCATGTTTGGTTTTTAATTTTATTTTAAACGTTAGCCGTCATTAAAATTCTTGTGAAAACTGAAACCGTACAACCGTAAATTTCAAATAGATTAAATTTACATCGTGTCCCAAGACCATTCCCAATAAAAAAACAGCTAATTGGTCCTGCGATTTCTAGTGTTATTTGTTAAGAAACTATATTATTGATTTATAGAAATTATATTTGTTAAGAAACTATATTTATTTATATTATCATGGTTACCAAGAAAAAACAATATAAACTTTACGTGAAAATAATAAAAGGATCGTGTAATATTATTGTCTTTGTTGTGAGCGTTCAGATGTCGCCGTACGCCGTAACGGTGTCAAAGCTATACCATCTGTTAAAAATATAATAAATTTGGAGACATTTTTTTTCTTCGATAATGGTCTTGGGGCATCCTGTATAGTGATGATTATCTTAATATTTAGTTTATTTTGCATATAACGAAATACATGCGTGATTCAAATGCTAGTTGTAAGACAACAAAGGTGTACGTACTTAACTCTTTTGATTAAATCAATAGTACCACATTGGGAATAGGTCAAATTTATTAATAGAAAATCAAAGTCAACATCTGGTAATTACCCAGATGTATTTATGGAGCGAGTAACTCATCGCCCCACATAGCACACCCCCACTTTACAATTTTAAATCTCAGTGAGGCGTTTAGATAGAGCGACTTAGTTTTCCTACTAGCTGATTTTCAATATGCATGGTAGGCATTTAAATAAAATATGAGTGATTTATGAATCACTCCTATTTTATTTAAATGCCTACCATGCATATTGAAAATCAGCTGAATCATACAGTAATGTTTCTTAGAATAAATTCATTTTAAGAGTAATTTATTAAACTACACTGCTCCTTGCAATACTTAAAAAAGTACATCTGTTTCATATAAAGTGCGTTTGTAATAAAAGTGAATATTAGGACAGGACGTGGTTTCTTGATACTATGAAACTATGGAAAATTTATTTGGCTCGATATTATTGATCGCGTTCAATGTAAATAAAATGAATAGCTGTATTATTACCTATATGAAACGATCAATCTATTAATTTTATACTCGCGACACAAGCCACATATGAATAATTCAATCAAAATACAAACGTTTGCTTCGCAATTACACGAAAGAAATGAAGTTCCCAAACTGTGAAATGAATTTCTTATCGCACTTTATAAAACAGTTTATAAAATAGAGTTAAAGCATTCAATTTTTAAACTGGATTCATATATTGTAAGTTCCAGAAAATAACTATGCAGTAATGTTTGATACTTCCTCTCAGTACACTCATACAGCCTTTATTAGACCCACTTCCTAACTTACAACTCTTTCGTTCATATACCTTATTATTACATAATTACTTTTAATCAGCCTTAGTAACGGGATTTTTTGTGTTTTACCTATAAATTGTAACGCTGTTTGTAATTCATATAAATAAATAAATAATAATGTTAATTATTGAGTACTTCAAGAACACTAGATCTCTGAATCGTAAAAAATATACAATAAAATTTTTTTTTATTAAGCTCACGTTTTAAAACAACGAACAAATGTATTTTTCACATGGCACGGAGCACGCTCAAGTAACTTTATCTCTTTTCTTTCCATCGGGCGTAGCTGGTGACGTCCTTGTCTTACTGGAGCATTCCGCTTCATCAGAACCACGCCAGGTGAACGGCCAAATAAGGCGCTATTATGTCCATGACTGGTCATCGCTGGTCCTGAACTTATTATGACACACCTACACAAAGCACCAACAGCAAACTGCTGAAGGCCCCCAACTAGATGCGGAAGGCCTAAAAACAAAACAAAACTAACTTTCATAACAAGATAGTAAAAAAGCACTTCCAATCATTTTCGAAACCCTGGACAAATAAATACCAACTACGCACCTAAAAATATCCTATACTTCATCAGCAGAGTACACACATAAAGAACTTAAAGCCGTACTTAAGGTGAATAATAAATCGTAGAACAGCCATGCCAAGGCGAAGTACACGGGAAGCACATAGTAGCCAATATCCACCATTCAACTTATTCAACCCTTAACTCACGAAAGAAGCGAACTATATTTTAAGGTACTCTCCAGCAGAGTTAATAATGCATTTTTTGACATTTTATGGTATTTATTTTTATGCATATTTTTGTAGAGCCGTGTTAATATTTCAGAAAGTGAAAATAATACATTAGTGACAATATTTAACATACAAACCCAATGTCGACATTTACTATTTGTCATAAAGTCGATACTTGGCGCTGGATGATGCCTGTAGTAGATTGTATTTCTGACTTATTTCGATTATTAGATACAACATACAACTACAAAACTGCACAATGTTATACAACTTTTTGTATAACATATATAATATGACATATTATGCAGATACAATGTAACAGAATAGCAGATACAATGTATCTGCTATTTTAATGCCCTTCTCAACTATACTGCCACAACACAGCTATCTTCACAAGTGGCACTGACTGTTCGTGTGAGAGACGACGTAGCCACTGTCAAATAAAGGTGTCTTCGCGCAGTCTAGCAGTTTACTGGTAAGTCTCTTCTTTTCTTTTCACCAACTGTAACTACTAACATCTAATAATATTTATATATATATATAATATAGCTATTAAATGTTGTTATCTCAATATTACTAATTAAACAATAATTATACGCGAATTTTAATAGAAAAATAATTTATATTATTAGATAAAAAAAATATGTGAGCTTTCATTCGAAATCTAGACGTGGCGCTCATGAAGCAAAGAGAGATCTCCGCATCTGTGGCTCGCGAACATATTTCACAGGACGGACGAATTGATCTCCATCGCTGGCTTGAGCAGATAAAGTTTATATCTCACGGTGATAACCGGAACGGGTAAAACATATTATCCGATGAATATAAATACGAATATTTGGCATTGTTTACTGATAAGCGTCAATTCGTTATCATGACACTTGAGGTGTCATACTTTGAGATATTATAAACTGTCAATTCGAGTGTGACACTTGTCTACCGAGATACTATAGTTGGCATGGGAAAAATCCTGATTTATGGTCTCAGAATAATTCAGTTCATAATAAATAGCTTTTTGTAGGTAGTATAGTAATGACGTTTTGCTGTGTACCAGTCAATATAGATATTTCGAGCTGCAAAATTACTCACGAAAATTTATAAATATTTTAATTAAATATATAGTGTTTCGGTTTGTCCGACAATAGATTAAAATGATGAAAACCGGTTAATTTACAAAAATAATATAATTATTTACTTCCCCGCCCTCCCCACTTTCTTCCCATTCAAAAGTTACATTTTAAAAATAACACAATAACAAGACGAACTATAAATTAGACTAAGTGCTATTTTGAATACAACGTCTTAATAGCTATTTATTTTCACTTATATTTAGAAATAAATATAATGGCGCATTAGTCAAAAACTATGATAAAATTAAAATAATGATAACTTTTTTTAATTCCAAAAATAAGAGTCTTTTTATGTTAGAAATTCGAATCGACTAAGTACTAAATAACTTTACTTGTACTTGTTTACTTGTCATTCAGTGTACATTTAAAACGTTGAAAATTTTAAATTTACAAAAAACGTTTAATGTTACCTTACCACTAGTACCTACTCGATAAATACTTAAACTTACCGCACCGAGGTGGTTAATTGGTAACAGAGAGAAAATAATTTATAAAAAAATGTTGCTTTGTGGTTGGTTACCCACGCGTTAAAAGTAAAACTTCTTTCTGTAAGGAAATCGATTAAATTTACAATAAACTGTATAATAATGTAGTAAACTATATTTCCAAAATTATTACCTCATACTGGTATCTATGCCGAAGAATGTCTCCACATACCTTATTTATAACAAGAAAATTAACGTGACAACTGGGCGCAACAACTTTAGCCGAATGAACACATCACCTTCGAACGCCCTCTCGAGTTTAGCCGAATGAGTATGTCGCATTAGATTAATTTACTGTCAAGGAAAAATTGTGTAAGGTGAGCCTAAAGATGGTGGGCGAGAATGGGGGTGCGTGGGGATGGAGGCGTGGGTGGTGATGGCGGCGGCGGTGAAGGTGATGGTCGAAGGGAAGGTGAGGGCGTGAAGGAACGGAGGGTGGGAGGGATATCTCTCGATTCAATCCGTTGCCGCGATATGAACTGAGTGCCAAAGGCGTAATAGTAGGATTTTTGTAAATTCAAGTTATTACTGTTTGAAATCGAAACGAGAAAATTAATATTTTTTACTGAATGCCTCTATTAAAGCATATCTCAAAGATACCTACAGCATAAAGATCTCCGTGTGGACCAAAAAAAACTTAAAAATATTACCTTGGCTACTTCTACAACTTCATGTTGGTTTAAGAAACTTTGTTCGAAATAGTGAGTGAGCCAAAAAAGTGTAGTCTTGGCTACGATATTGCTTTTGCTTAAATATATATAGGTAAAGATAACAAGACATACGTTCCCTACATATGTTCCCTACATATGTTCACGCAGCCGTACGCGGTTTGCCCTGTTTGATTCCATAAAGTCCTGAATGCGACATTCTGCGTCATGCGTCAACCCGCATGGCTGTGTCACGATGAAGTCGTGAAATGGTTTCACGATTTTATTTACGTTGGTAATGTTTATTGTTAAGCGCTTCGTGCCCATGTGTCGGATAACTTGGCAAAACTTCACTTTAGCGTGATTGGAATATTTATATATTGCGGTTTACGTCATCGTGCCTTCGTCAATAAATCACTTATATTTCTGTTATAATCTTATAGGTACGTATATAACAACATAGCCTTCAATAACTTAACACCTCGCATCTGTCGTCTTTATAATACCTTACATAGAGATAGTCGCATTGATATTTTCCATAAAAGCCTTAAGCAATTTAAAAGGCATATTCTTGAATTGCTTACGAAATAATTAAAATATAAAAGTACATATTTACGTTCATAATTATATTTATTTATATATATACACATATATCACTATATTATTTTTCTGATTTTATACTTTTTAACTGTTAACACAGATGGTAGAAAAATAGAAAGGGTTTACTGAGATGTGCCGAATCGCCAATGAAGAAGGTATGTATGTATATATACGAGTATATCTATTAATATCATCAAATAGTATCACATAATATTCATATTTATAGTGTATGTATTATTACATAATATATAATTTATATTATTTCTAATTAGTATAAGCTATGTTTTATCTTTTATATGCATGTGGTGTTCTCTTTTTATTTTAATATTGATAAGGTGTTTCTTACTTAAGTGTATAATTGTAACAAGTTATACATTCAATATTTTGTTAAGAGTACCGAATAAAAAAAATAAATAAATAAATATCTACATATACATGTAGTCATATAATATCCATATTTGCGGTTTATGTATTATTTAATAAATAATTTATATTTTTTCTATTTAGTATAATCTAGGTTTTATCTTTCATATGCGTGTTGTGTTTGCTGTTTATTTGAATATTCACATGATTTTTTTTACTTTTAATTAATGCTAACATGTTTTATATTTCAATATTTTGTTAAAGTATCATATAAAAATAAATAAATATCCTTTTTTTTTATGCAAAGGCACTAATAGCTACTAAAACTTCTTTCTTCTTTCACTCAACTGTGGTATTAAAAAATGTTCTTTCGGTTTTGTTGCCTAGCGTTTTATCACTTTGGGCCTGGATTTGGAAAAAAGAACCCGTAACTTAATTATTGAAATTCGCTCGATAATAAAACAAAAGGTTTAGTCTTGAACGTATTTCTCAGCATCGACCGGCCGCCGCATCGCCGCTATACAAAACGGCGAAAAACAAAATAAATAACAACGCTCGATTGTGCGCCGGCCGATCCCACGAGACCTCCATGACGCCGTGACGTCACCGGCGCCGCGTCGGACAACCACAATCAATATTTACACAATAATTTGATTCAACCAAATTCGGTACAGCAGCAGCGACTAAGATAACAGAGGGCCGATCGTCTGATATATATTTTTTTAACTTTACGACCCGCAAGGCCTATTTGTGAGACCCTGCGAGGCAGGAATGTTATGCTAGTATTTTTTAAAACTATAAATATTTTCATTATTAATATAAATACAAATCAAATATGTTACGTATAATAACATTCAAAATGATAGCATATTGTATTTATTTTTTACTTAAATCGAACAGCTATATTTTTATCACTATATAAAGTACTACAGTATAAATGATTAAAATATGAGTAGTAACTATATGATTTTCATGATCAGAAATGAACCCAATATCTTATAGTATTATTAGACTTTCGGTTTTAATCTTATATAAGTAAAATATAAGTGATGTTTAATTATTAATTCATGACATTAATAAATGTATAATATTAATACAATCTACTATTCATGTACTACTTTATGCTTCCATATATGTATATGTATATAATATATATATTATAATGTTGTTAATATTATAGCTCATCAGTGAGCGTGCCGAAAAGACTGGCTGCGTTACCACGTGACCACGCATCACCTTCAAACCGACCCAACTTTTGCAGCAAACGTTAAGGCGAAACATATTAACAGTCGAACCTTGAAATTCGGTGTTATTTTTATAGGATGTTAGGTTTTACTTGTTAACAATGTTAGGTTTTTTTTAATTACAGTTTCATAATATAGAAATTAAAAAAATAAACCTTTCTATGTTTTAGACTCTTCATTTGCCTCTAAGTGTCTAATGTATTTTATAAGAAGGCAATTCAACTAAAACAGAACTTTTAGCAGTTTACCATTTATTATTTTTTCAGAAATAGAATTGAATTTTAAAAATCTGTCTTTACTATATTGAAGACATAAAATCAAGGTATCTAAACATATTTTTTTATATTAATAAATATCCAACGGTTACGAAATGAAATATAAGTTACATAGAAAAAAAGAGTCTAAATGAATCGAAATTAATATTTATCCTTTGGCTACGCCTTAATGCATAGTAACCACGCGCCCAGAGTTACTACAGCAACGAAAGTATAATTTACTAATATGTTCTTGTATTTGCGTCTCTTAGAAGTGGCGGCGGAACGCGCTGCAGCGCCGAAGATCTTGACGAAATTGAGAACGTGGCTCCCAGGTCAAAGTTTTACCGTGGCTCTATGGTACTGACGTGACTCTGCCTGGCCTTTTTCCATCTAATAATGATTTACCTGGAAGCTCTACCCTGGTAGGAATATCAGCCAGCGGAAGCCAGAATTTTTTAAAGAAAAATTAATGCGTACTTCACTGACATGAAAGACAATGAAGACCATCATATGCATTTATGCTATCCCCACAATGACGAACCTAAGGTACACAGAGTACTGATCCGACCCTAAGTACCATGAAAATGTGAAGGGTGGTACTATATACCTAGTAATGTTCCAAGATGTGAACTCGGCAAAACTTTTAACCAGCCTCCAAATTCTGTTGCAGTAGAAGCCAAAATTCTTGTTACTATTATGTTTTTGTAGTATGTATACTGTACTAACATCCTATAAGTAAAAGTGTTTTTTAAATAATATTCTGGATTAGTCCCGTTTTTATAAATTGGTGTTATAACTGTGTCTTTTTGGAACAGACGATTTGCTTAGTTGGAGACATTGTATTAAAAAATATGAAGATTTTTTAAATATTATTGGTTATATTGTATACCATACATTTTTATATTCTATTGTCTCAGACACAAGAAAGAAACGTTCCTTTTGCAATATAGGTTTTATTTTAGGATTAGGTAAGATAAAACCTATATGGAGAAAATGGATTATTGGGTTTAATCCTTTTCTTTCCTGGACAATTCGCGAATGAAATGCTTTTCCTAGCTCAGTATCCTTTTCCGTGTTTTAAAATTGTTTGTTTTTAAGCGTAGGCTGCGAGTTGCTGAACAATATTTTCCTTGCATACTAAACTCAACATTTTCCTCGGAGTTAACTCCTAAATATATAAAGCATAGTAATAATAAAAACTTGTTTAACCGTCATTCCGTACAGGAAATTTTACGTTTTTACTTTTGTGCAAATGCGTCTTTTACTAAAATTCAAACTCATCGAAAATATGTTCACTTGAGGGTTTTTTTTTAAATATTTTCATGAACGTAACTTTGTGGGCGGGTACTTTATTTTATCTAAAATATAATTAACTCAATTTAAATCATTTGTAGTGTAATTCACCTTCAATCCATTTCACCCCTACATATTTGAATCGACCGTTTATTGGGCTGCCACTAAAAGCAGTTCGTTCCTTGTTAAGCGGGACGCCACATTACATTGCAACCAATTGAGTCAAATGAGTTTAAATTGGACTATATTGTCAAGTTAGTAGCGACTGACGACGGCGGCGGGATCGAAGAACGCACACTTGGTAACTGATTTTTAACATTTTTTTTATGGATATTTATTTTAGTTTTTAAATATATATTTGGTTTTTAATTCTTTATTGTACGCATAGCAGTCGATATTAAAGTACATTTTTTAAAATCTAAAATGCCACATTTCACATTTAACACAATATCATTACCTCAATTTCGCATAGCATTTATATCATGCGGCGTCATTATGACTGGCGTCACCTTTTTTTTCAAAGTTATCGATATTTACGCTATCCTTATGTAAATTTGTAAAAAATAACTCTCAAGTTCACTCAGTAGTCACATACATAGCCGTATGACCCGACAAAGGGATCCTATAATATTAGGATATTATATAATCAAAGGGATCTTATAAGGGTAGGACTACAGTCAGCAAAAATGGATCATATTATTTTTCTGCCAATAAATTTAACAGCATACCTCATCACAATGAAATTGCCAACCAATGTTAACTTTGAGATAGGAAATGTTTCTACAGAATAACAAAATTATAAAATAGTATAGGTAGTAGGAATATTGCTATGATTATTTTATGTTATTTGATAATATTTAATTACTATATAACAATTTAACGATGTACTTATTTCTTCCTTAGTTAAATTATTCTAAAAGATGTTCATTGATTCTCTATAGTTATATTATTCGTGGGTAATTATTTTCATTTTATTAAAGATTTTTACATTTAAATGCTGCAATTATCACTTAAAATAGTGTGAACCTTTAAATATGTACATTTTACAGTGTACACCTACTCGCAGTTGAACAAAAAACAAACAGTATAATATTAGTGCAATATTCATAAAATTAATATCAAAATTTTTAATAACATTTTTTTTTTAATTAATTGATTTGATACTTGTACCTTAATAATAATGTATGTATTCAGCAGCCAGGTTGTAAAATTTGATAGAAATGGATTAAATGATAGCTACTCCTATTTCAAGGTCATATTAAGTATACTACGGTGGATAGCAGATTCAACGTAGAACCACTTTCGACGTTTCTTGTGCCGTCCAATTTATTTGACACTGTTCAGTGGTGATAACTGCTACTTTTTCGTTACAACGGATAAAAAAATGCGAAGTTCTATGTTAAAGTGATAACAAAATAAACGATTGACCTTGTACGGCAGTAAAGGTAAGTAAGGTTCATATCAAGAAATTCATATCGATTTCCAAAATACCCAAAAACACCTTCCTAGCATGTTGCCTAAAGAATTTTCGTACAATCTTCCATCCTGTATTTCACTCTCTTAGATATTTATATAATGAAACTAGGCTATGTTCTTTTTCACGGTTCAAGCAATCTCCAAACCAAATTTTATCAAAATCGGTTTAGCGGTTTAGCCTTGAAAACATAACAGACAGACCTGCATTTATAATAATTAATTTATAATTTTTATGTGTAGTATGGATATGGATATATATATCGGTGTGTTAATTAGCAAAAAAGCTTTGATACTGACTTTTTTTTAAAGGATATACTGATTTTAATTAACATAGGTGTTATCATTACAACCGCTTTATTGCACTATTCACCTTGGCTGTCAAAGTCTCGAACCTCTAATAGCATTAAACCCACATTGGTGAAGAGTTCCATTAGTTATTTGAACAGATGACATACGAGAATAAACATTAGTAGGGCAGACTGTTTATGTTTTATTATATTACTCTTTTTTATTAATTTTTATTTAAGGCCTTTTTCAGGTGACCCAACAATACATTTTATACATAACCACTTTTGACTCTTGATATATGCTGAAATCCACATATACATATATATGTTGACATCGTGTTAAAAAACAATGTCACTTGCGTGTCGAAAAGTATCTGGAAGGTTTTTCGCATAAAGTAAATGATATTATAATTACGCGGTACGAAATTCAAGGTTAAAGCCGCGTTTTTCTAAATTATCTCATGCACACAAGAATGTTGAACAAAGCGTGCTGAACAATTCTTCTGTCATAAAAAAAAACATATATGACTTAACTTAACCTCATCAAACTATAATTTCCTAAATCTCATAATTTGTTGATCTAGTACTTTTAAAAAAGGTATACAGAATGTCTTTACTCAGGAGCCCGGATAGGGCTTACATAAATACACCCATTTTGTAATGTCTTTAGTATTTTTAACTTCTATACATACATTCGCATTTTAATCCACTCATACCTAAAAAATAACCCACTTTCGCCTCTATATCCACCCAAAACACCCATTTAATGGGCTTATAGTGCCGTAAGTTACAGTGGAAAAAGGATTTGAAGCAACCCATCACAAGTTGGTACCACAGACGCGAGTAGTCTGGAGGGGGGGGGGGGGGGAGATGCCTTTTGACGCCTGCTAGAACAATTTAATACTTGCATTACTTAAATCCATATAAAAATAAATGATTTTCAGTGGTAAGTAAAATAATATTATATAAATTTACTTTGTACGGAAAAAAACATAATTGTAATGGTACATGATACTATTTCACTTTCTAGGCGAAAAAGTATTTATACAATTAGTCCTAATTATATTAAATTTGTTCATTTACACCCTGTGCACATATTATCTATATTTATTTATGTATTTATTATTATTAATTGTACAAGTCATTGTCTTAATAGTATGTAGCGGATTATAAAAAAAATGTATGAATTACAATGAATTAATTGGAGTGCGATGAACACCGCTTCATAATGTTCCCTGCCTACTTAACTAGACCATGTCTGTACCAAAGGCGGCAGTGCATCATTCGTCCAGACAGTTTGTTATTTTTTATTCGTCTACCATCTACCGTTCGTATTACTGTATATATTTTTTGTATAAAGTTTAGTAGGTAGCTCACATTTTATGTATAGTAAAGATTTTTGATTTTATAGTAAGACATTAAATACCGTAATATAGAGTAAGTTTTGTCGCATAGAATAACAAAAAATACACATATATATATGTAACTATATCTACACACATACCCACACACGCACACACATATATATATAATACAAAAAAGATTTACCGCTCACTCCCCAACGCTCCCCGGTATACACCGGGGAGCGTTGGGGAAAACACAGTACTCATACTTACACATTTATTTAGAGATTTTTCTTTTGAAAATTAAGCAAATTAGCAATCACAATTTAGTTATAAATAAACAGTATGTAATAAAAAATAATTGGCAAATTTATTTTACTTTTGTACTTAGTTTTTATTTTGAGAATAATAATAAAAAATATATTTATTTGGTATACCCAGTCATATACGATCATTAGATAAATGGCATAGTACCTATAATAATAATGAGCCATTATAACTTTAATTACCATCGACGCAATACCTGTGAAAAAATGACTCATGCTTAATATTAGATGAAAAGAGTGTAATTAATTTCTCATTATTGCAAATTATTACCTAATTTCGTGTTGTAATATATTGTTAAATATTTCGTAGCTTTTTACTCAGGTAAAAATCAGCAGATCTAATAAAAATGGATTTATTTATACAAACCAAATAAAAACTGAATATAATATTTCGTACGAGTAACTATGAATGGGCTAAGCACCTTCAGATAACGGTTTGCGTTGAACCACACGCATCTTTATGAGTGTGTGTTGTGCTCAAATAATCCCGAGTGTGCTGTGCCTTACGCGCACTGGTTCAATTATCTTTATTAAGATTATCCGCTATGTAGTTGGCTAATTGAATCGCGTCATACTTGTAATATAATACTAAATGTAGGTAAAATAAATAAAGGCCTCGAAACAATCTTACGGTATTTGCGTAGCCGACCTAATTTCAATATAATTCTACAGCAATTCCGCTCTATAACGAAACAGGGTACGTAACATTTTTACATACCTACCCCGCGAAGAAAGTCAATACAGGAAGCCATTTCAAACACGTAACAGGAAATCTCTAAATATTAATCCCTATTCCCTCGCTGGACTAAAACCTATGTAGTAACGAGAGACCTGTCAAATGAGCGTAAACCTCATCGCCGTTAGCTTATACGAAGGCAGCTTCTCTAGATTTCAAATATTTGTGGGATATTTTCCTGGCCTGTAATACAAATCAATACATATTTCAAAAATTATTTTAAGCGAAAAATATTATGTATTTCTTTAAATATGACAAAACTATATTACAAATAATATGAAGAATAGTATGACAAAACCTACAGACTATGTTTTTCGTGTATAGTACAAATTTAATAGTGATTATATAAAATACTCAAAATTTAACAAATATACTTCAGCTATACATAGATAGTAAGTAAAATACCGTGCGTATAAGTATGTAGTAAAATACCATTACGAAAACTAATGTAACATTTACAATTTAAATATAGTTTGGTAACATATTATAAATTAATTTTATATTTTAGTAATTTTTATGTAATTTATTTAATATTCTACATATACAAATATAATATTAAATAATATGCCTGATTTAGTTTTTAATTGCTGTCTGAGAACTCTGACATATTTTTATATTTGCCAATAAAATTAGGCGCAAGGAAATATTAAAAAAATATATATTTTATAGCCCGAGAGTTACTGATCTTTTTAAAACTTATTTTCGCACGCTCTTGTAGTACTTTTTTTTCCATTGACGATGTTTTTCATGAAGTAGACTGGCGGATGGAATCGATGAGAAAAATTCAAACTGATGCTTTTCGCAAGGATTAAACTTGTACTAATTATCAATGCCCTAAAACTGATTTCTGATTTCCGAAGTTGAAAAGTGAGACAGGCAGAGTTTATTTTTTTAATTTTCAAAAACCAGTTTTTTTGTGGATGAAACAAAACATGTTTTACTGGGCTTAAGTGATCTAGAGTGGTAGACAGCCTTATTTTTTTGATAATTGTATACCGCAACAAAATTTAACTATCTACCAAATTTTCAAAAATGCGAAAATAAGATTCATTACTGTTTTTATTTTTGTCAGTTTTCGCATGCTAGACTTATTTCATATATCCAGAAATCAAAATAAGTTTACGAAAATAAATTTAACGCTAATAATAAGCTAATTTAAGTTTAAAAGTATTTATCAGTTTTTAAACGCTAATCCATCGGGAACTCAATAGCCTATCGATTTGTAAAATGATTTCAACCAATAAAAACTTGGTTGCTGCGTGTGAAAATAAATTCCGAACCAACGTCCCCCCCCCCCCCTCCTTCACCCAACCACCAGCTCTCGGGATATTATCAGTATAAATTAATGAATTAACAAGGCAGTCGAAAATGAATTTAATAGCACCTTCACGATAAAATGATTAGATCGACGGATTTAACCACCAATATATATTTAGTGAGATGGCGTTAGATTTGGCATCGAAGTAAAACCTAACAATCAAATATTTATTAGCTAACGAGCAAATATTGCAATAATACTAAAATACTATCGAAAATTTTACAAAAATAAGGCATTATAAAACTTTTCATTTCAGAATACTTACATTTTTATTGCAAAATAGCCAACAACAAATATCTATTCAGACTACGAGTATTTACGATATTACATCCAGGCACTATTATAAAAACATTTTCGCTTTAAATTATGTAATACTATATTTTTAATTTATGGATAATTATTAAATAATTAGGGATTACATCACGGTTTCGATATCATCTTACATCAAGATTTTTCGGAGAAAATAGTACTGACATCTGTTGGAAACGGATGGGGAGGGACGTGTCGTCTGCCCGGTGAAAAGGTTTGTGTATAACCAGTTTTGCTGTTTATGTAAGTAAAAAAGTGTTTGAAATTAAAAAGTGAGATAATCCTAAAATTGGTTAATTAAGTATATACTCGTAAAACCAACCCACCAGTTCGTGAATAGGCTATTTTTAGTGTTAAATTTATTAAAAAAAAAAAATAAGTACTTATATTCAATTGTATATTACTTTGTGCGAGTTTTATGGACATAATATTGTATTAAATACGAATCATGAATCATGCACATTTCAAAATTTAAAACCATAACCAGTTTTGGCAGTAAACAAAGACAATTCAACGCTTATGTCACAAAAACAGGTAGCCTAGTCACTTGATATAGACTTTTTGGTTTCTAATATTATCCTTGGCTTCAGTTGAGTATCTATTTGAATGATCTATCAATGAAATCATACTAGAAGTATTACTACTCTGCAGTCGAGTAAACTTGAGAAAAACTGAAGAATGACAAAGGTTTGCTTATGCGCGCCAAGTACTAAGTAAGCCTTCTGAATAAGGTTGTTTCCGTGTGTAAACTTTTGGGATTATATTCATTAACCTAAAAAAAAAAGTACCAAATTAGACTCCAGGCTATTTTTAAATGAACACGTAAAACATATCTTGTAAAAAATGTATATAAGTGTCAATTACATAATAGCCTAAATACAAAGCCTTCATGTACAAATAAAAAAAAACGATCATCGCATTTATTGCGTGTAAAATTGAATTCGAAACACACACGCACGCATGCGCGTTGAGCTTGACCTTGCCGCACAAAATCAAGGCAGTCGATCAAGAAATCGAAAGTGTTCCCAAATTAAGAAGCAAAATTGTACGCCCACGGGCCGGCACCGGCGCGTCCGTTGCGTTGTTTTGAGTTATTTTGTTTTGTTTAGCACAATTAAATTTTACAATTTAATGTTATTACTGAGTAAAAATACTGTAATTGTAATAATTGCGCTGGTGGCCTCATCCAAAACAATAACCTCAATGATTTTACTAATAAAACCAAAATATGCTAGTCGTTAGAATAGAATATATCAGGCAATATTCAAAAATAAACAATGTAGGCAAATTTACCATTTGAATTACGGCAAAACAAATAAATGTGGCCAACATAAAAATATAAAAAAAACTATACAATAAAATAATGTTTATAATGTTAACTAAATTGTAAATATTCATTTTTGAAGAAATGCTTTTGGAAATATTATTGCTTAAGTTAAAATGGTCTACATCAAAAATATAACATTAAATTATAATCAGAAAGAAACCAGCAATATTCAATTAATTAAAAACTTGCTTATGGTCTATAATAAGTACATATAGATTATTTTATAAAATATCCAGCATTATTTTCAATACCTACGTATTTAGTATAACCGATATAGTGCACACGTATTACATTGTACTACAAAACAGTAAATTCCAAGTAAAAACTAGTTATAATCATTGTAGTGAGTTGGACGTGAAATAAATATTTTTATTGCTGAGAAAAAGGTTATTAAAAATTTAATTTATGGTAATTTTAAATATATAATGTGTTTATTTATACAATGTAAAAATCGGAATAAGTGTTTTTAAAAGCCCAGATCAGATATCTACGTCTAATATACCCGTGGCTGTCAGGGTCAAGAGATTTAATTTTGGAAATACAGCTTTAATCATTTAGGTATTTTATAAACGTAAATAATATAGTATTGTGTAGGTCGTTAATAAACCGCCATTAATTTCTCATTGACAAATCCAACGTGCTAGGTATTTCCGCGACATCAATGAAGGCCAAACAGAGAAAAATTCGAATCTTCTATTTTAACGATCAATAATTGGCAGTTAAATTGATTTGTGCTAATTATGTAAATCAGATAGAAGCTGTAATTGGATACAACGATTAGAACGTGTGTATTGCCCAAATCATCTTGGAGTTATATCTTTACATTTATAGCCATAAATCCATCGCCCACGGTAACACGGTCTCCTTTAACTTGACCAGAATAGTTTCATTTTTCAATACGGACTGATAATGAATGATGAGGTGTTACGTGAATTCAATGGTTTAATTTCTGTTAACCTTCAAATGTCACTTTATCAAACTGCGAACATTGACGTATTCAATTTTATAGCTAGGCATGCTGTACTATTTTGCTGCTCGAAAATGATGCAGAATTCGTTCGCGTGAACTCAACAAACTAGTTTTGAGCTTTTTTGCTGAATAGTTCTTACACGATTCCGACACGCAAATCGATATTTTGAAACGTAAATTGGTATTTTCTTACATCTGCCTTCTCTTTCGTGCGTGACTTTTGGAGATGCAATGCTGCATTTCTGAAGTTACAATTTATTATACTTAGTGGGTAACATCTCGCATAGTCAGGGAGGAGTTGTAAAGCGCTATTCCGGATGCCTCGTTGTGTCATCATGGTGCGTGGCCATTCTAATCAGGCAGACAAATTCTAATGTGTGTGTTGGTTACTTAATTTGATCTAAATAGCGTTGACTATCTTAAATAGATTCAATAGTTAAACTGCAGAGCCAGAAGTTACCTATAAATTATTTAACTGTTATCTTCCTACAGTTGTTATGTTTTTGATTGAAATACAATACTTTATTGTTATATCACAAATAAGAACATTTTTTACTACGCAACGTCATCTATGTGATCAACACAATGGCTTTCCAAAACAGCGAGTCTGGTTCGGTCAGCGTTCCGTACGAACAAACGAATTAGATATATTTTGAACACTGAGTGCTATAGGTATCATACTTAATTAATATGATCTAGCTCCAAAAGTATTTATTTAAATGACATGGTGTAAATCCTTACTACAGTTTTGGTTGGGAGTGAGCGGGATCGAATTGGTACCAGCAGAGTTGCAGGACTCTTGTGGTTCAATAGCTGCAGGCAATGGTGGTACATCGTCCACACGACACATCCGTAGCAGAATGTGGATAGCGGATCATCGTCATGGCGCAATAAAGTCATCCGGTCATAAAGTAATTTTAGCTGGGAAATCGCCACAATAGATGTTAACACACCATCGGCCTGTTCTGAATACCCTCATTAATATTTATACTCATGGCTACTCGACTTTAAATAGTTCCATTCTTTGGGCGTTTTGTGTATATGTTTGTATTGCCATCCCACGTAGTCTTTTGTTAATCTTCTTTTGAAAGGAGATTAGAAGATAGGCTTTTCGCTGTTGTTTGTTTGGCTTCTTTGTGGAATATTTACAAACTTTGTCGGCAGGCAAGCCCGGCTAAATTTTGTTTGTTATTCGTTAATACCTATAAAAACAATAGAATGTTTGAGTTCACGAGTTTGAGCAACGAACATTGTGTAACTTTTAACTTATTCCTACGTTTTAATGTTGATTCGAACAGTACATGCCACATGGTATCGGTATAAGAGATTTATACTTATGTAATTATATTGTTTACCATACTTTACAAAATTAACTTTATAACTTAAACTCAAAGTCGCTCGCGTGATCTTTTTTGCAAGTAGTTGCATATGTTCAAATGTTCTGGAAGAGTCGGCCGTCTACCTAATACTCACTAATATACATAAACAAAATATCTACAAACATTTTACATTAGTACACTCCTTAATTATCGAATATGTATAAAAGAAGAATATAATTAGTATATTTACAGTTTCTTTTAAAATCACTATTTTTTACAATTTTTCATTTTTAAATGTAATTTATTATACAATAGTGTTAGGACATTTATTTCACCTTTCTCCGTATATATTTCTGAATTCTCGTATTATTAAAATCTCCTAAGCTGATATGATCGAAATCGTAATGAATTTAATAATTAAAAACATCCTAATGTACTAGTAGATAAATCAATTACCTGGCATTTTAGGTAAATGCATCGTTTTAATAATCATGCACCATACTTTTCTTAACAATATTCTTTGGTTATGTGTGTGTGTGTTGAGATCCAGAACATATATATACATATAAACGGCAACTTTAGTCTGACCTGATGCTCTCTGCTTCTCTCACTCGCATATACGCGTCTCCTTCCTGCTTTCCCTCATGGTTCACGGTTAACTTACAGTCCGCGCTGGTGCTTCATTGCTATTGTATTTTAACGGGCATGAAATATTCTACGTACTTTTGTGATCTGTATTTTAAAATGATTTTATTCACTGTGTAAAAAGTGCTCATTACTTAGTGACAGCGCTGATCTCGCTCGTGTCACTTCTAGTCAGTTTTCAGGAATAATAGTTATTATATAAAAAAAAAACCTAGGCAGTCATTGGGGAATGCCGACAGCGGCAAGAATAGCGTATTAAAATTAATATTGTTAATATTAGCATGTCGTGACACCAACCCATTAAACTTTCCCCATCTAAAATTCGCCCGGCCCGTGCCTATAGAAGTTTTTACTTCAAAAAATATATTATTAAGTTAAGTTAAGTTTGCTGTTAAGATATTGATGTGAGTGCATCTTAAAGTAATTGATATAAGATGCTTATAAAATGACAATAACAACACAGTAACTGCCGGAAAGATCGATTGACGCTGTCATGAAATGAGGTCGATTTTTAGATTGACACTCCGCACGATATAAGATTTTAGATGTCATTTTGCGGAGAGATCCTAATCTCATTTGATATTTCCTAATACAGCTGGATATTTTGCTGGATGAGTTTCAGATATTTGAAATATTTCTTATAAACTCTTGTGAGTATGAGTTTATAAGAAAATAAATTCATTTCTTTCTTACAATAAAATCATTCAATAGCTTGGCGCTACTAAACTTAACTATGCGTAAATGAAATTGTCGGAACGTCTTGGTTTTTTATTGTTATTTTAAGTTGTAATCGATGTTTAACTTGTAGGTAATTTAACTTTATATTATTACCTTCTCTTGAATTTTTAAACACCGTTATTTTAATGTTTATGAAGTATTATATATATAATATTCCTGTATATTATAATATATTGTGGAAAATAAATAACTTGAGTTTGAACTTGTACAAACTTTTAAAACTGTATGTACGATAAATATTACGTTAATAAATAATTGTTACAAGATTGACGGTTAAAATCGCCTTATTTTAGTTTTTTATTTAAATGCAGTGTTGATTGATGTATAAAAATCGATAATAACCATTCATAAAACCGCAAAGTTGCACTTGTGTACCTAAGTGTCAATAAATTTCCGTAAGGTTTAAATCAGGTATTTCTGCCTCGCCCGTCAAAAGTCAAAGATTTCAAATGCACGTATAAAAAAAAATATTCAAATTATGATTTTGAAATAATAATATAACCGTGTGGACTATGCTGCTAATTATGTATGGAATCCCAAATGTTTTTATGGGGAGGAGGAAAAACAGAACGAGCCAATTAAATGCTAACATTAATGTCTATCTTTAACGCCAAAAACAAACAGTTTTATAAAAGACAATAAGATGTTATCCGTAAAAAATGTCACACATAAACAAACAGTTCTTACAACCATTGCCTTTTCCGAATCTTATGCTAACAATTTAGCGAATTTTGACGGCAATGATATAAGATAAAGTGAGAGTGATACAAAGACTGACACTTTGTACAATATTGAAAAGCCGATGTCGTTATAGAAGGCAACAAGCGATGGAACTTCCTTAACCCATAATCCCGTGTAATCATCATGACCCAATTGTAAATTAGGTCTTAAAATATTTTAGAGATCAAAATATATGGCAATATATTTGCCAAAATGTGAGTTAAAAGCATGGTCTAAAAAAGGGCAAAAGCGACTAGTATACTATATAGAGTAATCGTATAATCGACATGTTTATAGAATTATACTTCATCAGAAAGTAAATCTCCACTCCGTTTGTATTCGGAATAAATAAAGCCCGAACAAAAGCATAAGAAACCCTCCCCCATGTCGGCTCCCATGTCATCTTCTGCAACACACTGGACCATATAGATGTGAAAACTTTTGTAGAGAATTCTGTTTGTTTGCATCCATTTTGGCACTGATCTCCACGCGATAAATTATCGCGATCCAGAAACGGTGCTGTGTGGGTCACGTCACGTTGCAGGACAGATGGACACCGAAGAAGGTATCCGAAGAAGTTCGTCCTGTGGAGACAGGTACAACCAAGCGATGAGTCAATAGACTGCAGCTGAGATGTGAACGCATGACACTTTCTGAATCGTCTATGTCAAACCTTTATTCTACTGGGGAACAAGTATTGCGTCTGTAAAATCGCAGAAACCGCATTTCGTCGACGCTGTTAAAATGCTCGTTTATCGTACATTTTCTCGGTACACTGCGGCAACTAACTTTGTATTCATTAATTACTAAAAATTTAAGCAAAACAGCTAATTCGTTAAATTAGTAAAGAACTGTATTCTAGAAAATAAATCAATTGTATTAATTTTACGAAAACGCAGAAACAAAAGAGTAACAGAAATAAATAAACTACTTATGCTAAGAATAAAGTCACGATTATCAAGCAATTCTTTTGTTTAAGCTGACGCAACACTTGCAGATAACTTATTCTTTGAATTAATAAAGGTGTAAATTACACGCGATGGACTATTATTAGTCATACGCGCTCACCGCTCCCATTAATCACTAATCACTGACCGCTAAACGTGTAGAAAAAGCGTGACATTTTGAATTCTTAAATTAATTTAAATATTTTTTTTTTTAATTGTTTCCATAATAATAGGAATAGCGGTCTGTCAGCCGGTAAATTTAGTTAATGCAAAAGCATATATAAAGTAAATTTTCAAATACGAATATAAGTAGGTAGTTAAGAGGTACACGTGGCCCGCCTTCACAATGTGCGAAGTCCTCTCGCCTGAGGCTGCAAACGATTATCACTCTCGCTCTTCTCTGAATGGCGTCTGAGCAAATATCACATACCTACGGCGGGTACGGCGGGTACGACAGGTACTCGTGAATAAACGGCGGCTAAACAGCGAGGAGGCCGCGAGAGATAGGAAGACCTACTCCCTCCTCCGCCCTCCTTCCCCGTAGCCGCCACTGATCTCGCAAAACTACAGACATACTTAGTAGCGTAGCCGTGGCGTTGCGGCGAGGACGAAAATATTAGTCGGCTAGTTACGAAGTTTCCTGGACTGAAGATTTCGTAATATGTAAAATAGTAAAAGAAAATGCAATTGAAACACAAAACTTGTACTTTAGGTCGACCACTGTTGCGGGCAATATTAACGAGATTGTGTCCCACCGAAAACAAAGGTAGACCATCTTTTATTCGTACACAAAAACAAATCATAAAGGTATTAACCAAGAGTCAATCATTCCAAAGTAGTGCTTATATTATCTGTATCAATCATATAAACTTCGTCGAAAAAAACCGTATAAACCAATCTATTTTTTATAATCTAAAGAAACACATAATTTCTTAAATCTAAATATAACAAACGGAGAATATTACAGTTCGATAGACGAAATTAATATTTGATTATTAGAACGTGGTTAATATAAGAATTAAAGCAAATAGCGTGCCCCGAAGAAGTATTAAAACACTCCCAAAAAGAGAGGACACGCACCAAAACACAACATAGGCTATGAGGTGGGCATCATTCACAACTCACACAACCACTAAATTCCGCGAGCTCCCTGGAGACACCCGTTCTTCTGGGTGTCTCCCATTTCTCAACCCATAACATCGAGAGCAAAAATTTACATATATATCTTGAATATTCTTAGTGAATCTGACGCATTTGAGCATTTTATAATTCGTTAAAATAAGGAAACATTTTATAAAAAAAAATAAATACTATATACATAGACTGGCCGCCGATTATTTCTTTTTTATACAGACGAATATTCCACAGGGCTAAATATTGAGTCACGCACAAGTAGTTGTGTGTGTCTGATGTAGTGATGTGGGTGTGATGTGTGTGTAGTAGTGTGTTGTCGTGACCGCAAATTGAGACGATTGTATTGATGCTTATTACGTTTTCACGATCGTTAAAGATAATCAGACGGCAAGCTAGAAAGACGTTTGAAGGCGTTTGAAGAGGAAAATGGAATGTTCCTACTAGACTCATGCTTAGTAGTGTTCAGTGGCGGATACGTGAAAACGTTTCACGTCACGATTCATATCCCATAAACTTAGTACCTTAGTACCTTATATCCTGACTGATGCTCGTAAACCTAACGGTTTAGTATCCACATGTACCGCAAGATATAACCGAAAGAATAAATACATCCGAGCCTAACCGACAGATGGCATTGGAATTTCCCTCGGTTACTACCTATAATTAAGCCTTGCGTTCTTAAAACAAACAACAATGTCGATGGAACTGCGTGTACAAGCGTTTCCCCGAAAACCATCACACCTCATTACACACGAGATTCTTTCATATCATACCCTAAAATATTCTTTACTTTAAAACAAATTAAAAGTAAAAAATGACAACATAATTTTAAATACTATAGTATTTGACATAGATTGTTAACATTGAAATGTTTTGTTTATTGTTCTCCTGGACCTATGGGAAATATATAACATAAATTCGTCTTGCCTTTTTCGGAACGAGTTTTTAACCTAGTTAGAGTGGCCATGTTACTACGAGATTATATACTTAACAATAAGATATTAAATTTGTTTCTGGTAATAAATCTTGATCAATCTAACTGTTGAAACATACTTAATTGTCTGTAAGCCTTTATAGGAAATAAATACTTGTCGAAAGTGTAATCTGTAAATAATACAGAAAATAAGACTATCGGCAAGATTGCTTCAACAATGTACACTTTTGGATCTGGAGTAGGACCTCACCAAAGTAAAGAAGAGGTAAACGCTGCTAGAGCATGGGTCCCTACGACCGCAAATGCCAAAAAAACCATCGCACTCAAGAGACGACAGCCAAGGACACGTCTGCCGGACGGACGGCATCATGAGAAATACATGCGCGAATTGTGAATGCGAAATCAGCCATGACACAAGGAAGGTTCGCTGATGACCTCACTGAATATATTATAATTGCGCCGACTCGCTTACGTCAGCTATTTTAGTCGGATGTCGAGAGCTTGTGTGCGTTCAAGAGTAATTGCAATTATACTTAGCGGTAGAGGCGGTAGCGGTACTACGGAAAAATGGTGCTTGAATTAAATAATAGGCCTCGAATTGTATAATGATAGACGCAGATTCGATGCGCCATAGTGGAATGGCCTATTTTAGTGAATCGACCATCTGTTTTCGTTTTTTTTACCGGTACATCTGATAATTTAACATTGAATGTTAATACCTTTACCGTCTTCTCTAATCTCCTCTAATCACCACTCTTAACTTATTTTTTTAGTGGCGTTTCCTCTATATTTTTCTTATCCAAACATTGTAAAATATTTATTAATAAGATCTTTATTCGTTGAATTTTGTCCATTTTATTGTAGAGAGAAGATGGCATGGAAGATTTATCGTCCACGCTGTATATAAAACAAATATAAACTGAGTTTGATTAATAAGTAGGCGATCGTGCTGATTAATACAAATATTTTTTAACTGAAAATGTTTTTTATTGTTGACCTTGTAAACTATAAACCTAGCGCCAATGTCGAATACCTGCACGGTTATTAAAACACATCCGAAATGATTATTTTATTTTGATTATAAAACTATACATTAAATAAAGACCCCCCCCCCCCCGAGTTTATCCGAATGAGCGTGTCGCATTAGATTAATTCGCCGCCTAGGAAATTTGTGTTTTTGTGCGTTTTTTTTTTAAATGTGTGCGTTTGGTCGCCAGTCGCCTAGTAGGAATATTTTTACTTCTTTTTTCTGTCTAAGTATGTCCTATACATACGTTCTTTCTATAGTTTCGACGGATTTGTTTTGTTATTCTTGCTACTTTTTCTTTTTGTATTCAGAATAATTTGTCTGGCAAAGATATTCCGCGTGCGAACAAAGTGGTTCGTTTCGAAACTCCTCCGAGTATACAAATCTCAAAGTTACGTTACGTCTTCATTTCTGTATGAATACGACCGTAACGAAAACCAGGCAATGCTACTGGAAAGGCTGCCTTTGGTAAAATGTTATCAGAAAACGTTGTCAGACTTTGCAACAAATTTATGATAATGCGCCGAGAGAGACGTTTGAAAAGTTGGTCGGATGATGCGGCCATGAACGGCGACAGGCTCCAAGAACTTTGTTGTGAGTCGAGCGCAGCTTCCAAACTGTCAACCTAATGTCCAAAACTACAAGAAAATATAATTATACCTTTGAAAATTGCATACTCAAGTCCGTTTCAATACTACGTTAGACAGTATATTTGATTATTTTAAGCAATGATACGCTCAGTGGTCCACTCGACACATTTTTATTCAAACAATTAGCAAATACGACGTTTTCAGATAACTTTTTATGATTAAAAGTTAACTAAGTTTTGGTATGATTAAGATATAATTTGACTGCTATGAATCTTTATCTTCTAATGTATGAAAAGATATTTTTTAAAATTAAGGTAATTTCAAAGTTGTTAGGCATTTAAAAAAGCGTATTTGTTTGAATTTAAGCTTTTTTTATTAACAACTGCTATTTCTTTAAAAGTAAATTTCATGAACAAAATATCAATAAATTTAATTTTTTAATAAATAATAAATTAAAAATATTTATTTAAATTTCAAAAAAATAAAACGTTTTAAAAATAAATAAGAAAAGCTTAAATATTGAGCCTCTAATTTCGTGCTTATTCTAAATTCTATCTCATCCGCCCAAGCTTGTCACCGCCTCATGAAATAATATGCACTTATGCCGCTGCTAAGATCAATATTCAATAAGATCAAATAAGTATATTTTTTTGTTTCAGTAGGAATTCACTTTGAGACGTTTTAGCACAGTTTGAGGCTTTATTAGAAGGCCGACGACGATTAATTGTTCATAACGATGAATTTAATGAGAATGTTGATCGTACATTCGATTAATTGCACGTGATTCGACAAAACATACATTTTTCTAAAACACATTAGACGTGTTATTTTTATTTATAAACTGTATCTTTTACCTGATCGGGATTTTAAAATTCAGCCAGGATGCAGATAAGTCACAAACTAACGGAACAAGAACGGGTAAAATGATAAGAAACATCTGATAAAATATCAATCTACTTCGATAATGTAGGTAAATATATCTGAATGTGTCCTTAGCCTTGTAACTAAATACTAACACAGACTGTAATACAAATAGGGATCCGGCTATACAATCGATTTTATTATACAAAGTGCAAAAAACAGTTTATTTAATTAATTGTATACATAAATACATTCATTTTACAAACATTTACGAATAAAATGTATTCGCAACGTAGCTTTTAAATGTAATTTGCTTCAGAAAAAAGATACACGTAGTATGGTCCAATATAAATTGGATCATAATTATTTCACTAGGCATAATTCCTGTATCGAAGTAATGGATGTCTGGATGCACTTTATTTAATGATATAATACACCTAAATAATTTATATTATTGATATAATACACATATTATAAATTGAAATAATATGTCCGAGTTTATTTATTTATATATTTATTTATTTATTCTGGTTACCCAACAGAAATTATACACAATACGTACTTACTTACATACAATGATGTAAAAAGGAATAATAATAAAATATTATAAACTATTAATATAAATAAATAAGATAAAATAATTGAAAAAAAACGATTTAAATTAAAAAAATACAAAAAAAAGAACATAAAATAAATCGATTTAAACTTTGAATATTTATTCATATTGAAAAAAATAAAAAAAAACTACATAATATAAAAGTACATAAAGAGGTCCGTAGGTGTATGGTTAAATACCTTATAATAATACTGTTTAGAATAGGTACATTGGACAACCTTCTGTCTCTGTGAGTCGATGTCCCCAATCCATGGGCCTTAGGGATTTAATAGGTACACTCCAGCCGTCCTCGCGGGCGAAGCTTTCAATAAATTTTGATGATTGTACCTTCAAAAGGGGGCGTATTGTTTTACGATGGCATTAGACAATTAGCAGTAACCTTTGGGGGATTCCTGATAAGGGATACCCGCGTACAATTTTGTCGGAACAGCGGATTTAACAGGAAATTAATATCTGGAGGAGGCGGGCGAATATTACCTTTAATTTCGCTAAACGTTTCGGTTTTCGCAGAAGCGAACGATAAATAAAGAAATGAAGGAATCTTCGTTTCATTATTCAGCTTATATAGTATATATAGTATGTCCTTCGATACTAACACCAAATTGGGTTTATAACCTATCAATTTGCTTTTTAGGGGCACCTAATAATAAATAACAAAACCCTTTGGTTCCCATATAAAAGTTACAATTTTTAAAGATAATGACAATTCAAAGACAATTTGGGCATTTTTTTTTTTTTAAAACACATTTTGTTAGAGTTTGCATTTGAATGTAATTAAATTAAAAAGAATGCATCTTTAAAATCATATTTAATTACTGTGAAACCATATACTTAAGATACTTTTTATTTTCTATAATTTATGAAATCTATGGTTGGAAAGAGTATAAGTCATATTTAATCAAAATTGATAAAAAAATCCCAATTAAGTAATACTGGTTTATAATTATTATAGTTTAATTAGATCCTAAAAAAACTAAGTCGGATTTAAATAGGTAAATATTAAGTTTGAAAAATATAGAGTAAATTAATTTTGTGTATATGCACTATTTTTGAATACTTCCCTACCAATGTAATTTAGCTGTAAGCGCCAAATAAGGCAAAATAGCTTGATAAATCCTATTTAGGTAAACGCTGGACTCCAAAAGCGAGATCTAAATAATGATTTAAAAATATATTAGATCTTAATTAATCAACACCCCCACACCCTCACAGACACAACCACACACTCTCACTTTTATACCGTACCACACATACACATTCTAAAATAGCGTTAAGCTCAACAAAGTTCTAAATATTTTTGTACATAGGCGTAAGCTTTAATTGGCCTTATTATTAACCTTTTGAAAAATGTATATACTATTATTACGCTGTATGCTTACCTGTTAATAAATAAATAAATAAACAAATAAATAAAATGGACCGAAGTTTGTCTTCAAAAGTAACAAATTATTCGTTATATATTTAGCAAATGAGATGGTTGACGCGGAGCTCCATTATAAGCCGCGTTTGGTTCACTTCACTTGCAAATTTAAGGGCGACCTTAAATACGTGGAGGAGGGTAGGTATAAAGGGAAGGGAGAACTCAAAACTGATGGGGTCTCAGTAGGTGAGCACTAAGCGGGCCGAGTAATGAGAACAATTCCAGAAATAGTTGGCCGTAGAACAAAACATTCCAACGCGCGCATCAAATAATAAGCGCCGCACACAGATGCACCGGCGCGCAACGGTACACGCACGCACACAGCGAGGGGCGTTATAAGCATCCTATATATACACCCGAGTATGTATATACCATGATACGTGATCACTGGTAAGAAGAAACGACACAATGCAACTCTACACACAGCTAGCGACTAATACCGTTATTTTATTAATAAACGCCTTTGAATTGTAAACCTAAACTGGTAAATTAATCACAATTTCTTAATAATAATAATTAAAATTAAATAATAATCATCTAGGTACTTTAGCCAGTTAATATTCCCAGGCTAGGATAGGTTTTGAAACGAGTATCAAGATGTAGATTTAGGAGAACCAAGATGTTCTTTAGGAAGACGATTGAAAATGGCAATATTCGGAGATTCCCTAATGATCATTCCAAATTATAACCGCATGAACTGCGAAGGGCTTTGTTTGAAAACGCTGATTTATAACATGATTAAAATTCTTCATCGATGCGATTACACAAAATACTAAACTTGTAGAATACAAATAGGGTTACTAAGAAAGAAGTCAGTACAGCCCATAACTGGTCGAAACCTCACATGCATATAATATGTACTCGCCAAGTTGAAAACGAAACTTGTATATAAACAGTTCTAAAAATGTTTATGGTATGTGTCTCTTGTCAACGATGAACTTAAGTTAAATTATTGTTATATGTTAACATCTATCATTACATTTCTAATAACAGATTATATCGCAAATTTATCCTATAAAATATATAAACATAATTTTACAAAAACATTGTTACCCGTTGGTGGACCGAGAAATAAATATGACGCACTGCATTAAAAATCGAATGTAGTCGGCTTAAGTTGTTATTTATCTATTTCTATATACCTGTCATTATGTATATCTGTAAGCATTTCTCATACAAATAAATAAATAAATACAATAAATAAATTATATTTTTTTAATACTTTAACTAATACAATACTTTAACAGTGCCAAACTTAATAAAAGAGAAAAGAAATTAGATCCTACAGAGTTTATTAGTGATTTGACATGTAGATAAATAATATTGTATTGTCAAACTTTTTTTTTGTAATATCATCTATTTCTATTGAGTTATGTTTTATTGTTAACATCAGTTTCTGACGGATTGGCCCATCAGCCTCTGGCAAAACAAGATTAATTTTAATTTGTTATAAGTATACCTACAATATGATAAAATAGAAACGACACTTCTGGTGTAAAAATTATGTTAGAAAATCATAGAAACGCATTGCAGACATGTTAAATAATGACAGACATGTTAATGGATGATTTAAATGTTAATCACTATGTAAATACGTAGATTTCTTTAAAATTAAATAAGTAAAACGATCTAATTTTTTTATGCTTTGTGTTGTGTTGTCAGGGAGGCACTGTAAATTCCAGAAGGCCCGCATTCGAACCCCAGCTCTCGACGCTGAGAGTATTCAACGGCATTTTTCGCAACGCTGTCCACTGACTTAGGTAACCAGATACACAAGCTCGCATTCAATTACAGACCAGCTAGATGTTCCATGAAATGAGTGGGCCTTGCCATACAATATAATGACAATGACAATACAGTTTATTTGGTTGCTAATTTGACTATACATGCGGTTGACCCTATTCTTTCTACTGTTAGTTCAAAAAAAGAGATTCCGTTAAATATACTGGCATAAATAATTATAATAATGTTTATGGCCCAATGAACCACTCAAAATCTATATTCACAAGCTGCTAAGCCGGCAGGAATATAACATAAGTATGTATTATTTGCTTTTGAGTTTAAGCTATTAAAAACGGCCTTGGAAAAGGAGCAAACATTTGGACGCGCGACCGATGATTTATCCATGTTTAGATTACGATTATAATGTCCTCGTACGACGGATCATTTTAAAACGATTTGTTGTTTCAAAAGTAAAATGTTCTTTTAAATATTTTTCAAATAAATATGTAGTAAACTTTATTTAAAAAAGGATATTCGGAGCGAATTTGTGAGCACGAGTTTAGCGTATGGCCTCACGTTTGTTTCCAATATTTTTGATCCTTAATGAAGAGATTGATCCAATATTCTCGGTCCTTACAGAAATAAATGTCTATCTGCAATTCGGATTGCCCCATCGCAATCTGATGTGAGCGGAATAATTTCCTAAGATTTTATATGCTGAATCATTCAAATACCTACCTATAAGTATTATTCGCCTTAATTTCATTTAGCTGCCATCACGTTTACGCGCTCTACAACAATATTAATATTCTTACTCTCTCTATAAATAAATTTACGTTTTCTTATATGTTTTGCCGGTAGAGATTTGCTTAAATTTTGACACCAAGGTCTTGGTTATAGATAGCCAATGATCAATTTTTATATCTCGTATTACTAATCGCAGTAACTAACTTATCCAAAATAAAATAAATAAAAAAAAGGCACGAATCAAAACGCTTTCAATTCGTTGAATGCGAAACGCAAAAAAAACAACCCGTTTCATTCAATTCATCCGATAAAACTCTCAATAGCCCCCTGGCTGCATTTCAACGTTGCTACTATGTAGAGGAAATATTATAGACACAGACGGCCTAATGACACTTGAAATTGTATGGAGAGATTCGCATTCCAGCGGGCGTAACTAATCGATAGCCCTACGAAATATCACGAGCCTGCACAGGCAGGCAATTATTGCCAGACCTAGGGTTTATCTGGCTGTCGTATTTAGGCATACTATGAACGAAATATTATTGAATTATTACTCTATTTCAAATCAAAAGCACCTACCCCTATCAGTCATACTTACAAGGTTTGCGTATTTTTTGAAGGCTACCACGACAGACTACCCTTTCTAGCAACACGCACTCATGACAGAATTGATTACCCGTAGGTATCACCCGTGTCAAATAAAAATATTCTTTGCGGTAACGTTTTCTCTCTACGAACGTAACTTTAATTTATTTTATTTTAATAGGTAAAAATACACGTATTAAAATGAATATAAGTGAATTTATTTATTTAGAATTAAGGTTACATGCACAACAATCGCCCATCCAATTTAGTTCAGTAAAACTAAGGTTCGAGCATGTTTTGATTCAGACCGGTGTTTTTTTTTTTTATTTATTTGAAAGCATGTCGATTTACAATACTTATGGGTTGTTTATCCAACACATTATGTATGGGCATTCTTTTATATCATTATTTTTCAGTTTCGCATCGGTTAAAAATCTTAATTGGCTATTCTAAACATTAAAGACCGTGTTCTTCACCGGTAAAGAACGCGGTTTTTAATGTTTAGAATAGCCAATTATGATTTTTAACCGATGCGAAACTGAAAAATAATAATAATAAAGAATGCCCATACATAATATGTTGGATAAACAACCCATAAGTATTGTAATTCGACATGCTTTGGATTAAATAAAAAAAGTGCTATTATGAATTATTTTTAAAAAGCCCCCGTTTTTAATGTGCCTTTACTGGCTTAAATATGCAGATAGCTGGCTAAAGGCAAAAGAAAATTTTCATTGACTCTTTAGCCTAATCATATAAAAACAAATAATAATCTATTTACAGCAGAAGAATTGCATTAGGATGCGGTAAGCATTATCCGAATTTTATGCATTTAAAAATAAATCTACACGTCCTCTTTCAATCTTTTTAATACGGTAGCTATTTGATTCCCAGACAGTGCCCCCGGTAGTTAGGCCCTGCTAGGAGGTTCGGAAAATGGTTTCTTATAATTGCTGTGTGGCTGTCACTCGCTTAACCATACCCCCTTCCCCTCCCACGCAGATATTAATCCTTGGCACAGCTTTGGCACAGCCTTGGCACATCCGTGCCTTGGGCTGCATGCTTTCGTGATCTGATTTTGCAAATAAATCTTTTCATAATAGATAATATTTACTCTATGTAATTAAACAATGGATTTTGGGCTCAGTACCAACTCTTTAGTAGTAAATTTAGGTCGTGTAAGTGTTTCCGAGCTGAGATCCTGCGAGCTCCTCCGACATCAGCTTTTATGCGGTTATGAAAAAAAGACGTGGTATGGATTGTATATAGAATAAAATGTATGCTAGAGAGAACGTGTTGGTAGGTAGGTACGTATTAAAATTATACATGTTATAAAAATAACACAAATACAACAGATAGTCGTAGAAACGTAAGAAAAATAAAATGATATTTATGTACAATTATTTTTAATTGTAAATTCAAGAATTGCGAAAACCAAGAATTTTATTTTATAAATTAGTGCCCATTCCGTTTAACTATTAAAATGAATCAAACGTTGATTTAGATTAAAATGACCGCCGTGCAACAAATTAGCTTTACGCCATTTTATAACGAACTTTTAACTTTAATAGCGACTGCAGCATCGCCGTTGCCGGCGGCTGAAATATTAGGTTGGTTAAAAACTTAAACAGGTACTTACCTGGGCGAGTTGCTAACCGCTGAATTGCTAAGTGAAACAGCGGCAGTATTTGCTCAACCTCAGTAGAGGGTAACTTAGCCTCGAAATTAACGCAAAACCAGATTATCTAACCCACCTGAGATATGACGGTAAGTAATTTCAGCCATGCATTTATAATACTGGTAGCCAATTTCTGGCGTTACATTTAACAATGCCCCTAACTAATTTCGGTCTAAACTAGTTAATAACATGCTAGAACACATAAATACTATTTTCATTTAAACCGCTTCAGCATCAGACCATATATTCTCCTGTCACTAACCTTTCATCGTTTCTTTTTCTGTTCCGTAGTATTTTATAATACTTATACACACCTTTCTTGAACGTACTTCAAAAATCGTTCCGGTAGCATCTTTCTACATCCGGAAAATGGGTAGACTGTTCAGTAGGACGAACCTTGGCATGCACCGTAAAGAATTCCTAAACCGATTTAAGATAAATTCTCCAATCTCCCCGTGTCTCCTCGCTAATCCAATTGATAGTTGGCATGGACACAGTTTTTAATAGTCCTAATTACTAAAAATCTTATACCGTTTGACGATGGGCCTGACCACGGCAGGTTAGGTTTTTGTAAAAGTATTGATGTAACAACAAACAATAAATGAAACAAAATTGTAACTGTCATATAGATATACTGGAGTAGCTATTATGGGCAGTTTTTTTCTGTCTTAAACATAATAATAGGCCATTTGACTTAATAGCTACAAAAAGCTCATCTCAGAAGATTGCGAGCTGATATGTTACTTTTATATAAAATTATCAATGATCACATCGACTGCCCTGATCTTCTGGGGCTCATAGATTTCCAGGTTCCATCTAGACTCACTCGCTAGTGTGACCACCTATCACGGTTGAGTACGAATTATACACAGAATTCATATATACATCGAGCATGTAAGCTTTACAACAGCATGTTAAGTGAGATCGATATTTTCAACACTACCTTCCTAGCATTCAAGAGAGTGTCTACTCTAGATAATATATAGCCCTAGAGTAGTATATTTATGTGTATATGTAAAAACAATTATTTTTAAGGAGTTATGCTGTATTTTATATTATATTTTGGTAATTATATAAATTCCACTACTTCCTAATCCCAACCTCGCTCCCGACTGTGTTTTCTATTTTAAGTTTGGAGAAAACTCTCATTTGCTTTATGTTTTAATTGTTTTTTCTTTTAAATTGTAATGTTACTTCTATGTCAGCTGTTGTTTCCTAAAATAAATAAATAAAAAATATATCTTACAGCCTTTAGTGAGCCTTTCTTGAACCTTTAGTGGAGTCACGTGTCAGCATTGTCTCACGGAGCGGCGATGATTTTGACACGTGTAACATGAATTTTCACTGCCAAATTCTGTTGCCATTCAAGTGCTAATGCCATACTATGTACGAGCATAGTGTGGCACTCAATAGTCGACACGGAGTGAATTCTGTGATACAAGCTCGTAAACAGCTTACTGGTTATATACACTTACCTATCCATCTGTCCTCGGCACGCGAGCAATCTTTACATTTTGTGCTGAAGGTACTACACGTTCAATCCTTTCGAAAAAATGTCACTTAAGAAAGGTTATTGGTGGTCATTTAAGTACATATACATACATAAATAAAAAATTAATAATCATCCCTGTCTAATTTGTTTGATGTTTATCCTTGAAGTAATTTATTCAACACGGTAAGTAAATGTAATTTGTTTCTATGAGTTGAATTATTTTAATACTAGTAGTTTAATTATTTTTATTTCATTATTTGACTCATTATAACATTATAATATAATTGGTGAATACCCCTAGAACACCGTAGTATGACTATAAATCTTACTTTCATGAACATAAAATATTCAGTACTCGTAGTTTACCCAAAACTGACGCTTAGTTTTTACATGAATGTTTTTAAATTAGATATGTATTAATTAAATTATTTACATTAATTATTAACGCCATGGCGTCGATGATAAATTGAAATATAAATCTTATATTATTTTTTTTTCTAAACAACAGTGGTACGCCTTGCATAGAGTATGAAATATTTAATTGAAAAATAATGGCACATTGTCATACGCTTGTACCGACACTTAACATTCTTATAAGTATAGGGAATTTTAATTATTAAAATATATTGAAGTTTTATTTTTATAATATATAAGATAATAATAATAATTTACATATATACATTATACATATAAATTGTACAATTTACAAATTAAACAGCCGTTCTCTTAACTTTACTTATTTAATTTGCGGAATACACACACATATATTTCTATATTGTAAGTACGTTTTATTTAGAAAAATATATGTTTGAAATTAAATCATTATTATTTCCATAAAAACAAAAAAAAAACCGACGAAGAAAAATGACATATATATAGTATTAACATAAAAATATCTGGTTATTGAGTATATTAAAATATTAAATAATAATAATAATAGTTTAATAGTGTGAAAGCAAACTAATTTTAATCTTTCATGTGTTTCTATACTTTAGGGAAAACCTGTTATCAGCCAACTTTATACACAATTGTATGTACCATTTTCTTATATATTATACTGTCTGTTTTCTAAACAAGCAATAAATGAATGAATATTAAAATGTACAACACAGCGGAACCATAAACGGAATTGGTGCTCATCGTTTGTACCAGTAATGCCCCAAGAAACAAAGGGTGACTGACCAAAAAATAATTGCAGACCAAAAATTAACGTCATATTACCTACAATTAATTTAAGGAGATCCCTAGAAAGGCGTTAGTGCATCGAGCGGCGAGGGTCGCAGGATTGTCGCATTGAGAGGTCGTGCATTGTTATGACGAAGGAAAGAAACACTACGCCGGGCTGGCGTATGTGTTCTTGGACATGCAAGGCTAGTCTTAAAACGCGAGCGAGAGGATCTGTCAGTGCCACTCTCGCTCGCTAATCGCTCTCGCGTTTTGAGACTAGCTCTGATGGTCTCAAAACCTTGTCTGACGCGTTCTACGTCACCGTTTCGATTTATTGATCGCTTGATTGTTGTTCGGAATTTCCTATTGTTTTTTTGTTTGTATCTTCAGGCGCTTTAGACTAATTAACCATTATTAATTAGTGATTAGAGAAGTAAAAAATATTTTTTCTGTAACAATAAACAATGACCTAACCTTTTTTTGACACATTTAAACTGGCTAGAATAATTAGCATCGATAAAAACCAGAAAAAAAAACGAAAATGCCAAAGAGAACTACTAAAATTGCGATAATATACGAGACATGTTGTTATGTTAAAAACGATCATAATGACAAATACACATGAAAAAATAATTTATTGGAGATATTAGTAGGTATGCGAATAGGTACATATCAATTTTTACAAAAACGTTAACTTGGTAATTTACAAGAATCGGTCAAATAAATATTTAGGTAGTCGAAGTGTTTATCTATATAAGTTAAATAAAAGGCCATCACTAAATTAATTTTAGGTTTAAACCACTCTCTGCCTGTTTTCTTTTGTCTTATGACAAACCTAAACCCCAAATTACCTAAAAAATATACATTTACTATAACAGGTTAGTTACGCACTAACCGTTATGTAGATTTAACAAAAATTTTGCTTATGGCAATGGTGCGAATGAAACAAATAGCAATTTAGTATCGCTGTTCTCTTTCGCTCGTATAGACGTTCGGAAATGACAGAAGGAGTTGGAAGAGATATTGGAAGCAGGTGTTATATAAATAAGCCAGATTGGACAATTGAGAAGTAAAGAGATCTTCAGAATGCATTTGTATGAATTTCAGTACCACTGTCAGAAGCTGAATCTAATATAGCTCGCTTATGGGGTGTGATTTGGTCTAGTTATAACTAACTGATTTTTAAGTTTTTCGCAATTCTGGTTTGTTTACTTTATGTGAAATAAGCGAAATCGAATTTACGACGTAAATTCGCTTATGATTAAAATTTATATAATTTTATATTGAATGATTTCATGTAAAAGAATTTTCTTGTAGACATTCGGATTTTTATTTTTTTTTTTGACTTGAACCATAATATAATTTTATTCAATTCGGTTAGAATGAATTATCAAAGTTGAAATTCATTATTTTCATTTTAATTTATTTTGTTTATTAAAAACTTCTTTTCTATATTCTTTTGAGTATATTATTATATGTTTACATAGTGGTAGGGACCAAAACATCATTCCCTAGCATAGTTTAATTGTTATCAAAAAAATACATACGATTTGATAATATTGATAAATGGTTAAGTCAATACTTTTGAAAGGATTGAACATTCGTTTCTGTTTGAATAAATTGAATACATTCGTTACAAGGATTTAATTACATCTACTAATTGTAACATCCGTTACAATATAATTTTATTAAATTCTGTTTGAAAGAATAGTCTATTCCTTACATTACCTAAAGAGTTTAGAATGTGTGTTCGTACAAACACACGCTTTCAAACTCTTTGGATTTAACTGATTTTTTTTTATGTACCCCGAAACTACCAATATAAATATTATAATTACAAATCAATACTAAGTCCTTTGGGACACATTCAAATATTCCTTGGTCGATAATTTCACATCACTATCTACTAGTAACATGACGACACGACACCCGTACAGTTACCACTGCCTTTAACGAATTGCTTAGACAACAAGGCAGTCGGAACTTGCCACCACGAAAGCATGTCATGTGATAATATCAGTACCTGTTAATATCTACTTTCAGTAGTACTTTACGATACCTTTTATTCTGGTGTCTCGTACAAAAATGAAATCATTACGTCGTTTCCTTGATTTTGATATTTTATGGGACTTTTACCGACTAAATTTTATCCGACGCATACTGTTTTTGGTTTTGTATATAATTATTTATACAATCGGTATAAATAATAATGTAATGTAATAAATAATGTTATGTTCGTAGGTATTATATTATTATCAAAATACGAGTCGTAGGTACACCTAATATTTTTATAGTAGCTAATAGGTTGGACCTAACCTAGGTACCTACTATTGTGCCTAATAATTTGGAAGCCCTTTCAGTGTTTGACTGAGGGGCCGGCTGCGGATTTCGGGGGATTAACCTCTACATTAATTATAATGCCCTATCGATCCCAATACATACCTATATAGGTAGCTAGTTACCTTTTTACTTATTTATAACCTCGTAAAGTTCACCGATATTGCAATGACAAATTAATATGATTGCCGTTTTTTCTTACTTTGCACTTTATGTTGTTTATCAAGGTCGTTTTTTTTTAAATTTATTAATGTAGCGTAGATGATTTTATAAGCTGATATTATGCTGAATGACGTGATGAAAATAATATGAATACTAGACGCCTATAAGAACATAAGCGTTTACACGGTAAGATGGAGTATATTTTTCAAAAACCGAGAAATTAGCATTAAATAGGTAATCACCTTTATTAAGGCTAAGTAAATATCATTCGAACATACGTTAAAAGTGTAATAAAAAGGTAACTAATTAAATATCTAAATGATAAGTACAAAAAAAAAATATGCGAGAAAAATTATAACATATCTAACGAAGATTATTAAATAAACAACCCAACGTCAATTGAAACTATATTTGCTGAAAATAACTTTTATAAACCCTATGTTATATCAATTATTTAATGCATAATTCTATTTTTCATACCTATAACGTGGTACTGTAGAAGGAATCTACAGATCTACAGTAAATAAAATGAATAAAATATATCATACGTTTGATTCTAGCCCCCCCCCCCCCCTCTCATACTCCGCCAAACAACCCAAATCGGTGCTGATAGGCGTTCGTTCGACCGAGCCAGTAACAGGTGCGATATATCTTCGGCGGGAAAACCTTACTGTCAAAATGCCTATGTCATCGACCGTTAAATAAACCAATTAATTGTAAAACCAAATGTCACGTAATTAATGTATTCATAAAGAGTCTAGGTAGCATTCAAGTTCTAGGCTGGCTGAGACGCAAACCGCAATGGGTCTAGGTTGGAGAGAGAGGGAACGATGTTTAGACGCGGACGGAGCGAACAAGATCGAAAGTAGGAAACAGGTTGGAAGCGCGGGCGGGCGCCCGAAATATTACGTCCGAGGCAAAAAAAACTCCGCGCGGCGTCTCATCCGAAGACTCGAGAGCGGGACAGCAAAAAAACAACGAACGACAGAATGAGAGGCAAAACTCACCAAAGACGTGGTCCGCTCGCGACGGAACCCGGGAATGCCAATCCGAATTAGGAACAAACCCAGAATAATCCAACAAACACTTCCAAATTATTAAAGCCGCACCACACGCGGACGTTTCAAACGAACCAAAACGTGTGAACTCACTATTTTACAAATTACAAACGTTCACAAAACACACCAAAGTTTCGAACATTGGGCGCGAAAACTGCACTTCAGGTATGGGTAGATATTTATTTACACTTTAAGGTTAAGTTTGTTTTCAGGACGTCCGGCAGTGGTGGGGGTGTGGTGGGAGGGGCGCCTGCGCACTACGGTGACAGTTACCAAACTCAACTTTTTCGGAAACGTCAAAGTTGCACCGCACCTGTCACTCGACACGTGCGATTCCAATCAGAATGAACTTTTCACAAATCTTCAAGCGCCGGTTGATCGAAATGAAGTCACAGCGCGCGCGGGGGGAAATTGATATCAATGTGACAGCGGTGCGCGCGTTTGGCGGGTAGAATGCGACCGCGGCGCCAGTGCGAAATAATAACAGAATAAATACGTAGAAAAAAAAAGGAGAACTTAAACCGACGACGGCGTAGCCTAGCGGCCGACACTCCTACTAAGCGATGTACTAACGGCGCGGCGGCGGGCCGGCGTTCTCCCCCGCGCCCTCCCCTTGCTCCTCGCCCCTCTCCGGCACCTCCCACTCCGGCAGACGGTATTAGGCGCGGTTCACACTATACGACACGTCGCGACTCGCGACATTAGGCATTCAAAAATCATTATGGCATCCGTGACATTTGTTTCAAATTATAGAAGATTTGGGCACAGTATAAATACTTCTTTCTTTTTAAACACATCGATCGCGTTGACGTGAATTCCTTCCTAAAACGTTTTTAAATACCTATTTATAAATGTTATTTACGACATAACATGAGTTGGCATAACTTAATTGTGGATCTATACATATGTTTTTACAATCTACATTTTATTATCTAAACATGCATTATCATTTTATTATGGGATAATAATTCAATTTCAGTTTAGATGCGGTTGTAAATACATGTTGATTAGTATATTTCTTTGCCTAAAAAGAATTTTAACGTTTGAACAAAATGGTTTCTCACAGATGATTCTAACTCGACTATATATTGTTTATTATTATTATTAATTCATTTAGCCATTTCTAATTCCATTTGTTTTGTTTGCATTGTGTAAATTTCTTTGTACGCTATCATGTCATAAAAGTAATACCAATGTAAAATGATTCGGTCTTTGCAAAAAAGCACATTAGAAAAACAAAACTTTACACTACTTAAGACTAACCCAAAAATAAACTACTAAGTAATATAGTTATTTAAACGTACCTACGTAAGCTATTAAACTTATTTTTTTGCGGCATTCTTGATTTACTTAAGTACTTAATGAAATTTTGCATTACTTTTATTTAATCTACATTATTCATTTTTGCTCTAGTAAAACTATGTTATGAATCAATAAATAGTTTACACGTTTGAAACACATTTTATTTTTTGTGTCTCGTCGAGTCGAATAATTATAGCCCGACGTAATTTTGTAAGATCGATTATGAGTTTCTCTAATGTTATTAAATATTTACTTTTATGTCAGCCGGCAATACATTACAAATTTTAAAAGTTTTCTGTATTCCCAATATCGACTAACAGTTTAAGAATCTTATTTAAATTTTTACAATTTTGTCGATAAGTGTGCTAAATGTATGATACCGTAACTATTCAATCCATAACTAATAGAATCTACTAACGCATAGTACAACATATACAGTACTATTAGCGAGACACTGTACTGCAAGAATTAATACGTCCTTAATCAGATTTTAGTTTGCCAATCACGTTTTCTATACGTCTGGCAAAGTTAAACCTCGAATCTATAGTCAGCCTAGGAAAGTATAATGATTTCCTCAATTAATTTTAGGATAGTCACAATTAATCTTTTATTATCATCATAACTATATCCTATTATATTAAATGCCACATTTTGTTGGACTTCATAAGCTAAACAAATATTACTTGACAATTACTGAATCACCAATCTCTTTATTAATTTTAACCAAAAGACTTCTATTTAGTAAATATTTTTGAAATCAAGTTTATTTGGTCCTTTAATACCACATTCATCCATTGCTAATATCAAAACGTCATGGCCAATGAATCAAACGCTCTCTTAAAATCAATAAAGACTGCTTCTACCTGCTTTCTATCATTTAAATAATTATTTACTGAATTTGGACGCTTTTCCCTAATTGGAAACCATATTGTTATGAATTGATAACGGCATGCTTGTTTAAAAAGGCAGTCGTTAGATTTACTAAAGCTTTTTTAACTGCCCTGTTAACACTACTCAATAACGCCACCGGCCTATAATATCCGTAGTTGGTGTGGTCAACTTGTTTAAAAATAGTTTAATACATTGTAACTTGTTTGTAATTGTTCTGTTTTTTCAAAACGTCCAATTGTGAACTTATTATATTTTTCATGTAACACGTAACACGTTGAAATCTAAACGTAACTAAACTGTATACAATTAAACACTATACTTAGCTACAGCGGTCTAAAAATATATGTATTTTTGATGCTGTAAATTTCACTGGCAATGACAATTTTATTACAATTTTTTTTTGTACTTTCTTCAGATTTTATGTATCAATATTATTTCGTCTAGATTCATACTATCTTTACCTAACCATTCATTTGTAGTCGTAAATTTGTAATTGTAATTTGTAGGTAATTTGTAATTTGTAGGTCTTAGTTTGTCATTTTTTTTTTGTCTACGTTGATCATTTCTCATTCGCACACATAAGCCCTCAGACTCAACCTCACACCCTCTTCTACGTAAACCTTACACTCTATGCACAATCTTTAAACATACATATAACTCCTTAGGGTATGTATGTACACACCCTAAGGCTCTTTAAACTTAAAGCCCAATTCCTATACTTACATACTTTAACAAAAAAAAGAAATATGTAGTTTTTTTAGTTGTCACTATTTTTTTTATTGACAATAATTAGGTAATATATTTAAATGCCACTGGCTGCATCTAAATGCAATTTTGTAATTATTTATTAATCACCGCTTTGTACTTCAATGAAATAAATAACACTTTTTTATTATGTACGCACTGCACCATAAACAATAATGTTTTATATTTAATATATTCAGAAAACAATTCTAAAATAAGTTGATTGAAATAAATCAATTAAAGATCATAGTCGTGAGAAACTGGGTCAAGTGCGAAAATGTTGAGCTTAAGCAATGAAGCTCCTCAGAGCCTGCCTAATGAGGGGAGAAATTGGACCTTCAGGCAAACAATCCTCAAACTGCTTTAAGAAGGACAGACATGGAAATATACGGCTATTCGCATATAGAGAAAAGGTCACTTTGCCGCTTTCTTCGCCCTTTTAATAGCACTTTTGCTAAGTTAAACACTCTACCCTCATCAACAACCAGCGGGATGTACAGGAAATATTTAAAATCAGGCCCATTCAGGCGGTTGATCTATCCCAACAATCATACAATAACCAGAAAAAAATATTAGAAAATAGTTTCAAGAGAAAAACAAATTTAAAATTTAATAGAAATTGTTTTATGTTTCAGAACGGCGCAGGGTCGGGCGGAGACCGCCCAACCATACGGCATGCTAAAACGTACTTATTACAGTTACAGTACAGTTACGAAATTATTTTTTTTTTTTCATAAATCCGGTTTAATTGTCGTTATAGATCAACCACAGTGAAAGCAGTGATTTTAAAACGATTTAGCGTTTTTAAACTAAGCATATTATATTCATTACTGAATGTTAAATTCCGCACTTCGACGCTTGTCTCGAAGTGGTGCATTTTTGCACCTAAGCGTGGTTAGGCCCGCGCGAACAAACTCGCACCATTGCGACTCATTCTATTATCTTTTTAATTTCGGTGATTTTTTTCGTTTGTATGATTGTTTAGCATTTTATAGGCATTTTCAACATCTTACACATCTCCTTTGTATAGATTTGTATAGATATTTAATAAAATAAGTTAGGTTTAGGCCACCATTAAAACCCTCTAGGAGATGCTAACTTATCCTGCAACGCCTGTGCGACCGCGATGACCAATGAGTATCTTTCAAATGAGAGTGGAAATAAATATATTGCATTAACTGTACCTGTTCAACTGAAATGATTGCTAGCAACGCCATACTAAAAGGCACTTGCTTTGAATAAAATGTTTACAATTGAACTTGTACCTAAAGGTTTCTCTCTTAAAGTTTGAAAGTGTTTATGATTATACGTGCACTAGGATATATACTATCCAAAAGACAAACAAAAAGATTTGAATAGTAATAATAATAGTTAGCGGTTTGCCTTGAGACAATCTCTACAATAATACTTCTAATAAAACTGCTTAAAGTTAAGTTTCAATCATTTAATTAATAGCCGGTTATGTTTTAAAATAATCTAAGAACGAAAGGGCAAAAACAAATATATTTTTTTATTCAAATTAAATTATTCAGTATTAATATTGATAGTGTCCTTGTTTAGTTCACATCTATTTTATTATTGAAATTATTTTTATTATATTTAAATAACCTTCAATATAAAATGGTGTTTAGGGTTAATTTTATTCATCTCTTCAGCGTATTTTTTTATGGAGTCCGTTATTATGGTCCCTCTCACTCACCTTCATTAATGAAAGGTGTAAGTGAGAAACAGCGATGTTATCGACTTTACACTCGTACGCTGCTTAAATCTATACAAAAGTGTTTTTTTTTCTCTCACTCACAATGATTTTGAAATAGTATTTTTTCCATACCTTAGTGGAATTGACTAAGGGGTCTTTAAAACAAGTATATTTGGTAAAATTTTGTTTTCGTTTTTTTTTTCACAACAATAAATTAAATTAAAGAGAATTTGTATGCAGAATGAAAAAAATCGTATACAATCGGTAGTTTGTTTGTACGAGAAAGATTTCAGAAAACGTTGAGCGCAGTTAAAGTTTGTTTGTATGAACAAATTTATGCCCTGTTGAAAAAATACGGTCCTAAATGTACGGCAACTTCGATGCGATCTTGGCGATGAAAGGCATCATCAAGATCCTCCGAGCTGCGTGGGCCACGTGGTTCAATATAGTTTTTTTTTTGATAGTAATTTTAAAATTGTCAGAAAATCGATAAATATAGGCTTCGGTCGTTTACTTTCACGCACCTCATACATTATTTTATATTGTATTATTCTGAAATTATAACTATATTTTGTACATGCCAATAAAATAAAAGCTGATATGTGTGTCATGGTAGAGTGGATGTGTGTTAAAGTGATTAGTGTGTGATGATGCTGTGCCTCGGTAAACTTGTTTCCACCAAAGTGATGTATATCAATCTCTCCTAATCTGTTTTGTGGCTTATAGCAGGCAGTAGAAAACAGAATTTCGGCAATAATTTTTTGGTACGCTTGAGAAGAGATTGGATGCAAGTGTGATATGAGATGGAACTTGCTTCGAGAATGGTCGTATCTAGCAACCGTAAGTAACAAACTCAATTATGATACGCTTTGTCGTTAAATAGTTTACTTACTACAGTGATATTAGTCGTTTGACGTAACTCAATTCAGGTAAGTGGAACAATCGATCATTATACTAAAATAAAATTACTTGCGATGTCTAGAAAAAAAAATACTAGTACTCTCTAGCGGTTTAGGGCAAACTACATAGAGTCCAAGCTAGGAGCTCCACATAGGTGCGAGCGTATATGTTCTCACATCGTGCACCATATTATCAATTACTTTGACGTCATGAGCGTTACTGACACACGCTCAATGTTTTTTCTTTTTCTCCTTCCTCGGCCTGTCACCATCCTCCATTTTCTTCCGTGTAGTTCTATCGGATGCTGTTTGCAGCCAGGTGTCCTACGGGTGTCATTCATCCACCTTAGCCGTGGTCTTCCGACGCTTTTCTTTGTTGTCCAAGGTCTTCTTCACTCGACGATCTACTTGGACCACCTTGTGTCGTCTATTTTATTTATTAAACAGGTAAGCATACAGCGAAATAGTAGCATATACATTTTCGCAAAGACTTTATAATGTGACCAATTAAAGCTTACGCCTATGTACAATAATATTTAAAACTTTGTTGAGCTTAACTATATTTTAGTAGGTGTGTATGTAATGTGTACGGTGTGAAAGTGTGAGTGTGTGTGAGTGCCAGCGCCATTTTTAGCTGGTGGTCGTCGCAAGTGAATCTACGAAATTCGTCATTTCACCAAATAGTAAAAGTACTTTAAAAAAAAAATACTGTAAAACTGATCCGAATCATTTACAGTGGATGTTACTGTCGAATATCATTCGTGAAATAAAAGGCATTCGAGATGTGATTGCCGATTTAAAGATTTACTTAATACTTCGTTTAATATTCAGAGCGCGGCCATTGCGATGCGACAGTGCAGCCAATCATCGGAGCGGAAACGGACGGCGATTACCTCGCAGCGCGTCACTTTTCCGGCTTGGAAATTTTGAAATGGCCGCCATGGCGCACTTCCATCACAATGGTGGCACGGGCCGTGACGTCATTAATTCATTACGAATACATCGTTCCATGAACCTTATATGCTCTTCCACGGTTAATCAATTCGATTATATGGCCTGGAACCATATACGATTAGGAACGGTGGACGATTGACGGCTGTGTTACCATCGGGTCCATAACGCATTAAGTATGTCATTAACTCGGGTGATTGAAACAATTTAGAAGATTTCTTTTTTCCTTCTAACGGAAAATAAAATGAAAAGATATTGATTCTGATTTTTTATTTCTAATTGATGCAAAATTTGTCGTGGTTTTCTCTTGAATTTAATTTATCGGCCAGTGATCCCTCATTTTGAGAACAAATATTTCCATGTACCTATATTTCCTAAAAAAAATGAATTTAACATATATGTTTTTATTTACTGTACACCTTCATGGATAGCGACACCAGTGTGTGTGTTTTGAAGTTTGGTTGACCATTTTTTTTTAGACGATTATGTTTAACAAAACAAAAATGTAATCATTTTACAAATATTCTAATGGAACATTTTATTATGCGTAACGTACTTTATTTAGAAAATATTATCATGTGCCTATCTTCAATTAGGTAATTTCACATTATTTTATGACATTGCTTCTTTGAACAAATTAAACATATTTAAATTTTATAAGTGTATTACTGTAGGTTAGTAGGTAGTTTGCATTATTATTGTCGTTCAAAAAATATATATTTTAGAGTAAAGGAATAATATTCAGAACAATGATTTATTTGTAACAGCAACATAAGCGAAAATTGACGTAGAACATATCTAAGAATTTAGAGCAGGCCCATAGAAATATTGCTCATATATGTGAAAGACCACATTATTAGAGCGCTTTGAATCGATGCATCTTTTTTTACTGTTAAGTACCATTTCGAGGACCTCGAAACAATACTAGGCTTCTTGGAAACACATTAGTGACTAGTTGACCCGCACACGTGCGTAGAAAAAAATCGTACTTAAATTTAGTCGGTCGAAAAATATTAGCGATAACTACGGATTTAATGTCGTGTTTCGTTATAGTTTATTTATTTACAAAACTAACATAGCATTTTTTTTTTTGTTAGTCTAATGTATGTCCAACATTCTCATAATTTAAATAAAAATAATTGGTATATCCCATTTTTTATTACAATGGGTAACTAAATAAATGAATAACGTTAAACAGTAAACACAATGTTAAAAATAATAATACAACGACCGATGCCATGCCATTTAAAAGCCATCAAACGAAAAAAATGTGTTATACTATTAATTTTTATTATTACAAGCTTTTATTTAGCTTGCAATGTTTGTATGTCGGTTTAGGACAAATTTGACATGCTGGTTTAGTTCCGATGACAATGCATTTTTATGGTTAGCATGACTTGATTCTACACCCAGGAATGGCTGCATTGTAAATTGACGAAGGAACTTCTCAACGGTCAACAGCACAGACACGAAATTTTGTATACGCATTTCAAAGCTTGTATTAAGAATGTTTTTTACTAATTTATTTATATCTTGCAATTGTATTTTCACGATCAATACACTATGTTTTCAATACATCGATCTTTCCTTTACACATTATACACTTCAAACTGAAAAAAAAATTGTTTTATAAGTTTTCTCAATTTTAGCATATTTTTTTTCCACACAAAATAAATTATAAACACTTTTTAATTTGTAAACTAAATATCTCTGTCAATTCTAAACGGATTTAGCAATGTGTGCAATGTATCATTTTAAAGCTCAGGACGATCCATAGCGCCTGATTATGTTCATATTTTCGAAATAATTTGTTATATACACGAAAAAGATATTCAAAGATATAATTAATCAGTTAAAAAGGTTGCAGATGCTGTCTCTTTCTTTAGAAAGATTAGAAAGAGATGATCATATTTTCCCCGTTAAGAGCACTGCGAAACAAGGCCGTGGTTCGTTGATAAAAAAATGTCCGTATGCGTAACTCCTTAAATAACAACATAAAAAAATAAATAAAACAATGATAAAAATATGGTTAGTGTGAATATTGTTCACGCTATTGTTCTGTGTGCGTATCTTACAATCCAATACTATACAAAAAATTGTTAAGTACTATGAAAAACATTGTCAAAAAAGCAGAGAATATCTTACCAAAATAGATATCCAATTCATAACGCATTGGATCAGTGATTTTAAAACGGGCAACTCATGCCTCAAAATAAGAATCTGTTCGAGGGGATATATCCTTAACGCCATCCATACTTCGTTGTATTACAGAGTCACCGGTTCAGAAGTCACATACTGCAATGGGCGCATTGAAGGATTGCAGCTTCGGAGTGGTGACCCATCCACCGTATTCTCCAGACCTGGCCCTCAAAGACTACTTCCTTTTTCTAAACCTGAAGAAATAGTTAAATGCAAGCGATTTTCGTCCAATGAAACGGTCCATACCGCCGTTTCCGAGTACTTTGGTGGCAAAGGTCTAAACGGGTATTAGCATGGGATCAAAGCATTCAAGAAACAATATGAAAAGTGTCATGTGGTTCGAGGGGATTATGTTAAAAATTTAAAATAAAAGTTTCAATAAAAACATTGTCTTTCATTGCTTGCACACTCATAAAGCACACACACACACCCTCACGCACGACACCTATTTAGCTTTGGCTAGTTTCAATGTGGCTAATGAAAGGCTCATAAAAAGTTACGTGCATTTGACAGCAATCCCAATGTTTGGATATTTTCAGGATATTGTAGGGAATTTTATGCTTTTAATTGAACGACAAAAGCCGTTCGATTATTTACAGTTATTATTAGGCTTTAGTCACATCAAATGTGGACTTAATTAACATTGAACCCATTTAAATGACAGTTTTTATTTACCAGAAATTTTATATGAAGTTATATTTATTATGAATTTAGGTTTTTTTATCGAAGGTGGTTTGTTTCAACATTGCAGCATTTGCATTTCAGCGCTGTCAGCTGTCAATGGCATGAAAGAACATCACCGTTATTTTGTAAGCTTTGTTTTTTTTTATTGTATATTAAACTTGCTTTAATCGTTAAAGCTTATTATTTTTTATATATATGCAATATGCAGGGAATGCCTAACTTTTAATATTAAAAACTATAAAATAGATGTAAATATGTATTTTTATTACAGATGCTGTATAGAGATATAAATCTAACTACGCAAGTTTTTTGAAGGATCCTGTCGTGACAATTTTTACATTTCCGTGGGATACGGATATTAAAAGATATTTTACTTTTTCTACAATATCTCTAATGGAAATCGCAACGGTAACTAGTTTTATATATATTACAATCTAACCCGTTATTACCAGGCTTCCAGTCTTGTATCTTATAAAACATTAGGCTTGCTTGCGGCTTCTCGTCTACGCGGCATACTCCAGTAGCAATCTCGTGGACGGAGCATAGAAGTACCTAAAGAAGATACTATCTCCCTATCCTTAAATTATGTTTGAAGTAACTCTAAGACGTAAGGCGAATGAATTGCTTCTTCTACTACACCCATATTCGAAAGCATACAAATTGAACTCGCCAGGCTGTTTGCATGTGTGTATGTACCTTTAGGCAGGGCCGCAATTAGCAGCATTGCGCGCCGACACGCGCTGCACACGGACTGGTAAGGTGCGCACGTTCATGGGAGGAAATCGCCTAAAATTATAATAGAATTTTGCAAAAATAGCTATTTATATCTTGTACTTATAAATAATATGATATGTTATGGTACTTTTTTGTTTTACATTTCTGTCGTTTTCACAGCTTCTAACTGAATAAAACAACATAGTTTTAAATAAGCGCTGACAACACACGTTCGCAACGGTGGTCTCTGATCAACCGCGCTCGTTTGATTTTGAGTACTTCTAGGATATTTCTAGTATTCTAGGTACTTCTCTGCTCTGTGCTCGTCGTGCATTGAGCAGGTAGGATAGCGCGCCGGACTCCCGCGTCAGGAGTTACTAACTTAAAGTAAAGTAACTTTAGTACATTTAATAGCATTTTTCTACTATTTTTTCCTATTTTTTGATACATATTGTGCAGTTTGAAGTGTAGAATAACCCCATAGAAGGATGTAAACGAAAAAAAATATCCTGTATAACTCGTAGGATGAATCCCCTTGTTTCTCTGTTTTCTAATTTTATTTTGCAAACTAACAATACAGTGTGCCCTACGTCCATCGTGCACAAGAGATCTAACATTGCACATGCATTTAGTAAAAGTGTGTTTGTGCTGTAGGAAAAATACGAATAAATATATACCTGTAAAAACCTAACTTAAAGGCTGCTACCTCAGACTAAAGCTGTAATTATCAGGACTGTTTGGTGCCCCAGATAATCAATCGGCCTTAGAAAGGTGCTGGTCTAAATAACGTAAGTAATCATTATAATAAAACAAAGCCATTATGGGATTTTAAGCCAGTAGACGACGGTAATTCCCCGCAAAAAACGTTTGTCAAATATTTACCACTGCGAAAATACAACGAACCATAATAAAATAACCGTAATTAATCTAATATTCATGATAAATGTGCACTAAAACACTTACGCTAGGTGGAGGTGCTTTAATCGAGTGGACCGACCGCACCCGAAGGGTCACATAAGTCATAATACGAGAAGCAACATTCCCTCGTTTTATTCCATATATCAATTTAAGTACAGCGACAGCAAACGCTCTAGTAATGCATTTCCCGTGTTCTGCTCCATATGATTGATGTAATTTTCTTTAACTTCATAGATCTTCGTCGCCATTGTGAGATGATACATAAGGATTTAAGAGTAATCTTATTACAGGTTATTATTGTTCGTCTAATTCAAACCGTTGCCATATTTATCTTAACTTTATATTTCAATCATTGGTTATTTTTAGAAGCAAATGTATTCGTAGCAAAATTCGTACATTTTTAATTGATTTACTAATCAATTAAGGTATATAATGCATTGTAGAAAAAATGCACTTGAAATTGCATGTAATATCACGTATATGTTCCCTATTACGTGTAAAAAATTGTATAAAAAAATGCGAAAATAATTCATGCCCAAATTTATTAATTTTATCAAGCGCGCTCATGTAAATTCCCTATTTGCTCGTGGGCGCTTGGTCAATACCATAATGAATTCTGATACGAGGTTAAAACAAATCATGTTTGGAAATCGGAGTGCCAGAATTTTTTACCGGGAATGGTCTCGGAACACAGCGTATATAACACGTATCGGTGATTGTTATTTTTTTTCATAAAATAAAGGCCTATTTAACCCAGCTTGCAAAACACATAAGCTTTGCTGCTACTTGGCACATTTCAGTATTAATTATATATCGGTAATACGTATTTGGTACGCTTGGAATACAACGCGCTCATTCGGTTAAACTCGTAACTCGTAAGTCAAGTTAACGAACGGATGAGTAGTAGTCAACCTAATTTACGAACGAGTGTTTTATAAAAGTGTTTCTCGAGAATTTCTTGTCCTTGGAATTAACATATCAGCGCGTTCAATTATCGACACGCCACGAATTTAAAACATCAGAAGAATCTTCCTCACTTTTCAGTGGAATGCTGATCAGATATTAAACGGTGACAATTTGCCTGAAGGACAAAATGCGCTGCCGGCATTCGGCTTTCAGCGAAGGGACGCCCTTAATGACGACGACGCACACGCAAATCATGGCCAGGGGCGGAAATCGTAAATACGACTATAAAGCGGAAACAAAATATCTTCGGCCATGACGCCACCGTTTAAAGATGTGTCGCGTGGTTGGCATAGTCATTAAGTTGCTAAAATGTGACCGCTGCCCATACAAATGGTTGATTTCTGTTTGACTTTGTTTTGGTGTATTTGAGGTACCTATAATTTAAGTGTCGAATATCATTGTCTTAATTCTTGAAAAAACTTAATTAAAATGATTCATATAGAGCCATGTTTCGTTGTATTAGGATCACCTACAAAGTTTTGTTTATATTTGTAGGTTTGAACTAATAATATTTATCAGTTTACAAAAGCTGTCAGACAATTTTCGGTAGATAATTAACACTATAAAATATTTATCAATTTTTTACTTTATATCTAAATGTTTGTACCGGTGCATAGTAAATTTTTAATTTAACTATAAATAAATAGATGAGTGCAAAAATGAATTTTTATAATTTCAATATTATTTGTAATATATAAATATGTATTTATTATTATCTATTTAATTAGAATTTATAATTTTACAGAATATTTTAATTATACTAACCTATTTCTTGAACTAGAATGCAATATCTATATATACAAGAAGGGAAAACTTCGGATTTGTGAGATATGTGGGAGGAGTGTGAAATTTGTTATGGTTAAAGTTTATATGGAGAAGAATTGCAGAAAGCTAAACTTATCTATAATATTTGTTATAAATACGTTAAATTGAATAAAATAAAACGTTCATAATAACTGACGGATTGACCGAATGAGTTTCGAGCTCTGAATTTTGTGTGATTTCAAATGTTCCTTTTTCATTAATCTTGCCAATGTCAATAAAGTAATATCAAGGCAAAAAAAAAACAAATTTATTAAGTTTAAAAAAAATGAGTATATTTTATCATATAAATGAAACCCTGTTTTATCTTAGTTTCAGTAATTACATTTTACATATTACATTTTTAATTAAAGTGATATATTTTTTTTAACATTCGCACCTATCTTCCATTATGCCTTGACATGGAACTGACGTGAGACACAAAGAAGAAGGTATATTCGCGTGAAAGTCGAAATGATAATAGGATAAATGCAAATTAAAATAGTGTAAATGGTATTACAAAATGATGAAATTATTTTGAGGGATACATTTAAATGCGCACTGAATGTCATTCCAATAAATTGGAATGCTTTTGATTGTGGATTAATGCATTTACAATGCAGGTTTTGCAATGCAAAACATTTCGAATCTGAAGTCACTTTAGATGAAAGACTGCATTCACTGTTACTAACATTTTTTTTTCATCTTGTGCTTACATTAAATTTTAAATTTCATAGGTATTGCAGGAAATTAAGCAACTGAAGTAACTGAAGTAACTCGCAACTGAAGTAATAGAACAAAGTTCAATAAATGTATATGCAATTATATAGACGTATAAGAACCTTAATAATACTCAAACTTAAAAAAAATAATAAATTAGGGTTAAATTTGGATCACTGGCCGACTACTAGTATTTATAAAAACACTATGGAATGTTAAGTTTCACATGAAATCGGCACACTAAAGGTGATGTCAAGGAAGCAGGCACCATGACTACCTAACTAGCTGTAAACATCTACATTTGTATGTGCATATGTGTGATTTATATGTGCGTTTGTGTGTTTTTCTATTGATTTTATGTGTTATTTCAATTTTTAAGGATGCTGTAGCCATAAAACTAAAAAAAGGAGATACTCGTCTGCCATTCCTTGATCCTTTTTTGATAAAAATTAGAAAAAAAAATCATGTTACGTATTCCATAATTACTATATTTCGTTTGCAAACCCCAATATAAAATAAATAATCACTATTATAAAATAACTTTGATATATTATTATTAAAGACTAACCGCTTGTCCTGGCTTCGCAAAATGATATTTTTTTTATCTTGTAATATACTATACTATATAATACTTGTAATATACTATATACGTGTAAAATATTTTACTAATTGGTAATAAGTTTTTTTTTAACCAAAGAAATAATAACTTAATTATAATGTATCTTGTATTAAAAAAATAACCTTTTTAAATTTGAAAATAAAATTATAATATTTTTTTTTACAAATACTGACTCAGTTATTCAGCTAACTAGTTAATAATATGCGTATAATGCGTATAATTCACCTATAATTCTCTTAAAACAAGCATTTTTTTATAGAGTGGTTATTTGGATATTGTGTTTGTATTAAATAAACATTTTTAAACAAAGTAATAACATAAACTTAAAACAAATAAAGAACAATCTTTAAATGGTAGTCGTATAGACGAATTTGTGTATAGACGAATATTGTGTTGTATTTATATATTTTTTTTGCCAATAACAAATAATACTCGTATGTCAAAAATATTATGTATTTCGTAGCAGGAAAAAAGTTTTAGATATACTGTACGAACTGTCTCACTTCCGACATACTTCGGTCGATCTCGTCATCCCGAGGATGTGAATTTTCTATCACCTGCAATTACATCAAAAGGTAGCTCTGCCCCCTTAAGGTGAGGTGGGACCCAGTTCAAAGGTAATCAGGCGAATCAGTAAAGCTTGACATTCGCATCGCTTTAGATAACTCTGAAAGTGGTTATTAAATCTTTAAGTACGGGTTTAAATTATTTTTTAAAATAAGCAAATTATTAAATTGATAGTTAAGTACGAAAATAACACATTTTTAAAAAAATATTCCTATTTTTGACAGATTTTGATGACATTATTTACATTTATGCATGCAGACCATAGAATATAAATCAGGACGTCATTAAGTGCTATAGATCTTCTTGTTATTTATTAGCTTACCTTAGAAAGAGTGGGTACATGTCTTAGACAAAAAAACGCGACGCAAGTGGTAACTCTGATTTATTATTGGCTAAAAAAAATCCGACTAACTCATAGAATAAAACAATACGTACATGTACTCTTACGCTTACTCTTATTGTAATTAAATTATGATGGCTATGTGTTAGAGTGAGTGTCTTTTGTCAGTGTATTTTTTTTTATAATAATATATTATTTTTTTTACTGTAGTTTTACGGTATTTTTATGCATCGCAACGCAGTAGTTTTTTAATAATTTAGGTTTTTGTCTTATTTACGACAGCTATCAAACATACGAGTGCCACTATTTTGGGGGGGGGCCTACGTTCTTCGAGACCCGTTAGAATTTCTTTTTGAGTCGTTTGACAGTACTAGCTCTTATTTATTATTTATTTGGTTTATTTAACAAATTTACATGTATTTTATTTTATGTACCAGCCAAGCCTAACGCTTATCTAAAACCAGGTGTGTAAAATACAGCACTAAATATGGCTTGCAGCCGCCCATATGTTTACTTTTATGATATGGTTTATTTTTAAAATAGGACCTTTCAGACTACGAATCGGTTAAAAATACAATCTCAAGTAATAAAATCAATGTAGTTCAAAATGTCATCTGAACATGTATCCATACTGTAGTTTTTTTCCATAAAAAAAATCGTTTTGAAGCAGACAAATAAAATCATATTTTGATGGATGACGGATATTTTTAGTAAAAAACTGAATGAAATGTCTACATTTTACGAGTTTGCCAAAGGATTCTTTATTCTTCGTCACGAGATTTTCCTTACACTTAGACACTAGCTCGTTATTTAGCATATTATTAGCTCTTGATAAATGATTCATCATGAGATACAATAAAACATTGAAATTAAAGGGCCTCTTCCCGAAATAGCTCTTCTCTGTAGTGCACATAAACTTACATCATTTTATTTCATCAGTGTAGTTTAAAAACTTGGGGAACATGCATCTTAATGAAATCAACTATTCAAGTTTTATTTTCCCCATTTTTTTTATTTTTAATAAGATTAACGAGTAAGGTTTAGATAAAAATGTATTTTTTTATTCCTATATCTACTAAAAAGAGACTAACAACACTACAACCTTTGTATGGAGATATGGCCGTGTTGCGTCCTCTTGTGTTTAAAAACATATATTTTAATAACGTGTACATTGTCGGGAAGAAATTAAATTAAAAACGAATCCTTTCAGAACTGGTTCGACTATATAATAATATAATTATCAAACTCGGATTATCATCAAGGAGCGTCTAAAGCCTGAACCTCAGACTTGGTCATGAATTAGTTCGTGGATTGTGTAGTCGGGAGGTCGGCAGTATAAACCTGTCGGCGCCTCGATGTTTATAGTATATTTTTACTCAATTATTGAAGTTATTAATCTGTGCAGCGATGTGTACTGTACACGTGAAAGAATGTTCAGTCGAAACAATTACACGTTATCGTTGTCAAGACAAAAAAATATAGTAAAATTATGTGTGCCGAAGCGAGTCACAAGATTTTAAGTTTACGGTAATAAAACATAAAAAAGACATGGCGTTGTGTAGGTCGTTAAACAATAAGTTATGACAAAGTAAATGCAATTAAAACTGCAGGGTCTTGTCAAATTAGATCATGCTTAATTTGCGAATACAAAGTTGGTTGAATTTTAAACCAGATACATGAAACAGACTTCGTAAATTCGTTTAATTAGCATAAAACTGTATCTCAATTTCCTACGTGCTAGATAGAACCTTCTATTTTTGTCTGACAGTGCGCTGCATTCGAATAAATAAAATCGACCAGATTCGTACTATTTTCGAAGATTTGAAAAATAATCCAGATTTGGCCGCTTCGTGCAATGGTCCACATTGCTACGTGGCTCCACAACCTTCAAGTCTTCGTCCCCGAAGACATCTTGTCCTGGAAAGGATTTTTCTTTTGAAGGCTTCCCACAACCTCCATAGGACCGAGTGAGCCATCGTTCATTAAAAATCTCACACAGTAAACTAATGGATAAAATAAAACTATTCAGAAATCTATACAAACAAATAAAGATTAAAAACACGCGTATCTCATCGAAACAGATGGTTGTCACTAGTTAGGGCAATCAAGTGGTAACTTAACTAGTAGGGAATGGAAAAGATAAAAACAGAAGATCTTCACGGCGAAGAAGCACAGATATTCGCCTTTATAAATATACTCATTCAAGGTAACCGGGAGTTAATTATTTTACTTGGTTACTCCAAGTCCTCTGAGCTCCTATATTTTCTTGACCAAACCTCTAAACAACTCTCTTCTAATCGAACCAGTTCTGGGTTATCAACAGGGATTGGATTAGAGAGAAATTATGTCTACCAACTTATTTATAATATGCAAATATCCTATTTATGCCATTGAGGTATTATGTTTCAATAGAGAAGCTAGTTCATAGAAATTCACCAGTCAAAAGTGTCCTAAAAGCAGCGAGGCTAGGCAACAGGTTTCGTCAAAGTGTCGAGCGAACGATTTCGGTACCAAGAATGCGTCTGTCAGTTGTGAACGTTCAAGATCGACTAAAACCGTCTCTAGTGAAATATTGTTTTATATTAGTTAGAGGCGATAACGCGATATCCAGGTACCGTTTTACACGATTTCAAAATAGTTTAATACTTAAACGGTTACAAAATAACTACGTGATTTGTAGCTGAACTCGTCCTTTAGCGTGGTCACTTGTAACGAGATTTCCGTGTTACTAAAACAAGCGAAGCGACTTCGTTGAACGCGACTCTGTAGCAATGGCTGCGAATGAACGCGATCTCGTCACCGCTGAGCCAGTATCAGCAACGCGTTATTTAAACGGTGTCGCCTTATAACGCGCACGTCTATTTGCATACGTATTTGTCATATTTAAAGATGTATCTTTGCCGTTACACAATTTGTGACTAAAGCCCCGTCATCTCTTCTTTTCCCCCTTTTTAAATATTCAAGGCCAGGGAGATTAGATTAGGGGACGAGGCGCTACTCCGCCGCTAGCTATTCGATATTTTCAGGCATTTATCGGGACTAGTTTGAGCTGGGGCGGGCGGCGCCGCTGATGGGAAATAAGATGGAAAATAAATTGAATATTCGTGTGCTCAGTGCGGTTGGCGTACTTACCCGTCGGTTTTATGAACTCCAAACGACACTCGGCGCGCGCATGACGGCCAGACGACGCGCGGCGGATTCCGGGAACGTTTGATGCTTTGTTACCGCTCAGCGGGATTGGGGAGTATCCAGGGTGTCAAACTCACCACATTCATTTTACTAAGTGTCTGTTTTGTATTTCCTTGACTCCACGCGCACTGTGAGAGACAAAAGTGTAAGTGGACACTTACTCTTAGAATTGTATTCAAAGTTCACTTTAAAGGAAGACAAGAGGCGTTCTTAGATTAGTAATACTGTGCAGGTATTTATATTTAAACTAATTGGAGTTCGACTGACGAAACATCCGACATACATTTCAATGTTATGTTATGTTAGGTTATATTTTCAGTTATAGGAGCTATGTTCGATTTTACGCTAGTGCCGTGTAAAGGTTTTATTCCTCAGATGTATCGAGTAAAGGATAAGGGCCGCGAAGCAAAATAAAATGCTATACTGCAATGCAATCTTGCCATAATATTTGATTGACACTAAAATAAAATATGTATCCTACTATTTATTTTTGTACGCGATATCATTACAATATATTTAGTCTGACTAGGACATATAATGACTTTTAGTCAAGTATAGTAACCCAATATTAAATAATACATTCCTAACCGAACTATTATAAAACGTCAAAATTACTTGATTTACTACAACAAATTGCTTACCTACAAACGCTCAATACAAAACCTTACATTTATATGCGTGCTGGTACACGAAATAATGTTAATTGAACTAGAAATCGTAGCCCAGATCGTTCAACTCAGACGGACGATTTGAAAGTAGTTTTTTTTTTTTAAATATATAATGTTTAAATATATAATGCCAGCCATAGAAAAAAATGGTCTAAATAAATCGAATTTAATATTGATTTTAGGCTTCGCCTTAAGCCGCCATACCCGCTCCCTTGAGTATCACATAGTTTTGTCACATCTTTACACTTGAAGTCTGAATACATACAACAATAATCTAGTAAGGAACGGAGTTTAAACGGTTGTATTTCCAAATGGACGCATTCGAAACAGAAGCATGAGAAGGCTAGGCAAACCATGCAATAGATAATTTCGTAAGAACGCCAGCAGAGAGTAGCTAAGTGCCGAATAAAGCCGAGGAATGTGACGAAATATTCAATTCACCGAAATAGCCGCTTCGTATGCGAATCGAGTGCGACGCCGCGCTGGAGAGAGATTGGCGCTCACTTCTTCCTTCATTATATTAAGGAAGATTTTGAAGACGCGACATGACTTCGGGACAGGACACGTAAAGTGTATGCTGTGCTTCTCGAAACTCCAGGCGCGGAGTACGAACTGAGAGTTCCCGTGTTCATTCTTCAACAATCGGATCATCTTTCATCTTACAGCTGGGTGTTTTTCACAAAGCCTAACACAATCTGACCACGTTATTACAATATAACTCAGAACGATTGAGCGTTCTTGAAGGTTTTACACTGTTTTAACACACTCACTCTTCTTCACACACACACACACACACACACACACACCCTCACACATCCTCCACATATAAATGTTATCCCTACGTCTTTGTATTTAAATAATTTGATTCACGTGAAAAAAAATTGCAATAATTTAGTTAGAAAAAATCCTACCTACTGTATAATAATATGTTTGTGAATATACAGCATGTCCCAAGACCAGTCCCACAAACTTTAGGGGGTGTTTAAGTTCCCTATTAAGAGTAAGAAATTATGTAACAGAATGCGAAAAATTTTCATCACCAAAATCATTATTTTTGTAATAAAATTGGTGTAAATCGATCTTATCAATCGATAAATCAATATTATCTGTCGACCAATAGCATCCCTCTTACAACCCCAGAGAAGGGGAAATGAGTTATCCCTTCTTCTTAGACCGACCTCTGTTCGACCAATCTGACAGCAATCATTTAGCTCCGCCCTAATAGGGCGTTTCGAACAACGCGACAGGTCATTAACCTCGATCTTGACTGACCGCGGCCTAGTGACCCAGTGACGTAGTTATCCGAGGGAGAAGCCATTGAAATATATATGTTTTACATGATTGAGAATAGAAACTTCAACATTTTTTTTCTCGAATACCATAATGAATTTTGATATAGTTCCTTAACAAATAACACTAGGAATCGTAGGACCTATTAGCTGTTTTTTTATTGGGATTGACTTTGGGACACCCTGTATAATCCATAATCGGTTTTGTTATATGTTATTGTTATAACTGTGTGTTTTCCCATAAGAAAATAAAAATAAAATATCTATATTTGATGATGGTTTTTTTCAATAGCGGCAAATCGCCTGAAAAGATAAATGACACAATCATATTGAAAAATTTAGAAAAAATTATTAATTTTTTGATAAAGCATTGAAATAGCAAAATATTTTTCTAGCAAGACATCTTGTATAATATATATCTAATATGATGCGCACTATGTACTTTAACTTTTACATTTCTATTATTTTCAGTATTTTTATAAGCTTTTATTTAACCTACAATGTTTGTTAGTTTGTTTAGGTCAAATCTTGCAAGCTGAATTAGGACCACTTCCTCTTATTTACGGAGTTAAAAATTGGCATCTTGGTTCAGTTTCGATGGCAATACATTTTTATGGTAAGCATGACCTGATATTACAACCAGGATTGGCTACAGATGAAGGAACTCCTCAACGGTTAACAGACACGAAATTTTGTATACGCATATAAAAGATTATTTTTAAAAATGTATTTTTACTATTCATTTATTTTTATCAAACTCGTACGTAGGTCGCTCATAAAATACTTTATTTACCTACAATCGAATTCAGCGCTGAGTTTAAACCAACATCCTGCGCTCTCAAGTACAGGACCTGTTTAGTACCTTTATAATTATTTTGTAAAATGGCTCTATATCTTGGTAAATGGCTTTGTAGATAGATGCAAGAAAAGCACTAAGGGATTGTGTATGTGACATTTTAACGCATGGAGGAATCTTTGAACGGTATAACTAATTTTTAATAAATATTCATACAGTATTTTTTTTATTGCTAAAACACAATATTTTAGGCTCCTAATGTTTGCATAGACACGACAGAAGGTTGTTCGCTCGTAAAAGGCACGTGACAAAAGTGCAGGAGTGTTCTCGAGCCGATAACGCTTTTTGCGACACCTCCATCCAATACAGGGCCGCTTTAGGCAAATGTATTAGAGACCGCAGTTTGCTTACGGGCGCTTAATTGCAAATAATAATAATAAGTTTACCTCTCTCATTTGCGTAACTCTTTTGAGAATAAAACTTCTATTATTCTATTTGGTGACAAATCAGCGTTTTAATTTTACTTCCAATACATATTAATTAATTTTCTATCACTCCGATTCCACATTCTGATTGCGCGAATTCACCTAGTTGACATTAACAACCATTTTATCAAACGGATATTTCTATCAACCAAAAAAATAAATATTCTGTTATTATGAATTCATAATACACAACGTAAAACACTCACATATATGCGTACTTTATCACAACATCAAACACAATCCCTTACATACTTAAATATACAAACACTACACACTATCTCAATCCCGCAAACCCTAATTTTATTTTATTTATTTAATAGATACTTTTAATATCATTCGTAAAATATTATGACATCCTTTAACATTAGTTTTTTTTTTTGGTTAACTGTGTTTGTATCATTACATTAAGTTATATTATACATAATCATAAAAACAAACAAATTAAAAAAATATATCATTACTTTAATTATTAAACAGTTGTTTTTTTTTTTTAAATGTAAAAAAATATAATCCGTTACTACCTACTGTATGTACTACATACGTTTAATAAAGAAAAGAGAAATAAAATAGATTTTATTTCAAATGAGAATTGATAACGGTAGGGAAATTTATCAACGTTAAGATTTACCTCTATCCTATTGCCGAGCATCTTTTGAGTCGGGTGTCAGACTACCATCTCCATATCTAAATCCATAATCGATTTGTTATCTAATTAATTATTAGGTTTTTTAATGTAATATTGTTGATATAACTGTGATTTCTCATAAGAAAAGTAATCAATATAATAGTTGGTATCTGAAGTTTTGGTGAATTGAAATTCAAGAATTGGAATTTAAGATTATATAATTAAAATGTGTTTTTATTTCATTTCCATTCTTCAGTCATATTCGTTTGTTGTCTTAATATTATATATATTTACTATAACGTGAATTCTTCTAGGACCTCTATATGCCTGAAAATATGTATTGACATGTATCGACCGTGTATCGACCGTGTATGTATGTATCGACCGTGTTTTATTTTTGTAGGGCGTTAGGTTTTGTTCTTTGCGCGGTCAGAAAGCAATTATTGGTTTTTATTTAATTACAGCTTCATAATATAGAAATTAAAAACACTAACTTTACTATGTTTTAGAACCTTCGTTTTCCTTTCAATTACATTTTTTCTTAAGGCTCTAATATCTTTTATAGGAGAGTGATTAAACTAAAAAATAAATATTAGGAGTTTATCATTTATTAAATTTCTCAGAAATAGAATTAATTTTAAAAAATCTGCCTTTACTATGTCGAAGACATAAGAACAAGGTATCTAAACATATCTATTATATTATTTATTATTTATATTATTTATTATTAAATATCCAATGGTTACCAAATGCCAGCCATAAAAAAAGGTATAAATGAGGCGAAATTAATGTTTATCCTTTGGCTTCGCCTTAAGTCGACATATCGGTCCACTGTATGGCAAACGCATAAAAGCGCGCAGTAAAAAAATCAAATCCGCCAGCTCGCCGAGTACAGTCGGCAAACGCGTATCGAAGTGCAATCGTTAACATCCAAGGCTGCCATTACAGCCACGATAATTCATTCGTAAAACGAAGCCAATATATCGGCAAACCAAAATACCGCGGCGATAAGGACAAAATGCTGAGCAGAATGCGAAGAAATTGTTTTGCTTTTACGCGTTATGGCAATATGGGAAAATTACATTTTTCATCGTATCGCTATCGGCGGAAGCAATAATAGAATTTGTGCTGTGATTGCGGTTGGATTCCGTGTTGTAAACGGGAGCCGTGTTGCAATCATCTGGGCGGCTAGATGTCTAAGGGATTGCTAAGTTCCACAAATTAAATCAAAAACACTGTCGTAGTTGTAACTCTCCAAATCAAACCCTTTTAATTATTTTCAATGCAGTTAAAGTTAATGTCTGGCCTCAAAGTACATTCCGTTATGCAAACGTATCCGTTAAGAATATATACGAGTATTTACAAAACATCAAAAGATGTCCCCAATGTATGCATATTTACATGCAATTTTATGGCTCGAAGGACCAAAACAAAGTAAAGACGAAGACGAGAAGATCCGTGCCAATGTATTTTAGCTGCGGCGCGGAACGACTTGCGTCACTGCTGGATGTTAGGAACCTACTTAACAGTGTTGCCATATTGTTTACAATATATATATATTTAAAATACCTAATTGGAAATAAATTATTTTTATTATTATTAATTTAAGGCTCCACTGAAAGCATTATGTTGATGCAACAAGGGGCCAAAAAGAGATGCTGTCACATTCTTCATATATTTTTGTATTAATCTGTAAACCTTATTATTAAAAAAGTGTCCATGATTGAAATAAAAATAAAATAAAATATGCATCCTTTTATTGATATTATTTCAAGTGAGTAGGTATATAACGTGAAGATTATTTTTATATCAAAAGGTAAATCTACGAAGCAGTGTAAAAATATATATAAAATATAAATTTTCATTTATTATTATTTTTTGGAAAATAAATACTAACATATAAGGATATTTTATCCACGATAGTAATATAGGTAGTTGGTAAAATTGTTACTTTGAATCCCCTAATATTTTAGGACCGAACAACTTAAAGGCACGATGGCATACTCTGTCACATGTTTTAGAAGTTAAAAAAAATAATACTTTTACGGGTAAACTGAACTAGTCCAACTGGCAACTCAATCCGAATATAAAATAGAGATTTTACCTGGATGTGACTTTGTCGTCGTAGTTTACAAGACAAAGCTGCTTTCCCCACACGAATAAGAAAGGGCCTAAAGGAAAGTGACAAAGGGTTCGAAAGACAAGAAAATATATAAATATTTGGAGCATCGCAGGGGTCAGAGACGATTTATATACTTCGCGGGTGGTGACTGTGATACAGTCGAATATTCGTTTAGTGGTGATGGATTCGCAACGTCTGGATTAATGGTATAAATATTGATCAGCAAAGAATCTTTTGTGATTCATATCCATCAACCGTTTTTATTGAGGTAAACATGTCCTTTCTTCATATTGTTTACTTTAAATTATTTTTATTATTTTTTTCCCGCGATTGGCTCATCACTTAATGAATACTAATCATTTTATGAGTACTTACACCCTATGTCTATGGTTATATACACTCTCCAAAACATCGCTGCCCAGGGTTATTATTATAAAGGTGCCATAAGTGCATATTCAAATCGTGCCTCCTGCACTAGGGGTCGGTCACCTTGCTTCTTTTCTCTACACGGCGCTGAACCAAATAAACGTATAAATGAGATTTATATTGTATGGCATGTTTATTTTTTTGTAGGTCATATAATATATTCATAATTTTGCCCAGATTAGCCAGCTTATGCTGGTGGTCAGTCGACGGCGTGCCTATTTACTGCTTCATAGGTTTAAATATCATTAAACTTAACGTGACCTATTATACTTGGTAGACTGGCATTTAAATATCTCTATAATTATAATTTGAATTTACTATATATTATTTTTCTTATAAATTTTTCATGCGCCATTATTGTGATAAACGAATAAATAAATTTTTGCATCATAAATCATAAATTCTGTCCCGAAAAACTACATTTATTAATTAAAAATAGAATTATAAAAGTATAAGGATTTACAAAAGCAGGTACACCAAATAAACTTATATAAGTATAAAGTAAATAATAATATTATTAATAAATCAATATAATGTAAAGAATATATAAGCTTTTAAGTTTCGGTACTCTTAAAAAAAACACTATCGTTAGTAAACAATAACGTTTTGGTGAATCGGTTTTTTTATTATTTTTTTTTTATAATGCTAAATAATAATCGAATTAATGTTGTTTGATTCTAAATGCTGACGGAAAATTTAATATTTCCTTCCTTAAACTAGACGTAACTTAACTAAATTAAAATGAACCCCCATGCGAAATTCATCACATGAAAAAAAAACGGAAAATTTTTCTACTTTACGCTTGACGTAAAGTAATGAAAGTTAAATGGGATCATTTTTCGCACCGGGTTAATACCATAACCCGGTTTCTTATAGGGTTATGGTATTAACCCTTATAAAATGAACGAATCGAAGTTGTACTGGCCTACTTATATGAACCAACTTCGGCGCGCCTTTCAGTGCAGGGCTGGCAGTCGCTGCGGTCGTCGGCGGGACATAAACCGCTTCATCGCGGCTTTTACGAGGAGCTCGTCTCCGGGAAACTTGGCTGCGTCACTTTTTGCAATATTTGCCGGGGCCGCAGCGCGTGCCATTTCCCGGACCAGCGAGCCGAAACTATCGCTCAACTGACGAACATTCCAGGGCAAGTTGCACTCGGAAGTAATAGCGGTCCGCTGGAAACTTTCTCCATTTATTTATGCACATCTCTGAGCTTAATTTCGTTGGAATATCGGCATATATTTTGCATTATATGTACAGTTTACCCCGACCTTAAAGTTGAATTGAAATAAAAAAAAGAATACGTGTATGTGTACTGTATCTATGGCAACCACCGCTTTCGCATCTCTGTATTTATTCGTATACCAATATTTACACACACCGTGTACAAGTCCATTTTCGATAAAAAAATCCAGCTTATTAGCCCTGCGATTTCAAACATGATTCGATAAAAGGATTGTAAACTTTACGTGATAATATGAAATTGCTCTTGTCATAAGTTCGATCGCTAGCGAGGCTTACCGAGCGCCTGCGAGCAAAAAGGGTGTAGCGGCGCTACATAATTGGACTGCGGCTGGCAGCGTCGTTTTGGCCGGCGACGTGCAATCGCCGCCGGCCCCATCTGATTGGTAAGCATCTGCGCAAGCGCGCATTGGAACGGCACACGGGCGATTCGCCAGCGGCGCAGGCAGTCAGTCGGATCGACGACTTTAATTGTAGCTGACTATTTATATATCGTTTAGGCGGTGATTTCTATTCTACAAATGTTATTAGTTTTTTAAGTTTACAAGTTATTGAAATGTTCCCTTGTTGGGACACATGTTGGGACATATATGTCGCGGAGGAATAAACGGATCCAGAACATCGGAGACATCTTAATCATTTCACCTCCATCATCCCTGGACCCTAGAACCTCCCCGGCATAAGGGGATTTACACAAGCGCTTTGATACATTTGGGCATAAATAATTTATCACATTTTTCATACAATTTCTGACACGTAATAGGGAACATAAACACCCACTTTGTGTTTCTATTGCATTTAAATAATAAAACATGAGTATATATGTAGTATTTATATTTATTTTTATATATTTATCTATAGATTATTTACTTTATTTATATAATAATATTAATATTATATATTTATAGGTTTATTAAGCAGTCCCGTAGCTTGAGTCAAAATCCTTAACTAGATTCATAAATGATTGGCATCTCCTTGGAACAGCACATTGTGCCGTACAAGCAATGTATTTATTATCTTAACACTATTTTACTGCTTTATATTATAAGAGTGCATGCAAACGACGTTAAATAAATAAATAAACTTAAGTCTTTGGGATGGTCTTGGAATACTCTTTCGAATCGCCTTTCCAGCTAAAGCTTCATTTACCCTCGACCGTACATGGCATCGGTTGATGTTAATGAATAACATCAAAATTAAAGCGTGTTGTACCACATAATTTTAATTGTTTATAGAAACCGAGTGTGGTTGTCCATATTGGTCTATATACTAAGACATATTCCGAAAACTTAAGGGCTGTTCTTATTCCCTATTTTAAAAATGAAATTGAATGAAAAATACGCAAGCGTGCAATCCGCCCGTTACAAAAGCACTTCTTACCAAATACACACACACTCGTTACACGATCATTTAATTATAATCGCATCAAGTATTAAAAAATTTTTTTTTTGCTAAAAATTCTTTCAAACAATGATGAAATTTGATATAGGTACCGTCTTCACAAATAATATTTAAAACCGCAAGACCAATTAACTGTTTTTTTTAATAGTAAAACGTCTCATATTTCAATGGCGGTTGAAAAAAACCAACGACTGTGTTTGTATTTTATATTCAATGAATTGGCCTGGTGTGAAAGTAGTATATATGCCTGCTTTTGAACCAAAGGTCAAACACGACCAGGTCATCTTTAGCCATTGAGAGTATTTAACTGTATAGTCACTGTCGACTGAGTTTAGTAATAGACATACACTATTCAAATACTTCAAATTTTTTGTCATACTATAATGAATGGCTTAGCATCTCGAACTGTGGTTATCAGTGCCTCCCCAAAAAAACACCCTAGAAAGATTACCTAGGAGTGGGGGAATATTTACTGTATATTGATAACTTACCGCTGAGAGGGAATTCTTTTTACTGCTATCTTCCAAATAAACCTTACCTATAAAATGATAATATTTATAGTCTAAAACACAAACGAGTGCATTGCAGTGGAAAGTTATTTTTTAAAATAATTATTTGTCCCTCTCTGTTTTTATTATTTTTATTTAAAGGGAACCGAAATGTCTGAATCGACCTTAAAAACTTCAGAATTTATTTATTTATTTTAACGTCATTTACATGCACTCTTATAATATATAACAGTAAAATAGTTTTTACATAATAAATACATTGCTTTTAGGTACATCATTGTAATTTGTAATCACGCGCAATGGATTAGTTGTGTGCATCACCTGTGGAATGACCAACATTTCTTTAAAAAGTGATAATTACTTAAATTAGACCATGAATTTCAAAAAATGAAAAATATTTAAATTTTCTGTGAATCACTCGACGTTCTTTACTATTACCGAAGTATTAGAATTTTTGCAAAATTACTGAAAGTAGTATCGTTCGCGTCAATTTGCATTAATATCAGTTTTTTGAAAAATTACTCATTTCTCTAAGTAATATTGTACCTATTTGCAATAACACGGTGTTTACAAAATAGTTATAAATTTTGCAAAAAAACAAAGTCCTTGCGATATAATGTACTGGAAATGCATATGAATACAGCGATTTAATATTGTTTTATAATAAAATGAATAACTTCATGATATAATGAAAACCTTCTTGTATTTATCCACTTCAATTCAGGAAACTCCTTCAAAGGACAGAACTCTATTCTGCCGACAAGTCAATTTCAACCCTTCCAATGGGCAGACACTAGGCGAAAAGGCGAAAATTGAGTAATGTTTATTTAGGGTAACGCTTCAGACATATGCAAATAGAGAAGGAAATTGCTCAAGGGTTTCAAACAAAATATGTGCCTATTATAGAGAAAATACTCAGATCAAATGTGACGGTATAAATCTGTAGGGTTGTTTGTAGGCATGTCGTTCACATGTAGGCCCATGCTAGATACTGTTACCTTTTTGACGTACATTTAATTAATTTATTTTGTTTTATATAGCCAAAAGTAATGAATGTAAATGAATGAATAAAAAAACTAATTCTAGCTTTCACATTCAGTTCGAGTTAGTAGTTCAAACCGGGCGGACGTGTCTATTTACGAACGTGGTTTTTAAACCGTCTGTTAACAGGACGCAGTTTTGTAATTTCTTCATATAAATGTTATATTGCAAATATAGAAAACAATATTACTGCATACCGTTTTACCTCATAATTATCTAGGCTTAAATAGAATGAAAAGGGTAAAGTCTACTTTGTCTAAAAGTTAAGAGCTTCGGAAAATGTATATTTTTCCATACATTTAATCAAAATTTTAACTTATTGACTTTATGCACGTGTCGAGAAAATAAATCGACGACGCAATAGTTGATTTAACAATTAGGTTTTTTGAAATACATTGATTCTTTTTCATTCATTGATTATTTTTCAAGATTATCCAATAACTAAATTACTAATCCAGTTTTATTTTAATTTAATCCAATTTGATACAATAAAAACGATTAGCACAACTAAAGTTATGTGGAATAGTATTCATATATGGTGTAGTATTCGCGAGGCAAAACAATTTGACGTTGTGTTGTTATACTTGAATATTTGATTATTATGTTGTTTATATTGTTGTTGTTGTATGGAGGGAGTACTTAGCTACTATGCATGTGATTTCTGCATAAGTGAAATATGTTGATACTTGAACGATATTTTTTTTTGTTAAATCCAAAACAATAAACTTAGGTAAGTATACTGACATAAACATAAACAAATGCAATCCGATACTAACCACCAAACCATAGTGACGCGTGCTTCAGTGCAGAAAGTGGTTCCTAAAACTAAAACCAAATTCGCCCAAAGGTATTATTCTTTTTTGGCCCCTAGGCTATATAATAAAATAAAAGATATCCTGCAAATAAATCTTAATAGCAAATTAATTAATAAAAAGACACTGACTAACTGGTTAATCGATCTTGGTAGGAAGGACACTGAGACTCTGGTCAATTATATTCCTGTGTAATATAATATTGATCTTTTCTATTTCGCAACTTATTATATATATTAATATAGGTAATATATATATATATAATTATATGTATTTTTTTTTTATGTATTCGTATTACATGTACGTGTATGTATATCGATATTAATTTTCGTAGTTTTATTTTGTACTTACAAAAAAGCTCAGCGCAATTGCATGTAACCAATCTTTTAAATAACTATTAAAATTAGCCTACCTTAGTACGGGCAATGTCCAGTTAGGTATGGTTATGTTATTCATTATCTAAGAAATATGTAAAAACAAAAATCAATAAATAAATAAATAAATAAATAAATACTTTTACAATGCTTTTCCTGTCAGCTATTAAGGCTATTATAAGAATCAATTATACTATTATACTAGTCAATTATACGAATGTATTATATGTTATTAATTGATTTATTATACCTTATACCATGTTAGTTCATGCCATATCAGCATTTAATTTGATATATTTGTTAGTTTAAAGTAAAATTGAAATATTCATTTTCAAAAAAAAACTGTTATTAGTATTAAAACTACTTTTTTAAATGTAAACTTATCGTTAATACTTCTCATTTGCTTGTAATGATCATATTATGTATAGATTCATATTCCTTTATTTACGCATTATATAATGTTAAAAAATAATAAAAATATAATTAAAGAGCTATTTTTAAAATGATTAAGCAATGTAAATATACTGAAATAATTACATATTCCATTCTTTACTAATATATCGAAAAATAAAGATTAATACAATTTACACGAGAAAAAGTAAAAATAGCCTTTTTAAAGTTTGTCTGAGAATATTTTTGATAATATTCTTGTAAAGGAATTTTATTATTTTAATTACATAGAACACGGTTTTTCTGATAATCTACGTTATTTTTTATTCCTTACAGAATACTCGTAGGTAGGCATTTGATTATAAATTTAACGCCATACCTATTTTTAGGTACAAATCATGAAAGGAAACTTTCTATCTCGTGTGGGGTGTGATTATATACGTCAATCTGGCAGCTGTCAAACTCACCTGGTTCGGCAAAATGGCGACGAGGTGATGAAACAATAAAGGGCTTCTTGGCCCACCAAAATGAAATCTTTTGTGAACCGCCGAAGGAAAATGTCTGCATTCGGGCGGAAAATTGTTTCTGTACCTTTTTCAATTTGTGTCTCTCACTATACACTATTGAGCCGCTGTTGTGCGTAGATACCTACATCCCGTGATTGATGTCTCTTGACATTTCTGTGATGACGTGTAGTTTGTGTAATATTGAATATTTTTTGTGAAAAAGAAGAAAAAGCAAGTCCTTATCCAAATCAAATCTAATAAAATTTATATCTTAGTTTCATTGCGTCATTTTAAATATATAATTGTGTATTACTTGAAAGTACGGTAAATGGAAATAATTCTACCAGCACGTCTATGCCACCAGCAAATCTATGCACGTCTGCCCAGACCTAGGAGGGAATTAATTTCATTATTTTTTTGGGCAAATGGGTAGAATTTGTTAAATTTTTGAGACCATTTCTTGATTCTCAACCTCAATAATATCAAAAATCCATATAAAAAAATCAATGGAAACTTAATTAAGCGGATTGATACTTAATTTTATTCAATAATACTTATTATTTATTATATTGAATTTGTTTTACATAATGGGAAAAAAAGAGAGGTTTTTTTTCATTAATAAATTTGCCAACTAAACTATAATTTGTATCTTTTTAAAATGTATAAATATATAATCCCAACATAAATAAAATATAAAAAAAGAATTGCTAGGTTCTATACAATTATAGTGTCTTCTACTCGACGAAGCTAAATATGCATGTGTCAGAGTGAGGAGAGATGATGATAATTTAGCGTTAAATGTAATATGACTATAATCTGAAGATTCGAACCCACGACCGTCGGGTCTAACTACACTATCAAAATATCGTAATATATATATATGTTTTTTAGTAGTGTTATAATATTTAATTTTTATTCTCAACACTATTTGGTGAATTACTAAGGTGGTCTAATTTCGCTCGCTTCACAAAAAAAAATAGTTGATAGTCCGCGACACGTGGCACACCTTCAAGGTTCTTATTTCAAGGGTCGTTACATAACCACCTACCCACACCCATAACCCTGACAAATATCCGCTTGTCATATCTGCCTCCCTCCCCCCACCCTCTCTCCATTGGTCGGGTGACGAGGAGATAATTAATTTATATTGGCCTTTAATATAGCTTGTTTAGACAAGGGAATCGCTAAGGGTGAAAACTTGACATATTATGAGACTCGCGTACCAGAAATTCAAGCAAAAACCCATCGAAAATAGTTATGCCACTGTTTGTCAGTCATTCAATGTTCAGGGGCCTTTGATTCTAAACTTAATTAGAAAATAATTTGATTTAGATATACCGCGTAAAAAAATAAATAAAATAAATAAACACAAAAAAGTCACTTTAAATATAAAGAAAATCAATTAAATAGAAAATTTCGTTGTGGAAGTTGTAGAAGTGAACGAGAGGATACTGACTGCATTAACATGAAGGTATCACTCGTTGTTTGAAATAGGTTTCTAATTATAATTTTATTATTGGTATAATTATTATAAAAGTTCCGCGCAAGTTTGCCTTTTTTATTCTTTTCCGTTTAAGGGAGTGTCTTTTTTTATCTTGAATGTTTTTTTTTAAATTTTTAATTGAACCTAAAACTTTGAGCCTTTATTTTAATGGGGTTAATGCTATTATTAAACTTGTATCTGTTACTATACTACTTCATTTCGACAACTAAACTCTAATTAAAAAATAATTCGCTTTACCTTATCCTAACAATACTAAAACGTGTGTTAATTATTTTCAAACTAGTGCAATTTATCTCATCGTGCGATTTGCTTGTTTTAGAATAATAATTATCTTTGTAATATAAACAAGTCATTCTTGTTAACAGTTGTAATAATTGTAATCAGTATCGATGTTGGGGTCGATTAATTTATATACCAACATATCGACTATATTAGCGATATTGGCTTCTTGTGTCACCTGTCTTCGTTAATTGAGAGTCAAACGCCAGTCAATGATTCCTTCCGCCGCCACCATTAACCCCGACCTCATCGGCCCAATACACGGAGGGGAAAATGTTTTTCCTCAAAATCTCTCATCAGGGAAAAGCGGTTGATTAATGGAGATGGTATATTTGGGGGACAATTATTGACGAGGTTGTTTTTGAAGCTCGGCGGCCCGGCGGCTTTGTTCAGAAAATGCCTCTTTTCTGCAATATTATTACTGTTTTAAATCTTGTGATTTTAGTGTGTCAATTTTGGTATAATACTATGAAGCGATTAATACCTAAAAATAAGGTAGAATTATATGTATGTTTATAATTTCGATATTTCACATAGTCGGTTTCGATATATCTTATTGTAATTTAAAAAAAAAATGCTTTTTTCCTCGCCGTATCGAGTGAGTTGTAGGCTGTTGCTGTAAAAATAATTAGTTTTTCTATCCTGACGAAACTGTGAAAGTATCTGCATACAAAAGTGATCTATCCTTCCCTCTCCCTATGCATTAAATTTAAAAAAAATGGTATGAAATTCGGACCAAAATTAGCTATGATACTTTTAAACCGCATCTATGTATGCTGTACATACATAGTTGTATTAAATTAAACTATGATTAATCGCTTTCGGAAAATAACTAAATATTTTTTCTTCCAATATGAATTTACATATGTATTTAATAGATAAATATTCAGAACTACAAAACTATCCGCTCTATGTGAGTGTATTTTTGATTTTCGTCTAAAAATTAAGCAACCAACAAATGTGCAAAAAATAAAGATAAAATGGCTTTTGAGAGTGGACTACTCCTTAATAAGATATACTGACAAGAAGACCTATGACAGTTTTTATTCTTGTTTTATATCCCATTGGCATCATCCATCATCTGACACCACTCTATGAGCCAGATACTGTTAAAATGATGTTTTAATATAACAAACAATATAATGGATATGCTATTGTTCCCAGAAATATGGTCTCTGGGTACCATAAGCCAACTCAAGGCGGAGGATCGATCCCAAAGAACAACTAAGACAATCGCTTAAGAACTTCCTCACACTGAAGTTTCGCCCAAGACGATTGCGGTAAAGAGGTGAAGAGTTAACTTCATATTCCTGAATAATTTTATGTTATAATCGTTTCATTACTTAAGATGCATACTAGCTTAGTAAGTACGGATACTTAAAACTTAATTAATAAACCTCGTCGAAAATTATAAATTAGTTTGTCGTGAATACACATTCATAATAGCACACATTCATTGTAACGTAAAATTTTAACGCCCAAAATCATGGATTTATAAAAAATAATTACATTAACTAACTTATTATAACTAAAATAACTAATTTATTGTTTAATGAGGGTGTAATGTCCGTCCATTAGCTGATTGTTGGTTGGAAATAGCTGCACTACCTTTGTTTTATCACTATTTATTAGTATAGCTTCCTAGCGAAGGTTATCGGGAGTCATGATGACAAGATGTCATCATTTTAGAATGTGATGAGCGCTGTAATATAATAAAAACAAGAATGGCTATGAAACCCTGTAGCTATCATATTATTTACATTGTTTAGTAGTAGTAAATTTTGAAACCACAATCTGACGTGTTACAGCTAGGTATTAACTGCATCTCTTCCTAGACTTATGATAGGTTGCTTCATTTTCTATCACCGTATGTACCTACGGCACTTTTAGACTATTCGATGTGACTTTTGAATAGTCATAAGGATTAAGGGTGGGTTATTTTTTAGATCTGAGTAGATTGTTTGTAAATTTACATAATATTTCAAATTATATAATAATTATAATGTGGCACTAAATAATCTTTACACGTCACACATAGGCAAACATTGTTTATATTAATTTTAACTGACTAGTAATAAATAATACGTCCCCAAGTTTTCCAACAGCCGTGCTGTCATATTTTTGAAATTTGAATATGATACTTGCGCTTTCTATCGAACTGTCAATGTTTCATTAATTAGTATTAAAAGACCAACCTCCGATGTCATCTAAACGGCTATGGTTGTTAACTCTTTTGCATTTGTCATTTTCGGGTAGAAAGATGCAACGGACGGTCCGGTATACAGGTGGCTAAAGGACAGGGATTATAGCTTCTTATACATATGTAATTGAATGTATAAAATCTAAAAGTTGTTGCATTTGGTGTAGATGAAATAAATAAAGTGGATGAATTTATTTTTATTGCATTGACAGTAAGTGAATACCGGTATGTGGTAGAAATTAACGTGGTTCATCTATCGCGAACGATTAACGTTGCGCTCGCCAAGTATAGACGGACTATCCGAGTAATGGGTAGACAAGAAGACATCTGCTGGCGACGCGTTTGACTAGCTTCTCTTACTAATTAGGCTCCTATGAGATCGTAGCTGTTAAGTTTCGAATTTGCTTCGTTCAATAAATACTACATGAGTTCATGACGATTGAAATGGAGCATACGGTGTCTGACATGTCATGATGGGAAATAAGAAATATATACAATTTCCAAGGGCGAGCTTTAGAATTACGTACCAGTATGGACTATCATTTATCACAGTATCATTTAGGCGCAATAATTGTTCCAATGTTTCTTAGTCGCAGGTTCACAAAAAAAATAATAAGGTATTTATTGGTTTTTAAATTACACAAACCTATTCTCAAAACTCTACCTAACTAGGCAGCGCCCGTACTAGGGTAGGCTTTATTTGTTGTAGATTATCGAATTGTTAAGGTCGAAGAACGAACAATTATATTGTTTTTGATTTAAAACTTACTTACAAAATACATAACTTGAATTTATGTTATTATTAATATAATAAAATATAGAATGAATATTTATACATACACTTGTACTCATAAATAGATATTATTGTTATAGATTTAATGACATAATATGTTGTAAGCGTATAAATCAAATAATAAACTAATATTAATTATGAAATAAAATACTTAATATTAAAATCCGAGTATTTATGATAATTATAAATGTGTGTGTGTGTGTGTACAGTGTACACGTGGTATATTCCCAAAAAAGAAGTTTATTGCGGTATGTAATTAATTAACGTTTCTGTCTGCTTTCTACCGAGTTCAAGTAGCCAACAAGAAATCCGTTTTTACATGTAATCAAAGCGGAGATATTCCCAGTAGATCTTTAATTTTGTTATAAATTTGCAGCGCTAAGAAAGTAAAGTGTCTCTGAGCAAATCTTGTTTTTGCTTTTGGTATATTCATTATGTTGGTGGCTACTAAGTCGCCTCGTAATTATATTATGATACTACCTTGCGATCGTCTTAGTTGTTTTAAATAAAACAAAAGGGAACTTTTAACAAAAAGGCAATACACGAGACAATCATTTTTATGATTGCCTATAAGTATCTACCGTAATTTCTGAAATACGTTTTACTTTCTTTTTCCATTTATTTTTATGAAAACGACTGTTTTTGGTCTCACCTACACCATTTTAGGTAAAATTTTAGCTCAACTAGTAGTGATATTTTCGATTTAAGTAAACTATTTCATTTTTTTTTTTTCAAGTGAAAACTTCTATATGCACGGGTTGAATGAATTTTGTTTGGGAAATTGTAATGGATTTGCGTCATCGATAATCAGTCGGGGAGCGACACTTTTGGCTAATACTTACCACTGCCATTTAGAAAATTGTAGGGGAATTACTGAACTAATACTGTTAGCTCAGTAATAATATTAAGACCCTATTCATGTCGCCACTCGCATTAGTTACCATAGCGTAGTGGTTATCATGTCTACTTCACACGCACAAGGCGTGTAACACCCGATCAATTTTCAATTGACTGCTATTTTACTATGTATGAATTATTTCGCGAGTGGATTTGTATAATTTGAGCAAGACTTTAACAACATAACTACTTTGTAAGTAGTGTATGTGATGTTTAACAACCCGAATTTTATATGCGGCTGACTTGAAAACGTATAGCAGTAACAATGTACGATACACAGATGAAATTTTACGGCACTTTTCGTCTGTCTACAAGTCGTAAAAGAGCTTCGTAAACAATGACAGCATACGAGGACGACACGACACGACACGCGGACGGTTTACGGGTCGGAGCCGTAACGTGTATAAACAAAGAAAAGAGCTAAACTGAAGTAGCAGATGATTGCACATTGGTATCAGCAATGAAAATCAACGGAATAGTTGGTAAAATTAAAAAGGATAACAATTGTCCGTTTATGAAAAGAAAAAATTCTATATAACGCACAGCATACATTCCCGTAATCGTGATTTTTAACTGTAGTCTTGAAAATCAAACACATTAAATTAAAAATATATACGCGTTAAATCATTGCGTACACAATTACAAAATAACAAAAAAAAAATCGAATTCAAAATAAACCTACAACCAAATAAACTAAGCAATAATACTCTCAATAAACTTTTTCTGTTTAGTAAACAATAAAAAAACGGATCCACCAAAACGCCAAAGTCTGCGCAGAAACACACCATACAAATAGAAGCAAACCATATAAAAAAAACATATAGATCGAATAAGGTACTCCCTTTTTTTTCTGAAGTCAGTTAAAAATTATTTATATTTTTTAACTAACTTTTACACATCGATTTTAAAAGTCGTAACGTTGTCATCGCATTGCCTGCTGAAAATAATGAAATATACAGGTCGTAACGCAATTTCAATGATAATCGCAGATTCAGGTAGCACCTACTTAGTGGATATAACGAACCTAATTATGTGGTAAAGGTTCAATAATTAAACTCTCCTACAGTCTGTATATAACCTCTCGACTAAAAATGTTTTAGAAGCGACATATAAATGAAGGAAAAATACTAGTAAAGTAAATTAGGTTAGGGCTCCATTAAGTACTTAATTAAAAGTTAAATAAAAAAAAATCTACAATAAATTGTTTAACAAATATCAATTTCGAAATAAAATGTAGATAATAGTAAATTACAAATCGTCCCCACACACAGGTGATTGCTAAAAGGGTTTTTTAAGCTCAGCATAAACATAGCTTAATATTTCTAATTTAAATAAAGACTAGTAAATGATTTTGCCTATTTGTTGTAACTTAATATATCGATGATATGATAGAGTATTAGTAATATATATTATGTACACAGTAAATGCATTAAAAAATTACACGAATTTACAGTGTGCAACTCAGTTTGATACATAATTGGCTTACTAGAGGACAAAATTAAAATACTATGAGTAAAATCGTCAAACATAGTATAAAAAAAAACAATAATTGTATAATAAGTGTATTGTGTGTGTGTAATAAACATCTACAGTTACGTATATTTATAATTCATATTCTTAGAAAAAAATGACAATTTTGAAATAAATTTAAATTTATCCGAAGCAAACGATATAAGAATGAATAATCTGATAGAAAGTTAAATGCGGTTAATTTGCATTTGACTAGTCCTGCTGGAGATATTCTACCGCTCAGCTTTTCTAATAAGGCCGACTTTTGCCTTTCTTACAGACCCTGCTATAATGTTTCGTTTATCAAATTCGCAATTCGATAGAGAAATGTCATTTAGCGATATTTGAATATATATATATATACATATATATAATAAAGTAAAAACTGAAAAGACCGACCTCTTTGATTATCAGGAAATCCCTGGTTGGCGGACGTACCTGCAATAAAAAGTACAAAATTTATGATGTCTTAAAATATCAGAAACCCATAATGGGTTGTATGGTACAAGAAAAAAATATGGTATAAGAAAAAAATAAAAAAAAAATGAATCTTAATAAACGGAAAACAAAAGAGGAAAACGGAAATTTATAAAAATTAAAAAAATGAAATATCTAAACTTACGTAATTCACAGCTTATATAACATTTTTTCTACCAAATATATTTTGGTAGAAATAATCAAATATTGGTGACTGTAGTTACTGACCCAGAGATTTTGGGTTCGGACCTTAGTGGAGTGGTTATTATTAACTCCTAAAAATATTGATTGATATAAGTAACGATACACGCGCATACACACACACACAAAACATATAATTTAAAAAAAAACTAAAAGTTTTTTGATTGACTGTTTTCAAGTTAATTGACAACACAAGCATTTGGAAAAGAAGTTTCAAATATTAAAATTCAACGAACTTTGTTTTAATTTTTTTTAAAATTGAACTTTTTAACGTATGGCTAATTAGCTAGTCTAAGTGGATAATTTCAATAATAACAAGTGTGTGTTTATATAAATTAATTATAAGTACAAAGACAAATAAAAAATTGTTAATTTTTTTTTTTAAATGAAGATAATACTTGCCCTTTCCGTCAGTATAATAGTAATATTGTATTACTATTACTATTATTGTATTAATATTGTATTGTATTATAATAGTAATATTGTATTATTGTATTGATAACTATATGTTTTATTGTATTGTTTTATTTTAAAACATTTCATGTACTTTTTAACTAGTCAAAACAAAGTATGGCAAATATACTATTTCAATAGTGACGATTTTTTTATTGTTTTTTCTGGACTACGGTGAAAAACAAAATTAGACACTTAATTAGTATTTTTCGACTGTCACGTAATTGGAACGAATAAATTACTAATGTTTCTCCACAGACACTATGAAGTCGAACCAACCAAATGCCGTCCTAATGGCCCTACTGTGAGACCTGTGAAGTCGTTAACTAACTTCGTTAAATACGAGTAGTCTCGATGATTGTAGTAGCCTTGACGATAAATATGTTTACACGTTCAGCGTTAGATTGCTTTCTCAGTATTTCAGATATTCTCTAAAACAACTAAAAGGCTTCTAAAAGGATTACGAACAAAAAGTTCACCTCGAAGTTGATGATTCTCAGTACGATACGTCCACATACTCGTGTGTCGGTACTGAGTTAATGCAACCGGGCGCTCACATGTTTATACAAAGCGACTTAAGATGTCAAGGAAACCAAGATTCAAAAGTCAAAAGGTCGTACGAAAGCAAAGTACGCGTGTTCTTATTTAATCTATTACAGAAAAATAATTAGGAGGTCAGGTGTTTCCTTGGTGACTTTACATAATTCATATTAGGCAGGTGGTGAATACGATATATATATATTATACTGATTACGACAATATATATATATGTTTTACGTGTTTTAAACTATATGTTTTACGTTAAGTATAAATTATATATTATAATTTAATAAAACGGGACGTGCTGAAAATCAGCACCCTCCTCTCTCAGAAAGGAGGGAAGCTGAGCACACTCCTTTTATTGAAAAATACTGTTGAAACTTATGTACCAACCATTTGTTTTTGTTTTACATTTTTCAATAAAGAAACATTTTCTTTCTTTCTTTATAACATCGAAGTAATAGGGCAAATTCTATAATTCGAAATAAATTGTTTTACGAGATGTTCACTGCTTAATATTTTATATTATAGCCGCTACTAATGGATTATTTATTTTTAAATCGTAAACCTACGATTTCTGATAAAGCTCGAAAAAATGTTTGTAAAATGTTAAAAAATAATAAGTAAACTTGGCATCAAAATAATTATTTTTAGATTACTTTTAATCTGTAACTATTGAGATAAATATCCTCTCAAGAAAAACTGATACTCGCAAGATCCCAGGATTCACGACTTAACCAAATAACTAATATTTTACATATTAGTATTATTTTTTTATAAAAATATTTAAATTAACTGACAGCTAATACATTAAATACATTTTATAAAGTTATAGTCTACTCGCATTTTAAAAATATGTAATGATATAAAAATCATCAATATATATATAAAACTATTCAGTTTGTGCACTATAGAGATCTCAGTCAATTCTGGACGGATTTACGTGCAAAAAAAAGCTTCCGAAAGTTTGTGTGCCCAATTATAAGTAAGAAAATATATTAAAAAATGCGAAAATAATTCATCCCCACCTTTATTTATTTTTTTTTAACATGACAAGATGGCGGGCAAATCTGACAGGATGGGTTTGCGAAGCTCCGCGTAATAAATTAATTTTTAAAAGTGCAAACATGTAGTAAGTGTAGTGCAACGTGCTCCAGGGTAGTTTAATCGGTGAAATAGTGTAAATAGTGTGTGTAGAAAGTGTTGATAAAGTGTCTAATGATGCGGGAGGCGTATACGGTTTTGAAGTTTGCCTGACATGCGGGGTTTAGACCAAAAATTTTGACGCGCTCATTTTACGAGTGCAAATAATGCGGTGTGCTTAATTTAAGCATTTGAGCATAAAAATCATCATTGTAAAAGTGGATAGTTCGTGATGTATCATACAGGAAATGATAACCAATATAGTGTGTTGATTCTACTTAGTTCTAACAATCAATAGATAGAGGTTATCTTTTGGCGTTTATCCTTCGTGTGGCCTCACACGAAGGATGCACGCGCTGACTTTTTGTGAGCACTTAACTGTCACCGTACGCCGTAACGGTGTGAAGGCTATTATCGATCGGCGCGGTATCGGAATTCGAGCACTGACCGAATCGATGCCATCTGTTAAAAATATAATAGGTTACAAAACACGCTTCAAGTCTTCAGAAATGGTCTTGGGACATCCCGTATTTAGTTGTAAATTATTATTATGTGCTAGTAATAGTGTTTTTTTTTATAATAGTATGCCAATAATGGTTCTCTCATAATATTCTAACATTTTATAACAACTATAAATTTTATACCATCAGACGCTTCCCATTACATTACTTAGAGCGTCTGTACAATGTTCACGTGCGCGGGGCATATAATTTCGTTTCAACCTGTGTTAGAGTCGACGGGCAGAGCTACTATCAATGATGGCAGGTCCAAAGAATAATAGGCCAGGATCCGCGGCGCGGCAGGCCAGCCCCACACCATAATTGGATGGCTAATTCGACCGCGCAGCCGTTCTTAAGCTAAGATTAGTCAGCGGCGGAACCGGGCGCGCCGCACCTAAATTAGTTTCTGAATAAGATATTCGCATGCGCGGGGTTAGCCGCCGAATAGAGCACAGCCATACGAAAGCTTTTATAAGGTAGACGTTGACAGATCACGTAATAACGTGTAGTTAAGAGTGGCTGTCTGGAAAAAACTCTCATTACGGTGAAGCGGCAACCTCAAATTAGCACCCTCAATATTTTACTAAACATAAATCAGGCCAAATTATAAAAATATTACCTATTCCAAAAACTACATGATCAAAACGCACGAACTAATACTCAGTTCCAAGGCATAAAACATTGAAAAAATGTTACCTGTTTCTTGCCCGGAGAATCATAAACATAATTAATAAAAAAATTGACATAATGGCGCGTCGGCACAATTTAGCAACTGATCTTAGAAACTGGTTGCTAAAACGAGGAAGAAATAAAACTGAAGTTAGCTTATGAACTATTTATTTTTTACGTAAATGACCTACTGATGTACTTTGTTTAGTGGGGTAATGAAATTCACACAAATTGTACCTATCTGTAGTGTTTTGACTCAAGTAGTTTAAAATAAGAAGACTCATGAATTTTTTAGTCATTTATCATTGTTTTACGATGTTAAAAATATAAAAAAAAATAAAAATGTATTTTTTTTCGTATAAAATTAGTGCCTACGTCTTTCTTGTACCTAACGAAAGATTTACAAAAACACAATCCTAATCATAAACTCTTATTCAAAAACGTAAATAATAAATAGGCATTTTGAGATGAAAAAATAAATAATTTATTGAATAATTGGGCAAAATCAGTCTCAATGTCATATTTAAAGTCAAATATCGAATTTTACATTTATAAAGAGCATAAGACAACAAAACCGTGAGCGAAAATAATTGAAATTTTGCAACTATTGACGAAAGTGCTAAAAATCAAAATAATGTAGTTTCTTTACTTTTTTTAAAAAATGCATTTTTATTAAACTCAGCGCTGAGTTTAAACCGACATCCTGCGCTCGTAAGGACAGGACCTCTTTAATAATTATTTATAAAAAAATTGCTATACTTTTCTAAATATTTCGCTATTAAAAAACAATCATCAAATATAAGTCAAATACCTTTTATATACTCGTATGTGTGCGTGTGTAGCATTCCGTTTAATGCTCACAGAACTCTGCGGCGCATCTTTATACTTTTGTAGTCTTAGTTCGATACAAGATCTTCTTATGCAATGAAGAATATTCAGGGCACTTTAATACTTTAATAACACCGATAATGCACAACTTAAAATACGCCTTTGAATGCGCTTTGTTTAAAATGGTCCCCATTTATAAATCCGCTACCAAGATGCCGGTTTAAGCCGCTATAAGACGGTATACAACCAGCCATTCAAACCCTGAAAGGAATGCAATACGAAGATAAGGAACTGCGTCGAGGTTATGCATGCATCACGTTGCTGCTTACAGTAAGAACGATTCTAATTTTTGACTATATAAACCTTAACCTATCCTTACCTATCTTAACTTTTATCTTAACCTCACCTTAGCTAATACTCAGTTAGAATGATCCACCAAATCACTTACACTTACGGTATTCCAAATAAATATAATGGCGCATCACCCCTGTTATTTCGCGACCCGCCAATCGCAAGAATCTAAACTAAACAAAGCAGGGCTGATACTGAGCGAACTCTCCCCCCTCCCTCCCCCCCCCCCCAGGATCCTGATCCTAATTCCCTAGGATTGTTTTATTTCTAAACCAGTTCTCCAGTAATAGTCAACTATAATGTGTATATCCGTTTTTTCGTGCTTTCAATTACGAGACATCGCATCTGCATTTTAGGGTTTTTTTTCATTTCCTCTTTCACTGTGCGAATGACATAAAACCTCGGCTCCTGCATTCGTGCCGTCTAAAATATTTCATAAAATGAAATATAATGAAGGCGAAATGCGAATATTATTTTTATCCCATTATTTTCCATGTTCGTTAATCTCCAATCTCGATGGTATAACATTTACGTTACCGTATGTAGGCACATATAACTTATTTTATAAACCATGCGTTTGCGATTAGGCTTAATTTTTGGGTGATTTTCAAAATATATATAAATTAAATTAAAAAAAAAAGCATTTTATCACAAAACCTAAACGGTGGGAAAATGTCACTCGCATAGGAACAGTGATTAATACATATCCCGGGACATAATCAGGTAAATAGCTGCATGGCGAACACGTGCCACTCGGACTAATTGAAAATGTTCCCGGCCAGAGCGAGACAGAACGCCGCAGAAGCTGCGGGCGTTGGAAGCAGTTCGCGTCATTAGCCTCGTATTGGGGCACCTACCTTAAGCTTTTGAAGTTTTCATCCTGACAGGGAAAGTAATATTTGTGTCGCAGTCGTACGCCAATGAGACAAGATTTAGTTATTATATTTATACATTTGTAAATATTTTATATTCTATAAACGTATATCTATATACGGTTTCAAATATGCATGGATATTAAGATAAATTACTGTTTTTATTATTGTTGTAACTTATTTAATTATTTTTAAAAGCTTGATATAATTTATACACGTTTCCAAATCAAGTCCAGTAGTCGTCCCCGTCATTTAATTCATATTATATTATTAAAATATGTAAGTGAGAAACAGTGGACACCTGTATAAATTAAACGATAAGATATAATTATAATATTGATTAATAAATGGTCAAAAATATCGGCCAATGACTTTTATGCATACGATATTTTGCCCTTATTACGAGCAATAAAGCAATATGACAGCACGCTATAGTTATTATAAATTTAAATATTACATTTTATTTTTATTTACATTGATTTAATTAAATTACCATAACGAAACGAAATTTCCAACTGAAATTTGAAACGCCAATTAAAAAGAAACCTAATGAAACTTCAAAAGAATCAATTTGAAACATTATGAATCAAATCTAAATGAAAACATTTTGAGCGGAAAACCTATTTTTAGCTTTCTTACACCTAATAAAACTAAAATGGATCCACTCTTAAGAAATTTTCAATCATATGCATAAATAATACACCTAAATCGTTTTAGCCATTTTGAAAAATGACTGAACATACATAAAAAATATCATACAGATCAAATAGAGAAAAGTACTGCATCTGCGGGCGCATGTTTAAAAAAATTATACAAGCATCGTACATTTAGTAACATTTAGTTTAGGTAACATTTAGTTATACTACGAATTTAGTCAAAGTAAATAGATTACTTACCTACTCGAATATTGCAATCTTATTTGAAAATGTGGAAACAATTTTTTTTTTGTTGCATAATAACAATAGTTTTACATATATTTTATGTAAATATAATATTTCTCCCATTATCAATTAGTCAAACAAATATCTTTTCCTACATGTATGAATTTCTTTATAGTACTAATAAACCTGTCATCAGTTAATTTTACAAACAACTGTATGTACCATTCTTTTTACATATATTGTACTGTTCGTTTTCCGAATAAACGATAAATAAATAAATAATAAACTGGTACTAACATTAAATTTTCAACTAAATTTCATATTTATTAAATTTCATAGGTATTGCAAGGAATTAAGGCAAACAACACACGCTAATGACATATTTGTACACGCTCGCAGCTGATGTAATAAATAGAACAAAATACAAAAAAAATATATGCAATGATTATAGAGGTAAACTCACCGTATTAAAGAGGAAAAGGAACCTCAATATTAAATTACGGTCGAATTACGACCACTGGGCGACCACTAGTACTTATTATTGCTTTTATATTATCGTAGTGTTTATGTCGATATAAAACAAAAGATTTAAGCAAATATAATCAGGATTCTATAATTGTAGTTTTTAGAAGCTATTGCGTTCTACTTTGAACAGACAAAAAATATGCTAAAAATAAATGGGTTATTGAGCAACATCAGTTAATAAAGCACTATGCGACGCTGTAACACTGTCAGGCTTACAGCAGAATGACAAATGCTCCCGATGACAAATGCTCTCAATTAATAATCAGAGCGATTAACCCGTGCGACATTCTTATTTCTCTATTTGCCGGTAACAGAAATTATTTGCATTTAGTTTGATAAATTATTCGCCATTTGTCGTCCTCCATTTAAGATCTCTTCAATTAGAGAACTCGTCGGCTGCAATAATATGAGTCAATTAGTGAGATAGGGTTGAAATGCACTAATCATCTAAACGTTTGAATGCATGTTAATTAGCGTAACCGTGGTATTACACAATGAGCAAGTGAGCCATGTTTTGATAAATAAACATTTATATGCGGACCCCTTAAGGTGGGGTAAATTTCGATTTGGTTCGGAACTGTCAGTGACGCTTCTGTAAGTGACAAAATGTGTCAAATCGAATTCGCGCTCGGCTGATATTTCGGATTTAAAACCAAATTGTTCGTTGCATCTCTCAACTCGAAAAGTACAAATGCGAAAGAGTATTTTTTTTTGTGGAGATTTATACCCAAGAAAAATAACTATAGCCGTTTAGATCACATGGAAAGCTGGTGGTATAATATAGATACATTAAAGTCAACACATTTTTCGTACTGAAGATTGAAACTTTACATGTCGATACAGGGCAGGGATACTGCGCAGCATATTCGAGTTTCAGATATGTGACAGCATGGCTGTTGGAGCGTATTATTTATTAGGGGTCAGCATAAATCAATATAAATTCACCTGTGAGCGCAAATATAAATACAGTGTCACATTATAATTATTATAAATTGAAATATTAGGTACGTTTTTATTTATTTATTGGTGTTACCCAACAGAAATTGTACACACTATAGGTAATGACGTTAAGACAATATAAATTAAAGTATACATTTCTTAAACTAGAGTAGATAGTTACTTAGACTTAAAGATAGATAGAGGTAAAAAGTAAATAATATTAAAATATATTAAACGAATTTAAATAAGAAAAGACTGATTTTAAATTTAAACAAAAATACAACTAATGTAAGGTCTGATTATTTATAGATATAGAAACAAAAAAAACTTATTTAATACAGAACTAAACTAGGAACTTTTTTATTGTTTTATGCATTGGTATAGTATTTTAAGACAGCGTTGCGAAACTTTTGCCGAGTTGTTGAAAAAAGATTAATTTGGGAGAAATTATTATTATAAAATCACTATTCAGTAAATAGAGCGGTAGGTTATTTCATTACTAACCGCTCGTTTAAATTTACAAAAAAAAAACTAAAATGGTTTTAAAATTTATGATGAATGGAAAGAATGTCATGATACCGTTGTATGTTTTTTTTATTTTAATCTACTCTGAGTTAAAAAATAACCCACTGTCGCCTATATGGCCATCCAAAATGCACATCGACTGGGCTAAAAGTGCCGCAGGCACAAGTGGGGATAGGAAATGAAACCACCCATACAAAGTTGACACTGCAGGTGCGTGTAGTCTGGGGGAAGATGCCGGTAATGAAGCTTGTAGAGCCTAGCTGTAAGACGTCAAGTTCTGGCTTAATTAGCTACAGTGTAATAGCCATACTTGTTGCAAATGCGTATGCAAAAGCATATGCTTATGCATGTCGAGAAGTGCTGTAAAGTGCAGTTTCGCGAGGGTTTAAAGCACTTAATAGGCTAATAGGGTATGCAATTTTGTTGATGTTGTGTATGTATCTTGTTGCTCAACTGATAATTGACAGTGCACTAAGCACAGTTTTGTCATTCCTAAATAAAATGATTAATGGCTAATGATTAAAATGTTTTTGCTAAGATACCTCAAACGCTGTCCCAGTTTACAATTTGGCATAAAATTATTTATAAAATCTATGCTTGCTGGGATATTTTATAAATAAGCGCTCGGAAAGTATTTTTTTTTTAATTAGTGGCATCGTTGCAAACCTCATGTGACCAAACCAAATAGAGAAAGAAACGAAATTTTGTGCATACTGCTTTACTACATTCTGCATTCAGAAAAGTAATTTCATTTTAAAATAGAAATATGGTAACTACTAAACCTTTTTTCTGAAATATTTTCGAAAATTTTGCTGTTTCTTTGTAGTTGTCGAATTTGCCTATGAACATGGGTGGAAAACCTTGAAACTATAATCTTAGAGATAAGGGTGATACAGTTCTCAAAATTACAGAGGCATCACATTATTGACATCTCATATCTTGATCGGCATACCGAGGCGGGATTAGATGAGCATTAACACCGTCGGTTAAAATAATTTGGAGCTGGATACGTATTATATCATTCACGAATAAACGTATTATAATAACGGATTCAAATCGTGGCCAAGTTTATGACAGGTCAGAATCCAATATGATCTTTCTGCTATCTTCAAAACAGGGTTGATGGTCTCACTTGTCTCCTCTTTATGGTGACTCGAGAAAACGCAATTCGTTAATTTAAAGCGTAGACCAGCGGCATTATACAAAAGTATGCAAAATATTTCCTTACAATAGACAGACCACGCACATAAAGAGACCATTTGTATATAAAAAAATGTGACTTCAGATAATAAACGACGAAATTTATGCCTGTTTATGTATTCGCACTTTTTTTGAACTAGACGACTTCCACGACCCAAAACGTTTTAAACAGTGTAGAGTTTCAAAAATTTGTATTTAAGGTGAATTAGACAAATAATTTAACCGAATAAATATTGTCAACAGTTTGATGCTATTTTGGGCTATTAAAACAAAATAAATCACAAGTTTCAATAATAAGATCACTCTAATACTATTAATAATATTAATTAAATGTTTCATTTCTTGCTTTTAAAGTCTTGCTATAATAAATCGTTAATAAATGATAAAAAATCAGAAAACCTTACTGGAACATTTTCCGTTACAATATTGAACCGATTTATCTGCTTGGATCCAGATATGGTTGCCTAATAACGAGAGGTAAATGTAGAGAAGATCAAAGAATGCCCTAACTCGAGTATGGCGAGACTATCGGTAGAGCTAAATTTAATATATTTTTATTATAAATAAAGCTAATAATAAATCTAACCGTGTATTATCGTTTATTAACACTATTCTTTTTTTAAATCTAAATTTAAATGTATATAGGTATATTAATTTAACAAAATTCACGAATGAACATAATAAAATGATAATTGCTATTTAAACAATAAAACAATTAAATTAAAATAAGTAAATATACCAAAATAAACTGCAGGTTTCTATATAAAATACGTTTCAATATAAATTAATAATATGACTATTTGGATACTTACCAGAAAAGTTATTGTAAGCAAATAAACAAATTTGTATATTTTTGTTTTGTTTTTGTTTGTTTGTTTGCACCCATAATTTTAAATCCTTTGCTTCCAATTTAAAATCTATTATGTGACAGTAAGTTATTGGTCATCCCGGTGATTAAAAACTCTTATGAAAGTGACTTACTTAATCATTCTAAGAGTAGTTCTCGCATATTTCTCATTATGTGATTAAATGTTGAAAAAGATTATCTGCAAACTTTTGAAGCAGAGTCTCTTTTGTGTTTTCACCTTAAGGATTAATTTAAGTATTAAATATACTCAATATTAATGTATAAGAATGATCTTCAAATATTTCATAAAATTGTTAAATTATCACAATACTAAACATACAATGAAACGATTTTCCCTCATATTTGATGCTACTTGTCTGACGATAGACCATATTTATTTATAGTTTATGGATTTAATTCTAGGGAATATATTTAACTATTCATCAATACGGACTCTTCATTCAAATAGGTCTGAATTTACGCTACATTTGACTCCATTTTATAATTACACTCTTCGTTAATTAAAATTGCGGATACACACAAAGTGCCTTGTTTGTGTGGAAAATGGCCGCCGGCCGGCGGCCGGGGCGCTTGTCATCAAAATTAAAATATTTACTCGTTCTCTGGGATCCGCTGCAGATCATTTAGTTCCATTTCGCGATATTGTCAATATCAATTGCCACAGAGCAGTCAATTGATATGAATAAATAATATGATATGTCATGGTCACTTTTTGTTCTACGTTTTCTATCGCTTTCACATCTTCTAACTGAACAAAACAACGTTTTCACACTTTTAAATAAGAGCTGATAGCACCGCGGTCGTTTGACGTAAGGATCATAGTCGTGACACGGAATCAAACACTCAATGCCCCTCTAGGTACTTCTCTGTTCTGTGGTAATTTCAGTTACGTCACAATATGTAGTAAGAACACCCTGACCCCTATCCGTCGTTATAATTATAATACTAGTTCCGCAGACTTTTAACTTCGACAACTATTTTGGAATAACCCTTTACTCCTATTTGTTCAATCTGCATCCGATGCCAATTCTGACAAATGAATCGTGTGTGATAGGCCCCATTGATTTCCTCCCCCCCCCCCCCCGCCCCCCCCCCAGACTGACTGACGCGGACATCAAAGATGATGATGATGGCTTATATCCACTATGTGGACATTTATTGTCGGGACCGTTTTAGAACTTGCCCGAGGCAACAGATGAGGGGATCCTTTATAGGGAGATTTCCTATGTGGATTTGTTAATATATTCCTCAATTGTTTCCCTAAACTGTGATGACCTGTGTGTGTGACCTAGCCTAGTCTCAATTTTATATGGATCCTGGCAATTCTGTAAAAATCACAAAGTTTTGTATTTTATGTTTATCACTTTGCAATTCGAATTTATAATCCGTGTTAAAAGGTGTAACTTTCTTTTGTTTTACAGCTTCTTCGAATAGTCCGCGTTTGTCTACTCGAGTACTCATATTTTTGAAATACATATTTTTGAAATTAAGTGCACCGTTCGACGGGGAGCATAATTGAATAAAACGCGATTCTGCGGTGGATTCCGGAGTAAAATTAAAATATTTACACGCAAATGCGTAGTTCAGTGCGGTTGTTGCGAATTTTAATAAGCCTTTTGTCAGCGGTCGCAGCAACACAGCTGCAGAATGATAACTAACATAAAACGAAATGGTATAATTAAATTCATCCCGAAATAAGTTGACAGGAATAAACCATATCGCGTTGCCATATATTAAGCAACTCGTTTATGTGATCGCTTTCGATATGTTATTTTTCGGAGTTCAGGATAAAATTTGACCACTCGCCAGTGGCGTATTTAAATATATCGGATGAAATAACAATTCACTCAAAATTATAATTGTTAAAATTCTTTTTTTCGGGCTTTCTGTTCAGCAAACGTGTTAATAACATCATCAAAGTTTAAATTTCGAGCCATGGATTTAGTTTTCTTACAAATGTAATAAACCTTAAGACATGAAGTGTATGCAGTTTAGTATATAACTTAAATTAATTGAAAACAAAATTATTTTTTACTAAATTTCATAAAAATAAAACCTCAGGATCCTCCCGTGTCTCGGATCGAGGGCCTCTCCTGGCCAAGGGACCATGGTATTTTTTTCGCTATGCGACTCTATTGTTACGCCACTGTTACTCGCCAAACATACCAAGCCATGCGTCAAAAAATATTTTATTTATTTTATTTTAAAGAAACTACAGATTCACATAGTTGTTTACATACAACGAGAGAAGAAAAATGTCAATACTACATAAATCTTAACATAGATTGCCACTTAGTTGATAATATAATTAATAAGATTTATTTCCTTTTTAGAGTTATTTATTACATAAAGACATTTTAAAAATATATATTTCAACGGATTTTGACATACGATATATATAAGGATATTTAGGTATATTTTACTAAATTTGTAGGTTATATATGTCATTTATTACGTGTATGTTTTTCGTTTAAGGGCACATTTCGAGGTAAAATAAACGAAGCCCCTTGAAATTAAGTAGGTACTCATTTATTTGTTTCAAAGCTGATATTTGTACAACCATGTTAATAAAATAAAAATACAACAGAGAGAGAAAGTGTAAATAAGATCAAAATAGTAAAGACGGTCAAAATAATAAAGAGAAAAATAAAATGCAAATAAGATAATTTAAAGAATAATATTATTTTAATTGTGCATCCGCCTCGCCCTCCGAACGACTTTTCTCGTACCGACATTCTTTTGCGTTTCGCTCGGAGACGTTGATTAATCGCAGACAGTTGCACATGCAGTTCACAGGTGGCGCACGGCGCGGGCGCTGCGGTTGCATTTCAGCGCGATGATGCCAAATCATGGCGCAACTACCGCTCGAGCGAAGATCGCTCTTCTCATTTTTTTTTTCAGCAAGCTGCAATGTCGAATGAAATGATTGCGCTTGAATGAGATTGCGGTTTTTTAACGCAGCGGTGAGATTATAGCGACGATTAAGTAACCTAACGAAGTATGTAATATTGCTACATCTACGTAACGGTGAGTAATGGCGACCTAGCCTAAAATCAGTAATATTTTTGTGCTTAATAGAAGAACAATTTAATTCCCGGTATTGGGTTCGTTATTATCTGGGGTATCCAAAATATTTTAAATAATCAATAAAACACGGACTAATTCCTTAAAAATTGATCTTCCGTATTTCTACAAATTTCATAAATGACCAGTTTCATAGACGTGACGCTATGGTAAGCGCCGCGGCCTACCATATATTATTATGAATTAGTTTATTGTTAACTCTCGTAGTTTTTTTAACAGAAAACCGTAATCTAACGTTTTTAAAGTCGGTTGTTCCTTCGAAATGTGAGGTTCACCTTTGATTTAAAAAAATGTTTCGATAACACATGGACCACTACGCAAAATAAATACTTAGCTAATAAACCTTCATTCAAACTAGTATATCAAGTGAATTGGTACTTACATGCGTTTTCAGTATTCGGTGTGGAATAAACTGAGAATACCAAACACACAATGGGAAATAATTCATAAATGACATAGCGTGGCATCATGGACAATGGGAAAAAAAGTTTTTAACTGGATCTCATATTTTTTTCTTTAGCATAAAAATAAACTAAAATCTTAAACTGCATTTCATTGATAATTGTCACAGATAATTCTTAATTTACATAAAGATAACAAAACATTTGGTTTTAGTTACGATTTTCTCGTTGCTTATTCTAGTAAGTACATTAGTTGCTACATAGAGGCGACACAAACGCATTTTCGAAAAAATAATTTAACTTCGCCGCGATGTGACTTAGATATTATAATATTGCGACCTTGTACAAATCACTCTCATAAGCCTGCTCGGTAGTTAAATGGTGTCTTTACCTTTTTATCGGGTAATAACCTAATATTACCAATCTTATGACCCAAATTTAATAATATATGTGCAATATTACATATGATTTTACTACTAGAATTATCGAAAAACCATTAACTCGATCGATAACACTCTCTTTAATGATAGAAGAGTAAACCATAAGCACTTAGTATTCCGTGGTTAACTATGTGCAATTAATCGTTAGTAATCCTTCAACAGCAATGCGTGCGTATTACATAGAAATTACGGTAATTCTGATGTGTAAACGTTTTTGGTTACGCTTTCCCAGGTAAGTGATTTTGTAGTTACAAAAGTCTCATTTCAAAGTGAAACAAATACGGCATAGAAATCAATTATTTTGTTTTTACGGAATATAACTTATTCGCAATATTTCCTAAGAGGCATATTCATACTTTTTCATAGTCTTACTTTGGCATCTAAAAGCACAATTTTCAATCATTATTTAACCTAATATTCCTTTTTTTTAAGCAATACCTTTATCCTCTCACTCATTCAAAAATAATTACCCTCTTGTTACGTATTACCTCGTTGCTAAATATTTTACAATTCTAGGAAACTCCATCCATATGCTCCATCTTTCTCGGTTTTGTAAGAAAATACACGATCTTTAAGGGGCATACAGTCGTAAGCCGTTTTTTTTTACATTTTAGATGAAGGATTTCTCAAAAGTGATGATGATTACAAAGATTAAAAAAATGAAATTAAATACACCGAACCTTTGTCTAGTTTGAATCCTGGCTATTTTTTGTAAATTTATTCTGTGTGCTGAGTAAAAAAAAATACTAAAATTAGTAAGAAATTACTCAACTAGGCCAAATGTGCCTGTCCTAGAGTCAGGGGAGATGGTGGTAATGAAGCTTTAAAAATGGTCTGACCATGTGCGGATTCGAACCCGAAACTTTTGGGTTAATAGTCCAACGCATTAACGACTAGACTACCACGAATTGTTTTTATTCGTGGAACGAAAATCACAAAAACGTCCACGTTTGATTAGACTGCTAATATAACAAACATATGGTTTAAATTAACTGTTATAGAATATGTCTAAACAATTGAAAATAGAAAACAATAATTGTGATGCAATATAACAGTTAAGTACAATTAACAAATTTATTGGACTTTCAAATCTCATTCGCAATTTCAAATAGAATGTGGATATAACTAGCATCCTTGCATTATGATCATGTAGCAAATATAATTAACTGTGTATATATTAATTTCTATTCTTCAATATTCTATTGTTCAATAAATTACCGGGAGAATATAAAAACATAAAAAATATATTTATTTTCAAAAAAGCCATCAAAACATATTTAATTAAAAAAAAATTGTATGAATTTAAAGACCTATAATTGAAAGGAAGAAATGTTATGTGCCAGTTATTCTTTATACTAAAATTAAAATAGTATATTTAAGCATAATTATAAAACTTCTATTTACAATTTATAAGATTTATTTTTAGCTTTGAAATAAGAGTACGAGTAGTATACTCTAGGCATGTCGAGTCGAACACTCTAGGCATGATGTATCTGTATATTACATTATATCAATTTTTGTGAACCTATTGAAAATTGAAAATTGTCATTTCTATGCATTAAGTTGTTCTTGGAAATAAACTTTTACTTTACTTTACTAACTCTAAATAAGACCAGATAAACGTTAATCAAAAAATAACAAAGTAGATATTATGTTCAAATGTTGAATGATAATAATTATGTTTAATACGGTACGTTTACATTTAACGAATTCTTTATTGAATTAAAGCAAATCGTGTTTGATACCTTATTCAGTTTCTCGTTTCAATTCGTTTCAATGAAAGCTACTCAATTTTCAACGCTGTTTAAATAGAATACGATGAAATTCAATAGCTGTAATGCCAACGATATTTCTGTGCAGAGTACGATTTTATGAGCTGAATAGAATTTTGAGTATCTTTGAATAAAGATTAAAGAAGTACACAATATAAATAGTAGCAATTTAAAAGTATCAGCACTTACAGGCAGCATTAACGACACACGTGGGGCCAAAAAATCTTGTAGCTTGTTCCCAAATTAAAAAAAAAAAGGTTCTATGTATTATACATCTATTTTACACATAAATTTGCAATAAGAATGACCTTTTGTCTTTGAAGGAGAGCCCTCTTATTTTTTTGTGGGTGTGTTTTTATTCAGTAACTTATTAAAAATAGTTTTTCAAAAAAACCATTTTCATTTATATGCCACATGCTAAATAAATAAAAATTATAAAGTTTTGATTTTCACATAAAATAATTCCTGTGATACTCGTTAATCTATATGCTACATTACGGCTCACTGTAAAAAAGTTACAGGCCTGTTATAATAGACGATAGTGACACTTTAGTCCCGTTTTTTACAATGAGGCCAAAAAAAACACATTAAAAAAGGGCCACTCTAACCCTACTTCACACAAAATATATTTTTTTTAATTTTATTATTTTTTACATTATTTCATGTCTCTTATCTTAAATTGAAACCTGACATTTACATAAGGATATACATTTTTTTTGAATCGCAATGATCAAAGAAAATGTAGCGAAGCCTTAATAGTGGTTCAAAACGTTGGTTCGCCTAACCTTTAAATAAGTTTGGGATCCATACATTCAATGTTTGAAATACAAACTAGGGACAAAATAAAAAAAAACAACAATGGCTAGGATACCCTAAGTTATATAATTACAACTGCTTCTATAATTGTTTTTAATAGTAAATTATTATTGAACCAGTACCTCACATCTTACAGCTAGGACCTACAGGAGTTATTGACGGCATCCTTCCCCCAGGCTACTCGCGCCAGTGGGTTGTTTCAGTTCCTGCCTCCACTTGAGCTTACATTCCTTTTAGCCCATTCGATGTGGATTTTGAATGGCCATAAAGACGTCAGTGGAATTCACCATAAATTTTAGGACCAATATTGATACGCGGCTAGTAATATTTCAATTTTTAATTATATGGTACTGAACATTCTTTTAGATGTTTTTATTCGCGCACATAGATGAGTTTGTTTTAATTTAACTGGACAGTAATAAATAATACGTTCTAACAGCAGTGCTGTCATATTTTTGAAATGATAAATTTGAATATGATATTTGAGCGCTATATCAAACTGTCAGTGTTTTTTTTTAGTAATAAAAATTTGTTGACTTTAATGTTATACACCTATATTATTCGACCAGTTACAGTTACCAGTTTACATCACATATGTCACCTCACCAAACATATGTGATGCACCACGAAAAATGTTTGTGTTTATAGAATATGCATAGCGTGATTGCGAATGCATGCATAAATACATAAATAAATTTACGCTCGAGTTAACAACAAAAAGTTGCCCAGAGACAAGAAAAACTCTGACATTTTTCTGTCTCTGGTATTCTTCTCCGTTTCTGTTTGATACGTCTGTGAGCGTACGATATGAGCATTTCGCCAAATTGATGGCGCATACAAAGTTCGAAAACTACACGAGCTGGTGGTGAACTTCGTTGACAAGGATTAATTAATAATATGACAGGCAAACGGCGTCGCGACGCCGCCGCGGGGTGCGCGTTATTATTTATTATTAACATGCGATTAGAGATGTGATAGAAAATAAATGAATAGTAAAAATACATTTTTAAAAACGAGCTTTAAATGCGTATACAAAATTTCGTCTGGAGCCATTCCTGAGTGTAGAATAAAGTCATGCTTAAAAATGCATTGTCATCAGAAGTGAACCCACCTGTCAAAGTTCACCTCTGTAGAATAGTGGTTCTAATTGCAGCTTGCAAGATTTCACCTAAGTATTGCAAGCTAAATAAAAGCTTGTTAAAAATAAGAAAAGTTGTGATATCACACCTAGTTAGATAAACACAATAAACATTTGCTTTTTCGATGAAATCTTGTGTGCTGAGTTTTATATTTCTAATATAATTCTAGGCTGGTCACACGACTTATATTTCATTTTTTAGTTATATTTTATGAAATATTTTAATTTTTTGTTAAAGTTGTAGAAAAGCGTAGCATTATTTTATTTTTGAAAAATCTTCAGTATACGAGTACATATTATAAATAAATAGTCAATCTTACCAAGTTAGAAAGATAACTGACCTTGTTTAATCGGATAACATTTGTTAAACTTTCTGTTACTTACTTAATGGATATTTGTATTTTACGTACTTTCATATAAAACCCTATTTTACATTAATATTATACGACTAATATACCTTATTTTACATAATAAAAACTACTATGTATTGCAGTTATTATTTTAGTTTAAAACAAAATTTTAATTTTAATTTTATGGCACATATAACACTATAACAGACATTTTTTCAATTAATGAAACTATTTTTCATTTTTCACTAAACTGTATCTATAAATAATCTTACAGATAAGTTTTTTATGGATAAGGTAAAATAAATTGTCGAAAAACGGTTTTGACAAAATAACATTGCGATTTTATTTCTTTCATGGTGTATATAAAATTATGTGTTTCTCGTAAAACAATATTTTTTTTTTTTTTAATTTACATAATTAATAACAGAATTTATTTTAAATTATTTATATAATTCTATATTTAGATTTAATTATTAAAACTAAAACTGCGTTTATTATTATTTTTAATTAAATGACTAGTTCAGTATAGTATAAGTTAAGTAATTTGTAGCATCATTTCGTTGGATTTCATTAAATTGGTGTACGTCTAAGTGAACTTAATAAAACTACAAGTTAAATTAGTAATTATCATATGATATTTAATTAACATACTCGTAAAAAACAAAATCTTCGAAGGAACGAAAACATGATTTTAAGAGGAGTTTTTATCGGTTTTTATGGATAAAAATATTGACAGAAGCTCATTTAAATTTGTCGCCATTTTACTTACAGATGAAACCGTCAAGATATGCCATATTCCCTAGACGCTGAGCCTAAACGAAATATTTACACTTTAGAGTTTGAATGTTTTGGTCGCTGATATAGATAAGAGCTAGGCACCCCGTTTACCTACTTATTAGGCACGCACGGCCAAAGGACTCTTCCAAATGACCCATGATGTCAGAGCGTTAAAAAAAAAGATATATTTATTTTTTCATTTAAATTTCAAAGGTTTCCCGGAGATCTATAGAAGTCGGTACCTTGCTAGCCTGGTGGCAAACGGTACGAATAGCACCTCTATCTCATAGATACATTCGTATAAACCTACTCAGTTTCTTGTCTCTCAGTGAGTCCTCGTACCAGGCCAGTTTCGTATTTGAGAATATTCTACTAAGCAAACCTTTAACCGGACAGACGAACATGTTCAAATTAGTAAAGTAAAAAAAAATATACAAAATAATGGATAATACCACCTTTAAAAAAAAAACCATTATGGCATTACATAAGATTTTTTAAGTAAATTTTCAGTGCATTTATTGGCGTTGCTTTGAAACACATTTGATTTTTATACTGGTGTATCGAAAATACATACAATATAAAGAAATAAATAAAAAAATTAACATTTTGTTTATAAAAAGAATATATTTATTTGAATGTAATGTACGCTATATTTATTTTAGGTATGAAACATTTTATAGTATAATATTATTAAGAGAAACACCACAGAAATATACTTATGACATTTTCCTAATTACTTTTTTAAAATGTTCAACTTACCACATAATTTCCTAACGTGTAATGTTAATTAAAATTAAACTTTGAAAAAGAAGTTAACCGACTTTAAAATAAACTGAAAAGCTAAAATTTAAGAAATGATACAACAAACTTCTTGAAATAATACTATATTTTTTGTAACCAAAAAAGTGATCGTCACAGAAACATACCGTATGCTTCAGTATAAACCATGTCTACATAAATACATTTTGAACGGAAAACCTAATTTCAGATTTTAGTTTACCTTTCACTTGATGTAAATTATCGAAATATTTTAGGCCGTTCTGAAATAAAAAGTAAACATTCATAATAAAAAACATATCGATCGAATTGAGAACCTTTTTCTATTTAAAATATAAAATATAAATATATAATGTCTTTTTATAATATAAAACAGTAGACAATTTATCACTTTTATAGAGACATTTTGCTTTTTATTACACTTTATATTTGTAAAAAATTATTACGTAAGATAAATAAATAAATACTGAGTTTCCACCAATTGTGTTCTGTAATCAACAGGGTTTCAACACAAAAAGCAGCTCCGCCCGCCCTACAGATAAGATCACCCGCTGAAGTAAAGCAATTGAAACAATACATGTCTCAAGCGAACACAGAAGTCTCCGTTGACAACGGTTCCACACTTTGGCAAATGTCACGTCACTTCTTCGTGTATACCGTGCCATGTACCGTGATAGAGATCTATGGAAATGAGGGCATAATTTTAATGTTTAAAAGTGTGCTGATGCGCGTTATGCTATTTGATAAAACAGAAATGGGTATGACATCATTTAGCTATCATATAATATCAACTGCTTCTAGTATATCATTGTTTAGTAGTAGTAAATTATTTAACCAGAACCTGACGTCTTAGAGCAAGGTCCTACAGGCGTCATATATACATATTTTTTAAATATTTGATAAATACTATTCAGAACATAAGAATGATAATATAAGGTGTTTTTTTAGAGGCGTGGTTTTCAATCTGGCACTACTTTTTTCGTAGTTGGTGTTTTTGACAGCTGTTACTTGATTTATGCTCAGTTTGGTTTGCCATTTCATAATGAATAGACTTACCCTGAACAACGTTTGCAAATAGTGCAAATTTAGAAAAAAACACTCTAATTTTTTTTTAAATCACTCTAAAATAAAGTAAAAATCGCGTCGTGGGCCTGTGGCGTGGCCTCCAAGATCGTGCGATTTAACACCGCTGGACTATTTTTTGTGGGGTTATGTGAAGTAGCTTGTCTACGCAGATAAGCCGGACACGATTAACGCCTTGGAAGAGAATATTCGGCGCGTTATTGCTGACATACGGCCCAACTTGCTGCAAAAAGTGGTTGAAAATTGGGCCTCTCGGCTGGAATTTGTTCGAGTCAGCCGCGGCGGCCACTTACCTGAAATCATTTTTAAAACATAATGGCAAACCCTTATCTTTATAATAAAACTAAATTCTTAGCCATAACATCAAATTATATGCGTTTTATCTCTTCTTGAAAACCACGCCTCAAAAATCATCATCCTTTATAAAGGTTATAACCCGACGTTAATGGCGGCGATCGGTCAGTTAATCCATGGTTTTTGTTTCATATAGTAACGAGGTATCGTTACCAAAATTGAAAAAACAAGGTTATTCTCGTTTTTATTGATATGAAAAAATAAAAAATTAAAATTTGTTAAAAACCTTACGTCCAGTTGCGAGTGTACACATAACTACATATTTCATAAATGTCTGTTTTGCGGGGCTACATACAGTCACTCGAAAATAAATAAACCGCCCAGAATACAATACAAATTGTTCAGTAGATCCTTGCTGACATTAAATTATTCACTATTTAGCATTTTCTCAATTTTGTTTAGAGCTTCGCCTTTTCAAATTCTTTTTAATTAATTCCTAAAAAGCCACACCTAAACTATTTTCGTGTAAACCTGTATTAATTTTTTATATACTACGAATAAAAATCCAGTAGTTTTTTATTTATCACGACACAAATATATTTCCAATTTCCCCTCAGCTTCGTTTGAAACGGCCGGCCGTCGACGCAGTACAGCTAATAATATCGAAAATGAAACAAAAAAACATCGGAGCGTAAAAAGTAACAATAGCCATTGGGATTATTGTTCCGGAGTCCGCTGACTGACAACAGAGTAGTGGAAAAAATCACAATTTCCGGTTAGAATTGATCGAACCGAGAAGCGCGCATTACATTACTACAAGTCCCATTGTCCATACTAGCGTTGCAGATTTTCAATCGGTAAAAGGAAATACGAATATGATTGTATTGTTTTACATTCTTCGTGTATGTATAAAGTTTTTATTAGCGATGGTAGCAATTTATGAAGCCATGAAATCATAAAGAAACAAAATACATTATGATTAAATAATCCAGCTGGTAAACATCAATATTTAAAACTTAAATGTTGTTCTTAACTAAAAGATTAACTGTTTATAAGTAAATTGAAATGAGGAATAAAATATTATCTTTATCTTACTGTCTGTGTTTCTAAGTAAATAAAATAAATCAAATATTATACTAGTAGATTAACTCGACTAACGTTTTGGTTAATACTTATATATATTAGGAAATACAAATAATACTATATTTTATTTACATTACATTCTAAAGCCACACATAGCAATAATATACTCTGTTTTGACTCAAGGTGGCACTTACACAAATATACATTTCTGCCACTCACCTTGTTTAGTGCAAATCAAAGGCAGCCCTCAAATTCATAATCTGTAACATAATCTGTAGTTCGTAATCTGTAATCTGTACGTGTGTTCTTCTTTCTGTCTAAAAAAAAACAAAGGTTTTTTTCCACATGGTAGAAACATATATATCAGCGGTTAGCAATAGTATCGTTGTTTTATATCGTTATTGAAAATTATTGACAGGATTAATTTAGAATATTAATTTTGGAAAACACTGTAATTATAATTTTCTGTCCCGTTTTTAACAATATACACTATATATTGTTAAATACGCTGTAATACAGCACCTAAAGTCGTAAAAAAAAGAATATTTTTTGTAGTTTTTAAAACTTTTGATAATAATATATAACCGCGTGAGGTAAAATAATAAGAATTTAATCAACTTTATTTTAAATCTTTTGTAAAAATTGAATGCATCGCGTTGTGTAAAAAAATACGTCAATTAGCGTTTTTCCATGTGTAAATATGAACTAATGTCTCCTTTTGGTGTGAAACGGTCATGCCGCACAAATGCCTTTAGTTTGCCATCGAATTCTGAAGGGTATACAGTAGATGGTAGATGTTTTTTTTTTTTGCATTTTAGATAAAGGATTTCTCAGAAGTGATAATGATTACAAAGATAAAATAATATTAAATGAATATTATTAAATGAATGAATTTAAAGGTAACAAAGTTACATTCCCGATTACTTTTTTAAAATATGTTTCACTTTGTGACTATCCGCATTGGGACCAGCGACAAATTGAGAAGAAGCGTGTTGCTCTCTTCGCATCAGCGTCGGAATCCGCGGTGGCGTGAACGCCGCGATAAATGTCTACTTTCGCCAATTTCAAATTTTTAAACACGACTTAAGCGGCATTCAATTTTTGAAGCTACAATCTCCTCCTCTTACCTCTTTTTTATACATTCTCAGTGGCAAAGTAATTAAAGGTTTTACCTTTCAGATTGGAACGCTTCCGCTTCGGAGTCAACTTTTGACATATATAGATAGAAGCTTTAATCCTTTGGCTACTAGTTTAGCTAAAAATTCCAATATTTAAAACTTTAATAAAAAAACAAATCCACCAAATGGCAGACATGGTTCTAGTGAAGACTTCGACGGTTTTGTACTGTTTAAAAGTTTGTTTATTGGTTTTATTGATTATTTTTTGATGTACAGAAGTTTATTGTTTTATTTCTTAGTTTTTTCTAGTTTAACGTTCACAATGTTTGTGTCATTCCTCCGTTAGTCCTTTAAACTTTGAAGTACTCTGACTAGGTAAAGGTGCATTGACCTCTCGTTTCGTGCGTTTTCAATGAATGTTAAATTAAACGAGTGCCACTAGATAATGAAAATGAAATAGCATATCAGTAATCTTGTATCCGTGGAAGAGATAATAACGAACCCATAGCCAGTGAACGGAGCTATAGCAGTGGCGGCGTGCTTAGGAAAGGCTTCAACGGTGGGAGCTTTATTATTTATGGGTAGCGAAGCACACGCGCCAGTATCGGATGATGGAAAGGTAACAATTTATGCAAATCCTTTATGGATCCCGGACGGATTGTCGGCGAAGCGGGCATACGTCGGCTTCGAACCGGGTTTCATCCGCTCTCCGCGCGCTGCGGTCATCCCAACAGCGCCGAAATGGCCCTCATGCATACGTCTAAATGTTTGCATGAATCTAGGAGAATAAATCGCGCATGCGATGCTCTATTTTGCATGCAGAATATCAGGTATTTTTTGAGGTGTAAACACCTACGCCAACTCGGCGAACTCAACAACACCACACTGCAATTCGGTCTTAGTTTTTACGCAATCGGACTAATATGCAATTCACAGTTATTCTAAAACCTTGTTATTGGCCCCAAGTCCCAAGAAGCTGACCTATCTCCGATCCAGACCATCGTTTTTTTTTTTTTGCAAAATTAAGTTTTCAAAAATAAATAAATTGGTTTCAGCGTTTATTGCAATCGACCATTTTTTAACTTCACAGTAATATGGTCAGTGCACTTGAGACGAAATCGCGAAATATGGAAACGATTTCTGGTGGAGGCTGCATGTTTTTTTGAATAATATGAAATAGTTATTTGTTTTACTATTTAAATTTTCATTAAAAATAGTGTGAGTTGAAAAAAAAATCTAGTAACATAGTCAATATGCACAGTGCATTTAATTAATTAGGGGTAACAATCATAAAATGGTAATGATCATTAATAATCGATTTGAATAAAGTAACATTTTGAGTTACTCAAATGTACTTTTTTCTTAACTGCTTAGTTTGTGAGCCGCAGGATCGCTTGAGTTATAGTTGAATTACTTAGTCGCGACGCACATTTTGCCCCGTAGGCGGATAGGAAATTGTTGAAGCCGGCTCTTAACCGGAAGCTATCCAAAGGCCCTTAGGACTAAAACCTGTTCCTAGCACATCGATCAATCCATCACATATTTAGCAAACGGCTTCAGGAGGGATTGGCCTATAATTATTTAAACTGGCTACATTTTGATTATAAATAGGTAACAAATATTACGAACCGTATTTACAATCCTGGCGTTTCGGAGATCAATTTATTTATGTATTTTTTCTTTGATATTTAGGTAACAATTAAACCTGATATCCTGCAAATAAAGCTTAATAGCAAATTAATTAATAAAAAGACACTGACTAACTGGTTAATTGATCTTGGTAGAAAGGACACTGAGACTCTGGTCAACTATATTCCTGTGTAATATAATATTGAAATTTTCTATTTCTCAACTTATTATATATATTAATAAACTAGCTGACCCGGCCACGCGTTGCTGTGGCTAAAGTTTTTGTTATATTACATTATAGTAAACAATCTAAGAGGAACAATAAGAGAACATCAGTCACGGAGTCCACTATGCTTTTTCACACAGATGGTATTTGTAAAAAAATATGGTGATCTCCTTATTTGACTTTCTACTACTATAACCCTTTAGTACAATGAAATTATTTACGAACAAAGACGAAAATGTTGATGTTGGTATACAAATTCACTGGATTGAGATTTGAAGGGGAAGTACGTTGAACACAATTAATTAAAATGTTCTTACACTTGATACTAAGCAGAAATCAATAGGTAAAAAATAAAAATTTATCAGATTTATTATTTCCATTTAATTTTATAACAAATATAAGTATATTACAGTATAATACAGTAAATAACATGTGACGCTTAAACTCATGAATGAGGTAGGCAAGGCAGACAGTCTTAAACTTTTAAACATTAATATCTTTTTTTTTTAATTATAAATACTTTCAATTTCAATTTAATTTAACACCAATCGGTGCACAATGTTTTTGGTTAACCTGTCTTTAGCTAACACAAATAGATTCGACGGTTTCCCAACACGTGAACACGCAACATATAGTTGCCCATGAGAAAAACATGGATTTTCCAAATCTAAACCACAAATGGACATTGTTTGACCTTGAGATTTATTTATAGACATGGCGAAAGCTAAACGAATTGGAAACTGTAGCCTTTTGAAGGGTATGGTAGAATCTGATGGTATCATCGGAATACGTGGCAGCAGGACCACTTTTCCTTTAAACTTCCCAGCCAAAATGGTTGCTTCAAGAATGTTTCCGGTGATCTTTTTGATGACCAAACGCGTACCGTTACATAATTGAGGTGGATTCAAATTACGGAGGAGAATAATAGGGGAACCAATCTTTAATCGAAGATTATGTGGTGGCATTCCAGGGATATCTAATGAATTTAAAAATTCAATCGAAAAATTTACACTTTCATTTTCATCAACAACAGTATCGATTGATTTAAAAGACATCAGATCGCCTGGTAACAACTGTTGTATCTGGAAGTTAATTTCGTCAACATCAACGTTTTTGGCTGCCAAAATCGCCCGTTGACTAAGCCATTCATGATTCAAATAATTATTCTGTATATCCGGGAAAATACTCTGAATCAATTCAGTTTTATCCTGAACAACAGTGCAAAAATTGTCTGGTAGTTTAATGCATTGCGTATTTGGTTGCAGTTTTATTTTACCGTTCCCAATATCTAGTAGTTGTTCGGAAAATATTAGTGCTGATGGATCATTTTGCAATTGTACTCGCATATTTATGGTCAATCGAAGTGTTTCAACACTTCGCCATAAGAATGATTGTTTCAAACATGCATTAATCTCATCCGCGAAAGTAGAGCGAGGTATAACCGGTAAGGTCTGCCGGAAGTCACCAGACAAAAGTAAGATAGCACCACCGAAAAGTTTATTATTGCTGTTTAAATCTTGCATAGTTCTGTTTAATGCTTCAAGTGAATATTTGTGTGCCATTGTGCACTCATCCCAAATTATTATAGAACTCTTCCGCAACACTGCAGCTATTCCACTATTCTTTTTGATGTTACACATTGCATCTGGTTTATTATGAACGTCCAATGGCAGCTTGAATGTTGAATGTGCTGTTCGCCCACCATCCAGTAAAGTAGCCGCAATGCCTGACGATGCTAATGCTAATGCGATTTTTTGTTGCGACCGTATTTTGGCAAGAATCAACGATATTAAAAATGTCTTAGCGGTTCCACCGGGTGCATCCAAGAAAAAAAAACCGCCTTGTTCAGCAGCAACAGCCAGCATAATCCGATCATAAATAATTTTTTGTTCTGCTGTCAGTAATGGTTCACTGTTCATGATAATTGTTGCTAAACTTCCATGGTCATATTGATTTTCTCGTTGTAAATCGGTATTGACTAAGTCGGTGGCTGGACGATTAGGTGATGGCATACCATAATGATTAAGTGGTAAATTTGAAATAAGAACACATAAATCCTCGATCAAGACCAATGCTTCATTGTACATCTCTGGTGTATAATCTATGTTTTGGCATTGATTTGTTTGTCTAATTCGGTGCAAGATGTCTTCTGTCATACAATTTTTATATTTTTCCCACAAAGTTTGTGCTTGCGAGGGATAACATGTCGCCAAAATAATTGCAAACAACTGACGAATGTTATTCGGTGTTGATGTCAACGCAGCATCAGCAAGCGTTAAGTCCCAATGGTTATCGTCTTCTAGCAATTGCAGTTCACGACATGCATCCTGGTATGTATTGAATACTCGACCATTAGCTGTTCGTAAAAATTCAAAAGACGTTGGTCCGGGAACATTCACCAATAACAAACGTAAATAGAAGCACTCACGTTGCTTTGGATGTACCGTGTAAAGTCTCCCCAATGTCTTAGCTTTGAATATGCCTGTAATGGAAGGATGTGGTTTTCCTTGTTTCCGTGGCTCCCATTTTTTACTGGATTTGTTCCATGTGAAATAACGTGGAACATCACCATACACCAATGTCTTCGCGAATTGGCCAAAAACATCAGGTTTTTGACACAATGTAAAAAATTCAGTTAGAGTCGTTTTCGGAGCTTCGAACGCTCTTTGGAGAACATTTTCTTCAGTGAAGTATACACGTTGACTGTTTTCAAGATGTATTGCCAGATGTTGGACAGCAGGATCTCTTTCGTGGATGGGAAAGCTGAGAATATGCCAAATAGCTTCATTGCTGCTAATGTATCTGCCCATTTGGTATCGTGCTATTTCGTCATTTTTATTTATGTTTTTTACTTCAAATATGGCCAAATCACTGCCTTTGTTTACATATTTACAAATATACTTAATTGATTTAACAGAACTGCAAAGCTCAACATTGATATGAGCTTTGTAAGTTTTTGAAAGTAGTGGTGAGTATGGTACCACCCACTGATTATCAAACTCAACTTGATTTGGAAAGTTCGGCAGTCGCATTGTAAATGTGTGGCCACCATTCTCAGTACTTCTGCGGCGATACATTGGATAACCATCAATATCCGTGATCGTGTCATTCGTATGCGGCTTTGGGAAGTTTTTTTTACATTTTCCATTTTCCATGCACGGTGACGTCATGTTGAAAACACCGCATGGCCCATGGATCATGTGTTTGGTGACAATATCAAATAATTCTTGATCAATTAATGGGTCTGGAATTTCGGCTGAAATTATTTGATCGATTTCTTCAGGACGGATTCTATCTTTAAGCCAAACCAAAATGTGGGGCATGAGGCAAACCTCGCTTTTGCCACTCTATCGTATACAGCCAACAACGTGTGATACCAAAAATTGTATATTTAACAATAAAATCAATTAAGGATTTCAATTTTTGTTTAAACACACGTGCAGTTAAATCATGACGATGAATGGCTTGTTGTCCTGGCAATAGTAAAGTTTGTATCTCTTCCCAATTCGGATTACATGTGAATGTAATAAATAAATCCGGTCGGCCGTAATGACGTACGTAAGTCATCGCATCTTGTATGTATTCCTGCATGTTCCGTGGACTGCCGATGTAGCTTGAAGGTAAAATGAAAGCATTACCGATGTCATTGGGATTTAAATTTCCATCGATGTTTCCAGCAACAGCATCTCGTAAGTGAATATATTCTTCCGATCGTAGTTTTGCCTGGTTGAATCGAAGGAATCGCAAGCGTTCGCTTTCGACCTTAGCATACATATCAACAATGTATTGATGGAACAGCTGACGATATCGAAGGATATAATTGTCTTGATGTTGTCTAACCATTATTCGGTGTGCGTAGTAGTTCATTGAGCTAACTTTATTATTTCTGTAATCACCTAAAAAAATAAATAATAAAATGCAATACGAAATTAAAATCTATACATACAGTAAGAAAGTAAATAGATAATTGTCAAATTTACCGGTATTTGGATCATACTGATTGATATTAAGGTGATATTCATCTTGTCCTTGCCAAAATATCAATGGATATTGTAGTGCGTCATATGAACGGTGTAGATCCGAAATCGTACTGACAGTGTTGTCTCGCCGTGTAATGTTTATAGATCTTTTGTCAACTGGATCACCAACCATGATAACAGCAACCTCATCAACAGTTGGAGCGTTGAATCTACCAGCATGTTCACCTAATGGTACTTTGTCGGCTTTTATGACGATTTGATAATTGTCATTTTGCAGTCGTGGCGAAACTCTTTTGATCAATTGAATTAGTTGAATGTGATCTTCTAAAAAATTTTCCAATAATATCACAATTGCTCTTTCCTCTGCTTGTTCAATAAAATTATACAGGCACCGAGTCGTCACGCGCTCTTCACAATCGCCCATAAAATAAAAAGGTATCGACATCTGTCAGTTTTACGACTGCCAAATAATAACGGACAAAAAATTAGCGATAAATTAAAATTGCGACTATAATTTGAGATTTAAACTATCCTATCTCTCAAGTGCACATCGAACTGCACATGGTGTTCAAATTTTATTATAATCGGTTAAGTGTTTTAGGAGTCCATTGAGGACAAACATTGTGACACGAGATTTATATATATTAAGATATATATGTATATTTTTATGTATTCGTATTACCTACACGTACATGTATGTATATCAATGTTAATTTTCGTAGTTTTTATTTTGTACTTGCAAAAAGCTCAGCGCAATTGCATGTAACCAATCTATTAAATAACTATTACAATTAGCCTACCTTAGTACGGGCAATGTCCAGTTAGGTATGGTTATGTTATTCATTATCTAATAAATATGTAAAAACGAAAATCAATAAATAAAATATAATAAATAAATCTTTTACACCATGCCATTTAAATATATGCTTTATGAGCAAGCCATTTTACTTTGTCGAAATAGTTTTTTTTTTAACTATAGGTAAAACAAAAATAAAATAACAAAATACATAACACAAAACAAAATACAAAACAAAAACAAAATATGTAGGTACCACTCTTTTATAGCGTTTATGTTAAGACAATAAAGGAATAGGAATTAAAATAATGCTTACCCGCATGGGAAGTTACCTATTAAAATATTTTTTCCCGAATGGGATGTTACCTATTAAAATATTTTTTACCCGCGCGGGAAGTTACCTAACCAGTGAAAACAAGGTAAACTATGAACTTATGGTTGTGTGTGTCTCTACGTTAGAGATATTTTCGTCGACTAAAACCATGAAGTTTTGTTCATGTTTTTTAATCGAGTGGAAAATAGACTGGTTATCGGGCACTTAATGGCATATTTACGCTGACAACACCATAAGAGATAAATGAATAATTGGGTAAATAATATTAAATTGGATTAGATTTAAACATACTTAAATTCGATCGATTGAAAATAAACTCCTGATATGTAAGATCTAATAAATTATTATAAAAATTTACAATAATAATAATAGGTACATGGTAAAAGTTTCAATCAGATATCTAGAAATTAAATTACTAGGGCTCTCTAGTGGTAAAGGTCCAAATTACACGTGCCGCGTACGATTTTATCGACATACTTAGATGTCACTATCACAAGCTACAATAAAATCAAATAGCAAACCACTTATACCCGAAAAATCCTATAAATGATTACGCATTCCGAACGAACAAAATGTATTATTTATTTATTATTATTCGACTGGAAAATGTAATATCGCGGTGTTCACCGTCTTTCAATCGAAATGAGATTTTCCAATCAAAGTTAGGCCAAATGCAACCTTTTGATGGCGTTTGATAATAAAGTGTAGGTAAGTCCCGTCGTTGGCAAAATCGAGTTTTAATATTTGTTTGTTCTTGCCGCAAGATTGCGCAATATTTATGTTCGTTTTCCGCAGATCACTTAATATCCTGATGGATCGTTTTAATTTTAGATATAATGAAAATTTGAGGAAACTTTTCCCGCCAGCCTTCGCCGCGGAAAAGTTGGCGCCGGGGCTCGAGATTGATGTTTACAATAGCAACGATAAGTTTGCACACCCCATTTCCCTAGAAACTTAATAAATTCAGCCGTCCGAGTTAATTCAACAGGCAGTGACTAGCGCTCAATGAGCCTGACGGTTAATTATCCAGTTTTTAATTAAATTTGACGCCGCAAAAAGAACCTAATTTAAATCACGGAATACCGCACTCCACCAATACAGTGTTTAAATATTAGCCAATGCGTTTCTAATACCGTTTAATTACATTGCGTATTTTATATAAATGCTAGCTGTTCAACCCCCCCCCCCCCCCCGGGTTGAACATGCGGGTGGTATCTCCGGATACCAGACGGGTCGTGCGTTCTGCTGGAGATATATTTGAGTTCAGGTCATAGATATAAATAAATAATAAATAAAAGCTGTCCCAGTATTAACCCTTGAGGTACTCCTTATGTTTCATGCCTTTATAAATTGCAACATATGTATCAAACTTTGTCGTATAAGAGAGATGTGAATGATGTAAAAAATACTAAGGTCTTAAATTTTACTTTCATAGTAAATTTTACTTTCATCCAGGGTCTGGGAAGCTCAAATAGCAGTAAAGAAGAAAAAAATAGCTGCTACCAAATCACGAAGAGATCATCGACAAATTTTCCTTGTTAAGATGATTCATGATCGCGCTAGAACCGCGAAAATTGGAAACTTTCACAAGCGATATTACTGAATTACATAGATCTCATATTTTATTTTTGAAAATATCTATTTTTGATAATAAAAAATATTCTAACATCATATTTCAAAGAAAAATAAATATTCAAATAAATTACTATTTGAATTAGTGAAAAAACTAAAATGTCTCTTTCATTCTACACAACCTGCGTCCCCTCTATGCGTAAAATGTATCCATAAAGCTATCTGTTAGCTTGACAAACGGCCCTGATAATAAATGCGAGTCGAGTCGATTTGTCGGCTTGTATACCTAAAAATATACCTAAAAATGGCTCCTGAGCATGATATTATAAATTAAGTTTGCTGATGTTTATTTTTACGAGAGTTTCATCGTTTAGTATGTACAAGCGAGCACCCTCTTAAGTTGACCCGCTGTGATTCGTTAAATATTTCAAAGGAAGGCCGCGGTCGACATTTTATGTTAGTCGAGGGGAAGGGGGGAGGGGGGGGAGGGAGGGGGGAATATGTACATCCATGAACCCGTTTTACTGCCACACTCTACATGCTACCCTAATAAACAGTCGCTCATGAAAGGATGTTCCGATTAATATTCATTCCATTTTCAAAAGCAGCTCTTTTCGGAAATGCCCGTCAGCAAGCGGGTAAACGTCAAACATCGTTCCCAGCAAATATTTGTTGTTTCATTATTTGCATGGTAAATATGCCAGATTTTGTCAAAAACTTTTTTACGTTGTTGATAATTGAGATTAAATTATGAATATTGATAAGTACGATACATCCTAGCTGGTGACTACTCTACCGGTATAGCTGTGATACGCCTTAAGCCTGGTTTACACGGGTATAGTAATCAGGCGAGTAGAGTATCTAGTAGAGTAACTCTACCTGTAGAAACACGAAAAAAAGCTCCGCAGAGTAGAGTATCGAGTAGAGTAGTAGAGTAGAGTACTTTACTGGCTACAGTAAAGTAACTCTACTCTACTCACCCCCCACCACAACTCCTACTCTACTAGCCTCCCCACTCTACCCGTGTAAACATCTTTTCCCCTACAACAGCAAGTATCAAGTAGAGTTTAGTTGAAGTTACTTGCAGTTTGCAGTGTCTTAAAGTAAAAAAATCCACTAAATCAGGAGCAGGAGCAGATGGTATCTACATTCTAAATATAAAATGGTTTGAAGGATTTGACAAAATAATGAAATTGGTGAAAGGAGGAAAAAAAACTGACTGTTCAGTGGTAAGTTACAAAATATTATATTGTTGAAAGGGTACATTACATTTAATGTTAAAAGTACTTGAAACACAGTAAAAACGTAAAAAATATGAATTAAAAAATATAGTATAGTACTCGTTTAAACGAAAAAAAAATTCACATTATTTCTAAATATATATATATATGAATTTATAAATGTTTTAAAACAGCAAATACGACGCCAATCTCTTAATATAATAATTTTATATAATAAATAAGATTAGTATTAAAAATATAGAAAAAATAAAGCAACGTATAATTATTTGTTAAATAGAATTTATTGAATTATTTATATGTTCCACAAAAATAATAACTAATCACCTAGATTACTTATACAACACACCTAACAGAGCATTGTTATTATTTAATGTTTAATAAATAATTGTTTGATTAAGCATGTTTGCGCTGAGCATGTTTTATTATTTCGATACAATTATTACTATTCAATTAGTATACAATATACGGCAATTTGAAGAATGTCGGGCATTAAACATATATCCAGCAATGGGGAACACAAATAGCCTTCTTTCTGATCATTCTGTTTACATAGATTAACATCGATAACCAGGTAGATTATATATTTATGTATGCATACATGTTTACAGAACTTATGAAAATAAATAATTACAAAGTCTATCCTAACTTAGTCATACCTTTACTAAGGTGGACTTAATTTATAAGCATTCATGAAAAAGTTCTAATAAATTAACAATCAGTCAGATAATTTATATTTATTTATTTCCGGGTCAGGGATTTTAAGGAAGATGTAATTTTTGCTTGGTATTTCTGTGATGAATTTCACAAAATAGAAAATAGATTTAAAAACAGAGACTTAACCGCTTTAGCTAGGAAAAGCGTCCTCGAAGAGGTGTACACAACAAAAGCTAAATAAACCTGTGAACGAGGGATGATCCCTATAGACTCTTCCATCGTGGTGCCATAACACCTGCGAAAATTGGATTTATTATTCGGTCTCCCGTCGAACTTGTATTCGCTTTCGCTCGATTCGCGGCGACATGATTAAGGCTGAGGGGTTCATATCACGTCACGAACTGACGTCGAGTCTCGGCGTCTCGTGCATCTGCCGGCTGAAGATCTTTCAATGGAAACTATATTAGAGGGACCGTCTGCCGGAGGCAGGCTTCCTTCCTCCCACCCATGACGCATTTCTATTCCACTATTGATGATAGATTTGCAGGGGATTAAGTAATAGCTACCATATGAAAATCCAAGTGGAATAGAGGATTATATTACTTTCCGAGAGGTTTTATCAATTTATACTGCGCCGCCTTACTCCCCCTTACCAATTCGCCATTATACTAGTATACTTTAATATTGCCTATTAAATGTACCAGCACCTTTACCTAGTTTTATGGAGGGTTATAGCTAAAAGGGGGGGGGGGGGAGGTTATAATACAAACTATTATTATTTCAATAAAATAATTATTCCAATCGTACAGAATATGAGACGTTCATTTTTTTGCGTTCCAAACTAGACTCAAGACTGCAATAAGAAATCTTCCTTATGTTTTATTATCATGTTTAATTAACTGATCGTGTCCCAAGACTATTCTTATTTAAAAAAATCCAGCTCATTGGCGCTACGATTTCAAACATGATTTGATTGACGTCAAAGCAAAAGTCATTATTTTTTCTGAGACAAAATTGATAACTTTACGTGTTAATATTAAATCGTTCTTGTCGTAAGTTCGTCCGCTAGCGAGGCCGCGCCGCGCAGGTTTATTGGCCGACCTTGGCTGAGCGCGAGCGGGCAAACTGAAAGAGATTTACACGAGAGCTTTGATAAAATTAATAATTTGGGCATGAATTATCTTCTTTATTTTTTTATACAATTTCTTACTCGCAACCCCTTAAGTCTTCGGGAATGGTCTTGGGACAACCTGTATATAGTAAACTATAACTATATAGAAATAAATCACCCAATGGATACAGAATACAAGATTTTCATTTACGAGTTAAAGCAGGAGTTTTAGGAGTTTAAAGGTCGAACAAATATTTTTTATATTTTTTGTGGCATGCTTTCAAAATTACCTTAAACGTGCCATGAAAATATTGACTATTTAAATTCTGTGTGCGTACATTTTATATATATATATATATATATAAATATATATATATACACACATATACACACACATTTACAAATTATTTGCCATATATTTTATATATTTATTAGGAAGTAATGCGTTAAAAATTATTTAATAGAAACGAATTGACGAATTATTTTTTAAAAGGCTTTCACCGTAAGCAGTGTGATAACTTGACATTATTGGCATTTACAATTTTTTAATGATTTCACAGGGATGAAAGTTATATCCTTTTTAAATAATTTTATAGAGCCAAAAACTCATGAAAAGAAAAAATAATTCTGAAACGTACCTAGCAGCTGCAAAGCTTAAGTGTTTTGCAAACTGGGTTAAATACAGACTTGTATTTTATGAAAGAAAAAAACAACTTTCACCGAAACTGCTTCACACGTTATACGTTAATTTGACACAAAATAATGTAAAATTTTCTATAAGCTATAAAAACACGATTTAAAAAAAGAAATGACAACGGTAAAAAATAAATGATTACCTAATAAATATTTTTATATATTAATAAATCAGGCTATGGTACGGTGTTAACAATGGTGGAACAGTCTGGCGAAAATAATATCGCGAATATAAAAAAATGATAATGTAGTAATGTTATTATCATATCATTTTGCAATTTTGTATAGCCGCTACTCTCATAGGTAAACTCATATTTTTCCCACCAGCCCTGTCCACGAACCTAATCGCCATAAAAAGGAAAGAGATACCTATAGAAGAATAAATCCATTTTAAAATGAAGTAAGGAAAACGTTGGTAGCTTCCGTACTTCTTACGTAAGAATTCATTGCTAAACGATTTAATGAAATTAAACTGGATTTAGCAAATTATAATTAACTTCTGATATTAATTAACAAAAAAAAACAAAAGTATTTTTATAATATTATATATTTATAATTTAAAATATGTATATCTTATAAAGAACTTTTTATGCAATATAAAAAAAACACATATAATTCAACGCTAACACATTCGAAATCTTCAGTCATGGGTATAGCAAATGAGCATTAGGAAGGCGTTCAATATTTTTATGAAAAGAATGAAAGATACTTCGTTTAGCGTTCAGGCTTTTAGGGTCTTTTCAGATGTATTACACCTTTAGGTAAAGTAAAAGCTTGGGTCGAGATCGTTAAAATATTGTCTCGCGAAAGCTAGGTCGCTGGAAAATAGCCGAGAGCGGGTTGGAGGCGCTCAACGCTACACTTAAGGGACGCATAACGCTAACAATTGAGGTTGAATAACGATCTCGGCATCTTCGCACGGAACCATAAATCCAAAACATCTATTCATTTTTAATACTGATTCCTCCTTCTGCCGGCCAACTCATTTGCGATCCTATGGATTTCAGAGCATTTAAGTAACACGCCATTACGTGCAAATGTCTAGTGTAGTAATGTAGTATTTTTTTAATATAATAAATGTATACAGGATATCCCAAGACCATTTCCAAAGACTTAAGAGGGGTGTTGTGGTTTATTATAAGTAAGAAATGGTATAAAAAACGTGATAAACAAAATCATCCCCAAATTTATTGTATTTTTTAAGAGATGGTGTTAAGGGAAATATATTAACAGTCGACCTTAAAATGTGGTACTTTATTGTTATAGGGCGTCAGGTTTTATTCTTTGCGTGGTCTTTTAAATAAAAACTAATTATTGGTTTAAATTGAATTACAATTTCATAATATAGAAATTGAAAACAACATATTTTTGACCCTTCATTTGCCTTTTAATACTATTTTCCCTAAGGCCTACTATTATCTCTTCCAACTAAAAAAGAACTATTGGCAGTTTATCATTTATTAAATTTCTCTAAAATAGAATTAAATTTTAAAAATCTTCCTTTACCATGTAGAAGGCCTAAGGTCAAGATTGGGTGTAAGGATAGCACATAAAGCTTCATAACAGACATATACAAAAATGATATATGTGTCTCAGCCGGTAGAAGCAACTTTACAGTGTTTGATTTCAGTCAGTTCTGATTAGTGATCGGGTGAGTTATTAATAATCTTTAACACGCTGCTATAAATTTGTCGATTATAGCGACCTAAAAAGTAAAGTATGCACGAGAGTACGAACATTAGTGATCATGCAAAAAGTAAGTAAAGACAAAAATGGGTTGGGTAAGTGAGAAAAAAAAACTTCGAAGAAATTGTTAAATCTTTTACCTTTGCTCTGGTTAATGCCTCAAAGCACCTGAAATGAAAAAAAGAGAAAGAAAGTTTGAAATAAAACACAACACACATATGAAAGAGTAGATGAGTGACAAAATTAAAATAGAAGGAAATGTAGAAATTAAAGTGGCAGCAACCGCGATCGAAAATTGAGTATTGAATGATATTGCGTGTTTTCTTATTCAGAGGCACCCTTAAAATATAACTCTGTAGATACTTCTCTGATTTTACTTCTCTGTAAGCTGTTGTTTCCTGAAATAAAAATAAGATATGAGGGGGGGGGGGGTAGGGGAAGCAATGCAAATACAAGAAATACAAAAAATAGTAGTCCTTTTTTCTAAGAAACCCACGACTCAGCATGGTGGTAGTTCAACGGTATTTTGCGCAGGTAGTTCTCGCAAAACATTAAAGTTGTGGTGCTTACTGAAATAACACACGAACAAAGCGTTAAGTGCTCGTTTGTTTTCCAAGTCCGGGCAGAGGACGATCTTGAAGGTGTGTTTATTCACGAGAGAACTGTAGTCGAAACAAGCGCCGGGTTCAGGTGGGCGGCCGGGCCGTTTGAACAGGCCTTTGGGCAAATGCAAAGTTAGTTTTAACCGAGCGCTTGATTATTAAAACATCTGACTGTATCTTTATCCCGCGCAACTAAAGGAAGGAGCGGGGAGCGTCGCCCGGTTACCTCCTCGAGCAACCGCAGTTTCCGGCTTAGAGGAGAGCCGCGAACACAGGTAGTAGCAAGAAGGGGCGCTACACACTATTATGCTCATTTCCATCTATCTACTCTTCAATTATAACGCCGTGATATACCGGGATGTAGAAATGAAAACTCCGTAAAATATGTCACCTGGAAAATCATCGTCGGTATTTATTACATTTACATGAATCCTGTCTTGGAAAATATTTTAATGACAACGTTGTAAATATTAGAAACCAAATAACAAATGTAAAATCTTAAAGACAAGAATAACAAATTTTAGCTCGTAAGTAGTTAATTTTTAGTAAAAATCTATTTTAGTTTTAATGCATTATATATTTTTTTAATCTCTGTATTACCGCTAACTAGGTATTTAATACTATTGATTTTTCAAATTAATAAAAAAAACGACATATAGGATAATGCTGCATCCTAGATCATGGTAGATTTACTTAAACTTGACTTTGAACTTTGTACAGTCCAGTACAAAAAGTCACATACATATCATATCATCACTGAGATGTCATCTCATCTGCTCATATCTCATATGGCCATATCTCGACTGTTCGCGGTCAGCGTTACGTTCACGTCAGTCAAGTTATATGGGCCGGCGTCAATTTAACAATCAATTATACCTAAGTAATAATCGGTCGTACTGAGAGCACCGAGAGGGGTCACACATATCTTTTACAAACTTTGAAAATGAAACATGTTAAAAAAGTATGGGAGAAGGAAGGGGTATAGATAAATCCATTTTTGTTTGAAAATAATTGTGTGTTTCAGAATGACGATGACAAACAATCAAGCGCAATCGCAATCGTAAAATAAGAGTGATATTTGATTTGCTGCAAAACGAGGCATCGAGTCCTATCCGACTCAGTTTGAAATTTATTTATTTATTGTGGTCGTGAAAAGCGCTCTTATGTACAGATTTGCACATAGTTCATTTATAACAGGTAAAATCTTACAGGTCCGTAAAAAAATCGTGTTTGTGTATGTTATATTACTTAACTAGTCGACGGTGTTGAGAAAAGTACTGCGCCATTCTCATCGGTGGAAAACCATCAGACTTACTACTGAAAGGTTTCTCAACCTTCAGATTCGAGGGTTTAAGTCCTTGTAGCTCCATAACCGATGGTTGGTTCGATATAGTAGGATCCTATACGGTCGAATAATCAGATATTTTACCGACTTACTGAGACCGACTGCCAGTTGAACATAAACCTTAAAGGAATCATAAATATGTCGGTATTAGTAGTCAAATTACGTTATTGCCAAATTGGTAATGTTTTTGAAATTTATGTGATATTTCGCTCAGTAGTTGATCGCTCGTATTTTGTGGTAACATTTTCCATCTACAGCGCTCTACGCTTTAGGTTATTATACAAACAAAGAAGTATAGTCTAGCTGATATAGACTAGGCTCTTCATAAACGGTCGAAAAATCACAGTTTAGGAGCAGATAAAGTTAATATGACCCTTAGAAATTGGAGTAGTCTTTTATTTCGATCAATTAATTTGTCTGCTTTAGCGTAGAATAAATATGGTTTAAAAAACATTCGCTTTTAATGGTTTGAATAAAAATATGTGTGTTATTATTATTTTAAAACAATAATCTAATGTGTAGCTACCATAATGAAAAGCAAATTGCGGTGGGTGGGTTGCGGGTGGTATATCATACAAGAGCAAACCCTGCCAGTTTTAAGTACGGGCAACTGAGCCGCTGGCATCGGCAAAACAGAAATGGGGTTGGCGGTGTATTGCTTTAGCTTATTTTGAATAGCATACGCAGATGGCGTTTCTAGTAAGAGACCTAACTTACTACCAGCCCTTTGTGACGCTTAATTATAACCTCATATTAATAAAAGAAATAACTAGTAGAAGATTTATTTTTTAAACGATATCACAAAAAAAAATGTTATAAATTTTGAGCGCCATCATTTTTTTATAACCCAAAAAAATTCAAAAGGAAAATAACAAGCATCAAACAAAAAAAAACTCGTGGATACCACTTACAAAGGCGGATTTGGGCTTCGTGTTGCCTGGGACCTTTTCTAACTAAGGGAAAATGATACAAATAAAGTAATGACCGGAGCGGGGCGAAGCGTAGCTCCCAAGATCGACTCCAACAGCGAGATGTTTGTGATGTCAGATCTCAATGATTTTAGCTCGGATTTTAGAATTATAAGGTTTTAATCAAATCTACATGAAAATTACTATGCCGTCTCGACCCCGAAATTTTAAGATTCGAAATAATAAAAAAGTTATGTTTAAAAATATTTTTTCTGTGGGAAATCCCATGTTAATTTGTTTCGCGTGCTTTTTGTTAAATATGCTGCTAGTTCAGTTTTCACCTTTACATACAGATCACTGGAACAGCAAATGATTAGACGCTTTCGCATTTCATTACGAAATGAAAAATTAAACCGATAATTGTAGACCATTCTAGATCATTCCAAATATTCATATTTGGCCTCCTTGCCAAAATATAAAACAATCAAACTGTCAACAAAGAAAAAGGCTCTAAATGAAAACCGAAACTAAAATTAAAAAACTTCATTTGGTCATGTTAAATTGACAACTACAATTTTAGACTGCTTTCTTCTACCTACAATTCTTATTACTATTTTGACTACGGTCTATAAAAGCATGCCTCGTGACTGCCAAAACTCAAATGAAACAAACATGTACCTTATCTCAAATTTATCTTCTATGTTACCACCCTCAAAATAAGGCAAATATTAACAACACACAATATTAAAAACTATAAATAAATTATGTGCCATAATTAAATAAATTTAATTTCCAAATAAGAAAATTAAAAGGCGATATATGTAAATTAAACTGAATTTATTATTCGCTTTAATTGATAAATATGTAAAATTACAATAAATATTCATAGAATATCACTTTCAAATATTAACAGAATATAATTATTAAAAATTATAGATATTAATTTAGAATAAGATTTTTTGGTAAAAAACGCTAACTTTACTGTCAGGATGGGAAATTAAAAACCTTTATCGTAATCAATCCTAAAAAATATCTGTATTATATTTTGGCTCACCTCATAAAAAACATCAAACTTCTTTTACCATTCGTATAAGTAGTTTAGTGTTTTTTATGAGCTAAAATCTAATACAGATATTTTTTTGGATTGATTACGCTTTATAAATTTGAATCTCAATTAGTTGCGGCCAAAAATATCAATCCTCGGAGTGATACCAAGTCAGCTCCACATACAAGAACCGCCAAATAAATGAAAACTTAAAAAAACTTACATTTTTGCAAATTTTTATGATTTATTTTAGCAACAAATGTAATTCAACTAGAACAAAAAACCATCGGTCAGCAAATACATAGTTTTTTTAAATACTCAATATTAGGCACTATTTCTAAAGTCCTTTTCTTCATTGTCTTATGATAGACACACGTTACGCAGGTAAGAGTCGTAATGGGTGGACCAATATATACCTACAGTGTACAACTCGCCAGTTAGTAAAGGTAGTATGAATGTCTGTTCCTTAAAAGGCCATTAAAGATGTAAGAAGGCTGCTGCGAGTCGCCTCCGTGCGACCAACATTTATCTTGGTGACGTCAGTTATACGCCCAACCTCGATACGGGAATATAAATATCTATTTAGCCAGGAAAGTTAATGTCATTTTAAATTATTAACTTTTAACATAAATTTCAATACGTTTTGATATATTTTTATATATTCTCCAGATATCTTGTTGGGAAAATTAAATAATATATTTCAAACAATTTACGACTCCTGCACGATAAATAAAACTATAAAAAGCAGGCGTAACAAAAACTTAAACAAGTGGATAAACCCCAACTTAATAATTAATATGAGGGAAAGGGATATTTTATATCACAAATGGAAAAACAACCCATCTAACGATATATACAAAAACAATTATACTGCAAAACGTAATTTAGTTACAAATGAAATTAAGAAAGCAAAAAGGTCTTATTATAAAATTGAATTTGAAAAGAGACGCGGAGAGTCCAAGTCTACGTGGAAAATGATTAACTCCATTTTAGGTAAAAAGAAACTTTCAATAGATGAATGCATATTAAAGTATTTAGGTAAAAATAAAGAGATGAGTACGGTAGTTGAGGAACTAGCAAAAAAATTCCAAATAACGTCGAAACAATTTTACATAAATGCAATAAAAAAACACTAGTTACAAACGGCAACGATAGTGAAATATCACTAGATAGATCAATGTATTTACCAAAATCGACACCAGCGTGTATAGAAAATATAATATCTTCATTAAATGAACACAAAGCACCAGGTAATGATAATATTCGAGTGACTGATGTAAAGTTAATAAGTAAACAGATCAGCCCTTTATTGTCTAAAATATTAAATTTATGTATTATACAGGGGACGTACCCAGAATCATTAAAAACAGCTATAGTGAGACCAATATATAAAGGCGAGTCTCATTATGACTATAATAACTATCGACCAATATCTTTATTGTCATGTATCAATAAAATTTTTGAAAAATTTATTGCAGATAAAATTAATAAATACCTAATTAACAATAATATTATAAATGACTCTCAATTTGGGTTTCAGAAAAATAAGAGTACTATACAATTACTAACAAAATTTTCAAACAATGTAAATGAAGCACTCAACAACCAACATCACGTCATTATCGTTCTTGTCGATTTTAGTAAAGCGTTTGATACGCTAAATCATAATCAATTAGTTGAATCTCTTGAATCTGCGGGGATAAGACATAGATATAAGGCACTACTAGAGAACTATACTAAAAATAGAACGATGAAAGTCCGAACCAACAACTGCACCAGCAATGATGTGAAGTTGAGCAGCGGCACATCTCAGGGATCTATAATAGGACCAACTCTCTATCTTATTTATTGTAACTCAATGGCAAAAATCTTTAAATACAGTTCATTCCACCAATTTGTAGACGATACTGCGTTAGTAGTATCTCATAAGGACCTTTCGGTTGCGACTGATCAAATGAATTTTGATTTTTCTCAACTAGTGCGATGGTCTCATGACAATGGCCTTATAATAAACCTCCAGAAAACAAAAGTCTTGTATGTGACCTCTCCCTACATACGAAGAGGTGAGGTCAAAATCAAGGCCCACACATACGCATGTCTTGATTCTGACACTCAACATTGTGTATGTCCGTTTCTAGAAACTGTCGATAATCATAAATATCTTGGTTTAACACTTGACAAACATTTCAATTGGGGGACGCATATAGAAATACTAAGTGATAAACTAAGGTACTTCCTTAAAATATTATTTTACATCAAAAACATTCTGCCATATAATATAAAGAAAACTGTTTATATAACCCTCATTGACTCTATTTTAGCATATGGGGTAAGAGTGTGGGGTCTCACTTTCGACACCTACATCTCGAAAATCGGCAATTTACAAAAGAGGCTTCTAAAACAAATTGTACCAACGGAAATTAGAGCCGAAAGTAGAGAAAACGAGCCTCAATTATTTAGATTTGTCAATGTTCTGCCAGTGAAGCAAATGAACGCACACCGAATCCTGATTGACCACTTCTCAGACGCCTCATATAAGGATCCCGTAGTTCATGCTTACACCACAAGGCAAGCACAAAGACACACATTGAATGTTCCTCGTATTAATAATTACTACGGATCACGTACTTTACGTTACTTAATCCCTAAACTTTTTAATGAGCTAGAAAATGACATTAAAACATTTAAAAACGTGAAGTCAATAAAAAACCACATCAAAATTACACTCATGTCAAAATTATAAATTATAACTTTATTATTATTATTTTTTTTTTGTTTTTTTGTTTAATTATTACTTATGCTGTAACGCTGTTGTTTATGTTGTTGTCTTATTATGTATGTTTATTATATTGAGTGACTACTCAACGTCTCTAGTATACACTTACATTATATTGTATAAAGGAAGGATTACTTGGGATTGGTGTCAGCGCGCAGTGTTTTAATTTTACTTTAAATTTAATTAAGGTGTCTTAAAAAGTGTCAACATAGTTATAAGAAAAATGTGTAATTATATTGTTGAATTGTAAGCTAAGATACCCACGGAAAAGGCACCAGCCTTCGTGGGGTTGTACATGGTGCATTACTGTAATAAAAAAAAAAAAAAAAAATATTAAATATCATATTTTATTAAAAAGAATTTATTCATAAATAGCATTCTTATACAAATTCCCCACTGGCCAGAAAATTTGTTGACAAAAAATCGTTATAATTTTAACGAGCAACGTATTAATTTAAAAAAAAAACATGAGATTTTAATATTAAAAAAGTGCATGGTATGATATACATATAATATCGTGTCTACAAGACTATTTGTGTATTGTGTATAGGCGTTGATCAACAATCACGATTAAATTCATGTATTATTAAAAAGATCAAATGATAATGCATACTTTTGAAGAATATTTTATGTGAAGTACAAAGAGTATGAGTAAATTGGCAAAAGTTTATTTAATTAATACAAAAAAAAATGGATAAACATAACTAACATTTATTATATTTACAAAAGAGCCTTAGATTGCTTAATCAGTTAACAATAATTTGAGCTTACCGTTAGAAGTAATTTAAATAGTATAATATATCTACAGAAAATATTAGTTTTACAAGTCACTTTTACAACCCGCAAAGTTCATCCAACCTTTCAGTGGGTACATTTTTAATATGAGTCCCTTGTACTCAATTAACTAAAGGAATATGTAAATATCAATAGTAAAAATTTAATCAAGTATTTATAATGCAATAGTATTATGCCTGTTTACTTAAAAAAAGTCGTAGAAAAAGATAAATGATCCCACAGCCTGAATTTCTCACAAATTCTTTTAGAGTTTGATAAATATTTTTTTTTCATTTAATTGCCTTTCTGCGTAGCAATTATGCCATCTTTGACTGAAAATATTTCTGCTTATATACCTACTTCTAGTATTTTTATCATGGCAAATAACGGACTTACTCTATTTTTTTTATGTCGATTGTGGATATCAATGACTCCATCTCAAAGTATGCGAAAGGCGTCGCGGATGCAAGTGAGTTGAGGGTGGTTGAGGGTACATTCTCCGTAGACGAGGTCGTTGTCATGTGTCGCGGCAGTAATGCGCTGATCGCGAGTCGGGCCGCAGAGGAAATACAAAGTTTTCATATTACGCTCTCGAAAGACGAGAACAAACCGCACGCCAGCCGCGCGCCGCGCCTCGTCTTGATCGCGCAAGAAACGGCCCGCAATATATTACCTGCCTCAAGAGTTTCCCGGCAGCGCAACGCGATAAATACCGCAGGGGAGCTGGAGAGAGAGGGAGACAAGAAACACGTACGTGGATAAATAATGAGCGAGTTTTAATAAAAAGGACCGATAAATTAGATTATTTCGAAAACCAGTCACAACAGAAACTGAAAGAACAGTCATTTTTAATGTAGCTGTTGAAATTTCGTTTAAAATTATTTCTTATTATGAAAGAACTCATCGGTGTTGTGGGGAGGGAAATAGTTAAAATACATACTTTTTATAAATACATAAATATCGACTACTCTTCTCCTAATATTAAATATTGTTACAAAATACCCTATTTATTGCCAAATAAGGTTTTTTATATATTAATAATATTCTTTAATCTTTCTCTAGCATTTCTCTTTTTCTTATCAGCGTGCCCGACTACACTAAATTGCAAAAAAGGTGAATTATTTTCTATTGTTTAGGGTTTTTTCTTGCCATCAGTTTTAATCAGTTAAGAGTACGGTTTTTCATTATTGATCCAGCGGTCTATGGTTAGAATCCGCGGATATTATACATACGATTGCATACGATATTAACGGTTCATTACCAACATCTTCCCCGACCCTAGCGCAGGCAAATTTAGCCTACGTAACTCTACCTACACGCTTCGGGTCAAATGAGTTTAAACAAAATTTCGAAAGCATCAGACGTTTCAAAGTAAATTTTACAGTGTACCCACTTTAAATTTATTTATTCCTCAAAGGATTCATTTATTAATGAAGTATTTATTTATAGGACACGTGTTCCTTTAAATGTGTTCTGGTAAAAATGTGGCAAGTCTTATAAAATTGTGTACAATATTTAAGTTACAAATTAAGAAAAAGATGTAACAAAAAAATACAACAGAAAATAAATGAACATTAACACCAAATATACACTATCAAAAAACAAATAAAAGTAATTTGAATTTGGTAAATAATATGCTGGCAAGAAAATCGTAAAAATATATATCCTAATAAAAAATATGTTTGTTCGTAAATAACAGAATCATACAAATCCTATTGATGTTGTGACCGTAGTTTTACAATTATATTGGGCCTTAATCAAGGAATTTAAATTTGATTGTAGAAGATTCATCAGAGGCATACAAACATAAGTACGCGGTTTACCAATTAAATCATTTTATAGTACTCGTATGTATGAAATGAATGTGTTGTTTTTTTTTTAATGAAATAATTTTATGATCGTCATTGTAAAATACAATTTCATTGGTTTATTCGCCATAATGTGTGACTTAAACTAATATTTTGACTCAAAATAATATGTAAAAAGTCAAAATGTGTATAATATAATATTAGCATGATATATGCTTAGATAAGTTTAAAAATAGTGCTTCAAACTTAGTACTGCCGTGTTGATAGAATGTGAATAAATAATAGATTCTAAAGGTTCGTGGCTAAATAACCTGCAATGATTGCTAATGGCTCATCAGCTACTATTGATGGCGCAATTCATTTAGCTAGGCCATTTTGTGGGACTTTTATTAAGGTCATCCATCTCAGACGCGTAGTGGCCCTAGAACGGGCGGTGCGCAACCAAGTGCGTCTTGCGCTAGAGTTATTTTCAGGATTTACGCGACGTACTTCAAGCCGAAGATTGCCGTAATCAATCGTTTTAGTCTCTTGCACTTACCAATATTGTATTTTACTAACTTAATGACACAAAAACAATTGAATTGCATGGTATCATAAAACAAAGTGAATTTATTAGTGCAAAGTTTACGGATTTTACAATGTTTATTGAGGTTTCTACAAGTTTATACTCTGTTTGGGACAAAACTATGAAAGGAAATTTCTGAAGAAATGAAAGCTGCTAAGGAAAATATTATCAGAATAAAGGTTTATGAATCTTCGCGACCGTTTTTGTGTTCAAAGCCGTTACAAGCGCCAACAAATTTCCGCGTCTGCAGGTAGATAACAGAAATCTTCGTTTTTTCACACTAATAGAAGTGTCGTCAAAAATCTCGTCAGCACGTGCGTTCCTATACATTATTCGACCATTACCACCATTTAAAAATGACCTAAATGAATTTTTAGCTTTTTATGTACTGAGTGATTCATATCAACCGAATTTGATATTTTAACAATAAGATTCCTCATTTGCTGTGCATAGCAAACTTTGAATAGTTTAATTTGAAAAAGTGCCATAAGTGACATCGACTAAAAACCAGCGCTAGAAGATATACTAAATTGATTAAAATCACCATTTCAAAAAGTTCTAAATAACTTATCCATTTATAAAACTCAATTTGTATGCTTTAGCTCCTTTGAATTAATGTATTATTAATGCTAGTATAATTCGTGCAGCTTTAACGGTGTTGCATTCAATGAGATACTCAAAGGATACACAATTGAGTAATCCTCGCCTTAGAGACGGCCTTTGCTCAATATTGTCCCGTTGGTTGCTGTTTCAGTTTCCGACTGAATAAAACTCAAAAACAAGTTCCGCCCAACGGCGTTCACAATGACTGCGCAAATTCAATGAAAGATATAAGAGCGAATATAACAACTATTATAATTAAAAGTAAATAAAATATTAATAATCATTCAATTGAAAATCTGATCATCGAAATCAGACAGCCACTAATGCATCAGGAATTTTACTCGTTTTTTACGATTTTGGTATATAACCTAAAAAAAAACATTGGGTGGATAAAGATTACTACTAATGAAAGAAACAAGTTCAATGAATGACATCTATAAAACATTGACAATATACCTAATATTATCGTGGTAGTATCGTGAGATCGTGGTAGTCTAGTGGTTAAGGCGTTCGACTACTGACCCAAAGGTCTCGGGCTCGAATCCGCAGATGGTCATACCTTTTTGCTAATGCTTCATTATCACTATCTCCCCTAACTTTAGTACAGGCATATTTGGTATAGTTGAGTAGAGCCCAAAATAATTATATATGACCAAGGTCAAAAAAATTGTTAAAAATAAAAGTAAAGTTTACTAAAAACGCACAAATGAGGCACAAAAAACTACAAATTGATCATTTTTAAAAATGCTGTTTTTATATAAATTTAATAGTATATTTCTTAAAAACACATTTGTAAATAATAAAACGTTGCTAACGTATTAAATACCATAAAACAACCAAAAACAGAAGAGACTGTCGAGTCCGTATAAATTTCATTATAATCTGAATATAACATTCTTCTTAGTTGTATTTATTATATGTACAAGTTAAACTTAAGTTTTTTTAATATAAGGTTCATTATTATTTATCATACATTTTATTATTTTAGGATGACACTTGCTTAATCTAGTGCAGTATTTAACATTTGATTACCTACATATAAAGTGCTGTTTAGAGGTACCTAATGTAATTAATGATTCAAACTAATTTAATTTAATGGTATCATAAACGCTGTTTGGTTTAGTGAAACTATCACTTAAATGATGAATTAAAGGTGACTTTTGAAAATAATTTATTAATATCAGGGGAAAAGTTATTTAGTGTATAATAATGTGGGAAGAAGTGTTTTTAAAGTGAGTGACGTGGTGAGTTAATAATATATGTTAAAGAGAAGTTATTTTTTTTGTCTGCGTTCGCGTTTCCGTTAAAAATTTTACTCGATTTAATAATAGACACACACACATATAAAGTAAAGCATCTTCTTCTAGCCTCTATTTATCACAAAAAAGAAATATCTGTTTTCTTTTCAAAAACAACGCGCAAAATCCCTAAAAGCTTACCAGCCTTTACAGTGTATTTTTTTCATAGTTTACAAGATTTGAGGCGATGACAATAGCATAAAAAACGGTATTGAAATATTTCATTCCAATTAATGGTTACTCACGAATGCAAATTTATTGCATCTGAATGCTTGAGCACGCGTGTCAGCAACATCAATCAATAGGTATATTTGGCTAAGCGAGGTTTTCTGGGGGAGACGGGGTCGGCTGGTAATTCCATCAGGACGCGACCTGGATAAGAATGCCAAATTAAGGAAACTCGTGGAATTCAATTACCCGAACAGGGCGGGAAAAGATGGAAAAAATCTTCTAGGAAACTGATTGCACGGGTAGGTTAAATGGAAAAAAATAGAGCACTGCTTACGACGATGAAATTTTAGATCTAAGGGTAGAAAATGCATTTTGAGCAACCTTTAGTACATCATGGGGTTAGTCCTTACTATTATTTATAAATTTTGTGAGCCAGTTTTTGGAATACAATTAATCAAGCCACAAAACCTGATGACCAAAGATAATCATATTAGCCTTAACATTTTAAATAAGGTTTTCCTTTTCCTTTATGGTAAGCACAAACAGATTTCTTAATCCAGTGCAAAATTATTATATATTATAGTGTAGGACATGTCACGTGTTCCTTATTTTTTGAAAAGTGACATTACCGTTTCAGAAAGCTACTTAATTAAATTGAAATATATTGTCAGTCGTGGCTTCCACAAAATACTATTTTTTTGTAGACTTTAGGTCCCCTAATATGTACTATTCAAATTTGTACCATAAGTAAATGATGCACCAACTAACCCTAAAATATATGCCGTAAATATACTTCAACGTGTTAGACCAAATATTTTTAGCACAGTGATTTTTCGCCGACCCATACTATTTCTAAACACTGTCCATTGGTATTGGTATCCATTAGTAAATATGTTTTGTGTAATTGAACAATTCACTATATTGTTATTATGTGATTATGACTATAGTCATCCATATTATATCGTTAAATATATATGTATATTATTCGTAATCGTAAAATAATAACGCGAAATACTGCGTCGGTGACACGATAAATATTTCATGATAAATTTTGTGTTTATATCAACAATTGTTTTTCAAAATTAAAAAAAAAATGTGCGTTTCCGGTAAAGGACTAAACACTAACCTATGAGGCGCATTGTCCGGGAAAGAAAAGAATCGAATCCAATGTACCGTTTTCTCAATATAGGTTATTCCTTCGACGCGATTAAGATAAGATGCTTATATATTATCGGCTATTGTGCATTAAAAAAACGTAAATCGTAACATTTTTCAGTAAATATTGATTACAAACTTTTAACGCAGTGAGCGACCGGATTTTTTTATTACTTCGCTAATGTGCGCCCCCAATGTAGTGCGTACCTACACATTTATTTTAGCAGTTAGGTATATGTCATTCTAATCGTATGTTGTCTAAAATTTTTAATAATATGAGTATACAATAATATAAAATTTTATTACATATTTCTAAATAGGTTTTCCTCGATTTTATTTATTTTCAAAAGGTTCGTCGTATTATAGAAACGTTACTGTACATATATGCTTGTAAAATGAAAAGGCAAGCATTATTTAATTATCCGTCAACCCAATTCGGCAGGGGAGAAGATTGTACGATGTGGTCTATAAAATTACTTTAATTAATTGGCGGCAGTGACCGCTAGAAAGGTGTATTTTATAAATAGTACAATATCCTGATAAAATAAAAATGTGAAACGTAACTTTGAACGTATTTTTCCATTTTATTAAATTTGGAGGATCATTAACTTTATATTTTGAATGTTTTTATTGTGATTGAATTTGTGTTATAGCTATTGTTTTCTGAAATAAATAAATAATGTTATAATCAATACTTGAATTTACCGTAATGACTCATGAAGATGTCATAAGAAGCACTAATATAATTAAATTGATCGAAAATTATTACCATAAAGGAAAATTAAATACCAGTCATTTTTTGATAATTTTGGCTACTCTGACAAGGTTAATAACCTGTTTCAAGAGAGGACAGAAGGAGGTTGAGAAATAGTAATAATTAATTAATTTGTAGGATACGCCCTGTCCCTTTGCTCGCGTCACGTTTATGACCGATGCGCGCTCGGCCGTTGAGAACGAGTGATTTCGCGGCTCGGCGATTTCCATAATTGTGGATGAATAATAATTAATTCATAACCCAATTCCCTCTTGCAATAATCCAACCTACACGACGTCGGCGAGATTCATTATCTAAAGGTTTAGTGTTTAACTGTAGGTATATTACAACATTCACATTTCATACACAATATCAGACGACGAGGGGAGGGACCTATTACGCTGACCATGATTATCTGATGGAGGTCTCTGGGCAATAGTATGATTTCTATTACGTATTTAGCAATATTTTCGGCTACCGTTTCATCTAGGCCTCCTGGCGAAAACCTTAATTAGCTTAGTCGCCTAATTGAAACAGATACATTTCAAGATCCTATAATAAATTAATTAATTTAATTATTATGAAAACCAAATCATATAATAGTACTCTTGATTCGTGCGTTTTATACGTCTGATTTTTGCTAGGAGGTTAAGATAGTTTTTCCTAATAATATTTTCACGTACTTACGAGTGGAAATCGTAGAAAAATAAATATAAAATTATCTTAGTTATTTTACATATTGCGATACATTATTTATGTATTTATTTAATTCAAGAAATGCTTACAGCTATAAATAAAGACAGTTACATAAAAATAATAACTTAAGCCGACTGCAGGCATCTCTAATTTAACATATCACAGAACGAACTAGCATTTAAATTTATAAGTGATAATAGTGTGTGTGAGTATATTAAAGTATGGAATTTAAGAGCGTGTTAATGTGTATTACATGCCTGCCTCGTGCTTTAATTTTTACTATAATTTAAAAAAAAAGTTTATCGCGCTTTCCAATTCAGCATTGCACTGTATCTTATTTTTTTTAAGATACAGTTTTTTTTAAGATAATCATCAGTGTTGTCCGAGAGGGTTCTATTACCTGTTAGAGATTGCCTTACTCTACTATTTATGATGCGAAGGTATTCATAATTGGATGCATAATCTCTCAATGTCTGTAAATGGCCATATGAGTGTTTTTTTAAGGGCAGTCGACAGTGGTGATACATTCGTTCTGTTGAATCGACTCAATTGCAGAATATGATACGAGAAGAGGCCTGATTCGACTAATGGAGCTCAGAAAAATAAAACTTTAGCCCACAGAAGTCGTATGCATAATCGACGTACCAGCCAACTGACAACACATGAGTAATTATTAGAACGGTCAATAGTCAGTTAGCTTAGCAGCGTACTAACGCGACTATGCATCAGACCCGCGGAGCCTTTATTTAGAAACATCCTGCTCTACCTACATACAATTTATTAGCGTGTCGTACCGACGTATACAAGTATAGTCCCATTGGGAGAGCAGTCGAATTATTAAATTTCATTTCCGCGGAGATTGATATCTGATCGCCCAATATGATTAAAAATCTACTCACCACCTACCTACCTACCTACCTAATCTACCTTTGTAAGATCAGCGTGAATTATTTATTTATTTGTTATTGTTTGCCCAGAGGCATTATTTTTAGTTTTTTAACTTTATATTTTCCTGACGTATTTTTTTTTCGGATGCAACATAAAAATACGTATAGTTAATTTTTGTTTTTTTTTGTTATTCTTTTCGGTTTTTAATGTTCTTTTTTTTACTTGTATTGTAATGTCTACATGGGAAAACCTGTTTGATAAATAAATAAATAAATAATAACATCAACAATTAAGTATCTCAACTGATCTAAATGACAAATGATTGAACGCAAAGGACGATTAGTCTATTGACAACATATTAAAAGAAGGAAACTTATTATCAAGTCTTGTATGAAATATTGTGTTCTAATACGACTAATACGGGTATTTTAATATTCTTACCCAAGACTACACGCGCCTGCGGTACCAATTTGCTATGGGTTTGCATTACCTATCTCCAATTGTGGCTTTTTTCAATTTTTTTAGGCATGTCTTTTAGACGTATCATTAGTATACACAGTTGATTAAACAGTCATACTTTTGAACTTTATTTTCTCATGTAAAACGACTGTTTTTTGGGTAGAAAAAAAACAAATAAATGTTGTATAAGGGTTAGTTTGAGGTCCGAATAATAAGTATAGGAGATGAGAGTTTGATGATTATGACTTTTTGAAATAGCTGGATCTCGCGTTGCTATGTCTTCGAAATTAAAATTCATCAACGCCTAGCGCTTTTCGCTCCCGTTTGACTGATTACTCCCGCCCACGTTGGTTTGATTGTATGCGCCCGGACGCAGAGAGACTGATAAATAAAAATGCCTTATTCATTAGACGGCCAGGAAAAGCGGGCCTCAAGGTGGCTTTGTAATGGATTAAGCCGTTCTCGGGGCCACTCTGCAGATTAGATTGTGATTCAACAAAATCGAAAGCTTGGACCCGAATTAATTGCGCTGCTGGGTTATTAGGGTCAAGATATTCGGGCGCCACCTTTGAATGTTAGTGCTTCGCTAATTAGGACAAATAAATATATTCATTCAAAGCCCATGTAATTTCTTAGGGTAATTAACGCCAGGTCACTTTCAGTTTTTCAGTTGCAACACTGCCAATGCAACTTTTTTTTTATCATGTTGTAAAACATACAATGATCTGGTTAAGAAACACTGTCTGGGTTTTTTGATCGTACAATTAATTAAAAAAAATAATATCATCTTATTTACCTATTACAACAATATCAAAGTTATATAACACTCGCTTGCTCGTCGTCGCTCATCGTCAAATTTAAAATTTCTTTCTAAAATAATTAATCGTATAGTAGAAATAATGTGTTTAGCAAAAATACCATTTAATACGATGTCGCATAATTTAAGAGCCCTGATCTGTTTAGAACCCCTATATCACATAACACCATAGCTTTTAATAGCGTAATACCTCGCATCTGTCGTCTTTACAATACATTACATAGAGATAGTCGCATTGACATTTTCCATGATAGCCTTAGTGAATTCAAAAGGCATATTTTTGAATTGCTTCCGAGAAAATAAAAATAGATAAGAGTATATATATGTTCATACATAATATTTATATTTGTGTATATATATATATATTTATATAAATAATTTATACACAATTATATATTTAATTGTATGTAATCATATAATATCCATATTTATATTGTATGTATTATTATTACATAATATATAATTTATATAATTTCTATTTAGTATAATCTGTGTTTTATCTTTTATATGCATGTGGTGTTCTATTTTTATTTAAATATTGATAAGGTTTTTCTTACTTAAGTCTATAATTGTAAAGAAGGTATATATTCAATATTTTGTTAGAGTACCGAATAAAATAAAATAAAAAAGGTTAGTTTAATTTTTTATTTTATGATGCGCACGCATTCGCTTTGTAACATATGCTTACAAACCAAATTAAATAAATTATCATCATCATTCGGGCCCGTAGAGCCTAGAGTAGGGTCTTGGCGTGCTCAAGCAAAGTCCTCCATCTATCTGTTTAATTATTTGAAGAAAAAATCTTCTAGACCTGTTGTGCTATTTTGAAGGCCCCAGGTAGGCAGTTGGGCCCTGCCGGCGGTTTAATTTCGAAGTTTAACCCTTAGAAGGTACATTTTATTTATTTTTAATTAGGATTTGAGATATTCTGTCAAGTTGATGAAGACTTTTTTCAGTGACTGTCCTTGAGATTTATTATTAGTCATTACAACGCATACCTTGAGAGGGGCTGTATTCTCTTAAACTCAAAGGATATTCCGATGTTATTAATGGTATTCTTAGGATCTCTCCCCGAGCACACTCCGTTAACAAAGTAGCTTCTATGTTTTTAGACAATCAATTTTTAGATTAATTCCATTACAAAATTAAGCTCGACTAAGATTTCTTCGAAGCATTACGGGTGATCCAACTTTAGAAATGAGTTTATATGATAAAAGACCGAAAATGGCAAAATATGTATTTGTTTATTTTTGTAAAAGAATCTAAATACCGGTTTTCATACCTTTTACATATTTTGTTTATGGGGAATAATATCTTTTATTTATGAGATGAAGATATCCTTCTAAAATAATCCCTTTCCCCTCTTTTCCCTCCTTAAACTGGTGAAAGACGAGATTCCTAATTTTTGAAGAAGAAACTAAACACTGATTTTCACAGCTAAAACACCATTTATTTGTGAGATATAAGTATCCCTTAGAAAAAACACTCTTTCATCTTCACCTTCCTTAACTGGATTTTCGAAAAACGGTGAAACACATATTTCATTATTTTTGAAAAAGAATCTAAATACCACTTTTCAAGCCCTTAACATAGGGTTTATAGGAAATAACATCTTTTATTTGAGATCAAGGTATCCTCTTGAAATAATCCCCCTATCATCTTTTCCCTCCATAACTGGATTTTCGTAGAATGGTGAAAAAAGTGATTCTTAATTTTTGAAGAAGAATCTAAACACTAATTTTCACATATACATTTTTTAATTGTGAGATGTGGATATCTTCAATTAATAATCATCTCCCTCCCCCTTCTTTCCCTCTCTGGATTTTCGAAAAATGTTAAAACACGAGTTTGCTTATTTTTAAGAAGTATCTAATTCCAATAAGTTTCAACATAAAAATGATCACAACCTCTTTTTCTTCCCTTAGGGGTGAAATGTCTAGAAAAGTCTTACTTTTTGGGTGTCTACGTCACAAAGAGTATGTACCTACGAAATTCAGATTTCTAGGTAAGGCGGTTTGAGCTAGGCGATGATGAATCAGTCACTCAGCCGGGACTTGTTATTTTATATATAAAGATAAAGTATTTTAGACACATGAAAAATATCAGTTCCTGTCCTAATCGAAAGACATTTCTGTGATAAGATTATAATTGTGTAGTGATTCGTTTAGATATTTAATTAAGTTTCAAATGGATCTATGGTTTTTAAACTTATAATGCAAATAACATGCTTTTATAAGTACTTAACTAATTTTAAAAACGATCTATAAATTAAAGTCGAAATTTCTCAACTAAAATCGCTCAGTTGTCCATCGATTTAACATTTACCTAGGAACTTTGAAAGTTTAATTTTCAAATATATGTAGCTCTCATAAAATAGCATTCTTTATAAGAAAAGCTCTAGATCAAAACCTAATTCTAGTTTTATGGTTAAAAGAACTTATTTTTTTATTTTTAATGTTATATTCCTCTATTTATTTCAATTAAAATTTTAAGTTGTATTGTATGTAATTTTAAATTTTAAAAATGTGATATAACACTTTAGACAAACCCAAATAAAATGTTTTTTTTTATTAACCCAATATTTTACGTATAACGCTTGGCTGTTGAGCTTACTCGAATGTTTGTTTTGTAAGATTTGTGGTTTCGTTCATTATTCATATGTATTGTGCCAACACCTTAGACGATGTTGATTGTGCGCGCTTGATTTAGTCATCAATTGGCAATTTATGGGAATGGGAAATTTAAGTATTTAGGAATAATTGTTAATTGCAATTTAAAGTGGATACTTCAGATTGAACGGTTAACAAAGAGAATTAGAGAGATAATATTCATCTTAAATGCTTGCGTAACATTTTGGATCGCACTACATTAAGAACGGTATACTTTGCGCGGTGTCAATCGTTGCTTGCTATGGAATCATTGTTTGGGAAAACTGTCACACTTTAAGCCTTAAGAAATAGCACAGAAATCACGAACGATCCTTCTGAAGATCTTTATACGGAGCTTAAGGTGCTTGATCCAAACCCGATTTTCCCCAAGAACCTGATCTTTATACACAGCAAAGTAAAGAGACACTGCAGACTAACACACTCCACAGCAGACTTCACAAATTAAACACGCGAACAGTGACCAATAAAGATCTCGTTTCTAGATCGAAGCCTAAAGCATACAATTTAATAGAAGAGGAATGGAGATCGATTGTTAATAAAAAGCTATTAGGCAAACGGCTTAATATTTGGCTTATAGAAAATGGGCGAAATTTTGCGAATAATATAACAATTAATATTACCCAACTAAATTTATTTTATTTAATATCTCGTTTTCGTTAAATCTAATATATATAAAATCATAAATTAATATCTTGTTTGTTTTGTAGTTTCTGTTCCTTTAAGGGGAGGGGGGAGAAGGGTAAAAGGGGTTACATAATTTAGTATATATATTTAGTATAAACTTAGTACTATAATTCATTTATATATATGTATATAATAACTATGTTTTACTCTATTTTATATAAATATAGGGTTTATTTTTGTGTAATGGAAATATAAAATATATATGTAATTATTGTTTATTGATTTGCTGTATTTATCTTACATTATATTTATATACCTTTTATATATTATTAAAGCATCATTCGGATAACTAAAGTGCCACTTTAAGTAAACAAAACCAAAAGTTTCCCTTAATACAGATTCGTCTAGTTGGGAAGGCAGGAAATATCTGTAAAGTGTAACAGTTGCTTGTATCTTCAATTAAGCTATTTAATTATATTGATATGTTACACAGTTATAAAATTTAAAGTTATATATACTAATTAAAAGTTGTAATATTATATTTTCAATAAATAAATAAATCTATGTCGGTTAAGATTTTAATTTTATATTTATGTATTTGTTTATCAGTAGCAACAGTCAAAAATACCACCTCTCTTACTCTATTATACGCACATTAAGCCTAGAATTTAGCTTTAGTATATAGCATTTAGTTCAGCAGAACCAAAATGGTTACACACCGACCGAGGTTGGACCGAGGTAGAAATATTTTAAAAATATTTTTTTTATTATTTATAATTTTAATTTAAATAATATTCTTATATAAATGTAATTACTTCTTAGGAGTGGCTAACATTTATCAGTTTAATATCAGTATATTGAAAAGTTCACAAAATAGGTAAGCAATAAAAAGGTAAGCCCAGTTTAAACTTGGATTTTTTTTATTCTGATGTTTGCTATTATTTTTGCGTCTGCTTACAACAGTATAGTAGTTATTACTACTGTAAATAAAAGTATTTGTTCAACGGCTAAAAGAAGCTAATATATTTATTCATCGGCGTTCATAAATAAGGTTGAGAATTAAGGAGATTGGTTTCATCCCCTGTTATATGTTGAAAATATTAAACGATTGCTTGCAGCTGAAAGCAAGGAGAGATACATTAGTATGCAAATATATTCAATCGACTATTAAGCCGGGCGAGGACTCTCCAAGTGTCGGCCCTGTCGCTGAACAAAAATGCCTACCGTTTTTGAAGTTCCGATGATGAAGTACCCAAGTATTCCATCTTAATATTCATCCGATAAATTATCACATTGTGGAGTTTCGGACACGTTGATGGATGAGCAAAATTTTAAATGGATAATTGAATTTATATTATGAATACGTTACGGTTAATATACTGAATACAGACATTCTAATGACTCACTACGTTTGCTAAAAAAAAGGTAGCACTGATCAGAAAACACTCTTTTGATATCAATAAAACGCATTGCTTAGGGAAAGCAACCATTTTGCAGGGCTGTGGTAAAAAATACCAATAACACGTTTTTAACTTACGTAAATGCTATATGAAAATATTTTGTCACCTACTTGATATTTTAAGAAAAGAGAAAATAAGTCGGAATTATAACGTAAGAATTCATTAAAATTTATTTATTTATTGATTTTTGTTTTTACATATTTCTTAGATGAAAATACATCGTGTTACTTCCTCTTTTATCCGAAACTCTTTTAATGTTCTGAAATTTCGTGTAATTAAAACCAATATCCTATACCATGTAAGTAAATTTTCTAAAATACGCTGAAAATGACCAAACTTACTATAAAAGTCGATTGTTACTGTTTTAATCGATTAGAAAAAATCTTGTGCTTTATAATATCTACAGTTTATCACTAATACAATGAAAGAATTTTGATTAAATTTTGAATATATGCTAAGAACAGAGACTCCTTGGTGAGACTTAATTTTTATGTTTAGTAAACCTGATTGTGCAAACACCAAGATATCAACAAAGCTAAAGTGGTACTGACAAGTTTTAAAATATCCATATATTTTATATTTTATTAAAAACTGGTAAATGAATACATATAATGGTAAACTGGTAGCTAAAAACAAAACCGTATGTCAAATGAAAATGAAACAAAAGTCGCGATCATCTTAATCACTAGTAATGACTCTTTATACAGGCCCGCAAATACGCATTCCTGGTTTGCAATATTTTACACCTGACCAAATCTGGAATCCGACCCGCTGTGTAATTATTTCTACAGACGAAGCGTGAACTACTCTTAGCCGGCCTTAATCTCGACTCATACTCTCAAAAAGATATTGAAATAATTTCGAAATAGTAATTGAAATTAAATAGTAATTGAAATTGAATAGTAATTGAAATAGTAAGTAAATTTTGTATTCGAAATTTCGAATAGTAATTGAATTTTTAATATTATATATACCTTTGTATCGATTAGTTTGTTATTCCTGATTGGCTAACGCTATCGGTTCGTAATCCTATGTACACGAATTACATTTTATGTTTGACCGTTAACTAGTTTATGACCATCTGCATTCTATTAAAAGTTAAATTTGCTACTTTTCACATGAATTTGCGCATACTCGTTTGATGACAATCAAGTTATTTATGGAATAATCTCAAAATAAATACATTTTTCGATATTACCGTTTTGTATATTATATTCGCCCTTAGAGTAAGTACTTACAACATAACACTTTCTAAAACAACTCCCACGAGACTTGAGTTCCCTAATCCTTCAAAATACAACAGATTAAATGTCCGACGGAAATTAAAATATTTTACTCTTTTATTTTCTCATTCAAGTCCTCCGGTTTCGCTTTCATAATTATTAATGAGAATTTACACAACTTTTAAGCTCGAGGAATCTTTAAGACGCGCAAAAGAAGGATTTGAGCAATGAGAGCTGGTGTAATCCGGCGATGAACAAAAAAATACAAGATAATATCAGCGATGAAACTTGTATCATCATGGATGCAAAAAGAAGAAGTAGATGGTACGTTATGCTATATTACAGTTATGCTGTCATTAACAACCAGACGTTATTATATATAAGAATGACGAACATTATAGAAATTATTATTTAGACCAGGGATTTCCAAACTATCGTGGGCAAGAGACCCCTTTTCCAAAATGAACATCAGTATTATGAATAAGGAGTTCGATGATAATTTGCATCAACTCTTAGTTTCTAACATACACGAAATTAAACCAATATTCTAAGGTACTTATTTTCTGCAACGGACTCACCCAATATAGCCGATTCTACGCGCACGGAACATTGCTTGGTCACACGTCACACACCACACCGCAGATGACACACTCCTTCCTTTTCCATCAGTTGTTTTACGGCGATGGCACAATGTGGCGCGGCAGTACGCATTTATTCGGTAACTCGTCCGTTGCATATTCAATATTTTAACGACAAATAATCAATACATAATTTATTGATTATTCCGAGCCATACAAGAGCCGAGACATAAAAATAAAATAAACATACATAACATACCGGCCACCAAAGTCACTGATTTTTAAAATAAACAACTTGAATGCAGTATGACTACAAAATATAATAAAACATAAACACACACGTGAACATAAGCACGTTGAGTACTTAATTCAAACACATATATACATAATATAAAACATACATTATATTACATGTAAATATATTACTGTAATTACACATTAAATAGGAAAAGTACACAATTTTACAACAGGCCTCTTTAATGAACCAGTTGCTGTGCGTACTGTAGCTACAGGAATTACCGTGTTAACTCCTTCATGAGTAGCGATAATAGACTTGATAATGGTCTGTATTTTGGTAACTATTGAATGTTTTCGACTAAATGACAATTGACTTTGTGATATTCGACCGCCTACTAGTATAATATTATCTTCATCAATAAACGGACATAATCTTTGCAACTTGTTGGAATAAGATTTGCCTTTCTCGACACACTCTCTGTCATTTGTGAATTCTAATCGCTGAACATGTTTAACTAGGCATGTTAATGCTTGCCTAATCTCAGTCAAAGCTAATGGTCCACATCGACGTTCTTTGCGTTGAGCATTGTTAATAAAACGCAACATATGAGCTGTCACTCGCTCTAATTTCAACAGAGACGAATATCTAGTCAGACGTTCGAAATCCTGATCTGTGGATAACTAACATTAGAATTTCTGTATTCCTTTTCTCAACTAAAAGTACGTCTTCATCACACTTTGTTACACAATCAGACGACAATTCACAAAGTGGAAGTTTCAGTCACTTTGGACCTTTCCACCACATCTTGAAGTTCACAAGATGTGTTGGTAAAACACCCCTAGATGCTATGTCAGCTGGATTTTCTGCTGACTTAACATGATGCCAATGTTGAGTTGGGACCTTCTCATGGATCTCTGTTACACGATTAGCTACGAAAGTTTTCCAAATGTGGGGTGACGCTTTAAACCAAGCTAATAAATACTACAGTGGAATCGGTACACGCGTACACATTACTAAAGTTGATTTTCCCTGCATAAACACCTTTCACATAATCAATCAATCGCGCTGAAAGCAAGGCTCCACAAAGTTCAAGCCTTGGTATGCTTACACGTTTGAGTGGGGCGACTCGGGATTTTGCGAGCACGAAATGCGTTTTCACATGACCATGACTATCAGAAACTTGAATGTAGATAACAGCTGCATATCCAGTTTCTGAACTGTCACTGAATCCATGAAGTTCACAATCATGATCCATTGAGCTAATATGCCTCACAATCTTTACTGCTGATAAGGATGGCAGTTCTTCAATGAACTTTGTCCATGCCTTGTAGATGTCATCAGGAGGGGTTTCGTCCCACCCTAGACCTAATGTCCAAAGCCGCTGAAGAATGGCTTTTGCAGTCATAGTAACAGGTGACAACGAACCAAGTGGATCGAAAATTCTAGCTATACCTGATAATATTGAACGTTTGGTTACAACAGAAATTGTTTGTTCTACATGATAAGAAAAACAATCAGTTGTTGGATTCCACTCTAAACCTAGAATTTTTATAACACTGTCTTCATCCAGTGAAAAGGATGATAGTACTTCTTGATCCTCCTTTCGTGTGCTCTTGAGAATAGCAGGATGATTTCTACACCACTTTCGCAAATGAAAACCACCGGATTGCATTAATTTTATAAGTTGCTGTTGAAGTGCTAATGCAGCTGATACAAAACTAGCACTCAAAATGTCGTCTACAAAAATGTCATTTTTGAGGACATAAGAAGCTTCAGGATAAACTGTTTCACCTTCTAAAGCTAGTTGATAAAGAGTTCTGAGAGCAAGAAATGGTGATGACGCCACACCATATGTTATGGTTTTAAGGCGGTAATCTTGAGCTGGCTGATCTGCTGACTTACGCCACAAAATACGTTGATAATCTTGCTGAGATGGATGAATCCATACCATATGATACATATTTTTAGCATCAGCTGTAAACACTATTGGATGCAATCGAAAATTTAACACTAATCCAATAATATCCTTTTGTAGTTTTGGACCTGGATATAACATATCATTTAACGAAATAGCAGAACTTGTATTTGTTGATGCGTCAAAGACAACACGCAGTTTTGTCGTTGAATTCGATTCTTTTAAAACACAATGATGAGGAATATAATACGTTTGCTGATCAGCTAGTGTTTGATTAGTAATAAGTTCCATATAACGAAGATATATTCCTGCATAAAATCCACATAACGATTTTGAAGAATTGGAGACTTTGCTAATTTTCTCTCTAAACTGTAAAGACGAGTTAGCGCTAGGCCTCTTGAATTACCAAAAATCGGATATGGATCTTTGAACGGCATTCTTACTATAAATCTACCTGAATAATCACGAGAAAAAGTTTCAACAAAGTTTGATTCACAATAATTATCATTGGCTGAACGAAGAACAGACACTGGTGGTTCATCAATCGCCCAAAACTTCTGAAGATTTTGTTCTAAGTTACCTTCACAATTAATGATAAAAGATGAAATATCACCAGATGCTGATGAAACACGACCTGTCAGTAACCATCCAAAAATACTGTCAAGTGCCACGGGTGAACCACTGTGGGTGAATACTGAAAATTCGCTTTAAATGTTGCAAGTTATCTGATACACGACTGGCAAATTAAGAATTTCATCTAAATGGATTGAAGCTACAACTCTTTTATTTTGATAACGAGTGTTTAAAATATCCCATGCATTTTCGAAATTATCACTGACGACTGGTAAGGACCTGATTAACTGCACAGGCTCTCCTTTGAGCGACACAATAAGATACTGAAACTTTTCTATGTTTGACAAAGTAGTATTGTTGATGACTAGTGAAGTAAATAAATCACTAAAATTAATCCAATCTTTATAATCGCCCGAGAAAATAGGTAATGATATTTTCGGCAACCTAACATTGTTTTGACTTTATAGCCAAAGCTTTTATTTGATAATAAGTATTTTCAAAGGATGCTCTAAAGCCATCTAATTCGTCGTAATTAACATGTTTTTTAGACAAAATTAATGATTCCTCCAAAGATAACATAGCATCTTAAAATTCTTTACGTATAACCTCTACATCGCAAAACCTGTCACGAAATTCGTCTGAATTGTCGGCATTTGCCGTCGACAATAACCTATCAAGTCGTCTAACGGCCGCCTTCCGCCGCGATTCAAAAGATCGTAGGATCATTTTGAATTGATTGAATTTCAAAAAGAAATAAGTTCTTTTAAAAAGAAAAAGTTTATATAGATTTACCGTTTGCACGAATCACTACATTTTTTTTACACACAGAAAAATGCGTTTTAATAACTTTGCTCACTCTGCAAACACGACTAAAATTTATGTTCGAGATTCCTACAAATATTTACCGGCTTTTGTTTTGTACTGACATCGGATTGCTTATTAAAAAAGATATAATCAATATTTCTTTTTATGCCAAAAAACACACACACTATGAATTCTGTGGAAAATGTTCGCACAGCACCTTATTAGAGAAGCTTGTTATAAACAGAAAATAAATACGTAATTAAAACATACACAATATTGGTTATGTCACACGCACTAACTCCGCTCGAAAGACCAAAAAATTATGTTATGAATAAGCAGTTCGATGATAATTTGCATCAACTCTTAGTTTCACACGAGATTAAACCAATATTCTAAGGTACTTATTTTCTGCAACGGACTCACCCAATATAGCCGATTCCACGCGCACGGAACATTGCTTGGTCACACGTCACACACCACACCGCAGATGACACACGTTCCTTCTTTTTCGCCGGTTGTTTTCGGCGATAGCACAATGTAGCGCGACAGTACGCATTTATTCGGCGTAACTCGTCCGTTGCATATTCAATATTTTAACGACAAATAATCAATACATAATTTATTGATTATTCCGAGCCATACAAAATAACACATTAAAATGAAATAAACAAACATAACATCAGATACCTGTCTATGGTGGAACAGAGCCTGTTCGACCATAGACCTACATCAACCTAAGTGCAAGCTTGTTATACTCGTATAGTAAAATTTTAGGAGCATGTTTGGACTTCGTGTTAAATTGCGTGTTAAACACAGAGCAAGTCAAAAGTTGCCTGAAAGACTTGTACGCTCGAACACACTATCTTGCACGCTTATTGACTTGCCGAGTTTTTACAGCAATGATACTCCTACTAAAATATTAGTCATTCTTATAACAAGTTGGTACACGTAACACAACTTATCAAAGTTTCAACCAGGAACTTGTGTTAATTTATTAATTTAATAATTGTTTATTCATTTCATTTATTTGTTTATATACTTATTTTTTTATTTGTTTCATTTATTCATTTTATTTTTTCATATATTAAGTGTTATTGAGTAGACACTTAAATTGTATTCATGTGTGAAGGTGTGTGTGTGTGTGTATATATTTGTGCCTTAGTTAATTTTTATATTTTCACAGGGCTTTGCGCTGGTCGTTTGTATGCACTGTAACACTTCATATATAACCTTCCTTAGAACAGATAACTCTTACCTAGTTAGGAAGGTAATAGACTTGTACTTATCGGCCAACTTGATTTCTCAATAAAAAAAAAAATAATTATAGGGGTCGATTTTTAGACCTCGTCGACCCCCAAAATCAGTGTTCGTTTATGTCGACCCCAAGGGGTCGATATCGATCACTTTGGGAATCCCTGATTCAGACGCATCAAATCATGGCTCCACTGACAATATTAAAGACTAACGTGAAACATAAAAAACCTGGCTGAAATGATCGGATAACTCGTATACTGAAATAAGGAACCATACACAAATTACGTCACATTATTGCCAGTTTTTGACCACCCCCCCCCCTTCGTCCTTGTCACAGTTCATCACATTCGTATGATCCCCTCCCTGTTGTAACAATTTGCAATGTTAAATTTAAAATTAATTTTGATTCAATACAAATAGTTTTAGACTTTTAAAATATTGCAAAGGAGCTTCGTTTTCGGGTGTTAACGAAATATTTCATTATTTGATTTTTTAGATGTAACGTCACGAAACTTCTATCTCCTCTCCCCTTCCCTCGTCACACTACGTCCCACTTTGTGGATACCCTCCCCCTTAGCGTGTAACGTAATTTATGGATGACCCATAAATATTTTCTGCAGGCAATCCGTTTAAAATACTGAATTCATATTCATCCACTCCTTCGCGATCAAAACCTATTAATTAATACAAACATATAATAATTACAAAAATACAACAAAAGCAAAAGACCGCAGTGCAAGGGGAAGGAAAAGCGGAAGGGAAGGGCATTGGCCACTCTCATTTTTGCCATTGCTCATCTCTCTTGCACTACTAAAATAGACATACACGATGTGCCAAGACCATTCCCGCCGATTTAAGGGGGTGTTTATGTTCCCTATTACGTGTAAAAAATTGTATTAAAAAATGCTAAAGCAATTCATGCCCAAATTTATTAATTTTATCGAAGCGCTCGTATAAATTCTCTTTTTGCTCGCAGGGTGCTCGGAAATGTTTACGTGAAGTTTACAAATTTTATATTGGGAAAATATGATGAATTTTGATATGAGGTCAAAACAAATCATGTTTGAAATCGCTACGCCAATAAGTAGGATTGTATATCGGGAATGATCTTGGAACACGGTTACGGTTACGCAAGCTCAATATTAAAATAGATACATCTCTAGATTATGTGTATGTATGGTCCTATTATATATTTATGGTCGTATTATATATAAAAATACATTAGTAACCATTTTTACAAAGATATTTTATAATAATAAAAAGATCTATTAAAGATGTGATGAAAAACCATTATTTTTTTATTTTGTATTTGAAACGCCATTATTGTTATATAATATTGTGTTTTTTTTCTTAATTAAATTAGTGTTTAGTCTCAATAAATGTTTTACTGGTCTCTAAACATAAAAAATAAGTTTTGGGTATTCATATATTAAAGTCCAGACCACACAGATTTAATTGCGATAGATTGATGACATTAAAATACCAGTTATACCGCTGTGCCATCGTAGAACGTGTTTGTACACAAATTAAACAGTACCCAGTCACATATTCATGTGAGCAATCTTCAATCCATTATGCAGATGATCTCGCCGATTGCACGCATTGTTGTCCGGCGGCCAGTGCAATGACCAGGTTTGTCTTTCATTAAGCTACCAACTCCCATTGCCATCTCCTGCTCCACGGGGAGAGCGCATATTTGCATGTGTAACTTCGTCGCCTGGTGCGCGGGGCGCCGCGCTGCGCAATCCTTGCCGAGAGGCGAGTTTTTGTTCTGAGCCGGAGAAGTAACATATTATTAGAGCTGACTTCGCTCAGAACCTTCACACAGATGCTGTTCTTAATTTACAACGTTGATGGCGTAAATTATTACGAAAGAGCTCATCTTGAGCTCGCGCTTCGAGCACCTGGAATTTAACACAAATGACGAGATAGCTAATTATTTCCATATGCAGACTCTCGAAGACCGAAGACGGTACTACAGCAGATATTTATACAGCAAAATTGAACGAATTTATAGAAGATTAACAGATTATTATAGTATAGTTGATCTACATTTAAAGAGTGTATGAGTGTATGAGAGAAGAGTGAATAATTGTAAGATATGAAGTGTGAAAGAAGTGTGTAGGGAGTGGAAAGTGAAATGTTGATATGTTAGGATGAGAGACAAGAGCACATATAGTTCTAAACAATATCACAAACAGGTTTAATAAATTGGTTACGGTTAAGATGGAATAAATCAATACTTTGAAACTTTTTATTATAGGTATCCTGAATTTTATTAAGCACGGCATTCTGTGCGTAACTTGAATTACATTTAAGCAAATGAAACAGGTAAGGAGTGCGTGAGAGGCAAGGGTGTAAACGAAATGAGATTTCAATCAGCAACAATTGAGAATCAACCAATTGTCCGTCTGTTTTCAAGGTATGATAAAGTTCCCTCTTAATTACGAAACACGTGGTTTCAGATCTGTACCGCTTCTAATATGACCGTATGGCACTTCTTCACGATATCTTACAAAACAAAATAGACACTCTATTTTAGTATCAGGCATCAACCTGCGACTACCTTTTCACAACACACGCGCGTCTAGTCGTTCCAGGTGCCAAGACGTAATATTAACTATGCCAGAACTCTCGTCTGTACCGTCTCAATACCTACAACACCAAATTCAACAAGATTAATGCACATGACCTGAATCGTGTCAGATTTCTTTAAAAAATCCAAACTACTTCATGCTAATCCGATTCATAATGAAAACGTTGCATATTAAGCATCTATACACGAAGTATCTATAATACATGAGGTATCTATACACAACATGTATATATACAATACATGTTGTATACATACATGGTGTACATATACATGGTGTATGTATATACATCCAACCATGAACATACATACCTCCCTCACACTTTTCTACCATACATCACAGATACACTTTCTAAAATAAATTTAAAGTTTTCGAATACTATTATGTACATAGGTGTAAGCTTTAATTGGCCTTATTAACTCTTTGTATTTAAAATGTATATACTACTATTTCATTATATGCTTACCTGTTTAATAAACAAATAAACAAATAAAATCTATGTTTGCTGTGCCATGCCCACATTGTATAAATGTATGTACCTAAATACATAATTCTATACGGTTATTACATACGTAAAAGAACACCAACTGATATTTTGAGAATATTAACATATTTAGTGTAAAATATAATATTGTTTATTTGCGACTGTATGCAACCTGAAGGCTAATCTGTCTGCCAATCGGAGCTCGAAAATCGACCCCCTTTCATCGCGGCGTCGACAGCGGATGAAAGCGATGACACATTCGAGTCGATTGGCAGCTCAGGCGAGGCCTACTGTACAATTGCATTATTATGGGTCACTCGTTCGCGGAAGTGTTCATGAGCATCCACCACCGTGCCATGGACAAGGGCGGTGGTCCAGGAGATTCGTCCATCTCACGTCGCCCTACCTCTAAATATGTAACGGTAAACAATGTCAGCGCACAAACTGGATACATGAAGCTAAAATAGTGTTTGCCGCCCAAATTCTCTGGGCGCCGTTCGTTCGGCGACGCGCATTTGAATAATTCCTGCAAGCGGCGAACCCCAGTGGAAAATCTGCTACATTCGAAGTCATTAATTATTCCATGTTTATTAAACAACCGTACGCTGAACAATGAATGGTTACCTGTGTAGGTACAAAATCACCAGCAGTCCAGTCAACTATTGGAAATCGTTCTGAATCCCTTTAAAAATTAAAAATCTATTATTATTTATACTAATAATAACTTTGGTTTGGTTAAAATCATAATACTTTGGGTAGCCGGTCATAAAAATATTGTTTGTTTTATATACAAACAATATTGCGTGAGTGTGCTAAAGAAGGTTAGATGTTTTACCTGAAAGATTGTCTTCTGCAACAAATGCTTTCAATAGGGGAATGTGCTACAAAAAAGCGGCAACACCAACTGGACCTGGAACTGGGTGGAGCGAACTTGTCTACTTTATATAATTGCCAAACCAAATTTAAGTGTATATATTTAAATGTTTGTTTATTTATTTATTTACGCGTACATATAAAAAATAATTAAATTAAAGAGCCTAACCTAACTGAGCTATGACTGACTGACTGTCACTGACTTTATTAGTGGTGGTGTTATCATAATAATTATGTTTATAATTTTATATAACAAATGCCTTAAAAACAAACATTTTATTTTTAAATTTAATTGAATTATTTAATTTAAATCATATGTGGATGGATGACATCCGTAGGGCTGCAGGGGGGACAGCTAGCTTCAAAGAGTAACAAATAAAAACGCGTGTAAAGAAATGGATGAGGAGTGGGTGGATCCAGGAGTGGGTGGCGTCGGGCCGAGGAAGAAGAAGAATAATAATATATTATTGCGCAATAAAATATTTTTATAATTATAACGTTAATAATTAAATGATTACATACGATTTTGATCATAATTAAAGCATAAAAAATACACATCGATTTTATTAATGATTTTATTTTATGTAATATATTTTAATATTACATAAAACAGGTACATTTTTTTTGTGTTATATTATGTTTTATGTTTTTTCATCGTTTAACATTGTTTCAATTTTTATGATTCAATCAGTCCAATTTCACTTTAGACATCTAATTTCATTTAAAGATATTACAAGGTTTGATATCAATTGTTTCAATATTATCGGTGTTAAAATTTAAATCAGCGCAGTATCAAAACCGTCTACAACGTTGTTTATTTTATTTTATTTTTTTGATTACAATAAAAATAGGCAAGGACCTGTTAGTCAGAGACTGTCGGCAAGTCCTTTTGTTAAGGTTTTATGGCTATAGGGTAACCCAATAGGTTAGGCACGTGATAACATACATCCTTACGCTTCCCAAATGTACTAAATATATTTTTTGAACTATAGATGAAGCTGAAATTCGTTTATTATTAATTATACTAATAATAAAAATAGAGTTAACCAAAAGACAAAATATCAAAAGCCATTTTTTTTACTTTAACTACTTTAAATTGTCTCCCTAAACACCGAATGTTCAATATTTTGTGGTAAATTTACTATCGACTTTTAATTTGCAAAATAAAATAAAAATAACTAATAATGGATTATGGATTATCGTCGTTATAAAAACACAATTAGTAGATCTATTAGAGCATACTTCTCGTTGTTTCTAAACTTGTAAATTTACCGCATTGTTAATTCAGGCCAATAAGCATGTCATGTACGCCTTCCCAAGCAATATGAGATATTAATATTCTGCTCTCTTCTGCTGGCATTCATCTAAACTTCGTTACCGTTCCCACAATGGCGACCACATAGCGACGAGTAATAATGTCGATTTCAAGCCAACAAGCGGAAAGACATGGCTTTAAACTATTAACATGTTAAACCGCGTAAATCCCGGATTACAGGCGCGCACGAGCTTCGAACGTCAAACAGCTATTGAAGTTAATATAGCCGAAAACGCGAGTGTAAACAGCGCTGCGTGCGAACGAGCTATGGAGCCCGAACAGAGAACTTGGCCGGGCAAACGGTCGGCGAAGGCGCGAACTTCGCAGACATCACGTCGACGCTTGTCGACCAATTAGCATGGTGATGGGTTCTTCCCTCTGTTTGCCCAAGTATTATCTTTTTTATTTTGACGTGTGAACCCCGGACGACCCCGGGGTGAAGTGAATTTCAATTTGGTTGATCTGTCAGTGATACTACTGTCTACTGTCTAGTGATAGACTGTCAGTCAGTGTGTCGTACCGACGTATACAAGTATAGTCCGATTGGGAGAGCAGTCGAATTATTAAATTCCATTTCCGCGGAGATTGATATCTTTGTCTGTTCGCCCAATGGGATTAAAAATCTGCTTTCTATTACGCCGTTGTAGGATCGGCGTGATTTATTTATGCATTAATGTTTGCCTGGAGGCATTATTTTAATTTTTTAGTTTAGTATGTTTCATGCTATTGTTTTTTGTTTTTAATGCTTTTTGTTTTTCTTTTGGTAATTTAATTTGTTTTACTGTAATTATAATGTACATGGGGAAACCTGTTAAATAAATAAATAAATAAATAAATACTCGTCGTCACTTCACGAACTTTGACGATGTAATCAGACGTCTGGGGCGGGGATTACCTAGATGGAGCATCGTCAGCTGCGTTTTATAACACGTAGTAAGTTAATTTCATTTTTTGTTTATCTGAATTTCTATTAAAATATATACTATATTGAAAACTATTGTTACCCACCTATATTTGAAAAAAATACAAACAAAATAAGGATTTAATTAAAAAAAAACATTATTTATTACCAATACTAACTTACGTAGCACGACACACACGTAGATTAGTGCAGACACAGGCCTATAAGGAAAACTTTTAAAATTTTTGATATCTTACGAGTTTCAAAAAAGAAATATTTATTTATTCCAAATGCATTAATTTTATGGAATTCTTTGTCAATATTTTAAAAATAATTAATTCAATCTTCCAAAACTACAATTTCCGTTACTGCATCCATGTTTAACGAGCGGTAAAAAAGTTATTTTGACTGGGAGATTGGTGTGAAATTTAAAAACTTTCAAACCGCGGGGTTTTTAGTCACGTCTGGAAACTGAATGAGCTTTTATACCGATTGCTATAGTTTTCGAATGGATACTAAAATTATCAAGTTTAAAAATAGAAATGTACAAATAAGATATATAAGGGAAGATATTTGGTCTTTGCACCGAATATGTCTCAATATGCGTATATTTCCGCTAATCTCCAGGACCGGTGAATGTAGGATTTTAACTCTTTTATGAATTCAGTACCATAATATTCTGAAATTGACCAGGTAGATGTTTTTTGCATCACCATGTATGTGGCGCTGCCCAGTGTAAATTAAAAACAAATCGTCGTTATTACAAATGAGGAAAACATGATTATTTTTTTACAAAGATTTTTGTTTTGAGAGTAAAAAAAATATATAATCTTGTGCAAAACCTAAAACGATGTAATTGGTAAGTTATAATAATTTGTAGTGTATGGATATTCACTAAATTTTGAGATGAGATAATTTAAATTTCCGCGAATAGGTTGCAATACACCGTATTGTTTCTTAAAGACGAAATTTAATATATTGCCCAGACCCAACATCGGTCGCTTTCGCTACGGCGAACAGTTTAAAAAAGCCTAATTGAGTTATTACGATCTTCACCTGGAGGCATTTAATTAGGGCCTATACATAATTAATTTGTTAGAGTTCGCAAACTTATCGGAGGGGACAAACTTAAAAATTCGCATTAGCGCCCCCGCTCCCTCCCTTAAAAATATAATCAGGTCGGCTCTAATTAAATCGAACGGGACTCCCGCCGCGGCGAGACGCCTGAAACCAAAAATTGGCTTGATGGCTATGCGATACAGGTATACTCGATCTTCACGAATAGGGATGTAAAATGAGGTATTATTTTTCTAGTTAGTGATTCCAAAAAATAATGAAAACAATGATAAATTATTAGGTAAAATTATTTATTTATTTATGGTACAACAGCCACAACAAATGACATAATAACACTGAACAAAAATTAAGTTATTATAAATATTATAATAATAATCATCATTAATATTATTTTTATTAATATTAATAATAATTAAATTATTTATTATATTTTACTAGCTTACGAACTACTTGCTCTCTATGTTCGGATTGTACGATTGTTATTTATCATCGAGTTTTATTTTGATACGAAGGGGTTAAGCTCAGTTCACATGTCGTTTTATTTTCAACCAATAAAAAAAAGTAATGAATAATCTTTTAAGTATTTAACAATAAATGAAATTTTAAAGAACTAATAAAATTTAATCAGCTTGTAGTATTATTTTAACCAATGAAAATTTTTCGCCCAAACTGTTAACTTCTATACATACATTCATGTATAAGAAGCTTCTATCCTCGTCCTTTGATCGTCTGTCTATATATCTGTTGTATCTTCGAACTCGGAAAGTACAAATGCGAAAGAGTTGATTTTTTATGTGGTAGATTAATACTCTTGAATAACAACCATAGCCGTTTAAATCACATCGGAGGCTGATCGCATTATATGCATAAATGATGAACTTTTTATCATGCACATTCTTTTATATTCTATACTTCAAATCGATCCCTTTCAATGTGTCAAAAAAATTAGGTAAAAAAACAGTAGAAAACAAAATCCTATTAGCGTTTTAACGCACAGTTACGCCTCCTACGCGGCGAGCGATCTTGGCCTTCTAAATTCACTATGAATTCATATAGATCAGAGCATGCTGCGCGGACGAGACTCGTCGCGAGCAAACCAAAAGTTTCCTGGGATATTCGTGGGGTACATGTCATTTAGAACAAACCGCGTCAGGTTGGTATGTAGAATAACCCCATAAAAATATACATAAGAAAAAGGTCACTCTAGATACATTAAAGCCAACAAATTTTTAAGACTAATAAATGAAACATTGACAGTTCGATAGAAAGCTAAATAACATATTCGAATTTCAGAAATATGACAACACGGCTGTTAGAAACGTGTGGACGTATTAGTCATTACTAGCAAATAAAAGCATCTTTAAGAATGTTCAGTGGCACATTATAATAACTATAAAATTATTATTATATTATTAACTATAAATTGACAAATAGATGAAACTTCGACAGTTAGACACGGCACTCAAATATCAATATCGAATTTCAAAATTATGACAACACAGCTGTTGGAACGTATTATTTATTAGTGGCTGGTTATTGGTTTGCGCATGTTTCTATATGCGCTAATAGACGAATGTTCAGTGACACATTATAAATATAATATATATAATTAAGTTGTATAATATTTTACCGTGTTAAATAAATATATATTTGAAAAAAAACATATTTAGTTATTGTATGGTTTAAGTTTTTTTTACTGCATCTAATAAATGTCCAAGATTACATGTTCAACAATAAAATTATTAGATTTAAAATAAAAAAGTAGTAACCTAAAAAAGGCAGTTTCGATTAGGCATTATTTACAAGTTTTTATTTAGCTAGCGATGTATATATGTCGCTATAGATCAAATCTTGCAAGCTGAATCAAACCACTTCCTCTTATTTACCGAGTTGACATTTGACATGTTGACATCATGTTTGACATGTTTCAGTTCCGATGACAATGCATTTTTATGGTAAGCATGATCTGATTTTATACCCAGGGATGGCTCCATACGAAAGAACTCCTCAACGGTCAACAGCACAGACACGAAATTTTGTATAAGCATTCAAGCACTTTATTAAAAGCTTGTTTTAAAAATGTATTTTTACTATTAATTTAGATATATAATACTATATAATTTACTTAGTATACATATACATATACAGACAGATAACATTCAGACGAAGTCCTTGTCTGTCACAGCGTACTGCTTACAGTACTTTGATTACATGGATTTAAAATTATGGAAAATACGAGAAGAAATCATGTTAAATGTTAACTATATATTTAAACTATCTTACAGCCACTATGGTTTAGTACTTATATATAATTTATCGATTATATAATAGTCGATTAAATAGTTATTATATTCTCTCACTATTGTACTGAGTTTCGAAAGCGAAGAGATGAGCTTTACCCGACGAGAGAGATGGAGGGGCCTAGGCATGGCCGACAATGGAATGAACAAAAAGTTCGAATAAATTCAGTAGGCAATCAACAACAGAAGGAAACAGGTAAAAATATTAATCGTTACGATTTAATTAAATATTCATAGTAGAATTCGTCCGTAATCATATTTCCTGCAGCCACATTTCCTTATTAAGCCGAGTATTTAAATTTCCTAAGCATTTTTTCTTCTTAATTACTTGTTAACTTTATATAGATTCTAATGTATGTGTGTTATTTTTTAGAGGCGTGGTTTTCAATCTGGCACTACTTTTTTCGTAGTTGGTGTTTTTGACAGCTGTCACTTGATTTATGCTCAGTTTGGTTTGCCATTTCATAATGAATAGACTTACTCCTGAACAACGTTTGCAAATAGTGCAAATTTAGAAAAAATCACTCTAAATTTTGTTTAAATCACTCCAAAATAAAGTATAAATCGCGTCGTGGGCCTGTGGCGTGGCCTCCAAGATCGTGCGATTTAACACCGCTGGACTATTTTTTGTGGGGTTATGTGAAGTCGCTTGTCTACGCAGATAAGCCGGACACGATTAACGCCTTGGAAGAGAATATTCGGCGCGTTATTGCTGACAAAAGTCTGCTGCAAAAAGTGGTTGAAAATTGGGCCTCTCGGTTGGAATTTGTTCGAGTCAGCCGCGGCGGCCACTTACCCGAAATCATTTTTAAAACATAATGGCAAACCCTTATCTTTATAATAAAACTAAATTCTTAGCCATAACATCAAATTATATGCGTTTTATCTCTTCTTGAAAACCACGCCTCTAATATCATCACCCTATATATAAGATAAGATTATAATGTATCCGTTGAGGGAGCTGATGCAATGGACTCAACCCATCTTAGCTTACCCAGATAACAGACCATCCATGGAATGAAGATGAGTTATATAAATATCTCGAACAGCGAACACTGATAATCATTTGTAGAGCGTTTTTCACTGTTGATAGACAAATTAAATTTCTATTACTTTAAAAAAATAGAATTGCTATGACCTAGGTTATGTACAATTAGTTTGGGCCCTACTCAACTGAACCAACTTTGCTTGTGCCAGAGTCAGGAGAGATGGTGGTAATGAAGCATTAAAAATGGTATGCAAATAGTCAAACACCTTAACCACTAGACAACCACGATCTCTTAGTTTTTACTTGATGCTTCAGTTGTTATATTGGAAATATACATATCAACATTGTAATTGACTAAAGCATTTCTTATTTTCGTGTTGAATCCAAAACCAATAGAAACAAACAGGCAAAAACTCGATCACCCAAATATTTTTTGCTTTTACAAAAAAAATATTGTTTGTATAAAATATTGGTGTGCTGCTGGGGATAGATCAGGTATGTCTAAAAACAGGATTACTTTTATTTTGTTATATTATAATTTTTATTTTATGCTAAAATTTTATTCTCTGTCGCGGCGGTCGATCGGGTAACTCCGAAACTTACTTTTATATAGGTATATTCTATAAATTTATTCTGTTCTTCTATGTACTGTGTCTGTATATATTGTGCTGTTGGTGCGGTTGGTTACAAAAAACAACTAAAACGGTGAAAAAAATTTTGATAAATCAAAAGAATATGATAAGATAAGAATATGTATTTTTTTACTGTAAAACTACTCAGACTTAAAAATAACCCACTGTTGCCTATATGTGCATCCAAAACAGATATCGAATGGGCTAAATGTACCGCAGGCACAAATGAAGATAGCAAATGAAAACTTGGTACCACAATGGTATTTGATACTTTAATGACGCTCGTAGGGCCTAGCCGTAAGACGTCAGGTTCTGGGAAACAGTTGATATTATACGATGGTTACAAGGTGTCATAGCCATTCTTGTTTTAAGTACAATAGGCATGTTTTTGACCTACCTGATAAAACTACAAGAAAAATCTATATAATCATAATAAATCATATTTAATCTACTTATATGAAAACATTCTACTATACTGTGAAAACGGAGAGGAAGATGAATGGTATGACGGTACGGCAGAGAATATGAACGAGGAAGTACACTACCAAACAAGTCGTAACAAACTTCTGAAAGCGGGAGGATAAATTTTGATGGTCGGAAATTAAACGTGTCAAACGGTGCACCGTAAAATAGGCCACGGTGGCTTTAATTTTAAACGAAACTCGGTTATTCGACAGATTCAATATGAGCACTACCAAGAATGTTTAGATTCAGATTCAGATGGATATTAAAATGTGTGGACATTTTCGCTAAACTAGAAAATTGGTAAGTTGCACAATAGCTTTCAATGGGACTAATTTTATTAGAGTTATTCCTAATATATACGTCGCAGGTAAATACCATAATCCGGCTTTTTATATTAAGCCTAGGTCTAACATATTATTCCGGCAAATTCACTGGACAGTTTCAAGAGATAGTGAAGGTAGTCGACCATTGCTTATTAACCCAAAATAATTACTAATAAAACTCGGATACACTTTAGGAATAGTTTTAAAAACTTTATTTAAAAAAATATATATATTTTACGTGTGTATATGTTTACTTTTAATTTTACCTCGATGTGGATATTCATCTCTATGTTTTTATCATTATAAAATGGTAAAATATAGGACACATGCGTACGTCATACGGCGTATAATCACTAAGTATAAAGTAGACTCCCTTCACCTTTTTACTCTTCATAGGACAAAGATCTTTACAGATTTACCCACGAATAATATGGTTGTTTATATTTCTAGCAGCATTGCACCGAAATGCGCCGAATCAAAGTCCAGGCCTTAGCGGATATTTCCAACTGAAGTTTACCTCGTCTCGCAACCAAACTCCCAACTTCTAGTAACGAGCATTTACATAACAACAGAAATCCTCGCGCGCTCCCAGATGGATAGCTTCGAAAGCCATATTGGGCCTTTGTTACGAACCCCGGGCGCATTCAACAGAAATGACGGGCAGTGATTGGCCAAAGGGTAATATCTCTAAACTTAAATTTCGTATAATATAATGAAGGATTATCTTTTAATTACCTCAGAAGTAATAAAAATATATATAATCATGCATGTAAGTATTTAAGGGACAATTCTCACAGTCGGCGCGATATGAATTATAGTGAAGTTACTTATAGTGTGTTTCTGCATTACTTCAAAGTTTTGATGGATTGGTCATTTTATTGTTAACTAATACTGTATTAATATTATGGTTTTTTTTTGTTGTAAATCGCGTAGTATTTGATTGTTGATTTTAATAAATCTGTTACGTTATCTTAGTAAAATAGTGTGCACCCCTCGATAGAGATAGGTCGTACAACGGGTGGTTCACGCGACCTTATATTAAATAAACAGTAACTCAAAAAAAATATCCTAATGTTTTAGACCATTTATACTGTCAAAACAAGTTACAGAATATGACACCCAGATATTGGAGAAGCCGTGATAAAAAGTACCACAGTGGCTATTCACCATTACTATACTATATTACTAAACTTCGACACTGCATGTGTTATAAAAAAATGAATTCGAATTGACTGAACAGAATTTTACAACCTTGTTACTAATCCTTATCATCATCTTTGTTCTGTTCAGTAAAATATGGTATTGCATCTCGAAGGTCTAGAACAGAGGTTCCCAAAGTGGTCCACACGGACCCCCGGGGGTCCGTGAGTACTGCCAGGGGGTCCCTGACAGGAAGAAAAAAATGATTCCACTATACAAAAAAGCCTATCACGGTGGGGTAATCCTGAGGGAGGGGGTCCACGAAGGATAAAAAATACTGGGCTAGGGGTCCACGAGGAAAATAAGTTTGGGAAACATTGGTCTAGAAGTACCTCAGTACTAAGTCGAATTTCAGAAATAATGCCGTAGTGATTGCTTGGAGATACAAAACCTTGTAATTATTACATTGTAACCGGAATCCACCCCCCACCCCCTCCCTAAAACAATGAGTCCCCGCCGCGCAAGCACAGAACTCGAGGGGTTAAGAGGCTCGACGCACGGTGGGCAATTATTTAGGCTTACGCAAAAATTTATATAGTACATAGTTATCAGTACATAGATCAAATCATTAAAAGTACAATTTTAATTTGCATGTTCATTTTTGCGCATAGCTTAACCCCGCTATCACAAATCGACGTTGAATTATGGGAATGCATTCACGTCAGTACCTCGACGGTGCATCTCGACAAAGTTGATTTTGACTTTCTCGATTCTATGTACAAATTTTAGTAGAAAAGAAATTAATCCTAATATAATTTTCCTCAGAGTTCAGTTGATTAACAGTTTTAATATGTTTTTCATGAAAAATTGTACAAACGATGTCAATTTGATTTGCAAATCGATTAGATGGATCAATTTTTAAAGGTGACTTAAAAGGTCATGATAATACTAGATATGAGAAAAGCAGCTGAGCACAGCTTATTTATTGAGATACTTTTATTGTATTTAAACTTTTATATTGAATTTATAGTTCCTCAATAAATTAAATGAACTTGAACATATCGACGTGTTTTGTTTAAGTTTTGTCATTTCGAAAACAGTCTGGATGCCAACCGGCGCTCGAAAATCAAGCCAAAGCGCCATCTCTTTTCCTTCCGCTTTGGGTCGGTAGCGAATGAAAGTGATGACATATTCAAGTAGATTGTCGATGGCAGCTCAGACTAGGCTTCAAAAAATTTCGATTTTTGCGTGATCTCAATGATCCGATCAAATCTAAATACACCACATTTAAATATTACCTTTGTTATCTGATAATGCGTATTGTTTTTGTGTGAAACCGACTGGATGCAAACGGAGGGGGCGCATTAATAGAACCGCAAAACGTACCCGTAAAGAAAAGAAGGAAATAAGGAAAAATTCGAACCCCGAATCGGGCGCCTCGAATCCCCGAGGAAATTAAATAATAAACTTAGTCTTATAATTTGAATTGTGCTTCCATTGCGGCGAAGGAATCCGAGAAAACGCTCCAGGAACTCACTTCCTTTCTTATTAGAGGCGCCTTCCTCTCTGAAGACTCTTCGCCGGGGGATGAACATACATTTCATGAACACGAATGAATTACTGAACAAGTCTCCGTTATTACTTCCGAAATTCTTGTTCTCGTTACACACGCAGCAAGGTAAATAGAACGAAACGAAAAAACATTGCATCTACGTAAATCTAATAAAGAATTCAAGCAATTATATTCACCTAATCCAAAAGCAAAATGATATATTACGTTTGATGATTTAACATCAATGAACAGAATCAATTAAAAAACAACAGAAAAAAAAGAAAATTCACAAAAATCTTTTTTTAAATCATTGCAAAAAACACTCGATCAAGTCATCTTTCAAACAAAATAAAATATATTTAAATCGGGTAGTCCGTTCGGTGGCAAACGTTAGTAAAACGATTGCTTATAAATGATTAGGCAGTGATCTCGTATGATCTCACCTGACTGCTTTTTTCGATAATTATACAAGGCATTTAACCGTCTTCCAAATCTTCAAAAATGTGAAAATTTGTTTGTTCATTTTTTTGGTTTTATTCATGCCAGACTTATTTCTCATTTCCAGATATCGGCCAGATTTCACTTTAACTAAGTTATACTATGATCACCTTCATTGGTACAATAAGCAGCATTATTGCGAAAATAAGTTCAACGCAATATGGTATTTTTCAGCTTTTTAAACGCCCGCCCTAACCATAGGAACTCAATAGAATACTGTAGAATATTGATAAAGCATCAATTGAACAGAATTATCATTTTATGACCGTAGTGAAAATAGTGAGATGTATGCATGAGGGTTATCATCGTGTTTCGATGCAAAAGTGCCATAACCAATCAACCATAAACATCAACGTTAGAAACTAGAAAATACTCTTAAACTCTTAACTACTTAACTAGAAAATAGCTTTTAAAGACTCGACAATATAGTGTGAATAGAAAGATTTTGATGAGAGACAGAGAGACAGAGTGGCGTTTTTTTTCTTAAAGTTTAATAAATTTTGATGCCTCTGTTTCAAAACGTTATATGAAATCTTGCCATCCGAGTCGGGAAGATAGCCTCTGATCCCCAATCCAGTAAAAACAAACCTGCTTGCTTGTTACCCAAATTGATTGAAGTGCAGCGCAGCTTCCAAAAGTCGAACTTGACTGTGAATTTTGCATTTTTTGAGCGTAGAATGCGTTTGCGTTTTGGAATAGCTCAACGTAGCACAGCATTATTGAAATAATTTAATCTAATCGGTGCCGCTTGAATGCTATTGTCTGGATTTGGACTAAAACGGCACGCGCACAGAGCACCCCCGGCCCGTAATGCTGAAGTTAAATACACACGATTCGTCTTTCGCTTCTCGAATTCGCGGACGAAATGTAAACGTGGCCGCAACTGTGTCGTTAATATTTCATTTTTTTCAGCAGAGGGCTTTGTTCGTACACGACGACGACGCTAGGAATTAATATGAATTCAACGCAGCCCGTCGGGAATAGCCCGAGGGCTGAAATTTGCTTGCCCTAAGAATGTAAGTGCGTCTGGAACAATGTACCCACCCACGAGAGCCCCAGCGCCGAAAATCGGAATCCAAGTGGTTAAGTGAGCGTAGTTGCTGTAGTTCCTACATTTTTATGCTTATATTGCATTTTTCAATCATTCACCACACTGTATGGTATCTTTGGTTGTCTGCAGAGCACGGTCTGATTAGCAATTTCAGCCGCCGTGTGTCGCAAATCCTGCCTAAGCAATTTTACCTACACTCGAGGTGGAGGAGTTCTCTTCAGGATGTCAATGGAAGTTAAGGTTGTCGTTGTGTTCGGTGTCCAAACCGTACTTATGTAATTCGGGCCAAAGTTACAATATGTCCTGAGAAACCAATACTCGATAAAATACAATACATGAGCGCCGCGTTCAAACTCCGACCGCGCCATATCTAATTCCCGCTGTGAGTTAATACCTATGTTATAACTTAAAAGTAGCCTATAAGTAGTAAGTAGTAGATAAAATTTTCATATTAAATGAGCAACACCACCACATATTATGGGAAATAAATGGCGCATATGATACAGCGTTCCTAAAATAAACAAAAGCTTACGTGTAATATATCAAAAATATGATGGCTGCAAAGCCTGACAGCATAAAATAGGAATACTTGTTTTAAATACAATTCTCGAAAGAGCTTGCACGGTTGGCGGTTGCGAGGTAAATGCTTACAATAATATTTCGCAGTAATAAGCGACAGGCGTCCCATCGCGGAATTAAATCACAACAATGGGGCAATTTTCCATAATTGCGGGCATTTTCCGAATTCGCTGGATAGCTCTCCGCAGACTCCGGTAGAATTCACGACTCAGTTCGGCGAGCATTTCAAAGTATTACCAAGCTTACATATATATTTCAATTGAGCTGTTTTGAAATACATGCAGATTTTAAACAAAACCTTAATTGTTTTGTTCGGCGCTCGCTTGTCAATGAATACGCGATACTCATTCGCGATTTCTCAAATGTTAAGAGTTTTATACGTTTTTCATAAAAATGAAGTATCGGGGAGGTGGGTGGGTGTACGCAAAACGTAACCATGTGTGAAAATGGTGGTCAATAATAATGTTCATAAATAGTACACGCCTAAATAAAATAATATTAGACCTCGTTCGCTGAGCAGTAAGGAAAACACATTCGCAAATTGTCTACTTTTCAAAGGATCGTTAATTATTTCCCCATATTAGAGGCACGGATGAGCGTTGGGTTAATATATGTTTTTTTATTTTTCGCGGTAGTCAGAGTGCGATGAAGTGTGACGAGGGGAAGGAGAAGTGCGACGTATTAAATGGATAACCCCCTATCTACTAATCTCATATTTTATATTTAAATATTTGCTCAGTGGATAGGTGTAAACTTTTATGCGTTTTCTAAAGGTACACTTTCTTGGTCGTAAAGAAAAAGAAAAAGAGAAATGAAAACGTATAAATACATTTTTTTTTTAATAAAAATAAAATTTAGTTTATTGGGGCATGAAACAAAAATTTCAACCAATAAGATAAATCAATTTATGTCTTATAATAAAAAGAAACTACCCAAAATAAAATTAGGCAATTGCTAAATAAAATCAACTTTGATAAGAAATACAAAAAAAAACCAAAGAGAGAATTGCCAAAATCATTGAAACAATGAAACTTTAGTACTTGTTAACGCACAATATTATTTCATTAAACTTCCGAGCGTGTCAAAGAAAACTAAAATAAAACCGATAAAAAAACATTATTTATTGAATATAAATAAACATTGGAGTTTCGAAAAAAATACATTATTAGCTTTACGGTATTTTTTTTTAAATTAATCTATTAAATTAAACCCGTTCAATTTGTATTATTGGAATCCTTAATCACTCCTTTGCCAACCGGTAAAATATTCCCAATTGCAATGATATATGAGATCGGTCTTATTAAATCTTCATATCCAAATTTCGGTAGAAAAAAAGCTACAAATAGATGAAACACATTTATAATATCATAAAAAACCTCTCATTGAATTAATGATTCATACTTTATATATTTTTAATAAAAATCAGTCAATTTAGTAAATTAAATCATTTTTATTATAATATCTTCTTGTATCAGCAACATGCATTTTGATCTTTTCTATGCATAAAAAAGTATACTTATAAATATAAAATTGAACTTGAACTTAATCCTCAGGCTTAAAGATTTTGTAAAAACAGGCATTAAATTTAACTGTTTATTTTTTTTTTTTTTTTTTTTTTTTTTTTTTTATTACAGTAATGCACCATGTACAACCCCACGAAGGCTGGTGCCTTTTCCGTGGGTATCTTAGCTTACAATTCAAAAATATAATTACACAACACCTTAATTAAATTTAAAATAAAATTAAAACTAAAACACTGCGCGCTGACACCAATCCCAAGTAATCCTTCCTTTATACAATATAATGTAATGTAAGTGTATACTAGAGACGTTGAGTAGTCACTCAATATAATAAACATACATAATAAGACAACAACATAAACAACAGCGTTACAGCATAAGTAATAATTAACAAAAAAAAACAAAAAAAATAAAATAATAATAATAAAGTTATAATTTATAATTTTGACATGAGTGTAATTTTGATGTGGTTTTTTATTGACTTCACGTTTTTAAATGTTTTAATGTCATTTTCTAGCTCATTAAAAAGTTTAGGGATTAAGTAACGTAAAGTACGTGATCCGTAGTAATTATTAATACGAGGAACATTCAATGTGTGTCTTTGTGCTTGCCTTGTGGTGTAAGCATGAACTACGGGATCCTTATATGAGGCGTCTGAGAAGTGGTCAATCAGGATTCGGTGAGCGATCATTTGCTTCACTGGCAGAACATTGACAAATCTAAATAATTGAGGCTCGTTTTCTCTACTTTCGGCTCTAATTTCCGTTGGTACAATTTGTTTTAGAAGCCTCTTTTGTAAATTGCCGATTTTCGAGATGTAGGTATCGAAAGTGAGACCCCACACTCTTACCCCATATGCTAAAATAGAGTCAATGAGGGTTATATAAACAGTTTTCTTTATATTATATGGCAGAATGTTTTTGATGTAAAATAATATTTTAAGGAAGTACCTTAGTTTATCACTTAGTATTTCTATATGCGTCCCCCAATTGAAATGTTTGTCAAGTGTTAAACCAAGATATTTATGATTATCGACAGTTTCTAGAAACGGACATACACAATGTTGAGTGTCAGAATCAAGACATGCGTATGTGTGGGCCTTGATTTTGACCTCACCTCTTCGTATGTAGGGAGAGGTCACATACAAGACTTTTGTTTTCTGGAGGTTTATTATAAGGCCATTGTCATGAGACCATCGCACTAGTTGAGAAAAATCAAAATTCATTTGATCAGTCGCAACCGAAAGGTCCTTATGAGATGCTACTAACGCAGTATCGTCTGCAAATTGGTGGAATGAACTGTATTTAAAGATTTTTGCCATTGAGTTACAATAAATAAGATAGAGAGTTGGTCCTATTATAGATCCCTGAGATGTGCCGCTGCTCAACTTCACATCATTGCTGGTGCAGTTTAAAAATATACTGGTTGCATTTAAAAAATATATATAATAAATAATATAAACTAGTGGTCGAAATTCGACTGTAATTCATTAAACTTTTAGGCTTGAGCGTTATTGAGGTTCTTATACCTCTATAATGAAGTGAGTATGCCTCTATAATCATTGCATATATTTTAGTAAATTTTGTTATATTTCGTCAACTGCGAGCGTGTACAAATACGTCATTAGCGTATGTTGTTTGCCTTAATTTCATGCAATACCTAAGAAATGTAAAATTTAATGTTCGTAACAGTTAAAAAAACACAACTACAGCTTGCATATGTATTTTTAATTTCATAGTTAGTTTTATATTTTCATGTAAAAATGAGATTTGACATTCATATAATACGGCATTAATAATTATTTTTGCCTTGATATTGACAGATTATTGAAAAAGGAACATTTGAAATCTCAGCTCGAAACTCATTCAGTCGATCTGTCAGTAGTATGATCATTTTATTTTATTAAATTTGATGCGTTTGTAACACATATTATAGATAAATTTAACTTTCTGTGAAACTCCTGCGTGCGCGCAAAATGCTTAAAAATAATTACAAAAGTTTCCCTTCGCGTATTAATATAGATGAGCGCTTCAATATTTCATACCGTCTCTTTTCATACTGTCTATGAGTGCGAACTCGTGCTCAATATTTTTTTCTTCTGGGACCAAAACAATATAATTGTACGAACTTTGAGCGTTCAAAAATTTATAAATTAGAAAATATTACTGTTAAAATTTAAAAAAAACAATTAGCTACCTCATTCTAATTTAATTTCCCGGCGGCCATTATTCTCATATGGTTCAGAGGTATATTTAGCCGCTAATTAAATTTACTAAAAGCTCTATTTCAGAGCTCCGAAGTCAAATCGAAAAGTTTATTTTGTTTATCATGCTATGATTGCTCGGGCAAAACTGTATTATTTCAACCTTAGCGGATCTGATGCTATTTCATTCAGTATTAAACCCTTAGTGAGATGTTTGTTAATGCAGAGCATAATATTACCTTGGGTCGTTAATTTAAACTTATAAATGAAATGTTAGTTGAGTTATACATATAATTCCGAGCCGATATATATATGAACATAAAAGGAAAAAGGTATTTTATAATTATTTTAATAAACCTGGCAGCTTTTTAGTTACATTCAAGCACCTTCGTATATCAATCTTAAAAAAAATATCTTCAAAATATTTTTTTTAAGTTTAACTAAATTATTTTATGTAGATTTTCTTGTGTTAAAGGTTTAAAAATATGTAAAAAAAATATTTTAAAAAGCTATATCCGGATCAATGTAAAAACCATTAAACATACAAAATTAACTAAAACATTTGAAGCATGTCTTTTTGTTTTAATGTATTTAGTAAACATTTATAATGGGACTCAGCCTATTTTACTGAACTAGAGTAGATTGCGATTTGCTATCTCATGACGTCAAGAGCGTGTGCGATGCGAAACGCAGATGGTATTCAAATACTAAGTAGCATACATTTATTAATTGTAATTAAAATAAATGAAATATGGTAATATGTTTGTCTTATATTTTCAATCCTCACATTATATTTACAGGTTATAGCTGATGTTTACACATGCTAATTTATTTTTTAATATAAGAATAACTTGATATCTCGACCACTTTTCTCCAGAGAAACTATAAATGAACGCTTTTAGGAAAAACGATCATAAAAAACTTATATATACACACAAATAAACTCTCCCATACACCCTCCACAAACATACGTACATATATATATATAGCTTCAAATTATTCAATCTCTTTTTATCTCTTGCTCTCTCGCACAAAACTTGTTTCCTCGCATAGAAATCTTCCACTGTATGCCTCAAGTTAAACATTCAGTTGCAAATTTTATTATTTTATTTTTTGTTATAATTTTTTTTTCTTTTTGTTCTTTAATAATTCAGCTGATGATCCATGTTTAAATGACTGATTACATCACCTTAGAACGTGTAAAATGAAATATATTGTTTATGTAAAAATTGATAAATAAATAAATTAAATGAATGAATCCGCTTAGTAAAAATATTAAAAGAGTAAAACGGAGACATGTTACCACACCGCTACTATGCTACTGGTACACCAGCAACAGAATATCTCCACTCGTTACCGCGCAGTTCCCTATTCTCACAATTTGATGAGGTGATGGTCTGTACCCTCACCCCACCCTCCCCCTCCCCCCACTGTCAACCCTTTACCATCATCAGGCTGTTTCCGGTCGGGCTGCCGATCGTTCTGCCGGGAAATTGTCACTTCCGGTCTGGCCGGCTGCCACGGCGTCAGTGTATTATCTGAATTTTAATAGCTCTTCGCGCAAACCAATTTTTTTTTTTTTTATTCAATATGGTACCATAAGATGTTACAACAATAAATGATATAATAACACTGAATGAATTAAATTAATATAATATAGACAAATTAAACACCAGTCATTTATTGTTGCTCTGAACTAACATGGCTACTCTAAGTAGGTTAAAAAACCTGTTCTAAGAGCAGCCAAAAGGAAGTCGCAGAAAAAATGAAATATTATTACGTTCGCGTGACGTTACTAATAACAAAGGGGATCATAGGATAAATATCATAAATACAAATTATAATACATATAATAAATAGTGCATAATATTATATACATATATATAAAATATATATTACATACAATATACATTTATTAAATATATAATTCTAATAATTGTGTTATCTATAAGGTAGCTATACCGATGATTGTACAGGTAATATCTTCGTGTGCGTGTTCTCTGCCCAATAAGTTCATAATCATGTGTGTAGTTAATAAACTCTGATCTGGAGTAGTATCGAAGGCTTCATTTCTGATCATGCTCGAATGAGGCGAGCTTGTAGCAAAGTCAAGCACAAAAGACAACCAATTTAGCGTTAAGGATATTTAAGCACGTTGACATTCGACCTTGAAATTCGGTACTTTATAGGGCGTTATAAGGTTTTATTAATTGCGCTGTCAGTAAGCAATTTTTGGTTTTTAATTAATTTCAGCTACATAATACAGAATTAAAAAAATAAACTCCACGATACCGTGAGTTTACCTGTATAATCATTTTTTTTTTATTGAGAAAACATGTCCGATGAGTACAAGTATATAACTTTCCTAACTAAGTAAGAGTTACCTGTTCTAAGGAAGGTTATATGAAGTGTTACAGTGAGCATACAAGAGACCAGCGCAAAACCCTATGAAAATATAAAAATTAACTAAGGCACAAATATACACACTGGTATACACACCCACACACATACATGAATACAATTTAAGTGTCTACTCGATAACACTTAATATATGAAAAAATAAAATAAATAAATGAAAAAACAATTTTAAAAAATAACAAATAAATGTAATGAATAAACAATTATTAAATAGATAGGTAAATAAATATTCGATATAAATAAGTAAATATTCAATATAAAAATAGTGTTATACTACATATAGTATAGTAACATTGCATATATATTTTTAAATTTTGTTCGGTTAAGTTTACAAAGCGTGTGTTGTTTGCATTAATTCCCTGCAATACCTATGAAATTTAAAATTTAATGTTAGTAACAATAGGAAAAATAAACACCATTACAGCTTGTATTTGTATTTATTTTTTATATTATAACTCATTTTCAGTTATAATTTTTTCATGTAAAAATGAGACCTGACACACTCATAGTATAAGATGGCATTAATAATGATTTTTGCTTGATATTACTAAATTGACATTGACAGACTATTGAAAAAGGAACATTTGAAATCACACAAAATTCACAGCTCGAAACTCATTCTGTCAGCATTATGAACGTTTTATTTAATTTAATTTAATGTATTTGTAACACATATAATAACTACATATTATCTTTCTGCACATATAAACTTTAACTATGCCAAATCTCACACTCCTCCGTACGCGCAATATATAAAGGCCTCCGAAGTTTTCCCTTCACGTATTAATATATAGATTTGATTACCTGTACTTGGCGATTTTTCAGAAATTTAAGCTGGATATTCCTAGAAAAAAAAAAGGCTCTAGGCTACTCGTATCAACTTTAGTGTCAATAGCCATAATAATTGTACATTTAAAAATTAAGTTATTCGTAGTTAAAAAATAATAACCTCCGGTTTGTTAAGGGGTTAATAAAATAAACTTCATCGATGTGTAGATGTGTCGGGTTGGGGGGGGGCACTTTGAACATTTTCAAGAGAGGAATTATCCCTCTTGTATTTCGATCGGCATTCGCGTTTACGATTTTTAAGGTATTGTGGCTCCGGCCAACTCTATTACGCCATTGTGTGCCCACGGAGCTCGTTCCGTGAGTGCACATTCGATTCCGGTAATCTCGATTCTAAGGGTACTCGAACGTGAATGACGCTACCCGCACAGAACCTATAAATGGAAAGAGCGTTTCAATTCCGACCTAATAAAATGGTTAATTCATTCCTCTCTGTCGATTCAAGTACCAGCCGATGATGTTAAAACATCTTGCATTATTTGAAAAAAAAGTAATTTTTTTATAAGTAAGTTGTAGTTTTGATCTATGAAATATTTTAGTTTTTATCACTTGAAACGGATACTTTGATAGTTGACTAACCACATTGACGAAATCATATTATCTTGTAAATGATATTCTTAGTTTAAATAAAATGATTATAATTAAGATTCAAGAAACAAAATACTGATAATATAATAAAAAAAATAATAATAGTTCAATAATTCAAATAATCTAACCAACAGGCACTAATGTTCTTTATTTATTGTCATTGATTCATTATTTTTCACCAGATAACATTACAAAGAAAAAAATATATCTTGTCCTGCCAGAGCCTGAAGAAACTGGCAGAAACTCAATTGGAATGATGTTTTTCTTAAAGCGGCTAACTCCTTAAATCCTTAAAACTACTAATTGTACATACGTAACAACTTAAATGAAAATTATACACAATTTAATTAATAATTATGCGAATAAATAATAATTTTAATTACCCACTCGATCACTCAGCGCTACAAACTTTTTCAGCTCTAATTTGGTTTTTTTATTAAGCTTGACATTCTTGATAGCCTTAGGTAAAGCATAAAAATTTTTGGTATCAAGGTAGAAAGAAGACACATACTATAAACGTTTTTATATTTGTTTAACAAATATGTTTCATTTTGCACTTGTCGGGTACCACATGCGTGCGAGAATTGAATCTTAAATTGGTGACATCAAAAAAAGTTAAGATTAATTTATACCTAAAAAGTTGCGAAACCGTCAAAACATTGCAATATTTAAATAAATCAAGAAGGTAATTTTAAAAAGGTATAATTTTTTGACAGTTTTTTTGGTGATTCATTTTCAGAAGTAATTTTTGTAAATTAGCACCAGCAGTCTCGAAACTTTGATGATAAAGTTCATACTTTGGTGACGGTGAAACCATTTACCTCTATGGCAAATGTAGATGCATATCTACGATTGCCATTGACACGTTACATCGTTACACAAATGGAAGTCAGCTAGCTATAACAGCATCTTATTTTAACGACACAACCGGTTTAGTGTTGTTACTCTACCTGAAAAGAGTAAACACTGTGACAGAAAACTGTTTGCGAGATAACTAATAGTAAATTTAATGAATAAAAGTCCTTTTCTTCAAGGGTGGCTTTTCTGTCCGTCCGCTGCATCTTACAACTCAAAAAGTAAAAATGCAAAAGAGTTGAATTTTTGTGTGAACATTAATGCTCTTAAAAAACTACCATAGCCGTTTGTATCACGTCGGAGGCTGCTGGAATAGTATAGATATTTAACCTTAAAGCGAACAAATTTTTAGTAAAAATAAATGTAATATTGATATTTCGATAAAAAGTGCAAATATTCGAATTTCAAATTTATGACAGAACGCGGCTGTTGAAAACTTAAGAAGGTATTACTTATGATGGTTTATAATGGTTTGAAAGAATGTCGTGATACCATCGTAGTTTTTTTTTTTTTTTATTTTATCTACTCAGACCTAAAAAAAATAATTCACCGTCGCCTCTATGGCTATCTTAAACGCATATCTAAAAGTGCCGCAGGCACAAGTGAAGATAGGAAAAAAAAGCAACAAGCGCTGGTAGTCTGGAGAAGATCCGTTAATGACGTATGTAGGGCCTAGCTGTTGTAAATAATAAGTTGGGTAAATAATTTAGTAGTACTAAACAATTTATAGAAGCAGTTGATATTATATGATAGCTACAGGTTGTCATGGCCATTCTTGTTGTAATTTATTTTAAAATGCGTCAAACCTACTTCAAATTTAGTATAAAGTATTTTTATATTTGTGATCATAAAATTGCGTAATGTTTACGTAAAAGTGAGTAATGCATGTTTACGTAAAAGTGGGATGCATTTCAGAAAATGCCATCCATGCATCCTCATGTGCACACCAACGTTACATAGTAGCTGGTAAATAAAAAATTTACCTATTTTTACCAGCGACTGAAAAATTACGTCGACGGTTTATAATGTCACAGTAATTTAAAAACTTACAGCGGGCAATTGATAACTAAAACAATTTATTTATTTAACTAATTAACGCATAGCACTTCATTGATAATAATGAAATAATTGAAAGTAAGAAAACTACTAAAAAAAGAACGTATTATTATTAAAAAAAAACATTAATTAGTGCGAAACCAGATACTGTGAGAATGCGTTAAAATGGTGCCCAACTAATCAACTTGTTCTAAGGCAGACATTATGTGCATACAATTAGGACACTCCATAAGTTTATATAATATGTAATGTCTATATGAAAAATAGTACACATACATGTACATCGCATAATATAAAAACATGTATTTTCTACCTTTATTTGTAATAATTCGAAATAAGATTAAAACCTATACATAGGTTCAATTCCTATAGAAAGCTATTTCAATAATATTGAATTAATCCGTAAAATAAATATTCCTGTTTCAGGAATATTTCGATTACCCTGATTATTTTTTGGTGAGACACATGTGTAGGTTTTCATGGAAATGGCCATAGGCGAAGGCTACATTCGCATTGCAGTACCTAACAATTATCAAACATGAATGTTGGCCATCCTGGCCAACTGCAATTTGAATTAGGAATCCCATGCGGACCCTCCACCATAACCGAATGAGCAACAAACTATGCGGAATGACCAGCAACGTTACGGAAATTAATTCGTTTACCGAGCAGTTCCTCAGTTCCTCCAGAGCAAGCCGCTACCAACCGAGACCGTATTCTTTTGCCTCCAATGTTGCCTAACAGCGAAATTAATATTTTGTGCAGAATTCAAACCTTCGTACTGGACATTTTTCCTCATTGAAATAAGTTTTCCGTCGAGTTAATTATTCAAAGACTAGCAGAGCAGCAAAGCTAGCGCAGAATGCGTTTCGAGGAAAGTGTAGCATATTGCTAAGTTACAAGATCTATGTTGTTTATTTCCTTAATCAAATGTGTAGTTTAACAAGAAACAACATTTGTAATATTATATCGCACTAAGCAGTAACAAAAAAATACTAACGATTAATTAAGCAAAAAAGCAAAATTCAAAAACCCACAGAAACGGACTTAATACACGTTTTAAGGAACATTATGTTCAATCAGTACTAGCTCATACATCTAAATTTCAAAACATTTGCCAATACTTAGATTTAAAATATTCCAATATGTTGCCCGCAAATCTAAAGGAAATTGATTATTGCAATACATTCAAAAGGAATCTAAAAATACATATTATTGAACAAACTATTTACAGTTTGAATGAATTCAAATAATTCTCTTATTGTTTCTTTGTTTTTTATTTTATTTATTTTTTCTCAGTTTAATGTTTTGATTGTATTTTAAATTCACTTGTTCTATGGTCTATTTTCTTATGAATGTTTATTGTTCATGATTTGTTTGTTTTGCGTGTCATAAATTTGTATACTCTTTTTAATATTGTACTGTCATTCCTACATACTTTTTATATTAATGAAAATAAATTATATGAATTTGATTTCAATGAGTACATGTTATATAAATTTTTTACCGTACATGTGGATACAAAATAAATATATAAAATTATTTGTGTGATTTAACTAAAATATTTAATGATTGGTGGCTTATTTGATCAGTTTTAGCATAGGTTAATTAGAACCAGGGCCGAAGTAGTAAACCAAAATTTATACTAAGTCGTCTTACAGGCCAATTCAGGTAAATAGCAGACCAAACTTTAAAAGTTTTCATAAAACAATGTATGAGGATTTAATGACCTACATATAAAAATAACTTATAACATTTTAAATGCATCAGTGGTAGCATATCGCAAAATTATTATTTAAACTATGGAACTTTTGTTTTTACAGAACAGTACGTGTTAGATACTTATCAGGTGGCATATAGTGACATTATGATTAGGTCCTTGAGGCAAGATATGAGAAACAGTAGGTTTTGAAAGAGATGAGTCATGAAGATAAGATCCAGGTGTCAAGGCGCAATGCAAACTATGCCAGAAACTCTGTTCTGTACCGTTTACTCAATACTTACAACACCAAATTCAGCGAGGTTGATGTACTTGACCTAAATCGTGGCGAGTTTCTTTCAAAAATTCGAAGTATTTCATTCCAATCTGATTTAAAATAAAAGCGCTACGCTTTTATTTTGAATATCTGATTCAAAATAAAAGCGTTGCATATTAAAATTAATTTATCTATACGCAACATATACGATGTTCATACATACGAACATGGACACACACAACCACACACCCTCACAGACACTTTCATACCGTACGCATCACACATACACATTCTAAAATTAGTCCGATAAACGAAGGGTTTAACCCAATCATTAATTAACACAGCGAGATATCTTCACAGGCAAGTGTACTTTCCTATAGTAAATATGTTATGCAACGAATCCCGCAAAATTTTTTATCGGAGGTTAGGTATTTTGTCAAAAAACCATTTTAAAGTACAATAACAATCATCATCACACTGGCAACACTGTTAGCGCAAACATGTGTTTGAACCGCTGCTAACGTTTAAGCATGATTTGTAATTTTGGTGTAAATTTTAGGGGATACCGTGTTATCATACTTATCTCATATACCTCAGATCGTTACTGTTCTGATCGGAGTCCGATTTGGTGAGAATTCAACAGTTAAAGTTACCGACAGTTTTGACAGCCACCGCCATTGATGACCGCCCGCTTCAATCGCGGTACAATAGCGGCTGAATGACGTCACTATCGACCAAACGGTGTTGCACTGTGTATGAGAATATCGTGAGTTGTTTAAATAATAATAATTGTATAACCTCAAAGAAAAATAATAATTATCATTATGAAATTACTTGATTATTTACTTCACTTAAATAACATTTTCGTATATTTATAACTACAAAATTAGAACAAAAATATTATATAATTCATATTTAATATATATGTAGAAAAATTTAAATTATATTATATTACTTTATATCTCTTAAATGACACCTACTTGTTATTATCTAATTTCTTTTTTTTCTTTCTCAAATTCTAAAGTTAATAATTAAACTCAAATGTATTAAATTTTGTATGTATCTTAAGTTTATCCACATGAATGTTTTGTAAACATGAAATTGGAGAGTATCGAGTGCTGGCAACCTGTGTATAAAATATTTAAGGATGATTGCGATTACTCTCTGTATGTTTACTTTATAAAAATAAATAAATAACTTTTTAGGGAAAAATAAGTCGTCCTTAAAAGCTCATTATCAAAAACAATCGTCATTATGAGACATCTTTAAACACTCTTCTATACGCGATTCCATTGCACTGCACTAGTAACGTCCACTCACGGCAAGATAACATGCGAGTATGGCTAATGGCATGTGCTCGGAGCCGCTGAGCATGTTTGCTTCGCTAACCCGTTGAAACGGCGGACTGTATGTACTTTAATGGTTTTTTGACAAAATACCTAACCTCCGATAAAAAATTTTGCTGGATTCGTTGCATAACATATTTACTATAGGAAAGTACACTTGCCTGTGAAGATATCTCGCTGTGTTAATTAATGATTGGGTTACGGCCTTTTTTAGCGTTCGTTTATCGGACTAAATAGCGTTAAGCTCAACAAAGTTTTAAATATTTTTGTACATAGGCGTAAGCTTTAATTGGCCTTATTATTAACCCTTTGAAAAATGTATATACTATTATTACGCTGTATGCTTACCTGTTAATAAATAAATAAAATAAAGATACGAAACATTGAAGACTCTGAACGGCCGCGCTTAGCCTGGAATCGAATCTGCTAATAGTAATAATTAATACCTAGGTCATAGCAATTATTAAAAAAAAAGAATATAAGGAAAAAATTTATTAATGACGTCATTATTTATGTGTAACACGAATTTTTAGTGATCTGTAGATCACTAAAAATTACTTTTGATAAGCGACCTTTAACCCTGTAACCTGTTTACAAAACGCGACGTAAGATACCCGAAGTGACGGCGACGTGGGTACCCTTCTGGGTCGGAATTCGCAGTTTCAGGTTCCCCTTTACCCCTCCCCCCTCCACGCCCTGAAGGCTCGCAAAAAAACGCAATAAGCATCAATCTTTATTACCCGACGTCTACTTAAAAAATATGCCGTGCCTAACGCGTGTAATTCTCGCGGGGCCAGCGAGCTCGCACCTTTCTATTTGCCTGAATGAATAGTGCACGGAAAGTGTTGAAGATATATTTATTTATTTGCCTAACTATTGGTGAAATAAGTACAAATAACCAGGTAGCGATAGGAACGTTGTGAATATCGACCTCGACGTTTTTGCGTGCTGATAAACAAATGTAATGTTTTTGTTTGGAAAAGAAATATTATAATCTACTCATAATTTTAACTAATAAACAAGAATGGCTATGACACCTGTAGCTATCATACAATATCAACTGCTTCCATATATTGTTTAGTAGTAGTAAATTATTTAGTAGTCATTATACATTAGTAATTTATTTAACAACGTTTTCAGTTTCATTTTTTAAATGTCGACGCCCGGCTAGTAAATAAACAACCCCCCTCCCGTCCACCCCTTCCTATTCACTGAATTTGTGACCTATTTAATACTAACTTCTCCCGAAATCATCTATTTCAATAACTCGCCAAATTTTTGCAACATTGTCTTAAAATACTGTACACAAAACTGCGAACAAAATTCCTCGATTAGTTTCGTATTAAATCCGGTTTTTTTTTTTGTTTCTCTATACATAAATAACCAAAGGTAAAGGATTTATGTATTTCACGTTTTTTTTTGTATTTTTCTTGTCTAAATTATCTATATTTTTATATTATACTTTTTTACTTAATTACCTGTATTGTGTACAATTCTTGTTCGGTAACCACAATAAATTATTAAATATATAAATAACACTGTTATAATATTTCAATTTATACCACATATATTATATATTTATACCACTTATAAGCTTAGCAGCGTACTAAACGCGTGTATCATCATCCACCGGGTTACTCTTTTTTAACCCTATCCATATTTGTTTGACACTGCTATATTAGAGTTTAAGAAGAGAAACTATTGCGTACAAACACAAAAGGAAACTGGCTACTTAAAACGTGGGACTTTGAAACATATAAGTTAAAATATAAAATAAATACTTAAGGAAATTGTGTAAATCGATACATAGGCCAAGTGCAAGGATGTCACAGATGTGTACAAAATGTTTATTGTGTCGTTTGGAATAAATGATTTATTTCTCTCTTTAACCGATTTCCTAAAACTTTCAGATTAACGATGCTTATTTTACTAAAACTGTTAATGTTGCAAATTGCAACATAAAATAAATTAGTAGCATTACCCGCAACAACGAGATGAAAACATTTGATTACCAGGTTATTTTAGCCGTGGAGTTTGAATGCTACCCTGTTATATTATTTTTTATAATCTAAGAATTTGTCATAGTATTATAATAATATAACAGTCTATTTAATTGTACGATTATTTTATTAGAAGTTATCGTTTAACTTGAAAGTTGAATTACGAGTTGACTAGTACAGTGCGTTCGTCAGCCCCGGGGCGATGTGTCCGCCGTCCGAGATGTATTAGCATTTAAAGCGCTCGCGAATGGACCCCGCGCGCCGTTTACATAAACCCTATGGCGCCACAGCCCCAAGGCACGGGCGAATATTGTTTCGAAATACAATTATTACTACGAGAGGTGGTAACCATATGCATTGATGGCTTTGCAAACCTTGTAAACCTGCAATTCCATATTGTGATTTGATTGCCTTTGTACGGTTCGTACGGCCCTAACAAGATAAATGTTTGGATAATCTGTTTCTACGGTTTCAAACTTTGTTCATCGAGTTCGGATATTTCATCAAGTTATTAATATTGTGATTACGTCATCTAAATAACAGTTTTTTTTTTTTTGAGATGCTACCATGACAGACATCTTCAGGACAGTGTACAAAAAATACTGAATACTGAATAAAAAAAAGGATAGCTATACTTTTTTGGATTTAGTATTTTTACTAGGGTTATCATGAATCTATTCCCAGAGACACTCTTGGATGCCGCAAAAGAGACAACTTTGACACGCATAAACGTAATTACAAGCTTTTATTTAGCTTGAAATGTTTGTATATCAGGTTAGGTCAAAGCTTGCAAGCTGAATTAGAACTACCTTCTCTTATTACGATAATTATGACCCGATTTTAGACCCAGGAATGAATCCAGACGTAGGAACTCCTCAACAATCGCATTTTTGTGTACGCATTAAAGCACTTAAATAAAAGTTTGTTTTTCAAAATATATTTTTAATTTTTTTTTCTTTGTGCACGCGTCCACCTGTACGTAGCTCCCGATTATTCACTGTTTAAATCGGTTGATTGTACTGTACAATTATTGTGAAGAAACTTTTCTCCGCGAAATAATATTACTCGCCTTGGTACTTCTCAACTTGGAACATAATATAAGGTTTGTTATTATAATGAAACTCTTTTTATTTATTATTTATTTTGATTTTCTTTACTGGAAAAACCAACATTTTTACACATTGATCGAAAAAGATTACAAAAGTAAACAGCGTTGATGAAACGTCATGTAAGAAGGTACATTCATAAAACTTTACAGCAGTAAGGTTCGTGTAGGGGGGGAGGAGGTAGCTGGTAATGTTTTTAGAGCAGGAACTGTAGAGCGACGTCTCGCTCTTTATTCTTGGTAATTGGAAGAAAAATATGTTTCCGTTTCTCACCATACCCCGCCCCTGAAAATGGCATGGCACGTTTCACTACGAACTAAATAGGTAAAAGGCCGAAAAACGATTTCTAGCTTTATGGAATCGACTGCTTAGCGCTATTAGTAATAGTTGATCCCAAAAACACACGATACTTGAACATACCTGCATATACAAATAGTTAAAGTACTCAAATGTACCAAAACATCAAAAAAAAAGTTTTGGTCATTGATATAAATTTAGATTTGTTTTATTTTTGTTTTACATTTTGTGAGTGTTTTTATTGAACGACCTCAATGAAAAAATATCATTTATTTATGACCTTTGTCCTACGGTCACTGACGAAATCCTTAAAACTTATATGTATGACGACATTAGCAAAAACCGGTAAGTGTAAACTTAGTTTACACGCCGAGGGTTGCGTGTCGCATATTTTATTTCCTCAAAGAAATTATTGTTCCTAATCCCGCAGTCATTTAAAAGCCATTTGCCAGTATTTTAAACCCTTCGTGTGGCTAATGGCTTAATTCTTAATATTGGGCAAAAAACAAAAATACCCTTGATTGTGTAGACATTTTTAGGCTCTTTATCAAAATTATTCTTTAAAATACTCTCACATAAAAACCAAAAATATTCATCGTTGTTCATATAATTCATCGTTAATTAAGTTACAGTAAACAAATCATTACAAAAAATAAATATCTCTATCAAAAAACTATTTTATGTAAATATACAGGTGTCTCGGGAACAGCAGTTAGCCCGAAACCTAGGGGACACTATATAGTGATGATCCGAAAGTTATTCGTACTTATGTGATTTTTAAGGACTACCTTTAACCTGATTTTTAACTACCTTTAATCAATACCTACCTAATTCATTGATCTGAAATGTAGCTAATTGTAGATACCTTTTTGTGCTTTTTTTTTGTAAAATTTCAGTTTAGCAGAAAAAAAAGTTCAATATACAAACGTGTATTGTAAAAAAAAAAATGCTTCACGACATGAACACAATAATTATAACCTACCTGGGTTTATGCATATTACAGAGAAAAATAAAAAAAAATATTCGCCCGCGTAGAGCTAATGGTACATGCACCATTATTGGTTGTAAAAATGCCTTTGAAAACAAATTTAAAATTCTGTACTGTAAGACTGAAAAACATAGCAACAAGCAAACACACAAATTTTAGGTTTATGGGGAGAATTTCACGCACAAAATTAAACCATAATACAAACTACAAATACAATTACTTAAAACATAATACATAATAAATAACAATGTTATTTAAAACCATAATTCCAAACCATTTGTAGGATTATAATAAAAATGCTAAAACATTTTGGCACTGTTGCTTGTATTGTATGTATGTTAAAGAAATTGAAAAACGGTTCGAAAATTGTTTGACCAATATTATGAATGTTTTAACCGCAAAATATGGAAATAAAATAAAGCCCTATAAAATACTATTTGATTATTTTATACGCTTTCTAGCCCTTATACACAAAAATTAAAATCTTCATCTAATTCAGATGAACTCAACAACTGATAAATCAAACAAATTTAAATAATGAGCGTAACGTCAATTGGCAGTTAATCAAATACACAATTCGTGACTGCTATTTAGGTGAATGTGAATATTTTAAAATTAGCTCTAATGGCACTTGTCCAAATAACCAACACAAACAAACGGCAAGGCGACAAAGGCAGCAAACAAAACAAAGCCAGTAGAGGAGGTCCGATAATTGATGAAGAAAAGCATTCACCTACCTTCACCTTCAGCTACCCGCGTCGGCGCGGTTCGGAGGCCGAAACGAGGAGACTCGTCCTGGGCTCAATGATGCGAGCTGCAAATTATTTCCAGGCCGGCAGAGGCTGGGAATGATGCTAATGACAGCAATCTATACAAGTCCTCGTGCACAACTAACGTTATTATATTATAAGTAATTTATTACGAGTAGGAGGGCACATTAGCGAGGCTAGCCGTGTGTAAGAAATCTTGAAATATTTTCAGCCATATGCTGCTTTTTATAAGAAATAGTTTTAAAAAAACAAAATATTTATTTGTTCGTAATATACCTTTTAACAATAAATTTAAAACCACATGTATGAACATGGGTCTAAATTTTTACAACAAACTCAATTAATAAATAATTTAGGGCCTTTTAAAAAAACCTTTAAAGAATATTTGTTAGGGAGAAACCTTTATTCATATTCAGAATGTTAAGCTAGCCACATATTGCCGTATATGTGAAAAATTAGGTATTGTATTGTGTGTGGCAGCACCATAAATATTTCAGTCATCCTTTTAGTGAATTTTAATTCCTATATTAGAGTAATTCGTTTTATTTAAATGTATTTAAATCTAATTCTATTTGTAAATTACCTAGTTTTAATCTAGAATTGTTCTACTATTGTAAACTACTGTTTTACGAAAAATATGCACATTATGTCATTCCTGTACATCATAAAATGTGGTCGGGAATAAAAAACTTGAACTTTTATTTACATAATAAAATGTCAACGTTTTCTAAAGAGGCAAAAAATAAAAGGAAGCCATACCCTAACGCCAGCGAAGCTTAGTATTAATAAGCGTTTAATATAACTAGCAGTAAAAAATGTTTATCCTAAAACTGTTTTAAAATTTGGTTTATTATTAAAACGCCAATCGCAATAAAAAAAAACAACAAAACAATGTGGCGCTAAAAAAGGATTTCTTTTTTTATAATAATACACTTCTTCCATCAGTTTAAAGTACCTAGACAGAGATTTATTTTTATCGAGGCATTAATAATTGGGATTGCATTCTAATACCTAACGAAGTGTCAAAATCGTGTCGAACTTAGGCCCTTATAACCAATAAATACGAGGCTTGAAATGTCAAAGGATAAAAACCAGGACAAAAAGTCCCTTTTCATTTACGTACTTTTCCCTTTTTTGTTGATTTAATGTTGCCGTTTTCAATAGTTTATTTACATGGATTACACAATTGTATTTATGAAAAAATCTCGCTTAACTATTTTTATAGTAATTTTAAGGATACAGTTTTATCGATATTATTTTTAATTTTAATTATAAATTTTTCAAGATAAAAACATAATGTCATGAATTATTACCATGTAAAGTCTCAATAACTTTATGGCCATAATTTAGTTTTGCTGTGGTGTAGATCTATTTATTGCCACTAGTAAGTTTTATTTGTCAACAAAAATATATATACTTACACCCGAAACAACTTTAACAATATAAATAACAATGTACCTACCTATTTAAGATTTTTTAACCAAGAAAAATATAAATAAAAGGGTGTAATCCATAAAAAAATAGTAGGTATTGTATAAAAATAATATATAAAAACATGAAATATAGTTTTTTAATGGTTTCCAATTTTCTCCTTTCTTTTGCCTTAAAGTTCGAATGAAAAGTCGTTCGCGCCTTTCTTATTTAGTACTTAAACTATATTAAATGTATTAAAGGTGTGTTTAGTTTAGAATATGAACATTTTAATTTCATTTTCATAGTCAGAAAATTGATGCGATACTAGTAAATAGTTCAATAATATCTGTTTGTCTAGTTCTATTTTTATTTTAAGGATAACCGTGAGGATTCTAACACCGTTACTAGCTTCGTGAGTTATATAGTAATAATAATATGTATATTTGATCTATTATAATTGCTATGCTTTTGAGGCTGGTATACCATAAAAAGAATAATTGTTCCAAATACGTATAGTATTGTTTAGCATCTTGATCTCGAAAGACGTAAGAGGTAAGTTTCTGACGGTATTCATAACGAGCAGCATCCCGCCAGGAACAGACTCCGTCGCCACCGCAAATTAGTTCCAAGATGGCGATCAAAATGTCTGCCAGACGTCAAACCCCCGGGGGTTTGGTGGCTCCAGCACTTCCTTAGCCGTGTGAATTCGTTAGAGGCGACGCCGACGCGACGTTGACCTCGACGGTCTGTCCCGATAATTGGAACTTTCTTAACGAGCAATTAACTAGGAAATAGGGGGAAGTGCGTCACGCCTAATCGTTTATTAATACAAACATTTAATTATTAGTAAAGTACCACATTCTGCCTGGGGGCGAAGGCAAAAGAGGGGGGGGGGGGCGTTTACAAAACTTACTTACATTGAACTATATATGTATAGACAGTGGGTCATATAATTTTTTTTTAAAAAAATACCCCGGGCTTCAAAAAATTACTTGAAGATATCAAAGGGATCCTTGCCCTATAGGATAAGATGTTTTATGTGAGCTATTTTAATTGACTATATTTTTATTGAGTTTCACTCTTCATAGACATAATCGATATAAAAATATTTGAGTTAAGGACCGTTGATATTTATGCGTATTTTCTATAATTAATGAGATTGAATAGATTGAGTATATAGAGGTGACCTTTCGGGAAAAAAAAAGAGTATTAGAAAAGATGCCAATAAACATCTAACAAAAATCTAGGTTTAGATTTTCAGCTGAACACATAATTAGACGAAGAAACAGAAAGTTTGTAATGCAAGTAACAAGTTCAAAGTACTTAAGGGAAACCAAAAATATCTGATCAAAAATTACAGGCAAAAAGGACATTATAACCTATTTTAGTCGCAATTGACTGTAAGACCTGCTGACTATCGATTTTACAAAATTATTTTTAGAGACCCAACTCAAAATTATGCCACAAATTGTTTTTTTTTCTACTAAAACATTTTATCGAGGTGAAGCAAACGACATACTATTTTAAAAGTAATTCCTAAGCTGGAGCGTCCATAAAGCATAACATTTTCTTCCCATTCTAAAAGCTCAGTGGCCCGAAGGTTCTATATAGAGATGAGTGTCATGATGTGTGTGTGTATATATATGTATATGTATATAGTAAAATTGTATAATGTATTTCATAAATACCGTATTTAGATGATTTTTACGTTAAGATAGGCAAACGCCGTTAACTTTACCTTATATAAAAGTCTGACAATGTATTGACATTTGGAAAATTCGAATTCTTTTCAATATTTTAAGGATTTAAATTTTTTAACAAATTATATAGCCAGAATGTTCAAAGAAAAATTATTACCGAACGCACAGATAGGTGCATCGCTTAGGGTAATGCACGCTGGTTTAAATACAGTCCTGTATTTTATGAAAACTTTTTACTCTCACCTATCTAACTGTGCGCTTATGCGCTACGGTCGGTCAACCTTTCAATACAGTAGTAAAAAAATGATTTAAAAAAAAAACCAATAATTATGAAAAACGGTGAAAATGTAACTAATATGACGTATAATGAATGAGAATTTGAATTAAAGTAAGAGAATGTATCTACTTATATAATTAGTTGAAAAAAAAAATATCCTTAAAATATTAAAAAGAATTCGATTTTTCCAAATGTCAATACACTGTCCGAATTTTATATAAGGTAAGCTAACGGCGTTTGCCTATTTTAATGTATTTATTATTTATAATGTATTTAATGTATTATTTTAATATATATTTAATATATATATATATATACCATATTTAGATGATTCCTTACGTTATAATAGACGTTTTAGATTTCACAAAGATGCAAATTCAACTATTTTTTTTAAAACGCTGTATGATTTTGTTTTCAAGATTACAACGAGAAGGTATAATTTTGCGACGCAATATTTTTGTTTGAAAGTGTCTCATCGCATCATGCTTAGCTAAACTGAAAAGTTAAAACTAAACTAGATAAAATAGCATGATTTATGACCACGCACCAAAAACGCTCTTCGAGGGGAGCCCCCATAAACGTGCACGCGGAGGAATGGTCGAGCCAAAAGACGGGAATAGGTAATTTTTTTAAATTATTATCATATTACTGAAATTTTCAAAATCTCAGCTGATTTCGAAACTATTCTGTAAATAGCCTTTCATCCAACCTTTATAGCAGTCTGTTACCTGCTTTTTATATATATATATATATACGAGTGTTATAATAATATTATGTAAACGGAGTAAAATCAATCGACACCAGCGAAGTGGTAAAACGTCTTACATATTAAACGGCGCATTTGACCATTACATTGTTTAAATATTAGGCGGGTAGGTAACATACTCGTATAGTCAAATGTAGCAACAAAGCGTTAGTGGATTTTTCTCTTTCGCGGTGCAGGCATATGAAATTGATTCCACACTTATAAACTAAACAGCATGCCAAACGTATCTATTTAAGACCATGTCAACACCGTTGCTCACGCAGCTATCAGACACTCTCACGCGTAAATGAGACGCACGATAAAATTTCCACAGAGAGTAATTTCAGTTTTTTCATTAATTTAAATTGTAATTAAATGAATAACTAGAAACAAAACGTTGGTTGCGGACTACCTACCACAGGAGAGGTCCTATCTAATTCAATTACAAATTTTCTGCTTTTTATTTTAAATATATTTAAACATTGACCCTAAAAATTACATATTTTTATACTAATATATAGCATACATTATGGTGTATGCATATTATTAGCATATGAAAACATTAAATAATTAGTTGAAGATTAACTATTTTTATTTTTTATATAGGTTTTAAAAAAACTTGGTTATATGCAATGGTTCGGGTTACCTAATTAAGTATCATAGATCATACGTTAATCAAAAATATATTAAATACTTACAAGTTCATTTTCGGCCTATGGTAAATGGTCCCAAAATTACGATTTGTAAAAGTCACTTATTAATTTACATGTTCAGCACCATTAAAACTTACACTGTTGCGTCAAGTTTAACAAGTGGTCATTTCAAAATGGCCGACACCAAAACAATCAAATGTCAAACTCACGGCGGTGCGTTCGCGTCAATAATGAATGAATGAAGGAAATGCACATTTTGCTGCTACATAATGGAGGTAAACCGAAAGGGATATGCATTTTAGGTTGTCGTTTAGTTTTTCTCCGGATAATGTTGTCGCCGGGACGAGAAAATGCTCAACGTGCCGCCGTGCAGCCCTTGGCGAACTAGCGTGAAGTCGGACGCGTACGGCTGCCTTCAGCCCGGAAGCTTTCAGCTGTTTTCCACTCCTGTTCAGTCGCTGTTTTCATTGCTATCGGGAAAGGCTGCTGCGCGACTGAGGCAGAGAGTTATTTTAATTTTATATTTTCTTTTACTTTTACTATTGTGTTTTTAGGTATCATATTCGTATTATATATTTTTATAAGAAATAAAAAAGATAAGATTAACATGTATCTGATCTCTTTGATAATTTTATATACGTAAAAAGAAAGAACTTTAACTACAAATTACCTGTAATTATCTAAAAGACCATTTTACATTTTTGCCATACGATAAATAAATAAACAGATACCTACGGAAAAGTCACCAACCTTCGTGGGGTTATATAAGTACATGGTGCATTACTCAAATAAACAAATTTCACACATTTTAGGTTATTTATAGTACCCGGTGAATTATGAAAAAAGCCATGGTAAAAACCTAATGCAAAGAATTACAATTAAAACAAACAGAAATGATTCAGAAAAAACTGTGTGTGCCCACCCACGCACGTTGAAAGTAGAACTTCTGTAGGAAGTTGATTAGTCACATTAGGTATATCACCTCATACTGACATTCAACAATGTTTCTGTAATAACAAGAAAATTAATGCTGTCATTTCGTGCTGTCACTTAGCGGAACGAAATCAACCGAAGCCTCCTGGGAACGTGTGCTGTGTCGTATCGAAATCGTGTCGCTCAACAAGCGTCCTCCCAAGTTTACTCGAATACATCCGAATAGCGTGTCGCATTCGATTCATTCGCTGTACAGGAAAAGTTGTGTGAGGTGCTCAAGAAATTTTACTTCAGAAATGAGTAGCACTAAGTACTCGTGTTTTCAGAGTATTTAAAAAATAAACTTAATGAAGGGGAGCTTTCAATGAAAGCAAATCTTGTAACTTTGATGACGAAGCATTAGGCTGTCTATGGCAAATGTAGCTAACTGCAAGTGATAGTTCACACAGTGATAGTCCATACGTAATTGCCTTTTCACAAAATAATGGAATAGACATTCCTCCAGATGCAACAAATGAACAAACGATGCAATATGTTAACAAATGAAAATTCCCCCTCTGAAAGTACTCGTAAATCCGGATTGCGTTGATTCTACTGATTTTTTAAATATGGTATAGTGACACTATGTTAAGTTGACAGTTTGAACATATTTTAACTAGATGTTTAAACTTTGTCGGCGGGACTTTTAATAATCTAAAGTTTTTTGTGTGAATACGTCTCTAGCTAGAAGTTCACTCCGGTACCAGAAATACTAATTTATTTATTTATTTGACATACTTTTATAAGGATACAACAGATTCGTGTGTACATATTAATAATAGTATTGTATCAGTGAGCATGCACCACGCAACCGCAATTGGTAAATGTCTGTCCTAAAGAAGGTAGTTCAATTTATTCTTTTTTTTAATTAGTTGTCAACTATCAATAATCGAGCATTTCACCTTAGAGAGAAAGAAATAATACAAAATTATGAAAGTATTAAAATGTAAATATAATAAAATGTTAAAAAATAAATAAATAATATAATAAACAGATAAATGAAGTTCATCGATAGTTGATCTTCAACTTCAATCATCGACTATCGATAATTGATCGATAGTGTATACTGTAATGTTTTCTGGGCAATACGAAACAATAACTTTGAAACTACAACGCTGATTTGAATGATTTCCTATCATTCCAACCGGCGTGAGAGGCTCAACGCAAAACGGTCACATTTTGTGTATTGCGAAGAGCATTTCCAACAAGACTCCGAACAGCTTCACTGTTCATTTGGTTTATAATTCAATTAGATCTACGCCGTACAAGTACAATCATTTTACTAGTTTATGATTGTAATCAAAAAAATAACAAAAAAAAAAAAAAAAAATTCACGCGTATACTAAATACCTCTCTATACTGTGCCGTAAGGGTTGCTCATATAAAAAAAATGTTTCAATCCAAAATAAGTTGGTTTCAAAATGTTAACATTTTGAATGGACACAGGGAACAGGATTTTGTTTTGAATTTTGTAAAATCAATTTTTCCCTCCTTTAGGACCTCCTTTAGGTGCTATCAAAAAAGATTAATTAGATAAATTTAGGCCCTTATCTAAGGAATAATATAAAATTTAAACGAATTCGATATCTTATATACTAAGAAAGTTATAGCAAACGTCCACTTATTCGAATTAAACCCCCCAATCCCGCCCCCTGGTCTGATTTTATCCATTAAGAAACTTGATCGGAATTTTGTGCCCTTAAATTTTATATATATATATATCAATTTTAAAGTGATCGGTATAACATTACGGCAGTTATCGTGTCCACAATAAAATTATACAGATAGATAGATAGATAGATATATAAACTTATATATAAACTTTTAAACTGAGGGTGGTTTTGTGTTTTGTGTTCTAAGGGATGTGAAACGCGAAGATATGTCAAAATTTTCCAGAAGTCATGGCATTGTACCCGTTGCAATAGATAGCTTTCTTAATGAAATCTACCTAAAACAAACAGCATCCCAAAGAGCATCTCAGCAACTATCCAGGGATACACCATTGTCAGTGGCTGCGACAATGGTATATCCGAATAAATTATAATATATTAAATATACGAATCAGAATATAACCAGAATATATGGCATACCTATATATTCAACTAGCATATTCTGGTAAGGTGCATAATTATAATAATAATGGTAATTTTTTTTTACTGCTCACCCATTGGAGTATAGGTTCTTGGAAGATAAAAAAGATAATTTCGTCAAAACAGTTATAGTAAGAACAAATAATTATTATGTAATAAATATTTAGCATGATTTATTTAGCTTGGGTAAATAGTATTATATCCTACGGAATTATTTGCCGGAGTGGAGTTACCTTGAGATGTCTGGATCCTATCATAAAAGCGTACCTGAACCAAGCGTACCTCCAATCCCTCCTGATTTCGACCAATAGGTCGAAATATTTTACAAGTGAAAAGCAAAAAAAGTGTTTATGACGTAATTTCAACTTAAATAAGTAAATAAGTCTAGAGCTTAGGAAAACTGACCTAAAATGTTTGCTGAGATAAATATTATGATACTTAGATTTTAATAAGTAACTTACTTACTTCATTTTTAATAATAGTTTATTAATAGATTTATACGTTTACAACACATTATCATATCTAATCTATAACAATAATATTTTTTATGAGTATGAGTGTATGTACGAGTATACGTATTATTGCTATATTATGTTATATTATTTTAGCATAAGTTTAAATTATGTATAATATTGTAAAATTGATTTACTGATTTAAAAGTAGTTCACGCAACCCAAAAAGAACGGTTTTGCAGTACCCAAAAGGGGAGATGGGGAGCAAAGCATCTCGTAATATTTGAGAAATAAAATGCTCTAGAAATTAAAGATCTGTGTTCATTTTAAACCATTGATTATATAGTGTTTTAAACGCATATTGTATAACAACCGAAAACTTACGCCCGCCAGCCGCTACGAAAAATACAAACATTTTCGCAAAGTTATTCTCAGTAGAACCGGCATTTCTCATAAAAATTTCACTGCAAAAATGTATTTCGTTAGAAGCACATATCTAGAGTAATACACATACAGTAAGAAAATCTTATAAAAATTACATTTAATCGTAAAAGTACCCCCCTCCCCCCCCCCCCCAATACGTACTTGCGCCCGTGGTACCTGATATTAAGTGACATTCTTTCAATTCATCATAAATTTTAACACTATTTTAATTAATTTTTGTGTTTAATTAAATTTTGTCGTCCGGCTGGTAATAAAACAACACTCCCTCCCTCCTATTTCCTGAACTTGTGATTTATTTAATACTACCTTCTACAAACTGATCTTTTTTACATGACATAATATTTCAATTTATAATAACTATAATATAGCACTGAACATTCTTTTACGAGTTTGGATTTGCGCATATAGATGCAATAGTATTCTAACTGTGCATAATACGCACAACAGCCGTGCTGTCATATTTTTGATTTTTAAAGAGACACAAGAATTCAATTTTTCGCATTTCAACTTTTCGAGTTGAAAGTTGCAACGGACGGACGGCTAAAGGACGAGGACAGCGACGCGAAACTTTTGCAGAGTTATTGAAATAGATCAATTCGGAAGAAGTCAGTATTAAATAAAACACATTTAAGGGGGGGGGGTTGTTTCATTACTAGCCGCTAGTCAAAATTTATAAAAAAAAATAAAATGGTGTTAAAATTTATGATGGATTAAAAGAATATCATGATAACATTGTATATTTTTTTGTTTTATCTACTAAGACCTAAAAAATAACCCACGTTTGCCTCTATGGCCATTCACAACACAATGGGCTAAACGTGCCGCAGGCACAGATGAAGATAGGAAATGAAGCAACCCATCACAAGTGGGTACCACAGGTGCGAGTAGTCTAGGTGTGAGATACCTTTTTTAATGCCTGTATGGCCTAGATCCAAGGCGTCAGGTTCTGGTTAAATAATTTACTTCTACTAAACAATGTATAGAAGCAGTTGATATTGTGATAGCTACAAGCAGTAAAGGTAATTCTTGTTTTGTTTAAAAATCTTTTAAAAATATCTTCACAAAAAACCTTATCTTTAAAGTTTCCCTATTGATTTAATGCGTACTGTAAATATTCATATATTTTAAAGATTAACACAAACATTTCAAAGACTTTACGTTAAAAAAGAAAAGAATTTATAATAAAATAATGGCAGCCCTAAAATATGTTTATTAATAGGGCAACGTTGATCAGATGTCATTATTTTGTTTGTCATTTCTTTCACCCGCCCGCCCCGCCGGCACTCAGCACTACTAACTCAGCAGCGAGCAAAGCAAACTACAGTGCGATTTCATTGTCGATCATTTTCGTTTCGTTCGTATGCTCAAAAAATAATAACATGGCTGCATTGGACTCAACTTGCCAGGATGATTTACGTTAGTATTGAATATAAGTTTTTTGTTTAGAATGCCTTTACGTTTATTCGAGCTATTTAAATTGACACTCTTTTGTCGAAAGTTTATTATTTTGCATAACCTTTAAATCAATAGCCTACGTTTCCCCTGTCATGACTGTCAAAATTTTGATGTTTTAGTTTTGTATTTAAAAATAAACTCCCAAAAAATAGGAACTTAAGTTACCATAACATCTTTAATGGTAATACTACCAGGCACTAAAAATATTTTTTTTTTTTGTTTAGTTTCAAACAAGTATTACCCTAGATTTTTTTGCTAAAATCATTAGATTGCTATAACTTTCCTAAATTCGTTAAAATCTAATAACAAATATCTATAATAACTACCGAACGAATACGTAGTTACCAACATACACTGATCTGAAACTATATCCTATTACCGGATGGCGGAAGTTGTTACTATTTATTTCGCATGTAAAAATCAGCTAAGGCAACCTGTATATATTCAAAAATTTCAAAGAAATGTTCATACTTCAGAAGCTATGCTTTTACCACAAATATTACATGCTTAACGTGTGTTGTGCAAATCTGATATTAATGATTTTACGGTTATTGACAATACTTTCCTCACTATGTCTAAAATATTTTTAATGTAATATTATTTTTTAGTGTTGCTTGAACGAGTCTTTCTTCGCCTTGGTAATGCTGATTCGGATGAACAACTAGAAAACTGTGTGGGGAAGTTTCTTCCTCCAGTTATTTTGAAACTCTCGTCTCCTTATGAACAGGTCAGCTAAGCATCTATTACATTTTATAACTGTTTAATTAAAATCTATTAATATTTAGGAATCTACCATCCTCGACCTTTGGCCGTCCGTTCATATGAGTTGCTAGGGAGTTGAATTTCTTTTATGTATATAGATCGTTCCCCATATTCAAAACCCTAAAATACAATATTTTTGTGAATTTCGCTCTGCCACTTTAGCTATAAAATTATTGATATCCTAGACTTTGAAGAAATGTAGATCTTGAAATTTCAAATACATAATATTTTCTATCGTTTCACAGTTCTATCACATAGCCGCATTGAGGTACCTTAGACAGTTTTAGGTACCTATTGACAGGTTTCACGAAATTTCCAATTTTAGGCTTCCATTTAATTTAACTCATGCTCTCCCTTGCCAAAACATCAAATTAGGCCCTGCAGGGGGCCATATTTATGGAGGGTCATCCGTCACCAGAAGCTTCGATTGATGTACCCACGAGTTAAAAATGGGAAGCGGCACCACACATACCAATGTTTGATCTGGACATAACTTCGGATTATTGCTACATATTTATATGATCCTGAGTAAAATTGTGTATAAAAAATTAACAGCTATTCTTAGTTTGTTAATTTCAACAACATTTCTTGTAAAGCGGCCATAATATGAGTACAGGCTATTTGGAGGCAATGGCTCCAAATGACGCAGGTATGTTTTAGAGATGGCAAATATATATGTAACCAGACCAAATGTTTAGTTACAGGGTTCTATCATAGCCACTTTTGAAATTTATAACCATTTGATACCTTTTCTTTCAGGTCCGTACAAAAGTCATGGAACTTTTGGTGCACGTCAACAAGCGAGTTCGCTTCAGGCCCGAAGTACAACTCCCCATGGAAGCATTATTAACCAATTACCAAGAGCCCAATGTTAACACGTTTGTCAGTGTAAGTTTCTGACTTTCAAGAAAATTTCTGTTTAGAAATTAAACAATTAAATACCTCGATAAGGTTCTATATACGCAATAAAAAGAAATATATCCGAATGAAAGCAGGAGTAATAGACTAAGTAAATAGTAGAGTAAGTGGATCACCTAGTTTCAGAAGGAAGGCATCACGTCTATCCAATTTATTTAAAGCTTCCACAAACAAACCCGCTTGGTCAAAAATAAGTAGTCAACTCCTCAAACCCGCCTACTGTGGACGCAAATACCAACCATACAAAATCAACCAAATATTTAAGAGGAAGAATGCTTGATTCCAATCATTCTTACCGTAAACGATCAGAGAATGGAAATCACTTAACCCATCCATTTTGTCCCCATTCTCTATTCATCCAACCACTTTACAAAATAAGTTATGTGCTATTTACTATCTGCTATCATTTAGCTACACCACCGAAGTCGATCTTCAAAGTTTAGTCTATACGATTAAATAAACGAATAATTGTATTTATATATTTTTTCCAGAATTTTACAATAATTTATCTAACAATGGGCTTTCCTCGAATGCCAAGAGAGAAACAAATTGAAATTATTCCTTCGTTATTAAATGCAATGGTTAAGAAACCTCAGAGTCACCAAGATAGGTAATATTAATTTCGATGTTATTTTTATTATCGCCGTGTACCTATATAAGCATATGATGTTAGTATTTTTTTTTTGTTGATAGCATACTTCTGTTGGTTATACCACTACTGGGTGAGCTGGGAAATAAAGTATCAACATTGAAATTGAAAGAAAATACTGATCAAGCTAAAGCTCTTACGAAACTAGCATTGGATATTCTGCTATTGCCTTATGGGTAAATATAAATTGACTTATATTTTATTTCATATTCGTATTATGGTTAAAAATCATAATTATACATCAAAATACGTACGTGTATATAAACTAAGCTACTAACTGGAGATTGTTTTCTATATTATGAAAATCCTTTGTAATTCCTAAGAACTTATGTAGAATTTTTAAAACAGACTGAAGTTTATCTTTAATCAGACCCAGCAGTCGTTTTATTCAAAGGTGTATTTATTGTACTTTATGGAAGGATCCGACATGATTTTTTATTAATGTTAGTGTTCTGATTTGAAGAACCCTAGTAAGTGAAACCCGGCCTCTATATTTTCACTGCTAAAATTCAGGAACAAGTAAAGACGAGGTCATCTCGTCCTGGCCAGCAATCTCAAAAGAAGCCGGGCGAGTAACTACGTGATTATCCGTCAAGATGACACACCCCACCCGTCGTACATTGCTACCAAATTCACTATTGGCTTTGACTGCCCTTAGTTTACTCCATCCAATTATTTCTAACGAACCAATCAGTGGTTCTGTTTTCTTTACGAGTGAATACAGCGACAAATAATATTTTTATTAATATGAAGTAAACACGCAAACTTCCGGCTGATCGTTGTCAGCTTGAAATACGAATGAGGTAAACATGTTGACGGCGGGATGACAATTGTTTAGGTTCAGAACCTTCGGAGTATGAAGTACTTTCATGCTTGACTGTTTTTTTTTTACAATTTGTTATTGAAACGTATTAATTTAATTTTAGCGCCCTGCCTGCGGGAAAAGATGAAGCTACAGAGTTCCCTGTTCCTCCCGGTATGTCATTGCAGGCATACAAAAAACTCACCGACAAGAATACATTCACAGCAGAGCAACTGGAAAAGGTACTAGCTTTTATTTGAAAAATATTATAAATAAACAGATTTAATTAAATCAGTCTTTGTAAAATATGATATATTAATGTCATAAGATTTTTTTTTTTTGTTTTGATTCTTTAATCTTTTTTTGTTTTGACACTTTAGTCTGACTATAAATATACACCTTGGATATAAAACTATGCATGCAAGACTTAGTTTTAGCTTATATACATTCATGTATAAGAAGCTATTATCCCCTTCCTTAGGCCGTCTGTCTGTCCGTCTGTTGCAACTTTCAACTCGTAGCGAAAGAGTTGAATTATTGTGTGAAGATTGATCCTCTTTAAAAATAACTATAGCCGGCAGGGGTTGTTTTATTACTAGCTGAGCCCCAAAATTAACAAAAAAATCTTAAATGGTGTTTAAATTTATGATGGATTGAAAGATTGTCATGTAATGTTAGGTACCACAGGTGCGAGTAGTCTGACCTTACCGTTAATGATGTAAGGTCATGTAATTTAGAGATTCCACAAGATTACCTTTTGTGGGCTCCTTATACCTTATGGGTTATATATTACATATTGATTGAGAGAAGTTTTACTTCAATCGTCTGTAAAGGTTTTTACGGGCGTGTTTTTTTTTCATCTTTTAACATTATGTAAAATTTATCCCAATTTTATATTAAAACCGGTTACTGTTTAGAAGTAGATTAAATGATAACCACTCTGGTTGAAATACCATTTACTAACATTTAATCTTTTTTTTATAGACTAAGCAATCATTGGTGAAATTTTTAACTGATGGTGTATTGGATGATGATGATGTTCTACTCTCTTTAATTGTCGCAGCAGCCGACTCACGATTCAGTGTTGCCAACCTGGCTAATGGAGGACTCGGAAGAGTGGCTAAGTAAGTATTTGACATAAATTTAAACATGGCAACTGCTATAATTTGCATTTTTATGAACTTATAGTAGACATGTTTTTCTAAAAGATCAAAATAATTAATAAATTATATTTCTTTAGTCTAGTAACATAAAAACATTTAGTTTTTTTAACATTTCTTGTTCTAGTATAAGGACATCAACTGCTTTTAGTTTTTTCGCTATCTTTAAATCTAACAGTGCGTCCACTGTCCTTTGTGTTTGAACATAAGACAAAAGGTTTGTATGTTAATGCGTTTGACTATTAACCCAGCGGTTGTGGGTTCAAATCCGCACTCAGTCATACCATTTTTAACGCTTCATTACCACCATCTCCCCTGATTCTAGCACAAGTATATTTAGCTTAGTTGAGCGGGGCCCAAAATAATTGTATATAACCTGGGTCATAGCCATTCTTTTTTTTTAAAGTAGTATTTAGCACATAAATCTTTGAAGAGACTAAACAGAGTGCCAAACCAGCTATTGTTCTTTGTGTTAGAAAAATGAATCTTGGTCTTTCCTAATGTATATGTCGCAAGTATAATGTCAAAGCCTTGATATTACAATTACACCAGTGAAATTATAATTGTACGGTATATTGTCAATCGACTTCATTTCTTACAATTTATTGGCATAATTTCAATGTCATTGTAATTTCACTGGGTCACTATAGTTTAATTAAATAACACTAAGTATATTATGAGTGGAGTTGGCGGTGGGGTACGTCGAACGTTCTGATTGGTCAGTCCTTTTATTGACATTAGAAAACGGACCAATCAGTGACGGTCTCATAATCTAACAACCAGTGAAATTGTCAAAATATAATTGTCTAACAATTTCACTATAGTAACCCAGAGAAATTACAATAAGACTGAAATTAAGCAATAAATTGTAAGAAATGAAGCTGTTTGACAATATATCGTGCAATTATAATTTCACTGGTGAAATTGTAATATCACGGCCTTGACAATATACCTGCAACATAATTATATTGTAATTTTGGAAGATAAAAACTTGAACTCTTGATTAAAACCATCTACTGAATAATAGATTGTACAGAAGTGGAACGTTCAAGGGTTTGCTGGAAGCACTATATTGACGAAGATATTTTTTTTTAAATGCTAGTAACAACGTATTGTCCATTGTCAATACTATGGATCCACAATATAAAAAACTGAAATGATTATTATGTATGAGCTTGCATTATTAGAGTATCTTCCAATTGTTTTGATTACATTTTTACCTTTTTTTTTTTAGTGCTGTTGATTGGTCATCTCCGAAGGTGACAGCACCATTGTACTTGTTATTTCTTGGATCCCAGAATGCCAAGGGCCCGGCTGAACAGAAAAGGGTCCCTGCCTGTACTCGGATTCGTCTGAAGTTGCTCCACTATTTAAATCGAACTACTGGAACGGGCATTCTATTCCCACACTGTATTCAGGTATCCACCAAACTGTTCTTTATTATTGACTTAAATTTTAATAATATAGCTGAAATTGTTTTTGTCATGAAGGTTAGCTGGTAGAGATTGTTATGCTGCAATAAGCTCACCTTTTCTTATATATTTATACTTCAAATAAAACGTTTATTATTATTCTCCATAAACGGCACAAACGGAACCTAGCCTAGTACTGTGCCCTCTTTTTTTGCAACATATCACTTTCGTACTAATATTAGCTATTAAAGATTGTCCTACGGCAATAAACTCGCCCTTTTGTAGCGTCGTTCTTTTTTATAGGCTCTTTTGAACACACAGCATCCTTATTCTAAAAATTATAACTAAATGTTTTCTGTCCGGAATCTATCTGACCTAATGTAAAATTATCTTACCTGAATCTGCTATTGTCCCATTTAGTGGTACCTTTATGAGTATCACTGCCAAGCGACATTGTGATGTTGACATTTAGTCGATCTTGTGTGTTGTGGAGTGATGTCTTAAATCTGTAAAAATCTCATTTTTGCGCTGATAAGCAATGAATTTAAATTATATTTTGCTGGACATTGTTACAACTGTGGTAGTTAAAGCTTATGTGGATGAATATAAGAGTGAAACAAATCAAAGAATGATTTAGTAGACAATTCAAATACGGTCACACTTCTCTGGAAAGTGTTCCTCGTTTTGCAGCCCTACATGGCCAGAATACTTAAAAATGTAGACCTTGTGCATATTGTATGTAAGAATTAGAAAAGACATTGGCATCCCAAAACCCACAATTTTTTAATTTGTACAACAGGGTTTCCCAATTTTTACTGCATCGTTTTTTGACACATTGTGGTCACATCTTTACTTTTATTTTGAAAAAAGGTTTTAAATTGTTATATTTTACGGAATATAAATTCAGTTTTCACAGGTTTTATGGGGTTTTTGTACGTATTTAAAAAATATAATTCTTTTTTTATTGCATTTCAATTTGAGTATTTATCAAACAGGCCAATAATTAAAATATAATAGTGAGTTCAAACAACAGTTTTTTTGTATTTTGAGAAGAAATACTCTTATCGTATTATTTTTAAAATTTCAGGTGATATTTGCTGCGCTATTTGGAGAAAATTCAAACACAAGACTAAAAACACTATCACTTAATTTTGTTATAAATATTGTTAACAAGTAAGTAATATTTACATATGAAACTATAAGTAAAAATCCTAAATTACATTATAAATAATATGCTAAATCGCTTTGAGATAGGTTAAATTAGCTAAGCTGCCTACAAGGCAAAAGTTTCAATTTATTACATCTATACTTTTATGGTTTAGTCTGATATTTTAGGACTGGCAAGTAAAATATGGTTAAAACCGAGTTGGTTTATACCGGTGGTCGGCAAACTTATTAGCCAAAGAGCCAAATATGCAAATTAAAACGATTTAAAAAAATTGAGAGCCAAATCTGTTTGTAAATGTAGTAAATATTTATCATAATTTTAGAGATTCATTAAATTATGGGTACATTGAATAAAACTTGATTTCATATTTAATAAGGACTTTATTTATTGATAAAAAATAATTTGATATCTAGTAAAGCATCCATATAAACACTACTTAATGCGAAGAATGTTCTTTGAAATCTCCTTTGAAAGTTTGCTCAAGTCCGGTTTGTAGGTTGTTGTTTTTAATTTTAGGAATATTTCCAGGTTCTCATCTATGAGACGACTTCTTAGTTTGTTTTTAATAAGATTCATACTTGAAAAAGATTGTTCGCATGAATACGTTGAGCCGAAAAGGGAAAGAACAGCAAACGCGAGTTTTTTTAGCTGATCATAAGTATCCGGAATACTATTCCAGGCGTCCACAGCCAGATAATATTAGAGGCCGGGCAAGCCCGTAGGATATTTGTGCCAGAGCCACACTCAAGAGTTCAAAGAGCCGCATGCTCTTTGCCGACCTCTGGTTTATACCATTGCAATTATGTATGGCTGTAAGTTGTGTCCCATTAAATTTTTTTTAAGTTGTTGCCTTCACAAAGTTACTTATTTTATTATCTATATGATAATTACATTATTATGTTCTTAAATTAATTTATTATTTAGTAACTCATGTACTCGTCTAAATAAATCAGGTTGAATATGAATATGAATGGTTTAGAAATTAAAATGATTTACTAAAATTATAAACATTTATTTTATAGTATTTTTTTACTTCTATAGAAGCCGAAAAACTTTCACGTACGCATGAAGTGCAAGAGTAGCGCAGCCGCTCCTTGGAATAAATAATTTATTAATATTACACACTAATCATGAATTACTTTACGTTTCTCGTATGACTTGCTTGACATGTTTTTAACTATGTATAAATACTTTTTTCAGTGGTGATACTAAGCAACTTAAGCAAGTGTCCAGCGTTCTACTAGGAGGCCTTTTCAAAGTTACCAAAGCTGAGGACGCTCACCACGCCCAGGCGTATACTTGCATAGGTTCATAGAAAAATATTTTTCATTAAATTTAGTTTAAGATACTGCTTGTACATGAAAGATATATTTTTTATTGAGCAAGCCGAAAACATTTTTTATATCTTTTAAACCTATTAAAAAATGTGATGTTTAATGTTATTGCAGTATTTCCTTGAACAGTAAGACATTCTTGTCATTTGCAAGGTTACAATATTAAAAAAATATATATTTTGTATGCCAAAATAATTACCGAAATAGTTACCAAAATAATTGTATATGACCTAGGTGATAGCAATGACTTATAAAAGAGTACCCTGATCAAAGAGAATGAATATAATATATATGTTTGATAACCTATGTTCGTTCTTTTTGAGCTGGGTGCTTTTTATTATTATAATTAATTATTATTATTATTTGTTTCCGTCACTCTTCCGCTCTTGAATCATATGTATCTAAAATATTATTTGTGGTTTATTTCTGTTTTCCCATTTTACATCATCATAAAGAAAAAAATAACATCTATTATTTTCGACATTCGAAGAACTGGTTTGCTTTTACATAAACACTACTGTTAAACTATATGTTCTATAAAAAAAATATAAATTTCATACCAACTTGCAGCAGATTTCTCGGTACTGTGAGTGTTCTATGCAGCTGTTTTGCTGTTATCAGTGGCGGCTGATAGGCAAAATAACGTTAATTATATGTGGTTAAAATACAACTTCATGTCTTAGGCAAACTCGTCTCGAAGCTACCATCATCCGTTAACCAGCAATTTGAGACCTTGGAAGAACTATTCAACAAGTTAAACGAGGCATCACCCGAGCTCAAACTAGCCATTAGAGAAGCTTTATTAGCAATGGTGCAGGCTTATAGGATTACACCAACTGTCACTCCTTCTCAATGTAAGTATTTCTTATTATATTTTATTGCCAAATCTGTTTAATTTCTCAGACTTCTTAGTACTTTCAATTTCAAAAAAGTAAATTCTGCCGTTGAAAATTCTTTTAAAAATACACTCGTGTTGACTTTCACTCTATGTGAAGACAACTCATTTGTGTTTTTCAACCCTGGTAAGAATGTGCTAGTAAAGTAGAATTATTACTGTATTATTGTTTTAAATGTATTGGTTTAATATACCTAGGAACAACCAAGTATTCTCGGAAGGACAGCCGTTATGAAAGAAATAAAAAAATAATCACTAATACTTTTGGCCATTCTAAGTTTATCGGCAACAGCTTACTCCAATCATATTAAACAAATATGGTCATCTAAGAAAAAAGGTCACATAGGAAAAAAATAAATATGGCATTGGAAAATATATAATAGCTTTGGCCAACGATAAAATGAGCTCCATACCTTCAGTACAGTGGTCAAATGTTTGCCATCATTCAGAAAAGTGTGAGGAAACATGTCGATCACAACAGCCTAAAATTGCCAATTTCACGGAAAGATTTATTATAACATTAAACACAGTTCAGACCAAAGCGATTCGGAAAATAGTCTAACTTCATCCGATGAAGATAATTAGGTAATTTATTACAATTATCGTTATCGTAATTAGATAGTTATATTTTCATTCTCATTACGTCGGGAGGTGCTGGGATAATGTAAATTAAATTAGTGATAAATACAGAAAGCGGTGAAGTGAAGTTAAAACTTGTTTTTAAAACTGTGTACGTACTATGTGAAAAAAACTAACACGTTCAAACTAAATTTAAAAAAAAACACTCATTAACACATTCAACAGAAACTGTAGAAATATGATAAATATGATACTAACATTTTTCATCACACAGTCAAAGTGCCTGCATCAGCCTGTGCGGGCTTAAACTGTTTAAAATGGTTGGTTGTGCAGAAACTATCCTCCAAGAAATAATCTTAGTCATCTTGGTATTATATTTCTAAAGTACGTGATAAATGGCTTATTAAATAATTAAATATTATTGGCAGTAGGTGACAGTTCACTCTTTAACCGGTAGATGGCAATATTTTAGATACCGCAAGAACAGCTGTGGTACATTGCGGACGATTAGCGACATTCTTTTTAACTCATTAAATTGCGGTCTGCGTGATTGAGTGAAAAAATATGCAATGCTCTCGCTGCTGCCCACATCCCAGCCCTATTTATGGCATCACAGGTTTTCACAAGTTTGTACTGAAATTAAACGCTTTGCTCATTTACTTTTCAGTAACGGGGTGCGAAAACGATTTCTAGCTTCATGGTTCCAACAACCAAGGTGCTTGATTTGCTATACATATAAGTTAAGAGTTTTTATCTTGAGAGATAAAAAGTATTTATTTTTAGATGTCTCAAAAAAATAAGTAAAATTCTTAATGAATAAGAATTTCTTTGGTTTCTATTTTCTACCATGTGTATTTATTTGCTTATGTTAAAAAATTGTGATTCCATCTGCCTAGTATTATTACTTTATGAAATATTGCAGCCTCTACAAATTCTACCATAGAGACATCCCCTGAGTCAGCCCCTGGCCCAAGTAAGACTAGAAAGGTTGATAAAATGGGAGATGACTCATCTCAAGCTGGCTCCGAAAAGGAAGCAACCAAAGGAGTGGAAAAATTATTGCTACTGAATACATTATTACATCAGTAAGTATATTCGTTAAATAGCATCGAGAAATCTGTTCATAGGATACACACAAAAGCGGGAGTGCTCGTTTGATGTTTTACTCAAACATTGTTATTTTGACTTCTCTCTATAGCCACACCAATATGCCCTTGGGGATATTGCACCTGGTGTACGTGGATACTTTATATAACCCAATTTTCACTTTGACGCGTGGATTATTTGAAGATGTATTTTTTCTGACTGGGAAATTACAAAACTACTCGGACATTAATATATCATTCCTGTCAAAATTACCAAATAACCTATTGCATCACACAGATTTGAATATGCATAGTTACAAGAAGATTTTTTGATATTTCATATTAATTATATATTTAAAAAAAATATTTAAATGTATATTAAAAGATTTCTGAAAGCACTTTTTCATACTATGTAAATTTCGGTTGCTAATACTTAATTAAATATTTTACTTTATTTCCCTAATATATATCTGTTTATTTGTCTATACATCTGTTTTTCTATTACTACCTACCATTTGAAATATTGGCTGAAATTTGAAATAGCTTCATTTTCTTCTCACTTCAAGTGTTAATGTTTGTTTTGGGGGGTTTCAATTTATCATAGATAAATAATTATCCATTTAAATGTATATTTTAGAATTTCCATATTATTATTAAGTCTTATTCTTTTTATTAACGGATACGGAAAAAAGGTGAATGGTCCTTAGAGTGAACGTTGTTACAACAAAGAAAATAAAGAAGAGGTTGTAAATCCTCCAACTTTTCTCCAGTTCCTGCAAAAAACACCAATTTTAGTTTTAACCTATTTAATTCCTACAACCTTTACCCATCCTCTATAGACCATGATTTTTATGGCAGCTTCGCTAGTACCACACAATTTGCATTTATTTTAATTGCAACTCTCCAGTCGTTTTTAGTAAGCTTACTCTTTAACAGAAATTCATTATTTTAATTAAGGTATATCCTGAGTGATGAGCCAATGGTACGTTTTGTTGCTACAAAGTATGCTGCAGCTATCTTCCCGCCAGATCATGTTGCATCAAAATATCTTCTACTGGTGGCCAGCGGAGACAGGTTAGGCATCATTTTATTTCTATCATTGATTTTGTAGTGATTCTGCGATTGTCTGAGACAGAGTAGTGGTTATTGCAAACTTTAGAAGAAACAACAACAAATTAATACAGTTAAGTAGTGATGATCAATGTAATTCTCTGACGTTGAATTTTCTTGGTTTTTATTAGACTTGTATGTGTGTTGTTGCCGCTATACTTTAAAATGGATACCAATTTCAATGATTTTAGTGTCATTTTCATCTAAACTGCGAATGACAATGTATTTTTGGTGTTTGAATAAACAAAATTCTGACTGTCCGCCATTTTGTTTATTACAATAACTGTCTACTGTTTTAAGAATAATGAATGGCATTAAGAACTTTTAAAGCAGAATGACCGATTACAACAAATGTGAAATAAAAGACTTTAGGTACTTAGTAGTTAATTAAGTTAAGATACATATTTTTTAGCCTTTTTTCCATTTTGTATTATTTGCACTTTGCATACTGGGAGAGAATTTACAACTGAAGAAGGTTTTACCAATTATGTCTTACCGACAAAATTAAGTTAGATGCAATTTTAGATTATGTCCCGATTATGTACAAATCGCTTCACCTGTCCTGTGCTGTTTGTTGGTCTTTTGAAATTACACCGGTTACATTAGATTACACCTGCAGGGCTTGTAGGGAACAGGACACTAAATCGGGTGGTAAAGACAAAAGGTAGTTCTAAATGGGTTAAAACCTGTAACAAACCCTATAATAATATAATGATTTAAAAAATGGCTAATAATGGGTAATATTTTTGGTTTTTAGCAAAGATGAGATTTCTTCGGAAGCCCTTAAATCTCTTTATGGAACATTTCGTCCTAACGAAATAGAAGATGTGGTGCAGAACACGATCAGAGATGACGATCAGCCGAGGAATTCTAACAAAATGGATACGGAGAACGACAGCTACACTGAGGATAAATCCGACGATCAAGTCAAGAATGACTTGCATGTGCCTCCTTTCCACGACATGGTCGAATATATTTGGAATGAAATTGAGAAGAAGAAAAAAGGCATCAACACAAAACATTCTTACGTCATTGGTACAAAGGTGCTGCCATTCCACCCAGGCACTTATAAAGAGGTGGGACATTCTTGATTTTAATTGTTTTTTCTGAATTCTGAAAAGTGAATAATCCAAAGTTATTGTTTTTCTAGAGGTAAACTCCACACTTTGTTTCTCTATGCCAACCGAAGCTATTTTTTGGATTGCAAAGAAAAAGGGATTTTTGTGTGTAGTCTGTTTATACCTATCTTTATCATTTTCTAAAAGCTTACCTTTTCATCGTAAACATTTGAAATTGACACCAAGAAGCTCTTTTTAGCCTGGATTTTTAGGAAATATGCTAAAAAGATTACATTTTTTTGTAAAAGTTACAAAACCAAATTAGAATTTACTTTTTTTATCAATTGGGTGCAGTAAATTTCAAAAGTGTACGCCTAATTAAAAAAAAAGTTAAATCTATCAAAATTACCTTTGGGTGTTACTTTGCCTAATCACTCTGCAAAATGACCTGTATTCTAGGTGTATCCTAAAGCCAGTATATTTTTTTTAACAATTTTGTAATGCATGTATTAATGAGAATAGTTTTATTTGATAAATATGAAATATTTTCCTTTATGACCTCAGTCGCATCTCCATGTGGGTTCGATTGCATAATAAAAATGTTTTGTAATTTTGTTTACGTGTATAATTTAAACATTACATTATTTGCTTTGAATATTTCAGATGCTCAGATACCTGCGAATGTGTTTGAACCGCGATGCCGGCATAAAGAATGGTCAACCCCACCCGAGCAGTTCATCTCCACTTTTGGCCAAGTATATTAATTCTAATTTGCTGGAATCAGTTGTCCTCGACCATTATCTCAGTATGATTTCTATCTTGCTCACTGCTAGTCCAGGTATTTTTTTTTTTATTATTACTATGACCTAGTTCGTATACAAATATATTCATTTTGTTTGTCTGTTTTTTTTATACTTTTTGTACAGCGCTCAAAAGCATTGCATCTGCACCCTTTTAACAATTACCTTCATGGCAGTTTTTGTTCATTGATTCTATTAATAAATATATTTACCCGATTACTTGTAATATAGAATTCAAATAGTAACGTTATGAAATCTATATAGGAATTTTGGGAATAATGATAAAATCCCATCGGGATAATGCTATTTTTTTCAACACAAATGTTTTATTAAGGGTAAATTGTCTGATCTTAACTGTGTGGAGTTTTAGAGGAATCATCTTCTCAGACATTTTACATCATATCCATGGTTTCGGAATTACTATTGTCAAGGTTGACAGACACCAAGGATAAAAATATGACAGTCGCAATATACAGACTACAATATGTAATTTTTAATTATACAGAGGTCATGCTTTGTAATATAGGAGTCATTGTTGGTAATATATATATTTTGTCAAAACAATCTGATTTGATTTGGTTTTATTATAAGATATTAAAACATTTTATAAGTAACATATATTTAAGTCCACTATATACGGGTGGGACAAAATAATAACATTAATGTTTCATATTAGAAATAGCCATTCTTGTCGTAAAAAAAATGTCTGATGAATTTTGAAACATATAGTACCAAACCTATTAATAAATCTTTAGCTTTGTTTAGTAAGAAAACGAAAAACCACATTGAGCGATTGCTTATAGTGAATCAAAGTATGCTCTTATTATTTATTTGTCTGTATGTGTAGCACTGGAAGTTTAATTAATTTCATAGCTTGAAAAAGTGTTGAATTTGAGAAATGGTGTTACTTCAACACGCACTGTATGATTTAATATAACCTAAAATAAAAAACTCTAGTTTTATATTTAAAAAATAACAAAAGAAAACTGAATTTTTCAAAGTATTCCCTTCGCAACCAAAGGCTGTTTTTGGTTGCGAAGGGAATACTTTCTCTTAATATGAAACTAATAACCACTTTTTATTGTTCAATAAAATTAATTTATGGAAACTCAAAACCTACCCTCACTTTTTTTTTCTTTGTCTTTGCAGATGAAACATCTTTGCGATGTCTACTCGAGATTGTAGGCTCCGTCCCTGAAAAGATGGCGCCAAAATACAAAGACCAATTACCGTTTCTCAAAAATCTCTTCATAACAAATACCCGAGAAGAAATCAGAGATGGTGTGGCAACGCTATATGCAATTATTATGACTCACACATCGGACAAGCAAACTATACAGAAGGAAATCTCAGAATTTGTCGATAAAACAACGAGCATAAAAAGTTTAGAATCCCAGTCGGGATATGCTGCTGCTTTTACCAACCTTCTGGAAAGGTACATAGCTTCATGGAAGAAAGATAAAAAATGCGGAGGAAAAGGCTTCGCACCGGCAGAATGGCAGCCGTACGTTGATGGAGTGGTTTGTCTTGGTAAGTGACTTTATTTTAAATCATTTAAAGTAACTTTTTTTGAATTGAATATTTTTGTAAATTAAAAAATAACTTCCCGTACAAAATAATCAGTCAATACCCATGATACCCGTCTGATTTATCTAAAACTAATTTTTTTGGTAACTTTCGAACACAAGATCTAATGAAATCAGCGGTTTAACACATTTTTCTCTTAAAACCCTGAAAAATTTTAATTGTTTTTTTTTTTAATAGTTGACCAATTTGTAATAAAGATGAAGATACAACTTTAACATAGTGTAATAATTTTATGACCTTGTAGGAATGTGAAACCATTATCTTCAATGCGTCCTTTGCCGTCCTCAATGCTTACTTTTTAAATTTGTCTTTATATTAGACAGCCACTAAATATTATTTGAACTGTTATAAATCTCATAACAAGATCATTTATTCCAGGTATTATGATAGACTAGTGTTTTCGAAGAACCTGTGAGCCATATTTCGACCGTTAATGCTACTATTAGTAGTAACCATGTTTGGACTGATTCACTTTGATAATCATCTCGCACTTGAATGCCTTTTGAATTTCAATTTCTTTTTTATTTAATACCTTTACCATTTTTGCAGCACCTAATTTTGTTCCAAGGATCTTCCGTATTTGCGGAAGTAGAAGTCTATTTCATCCCCAGTATTTAATTGGTCCCCAGTATTTTAGTCTAGAGTTTTTCTGAAGTAACCTCTCCGTTTTACATAAAAAAAACGTTAACGTAAACGTTTTTCGTACCTCCTATATTAAATTCCAAAAAATAAATAACTACTTATTTTGCAGCGTCTCTTCTGTCTCATTCTCAAGCCCTCCTCGTGAGCTCCGGTTGTAGTAACCTCGTCTTATTGGGCAAATGCTATGGATTGCCACTATCCAATTCCACACCAGATGAAGATGAAAAGATGAAGTCCGACAAACTATTCACACCCAGCAAACTAAATGTCAGTGAAGCTGATAGCAAACAAACCATTACAAAATTCGGCCTTGTTTCAAAATTTTTCGATATCATCAATAACCCTAAATACTCATCTCGAATAAAGGAAAGAGCAACTAACGCACTCGGCGTCATATGCATCGGAGAGCGGTTCCCTTATTCAAAGGAAATAGTAAAAGGATTCTTGGATCTGGCTAAGGAGGTAAATATATATATTTTTTAATAGTTTTATATTTCTTTATCTTCCTACATGATGTCCCTGAATGATTGAATCAACCTTGAAGGATTGAAATGGCAGCCTCAAATATGCACTGCTTAGCTATTTTGTTGAAGAGGATTTTCTTTAATGGAAAACGTTGTTCAGTGCTAATTTCATTCATTAAAATCTTTATCAAGTTCACTATTATCATCCCTCTTGCTCACCTATATTTATGAAGTGTGCAAGTGAGAAACAGCAATGTTTTCAACCAGCTATAACTATACTAAGATATGATGTTTTGTCGCTCACAATAGCAAAGCAGTTAACTACGCTATGCATATTTGAAGCCGCCATTTCAACGCCTTCAAGGATGCTCAATCGTTCTGGGACATTCCAGTATATCCAAAAGTCTTTATTAAGACAGCTGATATATTCGCATAATTATCTTGGCTAGCCCAGTTGCTAACATAAGCTAACATTTTTAATATACTGAGTAATGGTAAAAAAGCCCGGTATTCTGAGGTAAACATTTTAGTTTATTAATATCAAAATCACCTGGTGAACGCCAGCGGATCGTGGTAGTCTAGTGGTTTGGGTGTTTAACTATTGACCCAGCGGTCGCAGGTTCAAATCCGCACATAATAATCATACCATTTTTAACGCTCCACCATCTCCCCTGACTCTGGCACAAGCACATTTAACTTGGTTAAGTAGGACCTACATGAATTCTATATGACCTAGGTATAGTCATTTCTTTTTTTTTAAACCGGCTAGGTAATTTTTTTCCGCTGAGAGTATTCAACTGCGCTTGTACCAACACTGTCAACTGAGGAATTAAGTAACTATACACAAACAGGCATTCAATTATTGACTTGCAAGATACAGAGAACAAGGCAGTTAAAACTGTGCTTAGTAGCACCCCCTCTTCTGATAAGTATAATCCATATGATGAATAGTCAATAATATCACTTACTGTAGGCGCTAGTGAAATTAAAAATTGACAAATTGATTACAGTGTGATGATGAATAAAACCATTTAAAATTTACTTTTCTGTTTAGACTATCCATCCGGTTAGTATGTTATCGACCAATAAATTTACCTGATAAAAGCGGGATTAGACTGGGGCAGTCGATTTCACTCGACTAATAAAAAATTACAAATTGTGATTTTCTGTCAAATAAGTCTTTCTGATGCCGTATTGGATGATTAAAAGGTCGGCTCGAAAAATAGAGTTCTTTGAAAAATTTCCATAGTTCCATAAATAATAACAAAAAAACAATTGGTTGGTTTGGTTCAGTGAAACACAAATGAGAAATATAAATGCGTAAGTTTGGTAATATATCTGACCTTCCCATCTTATTTCAGACGAAAGATTTTGAAATTCACCTCCAAATCGGTGAATCATTAGTGCTGTGTGTGAATGGTATCAATTCTGATGAAAATCGAGATTTATGGTCCGAACTACCTCTCGAGGAAGGCACACTGAGGGATGAATCAGCTCTTATCGAGAATGATAAACTATTAGATTATTTGTTAGACCGACTAATCGAGTTTGTGAAGATTCCTCATCCTAATTCAAGACAAGTAAGTTATTTTTTTTTTATCTTTTTTTTTACAAAAATCACTATGCGAACATACAAAGTCTTTAGCAGTAGTGATGAGTCATTTACCGAATAAGCATACAGTTCAAAATATTCCACCTGCGCATAATTTTAGCTATTATAATAATATTATGACTTATATTTGATGATTGTTTTTTAATAGCGGCGCAAATCGCCTGAAAAGATAAATGACACAATCTTTAACAATATTGAAAAATTTTGAATATTTTTTTAAATTTTTGATAAAGTGCTGGATAGCATAATATTTATAAAGGTACTAAAGAGGTCCTGTACTTGAGAGCGCAGGATGTCAGTTTAAACCCAGCGCTGAGTTTTATAAAAATGCATAAAAATGCAACTCTCACCTGTCCTCTTTAGTGTAAAATATTGTCAAATATAATGTAACTATCTAATTAGATGAAGTAAGGAAAGGATGATATTTTAACAAAAAATGTAAAAACAATGGATATGTGATTACGATGAAGGATGATGGTGAAATAAGATGATTTTATGTATGAAGTTGATGAAAATAATGGATATGTAAAAGTGTAAAATTAAAGGATAGATAAACATGAGCTTTTAGACCTAGATGCACATGAATAAAATTTCAGTAATAAATATGCTGTGAATTACATATTCCATGCATGGTAAAATGTATGAACAATATCAAATAGAGCTGGAGCATGAAGCTGTAAGTATGGGCTGATTGGCTCGTAACCTGCTAGTTTCAGCCATATTTACTTCCTTTTCACTATGAAGTAATTTGCAACTACAGAAGGATAATTCAGACCTCCGGTAATCAGTATGAGTGGGGGATATGCGCTGGCTGCATTACCTGGCTAGGTTAGTTAATTTGTTTTTTTTTTCAAAGCATTTTAAAGATTTTAGTTTTTTATTTTAATATAATATAAACACTGGCTTTATTAATCCTAAGCTAATATTTCACAGGCTTCTTGCATATGGCTCTTGGCATTATTGAAAAATTGTGAAAAACGTACTCCTTTGAAGTCAAGGCTTCCGATCATTCAAGATGCATTTATGAACTTTTTGGCGGAAAACAATGGTGAGCAATAAGTTAATATTAACACAAGTCCTCTTGGCATCAAAAATTTACTCTAACGAGAATTCTGTAAGGGCACTATGATTGGCAATTGCTTAAGAATAAGTTCACAGCTAACGAGAACACACTCTTACGAGGCCATCATTTGAAACTTTCATTTCGAACGAATCCTAGAAAACATAGATAACCTAGAAAACAGATTGGCAATAGAGTGGTGGAATAGAAAAGGCATAAAAAAAACAATACTAATGACTGTTACCTAATGTTGATGGACCTCGGCACGGACACTGCAGATACTTTTTTTATAATGAGAGGTCTCGGCACGGACGCTAGACAGGTTAAGGTGGTACGCAAGCAAGCAAGTATGACTGATCCCATTTTCACTTTTTTCAAGCATACAACACTATCCTAAGAATAATCTAGCATTTCTTTTTAAATTAATAACAAGTCCAAAAAGGTTTTATTTTCTACTACTTTATCATTCATTCTGAGACAGCTCTACCCTAATGATTTTTTTTAATTAGTTCACACATAATTTTTATTGTAGGTCATAAATGGAACTCTAAAAAAGCTTGAGAATCGCTATGTTAGATATTATGCACTCAACTCAACCTAACCAGAAGATAATATTAGTTTTATTTACTTATTTATTTGTTTCTAATTATTTATTAACAGATATAGTTCAAGATGTGGCAAGTAAGGGTTTGAGTTTGGTTTATAATGCATCGTCAGAAGAGGAGAGGCAAGGAATGGTCAATAAGCTAGTTGATCAGCTCACCGGAGGATCCAGATCTGTTACCCAAGTCACAGCCGACACTAAAGTCTTTGAAGAGGGTCAGCTTGGAAAATCACCTACCGGGTAAAAAATATTTTACCTCACTTGCATTAGCTTACATGGAAAAGCAGGAACAGTTCCAATTAATATGACTCAAGAAAAAAAATTATACACAACATAATATTGGCATTTATATTAAAGACTAGCTTTTAATCCTAGGTTTCAGTTAGGCTCTGCAGGGGGCTCAGTAGACGAATCGTGGTGCCTGTGGCACTTGTGATCAGTCCAGCCGTTCTCGCGTTATGCACTTACCAATGGACAGTATTTAATTTTTATATACATAAATTATTATTATTTCATTCTGTTTATGACTGCGTCATGTCGGCATGAACGACGAGTAGCCATCGAAATAGATAACTACTACCTACCTCCATTTTATATATTTTTGAATTTTAATACAATAGCGATACAGAATTTATATTAGGAGCTGTTTTTCAGTCCGATAAACCTGAAGCTGAGTTTGGACTGGCATATAATAATATGTATTGTTCTTTATGAAATAAAGGTCATTCTGCGACAATAAAAAAAAAATAGATAATATCTGTGATTTGTGTGGTGGATTTTTATCTGTGAAACTAAGAGTTGCTTAACTCTATTGTAGAATTTATTTGTTAAAGTGTTCAAACTGAACACTTGAACCTGTTTGAAACTTTGGTGTTTTTGAGACAATCCTCATCTCATGCAAAAAAAACTTATATTTTGTTTAGTATTTATTAGATATCCAAGAAAATTTTTAGCTTGGTTTCACACTTTTTTACATATAGTACTTTTTTCTGAAATGCTATTTGTTTTTATTTCAGTGGCAACCTTAGCACTTACAAAGAACTATGCTCCTTAGCGTCAGACTTAAATCAACCGGATCTCATCTATAAATTTATGCATTTAGCCAATCATAATGCAGTCTGGAATTCCAAAAAAGGTGCACAACCATAATATAATAATTTACAAATGACACTCTTAAGGTCGACTTATATTACGACGGAACGGGACCTTTAAGCCACACATAGATCATAGTGGTTTTTCTAACACCGTGTTTATATTACGACGGGACGGGCCATTTGAGTGTCAAACTCCCCTTTCATCTCTCTTTTTTTCCATGGTGTACGGTCCACCGTCGCATTTTTCTTTCAGTTGGTTCTTCATCCCTACAGCGAATGCAGTTAAGTTGAATGACGGAAAATTGGCCAGTATTATTAACGACAACAAAACAGCCTTCACACAGTTCTATCAAAGACAGACTTGCTTGGTTTTTATCTAGCCCGTTATAATATAAATCAAAATCCCACACGGCACCCATCCAGCAAGTGCCACACTCTGTACCCCCCCGTCTAATATAAATTGACCTTTATTTCCTCTTGCCTCTCATCACCAGCTAGCCAGCCAGATCTACGGTTTTTTTCTTGGGTATTTTCAAGTGATATATTCTGAGAATACTGACAATTTAAGAATATTATGTCTTCTGTAGGGAAGGAAGGAAAATAGAGAATATGTAAGGACATACAGAAGAGAAAATTTTTATGACAATGTTGCATTGCAATAGATTTCCGATAGGCAGCACTGTGACCTAAAGAGTTTTATTTATTTTATTCAGGATACCTCAGTTATATAGATCAAATGTACATTCAAGAATAAACCATCGTTGGATCCGATAAATATTAAGCCATAAGCAGTTGATGTAACAAAGTATTATTGTTTTAATAAAAAGAGATTATCATAGGCTGCAGATACAGAGGGGGCTATGGGCCACCCCTATTTCGTCTGTGGCATAAAAATGGTAACTACAACCACCTCTTACCTCCAGTGTAACACTTCTTACGGGTACTTAATAAAATTCCCCTTGGAGGATTTCCCCCCTCACGTAAAAACTCTGAATTCGCTACTGACTGGTATACTTTTGAAAAAAAAGCAAAAGTAACATGCACAATGAAGTTTTAGGATTTTTCAAATTGTTTATTTTGTATTCATATTTTTTCTTTCTTTGATAATTTCAGTAAAATATAGTTTTGGTGGTCTCTTTAGCTATTACCTACTATATTTTTATTTGAAAGTTGTACTGCCTTACAAAGGACTTTTCACAACTCTTAAATGTAATTTAATTATATTTTCTCCGGTTAGGTGGTAATCATTTGATTTTAAGTGTAGTTTGGGAAGTAGGCCTATAGTATCTGTGAAAAGCCGCTGTAACACTTTATAGTTTATCATTGGGGTTCCTAGTTCCACTTATCCCCATCCCCGATTTAGCATGTGGATCCTAGATATTTTCTGATCTGATTTAGATAATTTCTGATCTGTATTCCTTCAGTCTTTTTCCTTAACACTGGTTGTTATAATGTCAGCATGCCTATTTCTATATCCAGGAAAAATTCTCCACCTCCAGAAGTTCTCTTGTTTATGAGTTTGATGCTTGCGATCTGTCAACCTAATTTATTGTAGGCATTTTGATAATTCTTTTACAACTTTCACGTCAAGATTTTGTTTTATATTTTACAAATGTGGCTATGGCAATGTATTTTATTTACTTTTTATAAGGTGCTGCTTTTGGCTTCCATTCGATTGCTAAACATGCTGGTGAACAATTGGCCCCATATTTACCGAAGATAATCCCACGGCTTTATCGCTACCGATTTGATCCAACTCCAAAAATTCAAAATTCTATGTCAAGTATTTGGCATGCTTTGGTTCCGGAAACAAAAAAAACTGTAAGTCATAAATTATTTTTCCCCAGCTGTGGTGATAATGTCACATACAAATAATCAGTGAACTATGCATTTAACGCAGATTGCTATTGGTCGGCGCATATCGTATTCCGTTCCTCACGCAGTGGAGGTCCATATAATCTACATTAAAAATGTTGTTCGGGGAAAACTATAATGGTGCGTGGAAGTGTAATAAAAAATTAAAAAACTTTTCTGTTATACAAAACTATAAATTATTTTATATATTTTTTATTTCGTGTAAATTACCTTTGCATTTTTTATGAGAAAAGTATTTAATTTGCATGAAGTACATGAAGTAACTATTATATTACATCGTTTATTATAAACGTTTAAGTAATTTATGAGATAATCAATGCAGATTTTTATTATAATGGTGACAATATTGATGACATCAATACTTGCCTTGACTGTTTTCTGGTGGATTACGAAAGCATAATTAATGTGATAAATTGTATTATTATGTAATATAGATAGCACTGGTAATCAGAACTGTTTTTTTTTTAAGATGCATAATTGTAAGGAAAAATCTTATTATTATAGGTGGAGAAGTATCATATGGAAATTCTGGAAGACCTGGTCACCAATTTAACATCCAACCAATGGAGGGTGAGGATATCTTGTTGTCTAGGACTACAGGATTTGCTCAGGTTAATGTAGTGTTATTTTTATTGAGTCAAAATATATTTAATTTAATATAGGCATGATCCAAATTTGATTGTACAATGAAAATGTTTATTTAGCATGAATTTAAAAACAGCTACAAGAAATTATATATGTCCAAAGTTGAGTGTATAATTGCAACTAATATTTTTCTTATATAATTATTACTACTCTACTCTACAAAAAGTTAAAATGATTACTTTCCTTATTTTTAACCATAATTGTTTTTTACTACAACTTAACAGAGGTGCGCAGAGCTTGCACGATTCCTTGCCAAAGTTATCTGAAATTTGGAAACAGCTTTTCAGAGTGATGGATGATGTACACGAAGGAACGAGGGTCGCAGCTGGCAATACAGCTAACATGCTATCAAAGGTAATTTTAATATCTGTAAGTAACGAGCAGATGACTTTAGACAACCACTGCCAAGAGGCAACTCATGTAAATGCTGCAAGTATTAGATTGAATTAACCGTTAGTCATATGTCGAAAATGTTTTGCTTTACGTTTATCTAAAAACAGCTAAATCGCTAAAGCTAATTTCTAAATAAAGTAATCTGAAGAGAACTCTTGTATGGGCCGAACTACGACAGTCGCATTCTCAAGCTTATTGGCATTGGCCTGTAGTTCGATCAGTGGCAAAGTTTCCTACACATTTGGGTAGGAAACCACTCCACTAGGATATATATCTCAGTGGATAGGATGCATTGGGTCAAACTGAGTTTTCCTAATGCTGACAAACCAATTTTATTTATCCTCTTTTGTTTGTCCGTCTTTGAAATTGTGGAGCTGTCCCATGTAATCCCAAACAATGACATTTTCCAGTAATGTTTTATTAAATTGTATACATGGGATAGTCATATTTCTGTCATTTCTTTAATTTTATGAGATCTAGATCTTGATCTGAATGCATGGTAAACCGGCTGCTTGTAATAGCACCATCAACAATATCCTGGGAATCTGAATTCTCTAATTGTTCATCATTAAAAAAAAGATATTAATCTCCGTGGAAATGGAATTTAATAATTCGACTGCTCTCCCAATCGGACTATACTTGTATACGTCGGTACGACACGCTAACCGCCTAAATAACGTGTGCTTCCGCGCTCTAGTAAAACGGTTCGGAACAAAGAGATCAATATCACCGAGTATTACGGGATTCTCGATGAAACCGCAAATAACCTTTTAAAAATAAAACAATGTCCAATGGACTTGTCGCCTAAACTCGAGTGTGTTAAAGCCTAACATCCCAATATTACAATATACAGATGACAACTCATTTAAAGTAAAAGAAAATAATAATATTAATAAAAACTACATGCTAAAAACAGTGTTATAATGAATGTAGAATTTTAACATATATACTGATGGGTATCAATGTTCTCCGGTAATTCCAGTTTGTTGACTCATAGGTTAAAGTATGTCTTTTTGTATCTTTCTCAGATTTGTGTACGAGCCTGCGATGTGAACCATGGCAAGTTGGCTAAGGAGATCATCAATACTGCAGATAACTTTATTTATGTCTTATTGGATCAAGGAGTTACCAACACTGTGGCGGAAGTGAGACAAGTTAGGTAAGTACTCACACCATCAAACGGTCTTCGTTGCTCGTATGGCAAGCTCTGCGCCGGTTGGGTGCGACGAGGTGAGCCGAGGTTGATCGAACAAACGTGCTTGCGCGGGTCTGGACGGATTGAAGCAGCCGCGAGCAGGCCAAATCATCGTTGGGCAACATTATAATATTAGTCTTCTGCTGTCAATTATTACTGCGTTATTTTTTAATCGTTATTTGTATTTTATTATCTTTTAATCTCTTGTTGTTTGTTAGTATTATTTCAATAAAGACATACCACCTGAGCAAAATGGGTCAATGATCTTCGGAGTCTTCTTCATTTCATCACTCAGCATCACAACCTAAACTTAACTCTTTCCAGAGTGGTATAGACCAAAAACAAAATTATTGCCTTTTTATTTAATATTTTGCAAATAGCGTGTTATTAAGTGTTACAATACTGAGCAGTGAACATTTAAGATTAGGTAGTCGTAGGGCCTGTACCTGAATGCCCTAATACATGTAAACCTGCTGTCGCACCTGCTGTCGCACCTGCTGTCGTTGCTCTGTTCCCGCGTTGGCTGCCCCATTATTTGTTGGTAGAAAAAAAACTAGTGAAGGCTAGCAATGGCACCTTTCGGTTTTTTCATTTTCAGGATCAAGCTACAATTTAAAAGAAGAAAAATCTGGTACGAAACTGAGTCACACTTAGGGTGGCTGCCCCCCTCTAACAGGATGGGGCGGGGGCACCCCGGTTTTTTCTCAAAGTACTAGACCTCCCCCATCGATCGGCATTAGTTTTAACCATCACACCGGAAGTGGTTTTTTTTACCCTTACATACAGGGTTTATTAGGCCTAGCACTCTTTTGATCGAAGTTCTATGAGGGAACCTTTTGTACAGCCAGCTCTCCGAACATAAAAGTATGTTTTTTAACTGGATAAATAAAACTATTTTTTTATGGAAATCAAAAAAGAGTTTTTGGATTTATTTATTTTTTTTTATAATTTTAAAACTACATTTTAATAGGATGTTTTTTACCAAAAAATAAAATTATTACAATAACAACTTTTTGATTCTCATAAAAATTTTGATCACTTTTTTGCATAAATAAATACTTGTTGAAAGATTTTATTTCTTGACCAAATTTAATAACATGACCAAGTTCATTAATTTATCCATGTTGACATTTGACCCCTCATAACTCATTACACATATAACTTTTATTTTTCGTCTTCTGAGGAGCCCTAAGCAGCCTGTATAATAAGTACTCTTGTTTTCTTCTATAACTGAAATTGAAAGAACCTTATTATGTACATATATGGTAACTATTTAGTTCCTCTTGTGTCTTTGAATGTAATTATTTTATGTTTCTCAGCGAGATAATATACAGTTTCTTTTTACTTTTAATTCAGCTTGCAGACAGTGTCACAGCTGGTAACATCTGCCGGCCCAAGCCTACGTCCAACTCTGGTCCGGTTGATTCCGGCCCTCCTGAGTGCAGCGGGCGACCTCGAATCCAGCCGTCTCTCCTATTTAAGTACTGCTCTCGGAGCAAGTACCACCACTCAAGATGTCGTTGACTCAGTGAGAGCACAGGCTGCTAAGGGTCATTATACAACTGAAACTATGGTTAAGGTATGTACTGATTTCTAAATACCAAGTAAATCAGTAAAGCACTCTAAGCTTAGAGAAAATGACAGAGGAGCTCCTAAACATCAGAGGATCATAAGTACAGAATGAATTTATTATGGTGTCGAAAAGCAATTTGGTCATTTTGAGCAATTACTTTAGTAATAAAATAATATTAGAATAATATATTTTTTTATGGTACGTTTGGTTTATTAAACCAAATGTAGTTTTATCTCATAGAATAACACTAACAAACAAAATTGCAAAAAAAAAGAAAATAGTAATAGATTTTCTTCTCATTAAATGAAATCCATTTATCCAATCTGATAAATCATCAGAATTAAAAAATAAAAAGATTTGTATTATAATTGTTACTATTTCTATTCCATTCTAAATTTAGTAGGTATTTGTAAACTGTGTCATCCCCTAAATTATTAACATCTTAAACAAAATCCTCTTCAGCCTTTTGAAGAGGTTTTTTGTGTCTGTTTGAGATTCACTCGAAAGATTGTCAGTTACTTTCTGGCTAAAGGCCACTGCATTGAAAGGTTTTTATTTACATTTAACTATCACATAACTATTATTATTTTATTGCAGTGTGTGCAATACATTGAAATGGACACATTAGAATCCATGTTGCCATCTATATTGGAGCTCCTGCGTTCGCCACAACTGGGCACGCGTGTAGCAACAACTCACTTTGTCACTCTTCTATCTCATCAACTCGGAAAATCTCTATCTCCTATAACCGGCAAGCTTCTTTCTGCCCTCATCTCTGGACTTCTGGACAGAAATTCGGCCGTAAGAAAGCATTGTGCTGATGCTATAGGACATCTTGTGGGGACTGCTAAGGTGAGGCTAATATCTTCTAGATATGTTTAAAGCGTTCAATATATATAAACCGTGTCCCACAATGTTTATGAAAACTTAAACGTGTGTACATATTCACCAATCTAAGTTTCTAAGTATGAAATTGAATGAAAATATTAAAATTATTATGAATATTTTAATATTAATTTGAATATTTTTTACAAAATGTTTTAAATTACATTTATGTTTATTACGAACTCGAAGAAATATTTTGTGGCCAACCGTGTTGTGGACGTTTCGAACCAACAGCCTAAAAGAGTAATAAACATGTAGAAAAGCAGATGTATAAAAGAGATTTTTATGAAAGAGCTTGATTGATACTAGATATGGAAATATCAGTAATGGGCATCTTGTCATCAAACAAACGAAAATAATAATTCAATAATCAAAATGTGTTTTCTATCATAACAAAATAAATAAAGGCCTTCATTATTATAAAAAAAAATTAAACAAATTTTCATTTTCATTTTAATAAGTTATAGCTAAATTGTTTCAAAGTTGTACGACAGTGCCGGTCAGCTGAACATTTGAGCCCTATAGTGTAAGTAATTATTCATAGACAAAATTACCAATTAACAAATTATAATGCTTGAGCCGCAACTAAACATAGTTGTAAATTTAAATATCAGGATTCACTACCAAAATATAAGTATCATATACAAAGTCCCTTAGTCCCTTAGTCGAATCTTTCACTACTGCAAGGAAAAGTATCAGTTCACATCTGAATGACAACTGCTCATGTTCGAAAGCGTCGAATCGAACCAACTTTTCTTGGTAACCGCATCACTGTATTTTTGTAGGAAAAATATAGTAAAACCGCATGTGAATTAGTGCAATATTGTGGAAATAATACCTAAAATCGCAAATCTCAAAACAATAACAAATAATACAATTGCGGCCGACCCGATAACTATATCCCTCGTTACCCTCGTACTGTCGCGGCCGCCGTGCTTAAATCAATAAGCTTTTTACAAAGAAAATAAATAATAATTAATATTTAAAACAAGAAGGGCAAGTAAATGCCGAGAATACTGCAAAGGAAACTCGGAGCATCATCATTACACCCGAGAGCGAATCTGTGGTAAGTCTGCACATCTCCTTTTATTTGTTTTCCAAACCCTAAAACACCCGTACCTCCCCTTATTTATGGTTGTGTCAACCCGCCAACAGTTCACTAAAATCAACCCTCGGCGCAATCATATAAAATAGCTATTTCTTACAAAGATTCCATTATTTCAGATTTTATAATATTTTTCAGGATTCATCTGTGGATAAATTGATATCAAAATTGACAGGATGGTATAAAGAGCGAGATGACGACTCAGTGCGTTCAGCAATAGCTCTCACTTTGCAAGCTATCACCAATCACCACTCTGAGCTATTAAGGGAAAGGTCAGAGACTATTATGCCTGTGCTATTCCTAGCCATGCATGCTGAAAAGACTGTAGGTGAGAAAAAGAATTTCTAAACTAAATACTTAAAATTGGTGTGAGGTTTGACATTTTTTCCCTTCATATTAGGAAACCGGTTAACATTTACTCATGTCTTTCTTGATTAAATTGCCTATTGGCGAGATTTATGATTCAATGTTTTGTTATGCTTTTAAATAATTGCATTCTTGTTATCAATAACTTATTTAATTGATATTCATCAATTCAAAACACGCACTAAATTAAGCAACTCAGTGCAAATGTATTTGAACGATAAGGACACGCTCTGTCTCTGTGTCTAAACCAATTAAGTACACTTATTTAATACTTTTGCTACTTTGAATACTTAAACTGCATAATTTAGTTCATAAAGTATGAACTAAATTATGCAGTTTAAGTATTCAAAGTTTATGAATAGTGGCATTTATGATTTATGATGAATAGTGGCAATAAGATTTATGAATAGTGGCATAAATATATCACATTATATTTCTAACTTCATTCACATATATATTAATTTCTCCTAGTCCAACAATGATATCTTCAAGTGACTAAATTTTGAGTCCTCACACACCTTGCACTCTTTCATCCATCACCGTAATTAACGAGTAATTTAAAATTTTATTGTGCATCTTAAAAACAAAATGCGGTCTAGGTAATTCACATTCTATATAAATCGTTGATTGCGTATGTCCATTATAGAATGCCATTACGCAAAATTATTAAACATTTTTAAAATACACTTTTCTTCAATGTAATAATGCTTGTGTAATGTAATGTTTATATTTTCTTCATTGTAATTATATGGTAATATTTTGAAATAGTTTTTTTTTCATAATTTTACATTATTTCTGATATTTTTTTGTTAGAATTCTTTATTTATAAACAAAACATACAGTTTCTATTTGATTGATATATTGGACTGAGTTACATTATTTACATGAGTTACCAAAACCAGGTTTAACTTTGCTTTGAGGGGAAGACTAGGGATAGCTGAGACAGAGAAACATGTCTTGTAAATATGATTCCATTTTTGGTCCAACAACTGAATACATTAGTTAATGTTAGGTGGACTTTGGTCATGCCATTAACGTCAGTAAGAGAATCATTGGTTTTACAATAGATTTTTGTCTTTTATAATAAACTAACTGTCCCATCCCAGCTTTGCGCAGGTATGTTTTTTTTTATCTTAAGAAAAATCTTTGTTAACAGTGGTTTTTCCTTCATTTACAAAGATGTTTTATTTTGATGTTACATGGGACAACGCCGCAAATAACTGTCCAGAAAAACATTCTGACTTGTCCTTCCATTCTAATAAAAAACAAAATGTGCGGTACTACGAGAACAAAATGTGCTGAGTCCTACCATGGGATCGTTCTTGAATCCAAGGGAAGGGTGGTTAATGTAAAACAGAACATTCTCTGTTGGTCCACAGTTGGTTTGTTTCTTCTGTCCTTTGTTTTGTTTCGTCACACTTTGGTCACATTACACAAACTATATTATACCATTTCACCTTATCATTCAAATAACTGTACTTACTAAATATTAGTAGTAACTATCCAACGATGACAAACTTATTTACCCACATTGTATTTTCATCATACAACTTAATAAGACATTGCTTTTCATTTGATCGCAAAAATATAATTATACTTATATATAATATTACTGACATAATATAACCTATGATAGGTACTAGTCGCTGTTGTTAAAATGTTTGCCAAATAGCCGTAAGCTGTCAGGCCGTTTTGAATTTCAAATATTTTGCTTCATACAAAAATGAAGGGTCGAATAATCTTGCTCCTGATAATAGTTTTACGACTTTATTGCATTAATCCAACAGTGAAAATTCCATTCGAAGATAAGGAGAAGAGTTACAACCCAAAAAGCAACTCTCATTTATAAGTAGTGGTAATAAGAGATTATAAACTAACATTTTATGATAATAAACAGACTGAAAAGATATAAACGTGATCTGTCAGATTTTACTTTTATGTATGAAATAATGAGCTTTTGATATTTTTGGCGGCCTCATTAATCCATCCCCATTTATGATCCGGTATCTACCTAGTTTTAATTTATTTTATATTTCTTCTTTCAAGATATTAAAGCCACTGTTGAGCTATTTGAAGAGGTTTGGAGTGATTTGAGTCCAGGCAAACAGACAGGGATAAGACAAAATCTTCCCCAAATTGTCCAAGTATTGAAGGAAGCTATCAATTCACCAAAATGGACCATGAAATCGCAGGTGCATTCATTTATTTAAAATTCAAATTTCTGCATTCGAAACTAACTGAAAGATAAAGAAATATAGGTGATGATTTTAGAGGCGTGGTTTTCAAGAAGAGATAAAACGCATATAATTTGATGTTATGGCTAAGAATTTAGTTTTATTATAAAGATAAGGGTTTGCCATTATGTTTTAAAAATGGTTTCGGGTAAGTGGCCGCCGCGGCTGACTCGAACAAATTCCAGCCGAGAGGCCCAATTTTCAACCACTTTTTGCAGCAAGTTGGGCCGTATGTCAGCAATAACGCGCCGAATATTCTCTTCCAAGACGTTAATCGTGTCCGGCTTATCTGCGTAGACAAGCGACTTCACATAACCCCACAAAAAATAGTCCAGCGGTGTTAAATCGCACGATCTTGGAGGCCACGCCACAGGCCCACGACGCGATTTTTACTTTATTTTAGAGTGATTTTAAAAAAATTTAGAGTGATTTTTTCTAAATTTGCACTATTTGCAAACGTTGTTCAGGAGTAAGTCTATTCATTATGAAATGGCAAACCAAACTGAGCATAAATCAAGTGACAGCTGTCAAAAACACCAACTACGAAGAAAGTAGTACCAGATTGGAAACCACGCCTCTAAAAAAAACACCCTATATATCACTAGAACATCATGATTAAAAAAAGGTAATAAATAATTCCCGGTGTAGTCTGTATATTTTTCCGACTGTTTTTTTCACCTAAAACAATTAGCTCAATGGCATTAATGTTTTCTATTTTCCAAATTGTTTTTATTGGTAAAGTTAGATTTTTTACAGCCTCCAAGAATCTAAGAAAAATCCTTACTGTTACTGTTGTCTCCTGCAAATGAGCAAGTTAAAAAATTATTCAAATAAATTAATATAGTATGTATATTATACAAATACTATCTTCATCTCATCATGTCACATTATGGTTATATCCATATTTACCTATAAAGTGTTTTTTATGGTGATTAGAGATCACGGTGGTCTAGCTGTTAAGGCATCGGACTATTTATCCAGAGGTCACAAGTTTGTATCGGAACATTAGTCATACCATTTTAATGCTTCATCACCACCATCCATTCTGACCTCATTATAAAAAAAATAAGCCCAGGGCCCAAAATAATTGTAAATGATGTCTTTAGAGAATACCGGCTGATATTTAAAAATAATACTGGCAAGATATTTACGAATACAAAAAGGATTCTTTACTCGAATAACTTTTATTTTGTTGATTGTAGTTTATCCCTGACACGGGTCAATATGGATATCGATGTTAACTAAACATTCCCCTAGAAGTAAGAAAGTTAGAAAGAAAATCCCTTATAGAAATATAACTAATTAAACTGAAAAAATAATCTTACAAAAAATATCTAAACATACACTTATTAAAGTAACAGTATTAACTATATTCAAAACCTCATATTAATTATTATTGTCGTACTATTTGTTTTTTTCACCTTTATCATAAAATCAAAAAACAAAAACCTTGTAGTAAAGAAAAAGTAAAAATAATTTGATTTGCCTACAACATTTTTTCGGCAGGCTGCAAACGCCGTCTGCACTGTGGCCAAGGAGATGAAAACAGGCTTAGGAAGTCACAGACAACAATTAGTTAAGGTTTTACTTGAAGGTCTGAAGGGCAGAACATTTCAGGGAAAGGAGAAATTGCTCACAGCCTTATCGAGTCTATGCGAGTGAGTATCACTTTTCTGTTGATACATATTTTTAGACCATAAGATCAATAAAATACATTTTTATTTTATATGGATGTTTTTATAGTACGTTATAATTTTCTGCAAACATTTTAGAAAAATTTGCCAAAGCATCCAAAAAGAGTGATGCAGTTCAAATCTTTTTTTTTTATTTTTTGCTATAAGAGTGCTTTTCGATTTATCTCAATACTAATGAATTAATTAATCGGTAGAATCAAAAATTAAATTGTAAAAAAAGTACTACAACCACTAATGTATTTCCGTATGTCAAATCTTTAATAAAACTGTTGATATAACATTCCTCTCACGTTGTATAAACTAAGTGATTGTCATATTAATTACATTTCTCATCATGCGTTTCACACACTAAGCTTACTGAAATGTTTATATTTTTTATTTTACAGCATTCAGAAGGGTGAGGAGTTATTGTCAGCAGATTTAATCGATGAAATTGTCACCGCTGTTATGAAGGAAGCCTCAAAACAAGAACCGCAATACAGAAGACACTCTTTAATAGCCCTTGGTGATTTGCTGTCCAGCTTATCCATTGACCAATTCCATCAATTGTACACAATTGTGCAAGATACTCTCACCAAGGTATGAGTTTTTTTACCATGAAATTAAGAGACTAAGTTGACACTGTGGGGTAGCCAGTCGTTAGACACTGTATCACTGGAAGCCAGTCATTAACTATTAGAGATGGACCACCGGTGGGCCTAGTCTAAGCTATCAATCGATAATTGACTCAAATGTGTATTCACTTTTATCCACTTCCAACACCGCGACGAAGGAAAAGTGATGTCGCTTACCGCTTGGATAGAATTTCGAACTCCAATTGGCAGCCAGACCGAGCCCGCTCACTTGACATTAAATATTGTTTATATAAAAATGCCCATTTTAATATATGGTCAGCGTTAACCGTAAACACGTGGTTAACCTTAACTAAATTTACTTTTTTTTTTATTAGAAAAAAACCATCAAAATTTCTTAATTTTATTCAATGTTTTCCTGAACAGATTTTTAATTAATTTATGGCGATGTATATTTGTAATAATTCAGGGAGATTTTCAAATAATTTACGGATGACATGTATAATTTCATTTCACTGCAACATATCTAATCATTCTAATCATCACAGCTAATAAATCTATACAAAAGTAAACTTATCAATTTAGGAGTTCAGTGCAATGTTACAAAAACCTACACAGCAGAAGATAATTTTGAGTTATTTTTAATTACCTGGTAATACTTGAATCGATTATTAATAAAAATGGCAGCAGATTGCAACAGCTGATCGGTTGTCCGTTGTCTTTTTCACCGGCCATGCTGTCCATAATGTGCGTTCTGTCAATTAATTTTTACATTGTTAAATTTTATATTATTCAATTTTATATTATTTAATTGAATTAATCTCCAAATACATGGTATCTTATAGATGACAGTTTAACTGGCCGATCTCATCAAGCACGGATTACCCAAACATTGAACAAAATTTCATTTATTGCTATTGTGTTGAAACAACACGTTACAATCTTATATGAGGTAACTTGTTATCCAATAGTTATAAGTTACCAAAGTTATTTAAATTTTGACTAATGATGATAAAAACAGGCCTTTAGCGGACTGGATCGAAAATAAAATAATACAACAAAAGTCATTATGATAATAATTAGGTACCCTCGCGTGACACCTCTCAAAAATAGAGCTCGAATAAAATTGCACGTGGCGACTGGGACAATTTTGCTCTAAAATAGTGGCATTCAAAAGGTTAAGAGCAATTTAACATCCTCATTCAAATGGTAGCCTTGAGTAAACTAGCAAGAACCTGAATGAGGCAATCTCTTAGCACGCATAACGTAAGAGTCCACATCTACCATCAATGTCAAATTTTATACCACTTCGCTATCATTCGGATAATAGGGATTCTACAGTAGAATCTATCATGCAAAATAAATAAAGACTGCCACAGATGTCATTATACACTAAAATTATATGTTATATAATTGCATATGTAGGCAAAGTGTAACTTGTTACGTATTACCATATCCTAACAGACCTATATTTTTATCTTTTTACTTTGTAATATTTTATTGGAAACTTAAGATGAGTAAGCTTTAAAATTATAATTTTCAGAGATAATTATACTGCAGTTAGTAAAATATTGAATCCCAATCTAGACTAGTAAATTGTGTAAAACTGAAATTAGTGATATCTTTATAAATTTTAATATAAACTCCTACAAACTTTTATGTTTTAATGGGATATAAAGAAATTACTTACCTATTAATATTTACTTATTACTGATGTAAACTTTCAGGATATAGGAGACATTAGCAAAGACTCTTCCGATGATGAATTCTCCAACGACGAAACAAACAAAAAACGGGAGCAATTCATACTTTTGAAAGAAGCTGTATATGAGTCTCTTGGCAAGGCGTGGCCTCAGAATCCTGAGACACAAGGTAAGCCTTGATTATTTCTTTACGTGATTTTTTAATAACAGAAAAAAACTGCATGTTACCAAAGGAGATAATATTGCATTAGGATTGATTCAATTTTACCCTCGTAACACTCTTAAAAACCATTAAAAAAATTGCAAAAAAAAGTTTTTCTCTTCTAGTTCATTTTACAAAATTTTAGCAGACTACTTGTATCAAATTAGGGCAGATCCGGTTGGATCCCATCACTTGCATCACTACATATTATTTAATTACCTATAAATTGTTGATTTTTAAATGCAAGTTAGTTTAGAGTGAATATCTCCTGTGACAGAATTCTGTTTTATTTTTGTGAATTCTTTATTTATAAACAAAATACATATTCTATTAGTTTGTTCACTAAACCCTTGCGGGTTTTTATGTGAACTAATTCGTTCCCACTTTTTACTTATTTAATAAAATTTATATAATACATTTAATTACATATTCAATATTAACATATGACAACACTTTTAACAATACTTTTTACACGTGACGGTATCTATCCAGACTGTCTTTAATATGTTTATTTATATCGGTCACTTCCAATCGCGTCGGTCTTATTATAATAAAATCGGTACGAGTACATCTCACACCGGGCAATGGGCAATGGGGCATTTAAGGGGAAATTTAGACGTGAGACTGAGGTAGAAAACAAAGATTATAATGGCGTTGGCTTGTCAATTCTTAAAACACACGTTAAAATAATACAACATGTGATTCTCAGGTAGTTATAACTACTTTACATGAATATTTTTTTATTATTAACTTATTACTGTCTAAAAGTGTCTAGAATGAATCTGTCTAAAAGTGCATTAAATGATTGATATTTGCATGACCAACAAAACAGATGTATGGCTAAGTTCGCTAATTTCAAGATAATAATAATTTCTCACGTAGAGAAGTGTGCTTCTGCTTTAAGAGCCCAAGGCAGAATGGCATTATTTGGTCGTTGTTACGAATATATATTTCTGATTTGTAATTGATTTCATTATAAGATAAAAGATGTATAGATTTAAGTAATAATAATATTAATGTTTCATATTAGAAGTAGTCTTTCTGGCCATAAAAAAATATTTAAGCATTTAGTACCTAACATATAATTTATTTTTAGCTTTTTTTTTAGTAAAAAAATGAGAAAATCGCGTTGAGTGATTGTTTATAGTAAATCAAGGTATGATATTTATTGTGTTTGACATTTCACTTTTTTTAAATGTGTGCTGCGATAACTTCGCAGGATTGCTGACACTAGCATGAAAGTGTTGAAAAATAAATCCAGTTGACAGGCTAATGATATGAAGAGTAACAAAGCAGACTTGAATAAAACCTTGAAATAAAACCTGAATAAATTGTATAAAATTTATGGAGATGCACACTTAGTAATGCACCTGCGCCCTTGTGTGTTCAAAACACATTTAAAAAAATGTATTTCTCATCCTTCGTGTCCATGTATAACCTGATGTAAATATTATTTTATATATTTCAGCGAAATACCAAAGAGTATTTGCTGCACACTGCGCAGAGTATTTGCCTACAAACACGAGGGCCATCCAGGTGGCTATATTGTCAGCCCTGTCGCAGTACATAGACAAACTTGCGCTGCTTAAATTTTCAGGCGACGAAGCTATGGAAACAGACGAGATTAAACAAACGGAACATAGTCAAAAGGATGATCTGTCGTTCGTTGTCAACCAAATTTCTGCAGTATTGGACTATTCTTTAGGTATGTTTTACTACAACACACATTTTACTTTAATTTGCATTTTATTTCAATTGTGTTAATTGATATTTTTCTCTAGATTAGATTAAAAATTAAGTTTTAATAACTGTAATTGTAATTTGTAAATCCCCATTTCGATTCGAAATTTTTAAAAATCTATGGTTTGTAAGAATTCTTTAGTTGCATGTTTTTTCCTATCTTTACCGTAGTCGTTTAATATTTACAATCATCATCGGATTTACCATAAAATTCTCTATTATAAAATATCACTTTGATTTTTTTTATTTCGTAAATTAAAAAAAAAAAAAAAGTGGCCATATCAAATTTTTCACTATTTTGACAAATTTTGTCAAATATTACACGTTTTTTTTACATTTTCAAATATTTATAACTATACATTACAATTTAAAAGTCTACCAAAATATGTAGTTTTCGAAAAAAAAAAGATATATATATTGGAACGGTAGTACATTAGTGTATTTTCAATACAAATTTATAAATAGTCATAGACAATATATTTTTTTTTAAATAGCTTTATATCATATTTAGGTATTTCCGCTTTATATTTTTTTAAAATTAGTATAATTAGTAATACCATATTCTAATTTTAAACTAACCATAACCTGATAACCACGTAGGGTTTAATAGAGAATGGTGTCCTCTATCATTTCTATTTTTTTCGACTATGACTTACGGGACATCTGTACATTACTTGTACTCGTACCTTTCTGTTGAATATTAACAATAGTAATTGCTTTTTCCATAATTTGAATGAGTCCTAATTACATGACATCCTTAATTCATTACCTTGTCCATTAACAGCTGCATCACAATTGGCGTTCAAAGCCCCTAGTCACCAGGCGATATAACAGACATGTCTCATATTTAAGGTTTTAAATAAGTTTGTGAACATAAGAGTTTTACTGTTATGTAAAACTCATATTGCTTGTAGAGGCTGTTTTGCCATTGAAATGACGGTTTAACTATTTCACTATCTTTAACAGGAATTTCAAAAAATACAAGACTACGAAAAGAAGCCCTGAATATTCTAAACATTTTGGGGAAAAAATTGAAAGGTATCGAACAAAATCATTATTGCAATCTATGTTTGTTATTAGAATATAATGTTATACTGAACAATTATTTAATTTTCAGACGGACAAAATAATGCAGAATTTGATGTGTTACAGAAATTGTTTAATAAATTTCAAGGCGAACTCGTTAAAGACAATGCCCCAGAAGTGCGTTCAAGAATGGTTCATATCAAAACGTTATTTTCAAAGATCTAATTTTCAGCTTTATACATAAAAATACAAAGCAACTATTTTAATTTACTTTTAATATTGTAAGATGTTTGTATTATATTTCTTTGCATCTTTAATGTTTTCTAACCCCAAGGATAACTTAATTTATGAATACATTTTAATGAAATAAAAATGTTTTCTTTTTTTAAATAAACACGTATCACAAATATTTTGTGAAGCTATCGATTCAATAATTTTAAGTAAATATTTTTTTTAACAATTAATGAGCAAATATAAAAGTATAGCCCAAGCAATTCAAATTCACACGCATGCCACTCAGCAAAATTTTCAAAATTGGTGTAAACTGACACTTAGTAAGATACTATGTATGTTATGTTGAGATAACCTGCCTCTTTCTTATGAAATTTTCTAGACATAGTTTTTTTACTAACTATACAAAAAAAAACATCCTAAAGTTGCAAAGTATTTTCATAAGGAAGATTTTATTTTTGATACCCAATAAAAAAAAAGCTATGACTGTATGAAAACTATCAAATTTCATTTATATTATCGCTTCGTAAGTTATTCTTCTACTTATTTTTTTTTTTTTCACTAAAATTATGTATACTTTAAAAATATATGAAAAAAAATATAGTACGTTAGAAAAAAATACATATTTTGAAAATGTATTTTTTCCATAAAATAATAAAAATATATTATCTTTTCTATTTATTTCGACAAACATTTGAAGTGGTCGAGCGCCCATAAAGACAACAATTGAAAACTATCGTTTAGAACTAGCTACCAGGAACACATATAGCGATAGAAACGCGATTAGAAATGGTATGCAAAAAAATAGGCGATTTTAAAGTTAATAGATAGATGTATTTTTCTAATTAATCAGGAGTATAAGCGTAAAAGGTCAACAAATCATTTTGCCCTTATGTCGATGTTGTGACAGATAGTAGTCTCAGTGAAACTAGTAGATAAAAACCCATAATGTACCATAAAATGAATATTACATTTCTTTTATTTAAAATGATTTTGTTTAACATACAGCAACAATTAAAAAAAAATAAAAATTGACACGGTGATTTTAATAAATATGTAAACATTTAAAATTATGACTGTTTTATAGAAACAAGCAGATTTTACACAATGACAAATTATGTGACAAATATACAAAATTTTACTTCCAAAAATTAACCTGGCTTTTAATATACCACTTACTATGAAACCAATATTTATATTGCTAGTGGGGAGAATGCATAGTTTTTTTTATTACATATCACTATCAATTAAATTAGATTTAATTAATATTTTGTTTAACAAATGCTACATATTTAAATATTACACAAAACTAGGTAGGTATATAGATGTAACATAAATAATAAAAATATATGTAATTAAAGATTATTAATTAAATTAAATGTAATTAAAATTAAGTTCATATTAAATCATTGTAACAATAATACATGTTAGCATTTTAAATTTTATATCATTACATTGTAAATTATTAAATTTTGATTAAACTAACAAATAACTTAGTCAAAAAGAAAAACAGCTTTCACTAAAATATCACAGCACACTACTAAAAAACAAATTATAAGTTAATTCGAATAATTAAGTTACTATAAAATAAAAATATATTATCATTATACAAATATAAAAAGGAAATACAAACTCATTTTTGCAAGATGATTAATAAGTTCATCATATCAAGACAGTTAACATCAACATGGCAACACTTAGAATGCACTACCTGCCTAAATCTACATTCCTTCATTTAGTCTGATGGATGGTCTATATGAGTCCTCTACATCCAACGAACAAAGCTTTAACCTAATATTAGCTACATTTTCAATAATATTAGTAGACCCATGCAGGATTTTTGAGCCTCTTTTATTTAAACTCTAAGTCAATTTGTGAGCTGTGAGTTGTGATTTTTTTTTTTTTGTTTACCTTTTATAGGCATATAAGTGTCCAAAATTATACAAAAGTGATAAAAGTTTGTATAATGAATGTTTTTTTTATGTTCAACAAGAGTATTTTTAAAAAATGATATCTACTGTTTATAAAAACCAAAATAAATGCAGTGCAGTACAAATCTCACGGAGATTACGGAGATCCTAGAAATGTTCCTACCGGACGTAAAACGCTTTCACAACTAAATTTCTAATGTATGGATGATAATTGCACTTGTTAATTAACTGGGCATTCATACATTTAAAAATATTGAAAGTCGTTTGGGTAATCTTAAAGTTGGGACTGTTGAGTTCTACAACTAAACCTGTGGCTCTATTCACAAACCCACTTGCGAATCTCTCGCTGGCTTTTGGTGGTGTTAGTTAGAAGCGCTGATGCCTTAGTAGAAAGAACTTTTCCACTCGCTGCTAGTTGTTAATGTTAATAGATTGCTACTACATTGGCAATATTTGCCATTGTAAAATGTTTCCATTGCAAAAGTTAAATTATGTGTGTTATTTTCAGGTTTTTCTTCGCTATTTTTTCGTACTCCGAAAGAAAATATACATACTCCGTATCCTTAAAGTCCCTTAAAATAGACCGAAAAAGTTATACTAGCAACTTACAGATAGCGCTAGATATGAATAATCATATCAAAATATTATAAAATGAATTATAAAAATTTTGACTATATTTGTATGTACAAAATTAATTTACTTAAGTTCTTATATTTATTTAATTCGAAAACAAAAAAAAATAACAATAAACATCTTAAAAATTAAGAAATTAAATGAATTTTGTTTTTACATTTTCATAAAAGTATGTAATATATGATTATATCAGTTTTACAAAATAGTATACGTGAAGTGTTAGTTAAATATTATTGATGACGGAATTAAAGAATAAAATAATTTCAGCAACAATTGAATTAGATAACCAAAAACATCATAATAAAAATCTATAAACATCAATTCTTTGTCTATAGTTCCGATTTTCTATGGTTTTCAATGCTCAATGCGTAGATAGTATTATATGGTTTACAAAATACGAAACAAATACCAGCGATCGCAACGCGAGAGCATGGACGGCACTCGCTGCAAAATCGGCGATTGGCGAGCGAGACGCGATTGAGACGTTGCAGACTACCGATTTTGTACGAAGTATTGAAAGCAGCGAGCGAAACAAGCTTCGGCTATCCGTCGCTTCAGCGTTTGGCACCAATACCAACATAAATATACAATATGGACAGTCTCGCTCGCGGTCCTGACTAGCCCTGCGGGTCTGGTGTCAAATAGCTATAATTTGACACCATGTAGTCTTATGATATTAGTAATGGATCAAAAATTAAAAGCGTTCTGGAAAATATTGAACGTATAATGCTAGTGTTACCGGTAGGTAACAACATTATAATCAATGGTAACGCTGCAATTCGATGCCCCTAATGGTAGTTTGTTTTTTCTATATCTTACAAAGTCAGAGGATTTAAATCACTTACACCCGTCTTATAGTACATATTTTTGGAAATATTTCTAAAACTGAGAATGCCATTTTTATTTATTTATTTAATATTACATATAATTTGGAGGTATCTATCTATTCCTCCGAAGTTATTTTTTTCCCAAATGTTTAATCCATTGGACATTAAACATATTATTTCACTTAGGACATTATTTCTCTTGGGTTTTCTCAGCACTTTCTGGCAACAATGCAACTAATAAACTTTATCAAATTTGGAATGTAATGATATAACTAAAAAAATACTCCTGAAATGCATGATAAATTGTGGTCACATCTACATGCACATAATTTCTATCAAATTCGCAATGGCAACGATACGTAGTTAAATTAATTATATTATCTAGTACAAAATGATTTGTGCATCTTTTTCTAAAAAACTTTAATTTTATATTAAAAACAATGCCAAAGGACATGAAAGTGCATTAACACACTCAGCGCCGATGACAAGGTACTTGTCATCCATGTATACAACAGGTGCTGCATACGAGTTAACACGCATTTCTATTAATATGTAAAAGCGTGGCATGTCGCCTATACCTGAATTCAGGAAAGACAGACTAATCGTCCTTTTTTTCAGTTTAGTTCGGTTTTGACGTTTGATTGGTTATGTGAAAAGTGCACTAGTGAATTTAAAGTGTTCTTGGTGGATTTGACAGTAAATCATTCAAGTTTTATTTACAAAAGCTACGTCAATATAATATTAAACATAAAAACAAACATTTTTATAATGAACTCCGCCGATCGGGCGGCAACGCGTTGGTCTGCGCGTTTTACATATGAGGCGGAATGTGTTTAGTGTAAAAATACTTGAACTTATCTATGAAAATAACTTTTCATAGATAAATTCATGCAACTAAATTTCAATATTATGCATTATTTTATTACCAATGAACACACAGAACTGTACAATTTAAATATGTCCAATACACATTGGGGATAAAACTGCAAAGAACTTAGTTTCCTAGCTAGACCACACCTACAAATGCATATAGTGCTGTGTGCCGAACTGTGACATCTGCTCTTGTACATGCCAAAATACAAAAAATCTAGACAAAACACAAAAAAAATCCGTTTAAAATTACCTGTGCTTGGTACAAAATATTGGTACATCTAAAATTAAAAATAAATAATCCCAAAATTGTCTGAAGTATTCATATGAGTAATCAAAAACCTAAATAAAACTTAGGCAAAGCTGCCTAGAAATTCTTACCGACAACCAAAACCCTTCCTTAACTTGTGAAACCTCCTGATAATCAAAGCTGTAGGTAAGTTAGAAAAATTATTCTGATCAATATAATTCAATAATAATTACGGACGGCAACATGCTATCTTATATTTTTAAATTATTAATGTTATTAACATTAAACTAGGAAATACAGTCGAAGCTAGAAGAGACATGCAAGTATATGTACGTGCTGCACCCATAATACATATCACAAATATTTGACGGTTTGTATATTTTTTTAAATATGCTACGCTGTGCATGCGTACATGTACAGCGTAGCATATTTTAAAAAGTAGGGCACATTTGAATAAAAATTATCATAATTTTTGCCTGTTCCTGGTATGCATGAATTTTTAATTTACATTTCTGTAATTTATTAAAATTCTAGATCTATTGGCTATTCATTCTATTGTTTTTACGAAGTATTTTGAACATAAAAAAAACAATGGTTTATTTATTTATAGCAATTCGGAACTTATGCAAAACCTGCTGTTCTGATTTATTTAAATTGATATAGAGTGTATTTGTAATCACTGATTTCCTTTTAGGGGGGGTTGATCTCTATCGACAACTAAACCTCGACTCGACATGAAAAAAAATAATATTGAAAAAAAAAACATACCAAAAATACTAAAATAAAGATATTATTAAAAAACTTTGTTTTTTTTCTAAGTTTATTAATAGGAGTTTAAGAACAAATGTTCAGAATATATCCAGCATAGATGAAACAGAATTGAATATATTCAGCTGTCTCTCAATCTGTCTATATTAGCAGCCACGAGTGATGTTTTTTTTTTTGTTTGTAATAACCGGATATTAACAGCCAAACTTTTGAAAAAAATATATCTTGTTTGTGATTTTCATATCAGTCCTACAAAAGAAACAAGTTTGTCAATAAAAAAATAAAAAAGAATTTTATTGCTGCAATTCCGGTTGAAATTCACAATAAAATTTGATGAATGATGGTTTAACCACTGATGTGTTTATTAAAAAAAAAACTGACTCTTAGTTACTCCATTTCATGTTGTCTAATCATGTAGTCAAGATCATCCAATTTTTCTAAAAAGAAAAACTTGTGGAAAAGGGCTTTAGATAGGTATATATTAGCATTAATAATATACTTAATAAATAAAAATAAAATTTCAGGGTTTGTCAAGTTATAAAGATTTCTGACTTATTTTTATACATCATCAAATATGCCCCGAGGCGGCGCGTTGGTCCTGTGTGGCCGACTCTGGCTGACGGTGCCTCTGAAATCGGGCTCCTCGAAGTTGTTGTTTCTGGCGACGGACTGCCTGGTACTCGAACCAAACCGGGCATCAATTTCATCCTCGATGGCCGCATTAGCGTTGTTCATACGGTCGCCACCTCGGTGATCTGGTGGTGCATAGTAATCTGTGCGATCAGTGTCGCGTAACAGCCCTGCGCGGGCTGCAGAAAAGTGTAAACAAATATTATCCACTATAGAAATCACTTTATGAAAATCAGTTTAAAGGTTACACCGCTTTCCAAACTAAGAAATCTCTAGAAAAAGTTTGAAAGTTCTAATTAAATCTACGTATCACCAACCCTTATTCTTTAAAACTATTTTTCCTTAACCCTTTCAAAATGGGCCTAACTTCACCAAAATGTTTTATTCACATACTAAATGGTAATATTTTAGGGTAAAAAAGCTCGCGACTGGGAAATTAAAAGATCTATCAGCATTCACACAGGATAACTCGATGAGTAGATGAAATTGAGTCAGGTGATGCGGACCGCGACCATGGATAGCTGCACTGCCCACCGGATTACCGTGTAGTCTGAATTACCTGGAGTCGATGACCAACCAACCAATGTACCAACAAAGAAAAAATTTGCTTTACCATATTTAAAACTCTCAAGTACAGCCTTCACTTCTAATCCGAGGAAGAATTTCATGTCAAATAGAGTGGTGAATGCATGGAATAAGTTACCAAGTGCAGTGATAAGTGCCGGAAATGTAAACGAATTTAAGAACAGACTAGACAAGTTTATCAGAGACGATACAAGTGCAGATTTAGGCTTATCAGCATAAGCTGCCTGCCTAAAACTAATAATAATAATAATAATAATAATATTAAAAAACCTAAAACTAATTATCTTTTTTAACTATGTAACACTGACCTGCATCATCATTTGGTTGTCCTTGGTTTCGGTAATCAGAAAAACGATCCTGAAAATTTCTTCGCCGCATCATTGATTCTTCTTGCCGTTGCCTTTTTCTTTTTTCTGTGGAAAATTTATGTCAACCATAAAAAATAGGTTTCTTTCATTCATAACTATTATTCTTCTTTCTATCTCTTTGTTCGGGGTCCTACGCATTTTACTAAAATATACAACAAAAATATTACTAAAACCCAATTGGAAACTAATTATGTATAAATATAATATGTACATTTATATAAAAAATACCTAGAATATAAAAAATTCTCAAGAATGCTGTCGTTCAAATGCGGAATGGAAAAAACTTTAAATAATTATGAGGAACGACTTCATTTTTTCAAATTAATGCCACTTTACCAACGTCGGATCATAACTGATATCTTGTGCCTCCACAACCTGCTGCATGGTAAGCTGGACAGTTCGAACAGCGTTTCAAATATAAGCATTAAGGTGCCTTCGAGGACGACTCGAAGTAACGACACATTTCTTATTTCAACTTCCTCTATTAATATAAGCGATACAAAACCTTTAAATAGAATGTGTCGTTCTTTTAATAAATATGCTAATGACTGTGATATTTTTCATGACACATTTGCTTCAATTAAAAGTCACTTGATTGCATTGTTCAAAGCCTAATCATTGTATAATCTCCAAGAAAAATAATAATTTTCGTTATGAAATTACTTCATCATTTATTTCAGATAAATAAACTTTTCGTATATTACTAGAATATTAGAAAAAAATATTATATAATTCATATTTCATATTTAATAAATATGTAGACAATTTTATAATATATTATATGTATATAAATGTATATGTATATAAATTATTATTATTATATTATATTAATTTATATCTCTTAAATAGCACCTACTTGTTATTATCTTAATTTTTTTTTCTCTCTCTCTCAAATTCTAATGTTATAATTAAAGTCAAATGTATCAAATTTTGTATGTATAACTAACTTAAGTTAATACACATGCATGTTTTGTAAACATGAAATTGGAGAGTATCGAGTGTTGGCGACCTGTGTATAAAATATGTAAGAATGTTTACGATTACTCTCTGTATGTTTACTTTATAAAAATAAATAAATGTAACAAAAACAGGAAAGACCAAAATAATTTTAATAATTTTCTGTACCTTCGACCCGTATCTCTAAGTGTTAGTGAACTGTTTAGTTTTAAAATAAAGTTAGATTATATTAGCTTGAAGGTATGCAATTACAGTCCACTTTGTGTATTACCTAATAATTCCCGTTCCACATTATAGGGAAATTGCAAGAAATAAATAGGATTTATACTGAGCAAGCAATTTATAAACATACCTACCATAATTACCTTGTATTGAGATATATGGGAAAAGTTTATGGTTGCAACCGCCCATTAGAATACAGATCGACAGCAGATTCCTCATGCAGATATCTGTGCCTACCTCGGTATAGCGGCTACAACAACTTGATATGCTTACACAGCCACTCAAAATTTATAATCTCGGTAAATCTACCATTGACAAGACAATCTCCTTTTGTAAATTATAATAAATATTGTAAATATAGAAATGCGTTTTGCATACCTCTCTTGACGATTTCCCGTCCCTCTTCTACCAAATCAGTGGTCAATTCGTCGTCACCAACAAACTGCTGAAATCCGCACATCGAAAGCAAACGACTGCCCAATGAAAAATACGAGAAAAGGCAGAACAGAAGTATAGCCATGGGGAAGTAAATATTGAAGCCATCTGCAATTATGCTCAGGACATCCATGTGGCCCATAATCTTAAAACAAAAAATAAAACTGAACTTCCATAGAGATTTTTTACTTAATTTAATAGTGAAACATACAAAACATTTTGCTTCATTTACATTTGTTAGAAACCATGCAGGATTGATTCTTGTGATTGAGGGGCAACTTCTTGTCCACCTATCGAATTCACAAAAAGCTAAATGATTTTTATTTTAAGTGAAGGAGTATGATTATGTGACTTAACCATCACAATAACTTCTCTGATCCAGTGGGGTAGGTACATAACCAAAGGCCCCAGTGCAAAAATGAAATTGGGGCCCAATCTAAACTGGTTAAGTTTTATCAAATAAAAAATATAAATACTTTAAAGATGCAAAGTTGCATCATCACGCTCCAAATGCTTGGTTATTAGTGTGATCGAGTACTCACTTCACTGCATTGATGTTAATAAAGGAGAAGCAAAACGTAATTTACGTAACACTAAAAAACGTCAATAAGAAAACCCTTGCAAATATGTATTTTGAAATGAAGGACATAGATATATATTCCTTGAAGGATATTTAAACTAATAAACTTTTTATCGGGCCGCGGCCCCAGCTAGGTTAGGATAGCAACAAGTTATTGCCAACAATGAGCACGTCTCAATCTGTCTCTTTTTAATTAGCATCTGACATATCACACATAACATGATCACACATAAGTGTGTGAGTTTTTTGTGTGTTTATAGCAATTTCAGGGGTGTCCATTGTTATAAAAGTCTCCATTAAATTTTCCACCCAATTAGAAAAAAAACAATATATTGCCATTTTGAACATTCAACAATAAAGTCATATAACGCATGTTTGTCGTTTAACCTGGCCGTTTTGGTGGAAATAACCAATCTCTCTTTCACCAAAAAGAAAAAAAATTATGAAACCTTCATCGATAGGTTGGTAATAAATAGCAGGTCCAGCAAATTGCATGACTTCACAATCAACAGTGCTTTCGCGGAACTAGCAATTTGCTGGAAGACACTATATCATATATAAAATTCCATTTTGTAGTAAATAATGTAACAAGCTGTACATTTTTTACATCTCTGGGCTTGATTAAATAAGTTGAGCCCACCTTTTAAACTCTTACAATTCAAAATGTGTATTAAAATAATAATAAATTAACCTGAGTGTAATATGTTTCCATGATCCTCTCCTTAATGATATGAGAGTCCATGTGAATGAGGCCGAGGAAGTTGAGACAGAGGGGCGGAGTCAGGCGGCAGACCATCATACCGGAGAATATCAAGCTGTACTCGTTGGTTTGATGATGGGGGGCCAGGTAGTAGAGGTTGAGAAGACGGATTTTCAACACGGTCGAATAAGCACAGTATCCAAGGTAAGAGATCATCAACGTTGAGAATATCTGTCATGGAAAAATATTTATTAAAGTAGGTACTATCCATAATCAGAAAGTTAATATGAGTGTAATCATGCAGAGTTGTTGTATTAGCAAAAAATGGTGCTTTTTGGATGTTAATAAATTTTAAGAAAAAGTCGTCAAAAACCTGAAATAATATTTCATAATTTCCAGACAAAGATACAATTAAAAGGTATAAAAAAACCATGCGTATCATGTTACCTTTATCTTGATTGAAAGAGCTAAAAGTTAATATAGAATTAGATATATTTTCAATGCAGCAAGGGACAAATTGTTTTTTTTTGTAGTTCCAGATGATGCAACCTCTTCTCCCCCCCCCCCAGCCTCCCCCAACTAGAATATTTTTTGTTAAATGATGTTGTTGCACATATTAATTATGCTGGTTATATATAAAGTCAAGCATTCTTACTAAATTTTATTTTTATCTTTTGAGTTTTTTAACCCGCCACATGTCGAGTCGTCACGAAGAAATCTCGTCTAGTGTCGCATAGTGTTCAAAAAATGGTCAATTATTTTGCGCTTACTAAAATGCTTATAGTAGCAAAACTACGCACGTCATCTTTATAACCTACACCCGGGGTGCTCAAACGGTCGATCGCGATCGACTGGTCGATCGCGATCGACCCCAGAAATGATTGTGCAGAAAGCTAATATCTATATATGCTACGATACACCCTACCTAGGTAGGTAGGGTGTATCGTGTATGTACGACAACCCTGCATCAAACACACTTGCAGTCTCTCAGAGTCGATCGTAAGTAGTCTAAAAATATTGAGGTAGATCGCCAGCAGTTCAAGTTTGAGCACCCCTGACCTACACTATTTAGAATAGCTTATGAAGTTCTCTAGAATATCTTTTTATTACTAACTGTAAGTTCGGAGTCCCTACGTTTGGCGGAATCACCTCGGGACTCCGATCGGAGTCCGCAACATGTGACGGGTTAAAGTTCATTTGTTTGATTTTATAACATACACTTTTTTTTCATCAATTTAATGTATAATTCATTGACAACATTATTTATTTGTCTATTTAATGTTCTGTAAGAGGGGTGATGTTTTACAATAGTGACCACCATCTGTTTTGTGCAGGAAATTAACTGAAAATTGCGAAGGTTCATAAAAAAATCGGGTAATATGATATTGACAAATTAAAAAATCTCTAAATGCTTAATGATTTTCAAACTGACCTAAAAATAGATTTGAAGCTTTAGATTAGAGTCTGTCTACTACGAGTATAGAAAAGAAATGGTCAAAAATCAAATCATTTTTGCAAGAAACAAACCCTGAATGTTCAGGGTTATAGGAAATCTAATAACAAATAAAGATCTTTGATGAATCTTGGCAGAAAGTTGAACAAAATCGCAATAACCTCATTAATGATTACTTTTGGTATATCTCAAGAGACCTTTGCTTTAAATGATTTACATTAATATCATCAAATTTATAAAAAAAATGTCATTCAATGCTTCAATGTTTATTCAATGCTTTGCAAATTAAAAATATAAATGACTAAACTTTTGGCCATAAAAATGAAAAGATTATCTTATAATATTTAATATTATAAGATAATTTTTTCATTTTTTTGTTACACTTTTATTTCAATCATGTAATAGAATTTTATATTTATTTATTGATTTTTATTCAAAAAAAAGACACATAATACATTAAATGGGTTCTGGCAAAAACATGGGTTTGGCCTTGGTTTTGAAACTCAATTTGATGACAAGTCTTACAATATAAGACTTATAATGAACCATCGAAAGTTAAATTTGAGTGTAAAAGTGTTTGACCTCATTATATTTGACAATATTTTATTTAATCACTATTTTTCTGATACATAATAGTTAGCTAAATATATAAATTTTGCAAATCAACAATGCATTCAATTCTTTCCTCCCCATGACACTTTGCAAATAAATCTCTCCTTTTTTTTATTATAGAGTTAAAAAAGATTATATCTTACCACAATCATCATATAGTCATAATTGGCACTGGCACTGTTGACAATTTTGGCAAATATTGATAGGACTGGACTTATATTGAAAAACGTCATTTCAGACCAGACCACTGAAATGGATAGCACAGCTGCACATACCGCCATGCCCCTCAAGACATACCGCTTCAGGAAGCATTCCCAGTACCATTCTGAAATTAAGGAGCAGATATCAGATCTCGACCAAAGCTGTGTCATGTTTGTTTTAGACATTGTAAAGACACCAGCAGCTTGTTAGTGCTAGATAAATGTCATGTCTATTAGTCATGTCCAGCAGTATTATTCATTTTAATTTATAACTTTAAATATTTGCTTTTTCTCAGGCTTGAAAAATAATGTTTGATCGACTAAATTATTAAAATAAAAGCTAGAAAAATATAAAAATGATGATGAACTGCAACACTTGTTTACTAGTACGTTATAAAGTGGCATTCTCATTTTAAAGGACTATTATTATATACCTTAGTTTTGTTTATATATTTTTTTTATATTAATAAAGGTGGAAAAACTTTTTGGACTAATTAAACTTGTTTAACAGCTATGGTAAATATGACCGAAAATATGTATGCATATGCCTAATGTCTGTTTTTATCAAAATGTTAAAAGATAATCCAAGACATTATTAAAGTTAAACTGACTGCAACACAGTCATGTGTGCTTATCATAAAGATACTAAAACTCTTGATAAACAAAAAAAATGTTGTGATTAAAAAGTAGGTCTCATTTCGAAGTGATTGGCATATGAAATGAGAATGTTTTTAATCCCTTTAGGTGGTCTACATAATGTGGTAAGTAGGTAGGTTATAAAAATAAATATAGCTTTTGGTATAGGTACAGAGTGCTCTCTGTAACACCTCACTCTTTATTATGAAGTATACAACACAATAATTTATTAAACGTGTAATTTAAACATGTTGCCAGCAGTGCAACAATGGCCGAGCAGCTATACATCTTTATGCATAGTCGCGTTAGTTCGCTACTGAGATTATGTATGTTACTATTAACCATACTTAAATGCATTGCTTGTCATTTTATTTAGATGCTAAGTAAATTATGCATATTATGCATTTAAATATGTAAAAATTCTATTTTCAGTCATTTTACTTCTTGTACAAAAATAAACAATAAAGATTTTCTATAGTTAAGTGCTAAAAGTAGAATAAATGACTGGTTTTGTCTTATTTCAGGGGTTATTATAAAAAAAAAAAAATAGCTATTTTTATCATATGAGCATACTGAATTTCATTTTTAGCTTCTGTACATTGATGTATAAGAAGCTGCTATCCCTGTCCTTTGGCCATCTGTCTGACCGTCTGTCCGTTCATCTGTCTGTCTGTCCGTTGCAACATTCAAAGAGTTGAATTTTTGTGTGTGCTCTCACTTAACAACCGTGGCCGTTTAGATCAAATCGAAAAAAAAAAAAATTATTTGGTTACCCAGCAGAAATTGTACACAATACAGGTAATGACTTAAAAAAGATTAATATTAAAATATATTAAACTAATTTCTAAACGATCGTAAATTTAAACACAAATATAAAAAAAATATAATCCTGAAAAAATGAATCCTTTACCTTTAGCTTTAATTATTTATATATAGAGAAACAAAAAACACCTGATTTAATACAGAACTAAACTAGGAATTCTGTCTGTGATTTTGTGCATTGGTATAGTATTTGTATTGGTGTAGGTATAGTATTGATATAATAGACAGCATTACGAAACTTTTGCAGTTATTAAAAAAAGTTCGATTTGGGAGAAGTTAGAAAGAAGGGAGGGGGAGATTTTTTTCATTACTAGCCGCGCCTCAAAATTTACAAAAAAAACTGAAATTATGTTAAAATTTATGGGTTGAAAGAATGTCATCATATCAACGTACCTATGTTTTTTTTATTATTTTTATCTACTCAACCATCACTAGTTGAAACCGCAGACAGGCGCGTGTAGTCTGGGGGGAAGATACCGTTAATGACGCCTGTAGGTTCTGATGAAATAATTCACTATTACTAAACAATCTATAGAAGCATTTGATATTAAATGATAGCTGTAGGTGTCGTAGCCATTCTTGTTTGACGTCTATTCACATGTGATATGTGACAGAACAGGACAGGACAGGAAATGTGCTCATAATTAGATTAATCTTAAGTTATAGTTAGAGTGTTTGGAAAATGAGATCAAATCAATTTTTCTGGATGCCTAGCTAATCTTACAATAGACTCACCTACGACTGGACTATAAAATATCCTCGCCAAAGGGCTTCGAATTCTCTGAAATGTAGGCTTGAATCTTTGTTCCGCAGACCGACTGTTATCAGCAACATCTTCAAGGTGAAATATCTGCTCCACGAGAATGTTCCATTGAGTCTCAGTTCTTTGTAGGACTTGTAAAGCCTTTATTACCTGTATAATATGTTAAAAAAAATTCATTGCAAAGTATGCTCTGATCGTGATTACTTATCAACATACATTTTACTACATATTGATAAAGTCTATAACTTTCCATAGTAAATCACAGGATTTATTTTCAGTTGTCAGCCTGTTGAACTTTTATAAAATGACTTCATATTTTAAAAAATATTGACGGGGTTAATGTTGTAAAACAAATAATAACGAGTAGTCACAATAGAAAAACACAATTATAAAAATTAAATTAACCTGTTTATGCAGGAGCACAAGCGATTTGTGTGTTGGTGCAGAGCGAGCACGAGCATCATTATTATTTAACCGATTCATCCTTTCTCTCAACTCGATGGGAACTTTCTGCAGGATGGTCTCAACGTGAGGCTGCAGAGGGTGACCAGCTCCCACTGCTCGATTCACCGCTTGCAGAGACTGCACAGAAAGATATAAATATATATTTTTAAATTAAGGTAAGATGATGTTTTAATTATAAAAATGTAAAACATGCGTTTTATGTAAATAAATAATACTTACTCCCAATATTTCATCGACAGTTTCTTCAGCTTCGCACTTGTCTGAACTTAACTTAGCTGCCTTAAAGAAACTGTAGGTCAGAGTGTATCCCTTCTTGGAATTGTTCCAAAGGCCTCGTGGAATTTCAACCAAAGCATACCCAAATAACATGATCAACAGAAATAGGCCCCAGGTATTGCTGGCAGATGAAGCGATTGCTTTGATTTTTTGTCCATCCAAATGGACGCCCTTGAGCGCTATATATATCAAAAGAACGCCACAAATAGACAGGTATGAACCATAGTAAATGGCATTATCGATAAGGGCAGATTTGAGCTTTCCCTTGACAGTGAAGTCGCCAGCTTTGCTATAAGACTGCATCATGGGCATTATTAACCTGGAATGAAACAAAAAATTATAAACTCTCACAGTTTACATAAACATTTTTAAACATTATTAACAAAAACGAGTTTTGAATTCGATTATCAAGGTTCCAATCTATGACAGTGCAGAGTGTCACATTATCGGTAGTCACAATACTAGCAGCCCAAAAGCTGTAACTAGTTTTGACTTCAGTTTGAGTAGAAAAAAGACAAACCTTTAATTGATACTTTATTTGTTCAGGAATAAGTTATGAGAAGTATTTATTTCATGTTTCCTATCTCGAAAAATGTTATTTTTCTAACAAAATTAAAATAATTAAGAAGTCATTCTTTTATTAGTTACAACACAGCAAATTTCAGTTTATGCAAATTTCATTCGGCCTGTCCGGAATATTATTTTGTAAATATAATAAGCAAAGTTAAATTTCATCTTTTTTCTTAGAATCTGACAAAATACAAATAAATTAAATAGCTCACTAATATTTATTTCCTTTTTTTTATTAACAAATTGAATAATACACCTTTGAAAACCATAAATACTTTGAAAATATTCAATTTTAAAAAAATTAAGTGTAAAATAATAACTGTATATTGCTAAATGTGCCAACTATTAATCCGCACTAAAATACTTAGTTTCCAGCAAATAAACCGTGGGTATAATGGTGCATAAATAAAAAAAAGTACCTACTTATATGTAAGAATAAAAAAACGGATGCCAGAAAAAGCTGTCGATTTTTGAACAGATCAAAGTAGAAGTCATCATAAAAATGGTTTCAGTAGTAATGATGTTTGTAAACATATTAATCTTAATATCTTTCAACTAAAATTCCATCAATAAACAAATATTATTATGCTAAGATCATTAAATAACGATTTTAACACAATATCATTGAAGAAGATTAAGGGTAAATGTCCGTCTTCAGTGTGAAAAAATCTGATAGTTTCTACAAATAATACTGAGTTTATTATTTTTTTTAATCAACTTTTATAAAAATAAATGAGTACAATTACCATGTCAAGCATTGGGATGACCAATAAACAACCCTCCATAAATTTGGAAATACGTGATCTGGCACCCAGCTCCACGGTTTAACACAGATATTTCCTGTAGGTGTAGGTAAACTGGTTGATATATTAGCACCAGCAGTCGTCAAAAGAAATGAAGAAAACGACTCTGTTTCATTGTTGTTCTGAAGACACTTCCTGTAAACAGACTGCCAAACATTCAGAATTAGGAATATATACATTAACATAACTATAACATTTAATTATACCAAAATTGCAGTAACTCACCGAAGTAACATCCAAAGGAAGTATCAATATAATCAGAAACGAAAAGTACCACGCAGTCAGCACAGAAAATGTGACAATCAAATGATTTCTATAGCAATTTCCATATCGGTATAATAAACAAGCGGCCAAAATAAAGGCTGATATTAGCTCAGTAATAAAAAGTGTGTAAACCATTTTATTATTTCGCCGCAATATTTAGAACTGACCAAAAAACGTAGGTCTCACATTTGATCAAAATTGATTTATGAGTCTTTGGCAGATGCTTGTGCTTTCAATTCTTTCCACGCTTTTTGAGCCCGATTCTGAATAGCCTCCAATTGTAATTGTCTGGATGATTTCAGGGGCAAAATATGCGGCGTGTCAAGTAAATTTCCTGAGTAATCCTCAAAGTATAAATCCCCTTCAAATGATAATACAATGTCCAAAACACTTTGCCCTGGATTTATTTTGTTCTCATTTTCTGACATTTTGCTAACATTACTATGAGTTAAATATTTCCACTGGATTAATTATGAAACATTATATTCAGCGCGCTACAAATTTTCCGATACATTATATAAATTAATGCGTCCTCCCGCAGAGATGTTAACACGAAACACGCAGGGCATATACTTAATTTATTCTTCACTGTGACGATGCATACCAGCAACTATCGTGAAATGCGAATGAATGTCATTCGCTCACTTTTCATTTTCCTATTTAGGAAAAATATTTCTTCATGATCCAACTATTTTACCATCTGTAGTATCTCTCATTTTCTATTTGTTTATCTTCTTCATGATATGGCAATAGGGCTTCATACATAGTTATAACAACCATTTAGATACACATTTTTTCGTTATTATTTTTAAAAAATCGTATACTATTATAGTATAACACCAATTATTCAGAAAAGCAAAAAAATATAAAGTAGATAAAGTTAAAATAATGAAAATAAAAATAATTATTTAAATTTATGGAAATTTATGGAAATTTGAAACACATTCAAATTTTTTTTTAATAATGCTCTGTTATAACTATAACTAAAAAATAAAGTATGTAACTTATGTTATATTGTTAAATAATATAATTTACAGTGCACCGTGGTTTAAAATATATTTGGTTAAAGATCTATCTGGCAAGAAATGAACACATAAACCATCTATCGCACCTAACTACTTTGCAAATAACAAAATACTGATTTACTACCTCCTGTTTATTATCGTCAAAGATAGGCCGTACTGCTGGCGCGGATAGTAGATTGATACATTGATTTACTCAAATATATCACCTTTAAGTGAATACAGGGGTGCACTTACAACGGATTTACCAAAGTAAACAATTGAAATAGTAATATTTTAAATTATTCGAAAATGGTAGTATAGGCACGAAACAAGCGGCTTGATGATATCAGCAATATATTGTATATTTCAGACGTTTATACCTGAAAAGAAAACAAAAAAATAGGTACACAAATGAAATTAATCAAAACAACTTTATTACTGACAATTTTACCAAAAAGCTTGTGCAAATAGATAGAGTAAGTAAATCACAGATTTAGCAGGTATGCTTATTTTTACACTAATATAATGTTGAATGTGATAAAATAGCCTCTTACTGAATTTAGTCTGTTTTATGTTCATAAATAAACTATGTCAATAACTAGTTCAAAAGTTACAGTAATTTAAAGGCATTCATTTAAAAACATGCAAAGATTACACACACAGCCAGCGCATTGAACGAAAATATGGATACTTCACCTTATAGCAGCACGAAACGAGGGAAGACCCTCACAGTCTAACTCTAGAGAAACTAGGCTTTACCTACACTGATAATCGACTCTGGGCTCACAAGATGCTAACTAAAACATTTTGAATAAGTATGACTCGGCATCTAAACTTTCTACCGAATATTTCTGTTAGAGATAATAAAAATCCATTAGGAAACTGCCTAAAGGCACAAACTTTACGATAAAAGTAGCAAGGATTTTACTTGGAAATTTATTATTTCAAGAAAAACTTCATCGCGTACAATGATATTCGCAGATAATCGATTTTTCTAATCTCACGCACGTAATTTGAAGTTGTGGTAATAAAAATAAAATCGATGAAACTCATTTTAATGTGTGTTTATCGTTCCGGGGGTTCGGTGGATTCTTTCACATTAAAATAGAATATGAGTCATTTTTAAAATATGTATATTTTTATATTACGATGTTATGAGATTTAGGAAGAATAATTTAATTTAATAAGCAAAAGTTTTATTCCCTTACAACATAAACAGTCTACAGTTATTCAGTTACTGGCAATTCCTGGTTCATCTTTTGAATCTTTTTATTAAACCATTAAGTTATTTGTTTACTCTTAGTATAACAAACAGCGTTTTTACCAATATATATAAAATTTCTAATTAAGTCCCTGTTATAAAAAAGAAACGCTCAAAATATTAAAAACTATAAACCTATCTCCCTTTGATTCATACTATCTAACTTTGGAAAATTGATAAAAACAACAGAATATAATATATTTATTTCTTCTAATTAGATAGTTACAATAGTTTACGCTAAAGAGGACAGGAAAAAAAACATTTTTATAAAACTCAGCAGTGGATTTAAACCGACATCCTGGGCTCTCAAGTACAGGAACTCTTTAGTACCTTTATAAATATTTTGATATATGGCTTTATATCCTACGTTTTATCATAAAAATATTAAAACTTTTCTATTTGTGTTTTCATGCGATTTGCTACAATTAAAAAACATATCAAATATAATAAATAATGGGGTGTATATGTTTCTATTACGAGTAAGAAATAATTTATTGAACTAAATTTATTGCTACATTGAATCATTTTATTTGAGGGCTGGTGTGAATTCCCTTAAGCGCCGCAAAAGCTCTTGATTAACTGAATTGCTGATTATTAAAAGGGGTATATGTTACATTATATTAAAAGGGAGCTATGTTACGGAATTTGTTTTATTTTTATTAAAAAAGTTATTAGAAATAAAAAAAAATATAAAACAAAAACAAATCAGCAAACACATTAAGTTTTTCATAAATGCATAAATTTGTAATATATTTGATTATATTAGAAATGAATCAGTTTTTTTTTAATATCTCGCAAAGTTGAAAATGTAACATAGCTCCTTTTTAATAATCAGCAATTCAACTACGCTACGGCCTTTATCGATAGCGATCATTCACCGGAGTCGCAGGTGCGGGATATTGCAACAAACGGTTTAATATTATCACGTAAAGTTTACACTTTAAATCTCTGAAACTCCGATGAATTTTGATACGCGTCAATACGTTCATGTTTGAAATTACAGGGCCAATTAGCTGGTTTTTTATCTGATATGGTCTTGGGACACGGTGCTTATATAATAATAAGTTAAATATATTACATGTAAACTAGTTAGATTTCATAAATAATACATTGCCCAAAACCCTCTTGCCCAAAAGTATCGTGGAATGGGTCAACTTTATACGGTTGCCATTTTATGTTACCAAGGTTAAGTTGTTGAACCATTACATTTAATTGAAATAGATAGAAATCATTAGATTGTTTTTCTGACTATAAACTATTAAGTAATTCATACAGATGGTAGAAAGATATATGTAGAGGGCTTACTGAACTAATGTCAGACGTTTTAGTGGGAGACGCTGACTTCTTTAGCGGCGATTTGGCACTGATCGATATCACTGACCGGATATCACCAGACATACACAGTGCTAAACCTATAGGTAAGCTGAGGAGATTTTAGAGAGAGAGGGCATATCAAGGCATTCAAACAAAATAATATTTAAACTTAAAAATAAAATATATGACAAAAAAATAGACGCAAATGATGTTAATAATAAACATATCATGTATTAAAAATAACATAAAAAAGAAAATACACCATACCACCTACAACGAATATTAAACAAGGGTGACTATAAATCTCGTCGATAATTAAATATATAAGTTTCAATGGAAATCATATTAAATAAGATAAATAATTGAAAAATTAAGTGTAAATTATTAAAGCATGTGCTCTCGCAGATACCCAATACTATACATGTTAGCTTTGCAGTTTTAACTTTTAACTGTTTTATCCGATGTGGTTTTTGGAAAAGACTTAATAATTTTAACCCGGAAACATTCGTGAAGAGTATATGCTATTTTGGTAGCACATTCGGCGTGTACATTATCCAGTATATGTCTCAGTAAGATTGGGGCTGGAAAACAACGTTAAGGAACTGCTAATAGAAGTTGTTATACATCGAGACCGATTACATGGGTATGAGTTTAAGTCGTAAATTATATGGTTTAGCGCGGGCCGCGGCCGGGCGGGGTAGCAGTCCTGGATAAAATGTGTGGAGGTTAGGTGAGAGGCTATATGATTGTCGGTTTCAGAAAAAGCGTTTTGGTGGAGGAATTAGACGATACCATTGTAAAAAGCTCCATTAGGATATTTTTCAGTTTTTCTACACCGGGAAGTGTGTAGTTCATATCTGAATAGTCATTATCTGTAGTTCTACTGATACCAATTTACATGTTGTGTGGAAGGAATAACTTGCCATTTTTTAATTATTGCCGCAGGATAAGAGAAATGTTGCTAAGAACACGAAAGAAATTATTGAGTTTAATCAATTTTTTAAATAAATTGTTTATTGTCGAAAGTAATGTTTTTTGTTCTTTAAAATTGTTTCTTGATACTGGCCTAACTCATTTCTTATGAAGACAGTTTAATAGTACAAGAAGAAGAAGACAAGTTACACACGTGAGTCTTGACGTTTTATTTTGTCACTCAGAAATGTGAATTACGTGTATTGGCATACAAAACTAATCTCAAAGAGATCATACTTATTATTTCGTGATGGGAAAGGTTAACGCAAATAACGTTAAAATTAAGCCTAAAAAAATTAAGCAAAATAAAAAAAAGAATCTCAAGCTTGCTGTTACTAAAGCAGTTGCCGAGACCACCTTACAATTGCCTCCATCTAGAAAATCTGACGAACCTATTACAAAAAATGTACGTACACGTTTCTCTGTAACTCGGTCTTTAAAAAAGGTTTTTCTTTGATTTGTTTTTATTCTTTGGGCTTAATTTATTTCAGACCAAATGGATTAATCGTCAAAGAGTGCTAGTATTTGCGGCCCGAGGGATAAATCATCGCCATCGTCATTTGATGGAAGACATCAAGCGATTGATGCCTCACCACAAGCCGGAATCGAAGATGGAACGCTCGAAGAATCTATTTGTGGTCAATGAAATGTGTGAAATGAAAAACTGCAATAAGTGCCTTCTGTTTGAAGGACGAAAGAAACAAGATCTTTATCTTTGGGCTTCCAATATTCCTAAAGGCCCAAGTGCAAAATTCCTTATTCAAAACGGTAAAACTTATGATTTTCCTGTATTTTAAATAGTACTGTCTGCAGTGTAAATGAATGAATTCTTTATCAAGGGTCATTACTCATATGGGGATGTAGTTTGTTAGCAGGAAATGTATGGACACATCTTTCATAATCTGTTTCTTGCCACTTACTTATTGTTTGTCCGGATAATTTGTCAGGTTGGACAGTTATTCATTCATTAAATTCATTCATTCATTCATTAAATCCATTATTTAATTTCATTATAAGCATATATTTATGTTTCAAACTTATCAAATGGTTTCTGTGATTGTAAGAGGAACAGAAGCATCTATCTAAGTAACTGAAATCATCGCATCATTATAGGATCAGTAACGAGCGATTGCCATCTAAACAGAAAAAATAACATTTTGATCATAACAGAAGACGGATCATTACAGATACTACAAAACAGAAGAGACTGCAGAACATGTGACTTGTCCCCGTTTTACTCTCACCATTAAAATAATTACAATCTGGGGTATACAGACTATGGAATGGCTGCTGAAAATTTAACACTGAAGCTGTGGAATGGGTGCTAAAACTAACTTTTGGCCGCCTTCAGTTAATATAACATACTAGTTATAATAACATGTGGGAGTCAAGGATTGTCCCAATTTAAATTGAAATCTCTTAAAAAATATTTTTTAGAGAGGAACTTTCCCACAACCGAGTGCTGATGTGTTATTCTCTTAATTGAAACGTTAAGTGGATGAAGGGGTTATCCCACAAAAAGACAGGAGATATTTGCAATTAAAACCCTTTCATCCATTATTAAAAACAGAAAACTGTAAATAAGCCCTTCTTGCTCATTTTAAACTTCTTTATTATCCATTTGTATGCTCTGAGACAGAAATATGGTACATAAGCACATAACTTCTTCATCTATAAATAAAAACATATTTACGAAATTTTTCAGTTAACCCCTTTATCTACTTAATGCTTCTTGTATTTGTTACAGTTTACACAATGCAAGAGTTAAAAATGACTGGCAACTGCTTGCGAGCCTCCAGGCCTCTCTTGTCATTTGATCAGCAGTTTAGCACTGTACCGCATTTGTCACTGTTAAAAGAAATATTCACTCAAATATTTGGCGTACCAAATCAACATCCGAAGAGCCAACCGTTTTTTGATCATGTCTACACATTCACAGTACTTGACGATAGGATTTGGTTCAGGAATTATCAAATATTATCTGAAGATGGAGCTCTTGCAGAGATCGGACCACGATTTGTATTAAATCCGGTAGGAGTTTTTCTAATTATTAATTTTATCACATTGACACACAACGATACATTGACTTCGATATTTGCTGTATATGGTCAGGTGCAGTAATATTGAGTTTGATACATTGGTTTACTGCATCTCGATTAATATTAAATATGAAAATATTCCAATGTATTAAATATTAAAATTTTGTTTATTTAAAATATTGAAAAAGTGAATATACATTTGATCAGGTTGTATTGTTATTTATACAGGTAAAAATCTTTTCCGGTTCATTTGGCGGGGATACACTCTGGGAGAATCAGCATTACGTTTCCCCGGCTAAGTATCGACAGGCGCTTTCAAAGAAAGCATCTAACAAATACCAGAATAGGATTGAGCAGAAAGCAATCCATGAGGCCACCAGGCCGGATACTGCTTACCCGGAAATAGACGGGAATAACATTTTCAGAGTTGATCCAGTTGAGGGAGCAAAACAAGAAGTTCAAGGTATTTATTTCAGTTGTATGAAAAAAAACAAGCAAAGATATTTTTTTTTCAGATGTGAAATATTTTGGTACAGCATCTACTTTTACTAAATATTTTGATATGCGCACGGGACTTAAAATATAGGCTTATAGTTGAGATATATATGATTTCAAATCATTAACGGAGATTTGCAGCTTAATAATGTTGAGGTCTAAGCCTTTGATTTTGTTAGTATTGAAATTGTTTACAGAATAAGAAAATGCGTAATTGACAATCACAGTATTTATTAACTCAACAAGAACTACAAGAGTTTGTAAAAAACTTTGTGTGTTGCGGTTAAATAGAGAGTATGCATGTATTTCTAATGCGGTTGTCGATAAGTGGAATGATAACTATTTGGGAGGGTGCAAATTGTGACCCCCATCAATCTCAATGTAAAAAAAGAAGGCAAAGCCCATTTCAGCCGTTTTGGCCTGGACATCCATTTTGCCAATACATCAGCGACCTTCGGTTTGGTGATTAGTTACTCAAACTTCATTGAAAGATTCTTTTGATGCATAAACTGGTGTTTTACGTCAATATGTTTGGACGCAAGGCGAAAGTTGGATTCTTTGCTAGCCCCTTTATTGTCATAATAAATGGTGACCTTAGCCAGGTGTTTATGACCCTATTATTGGAAAATATTAACGAGATATTGCCTTGTTTAATCCTGTCGGTGACTACCATATATTCCACCTCCGTGATAAAAGTGACACTATTCTTTGCTTTCGTGAATGTAATGAGGCTTCACATTTCAGAGCCTCATATTTCTTATTGTAGACCAATCTAAATTGGCAATCTAATAGGCAATAAAGAATAGGCCTGCTATTCTTGAAAGAATGCATTTGAGCATTCAGGCAGATTCCACGTAATTTCCTAGATGCTGGTTTCGAACTGTGCCCTGGGAGACCGGGGTTCAGTTTATATAGGGAAAATCAGAATCTAGAAACTTCGAAGGTTTTATAGCATCTGTGCTTGATATTACGTGGACATGAACGGTCACGCCAACCAATGGGTGTGCGGGACCTAAACAGTGGATGCTCTGATTCGCCAATGCGGGCTCTCTATTTGTCTGACTGGCACTGTGGAACGTTCGCAAACGCACTACGAGGTTAATTCTGTTACGTTTACTGAATTTCAAGAACCTTCAAACCTGACGTAACTGTTGGTTCTAAAGGTTCACAGGCGAGAGTAGTCTTGGTGGGAGATACCTTTAATGACGCCTGTAGGACATAGCTGTAAGACGTCAGGTTCTAATTAAATAATTTACTACTACTAAACTGCTATAGAAGCAGTTAATAGCTACAGGTTGTATATGATAGCTACAGGATTTCATAGCCATTCTTGATTAATTCTATATCATTTGCGAAAATTTACTAAACGATTATTGCCTTGATTTAGGAGAAATACAATGAGAACAAGTAATTTAGCGCTCAACATCCTGTTTGTGGGTATCTGAAAAATAATTAGGTTGCCTAATGAGTTGACGCTCTGCGCGGTCGAGATTGATATTCGGTTTATTATGTTAAAGATAATTAAGTGTCTATAATAATGTATGTGTTTGCGAAGCTAAGTAATCAAATTAACTTTTAATTATTTCCTTATTGTTTGTTTCGTAACAGAATATTGATATGTTGGTATCAAATATGTTTAACCTGTTAAGGCATGACTTTCCCGCCAAAAATTTTGGCGCCAAAAGCGCTTGAGAAAGGATTAATTTCTAAGGAAAATTTAAAGAACTCACCCGCCTACTGTAAAAGTACCATAGTGTAGGCATGAGTCATCCGATCTTGACAAATCAGGTGTGATCTGATTTGCCATGAAATTGTCTATTAGAAAATATCACTCAGGTTTTTTTAATTTTTCACTTTTTTTAAAAAAAAAAACTGCTTTTATCGATTTTTTCCTGTTAAACACACAATTTTTCACTATTTTGACAAATTCTGTCAGATATTTGTCACTTTTACACTTTCGGATATTTGTTAGATATATACACTATACACTACCATGTATAATTTTTCAAAAAAAAACAAAACATTTCTTTTTTCAACAGTTTTTTTTTGACACTGCATTGACTTGAATAAAATCTGAGGTATTGATTGGTTCGTTGCGATTCCAATGATGCAAACGTTAATCAATGTTAATTTGGCAGAAATATTTAAATCAAATGGAGGATGCTCTCTCACTCTAACGAATATATTCGTCATGACGTAAATGCGACGTATGGGCTCCCGGCCGGGTTCGCGAATATATTCGGCCGTACGCGTATAAGGGTTAAAATAACTATTTAATTATGTTGTTTTAATAACTAAATGTCACCAAAGCCTATTTTAAGTTTGTTTCAAAATAACCTAGCAGAAAAAAAATACATAATTTTCTATTTCAAAATTTTTTGTTTAAATAATATTGTTTCTCAATATGATATTAATGTTTCGAGAGTTTTAAACAGAAAAATGCATTTATCTCAGAATCAGCCTTTTGCTAATTAGTGAAATTTTGCTCTACATTGATGAAGTTTTCAATATTAATGCAACCGACTTCACAAATATAAAATTTTATTTTTATTTTCAGAAGAAAATTATGAAAGTGAGGATAATGATAATCCTGAGGATCAAGATAATTCTGCGTCACAGGATATTAATGCGGTTGCAGCAATAAAATATATGAACGTAAATGGGAATAAAGCCAGAAAACCACAGCAAACTAATGGTAAAGTTCATGTGATTAAACGCAAGCAATTTAAGGAGAAGACTAGAGCGAAGGCCAAACGCCTTCAAAAACTAAAGACAAAGAAAAAAATGTAGTATAAACAATAAATTTGTCCATATTGCTGAAATCCATAATTTTTTATTCTTAAAATAAATTTTTAAAAAACATATTTTTTCTTAATTATTATAAAAAAAAGAAGGTACTTAATTGCCAATTCAGACACACACCAAAAGGTTACGCTGGTTGCAGGTTGTATGAGGCAGCATCAAGTACTTTTAGCCAGTGGACGTACTTACAAGACTGTCGGATTCACCCCCCTCTGACTTTAGTGTGTTGGAAGAGTACTACTGGATATTTTTCATAACTGCCTTTAAAAACAATATAAATGTAGACAACGAAAGGAACATTTAGTTTAATGAAAAATAGCAATACAATGCTTAAATGGCAACATACCTGTTACCGTGGGGGTAAGCGAGCTGCAATGCTTTTTTTTTCAAGTTTCACAAATAAAATTAGTTTCATTAAATATTCCTTTTGTATCTATAAATTTTAAAGCAATATAACATAAAGATGACATTCTGATTAAAAAAAATTACATGGCTTTAACGAGTATTCCGATGTGGCCCACATGGTGTCTTCTATGGCGCTTAACTTGTTAATTGTGGGACCAGTCCCATATGCGAGACGACACCAGTCTTATAGTTATTTAAAATATACAGAAACACTACTAATGGGCTTAAATTAATCATCCTACGGGATCATGCTGTGAGAGCCAGTATTTTTACTCATATCTGCAATCATTATAAGGATACAAACCATATACTGGATAAAAGCAATAAAAAAAATATTAGGACGAAATTAAAAATATTTATTTGTAAATCTATCATAATACATCTGACATAATATCATCAAAAAAACTTATATTTAATTTGTAATATCAAAACTAGATATATAAAATATGACGAAGATAAAAAATAGTAAACATCAGAATCATGAAAGCCCAATAAATTCATATTTCATATTAATAAACAGTTTTAATATATAGTCAATTAAACCATTCTTACAATTTATTAAATTATGTATTTATGCAATGTATAAAATTACTGTAGGAGATTGTATAACAAAACAATAAACAATTATGTTTGCAAAAATCTTTTTCCAAGATATTTGCAAAATAATGTTTAAAAATTGCAGCACCAGATTCCAGCGGAATTTCTGTATTTCGATGACAAAGTTAGGAAATCCTGTACCAAATTGTAAGAAGTTAATTTTGTACATTATACCCGCTACAAAATCGTACATACTGCATTCAAAAATAAGACTTATATAATATCCTTCGTACCGATTCAAATTTTCTGGAAAAGCACCACCTCTAATTAGTACATAATATTTGGTACAAAAAATATAGTTTGTGAAAGTCACAACTACCGCAGCATACATTCTGTTACCCGCAAGCTGTAACGAATCCATACGTAATAAATCCATGATAAAGAAATAATAAATCTTTAAAATAATTATTCATATGACATTTAAAACATGTAGTAACACCTTGAAGGCCTCTGTGCCATCACTGGTTGGACAGGCCGGAGGCACTCCTTGAGGAAGAGACTGACGGATCTGTGAGGGCGATGTTCGCTGCCATGGACAGTAAACTGTCCGTCGTAATAAAGGAAGTGCGAGAACTAAAAAAATCTTTTAACTTTCTCAGTGATAAATATGATGAGCTTATCAAGTTAAGTGGAGGCCAATCAAACTAGATTAAAATATGCATGAAGAGGTGGAGGACTTGAAATCAAATTGCCGGGAAAAGGACAGCCAAATTAAAAAAAAAGGGTGTCAGGATCGAGAAAATGGAAGTAATGAATAATTATTGAAGAGTTACTGCCTCAACTAAGCAAAGAGCGTATCTAAAAAATGGACATGTTTAATAAAATGAACTCCTACAATGACTCATTTAAATTCAAATATTCCATGTATAGCGATAGATGTGTCCGATAAAAATTACTTGTCACAAAAATATTACATAAATGTAAAACTGGTTTTACATGTGAATCTTTAATAATTAATAAGATAACTAGATCCTGCATAGATAATTTATTTGTTAGATATTTAAAGGCTGAGCTATAACAAAACGCTAAAAGAAACAATGGGGCAATTTTTTGAGACTAATAGCTTTAAAACGAAATGCCCGGATACTTCGTAATAAAAGGCAATATCAATCAATAGAACTTTTTGAATAGAAATATTGAGACTTTTAATGCCATAAAAATCTCAATTAAATTCTACACCTAGTTAGTAGAAAAACAGAAAGTTGCAGTTTTGAAATATTAAAAAATGAAATAACAAATGTCTTCTGATAGTATAGTTTTTGATAACAATCTGTTTTGGAAGGATTTTTAGTTTGTTTACTCTAAATTGTGAAGTGTTGACAAATTAACGCCAATTTTTTTTAAAAATATAAATTAAAGATTTATATTTTAACATCTTTTTAACTGATTTTATTTGGAAATATCGTTCATCAACGTAAACAGAAAAGATATTACTTTTTATGAACAAAATAAATTTTTTACAATTCCTGTAATTTTTTTTTATATTTTAAAAATTATACATAAATTTAGTGAAAAAAAAAAAATACAAAAAGGTAAATAAAGCGAAAATGAAATAATTATATAAAAATATTTATTTCGGCATAGTGACTAATACCTACAGGTTTTTTTTTTGTCACGGTAAAAAATATAAAATACTTTATAAAAAATATTTTTTTATTATTATTTGTATAGTTAGTATTAAAACCAAATTCTAGAGAATTTTATAAGCTATTCAAAATAGGTCAGGTTATCGAGATAACATTCAGTTACTCTAAAATAAGCATTTTAGGTAAGCGCCCCTGTAGGCCACTTTTCGAAACCCATTTTACGTAAGTCGCGAGAGTATCGAAGGACTGTCAAATCTGCGAAAGCGCCTAAACACGTGTCTGCTTGCTAACCGCTGAATTGCTTCAAGGTCAGAATTTAGATAGGAAATATGAGGGTCCCAATCAGATAAACAATACTCCAAGGTTGGACGAACCAGTGATTTATACGCAAGTGCCTTAGCACGTGACCCAGCAGAACGCAAGTTTCGCATTACGAAACGCAGTGAGCGACCGGATTTTTCTATTACTTCGCTAATGTGCGCCTGCCCAATGTAGAGTATTGGATATGTGTATTCCAAGATACTTTACGAGAGACTATTCGGGATTACCTGTCCAGAAACAGAATACTCGGGTTGGATTATCTTTGACTTGCCAAATTGCAAAAAGGAAGACTTGGAGACATTGAGGTTCATCTTGTTATCTGAAATCCAATTCGAAATGTTGTTGAGATCTTGTTGAAGAATATTGCAGTCGCTTGGTTTTTCAATACTTTCTATAAAGGACACAGTCGTCAGCGAACAAACTCAATACAAAGGCGCATATTGTGTCCACGTCACATGACGGGATAAAAAGAATTTTAACATATAACATAACAAAAGGCACCACAGAAAAGGCACCGTCTTTGTGGGGAAATGTAAAGGTCTTTTGTAAAAAAAATAATAAAGCAAAAAAGAAATAAATATAATATTTAAATATAATTTTGTAATTGCTCACATTTACAAATGTTATAATTAATCAGGGCTTTGTGAATAATGGGCAATACTTTTAAAACATTTAAAAAAAATACATAGGATTATAAAAGTAATTGTTCCTAAATCATTAAATCAAAATATGTCAATGATGATCTTGGTTTATTTAAACATTGTAACATTCTACCGGTAAATGTGATTGTTATATAGGGTGATGATTTTAGAGGCGTGGTTTTCAAGAAGAGATAAAACGCATATAATTTGATGTTATGGCTAAGAATTTAGTTTTATTATAAAGATAAGGGTTTGTTTTAAAAATTATGTTTTAAAAATGATTTCGGGTAAGTGGCCACCGCGGCTGACTCGAACAAATTCCAGCCGAGAGGCCCAATTTTCAATCACTTTTTGCAGCAAGTTGGGCCGTATGTCAGCAATAACGAGCCGAATATTCTCTTCCAATAACATGTTGAATAATGTGAACATTATATTCAACAAATATTATTATCCGTGTAGTACACACCTGGTTTTCAGCAGCCTTGGGCTTGGTTGGTACATAAAGAATGAAAAATAACAACAAATACATAAATAAATTTCAACTTGGTGAAAGGTACGGAGTGACAAGGTACGGTGATTGTTATGTAATTATTATTTTATATAATCTACTTATAGTAAAGATTCGTTACATCTACACACAACAATTAATAATGTTATCATAAAACGTCAAAGCAAAAGTTATATTCATATTTTTTTAATAATATGATAATTTACCAACTGGATACATGATTGGTACATATTTATTATATTTTATGTGTAATCAATTATTTCTTACATAATTCAGGCTAATTATTATAGTACCATAAAGCATTAAAAGCGAGTATATTCATAGTTTGATTGGATATAATAACATAGGCAGTACTCGGCCAAAATTTTTTATATTTATTTGTAAAATTTCTCAATACTTTATCGATGAGTATAAATTAATATTCATTGGTGATGATGATAATACCTTTAGTTGCGCCTTTGCAAAATTTCTCTTAAATATAAATTTAAAAGTTTCCTTTTTATTTGTAATTTTAAATATGAATTGAAATTATACCTTATTCACAATAATAACATATTGTGAAAAAGACAAAAAAAAAAATACTTAATCTGTTCTAGATACTAGTTTTCAACCAGTGGACAAATGGTACAATGATTTCTGAGAAAATTATATATATTATTGCACTTTATATATTGTACTATTTCAAAATTGTACTGTTGATTTAAATTAGTTAAAATAAGTCACAGAATATGCTTAATTAGCATTAAATGTACGTATAATGCTCTGTACAAAACCACAATATAAAATTATAAGCTAAATACATAGTAAAACGTTCTAAAAAATAGTTTTATATTAAAAGGATGTAAGCTAAATTATTCACTTTAAATACTGTATTGGAAATCAATCACAGAAAAAAAAACGAATTTGTTAGATATGTTTCTAAGCACTAATGTGATTGTTAAACATTTATGTAATTATTAAGTAACCCTGAGTGAGTATTACCTTTGCGACCAAAAACGGGCAAGATTGGCATCCTATTCCATTTTATTAAATGGAATAGGATCACATTATATAAAATGTATACTATATAGAACCACTTAACTGAGAGGTTTTTTTTCATTTTATGTTATAATATTAAATCTTATAGCGTATGTCGAAGTACAACCATTTCTCAAAATCAACACTTTTCCGAGGTCTATTTTGGTTAAAATACCAGTGCTACAAAAATGTTTCAAAATTTATCAAATGTAGTATTTTTATACGACCAGAATGGCTATTTCATAAATCATAACACAAGCATGGAATCACCTGCCGTCAGAAGTTATTGCGTCAACTACAGTGAATATGTTTAAAAACAGACGATAAACATCTTGCTAAACGTGAACACTAACTCTGCTTATTTCCCTGCTAAAATGAAATATTCACAAATTATTTCACAAAGTTTAGCACACATAGAGACACAATCAGCTATCAGCTGCCTGTCTGTAACTTAATAATAATTTTCCATTAGTAAAAAGAATAATGGACGCCGTTAAATTAATAAGGTACTATTAGGCTAAAATATATTATAAATGCAATAAAACTCGTACAGGAAAGTAAATGAATGTCATTTTTATATTTCCTATAATATATGCGATTTCTTTGAAAATAATCTGGTTTGTAAAATAAGCGGTGCTCTTATGCTAAATTTCGGAACAAAAAAACATATTGGACGGCAACACTATATAAAAAATAATACTTATAAAAATATAGCATTCTGGGAGGTTGGAAGATATTGACATTAGCAAATAGTCAACCTTTGTATATTATTTTTTTTGTGTATTCATTAATCATCATAGTACAATATCAAGCATGAGAGCACACTTTTTTAACATCTGACTTTAATTCATAATCAAATTTTATAAATATGTGACATATATTATAAAATTAAACCGAGTTGAAGGTTGAGAGCGAAGTGACCCATCCGAAGTACTGAAGCATGCTTAATGCCTTCCATATTACCAACCCAGGGCATACAACCCGGGATTGAACAGCTTGTTTTATTATTGATCACCATTAGCACTCCTGTTTTTTTTCATAAATTATAACTTTGAGACAACTTTTGAGATTGCACAATTTTAACTATAATGAATAAGTTTTGTTGCTCACTTACCTAATAATAGCAGATTAATAATGAGATTAATTAAAGTATAAAGTTACATTTATAAATATTTATGCTCTCATGCAACACAGAAATAAATGTGAATGAATAAAATAATGTATCAGAACATTGCAATTGATTAAATTTGAAATTTTTTCTTAATATAAATACACATTATAAAATGCAATTCTAATAATAATAATAATAATTGCAATTGTAATATTTCACCCTAATTTAGATTTTCTTTTAGTCTATAAATTCTCAAGAGTACAGTTTACTAATTGAGCAGATTTATAAACACATTATGTTTGGGACAGTCACTTTAATTGAAAAAATTAAAAAGCTAAATAAAGGTAAAATGGACCTAAACATGGTAAATTAATGAATAAAGAGCGAAAAACAGCTATCTTAGTTTTTCTGTTTTAGTGGTCAACCTTCAATCTCGCAATTATAAGCCTTTAAATTGATTACAATTAAAACTTGGATTCTTCGCCATCACCGTTGGTTTGCAAAGACTGCAATTCGATAGCAGGTTGAGATTCTGTCGCCTTTGCGGACTGTTTTCTTGAGATCCTTTCGTCGCTGGCCAGCTCAGCAAGGGCGGTTCTGTTCCAGCGACCGTCAGCACCGTTCAGGTTCTTATCCTCACAGACGCACATGAATAATGTATCCACAACCATCTATAAAAGAAATTACACATTTGAAAGTTAAAGTTTGATTAATAAAAGACGGAGATATATTGTGATTGTTACCGCTCACTGTTATTGTTATCCGTTTGTCTGTCACTAGCTTCTAAATTGCACACTATCAAAATAAAATTTCATTTATATTCATTTTTTGTAAATATAATCATGACTAACAATAACATTTATCTATAGAGAAAAAAATTGAATAGTAGTTAAATAATTTAAAAAATAATTTTATTTTATTTTTACAATGATGTTAACTTTCCCGTGGGAGATATCCCCAAAGACCAGTTTAAATAAATATAACTACCTTACTTTAGCTATTAGGAGATATGGCTTTATAGTATTATTTTACACTTTTAAGGTAGGCTAAATGCCTCCACCGCATTTTCAAGATCTAGGGCTGGCCAGAAACTTAAATACCAGTTTCCTCGAATGCACTTCAAAAACCCCTCTGAGAGGCTCCTTCTGCAACAAATTTAAACCCGGTTTAAATCTAGTTGGTTTAAACTTGCGCTGAGTTTTATAAAAATGCATTTTTAACTCTCACCTGTATTGTAACCTCTTTATTGTAAAATATTGTCAAATATTATGTAACCATCTAATTAAATGAAATAAGGAAAGGATGATATTTTAACAAAAAAATATAAAAATAATGGATATGTGATTACGATGAAGGATGATGGTGAAATGAGATGATTTTATGAGTGCTCCAGATCACAAAATGTTCTCCATTATTGAAGTACAAAATCTATTGGTACATTTATGAAATTTGAATGCGCCGTGCCATTATGATTTCAGAGCTTTGGTCGCAAGTTAACATGACGCTGGCGTTGTCGTATACTATAAGTTTAAGTTAGTCCTGGCATGTTAACTTGCCCACGGCGGTGAAAAGGTTAAGAGGTCCTATATCCTCCAACTGTTCTTCAGTCAAACTCATATAATTTTACATTTCCCAACAATTACAAATCTTAAACCTGTTCCATTACTATGTCCCCTCTACCCTTTTACAATGGTATTACATCAAATAGTGATTTCCAAGGCAACTATGCTCTTACCGCACTTTTGTAAGTTTTTCTATAAGGTCACATTCATCAGAAATATACTTGTGAATTGTTATTATTTCAATTTCGCCAAAACCTCACTTTGATTGCTTTGGCTTTGAGATAAATATGTGTTCATTACCTCATAAAGTGATAGAATGCAATGTGCAACAAAGAACGCAAACACGACTATGGCCAAGGTTGGAGCAGCATAGAAGTGTAAATCGGCATTCCTCTTTAAGATAAGGAGTCCAAAGATGCCGGTGAGAGCGGTCACAATGCATTTTCCCAGAAAGAGTATGAAATCGCCAACACTGTTGATAGTTGCCATTTGGAGTGCGTTGCTCATCAGAGTATTGAATGCCTAAAAATATTTATAATAAACATAATTAATCTCTATTAATGGAATATTTAATTACAGGGATGGTTTTGGCTATTTTAGAAATTTATTTTATTGGATAATGATTTGCCTATTGATATGTATAAATTTCAGTACGTCGGTTGTTAATGAGAGTACTTACTTATTTTTAACTTTACTTACGTATTTTTAACATGTTGAGCTTTTAGATTTTTGTAATACGCTAGAGTAATTAAACTCTGCTGAGCTATAATAATAGTGGAATCCCTAATGCAAATGGTGGGGCATGCATAGCACCAATCGGAAAAATTAGTTCCCCATCCAAGTATTGACCGTTTCCAACATTGCAACAGTTAAAATTAAGCACCGAATAAAATCATTAAACGAAACATTAATGAAACAAATACAAAAATTATTATTAACCCGACAAACGTCCGTGACGCTGCTAGGTATTGTAGTCAAATTTCCGAGGGCCGTCTGTGACGGCATCATGGGTGTTAACCTATTTATTTAAATGATTTTTAGTCCTGGAAATATAGATTTTATTATTTTCCAATGCCATAAATATCTCCATTAAATTCTATGCCGATTTTAAAGTAGGAAAACTGTTTTTGTCGTATTGAAACATCATAAAAAAATGCTAAACGTGTCAACTTTTTTGATGTTTATTGTGAGGTTAGTATCATAAAAGGTGAGTACAACCTAATAAAAAATATTACAGAAACATAGAACGTATTTTATAATAGTTTTTTGCATCGGCCGTGCCACAATATTGAAAAAATAAATGTTTAGGGTTTTTGTTTTTGTCTGACAGCCACCGCCATTACCGACAATGGTCCGCCATTGACAGCGGCCCGCCATTCACAATGATCAGTGGCTGGCACTATGACAACGGTAGATAACACAAGAAACAAATATATTTCTTATCTTTAAAGAATATATTATAAAGTATTCCGTACAAAATTTAATTTCAAATCACATACATATTCTAAAATGTATATAGGTACTCCAAGATGCTGATTTCGTAAAGTTCCAGTGGCTGTCGGTGGTTTGTTGACACATTCACAAAGAACATTTTGCAATTTTTTTTTTAATTTATAGTAATTTTTGGTAACTGCATCAATAATCTTACTCAATTTATTTGTGCTTGGCTAAAATGTAAGTACATTTCCGGCATTAAACAATTTTAATAAATAAATGAGAACACTTACAATTCCGGCGGCTTTGCAAAAGTGCACACTTTCAATGGCGATGATGGTGTAGGCGTTGTGGTTCAAATAGCGAACAAACTTCTCAAGGCAATAGAAGCAGCAGATTCCACACTTAAGTCCACACTTGGCACATTCTGAACCACCATCTGAATGTGACTTTAACCTTCAATTTACAAAAAGGATATATTTGTAACTTTGTGCGAAATAAGCATGTAATTTAATGGTTATAATGACAGGGCGGCTTTGTGAACTACTAAACTGTAGTTACAAAACAGTTATGGGCCTTAAAAAGGAGGCCACCAGGCGCTGTTTCGATTTTTGTTTGTAACTTACTTATCAATAATTTCTTAGTTAACCTTGAAAGTGAGAAAACAATTTTAAGTTTATGCTCCGTAGGCTGTTACACAATGATACAACATATAATCAGTTTGTTACACTTTTAGAACAACTTACTTGGCATATAAATATGTCAGTATCAGTCGAGGCACCTTAAACAAGGTTATTAGGAATGATCCTTTTGCCATGGAACCCAAATGATATTTAATCAATTTCCCCACTGAATATAGAACCGGAGAACTGCTTGCATTAGGCCCCCTGCAAAAAAATTATACTATATATCAAAATTCAATATCATAAGCAAAATTAAATAAAAAAACTCTTATTACAAATACATTGTATGTTACTTTTGTTAGAAGCAATCTAGAGTACGTATCCCAAGTAACGTCCGACCAAAAGTTCAGTCTCCGGCCAGTCTTGGCCTAAAAATCTAGGCTCGGTTTCAGTCTCGGCATAAACAAGCAGTTTTTTGACCTTAACCGAGATTACCCAGCCGTCTGTCGGGCATCGAGAAACGCAATAAGTAATTTCAATTTATTGGATTTAGTACATAATAAAGTGCAAATATTTATGAATATTGGAATTCTTCCCGATATCATTTATTAAAATCAGCAACTTTAAAGTTTTTATCAGCTCTTCCTACAAGCGTAGCGAGCGAACAGCTATTCAGTGTTGCTGATCAATTATACGCCGAAAGGTGCCACAATTTGAAGGGTGAAAATGCGTAAATATTGTTATTTATGACTTACAACATCAGACTGTTACATACAGACTTTCGAGTACTCATTAAAAAAAAACATTTCTTTTTAATGTAATATGTGTTTTTTTTATATTTGAAAGAAAGAAAGAAAATGTTTCTTTATTGAAAAATGTAAAACAAAAATAAATGGTATGTACATAAAAATTAATCGCATTTTCCAATAAAAGGAGTGTGCTCAGCTGCCCTCCTTTCTGAGAGAGGAGGGTGCTGATTTTCAGCACATCCGGTTTTATTATATATAATATATAATTTACACTTATTTATTGTAATCCTCACATGCTCTTGTGTAACATATACAAAACATAATACAAAATGTATGACCAGCATAGAAAAGTATATAAAACGTAACTAAGTGGTAGTTTGCAGCTCCAGAAGCCATTGTCGACACCTAGCCCTGAAAGAGGCCGGGCTTGTTTTGCTCCTTAGCGGTTTATTTATCTTATTTGATAAATTTCTATAGACTGTTTGGTCATTTTACTCAGTCTTCGCAGAGACTAAAAAAGGTTGGTTCGGCCGGGCCTTAATCTTAAGTATGGAAACCGCAATGGAGTACTTTTGTAAAAAGAATTGAGAGTGTGCAGAAGAAATTTGTGAGGGTTTTCAGTTCAATAAGCAAGATACAAATTATGCTTAATCTGCAAAGTTACATAAAATAGAGACCTTAGAAGTAAGAAGATTGACTGCCGACCTGACAGGTATTCGTTTTAATATTCCTGTTAAACACACAAATTGAATTATTCCTTTTCGCCTACCTAAATGTAAAACCAGTGCTGGGTCAAATAGCTGGCTATATCGGTCCTATAGTCTTCAATTACTCGTCTTCCACTCATAGTTATTTTTCCTGATGATGCATTTTTTGTGTTCAGTGTTAGGTTAATAAATGAATTACCTAAAATACCAATGGGCCACAGCTCCCGTTATAGTCATTTGCTGACAGGCCAATATGAACTCACTCGTCCATACGAGGCATATAAGACATAACCACCACATTCCTTTCACCCACGAGTCATCCACAAACTCTATGGGGTCCCATGAGTAAGCTGCACAAACACAATAAGTTATTTTTATAACATTAAGCACATAATTAGCTCACCATTAAATATGATAATTTATATATATACAGTGTCTTAAAAGAATAACAAAACATTCAGATTAGGAAGTAGTTATGAAATAAATTAATAAATTATTTAATACAAATAAGTTTTTCATGAGTCAATTAATTCTAAGATTGAAAATGAATTCTAAAGTTCACAAAAAATTTGAATGCTAATTTCAATATTCTTTTAGCATCTTTCTAATACACTTATCTATTCAACTTACTTCTTTCTTCATGTACAGTATTATTCTTTTGCTTCAATATATCCACGGCCACTCGATCATTGAAGACGGGTAAAGGAGTTGTTGTTGTGCCCTCGGAAATAAATTGAGTATGATGCTGAACACCTGGGTAATTTGCTGTAGCCAGACATACCTAAAATACCATCGCTCATTTACTGCTAAAAGTTTGAATGTTGCATATATTTCGTATCTTTGTTCAGTTAAGTAGCTGAAGAAAAATGTATGTTTAACTCATAGCTAAGCTTAAAAACAGCCTTGGAACACGGAAAAGGGTCAAATACTGACCTATTCCAGTTCCATTCGTGAATTATCCTGGAAACCAATGTTTCGTTTTTTCAATATGGGTTTTATCTTGGTAGAATGGTCATTATGACTAATATAGAAAGGATTAGAAAGTTGGAAGCTAAAATCAAACCAGGCAGGTTCATTAGTTACAGTTTTGTATAAATTAGATAATCTGCATTTAAAACACCTTCTAGTTAGCGGCTCCCAAATACAAATTGAAATTATTGAAATGCCCATACGGATGAGCAGTGGCGTGCCCAGAATTTATACAGTAGACAAGCCCTATCGCTGGGAGGGGGTTGAAGAGCGGTAAGAGACCTCCTCCCCCTAACCGATGAAGATGATTTTCTTTTTTGAAAACCAAAAAATGAAAATAAAAGACAGAAAAAATAGTCTTACCTACACAAACAATGCAAATGACATCTTCTATTGTTAATTTCAGAAGATATATTATCATTTGAATAAACACCCTTTTAAACCCAGTTTGAGCGCATTCAACATTTAATCTCAATCTAGGAGCAGAATTATTTCGTAATGAATTAGTATAAATATTATCATATAAGGAATTAACTATCGAATTCTTTTACACAAAACAAAACCCAACCTCTATTTGTGATTTTTATACAATATTCTATAAATTATGTTTTCTCAACTGTATGGTAAAAGTTGAAATTTTAATAAATGTAGAAAGTTTTCTACTGACACCCTTGTTTCCCAATTCCATTTATCGGTTTTATCAGATATTTCAGAAAATAAAACTATAAAATTATTTTTTTGTTCAATTAACAAGGTGAGACGAATAAGTCTAGCGAATTGTAGGAGTATGAGACATGTTTTTTTGTGCAAAACTTGTAATAAGTGGATCTTTTAATACTACGGGTGTTGAAGAATTTTGCCTAAAACTGGAGGGCGGAAAATTTACTAATTTCACCAATTCGACCACAACTTTTCAAAAGAATTCAATTTAAAATATGAGCAATTGCGCTTAATGTAAATAGCCTGTGGACGATGCTCTTGAATTTTATTTTGTACGCCATTTCTAATGCCTAACATAACAGAAGCACCGTCACAGTTTTGAGCGACTAGCTTTTTTGAGCTCTCTAACTTATTAATAAATTCTAAAAGTATTTTTGACTGCGTATCGGTGGTTCAGGATTCAGACACATCAATAAAGCTTAAAAATCGATCGTGAATATGGTTTCCAGTGGAATACCGAATTATCTTTATTACGTCAAGAGAACAAATCTATTTTCTGAATTTATTTTTCATTACATATGCAGTACTGTGAATAACATAGTAACGTTGAAAAACACTTCAATTATGTTCTACTTTTAATTTATGTTTAGAGATATCCTCAGATAATTGTCGAGATAAAGATATGCTGTGTTCCGAGAGATTACGGCATTCAAATATTTTTGAGTAGTTTGGTGTCATTTAATAGCGTTAGTTAAATTATTTAAATCCTTGTAACCGAACCTATTCCACACATTTTTATAATTTGAAAAAAATAACACATAATACCGACAGAAAAGTTTGTTTACATAATTGGAACCAGCAATCCAACGGGTTTTTTAAAGTGAATGACTAAAATATTTCTCCAGTCTGTGTTATACTCAAAATAGGTGTAGGTTTTGAAGACATAATAATATCTCTTTTCTGTATAAAAGTTAACCTTGCAAGATTACCTTAAAAAATTATCCACATATTTCAATTCCTCGCAAGATACGATATCGTACTCAACCGAACTAATGTTAATATTTAATAAAATATGCGAGAAAACAATAAGTAATTTAACACGTTTGTAAAAAATCAACCTCTTCGCTCTGTCACAATGTCCAAACTGACGTCAGTTATTAATTGCTTCACTTCAAAAGCTAGCTTTCAATTTAGTTAAAAAAATCTATAAGTACATATGTGCTATACACATGCATATATTTGATTCAGGTATATGTGCGAAAGAAATATTCGAAGCCCCGTTAGAAGCCTTAAAGTATAAGCGAGCTAAATATACTCCTGTGTAGTGTCTAGGACATAACGCCTGTTGGGTTTGAATTAGCGCCACAGCATACCGTGCGGCCGGATCACTAGCGAGTAGCGAGCAACTTTACGGACGATGTTTGCAATACATTGTGAAATTAAGTTTATTGTTTATATATTTGCAGTTTAATTGTTAAAAAATCTGGGTAAACCCGGTTTTTCAGTTTCTATGACAGTACCACCACAACCGATGACCAGTAACGTTTTGTATGCAATGCTCGTGATTTAAAATCAGCACCTTTAAGGCTTCGCATAACAAACCTTAATTGTCTGTGAGCCTTATCACTACATTAATAACGTGTGTTCCCCCAATGGAGGTAATGGAGATGACAGGGTAATTTTTAAATGCTTTGTGGTAGAGGATTTTGACAGTAATTTACCAGTTAGTTCATATTTAATATCATTATGGATGGAACCAAATTTCATTAAGATATTGTTATGCATTTTTGACAGAATTATGTAAATTTGTGAATATTTTAAATGTTTATTTATTTTAACAATTATAACGTCTCCCCCAAAACTAAGCCCTATCTATATTATTCATGTATTCATACACCTAAATTAACATAGTAACTTACAACAATCAGCAGCCAAAAGGTGAAAAACAATATCAGGAAGAAGAATGTAATGATGGGCTGTAGAAAGAGTCCGGGAATTGCAGCCAAACATGTGGCCGTCTCCTTGAAAAGAGCTGCTAGGAATGAGACACGTTTCCTCATCACAAACACCAGCAAAAGAAGAATCACCTTAAAAAAAACATTAAGTTTCCTAAATGAAAATAGTAATCAAAACTTGAGGAATATACATTTTTTGGAAATAATCTTAACAAAAGATATGAAATTTTGAAATAAACAAATTCAAGTTCAAAAAAAAAAGATTGTTATCTACCCGAATTTTAAATAACCGGTTCACTCCATTTTTTATACCATTTTGTAATTGCATGGCGGAGATGTTTGTTTATATTATTTTTTATTTTAAATAATGCTATGACCTAGGTCATATCAAATTATTTTGGGCCCTACTCAACTATGCAAATGTGCCTTGAATTTAAATCTCTGAAAAAGATACCAGAGAATTCAGTGAACCACAGGGTAGTTTTTTGTAACTAGTTATTTTTAGTGATCGGAATAACAAAAAGATTACCCACACACGTGTATGCTAATGATATCAATATTAATATACACATCTGACACTTGGGAAGAGGCATATATGCCCGAACGCAAAATACCCCGGAAAGTCTTCGGGGCAATCTGCAAAGATGGCCATTGGCGGCAATGCTATAACCATGAAGTCTAAGAATTGTATGAGCCAAATATTGTATGGTACATTAAAATCTGATGTCAAAAATGGGCAGGTCATGTCAAGTTAATGGCAGGTGATGAGCCACCTCTCATTATGGTAGCCAAACCTGAAGGACACCCCAAACTGCGTTGGATTGACAGAGTGGATAAGAATGCAAACATCATTGGCATCCAAAATTGGAAGACCATAGGTGCTGAGAGGAAAAGGTGGAGGACTCTGCTTAAGCAGGCCAAGGCCCACCCCGGGCTGTTTACGCCCTGATAATGATGATGATATTCATATGCCAAAAATGGTTTATCTTTTCAACAGTCGCTCACATCATCAAACATCCTCGTTTTTCGATCAAAGTGGTTTTACAAACTTCTGTAATGTCCAATGGCATCGTCGGTACCAATATCATATTTTTATTTATTTTATTTATTTATTCTTATACACCAAAATACATACATTACAGGACAGTAGTAACAGTTCAATGGCAATTAATGTAACCAACAAGCGACCGGCACCTACTGCACTGATGTTCCCTGCCTTCTTAACTAGACGCCGTCTGTACCAAAGAAGGCAGTGACCGACGATTTTTGTTAATCTGACATTGTCCGTCATTGTCTGACATTGATTAGTATTAATTATTGTTTATAAGTTGGTAGTACCTACAGCTGCTAGGTAAAATTTAAATCTTTTCTGACATTCACAATAACCAATGAGCTGCACTGAACTTTTGAGAGTAAATTGGGACCGTTCATATTACAAATTTTTTGTTGAAAAACAGGGTAATCGCTATTGATAGTTCCGTTTTGCATGCTTCGCGTCATGCGAAAGATCAATACGAATTAGGTAGTATGTTTTGGAGGTTACATCTACGTGATATTTATTATCTATAACGTTTTTTTTTATTATTATTCACCGTAATAATAAAAAATTGTACATAATGTGCAGAATTTAAAAAAAAACCCACAAATAATGATTATAATCGGTTTAAGCAGTGTTACAAATTTGTAAGTTTTTTTCTTTCATTCCATTCCATGTATAAAATAAATAAAGTATAATCAAAATAATAAGTACCTGACTTGGATTTTTCTAGTGAATTGATGAATATTTATTATCATTATCACAAAAATTGTCTAGTACACCTATTTTGAGTACAGCAGTTTTCGATTTTTGACCATATTGAAATACTAATATTTTTTAAGAAAAATATTTTTATGTAATTACTGTTACAATTAATTACCACAGCACTGTTAATTACATTACTAACAATGATAGGTATTTACTTTAGATGCCAAAGGGTAATTAGATTTTAATAGTTAGGCACTTACAAATGCAAATACAGTTGATTACGATTATGTTTTTGAATTTTCATATAGACGATATTTTATTTTATTAGATGATTTGAAAACAATAATTAATGAACTACAAATTCGGTATTTTTAAGAGCTAAGATAAATGAGTTTTTATTTAATAAAAAATATATTATGTAAAGAAAAATGGTTATCACAAAGCCGTCATAGTCTATTAACCGCCACCGTGTTTGCGTTGATTTTAAAATGCGGAATAGCAAAAAGGAATTCACTAGTTCTATATTAAGGAATAAAGAATGAAATATTTTGGAGATAATTGATATTATAATAAAGAAATTGATATGTAAACTATAGCTACTATCGAAACCAGTGTGACCATCTACGTCTTAAAATATAATACAAACTATTTAGAGACCAACATATTATAATAAAAATTAACAAATATATTTTAAAATTGACTTACTGTTATAATGGTAGCAATGATAGAGTACCACAGAAATGCTTTCTCGTTTCTCAAAGTTTCCTGCAAAAAGATGCACTCAATTAAAACTAGACACTCGGGAAGAAGGTTTATGAGACTTGTCTACAGAGCATCTTATTTATCTGAATATATTTAAAAGAAAGTAAAGGTACGGTTTTGGGAGTTTTGGTTCATCTTTGTCCGAAATATTATTGTTTCATGCGTGGAAGCGAGGAGGCAGGAATAAGAAGAAACACGCACTGCATTACATGAGTAGAGTTTGCGATGGAGTCTAAATTTTGGTACTAATTGTTTGCAGCTGTCATGGTAATCACCAAACAATAGACCGAGGTAAGGCCCATCATGAAGTGTGTTTGTTTTAGTGTATCTTTTATAGTTTGGCAGTTTGTTTAGAAATATGAAGAAAAATGCATACTTGATTTTCAATGCAATGGTTAAAAATGCATAATGGTTATTTGTTTATTGTGACTACCGAATAGAAGTTGTATACAATAAACAAAAAAAAAATATTGAAATATACTAATTTAAGCTTTATTTTATAAAAACGATATAATATAGAACTAAATAAGGATTTTTGTCCAGAAAAAGTTTTGAATAGAAAAATTATTAATTATGGTTGATGATCATAGTGATAGTTTTATCTAAATCGTTAAGTAGTTCTTGAATTTGTTCTGCACACCTATAGTCATAATATACACAAAACTAAACAAACTAATTTATATAACAGTATATAGATATGTTATGAATACACATATATATAAACATGCAACAAAAAATCTCAGTAATTTATACAATACATATAATTCGTGAACATTTTTCACTAGATAATATAAATAAAACATAATATTACCGATAATATCATGTTCCCGGGGACATCTCTGAGGCCATGCCTGATTTCGTAATAAGTATACCAAAGTAGAACAGTTCCTGCTACGCTTGATATGGCGACCAACAGCATGAATATCCATGCTACCAAAGTTGCCAATAAATGTAAAATTGACACCATTACAAGGGATAAACCTAAAACAACAATCGCTCTATAACAAATTTTATAAATAGTATTATTAAAAGCTATATAAATCCTATATGCCATAAATAAAGCAAGTGCAAACCAAATAAAAAATAGTAACCCTTAATTATAAAAAATATAAACCTAAAATCATGGCAGTCATAGATAAAGATATACAGGTTGTCCTGAAACGATATTTGATAAAAAAAAAATACAGGTAATTGGTAGAGCGATTTCAAATATAATTAGTAAGGATGACATATCAAAATTCATCGTGATGGAAAATCTTCGGGAACGTTCTCGGGACATTCTGTATAGAGATTTAAAAGTGTCTGCTTAAGTGAAGTGCAGACTTGGTAACTTGAAATTTTTGTAAAACAAATGTAATCAATACTGGTAATAGGTAATTTGCATTATGTAGGTTACATTGTTTTATAATACTTTAAAAATGATTCGTGAGAGCTATGTTTCAAATTGGCATGAAAATAAGGTTAGAATTACAATTTTTGTGAGTCACCCTACAGGTTCACGGACAGCACGAATTACCTAACACAGAAAGTAGTATAGTATTCTCAGTTTGAGGGAAACATACACTTCAAATCGTTCTAACAAAACATGATTAAATATGGATCTATTTACTACTACTACTACTGAAGATTATACTTAATTTAGCATCAGCATAACTTCATTTAGCAGAATCATTGAATCACAAAAAAACTCAATTGGAAACCTTGTTGGATGATCTGTAATTAGATAGACTGTAGTTGCTACATACTTCTTCTAGTCAGATGACAGTAAAAGCGATCAATAAAAGTTATTGGTGTAGACTTGGAAGTGCCTTTATCTAAATTGACGAAAAAAAAAAAAACTTACCAAAAGCCACAAATGTAGAAATAAGCATCTCCTTCCAAGAAGAGTACAAATCGGATAAGACTTGTTCTACCGTCTCCCAACTGTTTAGTAGGTCATAAAATTCGGTAAAGACTTGTTGAGCAATCTCTTTGATGGGTTTCGGAAAGCATCTGTTTAGTATAGGAATACTTTCGTAGACGGGTAGGGTAGGACACGGGCCTAAAGATGTACTTATTTCTTTCTGTTTTGTTGGATTTGTTTTGTAATCCGTTCCTTCGAAGGCATTAACATCAACACCATAATGGCAAAGGCTACTGCCGGTTTCTTTGTAGAAACGGTCAATATCTCCTAGAACATTCAAGTGTCTCGTAGGGCATTTTTTCACGCATATTTTGAGAGTACGCTTCAAATCCTTGACATCCATAAAAAACAAATATGGTTTATCGTGTGTGTCGATTCCGGAAAGCGGGAATTGAGATAACTTTTCATTATGTTTAACACCACAAGTGTTACCGTAGGAATCATAACCATTTATAATACGCAATGGATTGCCATAAACAAAGGCAAAAGCTGCAACCACAATCTAAAAATTATAAATTCATATTAAAATGTAAATGGCAAATTACTTTAAAATAATATTGCTGTTTATTCATATCATTATTTTTCTTGATGTATCTTGCACTTAATCAGTGACCATGGACCTCTGTCTGCCAAGTTTTGCCCACTGCTTCTTCAACATCTTCACTTCCATGTGTGGACTTTATGCAACTGTTTGGGAAGGGGGATTAAACAGAAAATCACAGGAGTTCTTTATGATCATTAATTAAAATAGTATAATAAGCAGGGGCGTTTCTTGGGGCTGACAAATAGGGTGATCGTTCTGGGCACCGAGGCACTACAGATGTATAGGGGGACGCCAAAATAATACCAGGAATTTTATGTTGTAAATGATAAATTAAAAATATTAACAAGCTTCAGTTACTTAACTTACTATTGGAAATGAACAAATGGCAGCTGTAATTGTATCTAGACAACTAATTTTCGAGGAGTACAATATGTGTGACTTATGGGCGGAGTTCTAATCTGACGTTTGGAATGCTTTATTGTATACATTCAATAAAATAAATCAGCCACATCCATTTCCAAGATAGACAACGTTTTGTCCCTTTCACGTGACCCATTAATCACTGAGTTAGACAAGAACAAAAAAGTTACGAATGTGCCGTTCCAAGATAGGATGATCTATTAATCTCTGCCATGGTAATTTTAACTGTGTTGTGTCTGAGGGCATGGGGGACATCAAAAACAATCATTTGGTTATTGTCTTTATACGGAATTACGTTTTTAGTGTTTTGGGGAATAAAATCTACCATTTGCCCTGGGGCCACAGACTTTTCTACAGCCTAGAGCAGGGGTGCTCAAACGGTCGATCGCGATCGACTGGTCGATCGCGAGTGCTTTTTGAGTAGATCTCGAGAAGAAATTTTTTTTTAATAAGTAGGTATGTAACTAAACTACAAAAATGTATTACGTAATAAAATAACACTGCTTGCGACAAAAGGTGGCTTTATCAAAGGAACGCGCGGCACTTTTCAAAGAAAAGCCGTGTTGTTTCTAGAATAGACAGTACACAGTACAGCAGGGGTGCTCAAACGGTCGATCGCGATCGACCGTTTGAGCACCGTGCAGAAAGCTAATATCTATATATGCTACGGTACGCCCTACCTAGGTAGGTAGGGTGTATCGTGTGTGTACGACAATCCTGCATCACACACACTTGCAGTCTCTCAGAGTCGATCGTAAGTAGTCTAAAAATATTGAGGTAGATCGCCAGCAGTTCAAGTTTGAGCACCCCTGGCCTAGAGTATAAGATCTGAAAAATAAAAAATATAACAAAAGGCCACTTTGCATTTGGATAGTGATAGTAAACCATCAGCCACTTACACAACTTATTTAATTACACTTTGTTACCTTGTCACAGTTATTGGTCTTTAGGATTTTTTTTAAATGTTACAGGTACTACTACTGCATGAATGAAACATCAATTAAACGAATTTGTATATACGTTATTATAGTTTACAAATACAAAATATTGAAAAATTAAAAATGATCAATTACCATAACAGCCCAAAAGGCAATATAAATTATAAGCCAAAAGACATCAGTACATCTCTTAGCAGTGGTTGGGTCACTCTCATCCTGGGGTGTTGTCTTGCTCTCAAAACATCCCATTTTAATGAATTAAAAATAAAATCGACTCCAAACAATATTAGACTACAGGCAGACTTAGTAAAACATTAGACTGCAAATTATCGCAATTATATTTATACAATAAACAAACTGCCGAACTCTGAACTGAAGTCGCGGGACTACCGCGCGCGAGCGAAGCGACGGTAATTAAAGTGACGGATGCTGGCGGGATGTTGTCAGCCAGCAGTGGTGGCGTCAGTCTGGCAAGCGGACGAAGCGACCTTACAGTTCACTTCACTCAGCTTCAATATATTGGCTAAAAACAAGTTTTAAGAGAATTACTTATACTTTTTTAAAAGAATCTATGATAACTGGTATTTCCTAGCCACTTATTGATATCAAATAAAAAATGGTTACCATATTACTCATACTTTTTTTTTTTCATTTACATTTCATTACTTTTTATTACAACCGTAGAAAATATATAACATATGTTTGGTAAACGAACCACATAATTAGTAATAATAACAATCTCAAACCTATAATTGATGAGTATATTATCCTCGACAGTCGACACTCCTTTATTATTCCGACTACGACTAATGGCGTATAATGAATGACATCGCGAAAGAATTCTTCCTTCATTACCTTCTCTTCAAGTAATGAAGGTTTTTTTTAAGTTAATATGAAAGTAAAAATGCAAGGCCTATTACTTACGATGTTACGGTTTATATTGCAATGTTTTTTGCATTATAGTTAAATTTTGACCTATACCGTGGATAATATGCACGGTGAATAACATAACACGTAAATAAAATAAATATACAATGAAATTATACTTAGACTAAAAACAAATTCGAAGGCTTCATAAAATATTATTTAAGTCCATACGAAACAAATACGAAATATTAATTTTGAACAGTTTCAAAACAATGGTAACTTCATACGTATGTAATTATTATAATATATATTTTATACATAAGTGTAACTCCTGCAAGTGTATTCAGTGTTAAAAATGGTAAAATGTAAACCTAACCTAGGTAAATAAATATTAAAAGCGGGAAAAAACTAATAATCTTCGTTGAATGATTTTTAAAAAATAAATTTATATTTATTATTCAACACTGGATTTTTTATGATTATTATTATATTCTTATTTATATTATATTCTTCGTCGATTCTGTTTTTATAAAAATAAATTTATATGTATTTTCAACACTTTTTTTTATTGATAGAATAAAAAATAGAGTAGGTAGCAGACTATCAGGCAATATCGTCATTGGTTGTCACTTTTGATTTGAAGTTTTAACGTTTTTACCTAAAAACGAACGATCAATTTCATGTTGTTCTTGGAGAAGGATATTAAGAGAGAATAATTTTATAAGTTTTTTTTTTTGTTGTGTGCTTAAACATTCACTAGAAATATTGACTAATTTGTTTTTGTTGGAAAAGTACATTTTTATTTGAGAGAAAGAAGCTTGTAAGTATTTTAAACTCAGTCTGTATTATTCTAAAATTTATTTATTTATTATTCCCTCATTATCTAAATAAACATGTTTTTCAATGGGACTGAGGATTAAATTGTGGTAATTTACATGCACCACTGCATATACAACTATTGATTATGTTGTTGGTTACTCTTTCATTGATGCCCTTTTTCATTACTCAGGCTTATTTACCTTCCAAACCTCGAATTACTTACGTGTCTTTTGTCACATTAATAATGTCAAAAAACAATGTGCTTCAGATCTCAAACCCTCACAAAGCTTAGATCTATGAGCACTACTAAGTAGGTCTCAAAATTGAAACACAGCTGTCCCAGTTGAATGCACAAGTAACCTACAGCCTAAAATCATATACCAAATAGCAAAACATATGGCAGGTAGAAATATTTAAAAAATAAATTACATTTTATAATAAAAAGTTGTCGTCTTGAGGATTGAACATGCGTATTCCATAATTTCTACCATTGATCCCAAGTCTGTAGACCCCTAGGTTTGACTCGTGGTGCAGTCCCCTCCAGAATTTTTTTTGGAAAATTTTCTTAAGAAAATTTGTTGTTTTAAAAATGTGTGGTCTGTGTAAACGTATTGTTGTTTTCTTGGCTTTATTCTATATTTTAATTGTTAAAACTGGCTAATCATACAATGTAGTGATAAAGACCTTTAAAAACAACTGTTATTTAATTAAGAACACACAGTTGAGATTGTAGGTAAGTAGGTAGGTGCAGACGAATATTTGTTTGTTCCACGAAATTCAAAATTAATAAAAACAATAAACTGATGCTCGAATTGTTTTCAGACGTACATGTGCTTTGCGCGAGCGTTAATCATTCCACAAAATTTGAAAAGCGTAAAATATATGCATCGATGTAATTCATGATTATAAGAGGACCTCCACACCACAGTATTAAAACAAAGATTTTGTTGGAGTCTAAAACATTTTCACTTTTTTTTGTGGTGCGTAAATACGCCCCTGACCCCATACACATTGTATTATCGTCTGGTTGCAAAGTTTCACTTAAACAAGGTAGATTTCCTACCACCATGACAATATTCTGCTCTTAATCCGCGAAGAACTGGAATTAATTACACAAGTGATAAATCTATGACTGCCTCGGCCACCCTGTGGAAGTAATATTGGTTTCTGTAGATAAGCAGGTGACATTGTACCTCTATGTCACCACGTACCTGTATGTCATTGTATCTCTATGTCTATTGTCTTCCATTCCATACAATGTTACACACATTTGTCTGGTTCAGCACCATCTGGTTTATAAAGTATAAAGAGATACGAAATAAAGTAATGCATCCCAAATTAAGCACGCAGTTGGCACGAGTCCTTCAATCCTAAAATATAAAAATATCTATGGAGAAAGATAAAATAAAATCATTTTGTCTCATTTTAATGAACATAATGCCATCTCACTTAAAATCTTTAAATACATTTCACAAAAATGGAAAAGTGATATTAAATTGTTTGTGTGTGCATCATTCATGTGTTTATACTGTTAATATTTCTTTGATTTTATTTCCTTTGTAGTGAATACAATAATAGACATGGACGCATTAAATACATATTTAATATTTTTATAGAACTGTATTGTGGTATAGATAAATGATTATTATTTTACAATTTTGAGTTTCTGGCAGTCAAAACTGTATTTTTTGCCAGGTCAGAATGTTTTGTATCAATAAATAATAAATAAATGCCGCCCGCAAGGTCTCGCTTGCATCCAAAGTCGACTCTGTTGAATGCTAGTAGTTTAATATTTGCAAATTAAATATTTTGTTATTATGGTTCTAGGTAGAAATAAATTCGTCTAGATGATTGAACCAATGGATATTGACAGAAGTTTGAATGACAGCTCGGTACTAGCAGAGGACAAAGGTTTGATAGAAAATTTGGAATTTCAGCAAAGATCCGAAGATTGTAATGCCTTAGTAATAAAACCAAAAAGCATAAAGTATCATAATTATCGCATATCTACACCGTTACGAGCGCAAAGGTCTCTTTGCACTCAAGCATCTGCAATAAAAACTTTATTACATTATGCAACAATGTTTCTTTGCATTGGTATTATATGCTTTAGCTACAGACAGATTTTTATTGAAAATTGCAGCTCTCCAGCTATCAATATCGAAAACTTTAAAGAAAACTTAGAAAAATATGTGTATGGACAAGTTGAAGCAGTGAATGCTATAGAAAAATCATTTATAGACAATTCAAGTTTTCATGTTACTGTATTTGTGGGTCCCACCGGAACAGGAAAAACATATGTTAGTAATTTGATTTCAGCCTTCTACGGCACTACCGAAAATATTTTTAGAATAACTACAGATTCCTATATAGATCTGAAGACCATAGACGCTTGCATGCATTCATTGAAAAACTGTGCCAATAATATTATCATAGTGGACAATCTTCACGTGGATGATACTAACTTTCCTTATTTTTTACCAATATTGCAATGGAAAACTCATGAATCAAACCTTAAAATACACGTTTTGTTGATATATACTGGTGACACTTTAACAAATACACAAAATATTCTGTTTCAACACGGGCTATTGCCGGGTACGCCTGTTCACTTTGTACACTTTAAGAAATTGAACCATAAAATTTTAGATGAGTGCATTAAAGACGCTTTGAAAGTCAGAGGGATTGATCCCCGAAAAGAGTTAAAAAATATAGCTGAAAATGTTGATGTACAGGCCTTTGGTTGTAAAGGAATTTACAATAAAATAGCTTTATTATTGTAATTTACATTTTTTTTAACTTAAAATTAATTTGTTGGTGAAAATAAAAGACTTATTTTTAAATATTTTAAAAGAATTTATTTCTGAGAAAGTTTATTACAATAATCGGCAATGCAGAGAACTTTTATGTACTTGCACACAATCCCTACAGGAAAAGACAACTACGCTTACACAAGTGCCAAAAAGATCTAAGAAATCACTCGTTGCCAGGAAAGCCAATGAAATTTAATTATTAAATAATCATATTGCACAATTAAAATACATTATTTTTACATAAGTACAATTAAACAATGAAAACTTTTTAATTACGGATAAATCATCAATAAATACCCTATTGAAAATATTTTAACGGTGCTAGTGCTGTTGTAATCAAGCATGGTTGTCTATTCCTAGCAATTGATACAAACTATACTTAGTAGATGATTAAGCACTGAGAGGCATACGTTTTTTTTACTGGAGAACCTGACACCAAGTCAACCAAGCTTGTAGGGTACTCTGTACTAAACGAAACTGATGAGCACTCGCACCTATAGGAAAGTCATACATCTAGCTAGATAGAAGTCTTTGATGCCAACGAAATTGAAACTGTTTCAATAACTCCGTCAATTCCAGCAAAAATTATCAATAGAAGCTCTCTATCCGATGAATTAAAACAGTCTTGGATGAATGTTAATAACGAAGGTATAAAAATAATAAAAGTAACAAATGTCAAAATGATTATTATGCAATAATGGTTGTAAAGACCAATGAGCAAGATGTAAAAGATCCAAATCTAAACTATTATTTTTTATAACAGCAATACACATTAAATAAACCACTGCAGATTTATGCGTTCTCACTACCCAAAACCAGAACCACCCCTCCCCTCCGACTAAGAACGTCTCAGGCCTCTCGGCATTTGTATGTACATCACATGTCACATGCATAGAAAGCTGATATTGATGTTGTCTTGCCCAGATTTATGGCAAGCAGCTTTGGCGAATCTTGTTAATACCCTCATAACATTAAACCCTGCAGTTACCAGCAAAATCTTAAGTTTATAAAATGTTTATATACTTTAGTTTTAGAGATGAAAGTACAAAATAAATAAATATAAATATTTTATGCTAAACCACATTAACGCAGCTGTCGTAATATAAAGACCAGACAATATAGAGATAATTAATGCAGCTACTGGCACTAGCACATTCATTTCAATAAACTTAAAATTGTAGTTATCTTTTAATGAGACTAACTTATGGTGTAACCCTCTTTAGGTAACAAAAATATCATTGACATATCCAATTCTTAATTTTAAACGTCTCCGAGGTTGAGGCCGAGCATCCCTAAAATTTAGAATTTCATGTGTTTTAAGTGTTAAGGGAAGAAATGTTTTATGAAAAACAAATTAGAGTAGTCGCATAAATGCTGCAGAGCATGTCATGCATCATATTGAGAACCATATCAGGAAGTACATTTTAAAACACTTGGATCTTGGTGAATTTACGCCTCGATTAAGAGTGTCATGGTGGTAAAGAAAGAAAAAAACTTAGATCTGATTAGAGATATGACAGCAAAAATAATAATAGATGACCTGAAACGCCTTGCAAGTAAGCGGAAAGTTGATGGTGTATGGAATAACATAACAACTTGATTCAAAATTGACCGCATAATCCTATATCTCTGTGGGTCCTATCAATGGATGCAAGTGATGCAAGTACAAGTCGCATCAAATTATGATTTGGTTGCATTCCTACACTTTCCTAAACTAAAGTGTTTCAGAGCAGAATTTGGTTAATAGATAACTCTGAGGTCGAGGGTTTATTCTGTAACTCGAAGAGGTCATTTTCTCAGCACTGTTAAATATAAAATTACTGAGATGTTTGCCTTTATTTTTATGAATGGCCTCATATAATGAAAACAATGCAGTTGTAACTGAAAAACACAGGCCATACGATAATAATAAATAAATTTGGCATTGAACCAAATAAATTTGAATTCTATTCTAAATCGTATCATGGTCGCATGATGATTTTCATAAACTATATTTAGGTATTAGTTTGTAAGTTAGTCTGTTGGGCACTCTAGTAAAGGTACAGTGAATTGAGTCGGTCATTTGTGAAACAGTTTGATGAGAGTTTATTTGTAAAATATTTAGGACAGACACCCTCTCTTTATTAGCGTGTCAAAGACAATGTATTACTCTGTAGGTAATCCCTTTTATAGCAAAAAAGTAGTGCCAATAACTGCAAATTAATTGTTAATCCTTACAATCTATTTAATAACAATCCACATATTTAAACATGATAAAGAACACCTTCCCGTTTACACTTTATAAGCACGACAAAAACATTTATAGATAAAAATATGTAAAGAGAGACTTACTAAGAATGTGCTAAAAGTATTTTTATATTTCGAAAACTGTAATGACCTAACCTTAAAATTATATAAATTATTAAGCAGGTTGTGAAACATGTTGTACCATGGTCATAGTGACTAGACAAAATTTCATGAAAGCGCTACCCGTTTACCGTCGGTAAGTTTCTCTAGGTTGGATCTAATTTCAATAATACAACTTCTGAGATCGTATTACGGGCAGCACTCTCAATTCGTGTACTTGATACCCAATAAAACTAAGCCAACCTCGAATTTTCCCCTTTCTACTCCACTTTCGTTTTTCAAAATCACCTTTATTCACTTTTTACTATCTAGTATTCAAATGTAAACTAATCACCATTTCTTACATATAAGCAATAAATCAGTATAGACAAACTGATAAATAAAATTTTGTATAATATTCAATAAAGCACTTTACATTTTAAAATAGCGTAAATAAATCTATTTTAATTCTTTGGGAGATTCCTTAGTGAAATTTGACTGTACAAATAAGTGCCGCTACAGTAAAATAAATAAAAAATCTACAACAGATCAAAAAAGCGTATTAACGATACAATATTTATACCACAGATAGTTCTGCATTTTTTTTTAAATTGTCATGGATGACTCAAGTTGGTACTATTTATTAAAAGTTTCATTATGTAAAATTCAGAATCCTATTTAACGAGAAAGATTATGTCATGAAATATATATAGAAACAGAAGTGTGTCGAATGCTAAAGCAAAGACTGTGCAATAAAATTTAAAGATTATTAAATTCAAATATTATAAATCGATAAGATTGAACAGATTCATTTTAAACATTTAAATAGTCATCACAAAAAGAATAATTTACGTTGAAAGTGCTATTCTCTATTTTCATGATTATCTATTTTCATTGTAATTGACAAATCAATTCCAGAAAAAAATAAATTCCTTTCATCGTTCCATTATAAAATTGAAATCCTGTAGGAGAAACTTATTATGCTTGACTTTAATATTTCAGTAACATCATTGACATTAGGATGCTGCTCTTTACCTAACCATTGATAGTTGATTAAACATAATGTTTAAAGAGTGAGTTTATCTTATATTTAATGAATTTAGAGAATAGCTTCTAGTCGCAGTCGATAAATAAATTTGCCAGGTGAGAACTAAGAGTCTTAGATCAGTTAGGAGCGGTGGAAGTGAACGGAAGTCCACTTGGTGTGACGTTTATGCCAAACGCGCGTCTCCTGAGCTTGCTGCGTGACCGGCCGACCTTGCTCGTCTAGAGTCTGAGTCAGACGAACATATGCAATCACTGCAGCTTCCTCCCCCAAAAGATGCACATGAGGGTTCAACAGCGTCGTATTGATAGCTCTCGATTTAGTAGCAGCATTATCTAAGAAAAACTTATGGAACTCCACTCCTTCTACTAAATTTCCCAGAGCTTCTGGCTCAAATGCTGTTATATTCGGATCACATATTTTGGCATAAGTATCATAGTCACCATTATTGATGGCATCGATTAGTTGCTCTGTTATTTTTATAATTTCTTGCCTTCTAACAGATGACTGGCTGTCGCCGCGATTTTTACCAAAAGAGTCAGTTTTTGCAAGTCCCGCATCATCTTCATGCTCTTTAGAAATGACAGTGCATGAACGGTCTACTCCTGCTTTCTTTTCTTTCTCAATATCGTCATCTTCCAGTGTGGTGCTGCTGTCGGTCGACTCTTTCACTTGAGAGCCATCTCCCTTCTTTGTCACCATAGAACGACCAGAGAAATTCCGTGTCGCCAACATCGTAGTAAGGATAGCACCTTTGAGTTTGCGACGAGCATTGAACTTCTTCAAACAGTCCACAGTTTCCTGTCTGTGCATGACAGATGCAACCCTTTCTCGGTGACATATCCAAGGGTGCTTCAGTGCCTCCGATGCCGTTATCCTCTTTCCTGGATTAACGGTCAACATTTGATTAATCAAACTCTTTGCTTCCGGTGTGACTGTGTCCCACTCTGGGGATGGATAATCATAAGCTCCAGCCTTGATCTGCCCATATAAGCGATGCTGATCTTCATCCCAAAACGGCGGGTAACCGACTAACAAAATGTACAGAATAACTCCGCACGCCCAAATGTCCACAGGCTTTCCGTAGGCCTCTTTTTTTAGGACTTCCGGAGATAGATAACCCGGAGTACCGGCGAAACCAAACCATGCCTGTTGGTCTCCTTGGACTTCAATGGCCAATCCGAAATCAGCAAGTTTCACAGCTGCACCCTTTAATTTGCTAGCTAAGAGTAAATTTTCAGGTTTTAAATCTCTGTGAACAACTCCGTTGTGATGACAATGATGCACAGACTCCAAAATTTGCTGGATGCAATGAGAAGCATCAGCTTCAGAATAAAATTCTCGTGCTACAATGTCTTCGAAGAGTTCCCCTCCGGTGACGAGATCAAACACCAAGTAATGAAAGTGTTCCTCTTGGATTGAATCGTGAAGCCTTACAATGTTAGGATGTTGTAGCTTACGGCATATCCGCGCTTCTCTTTCTAACTTTTGAAAATCCCTGGCGGATAATTTCTTTGTATTGATGATCTTAGCAGCAAATTCAAGTCCGGTCGATTTCTGTACAGCTCGCCTGACAACTGAAAATGCACCCTTACCGAGTTCCTCTTTGAGATCATAATTATCAGAGAAGCGTGTGCATGTTTCTCTATTAGGGTTCGCCATTGCAATGGTGGTTATAATTTTCTTTGATTAATCTTTATTTTATGATTGACCACTAATGCCTACACATACAGTAGATCTGAAATGAATAGAAGAGTTTCCAATTAGATAATTGATTAAACATACCATTTGTTCATTCCTGAAACTCCAGTTACAGAAATGATTCCTTGGTTGCAGACATTATTGTGTTAAATATCTAATATAATATCTAATCTTTAATATAATATAATATCTAATCTTTTATTTAAACTTTAAAATAGCCATCTCATGTTAGTACATTATTTAATTTTGCTGACATATCAAGCTGATAAAACCACTACCCATACTAATCATAAACTTGAATAGTCTTGTGACTAGTCAGTTCAACCAATAAAGGTGAAGAGTGCGATAAATGATAATCTGGTACAGATAGTTAACCATGAAAAATATCTCTTAGGATTTAAGATGGTAGCATCACAATCAAAGATTTAGTTTAGTTTTTAGTTTTGGGATAAAGCAGTTTGGAATAAAGTGGTATTCTAGATATTCTAGATATTATACACATAATACAACTTTAGATTACTACTCTCTAGATTACTAACTTTAGCGTATACTGAGTTTTCCTAAACTAGAATGGGACTCAGCCAAACGTTTTCAATAATTAAAATAACTATTTTATTGTTAAAGTTTTACAAATTTTTATATTTTTTGATGTATTTGTCTATTGGGGTTAAATAAGGGAAAACCAACACTATTTACACATAAGCTCACAAACAAGGTCTTACATTAATGGTCATAATCTGAGTGGTTAAAATAAAAACTATATATATAATTTGAAAATAAATGTAAATTTTATACAGGTTTATTTAAAAACATAAAGAGTTAATCCTGTTAACTGGTCTAATTAAAAAATCAATTTGCAAGAAATTGCAAGATTCGACAATGTGCGTTTCGGAATGGCTCAAGAGTAGAGTGATCATTGCCCAACCCTACGTCAAAAATCCTTGCGCAACTAGGACATGGTTTGTTTGGTCCTACTGTGTTTTTGGATAAAAGAATAAAAGTCTATTTTTCCTCAGAGCAATCACTCAAAGAACCAAGATAGGTAAGTATACTTGTGTTTCAGACTGTGCCAAAGCTTTCAAGGGACTTCAACATACCAATCTGGTATAAATTTTGTGTACAAATAAAAATTAGTTAAATTCACTAGTCGTACAGGAAAGAGTGAGTGAGTGAAAGAGTGATGGAGACCATGAAAACCAATATTTTTAAAATTTACGCTTTTATTTATTACATAATATTTTGAACTCAGTCATACTGATTTTTTACAAATCAAAAATGACAATTGACAAAATAACTATTGAACACATTTGAAATTCAGGAAATCTGAGAATGTTGGGCACATTTAATGAATAACAAAAATCTATCCGTTTACTGCAATAGTGAATATGATTTGTGAGCAACGAGTTTCGTTCAAATGAACAGAAGAAATACAGGACTGCTGTATAATTTTTAAATACTACTAAAATTAAATCAGTATATGAGAATGCGTAAATAAAATCAAAGTAGGTATATCTTTTTGCTAGTCGGGCCCAGTCAATGTGATAATGAACGTTTTATTTGACATTTATAAATACATTATAAAAAAACAAGTTTTATTGCCCTAAGATAATATCTACTAGCCAACCCAGAGAGGTTGTGTTTGTATGTATACAGGAAGATGTCCCGAGACAATTCCCGATAACTGAGCAACGGTGATAGACCCTGCGATTTCAGGTAGATTTTGTTAAGATGATATATAAAAAATCACCAGTTTCCAAGAAAACAATATTAAAGTTTCTATTCTAATAGTCAATTTGCTTGTGTGAAACCTGCCATACTATTGTTCGTTTCTCCCTCAGGTGTCTAAATTAGTAGTTCAGTGTGACGCGATCCGCTATTTGTGTGTTGTGTAACAAGGATGCTCTATTCCACAATGTCTGGCTCTGCTATTAAGACCTGTTCGCCGATAACGGTATGAGTCGAACGAACTTTGGTTCAGAAAGAAGGGGTAAGGGGATAGGGGCTGTAAGAGCGGCATCAAGGTCGACTGGTGGATTTCCTTTATGTGAAGATATTAAAAGTCAAATGAAAATTTTTGACCAAGTCGAAATATTAAATAATTTCATAATTGTCTCATTTAAATTTTTCCATGCAAGGTTAGTAGCACGGGGATTTATAATAAGTAGGAATAGGAAGGTGCAAAAGATGAACAAAATTTATATGTTTTTTTTTAAACAATTGAACTGGAGTAACATTCAGCCACGATACAGCAAATGCTATACTGGTTTGCCGTTGTAAAAGTTTAGCTCTCTAAGTTTTGTGGAGGACCATTTTTAAGGTTGAGATACAAAAAAAAATCCCAGACCCCTATTACATCTGCGTGGTCGATCTCTTATTCATCATAAAACTATTTGTTTTGTCCCTAACTAAGGCTAACTGCTATTCTAGGTTAACATACTATAAAGTAGCTATGTAATCATGGTAAGCTTTTTAAAGAAAGCTATTAAAAATATTAGTCCTTAGAATTATTGTATTTTATCCACTCAGAGTTTGCCCTCTAGACCTATACTGTTGATAATGTTAAGTGTATCTTTTTGGGTGCGATATATTTTTTTAGTGTTAAAAAGATGATGCCTAGAAGCTGTTATCTTTTGTGAATTAGAGGCCCACATTCAATGAGGAGGTGAGGAGGTATAGGATCTAATCGGTAATAAACAATAACATTATTTTTAAGAATTATTTGTTTCTTTAATTTTATTCCTATAAATTAAAATGATTGTGATTTTTACTATAAATGAAGAATTTTTTTGAGAAAGTATTATACTCATATACTAGCTTAAATTTTTATGACCAAATTTTTATTTTTATGAGTACTTAATTAACAATTATTTTTGGGTATTATACTTTAAATTATTTATTTTTAAACTATGTTCAATAAAATTGTTTTACGTCAGGAGAGATGCTGTTATTGGGTGAGCTATGCTGATCCTGCAGCCTTTCAGTTTACCTAAGTTATTATGATCTGTTTTGATTTAGTATTTTTAACGATATACTGGTATCCCCTATGAACACATGATAAAGGTAATTAATTGTGTGTAATCTAAAAAATCATGCGTCAGTACCTAGGTATTCGTTATAAATAATTAAATCCCTAACAAAAATTAATCAAATTAGCCTACTATAATACAAATGGATATGTGTAAGTGAATTGCAACATTTCTGTACAAATAAAGAAAAATATTTAGTCATTATATTTAAGAAAGGTAGACAATATTATAATTATTATTATTAATCTTAATGTATATAAAAAACCACTAATGCATATTGGTAAAATAGTTGACCCCATTAAAAATAAAAAATATGACCTAATTACGGCAACGAAGGCATTTGTTAATTAATATTCAAATCTCTTGTTTTTCAAAGCATCTCATTCCATGCAGTTAGAAACTAACGAAAGTGAATGTTAGTTTCACCATTTTATTGGGATTCAATCAGATTATAATTAGCATTAATTATGAGCCAGCGCAAACATATTCAGTTTGAACGACATCAACTGTATTAAAGATACGTCAATAGTGTCTTAATTTTAAAGATTTATTTTTCAGAAATGCAGAATTACAATTCCTCGAAATAGAGAAATATGGCGAAGAGAAAACATTTCGTCGAAGAATTATCGACTCACAGTTAAAAGCGTGCCTATCATTTATACAAGTTTTATGATACGCTTAAATAGGAACATCAGATAAAAATATCCACAGTTCAAAATATGTAGCGATAAGATGATTAGATGCTAATTTTACGCGGGTACGTTGAGTCTGGGCGAAGCGGTATAGGTCGAGGTGGGCCGCGGGCTTAACTAACGATGACACATATTCCTGACGACATGCGAATATTACACAGCACATCTCGCAAACAGCATTGCCTTTCGAGATTATTTATAATTACCTATGTGGTGGCCATTTTCACTAACTCGATCCCACTTCGAAGAAAATCGCGCTGCACGGGCCCGGCCCAACAATATATTACAGCCGCAGACGTGATGGTGTTACCAGTGATCACAAATTTTCTGACACATTTTCCTCGGAATTTACGTAAAAGCTGGTCTAGGCACGCCACTGAAAAAGTATAATTGAAAACATTCCTTTTACTGTTAATAAATACGTTCGGTGGCCGAGGTTAATTTATATAACACAGAACCGACCTCAGTAGTAACAAAAGCCACGAAGTGGGGAAAATCGATATATTTGCCCCATAGTAAATCGAAAACTTCTGACATCTCCCGGACGACCTTTCAATTACAAATTGGCGCGGGACGTGTTGAATTTATGAATGAGATTTGATATTTTGCAAAGATGTCCTGCTCCTGTGTGGTCTTTATTATTATCGCCAGAGAAATCTTAAATTAATATTGAACCAAAAGCGAACTAGCCGTATAAAATCTGTTGTCGATGCAGCGAAAGGCCGTGACAATGGGCTGCTATATCGGTCGGGGCCGGCATGGCGGCGGTGCGGAGTGCGGCGAAGATTGCGCGCAGCCGCGCGCGAGCCCTTGGCAATGCGCAATATGCGAAATTAATTTGTCCGCTGGGCGGTCGTCGTTCGGAGCGGATTATGCTGCTCATCTCGCGTTATCTCATATTCGTTTCGTTCATAGTACTTCATAGCATTCGCGTAATGGCGGCGCTCGCCCTGTCGAGTTAGTATCTTCGAATCGAGGCCTCTTCCGGAGAGTGACGACTGACTGTTTTTTATTTCGTCCGTTTGCTATTTTTTTTATCATAATCGAGTGGGTCGCGGCGCCGCCACTGGCTGTCTTGACACACGGAAGTGTCATCATATATATTACTATCATAACCATTTCAGTTACTTCACCTATCGACGACCGGCGGCGAGTTTTTGACAGTAAGTCCTTTTGTTTCTTTTTGCATTGAACGATCTTTTTAGTAACATTCACCGCGCCTTAAATTATCTTTGTTTATTTTATTTATCAATTCTTTAATTTATTATTTTTTCAGATGTCTGATCATAGTGATCTTGGATTTCTTAAACAACCTCCAGGGTTTTCTACTAAGGCTATCCACGTTGGCCAAGATCCAGATCAGTGGAAATCAGGTTGTGTTGTGCCACCTATAATTAACTCCACCACGTTCAAACAAGACGCCCCTGCAGAACACAGAGTAAGTTTTGAGAATTTATAAGTAATCGTAAGATACACTGTTATTCCATAATATTTATTTATTATATTTATAAAAATATCAGTAAAAGTTATATCAAAAAAGAAAATTTCTTACTAAACTATGATCATGACAAATAAAAAATTATGAAATATAATCAAAATTTAATGTAGCTTACCAAGTACTTTTATATGATAGTAAACATAATACGTTATCTTAATTAATGTAATCTCTAGATAATAAAAAAAAATAATACTCGGTGATAAATATAAAATGGAAACTTGGAAGTTGGCCCATATTTGGGTTTAGGAACTCGCCAGGGAAATGGTTTAAAAATTCACAGTTAAATTATGATTCAATTTTTTTTAAGAAGATTTTGTTCCTGATCATCTCACGCGTAATATATAGAGGAGCATAAATCCAGGCCATGGAACTCTATCTCCGGAGCTAATGACAGCCTCTGGTATAGTAAAATTATCACTAAATATTATTAAATCAGTTTAGTTTATTCCTATACAACCTTTGGTTTCATAGTTATGACTGAAGACCTTAGTTGTGTCGATTTCCTGCTGCAGAAACATTGATGACGTTATAAAAAAAAGTAGAAATTTCCGACTCCCCACTTTATTAGGGGGATTTTTAGTCGCCGAAATTTAGCCTAGTAAGTACTTGTCTTTTTCGTTTGAATAGTTATTGCAGTTATTTGCAAATAGTTCGAGGATACTAGTCTACTACCTAAGCGTACTTAAGAATTATATTTAAATATTGCTTTTAAAGAAATATGTAAATGCTGTTTTCTGACCAGTATTAATTACAAATTTGTAATATCTGCTTTTGATTTAGAGGTCCCAAGTTCGATTCACAGCGGATCATCTTTAGCCGCTAAAGATTTTAAATTTATTTAATCTTTGAACACAATAATATTTATTACAAAAATATACAGTACGTACGCAGTACTACGTATGTTTTGTAATAATACAAATTACATGGTACCTATATAATAATTTATTTTAAAATTAAAGTTGAAATCAATCAAACCTGAAGATAATTATAACCTTTAGGTAAGTAAAAATTTGATACAAATTATACCAAACAAACACAAAATACAAAAAACAAATACAAATGTGTCTCTCAACGCGTTAAAACTATTTCTAGGAAATTACCTATCTAACACAATTCCTTTCGGGATAGTTTATTGATAATTATTATCATTCACATCACGAGGTATTATCAAATTGTACAAGTGGAAGCATACTCCATATTGCTCCATTTTGACAGTGTATTAATCTTTAACAGGGATTTGAGTATGGCCGATCAGGCAATCCTACGAGAAACGTTTTGGAGGAGTGTTTGGCATCACTGGACAATGGCAAACATGCTCTTTGTTTCTCATCAGGTTTAGGAGTGAGTTCTTGTGTGACTGCACTCTTCAAATCTGGCGATCATTTTATTGCTGAAGAGGATCTGTACGGGGGAACAGGAAGGTTTTTCAGGTATTTTGAATCTTCTATCACCACCACCAGTCTCCTACTGATTTGAAATTCAATGTTTTTAAAAGTAAAAAAGAAATGTAAAAACTGGTGTAGAATTTCTTGATCGAATAAGTCTATATTTTCTGAATAGCCTAAAAAGGCTGATTTATAAACACGCTTACAAACTGTATTTGAAAATCCGAGAACAAAGCAATGAATGTATGAATGACAAATTAAACAATGAATTTTAATTTTTATTGATCCTACCTTGTTCTTAACATAATAATTAGCACACAAATACATTCAGCCGCTGCATTAGTGCAGATATGATAAAATGTTGATTTCCCAAGCAAAATTTTCATCATGTTTCTACAACCAGCTATTTTTTTCGTATACGTACTTATTTCTTGATTATAATTTGGTAATTTATTCTAACTAATTTAATGCCGTATGTATCTATTATGAACACACAGATTTATCTGTAGCATTTTAGACATTTACTCAAAACTCCTACATTTTGAGATGAAAATTATATTTTTTTGAAACCCAAGCATTTTATTTTAATTCAGAAATGTGGCAAATCGCATGGGAATAGAAGTGACATTTGTAGATACATCAAAACCAGAAAACCTCAAGGCTGCCATAAGAGAAAACACCAAGGTTCGTTCGTGTCACATAGTTTAAATTATGTATACATTTGTAATTATCCGAGTTTGCCAATAATGCCAATCTTAATGTCACTTTTCAGATGGTGTGGGTGGAAACCCCAACAAATCCTTTGCTTAAAATTGTCGATATCTCGAGTGTTTCTGAAATATGTAAAAAAGAGAATTTAGTGCTCATTGTCGATAACACCTTCCTAACGTCATATTTCCAAAGGCCGCTTGAGCTGGGCGCTGATATTGTTGTCTATTCTCTAACCAAATACATGAACGGACATTCCGATGTCATTATGGGTGCTGCTGTGATCAACAGAGATGACCTTCATGAAAGATTAAGATATATCCAAAATGGTACCCTCAGATTAATTATTTCTTTGTTCTTTATATTGATTAAACCCTGAATGACGCGCTTATATGTTAGAATAGCAATATGTGCTGTGAACTGTATTAAGAATACTTATAGAAGGTTTAAATCACTATAAAATAATGGCCTTTAAGACTTAGTAAACCATAAACCATTAATAAAGTATTATTTTGCTTAAACAGCAATATCCGACTGTTGTCTTTTCATACTAGTTTCTGTAAACCAGTATAAAAAACATGAATGTTAGACGTCTGTACACCTTATATTTGTGACCCTAAAAGACATCAAATCACTAACTTTTATTGCTGGTATGGCCTTAGCCATACTACTTGGCCATCATGCGACAATATCTATGCACAGATAGGAAAGTATTAAAATCACATTTAAACAAACTGTTTAATTAAAAATATTTATTCAAAAGCAAAGTTTTTTTTTATAAAAAGAAATTACACATCCATATTTATAATAAAATAAATAGATTACCTCTAAACAAATATAACAGTTCCTTATTATAGTAGTATAGGTTTGCATGGATTTTATCCTTCACGAGGCTGGTGCCCGTCTTAAAGTGATATCTAATTAAGAGGTTCAATAAGGGCGGTTCTTTTTTTGTTTTTTTTTTATCGTCAAACAACAATATTCCTTGCTCGTTATACTAATGCATATGGTTACGGCGTATACTTCTAATAATGTCTAATTATATTATACTCTGCATATACCAACGATCTTTTAAAACATATAGATACGGCATTTCATGCAAATCGTTCTTGTAAAAACCCAACACCAGTAGATTCCCCCTGCCGTTTCGCGCGCCGCAACCTCCGCCATGCTCGAAGAAACTTATTGTGTTGACGTATACGAGCAAGCGAGACGTATGATACGCGAGGAGTGTACTGGATGCAAAGTGGCGTACTTGGGAGTGGTGCATCACCCTCAGTTGCCGTATCTATATGTTTTAAAAGATCGTTGGTATATAATATATATATATATATATATATTTAATCATCCTATTCAAAGACAAAAATTACCTAGCCAGTGGTAGTCAGCATAAGCTCAGTCTTTTCGACTTTTACTGAGTAGCCAGCGCGTGACAGAATGTTTCTCCCACAAATATAAGCTTCTCAAAAAATATATTCCTTATAAAGAAATAAGTAGAACATCTGTTATGTATTATATAGTTTTAAATCAACGACAAACAGCTTAAAAATTCTATAGTGAAATTGGTATAGTTTGTCCTCTATCGGAATGCTAGGCTTTTGTGAACAAATTAGTTGGATCCGTACCTCAGCATTTATATACTGTTGCATAGCCCACATTTTATAAATATAATGATATCATTCTCTCGAGTTTATTTATGTTAAAGTAAATTTAGTTATCATGACATAATCCATAACAAGATAAGAAATGTTCGATGAACTTATGATTAAAATATGTTTTCATTCTGCTGTTTGGCTTATTAAAAGCACCAATGGATTATTTCTTAATTGATTATTTCTTAATTGTGATATTGGTTTGCGTATCAATCTTTTTTATTTAACCTATTAATTTTATGATAAACTTTTTTAGACAAATTCCTACAATAAAAATGTCCATAATGTTTGTATTTTATTTGTTATTATCATTTAAAACATGTTTAGCCGTTACATAATTCCATTAACCGGTTCTGTTTTTTTCTTAGCAATGGGTGTGGTGCCGGCACCCTTTGACTGCTATCAAGTCAACAGGAGTCTCAAAACTTTGGCCCTCAGAATGAACCAGCACATGAGAAATTCATTAAAAATTGCAGAGTGGTTGCAAAATCACAAATTGGTCAAAAAAGTTATTCATCCAGGTAGGTTGTTAGAATAATATAGATTTTGCATATTGAATTTACTTATGCTTGTTTGAAAAAATAAGTATAAGAGAATGTTAATATATTTAGTTATTTTGGGAGACATTTTCAATCATTTAATTAGTTACGGCTTATCCATTATAATTTCTCATTGAAATTCTCCTTGACATTTTGAATTGATCGCGGGAAGTTCGGGTTATTTGTTATCACAAATAAGAAAAGTTCAAATAAACATTTGTAATTCGTATAGTGCGCCTTTTTATAAATCTTTCATATTATCTAATCTCAATTCCTTTTTATTTGCAGTTAATTTGTTGACATTGTTTTTTTATAATTTGTAACACCATAACTTACTACTGTCCAGAGCGGTACGAAATAAAATTTTAAGTCTTGTCTGATACTGCTTTAAATTTAGATGAGAAAGTGCACCTGATTCTGTCGGAAGTTTTAACAATGCGAACGGGATGTGCAATCATCTCTGAAACATCGTGATTTAAAACGTCATAACCCGTAAAAGTTATTGTTGTAAGCAATTAAAATTCAATAAAAAGTTTTTACTATTATAACGCTATTATTTTGCTTTCATATTTAATATTATAATATAATATATTATTATTGTATTATAATAATTCATAATTAATATAATATATACAGAAAAATATTTCTCTTTAATTATTTTTAGATAAATTAACTCAGCTTGTTAATTATTGATTTACAATGTTATTGCTAATTATAACTATACTTATTATTTGTTTGTAATTATGACTATGCTATACAAATGTATATAAGATTATATTTATTAGATTAATATTATATTGTAAAGGACTTATAAAATACAGAACCAAATAATGTTAAATATTAATATCTGTATATTACACACCTGGTTTCCAGGTTGGCAGATAAGCCTTGAGCTTGGCTGGTACATAAAAGAACAAAAAAATGTAAATTTATTGAATACATAAAATAAATATATCTTGAGTCATCTCAAAATGATTTTAAAAGTCATTCAAATATCGAATTCTTTCATGTAAAATAATCAAAATAATACTATGTTCAAAATATTGACATTCAAGACATTTGATTACAACAAAAATTATTATCATGGAGACAAAATAAACACCAGACATTTATTGTTAGCTTTAGAGTAACTTAGCCACTCCAACTATGTGTGTTAAAAACCTGTTCCTAGGTACTCTGTTCATGTGTACTGATGTGTACGATCACGTAGAAATCATATAGTATGCATGCTGTATTAAAAATTAAGACTGCATCAATTTTGAATAAGCCCATATTTCATATTTCAGGACTTAAATCGCATCCCCAGCATGAATTATCCAAAAGCCAAACATATGGCTACTCAGGAATGCTATCCTTCTATATTGATGGTGGAATAAAGGAAGCAAGAAATTTCCTTAAGTCTTTGAAAGTCTTTACTTTGGCAGAAAGCCTTGGCGGCTATGAGAGCTTGGCAGAGTTACCGTTAGTATACTGTAATACTGATTTTCTATTTGAATAAGTGTTGTAACTAAATGCAAATATGAATGAACAATACTTTAAAGAAACCAAATTAAGTTGCTATAAAAAATATTTGAAATGGGTAAAACTGGGAACACTAGATTTTTTTTTTATAAAATCGCAGTAATTAAATTTAAACTTTATTAAAAGGGATATCAACAGAAGCCACCCTGGAAATTTAAAAAAATATATAATACTCATATATCTTTTCGTCCTCGCTTATTGAAGGTCTGCTCATATCATTCTTCGGTGCGTATGCTTAAATGGAATTAATTCTTATACAGTTGTGTATATGTATATTAATCAGCATAAAGCTACATCACTTTCACTCTAGAAAAGATTTAAAAGTCTCGTTAAAACCGTTTTAATTATTTACATGTTGAAAAATATATTTTCTTATTCCAAGTTATCTACACACTAGGTTTTGTGAATTTCTTACCATATTGGTAATAAATGTACTCTTTCAGTGAGACATCACAGGCACCAACTTCTAAATGATTAACTGTTGTAGGAAGTTCATTATTTTCAGTGACACTGCACTGCTTATATTCCAATATATATATATAAATATATCAATAAAGTGAACATTAAAAAAAGTATGTCATTGCGAAGGTCAGTTTTAATGCAGTTTACGCAATCTGTTGCATAAATATATCCCAGGTTTTGTGAAATAGTGCGGGCATGAAACTATTGGCACTTGAAGGTTGGTGATAGGAACTTGACCGGTTCTTTAGATGTTCATTACTTATTCATGAAATCATTTGTATTTGTAGTGTAAATGAATAGATAAGTGAACTTTTATGGTTTCCGCCAAAATCAAATGTCATTCTCATTTACTATGCAACAATACCCAATTGTGTTGCATTTATTAATGGCTGCTACGTGCAAAGGTGATTTTTGATTGAATCGGCGATTGAACCTTTCTTTTCCCACTTGAGCTGTTTATAGGATTTGGGCCGAGTTTCAACTGACAGTGTCAGAGCTGTCAGATCGGAGAAATTAAATTGAATGAAAAACTAGATACCGCAAATAACAAAGTGGAAATTTAAGTTTTCTTTCCACAATCTTAGTAACTAATTTTCTTAAAAATAAAACAATGAGGGCAAATTACCAGTCTACCAATCAAAAAAGCGCTATCCAAGAAAGCCAAGATTGCTATTGATTTTAATGGCTACTTCGGGTATTCTCGTAATTTCAAATGAGCAGTTTTTAAGTGCATTACCCATCCCAGTCCACAGACTTTTCCATACAGCCAACTTGGCTTTTCCAAGTAGCCATAACTTCACTAATATTCTATTTCAAAAATATTTTTACCATAGATTCAATATTACATACAACAGAGGAAATTCAAGAAAACATAGTTTTTAAAACGTAGGACCTTGATAATTCAGACCCTATCCTTGAAGCAGTCTGGAAGATGTAGGGTCACAGATGACGTATCTGACGTTTATAAATATATCAACCCCAAATCGGAATTACAATAACTGATTGTTTTTTCACGCATCTTGTAGATGACTGTATTATTTAAGATTTGTTCGAGGCCGGCATCAAATTATTGACAAGTTATTTGGCATTGTGCCCCGCCCCCACGCGGACTGGGATGGGTTAACAATGTTCGTCAGACAAAATGTACTTAACTTCAGAATTAAAAGATGCCAAGGCATGGTTATTAAAAATAATGTGACACCTCTATAAAAAATCAATCATAATCTGTATTGTATACGAATGTTTAAATATAAAATTGTTTTTTTTTTATATTTTTAATTCCAGATCTGTTATGACGCATGCATCTGTACCTGAAGACCTAAGGATTAAGCTAGGCATAAGTGATAATCTAATAAGATTGTCCGTTGGTCTTGAAGATGCTGATGACCTTATAAAAGATCTCAACCAAGCATTTGAAAAAGTATCTTCAATATAAGATCAAAACTGTTTTTCATTCCCCGTGTCTTCGAAATTACGAAAGTTATACTATTTTTATGAAAATATAATGTACATAAATTTCATATACAATTTGTTGATTTTATCATTATTTTAAAGTGCCAATTATTGATATATTTGCAAAGTAAATATATTTTTTAAAGAAAGTTAAAAGTATGGTTTTATTGGGTTGTTCAGCTACCAGACTTATGGATGCGTTTTACCTTTGGGCTACCACCTGAAATAAACATTTGAAAACTCATATATTGAGTAATAGTACCAGCAGTGGTGTAACAGGTAGGGCCCTATCTAAACTGATATAAGTTTTATCAAGTAAAATATATAAATACTATAAAGGTGCAAGGGCCAGCAATACCAGTAAAAATAGTAAAACGCAGTAAGCCAATGCCAAGTAAAAATAAAACAATAACGAAGTAGTTCATAATATAGGTAATAGGCAATAAAACAGAGTAGATAAAGATTAAAGGGTTTATTATACAATTTCAACTATTAATAATAATTTAATTTATAATCTTTTCCTAGCTTTAGTTTTCGCTAAAGTTTCAATGACTTTGGTTAAAACCAAGCTGGCTAGGGGCCAAAAAGTAATTTTTTATTTATTTAATTAGGATATTTAAATAACTCTTTTGAGGTCCCGGTAGCTACACCACCGAGTACCGGTTCATTTTATTTAATATTTTTTCTTGAATTTCAGTTCCAATGTATGATTGTAGGATCCCCTTGACTTGCGAACCATGAGTGCTATTGAAATATTTTAAGCAAATATGCATTCCAAAATATGTACCATATGGTATATGAATTACCACTGTATTTTTTAAATACATTTTTTTGCTCTTTTATACATACCGATCATTAATATATAATTATGATAGCAGAAGACATATATATTAAGAATGAATAAATATTAGTAAAGTGTATGAAAATGAACCTATAAATAATTTAAATAAATATACCTACCGGCTAAAATTCACACTCAACCATACTTGGGAGTGATAAAGAGGTATTTATTTGTGTCCTTGCTATTTTCAATTATTATTTTGCCTTACTTTCATACTTAATTATTATATAGACTTTGAACGGAGGAAGTTATTAACTGTTATTGCGTCCCTTATCAACACTAGCTACTAACCTCATGTGTTGAACCCATTATGAAAATTAATAATTCAATGACTGATACGTAATTAATGTCCTATTGTGCTTTAATTACCATGTCGTGTTATACTCGTACATAAATTAAACTATTATTGACACAAATGAACAAAAAGAAAGCATATACTGAAACAAAAATCCCCCCACAAAATGGCATTAATAATAATTGAAATATTGTTTCAGTTCAAAGTTTACTTTACTACCAATTATTGTTTTATAACTGATCCTACAGGATATTATTTTCCAAAACAAGAGACAACCCAAAAATAGGTAATAATTCCGCCTATTGTTTGAACCGGAAAACATTAAAACGGGTCTAAATTCCCAAATTGATTTTCAAATTATTGACCCAGAGGTTGCAGGTTTGAATCCGCTCATGTAATTCAGTTTTAACACTTTATCACCTCCATCTCCTCTGACTCTACCACAAGCAAATTTAGCTTATTTGAGCAGGACCCAAAATAAGTATAATAATCAAGGGCACAGAATTTAATAAAACAAAAAATGTGGCTGCACTTATCTAGACCACAGTAGAAAAAATATTAATTTTGGCTTACCACAAACAATTTCAAGAAGACAACTTGCTTCGTGTAGCCGTGACCGGGGCTAAGACGGGTATAAAATCATACCTCAGAGAGTCGTCAGAGTTCCTTAAACACAGCGATGCGACCAACATCTCCACAGTGCCAGTGCCAGGAGGCTCTGGCTGAGGTATCTTCCACGACTTATTATAGAGTCCACATTTGAGTCGCATATGCAACCTAGTTTATAGTGCAATAGTATATTTAAGATCTCTACTTCATCTAGGACATTTTATATGATCTTTTTTATTTGACCTACTTTATTTTGTTAAAAAAGAATTTGATTAAAAATCGAATGAACAAGTAATTCTTAACAAGGTAACAAGTAGTTATTTTACAGCCCCTCCCTTTTACTAAGATGCAGGAATAATCTATAATTTGCGGAATCCGCATTTCAAAAAAGATCATCAGGTCAGGTCAGGTGGTTATCATTTATTTATTTATTTAGTTTATTCAACAAATATACAATATCATTCTTTTATGTACCAGTCAAGCCCAAGGCTTATCTGCTGGAAACCAGGTGTGTAAAATACAGATATTAATAATTGTGAAACTTGTTCAAATTATTAGTTCTATATTTTACACGTCCTTTACAATATACATATACACATTAATTATATACATTTTTATAGCTTAGTAGTATTTTACAATCAAAAAATAAGTATACTTATAATAACATTTTAAAATAATACTTATTACGCCAAGTCACTTTATCTACAAACAATTACATAGTGTTTTTGTGAGATTTCATAGCAAATATTTCTAACTTTATATATATTTTTTTTAGTTTTAATATCACTTTTAATTAAAGATCTTGGCAGATTATTAAAAAGAATGGTATAATTTGTACAGAGCCATTTTATATCTGGATATTTTTATAAAAAATAAATTATAGTAATGGAATTTAAATTTAATAGATGGTACACGTGGTAATCATATGTCATAATCGGTAATTATTTATTTTAATATGTTAAAACTTGTATCAAACTAAATATTATAATAAGAATAACTGATTAACAATGCAATGTGTGACGGTTATAAAATAAAAATAAATTATCTAATCACTAAAATTTAAAATATGCTCCAGAACGTCATTGTTTGGTTCATCTGCCAGGTCCATTTGGTGAAAATATCTTGCAATAATACAAATAATTAGGTTTACCGGTAAAGCAGCTTCATGAATACTTTCTTCGTTTGGAAGTCGATGCCTGAAAATAAAAATATTGGGGATTCAAGAATACAATAATTTTACACCACCTTAGTTTTTGATCAATTGCCCCATAGTCCAAAAAAGCATATCCACATTTTTTGATTTTGAAAATTACACTAAGGATTATTGTCTTTTTACACAATTCTGTTTTGGTATTATAGAAGGGCCTTTTTTCTTTACAAAAGTCTATATCTATTTATAGCTTAATTTTAAAGTAAATTACCCAATTTTTTTCTAGGAAAAAGAAATGATCAAAGATGTGGTGTCTGCCTACATGAAAAAAATCACTTGAAAACTGCTGAATTCACTAAAACTTTTTTTTATATAGTATGTGACTAGGTACTATTTATCATGAAATATAAATATAAACAGTAAGTCATTTTAAAACTACCGAAAATTTTAGTCAAAAAATGCATTTTTTTAAAAAGAAAAATCAGTTTAAATATATAACATGTAAGTAATTTTAAATTATAATATCAATAATTTGAAATATCAGTAAATGGTGTTAATGGTGTAAAAGTGTTAATTGTAAAGAAACAAAGACCCAAATAACAAAAAAACATGAATATCATTGTGCAAATGACAAATTGATACTGTAAGAGAATAGTTTTTGCAAGTTGTTTATCTAAAATTCACCAAAAAGCTGGTAAAACGGAAAAAATCTCCAAAAATCCATCCATCCATCTTTTGCCCTCATAAACATATTATGTTGTACTCTATTGGCTTAAATACGAACTAACTTACATTTTTGCCGCTTGGCAGTAGTTTTGTGATGTCAGAAACCTATAAAAAGCTTATTTTAAAAAAAAATGCCACGCGATATTTGCTGAAATTGCATGATAGGCAACTGTCGGATAGATTCCTTGCAAGATAGACAAGCGACTGACCATACGAAAATGTGACAAAACTGAGCCAAGGTCTCCCCTATGCAGTGGATGGCATGAAACATATACATAAAGCTTTAGACCACGAGTTTCTTTTTCTTGAAGAGGCTTATGTCCTGCAGTGGGAAAACTATGGGTGAGATGATGAAGGTAATTGGTTATACATACACTAGGTGTAAACTAATGATTTAGCAAGATTGAAGGGCATGATATGGCTACCTAAAATAAGCATTTTATTATTTGTAAATTTTCCATTCTGGGTTATTATGTGCGAGTCATAAAGGGCAGATGTGTGTGTGTGTGCGTGTTTTAAAGTGTTATTGTATTTATGTACTCACCTAATTTGACTACATTCCTGAGCTATATTCCTAAGCGTGCTTTGCATATCGGGTAGAAGGGGAAGTTTCAAACAAGCCATAAGAGAGTAAAGCCACAGACCTAAGATGAAAAAAAAAAAATGTTTAAAGATTAAAATGAAAAAAAAAATGCTCAATAGTGTAGGAACATATTCCGGAAGTTCGTTTAAGCAAATTATTTTTTAAAATACATGTATTTTGAGGATTTCCTGCACTATAGCTCCGCATGAATGGACTTACTAACGTAGGTATCTTTACGAAAGCGCTATCGGTATATTCTTGCATAAAAAGTGCACAACTATTACTTGTCTATCACGTTTTTGCAGTAACAGAACACCTTTAAATGTGATAGTACTGTGGAGGTAACTACTGGAAGCCTTATATACTCATAATATTTTTCTGTCCATTGGTCATTTCATGTTTTTTTGTCAGACCTCTCTATCTCATAAACCTAATAAGCTATAACTCTGCAATTAATATAAAAAAATATGCTAATGTAATAATATTACAATTCATATAAAACAGCGGCGCATGCGGACCTCAAAAACAACTCAAATCCTGTAGGTAAACTTAGTATTGCCCGGTTGGAAAACTAAAATCAACAAACACAATATGTATTAATAAATATAGATGACTTCTACTCACTGTGGAAAGGCTCCACTTTGCCAGCATTTTTAATCAACCTGAGCATCATCTCTAACGCCTGATCCAGTACTGCTTGTGTCATCGACATAACAACGCTGAGCAAAGGTTTATTGTTTGAGAAAAAATCATTCCATGTTTCAAGGTGACAGGCTATTGGAATTTTAACCTGGCAGCTAATAACTTTCTTTCTCTCGGAGAGCCGAGATATTTCTTGCCTCAGGTCTGAGAAATCTGCTACTTGATAAAGTTGCCATTCTTTGCTTGGCATTGCCTTTTCTGGGGCTGGAATTGTTGCAGATGTCTGAAAATTAAAAGATTACTACTATGAAAATTAGTATTTTTTGTCTAGGAAAATCAAAAATAAAATTCTTGTAATTATTTGATTGCTCTGAAAAGAATAACAAATCTCATTTCAAAATTGGTTTCATGGTGTCGGTGGAGAAAGAACAGCAGTGACTTCCATAAAAGTATTGTTTTCCACATTTTATTTTCTTATTTATACTAATTCATACAAAATAATTTTGCACCAAGCTGAGAAAAAACAGTGAATTTGCTGAAAATGAGTTTAAAAAGGTGTTTATAAAAAAAAATATCTTCAATTTTTTCAGTTTTTTTATTATAAACTACTAGCTGTTCAACCTCGTCTGGCTTCGTCCCGGGCAAAAGAACAGCCCTGCAGGCTTCGGCGCATGACTCGTGCCTGCGGCACTCGGGATGAGATTCATCTCTAATTTAATAATGTACATGACAAACAAAATTGACGTTGATATTTATGAATTTGTCACAAAATTTATTTTCGAATCGCTGTCAATTGCTTTTGAATTGCTGTCAAACAGTATTCCAGGCGAAATGACAATACATACCTTTGTACTCTTTATAATATAGTAGATATAAATAGTATCAGTCGAACTTTCCTAAAGACGAGTTCGAGATCAATAGTTAAAGGTCTGGTAATAGCATACCTTCTGCGGGTTTTGTGTCTTGACATTTTGAAGGCGATTTAACTACATTCTTTGTGAAGGTAAGACTATTATCGCCCCTTCTTTTGGTTTTATTTATTTTACGCAAAAATTAAGTTATTTTACATATTAAAAAATTTGCCTTCGGTGGATATAAGGGCGCTCTCACCCCCTCCCTTCTTTTAATAGAGCTTGCCTCCTATCCAGTATAACCTTTGGGCACACCACTGCATATTCGAGGTGATGTAGAGAGAACAAGAAATAGGTTCACCCATAGAATTTAAAGTCATCGTCAAACTCACATTGGTTTAAGAGAGCGTCTCTAAATTTTTTCAATAACCTTTGTAAATCGATATATTCATTTTTAAGACATTTCATAAGACTAGAAAATAATTTATTTCCTAGTCTTGTCTTGTCTGTCAGCATTGACTTAAAAGATAAAATCACAATTAAATTTAGGCAAGATTTTATTTGAACTTATTCATTCAATCAGTCTATTTAAAACACATTGGATCACCGTTGTTACTTCGGATAAAGCTTTTGTAACTGGTGTTGATAAATCTAGAGTATAGGATGTTGATGGCGCTTGATTTTGTGGGCCTCGTTCATACCTTGAGCCCTGACCTTGTTGTCCATATGTTTCTGGATAGATTATGTTGTATCAATATTTTTTATTGAAATTATTTTTATTTTGGTAAGAGTACTAGAATATAATGAAAAAAATGTATCTTTATCTTGCATTAATCTTCATTGTCTTGGCTCAGTTTTTTTTTATTATATCAACAGGTAACTTAGTTTTTTTGACTTTTCTTCAGATTACTGCTGACTGGTAATAGTTTCACAATGCCTGCGTTTTCTCCAGATTATCAGTAGTAAACTACCTGTCAATGTCAATGTTCTCAAGTAGAGAATGAAGAAAAATAGGTAATATTACTCTTTTATTACACTTTCTATTTGGCCCTCTGGATTTTGTATATTTCTTTTGTTTTAGCACCTTCCTAAATATTTTAATAGGGCGTTTCCTGTAAAATAAAATCACATACATAATTTATTTTCAGTTAATTTGGATCAGATGCACACTTCAGTGGTCTAAAAAATTAATATTGAGCCTTCAAAGGAAAAACACTGTAAGACAAAGTTGCACAAAAAAGAAATGCCAGTATTGAATCGAGACACTTGGTCTCATAGTAGAAGAATTTTATACAAATGCACGGTTTCTTATGGTAAGTGGTGGTCACTTTTAAGCTTAGTGAATGTGCAAAGTATTATTACGAAACTCTCATCATACTCCTAGATGATTTAATAAAAGGTGTTTTAAGATGTGTAACCCAGAAGCTTGTCTAAGATCATGAGGTAAGAGAGAGGTTTTCTGTACATTTTCCTAGCCCAGGAGGAGCACTATCGTGATAAAATGCATACATTGAGTAGTTTTTGTTTTAAAATGAAAAACCATCTAACCTTTTGTTCCTTTTTTCAGCCTCCATTTCTCGTCAATACACGCATTCAGCAATGTTATTTCGATCATTGCTTTTAAAACTGTTATAATATTCACTTGACTTGATATCCCGGATGAAAATTTTAGACTGAGTTAAAATAGTAAACTTTTATGTATCGAATGTAACACGCACGTCTGAGCACTTCAAAACAAAACCGAGCAGGATAGATCTGGATTTTGTTTATGCAATAAAAGGTTTTGACTATTGCTACAGAGGGGGACTATGCTGTTATCTGTCCTCTCTAAATATTTTGTGTTTTCACAGACAGATTAGCCACAACGGACCCGGGTCGTATGGGCATTGTCTGGCACCTGCACTTTGTCACATATTCGAACAATATTATATGCACTATTTGACAATCTACAATCATAACACACACTTGCAAAAATGGAAACAATTGCCGTGAAAACAAAAAACAAAACAAAAAAGTTCAAAAATAGTAATTTTCTGTAACAGTGAAAGTGTTTTAGACAGCCTATTAATAGATTCAGGATTAGATTAGATTTCGGAATTAAAAGTAAATCAAAATGAAAATTCTGACTAATAATAATTTTACGGCATAAACTGTCTTATAAAATGATTGTGCTTGGCTTAGGATCGAGCTATAATAGCTACAGAACAAAGAAATAAATAAACGTCCAATGATAATAATCTGCTTTGAAGCATTCGGCCACTGCCATTCTTCTCACACTCACATATATCGGTCCTTATCCTGCGCAGGTACTTCATTGCTATTATACTTACTGCAAAGATGGACCAGGGGGTTCATCTACGTCTTTTGTGATAACGGCGAATAAACCTGATATTGTTTCGGTTGATTAGTAACTATACTTCAAAACTTTCTATGTTGCTATACCTATATCTGATGGAAACTTTTACGAAGCACAGAACGCCAAAATACTAATCTATATTTATTTAGAACACAAGGTTACATACGGAGTTGATGTAGCTGACATACTGGTAAATCACCTCGCTGTGATGGATGGGGTTATACTAAATATATGGTAAGAGAAATATGTACATTGTATATGGATGAGAGCTGACTTAGAAATCACTGACCGAGGTTAAGCCTATAGTGAAAGGATAGAGAATAGATCGTATAGTAATAGGTTAGGATTTGTAGTTCTTAGATTTAAGTAACATGTAAAATGTATGAAACAAATTGTAAAAAACAAACAGAGGAGACTGGAGAACAGCTCCTAAATGAGTCTAAGATTTTTTTACAGTACCACACCCTACCTGACCCTTTAAAATAAACACTCGAAACATTATTCCTTTTTAATCTATCAATAGTCTCGGACCAAATGGTTTGTCCGCGCCTATAGCCCTAGTTTATTGGCAACGATTAAATAACCACAGGGTTGGAATCTCTGTAAAATACTGTACTGAATTTAAATAAATGGTTCTCCAGCCGTGAATATTTTTCGTGGTTATCAGTTCTTACCTCGCGTAAATAATAAGTCCGATTTTTTGCGAAAAGTCTGCTGTCGACATTGGATACTGCAACCTCTACATGTTTGCGTCTCTCATCCATTACGAATCGTAAATATTCCAAGCCATTCCTCGGCACGTCGGTTAATTTGGCAGGAACGTTATCAAGACAGAATACAGGTTTCATTAAATCGTCTACGCGAGAATCCTCTGAACAATCCTCCTCTTCGCTTATTTCCATGATTAAACCGTAACCCGTTTGAACCAGGTACGACTAAATAATCAGACACGGAGAACAGTAGAACACTATGTATGAAGTTTTGAGGTTAGCAGGTCTGCAAGCAAAGACCTTGCCTCACATAAACTAATTCAGTCTTGGGTATCAGACGTATGGTAATTTAATTGAACTAGGTACGTTATATTAACATAGGAATACGCTCACATCCAACAAACAAAGCTAACCACAAACTATTCCTATGAATCTAACCAAACAAAACTACATAAAAGCCTCTCGTCCGTCGCCGTCGACGCATTTGCTTCTTTTTCTATTACAAAAATGAGGCCAATGGCAATTGGTTCGGCCGTATTGTTTGGTTATTCTAAAGAGAAGTCATGCCAAACTCAATTTATTTACTGTTAATAACTATTGTGACTGGGAAGAAAAAGAATTTAGAATAGAAACTAGGTCGCCGCAGTCGCTCGCATTTTGCTTCGCTGCAGCACATATTAGAGCGAAGCGATTTACTAAAATTTTCTAAATAAAATTTAGTCTGTGACAATAACTTTTTAACGACGGGATAGATTTTGATAATTTTCTATAATGAGGTATTTGAAATCTCTTTGATACAAATGCACAAAAAAAATTCATCCGGAAATCAACAGCATAACTTTTTAACGACGGGATAGATTTTGATAATTTTCTAAAATGAGGTACTTAAAATATCTTCAATACTAATGTACAAGAGAATTTCATCGGGAAATTGAAAACATAACTTTTCAACGAATGGATAATTTTCTAAAATGAGGTTCTTGAAATCTTTTATATACAAAAAGAGAAATTCATTTTTGTATATAAAATTCAGGAACACAATTTTCATTCAATGAATCTTGTTCAAAATCTTCCAATAGTAACATTGATTTGCATTTTGAACATTGAATATAACCAATAGATTGAATCTTAGCATAAAATTCATTGATCAAAAGCATTTCTGAATGCATTATATTTCCTGCTTGTGAATCCTCCTGTTGTCTAGCCCTTGATAACTGCTGCCGTAAAGCGTCATTTGTCCTGCGACCGAATTGTCGCCTTCTTATGGGAGGCATTGCTCTTATTCTAGATGTTAAAAAAACATAAGCAGATTAAGCCATAGTAAAAGACATGTTCGCTCATCACAAGTTAACTACTTTATAATTTGGATGAATGCTATTTTGTCTTTATAACTACGACCATAGAGATGGTTTTTAAAAATAAAAATCTTGATAAATTATTCAAAATTAATGCTTAATTTAGAAAATTAAATCGAAATTAGAATAAATCGCTAAGAAAAAAAGTGACGTGACCTTCGAGCGAATTTTGTTTTTTTTTACTATTTTTATGCGTGAAACTTACCTAATTATTTTTTGTATTTTTATTTATTGTTAAAAACGATTTATTATTGTTAAATTGTATTAAATTAATATCAAATTAAATAATTTAAAATAAAATTCGATTAATTATTTTCGAATAAAAAATTTTCAAAAAAGCGCGTGACTTTTTTATAATGGATATTCCCATAGACAATTTTCTTTTGACCCCAAAAATTTTATTTTTGACAATATTTAAAATCAAGCTCCGTCACGACCTTCACTTTTTCATGTAGATTCTCTCAAAATCAAAAATTTTTCAAATCGGTCAAGGAATGACCAAGTTAGCCCGTGACAAAGTTCTAATTGGAGTCTCCTTATGAGAGCTTCGCTCGCTACGCTCGCTTCGCTCTAATAAAAACACCTTCGGTAACTGTTATGCAGATTCAACTAAAAAAAAAATGGCAATAGATACAAAAAATAAAATATAATTTATTAAAAAGTATTTAAAAAGTAATATAATGAATTTAAGAGACAGAGTATGTGTACATAAATACTAAATTTTAATTTTATTTAATTCAATAGACTAATTAAATAGATTAGGAATATGAATGTAGCATGTAATATTTACAGGAAAACATATTTTACATTTTAAGAGTAGATGAATGAGTGATTGAAAATGATAATTTATTTTAGTAAAAGCAAGTCTGTCCGTGGTACTTTTGGATTTTCTAAAGCCAAATTCGCTTCAAAGAATTTCTTGTATTCTACAATTCCATCTAAGCTAATCTTAATTAGATGCTCTACAAAAAAAATATCTCTGTAAACAATCAATTGGGCGATACGAAAAACAATCGGGTTTTTTTTTTGTTTTTGTTTTGTTTTTGGAACTGGACTTCACTTTTTCAGGCTTTAGAAAGAAAGTCTTAATTAAATACAGAGTTAATCAAAAGCATATACTAAGATAAACAAAAAAAATCAGAGATTTATTAGTAAAAGAGTAGGGGACCATCGATCCCAGGGGAAGAGGATTGTACCGATTTTAATTTAAACTAATTTGTACCAACTTTACCTTTTTTTTCGCACTGGCAAATTTTACAATAAAACGTACCGTAGATAGGGGCGAATAGAAACAAATGTCTACATTCAAACCATCACCAATTTTGCAGAGCATATAGTAACACTTTATGAATGGAATATTTTGAATAGTCTCATGCTAGTCTATCTATTTCTATTCGAAGTGTTGCAATAAAACAAGTCTTTCATAACTATTTTTAATGTTTTGTCTATTAGTAGTCCAAACGTGGTAATGGCAACGAGTGATGGGGTCAATCGAAACGTAAGATGGGGGTGTTTAGAAACTGTACAAAATAGGGTTACCTACCTACTTTTAAATCGGTATCCAACTACAAATTAATAAATATGATGCCTAAGCGACATATTTAACTTTTCTATGTCATTTAAGGCCTTAACTATATTTTCTGAATCATGTTTTACGTAGCGTTTGCCCCTCGGATTTGGTATATATGTACGTGGCATGATTATCGAGTGTTCCTATAAATAATAGAGAATATAATTACCATACATTATCATTACCATACACATTTCATATACATATACATTATCATTGACAAATTTTCCCTACAAAATTATACAACTGATAGATATATAATTACTAGTAACAATAGTTGGCCGCCCCGACAACGATTGTTTTTAATCACCTCAATACTAGTTTCCATTCACCACAAAATTACCTAAAATCAACCATACTTCAAATAAATGCATAAAAATTAAAGAAAACATTTGAATATCCTAAAAAATAATGTTTTAATGAAAACATTAGAAGTTTATTTCCTAGAAAACATACCTGCAAATGATATTAATGTGAATTTTCAATGGTTTTCGATGAAAGTTACGAAGCACACTTTTAGGGCCGTCTCTTCCCAAGTGACTTTCGAACCGGACTGACATTATTTTAGCCATCAATTTTAAGTTATAGTATTACCAGAGCGCAGAAAATATTATCCTTTATATAATAAATATACAATTATAAAGCTGAGTTCATATGAAATTAAACTACTAATATTCTTAACAAATTATCAGTGAATGTTTCTATTCACCTGCCAGTTTCAATTCACCCCGAACTACGGTACCTACCTATATTTAGGTACCTATAGATTGAGCAATATCATTTTCGTTGGTAAAATTGCCAGGTTTGACATTTTTTCCTAAGCCATTGTCGATCTTAGATATGTTTTAATTAATTGTAGTTTACTAAAACTACGCTCACCTTTGACGACCTTACTGCAAACAAATCGCAAAAATCATTTTTGTTCAAGACTTTGAGTACGTCTTTTGGTTGGCATTGGTCTGCGTCTATGCTTAGGCTTAGGTACTTAGTATTTCTTGAGCTAGGTCCTCTCCAGAAATGTTGCTGTGGGAATAATCATGTGTCAAAATATTTTACAAATTTAAACGCGATTGCTCTAATTCAGGTTTATCAACCGATCGCTTTAAATCATACAAGAAACACCAAATTGAAAAAAATTAGATATCTGTTGAAAACGTATTTCCAGCGAATTTACAATGGTATCTTATTATTATTATTATTTAGTTTATTCAACAAATTTACAATATTATAATTTTATGTACCAGCCAAGCCCAAGGCTTATCTGCTGGAAACCAGGTGTGTAAAATACAGATATAAAATTGTGAAACTTGTTCAAATTATTTTGTTCTGTATTTTACACGTCCTTTACAATCTAACAAAATAGAATACGGAGGTTTTTTTTTATATAGTCTATTAGAGTTTCATCTTGAGATTCATTTTCTTCTTCGGTTTCTTGTTTGTTGAAACACCGATAATAATATAAAAAAATACCGGTGAAAAAAATATTTTCACATTTTTTAATATGATTAATTATTGCTCATTATAAGGAACATAAACACCCCTTCTTCGGCAATGGTCTTGGGACACCGATGTCCTTTTAGGGGGGTTGATCTATATCAACAACTAAACAGGTCTCACAAAAAAAAACCATTTCGAAAAAAAAACAGCTTTTTCGGTATTTTTTTGTTATGTTTACAGATCCTGCAAGCCAGTATCCCTGTAATCCTTAACAAATTGGAAACTATTGTGTAATAGATTTATTAGACACAACATAGCATTTAACATGTCTGTCGATTCTGATTGCAAGGATTTGCTAATAATATTTATTTAGTACAGAAAATCATACCAAATCACAATAATGAGCAGAAATTCATATTAATCTATGTGTTGTGCGAGAGCAATAATACAAACGTCAAACTAACAGCGAGCGAGTGGCGAGACAGCTTCAGACTAGCCCTGCTGGCTTCTGAAGTAGCAACGGGGTCGGTACTTGTCAAACTAACAGCGAGCGAGTGGCGAGACAGCTTCAGACTAGCCCTGCTGGCTTCTGAAGTAGCAACGGGGTCGGTACTTGTCAAACTAACAGCGAGCGAGTGGCGAGACAGCTTCAGACTAGCCCTGCTGGCTTCTGAAGTAGCAACGGGGTCGGTACTTGTCAAACTAACAGCGAGCGAGTGGCGAGACAGCTTCAGACTAGCCCTGCTGGCTTCTGAAGTAGCAACGGAGGTCGGTACTTGTCAAACTAACAGCGAGCGAGTGGCGAGACAGCTTCAGACTAGCCCTGCTGGCTTCTGAAGTAGCAACGGGGTCGGTACTTGTCAAACTAACAGCGAGCGAGTGGCGAGACAGCTTCAGACTAGCCCTGCTGGCTTCTGAAGTAGCAACGGGGTCGGTACTTGTCAAACTAACAGCGAGCGAGTGGCGAGACAGCTTCAGACTAGCCCTGCTGGCTTCTGAAGTAGCAACGGGGTCGGTACTTGTCAAACTAACAGCGAGCGAGTGGCGAGACAGCTTCAGACTAGCCCTGCTGGCTTCTGAAGTAGCAACGGAGGTCGGTACTTTCCTTGTATTGTTCGTGCAGCGCATCTCTCACTTTAGTATGTTGATACTTAAGTATCAAGTACTCAAGTTAACACCATGAAGACTTCGGACTCTTCTTTCAGTTTCAAATTCAATTTTCAAGTTCATTTATTGAGAACAACTTTTTAGTGACTCAGTTGCGCTCAGCTTTCTTACTCTTTAAACGAGTAAAGCGCTGGTTTTCACTTTTCAATTACAATTACCCTTATAATTACAATACTATTTAAAACATAGAAATCAAGTTGTAAAACGATAAAAATAGGAAACAGAGGACGGTTATAAGAAGGGATATATGTAAACAAGAAAGGTACATAAATATAAAGCTGTTCGAAATCGAAACAAAAATAACTAAATATTAAACTGCTAAGAATTATTCTGTGACTGCAATAACCATTTGCGACATTTGGCTTTGAGTGAAACCACGCTTGAGTTTTGCTTTAGCGGCATAATTTGAAAGTAGCGAATTTTGGCGCCCTTGCCATCAGGCGCTTAGAGCGACCGCTTCTATTGTTCTGCTCTGGTTTCATTGTTTAGTAGTAGTAAATTATTTAACCAGTATCTGACGTCTTACAGCTAGGCCCTACAGGCGTCATTAGCGGCATCTCCCCCCCCCCCCCCCAGACTACACGCGGCTGTCCACTAAAGAGGTCCTGCAGGGTATTGGTTTAAATACTAAATTGATTTTGATACCAAAGAGGTACCTTAGTACCTTTGTAATTATTTTATATTGGCTATTTTATTTTCATACATAAGTCACTCATAAAATCATTACATTTAACTATAATCCTTCGTCGTAATAACGGTAATAATTTGGGACCTTTTATTTAAAACTTTTATTTTACTCTCCCCAGAGAACTGATTTTTGGGCAGATAATTGCTATGACCTATAGGTCATATCCAATTATTTTGGGCCCTACTCAACTAGGCCAAATATGCCTGTACTAGAGTCAGGGGAGATGGTGGTAATGAAGCGTTAAAAATGGTATGACCATGTGCGGAATCGAACCTGCGACCTTTGGGCCAATAGCCGAACGCCTTAACCACTAGACTACCAGGATCTAGGTCATATTCAATGCTTTTGGGCCCTACTAAACTAAGCTCGTGTTCAGTAAGGAAGCGAGCTGGGAGATGTGGTAATAAAGCGATAAAAAATATGAACTATTAAAAGTATGCTGAAAATTTATGAAAAGTAGGAAGTTCTAATAATATGTATTTATCTATTTTACATATTTATTAGAATAATAATGAATTACTTAACATGGATTTACTAAATTAGGCTTATTTTATTATTAATTAAGTATTCGATCAGTTAAATTTAATTTAATTGTGGTTAGCTTTTTTTTAAAAAATAAATAAATGTTCATACAAATATACACTATAAATATATTTATCGGATAATATAATAAAAATTAGATAAAATAAATTAAACTGTTTTAGAATATAATTAACCACAGTCTCGACGTCATTGACGCTATCTTTAATTAGGCTTTAATTTAAAAATCAAAGTATAGATAATAATTATTGTCGGTAAGGGTTCTATGCTCGGGGGTAGATAGTGGTAGGTTCTTGGCAGTCGCGACTCGAGCAGTTCCGTACCCCATGAAGAGTTGATCGAGCCGACGCGGAACTCGCAGGGTGCAACGCCCTTTAGGGCGAGTGTCCCCCTTTTAGCGGAGCGAATTCAATGATGCAAACTGCACTGTTTTTCCCCCATCCCTGTCTCGCACTCGAGCCTCTTTGTCCTCTGTCCCTTTCGCCCGTGTGAATGTACTTTTTAGGGGGTCGTAGCGATTGGAGCGCGCGCTTGATTTTGGTTAAAAAAATCTCGCACAATGCTCGCGCCGTTCTTAAATAAGGCAAGCTCATTTATTAAGTTGTTAAGAAAGTTTGTTCATAATATTATACGATATTATCGTCGTGATTAATATAATTATATTTAATATGGATCGATTTAGTGCCTACCGCTGTCCTGAGTCGATCGAGGGTGACGAGAGGGGATCACATAGATTTCATCTCACGGACAAGTGAATCACTACTTAGATGCCTCTCACGTCTTGGTAACGTAGCGTCCTTTCTATACGATCGATTTAAATAAACTAATATTTTTATAGATTGTATTTAATTAGTGTTTGTTTTGAGTTCTCTTTTAAGTTTTTAATCGGCTGTGTGAACTTTGAGTTTGAGCGTTCAAGCGCAACGTTGTTCGTGACAAAGTGCAACCTACGTTACTACTGGTAAGACACATTTGAAAATATTTATTAATTGAGTTTCGCTCGTTTCATGCATATGTATTTGAATTCTTTAGTAATATAAATTCATATTTAGACTACAATACACAATCAACTCTTTAAATATATGAACAACGTATGGATCATTAATTATTAAATACTTTAATATACCTACTCGCGTTTGTTATGTTGCAATATTCAACTCGCGCCCAAAGCTTGGATTACTGATTTACTTTCTTGTTTGACTACTTTAATGCAGTTGGCTGTACGAATATACTTTTAATTTTAAAGGATGATTAATAACAGCGTTTAAAAAAACATTTTTTGCAATACACTAACTATACACTAACAATACACCAAATAAACGTTCTAAAAAAAAATAACGACAATTATAAACAATATATCGGTATTATATCTGCTAGTAAATGCATTAATTGTATTTATAGCACAGCTTATAATATTACCTTTACATGTGATAACTTAAACAAAGCTTTAATAAAAACTAGTAGTTTTGTACTAGTTGTAAAAGAGTAAACTAGTGTTTGTACTTTATGCTAGTATAGTAGGATTTAGGTTTAGGTAGGTATTTTAGATAAATAAATATTTAATAGTAAAATCAATAACGTTACGCCGTTAAAAGAGTAAAAAGGTATGTACACTTATTATTTTAGATAAGTATGGGTACTGTAGAGTAGATAAACATACTTTTTTATAACTAAAATAACAATAATAAATACTGTTTTATTGCTATTTTAAATGTATTTATATTTCTCGTAAGGTTCGGTAACTATGTGATGGTAGGATTTCGGTATGAATAAATAGGAATCTACTATAATTTGAATTTGTATTATAAATCGTTTATAATACAAATACATGTTTATCGGTTATTAATAGTTATGAACTGGTGGTGTGGAAGAAAATAGGTACGTTATATTATAAAAGCTAAAATCATGATCCCACAATCGCGAAGGACTGTTACCTTCTACAACCTTCTACGGCTAGCTGTTAGGTTACTAGGCGCGTAATAGGAAAAGTGAAATTCCTATATATCGAAGTAGGTATATATATTTTTGATGTTCTTTATATTATATTTAATAAAATTTCATAAGCTCCCGCATTCAAGAAAAAATGTTTTTTTTTCTGGCCTCTGCATACTCCCTAGGATTTTAGTATACTCTATGTTTAATGCACATAGAATGTAATCGCTAAAAGTCCTAAATCCTGGCCTTTTTAATAGTAAAATATGAAAATCCCACTTAGTTTATGAACCATGTGGAAACTACTTATAAACCTATAGTGTAGATACAGACTAACCTATGCGCGTAAATTATGATGTAAGCCCTAAATCTTACCTATATATTAAATATTAGATAATAATTATTTAATCGGGTGTAAGTGTTTTACTTAATTATATTTGATGCTTTTTTTTAACAGCATATCACGAATTAGTGGTAACCACCTTTATAATTATTATTCGATTTAGCTTCAAATCGACGCTTTTTAGAAAACAAAATAAAACTTTCCAATTTTTTAATATTATCAAAAAGTATGACATTCATTTTGTCATTATTAAATATATGCTAGTACTCATACATATGTAGGTAGGTACTACACATTCAATATATATTAGAAAATCATATATAAGAATTTAAGTTACTTAATTATTTTAATAGCGGTAAATTGCCTGACAAAAAGAGTCCCCATTTTTTTAAATAATCAAATACAAAGTTGCAGGTATTTATTTTTGTAAAGAGTGTGTTAGGAAGCCAATTTTAAAAATAATTACAATGGTACTAAAGAGTTCCTGAGTTTTATAAAAAATAATTGTTAACTCTCATTACTAAATATATATAAATTGCCTAATATTATTTATCTTAAAATGAAGATTATTTGTTATATATGTCATTTAAAACGTATAAATATATCCTAATTAGGGAAGTTATTTTGAAGGTAATATTTTTTTTACACCTGTTTTATTATTAGGTTCTACGTGCATAATCACTTATATATTATCGCCTATTTTTAACTTACAATGAATCTAGTTTTTAAATTATATTATTCGGATAGGAGTATTTATTGCTGAAAAAAAAACTGCTATGACATGTTTGAAATTTTAAGAAACTCGTTTTTTATCGCGACTTAAAATCACCTTATAAAAAAAAACTCACAAATATTTTTAATAATAATCTAATAGGTAGGTATACGTAATTATAGTACTATGAATACGTATAAATATGAATTTGAAGGACTATGCCGTATGCCGTAAGGAGTACTTTCTTACAGAAATACAAAAATATCTTCATGGTTGTATTATTTCAATTATTGTTTTTAAATCAATACGATAATTCGGTCAGACCAACGAATATTCTTTTATGTGAATGCGTGCATTATGTGTTTGGTGGGAAGGTACAGTGGTACAGGGCTCCTTTATTTCCAACCCTCTCTCTAAAAAACAAGATTTGAATCGCTGGGGCAGGACGCCAGTCGCCACTTTTTGGACGTTCGTTGAACCCATTGCTATTATGTGAAATACTTGCGTCGGCTTTCTTCTCATAGAGCGTTAAACATAACAAAAAAAATATATAACTAGTGAAATAGTAGTGCTTTAGGTAAGTCTTTGGGGATAGATGACTCGCGCCTGCGGCACTCGGGATAATGATACCTCATAGTATCATAGTAGTTTGTATCAGTATTTTAATCAAAAGAAAGACATAAACAATATTTGATACATTTCATATATTATTCTGACTTGACAACAAAAGCACAATCTAAATAATTAATATTGAAGATGGAATTTAATTGTCTCGACAGTTTGACAAAATGGAGAAATGGTAGTTCCGTAAAAGCAGTATTTCTTTCAGACAAAATGCTCATGCATTTAGAAAATTGTCAAAGGTTTATATATTTTAATTACAGAAATCTTATTCTTGGCGGTGATACTGAGACATTTTTCTTCGGGGGGCGCTAGGGCTACCCAGGAAGGCAACGCCCCCCCGGACAAGTACACGAAAGAAACATTTTTTAAAATTGTACTAATCCCGCTCACTTCTCCCAGTGCTACAATTTGACAACAGCAACAAGAAAGGTGGTAATATTAATATGATTTATTTAGCTTTCAACATTATTGCGAAAGTGTGACAGATTGAATTGGAACGGTGAAGGAATCGCGTTTGGCATGCACTGAACTCTTCGTATCAGATTGCGTCGGGGCCGGGGGGCGGGGGGCGGGGGAGCGCGACGGGACAACACTCGATACCTTCCGAAGGTGTTGGGTGTCATGTGCGTGCAATTAGGGCTGCCTATATTTCTCAAATCTATTCGTGAGCTTTGGGCTAATATTAAAATGCATAACTAATAATTCATTCTGTACCTAGTGGCTACCTAGAGTTTCGGCTGTTTAAAATAAAACCTTGTCATTGTGTAAAAATTATAACAGTTAAAGATTTCTTCGAAATTCAGAAATACACAAAGAATGTTTGTAGTATATGTTAATTTTCTGTTAAAAATGTCTTTTACATGGAACTTTCTCATCCTACAATATAATTAATTAATTCTAAACTATTGCAAGCATTCTTCGTTACTCGGCGAATTTAGTAAAACCAGGACTCATGATTTGAGGCATTTCTTGAAAATCACAGTAAGGATCTTGCCATTTACATTATTTCCTAAAAAAAAAGTTCTAAGATGCTTTGGATTTTAATTAGGATGATTTAAAAGCCTAAGAATCATTGAATACCTATAAACTATAAAGCTTTGATGCCAAAAAGCTTCAATTCTCTCAGAAGCTTTGAAAGTGAAACTTTTCGCATTTTTTATTAGCCCGGGAAAAGTACATTTTAAAAGTAGTTAGGTTACTAAGAATAATGAAAACAATAAATAATATATATTTTTGAAAATCAAAACATTTTTAGGAATATAAAGTTTTTTAGGCCTAAAAACATAGATACATACGGTTTTCTAACTTTTTATACAAAGATTGCTCTGCCAGCGACCAAAAAGCATCGATATATTAGAAAGGTCAAGAAGTGCTGTCGTTGATGAAATTAACAGAATTAGAAGCGTAGAAGATTTATGACACGATTCATTAAGATTAGTGCAGCCAGTCCTGCAGCCCTGCAGCCCTGCAGCCCTTTCTTTAGTGCGGATGCGATGTGTTTCGTTCGTGCGGCTTAGTAGGTTGATCATGTATGAACAATGTATTTTTTCAAACTACTTTCCGTGTAGGCACATACAAGTAGGTACTTACGCTAACCTCTTGGCTCATGCTAGTAGTTGGCCATTGAACATACCACCGAAATAGCCAAGGTTTATGAAAACCTCGATGATAAAAATCTTGCCTTTTTCAGTTTGTCCTCAATGGTTTTAATTAAATTTTAGGAAAAAAGGATCCTCGGTACATAATCAAAAACCGTTTAAAATATTCTTAAAACTCATAAAAACGGTAGGTACTAACGCTAATTTGTTTTAAATTAGAGAATTATCAACTATTGGATGATAATTCTCTAATTTAAATTTAAAGTAGCTAAAATATACAATCACCTTCTGACCAATGAGGTATGAAATATTCCCATATTTTCACATGCGCCTTATTCATTTTTAGAGTTCCGTTTTCACTGGGAAACCTATTATAGTTTTTATTTTCCTTCTATCCGTATAATTTCTTCATTTAGGCAGAAATTGAAGAGATTCATGGAACGTGGAGTCATGGAATGTAAAAAATGTGTGTATATCAATATTGTATGCGTATGACAATAATGTTGATAATATTATCAAATTTTTAGAAATAAAATTCTGGTACAGGTACAAACCGAAGGTAGTGGTCTGAAGTTTAGTACTATCCATAATCATTTACCCGACATCATTTTTTTATACTTTCGATGTTCATTCATCCTTAATTGCACCTTTTATGATTGATACCGGTGACGATTCCTGGCATTCAGGTATGTTAAGATATGTTTTATTTATTTTCAATTTAAAATAAATGAAAAAATAATCTTTTAACTCTTTTTATATTGCAAACTGTTATTGTATAACTATGAAAATAAAATACATTCTAAAGCTAAAATAGATAAACGTTTATTAGTATAAAAATTCAGTGGAAGTAACCGCATATTGTAACTTCGGTAACATACAATAAATTATTATTGTAATTAATTTAAGTAAATATTTTAAATTTGTGTTTTGACATATACATTTTTATAGTTTTATAGTTTAAATCTTTAAAGAAAATAATACTGTATATTTTTTTCATGTAATATCATCATCAATTATTAAAAAAATATTAAAGACCTCCAAATAAAACAATTAGGCAGGTTCACTGTCACTTTGAAACAGGCATTATGCCTAGTAGTGATTATAATCCCGTATACTTGTACCTCTTTTCTGAAACAAATTTAATTTAAAAGAGTTGACAAAATGCAACATAAAATTTATTTGTTGAAAAATTGTCGTATGGATAAATAAATAAATAAGGTTATTTTAGGGCAGTGTAATTTTATATTTTTATACAGGTTGATCTTAATATTTCGACTTATTTAAGAGTGCCCATTTAGCCAATTAGAGGTATAGCGCTTATTGTTCATATAACACTTTTCCGCTAGTAATGTGGATGCGAGAAATTTCTGGTAAAGTTCATAATTAGTTGGCGAAAACATCTGTTTCTAAATAAGTAATATACAGGTGGTTAGCAATCATAATTTAAGTAAAATATACAAACCATCATTCCTGACCAACAACATTCCAAGTTCATTAAAGACATTCGTCAATCCAAATATAAAATGATTAAGGATGTGTATTTGTAATTGTAACTTTACAATGTCTCTTTGTTGGCAATAATTTGATATTATATTTGAAAAGCAAAAAAAAGTCTTAAATCAGCCAGGCTGTTTTTGAGCTTATGAAGAAACTAAGATTTATGTCAACCCGCCATGTAGCCTAATGTAGTTATTTTGTACGGAGTTTTTTCATAAGTTTTTCACCGAGGAAAATATCTCATATTGTAGTTGAATTGCCAATTTAAAACAAATACTTGTCAACTCTAGAAATCACCTATTTTTTCAATAAAACTTATAGCAATAGTGAAAACTATGGTTTGATAATCAAAGAGAAAATCTGGCAGCGTAGTGGTACGAACACCTGCTTCTGAAATCTGGGGTTGGAATCCCAGTAGGTTCTTCTCTGGCCACGTAATTTTTCAACCATGAGAATATTCAATGGCGCTTTTACCACTACTGTCGGCTGAGTTAAGTAATAAAATACACACATATAACACCTACATACTAGCGAGATAATGTATGCCTGTAATTAATTGCCTGGCATCATGAAGACAGCAACCAGGCAGTCAGAACTACGGCGGGTGGTTAATAAGGGAGCCTTTGGAGCGAGGCGACTTGTGCCTACGGCACTCTGGGTGAGTCACTTTGTGACTCATCTTAAAGCTTTTCAGAGTATCCGCCTGCCTAAATTTGGTTTTGGAAAAGCGTGTCCTTTGGCACCCGACAACTCATGCCTACGCCACTGAAACTAAAAATAGTTGCGTTGACGTAAACCTAAGTAGTTTCGTAAGATTTTTCATCCCCTATTTCACCCTCTTAGGGATTGATTTTTTAAAAAAGTAGTTTATACCCTACCCTAGTGTTCAAACTAAATCGATACGAAATTTCATCAAAATCGGTTTAGCGGTTTAGCTGTGAAAACGTAAGACAGATGGACTTTTGCATTTATATTAGTATGGATAAAAACTACACCTAACCCACTTCAACGTTAACTAAAAAGTGGATTTTTCTTATTCACATCTTCATAGGTATAAAATAAAAATATTTTACGATGGTTTTCATTATTTAAATTGAAATCATGAGGCGAACACTCACATATCACTTCCTCAAGGCTATTCTGTTACATACTATTGTCTATTTACACAGAAACTTGTTAGGTTAGAACCACAATTGTTCTTGTGGCTAAGGACTAAGGAATTGTATTAAATATCTCAACTGTGACAATCTATCTTGAGGATATATAAATCTCAGAGAATTAAAGTAATGCCTCATAATATCTTAGGAGTTAAACTGCAATGGTTGTTGTGATCGTGGTTTTTTAGTTATGTAAAAATTAAACAAATTAGACAATACACTAAAAATATATGTTAAATAAAAAAAAGTGAAATTATTTCAGGTAAAAAAACAAAGTACCTACACCATTCTAATTCTGAATCAGATACGAGTAACTCTGACTGCAAAATTATCATCCGGTATGTGTCGTACCTATTTATATTACTCGTATTTTTCACAATTTGTCAGTAAAACTTAATAATCATTCTGTGATTAATTGTTGTGGTGCTGAATAATTGGAACATATATTTGCTTCTCGTGTTAATTGCATCGTAGATCAACAAATTATGTATAGTTATTTTATAAATAAGTTTATAAAAATCAAATTTTAATAAGATCCTTAATTTTTGATAAGGCATGAGACAAGAGACGAATTTTCCATTGCTGATACAATGTCATCTTGATGAGTTGGTCTTTGGACGAAGATCAATGAAAAGAGTAAATATAATGGGGTTGGCAAGGATGCATTTTGTTATCCCACATACAACTGGCTATTAATTAATATGGTTATGTTAGGGTATATAGGGTATTAGTCGACTTTAGACTTAATTGGCCTTTTTTTATCCATGTTTTTTTTTGCTGTTTCCTAGACTATCTATAGTACAATATCGAGTTGTGATCCTTCTGTTATTATGAGGGTATCCATATTAAGACTGGTAAGCTATTTGACGGTTGGGACCCAAAGGGAGGGAATATTTAGAAAATTACACATATATTTTGACATTTTTGGATCTGATCTGGTCACTTTTGAAAAAAAATTGAATCTGCATAGGCATGATACCTAAAAAAAATTCTAGAAACAGTATTTTTATCTCCTCTTCTCTACTAACCTATTAATAAGACAATATAATGACCATTTTTAAAATGCTATTTATTTAATTTCAGTGTTGGAGATATATATTTTATCAAACAATATATTTATCAACCAAGTTTCCAGGCGTAATTCATCTAACAGACATTTTAAACAGATGTATCGTTGAAGATCGGGCCAAAGCAAGTTTTAAGCTCCACTTTTGAGAACTGAATTTGATTTGGTGAATAGATAAAAATGCATTCTAGCACCATTCGAATTCAGTGCTCGAGTTGGACAGACGACGAGGGAAACATTCTGCGCACATACAATCAGAACAAAAAATTATGGAAATCAACCCTGCCTGTTGTAATTAATTTGTAATTTTCTTTGTAATTACTTTGTATTTCAGTAGATTTTCAGAAAAATGTTAACTTGGGTTGCATGTAAGTCAATTTTTAATACAAGCTTACCACAAGTACTTCGTAGTCGACATTTTATCATATAACCGGGACCTTTCGTACTATAATGGATTAAAGGTAACATCAAAAATTTCAATCACTTACTGGATGGTCAAATACCATTAGCCATTAACCAAGCAGCACTCGAAATCGACGAACGATATAAACCAGATATTATTTAGTCCTTGTGGAGACTGGAGTTCTGGGGAAGATACTGTTAAAAGAGATATACTTTGAAATTGTATTTGCCACTGTCATCATTCCACTATTTATGTGAAAATTAAGAATTATAATTATAAAAAAATAAAAATCATATTACATAATAAAATTGTTTATTCAATCTAATGTCTAAAATTTAAGATTTCGAATGTTCAAATTGTATCTATAGCTAGGAAATCGTTATTCTTATGTAACCGCCAAATTACACTTAATAATATTTTATGTAACCTAATGGTATATATACAGTAATACTCATTAATTGATAAAACAACTTGAATAGTATCAATAATGCTCAATATAAGCAGTTTATAGTGGCTACTTGTGTCCTTTTATTCAAATAATATCATTTTAGCAATTTGTACACTTGTTTCCTCACATGCTTGTGACAAATTTGGCTTAGCCCCTACTGTGCAAATAATAAAAACTTAGAAATTCATAGAAGAGGTAAAAGATCATATTCGTAAGTGCTTAAATCTAATTCGATTATAAAAAATTTGCATATTAAAAACCACGAAACAATGACAATTACTTTATATACATTTTTTTAGATTAGTCTTATTAGCGTGCTACGATAGCGAGGATTACCCAGTCTAACATAAACCAATTATTGTGGACATGAATATCAGAAGGCTCGGATAAGCGGAAGCAACCAAACCATCTTAAATTTCAACCGCTTTGCGAGGTAAAAGGTGCGAAGGGAGCACTTCTTGACCGAACTTGGTGAACTCTCCGTGCCTAATCTAAGTTTTCTGATATCCATGATTGTAGTGGTTGTAATAAAGGGAAACAGACGAAAGAAGAATACACCATGAGAAACTGAGTTATACATCGGAAAGGCCAAACACAGATATCTGTCGATGGACAATGCTACCACTGGCGTAACTGTCCATAATGGATAACATCAGAATAATTTAATAATTGTTTGTAGGAATTTGTTTGATATATTTCTTTTTTTTTTTTGTTTTATTAGCTAGATGTAGTTAATATTAAAAATAGTGAGGTTTTAAATGTTTTAATTGTATAACTTGTTATAATCGTTAACCATCATTTTTGACTATTGAAATGTTTTTGCAATACATTTTATAATAACAACATTGTATAGAACGGTAAAAACTAAAGGTGAATATAAGATCAGAATGAAAAAAATATTATGTTTTTATAAGTTTAGGATTTAATTAAATGATAAATTTAGAAAAGTGAAATTTTGTATTAACGCTTCCACATTCCTATTCGTATTGCTTTATACGATTTAAGGTTATACGATCATGCATAAAGTATGTTAACATTCGGAAAAATAAGAACTACACCCATTTTTTGCCTAATATAATAATAAGGTGATATAGATAAATAGTTTTAAAAATACGTACGGGTATAATGTATATCAATATTTATATACATGCCTATATAACTAACTCAAGAATCAATGGGTGAAAAACATTCCTTAGAGTGAAAATATATATATGCATAAACAAAATAATTCCCAATCCCTTGATTCTAAGCCATTATCCCAATAAGCAAGCAATGAAGCACCTGCGCAATCTGAGTGAGGGTGGGAAAGTAGGAGGGGGCCATACGCATATACAGTTATTTATACATAATGAATTAGAGAAGGCAGTGGTTGAAAGAGCAGACCAACATTATTCTAATGACAAAAGGCATTTGAATATTAAGAAAATCCTTTAAAATAAATGTAATCAAAGTCTTAGATAAAGCATGGTTAAGAATACAAGCTATTGTTGGTAACCCAAAAAGAGTAAGTACAGTGCAAGGGCTCATTCCATTTTTTTTTCCACTTTTGAGATAATGATACAGAAATGTTCTTTGTAGGCAATTCCTTTATAAGATGGCATTGGTCGAACTAGTAAAAACAGGCTTAAAAGTAGTGAAAACCTCTATAAAAGATATCACTGCCAAGTTTAATGCATTGCCTACCAAAAGTCATACATTATATATCCAAAAATCAAAACAATTAATTGAAACGTCTACTGTCAGATTCCTTTTGTAAGGTAAGTGAGGTTAGGTTAGGTTTGTGAATTTTAATTGTTTTCTGCAACGATCTTTTAAAACAATAGATATGCCATCTCATATAAACCGATCGCGTTTAAACACGCCACCGGTAGATTACCCCGCCATTCCCCCCGCCCGTTCCGCGGGCCATGCTGGATTGAAACTTATAGCGATGACATATGCGAGCAAGCGAGACGTATGATACGCGACTAGTGGACTCAACGCAAAATAGTGGACTTCGTGGTGTCGGGTTTTTCACCCTCAGTTGCCGTATCTATATGTTTTAAAAGATCGTTGGTTTTCTGCTAGAAAACGGGGAGTGATAATAAAACTATGAAGTGTAAACGAGGAGTTCACAATGAAGAAGCGTAAAAGCATTGATTATATAGTTTTAATCAATGGTAAAAGGTACGGTAGGTCTTCAAGAAAATTAAATGTTGTCTATTTAAATAATGAGTCAGGAATGTTTTTTTTATTTTTTCTCAGTTGTAATAACAAAATAAATGAAATTGCAAAATGAAAATCATAATTATCATTTACTTTCATATTTATTCTTCTTGCTCTGTCCAGAATGCCCTTTTACCAAAATGTTGACATTTTATTTTAAAAAAGGTTGCGATTAAGTTTTCTATTTCTCTAATGCTTGTGAACCTTTAATTATTGAATGCGAAAAATCATGTTTTTGTAAGAAGCTCCTTCTTGCACCATACCTTTCAATTGCTATGCTCACATCAACGATCTTTTAAAACATATAGATATGGCAACTGAGGGTGAAAAACCCGACACGCCAAGTCCACCATTTTGCGTCGAGTCCACCACTTGCGTCTCGCTTGCTCGCATATGTCATCGCTATAAGTCTCTATCCAACATGGCCCGCGGAACGGGGCGGGGTGAATGGCGGGGGAATCTACTGGTGGCGTGTTTAAACGCGACCGGTTTATATGAGATGGGGTATCTATTGTTTTAAAAGATCGTTGGCTCACATATTATCACAAACTAACAATGCAAACAGTAAATTTGTTTGTGGCAAAATATCAAATGTGACATTTTGAATTGAAAATACCAACTTAACTCTATGCTCATCGATCTTTAAAATATATAAATAATAATTATTTCGGTACTATATTTCATTCTTATATTCATTGGTTCATATTGAATGGAAAAGACTTTTAATTTAAATTTTTGCATTTTTATAAAAATTGCATTCGAACTTCTGCCCTTTTCAAAATTACTTAATAAATTAAAAAATATGTTTAACTAATTTTTAGTTACCATAAAGTGACATTGTGACACATTATATAGTAGCTTCGAGACGAGACAACTTGAACATTAGCGAGTAGGACCATTGTACGGATCTGAATATGAGCCCAGCATGAGAACCAAACAAACAGTGCATTTCAATAAAAGAAATATTGAAGAATCAGTTTGAAGAAATTATTTCATTGAGTCATATAAAACGCTAGGATTATCTGTGTGCAATGACGTTAACTTTTAGTCACAAACTGTCGCTTTATAAAACAAAATTATATATCCATATTTATATTCATAAGATATTTTACCATAACTCGAAATAAGGCTAAACCACATAAGGTTTGCTCGTGTTAAAAATTACGTTCATTCGGCTATGAGAGATAGGGAGGCAGGTCGCGGAGCGTGCTTTTGCATCGTATTCCTCTTTTCTCGTTTATTGTGACAGTGAATTAAAATGCGCCGCAGCGGGCACAACCTATTCACACAAAAACAGCAGCCGTTATTTATACTATTACAAAAAAAAAGTAATAAAATTCGGCTAAAAAATATTTTTGTATTTTTTATTCAAAATCAAACCAAGAATAGTGAATAAAAACACCCCTTTAAGTTTATGCATAAGGTCGCGGGACACGGTGTATATGATAGGGATTCTTGGAGTTGTACCTAAATCATGGTATCTATTCTAAATCAGTCAAGTACCTGGTCAAGATGTTAATAAGTTCGGTCTTACATGTTCAAGTCATCTTGGTCCTCCTATGCCTATCAAGCCGAGTAGGTAGTACGGAGCAAATTTTTAAAAAACATATTACAAAAGTAATCGGCTTGCTAGAAATTCCTAAAAGTCTTTGTAATCTCTTTAAATAACAACACCTCTTCTTGATAGTATTTTACTAGAGGATGAATCACTTTTGCTATTGTTTGAGCTCTCTTTCGCAGGTTGAGGTTTATCGTCACTGGGTTTCTGCTGATTCTCCTGGAGTTTCTTCCACGTGTCTCCGAGGGCCTTTGCGAAATGATCGTCGACTGACAATCCAGCGCCATCATCGATTTCCATTTGGACGGCTATAATTTTCTTCTCCGGATTCTGAGTGGGACTGGTGGCTTTTGATTTTTCAACATTGCTGTCTTTGCACAGTGTGAGATATTCGGTGCAGGGATCGCTGGCAAACAGTATCGGGCTACTGCCCCTGTCAACGCTCACTGGAGCATCGGCCGGTTGAGGGTAGTTGTTATTGTTCTTATTTGAAAATAACGCCATGTAGTCTGCTCCTAACGATCGCCGGAAGTGCTCGTCGATTACTGGGTCACACATTGAAAGAGAAGCTGCAATAGAAAAAGAAAGGTATGCTTTAAATGTGTCGAATTCATTAATAATAATATGAAATTTACAGCAGTAAAATTGGGTTTTATTAACATTGCCACATCAACTAAATAGTTTATATCTTTATAGTTTATTCGCTTGAATAAGCATAAATACTTGCTATATCTATATTCTTCCCATAACATAGTTAAAAATAAATGGTTTGTGGTTAAAAAAAATACAGAATGATTAATATAAAAACTTGTAAATGTAAAAAATTGTTGCATTGCAATTATTATACATTTTTTTAACCGTAATATTAAATCCTTGGGTTATAGGAAATTTGATATTGATAGTTGAAAAAAGTAATTTAAGGATCAAAGCCTTAAATGATTTCTATTCTGTTCCATTAACCCAAGGCCGAGACAATGATTGGGAAGGTAGCTGCACTCTTTACAAGGAATTATAAATACTTTAACTTGACTGAAATAGTGTTGTCAGATCGTAAAATGATTTAGATTTTTTTGCTATTTAGTGCACCGCTAATTGGTAGCAGGTTGCAATCTTCAGCTTTGACCTTGTGGGTTCCTATCGAGGTTAGTTCTGCTTAAGCTGGATGGATATTCGCCAGAGATCCGTTGGAACTTATATCGGGCCAACGTAATGTGTGATGGCCTACATTGATTTGAATATGAATATCAGGGAAAATATAATTTAGTATATTGACAAGATGTCAACAAAATAGAATGGACAATGTACTTCCGTATGAATATAATAAGCAGGATATAGGAAATTAATCTGTGAATAAAATATGTAAAAATTGGTAAACAGCCACTTTTGATTCAAGCAATAACATAATCTATAAAAACTTCATTCAACTAGATAAAGCATATAAGTTTTTATAATTTCTTAAATTATTTATATATCAAATACATATAATTACAGATATATTAAATTACATACATCAATTATACTAAAGTCTAAATATTTAGAATGCAAACAACAAAATTAAAAATTATTTATTTTTTATAATATACTCATTTGGTATGATGTGTAATAAGTATCTTTAATATTAAGTATTCTAAAAAAAAACTCTCGAAAGACTTTTCCCTTCCCCTTTTTTAACACTTTTTTAACGTGTTTTTTCACATATTAACACATCACTTATTTTATGAATAAACCCAAATGGTGAAAATAATGAAAACTAACCAGGCGAGCCATTGGTGCCAGGAGTTGAGGTAGGGGGTGAGGCATTTGTCGGGGCGGCCGCAGCAGCAGCCCTCGCGATGACGCTCGGCCGGCCGGGCGGCGATCGCAGCGATCGCAGCGATCGCGAGACGACGGCCTCGCTGTAGGGCGGGGGCGACCCGCGCGGCTTGCCCGATAGCGACATGTCAATAGGGATCTCGGCGTCGCACTTCACTCCGGAGGCTGGAATGTAAGATGAGGATATAATTAACGTCCGTCTGGGTAGTTGTTGCCTTCGAAATGTTCACTGAGTTGAACCATTTAAATGTAGGTATAAATTCCTTTAAATCTCTTATAAAAACAATTTTATATTTTTTTAGTTATTATTCCTAAAGTGAGGAACTAAGTAAAACATAAACGGACTAGATTGGACTATGCAATAGTTTTTAAAGAGAAAAATAGTCTGAGTTTCGTTATTTTTAATCTATTCGAGTTTTAGTATGTCTTTATCTCAAATAGTTTTTTTTTGAAATGTGAAAATTTGAAAATTTCATAATTTTCTATGCAATAAAAAAAAGTATTTATTGAAATATTCAGGTAAATATTTGTAAAATCCATTGTACCTTTGGATAAAAAACAAATAAATAATGTGAAAATAACCAGAGCAATTGAGTGAATTGATTTACCTGTAAGGTCACCTTTGCCAGCGCTTTCAGTTCTAGCCAAGTTCCTGGCTGGACCATCAACGCAATCCTCGCCACTAATCGGCTGCTCCTTGAACGAGTTGGAACGAGATGCTGCTTTGCTGCCGCCATTAGATGAACCATCTCTGTAATAAAGATAATAATAATATTTATTTATTTTATATACACTAGCAGTATCAAGCTGATGCGTTTATTTCCCGCATTGAGTGCACTTAAAAGTGTTTTTAGTTTTTGTTACTTAAGTATTTGTCTAATTTGTTTTTAAAACTGTTAACTGAAATAGCACTTATCACTTCCTGCATGAGGTAGTTCATCCACACCACTCGGCTGGACAAGAAATGCTTTCTTAGGTTTCGTTCGCATTCATTGTGAAGATTGACTTAATATGTGGTATGTCGTAATGTCCATTTATGTATTATAGCTCAATTCTGTTTTAGTTATGCCGTGGTCACAGTACGCGTAATATAGCCTAAAGTGTGTATAAAAAACCGTTAATCAAAGAATAGTAAAAACAGAAAACAATCAATTTGGGGTAAACACTGCTACCACCGTATTAATTATCTCATTCATATTTTGTAAATATATGTGCGACTGCGAGGAATAACTCTGACAATTGAGCTATATTCTTTCATAATAATAAAAAAAAAAAATAGTAAAAATAATTATATCTTTTAATGTTTTATACATTCAACTAAATACCCACAGACATACAAACATGTATTTGTTAATTAAACATCCTTCCACACATACATTGGATTATTATAAGGAAGACTGTAATATTTACAGAAGTAGGTCATATGGTAGCCGTCAGGTTTTATAACATATTAGTAACTTTTAACATAGTTTTCAATGTCTCACAATAATGAGTAATGAAGATGTCATAACATAAAATATTATAATTAAATTGAAGAAAAATTATTATCATGGCAACAAATTAAATACCCGACATTTATTGTTACTTTTGACTTAGCGCGGTTGCTCTAACCAGTTTAAAAACCAGTTTTTATTGAGGCCAGAAATAAAATAATAAATCATGGGACCATGTCAATATAGAATAAACTTGAATTAGACGAAAATGGCATTAATAAGTAAACAATTATTTTTAATGTAACTGTAATACGCCATTAAATCATATGTGATTTGAATGTGTGACAAACGTTTATCTATCTATGTAAGTAGCTATGTAGATTTATATATTTTCAATGAAAAATTAACATAAAAAATAACCCTAAGCGAATAACAAATACCGTCAATTTGACCTTTTGCCTCATTTTCTTTGGCCAAAATCAATACAGTTTATCAATACATCAATAGTTTCTACGTTAGGTATTTATTCGTCTCAAAATATCGCACCCTAAAAAAACTGATGATTCCAAATGACTTCGAATTATTTGCATTGTTTAGACTATTATTTTATGGCCATTCACGGTTTGAAGGTACTTCCACTTATCTGACTCTTGACTGTACAGAGAGGTCTTTAAAAATGGTCAAAATAGCATAAAGAGACCGTAAAACACATGAAATTAAGGCATTCCTGTAGTTCGGAAAGTACTATCAGAATAAAGTACCATGAGAATAAAATTATGGTACTCTGAACAGGTAAGGTATAGTACTTACACTGTTTTTTTATTGATAAATTTTATTCAGTCGTCGATGTCTTGGGCGCACGGACCGCCCGCCATCATTTGTTGTGTAAAAAATTGTATTTATATACTTTTTTACCCGACTCGTTATTATTTTACTACAAAATGTACCCATATTTTAGATACTTCAATAAGCAGTATTTTCCCGTAAGAGCCGTAAGTATCACGTGTAGTTTAAAAGCAGTAAAGAATTTTAAATTTAAAACAGATTCATTGCAATTATTATTTTCATATATTTAGTATTTAATGAATGTTGCTACTACTACTCGGAATGAAAGTTTCATATCAATGCTTAACATATATTTATTCTGGATGTTTGTGTTGGTTCATATATAGGCCTTAGGCCCTCAAATACGATTGAAATTTGGATGCCCATGCCATCAGCGACTACACGCACCTTAACCTGCGCAGTCAAAAGATATGTTGATGCCTCATCACATGAGACAAGTAAAACGCTATCAAATTAGTTTGCCGATAGATAACTGGGTGGGAATCAGGAAATACTCGTCTCATGCCCGATTTGACCTACTATGCAGTAAGCTACGTTTGTGTTTGCAAAAATTTCACCATTTGAGATCATTAATTTAAACTTTATTACCTTGTTAACCTTGAATCCATTATCAGTTATGGGCTGATTGTTTACGGTAGTGGTTATAAGATATACAAATTAACATTACAATCATTATAACCGGTTTGAATCCAAAAAGTATAAAGTATTGGCGTGTTTTTTTTTTGTTTATGGAATGCTTCTGGCGGGAAAAATTCAACGACACACACTCACATACACTTGCAAGGCAATTGGGTACGGATTTACTATACCGAAATTTAAAAATTCTACACCCAGGAATGGCTCCAAACGAAGGAACTCCTCAACGGTCAACAGCACAGACACGAAATTTTGTATATGCATGTAATTTAATATATGCACGTCTGATTTTAGAGATAGTAAGAATTTAATGAGTTCCGACAAAGCATCACTCGCACGCACGCTGGGCCATTTCAACTATCGATCAGCGTTTTTACGGCTAAGGATTTAGGGTCGAGTAATGGTAGGACGTAGGTAATACCTAGGCTTGTAGTCGGGCAATCTGGTGGACGAGCGTCGGTCTCTCTTCCACTTGGCCGTGGGGAGTTGCTTAGCAGCCGCGGCTCGCGTGGTCACTGCCGAGGACTCGCCGCATTTATCTGAAACGATTGGAAGAAAATATGTTATTTTTCGATTTAGTAGTATAATATAGTTGTTAGGGCGTTTGACTATTGATCCAGTGGTCGCTTGTTTGAATCCGCACATTATGGTTAAGAATTCTTTAGCGCTTCAGCTTCTAGCATAAATAATAAAATTAAGTAATAATTATCGTATATAACCATGGTTATACTAATACTACTAATACTATCATAGTAATGTTTTTTAACCGATCACAGGTGAAGTTAATGTAACATTTTTTTTTTTTATATTAGGCAGGTTGATTAAATACTTATTAGGTTAGTGTTTTTTAGCTTCCTTACATTCATGTATAAGAAACTACTATCCTCGTAACTCGAAGTACGAAAACGAAAGAGTTGTTTTTGTGTATAGATTGATGCTCTCGAAAAACAACCAATTAATACCTATACGATGTGTGAAAAATTAGTGATGTAAAAAAAGATCTAAAATGATACTTATATTCTTCAATTCATTCTTATTGTTAATGTAATGTTTTTATCAATAGGTATATAATAATAATAATAATAAAAAAATAAAATAATAATAATAATTGCTGTTGCTAGATATAATGTCTATACGAGTGAGTATCTGGTAGACGAGTCGGCAGGCTCTTCCAGAACATGTAACCTGCATACTTAAAATATATTGAAATAAAGGTCGCGAAAGCGACATTGAATTTGATTTGATTTGATTTGAACTAGTTTCTGTTGCACTCGGGATAAGTTGCTTTGCGACTCATCTTTGGACCCTTCGCACCATCTGCGCACCTAATCGGCCGAGAAGAAAATAGTTGCGTGGACAATTCCGAAAGCTTACCAAAATTCCCAAAAACTCCTTCCTAGCATATTACCTAAATGATTCCATACATTACAATTTACCATCCACTATTTCACCCTCAAAGGATGTTTTTTTTAAATACCACCCTTAAATTCCGTCTACGGGGTTAAAATATACTAAATTTCACCAGTTTATCCGTGAAGACTTGACAGACTTTCGTATTTATATAATAATAGCTGATTAACCCCGGGCTTGGAACCGGCTTTCAGCTATGCCCTGCAGGCGGCTCTGTAGGCGCCTTCGGCCTACGAGGACTCGTGGCTGCGGCACTCGGGATGAGATGCTTCGCTCCCCATCTCAAAGCCCTCCGAGCCACTTACGTCCCTACCGTCCTAATCTATGCAAACAACTTTGACAGCGCCTTCGGCGCGCGACAATTCGTGACTGCGGCACTCAGGATGGGTCGCTTCACTCCCCATCCCTAGACCTTTCAGGCCACTTACGTGCCTATAACATATACCTCTTACCGTTAAAGCAGCGTTCGTAAGAAGCGCATTCGCTCGACCGTTTTTTCGTCGACCTATTTTATTTTATTTATTTATTTATCTTTATTAGGGAAATAAAACAGTTACATTAGAAAAATCATATAGAGGCAGTACAAAATTGCAAAATTGGTTTCCACGAAAGTCCTTTTACTTTGTACACCCTGAAAGTCCATTCAAAATATTGGTGAAAGAATTTTTGAAATCGGTTAAGTAATTTCGGAAATTACCTCCAACATCCAAACTTAGAAACTTTTGTCTCTTTATTAATACAGATTAGTATAGTTTCTTCAGCGTTTTTAATTACATTTATGAATTTAGACCGATACTAAAAGTTAAGTATTTTATAGCTACTCGATGCTAAGTATGTGTGTTTTTATTAAGCACACAAGGAGAGCACTAAGCAAAACTGCGAAAGGATTTTAACTTCGCTTCAGAGTTTAACGAGTAATTTTTATGGCAGACATACTTTACGTGTCACATTTGAATTTCCAGGGGAGGTTTTAAACGTAGCCTAATTCTATGGATGTTGCCATTTCAGCACAAATTTAGTATGAGACTGACAGTTTATAGTTTTATTAGAGTTTTAAGATAGGTACGGTCGGTTTGTAAACTAAAATAATTTAAAAATATACATATATTTTTTAAATTATTAATTTTATAAAAATATTTGATAATATATAATAACTTCCATTCCGTTTGTCGGCCCTAGAAAAACAACAATCTCAATTTTTCCTGATTCAATGTGCCGACATCGGACGGAGCGGAACAAAAAAGATGAAATGACGCCGGAGGAAAGAGACGAACGTGAGCGAGCGAGAGAACAGATATCCGGAAGGGTGGGGGGAGGGGGGGGGGGTGAATAAAAAATCATAATTGAGAAGGTCGAACAAGGCCATGGCAGAATGTGACGGATGATGGTAGAAAGGGACGCAGCGTCGCGTCCATACAACGACCTGGCGTCATCTAAAACTTTCGAAAAATTATAAAATTCAATGCAAACTGAATAAAGAGACTTCGAAAAAATAATGACAATAAATAAATTAGAACGATTAATCGAGAAATATACGCAAACGCTAACGCGCGTAAAGCTAGATAAATAAAACTAATATTCGATTTATATTATGAAGTATTGTTATGAAGTATTATATTATGAAGTATTGAAGTATATTGAAGTACTACATGGATTTCTTGCACTAATTTATAGCGTAATACGATGTTTTCGGCTGACTAGATAATATCATTGGCCATCTTGACGGTACAGCTTATTTTTTTAACGATTGGGTCCATTCAGCATTTTCACTAAATACAGCGTACCTCTAAGATGAAGAATCGTGTCATTTTTAGAAAAAAAAAGAAAAACTCCTGTCGATGAAGCTGGTTTAAACAAAATCTGATAAAAAGCGTGATAATATAAAAAAAACTTTTTACAGTCAATCCTACATAATATATTTTTCTCAAATTAAAGTCTGTTTCGGAAAATCTACTAAAAACTTTGCTCGTTTCTTCAATTTCAGTTTAAAGGTCGTTGGCAATATTAAAAATCATTTTGTACGGTAGTTTCTGGAAGGAATGGAACCTGCTTTCGTTGCAGTCTTAAAAAATGGAATTTTTCGGATCGTTCCGAAAAATCTCTGCATCAGTTCAATCACATACCTTGACCAAGCGATAACAGCCACGGTTGCCATAGGGTGACGTTGAATTTGGGGGATTCCGGCTGTTCCATTGGTGCGTTCAGCTCGTCTTTGAAGTAAGCAGCCTCGGATGAAAGCAGCATCAGGTACTTCCAATAGGGTATATCCATACCGCCGTGTGATCACGATTAAATAGTATTAGACCGGCAATTTACATACAGCTACGAAAGATCGAAGTTTAATCACCAAATTTAAAATTTCACAATTAATACGAAATGCAATTTAAATTCCTTTTTATGTAGATTCTAATATAACTAATACTGAAGTAATTTACGAATTTAGTTTAAATTGAAATGACGTAGATTCTAAAACAGTTGAAACTCATACAAACGCTAGTCTTGAATCTATATTTTATATTGGCGTTTAAGATATAGCGGGCGCCTTAAGAATAGGGAAGAAATGATTAGGTTAATATTATGGCAGTGGCCGACCTCGCACAGGTAGAACTCGCCAACGACTGGATAAAAAACGAAGTCGAAGATATTACGGAGGGAATAATAAGATGAAACAAAACGAGAGAGCCGAAACAAAAAAAGGGGAAAAAAATGCGCGGGCAAGAAGAGCAACTCTGGAGCGGCGCAGCGGCGCACGAGCGTGCAGGAAGATGGCCAGGGTCGGTTTCACAAATCCCAGATCGACGCGCGCAGACAATGGCGCATTGCGTCGGAAGTGTCGTTTGATACCGAATCGATTTTTTTGCGATATTAGAACAGAAAGGTAATTGTTTTAAAAATCTACCTTCAAAAAATCTTGCGAAACGTGCGTAACTGACGATTTTTCATGGAAACAGAAGTTTGTATCAGCACCCAGAACAATAGGTCTATTGAATATGCCCGAGATCATAGCGCTTTGTCAAAACACGTAGAGAAAATTGCCAATATTGTGAATTTTGCAAAGTTATTAATAAACTCTTCTTTATGATTTTGAGATCTGTTGATTCACGTTGCCTAGCGCCTACTATTTTTGTGATATCTACTAAAGCAGGGGTGCTCAAACGGTCGATCGCGATCGACTGGTCGATCGCGAGTGCTTTTTGAGTAGATCTCGAGAAGAAAAAATTTTTCAATAAGTAGGTAGGTAACTAAACTACAAAAATGTATTTCGTAATAAAATAACACTGCTTGCGGCAAAAGGTGGCTTTATCAACTGGTATATGTAACTCTTTTGTTTTGTAACAACCAATAAACTCGCAATTTTGAATAACTATGAGTTTTTTCATTGATATTGTAGAGAAGAACCTAACTAAACCTAACCCAAACCTTGACTAAAATAATGTACCTATATTGTGCAGAAAGCTAATATCTATATATGCTACGGTACGCCCTACCTAGGTAGGTAGGGTGTATCGTGTATGTACGACAACCCTGCATCACACACACTTGCAGTCTCTCAGAGTCGATCGTAAGTAGTCTAAAAATATTGAGGTAGATCGCCAGCAGTTCAAGTTTGAGCACCCCTGTACTAAAGCCTCGGTCTTTACAGCTGTGCTCCTCTTGCTCGTGTTTTATTTACTGTGTCCCAAACCAGTAGAACTAATTAATTATCAACTGTTTTCATAAATTGATTCTGAATTCATGGTTTGCGATTTCGCAATTAAAAGCGTTTTAGAATAATTTACCGTGTAACATATAAACATTGTAAATCCTTTTTCAAAATTCTTAATTAAAGTAGATTTAATTTAATTTAATTTATCTTTATTAGGGAAATAAAACAATTACACGAGAAAAAATATATAGAGGCAGTACATATACAATCATATAAAAAAATAAATAGATGATATCAGTTATACAAGTGAATAATTTCGTAGAAATCTATTTTATTACATAGGTTTAATCGTTACTGCGTCAAACTTTTGCCTTTTCTAATAGAGACGAATAAAAAAATGCGTCAAATTACGTAGGTAACTAGGTAACTCTATTGACTTTGCTTTCGTTTCTTTGTTTAAAATCATGTCAAGTAACTCAAAATATTATATAAAAAAAGGTGAAAATTGTGAATTGCGGTAAATTGTTAACAGGTGTTTCACTGAAAATTCAAAACGTGTATAATTTCGAAATGCATGGCTCCTATATTGTATTAGTAGTAGTATTACACAAGTATTAGTTTATTTGTTTATTTATTTGTATAAGAAATGCTTACAGATATACATAATGACAGTTACATAGAAATACATAATTAACAACTTAGCCGACTACAGTCATCTCCAATCTAACATATACGCTTAACAGAACGAACTAGGATCTAATTTATAAGTGATATAAGTGTGTTGTAATTTGTGAGTCTATTAGGGTGTGGAGGGTAGGTGTTAATGCGTAATTAGTTTATCTAACGAGTTCCTGGTTTTAAAATCGTAATATATAATTTTAGCGTGATTTATACTCGACTCGTAGGGCGACCTTCAAAATATTTATATATTTTTAATAAAATAAAAACTGTTTTTTAATGTTTTGAATGACAACTTTCTATATTAAGATTCGAGATTATAATTTCGTGAATTTAGAAGTGTGTGTATGATATTGTATAGTTAATTTATGGCTATTGGTTGGTAGGTATAACAATCAAATGAGTTTGTTAGTCTGATAATGTGTAATTATTTTAACGATAAATATCAAAGCCAAAGCGATGTTTTTTTTTTTATTGAACATTATTTTCGTTGTTCTCTTAAATGATAAAAATCAGAAAATGGATAAATATTCGAAATACCTGTTATTTACCAAATTAGTCTGTCTACTTATACCCTCAAATACAGAGATGTTAAATTGGGGGTCCTTTAATCGGCTGTCAATAAAACAATTATTAGCTTTCATAAAATAGATTCCCCCAAAAATACAGCAAAAACACGACCAAATATCGAAAATGTGTAAATGAATTGCGATCGAAGATTAAGACGCGGTTGTGATGAAACAGGCCCTCGCCTCGAAGCCTCTCTCAGGCTTCATTCATGAATACGTGCGCTGGAGTGGGGTACCCGCAGTCGTAGCGCGGGGTGGGGTGGGGGGAGAGGGAGGGGAGAGGGCGCCGCCCCGCCAACAGATTAATCTGGGGGCCCTTGAGCGCCATCAATGGACTATTCGTTTCAATTTTTAGGTAGATTCCATTATGAATGCTACATTCATTGCAAAGGGTACCATGTTCATGACTTCTGGAAAATTTCGACATATCTTCGCGTTTCTCATCCCCTATAGAACCCGTAAACACCCTCGTTTAAAAGTTTATATATCTATCTATATCACTTTCTTGTGGATACTATACGATCACTTTCAAATCCAGCATATATCTAGCATATAAATATATAAAAATGAATGTTTGTTTGTTCGTCAACTATAGATTCCTACACCATTCATCCGACTACGATAAAACTTTGGTGAGTTGTTGTGCGAACGCTCGCGAAGGCCTAGAGATCGGGAGCGAAGCGACCCATCCCGAGTGCCGCAGGTACGAGTTCTCGCGCGCCGAAGGCGCCGTCAAAGCCCCCCGCCAACCCGGGGCGAAACCCATGGTGGAACAGCTAGTTAATATATAAAATTTAAGGGCACAAAATCTCGGTCAAGTTCGACAATGGGTAAAATCAGACCAGGGGGCGAGGATGAGGAGTTTTTTCGAACTTGTATATAAGATTATTTTATTCCTCAGATAAGGGTCTAAAAATTATCTGATTATACTTTTTTGGGGCAATGGTTGGAGCCCTAGGTATCAAAATTGGAAAAATTGGAAAAAAACGGATTTTCAAAATTGAAAAAATCATACATCCTTTAATATGCACAGGATCAAATCAGTTCAAAATGTTAATTGTAGCCCTATAATTTCCCTACAGTATATATACGCACTCTCGTTGCGCAATGAGTACGGCGGGTTGGCGTGCGCGAGCTGCCGCGCGGGGAGTGGATCGCGCGGGAGAGCTCACTCATGTTTGATACAAGTTCGCATAATTTGAGTTTGCCTTTCCCCCTGCTTTGATCCGAAAGGGATTTTTTTTTCATTTGCGACTGGTACAGTGCGTAATCCCTTTTCATAATTTTCATCAACCTAATTCTCTTCCTTGCTACACTACTGTAAATGCTTTCCGCCAAGAAAGTACATCTAATAAGTTGTTATTTTTACACATCTTTGTATACACGTGTGATTATGGTGATGAGATGATGTGTGATGAAGGTGATGTATTAGAAACATTCCTCAACCTCCTAGTCCCAACCTCCCTAATCCCAACCAAGTCCCTGAATGTATTCTATTTCTATTTTATTAAGTTTGGAGGAAACTCTCATTGGCTTTAACCTTTAATTGTTTTTTATTGTAACTTAATCTTTTGTATTAGCCCTTGATTCCTGAAATAAATAAATGCCATGGGAATAAATACCAATGGCTTGATGAGGTTGAGGGGGGGGGGGGGACAATACATAGAATTCTAATCACTATACGAGAAAAAAGGTTAATATTTTTTTGGTTTGACTAATACAAGATCCGAATTCTTTAATAAATTATATACACTAGGCCATCAAATCTGATTTATTTATGAATGAAATAATGCAGGTATGTTCTGGCCGAGGTGGCCGAGGGGTAGCACGCGCAGAATGGAAACGTTTATATTGATTTAGTATGCAGGCAGGCAGATGCATTTGAGAAGGATTCGATCTGACGAATTGATGCGAATTCGCGAACCGCTACTGCAATTACTTGCTTCGGTAGCGCGGCGCGAGTTCTCTGCATATCTTACTGCCCACACTATAAAAGCCTAAACAGACCGGTTCGAAATCACATATTATTATTATGATTTATTAGGACGTGATCATAGATTGCACGAAGTATGAAATCGTCTAATTTGTTAGCTTTATCTATTGTTGAACATCATCATCCTGCGATGATGATTAAAAAGGTTAAAAGTATGGACCGATTAGTCATAGGCCAATTCGAAGAATCGGAACCACAAAGAATCGGTGCAAAATTAGTTATTTCGGAGGAAAGATTTCAGTAGTACCCTAAGCTACTTCAAAACTATATATATTTCTGTATTTAGAGTGCTAATGCGAGTGTAATTTAATTTAATTTTAATCTTTAGATGTATCTCTGTACTTTTGCGAAAACCTATAATCGGTTAATTTTACAAACAATTGTATGTACCATTTTTCCATATTATACTGTTGGTTTTCCGAATAAACGATAAATAAATAAATAAATAAAACTAAATTTTGACAAAATAAAAGTTTTACATTTTTTCTATTATCATACATAACAAATATCTTTTCCCCTATAATTTATTTCGGTTTATTCTCAAAAATAAAATATCTCTTTTTCAATGGCAGAGTTTAGCAATATAGCTTGTAAAAATATTAGTATTGTCATTAGACATACTTTCAATAAAATAAAATAAAATTTAATGTGCTTTTCTACTAGCCTATATATAATACATCGAAGTGAATACACAAGTTTTTAGAATTTATAGAGTGGAAAACGAAATAGGTAGATATTTGTTTGCACTTGCTTGAATAGGGACATCAGTCCAAAGCGCGTATTGCCCCCGGCAGAAGGAACGATACAACACGATCTGGTACAACCTCACCCCTCACCAGCGGCTGATTGCCGATATCCGACACGGCAGGAACGAAAAGAATGATGAGAAATGAAAATGATAAAAAAAGGAAATAATATAAGCAGTAGCATCGCTACCACTGCCTGCTACTACTCCGCGATACGTCATGAAAGGGGCGACTGCTGAATTTGTGAAATATTGTGAAAAATAAATTTCCCAAAGGCACGCCCTGGGTTACTGTTACTAGTAATTAGGTGTACTAATAAATACGGATTTAGGATAATATGCATAGCGTGTTTTTCGTTAAGGTTATTTATAATCATTTTATTGAATAGTACAAGAGTGGTTTATTCATGTTAGGAACTGGTGCATCCATGGATGACCTCTTTCGTTCCATATATCAATCATTTCGACAACACAAGGAACGCAGCTACATCTTTGGAATTCGAACGCCATTTATCTTAGGCATATACTATATAAAACACTGAAAAAAATCATATATTACAGTATATATTTCTAAAATATACATATTTTTAACGCTTTTTATTTATTTAAAACCTTAAATTATCAAAATTCACAAATTCTGATGTTGGTACTTAATACAAATACTTACTACACCATTTTTAAACTAGAATATTAAATTGTAGCAATTAACTATAATAAACTGTAACTATAATAATATAATAAACTGAAAATAAAATAGAAATAAACTGTAAAAATAAATTGTAGATTGACATACATTAGCAAAAATTAATTTGTTTTTTCTATAATAAAAGACGTCGGAAATCCGAGAACGATTCTTCTCAGCACATTCACATACTCATAACATACATAACATAACCTACTCAAAGAAGAGATGCTGTTGGTCGTTTACCCTGACATCATATGTGATTATAGATATGTGTCGCAATCATTCTTTTATTAAATAGAGCTTGATTACCATCTTTAATTAAACTAAATCGTTTGGTTAAAACGTATGTATGAAAAGTAAGTTTGCCTTAATAACTATATTTGACTATAGGTGCTGTAAGTACGTACGCTTATCTTTTTATAAACGATGACCAACATATTGGAATTTGAGGATGCTATTTGAAAAATGCGCGGCGGACGGGAGGGAAGCTGCGAGACGCGGGATGCCTCTCTAATGGACATCTGCTATTCCGATTGAAAATGATAACAATTTATTCAACGTGCATCGAATGATTTTATGCATACGGCTCCCGTGCCGTGTGCGCCGGTGTGTGTGTGTCGCCGTAGGCGTGTGTGCGTGTGTGCGTGCATGGCCACTTTGGGATTCATTCATTAAAATCGAATCTGGTCGGATGCACTCCGCTTTACACGATTGGACGGAAACATGTTTATTTCATATTTTAGTAAACGTGTTTCTCCGGTGAGGAGAGTAGGTACGTCAGAATTAAATTTGGATTAAAAAACAAACAATTTTAACTTTTCACTAAATTTACCATTTAAATGATGAAGTTTGAGCCATCGAAGTAAGAAAAAAAGAGAGTATCTTTTGAGAGTCATCAATAATAGCCACACCATTGCTGCCCAGACTTTAACCCCAGTATTATCTCAGAATACCTAATATCCTAACGTGCAATCGAGGGCAATTTGATCTTTACTATGAAAATACTATTCGACAAAGAGCCACTCAGCCATACAATGAAATAACTGCCCTTACACCATTGGCAATTGCGATCAAAATGTTTTTTGTGATGGATAAACCTGTATGTATATTCCCTAACCTCTCATACTTCCCATTTCCCAATCCCAACCTCGTTTCCAAATGCATTTTTCCATTCGTCAATTTTGGAGGAAACTATTATTGGCTTTATGTTCTGATTATTTTATTTATATTATTGGAGCGGAGCTCGCTACGCTCCCATGTGGTGACTCAAATGTGACTCTGTTCACGGACTAAGGCTCTAGAACTACAAGACCGATTTTGATAATTATTTTTTTAAATGACCATGACAATGTCTTCTGTGCATAAATACCAAAAAACATATACATTTGATTGCGCAAAGAATTATAAAAAATTAAATGGTAATCCCTATGGAGAAATACATTTATATACTAAACTCAGCTCCAATGTATGCCGCAGCGAAGCAAAGCGACGCCCTAGTTTATGTAAAGCCGTTTTGTTCCTGAAATAAATAGATGATGTCGTTCGTGTGAAGCAGCATTTACTCGAGCGTTGCCTGTGGGAACGGGCGAGCGGTCGCCCCAGCGCCATGCGCGGGCCACGGGCCGCGGGGCCGCGGCCAAGGTGATTACCTGACCGGACGGAGGTAAGACGAAAAAAATACCCAACGCAGGCCGGGGTTGCCCAGCGAAATCAAGGCTTTTCAAACGTTTACTTCAAATTGCCAATCATCTCATACGTTGCATTTGGAAACTTTCGGAAGCGCTTTAAAACATTCTAGTAGGGCTAACTATAAGAACATCCGTTCAGCGTTTATGCTGTCCGCAGTAGTTTTGAAATATGCATAGCTCCGAATAAAACCATCTCGCATTTAAGTTTTAACCAAAATAATTTGGATGAGAATCATAGGAAAACAAATGTTGTTCTAAAATCTAAGCGAGAAAAACCAAAGGTGACTAAGCCGTCTTATCATGCAAGACGAACAATCCGTATCGCTTTTTTTAAGCAATATCTGCACGGTTAACAGCACCTATCTACTAACATTGAACGTTATATAATTATTAAAAATCACTAAATAAAATGATTTAAAAAAATCTGCTAAGCCAATCAACACGGTCTTCCGATCGAATCCCGGTAAATCTCATAAGAGGTATTTAGAGGCAAAAAAAATACCAGTAAAACTTTAAACGTAAAATAAAAGATTTGTGTGATTAAGTTGTAGGCCTGGTAGACGTTGCCACTCTTGGGTCATTCCAGACCACAAACGAAACGCTTGGCACTCAAATCATGCAAATCTTTGTGCTGAGAAATTGCAAGATTTGACCGTAGATGTCACTACTTTTGGACCAAACCAGATCACAAACGAAACGGTCGACTGTCAAATCATGCAATTGTGCATCTTTTGTGTGTTGCAATTTGTGCAACGCTCAAGCGATGCGTTCGCATTAGTAGAGTCTATACAGGTCCCTAAATTGTCGAGTTGCAATGAAATTGTTTAGAGTAAACATGGTGACTCTAACTAGGTTAAAACATGTTCTAAGAGAGGTCAAAAGAAGGTTGCAAAAATATATATATTTTTTACGCAGTACATGAGACCAATTTAGAGGAAAATTAATGCCAGTATTTTCGATTGTACGCAAGGGTAGAATTTTATCTATATAGAACTCGTAAATTGCATCTGACATCTACAAAGAGCTTACAGGCTACAGCTCGAAGTGCATCGTCTTACGGCATACCTACTTTATATGAAATGTAACAATAAAAGAATGGGAAAATTAAGCATTCACCGGAATCAACCAACCATATGCAAACCATTCGTCCCCAAGTGACCAGAAACACGAAAATCCTTTTAGAAAATGATTGTGCTCTAAGCAAACCAATCTTTCCCTTAGGGCGATTTCATTCACTTACAATGGGTTTCCTTTAGCCCCAATCTTAAATTATTCATGGAGTTATTTCGTTTCTTCGATTAGACGCTATCAAGAATAACTAAAATGCTTTCTTTTTTTCCAAAGACGGCCAAAAATACTTCAAGGGACCTTAAAACTTGTATAAACAATACCTTTCTTAGCCGAGATGTTTCTAAATCGTTTCTGACAAAGATTACCAACTACATATTTATAAACTTTATCTATTATAGATAAGAACCCTTATTTTCTGCCTCTTCGAATCGCATCACTTAGGTTCTCCTGGAAAAGTATATTAAAGGGGTATTTTTTTAAATTTGACACTGCTAAAATTTTGGGAAAAGATCCAAAGATTAAGTATAATCAGTCCGCTTTAAACCTTGAAAACTGCTACTAAATGCGCACATAAATATTTCTAAGAAGGGCGGGCCTTACTGGGCTGTCCTCTAATAGAGCTGGCGGGTAGTCAGTCATGTTCAGTCTCCAATTCAAGATGGCGGCTGGCGCCAGGCGAACGCAATTATAATGAAGGGCTTCCAGCGGCCCTCCGACGTTTATGGTTGTTTATTGGGCCTGAACGAAATTATAAGGAAATATTTTTTGATATCACGGGCCGCCGCGGCACTTTGATCATTCTAATGGGTAGATTAGCGCATTGCCACGACGAATTCAAGGCATTCCGGAATTTCAATATGGCGCCGCGCGCCGGTTGGCCGACGACAGCTCGCCATGAAATTCCGATTGATAATCGTGACTATATCAATTACTTTTTTTGGGGGCAATTGAAATTTGGCAAGCAAAGCCAACACCATTAAAATTTTGCTTTTGACTAATAATGTCAATGCATAGCTTCACATAAGAAAACATAAAATAAAAATACAATAACAAAGATATAAATTAAGATTTTTTAATTTGTTACTATTATTACTATTACTTTATTACAATTAAAATGTACTCACTTAATGTAATAGTAATAACATTAATGTAATAACTTAAAGTAATAACATTACTTATTTGTTTTTAAGCTGTTTAATGTTTAAAATGTATTATTGGAATTAGTACTCTATATTTTTGGTGAAAATATTTATTGAAAAAAAAAATAATACCACATATATAAAAAACTACTGCAAAAGACAAACATATGTCTAATTTAAAATATTTAAAAATGTTCAATATATTCTCACTCGAATGTGGGAAATGATTTTTAAAAATCAACCGTCAAAGAGGGTGTTGCGCCCTCTTGGAAGGGTTCCCTAAAAAAACCTAACCTAACCCTTCATATGTGGTTAACGCGCGCATGCTTCAAGGTTTAGTAATATTTACGACTACGCTGACTTGGATCGTTGTTAGAAAAATATGTTTATTTTTTACATTTATATTTTTTGGCGTGAATTATGGAATTATGTTTATTTATTTATTTATCGTTTATTCGGAAAACTAACAGTACAATATATGTAAAATAATGGTACATACAGTTGTTTGTAAAATTAACTGATGACAGGTTTTCGCAAAAGTACTGAGATACATGTAAAGATTAAAATTAAATTAAATTACACTCGCATTAGCGCTCTATATACAGAAATATATATATTTTGTTTTTGTTTTTTTTAACATATATTATTTTGAAATAATGGTATGTTTTAAAAATAATCAGAGGCCAAAGAAAACCTGACATGTTACTGAAAGTTACGTATGCAATGGACGTTTTAGGGCAAGTAAAAGTGTTTTAGTCACCATAATATGGCGTAGGGAAATCTTGAATGGTATGTACCAGACTTAAAGATTTAAAAAACAAAATAAAAATAAAATAAAAAGATTGCGAAACTATTCAAATATTAAATATTACTGAGTTTCATAAAGTAATCTTAATCATAAAAATGTTTCAATCCATGACTGTGTTACGACCTATAGGACCATCGAGAAACTAATATAAAACCACGCCATACTGTAAAAGCACCATCTAGCGGGCGACACGAGAACTACTTGTAAAGCTCGCCCGCTAGAAGCGCCATCCGTCAAACGCAGTTCCGCCGAAAACGTAACGAACTTTACCGACCGCGCGGCGGCGGCGTTAACGTCGGACGTCGGACGTCGAGAAGATAACGTTCGGCGAAGTGCGCGCGCCTGTTGCTGTGAATTATAAGTTTAGCGTTAAAAATAAAACGGCGTGCATCGACCGGGCGGATCTTTCTTTGATAGTGCAATACAATCGAAGCGCCTATAAGTTGAGTATGGGGGCAGATTGGAATGCGGTCATGTCGCACTCGCTCTATACAACGCCAATAATAATACATAACCGTTGCGATAGCTGCGAGATAAGCTCGGCGTCTTTTTATTATTTTCGTTGCTGTTATTTATGGTGGTTTTTAAACCATATTCGATACGAGTAGGCGCTATTGCAGACCTTTTTACATGCTGTTTATAGCATACACACAAGGTTCCTTATCGGCAACTAGATATTTTTTTTTCGTTTATTAGGAAATCCAACAGAAATTTAAAAACCATGCTCCAATTATAGGGTTTCGCTAGTATGTTTAATATGAATGCTGCGAATGTTGTCAAATGCTTTCACGATAATATTAATTTTCTTATAATTAAAAAGGAAGGTAATTTAAACACTTGAACACATTTGAAAAGAAAATCATACAGGCCAAGGGCGACTTACCTATTCTAGAAAAAACTTGTTAACTTGTTGGAGTGGATAGCCTAATAAATAAGGATATTTGAGATATCGCTTTTATTCGACTAGTCGGAGTAGAATTAAAGACCGCACCGTATATATATGTGGTGAGATATACGGTGAGATAGAGTTTCGTTTTTTTTAGTTTTTGCTTGAGTTTTTTTACTCATTAAATCCATGTAGTTCGGTGAGGGTATTATATTTCGATAATGTTAATAGCTATAGAAATCAACTTTATATTCCAAATAAGAATGTATAACTGTAATTAGATATTTCGTTTAGATATTGACATTTTTTTGTTCGTAATACCATGTAAAAAATATCAAAAACACAAAGTTTGCTCCGGAACAAATGAATCAGGCGCACTTAGCGGCATTGGCTAGGCTTTATCAGCGATCGTTTACAAATACTGCGCCCGCGCAGTCATACTATATTCAATTTTCCGTATCGGACGGATGTTTGCGTTCTGCCGATAGCGCAAAATAAACTTAAAAGTAAAAGTTATCGTAAAACCACCATAATATTGACTCGTTTTAGGTTAGGCGGCGCTTTTCTCGCCTACAGATAACGAATTTATGTTGTAACCTACACGGATTTACGGGTTATAATATAAATATTTTTTGTACACTATACATACATACTATATACCTATATTTCTTATATTATACCTATAACGTGAGGATTAGAAACCGCGAACTCTTGGTCAATAGGATAGTTATAAATATTACATGATAAAAACTCTATAAAGGACATTTTTTAAAAATCAAGTCATTTGGTCAAACAAACTTAAACTTTGACCATAAGTCGTTATCATTTTCGTAACAGCTTTAACTTGTTTTTGACAACGATTTAATTATAATTTTATAGTGTTACAGATTCGTATGTACATATTTAAAAAAGTATAGTATTAGTGAGCGTTTGGTACCACTGCAACAGTTGATCGCTCAGGCGCGGATAGGTACACGTTTCGGTCAGGGGTTGGTAATTTACGTGTAATTTTCCTAATCTTCCAGAAAATTATATCAATTTGTTTTAGTATAATATCCATTATCCTTCAAGGCGCTGAAACGAACGAAAATAAGCAGTTTTTTTGAAAAAGCTGAAAAGATTCCTAGCGCGCCTAGAATAAGGTTTATTTCAAGAGTGTCACATTGTCGCTTACGAAATCATCACATGTGGAATAATGCGAAATTTAACGAAAAACGAAGTTTATTCACAATATATCTACTTATTTAAAAATATAAAACAATAATTCTCTTAAAAATAGTATGAACAGTAAATTATGATAATTCTTTCAATATACAATTACATTATTAATTAGGTAGTCTGTAGAACGATCTGAAAGCAAAGTTTAGAGGTAACTTTGGTTTGTTTATTCTAGCGAGGAAATTTGCCTTAAACGTGAAACAATAGTTTTCTCAGATGTGTATAGTCAAATATGACGTAACTTTTCCTCTTTGGAATTAGTCGCACAGAGAGATTTTGCTGAAAATGATTTACAAAGTGTTTAATTGGGTCATTTCAGTTTCCGTTTTAAATACTATATGATATGAAATAAAAGTTCATAGAAAAACAATTTATTTGACGAGGTTTTGTAATTGGTCAAAATATAGTAATCTGGTTGTGGCTCGAGGGTGGAGGGTGGAGGGGGATTGCACCCATTGCCCTCCTCCTCCCTGTATCTGCTGCCATCTTAATTAAACTAAAGGTCCGTCTATGCTCTTATGGTGTGTGTTTTTTAATTTTCTTTGATTTGTCGATATAATGTAGGTAAGATTTTTTTTTAAATAAATACCTGTGGGATATCTGGAAAGTAAAATCTTTAAATATAGGTTGGAATAAAATCGCCTATGGCGTTTCTGAACAGTGTTCCACTTGTCTCGTTTGTCTTGTGAATTATGATCTCGCCGGTAGAGTTCGATTGCACCCTGCAATCGACCGGATGTGACTAAACAATCAAACGCATTAATGCACTATCGACAATTAAATAAAGAATTTCATATCGACAATCGCCATTAAGATTTTTCCATTTCGAAGGAATGTTAAGTGGTAATAAACGCTCCAGTACCGTAAAGGTAATTCAGAGTAAACATTTTAGATTATTAGGAGCCGCGCCGTTGGATAGTGGAACAAATCGCTTACAATGACTTTGTGAGTAATAAATAAATACCACAACGATAAGATCACGATGTCAGTTATTTTGTTTAAAAAATCGTTAATGCTTCTAGATTCCCAACTGGTATAGTATATCGGGAAAGTTCTTATAGTACAATAACTAGTATTTGATGAGAAACTCGCCACTTGATTAAAATATAGGTAATACTTTTTCTTGCTAGTCTCAATATATTTATTAATTCACCACTTATCATATATTTTTTTACTTATAATTTTAGCATTCTATGAACAAGTTGTGTGATGCATTTTTTTTTTCAATTGAACGCATTCTAATTTTATTTAATTTAAATTGACTAATTTAATTAAATTGTTGTTTTTTTTTCAACTAAATAAATTATTTAAATACAAATACGTAGGTATAACATTCGTATGTGGAGGATGTGTTGTGTGTGTGTGAATACGAGAGAGAGCTATTCAGTGTCGGTGAATTAAGTAAGTTTAATATGAGATTACCGTACTAGGGTTGGTATTATATGAAAGTAAATATTGAATATCTCTTAAATCATAAAAATACAAATAATGCAGATGCATAAAGTGTCATGGTCTATAGGACTAAATCTAGAAAATTGTAACGACCTAGTTCATGGGTCATTAGTAGATAATAATAATGAATACTTTATTTTGAACTACTTTACAAAAAAGTGACCTTATCACTATAGCAAGGCGATCTCTACCAGCTAACTCGGAATGGTCGTATAAAAATATTTTTTCCTTAGATAAACGTATGACTGTAATGCGCGGATTGAAACCCACAACCATTAGGTCAATCTATAGGAATTTTACTGGTACACAAAGACCGATACAGCTTCCGGAATCGAACCTCGGACTTCATATAAAGATGATGAGAAGGCTGATTGCATCCTTATATATATACTTTAAATGCTGTTGTCTCGTTTGAAAGTGCGTATCAAATAACTTCAAACTTCGAACTAGGCATATCTAATAGATGGCGTTCGACTATGGAGAAAAAAATCTCAAATTTTAACAGGCATTATTATACTATTTATTAATCGAATCGAATCGAAATTAGTCGAATTTGTAAAGGTAAATAAATAAATAATTAATAATAATAATTAATAATAAATAATAATTAATTTAAATTTAAGACTAACGTAACCCAATTTTATGATTTTTAAACCAAACTAAATTAAAAGATCAAATGCCTGTGTGTGAGATTAGGCATAGTTAAAGTTTTGATGGAGAGTGCAGAAAGTTAAAATTATCTATAATATGTGTATAAATACATTAAATTTAATAAAATGAAACGTTCATACTAACTCACAGATTGACTGAATGAGTTTCAAGCTGTGAATTTTGTGTGATTTCAAATGTTTTTTTTGCAATAATCTGTCAATGTCAATAAGTAATAATTACGTCAAAAAAGTAAAAGTTAAAAGGTTGAGTACATTTTATTGTATAAATTAAAACCTGTGTAGTTTTAGTTTCAGTAATTTATTTCACATGTTACATTTTTTATTTCAGTAGTTTATTTTTTTTTACATCCAGATATTCGCACCTATCTTCTATTTTGCCTTACATAGAAATGACATGAGACACGATGAAAGTCGAAGTGATAATAGGACAAATGTCTAAATAGCGTATTAGAAAATGATAAAGTTATTTTGATGAAGTTATAAATTATATGATCGATTTACATTACTTGAACCTTCAATAAAAAGAAAGCCATAAAAATATTTAGAAAAGATTCATAAATACATTTCAGCATTCTGTAATTGTTTTTTTTTCAGCTGTTAATATTAAATTTTAATTTTCATAAGTATTGCAGGGAATTAAGGCAAACAACACACGCTAATGACGTATCTGTACACGCTGACACTGCTGACGTAATAGAAAAAAATAAAAATATATATATGCAATGATTATAGAGGTACAAGAACCTCAATAATGTTCAAACTTATGTTTAATGAATTACGGTCCAATTTCGACCTTTGGGCGACCTCTAGTACTTATTTAAATTCCTAGGAATGGCAACAATGTAATTAAATGATTTTCGCAGAAAAAAAAATGACGGAAATATTAAAACTTACCACGAGTCAAGGCTGGTTATTGTGAAACAACCGTGAACAAAGTAATGAAACGTACCTGACAAAAAGAGAAGAATAAAGATAAAAATATGGACACGACAACGACAGGCCATCATTGTATCATGGTTACAAATCTTGACCTAAATATTTAGCTACAAAGTTTGGTTTGGTTCTTGAGCGCAATACTCTGTAGTTTATTCAGAAGAGATAAGAGATTTCTGTGATACCATTATCTCCATGGGTAGATGCAATATCCTGAAACGTTTCCCAATTCATCACAATTTTTGGCAGGGATGTTGGGTAATAGACTCCTGTTTAGAAGACAGGTTATGCTACTATAATAAAATTATTCGCGGATTCATTAATAGTCGGTGGGATTTAGTTTTATGTTCAGGACCATTTTACCAGATCGCGGAAATACACACTTCCGTCAATTAATTTCATTTCAACGGAGATAAATATATTCGTATAATGTTGTTATTCTTGTTTTTATTTATGTTTATTGATATTTTTTTATTTGAGCGTTTTTATGTTTATGAAAATGTGTAAACGGGACGAATTGTTAAAAAAAAGTCAAAAATATAATCACAGGTTAATTCCTATACATTATACCTATTTAATGTCTTAGACTACAAAGATTTTTTTTTTGTTTTTTATTGAGATAGATATTTTAAACATTATTATGCACATAGGCATACATTTTAATTGGCATGGTTAGATCTGATTCAATCAGATTCAATCATTAAAAATAATATAATCGTCCTACTTATATAAAAAAATCTTTTTTATCTTGTTTTATCAGTAGTCATTTTAATAGTAATTGTAAAATCATAGTAAAAACAGACGGTCCTCTTTTTGAAACAACATAAAAATATACTAGTGCCAAAAAACGACTTACTTAGGTATAAAGTATAATCATTGCTATGCTTCAAGTTAGTATTTTTTTTTTTTTTGTATTTATTTAGTCTTTATTTATTTTTAAGTAAAGTTGAGACTGCCTTGTTATCCTAATGATGCGGTGACATTAATTTTTGGCAGACATCTCGCATGATTGAATGCGAATGTGTGTGTAGGGTAGGGATGTCTTGTTTTATAAGTTAGTCGACAGTTGAGGAGAGCGCAGAGTATTTTCAGTAGCAAAACATGACCTAGCTGGATTTGAATCAATAGGGTTCCAACCCGGGACCTCAGGATTGAAATCGGGATTGATCCCTTATATCACCAGGCCGTCAAGTTATATTTCATTTATTTATGTTAATTTATAACGTACACGCATAAATATATAACCATGTATAGACTAACAAGATTGAAGTTATATAGATTTATATCTATAGCAAAGCTTTATAGGTCAGTATTTGACCATTTTCCTTGTTCCAAGGCTGTTTTTAAGCGTCGGCTGCGAATTTTTACGCATTAATTTTTCCCCACCTACTAAACTTTCCGATATTGTGGATCCTTTTATTCCTCCGCGACATTAAATACATTTACATGTGTCCCCAATAGGGGAACATTTCAATATTTTTAAAACCTAAAGACTAAATAACAAACGTAAAACAAAGGATAAGGATTAACAGTTAGACGCATAATGAGTGCGGTGGCCTGCAAGCCCAATGTACCGACTGACTGCCAGCTGCCAGCTGCGCCGATGCACCTATCGACGCTCGAATGTGCGCCTGCGCTTGCACAGATCGTTGGTGATGTCGCGCGCACCGTGCAGTCGAAACGTAGCTCCGCTACAGGTGCATTTGCAAGGCGAGAAGGTTCAGACTAAATCAAGAACTAGATATTTATTTGGTAGCATTTTATTATTATTAACTTGACCCATAAGGTATGTATGTACCAGCGGGCATATTAGCATTGTGCCCGTGTTCAAATTAGAGTAATTTAAACATTGTGTAGATACTCCATCTACTCGTATATTTAACATTGACACAGGATGACAAAAGTACGTCAATAGATTTCTTATTGTGTGCGCTATTCGATTTTTTTAGCTTCTAAATCACAGAATATTTATAAAACATTTTAGGTATACTTAATATAATCACATCCTAATATAATAAAATTGATCACATAAATAAACACAAAAATCGAAAATTAAATAAGAAGTTGTATCGTTCTCGGTAATTTTGAAACACAATAAAATTAGTTATTATGTTACGTAATAATATATTATAACATACGTTTATGAGATTTGACGACGTTTGCTCGATACCTGTAAGAAACAGAAACAGATAGTCCATCTTAGGACAGGTGTTCAGCGCCTAGTTAGATGGACACGGTGAAGACTCTGACATGCCACTAAGTGCGAATTTAGTTGAGAGGAGATGTATTAGTAGTTTGAATTACAATAACATCTAAGTAACATCACATTTTCTCTTTTTTAAACAATAACAATAAATAAATAAATAACGGAATCGGTTTTTACCGATGCAGATTCATCAGAAGTTTCCTTTATCGGAAGATCAATGGTCTTTGCAATATATTGAGAGGACCAAATTTGTGGTGCGTAGGTATTTTAGAATCAAAGAATCTTTATCGAGTTTATGTTTCTGTTTTTTACAAAATTGTGCAAGACAACAAAGGATCTTGGATGCATAGTAATGTTCGTTGTGTTCATTTTGAAAAAAGAAACTACTTCTGATTGGTCGATTATGGTTGGGAGTGTTGTCACAGCAAATTGTCATCGTGAAAGTAGAAAGAAGTGTAATTTGACGTCTTTTGAATGAGAATGCTCCTCGCCTTTTCCGCTCTAGCCAGGGCATCCGGGAAATGTTTAACTGCCGCCTATTAGACGTCGACATTGTGTGGCTGCCAGTGCGATGCGCATCGAAGAACACCAGCCGGACAGCCGTGACCTTCATAAAAACGTTTGCGATAAGGACATACGGTAGACATTCCCAGGTGGGGCCGTATGGGGAAACACCACCGCCACCAGCGGATATTCCAGCTATACACAGCGCCGCGCTGAACGCACATAATTTGCAGCAAGATTAGTGGGCGTAAAATTGGAAAAACGCTAGTTTTCCCCAACAGTTTGCCGAACTTGTTCACAAGTTTCTTGTAAAGTAAAAAGTTCAAGTAAAAGTACCCACGGACGTGTTAGAAGAGTTTGGGGATTTTGGATAAAAACCTGTGTAATGACGTGAAATAATAAAATAAGAGATCGTAAATAGTAAAAAAAATGAAAATATAAAAAATGACCCTCCTTATAAATTTGATTACGCAAGTCAGCTTAGTTACTTTGGATGCGAAAAATCTATCTGTTCTTATAAAAAAATCAGGCTATTGGTAGTGGAAAATTCATTGAGCTAACGATTGTTAATTCCGTTAAAATGCTCAGTAAATTTGTATTTAACAATGTCTTTTGTACCCAACTTTGTGGTTGGGTACAAAAGTACAAAGCTTCGATACGAACATCTGATGGATTCTTTAGAATTTTAAAAATTACGAAACTAACAACTAACAACAAAACTGCCAACTCTTTAGAATCTGATTAGCTCGGATATTAGAGCAATTTTCTTATCTGAAATGTAAGTTTATAAACCCATTTTATCCTCACCAAATGAAACTGTCCGTGAAATATATTATAAACAAATGTGAAAATAATCCATATTAAACCTAAATACTTTCATTAAAATTTTGAAGCTGCTATACAGAAAATAAAAACAATAAAAAAAAACTATATTGGTATAGGCCGGGCAAAATCGACATTGGCAATAAATATATGGCGGTGTTTTTAGAAATCGCTGAAGCCTTTGATAGCGTATTGCATACATATTATTAGCAAAAAATTAATATTGTAAACTAAGCTATTGTTTCTCTAGAATAAGCTCGATGGTAGTATCTACCAATTAAAAAAAAGTAGTGAAATAGGTACTCATGATAGTAGCTACTTACCAATAGCTTATGGAGCGTTCCAAAATATTGTTCATTGGCTAATTTAATTGTATCTCCGATTGAACTTGGCTATTTCTCATGCAATCCAATTAACACAGTTATAATATTTTAATTATAAATGAATAATATAATAATTTATAATCGTACACCTAACAAAACTTTTGATGTAAGCTGTACTAAATAATCTCGTAAAAGCAGCATTTAAATTAAAAGTCGTGTACACATTATTATACTGTTTTGTTAAGTTTACCAAACTATCGGTAGATGCGCTTTCAAATGAAAAGTTGCGTAAGCATTACAAGACTGTTACGTTACGTCAACCAAACAATCAGTAGTAGACTCGCAAACACGCCTCGCGCTTCTCGCCTATTCCGCCATTTTGTTTCTCTACCGTATAGTTCGGTAGCGCTTACAAAGCAGTTCGTTTATGTGTACCGGAGTTCAGTCAGGCGTACCAAACGTTGGTTGAGCCTACTAAAATCTTTGGTAACTGTAACCAAATAGTATGTTAAGGTTACAAGACTCGTCCGTTTGTGCTTACAAATAACTTTAACGAGACTCGAACTGTAGATGAACGTTTAGATGTCACTTTATCTACAGGAATTTTTTGTAAAGCGTACAGGATTTTTTCTCAGTGTAACATAGAACATATATTTCAACATAGAAATAGGTAAACTTGTCATGGTCATGAGACTTAAGATGCCGAAAGCCTAAATGTCATGGTCGACGGATGGCCCGAATAGGTCTTCCCCTAATTCAAGGCTATTTCATTAGTTGATAACGACGAACCCGATGGAGAAGTTCAGGCCGATGGCACCATCGCAAACGGACCGTCGCTTGCGGCCGGCGCGGTCCACTGCGCCGAGAGGCGCGCGCGCGTGTCGCGTTCGTCGGGCCGCGACGCGCGACCGTTCCACTCGAGGACCTGGCCGTCTCCACTCAGTCAGACCCTCGGGGCTCGTGCCGGCTGTCCTTTGACTGCTCACCCGACCGTGCCTTCATTGCTATGGTTCAGTATTGGCACGCGCATACGAGGCTGCGAACCATCAGCAAAATGGAGAAGCTACACTTCAAATGATACAGCCCTTGACAGAGCCAACCGCGACGGGGAACTGATTTTCGCTAATAAAAAGGGAAAGATGGCTTTCTTCGGTTTCCTCATAAAAGGAAATCAGTTCGAATTCTCTATTATAGACTTCTCTTATAAGGCCGAATTCAAGGAAAACGACCTTAAGAACTGGTCGCATATGAATTATGAGGATTAAAAAGAATAGGGGCGAGTTTAGGTTATTGATCGGTGAACTACATGATGGAGATGGCATTTAAAGAAGCATACCAGGACTCGTGATGATGATGGGGTTCTACGAGAGATGACTTTTGTGTTGAAACCGTATTTTCGAAAAAGAATTATTACCTTGAAATGCAAGTTAATCCCATGTTGGCTTGGTTGGATACACAAAATAACGCATTTTCATGACTATTTTTTTTTATTTCTCATATAGAACATCAATCAGTATCCATAATATCATCGATTTAGTAGTATTCTGAGATATTTAGTCATCTAAAAAAACCTGACATAGGCAGTGTTTGGTCGGGTGATTTGATGATCTACAGATTGATTCGGTCTATTCTAAAATATTATTAGCGCGTTGCCGCCAATCTATTGAAATATATTATTTTTATTAGGATTTATATTGTGATATATTGTGTATACTAATACATACAAATTTTAAACCAGATTAAAAATGAGAAAATGGTAGAAGTAATACACGTGTTGAGGCAAAAATAAAGATTCATCTTTGAAATTGCCAGTAAAAAAGCTCTCAAAAAAAAAAGAGTCCTAAAAACTTACTAGTCTAATCCGCATGAATTTTTTGAAAAGAAAACTTTCATAGTGATTTTGGTTTATTTTAATGGACACATAAATGTCGGATCATAATCTGAACATGTCGGCCCACACTAATGAGAGTCGCCGTAGAAAGTAATGGACAGAGTCAACTATTTGTAGATAATTGAATTCAAAATAAGTCACGGTATGAATTTAAAGTGAGTTTAGGCAAACGCACGCCATTAACGTGTATTGTTTTGTCATACGCGAGAAAGTATTTTTTACGTAACATGCCAACATAAATAATAAAAACGAAGAAATTAAAGCTTGAAATTGTATGTTCATGTTCCTCATAAATTGTATATGCTAGATAAAAAAAATATATTCATGGTTAACATGTGGAAACATCAGCTTCATCCGTGAATGTAAAGGAAGCATTGTTTTTTTATTTTTTTAGACAGTTTACGAAAACTTAAAAGGGTATCTTTTTTACTATTCTCATAATGATTTTAAATAAAAAATACTAAAATAGTGTAAACAATACAGTGGAAAGAAAGGAATAGAATAACACAGAAGAAATCCATAAAACCTTTCGCTGAAAGGTGTACTGATAAATCTACGCGTTGCAACTGGAGTTGGTACCGATGGTTTTCACTTATACATTTCGATTTTCGACCGACCTAGAATTTTCGGGAGAATAAAGGTAGAAAACCATGGGAAAAAGAGAAAAGTGTATTCTAACCACGATAGCAATATCCCATGGATAATAAATTTAGACAATTTTGGAAATGGCCCGAACTTTAGTATCTGATCAGGACGGAATTATCTGCGGGACGTAAATGTGCCGTGCGCATCATTGACTGCGGCGGCGGAGGTAGGTTAGTCAAGAAAGTCCTGAAGGCGGGGCAACGCGTGCCGGCCATACGCACGCGCAGCGCAGCGACCGCCGATCGAAGCAACAATTAAAAAGCGAAACACACATTCGCCGAATGTCAAAAGTGAAAGTGAGGCGCCACCGTTCCCGATAGACGAGCCGACTAGCCGACCAGTCGACCAGTCGACCAGTCGACTCGAATACCAAGCGATTCGGTCGCGACTGCTTCGAGAAGTGCGAGTTGGCGGAAAACTCCAAGCTAATATAATCCGGCAATATTGAACTCAATATTGTCATTCCGTCTGGAAAGCTTTTAGACAGCGATTTGAAAATAAATTTTGGATCACATTTAAATTCATAAACGTCGACGTTAATTTTCTCTGTCGTCTATTTAGGTACATTATTAAATTAGAGATGAGTCCCATTCCGAGAGCCGTTGGAATGAGTTGACGCGTGCCGGAGGCGCCTACAGAGCCGCCTGCAGGGCCTAGCTGACAAAAACAGCTAATAAATACTTCACAAAAGCTACAAAACTGCTCTATGTGAGTGTGTTTGTGCTTCTTGAAGCACAAAATACAGATATAATTAAAAGAATACATTTACCAATATTTTCTAAATGAACCAGCGCTTTGCATTACTTTGTTTTTTTGGTATATACAATGGTACATAACATAAGATACATTATACGTCAACCGCTAGATGTATTTCGTATGTGAGGGTATGTGTATTTAAATCATGCATTGCTTGATTTAAATTATTGTTTGAAGACGATATTGAACTCGTACAATAGAATAAAGGTTGTATAGCTCTAGGTACTGTTGGCCTCAAATACGCTTGTGGCCAAGGCATCAAACAAATATGCAGTTCGCCTTGCAGTTGAGGACGTTTCTAACTACTTACATATTATTGCTAGTAAATTCTTTTAATATTTACTTAATTTATTCACGACGCGGCGCAGCGGTCGTCCTGAGGCCAAACTAGTAACAGGGACTGGGATGTTTGGGTACTGTTGCGTCGATATGAATTAATATGAAGTACTCAATTAATATCTGCAGGCTCATAACCATTCCTAAGACCAATTTAACCATATAGTTCAATTCAATTTTGGCATCTATTTTCATTTTAGAAAATCGTACGGATTTCTACACATTTCGTCCCAAATTGAACTTGTACTAGATCTCACGGTAATCTTTTTAGTCGATGACATTGTGATAGAAAAGCCACCATAACTACTAGTCACTGAAATTTCTCGCTGGATAATGAAGTGGTCAATCAAGTCTTGCTTAACTCTTGCAAAATATTGATTCAATTTTTGTTATTAAGACGAATCAAAAAACGATATGATAATGTAATGAATTACACTAAAATATATTATAAATGATGCCGATTAAAAGTAACATCAGAGAGATCAAAAATATCAAATTATATGTAGGTAGGTACCGAGATAATTTAAAATCTGTGACTTATAGGCTTTATACATAAATTAATTTCGAACCCAATCAACTAAGGGGATTTTTCTGGTAGATTTTTCGTCTTATGGCGTCTTACGCTTTCGTCCGATAAGCGAAGTTCCGAATGTATGACGAAGTCTGTATGACGCGGGACCGATGATTAGGGGTATACACCATCTCGCAAGTTTATAATTATACTTGTTTGTATTGCGTGTGTTTTTATACTGAACCCAGTCGATAATTTTCAGCTGAAATAGATCATAGATAATAGGTATGCAACATATTGTTCAAACTATTCATTGTTTTTCATAAAGATATCTCAGTTTTCTAAGGCGATAAAATATGAAAGTGATAACCGCGGGAACTGCATTTAACTACAGGATATTCGCAGTTTCTTCTCTTTTTCCCTTTTGATATCACTACTTTATTTTTATTATATTAAATAATGCAAAAAAAAAAACTAATATCAAATGTAATCAATAATTTAATCGTATATTTACTTAAGTATAAATTTCGAAATGTATGTGTGCCTAAGCTTTGTATGGCTAAGTCAATCCATTAAATACATATCTATGTTTTGTAAAAATTAAATTGTAGAGTACCTGTGTTGATAACCCACGTTATGTTCAATCTGAAAATGGTTGTGTTGTCTGTGTGCAAATATATACTTATTTATATTGATTTTATAAAATAATAGGTAGGTAAAACATAAAATATTTCGTAACCATACCTAACTGGGCATTGCATGTACTATTTTTAATGAGGTTTTTTTTTAATTAAAATTTATTTGAAATGCGCCAAGCATAAAATGATAATAAATAAAAACAAAGTACTTATGTATTTAATACATATTATAAGTTTACATTATATTAAAAAGAAACTTCTAAAGGCATAAATAATGAAAAGAGAACCACACGGTTCAAGGCCGGTTCAAGGTCGTAAAGAAGTCTAGGATTAAAGCTGGGAGGACAAAACAGAGGTCACTTACTTATGTAATACCGAGGGACTGTTTAGGTCAATATCACATACATTCGGCGCTATTTTTCTAGAACTGACGAAAGACAAACCCGTTTTGACTGAGAGAATCCTTGACGATACGCGTAACTCGTGTTCACTTGAGATTGCCTAAAACGCTAAATATTGTTGAGAAATTTTCGTATGCGCAATAGACCCCACACTAAAGGCAAACAAAGGTGTTTGTTGCGAAAGTCGGATCATGAGTAAATCCGCCGGACCTTAACTACAAAAAAAGGTTGAGACAAATGAAGTTTTTTACTATTATGATAGATTTTAGAGTATTCTGATCGTAAAAAATCAGAAATACATGATTTGAGGTATCTGGGTCGAATCGACCAAGAGTTAAACAAATTTATGTGTGCAGGCACCATGATAAATACATTAGGAACATGATATATAAATAAAAGAATACATAAAGTAAGATGCTAATAGAGCAATAAATATATATACACAGTATTTACACGATAAACACGGAAATATATAAATAAATTATTATAATACATACATACATAAACAATGCCGTTTATTATGTGCCAGACAAACCCGGCTACAGGTTTATCGGGCTATCGTAAACAGCTTTATAACTCGTGCATCGTTACCGTGTCTTAATACAAAAACTACTATGTAAAAATTACAAGAACAGATATATATAGATATAGTAGTTTTTTCAACAGCCCTTGACAAAAACCTCGTTTGCATTTTCTTCTTTCTCCAACCATCGAGACGGTTTTTACGGAGTCCTTTATAGTTCATGCGTCGGCTAGACCGTGGACTGAACTTTCGGATAGCATTATAAAATCTCTCAATATTGGAATTCGATGAAGAACATCTCACTACTTTTTCTAATCTAAGTCGTAGTAAATAAATAAAAATTAAATTTCAGTATTTTTATTTTGCTCTCGATTTCCCCGACACGACATTTTATTATACGACCTCTCTGGTTTAGTTGGAAGCGATTGTCGCACGGTAATAACCTCGCCCATTTGTATTGTTGTTAAGCGAATGCGAACTGCTCAATAATGCACTATTCCATATTATATTTAATATCAGTATAACTCAATCTTATTACAATTTCACATTTAATCAGTAATAAGTATTGAATGCATGGATCGCGTGTAGAATAGTGATGCACGCGCAGGCGAATCACTTTCAGCGCTTGTATAATGAATAGGTATGATAATTATCTTTTCACTTCTCACTGACGCAAGAAATTAACGCAATTAGTTCAAGATCTTCAAACCAATTGAAGTAGGCAATTTAAATATTTGCTGAAGACATTGCTCTTTAATAACAATTCATTCATTCGCCACGGGCGCGGCGCTATTATTAAAGCAAATACCAATTCCTAGTTACAGTTACCAAGTAAAACATTTTAGTAAACGGAGAATGCTCTCAGATGGTTAGCATACCATATTTTCATGGGTTGGGAAATGTGAGATATAAACGGGCATCCCATTCGGGAGTCTGCAATGATCATGCTTAGTGTTTCATGCATTCTCGCAGGCTCAAGGGGGTGTTTATGCTCCCTATTAAGCGTAAGAAATTGTGTAAAAAAATACGAAAATAATTCATGCCTTCTTCTAATTTCTAGAATAAATTTTCAGAGACAGCTTTTTAAACAAGCATTCCAAATATTTACCTATTAAGATCTTATTTCTATGAATATTTAGACCGCCTGAATACATTTATTTAATTACAATATGAACCTAAAAATAGTTTACATACTTACCAGTAGTATTTGAATCATTTTACAAAATAAATATATTACATACAAAAGCTCAAGCTATATACTGGAAGCACTCACTTTTAGCCTTAAGTCGAACTTAAAGTCCGCCTTAGCTAAGAATCAAAACGACCACGACTTAAGCCTTAAGTTAAACTTAAGTCGGTGTTAAAATACGCTATTAGGAGCGATTTCAGTACATTAACGGCGCTACAGTCGCCGTGTATTGCCATCTGTGGTTTTCGTCTCGTACTTGATTTTATATTTTCTAACTAATTAAAATTGACTGGATTTGCATATTTTGAACATCTTCGGTTACTTTTAAAAATAAACAAGAATAACTATGAGATGCTGTAGCAATCATATAATTAATAATAAACTGTTTATATACATTGTTTAGTAGTAGTAAATTATTAAGCTAGAACCTGACGTCTACCCTACAGGCGTCATTAATTGCATCTTCCACCCCAGACTACTCTCGCCTGCGGCAGGTACCATTTTGCGATGTTCCTATCTCCACTTGTGCCTGCGTAACTTTTAGCCTATTCGATACGCGTTTTGGATGGCCATAGAGGCGATAATGGCTTATTTTTTAGGTCAAAGAACATTAAAATAAAGAAATCATACAATGGTATTATGACATTATTTTAAGTCAATTTTTTTTTTTTTGAGTTTTGACGCGCGGCTTACAATAAAACATCATGGATATTCTATTTCAATTTATAATAATAATTATAATATGGCACTGAACAGTCTTTTACTTTTTGCCGCATAAAGATGAATTTGTATTAATTTTAACTGTTTCACAAGTTTCAACTGGCGCACTAATTCATATTCAATGTTATATTTTTTAAATTAAAATATGATATTTCCGCCTTCTATCGAACTGTCAATGTTTTATTTATTAGTACTAGAAATATATTTACTTTAATGTAGTTTTATGTATATCTAACTATATTATCCGAACAGCCTCCGATGTGATTTAAACGGCTATGGTTGTTTTTCGAGAGCATCAATTTACGCACAAAAAATCAACTCTAGCATTTGTACTTTTCGAGGTGAAAGATGCAACGGATGGACGACCAAAGGACGGGGAAAGTAGCTTCTTTTACATGAATGTATGTATAGAAACTAAAAATAGAAATTAGTTGTAGTTTTATATATATATATTTTTTTTAAATATAATTTAAGTCAGCGTTCTTCGTTATTCGTGTTCTGGTTTTAAATGGTCTCGCGCAAAACGAAGTGCGCCGAAGCAGACGAAGATACGCTCGGGTCGCCGAATTGTCTCGCCGATTTAAAAGGGAGGCACACCAGTCTGTACTTGATATCGATACTTTTCTGTATCATCGAATTACTAAAAATAGTTTTTGGTCTTTAAGAAAACGAAACTAGGTTAATATCTCAGATACATAGTTGCAGTTGTGCTAGTTTGTATATTTTTCATTTTGTACAAAACAGTAGATACAAAAAAAAAATATTAACACGTAGAGCGGTGACAAAGTCTGAACTTTTTTTTTATTAAATTTCGATAAAGTTTGGTAACCGGTTTCGGTCCCGCATCTTTATCTTGGACTGTGTGAAGTGCCGTATTGAAGCGTCGATTCGATAAAGAGGAATGACTGTGAGCTAGCCCAAAAGTATATTTTAAGAATTTTTGATTTTCTGAATGTTTGTCGGTTTACTATAAGGAAATGGATCATTAAATTAGTTGAAAATTTAGCAAAAGTATTTAAGTTAGGATTTAATAGCTTCTATAAAAAAGCCAGTTTGTCTAGATAGCTTCCGAATGCCGCCGGGACGAGCAGCGACTGGCTATTAATCCGGGGCTAAATATAACACACATTTGAAAAATAACCGCAACGAAAATGTACCAATTTAATTTACACATCATTTTTATTAAAATATGTTAATAAATATTAATGGAATTATTTACACGAAGTATTTTACACGTGGTCATAAATCTAGAATGCAAATAATATTGACAGGGACAGTCAAGTGTGAAATATCCACCCAATATTTTGGCCCCGCGCGGTTTCCAGCGCTCGCATCGGCCACGGATTGCGACGACGCCAGCCAGAGCACTTTCATTGGTTTTGGTATACCGGTTTCAAATAGTTGCAAATGGTTTCAAATCATAATAATGTGATCTCATCCCGAGCGGCTATCTAGTTAATAGAATAAAACTACTCGAGACGAGTCTATACGTTTAATACAACTCGGCTAGGTACAATCTGTCCCGGAAACGGAGGTGTTGTCTAGCATGGTGCACGTACGGGAAAGATACCGATTAGGTATACGAAACGCCTTTTATTACTACGACCACGAATATTTTATTATCCGGCCACACTGCCGTTAAACACTTGCGTTAGGTTGTGGTTTACCACACCAAGGGTACGTACACACTACGACATACACTATATTATACTATTTTAATATAAATAACGTACATATATGGGAGAATGAAAAGATAAAAATAACGTGAAGTAATAGCATGAAAACATCTTAAAATATCACATTCTTTTAATGAGATGAGATAAGATTATTATGAGATCATGGTAGTCTACTGGTTAAGGTCTAGTGGTAGGTTAGTGGGATTATTGAACCAAAGGTCGCGGGTTCGAATCCGCTCATAGCTTTTTAAAGCTTTATTACCACTATCTCCCCTGACCGTAGGACAGGCACATTTGACCTAGATGAGTAAGACCCAAAATAATTGTATATGACCTAGGTCATAGCATTTATTAAAAAAAAAAATAATAATTAAGACAATTAATTAAGTATCACGACAACGCAAAACATAATATAAATTTACAATTTCTTTACATGATTGTAGTTTTCTATAAACAAATTATACCCGAGTACAAGTACAAACGCTAATTTGTTATCATTCATATAGTGTGTGTAATTATGTTGAGTGATTACTCAACGACTTTAGTATACATATACATTTATATACGCATTATATTGTATAAAGGAAGGATTACTTGGGATTGCTGTCAGCGCGCAGTGTTTTAATTTTTATTTAATTAAGGTGTCGTGAAAAGTGTCACCATAGTCATAAGAACAATGTATCATTATATTGAGTCATTTAATTGTTGAATTTGTATGCTAAGATACCTACGGAAAAGGTACCAGCCTTCGTGGGGTTGTATATGGTGCATTACTCAAATAAAAATAAAAAAAACAATTACCTATGTATAAATTAAGTACCGTAATTTGTAGGCAATATTTCAGGATAATAAATTAGTATAATATCGACATTTTGAACAAAACGTAACGCGCCCATCCTTATAAAAGCGCGACCGCATAGCTCCCGCGGAATGCGGTCTTGCGGGGGACGACAGCGACGAAGAGGGGGGAGGTGGGGGGGAGGGGGCGCTGCGGCCAACGGGCTGCCGAACGCGGGAATTTGAATTTGAAAATTGGGCGCATTCTTTTCCCGCGTTTGTCTATGATTTGATTTGATGGTCCGCATTTCGCGAGGCGGGAAAATTTATGGGCTGAGATGGCAGATCGTATCGGCGAAGCTTAGTGCGGACAATCAACTGTTGTCAATAAAATATTTTGAGTTGTGAAGTAAAGGTTAAAAAAATATTAAATCGACATACGATTATTACAGTATGTCGTATGTCATACGACATACCACTTACAATGCATTTTTGTGTAAACATGGCCTGATTCTATACCCAGGAATGAAACTAAGTAGGAACTCCTTAACGGTCAAAACAGCAGACACGAAATTGTGTACGAGTATACGCATTCATGCACTTAAATAAAAGACTGTTTTAAAAATGTATTTTAAATTTTAATTTTACCTATATTTTTTTATTTAACTAATTTTATTCTCTTCATCTTCCTCTAACTGTTGCCTATGATGTCCTTTTATGTTGATGTTTAAGAAATTTGTGAGTACACATGTGACTCTGGTTATAAGTTATTATAAATTGCACCTAGCTTTTTTTATGTAATAATATGTTTATTTGTTTAAATAAATATATTATTACATAAGATTAAGATGTGTATGGTGTCTCTCTGTTGTCAGCCTACCCTATAAGCATGTAAATAGTAATTTAATTATTTATTTATAATAAAAGAAGTCTTTACATCAATAAATATATTAAGCCCCTGTTCCTAGGAAAACGCATATTTGCAGTTTTGTGAATATATTTAATTTATTATATACTATGGATACAGGTAGTTCCGAGTCCATTTCCGAATGAGGCGTTTGTGTTCCCTTTAAGAGTAAGAAATTAAATAAAAAAAATATTAGCGTTAGAGTATGGCTCACAAATATGGTCACCGCTATATAGAATTCATATTAGTCCAGAAACTATTGTTAAAACATCTAAATTTCCGAACATTTTCAAGTTTTTCGACATACGCTGAGGGAGTTACTCATTATAAGATAACCACGCTTGAATTTAGGCGTAATCTCGCAGATATGGCATTTCTATATAATGTGATTAGCCAGAAATTCGATAGCACGTAATTAGATGGCAGCATCCCCTTTAGGAATCCCAACAGAAATACCAGAAACACCCAATTATTTCACATCACCCGGCGTAGAATTAACCATGTGGAGAATCCAACGCAACGATGTGCAGAATCCTCAGAACATATAATAAAAAATATAGCAAAATTGATATATTCCAAGAGAATAGGGTATTATTTATGCATGAAATTCGTAACATAAGTTATAATAACATTTGATGTAAGGGAAAAAATGTAAAAACTATTTAATTATTTTTCGAATTAGTTGTAAGCTATTTTGGTAAAACCATTGTTTAAAACAGAAACAGAAACACATGTAAAATAATTATTATGAGATGATATATTATGATATAATATGTACCACTAATATAAAAAATTGAAAATAACATCTGTGTCATGTTATGTAATTATACCTTTTAATTATGTATGAAATATTATTAGTTAAGAAACTTAACAAAAGGACCTGTCGACAGTCTCTGACTAATGGGTCCTTGCTTATTTTTATTGTAATAAAAACAATGATGAAATAAACGCCGTTGTTGACGGCATTGAACTGCACTGAACCATTTTGTAAATGTGTGTGTAATGTGTGACTTGATTATTTTCTAATTTGATATCTTGATTAAATATTGCCATAAACAAAAGACGTATTCGCAATAAAAACAAATAAATAAAGCAGCGTCATTGTCTCTGGTATGTCCGTTTTGCAATGCACCGAACCAAAAATGTCTACGCTTCTCTCAATGACGGTGACGAATCTGCGGACATTGCATGAATTCTTCCAGCCTAGTAATGGATTTCCCGTATGACGATGGCGTTTCCAAGAACGAGATCTTCTTAGCATTGTTGGCGTCCGTCGATTGCCGACAGTATTGTTTAAGGCCATGTCAACGCCGTTTGTCACGCAGTTAACGGGAAGAATTAGTTTGACATAGGAAAAACTAGATTATTCTAAAATCGGGAGTGGCCGGTAACATACATAACCCTATTTTACTATGCTAGCTATTGAACTAAATTTTCTTGTACTAGAGCGTATCTGGGCTGGGAAGGAGAGAGGGACTTGGAATCTTTTATAAAGCAAAATGAATGTCGATGATAAAAAACACCAAATTTTTTGATCAATACATTTTAATATTGTTGAGACTAAACATAAGTACAAAATAGTTTTTACTATACCTACAAAGTAAACAAATAAAAACTATATTTTTTTATTTAAAAAATAATAAACGAACACCGCGTGGATTTTAAAAAATAGACTAAATAAATGAACGGTTTTATAATACTCGTATTTCGGAAGCCAATATGCACCTATTTCCTGGGGGGGGGGGGGTTGTAGTTTACTGTGATTATATTACATTTTAATTAACAATACCATAAACAAAGTATTTTTTTAGTAATATTAAAGCGTGTAATGATGATAAAATGAAATGACATCGGATGGCACGTATGTAAGTGATTCTACAGTAATACCAATAAATCGTTCGAAACTACTTACGAAAATGTCATCCAAGCTGAAAGTTGTATTTCGATAATTTAATTTGTTTTTTCCGACGTTAATATTTGTTAATATTTAAATAATTTATCAAACGTGGGCGCGTTTAGTAAAATTGCTATAAAAAACGTAACATAAATACTATTGCACTGAATTAGAACCTATGTAATATGGATAAAAATTTGAATAAATGTAAGTGGATTGAATTGTATGTAACAACAGTGTTTTTCTTATTTATAATTGTAATCGAGCCCAACCAGTAAAATTACAATACATGTGCAAAGTAGTGGATACTAATTGAACTTCAAAATTAAATATGTGTCTACAGATGTCACAGAAGATTGAGCACAATGGAAATACGCTAATCGCGCTTTAAAATAAGCATTATTTTTATTTTTGATTGCAAATTTTCGCTTTAATAATAGATAAGGGCAGAATGTATTGTACACCCATTCGTTACCATCCCCTTAATTTTGTAGGGTTTTTTCTGTCAACAGAGGAGTCGGGGACACTCACCAGTGACCACTGGAAAACTGTTGACCTTATCGGAAACATTTTGGTAGGTACTTACCATCGTAATGACCACGGCATTCTCTATATGTACATACATACTTAACTATAAAGGTTTTGAAAAAAAAAAACTGTTTTAAAAGCATTTGAGAAACGGTTGAATACATAACTGGTACATAACTATGGCATAAAAAATGATTAAATGCGTTGTAGTGGGGTTCCAACTTAATGATCTTGTTTTGTTCATAACTTTTTTCCATAGGGTAAAACAGTTTTTATTGGTGGTACAAAATGGTAAAAAACTATGTCATATAAACGAATTTAATTCGTTAAAGTGGGGGGTACTTAATAAAGCCGAAATCACGAGATTCGAGGGTGGTCAGACGATTTGTGAAGCAACCTACTATATAGGTATGTGTGTCGCAGGCACGCGTCGTTATCTCAGCATCTGATGACGGGATAGATTTTTAAATTCCTATATTTGACACTCGGCAATGTCACGTTTGAACCATTTCCGAACAATCTGGTTATGCATGAATGAAAAAAAGTATGTCAATGAAAAGGAGGAAATATTGTAATGGCGAATTAGATAATTTTTTACATTAGCACCCACATAATATTTTTTTACCATACGTGTATAGTTGTTTTAGTTGGTAAACGCTATAAAATGAATTGCTTTGATTTTGCGAAGGATGTCGCGTAAAGCGGTAGGTAGCATTGTGATCGGCTCGAGAGGCAATTTTAATCTAGGACGGATGGACATGATTATCCAAAGAGAGACGAGCATACGAGCTGACTGTTGCTGTAGGAGCAGAACGCAAAGCATCATGAAGAGATTGACTGAAGTGTTTCATGAATCAGAACCTGCACACCGCAATTGATAGACTAGTCACTAGACCTTCTAAACGACCTTCTGCTCTACAACAAAAACATTCAAAACTTTACGAAGTTCCTTATTGTACGCCTCAACACAGTATTAATAAATACTAATATTATAAACGCGAAAGTCTGTTTGTTTGTAATGTTTCACGGATATTTTACATTTCTTATTTTATTTACCTTTTTTAAAACTATTTTATTTACGTTCCTCATTTATTTTCTTTTTTTATGTAATCAGTTCTAGGTAAAACTACCTTTCAATTTAATAGGCCAAATGAATAACTATGTATTTGCAGGTTAATAAATGAAATTACGTTATGTTTCCTTAAAATATATTAAATAAATAAACTGATCAAATTTAGTATAACGATATGTTGAAACCTGGGAAAGAACAAAGCCTACTTTAAGGGAGTGAAATAGGGGATGGTAGATTGTATGGGAATTATTTAGGTAACATGCTAGGAACGTATTTTTAGGTATTTTGGATAGCTATCGGAATATCTAGGTCTACGTAAGTATTTTCAGTACTCCCGAGTGCCGCAAGCATGATTTGTCGGGCGCCGAAGGCTCCGTTACCTAAAACTAAATTTAGGCGCGTGTTGACCAGAAGGATTTAAGGATAAGTCGCGAAGTGACTCATACCGAGTGCCGCATGCACTGATCGTCGCGCGCCAAAGCCGCCTGAAGTAATCCATATAGTTCGGAGAAACCGTCCCAGAAACCCAACACTCGCCTGCGGCACTGGAATGGGTGAAAACTGTCCGCTTGTTAAACAAGAATGCAGTAAGTCAATAAATTATATAAATTCGGTAATAAAATCTACACCTCTATCACTCCAATTTTCTCAATGTGAGAAAATTTGCCTGAAAAATATTGCATATTTGCAATAAAAAAAAAAAAAATAGAAGGCAAGGGTTGCGAATATAAAGGTATCCAAAAATTTTGGGATTTCTGGAAAACCAATATTGCTATACCGAAACAATATAAATCAGTTTGGTGACGCATATTTACTTCGTCCTATGTCGTCCGTAAATTTTCCGATTTACATAGTTTCATTTTATTTTCTTATTGTTAGTTCTATAATTCTATTCTATTCTATTCTATTCTATACTGTGAAAATTATATATATTAATTAATTCGTAATTTCATACTCTCAAAGTTTTGACAGGGCGGATGTAGTTCGCTTCGTGGCAGCTTTTAGGCCGCGTTCTTAGAAGAATGGAGGGATTTCCTACTAAGATTAAATACTATTAAATGGAATCATTACTTAATGGTACTTTAGACCTTCGCCTGTTAGAATGCAGCTATAACGGAGCATAAATTGGCCATAGCCGGTGGGTGATCGCGCATGACACGTTACTTGTTAAGTAACGTGTCCCTACATACCCTACGTTAAAACAGGAAAATCATTATTTTAGAGACGCAAGCCAGTGTATATATTTTATGAGTGGTACCAATATTGCAACGGGGTACTTTAAACCAGAACAGTTTAATGAGAAACTAATTAAATATTAAACAAAAATGTTACACAATATAAAATTCACCGCGGATTATATAGGTAGTCTAGTTCTCAAGAATGTATTTGTGACTGAGCGCATTTGATGTGAAAAGGTAGGTTTTGAAAAGGTGAAAAGGTAGGTAGGTAGGTAAAACTTTTGTCTGCTCAAAAAAAAACATACGAAAGGTCACAATTATACCACAGTACAGTATTTTAGGAAAACTGAAAAAAAATTGATTTATTTTTTTTAACATCTTATTCTCCCAAAAATTTAGCCTTATGATATGTCCCTTACGACTAAACTTTAGAAAAACGCAACCCGGTCATTTCTCCGTACAAAAGCAATAGTATTTTTTCTCTCTTTTATGTAGAAATAAGGGAAAAATATAACTAGATATCGTTTTCTCACATAATTATCCGGGTTAATACGCGAGTGGTATGAAAAAGGTAAGTCTCAAATAGCCTTTATTTTTCCATACATTTTATCAAAACTTTAGACGCAAGTATCTAATTGGCTTAATTGCGTCGAAAAAATAAAAACTACAGTAAGATAGTTGATTTCATAAAGATGCAAATCCGACTTGTGCCTCATCAAACTTAGCTAACCAAAATACCCGTTAGATGAAATAGAATAAATTTGAGACCACGCTCATTAGACATTGGCAAGATTTGTGGTTTTAAATATTAATTAATTTTATTAAAGAAAAAAATCTTTTGTTATTAGTTTTGTGTGCGGAAGCAAATGGTTTGAAAAAGGTAGATTTGTTAGTTGAAGCTATGAAGAAAAGACGTTAAGAAATTGATAGAAAAGTCGCTATCAAGGAAGGCCAGTTCGTGAGCATGTTTTGGGCTGTTATTGATGCTTTGTGGTTAATATAGCGATTTCGCGGACGCTTTAAGGCCAGTTTGGATCAAAAAACGCGTTCGAACAACAGAAAGCATGCGGAAGAATTTGTAACGCAATCGGGCGGGGTTGTGGGAGGGGGGGGAAAGGGGCTATTAAACTCAATGGCGAACAAAAACACGAAGAATTCGAAGATCGCGTAGAAAAAAGCGCACATGGAGCGTTCGAGCGAGCGGCCAGCGAGCTGGTGGAATTCTGTTGGATGGGAGGCATTCATGGAATTAACGCGGGTCAAATATGCCTATGCGGCGCGTGTAGACCGCCGTAATGTGTCCGACGCACAATGGCGGCCTGGATCACGACATCGACGTAATGTGTGCGTCTGCGCATTCGTGGGATTCCTCCGGCCGAAGCTCGATTACCTATTAAAAAAAAAAACAGGGTTTGTGTGTGCGGTTACACCACGCGCGTTAGGAGTGAAGCTCTGCAAGGATGTTGATTAAATTTGTCATCAACTGCATAATGATGTAAGAATCTATATTTCAAAACTATCACCCCATACTGGCATCTGCAATCAACAATGTTTCTGCACGCTTTATCCGAATGAGCACATCACCTCCGTGATTTTTTTTTATCAAGAATAATGGTCTTGGGACAACACGTGTAAAAAAAATATAATACAGGGAATCTTAATAATCATCTGGGCTAATAAAGAATGAAAAAGGTAAATTTCTACTTCGTATAATTAATGTTATGAACCTCGAAAGTCTATATTTTTTTATAAATTTCATCAAAACTTTAGACGTAAACATCTTGTTGGCTGTATACAAGAATCTAGAAAAAAAAACTAAAGTTGATTTCATAAAAATGCAGTTTTACCTAAGTTTTTAAAATACCATTATCCTACATATAAGGTGTTTTTTTTTAGAGGCGTGGTTTTTAATCTGGCACTACTTTTTTCGTAGTTGGTGTTTTTGACAGCTGTCACTTGATTTATGCTCAGTTTGGTTTGCCATTTCATAATGAATAGACTTACTCCTGAACAACGTTTGCAAATAGTGCAAATTTAGAAAAACACTCTATTTTTTTTTAATCACTCTAAAATAAAGTAATAATCGCGTCGCGGGCCTGTGGCGTGGCCTCCAAGATCGTGCGATTTAACACCGCTGTACTATTTTTTGTGGGGTTATGTGAAGTCGCTTGTCTACGCAGATAAGCCGGACACGATTAACGCCTTGGAAGAGAATATTCGACGCGTTATTGCTGACATACGGCCCAACTTGCTGCAAAAAGTGGTTGAAAATTGGGCCTCTCGGCTGGAATTTGTTCGAGTCAGCCGCGGCGGCCACTTACCCGAAATCATTTTTAAAACATAATGGCAAACCCTTATCTTTATAATAAAACTAAATTCTTAGCCATAACATCAAATTATATGCGTTTTATCTCTTCTTGAAAACCACGCCTCTAAAATCATCACCCTATATAATAGGATTATATAATTTTATTATACCTAAAGCGAAGTCGATTTATCAATTTCTGACGAATTGTTTTTGTATGAAAATATCGTGTATATTTTACATAGCTAAACTGATCAACCGGCATCGGAAAGAGCCCTACTTATACATAGTATGTTACAAGCAGTAACATAAGATCTTAATGGTTCAAAAGGTGTTTTGAATGGACTCGGGCACACAAGTATTTACAGATGTGAGATGGTCGTCGGCGAAGGACTGTCTTGGAGTGGTGACCACTGACCACTGACCACGGACCGGCAGACGGCTGGTCTTCTACTAGACGTGCATTGCAGTAGAAAAGGGAGGATCTTTGTTCTGCGGTGGCTCTACGGCCTTTTCGACCCAATGTTTATAAGTAGAAAAAAATAGGAAATAAAATAAAAAACAATAATAAAAATAGAATAATTAAAATATAAAACGTTTTCAAGTGATACGAATTGTACTTTTATGCTTATAAAACCCTTAATATAACTAAGGAGAGATAAAACAGTAACTAGGATGTGAATATTTGAAATATATGGGTACCACATATCATTACATAGTACCTATGTTTTATTTTTAGATCAGATTATATTGTTAGATTCGTATTTTTTTTAATTTTTAACTTTAGTATTTATCCTACCTAGGGTTTTACATTTTTATCTTCTCTAATTTTTACATTTATTAATGGGAAATTTGATTTTTAGTTAAAAAGTAAATGTTAAAAGAATAAATGTCATTTATACTCGTAGCAATGAGGAAATGTGAGGAAAATGTTTTTATCAATAATATTGAAGTTCTTACCAATCACATGCAAAAATCCACATCTCCCATATTTACCTAACTGTTGTATAAACAGACCATATACTAATTTATTGTACGAAGCTTGCAAAATCGGAATTGCTCCTGTAAAATGATCGACGCTTAAAATAAGGAAGTATCGGGCGGCGAAGCGATCGCTCGATCGAATTAAGATTGTCGGCATTTTTCATTCTGCGTCGAACGCGGGCTGAACGGATATGCGTACGAGATCCCGATTTGATCGGCGTGTCACGCGGACTGACATGTCGCCCCGCGATACCGATCTTCGATCACTTACACATTATTACATTCTTGTTGTGGATCTAGAATGGGATATAGGTAAGGTCATAGCAATAACATACAGAATCAACTTAAAATAAAAAAAAAAACCTTTAAAATCCATATAAAATATAAAAGCTTTATTGAACGTATGGTGCGCATATTATTGTGTTCGTGATTTATTCAATTGGTCTACATTACAATATTTGCGCGCAGGAAACTACCCGTCTTTCATTATCGTCAACCCATTTGTAGGTACGGTGCACCGTGGGTCAGCCAGCTTTTGGATGGCAACGTCGTCGGTCTGATATTTTGTTAGGTGAACATACTTTAAAATGTTTTCGGGAAAGTCTTTTTAGACCAGTTTTTTCTCTTTATTTACAAAGTTGTTGAACAAAAGTTGCTTAATTTTATTACCACTAAAAAGGAGACTTTAAGTTCACCCCTATGTTTCTGTGGTAATCAACGGGCGCGTGTAGTATATATAATAAATGCGGACTCTACACTTCAAACTAAACAACTTTTGTTGTAGAAGTTTTCAATGAGTCAAAAAAGTAGGTAAAATGAGCATAGGGCACGATTAGCCACGTTATAATAATCAAATATAGGTTTGTCTACTACTCTGTAGTATTATCAGTCTGTCTCTATTTTAAGAAATTCAATTTTTGTTTTACTTATTATTAGTTTAATGATTATTAATTAACAATTATTGTTAGTAGTTTCAAGATTTGTTTATATGAATTACATACCTAATAATGAATAAGCGATTCATTCATTGGAGTTTATTCAGGAGACATAGCGACATATTAATACTACCCGCAACAGGGCTGCTTTAAATAAAACATAATATATCTATAAATAGCGTTGTAAAGGCGAGATCAAACCAGATTCTTGAGGAGGCTGTAAATCATACAAAGATGGCACACATTTGAAATTCTAACCGTACCTACCGAGTATTTTCTGCGTTGTCAACTCGCAGTGATGTTATTTCGGGAGCAAGTAAGAACGTGCGTATCGTCGAGCGAGCATTGTTGGCTGTGATTTGATCGCAGTTATTGATGGGCGACGTGCCAGCCTTTATGGTACCCGCAGACCGCGACCCGAGAGCAACTCCCAAGGACGATCGAGATCACGGAGATTTTTGACAGTTTAGCGCCGAACAAGACTCGTTCGAGTGCCGCGGTCGCGCATTCCTGACGGGGCGGCCGTTGTGCGAAGGCGGAACTGCGCCGCGCGCCGGTGAACTATGCAAAGCGGTCGGATGCACGTCGAGAACATTGCAATGATCCAACGAAGGACCAATCCGTCTCCTCCGTACTAGCGTTAAGAGAGTAGTGGGGTTTTAGACTATCTACTCAAGATGCCACCTGGAGATAAGTACCCATCTGTATCTCGGCGGAAAACCCCTACAGTTTAGGTCCAAATCTCGCAAGCTGAATTAGAACCATTTCCTCTTATCCTACCGATTTAAAATTTGATATGTTGCTTCAGTTTCGATGACAATACATTTTCATGGTCTGACCATGGTCAAAATCATGACCTGATTTTACCCACAGGAATGGCTCCAGACAAAGGAACTCCTCAACGGTCAAGAGACACGAAATTTTCACATTACACGAAATTCAAATCATGGCAAAGGTTTTTAGGAAAACGAAGGTTATCTATCCTGTTGATCGATTATAAGAAAAAGCGTGTGACAATGAGCGTACCACGACAGCCTGCTTAAAGCAGCTGTAAAAGAGAATAGCAGAGGAAAACTCACCAAAGGGGTGTTGGTCCTGCAAGAAAACGCGGAACGCAAGAATACACGGGAACAATATTCCACGGACTACTCTTTAAAATTGTGGCTTCCAAACGTTGAACCACCCTCTCTACACTCCGTACCTGGCTTCGTCCGATTATTGTATGTTCTCACAAATGAATAAAGAAGTTCGAGGCAAGAAATTTATAGAAGACGAAGAGGTTAATTTCGACGTATTTTGAGAGCAAAGGCAGAACTTCTTTTCGAGGGTATAAACAAATATAATAGAAACGCGTAAGGGAGGATATGTCGAAATAGATAAATAATAGCATATTCATTTCAATTCGCGAATTTTTTGATCTACCCTCGTATGTAGCATTATTTTAGAAGGAGTAGTAAATAAAAATCAAAGAGGGAATCAGTATTTTGTCATTTTATTTACCATTTTAGAAAAAAATCTTACGTGACTACACTAGAGGTAGAGGTACTTTTAAACAATGAGGGTTTTAAAAAATGTATCATTATTTTGAAAAATCAGTATGAGTGGTAAATAACATACATAATATATCAAATGCGATACTTTACTAATTTTAATGGCATTACTGAATAGAATTAGTTACTGGAACAAAACGATGGTCACTCTTGAACAGATTAAAGTCTACTTGAGTAACCATCAACCCTTATTGAAGATAATTATATTGTTCATATTGTGTTGGAAAATATTTCCTCTGTATGGACAGAGACAAAGCTGACGTTTGTTTTGAATGGCATTATGAGTTATATTAATTTCCTATTTATTACTTTGGAGGTACTGTTTTTTTTAAGTGTACTTTTTTAAGATTACTTCATCATAGCATTTAGACTTACCGTGTAAAGTTATCTTCGGGTGTCGGATGTTCAAAACTGTTTTTTTTTTAAATTAATTCAAATATTTTTATTTAATATTTTTTATTTTAAAAGTATATAAGTTTTAGGTCAAGTCGTAAGCATCAAATCGATGGTTGTTTGTAGGATTTTACAAAATTCGGGTCAGGCGTGTAAAAAAAGCGAAAGGAATATTCCGCGAAACGAAAGTAACAGCATTCGATTCCTTTACGAAATAGCCGGCGCAGTGTCCGGTCCCAGAGACACCTAAGTCGGCTGATTGTAGACTTTCGACTATGGAATTTCACGTAGTGGGCCGAAGCGGGCGACCCGCTGCCGCTGCCGCTGGCGCTGGCGACGGCCACACCAACACTTCCTGACTTCCTAAGTACCTACTCTATCACTGCGGCTACGCTGTCTGTGCATCTTTACAATATCTCTTCGGCGGAAGCAAGTATGAATTCCATCTGTATGCTAAAGTCGGTCCCGGACATGTGCAAATATTTGCAAACATATTTCGTCTTTTCGTCTTCAAGTTGGTCAATATACTCGTATATGCCTATGGTTGTTGCTAATACGTATGGCCAACACGTCGAAGCGGGAGTTAGTGGTCACCTTAGTAGTGTTACCATTGCAGTGTTGGCCCACACATCCGCGCGAGATCCGAGTGGTCAACACAGATCAAAAGGTTTCGGCGGGGTTTTGGTGGAATGATGGCCACCCCGCCCAGACGTTAGTCACGAGTTTGCCACACTATTGGCACATATATGCCAACAAGAAAAGACGAAATATTTACAAATGGCCTCCCATACATACCATTTGTGCATCTTCGCAAACATTTGTGCATATGTCTGGGACCGGCTAAAACGGAATTATATTGGAATATTTATTTACTTGTCTCCCTCGTTAACTTTTTATTTTACTTTATTAGACTAGCCGCTGCTAGAGGCAGTTTTATATATATATATATCTGCCCGAACAAAGGTATATCCACCGTCTATTTAGTATTCATAATAGACATTAAAAATGGTTATAAAATTAATGTTTTTTCTATGTAGAAAACTTTATACTAATTCTATCTTATTCTATTTGCTTGATTGTATACTAATTCGATCAGGTAACCCAGGTAAATAAATTCATGAGTGTTTACCGACCGTACCACATTTTTGCAAACAAAAATAAAGCTTTTCGATTTTTCATCTACGGTCTTACCTTCATTAGAGGCATCTTCGACGTCGTTGAACGAATGGCAGTGCTGGAGCATCGTGGCAGCCCTGGACAGGACTTCTAGGGGCGACTCGACGGTTTCCATTTTGAAGGATATCACCTGAAAATTAAAAATAACATGATTCATGAAAAGTTGGAAATTATATTGTTTTGTATTTCTAATATTTATTTGTATGTCTCAACCAATGTAAAGTCAATACTCAAAGAACGTAATTTCTTGACCATGCTTTTAGGGCTTAATTGGTTGCCTTCATAAATAACCGATTAGTATGATAATATAAAAAGCCACCGCCGCCGCAATAGCATTTCTTTACCGGTAAAAAAAATATGAGCAAGTAGCAAAGGAAACAACGAATATAAATAATATATCTTGAAGTAAAAGTATAATGAAAGTTACTGCATGTAAGTAATGCAAACCTATACGTATATAATTTTAAATTCAGATTATTATCAAAATATTAAAATTTCAAAAAAAAAAATTAAACAATTTATTGTTGTTTCTAAATATAGCTCTATACTGATAACGTGTGCTATGTTGGTCATGGTTATTATCAGTTCTTCCAAATTGGGATAGTTATCAGGCAAATATGGGACAGTTAACAGAATTAAAAACAAAAGCAGTTACAAGAACAGCCGTCTTACTATATTTATACCGTGGTACGGTTGCAGTACATACAAGTTGTTCTACGTCTGTCAAGATAAAGGCCCAATTCTAAAATTCTTCTTGTTTAATAACAGAGTGAATTCTGTGCGTGTTTGTCCATTCTTGGGAATTTCCTAATATTATTATTGTGGAAATCATGATGTTTGTGTTAAGACGCGCACATAATCCGTAACATTCACTAGATCGAAATAAAAAATGACCAAAATGTCTTAATTCTATGAATTTATTAGGAATAAACTGCGCGCGACGTGAATTTTAACGAAAATCATAATGGCGCGTGGGGGTTAATGATCGTATAAGATATTTTTTTAATGAATTTAAAAATGAAAATGCAGCAAATATAAAGTAAATAAAAAGCCGAAGAAAAGAAAGAAATACGAGGAGCATAAGCCACTCGTACAGAAGTGGAACTAGTTCCAAGCGGCAAGCGTGAACGGGACAGCGCCAGCGAACGAACCGAATGGAGACACGCGGAACAAACGAAATTAGCTTACGTAGGCATGGGCACCAGTCAGCCACTTCTTTGCAGGCGAGAGCTGGTCTAGTTCAAGTTCAGTGCTAGTGGGCTAGGGCACACCGGGCAGGGCTGGACAACCAGTTTCTGCCGACCTTTATTGGGACCGCACGAGAAATCAAAAATTAACCGAAGCAGAATTCAGATAGGCTAAAATCCATCGCAAAGGGTCCCAGTGCACTCGGTGTGTGTCTATATTTCAAATGATTTCAGTATTTTTTAGAGTCCCGGATCAAAATAATCAAAAAACAGGAACACTTATGGTGATACTTCGTCGACTGTCTCTCTATGTATACAAATATGGGATTTGGTATAAAGTTAGCATGTCGAGTACCACAGATTTACCGTAAGTTATTTTATTAAAAAGATGTTTGTTTTTCTTTGCGTCCAAACGGGCCAAAAAAGTGAACATTGAAAAAATACATAATACTCGAATGTGTACTTTATCGATGGAAAGGGCTCTATTTAAACTACTATATCGAAGGTCAGATTATTACTTGATCTCTGTCTGTTTTATCGCCCTTAGTTCCAACTTGAAAGCTTAAAACGCTGGGAAAAAGCTTAAGAATTACATCTCTTTTATTATTTACATAATTACATGTATATGAATGTTAAGGAAAACTTTAGGAATGATTAATTGTAAAAGAACATAAATCTTTAGATAACTCCATACTAAAAAGGTTGCCAATGCCTACATAATCAATGCTCGATCTGACAAGACAGCGCATTCCACGATTTCCAATAGGTACCTACAATCTTTGCTCTTAGACAGCGTCCGTATGTTACAAGTTCACAATGACCAGAATAATGGTTCATTTGTTGCGTGTAAGTTGTAGGATCTACCACATCGGAAAGTCGGAGTAAATTCCATTCGCTTCAATGTTGATTTAATGGTCAGATATAAAAGTATTTGGACAAATTGTATTTTTATCGCGGCTAGTTTAATAAATGCATCATAGCGCATTTTGTTTTCCATGAACTAAGTTCGCTTATGATTTAAAGAAAACAATACATATCCTACATAGATAAAATTATTTATGTAGATGCGACACCAAGATTCTGTACTTCAACGGGCTCAAGTCTTGATGAAATGTTTTTGATTAGCGTAAGAATTTTGTAAGAGTAAGATTATTGTAAGAGTTTTAAATTCTATATATTTACATTGGTGCGTACATTTAAATAATTGAACGGTCCTAATCGGCCATGAGCAAAGATTTATTATTTATTATATAAAGATGTGTTATTCGTGTCGCCTCTATATTTGAATTTTGTTACCTATTTATTTTATTAATATTAATCATTTATATGTAGGTAACCTTTAGATAGACTAACAAAGTATTATTATAATAAATCGATAATAAAAATATTTTATCGAGGCGACACGAGTGGTCCCCGTTACAAAGAAATGCTTCAGCAGATATACTACACTTTACAAACTGCGCAATAATGATCACATACTCGTGTACTTCAACCTACACGCCTACATGCTTTGTGTTGCATATAGTCTTAGAAAATAAACTATAGTAATTATTTTAATGACTAAGTGAAAAGTACAAGCAGAAAATTGATTACAATAATTATGTATAATTATTATTGTTGACGGGCGTCGTTTGTATATCAATGGTTGACTTTTTAGTCATCGGTGGAATGTAAATATGCTTTCTAAACAGTTTAATTTTATACCTGGTGGTTCGTATAATTTTTATATTTATAGGAACTAGGGAATCATCAAAAATAAAATAAAATAATAATGGAATGGAATGAATACTTTATTAAGACATTTAGAACCATTTCATTATGACGAACTTTGTGCTTTCGATTTGATGAGTACGCTGTTGCGGTAATTGTAATTTTTAAAAATAATTTAAAAAAAAACCCGTGCTCGAGTTGTAAGATCGCTTATCAGTCTGCTGTAGGGAGATTGACATTGTCTGGTGAAATCTTCTCTACTCATATTAATTTAGGTAAGAGGTTTCCAGTCCTAAAAAAACCCGTCACTTGTGTGTTAGTGTGGCAGGTCCTGGGTGGTCACGGTAATCTCAAAGGGAAGTTAGCTGAGTTGGGGATCACCGATGACCCCTGGTGTGTGCGCGATGAGGGACGTCACGATGCTGAGCACATTGCGTGGACCTGCGCTGAGTTGACGAGAGAGAGAAACGATATGCTTGACGAAATTGGTGGTGGCGTGTGGTTCTCAGATCTGGAGGGTAGTAGAGAGAGCTACGCGGCTTTTAAAAAAATCGTAATGTCATGGGTCGGGAAATGGGAGTCACTTAGAGGAACTTCCAGGGACCTACGGAGTTTAGTGGGTGAGTGAGGTGTGAGTGATGCACATCTCATTTAGTGTTTTTTGCGCTAGTCTTCCCCTTCTGGGAGTATTTTGATATTTCTCCAAGGCACACTTTTTTGCTTCATTATTAGATTAGCCATAGGGTTTGTGTCAGTGTGTACTATAGATATAAGATTTTCCATTGTTAAGATAAAAAATAATTTATTATGTATAGACTAGGAATGCCCAATTACTGTTAATATTTATGTTTTGAGTTTTGTTTTATTACAAATAATGAATAAATTATGGCCTACCTTTGTTTCGGGCAGACAGCAATACTAATCGTTAAAACTGCCCTCAGCAGTGGCTGCTTTAAATGAAATGAATGCCAATTTGTAATGTATTAGGTTTTAGTTTTCTACAATATCTACGAACGTAAATTGCAGTTACTCTGTAATAATTGGTGATATGTTTTTCTATCCGACGCGTTTTCTATCCGCGCGGCTTTCATTCCAGTCTTGTTTTTAATAAAAAAAAAATATATAAACTCTAACTTGCAATTTCCCTTTTAAAAATATTCTTTTAAAGATTGTTTTTTTTAATTAGTATATTAAATAAACAGCTGTAGATGATCACATTATTGTAATGAGAGCGATCGGACCTCGCAAAGAAGTTAATCGTTATCAACCTCGAGGCCGAAAGTTTATTTTTAAATGTTTTCTTTACTTCCGGCCAGAATGTTATCGGCCGACAGCGCGGGCGCCATGCAAATACAAACACATTTGCATGAATCGTCAATCTGCTAACAAAATGCAGCTATCAGCTATTTATTGCCTCGAATCGTCCGGTCGGACGTTTATGTATTTTAAAATGCGTCTTTCCTCAAATGCATGCGCGCGAAAAAAAAAACGAAAGTTAGCTTAAGTAGTTAATTTTTTTAGGCATGAAACGAGAATTCGAGTATTTTTGTAGCTATAGTCCGTTGAGCATACTCCCTCACCCAACTCTTTGGTTACCTGCTGATCGCCGTCCATCTGATGCTTTGCGAAACCTTTTTGGGTCATATAAGTAATCCGAGTGTCCTTATACTTATATGACCAGCCCACATCAACAAGGCGATTTTCAGTGTAGCCAATATATTCGTCCAAATAAAAAGCGTTCGTGGTTTCGCCGTATTCTCCATTTAGCATGCCAAAAATTCCACTTCAAAATTCTTATTTTTTTTGTGTTTTTATTATTACTAACTTACATACATTTAATTGTATTACATATTCATTTTATCATTTTGTGAACCCAAGCCGTGGTTAAGGTGTTTGACTTTTTACTCTGCGACCGCGAGTTCGAATCCGCACTCAATCATACCATTTTTAACGTTTTATATACCACCAACTCCCCTGACCGGCATAAGCACATTTGGCTTGGTTGGCAGGGCCCAAAATATTTGGAAATTATCTAGATCATAATAATTATTAAAAAAAAAACGTATTTCATCAGTTTATATAGAAGTTTGTTTTCACTTAAAATATTTCAATCAACAATGTCTGGGCTGATATATCATTTTATAAGTACTTAGTTCTAACAATGAAATCCTTATAAGTAGTTGGTACCCCAACCACTATGGTACCCCATCTGTTCTGGACGGGGCATCCTTTTCCTTTTTAGATGGTTTATTATAATAAATTACTGACCGTTTCTATATGTAAATATAGATAGAATATAACATTATCGAAGTTTTGGGTGAAGTGAACCGTTCGAAGGGTCAAACCCACGTCCTGTGGCGCGGGCCGTGAACCCTTCATACCGTAGAAGTCTTTATATGTCCCGGCCGCGGAGACGCGGACGCGACTCAAGGTCGACCGAGGACACGAAGACGAGATGCGGCGTGGGAGCGGCGACTGGCGACTGGCGAGCTACTACGACAGACAATGTCTCGTTCTCGACTCGACAGGCAGTGGGACACGCGCCAGCCCGAAGCCATTTTGCAAAGGAAATTCCTGGCTTATTTTAATAATATATCGATGGTACTCTGCCAAAATATCTAGAATGCGTGACGGACGCGAGGCGGTGGTCAGCTGTAATTGTGTCGTTTAATCATCATTTTATCAACAATAGTGCTGGCTACCCATCGATTCCACTGTCATAGGAACGACCCAACCCATCTCCGACTAAAACCAGAAGGAAATTACTATTATTTATTCGCTGCCAGCTTCCACGTCTTTATTATATCTCAGGTCGTGGTAGTCTAGTGGTTAAGGCGTTTGAATATCAATCCTAATATTATAGTCCTTCAGTTTTTAACGGTTCATTACCACGCGCACAATAAGCTTAGTTGAGTAGGGCCCAAAATAATTGTATATTACCTAGATCATATACATTATTAAAAAAAAATATATCGCCCTTAAAAGAATCCCCAGCGTTTAGGATATTTTTTCACGTTTTGAAACATTTTATTCCTACAATGGTGTAAAACGACAAATATGGGCTAAATCTGGCGATAACGGTAGCTGCGGGATAATCACGGTGTTATATTTTTTGCCAAAAATCTTCAATAGTTTTTTTGTCGACAGTCTCGTTCCACAGTATAAATATAGTTTGTAAGCAGTATCTCAACGTTATACAAGCCGACCGATTTGAATCACGCACACAGTCAGCACCGCTTACGCGAATCTCGGGGGTTTGGGGATGCTGCCGCGCGAGTTGCAGCCGCGGTGCGTGCCTCCGGGTCCGTGACTCAAATTGAACGGTCGGTATGAAGTTGAGATATTGCCCGTTCTCTCTCGCGCCACGGTCATCCTCGAAGCGTTTGTACCATATTTGCAAATCGCTCGATAAGTCATGTCTTCACGTCGTTTCGATAAGGCTTCGGCATCTTCAACAATTATAATTTCTATAATTTATTGGATGATAACTCGCGCCAGCACGGTAGCTAAGAGGAATTTCCAGGAGTTCGGAGTTTGTCACCCGCTTTAGAATGATCAGGTAGCAAAAATAACTTTTAAGAGAATGTACCTTTATTACTGATTTAGATTTAAGGCAGATTTAACGGTGTTTGGCACGCGGCTAATAGACAAAGATAGCTTTATGGATACTTCCATGCGTAAAGGAGACATAAGATAAGATGAATGTCTATTTACGTTTTTTTTTTAAATAATTTAAATACTAATTTAAATGAATATCATTTTTTATTTCTATAATTAGCTTTGCTTTTTACGATGATTATGGTTGTTATGTTTTTGACGATTAAACATTTTACTGAGAATATCATTGTTTCAACGCTGCATGATTTCAAATCTAAAAATGTTTATTGCTTAATAAATAAATTACATATTCCAAGATGTCGGTTTTTTCCCATTTTTTCAACTTTTTTTTATATTTCAGGAATAATAGATAGTTATAGTAAAAAAAAATACAGATAGGTAAGGTAAAGGGGATAGTATACTAAGTGAAGGTAAGGTGATAGTACTTAAGAAGCAATTATTTTAATAAAATATGATAGTTACCATATAACAATTTCTTATAAAAAATCACACGACACGGGTAAGTATTTGCAGAAAACGAATTATTTTTCTGTACAAGGTAAATAACATATACCACTTATAGTTAGTTTTATATGATGATATCTAGGAACATTTTCTTTTATTGAGTATCAAAAAAAAAATTTTTTTCAATTTCAACATTTTTTTCCCACTTTTAGTACTCACAGTTAGTATTAAAACCATATTCTAGAAAATTTCATAAGCTATACAAAATATTGCAGTTTATCAAGATGACATGCGTAGTTTTTCTATTATAAGCATTTTAGTAAGCGACCAATAATTAGACCATTTTTTGAAAACTTGCGCGACACTAGACGAGTAAATTCGTGGTGACGCTTTCGACACCAGTCGTGTTAATATATATATTTATTATTAAAGCAGATATTTTGTTGTTTATTCCCAATAACATGTTTTTTAATTCCTATTCCTCGAATCTCCCTGTTGTTCAATGACTTTATCAATAGTCATGATTGCTAAACTAAGTAAATTACATTTAAAAAAATGTCTTGATGTTATAAATAACTCTGAAATAAGTAATATTTATATCTAAGTTTTTGTTTTACATTCTATTTTAGTTTCGTTCTTAAATGTTTTATTTAAATGATGTTATTAATTATATTATCATCTAAGTAGCATAATGTAGGAATTTGTATTTAGACTTATGTAGTATTAACTTTTTTCTGTCTCGGATGTTATTGTAAGCTATGTGAATTTTTAAATTTCTTTTTAAATGAAATAAATAAATGCCAATTCTCTGGAATTCAGCAATATCGCCTGTGGAAATACACATTTTTTGCGGTTTAAGCGCAATCATCATCTTAACTACATATGACTTGTATCTGGTAGAAAATATACCTTTTTAAACGAATAAAAAGTAACTATTCGCCGATGAACGAATGTTGAATTAAATTTGTCGGCGAGTCCATCGGAACGGGGCCAACGCGCCAAAGTTGACAGAGGTAATCCGGTGAAAGATTTCGCGGACCCGAATCCGATTTTCGATTGTGAAATAGCCACGCGGGCGGGCCATTGCGCGTCCTACTCTACCCCGAATTCCAGACCACGGCGCTCGCTGTGCGGACTGTGCGGACTGTGCGGACTGTGCGGACTGTGCGGACCCACATTCTAGTGCATTTACAAAAATAGAGATTATCTGTTGAACATCGAGATCGCCGCCGGATTGTTCAAGTTATTTCAACGTCTTAACCAAAAGATGAAACGAAGTCCGATCCGCTCGACGATAACCCGCGGCAGGGTTCATGACTACGTTCATGCCATAGTTGAAATCTACTACTGATTGATTGAATCGCGATAATATAGCATTCTAAAAACCCCTTTCCCTAAATGTATATGCTATTATTACGTTGTATGCTTACCTGTTAATAAATAAATAAATAAAAGGGGCTAATACCAATGACAATATTACCTAACCCGAGGTTGGCAGAAACTGTATCTGGATTAAAATAAAATGACATCTCTATAAATTAATTATATATTATAATCAGACCCTAATATATTGCTATTATTATTATAATAGGAACCTGTTTCTTTAAAAAAATAATTTGTATAATAAAGTTGCTGGTTACAAGAGTTATAAAATGTTTTGCATGTCGAATTGCAAACATTGAAAACAAAGATACTTATATGTGAGGAAATGCAAAAATGATCAGTACTCAGTATATTTACTTCAAAAAAACAACTTTGCAGTCACTAAAATTACAAATTAATGATGCTCAACAAATCAGTAAAAAAAACGTTTAATATTTTCAAATTGTTGACTATGACATTCTAAAAATTTACAGTCTAACTGTATGCAAGATGCAAGAAAATATATTTTTTTATTTACTTAAAAATAGGGTACCCGTCAAGGGTGAATCCAGTAATGTCCTTCTCGGGAAGGGCACCCGGGGGGTGGGATGGAGGGGTATATTTTTAAAAAGAATTAGGCCTAAAACACTGTCTATTTTTGAATGCCTTTAGACCTTATAACTCTGAATTGTGTATTGTACGGAATTCGAATCTGCAGACGCGGAGGTTCAATTTGTAGCGTTGGCAGCTGCGCACGCGCATGGCCCTGATGATGACACAGCATCAGACCCACCAGGCAATAGACACCTGCAGACACGCACCATCAACCGACTGGATACATTTTAGGGTCCTCCGCCTGCGCAGTTCGTCACGTAATTATTCAACTTCGATAGGCCTCACAGTTTAAAAACTACGAAAAGTTTGTTAAGAGTTTCTAATAAATGCGAAAATTTTAAGCAAACACGCGAGAAATAATACCTGAACATAATCGAATTCCTGCATACGAAATGAAACGTCGAACAATGGCGGAAATAGGTATAGACATTTATTTGATTACAAAATGGACGATAATTGCGTGTCGAGGTGAAACGGTGGTGGCTAGGCACTGCCTAGGCGATTATTTTAACACATGTGTTTGTTTATTTATTTATATAGTTCGGAAATAAATGTTATCAATATAATTTACATTGCCTAAATTTTGTACTTAATTCTAATATTTTATTTGTTCGAGATACCTACATTAATCCACACGTACGTTTGACGCTATTTTGATGTTGCCTAAAATGCCGACTGTCAATGTGTTCATTTCGAATTACAGACAGTAACAAGCGATTAACTATATTTAAATTCTAAAAATAAAACAAGTAGCTAAGATAAAAATAAATAACATGAAAGATTTTTTTTACTTTCTATACATTCATGTATGAATGAGAAGCTAATATCCCCGACCTTTAGCTGTATGCCCGACCGTCTGTTGCATTTTTCAACTCGAAAAGTACAAATGCGAAAGAGTTGAATTTTCGTGTGTAGATGATAATTTTATTCGATGATGTTTTTGTAATAATATTTTTTGATCCGCTTGAATAGCAACCATAGCCGTTTAGATTACATCGGAGGCTGGTCGAATAATAAAGATACATAACTTTATAGTCAACAAAATTACTAGTACTATTAGATGTAACTTTGACAGTTCGACTCAGCGCTCAAATACCACATATTCCAATTTCAAAAATATGTCGGAACGTTTTATTTACCAATGGCTAGTAATAAATAATTTAAACCCATCTATGAGCGTAAATAGAAACATGTAAATGAATCTTAAGTGTCACATATTATTATTATAGATTGAAAATATTTGTTTATTTATTTATTGTGGTTATCGTCCGTTGTTTTGTGCATTGGTATAGTATTTTAAAACAGCTTTGCGAAACATTTGCCAAGATATTTGGGAGAAGTTAATATTAAAAAAATGATAATTTCGTTAAATAGGGTGTGGTTCAAAAAATAAAATAAAATGGAGGCAAAATTTATAATAAATTAAAAGAATGAAAGAATGTCATATAGTGTCAGGTACCATAGACGCGAGTAGTCGGGGGAGGATGCCGTTAAAGGGAACTGTAGGAACTAGCTGTAAGACGTCAGGTTTTGGTTAAATAATTTAATACTACATTTTTGTTTTTTTTTTCAACATTATAATGTCTTGTATAAATAAAACTAGAAAAAAATATGGCACCACCGATGCGGATAAACATAATTAGAATTATATTGTTTTATATTTACATTTTAATAAATAATTAAATGATTGGCTATACAATATGAGAAACGCAGTCAATTACCAGATCACCAAGATTCAAGGTTTGCAGCTTCGGCAATATTGGTGACTGCGGTGGAGACATTTATTTATTTATTTTTATATATTTTATGTTTTTTAATAGCGGAAAATCGCCTGAAACGACAAATGACATTGCATCGGGGCTCGGTAACGAATGATTGGTAATTAATTTGTGGATGATGTAGAATAACTGAGTAATCTGCGAAGCGAAGCCATTTTTTGTATATTAACTTACTTGCGTAGTTATTCTGTAGGGTTGACTAGATAATTCTCACTGTTTTTCGGACATTCACGGTAACATAGGTGCTCGAAGTAATGTTTTCATGGGTGATGATAGATAAGTTTTGGAGATTTCACTCCATAAAATTTGCCTGTATATAATTATGCTTTGTGCTAAAGCAAAGAAAATAGGTATCATAGTTTTTGTGCTCAATATGTCTATAGTCACGCAGAATTTTAAATACCTATGCATGTTTGTGGTCACGAATAATTAATAATAATATGGTGCATTGTTGCCGCGATAAATAATATTTCGATGACACATGTTAGCGATTAAAATGCCGCGAATGTCGACACGAATGCGGCATAACGTGTGTTCATTTAGGCATTCCTCGCATATTGCACATTTAAACGGTCTTACGGCAATCAAACGTCATTTTTCAAAACAAAAATGGCGTGTGCCGTGCCGTGGACAAATTTTAATTGATTTGTTTCCATTTTACAAAGTTGGCTATTTATAAATTGGTTCGTATATTTTTCCGCATTCCGAGCTTGTCCGAAATACAGGGAAAATAAGCGATTTCACTGAAAATAATTAATAACTGTCGTCATTTGACGAGCTAATAACTTATACTATACAGACAGATGTTTATACCATAAAACTCCGTTCGGTAAAACGCAATATTTTAAACAATATTCTTTTATTTTTTTCACTATTATATGATGACAGTAAACAACTTTGTAACTATTATTTGCGTCTTATATTAAAAAACACCATTTTCTGGCAATAAGTAAATAATAAATAAATTCATATAAACCTACAAAACTGTCCACTCTGTGTATTTGTGTAAAATGAAGCAACCAAAGTGAGTCAAAAATGTGGTTTACATTACTCTTAGAATCGGACTGCCCCTTAAGTGCTTTATGTATTTTTGCCAAGATCCCCGTATTATTGTAAGGTGTGTGTAAAGTTGTAATTGTATACTATGCATGTGGTGTTGTCGATGCGTATCAAATAAACGACTTCATAATTAGCTTATCCATACTATAAATAAAAAAAGTGTGTGACCACGGCCGCTGTTAAGACATGGCGTGGAATTATTTCATTGCGCGATTCACACAGCGGGTTCATGAAGAATGGCGTACTTGTGGCGCAAGAACTCAACCCGGGTAAACAATAAATAGCTAAACAATCATTATACTCGGGTGTGAGAACGATTTCTAAAACGCTATTGTACGCGTAGCAGCCATCAGCCATCAGCCATCAGCCACCGTATCCATTGTGGCATCGCTAAGTATTGAACTAATTGATAAATATTTTATCGTCATTATTACTTTAACTTCCCACGAGATCGCATTCTCACGTATCGTGCGTAACAAACCACCAGGGGCGGATTTCCCACTAGGCTGAGTAGGGAGACATTTTTTTTGGGGGCGACAAATTTTTGCGGTCGGCATATTGTTACAAGTCTAACGATGAATGAAGATTAAATACCATACTTGGGATTGAGTCAGATTTACCTCGATCAGTCAATTGTGACGATATAATCGACTTTTTTGCCAAGCTGAAGTCTAGACGCGTATGTGGTAAGATCGCCGCTGATAACAAACGTGCGATATAAAATAAATAAATATAAACGTTTCAGATATAAAAGTAAACAAAACATCTAAATTTTAAATGTCCAAAATAAACTTTTTTATATCTGTACACACTACATTTGGATAAGTAGTTACTAAAACACTTAAATCCACGTATTACAATTACTCGCCTACCAAAAGAATTAAAACTAAATAAAAATATGATCTTTTTCTAAAAATCTAACAATACACTTTGGGGTCAGTAATTACTTAAGATATTTTGCAAATACTTTCCTTCTGTAAGTATATACAACAATATTGTTATTGTGATTTTTAAATTTATGTTTTGTTACCTGGTTGTAATCTACAGCTAAAAACTGCTGGTGCCTGTACATACAATATAAAATGTGTTTGGAAAAAAACTTAAACTAAAAAGTACATTTACATATAATATGTAGGTACATTCATATTTGTTTATTCATTATTTGTATTTTTATATTATTATTTATTATGTCTATTCTTGCTTATTTGTTTCAACCACCAATTATAAGAGTCAACAATCAATATTTATTTTCAGCCACATAATATGTAGAAATAATAATAAAGTTTAAAAAAAAAAAAAAAAAAAATATACCCAGCATATTATTACCTTAGAATCTAGGCAATTTGTTCGAAAATGTGAATAAGTGAAATAAAATGTAACAAACATAGCTAAATAAAGTATTCAAATTATTTATAAAAAATCTAATTACTAAGTAATTTATTAACATTCTTTCTTGAAAAATAAAAAACTCTTCTGTAACGCGTAACACTATACAACGAACAGGACGGAATTCTGCCCTCTGTACAATAAAAGTGTCAATCGCTTGACACTTGATTGTGCTTAATTATTATTATTTGTTACTATGATACGTGAAATTTTATTGTGAACTTAAATAAATATACACTTATCAATAATTTATTCATTACCAGTTACTGTATTCTTAAGAAGATTTAAGTGATGTATTTATGTGGGTATTATATTAGACCGCTTACAATGTGAACATCATTCTCATTAACATTTGATATCAATCAATAAAGGAAGCGCTTTTAGCTATTACTAGACTATTAGGTACCTACCTATTATTAATTATTTGTTGCAAAGTTACTACTTAAGATGAAGCATATTAACCATAGATCTTGAATGTCGGTGCTTTATTTTTATAGGAACTCAGGTTTTGCTCTTTGCGCGGTCAGAAAGCAATTTTTGGCTTTTATTTAATTACAGCTTCATAATATGGAAATTAAAAAAACAAACTCTTCTATGTTATAGATCCTTCATTTGCCCTTCAATTACTATTTTTCCCAAGGCCCTAATCCTAAGGTATTTTGTAAGGGAGCAATTTAACTATAAAAGAACTATTAGCAGTTCACCGTTTATTAAATTTCTGAGAAATAGAATTGAATTTAAAAAATCTGCCTTTACTATGTCGAAGACATAAGATTAAAGTATCTAAACATATTTTTATGATTAAATATCCAATGGTTACCAAATGCCAGCAAAAGGCAATGCAAAAGGGGTCTAAATGAATCAAAATTAATATTTATCCTTTGGCTTCTTATAAGAACAAGAAGGCTGAGTCTCCACAGAAGAAACCTACATGTGTCCGTTTCCATGCATCTGTGGAATTTGGGCACAAAAGACATCAGCAGCTGTTGGCCTGACGCGGCTGCCGGCGGCATAGGGGTGTGTGCACACTGAACGGAACGAACCCACTGCGCACGGACCATCAAAATGCACGTCCATTCGTTGACCAAAATGGAAACATTCGGCACATAATAAAAATATTCATCTTGAATATTTATGTACCTATTATCCTGGCAATAAATAAACACATATGTTACTAAAAGAAATAATCTGTGCACTCGTTTGTCTGAAATCGTGGACTAAAAGTAATTTCGCCAGAAATGTAGCGTCAAATGCACTCAACCACTAAGATTTCGGTTAAAATTGCTTGGCAAGTGTTCGCTTTTCTCACCGTTAGCGGAGATAATATCAAGCGATATGCACAAAAAAAAGAGTGGTACTTTTGCACTTGACAGTATAATAAAAAAATGTGAAATGAAAGTCGATAGGTTGAACCCTAAATTCTTACCCGACGTAGGTGAATCTGAATGTGTGAATGAATCGTTAGCTGGGTGCCCATATATGAGTACCGGTGTAATAACTCTCTCAATATCATCAATTCATCTCGGAGATGACTGCTCACTATGAACGAAAGGTGGAGACGAACATTATAAGGACTTTCGATTTAGCAATCTGGCAACATCTGAAAACGTTGTTTTTTTGCCAGCTTACCATTATTTTATAATTAAAACTCCAAACATAGCTAAAAAAGTTAAGTTTATTATTCAAAATCCAATGCCATGTTGTTGCTAGATCCTTGCAACTGTTTTTAATATACCTTAAGGTTAAGAAACTAAAGTTTATACCGACACTATTACCATTAATGTTTAACCAATATTGTATTCATATCCTGAGTAAATAACACCGATATTTACTATGGAATTTAGCATTGCTCAGTGCAAAAGATGATGTAATTGGACGTGAAGCACGCCCTTAGTACGTACTAACGAATCACGTGCATTGCAGTGCGAAGCTTTAGGTGATACATACATAATAAGAACATTAGTTTTCGTCTGACAGCTGGCGTCCTTAGCAAATGGCAGAAAATACAAAAGTTACAAACAATTAGGCAGAGAATGAACCTTAAAATATTGTTAAAGTGCATTTACAAAATACTGTTGTTGCACGTTGTAATAAGGTGGAACCGATAAATATGTTGCGGTACCCTAAAAACGGCACAAACAGTGAATGCAGAATTGATAGCAAGCTACGAGAAGTGCTCCCCGTGAAGATGATATGAAAAATGTCGCAATCTCAAAGCCATCATCCCGGTAACGTTGAAAATACGATAATATTTCACCTAACTCTTGAAATCGGTAAATTTTTCATAATATTAAAATTTGTTATATATACTTTATATATAAGTAATATTTTATGTTTGTATTTTAACTCAAAATCTTTTTATATTTTTTATTTTAAGGAATATATTTTTGCTCTAAACTGGTCTCACAAGTAATTACGTAAAAAGTAATTTAAAATAGTGTCTCTGACGATTTCTTCTGGTCACACTTAGAAGCGATTATTAGTCTAGTTAGTGGCCATGTTACTCCAAACGTAATAATTAATGACTGATTGGAATTTATAAATTAGGTAGGTACCTTAAAGTTGTCTTAATGTTAGTTTGTTATCCTTACTTGTTATATTTGTATGAGCTATTTTTGTAATAAATAAATGTTATATCCATATAAAAATCATAAAAAAAAACAAATAAATTATTACGTTAGCTGAGTGTGAATCGACGTGCATATTGTTTATTATAGCTAGACTGTTTTCGCTCGGTTTTCGTTAGGGAGAAATCGTAAAAATATAAAAATGGTCGAAGGTTCATGACTAGGTAAGTATGCTGTATGATGAAGGGCAGAATGGAATTCTAAGTGCTTGGTAGTTATTTAGGTCTAAACAAAAGCCAAATTAAATATGTATTGTATTACGCAATCTTTACCACTCGGATATACATCATAGATTAGTAATCATAGGAGAAAATAAACTTCTTTACAAATAATAAAATAATTTTATTTAACTGATTCAATTTAGATTTATATTAATAAAAGTAGATACTAAAATGAGATAAGGTATACTAAATAAACAGTTAACCAAGTAACTATTTATCACAAAATTATTGTGAAAGTACTAACCCATTTAGTTCTGAATTCTGAAAATACTACAAATCGATCGGTCGTTTTCTGGCGAATGAGCCCGGCGCATGCGTAGGTAGTTTGGGTGTACTTCAGGGCAAGATATATTAAATTAATAAAAACTATTCAGGAAACTCACAAATCACAACTGTTTGAAATATAGTAACATTCTTGCATTTTTGATTTGAAAAAAAAAAAGATTTATGAAAATAAAGAAATAGGTAAGTAATTCTTACGTATTCTTAATTTTTATATTAAATACAATTAAAAAGACTCACCCAATAATAAATAATTCTGCAAATACCAGCACGAAAACACAAGTTTAGGTATGAGCGCGAACTATTAGCACGTAAACATTGCGATTGAGATAAGTACGTTATTGAAATGTCATAAAAGCAGATCGGTGCATAAATGCTTATCAGTCACAGAGATGAAGGCAAATCGTCCAGAGGCATGTAATCCGGCACAAGATAATAAATACACAAGTCACACTACATGCAGAGCGCCAAATGTTGATAAAAAAATCAATACATTGCAATGCGGGAACGGTCACATGCCGACGACACACTCCGAAAACTTTAGCTGTTAGAAATCACAAACGTGCGACAATTTAATACGCACAGATCATAAATTAACTAAAAACACGACAGAGATGCGGCCGAACGAAGATATTGTTGACGAATAATATTATTTGACATTTAGCCCAGCCTACGGCCGACGGAATGTGCGGAATGTGAAATATTCGAGTGCCGCCATCTACACGAAAACACGTGAAGCAGAAGCACCTAGAACAGCGGCGCTGCTTGAGTGTGGTGAACCACTGCCATAGTTGGTCGGTACCTACTACTCGGTTTATCAATCGGCTGTCTTTTAATACAGTAGAATTTAGGTACATGGAAATGATTTTTTGTTTATTCATGAGTGAAAAAAATATTGACTATATTTATGAGTTATCGATTTAAGCAAAGGATCAGTTTGTATATAGGTAGATATTGAAAAGATCACAAAATTCAAACCACCAAATTTCAACAAATAGGTCGTAGTTAGATAGGTAGGTATATCATTACTAATATTTATAAGAAACACTTTGCATTTGTCTAATATTTTACCATTCCCAGTTACAAAAAAGAAAAAGTCAAGAATTAAAAAAAAAATACTTTTTATTCTCATTACATACATTTTACTTTCAATAATAAAAATCTATTTATTTTAAATTTAAATTGCGCTATCTTCAATAAAAACTGGAACTAAATAATGCTTTATATTCGTCCTAGAGTTTGAAAATACACTAGCAGAGGGCAGTATTTTAAAATGAACAATGACCGTGAATTTTTTTTTTAAATATCAATGTTATTTCTAAGGTTAATAAATTCAATTATAGCAGGAAAAAAAAAAATATTTTTATTTCTCAGTTTTAATGTGGTGGTTTTTATATTACCATTACCCAAATAGAGACATTGTAACTTCTCTGTGGTAGGTACCTACTAAATTATAAGTACTGCCACTGTCCTAAAATCAAATCCAAAAACACAAAGAAAAAAAAAATGTCCAATAAAACGTTCCAGGTTTTATTTACCACCAAGTTTGAATGTTTGTGTTATATTATTTATTTTGTTGTTTTAAAATTTATGTACACAAAGCGAAAATAAGTTTATAAAAGATAGTTTGTTATTTGGAATGGAATGTTTGGCTTCCTTCGAGTAACTTTTATTTATTTTCGTCGCTAGACGATTAATAATACCTTTAGGATTGGTCACTTACTTAGCTTCTCATCTGTACAGATGTAGGTAACCCTTTGGCATCAAATTCACGCGCCTCATTTTATGACCGGGATATTTTAGTCACAGAATCATAAGTAAGATTACAACAAAACTAGGTTAATACAGGTTTTTCGTAATGAAAATTTCCACATGGCAATCAATCACATGGCAGCCTCTATACCTATTTTGAAAGGGAAATTTACTATATTTCGCTACCAGGTACATCGTTTAAAAATACCATCTTGAGTACCATCTCGGAGAAATTTGCTTTGAGGTTCTTGTTTTGTCGCTTGCAAATCAAATTAAATGAATGTAGATAATATTTAATAAATAATATTTATTTTGTAACTTCACAATATAATGTTTATCTTCTGCAGGACCTTAAGTAATCTAAAGCATGTACAATCTTATATTAAATATTTATTTTCACATAACACGAGTGATAAAATATGTATTTTAAAATATTTATATAAATGTATATAGACACGAAGTTTATGAAGCTGGCATTTAATGGTATCCAATGTTTTGATCAAAATGTCACATCTCAAAAATCGCTAGGAATATGTTATTTAAACGAATAAAAAAATAAATAATTAGGAAGTTAAATATGCAATCGAACTTCTTTCAAATACATTATAGCAAGTAAAGTAGATAAACAAGGCAAAAGGTTTAAATATTATTATTTTTAATAGGTACTTTCGAAAACACTTTCTATATCACAATTTTACTTTTCTTTAATAATTTATATTAGATACTGTATAGGCATTTTTTAACTATTGTTGTCAGCCTGGTAACTCTATTTATTAATAAATATATCTATGTTTTCATCTATCCTACGTGAATGATTAGTTTTTCCGGCTAGATTTGAATATTTTTAATACACTATACTATGCTATATTCCAATAACAATGAATATTATTGTCGACAGTTTTTAAATCTGTTAACAATAAAAATAAAATAATGTGAATATCTTAAGTAAATTAATAGTATATTTATTTCTACAATCTAAGAAAAGCAATCGGCACGGGAACTCAATTCGATTATTTAGTATTTTAGGCGTTTTGTTTTCAACATTTGTTCTTTCCAAAGTGAGATTGAACCCGGATATTTCACCTTAGGTGCCGCTCTGTACATAATAAGTAGGTACGTGGTGCTACAATCAAATTATTTCAAGAAGTTCTTATTTTATATGCACTTCACTGGCTTGTAATGTGCTCACGAATGACAAAAAAGAATCGAATAATTCTAAGTGCTGCTGTCGTCCTTAATTAAATTATTTATAGTACCTATGTATGTATTAAAATAAAACGTAGGCAAAAATGAAACTATGATGCGTTTTTTCTTTAAATCATATTCTTGATATTTCATGAACCATTACTAATTATCAATATTAGTGAATAGAGTTTGTAAGTAAATTAACATATCATTATAGAAGCTCGATTTAATAGTAACATTAAAATAATTAGGAAAACTTGAATTCAATGTTTTATAAATTAGACGTATCATATAAAACAAGACAATATTATGTAGATTAAACATTTAACCACGGATTGCTATACATACATAGAATTGATAAAGTCACTGTTAATTTAAAAAGATAATCATGTCGCAAATATCTTCATATCTTGGAAAACAGACATGTTCAGACTTATATGGAATTTTTAAATACAGAAGATTAAAATATATTTGCTTGTTTTCAAAAATAAGAAATATAAGTTTCGAAGTAACAAGGGACGGATGCGAATTTTTATAATAAAGTATTGTGCACCAACAATATAAGCATTATAGGATCCCAAAAGTTTATAAAATTAACAAGACAAACATCATAAGAATTGATCGCTTGCATTAGCTCAAGTATTTCGGCTATTATTTCACATTTTATCCTAAAATAAGTACATTATTATTCTGAAAATGTACATTTTTTGATAAATATAATAGTGCTGTATAATTTACGATAAAGGGGGGACTGATTTCTTAACAGTAAACGTGGCACAAATATGTGCCTTCACAATAAGTGTAATTTTAAAATTATATTTTGATGAATAATGTTCATAATGTTATAAGAAATTTAATGATTTTGGTCTTATTTTTGATTTTATTTTAAAGGCATTGCTCAAAACTTGAGGTGTGAATGTATATATTACGACACAGGCTATTCTTAGATCACTGAAAATACAATGGCATAGAAAATGCATGTTTAGACCTAGTGATATGTTACAACAGCGATTTATTTAATCCTAAATAACTAGATGCAGCTCGAACTCAAATCACTCTTCCATTGTTAGCGAATTTTTATTGGGTCGCTTTTCGCCTATCTCACTATTTGAAGCTAAATATAGATTTAAAATTAATTAATCGATGACCAAGTGTCATTAAAATAAAACAGTCTTACCTACTCGAAGTTCGATTTCTCTTTGGTGCATTTACAAATGTCATTAAATATTATTATCTAACAAAATAATAGATTACTATATTTTTAACATAGAATATGTAAGTGTTATCAACACATATACATAATACGTATAGTAAAATTTAATTTAAATGGAATGTTATTATTATTATTTAATTTAATAAATTTCTTTTTTTAAAGAAATTAAGTTACAAACATTGGCTCGCGAATGAAAAGTAGAATTATTTCGATTTGATAGGACGTTTACTGAACCGAATCTCCTTTTCATCAATCATACCAATTTTTGACAAACAAGAGTGGCCTAGTATGGGAGTTTAACTTAGATTTAGGTCTGAAGCTATTGTGGCTTGCCATTTTGCTATATGCTTCAGATGCCATTAGTGGAGATATTCTCAAACCACTCTTGTTAGGAATAATTTCAAACTTGGCACACTCTTCAAACTCGTCATAGTAGTAGTCACACTCCAGTCTGGAATGGCTGTTCTTGTTTAGTAGCAGAGGTCTATCCTGCGAGTTCGTGCAGCATCTATAGCCCAAAATGCTGGCAACCCTCGTCGGCGTGGGAAACTTCGTGCACAAGGGCCGAGCGGAGGATAGCATTGGCAACCTTTTCATATTTTCATCGAACGATAACGAATTGGTCACTCTTGGAGTGCTTATATAGTTTGAGCCATCCATATTGGTGCGAATCATCCTCCGTTCGACCCTGGTTGTCTTGAACTCGATGCAGGTCGCCGTGATGACCCCAGCGGCCTCACAAAAATTGTTGAGGTTTCCCGAGTTCAGGGACAGCGGCTGTCCTATCGTCACGTCTCGTTTGTAAGTGGAGATTTCAATGGTGTCCGGTTCGTTGTTGTTTTCCGAATCTTCGTTCATCTCGCTGCTGCTCTGTTTGACGAGGTGGAACTCCCTCTTATTGTTGTCACTCTTGGCAACGTTGGAATATTTCAAGTTGAGGTTGTCGTTGTCGAACGTTTTATGAAGAAAAATATTCGAGTCCGAACCCGCCGGCGACCGCGACGGCTTGTCGACCTGCAGATACTGGCCCTTGGGCGACGTCCTCTGGACACTCACGTGGGTTCCAAGCTCCAGGACTATAACGTCATCTTGTCACACCTCTTGAAGGAATTTTATTGGACAGACGCCTTGGCGGTTATCTCCCGAACGGATCATGACCATTCCGTCCACTTCGTCTCCAACTTGGATGACGATTTGGTCACGAAGAAGCATTAGGCCGTTGTCTCCATCAGAAACCTGAAAATATTTTTTTTTATATGTTTATTTTATTGCGTATATGATCAGGTATATAATATTATGTAACTAATTAAATTTTTTTTATAGATCTCGTATACTTATTATTTTTTTACATTTCTCCACAAAGATGGTGCCTTTTCTGTGGGTGAAAAAAAACTATTTAGGTATAACACAAAAGCTTCAATAAGGTTAAGATAGATCAAGATAAGGTTAAGATAGGTTAAGATAGATCAGAGAAAGAAAAAAACAGATAATAAAATGCAAAAGCAGTAAATACATAAACAACAAAAAGGTAAATAACTAACAAATACAAATTTAAAGACAATAAATAAAGGATGACAGTTTAACAAAAAATATAAATAGTATGATTATGTAATCACGACGAAGTATTATGGTTAAATGAGATGATTTTATGAGTGAATTAAAAATAATGTAAAATAAAAAATGTAAAAATTAATGTGTTGACTAAAGTGCGCATTATTTCGATATTTATATAATAAAGTTGTTGACAAAAGATAATGGACTTATTTATTTTATTTCGTGATAGCAGCAAATCGCTTAAAAATAAGTTACACAATTTTTGACAAAAAATAAATAATACTTTTCAAAAATTTTCAATATTGTCAAAGACCGTATCATTCATCTTTTCAGGTGATTTTACGCTATTTTTTGATAGCAACAAATCGCACGAAAACATAAATTACCCAATTTTTGACAATATAAAAAAAAATGCTAAAGCGTTAGATATAAAGCCATATAGCAAAATAATTACAGACAAATTTTTATTCATTTTGCTAAGGCAATATATTATATAAGTGCTTATAAAAAATAAAGTACAACACATACTATACAATCATACATGTATTATTACAACTGTATTTTAATATATTATTAAATACAAACAAAGCAAACATAAAATAGCTGTCGTAAGATGGGCACTAAAACACAGAGGCACTGTCCTTCTTAAGTATAAATCCGGTATAATTAGGAAAAAAGGGATTAGAATAATATTAAATCATTTTTTTTGTCGTGTTAGTGAAGGGTATTTAGTGTACTGTTATAAACTTTAGCACGTCAAAGATTTAATTTATCTATGTTTTATAAAAACAAAAAAATGAACGTCAGTAATATGCTCATTAAAAAAAAACTCGGAGGTCCATACATACGGCCTTTAATTACCATCTAAAGGCCTTTGGTTACCATTTATGGAGTTTCAACGGAGCGGAGATTAATTCATATGTAAACAGTTTTCTTACCTGCAAATTGTGCGTGACCTGAAGTGGTTTCTCGCCGGCCTGTAGCTTGGTGCAGTATTTGGATGGGAAATATCCAACTCTCCCGAGGCACTTGCCCTTCCACCAATCGGGGTCTGATGTATCGATCACTGTCACTTTGTAGCCGGCCTTCAGGTCCAGCTCGTCCTGATGGCGCGACTTGAAGTTGTACAGGATTACGTACAGGTTGGTCGGCAGGAGGCGATGCGATTTCTGAAAATATAGTTCGGGTCAGATTCTGTCTAATTCTGCGTTTAAATCAGGCCCTAAGCTAATATTAAACCATCCTAATCTAACCCTTTCTCCTGCTATGGAATTAGTTTGTATTTGATTAGGATGTGCTTGGAATGCTTCGAGCAAAACAAGCCCGGTTTTATTTAGGACTAGGTTTTGGCTATGTTTGCAAAACTACCAACTCAAAAAACGAGCCACCGTTAACCCCCTATAAAACTCGCTTTTTTGTCATATAAAGGATGTATTTATGTCCTTTCAGAGGGTTGATATAGATCAGAAATTAAACATTAATCAGAAAAAAATATTGGACAAATGTTTCTCAATTTAAAAAAAACGAATTCGAAATTTCAAAGTAATTGCTTTGTGTTTAAGAAGGCGGTAGACCGCATGGCACGAGATCGGGGAATAACCCCGTGCCCGCGCGGTTTTTATTATTTATTATTAAAAAACACATTTTTTTAATAATAAATGTATAAATACCCGGGTGTTTTTAAAAACCATTTCCTTAAGCGGGACCCTTTTTCTCCACCTTGTTTTTTTAAGAACTGAAATTGGTATGTCCCTTAAATTGGGTCAAGAAGAAATATTACACATCTGAGTAGGTAAAAACACTACAATAATTACGAAGAACAGTTTTTTAATCTCAATACTCAATAAGCATGTGGTGAAGCATTCTCATTCCAAGATAGGTTATATTGTTTGCTGGTAAAGTCAGTGTTGCCAAACAGGAAAAAGACATATTCCCCAGGCAACAAAATAATTCCCCATATTATCAAACTTTCCACGAAATTAACCCCAATTGAAGTTATGACCTAATTTTTTGTTATTTCCTAAAACTAAGTAATGTCAACAATAAATTATTATTGTGGCAATAATATAATATTTCAGCTATGTAGGTGTATTATAAAGACCTTATTTAAGATTAATTAAATCTTTATACAATATTATAAAAATAAAAAAAATAATAAATAACCTAGCTTATAAATACCTTACACACTGGGTATTTACCCGACTTACATCACTAATTTATATTTTATAAAATAATAAACAGGATGTGCTGAAAATCAAAACCCTACTATGTCAGAAAGAAGGGCAGCTGAGCACAGTCCCTTTATTGGAAAATATGCTATTAAAACATACTTTCTTCCTACCCTTTATTTTTCTCAGCCTTAATTACCGAAAATGATACAAACATCAAAACCAATGATAAGACATATCTTTGTGACGAAATTGCAAGCAACTATGTATGAATTCTTTTTTTTAATGCGAACGTTATAGAATTACCAATATGTAGTTAGAAACTACCAACAAGCGTACTCTCAAAATTGGGTCCAATAGATTTTCATACATACACACATGTCATAGAACTAAATTTAAGGAGGATATTTTCTTATTTCAGCAAATTGGAGATTACCATATGTACCATGGGGAAGTACGAATATTTTACCATATCTCATTTATATTTGATGATTGTTTTTTAATAGCGGAAAATTGCCTGAAAAGATAAATGACACAATCTTTGACAATATTGAAAAATTTTGAATAAGTTTTTAATTATTTGATTAAGTACTGGATAGCATAATATTTATAAAGGTTCTAAAGAGGTCCTGTACTTGAGAGCGCAGGATGTCGGTTAAACCCAGCGCTGAGTTTTATAAAAATGCATTTTTAACTCTCACCTTTCCTCTTTAGTGTAGAATATTGTCAAATATTATGTAACCATCTAATTAAATGAAATAAGGAAAGGATGATATTTTAACAAAAAATATAAAAATAATGGATTTGTGATTACGATAAAAGCCTTTAATGAAATATTTTTGACTCACACACAGATTTACTTAAAGTTGACTCTTCATTCGGTCGAGAGCGATATTTAAGTTACTTCTTGAATAGTGTCGACGGTTGAACATCATAAAGTGCGGTCTGCCTGATTGAGAGAAGAAATATGCATCGCTCTCGCTTCTCAAACACCCCAAAATGAGATCGCACGTTTTTACTGGATTACTCCAGAGATCGGCGCGTTTATAGCCTTATAAAAAGAAAAGTTAAAGGACCCACATTTTGTTTGACTGGCGACGGACAGGGGCTGGTACTCGCCGACGATAGGCTCTTCTCGTGGTCGTCGGGGAGTTCCACGCTGCTCATCCTCATGGTCCTGGCGCTTAGAAGACGACGATTGTGCACTGGACTCGACGGGGCTGTTCGCACATAATCAATCATGTAAATATGGAATAAATACATGCCTTATTTGGATGTAAAGAGACTCGAAACTCCATACAAATTCGTCTCATTTTATCGTTTTTATTTAAAAGTGGCAACAAACTATTTGTTACTAAGTAATCGATGTTAATCTGGATGTAGTTTGTTTTGAGCGCTTTGTGTAATGATTATTACGCGTTTGTATTAAGTATTTTTTTTCTTACACAAATTATGAGTTTGTAAGATCGTGCGTAGTATAGTAATTAAGGTGTAAGACTTTTAACCCAGCGACAGCGGTTTCGAATCCACGTTCAATCATAAAATTATCAACGCTTTATTACCATTATCTCTTCTGACTTTAGCATAAGCGTATTTAGATTACTTGAGTAGAGCCCAAAATAATTGTATTATGACCGAGTTGAGTATATCCTTAAAAAAAAAAAATAAATTAAAATTACGTATCTGTAGTACTAATTATCAAAAAATATTTTTTAAATCATGACTCAACGCGTTTAAATAAAACTAAAACCAAGTAAAATAGATTTTTATGAGCTCATTTTTAATAATACTTATTTTTGAAAAGCACGTTTTAACAAAATTAATGATTTTACAAAAAAAAAAAAAAAATGTATCAAAGGTATTACATTGTGACTTTTTAATTCTATTGCATTGTATTTCCTACCTATATCGATATCACCTATACCAATACCGACCTATATCAATTATTTTCAATTAAGTCACTTAATGACACTCGTACATACATAAATAATGATGGGCTGGTTGCTATTTAAATGCCACTGTATAAGTTAAGGTTTTATATACATAATAAAAATATTTTAGGATCTACAGTATTAATATCACATAAAAATTTAACTTACATCACGGTTCCAAAACTGCCACAAATATCTAAAATATTTGATAATGGTGATTTGTTATTTCATAGGCGAATTGATATAACAATGAATCAAATAAAAGATATAACTACAGATAAGTAGATACATATCATGCGTACTTGATCTAAACCTGTCCATGCGGCGATTAGAGAAGTTCTTAATGTCTATTGTTCATGCACAAATTGCACTTAACACCTATAAAAATAATAGACATTTCTTAACCATATAACAATAATATGGCAGGCGAAGGATGTTTAAAAAAATTTTTTTCTTAAAATTAAAAAATATATGTGCTGTTGAAAATAAAGTGCGGTTGTCATCTTATGATCCTGGCGTGGGTATAAAGAAATAACGAAAATTGCAAATGTATAACTTACATATTTTTAAATTTAACATCGGCATGTGTTTTTTAGACTGTTTTAAAGTATGACTTTCGTGGGGACGCGACGCGACGTTTTGGACTAAAAGGGGGACAACATACGTCTGATTGACTATCGGATGCCTAAAATAAGTCAAATACCCACATATGACTGATCTAATCGGATTGGTTGGGACGTATATGGCACCCGATTCGATTATTTTTCATTTCTGTGCAACTTTTGCAATCCTGTTAGAAATGTGTGATACCGGGTTATTTATTGTTTGGGGGGAGTAAGGGGGGGAGGTTGTAATAATTTTTTTAATTGTAATTATGCGATGTCTATTACTTGATTTACTTTTAATATTATTATTATTGTAGGATGTCCATTAGCAATATGTTTCAGACCGATGTTCGCTATTACGCGTAAGAAATTGTATAAAAAATGCGAAAATAATTTATTGATTTTATCAAAGCACTTTTATCAAAGCGTAAATTCCGTTTTTGCTCGCAGGCGCTTGGCCAAGACCGACAATGACCCGGCGCTCGCTAGTGACCGAACTTATGATAAAAGCGATTTTTTATTATCGGAAACCATGATGAATTTTGATATGACTTACAGACTTACAACAAATATATGAAATGCAAGTAGGTACTAGTCACTCACAATAGATGTATGCATACCATGGCATGTACTTTATAATTGGTTATCTTTTAAAATTCACACATCATTTCTTAGATTTACTTTTTATATAGTTTATGTTTTTTACTTCAAGTACTATGAAAAGGAGTGTAACAAGGTAATGGAACGTAAGACATACACACCACTGACCTGGAGTAGTTTTAACGGTTTAAGGCCGCTATATCTACACACATAAATAACCTAGACGTAGTGGAAGGGTGCGCCTAGGCGGGTTTGAAAACAAAAAGGATCCCTGCGAGGCCGTCCCTATCTATCCCGTCAGAAATTGGCATACGAGAGAAACTTAAGGGCCTAAACACAACGGCATATATAAGCACAGGGAAGGAAGGTAAAGTGCGGCGTCCAATTTGCCTGAGCACCAGCTTCCTATTCTATGCAGCCGACTCTATACGTACGCCCGCTCCTCTGAGTAACTCTGTTTTTTTTTCATGGTATCCCAAGCTTTGAAGGTGTTCTGACCGAGAACTGCCACATATTATATAACGCAGATTTTTTTTAAATATTTTTTAACAGTGCTCATTTCGAGTTTACTATAAGAAAGATCTTCGTTCGCCCCTCCCTAATGCTGATAAGGAAGACAGGCTGCTTTGTAGGTCCGACCAAAAGAGACAGAAACTGACGGAGAGCTAAAGAATTACAGAATTTTGCTTCAGTCCTAATCTCAACTGAGGGACTACCTGTTATTTGACGTATACCTCAATATTTATAGAAAACCGTTCAGGAAGTTATTATCAAATAGGTTTAGTTAATAATGTGTCAGCCGCCATGGATTTCTTCGCAAAGCACGGCTGCGAGTCATATTTAATAACGGCGAAAAAAAAATCATGCCAAGTTAATTAGACATTATATATACGTACATTTTCTTTTTAAAAGTTTGTTCATTTAGCATACAACAGAAACATAAAACAAAACTATAAAATAACATCGATATGTAATGATGTGAGTGCTCATACAATGAATACGACTGGAACTGGAATGTCCTGAAGAAGGATGCTCCATCCTGGGGACTTGCGGCCTTCTCCTTTGCTCGGAACATTCCGGAGAATCCAGCGACAAGCTCTTCATCCTTAAGTTTAGCTTTTGACGACGCGGCGAATGAGGAGCTAGAATGATGTCATGACAAAGAGTTAAAGGTAAAAAACTGATAAAAGTGGACCTACTAAAACTATCGATGGCACAAAATTAAAACTTCTATTAAAAACGTTAACAATTAGCCCCAAGTTAAATTTGACAAAATGCAAACGAGGAAAAATGGGTAAAATAATATAGGTACTACGTATTAAATCTAGTTCTCTTATTTTTTAAATTAAAAAAAAACGATTATTAAGCATCTTTAAACAAACTATAGTCATGTTGTTGCAAAAAATATATAAAAATATTGTAATTAATTATTATAGATACAATTTTTTTTTAATAGTTTAAATCAAATAAAAGAAAAACCAAGGTATGGTACATTAATCAAATTTAAAATTTAATTTGAAAATTGAACCTAGTGTAGATTAGAGTATTGGACTGGATTTGATTTTGGAGACCATAAAATAGAGAATGTAATAATGAACGATACCAGATACCAGAGTTTTACACCTCATTGAGCTGTTTCTTTTTAGGTCAATTGACATGCAATTTTCTTGGTAAAATGCCTTTTTTATTTATGATGAATAATCGTTTTTCATAAGTGCTCTAATAATCGAGTTAGATTAATTAATTTTTTAGTTACGTTAAAATAATTAAACAGAAAAATAAAACATGCAAATTAATGTGGAGAGTTAAAGTTAAAGACAAAAATAAATTAAAACATGAGCATTTCAAGTGAGAGCTACGAATATTAAACTGATCTTCTATTTAAAGTAGATACCATAAATTAACGTTTAAATAATGTTGCAATGCGTTTAGGCAAAGTATGAAGCGGTTTCTTTAAAATCAATGGAATTTTATTCTGCAAAAAATATTTTTATTTAGTGTACTGAAAAATGAAGGTTTAATTAATTATTAATATTTGTATTATTTCAGTTTTCTACTGGACCTATTTGCTGAAAAGTTTTCAAGGTGGATTTTAATTTACAATTGTTTAGGAATTGGCCCGTTTAGTCTACGGTTACATTGTTTAGTTAAAAAAAAAAACGGAAATCATTCGTGTAATTCATATGAATTTGTCTGAAAGACGTGTGGGATTAGATTAAGACTAAGTCTTAGTGCTCACACTACGATCACGCAGTCTCCGAATAGAATATTAATTTGCGATTTATTCTGCGAAAATCACGGGTACAGCTATTTATAAAGTTCTGCGATAATGGCCTAATTGCCAAAATAGACTGTTTACTAGTTAAATTATGTTTTTTATTCAACAAAAATGAATGTACTAATCATCCATTTTGGTCAATAGACCCACATTGAATGTTCAAGTATCGTCTTAACTATGACAACACTGTACTACGTAATATAAGAAACATAATGGAATTAGAAAGCACAAAGAACATTAGGTTCGCAGAAACAATAGCGTGTTTATTAATACAATACAATATATTAAAAATCTATTCAAAGACGTAGCAATGAAATATTGATTTTAATGTTATTTTGATGGTACTAAAAATTAGTGTTATTGGTGGGTACCAGCAGAAAGATTGTGAGTGTCGAAATGCCTCGACCAAAGGTCACCGCTAGAGTTCCTCATTGTATCACCTGTGGGTATAAACATTATACAAACGAAAGCGTACAGTAAATGCAAGACTAAATAAAAACTAATGATACGTACTAGTATTGTTAGTCTCAAATTAGGCCTAATTACACAGTACAAATTTATAAACGCTTATCGTATATGCATCAAAGAACACAAAAAAAAACACACACAAATATATATACAGCGTATTCCAAGACCACTCTCGAAGACTTAGGGGGATGTTTATGCTCCCTATTATTAGTTATTTAAATTATATCAAAAAAGTACGAAAAAAATCCATCCCAAAACACGCGGTGATCGATGTCATACCCTTGAATTAGGTTAGCGGAGTGCGGTCAACGACTCCGAACGATCAGCTAGAACGTGCATTATAAAAATGGTTTATTAATATCAAGTAAAATTTACATTTGTTTTTTTCGGAAATTATAATTAATTTTGATATGATGCCAATACATATCATGATTGAAATCGCAGAGCCAATTTACTGGTTTTTTTTATAGGGAATGGTCTTGGGAAATATAATAAGTAGAGAATAAAATGAACGAAATAGTCCGCATGCAATTGACAAACAGAAGATACATACTTGAGTGTACTCCAGCAAAGAAGAATGAATACAGTTTCAATTTTTATATTGAAAAAAAAAAACAAATGAAAACCGAGTTACAATCGAGGATTTAAATTTTATTAAAACGAAAATTTATTACAATTATCACAGATGTTGGGGCATATCAAATATAATACGAGTATTATAAAGAATTTAACATAAATACGTACCATTTCAAAATGAAACTTATCAAAAATATGTTAAATCTATTGAGCACATTCGAAGGATCGCTAATTATAATAGTATAATTAATTTTATTTCAATTACAGATAACATTTACGGCAGTTTTAGTTTAGTGTTTGGAGCGACGAATTAGGAAACTGCTTTGGGGTTCTAAATGAAAAAAACTTGGCTCATTGACGACGCTGTTATTTTTTCTTGCGAACGCTGCCTTTTTTGTTTTTAAATATATTCGCTTGATCGCCATTTTCTTGAACAAAACAAAGCGGCTGCCCAAATGGGCGAGAGCTTGTTCCTTCCGACTCTGAAAACAATGAGGGAAAGTGGAAGAAACATATAAAAACAACAGAAAAAAATAAAAACAATTATTTCGGTTTTCGGCCGTTAAAGCTAATTAAAAAAAAGCTAAGCGAAAAACTAAACGGACATCTAGGTCTAGTTCTTTACATAACTAAAACCAATTATACCACAACGCTTGTACATAAATTACTATAACCAAAATTAATATACTAATTAAAGCAATACTCAGAAAAGTTGAAAACCCGCAAATGTAAATTATAGTTATGCATAATGCTACCGCTACATAAGGTCGACTTTAAAATTTTTTTTGGACTATGCTATTTTTACTTTCTAGATTATTATAAAGAATTATTTATGAAGAGATTGGAATATAAAGTTTAAAAAAAACAAAATAAATATATACTCGCATCCACCGGGTCACGAGTCTAACGAAACATAAAAATGTCAGCAGGACTTCAAAAAATAAGCAAAATATACACCTATTTCTAAATATCTAACTAAAAGCAAACTTCGAGGATGAAGGTTGTTCCTTATTTATTTTATTAAAACAAACAAATTTGGATATAACTTATGAAAAAGGTAAACAAATGAGGTATTTCTATAGGGAGACAAACAAAGGATATTTTTTTATATACCACAACAATGAATCAACACATAATATACACATAACATTAAATAATCGATACATTCTTGACGAATTACGGAACACAAAAATAGACGTAGCTTAACAACACTCACCAAACGGATTTTAGCGAAAACAACTCTAAATAGTCATCTAAATATTGTTGCAGAATTTAAACGTTTTGCATTGATGTGTATATAATTTCATTTCAAAATTAAAATCTTTACGTAAATAGATTTCAAATACTTATATCATTTCTTGGGTAACTATTTATTCTGTGGATATTCGATCATCTGTTGTAAAAAGATCAATAATTAGCAATTTTGAATTGTATGAGGTGAATATACATAATATATTAGTATTAAAATTGGGGTAAAAATAAACACTATCGGTAATTAATCCTGAATTAATAAATTTGAGTGAAACTAATTTGGTTACATAATCAGTTTTTATTACAAATATATATTTATTTTAACAAAAATAACAAAGCATTTCATCGATCCTGATTCACTGTGAGATTGTTCACAGATCTTAACTAAACTATACATTTTAATACGTTTTACTAAATAATAAATCAATTAACACTTAAATAAAAAAAACCTATTTTATCACTGAAATATCTACAGACGCCTCATTATATCAATATCTCAATATTTCTAATCTGGAAAGTACAAACTTAACAAATATTATTTTTTTCTTTATAAAAGTTAATAAGCATAAGTATTTTTAAATATACATTTTATATTTCACTTGATAAAAGTATTTTCACTAATAACAGTTTCCTCAGTGTATAAAACCGCCAAGTCATTGCCTTCATATATAGTTTTGTTTAATTCTATTCTATGAGACGTTGTGGATAGTCAATACAATCACAACACTTGGAGCTGAAGTAAAAATATGGTAAGTAGTTAACATTTCAAAAATCGTCTTTAGTGTATTCAAAGAAGTTTTGTAATATACTGTAGGCGACGAAGAAATGCCGTAATGAAGGCATCAAGAAGTGCTGTATTAGAATAAAGAGACCAAGAGTGTATCCTTGCAGCTAAATGACTTCTAAATGCTCCATATATAGTGCGAGATAATATATTTATATGGATTTTTCAGGAGAGGCTGGAGAAGGAAGTAATTGAAAGTCCACCAGAAAAATACTTCCCATGTCAGGGGAATCGTATTAATATAAAGGTTATTTGAAATATTTTACATTTATAATACCAGTTTATGGTATGGGAAAAAATAACTACTTATATTGGTGTGTAATAAAAACAACGCTACGCTACTGAGAACGCCACAAAAAACTGAAGCTATTGAATATGACTTAGGCCTTGTCCAGATGAGGCGTTTTACGCGCGCACATAGATAAGAGGCCTAAGTATTAGTCTTTAATATTATTATTTAAAGTAACCAATAACAAAAAAATAAACAAATGATGGAATATCCTCACACAATTGTAGCTTAAGTAGTTACCCTTGATTCATCGCAAGGATATAGAAATTTAAAAGAATTATCGCGTACTTTCCGGTAGGGATATGGATCTGTGTTGTGGTGAATTGTTCCTTGACCTTGAGCCGAAGACCGAGAGACTCTTCATCCCAGCGAAGAGACGGCGCCGAACCCCCAGCTCGAACGTCGGCCTGGCAACTGAGTGGTGCATTTGGTTACAGGGGAATATCCACTGGCTTAGGTTAGGTTAACTCATTGTTAACCGCATTGTTTTGGCGTTATATTGCATTTGAGGACCTTTTGTCTACCAATACAATAATTTAACCAGTGAACTATTTATTTTAAAATGAGATAATGGCAGTGGTGTAGGTTTAGTAGAGCTTGCTGCATTTATGATTAGTGACATTTAAGATATGTCAATTTATGGGTGCCGCACGGAATAATGAAATAGATATCTTTCGTATGTACTTTTACGATCATAGTAAGGTAACGCTGTGTGTAGATGATTTCAATTAGAAGTTATGTTAGTTTTATAGGTGTGTTCTCGTACTTGCATTACCTTAGTAGCAATACGCTGTGAACACCCTCTACATTGTAGCACATATTCTTTGGCAAAATTTAGCTGCGATGGATTCTCATACGTCTGATCTTGAATTAGTAAGCTGGCATTGGTTGCAAAGCAGATTATTCGGAGGAACAAATTAGCAGAATAATAGCATAGTAGGTACTAACATATCGATGTTTCTCATCTTGATTAGTGCCTTTTAGCTGTGGCACATAATTAATTGCGAGTGAATATAATTTGATTTGTATTGAAACACTGTAAAGTGTTTATATTTTGTTTTATATTTTCAGGTTTTCAATTTTTATTAGTGTCCTTGAAAATTGGGTTCAATATCTAAATATATATATTAAGAAATGACGTGAAACTATATTTTATATAGTCATATGTATTTTTAAATAAATATATTTTTGAATTCTTTGAATTAGGATAACAGAAAATGAAGGTTTAAACCTACATTTATAAGTACTTATATAGTAAGTATTTAACAGTTGAGTAGGGTCCAAAATGACCTAGGTCATAGCGATTCTTCTTAAGAAAAAAAAGTGTCTTATTAGGATTTTCTTTTAATACGTTTTAAATGAATAGAATGTGCCATTGTACCTAATTAAGAGCATAAAATTACTAACCATTTACCCAAATAAATGAAATTATTTACCCAAATAATTAAAGTAAACTGTGGAAAAAATATAAAAAATTAACATGAAAAATTATAACGGAGAAACCATATAATAATAAAAGTAATTCCATGATACGTAAGAAAATTAATTTTAAAAACAATATTCAAGGAAGTAAATAAGATGTGCTGGTTTCGGTGACTTGTTTTGCAAAATAATAACTGTAATTCGATTGTGAGTAAGTGTATAAGGTCAATAATATATTAAAAATGGTGTTCTAGGCCAGATATGTAGTTGTCAACTTGCCACTTAAAGGTTTGATCTCGTACCTACGTGGTAAACCATGCTTCATACACAGGAATATTGAACAAGTTTCATTCCAACAAAGAAAATCAATAAGGAGTCATACAAGTGCGCTAATGACCTACATATAGAATTTGACAAAATATAAGTTTATTAAAAGTAGCGTTTATAAGAAATCATGCGAATTATTACGGAATAGTGACTAAGACTTAGTTTAAAATAAACAACTACGTTACTAAATCGTAAATACATTTTTTTAAATGAATTGCAATAGTTGCCTGTCAAAAATATGAATTAAAACAAATATATGTAAATATATCTATTTCATATACTTAAATAAGGTATAATAATTTAAAATTAATCCTAACAACTTCTACTATAAGTGAGTACAAGTAAATGCATTACCACAGGACCACATCTTTACATCTAGTTTTATTAAAAAAAACTATTTATATGATTTATTACGAAATGTTCCTTTTTTAAAATAAAAAGTTAAATTAAGATTTAGTTTTAATCATTTAGTCTGACATATACTAGAATATACATACACAGGTGTATTTAAAATGACTACTGTCTTTTTAGGGGGTAGATCTATATTGAATACTAATAACTATATATAATTTCGAAATAAAATTTTTTCATATATTTTAAACCAATTTCAAAATTAGTTTATACATCTCGCTGAAGCGATTCCTCTGCTTCCGCGACGCGTTGCACTCAACTGAACTCAACGTGACTAAGGTTATGTCTGTTATGTTTTGGACAGATCTATGCATTCGAACAGCTGATTTCCAAAACTTTGATTAGCGTTTTATTCAATTTTAAATTAATTTAAATGCATTTGAGAAACATTTTTGCTAACTAATGTTTGATTGTTGGTGTATATCAAAAGCCCTAAAAAAACCAGCAGTGATTTTAAATACAAATGTATTTCTGGGCATAAAAACGCATATGGTTAAAGAGAGAATATAAATGCGTATATTGAACAATTTGAATGTAAAAGTTGTCTGTGTGATGTTTTGTTTCCGATGCTACTTAAAAAGATTGCCTACAGATTTAAGTGACGTTAATATGGTATACACGGTAGACATGGTCCATATGGCAAGTCAATACTTGGAAGGCTGTGAAAATACCAAGCGAAAAACTGATCGGATTATTGGATACAGTTTAGCGCACAGACCTGAACTAGAAGCTATTGGCTGCGGTGCGACGGAAAGACTCGCCGCAGGGCGCGCCGGGGGACGCCGAGGACCATCAGGCCCAGGTGCCCCGGGCCCTAGAGCTACGGACTCTGGCCCGGTAGCCCCCGGGCCGACTTCCGCAGCTGACACTCGCACCGTCACCTGGCCTTGTTTGATATCTCCTCCTGGCTTCGAAATTTCGTTGGCTTGTTTCAGGACTTGATATATGCTGTCCACCTCTGGACTTTCCTCTGAGAAGTTGGCCAGCAGCAGAGAGGGATGCCACATGGTATATTTAGTTACATTCAACGTCAAATCTTTCGCACACACACACTTTCAACACATCAAAAACAAACGTGCGAGAACCACAAAGCAAAAAGCAATCTATATTTATTAAATATGTGACAGAAGGAAAAGTTTTCTTTTTTTTTTATTGAAAAAAAAACATCTTTAACGCGTGAATTTACGACATTTTGGTACTCCTAAAATCATGACATTAAGACGTTTAAAATGTAGTATACGTTTATGGGCAGAAATATGTTACAATAAGTAAATTTAAGTTTGAAATAAGATATGAAACACATTTCTTAGATGTTGGAATAATAAAAAAGATCCCTAAAAAAAATCTTTAGAAGTAATAGGAATACTTTCAATAACTTGAAAATAAAAGAAAGGAATTATTTAAATTATCTATTACTTCACGATAAGCGAAGTAAAAAACACCAAAGGTTCACGACTTTTATATTTTACAAAAGGATATCTGACATAGGAAAGAAATGCCATTTTGGGAATAGCTCAAAACTAAAATGATCTTAAATATACATACACAACGGGAAATGTTTATGCAGTCTATAACAGAAATATGTGGCCTAATCTTAGAAGGCATATGTCCAAGTTGAAAAAATAAGATAAAATCATTTTTTTGAAGAAAAGCCGTTTCCAAGCTGAAATACATATTTATAAGTGCTTTTATAGTATTTCGCAGAATTAAATCTGAATAATCATAATGAAATGGTCTTTACTTAATTCGTAATATGTTTCCAGCAAGACTGGGCCGTATTGTTTTGTTATATTCCGCATAATAAAATACACAATGAGACACAGTTAAAATGCTAAGTGGAACGAGGGGTATAGTAACTGTAACTTTTTTCGTGAAAGGAGAAAATGAAATGATAAAAAAAAAACAAAAACATTGTCTACCGTCCATCACAGATTCGTTATCATCCACATAGTAACCATCGGTTAAGTTAAACGAAAGTTGGCGACTGAGTCTCTGGCCTGGTAACCATTCGTCACCGAAATCTGCTATAAAAGTAAGTTATTTTTATGAAATATGTTCTAATAAATGAACAATAAACGGGCTTTACATAAACTAGCCACGATAAAAAACAGTCAATATAGGCACGATAAAATATTAAAACAAAATAATAATCAAAGAGCGGAATAGGTAAAAGCATAGTTATGAGATATATATCCTAATTGACGAATACCACACTTGGCAACAAACCAAATAGAAAAGAAGCAATACGTTATGATTTATACCTATACCAATTTGAAAGCTGCTAAGGTATAGTTTTGTTATTTATAATATGCAAAAAAAAACATCAACTTTTCGCTATTGAGTTTTTACAATTAAAAATCTGTCCACTTGTAAGTTCTAAAAATAGAAAAAAAAAACTTACTTTCTTCTTCCAGTGCAGTATCCTGGAGCCGCGATTCAATTTCGGAAGTACTCTTTTGCCTTCTCAATAGCCTTGACTTGGTTTGACATTTACCAACTTGGGACATACAATCAGCGTGCACGTTCATTTTGCAAAGTCTACATCTTAAACCCTGTCGAGTGTGACCTTTTGGGAAGATATTTAAATATGCATTTTAGAAATATCGAACACGGAGAAAACATGAACACTACTTAGTAGATACATTATTTATATAATTTAAAAAAAATAAAAAATATACTAAAGTCATGAAACATAAAGAGTAATTTTTATTTGGGTTCTATAGTTTTTCTTTAAAAAAAATATTCATTAGGGAGTAACTTAATTTTTTGGTTGCCAGTATCGGTGGTACTATTTTTAATTTGTATAATAATTCATTAGGCATTTCTTTATTTAGGCCTTATGAATTTAACAGCTATTTTGTAAGTTGGCGGAATCGAGTTAGGCAATCTGTCATTTGCCTAGGTAAACTTCAATTCAAGTTTAAGTTCATTTCACTTATCATTTCAATACATAGGCTGCGCTGCGCTCACCAGCTTTTCTCATTGTAAAAACAAAAAGGCGCTGGTTTTCAGTACAGCCCTTACATTTTTTTTACTAATTTAAGAATAGTAAAGGAGCACCTATTTAAATATTATAAACTTAAACTTTGATGGACTATAATTATAAGTTAACCAATACCACTTGATTATATCCGTGGGGCTTATATTCACATTTTAGCTGGATTATACGACAAAAATATCTAATTTTATGTAATTATACTAATCTAGTTTATTATGTTTTTTCTTTAAGAGATTGAAAGATAAAAAATTGAAATAAAAATATAAAAATTCCACTATTGAGAAATTGAGAGGATTTTTTCAATATTAGTTGTTGGGTTTCAATTCTAATAAATTAATGGAGCATAGCATTTTGACACCTATTAAACAGTTTTATCTGCTAACACGAATGGAACATAAATATCATTCCGCTTTATTAAGAATACACCCTATTTTGCTTAAAACATAATCATATCTATTAAACGTAAACTACGCTATATTATAAATACTAAAATGAAATGCTCTTATTAAAATTTACGAGAATGTGGATGTGGTCAAATTGATCGAAACTGGTCGATCGACTCACATGTCCGAGAAAAGTCAGAAATGCCCCTAAAAACTAAAATGATATGTGTAATAGGTCAAAGGGCGACATGTAATCATAGGATTTTGTTGGTTTAACAATGTGTACAAAAGAACCCACTTAAGACAGAAGGAGTCAGCGATTAGCGCGATAATAAAGTCTACGTCAGAACAAAATGAACCTGAGAACGCCAAGAGTTTCGCTTGTAATAACGATAGATTTTTTAAATTAATTACCTACACCACTATATTAATAGATATGTCTATCTATTAATCAACTTGTACAATATAACAACTTAGTATTATGTGATTAAAAAAATAAATATATTTTGTATTCTTAATAATCTTACCTCTAAGAACTTGGGAACATATGTCGCAGGGAGTGATCTTCTTGTAGGTATATTCTTGGAAATTGTGTGCATCCGAATCACCAGCGAATCGAGAACCATCTCGACCACTAGCACCGTTGTTTTTCCTGTCATATTTAAAATTAAATTAAAAAATGAGTTACAATATTGCTTTAAAATTTGTATTGTGTTAAAATGAATCACGAGTAACATTACAGTGCTTAATTTTACTTAATGTATATATTATTACGCGAATAAAATACAAATGTCCGTTGATAAGATGTTTAGTAAGTCGAGTACCAGTCATATTTACTGATTTGATATCATAAGCTAACTTTTGTAACTAGGTAAGAGTTATGTTTATGAAATATAAAAGGTTTTCAAATGTTTTTACCCCCCGTAATCGTCTTGGGGACAGTGATTATTTTAAGCCAACGAATAACCTCTTCAAGTTTGTCCCAATAATTTTGATACACGCTATATATATATATATATATACTACCGCCGAAGACCAAAAACTTCTAATATTCTGAATCTGACGCAACAATGCACACGGTAAATTCGACACAATTGAAATTCTAATTCAGAATATGCGTCGTCTGCTTCGAAATTCTATGAATTTATATAGTATATAGTATAGTGACCCTATTGTCGATAGATCGCGATATGCTGTGCTAGCTGCCTATATTAGCTTGACGTATTTGAGCTGTCCGTAATACAATATTCAAGATGATATCGCGACGACTTGTCGACGTTACTACATTTTGTGGGAACATGGTCTTTAGCTATCGAGGTCAGTTTGACTAACCCTTTAGTGTGGTAAATTAGTTTGTTATCTTTTGACTTTATCAGCGCAATTATATTGGCAGTAATATTATATTTAGATAAATACAAAGGACATGACATTAAATCACATCTGAAAATGAGCCGATATAAATAAACAATAGGATAAAAAACTGCTTTCTGTTACACCTTGGTGAGATCAGCGTGAATTTAATTATTCCCTAAAAAATAAAATAAATACCATTTCACCATAAAATGTCCATTTAAAGCCGTCATATTTTTTAAAATTATTTTAAAAATATAATACTTTAAAAAAAAAATCGGTTGTTTAAACACTTGTTATTGTTAAGTAAACAAATGGAAAGTAACGGGTAAACAGGTAGGTACTTCAGGTGACAGATGATGTACCTAGACCAGTCTTCGTTTAGCTGTTGAAGAAGGGGCCACGGAGCTCCGAAACGTCCAGCAGAGGTACTCACCTAATCTATATCTTCTTCTACTTACTATATATATATCAAACAAAATGTATTTCAGCTTTTTCCTATAAATCTGTCACAGCCAGGGATAAAATTACCACTAAAATTTCAACGTAAAAAGTTATTTTTCAATTTGACTATATTTGTGCGTTTGTGTATATGGTAGCAATTTCGTAACATTTGACCGCTAAAATTGTTAATTATATTTATTTCGAATAATATATGTATATAAGCATCCTGGACTAGCTTAAGAGCAACTAGCTTAGATTTAACCCGTTACATGTACAGAATACTATACGGAATACATTTTTTCAACGTCACGAGTGTTTCTCCCAGTGGACTGAAAAGAACCTATTTAGGTTCTTTTCAACCAGAATGCCGGTTAAGTTCGTCATTGGCCTCAAAACATGCGTATGAAACATATTCGTCCAAGTTTTACTATTTGTATAAGTTTAAACGTCGACCTTAGTAAATTGATTAGCATAATGTTTCTAGCTCAGCTAAAAAAAAATTACCTTTTTTCCCAATCGGTTTTTATTAGACTCACGTAATGTTTGGTATAACCAAAGTGCATTTCAAATTAATGATATGTAAAATATGCATATAATATATACGCATATACACATGCATATATATATGCATATACGCATTAAGGGGCCTCTTCCCGATAAAATCGAGGCTCTTAATATTTAGACAAAGTAAAAAATTCTGGAAAGTCTAGATAAAAATATTTTTTTTTATTTATCTACAAATAAGAACCACAATACTACAGCGTTTATATGGAGAATCGATCGGGACTACTATTTTCACGGTGCTAATAAGTTGATGTTTCCTTTTCTTTTATGAAAACAATCGAAGTCAACTATTTCGAATTTCTAAATATGCAGTAAAAAGTTATCTATTCTCGTGTTTGTGTTTTTTAAAAATAAACAAATTAAAACCAAGTACTTATAAAAATAATACAAGGCAATGTTAACCTAAATCGAGACTGCATTTGTGACGACCGTCATTTTTCAAAAATTGGGGTTAGATATAATATTTCGTTCATTATATTAAAGACTTAATCAATGAAGCTTAGGATTCACAACGCACGATTCAAAACTATTATTACTTTGTATTTTGGAGGTGCATACATGCGGAAAATCTTTACACAAAAAATATGATGAATGTGTACATATTTCTACGTAGAAGTACATAAGCTTTTCACTTAACACACACTACTCGGAGGGAAAAACCTTCAGACGTCAGAGCACAACCGATTCAACTCAACCCATTTGTAGTGAATTATTCGTTTGTGAAATGATTGCGCATCCATGTAGAAATATTTTGAATATTTCGCCCGCCATTTGTGTTATTGGGTTAAAAAAAAACTCTTTCACATTGATGTTAAACTGTGAATATTATAACAATCATTTCGATAGTATATATTTTATGATTATGTATACTATATAGTTCTGTGCTTTAAATATAATGCATTTTTTAACCTGAAGTGGACCTTCTTAGGGTAGTAACTTTATAAGTGATTCTTTTACAAATTAAAGTGTATTTCTTCATTCTATCTTTTTACGAAAATTCTTATATTTATTAATGAAGCCGATGATTAATTTTGAATGCAATAATATATAGTATGACATCAAGTAAAATCACAACGTATATGTTATATTATATAAAGGCACATTCTTTTAATAAAATCAAAATTTCCCAAAAGTTACTGAAAAACTGATTATTATTTTGTAGAAATTTAAAATTTGAATATTAAAATCATTAAACGTCGTTATATAGGTTCAATCCGTTTAATTTATTTACATCGATGATAGTTAGCTATGTATAGGTGTTTTTTTTAGAGGCGTGGTTTTCAATCTGGCACTACTTTTTTCGTAGTTGGTGTTTTTGACAGCTGTCACTTGATTTTTGCTCAGTTTGGTTTGACATTTCATAATGAATAGACTTACTCTTGAACAACGTTTGCAAATAGTGCAAATTTAGAAAAAAAAACTCTAAATTATTTTAAAATCACTCTAAAATAAAGTAAAAATCGCGTCGTGGGCCTGTGGCGTGGCCTCCAAGATCGTGCGATTTAACACCGCTGGACTATTTTTTGTGGGGTTATGTGAAGTCGCTTGTCTACGCAGATAAGGCGATTAACGCCTTGGAAGAGAATATTCGGCGCGTTATTGCTGACATACGGCCCAACTTGCTGCAAAAAGTGGTTGAAAATTGGGCCTCTCGGCTGGAATTTGTTCGAGGCAGCCGCGGCGGCCACTTACCCGAAATCATTTTTAAAACATAATGGCAAACCCTTATCTTTATAATAAAACTAAATTCTTAGCCATAACATCAAATTATATGCGTTTTATCTCTTCTTGAAAACCACGCCTCTAAAATCATCAACCTTTATATGCTAGATTCAGTCACCCGGCATCGGCTTGTTATATATTATTTGTGATATTGACAGCCAGGCACCGTGGCACTCGGGATTGGTCGCAACTCCTGATGGTTACTTTGAGAGGGGGCATAAACGTATTGATTTCTTACTGCTAAAGTGGCTTTAAGGGAAAGGAAGGGAATTCGTTGAATTTCGAACTGCATTGGTATGGCAGTTTCTTTTTTTTTAAATGCAGTTTTTCACATTTCAAAATTAGAAGTATTTCGTTTCTTTATTGCTTAAGCTTTCATATTCCTTTTAACAACACCACGATACATATTCTAGAATATGTGAACGTCTGAATAAAAATAAATTATAGTTGCCTTTGATTTTATAACAGAGATAGCAGGAAATGTTTAAGTCTCTATAAAGAACATTAAATTACCGACCAAAGAGCATACAAGTTAAAAACAAAGACCTTACACATACACTAGCTAAAATCACCAAATTTACGCTAACATTTTCAAACATCAAAATGTTAATGTGTAATAAATAAAACCATCGTAATGAGTATCGGTGAATAACATTAGCATTTCAGGTGAATGTCAATATGCAACAGCAAATTAATAAAATAGCGTAGCTAAATACGATAAATGATGTCTAGAATTGCATTTGAATCCTTATAAATAAGCAAAATAATTAACACACATGCATCGAGGAAGTGAAGCAAATCAGAATACATATGTAACCAAATCGGATGCAAAAAATAAGCCCGGTAAGAGTTTTGAACTTTTTATAATAATTGTTTCAAGTTCACTATTTCGTTTGCAAAGTCAATTTTTACGGACAATAATTAGTATTGTCCGTAATGTCACCTACGCTTCCTTAGTAGAATTTTGATACGGGGACAGGATGTGAGAGTAATTAATTAATACAGTACAATATACAAAGTGTTATTTAGATATAAAATTATTGCAATAGAGTATTTAATAAAAAATATGTATATTGTTTTATATATTCTATATTATTTTTTTAAAAGAGCTCCTTTACAAAGACGGCGCCATTTTTGTGAGTATTTTAGAATGCCAAAGTATTTTACTTTTACTGATTTATTTATGTTGTTCAGAAAAATACGAAAAATACTTGATTATAGGCCAAAACAACTTAAACATAAGGTTAACAATAAAGTAATTTTATTAGTTTAGTTAATTGAGTAGTGGTTGCATATATTAGAATAGAGCAGGTAAATTTAGACTAATTGTATAAGTTGTATCCTAATTTAAAGGATTTTTTATTAACCACGCTCGTTTGAGGAAAAACCTTTCATTCACTGTACCCTTTGTCAGACTGTAAGTTTATGGAGTTTTGAATATTCGTCAGAAAAGCAACACTTCTATTCTGTAAGAGTTAAAGATTTTCTGTTTCTGTAAACGACGCGGAGAGAGAGTTTATCGTTCACATTTCGCTTATATATCAAAGAAGCTGGTAACATCTTTAAATGATTTGTGTCCAAGGTACTATAGAAGGTACAAAGGTTATAGAAATATTTCTGAAGAAGCACATTGGGCTGATCGGTGAACTCACCGCAACTCAACACAGGAAAGTTTATAGTGAAAAGCTAACGTGGTAGTCACAACTAAAAATAAGAATTATTAAGAGAGTTATTATTATGAGAATTATTAAGAGAGAATTATTGATGCTCATTCAGTCAAAGGAAGGAAAAGATGGTTTACGATAGCATCCTTGAGTTGAAAATGAGAGTATGTCCAATACTTTCCTTACCTTTTTGCCAGACTCATTAGAACCGCCTTTGAACACGCAATACGTAGAAGGAACGAGATTATGAAATATATATCTATATATTTTAAACATAAATAAGGTAGCTTTGGTAAAAAAAATATTTCGACAATTTCATATGTTTTCTATATAAACAATTTTTTTATATTCAATTGCATAATATATGTAGTTAGTACGCCTATATCAAATTTTTCGTTAAATATAAAAATTGTTAATGACCCACATTCTTATTTATTTAAAATTTGAAATACATTATAACCAGAATGTTTTTCTTGAAGGTTTGACATTTATATATACTGTCCGACGTTCTTTTGGTCTGACATTACACGGATAATATAGTGTTAGGATGATTGGTTGCGGGAATAAGGTGGAGCAACGCGTTGAAGTTTGTCCTACCTTTATTTCCTAATTGTCAATTATCTTCATCCAATAACGATTTATTATATGAACCTGACGAGATTATTTAGCGTTCAGCTAATATTTTATTCAATGACAATACGGTTGAGTTTCATTTTTATGAATAGGTAGGTAGTATGGATATTTTTTAAACAAATTTACCTTTACAATGGTAAAAAAAAAATCAACTAAAATGTATGAAAAATTAAACGTTCTTTAGAAAATCATTTTTTATTGTTGATGCTACTTCCAAATATTACAAAACGTGCGTGAATACTACAAATTTCTTGTATATATTAGGGTTTTAGAGGACTTTAGGATGTTTACTACTGTGGTCAATGGTCTGCCATCGGAGCGATGTAGTACGGTAATCATATTTTACGCGTTTTTCCATAATCCACCTAATGCAGACAACGTCGAAATCTTCAAAAGTCTCATCAATCAGCATCAATTAAAATTGTCTAGTTCCATACTTTGAATGATAAACTGACAAATATTTACGCGTAATCGTCATATTCCTATATTTGATTTTTTATAGTTTTTACATAAGGTACTAATTGTTTTACGTTTATGGCTCCAGGTGTTGGAATTATTCGCGTGACCAGTAGCTAGCCATTCGACGGTTTGATAGTCGTACATGCTCAATTATTTAGTATGAATCGGTACATACTTTCGATATACGAGCGACGCTATCTTTAACTCACATAGATCGATACTAGTAGGTTACGTAAGAATTTCGTTAATATCAACGTGACAATAAAACACATATGTTACGGTTATATGATATCATTACCCGATGCAAAACCACTGACCACTCCCTACCGTATCTTGGGGCTACTTTTGATTCTATTATTTGATGAGATTATGTTCAATAACGCTTATTCAAACTACCAATCATTGCGTTGCACTCTTACTATATTACGCACGCAGTGAGCAAAATAAAAGATAAAAATAAATCATATACATACAAATGCAACGGAATTTACCTCATAGCTATGATTGTCGACACCGCATGGTACATTTGATGTTTTCTACGAATGGTAATGATTGAAACAGAAAAGAGAAAAGAAAATATGAAGTTTTGTGAGACACCCAATTCATTGCAAAACATTCATCCAACACAACTGACACCTACTTAGAATACACCTACCAGAATGACAATCTCCTCCTCACATAGTATCTTTGAAAACAAACATAAATACAATCTAAAAAAATTAGATTACTCTGTATAAGATTTGAATCTCAACAAACTACTGTTGCTAAAAAGATGAAGTATGCAATTGTAGGTAATTAGAAATCAGTTAAAACATGCCACAATAAGTAATTGAAATATTTACTAGTTAGAAAAAGTTACCCCTTAGTACATTAAGTAAAAAAGATTAGTTTATTATGTTTATAGAAAAAGAGTATTCAAAAAATAAACAACTATAAGGTTGAACTATTTTAATTTTAGTTCAAAATATTATATGTAAAACAATTGTTAATAAATTGTTGAAATATAATCATAATAAATATAAGGTTAATCGTTGAAATATGATCATTTAATGCTAGAATTGCCTGCATATACAGTAACATTAACTGGTAAAAAAGCATTAGTATAATTAAAATTATGATGAAGCAAATTAGCTTTTAAGCTATTGAAAGCTGTATCCTATACAAATGAGTTATATTCGTACCAAGCGAGGTAAGCTGAGTATATCTATCTATTGCATAGATAGATATGCTTAGTTTGCTATGACGTGTTTGTTATATAACTAGAAGTATTTTTTTAAATACAGCAAAATTATTTTTATTTTCTATTATGCTATAATATAAAAAGTAACATATTATTTTATTTTTAAAAGTATTTAGGAAGACAAAAAACATACCTCTTACAATATTATAAACTTTGCAGATAATTTGTAATCTGAAAAATATCTTTAAGTAGTAGATTCAAAACAACAAGGAGGTGTTTAATGACTATCAATTCAATAGACTTAGTATATTAGACTTAATATATTAGGGAAAAGTGGATGATAATATGTTATACATTGAGAAATTTAGTTTTGAAAGATTTATCATTAAGATCTTACCTTTCTAGATTGATCGGAGGCGGCGGGGCGCTCTGGGCGGGCTTCAGGCTTTTGAATGCCTTCAGCCATTTAGTCTTCATGCTGCCGGACGAGGAAGAGGACATCTTGCGGTCGACCGCGCTCGCGTCAGCCCTCGAACTGAACAGCTCTTTCTGCCGAAAAAGACAAAACGAATACAAAATGGATGGCCGCACTTCCGGAAAAAATCACAGCCAAAAGCTGCGGGGCGCACATTCCGGTTGGCTTTATGCCACGCACTGCAATCGCGAAGGCTACGCAAATGTTCTGCGGCGCCGACGGGCGCCATGCGGATTAGCCATAGAGTCTAGAGATGCACATAGGCGACTTATGTCTCATGTGTACATTTATGCGAAATATTTTAGGCGGTAATAGGGTTTCTTTCACCTAATTCAGTATATTCTGTAGTTCGGAAAAACTGCGATAAATAATTAAACATATATGAATAATGTTTTTCATATTAAATACTAGTATAATATTTATTTATTTGAATAAATGTATTTTTTCTAAAATGGATTATATTTTGGTACACTCACTTTTGTGATATGTTATAATAGAACTGATTATCCGTTTTCCGAAGGATACCACAGACAATATTTCAGAATTGGAGACTTTTGTGCTTGCTTGCCAAAATTGCTCTGAACATTTCGCTTACAAACGCGGATGACGACTCGAGATGTCAAGCAATGTAATACATCGTCAAAAGTAGTACCTACAGGGAACACGAACATTGCCAACAAGACGTATTCGCCGATGAAGATATAACAAAAAAATAATAAATAATTTTATAAATGATATCGACGAAACAATTTATTGTCGAATCTATCCAATTTATCTTTTGATTAGATCCCGTGGTCAAGTAAAACAGTAAAATAATATTGGTATTTTTTGTGAACGGAGTTTAATTTAGATTTTAGGCAAATTGTTAAATTTTACAACCGATTCTTTCGTTTGTTATTTTGATTTGTTTGTTCCTTTAGAAATAATGATTAGGAATTTTATGTTATTAACAATCGGAATATAAACTGTAAACTCGGAATTTAAGCGGAATTTTACATTTTTCCAATAAAGAAACGTTTTCTTTCTTTCTTACTACATACATCAGAAATCAGAATACAAGTATCTAAAATACTTCTCGGACTGTTGTCGATGTAACTTTTTTCAATGGATTATTATATTATAATTATTATTATATTATAATTATAATATTATAATTGGTGATTAAAAGTCACATTTGGGGAAAATGTATTAATTTTAAATTTATTTCTGTTAAAAAATGTCAATGGATTTCTCCAGAATAATCTACGTCAATGTAGGTAAAGACGACTAGAGATTTTTTTTAATGTATTAAGTATTGTGAAAAATAATTTTAGGGTTTACAAAATACTGGCCATGCTGATTCGAGACCTCTGATTAAAAGTTAGAAAATCATATCTCTTCGCTATTATTCCGCATAAAAAACGAAGTAATATACGAGTATGTTGTATTTCAAGGAAAGGTTGCAATATACACATAAACGTTAATTAAGTATTAAATAAAATTTCAATCATCCGTTTTAACATCTAATGAACGCATTAGATGTTAAAAAATTGATATAGTTCAATATCAATCAATGGTTGAGGGCCACCTGCCCTAGTTTGGTTGACTGTAATCAGAAATGTATGTGTATTGGGTACGTAAATCGAGCGAATTTCCAGCAGGGTAAGTAATAAGAGCGTAGCTAGATAAGAATGTCGGTGGGTACATATATATTGTATACCTAACAAATATAACGAGAATTCGTATGCCGTAAGGCAAAATGACTGATAAATTTGCCTGGTTTGTCGGTGAGCATGGATTTGAGTAGGATTAGAAAAGAGATATTTGAATAACATTCCCGGTTTTCATGTACTCTATAGAGGACACAATTAGCTAGTTCACTGTGTTCATTTATAAAAATATAATTTTAAATAATGGCTAGGATTAAGAAGTGTTAGATTCAGATGCTCACAAATAAATAACCGTATTAATCTAATACTACTATACAAAGTCATATGGGTGTAATATACTCGAAGAAGTGTGTGCCGTGCCAAGAAAAAATGTAATTTACCAAAATACTCATTTTTAGGGAGGGGCTGAAAAAAAAGCTGTTGAAAAATGTTTTGTCTTGAGAGTATTAAACGAGTTATCCAGAGTATTAAGCAAGACATCCTGACAAGACGACGGCCCGATAGTGCAGTGGTATAAGCGCCTGCTTCTAAATCCAGAGGTCCCGTGTTCGAATCCACCGTGGGTTAAATCCGGCCAGGTTATATATCGCCGTTTTGAATATGCTCAACGGCATTTTTCTCAACACTGTCGACTGAATTAAGTAACAAGACATATACTCATTGAAAAAACATGAATTGAGCTACGGACTTGCGAGATGTTGTTTGCCTGTAATAAATGGCCTTCGGAACTGCGAAATTTATACAATCACCAATCTTGTGATTTATTTTTTATATTATTTTTATTTCATCAACCTCGTACGTAAGTCAATCATAAAGTTAATTTATTACTCACCATCCTTCATCCTTACAATTTTTTCCAAAAAGCAGTTTGAACCATTTTTCTTAGTAGGTTAATGTAAGATAATCATAATATTTGATAATATATTTTTTTATACTAAAAAATAAATAAAAAGTGAATGTTAAGAAATGCAATTTTCTAAAATCTAGCGCTGACAATCGTAAGTTCAAAACTCTTTTTGATTTTTATAATATTTTTTCGTTGGATATGAATTCAACTCAAAAAAACTTTTGTAATTGATTTTGATTTTGTCACTATTGCGATACTATCATGACATATAAATAGGTCGAATATGGTTACATAATATGGATGGATATAATATATATATGTTATATGGATTTAATGCATGTCTCTCTTTACGTTTTCCGTAAAATAATGAACAAACACAATGAGCATGTTAGCAAAACCTACAAAATTATAACGACGTGAATGGGCCGTTTGCCCTTCACAAGAACTTTCGTTTGCATGTCGACTTTATTTGAAAAGACAAAAATCGATAGCGAAGCTACATATAGTATTAAGTATACTCTCTTTTACCAAAACCTGATTCCTCTAAATAATTCAGATGAAATATGATGAGAAATACCAACACCTTTAATAGTTTCTTTAAAAATATATATATAATTTTTAATAGTATTATGATTAATGGTAATAATTTTGTATTGTCGCTATAATTAAACGTAAAATATATTGTTGTTTTAAATAATCGAGTTGCTTGTATTGGCTATAGCAAAGTGACAATAAACAAATTATATAGCCAGAATGTTATAATAAGGCTATATGATTTGTTTGAAAATTTTCAATCTGTAAAAATATTAAAAAGCATTCGAATTTTCCAAATGTCAATATACTTTTAGACTTTTATATAAGTAATGTAAGCTTACGGCGAGCGCCTATTATAACGTAAGGAATCATCTAAATACGGTATTTAAGCAATACATTGTACAATTTTACTATACTTATATATTATATATATATATATATATATATATATTATTATTAGACAACAGATGGAGAAAAAAAAGGTAGAGGAAGATAGAGATTAGGCGAGTACCTCTGCTGGACGTTTCGGAGCTCCGTGGCCCCTTCTTCAACAGCTAAACGAAGACTGCGACGAGTCTTCGTTTAGCTGTTGAAGAAGGGGCCACGGAGCTCCGAAACGTCCAGCAGAGGTACTCGCCTAATCTCTATCTTCCTCTACCTTTTTTTTCTCCATCTGTTGTCTAATAATAATAAGTGTTTAAACAAACGAAAAATCTTTGTAAAATATTATATATATATATATATATTTAAGAAAGTATCACAACAATTCCCATATAATAGCTAAACTATTAATTAAAACGATTATCTGTCACTATGGTAAGTTTACAAGTAACAAATGGAAGCTAAAAAACAACCTTAAATATTTTTAATACCAACATAAGAACAAAACAAGCAAAATAAATACCTGCATAATAATATGTACTAAAATTTACAGCTGGAAGTTCAACCTACTCTCTTTTAATATATATTTTGTGAATTTAGAGTCTTTAGCTGTATAGAGTTGAGCTGATATAACTATTTTTGAATCCCATGCACTTAAAGTGAAATTTTCTTTTTAAATAATTGTAAATAATAAATTATATGATTCACTATGAAAAAACTAATATGGTTCCTTAAATTTAAAAACAAATGAATTTTAATAATATTATGACATTAAAAAGCTCTTTTTCATTTTTAGGGTTAAAAATAAAAATAAGCAGTTGCAATTAGTATCTCATAACATATGGTTGAAAATCTAAACCAAGATTTATGATATCAAATATTAACATACAGTAACTTATCAAATATTACATAAAGCAAGCAGTTCAATCCTTGGCTGTTCCCTCCTTTTTTTATGAGATTCGTAAAGTAGCACATGTCGATATAATAAAATAAATTTTACTTTCGAAAAGAATATAAATGTATTTGAGAACATTTAAATAATAAAAAACATATTCTACTTATAATGCCTTAGGCCTTTTGCTTTTTCTGTTATTGTAAGTAAGCTTTTGACCTTATGGTCAAAAGCTTACTTACAATAACAGAAATAGAAATTACAAAAATAGGATACAAAATAAGTTTGTAGTTTTTTTTAATATTTATACGCAATATCGACTCGAAATGCTCTGTAGTTTTGTGAGTGTTGACGTGTTTACAATCTGAAGATAATCATCTGTTATCGCTTGTTATGATCGCTGATACCAATAATAATTAACTTTCATATGAAATAATATATTTCTTTCAAGGGTAAATTTATGAAATTTTCTATTATATGATATGGAAATTTTTAATCATATAAATGTACAACGTACCATTTGCTTTATTAGATAAAAATACATATAATTTGTTTTTTTTTTGATAAAATGTTCTCTAAACCTTGTCTTTTTTGTAAGAAAAAAAGAATCTAGACAATAAATATAATACATATAAAAGTTGTTACATTTTTTTTTAAAATAATAGACAATATTCATTAACATTTTAGTTAAATATTAGGATGCATTATCTAAGAACGTTATTAATTTTATTTTTTATTTTTTAAAAGAATTTTTATGACCTAGGTCATAAAAATTATTGAAAATGTGCCTGTTTTAGAGAAAGGGTAGATGGTAGTAATGAAGATTTAAAAATGACCATGTGTATAACCATGAACGGATTCGAACCCGCGACCTTTGGGTCAGACGCCTTAACCACTAGACTACCACGATCCACGAATTTAGTATCTATATACATATAATTATATAATTTTTCAAAATTTTGGAAAACGGTAATTTTAATATTTATGAAGAATACTTTTATTAATGTCACATCATTCATGATTTTTCAAAAATATTGCTTGATTCTAAAGAAGAATTAAAGAGAATTATTAATAGAAGAGATATGGTCTACAATACACAGTTTATTTTAGAGAAGATTTATATCTTTACAAAAAGCTGTGTAAAATATTTCTGCTTGATATATGTGAAAATGTTTTTAAAAGGTATGCATAATATATAATATTTTGTAATATAACATATATTTTGTATGCATAATGTATAATATGTATACAAAATAAAACAGGTAGTTTAAATTTTCTTATCATTTACATTACGATTTGCTGTTCAATTTCCATATTCAATAAGTTGTGTGGCTCTCCAGTGCAAATGTTTGTTCAGATCTGCTGTTGTATGGATGCAAAATAAAAACCTTCGCTAATTATGTTCATAGAAATTGTAAATAAAACCTAATTAACAACTGTATCTAATTTTAACTGTGGATATCCTAGAATATATTATTTAACACAATCTATAATTTGTATGTAAGTTCGTTAAATTTACTGTAGTGTAATGTCGCATGTATTCAAATCGGACGCTCGGCTAATCCAAGCAATTTACTAAGTGTGTCTCGGCTTGGTCAGCACGGTCTTTAGTCTATAACCCCCCCTAATTAATTAACATTATAATACACGCTCAAGATATCAATTATCTTAAGGCCTTAAGTACACATTAGTTTACACTCATGTGCTCTTCGCGTGTTATGTGCGAATTATTACCATTTCTAAAATCCTTAATAAAACGAAACATTATTCCTTTGATACGTGTAAATTGCTATCAATATTAAATTCCTTCGATCCTTGTTATTTAAATTATAAAAAAAAAACACTATACAGTTTGTAACTTTGTGTAACGAATGTTGAACCTCATATGCGGAAGCAAGTAATTGAAAATTTAATCAAACGCTAAACAAAGTTTGGTAAACCGTAGCGCGAGTGCATCGATCTGTTAAACCCGACCTAGGTTACTTCAAGCGGTACTTATCGCGGAAGCAGAGTTGATCAAACTAATTTCTGAATTGATTTTAAAATGTATAAAGGACTGTGGTGATTTTAATTACATGAACTTCTTTCTATATCTGATAAATCTGAAACATAAAAAAAACAAATTTCACTTTTCCAGGCGTTTTATTTAACGTATAAATATCGCCCGGTTTTGTCTGAGGACAATTTGCAATATTTATGAATATAACGCCTACAGTCGTACACACAAAAGGTTGACGTCAACTGGGTTACCTTTATCAATTTAATCGCGTCGTTGGATCAAAATGGTCGAATTGCGTGTGGGGTCAGGGGTGCGCCTAGCCATTGTCCGTTTCAAGGCCTTAAAACATTAAAGAATGCCATCGCTTGGTGTCAACACATTATCGTCCTTGGACTGATGAGTCCAACCTCAGAGGTAACCTAGCATTTCACTTAAAAAGGATACACGCGCACATTTTATTGAAGATAGTTAATAAAAAAAAACGATATTTATTTAAATTTATTATAATATAACGTTATAGAATATGTAACTCGACATACATGAGAACAGGTTAAAATCTAGGCCTTATTACCAATATTCAAATTCAATAAGTTAACTGAAGCTGTTCCGCAACTGCCAGAGAGCAAATTATTAAAAATACCAATGCTGTCTGAAAACTCATTTAATGAGGCAATAATTCTATATGCTGGGGGCTGCTTGCAAGCAGTACGAAGAGCATTCAAAAATAGCCTTTTTTGTGAAATACACTAATTACTTGAACACATTAAATTTAAGACAAAATTAGGATTTCTATATTGCAATTCTTCGATTTTCCCAATCGATTAACAATAAATACCAGCGTGTGTCACGCGTGTTTGAAGTAAAACTTTTGTAAGGAAGTTGATTAAATATGTCAATATTATATATATAATAATATATTATATTTCAAAGATGCCCCATACTGGCATATTAGTTCAACGATGTTTCCACATGCCTGTTAATTTATAGAACAATAAAATCAACGCGACAGATAACCAAAAATAACGTGATGACATTCCGAGCGTCCTCCCAATTTAGCCGAATGAGCACGTCGTAAGTAAATTAGGTTCGTAATTAGATCGTTATTAGGCAGGAAAAATTGTTTAAAAATGTTCTTAAAAAAGTTTTTAAAAGTCCCTAATTTGGGCTTACTGTGGTTGAAACTCTGGGCAAGCTATACCTACGTGATCGCTCATATACAATGAGTATTATAATAATAAGTCATTGATAAAAAAATCATTGAAAAAGTAACCGCGCAAAATTGTAAAGATACTCAATAGAATTTGAAATTTGAAGAAGTAATAACTTCACGAGTTCCTGGGAGCTTTCACATTGCATACAATATAAATATTCCAACCAGAATTCAGATTTGAAATCTTCGTTAAAACGGCGCGACATATAAAAATAGTGCCGCAAAGGGGACTTGTAGCGAAAAGGCGTGAAAACTATTCTTAAGGCGAATCGCAGCAAAGTTGGCGAATGGTAATGTATGTTAAGTTGGTGCAATAAAAACCGCTTGCAATCTACCTTCCGGACGACAAAGCCTTGGAGGACATTATCATGCATAGGAGATGTCTTAGCATTTACATACGAGTACGTTGGCTGCTCTATTTTTAACTCTTGATTTTATTATTTATCCATTAAATCGACAAGGAGATATAACGTGCATAATACATAAACAAAACATTCTGAGCCTAAATCTAAGGTGCAAGAATCAAACAAGTTTTGAGGAAGAAAAATGTTGGAATAGATTCTTTCTCTTACAAACTCTTTTTGATTGTAATGCCTTGCATATATTCTAATGCAATCCTTGACCACAGCTTAGAACTATTCTCAAAAGTAAATTAAACACGGGAATAACATCATCTGTCCAGGCCAGCAATATCACCGAAACTAGCGCCTAAATAATGAGAAAAAAAAAATAAAGTTACTACGACGTCAGAATTACCATTTTACTAAGTGTAAAAATAATTACACATTTAGGAGTGTAAAGGAAACCGCTTACAGTATGAACAATACTGAAAAAAAGACTTTCGAGTTGTTTGTATAGTCTTATTTTACAATGGAGTAAAATCGTATGGTCTTATTTTAAAAATCATTATTTTTTACGATCTCGAAAAATTTTTTTACTACCTAAATATGAAATAAATTTAGTATAAATTGTTTATTCAGGTAAATGAGAGCCCGTTTTAAAACCTACTCAAGGCATATTTAAAAACCTCTATTGTGTCCGTTTTGTTTTCTTTTCTTCCTTTTATTATTAGAGGAATAAATAGCCATAACTGTAATGTTTTTAAATATTTTCCTTGGAACCCATCCCAGCTAAGAAGTAAAATTAAATGTTTGGTATGAAACTAAACTATTTAATTTCACCTGCTAAGCAGCTAAGCCAATGGCGAAGTATATCTTAATAAACAAATAATAATGTCATTAGTTTTTGCAGGTTCCTCAATAAGTAGAGAATTCGAATTTGTTTAAATAAATTGACTGCTATACAAACCTTGCACATGGCTAAGTACAACCTATATTTTTCGAAAAGACTATTAGTTCTATCAGTGAGTTTATTATCCGCAGAAATCCGTGAGTTCATTTCTCCCGTAGAAGCAAAAATGGTTAGACAAACAAGACGAAACAGGAATTTGAACAGATAAATAAACATTAGAATGCAGAGTCTAAATTGTTTATGCAAACATCAGTAGTGCGAGAACATATTTTCAGCAAAGCATTCGCCCGGTACAGAAATCAGCATAAGTAAATTCGTTCGAATGAACTCCACGACGCAGTAAGTCACAAATTTGCATTCCTTAAAATGATGCCATTAAAACTTATTCCATATTAAGTTAAAATTATATCTTTTTTAAAAATAGTTAGGTACTTTGATAATTGCCTTTAATTACCTACATGGTTCATAATATAGTCATTTTTCTTGGGTATTTATGTTTTCAAATACGTTTTTATAATTACGAGTATTAATTTACTGATTTTCTGGATTAAAACTTTTTTGTTTATTAAAATTAGAGATTTTTTTTGTAGGCTAAAGATAAACACAGCAAATAAAATATTAAAATAATAGACTTAATTCGATTTCTACGAGTATAGAATAGCAGGAAGAGTTTTCTTTCGAAAGATATAATAAAATGTGTCTATTTTAATTACTTTTTTATTTAAAATCATTTTGTTAAAAGATTATTTAAATAACTATTCTATTTTTTTTGCAAACCTAATTCTAACTTAACCTATCAACTGTAACTTTAGTTTGCAATTAGAAGGTTTCCCTTCCTTGGAACCTTCTAATAACTCCTTTAGGCTGCTATATATCTAATTTTTTTTTTCAGCCCCTTTTCTCTACCCTTTTCTCTAATCTTTTTCTACGCTTTCCTTTTCTCTACGCTTTCTATCCTAACTTAACCTACACTTTATCTCATGACTTCGCCCCAGAGTTGTCGGCCTTGATACGAACCTGCGGATACAGATTCGGGTGCCCGACCTACAAGAGTAAAAGGCAGTCACCCCCAGCAGTGCCACCCTCCTCAAATGATGTGGGAGACCTCAAGGGCGAGTAAAGATCCCTCCACCCTTGCTTATATTTTTACCTGATCGAACCTTCGCCTCACGGACCTAAATTCCAATCTTTTTTGTATTTCTATAAATTCGTAAAAACATTTCTTTTATTTTAATTAGTCAATAGTTTTCTTAAATTACCTAACCTTTGGCATCCCTCTGACTACACCCAACCCGTGATCCACTTGATGACCTGGCCTACTAGTCAGGTGTGAAGTGTGACATTGGATTAAGAAAATACTATTAGTATTGGTCACTAATATTAATACTTAGTAGTATTAGTTAGTTACTTACACTCGACGTCCCCGGTCTACCAAACAGCAGGTTGTTATCTTCGAAATGATACTTCGGATAGGTTCCGTGTCGATTGTATTCGGGCATGCTCGACTGTCTTCGAAAGCGAAGGGACCTTGCCCTCTGATCCCGGTCGTGGGCGAAGAGGTCGCTTTTTTGTGAGAGGACTAAATAGTGTAGGCGATGCACAAGATCCATGGCGATTACTAAATATTTTTTTCTGTTTCCACTGTTTTTCACTATAATATTACCAAAGCACTAAATGTTTTACACGGAGTATATAATAATTTCGTCGCAGATTTGATCGTAGTAGCTGAAGTAATGGTTTCGGAAACTATACATAATCAGGAAAGTAAAATTCTCCACAGTAATATTGTGTTTGTTAAATTTAATAGGGCTGTCCTAACGTCTAAAACAAAAACAGTCCATGAATACGGTATATTATACAAATTGCAAATTATTTCATACAAAACAAATTACATTATTTTTTTTGTTTTAATAGTATTATGTGTATATTTAAATTATAATCAAAAATATAATATGCAGAGGACGGAAGGGGCGAAGGGATAGCGAATTTGTAAAAAAAAATATTTTTTAAGTATTTCGGTGACGAATTTTGAAAATATATTTTTGAAAAAAGAAACTGATGACCTTAGCAAATGTACATATCTGCATGCATTACGACCATATAACCATATGGACATTAATGCGTACCGAATGTGCGCCACAGTGTAAAAACGAGACATCCAAGATGAGCAATCAAGTTCATTAAATTCCTATATTGTTGGCGTAAATAAAAATTCATTTATTCAGCATAATATTGCAACGACAACAAATATGTCGGTGTTGTTAATTAAAAAGATCCCAGGATAGCTTTTTAACTTGACATTGAATGGCAGCTCATTTAAAAACAATCGATTGACAGATTCGTACTAAAGAAATAAGAAATTCACGCTACATTCACGCTTTTCAGGTGATTGTAGGTCAACATAATTAATTCCATATGACTATAGAATTCTATTTGTATTCAAATAAGTATATATTTATGTATGAATGTCCAAATTCGCAAATTTAAAATTGTTCTGTAGTTCTTTTAATTGTCTTGTTCTTTCTTATTCTAAAATAATACCTACACATTGTAAAAATTGTTATGGAAATTAATATCATGGATATCCAGGCTTAACTTATTTTAAGCGTGATTCTGTATATGAAACTTAACAATTTTGTTCATCTCAACCAATATTATTACTTTACGGATTTTGACACTGTTGAAGACTTGCAGCTTTTAACCTAGTGACGTACATGACAGCTGTTTGATTTGATTTAATCGTTTGTAATACCACTGATGTACTTTAGTAGATTTGCTTAGATTATAGAATACGTAATATTATACATATAGTCAACAATATTTTTTTAATGCTTTATAAACTCTACAAGGTACTCTTTTAGGTAGATACATAACGAAGAATATCCACAGTTCTTAGTAACTTTCAAGCCTAACTTGAAGAAAAAAGAAAAATTTTGACTTTAGTGTTCACACCATTAGTGACATAAGGATTTTTGTATAGTAAAATTTTAAAATCATTTAAAGTCTTTTTACTTGCACTTTCGAGTTCAATTAACTACCTTCAATGTTAAACGATAGAAAAATCCGGGAATGTCGCAAGAAGTAATTACGACGTAATTTTGTCCTAATTACATCTCGCACAGATAAAAAGCTAAAGCAAATTAATGACTAGGGGACGTAATCTAATTAGGAGAAAAAAAAAGCTTTCGAGCGGATCGTCTTTTTAGAAGGAAAGTTCTTGATTGAAAGGATAAAATAAAATAGAGGCTTTTATTAACCAATCATTAGGCTGGTCGTGGTACAATGGTTGCGTTCAATAATTAAAGTACAAGCTGTTCAACCCTGCAGATATGCCAGGGGCGTAGCTACTGCGGTATCAATGATACGGGGCCCCCGAACTACAGGGGCCTGACGTTTATATATATATTAACATGAATCTCTTTACTACGAGTACAATGGCAAGTAGAAATCGAACTTGTTTACAACTGCATTTCTAAGAACTTTCGCACCATAGAAAGACTATTCATAAATAGACGTTTTGTTTTATTAGTCTGTCGAACTCGGTTAGTACAAATGTGAGTATTGATTTTCATTAAATTTAAGTAATTTATTCTGCTTGCAATACATTCTACTGATGCTAGAAATTCAGAATAATGCTTTTCACGACCGTTGCAGTAACAGTCGTAGAATTTGAGAAAAAAATCAGTGTATTTATTTTTGGTTATATATTTATTCAAATTGGCATTCAACCTATTTTTTTGTTATAAAGATGCTTTTAATGTCACTGTTTTGTAATAAAATATGGTCGGTCAAACCATGCCAGTACGATTTTATAAGGTTTTGAAATATAAAAGTGAGAAATACGTATTCTTGTAATTTCTCTAAATACGTTTGTAGTTTGAACTAATTATGTAGAGAGTTAAATACACCCTACGCCTCGTTATCGGCTTGTCATTACAATTGGTTCTAAGAGGAGTGACTATCGCTATGAAGCGTTTTTAGGTAGTACATATTTGCTCGATAGAACCTAATAGAACCTAACCCTTTTTTTAAATAGGCACTTAGAAAAACACAAATATTATTTCCAAAATAGTCGAAATATCTTAAGAGGGAAGGCCTATTCATAATTAATAACATACCTTATTTCAAAATTATTTTTTTTATTTCAAATATTATTCTGTCTTCAAGTCGAAAGAATTTATTGCATTTTAAAGATTAGGCCACCTTAATACGGGCGCTCCATAATTAGGTAGAATTTTTAATAAGACCATTGGAAGATATTTTAAACTAAATAAATTATTATTATTATTATTTATTAAGACTTTGATGTTCAGAAGGTAAATAAAATATTTTATGCCGAGTCAATGGTATAGTGACCAATGCCAATAGTATTTGTTTATTTTTCGGATAGTTCGGTAATACGTAATTTCTATATAATCATAGTATATTTCTATATAATCATATCTAATCATAGTTTTCGTCTAAAAAAATTAATGTCATTTCAATTCAATGTCAATGTAATTTCAATTGTAATGTAATTTCAACGAAGTTAATAAAGTTAACACACACTACAGTGTTTTTACTGACATAAAGTTCTAAAAAAGTAGAGCTAAATCGACCCAGCCGTAAAACGGTTCATTGTCCGTCGCGTAAGGCAGCGCGGTCGCCTATCGGCAACCAGCAGGGCGCTCACCTAACCGCACTAACCGCCCCGGATAGGAGGCTCACGAGCAATGCACTTATCGTGCTTCCCCCTAGGGCTTAATCAGTATTACTGCCGGCCAAGAAGTAGGTACTACGACACGGCGACCTGGTTATGATACCTAATGTAATATAATTTAGGTTATAACGCTCGGCAACCGCGTAAACGCAAGCTGCTTTTATTTTTAGCTTCTATACATTCATGCATAAGAAGCTACTATCCCCGTCCTAAGGTCGTCTGTCCGTTGCATCTTTCAACTCGAAAAGTACAAATGCGAAAGAGTTGATTTTTTGTTTGTAGATTAATGCTCTCGAAAAACAGCCATAGCCGTTTTGATCACATCGAAAGCTGTCGGTTAATATAGATATTTAACATTAAAGTAAACGAATTTTTAATACTGAAAAACTTGTCAGTTCGATAGGACACCAGCATCAGAGCGCGATTGTATTTGAATTTCAAAATAATATGAACTTTTATTTATTACTGGCCTGTTATAATTATTATACATATACTTATCTATGAGCGCAAATAGAAATAAGTATCTAAAATAATGTTCAGTGCACGTTATAATTATTACAAATTGAATTATTATATCCGTGTGTATTTATGTATGTATTTATTTATTATGGTTACCCAATAGAAATGGTACACAATAAAGGTAAAGACATAAATAAGATTAATATTGAAATATATTAAACGAATTTTAAATTTACAAAAAAAAACTGAAATGGTTTCTTTTTATCAACTGCATAATAATCCATCAATAACTATTTCAAAATGATGACATCTAGATTCCACGATGTTTTCGCTTGCCTTTATATTCAGAAAGAAAATCTACGTGACGGCTATCCGCACCAATTATAACCGAATGAGCACACCACACCGCCTTCGAGCACCCTCTCGAGTTTAGCCGAATGAGCGTGTCGCATTAGATTCATTCGCAGACTAGGAAAAAATATGTAAGATGCTATAAAGAAGCTTTACTTCAATACAGTGACTACTGCCAAAATGCTTAATTAAGATCTATTTGCCAATAATAAAGAATAGAAATGTTAATAACACCCATGGAAACTTAAAGTATTGGCATAGCCAATGCAAACCTTTTGGGAGGAAACCATGATGACGTCAATACAAATCATGTTTGAAATCGCAGGGCAGCTGGATTTTGTTTTTTGGAAATGGTTTTGGCACACGATCTTGGGATACATATAGGTAAAGATTACGGTTTCCTAGCACGTACGAGTACGTGCGTTACTGACTGTCGACCGTATAAAGCAACCATACTCAACCTTTTTTATCTTCGGGCCACATACATATATTTGTAAAGCCTCGCGGGCCGCAACACTATACTGGTATGACGAACAAAATATGAAACGACAATCCTCTTTGGGTGTCACTATTTGTGCGTCAAAGTCAAAATTAATCTCAAGATATACGAAATACAGAATGCCAGATTTTGTAAATCATGTCCCTGATAATAAATGTGTTTAGGGCCGCACAAAAAAGCTAGGCGGGCCACAGATTGAGTATAAAGTAAAGATTTTCATGTAGTGGATTTAGGGAAAGATATTCTTGTATGCTAGTTTTATAAGTGGGTCATAATGCGACCAGATATGGTTAAGTAGAGCCATTTCTGAAGCTTGAAGTGTTCAACCTTCAATAGAATAATGGCGTCCGCCTACGTTTCGTATACAAGACTGAAATACTCATAGTGGGTGGTGGTGTTATGTTGAAATAGAAAATCAGAAAATAATCTATTATCTATATATGTTCACTATTATTTTTCTCGTATACATACGTGCTTGTCAAATATTTCAATTGGTTCACAATAATGAAATATACAGATACATCGTGGTTACATCATACTTAGAGTTTTCGATATTTATACTACTCGTATTCGTATTACGTAGCAAAAAGAAATAAAACACAAAAAAAAAAAAAAATATAAAGTTTTATAAATTATACTTAAATAAACTATTTTAGAATTAGTATGAAAAAATAACTGCTACATAACATGTTTTCCTTTAAATTATAGCTCCTTGAATTCATACAGATTTTTTTATTTGAAATATGTTTTGATGATTTTTTTTGAAAATAAATATATTTTTTATGTTCTTATATTCTCCCGGTAATTTATTGAACATTTCTAGTCCTCTATATAAACTAGTTTTTTGAAATTTAGGCGTACGAGTGGGTAACGGCTGAATATTTTTTTTTATTAATATGTAAGCGCCCTATTGAACTTCAATGTATCATAAAAACTGACACTAAGAATTTTATCCGTGGTTTTGTGCATTTGTATAGTATTTGTGTTGGTATAGTATTGGTATAAAAGACACCGCTGCGAAACTTTAGCTTTACCGAGTTAATGAAAAAAGGTTAATTTGGGGGATGGGGTTGTTTTATTATTAGCCGCGCCCCAAAATTTACAATAAAAACTGAAATGGTGTTAACGTTTATGATGAATTGAAAGAATGTTATGATACCATTGGACCTATGTTAAGTTTTTTTTAATCTACTTAACCCATTACAAGTGTAAACCACAAACAGGGACGTGTAGCCTGGGGGACGCCTGTAGGACATAGCTATAAGGCGTCAGGTCTGTTAGATAATCTACTAATTAACGTCTGGCTTAATAATTAACTACTACTAAATGACGTATAGAAGCAGTTGGTATTAAATGATAGCTATAGGTGTCATAGCCATTCTTGTTTTATTTAATGTTCGTAAAACGAGAATAATTTTTTAAATTTGTAGATCTAGCTAGGTTATAACATTTCTTTTTCTAATGCTGTGTGATTCATTTCATTACATACAACGCAGAATAACTATATATATTGTATAGTTTGTCGTATGCATATCTTATTACATTTTTTTTCGGGTTTAAAAATAAATGAATATTTTGCTGTTAACTAAATTTCTAAGGATAAATGATGATTGCTACTCGGGAAAAATCGAAAAATGTACAAGTAAAAACTAATTTATTGTTTAGAAATTTGCCCTTTTTGACATTTAATTTAATGGTATTCATCGATTCATATATTTATTGTAAACAGGATCAATTTGGTTTTAGGCTTTGTTTTAAGTCAGTGTGTTAATTTGTTTAAAATTTGTAATATTTTGTCATGTCAAACTATTTTGTTTTTTTTTTGTTTATAACGCAATGAGTTTTTTTGTAATGTTATTTTATAAATACTAATATAATAAATAAAATATTTCAATAGCGATAAAAATATATAATTATTTAAATCCAAAGCAAGTTCTTAGAGGAACCAATTAAAGCAAAAGTGTTAAAAAGTTTTTTTATTGTTGTTGTTACAGGATTATTTTTATTTTGAATAAGTTTTTGGCATTTTAAGGTAATTTATGTCACGCGTCACAGAGCACAAAATTTCATAGAATTATTTTCATATCCTTATTATCAATCAAAAAAGAGATTTCCAATATCATCAATAGTAAAGATAAATAAAACCTAATTGTATTGTTAGATTGTTATGTTGTTAATGATTAATAGTAACATATAAGTACTTGTAATTGTAATTACATATAGAATATACATACATACTATATTTTTATCACATTCATCATAAATTATTTTTATACATACTAAAAGCATACTTTATTTATTTTTATTAACATACAAGTGTCACACACTCACGACTACCACAAACATCACTCACAAATTACACATAAAACTTAAAAAAAATAATCTACTGTATACGTATATAATATTAATGATCTATATATATATTTTAAGAACACTGTTCAAATTTTTATGCTAATGTTATTATGTAAAATGGCCGTAATCCATAATTGGTTTTATATACTAGTAATAAGTTTTGTTTGTAATTGTAGAAATGTAATACTGTGGATTTTTCAATAAAGAATAAATAATAATAAAAATAAAAAAATCAAGCTAAAGATTTTTTTTCTTCCACCTAATTCACAAAAAACACAATAATCTAAAGCAAATCTCTATGAAGAAAATCACAAGCGCGCGTCGCGTCTATACGGCGATTGGGCGTCCGCTGGCGCGGCCGGACGCCGTGTGTTTGCGGCGCGCCGAAGCTGGGCTCGCGAGCTTAACCGACCAATAACCACGTGATCCGGTGGGCGGTGATTTGAAAGCAACCTCGTTGTCATGACAACACACCCAAACACATGAGCGCTTCATTCGATCGAGATTCACTTTCTTTTACAAATATGTCTTCATCTTAACTGGATTCTGGGCTGGATTAACAGGAAAAATACGTATTTGTTACTAAGGCCCTAGACTGAATTGAGTTCCGAGAATAATCCGCTTTCTGTTCGCCAAATATTAATAGAATCACTTATAAAAACCATACCATACCATCTGTAGTTTTAAAAAAAAAAAATGTTTGTAACAATCTTACCGTTTGGGCAGACAAAGTTATAATTTAGTATATCGTTAGAATTTTATAAATGGCTGCATATCCAAAAGTCATTATATCTACATTTTTTTTAACATCCACTGTGCAAATTGCCTTAAAAGATAAATGACATAATCTTTGGCGATATCGAAAAATTTAAGAAAGTATTACTAATTTTTTAGGAAAGCATATTCACATATCGATTATTTTTATAAAAGATCATATTATGTTAAAATATTCTTTCCTTATTTCATCTAAATACACTAATACATAATTCTACATCTAATTACATAATTTTTGACAATATTTTCCACTAAAGAAGACAGGTGAGAGTTAAAAATGTGGAAGGAGTTATGTTCATATGTATTGTGGTACTCTATCACCCTTCTCGCTTTGATCCACTATCGCTGGGGCACCTAGGCCTGGTGGCACAGTGGTATTTCGGTTCGAATCTCCAGTAAGTCGAATCAGGTTATTTTTCGCCATTGACTATTATCAATGGTGCTATTCTCAACACTGTCGACTGAGTTAAGAAACAAGACATATACTCAAAAAGAAAAACACTCATTAAGCTACAGACTTGCGAGATGTTGTTCGCTTATAATGAAAGGCCTCGCATCATGAAAACAACAATAAGGCAGTCGGAATTGCGCCCGATAGCGCCTTCCCGACAACACGAATGAAAAAGAAGTTGGGACAATTTGTATGTAAGATATCTTTAGATATATTTATATAGTATAGATTTATTTCCATCCTTTGATCATTTGATAATTTCTTTTATACCAATCTCGTTGTCCAATGGTATCTGTGCTAAATATCTGACATAAATCTATCTCAATCTTTCTGTGATTTGTATAACAGTAAACGTACGATTGTATGTTTTACCGAATTAGTTCCATTGCCCAATAAAAAAAATGAATTGTCATAATGGCGGGCCTATTAGTAAATGTCTTCATTCGTATTCTCGTGTCCGATTGCGCTTGAATTGCAGCTAAGGTTTGTAGTTGGTAGACTCGGGCGTCTAGAGGATCTAGAGGGCGTCTAGAGCGCCTCAAAACTTTGTAATTGACAGTTAAAGATGACGAGCTTTTAAGTGGTGCAATCCGGTGCTGTAAGTTTGTTTAAAGCGAGGAAGTGTAATAAATGAGCGAGACAGATAGGTTTCGTATTTCATTTCAGTTGACATTCAAATAAAAATATTATATTGTATTTCTATAAATAAAAAAATATATTTACTTATATATATTTAATAAATTAAAAAATAATAGAGTCTAAAATGCTAAAGCATTGTAAATACTATTTAACTAGGTGCATTATTAAATCGAAATATGAATAATAATTTATTGGATACATACAGTTATTATTGCTTTGTTTTAAATGTATTTTTTATTTATTTAATCTTTAAATAGTTTGTTTGCATGCTTAATAAATAAATAAATAATTTAATATATTTCCTGAATTTACCAACAAAATTATATATTAATAGTGGTATACTTCAGTGGTAGGTATACTGGTACTTGACCAGTAGGTAGCGGTCAAGTTATCACAATGCTGGCTGTTCAACCCCGGTTTGGCAGCTAGGTTGCAGGCGGCTTTCTTTAACGGTTATTTGACGTGTGACTATTGCCTGCGGCACTCGGGGGTACTAGAAATAGTTGCGTCTATGTAAACCTAAATAATACCCATACAATCTACTATGTCCTATTTAGTTTTTTTTTTGTAGAAAATTCCTTAGTGTTCAATCTATCTCCATAATAAATTTCATCAAAATCGGTACAGACATTCGCATTTATAATATTAGTAAAGATAGAAGGCGCGGATTATAAAAAATCACCGTTTATTCTATATTCTTGTACATATACCTCCTCTTATCATTCTCGCTTTTTATACAACTTAATTTTAATATAAAAATACCTTTAAGTACCTTTAAAATTAATTTTCATTTGGTTTTATAACCAAAGCTTTTACGGCACGCCGGAAGGCGTAGGATCAAAGTGGTGGATAGGCGAACTCCAATTGTACGCAAATGTATCAAACATTGCGCGAAGTGCCGCGCGATTCACTCCCCGCGCGGCAGCTCGCGCACCGCCGTACCCTTGCACAGTGAGAGTGCGTATACTGAATACCTCTTTTTACTGTGCCATAAGGGTTGCTCATATTAAAAATTGTTTATAGCAAAAGTTGTAGGGAAATTATAGGCCTACAATTAATGGATTTATCCTGTACCTATTAAGGGATGTATGATTGTTTTTGAATTTTGAAAACCACTTTTTCTTATCCCTAGGACCAATGGTGTTTTCAAAAAAGTCTGTTTTGTGTAATGGTGCTTTGCTTGATTAAAATTTTGTATAAAAGCCGTAGTTTTTTAAATTTAAGTGTCAGAAAGATCCTTACAGACTTATTAATAATACCCATACTAGACTATGTTGACATTGTATATAGCCCTTGCATCTCAAAAATAACTCAAAACAAAATACAGAGAGTCCAAAATGCCTGTGCTCACTACAATTATCAAATACCTAAAAGGGCTCACGTGACACCATTTCTTAATAAGCATAATGTCCTAAACATGGATAATCGAATTATGCTACTTTGATGCATAAAATCTTCCATAGCCAAAATCCTCTCTATTTATATGAAAAATTATCAAGAGCCCAAGATATTCATACATACTCTACGAGAAGCGAAGAATGTTTATTGAACCTTCCAAAACACAAGCTAATTTTAGAGGATCCTTTAAATTCACCGCCTCAAAATTATAGAATACTTGCCAGCGCCATTAAGGCAAAAATCCAGCTCTGTGTCATTTAAAGACAAATGTCGAAAGTGGTTATTGCAATTACAAACGAGTTCATAATGTTCTGTTTTCTCTGTTCTATTTCTTTCTTTTTGACACTATATATTTTTATACTTTAATTTAAGTTATTAAGAGAAGCCCCCAACCATACCCAACGTCCTAGAAAGGAATATCGAAATACCGGAAATTACTCATAATGTATAATTTATAATACCAAGCTTTATTTAATCTTATTATATTTTATAAATATACTTTATTTATTTATTACTTTATTTATATTTTTACTGATCCTTATTTTATTTATTGTTCCTATTTAATGTTATGCTCAAATGCCCACTGACTCCCTAACTTTTAGGATGCTTAAGTATGCTTCCTCCTTTACTATTTTTAAGTTAATAAAAAAAAATGTAAGGGCTGTGCTGAAAACCAGCAGCTTCTTGTTTTTCCAATGAGATAAGCAGCTGAGCACAGCATATTTATTGAGATACTATTATTGTATTTAAACTCTTGTATTGAATTTATAATGCCTCAATAAATGAACTTGATCATGAAGCTAAATAGGTAAAGGTATGAATAAAGAAGCCGTACTAAGTTAAATCCTTGTATTCGCTTCAGTTTTAATGTTCCTTGTGGTTAATCCATCGGGTTAATGTTCTGCAATGACCTGACAGTTATAATATAATATGTATTTATAAATGTTTACAACCCAACAATTTCAGATTTCTGTCACTCGAAATCGAACCATCCGACCACCACTCAGTAATCTCAAATTTACATCGTATAAAGTATTTCATAAGCATCTAAATGCTTAGGTCCGCAGTTTTTTTTTTTTTTTTTTTTTTATTCAATATGGTACAATAAGATGTTACAACAATAAATGAATGAATTAAATTAAAATAATATAGTTATAGCTTACGATAGAGTAATTTCGGCAGTTATAAGTAAACCTGTCTAAGGAAAAGAAAACAAAATAAAGCCATCTTAGCGGTTGGCGGGATATGAATAAAGTGAATAAGTTTTTCACATAATCAGATTATTCATTATTCATGGTTTTAAAGTAAATATACGTGGATTATATAGGGGAAAAGGGAGGGGGGCACGCCTTTAGGCACGCCTTTTTAAGAACAATTGTCTCGAATTGTCTTGTGGTGTCGAATATCTGTGAGTAAGATAGGTTGTGTTGCTGTGATAAGACTAGTTGTGAAACTCCAGAAAAATCAAGGATTTACCTAACGTCCTTCCGTTTGTGAGCATTTGTGGCTGATTTAAATGTTTTATAAAGTAATCATTTACAATAAAAACTAATATATAAATCATAATTTAGGTTGAATTCAATAACACACGGTGCTCAATATTTTTAGTGGCGAATTTCACTTTTTTTTTGAAAGATTTGACGGCGTGGACATAGTTGACGTCATAACCTCATAATCCTAATGGTACCCGTTTTAACCTCGAATATGGCGTGAGTTTTTATTTAATTTTTACTCCTGATCGTTTATATCAGTATTTACTTTGAAAATGGCAAACGAATAATATTCCTATCGCCAATACAAAAATAAATAACATAACATAACAAGTTTGAAATGGGATCGTATTTGTTCCCAAAAACCTGGAAGGTTTTGAAGTGGTTAGAATAAAATGATTTCTTAATGAACGGCATCGTTTATAATCTCACATAATATAATTTGTGCTGTTCAAACTACAACTATTTTTGATGGGTCTGACCTCTTGATCTGGAAATATAAAGTGGCCTGTCATTGCTTTCAGTCGAAATCATTTTATTTATTAATGAATTCAATAACATTTTTTTTCTTTTATGTATCATCCAAGCCCAAGGTTTATATGCTGGAAACCAGATGTGTAATAAACAGATTTAATATTAATTTGTGAACTATGTTCAGATTATTTGGTTCTGTATTTTACACGTCCTTTACAAGATAAATGTAGGATGAAAATAATTTCAATAACATATTTTTTTAACATAAATATTTAGTAAAATTGAAATCGCTTCCACTACGAAATAATTAAACATTCTATTATATAAATAAATAAATTAAAGGCTTCCGTTTATAAACAAGATCTTAGGTTGTGCTCTTAAGTAAACTTACCAAATGAGTTCGTAACGTCGTCCAGCCCATCTTGCCTTATCTATAGAAGAGTCTTTGTCACGTGTCACTAAGGTGGCACTAAAACGCTAGTCAACAACAAATTATTAACAGTCTTTAGTGTCACTAGGTATTTAAACACCCTTCTTAATATATATTTGATAAGCACCTATCGATAACTTTTAAGTTTAAGAATGTCCTAGCTAGACACGACCGCAGCATCGTTTTGGTCAAAACATTCTACAGGTAAACGCGGAAAAACAGTGACGTGCTTTCACTATATAAATATAAACATAAAAGAACGAAACCCTTGCGAGCTAAGGTGAAATATGTTTGATTGTACTGTACAAAAATGTTAAATTTCAATTATAGCTACTTTAAGTAAGATTTAGAGTAGCAAATCTATATTTAAGGGTGTAGTAAAAAGCACGTGACGCCATTTCCCTAGTACTCGTATGCGCCATTGTCGCTAGTCGGGTTGGCGCATGCGCGAAAATGCGACCTCGATACCGCAGCCCACCTGTCATGCGCACTCCTTTCTTGTTTTCAAGCACGAAAAGATGAAAATCTATTTTCTTTGCAATTTTCTTTTATACGAAGCAAATATTAAAAAGTTAAAATTTCTATGTATCGTGTTTTCAGGAACCGATAACAATATGTTATTATTGACTATACAGGTTTATTAAAAATTGTAATTGAGCGCTAATAATATTTTAAACACAATAAAATTGTTATGTATTTTAAAATATAAGTTTGTTACTTACTATATTATATTAATTTATAAATATTATTTTTGTTTTTTCTGTTATAGCGACATCTATTAATTATTAGCGTAGTTGCCAAAGGCGGCCGCTTGCGGTCGTCAAAGACAATCTGTCTGAACATTTTTGAAATTCTTAGAATATTTTACGGATGGCGCCACTAGCTTTGAGGATTACGAAAATATAATTGTTATATTCAATATTTCAGTGGATTAATAAACTGTATCTAAATTCATTAATGTAATATATATCTTTTATATATTATAAACCAAGTTTGAAAGTTATATTTGTGTTTTAGTGTTTTACACTTATGATCCGATCATTCGATATCAAACGAACGTCAAAATAATTGAGCATATTAAGATTGTATATTTTAAATAACGAAGACCAATAAAATTTTGGTTTATAAAACTTAAACATAGCTTGTTAAACTGAAATTGCTCAAAATTCAAGTTTATAAAATACAGTTTTTTTTACTGGAAATACGATATCTCGTAGGAAACTTATCTCATAGGTATCTTGGTCTTTTTTGAACTTTCTTTGAATTTGACATATACCGCGAAAACCTCAACGGTTAGTCGTCTTAGCATATGGATTTTAGGTAAGGGTGTATGTTTAACGCCATTTTGAAAGGTATTCACGAATAAATATTACTTACCTGAGCTTTCACCGCTGCTAAATGGATCTGTGCCACTCGGTAATCAAACTTTTTCATTGAAATGTCCTCCTAAAATAAAAACAAATAACCTTTAAGCGCCAATATTTGATTACATCAATATGAAATTAGCAAATTTACAACTAAAAAAACGAGACATGCTAATTACACAGTAACGTATTTTACCTGCAATTCGTTGACTTTGTTGAAAAGGCTGCTTTCTATACTCTTCGCTTGTATGCGAACTAACGCATCGAGGGCATCCTAAAATACAATATAATTTATAGTTATAAGTTTGTATGAATACAATCATTCAGCAAGAGCTGAATTTATGTCGTCATAGGCTGAAACGATAATATGGAATCTCTGACCCAAGAATTAGTTTCCATCATGAAAACGTAAATAAATTGCAAATATGAGACAGAACTGATTTAAAAAAATCGTCCTTTCAGTTTTCGTTAGACAACAATACCTAATTGGTCAATATTTTCGCCTGTAGATTTTAGGACTAATTACAAGACAAAAAGTCATGTAAACATGACGGCGTTACTGCTAAGTTTTCAAGATACAGACTTCATTTTTTTTTACCAAAAAGATCTAATTTACATTGCGCTTTCTTCTTAATTTGAGTTAGGAGATCGACAGGCGAAATTACTGCAATTACTGGGTTGAGACACCTTTTACAGATTTAAGTTGTGTAGGTACTGTCTATCCTCCTAAAAACATGTATCACAAATATACTTATCATGCGCTGTGAAAATAAAATGCCATTTCCGTCAGGTTTGGTGTTGGTACTGAACCTACCTTTTTATAGTAATCTGCTAGTATCACTTGTCGACAATGAATGGAGTCAATGACTTTCAATTTATTGTTTGTTATTGATTTGTTAAAAGCAAAGTAATATTTATTAAGCCTTAAACGATTTAAAATATATTTTTAAAAAGTTTAGACGAAAAATGTTTATTTTAACTTCATATTACAATAATGTTATAATATGTTAGAATAATATGTAAGTATAATATGTTAGAATGTGATTATGTTTTATTAGGAACTCACTATGAAAGAAAATTCGCAATACAATTCCTACACCTCCCTATTATATATATTTTTTTGTGATTTGTATTGAAGTTTTGAGAGTGTGGGGAATATTGTTTTTGAATTCAACAATAATGAAGAAAATATATATATTCAAGTAAAAACGTCAAAATGCATTAAACAGCTTAAGTAAATAAAATACCTGTAACTGTTTTATTTGCATTTCCAGGTCCAGTGCTTCTTTTTTGAGGTTTTCATAGTTATTTCTTACTTGCTGTGGTCCCAATCGATCTAAAAGTAGTTCATTCTTAAGTTGAGGTGGAGCGTTTTCCTGAAAAATAAAATAGAAAGAATCCTATAATTATTATTGAAAGAAAAATCTTAAAAATACATATATTTAAATATGTAAAACAGATTTTATACGAAGAATATTTAATCGCTGATGATTTTATTCTCTAAAGCAATAAAACTGTTTTTTTTTTATAAAGAATATTTGACCACATTGAATCTTCGATTTTTTTTTGTTTTAATCATCAGGATCAATTTTGAAATGTTATGAATATCCGTAACTATTGTAATGCTCTTATAGTCAAACCACAAATACCCTACTTGTCTATTTTCTTATGCTTTATCTTATAGCTATGCTATATTTTTGACAGAAATCTTCTACATAAAGGATTAGCCAGTGTATTTTGAATGAAAACTTTTTTCAGTCAAAAGTAATTTCGATATCTAGTACCAATAATATAAAACCCCTGGTCGTTACGGATGAGATCAACCTTAAAATATTTAATCAAAGCAGATTAATTACAATAACATAAGGACCACTGAGGGCTCTAACCTGAATAAAGCGCGGGGTTGAAAGCATGTGGAATAAAAAAAAAAGTTTCGCAAGGCAATATTGTCTTTATTACTTGTCAGGTGAATGGTTGCATTGAAGCATTATATACAACTGCAAAGCTATGTGCGGACGCAACGCAAAATATACCACCAGAATCTCAAATAAAAATAAAAGACTTATTTGATTTTATTTATTGTCAAAATTAGTTTACAATGTTTAGTATAAAATTTATTATATCGCATACGAAGATAGATTGCTTGCACAATAAATGGTTGAAGTGCATTCCTTTTCCATTTCCAACTTTATTATTAATAAATTCCAGGGCGGACGCGTTTTAGAATGCACACAAATATTTAGTCTGAAACCGTTCTTGATTGTCACGAGGACAAAAGGGTTTCACAAATATTTGCACACTGCGGGAGGATTCCGTCATTTCGATTAATGCCTACCGAAACAGAAATGTGACCCCTATAGAGTAATTAAGAAATAGATCCGTGGGTATAACTATTTCAAATTGTAATATATATCTATGCACGGACATTATGTATAACTGATTATACCCCTCAGCGAATTATTAGGTAATGATTTTTTCCGAGCTCCGCAGGCATGAGTCGCCGAAGGTGCTGTTAATTAAGGGCAGGTCCTAGTTGTCAACTCGGAACAAAGTTCGCTGAACAGCTAGTTGTTATATTATAATGTAAATACTGGTTGGAACTGAGACAACTTACTGAGAGGATAAAGCTGACGGGACGCCTTCACGCACCTGCGGCCATGGCTTTATAGGCTTACCTAGGGCTTACCTTCTGGCCAGTTCTGGCCCTACTGAATGCGCAGCTGCTCCGAAACGTTGGTGCAACTCATCCCATCCTATTTTCTCTGTACATTTTTTAAAACTATCTAAACCAGTTCTTTTTAAACGGGTCAAAATAATATCGATATTTCGATTATTGTAGTTTTATATCATTGTTATGGTTTGGCAGAACGGTTGAATAAATATCCAATTTAATGTCAAAAAAATATAAAAAAAAAGTAATATTGAATAATTAATAATGAAAATAAAAAGTAGAAAAATACATAAATTAGGTTATTTTAATAAATTAAATTGACGCTTGAAAAATATTGATTGATCTTCATGTTGAACCCTAGACGACTCGAATTTGTATTGTAAATTCAGAAATGGGTAGTTAGAACAGACTCATGTTTCAATGAGTAAACTTAGAATAATTCACGAAGCCGATTGATAGCGAAATTCAGGCTACTCATTCAGAACTTACATCTGGCCTAATTAGTTTATCGACTAAGCTTAGTTCAGGTGAATCTATATAGACAGATCTATCCGTGTAATTTTAAGTAGTGTTTTTGAAAAGATGAAAATAAACATTAAAGTACTTTCGAACTTTTTACAGGTTTATAAATAACATAAAACAAGCACAAAATAAAAGCAAATAGAAGTAAAATTGTTATTTATTAAATATATAGTAAAATATCGAAAATATATTAAAATCTCACTTTAAATTTTGCATATTTATCGGAGCGGGGTGAAGCGTAGCTCCATGGATCGACTTCAATAGCGAAATGTTTGTGGTGTCAGATCTCAATGATTTCAACACCGGTTTTAAAATTTTAAAGTTTTAATCGAATCTACATGAAAAATACTAGGTCATGACAGAGCCGGAATTTGAAATAATAAAAAAATATATGTTTATAAATATTTTCTCTGTGGGAAATCCCATGTTAATTTTCTTTCATGGAGTGACACTTTTCTTTTTCATGGAAAAAAAAAGTGTCCTAAAAACATAAATCTCAAAGCCTATACCCCAATTGCTACAACACATGTCTACGCTTTTGTCATTGCGATGGAGACGCAAAACGAAAGCTATTAAATACCTAAACATTACCCAGGACCTTGATCCTTAGATCTTGGTATCATGAACCTATTTTTTGGGTATATGTAGAGAGCTATATTCTCAATCAAAGCATATTTTTCGAAACAGAAGGTTGCCAACCTCTGCTCCTAGACCATAAGCTACTGAATACTTTAACTGCTGAATATGCCAGTGTAACTCATTCCATGCCTAAAAGTCGACATGAGTCCCTTGAGAGTTGGCACCGATTTCTTATAGGCTGCCTATTATTACAAAGGTCAGGTATGGGAGGTTAGGAGTTGGGAGGCATATCCTGGCAGTAATAAATCCCTTAAAATTAGTAGGTAAATCAAAGATGGTGAAAACATTACACGAAAAAATCTAGAATTAGTACCTACGTACACATTTACTGCTAAAAAATCGGCAACCTTGATTCAACTTCTGAAAATCTAACTGATATTACGCGTAGCACATGAGGTACGCAAATGGTATGGTTCCGGTCGATATTTCAATTTGCTTATGCATAAAGAAAATTGGAATAAGTTTTGTGGCGATATACAATTTTATATATAAATACATTACAATTTTATAATGTATTTTATATATAAATACATTACAATTTTATAATGTAGAAAATAATGTAGAAAATATCGTACAAACCGGTGGATCTAAATGTTCTGGGTCGGCTGTGGCTTGTGGCGGGGCGTACGGGCGTCGAGGTGCCCGCGGCGCCGGCAGTGTCGTGCCTGCGGTCGCGACTCGCGCCCACGTAGCCAAGTCGCCGGAAGAGCTCGTTCCGCGGCACATTGCCATCAGCTGCTCGTAGCGGCGGCTCTGCTCACCGGCCTAAACAAACATCTCCTTAAGGCAGTATTTTTAGTTTAGCTTATGATAATATTTAAGTAAATGATTGTATTTATATTAGATTATTACGGTGGTTTATTGTTCTTGTCTCATGTTGTTTTGTGTATTACTATAAAAAAAAGTTGTAAATTATGGAAAAAACCACGTTACAACTATTGTTTGGATGGTTTGTTTTATTGTTTTTTTTTTATTGACCCAAAACAATATATTTGAAATAGCATTAAAATGACAATTTACTATACAATAGATTCTATTCCATATTTTAAGCAAAACAGATACAATTTCGTGTGGTTTTATTACACCACTAGATAAGGTCTGTTTGAAGTTCCATTTGTGTTTTCTATTTGCCTATATTTTTATATTTTTTTACGTTTATAATTTATTAAGTAATAAATTGATCAAAGTATAAATATAATTGAGTAAAATAAGTATATTATCAAGCTCACAAACCGTAGACTCTCAGACTATAAAATATTGAAACGGTGATTCGCAAAAGACATGGTAGAGGATCAAAAACTGTACATCAAATAATAAAAATTGAAATATTTAGATATTGTTTTTTTAAATCATAAGTTTAATGGTTTATAAAACGCTTTGTTTAAATTAGGTGAATATATGTACGCAATAAAATAAAGTACGTAATAAAATCTACCCCATACAATATTTTTTTATTAAATTAGAACTCGGTTTGATGAGCAATTTTATTTTAAGGGCCCACAAACTATTTTACGATACACTATTCTTAAACGATCTATATATTAAAAAAAAACAACCCATTTCATTAATGAGCGCCGTGCGAAGTTAGCACCCCTAGTTAGTTTAACTAGTTTAATTGGTTATAAAGCAGTGTTCCGTAAACTCCCAAGCGTCGAATTTTAACTCCTAACCCTCCTAAAATGCCCACACGATTGACGTTAACAAAATGCGCGATAGTTAGGAGGCGCTGCCAAAATAATGCTAGAAATTTTCCTTTTCTTATAGCTATGCTTTATAATATAATAAAAGACGCAAAATCAAATAATAAAAATACACTTAATGTTTGGTGTATTGACTTATAATAGACACAGAATGTTTGTATTAAATATTCTCTACACATAAAACAATAGAAATTGGTCCACCTTAATACGGGCAATACCCAGTTAGTTGTGGTCGAAAAATGATTATTTTATTGTGTTATATTAAACAATTCACAAATAATTTAATTATTCTCGTGCCTAATCTTTAAAATTCAATGTTCTAGACTTCTTATATATTTTTATGCGTAAACACCTTTACAAAAACATGAAGTTGGGCCGATTTTTTTTTTATTTTCATATTGTTTAAATACTTAAACTTAATATATATTACAAAACTTTTTTGGTTTGTGGTAAGATATTCTGTGAAAATGAAAATATACATATTATGTATAATTATAATACGTAATTAAATGTACTTTTTATACACATAAAAAACAAAAATGTCAGAGTATTTATTTATTTCATTAAAAGTTTTATGTTAGTAATAAAATTTAAATAATAAACTATACCCTTCCAGTAACTACTTCGGCACCTTGAAGTATCGCATCGGATAAAGTGTTGCAGAGGTCCCCATAAATGTCTTCCAATTCCTGAAATATGGAAAATTAAGTAGTTTTAAGATTTAACAGCAGATTTATCTTAATGTAGGATAGACCCAAAAAATATTTTGTTTTTAGAGCCGGTACTGCATTCAAGTCTAAGTATAAGTTATTTATTTAGACCATTATTCGCTCCCTATAGGTCTAATCGCGCTTCTCAACTTTTTCACCTTATCTCGGAATACAATTTATACCAAAAACTCAGTTGTTTACTTGCCTCCAAATACAATACGAATTTTGCTGCCACCGATCTTTTCAATCTCAATGGAAGCTGAAGCATGAAATGATTAAAACAACTGAAACCATCAAACTACATTCTCGTTGAGTATTGAAATATTTACGGATTGTTAAACACAGTATTCGTAAACTCCAAATAGAATTTGAATCCTGAAAGGCTTGGCACCCGTATTTAATTAGAAAGGATAGAGGCAGCGAGGCAGCAACAAAAATGTATATGTATGATTTGAAAATGATCAATTTTATCATGCAAAAAATATTACTGATCATCATCCTTTAAAATTAATAACGTTTAAAATAAATTTAAAATAAATAAAATAATCTTTAAAATAAATTTGACAACGACGTGAAGGTGAAAGATTTGAGTTGCCGATTCAATTCATCACTTGCCATACCTTACCCATGATAAACGCTGTTTCCTTCAAACCAACAAAACCGAGTGGGTTTCTTTTTAATTTTTTTCAATAATATAATTCCTAACGGTTACAGCGAAGATTTTTAAATTTTGCATTGAAGGTTGTGTAGTTTTCTTTTTTATTCGAATAACGTTTTGAGTCCTGTGATATTCTAAGTATGAAAGGGTGATATGATAGGGTAATAGTCCTGTGATATTAGCGATTTCATATTATTACGTAAAGTTTACAATTGTTTAACTCTGAAACCATGATGAATTTTGATATGAGGTCAAAAAAAATCATCTTAGAAATTGCAGGACCAATACGCTGTTTTTTTTTTATTGGGAATTGTCTTGGAACACGGTGCATGAAATGCAATTATTCGGTCTACCGATAAAACGTTTACATTTGATGGTTAGTTGAGCATTGATCTTTAATATAAAAAAAATAGTACCTGAAGAACCTGAGGCAATGTCTCCTGGTTATATTCATCCAGCATTCCATTGGTCGCGTGCAGTTGTTGGACATAAGAATTATGGGCGTCGAAGTAGGCTGATAGGTTCTGTTGGGACGGCATCGCGCAGTACGCAGAATACGTTGCTTTGTAGTCTTGTCTTGTCTGAAAATGCCGTCGGCAGTAAGATTACATAGTATGGCGAATACCTTAATTAAAATTGTTATGTGCTCGGTTCATCTGATGTACCTACAGCGAGTTGCAATACAGCATCCAGCCGAAGACAGAGAGATTTTACGATAGAGCAGAAGAGAATTATCACTATAGGTATTTATTTACATAAAAAAAACCTTTTTACTCGCTAATATTGAACGTTTAGCAATAGTCATGTCTGATTTATTTAACTCAGTAAAATAGATGTCAAATTTAACCTTTCATAATAGCAATTTAGAAATTGAAAATATTTGTTACTAAGTCGCCACCAAAATTCCAGAAACACATATGCTTAGTTCATATGTAGAGGGGTTAGGGGGAAGGGGGAAGGGGTTAATATGTTAGTGATTATGCACAATGAAAATCTCTCCTCTTTGCTAGAAGTATAAAAAAATGTGTGAAATGATCGATCTCTTCGAAAATGATTGTGTATATTTTTCTTTTCGAAAATTGAATAGTATCTACACTTTTTAGATGAAATATTATGTTCTTGTCATCTAAAAACTAATAAAAAAAAAGTGCCAAGACCCACGATTGATATATGTATTAACAACAGCGTTCGTCTGTAAATGTAATAGGACTAATAAAAATATATAGGATATAATATATATTTATTTTGCGTTTTTCCATTATTGATTCCAATTTTAATAAAAACTATTAAGTGTCACTAAGTAATTGAATACCTTTACTCAATTAATCAATTACTTAGTAATTAAATACCAGCCTCCTCTTCAAATGCTCTCTCGCACGTATCGTCTCGCATCGTGAACGTTCGTGTCATCACGAGCGTTACCAATTATAGATGTTACACACCAATAATAATAAAATACTGTAAATCTACAATCTCTTATAATCTACATATATAAAACAAAGTCGGGTTAGTTACACTATTTATAACTCTAGAACTGCTGAACCGATTTTTATTATCTTTCATTTGTTGGATTTGTTTCCTCCCCGAATACTCGAAACAATTCACGAAAAATAAAATTATAAAGAATATTCATTTTCTTATATATTTTCTATGGAACGGCTTTGTATTCCGTGGAATTCTATTTTCAAACGGTAAGTTACCTTCGAAGATGTTCACTTTGTGAGGTTATGTGAGAACATTTATTGAACTTAATTTATTTTGAGTATTCCTAATAAAATACTGAATTTAATTCAACTAATAAGTTAATACAATATTTATTGATTCTGAGGCGGTACCAAGTTTGTCGGGTCAGCTTGTAGTGTTCATAATATACGCACATGATACTGAAAATAATAAAAATGTTTAAAAGGTTAGTATTAAAAGGTAAGGTAAAGGTTAGTTTAAAAGTTTAAAAGGTTAGTAGGAGTAAAATACAAAAATGAAATCTATATTTTATGGATTCAAGTTCGCACTTGAATAAAATTATCCACTGAGAGTTATCCTCGGCGCTAAATTAAATTCACAAGTGGAGTTTCATATTGAGAAGGGTAGTCCTAGATACGAGTATGATAATAGCTGACGATCCGCGGCCTTGGCCTCGCCGCTTCCCTCGGGCCTCGGGCGCAAAACTTTTAAAAGCCCCACCCATTCTTAGGCGTCAGGCCGACATAGCTCATAATTAGTGAATTTATTATCTATGTAATGATAATTAAACAAGAATTGTTATGACATGCTGTAGCTATCATATAATGACAACAACCTAAGGTTCATGTTTGGTTGAGGCTCGGCTCGATCGCGGACTGGACGTACTTGCATTGCGTCATAGCGAATAGAACTCAGGGTTGAACAAATTAAATTAATTTTTACAACCATAGAATTAAATAAAAAAGATGTTATTTTGAAAAGATGTTTTCAAGAAAAAATCTGTTTGGGATGGGCTTTAGTCTAGACGCACCTTTACAGAATCTCTCGGCAAATATCACTTAACTCATCTCCTAGCAAATTGTTTTTATGTTAAAAACATAATTAAATATTTTTTTACTAAGGTTCGCCAAAAACATGTACCATCTGCAGAAGTTTCAAAACAGAAGTCAAAAACAAATCTTAACGCAAGTTTCTCAGCGATCTTTTCTTTTGTAATGACGCCTTCTTTCTTCTAACTTTAGCAGTTTCGGGTCCAGCACAAACAATGCTTCTCAAACTAAGTGATTGTTTAAAAAAAAAACTTGTCATCCCATGTAAATTCTTTTTTTAATTAAAAAAAAATCTAAACACAATGTAGTTTTTATTAGTTGAGTAATTTTAGGTTCAAGTTATTATTTTTTAAATACTGGTTTAATGGTATTTCTTAGGGTTCTTATTGTTCTCGATTGGGGGGTTCGTTTACCATTAGATCCGGTGATAAAATATTATAAACAGCAAATAAAAAAAGTCCTAGCTTATCAAATAGGGTGTCTCATAAAACTGATATTTTTCAGTTTCATTTTTAAAATATGGGTATATAAAAGTTACCTCCGTATTTCTGAAAGTATCTGCAGTTTTTTTTGAATATTCAAATATGAACACTTTTTTTTTATCCACAAAAACCGATGAAGATTTTGAATTGTACTTAGTATTTCATCAACATGGCCGCCTAAATTGTGCGATAAATGTATGTAGATGTGTGTATGGAAATACTATTAAAAATACCTTTATAAGCGAATATTAAAAATCATTTCTTTGGGAAACACTGGTCCGGTATTGTTGGCCAAGTGGGATCTATGACTTTGGCCGCAAAAAGTTCAACTAATATCCACAAGTCCACAAAGTTAGGCACTCACAGAAAGATACTCGGACGTTTATTCAGGATAAGCAATTCATCAAGCAAGCCAAATCACAGGCGAAATACGAGAAGTGTGTGTGAGTGACCGTCTGTATGTCATAAAATATGTTTTTCTTTATAATGAATTTCCTTTTAATGGTGGCTTTAAAAATACCTATTAGGAAAGATATTAATTGATGTAAGTGTCTGGCAACGAACCTCCGTCTGTACCCATCTGCGTCGCGGTTCAGTCGACCGACAGATTTCCAGCTCAGATAGATATTCAGTGTTCTGTATGAGAACAGGAGTAAAAATGACAAGATTAATTCTCTTATCTCGTCAAACCCCCCCCCCCCACCCTCCGTCCCTTACCGCATAAACGTACTCATTAGTTGTTTTAACTGCAAAATTTATAAAATTTGGTGAAAACTTGCATTTTATAGAATTCTGTATTAATATTTATAATGAATTACAGTTTAACTTGTTTATCTAATTATTGTTTAAAAGTAACTTATACGGTATCACTTAGGTCGTCTTGGGCTATTATATAGAAATTACACGAAACAAATTAGAAAATCTAGAATTAAGAAAACGCATTAAAATACACTTATAAATACATTTAAGATAATAATTATTACAATAAAACTTAATACAATAAAACTTAATACATTTAAAACAACCAAAAAACTAAAAACACAATAGGTACAATAAACTTCTTATTGTTAAGTACATAAGTCCATTTTTATATTATTTACTAAGAGGTATATTATACCTTATTGTTTATTATTTCTTAGAAAAAATTCCTAGTGCTTGAATGAAAATATCATCGAAATAGCTTGACCCGTGTGAGAGTAACGAGTGAACTTTAATTATAAAACAAGAATCATAGAGATCGAATAAAGAACCTCCTCCTTTATTGAAGTCGATTTTAAAACGTTTTAACTGTGTTAAATTAGACATCAATACCGTCATTGATGTTTAGACACCAATTTTCCATCAGTTATAAATAAGAACACAGTGATCGGTCCACAACACTCTCAGCGAGAAGAGACGAAAATCTCCCCTCCAGCATCTTCTATAGATGAGGATAAAATTCCCCGAAAAACTACCGCGCTCTAAACAAGAACTCCAGGTTGCTCCATCGGACCTCAAGTAATGGTTCTACAGTACCTGCAGGTACTGGGACAAGTTATATAAAGGAATTGAAGCAAATCCGCATTCGGCCGACAAAACGATATCTGCTGGTCCATTTTTGTCGTAAAATATTGAGATAAAATACAGTTAAATATAAAATTTACATTCTCGATAAAGCCTGATATTGACTTACAAACTGCCAAACCTAGCTGGTTGGTAGCTAGGCCCTGCAGGCTTTGACGGCGCCTTTGGAGGCAATAACTCATGCCTGCGGCACTCGAGATGAGTCACTTCAAAGTTTCATCGCAAACGGATTAATGGTGTAGGAACTCATAAAATTTCCATGACAACATCTAAACTTACAAACTTTACCCTTTTATAATTCAAATTCAAAGTTTTTATTAAACAAAATAATTTTAAGAGCAAAGATACACACTGATATATATATACATACACACACACACACACACTATTATTAGTAACCACACATAATATTAGTATTCATTACTTTTAAATTGACTAGCAATTTTTTTTTTATTATTATGTATATATATAACACTATTATCTACCAACAAATTAGAATGTTGCTAATTAAAGATAAAAAAAACTTGAAAATATTGGTATTCACTACTAGAAAGCTAATGTAAATTATTGAGGAATTGTTAGTGTAGATGTATATGAAATACTTTATATATTTATTGAAATTCCCTGTAAAGTAAAATCTACCTGTAGAAACACTGTTATATGTCGATATTTTTGCTTTGTAATTTGTTTATATTTTCGATATTTAACATGATGATTAGAAATTTGGGTTTTACGTTTACAACAGGTCATGTATTTTCTATAACAATGGGTAATATCTATTTATTAGTTTGAGTGTATATATGTGTATTATTACTATATTATATTTTTATAATAAATAAATAATTATCAAAATTATGTATTAGTTATTAACGGTACATTTATGTATTATTATTGATATATGTAGTATATTATTATTATTATTATTATTATTACTTATGTATTATTATTATTTATATATTATGTATTATTGTATACAATTTAATTCAAATAATTGTAATTGTATGTTGCGCAGTGAGATAGTTATGCTTATAAGAACGATGCTTTTAGTATAGTCTATCTTAGTACGGGCATTGCCTAGTTAGGTAGTACTTTGCATAATGTGAAATTAATGTTAAGTTAATGTCAATAAATAAATAAATAAAAATTAAAAATTAAGGCATAATAAATTAAAAAATAAATAATTATAAGAGCTTATAACCTTTGTTAGTTTCTCCTCAGTCTTTGCTATTATGGTCTCACAGCCATCTCTATGTGCGAAGAGCTTTCTGCTCTGCAGCTTTCGATGGAAGGTCCTTTCGATGAGCGACCTCGAGATCTGACGCTCTAGGGCTGCCGCCGTTCCGCTCAGGGCTGCCGAATCAGCTTCGACTTCTTGCAGAAGAGTTTCCCACGTTTGAAATAGGGAACTTGGGCAAGATAGTCTGAAAAATTGAAAACGATATTATATTAATTTAATCTATTTAAGTTTTTTTTTTGAAAAGGGAAAATAAAAAGGCGCATTTCCTATTTTTTCTCACATACTAAGAATTGTGGACATATTACCGAATGTCTCTCGTGATGTCTCATTTATTTAAGGCATATCATTGTTACATAATGTTATTCACGCATAAATTGTTTTTTTACGGCAATGGTATCGCCAGCAGATTACCGATTTAATAGGCTATTAGGCTCGTTCAAAAGGCAAAACTGTCGCGAATTTGCATTAAAAGAGCCATAACGAGTATATGAAGGTATTCGTACCTGGACCGAGATTATCGTATGATTAACAACGCAGTTTCGAGATATGTTTTTAAATAAATATTTTTTGAATTGGCTTGAAACAAAATAGACCACAGAATTCGATGTTACTCGTAAGCAAGCAATCAGTGTTAAGTAAATCTTTAAATTATTTTGAAAATGTTTGCACTAGCAAAATTATAACATCTAAAAATAATAACAACACTACTAAAAAAAATACAATTTTAGACAACGCATAAAAAACAAAGGGTGGCGGTGAAAATAATAACATTATTAAAAGTAATTTTCATAATTAAAAATTGTAAATCTTGGAAGGTAGTAAAGACGACGCTAATATGGTAGTTGGTCAGAAAACCATTACACGACAACGAGGAACATCGGGATACTACACTCCATGCCTAAAAGTATTCCTTTTCATTTAGAATAATGAATAATTTAGATAATTATTACTGGCATTGTGGTAAAACGTTTTAAATACTAGGATTTTACCAAACAACAGTAATTATCAATAATTTATAAACGTATACTAAGTTATATTTTAACTAATGAAAAAAAACAAAAAGAAGTTTAAGATTTATTTTGATATTTTGAAATAATATTCATATTGAAAAAAAAATGTGTATTTTGAGACAACGGTGAAGGTAGAAATGACGGCAAATTCTAATAAGATGTTAAAAATTAACTGCTCTTAAAAGTAGAAGGTTAAATTGACCCGTAATTATATATGTTTTGTATATTAATACGACACATTATTACATTTTAAATTGAATTATACGGCACGTTGTTGATAAAAGACCTAAAAAAAAACATATATATATATATATATATATATATATATATTTCTACATAGGAATATTTATGGACAAGATATCGTCTAACATAGTATATTGCCACTAACTATGTAATGTATTTTTCTTGGTTTTTCGCAATCATTCTGCATCATTTTGTTTAGTGTAAAATGTCTTTAATTACAGGGTGGTGACACACAGACAAACGTGACGAACAGATAGAGTATATATAATATCTGTAAAACCAGTGCTATTAGAATACTGAGCTAGATTCCTGTTGAAGTTTTATATGTAAGCGAATTTTCACTCGAATTATAAAATTGTTTACGAAAGCAGCACAAAATGCCTTACCAAAGGCACTTTAGGTTTATCGAAAATGTAGCACGTGTTTATTCTGGCCCATTAGTATTCAATGCCGAGCACTAAGGTATCAAATTTCTCCCGCCATAAATGCCAGTATAAATCATAATTTATCTGAAGACAAAATCCATCACGTTATAAACGGCTTTTTGTTAAGTTAGATATTCTTATGTGTATTATATATACCTCGTAGAAATTGTAAACATTACAAAAAAAATATAATATATGCATAGAATTATTTAACCATTGTGATAAAGTAAAACTATTAATTTTTAAAATGGAAACAAACAAAAAAAAAATTAAACATCTTAAAAACTAAGAAATTAAATAATATATTTCCGTAAAATTATTTTGGGAAGTGTTTATGTCTCGAAATGTACCTAAACGCATGCGGCATTTCCTCGTTGAATCGCAATGCTGACTGACACGTTATTTGAGGAACCTTCCAGAACCACAAATACACTTTAATTTTGAACCAATTACAATTATAAATTTTGTTGCCTCTTCACACCAAAAGCCTAAGGTTTCTACAGAGAAAGCCAAAAATTCATAACTTTAATTCTTCATATTTATTGTGCTTCACACTAGTCAGAAGGATGTAAGATGCCGCCATTGTGTCGACGCAGGTAGCGTCCCAAACAAAAGCTCGTCCCCTATTCGTAGTAGCTGAAATTCCTCCAATGTACTTGGTCGGCAAATGTTTGCGAAAGCATGACGCGGTTGAGAGTCGTCTAGTCAGAAGTTCTTCAATTAATAGGTATGTATGGAAAATGTCATCATAGCATAATGCCACAGATGGCAATCGAACCTAGAGCTTTTACTTTTGCACCAGTTGGACAGACCACCGCGCCCGTAAGCATCAACTTATTTACTTCGGAGTCCATTTACAATGCTATTCTCAAAAGAAAAACAACAATGCAAAGATAAGAAAATGCTTTCGTGGTAATGCCCACTTATTTGTTCATAAGCTGCCATATTTTAGTTTGTGGTATTTTTTATATTATAAAATTGGCTTGGACAAACATTGATTTTTTGTCAAATGTGGAATAGACACAAAGAAAGAGATGCACTTTGTTTCACCTCAACATCTTCAATCATCCCCTGTGCCTTATCGCGTCACTCTTTCTGAGACATGGGCAAAATAATGCCAAGAATTCCTTGCGTTTATTCGATATAATTGAATGGTTCCGCTAACCTTTATTTTATTAATTTATACATTAATTTTATATCATTATGGCTGTGGTTACATGATGCTGTTTTTGGTATAATGACTTTGACATTTGCTATTTTCAACAACATGCTAAGTGCTATATAATCTATTATACATAAAGACAATCCATGCATTAAGTTAGTGATCACTTTTAAGCTTAGCAGCGTTCTAACGATGTCCCTTATTTATTTATTTATTTGTTGACAGTATTTTAACAGTATTTAACAGTATTTTAATTGATTACATATAATGCAAAGTACTACCTAACTAGGCAATGCCCGTACTAAAGTAGACTTTACTAAAATCATCGTTCTTATAAGCATAACCGTCACACTGCGCAACATACAATTTGGCTTTGTAAAATGTAAAATGGAGTCATATTCGTTGCGTTTTGAAACGAAACAACATGTATTAATTTGCTTAAGAAATTAATAAAAATAATATCGGTTGTGAAGAATTGGTACTTTTTGGTTGATGCGACCATGATATGAAAATATAAGCCACGGTAAGGATACGTTTATAAAACACTCATTTTTGGATAGCAAGTTATTTTATTTATTATTACTTTTAAGCTGTTTTAGATGTTTTGTAGACGCGCTGTTAGGTTCGTGTTAATTAAAGTCGCTTCTAAATATTTGGTTAAAATTCAAACTAAGCTTTAAATTCGTAGTAGCTGCGAGTGCTCCGGAGTACTTGGGTCGACAAATGTTTGCGAACCGACCCACAGAAGGAAGCTTAACGCGGTTGAGAGTCGTCTATTCAGAACGTTAGTGTAGCTACTCTAACACGTATCAGGCAGGATCGAGCGAGCAAGAGAGATAGAATGTGTGGAGACAGAACGAGATTGGATGTATTCTATTCAATTTGCTTCGTTCGATTTCCATTGGGAATCCAACTTGGATATTTTATACTTCTTTTGAGGGTAAATTGACAGAATATTCCATTTCGTGCCTCATTATTTTCACAGAGTTCACATTAAAATATTTCCTTTTATATAGTATTTTAAAATATATGCGGTGGTTTAATGAAATAAAAATAAAATTTAAATGAAACAAAAATATTATACTAATTAATAGGCTGTGAAGTCATTCAGATAGGTACGCGCCAAAACATTAATAGAGATAATTTATTACAACTATGGACAATCGAATTTAATATGTACTGTGGTGATGATAGTCCTGGACGACAGTAAAACCGGTCAAAACTTTAGTATATTAATTATTAATGAAAAAAGCGTTATTAATATTAATTAGTTTTGCCATCGGTAATAGTTACACGTTGCTGCAATAGTTGTTTATAAAATTACCTAAAGTCGAACTGATTATTCAAAAGCTTTTTTGAATTCATCTTTTAGTTATACTTTCCTAAATTACATTTGTCAATAGTTTAGAAATTGTGGTTCTATGAAATTAAGGCATATTTTTCTGTTGAAAAAATGTAACAATATCTAAATAATATTCATTATTTAATTATTTATTACAAAATATTGATGATTTGATAAGGCCTGTTACCTTTCTTACTAAGTGATAGTTACCTGTTCTGACAAAGGTTTAATGTATTTCAAAACAACAAAGGAGCCAACTTTTTTTATTTATATTGTTTTATTTCATGGGCTGATGAATAACTAATTATTATTAAACTAGAAGTCAGACATTTTGGAAAATTTGGATCCAGACGATAATAAATGATGTTTACACGCATGCATACAACATAATATTAGAGATATTACTATTAGGTAGATTTCATTAGAAAGGAAAATTTCAACATACTTCTCGTTTCACATCCCCTAGAACCCAAAACCACCCTCAGTTTAAAAGTCTATATATCTATCTATCTATACCGCTTTCTCGTGGACACGATAACTGACGTTGTTTTACACTAATCACTTTCAAATTGATACATAAAATTTAAGGGCACAAAATCTGGGTCAAGTTCGTTAATGGGAAAAATCAAATCAGGTGGAAATGGGGAGGGATTTTCGAAATAGTGAAATTTTGCTATAATTTTCTTAGTATATAGGATATGGAATTCATTTAAATTTTATATTATTTCTTAGCATAAAACTAATTTTATATTTTTTTTTGATAACACCAACCCCTAGGGGTGGAAATCAAAATCCGTAAATTTTCCTAGGGGTGGAAACCCCAAAAATTCAAAAAAATCATACCTATCTTAATGGATACAGGATCGAATCAGTTCATAATGTAAATTGTAGGCATATAATTTCCCTACAATTTTTGTTTGAAACAATTTTTGATATGAGCAACTCTTATGGCACAGTATAAAGAGGGATTGAGTATACGCACTCTCGCTGCGCAAGGGTAAGTACGGCGCGGCGGGGCGGGTTGAGGTGAGCGAGCTGCCGCGCAGGGAGTTGATCGCGCGGTAGCTCGCGCAATGTTTGATACAAGTTCTTACAATTGGAGTTCGCCTATCTTCTACTTTGATCCGGTGAAATCTACCTCCGTCTTCAGGCGTACCCAAAGGGGGTTTTTCTATCGGTACCTAATTTTATGGGTTTTAAATTTTATTTTTATTGCAGTTATATGTTATGTTTGTTAGTTTTCCTAGTTTAAAAGTTTAACGTTTCAAGTTTTAAAGTTTTTTCCCATAAGAACATATATTTTTTAAAATTTAATAATCTAAAAAAAGTATTTTATGAATATGTTTCGGATATAACAAACAGCCATCACACAATATTTTTAGAAATACTTACATTTTAACAAGTAGTAGATCCTTTACTAAATCAGTTAAATATTTCATATTTTTTAAATTTTATACAGCGTAAATGTTTAAATAGTGCGTTAAAATTGTATATGTTAAAAAATACTTTTTACATACCTTTATTAAAATTAAATCGGTTTTACAGAAATGTAATAAATCTACTGTTACGTTAAGTGTTTAAAAAAATGCAATACCTACAAAAAATACAACTAAAAAATGGTCAATACCTAATATCGTTTTGTTCATATCTTAATATTATGAACAAAAACTAAAAATTTCTAAAATATTAATTATAAACCAACCGCATTCCTTATCTTAAACATTATTCAGTCATAAAGCGTACCTACACACTAAAAACGTACTTTTCTTTTGCATCTAGGGCTAAATAGGGCCCCTATTATTGCGTAATGTGGCTATTTGTTTGGCAGAATTGTGGGTAAGTAGATTGTGTCAATCTTTCATAATATCGCACGAGACAGTCATTATGATTGATCATTGTAACAAATATATATATATATATATATCAATTGAACTTGACCTATTCTATTTAAAGTTGAAGTGAGCATATACACTTAGAAGGCATGGTCCCACTTGAAAGGTAACATTAAACAACCATTAAATACGGTCGCACTTCATGTAGGTTTTTGATAAGACCTAGTCGACCTATATGGTTCAATAATATAAATTTGAAACTTTAATTTTTTTTCGGTAGGGTAGTTATTTTCTTTATATAGGTTCAACTTAACATTTAGATTTAAATAAAGATGTTTATTTCTCTTTGTAATTAGTGATTCTACGTTGTTATATTCGCGTAATTATAAAAATGCATAATATAGGTAATGGAGGGGTAATTGTTTAATCTTTTTGAACGACATTCGGTAGGTTTAATTAATGTTTAAATTTATCATTGCGATATTATTTTGTAATAATATATGATTATCTGTATGCGCTTTAGTGTAACAGTGATTGGTGTTGGTATTGTGTTATATTAAATGAATATTAAACAAAAAATTGAGATAAATTATATGTTCAATTTAATTCTTTTATTTTATTGTATAAAAGGGTCAACAGTATTCGTGTTACCATTCTAATAAACGAAAATACAAGATTATCAATCGACCCCCGGCCGCCATGTATAAATACTGCAATAAAAAGTAATATTATTATTGTTTATTGTGGGTTACTTCTTAAGTATATGCTGAAAATTGGTACAAGTACTTTCGGAAAAAATAGTTTTTCTGTAAAATGTATATTTTAGTCTTTTTTTTTTGGGTTCTAATCGCGCCTAGCTAGCTGCTCACAAATAAATACTTTTGCATATGATCATTTAGTAAATTAAGGAGACTTGCTTGCTCGCTAATAGCACCGGAAAAGTGTTAGTCCGCTCTCAAATGTCATTTTATCCTCATTTTAGACAGATGCTGGTTGCTATTTTTAATGTAGGCCAAAATAACAAAAATTCACTCAAACATCGGACAGTTTTGCAAGTAAGATCTTAACATGAAAAGTATTCGAGCGATATTATAAAATGATATAAAGTAAAATACTTCATCGCTTAGCCTATTCGCCTCCGTATTGAGTATTTTATCGTCGTATCTATTGAGTAATTAAAAAAAAATATATATTTATAAAAATAACTTTTAATTTGTGGTGAAATATGATATCCACCACAACAAAAAATATGATTGTTTACTTGAGGATATTAATTGCATAAGCGCCCACTTACAAACGGGACGTTATTTTAATATATCATAAAAAGACCTTCCCCTTTGGTAAATATCAAAAGGAAAATCCTTAAGGAAATTTTATTCCCTCGAGTTTGTCCTCGGTCAACTTGGCCGTGACTGTGTCGAGACCAATAAAATGAAGGGGATCAGGAGAAGAACGGTCTTTCGTTTTTAAAAATCAGGTTGAACATGAAAAGGCATTGGATACGATTTAAGAGCTGTCATAGTGTGTCATATTTACTTTTGTGCTTACTTTTTTATTGTAAATACATTTTATTATACGAATGTAATGCATTATCTAAATTATAAACAAGAAGCTACTACATTTAAGACCACTATTAAAATTTGTTGTTGATTATGGATAGCCCTAAAGTAGTAAGGTATGTTCTTTTTAAAAGTTAAAATTGTAGCTTCTCGTATGAAATAAATAGTAGGCAGAACCTTCTTTTAATTTTATTTTTGCATTTTAGGACATTTTAAAGGTTAAAATTCAAACCAGATTTACAAAAGATAAAATAAAATAAATTATTGTAAGATATTGATCATTTAACCAAACTGTCATAGTCCAACAGTAAAATTAGCTTTTCTCCTTACCAATTTTATCTTATATAATTTTAACTTAAGAAGATACTATCCCCGTCTTTTACTCGTCTATCTCTACGTCCGTCCGTCAGTCCGTTGTACTTTCAACTCGAAAGTACAAATGCGAAAGAGTTGAATTTTTGTGTGTAGATTGGTGCTCTTGAAAAACAACCATAACCGTTAAAAACGCATTATACATTAAAGTTATTGACAAATTTTTAGTGCTAATAGATGAAACATTGACAGTTCGATAGAGGGCTCAAATATCATGACAGTACGGCTGTTGGGACATATTATTTATTACTAGCCGGTTAAAATTAATACAAACTCATCTATGTGTGCAAATGATTGTTAATGTAAATGAATGTTCAGTGCCACATTATAACAATTATAAATTGAAAAATGCCCGTGTTTATTTATTTATTGTAGTTACTCAACGGAAATTGTACACAATACAGGTATTGATGTCAATACAACATAAATTAAAGTATACATTCCTTAAACTAGGGTAGCCCAACTGACTAATAAAGATAGTTAGAGATAACAAAATATTAATATTAATGTATATTAAACGAATTTAAATAAAATAAAATAATCAAGAAAAACGATATTAAATTTACAAAATTTACAAAAAAATGGTGTTAAAATTTATGATGAATTGAAAGAATGTAATGATATTATTGTGTGTTATTTTATTTTAATCTACTCAGACCTAAAATATAACCCACTGTCGCCTCTATGGCCATCCAAAACGCACATCAAATGGGCTAAAAGTGCCGCAGGCACAAGTGGGGATAGGAAATGAAGCAACCCCAAATTGGTACTACAGGGGCGAGTAGTCGGCGGGAGGATGCCGTTAATGATGCCTGTAGGGTCTAGCTGTAAGACGTCAGGTTCTGGCTAAATAATTTACTACAACTAAACAATGTATTATATGATAGTTTCAGTGTGTCATATCCATTACTGTTTAATTCTGCTATGCCTGAGAAATCTTACTCCTGTTGATTTTTTTGGTTGATGAGCCGATTTTTGCAATCTTACCTCCATGGGCACATTTAGTTGGTTTTCTTTTATTTTAATCAGTAATGCTAACCATACCACCACAAATACTGGCCATACCACTATATAATAATACTTAATACATTATAATAGCTTATGTTCCTTTCATTTATATTTGTTTTAAATTTTTCAATAAAGAAACATTTTCTTTTTTTCTTTTATTCCTTCCATAGCATTCGTTTTTTTATTTATTTAATTTTAAAAGAAATCTACAGATTTACATAGATGTTTACGTTAACATACGAAAAGAAAAATGTTTAAACCTAATACATAAATCAAAACACAGATCCTTACTTAGAACATAATTAATAACATCGTCTAAATAAAACAATTATCGTAATGATAAATGTATGTTAGGAAAATATTTTTTCGAGTTCAAAAAATAAAAATAACTGCTTTAACTAAATCATCCTACCATTAGAAGCATAGAAAAGCGGAAGTCCTAGATCTTTTGATTTGAGATGTGGGCCGACCTACTGGCGAGAAGAAATCGCGTTGACCCAATAATCGATTTCATAAGATATTGGTGAGCACGCCATTAAAACGTCAACTCATCCGGTTCGTAGTTTGCGGGCCGGAAGGCATCTGGAAGGGCTTAAGATAAAAATCTTCGCGTGAAAAACGATTTTTAAAACCGAGGCCGGGATAAGAATGTCGCTGAATTTCTAATGAAATTCCAAGTATAATGTCTATCGAGGTTTATTTGATAATCTTAAAATCACAATTACAAAAAAAGTACCGTCAGTGGTCGATTATTCGACAAAGTATTTTTTTTTAAAAGAATCGATAAAACAATCTTAAAGACTAATTATTATATGCGGCCCAACTAAATTAAACTAAATTTCCTTGTGCTGGAGTCAAAGGAGATGATGGTCATGAAATGGTAAAAATGGTATTCGATTTTAATACAAATAAAAAAAAATATAATATTCGTGTTCAGCGGCCTCAAAACTTCCTGAAACCAAATTTTAATATAATCTCGGAATAAAATAAGCCGTTGTTTTTTGAAGTGGTGGCACAGAAACCGTTTCGTGGACCTTACTAAATATTATACGGTTTTTTTTTTTTTTGTGAATTGTTTATTTATAAACAAAATACATATTCTATTTGTTTATTCACTAAACTCTTGCGGGTTTTATGTGAACTAATTCGTTCCCACTTTTTACTTATTTAATAAAATTTATATACTACATTTTATTACATATTCAATATTAACATATGACAACACTTTTAACAATGCTGAGCACATGACGGTATCAATCCAGACTGTCTTTAATATGTTCCGATCACGATCACTTCCAATCGCATCGGTCTTATTATAATTAAATCGGTAAGAGTACATCTCACATTCATCTACAAAAATACTATTTATAATATATTTTTTTAATTCTTTTTTTTAAAACTTATTTAGATAAGTTATTTGTTTCCTTTAGATTACTCGGCAGGTTATTAAATAAAATTGGAACATTTCTCTCAAGCCTTCTTTTGCCATATTCATTGTTGAATTTGGCCACTTCCAAATTCCCTTTTGTTGTTTGCCTTGTTATTTTACTGTGCGATATTTTCTGTTTATATTCCATAGAGTAAAATTGTGCCAATGTTACCTGATAATCATTTTTTTTTCTATTGGTAATGTATTACAATATCAAAATAACTTATTTTCCTCACTTTTTAATTTATTTTTATTTTTTTTTGGTACTATGGTTTTTATTATTTGAAGCTGAAGTTTTTTAATTTTGTGAATGTATGTTTTAAATGTTAGACCATATGTACTAATTCCATATGTTATTCGTGTTTCCGCAAGTGAGATATATAATAATATTAGTATTTTATAAGGTACTTAATATTGAACCAGTAGCAATTATAAGATATTTTTTACTATATTAGGGTATTTGGTATTTTATTTTATATAAAACATATAGCAGTTATATTAATACATGTACAAGCTCATCTATAAGGGCGGTAATACTATTTTTCCATTTGTATGTTATAAGATTTAGCAGCGCTTTTAATTTGAGTTTATTAAATTTATTATTTCATCGTGTTCTGGGGGTGAAGGGATGTTTATGTTTGTGGATCATCGCTCAAAAGACGTCTTAAGAATGTCCAAACGTCCAATGGGATAGGTGAAGCGTTCAAACGAGGTCGGAAGACGACCCTTTATTTCTGAAAGATTTCTAATATTTTATTTTCTATTGTAGAAAAAAGGAATTTTATCTAGTCGTCCACTACTAAATGGCTGACATCGAGTATTTAATATCAACATATTATTTTTGTTGAATTATTCGTAGCTAAGGTGTTTAATAAGGTGTTTTGCTTGCCTTAGACCAATTGATGTATGACATTTAGATAGATTTTTACATAGGGGGTGGGCGTTTTTAAATTTCATAGTATATAAAATATCGAATTCATTTAAATTTTGTATTTTTCCTTAAATAAGGTCCTAAAACTAATCAAACTATTTTTTTTTGATAGAACCAACCATTGGATCTAAGGGAGGGAAAAATTGGTTTTTTAAAATCAAAAAAGTCATATTGGAGTTCGCCTATGCCCTACTTTGATCCCGTGATATCTACCTCCGCCTTCCGGCGTGCCGAAAAAGATTTTTTTATCGAAATCCATGATTAATTTTATATGAAATCGCAGGGCCAAACACCTGGTTTTTTTTATCGGTAATGGTCTCAGGCCATCCTGTACTTTGCTGAATAATGTTTAATGTTGGTATAGAATAGTTCAACATCCTGAAAGGTCAGTAGATTTTAAATACACCCTACAGAGCGCCGAAAAGGGGTGTGGGGGGGGGGGGGGTTATTTTTCTAATTGTTTTAATTTCTAGCCAGTTGAGAGGTGTAAAAACCAAATGTATTTTTTAGGTTATTTTCGATCATTAAATTAGAAGTAAAATAATGTTTAGAATGGAGGCATTTCTTACCTTTCTTTTCGCAATTCACCATTTTTCTTCCTAAAGGTGGCAACAAGAATTTGTAGTTCCGATGCGTGCTGTTCGTACGCTTGGGAGAGTTGCGATGTGAATTCGGAAACTGGAACAATTAATGAAATAAAGTTTTACACGAGTGTCATTTCTGCTATATTGGTTAAGAGCAGACCGTAAAAGTTATAAGGCATTAGGTAAATATAGTATTTATTTGACAGCCACTTTTAGATCAATGAATATTTTATTATTTTTTTAACAATATTAAAACAAACATATTCTATGATCTTCTAATATTCATCTAATCAGACTAAGAAAACCAATATTCATTCCTAAAAGGATTATACTAATATTAAACAAAAATAGAAAGGCACTCACGTAATATTGCAACATATGCGATCTCGAGGTAAAAAAAAAACTAATTTAAAATACCTTACATTACTTTTGACGAGGCAAAGAGAATTATCCAAGATATGGTTCCGTGCCTGCCTGTTTTAATCTTAATATTTTTTCTATGATTCGTTATGTATTAGGTTAAATTAATAGAAATTAAAAAATCAATAGGTGATTAAATTTAAATAATGCCATTGCAGATTTTGTACTTGAAATACCCAATACAAAGGTGGTTTTAAAATAAGTTTTATTCTTAACTTCTGTCTTTTTATTAAATAGTTAATAATGTGTGTTATTCAAACGTTATTTCATATAAAATATATTACGTCTATATATTAAAAATAATTATGGTTTAATTAAAGTAATAAAAAAAACATGTTTTTTATTTATTTAACTTAATATCTACATATTATATTTACATACATGCAAAGTAAACATGAAATAATTTAACTATCGCACTTTTGTATGTATAAACATTAATTAATGAATGAATAAAATAATAAATAACTATTCATCAAAGAAATGACTACTCATTATAGTGTGTAATTTTCCAGTAGATAGAGCAGGGAACATTTTCAGAATTGCGAGAAAATTGTTTGTCCCCAGAGGCTGTGAGCGACAGACATCTGACAGCTGACAGCTGACAGCTAGATTAGTAGACCAAAAGGCTTCTAATTTATTTTGAGCAAGAGGCCAAAGGACGATTCTTCGAAACCTACATTTTTGCTAAAATAAATTTGTGATTTTTTGATAAAATCAAAAATACACCAAAAAGCACGTCGTAATATAAATAGGAATTATAAGTTACGTAAACACAAAAATAAAAACAGTAATCAATACACATATAAAATTAAGTGTATCTAAACAAATAACGATGCTATAAAACATAAAAAAGATGTGATTTGTATTCTACCATAAAAAAAATATATACAATTCTTCAACACGCATCAAAAGCAAATAACTAAGGAAATGCTGTTAGTATATATCTACATTTAAACAATTCTATGAAACTAGTTTGTTCATGCAATCTTTGAATATAATATTGGACTAATAAATAAAAATGGACATTTTTTTTCTAATTAAATAAAGGTTTTACAAATATTGGTAAATTAGATTGTTCTACTGGTATTCTTTTCATATGTAATGTATATTGTTTGTATAAAAGTTTATTTCATAGTTTTTGTGAGTGTGGAGTTGTTTTCGTATTACTTTAAACTTTACAGTAATGGTAAGCTGAGTATAATGTATATATAATAGTGTGTGCATATATAATGTTAATATATTTAAACCAGTGAAAGATAATTAGCCAGTGGTAATAAGTATTCGTAAACACGAATATTTAATGCATCTTCACACTTTCTATCTAGGATTTTTTCCTTCCTTAAGCATAATTTTATTTGTAAACCATAAAAAATAATAAATATATTTCTCACCTATTATATGCTTAGTTTTGCAACCAGAACACTTTCCATTATGAATAACCGTTATTGTAAACCCTAAAAGAATTCAAACGCCAACAGAAAAATTGACTCTGAGCTTCAATTAAATCCACACATTTGACACGCATAGTACAAGATTACATAATATAATAACTAATAAAATCTGGCGTCTGTCGGTCGATACATTAAATATTTGAAAGGGCTACGAATCGAAGCATTATTGTAAATTAATTACATTTGAACTACCAGAGGTGAAAATTTTGAGTGCTTCTTGCGATGCATTTATTTGTTGTCATTTGAAATAACTATTTATCACTATTTTAATTATAAAAGATGTATTCAAACATATATTTATATTGCCTACTACATTAAATTGGTAAAACTATTGACTAGGCAAAATCGACATTTTTGCTTATTTCCCTAAATACAATTTATTTATTTGTCGTAAAACTTATTATTTTAAAAATCCCAAAAAACAAACGTGTAATAATAATGTGCGCAATAGTGTCTGCTTGTATGTAATTAATATTACCACTATAATATTAAAATAATAAGTTTTACGAAGAATAAATATAATTGGCCTAATAAATAAGCCACAATTAGGCTACAACAGCTCGAGTTTACACTTATAACAGATGCAAACAGAGCTGATATGTCTTTTGGTATATGATATTACTTTTGAAATTTTAGTCAAAAAGCTGTGGATCAAAAGCAAGCGTTCATACCACTGGGTTAATTATTAGCTACGCATCCCTTTCGCACAAAATGTTTCATCTGACCAAAATGCAGAACGATGTATGGTTTTATTCGCTTCCTAAGCCGATTAAAACGACCCGGTCAGCATGTATTGCGAAATATCCGACCCCGAAAACCGAATTGGTACGAGCCCAATGGACTAAGTAGAAATTATATTAATGAAATGTGATTCCAATTTATGTATTGTTATTCAAAACAATGGTCTTTTTTAAAAGGGGTCCACCTAGGAAAGGTCATCTGTAAGCCAATGAGAATATAACGTTTTTCTTAGCACTGAACCACACCTCCCACCTACGATACCTACAATTCTGCTTTATTTAGTAAAAGTTAAAAGGCCCTAGCTGTTCAACCCCGGTCGCAGCTAGGCCCAGCGGGCAGCTTTGATGGCGCCTTTGGCGCACGATAACTCGTGCCTGCGGCACTCAGGCTTTTACGTGACTACCGTCTTACTCTATGTGGGCAGCTTTGACGATTGTTCCGCCTATATAGAATACACTTTCAGTTTTTCCCGAATTTAAAATATTATTAAATATAAAAAAAAAACTGAAATAGTGAGTAAGAAGGTTACCTCATTTCTACACAAACACTCTTTTTATTGAAAAAAAAAAAGCCTTTTAAAAATACGCATTTCTTGAAAATTAAGAGCAAAGAAACAAGAATGAGAAAGGAAGGGGGAAGGGCAGGGGAGGGGTTGTAATGTAACTGATATGGTTTTTATTACAAGCAATTATTTTACAACAAGATAAGAGCTGAACCTGAGATATAACTTTATGTACATATTTGTTATACGTGCCCCAGGTGCAAAACAAATGATATCAAGTACTAAGCAACACCTATAATAAAAGGAAATATAACTTTTCAGTCATAAAGGGTAAAGGATTAAAATATAAGGGATGAGGGAGGAGAAAGAAAGGGTTAAGGGATTTAAATATACAGGATGTATGACATACAGTTATAAGGATTTTAAAGAAAGATAGGTGAGGTTGATTGGAAACTATTTAACCAAATTTTCGAGATAAATTTTTTAAAATTTCCCAAAATTGGACATTTTAGCTTCAATAATTAAAGTTTAAATAATACCATCAACCAAAAACTATTTTAATCTTTAAGTTTAATATGTTGTCTTTCTAAAAAAATAGTTAATAAACGTTTAAAGATAAGGTAAAACACAAAATACCATAATAAAGTCTGTACCATTAGTTGTACTAATAACAATGTTTTTTTTTAATTATACATTTTTTAAAGGGAATCATAAATAATTTTAAAAACTTCTCTGTTGTGCTTTATCTAAACCTGTACCTGTTATCTGTACCTGTGTGGTACACACAGGTACGAGTATATATAACAGGTACAGATAACAGGTACAGATAACAGATACAGATAGCAGTATATTTTCATCCAGAAAATATATTGCTCAATGATGACAGAAAATTGAGTGTTTAGTTTGCTAAGTATGATAAAAATAGAACTTTCATATCATAAAAACTGACGAAGAATATTTTCGATTACAAAATTAAATAAAAAAATAATTAATTGACAGCGACGATGGATTGTCAGAAAAGACGATTGATGAAAAGAGAATTGACGATTGATTGTTGATTGATTGTGGAAAAGTCAGAGCTCAAAATTTAAGAGATTTATAAAAATCGGCTTTGATTAAAGATGACAATATTTTTACCTTTAAAAATCAACATTTTTAAGGCATTTTAAAAATTAAGGCAGAATATTTTTTTTGTAATAAAAGCTTCGACGGCCCTGTCTAAAGAGTAGAAACACAATTCAAGAACTAATGCTAAAATTTTACACAAAGCATTTTAGATAATAAAAAAGAAATGTATTCTAGTCTCTCTTGACTATATTTTTTTTATGTATCTGGTGGTAAAATCGGTTTTTTTTCGATTTATTCTTTGAGTTGTCCTCAGTGGCTTTTTTCTACTACTCCATTTTTGTTTAAAGAATCTTTAAAATAGTTGTATTTTGAGAAAGTTCAGACTTTTCCTTGGGGCTGATATAAACAATGCTATACTAAGTGACCCGACCTAATACACACATATTTACATGACACACATAAAAATTAATTTTTCAGACCTTACAACACGTATTTTCAGTAAAATCTTCATACCATGTTTTTCACAACCTTTTTTTTTACTTACTCTAATGAAGAAAAAAATAAACGTTGACGAAAATAACTAGAATTTTAAGGCCAAAACCATGTACAGTACAACAAAATTTCATAAGAGTAGTATTTAAATTCGTAGTATTTAAAGTAGTGTTTAAATCACTTATAATAATATCACGTGATTTATCATGCGTATTTTTTACTCGTTAGCTTCGTAAAAATACTACTTATAATCAAATTACATACCTTCGTATAAAGTCTATGGTAAATTTTATGTTATTTGATAATTTTACAATCGAGTACCATCTAAAACAGTTCTTAGTTTCCAATTATTTATTTTATTTGCGATTTCCCAGAAAATATAACGAGAAATAATTCCGCGATTGCGAGTTCTAATTATTCCGTCATCGGCATTTCCGATTTATACACACAAACATGAAGATTGGAGGTAGGTAGCCTCAACGTCAGTGAACTCAATATCTTCAAAGGCGAGTATTCAAGACGTGGAAAATAATATTAAGGCGAAATCCGAAATAAACTGATACAATGTATCTCTCCAACGAAGCAAAATAACGGTACCTAGACATTTTATTATATTATTTATTGATTCGCTTTGACATTCCCATTTACTTAATAATAGCATATTTCTAACGGTCTAAGAAGCCATAGTAATTTATTTGTACCCATTTTTGGTAATCGGATGTGTGTTGATGATGTGATGTCAGTCCTTCGCTGTCTTCGCAACAACCAACGGCTAAAGCATCCACATTTCAAGAGCGTCAAACACATCCTACGCTTCAAAACTTTGTTTACGCTAAGATTAGATTGTTCAGAGTTAAAAGCTATATTTATACTGTGCTAGTACCGAATGTTTCTCACATTCCACAATGTTTCACAAATTATGTTTTGTTCACTATTACCTCGTTAACTTAATAGCTACAAAAAATATTATTTATGATGATACTCTGAATTGCTATAATTAATGTGTATATGTATATTGTAAAGGACGTGTAAAATACAGAACAAAATAATTTGAACAAGTTTCACAATTATTAATATCTGTATTTTACACACCTGGTTTCTAGCAGATAAGCCTTGGGCTTGGCTGGTACATAAAATTATGATATTGTAAATTTGTTGAATAAACTAAATAAATAAATTACAGCTAGGTGATATACAATTATTTTAGGTCCTATTAACTGGTCAAATGTGCCTGTGTTAGAGTCAGGGAAGATGGTGATAAAAGGCGTTAAAAATGGTACGACCATATGCGGATTCGAACCCGATACCATTGGGTTAATAGTCCAACATATAAACAAGGTACTCTGTATATATATATATTTATATATTTTTTTTTAATTAGTTCTTTTCCTTAGAATGTAAAAGTATCTTCGCAATTACGTCTTAGTCGCTTCAAAAGTATCAAGATTACTTACTAGCTTTATTTTAAAGATTATTTTTATGTAAATTAGGATTTTTTGTTACTTTGCAATTAGTAATGGTGACTTTTCCGTATTAGATTCAACTAAGAACATACTCTTTCATGTACCTGTAGAACATAAATAAATTTGTTTTTTATCTAAACATCACAAGTTAAACATAACAATATAGGAAATTAATAAGTCATCCAAGTGACCTCTTTTGCAATACGGCCCGGTTTGGCCTAATGGTTTAGTTCCAAATCTGCAATATGCTACTATTTTTAGTACGTACCTAATAGTATTGATTCTGTCTGAGTTTTCGACGAATTTAGATGGTCTAAATTCGTCGAAAACTCAGACAGACAGAATTATTTCAAATTGATTTAATAGTTTGAATATTTCTATTTATGTATATTTATTTTTTTTTGGATGGAGTAATGGGGAAGCTGAATTTGAAATATATTTTGTAGTTATGTCATTAATGTACCAAAACCATGCATTTGCAATATTTAATTAAAAAAATATTGCAAATGAACGTACACTCTAACTATATATTTTTTAAAATAACCACAAATAATCTAATAATTCATTGTCATTATGGATTAGGTTAATATATTACTTACTACAGAGTTCGAAGCTAGTTCACTGAATCTTATTATAATATTTTATTTCTACGAAGAAATTGTTTTTATTAAATTACTAATTCCAAATAAAGTTTTGAGATGTAAGCTTATTTTATTACGGTTCAGTGGTATAAATGTCTGCTTCTGATCAGAGGTCTTAGGTTCAAAACCAACTGAATAAAATCCGACCAGGTTATTTTTTGCCCCTTTGAATGTTAACATAGTTTTTGTTGCCTGAGTTGAGTAACTTGATAACAATATATAAACACCCCTGTTATTACAATCTTGTAAAGTCTTCATTGCCAGTATTGTTCTTTTGTCCCACGTTGACTTCAAGGCATTCAGAACAGAACTTCAAGGCATTATGATGATCTTCTAACCAAGTTTTTTTCTTCAAAACTTATCTTTATGGGAAACTTATGTATAATAAATAAGTTCAAACATAAATTTCCACTTTAAACAAAATTTCTTTTTTTCACTGGTTGTTCTTATAAGAAACATTATTATCATAAAATATTTATTAAATATATTAAAAACAAATAATAAAATAGTTACCAAATACCAAAATGCATACTTTACCGATATAAAAACCATTGTAAATGTTTAATTGAAAGACTGAATAGTCTGTAATTAGTCAGTTTTTTGTATGTTCCTAAAATCCTGATTGTCAGGTTTAAGAGTTATTATTTTGCCGGAAATTCCATTTTCTAACCAGCAAGTAATATATAAGTTCAACAATACTTAGAATGGAAACACCAAAGCTAAGTCCAACTACATTTCCAAAAGAAACAACCAAATCTAGAGTTGTCTTAACCAATTTGCGCGTATACCGTTGGGTAGCTAAAGACTGCATTTCAAATACAATGTGACTCGTGCCGCTGAGGCTATTGGAGTTCTCGTTTGTAATGAATCTTGGTACGTTGTATTCGGGTTCGTTACAGGCTGGCTGGCATTCGCAGACGAGCCCGGGGCTGTCGTATCCTGGTGCTTTTATATTGGCGACTGTGTCGTAAAAATTAGTCAAACAAATCAGTCCATCGATGTCGCAATAGTTGTCAATGTATATGTCAGGCATCAGGTGATGAGTACAGTTGCAAAGTTCTATGTGTGCATTGACATGGCATTGGACTATGCAAGTGGAATAGCTATAAATATCATAGGTCTTCATATGATCTGGTAATTCATCAGTAAAGCGACATTCTCTCTCTTCAGGTGGAATATATTTGAGGTCCATATCATTTACAGTCTCCATAACAGAGAAAAGTATGTAAATATCAGAATCAGAAACTACGGAAAATTTTAGCTCGTCATCGAAATTCAAGTAAGGCACGTCTTCAGGCGAATGCATAAACGCTTGATAGTCCACCTTGGCACGGACATCCAAGATGCCAATTCCAGTCTTTCGGTTGGACAGCATATCGAGAGCGTCGACGTTCCTAAGCGTTCGTTTTGAGTTCAAATTATTGATGGAAAAACACAAACCGATCTCCGTTTCGAGCGGCAAAAACTGAGTACAGCAATCGAACGGAATATTGTTCCACTTGCACTCTTGCAGGAACTCTCTGCAAGGGGTCCTGAGAATCTCCAGCATTTCCTCGTAGTTCGTAGTGCACTGGAAGTCATCGTTGCACAGGTTCTTGCATGAGAAGCAAGTGCCAGAGAAGAAAGCTATGTCGGCTGAATAGTCGTCGTATCTCGTATCCCTATCAGAGCCGAACATTTTCTCGAACGTTTCCCACTGCCTTTCCATGTTGTGGGTCTCGCACATTGTGATCGAAGGGTAGGACGTGTTCCAGCCGAGGTAAGTGGTCTGAATCGTGAAACTAACAGCGTTATCCTTGAAAGACTTGTTCGTAACGACGATCAAATCGACCATACTTTTACATACATACATGCAGATGGCTAAGAACATTAACTTGAATGGCCAATAAATTTTATCATTGACGAAAAACTTCAGACTATGTATGCTACTGTTTCCGAAGATATACTTTACTCTAAGGCGGATGACTTTCACTCTTTCCCCAATATTTTCAAACATTATAATTTTTTTGAATGCGTGTTGCCCAGGCGAACTGTTTCACCAAAATAATGTTGAAATATTATCGTAACGAATGACTTTCTGAGGCTTTGGGGTATAATTTAGGAATGAATAGAGTTAATTCGGTAATGCGGTAAAAGCAAATCGTCGTAAGCAAATATGACTATCGTATGAATGTGTAAGTAATGCGTGTACGATATGTAATTGTAATAAATGAATATTACAATATTAGGTAAATTATTAGATAACTGCATGTGCTAAGTAGTATGAAACAAAACAAATAAGATTTATATTTTTTTATAAAAAAAGGCGCCTTGAGCAGTAATTTTAAAACATTTTATCTACGATATAAATATACATTATTTTTGTTACAAAACAAAGAAAATGTTTCATTACAAACTTAGAATAAAAAAAAAATGGTATAGATATTGGCGCTATAAAAGTGAAAAATGTTTTGTGCTATAAAAGTAATATTAATTATAATTGAGTAATTGATAACAATTTCATTAAGTATAATTTGGTCCATTTTTCTTATATTTTGAGTTTAAAAATTATATTTTATTATTGCATATTAGTATACCTAATGTTAGGCAATAATTAATAACATATAATAAGATTTAAAGGTGCATTTTAATAAAACTCAGCACTGCGCTTAAACCGCCATTCTGCGTCAAGAAACTTTTTAGTGAGTACTTTTATAATTATATCTTAATTTGGATTCATATTAAATGAACATATATATTTCTATAATATAGCCAAAAAATATTAATTTTATCAGATGATTTATCACTATTAAAATTTTCAAAAATATAATAAGATAGATGAATACGTTTGTATATGCTGATACAAAGTAAGTGAGTTTCAGTGAATTTTAAACTTAAGAAAAATAAAAAAAAACTACAATAATACCTTCCGGTCAGAAAAATGTTGAACGGAGAATATAGTTTATTTATTAGACGGAACCTTCCATTCGGAAGTCTGTTGCATATTCACATCCAGCTAGCTTTTCCCTCAGGACCGGTAGGAGGTGGGGCCTCAAACCCGCTGGGAACGTATCAAACATTTACGTGGTTGATCCGGAAGAGGACGTCGTTCGATTTTTTCTACTTTATGTATGTTTGCCGTTCTCAAACTAATCTATATGCGTGAAACTACAACATTAAAATCGTGAATTTTACTTTTATAATGAGAAAATGTATTAATTTTATTAGAATTTTTATTTTATTCGATCAGCAGTCATTAAAAAAAAAATATAACGGACTTCAAGATTAATCTAAAACCAAAAACTATGAAATAATAATAATAAACCTGCTAATTATTAGTAACGAATAAACAAAACTATTTTCAACAGAACGTTGAAGTCGGCGCAGAAACACAACATAAACAACTTGAGTATAAACCATGTCGCCGAATTAGACGTTTTGGTGGATCATTGTTTATTTATCATTTATTTTCCATATATAAATAATGTTAATAAGTCTGTGAGCGGTATCCCAAAAAAATGAGAAATTTCATGCATCTGACAGCTTGAAATATTACGCACATAAATATTAAGCAAAGTAACCTTATCTACATTGGAACATTAAAATCAAACTTTGAAAAGAATATTCATATCTCAACGTTTTACCTAATATCTAACCGACTTGACGGTATATCATAATTAGGCGGTATCTTTTTCTACGTCGAAACAACATCTACGAAGAAAGACAAAAACAAACCTTAAAGTAATAAGCGGTATCTCATTGTGGCCGTCCGAGCGTACCTTTCTCTCTCTCTCTCTCTGGCGCTTAGCAAGGTTCCTCATAGTTCGCAAAATATGTTGATACCCCCTCTGTACGGTACGTGTGCAGGGCGTCAAAGACGAAATTATAGTACATAGTGTCAATTTCTTATGCTTCTTAGTGGTTCCAAAAACTTTATTCTGTGGATTGATTCAGCCCAGAATAAAAATTGGTAATTTTTAGTGGTTTGAACCAAATATGCGCGCTGATAGAATAACTAACAAATATTTGGAACCCGATTCTACATTCATGCCCGCAAACTCCTTTCACTACAGAGTTGGGAAATCCACAAAACGAATGAAAAAGTATGATATACGATTTTATATCATACTTTTTCCTAAGCTAATATTTTTTCTAAGCCGTTAGTGCTGGTACCAAAAAAAATGACGCTGGATGACGCTTTATGAATAGGAAGATTAAACGACACAGTATAAACTGTCACTACTTAATCCACGTCCATACATCAGTGGCATGATGCTCGTGGAGGTCAATAGCAGGCAGCTTTGATTTGACTTGCAGAACTGGATTTGATGAGGACCCTATAACTGCTAGCATTCTTGCGAACATTTTGAAAACCAACGTGCTTCCATCCCCAAAGAAAAATACAATCAACTTCGAAACATATCTTACGTTCTTTTCAAAACTTAATGAATGCAAATAGGTAGTAATTTTGAGTGTTACTTTTTTACTTACTTTTGAGTGATTAAAAACAATATAAAAGCAAAGTCATTATATTTTAAATATTTGTGACATAACTATTAAGTATAATAAAGGTTTATTAAGATTTTTTTTTCATATGTATTTATATTCATTTTCAGTACAAACAATTATTATAAATGTTTTTGTATGAAGAATTCAGTACATAAACTGAACGAAAAGCGGTAACTCAAGGGCTAAAACAGTTAATTTTAAAGGAAATGGCGATATCTCAAAAAAAAAAAAATAGGTGTTTATCTGTAATAAATAAGTATATTCTAAAAAAATATTTTTATATTAATGCTATTAAGGTAACGCGAAATCAATTTTCACAGAATCCCGATTTTCTCGAAACTCACTTAGGTAAGTGTTGCCATTCTTGGGCTTATGAGGGCAGAATTGATGGTGAAAACATTATGAACGAGAAACTTAGTATATATGTATTTTTCCTACCGTACCCTAGACGTATTTAAACTAAAAAGGGACCATCCCTGACTCCCACTTTTATATAAAAAAGAATATTTAAAAAAATATACATATATAAATAATAATCTAACATAAATAATAATCTTAAAACAGAAATATCGAATATAGAACCTCTTTCTTTTATTAAAGTCTTTGTCCCGGCCGATCCGCTTCCAGCGGATCCGAAGACCAGTCCTCTTCAGTCGGGACACAGCTGGATGGCGGCTTATGCCACGTTCTCAAGGTGGACTGTAGATCCGAGCTTTCCAAGAGTCAGTCTCCTCAAATCAAGCTAGCCTGATTTATAATGCAACGATTTCAAAAAGTTCAAAATGATTAAAAGTCAATAAAAACAGAATTGAAAGTTATCACACTATTTATTCAAAACAGTATATTCAACGGGTCGTAAATCCGTTGAATAAGCAAAAGGATATTGTCTGAATCACAATTTAAAACACAGAATAAAGTTCAGTACTAATTAAATTAATGCGAACAAACATTGACAGTTTATAATACAGTTCTCCGAAATGGTGACAATTTGTGACTATTTATTTTATGAAATAAATGTCAGATTGTCTTCAATTCACTCACCGATATGTAGATTTCAGCCTAACTTCTCAATCGTTCACTAAACGAGTCTCGAACGCTGAAGTACATTTGTTTTTGGTAATTTGTGACCTCGTTGATTTAGCTCGATTTTATCTCGTTGCGTGATTAACATTTAGCTCTCGTGGTATCCAAAACCTCTGGTTGGATGGTACGTAATTAATAGAGTTACACCAACTTCTAAAAATTTTAAACTAAGTTTAATATTCGCGACGGCTATCGATTGACGTTATAAAAAACTGACAGCGAAACGGTGCTCAGTCACGTCTGCTAAAAAAACTAAACAACACTAACTCGAATGTAGGTATGAGGCGACCTTTTATTCACGCGTTTCCGCTTTCGCCCTTCAGCGGACGCACCCCCTTCATACCTCTTGCCCACAACCTACGAGCGTTTTAGGAATATTTGAAATCACATAATTTTTTTTTTAATAAATTTTAACCGTGACTTATTGTTGCTAATATTATGCTAAAACAAATATATTCCCTTAATCTACAAGATATATTTACATGTTTTCTTTATTTGATAGAAACGGTTTTGTAATTATAATATAAAAATAAACAATCCGTTTTTAGCCTTAACCATTACTAAAATTCTATTTTGTTTCTATGACCTACAAACCTAAATCCAGTGACTTTTTCCTTTGAATTAAATATCAAATATAGATTATTTCGCGGCGCGCTAATGATCTGTAATTAGGTTCTCGTTTAACTCCGTCGCGTTTCCGAACGCGTATTTTTAACTCATTAGTCTATTGCAAACGCGTAATCCTTTAATGTCTCTTAAATGATATTGTTTTGGCTGAAGATTTAAATATCTTACCTATATTAATGTTACGTATTAACAACAAATATTATCATTATAAAGTTTTACAATCTTACAAGCTAGACAAAAAACATTTATACATATGTGGGTAGTGATCATTCTCACATTCAGTCAATTTTGGCACCAAAACTATAGTTTTCTTATACTATTAAAAATATTAAATAAATGTGAATATTTAGAATTCACCGTTACCAATTTTTGCAAGACCTTCGCGGCGTCTTTAAAGGCAAACTTCCCGGCTCGTTATATTGCGGTACGGCGCCTCGTACACTTATATGACGGTAAGGGTTTTACAGGTTCCTGCATACTTTATTACGTACGCTTAGTAATCCGTGCTTCTAAGCCATCCTTTTGTCATACTAAGCTAACTGCGCCGTATTTTCAGATATTTTGCTTCAAATGATATTTTTATTTAAAATTCGTCAGTCTGGTGTTGCCAACTTATAATTTCCGAAATTAATTTCCTGAATGTGAGTTTACCTCATATTTACCACGACATTCCGCCCTCTCTGAAACGTTACTCTTTCAGCCTTTGATGGTCGTGGACTCGTAAAACTGCCACTTTGACTGCCGGTCGTTTGTAGTGTTTCCCGTGACTTTTGACGGTTACCGCCCGGGTTTGTCCGTCTGTGCCGGGGTGTGTTTGCACTACTATGCCGCGCAGCCAAGCGTTTGGCGGAAGTCTTTTTTCGATTATGAAATACCACGTCGCTTACTTGTATATGTTTCGCGGGTTGTTGCCATTTTTCTCGGTGCATGAGACGCTCGTGATGCCGGAGTCGTATGGCAGGTAGATCGGCCCTCCGGGCAGGTATCGCCTTTCCCTGTCGGCCCCGGCAATACGGACACTTTTGAGCCGTTTTCCACACAGCGCTTCGCGCTTTAGGTATATAGAAACGCTGTCTTAATTCGTTTAATACGAACCTTTGACCTTGATGGGAGCTCGTCTCATGCACATGGCTTATTAATAGCTTGGTGTAAGGGTGACTTGCAAACAATATGGCCGGCTTAATACATTGCAATGCGATATTTCGCATTGCATTTATGCGACCGCCTACACGCAATATTTTTTCGTCATCTAAAAATGCATTTAGATGACGAATTTCACTCGACTTTTTTATTGGCCGATTTGCGCTTATATCTTTTAGCTCCTCAGCGAAGATTTCGTTTTGCGCTTGTCGTAACCAATACTTTTCCGAGTTACTGATTTCTTTCGCAGAGAGCGCCCCCCGCCCCCCTCTTTTTCGAAAGATATCGACCGCTCTGAACACCCACGCTGTACAACGAATTAGGCGCGTCCATTTTGAATATTTGGACGCGTCTATTAACGCTGTTTCGGTCTCAGCAACGTGAGTGACAAAGACGTTATTTGTCACTTTGTTGTGATAATTTATTTTCACCTTTTGAAAATTAGAAGTTAAATCGTCTCTTAATAGCCCGTCGCGCTCGTTGCGTTGTAAGTGCAACGCGCGCCCGCCATTTGTCCCGGCGTCGAAATTACCGTTTTTTAATTTCGCGTCGCGTTCCTTACGTTGTGAATGTAATACGCGATCGCTATTAGCGCCGGCGTCGAAATTACTGTTTTTTAATTTCGCGTCGCGTTCCTTACGTCGTGAATGTGATACACGATCGCTATTAGCGCCCGGTCCGATTTTACCGCTTACTGACCACCCAATTAACGCCTTCGTAACCACAGGGCCCTGACGCCAATTACCATGCACTTCCCGGGGCAAGATGAGGCCATACTGGTCTTGTCCGATTAGCATTTTTATTTTTCCGTGAACCGACTTAATAGGTAACCTAGATATAAACGGATATTTTTCTCGTAATTTATCGATATCTAAATTATGATAAGGTAAGTTTAGATTTTTCATAGTTTTCACATGTTTTAAATTATAAATTACGGAATTGTTTTCGGCTTGAATTTTTATATCTACCGACCTAGTACACGAGTTCTGTGATTTCATACCGTTAATACCTACTATTTTTAATGTCGATGTAACGCCCTTTGCGCCGATTTCATTTGCTATTTTTTCGTCGATTAGAGTCAGAGTCGATGCCTCATCCAATAACGCGAGTATATCCCTGGACCCAGCCTCGCCCGTGACCTTCGCATTGACAACTCGGAGTCCAATGCTTCCGCTCTCATGACGTGTGTGCGTCACGTGACCTGTCTCGACGGCGGTTGACCCCTCCGAAGGGGCTGCTTGGCTGGGTTCCGAACGCGTTATCGGATGAAGTAACCTATGGTGTTTACTTTTGCATCCGTTAATTCCGCACGACACTTTTCTTTTACATTGAAGTGCGGTGTGTCCTAATTTTAAACAAATAAAACATAAGTTTTCTTCCCTGACCCAATCGCGTTTACTGTTTAGGCTTAGAGCCGCAAAATTCCTACAAACATTTAAATCATGATTTGTTTTTTTACAGTACAGACATTTTTTAACTTCTAACGATTTTTCGTAGGTATTAAAAATATGCCTACGCGTCGGCTCTAATTTTTTAATCGCGCGCGTTTTTAACTCGCTGCGTTCTTTGACCGCGGGCTTTGAACTACCTGAGTTAGTTTCCTCTTTTGCGGCCGCGTCCAGTAATGACTCTAGCCATTCCCCGAAATCTGTAAGTGTGGGATGTTCGCCTTTAAAATCTTTGTACCACTGAAGCCTTAAATATTGAGGTAATTTTAAAATTAATTCTTTCAACAATGGCGGATTAATTAAATATCCGTCATGTCCCATACTTTTAAGTGAGTGTACAATGTTGCAAACAATGGTGCCAAAATTAACTAATTGTGAAAGTGAGTCACTTACCCCAATATTCGGAACACTGCGAGCCTCTGTCATCAGTTCATCTATGCGAGCATCTGGTCTGCCGAAGCGTCGATAAAGCACCTTCATGATGGCAGGAACGTTCTCCGGTTCGACTAGCAGCGACCTCACAGCCTCCCTGGCTGGCCCGCTGAGTGAGGCAGCCAAACGGATTAAATTATCTGCATTGGAGTAACCGCACATCTCGTTCCCCTGATTAAATAAACTAATGAATATCGGAAACTCATTAGTGTTTCCGGTAAACTTCGGCAAGTCTCGTAAAAGTTTTGCACGAGCCGACACTAACATGTTATTTCGATATGAATCACTTGTATTAGGCACTGACACACACACTTTTTCAGTTTTTATCGGCGACCGTTGTCGGTAGCGCGTTGTCTCGCTCTCGCCCGGCCGCCCCTCTTGTGTCGCGCCGATACGGAGATTTCGAAACGCCTGTTTCAAATCGTCCGCTTGCGTGTCGATTCTCGGTATTTTCGTCGCGGCCCATTCGCGACAATACCTAGACGATGCGGATGAGTCCGCGATGCTGCCCTCATCGTCATCTTCTTCCTCGGCCTCGATCATCTTTTTTTTGATCTCCAGCCTCTTTGACACCAGATCCATCTGTATCTGGTTGGCTTCTGCAGCGGCCTGTGCCTGCAGCCTGGAGTTTTCTGCAGCCGCCTGCAGCCTGGTATTTTCTGCCTGCAGCCTGGCGCTTTCTTCTGCCGCCTCAAGGTCCGCTGCCAGCAGTTGCCTGGTGACGCTGCTTCTCGAGGCGGCTGACGTCCTGGACCTGCGGCTTGCAACGGATGATGCCCGTGACGCAGGGAGTTCCTGGGCCGCTGCCTGCAGCCTCTCCTGGAGCCTGGATGGGCCTGCTTCCGTGCTGACCTGTTCGGCTTCCTGGGAATCCTGTGCCGTCATCATGCTTAAGCGCTCCGTTGAGTACGGCGCTTGTTCCTCGGCTCTGTCCTGTCGGCGTCCTGCGCTGATGGTTCTCCCTGAACCGCGGCTTGTATTGCCTGACAGTCTTTGCCTCAGGCGCTCGCTCTTCCTCTCTCCTGGAGTTGCCTGATCTGCCATATCCTTTTGGCTTGCTTGACTTTTTGACATCTTGTCAAAGAAAACTCGGGGCTCGTCCAATCTGCGCTCGAAAGGACCAACAAAGATGCTATGTCCCGGCCGATCCGCTTCCAGCGGATCCGAAGACCAGTCCTCTTCAGTCGGGACACAGCTGGATGGCGGCTTATGCCACGTTCTCAAGGTGGACTGTAGATCCGAGCTTTCCAAGAGTCAGTCTCCTCAAATCAAGCTAGCCTGATTTATAATGCAACGATTTCAAAAAGTTCAAAATGATTAAAAGTCAATAAAAACAGAATTGAAAGTTATCACACTATTTATTCAAAACAGTATATTCAACGGGTCGTAAATCCGTTGAATAAGCAAAAGGATTTTGTCTGAATCACAATTTAAAACACAGAATAAAGTTCAGTACTAATTAAATTAATGCGAACAAACATTGACAGTTTATAATACAGTTCTCCGAAATGGTGACAATTTGTGACTATTTATTTTATGAAATAAATGTCAGATTGTCTTCAATTCACTCACCGATATGTAGATTTCAGCCTAACTTCTCAATCGTTCACTAAACGAGTCTCGAACGCTGAAGTACATTTGTTTTTGGTAATTTGTGACCTCGTTGATTTAGCTCGATTTTATCTCGTTGCGTGATTAACATTTAGCTCTCGTGGTATCCAAAACCTCTGGTTGGATGGTACGTAATTAATAGAGTTACACCAACTTCTAAAAATTTTAAACTAAGTTTAATATTCGCGACGGCTATCGATTGACGTTATAAAAAACTGACAGCGAAACGGTGCTCAGTCACGTCTGCTAAAAAAACTAAACAACACTAACTCGAATGTAGGTATGAGGCGACCTTTTATTCACGCGTTTCCGCTTTCGCCCTTCAGCGGACGCACCCCCTTCATACCTCTTGCCCACAACCTACGAGCGTTTTAGGAATATTTGAAATCACATAATTTTTTTTTTAATAAATTTTAACCGTGACTTATTGTTGCTAATATTATGCTAAAACAAATATATTCCCTTAATCTACAAGATATATTTACATGTTTTCTTTATTTGATAGAAACGGTTTTGTAATTATAATATAAAAATAAACAATCCGTTTTTAGCCTTAACCATTACTAAAATTCTATTTTGTTTCTATGACCTACAAACCTAAATCCAGTGACTTTTTCCTTTGAATTAAATATCAAATATAGATTATTTCGCGGCGCGCTAATGATCTGTAATTAGGTTCTCGTTTAACTCCGTCGCGTTTCCGAACGCGTATTTTTAACTCATTAGTCTATTGCAAACGCGTAATCCTTTAATGTCTCTTAAATGATATTGTTTTGGCTGAAGATTTAAATATCTTACCTATATTAATGTTACGTATTAACAACAAATATTATCATTATAAAGTTTTACAATCTTACAAGCTAGACAAAAAACATTTATACATATGTGGGTAGTGATCATTCTCACATTCAGTCAATTTTGGCACCAAAACTATAGTTTTCTTATACTATTAAAAATATTAAATAAATGTGAATATTTAGAATTCACCGTTACCAATTTTTGCAAGACCTTCGCGGCGTCTTTAAAGGCAAACTTCCCGGCTCGTTATATTGCGGTACGGCGCCTCGTACACTTATATGACGGTAAGGGTTTTACAGGTTCCTGCATACTTTATTACGTACGCTTAGTAATCCGTGCTTCTAAGCCATCCTTTTGTCATACTAAGCTAACTGCGCCGTATTTTCAGATATTTTGCTTCAAATGATATTTTTATTTAAAATTCGTCAGTCTGGTGTTGCCAACTTATAATTTCCGAAATTAATTTCCTGAATGTGAGTTTACCTCATATTTACCACGACAGTCTTAAAAAATATTTAAGATACACATTTGTTGATTTGTTGTTTTTATTATTCGGCAATGTAAAATATATTATGTATTTAATTTCGTTATATTATGTCTGTAACATTTATTGCTAGGTTTCCGATACGATTTCTGAATAGCTGTATTACAATAGGTAATTATACCACAATGGCTTTTATCCTTCCTTTATCCACAATTTAACCCATAAAGTGCTTCTTGCGATATAATCTTACAATGATTGTCAGTTGAACGTGAGCCTAAATTATCAACCCTAATGGTGCTTTATTATTATAGAAGCCAAAATACAACTAAAATCATTTTATGTTTAAGTAATTTCATTGTTACATTTAATACTTTTTCGGTCATTAGAAACGGTCCATTTTCGGTCATAAACGGTTGTTCGTCTGACCTTTGACCAATCTCCTCATCGTATTTAGGAATTAACTAAATTAGGAAAGAATAGAGCTTTGAACTCAAGAACCTAATAGGAACGTTCCTAATAGCTTTTAGGCATAATCTTAAAAAAACGATATATCGCAGCTACGCAGACGCTCGGATTAAGGAAATTTTGTTGAACGAAAATTTTACAATATTTATTTAAAAAACATAAATAAATTAGAATAACATAAATTTTATAGATAAATGAAATGCCTCATATAAAATGGTCATAAATCGAAATTTAGGTACGCAATTAAAGATGCAATAATTACACTTCTGGAAGTATGCCAAGATTTTTATTTAACTTCGCTTCAATGACATCAAAATAAATACACAATTGAAATATATTCAAATAAAACCGCCTTGAATGTTTTTGACGGATTTTAAATTATAGATTACTGATAACTTCTATCTATTTATGACCACATATTTTTAGATTCTAGTGATCTAATGGTGTAGGCGACCCACTATCGGTTGAGACTACAAATCAAGTCAGTCACTTCGTTTTTAACGCTTGCTTTGTCACCCACCCTATCTCCTGAATCTAGAATGGACATAGCTTAGTTGAGGCGAGCACAAAATAATTGTAAATGATGTGAGTCTTAGGAAATACTTTTTGACATGGTTTAATTTTTTTTTAATCTTGGTGTATTTGTTTTTAAATATTTAGAAAATGTTATTAAAAAACATATTATTTTCTTACGTCTCAATGTCAGCTTACCGAAATCAAATATTTTTATAATAAATTTGGTCCTTTTTGATTGTGAGTGAAGAATGATTTTCGAAAGACCTCGCTTCTGAAGAGCTCCTTTCCCGGTATTACAAGAATATTATATTATTCTGATAACGAGATTGAATGTTATATTCGATACGAACTACAAGTTTCACATCTCTGCCGACCCGAGCAAAGTTCCAGCCCCGCCCGTCTCCGCCGCGGGAAAGGGTCAGAGAGAGAAAGCCGCTGACCTACTTTCACGACAAATCTGTTCATTTAAAATTAACACTGAACTCTTTACTAACGACATTTTCAGAATTTCTTTTCTGATGCTTGTCTTTTAAATTTAAAAATGGCTTAAGTAACCAGAATCATACGTCTGAAAATACTTAAATTAAAAATTGAGATCGGTACCAATTTGACGTTTTGCTGATTATTAGATATAGGTTGTTTTTGTTTTATAAGAAATTTGTTGTTTTTTAAGAAATACGCGAAGGATTTAATTATAATTGTAATAAATAAAAAATCCATTTAAATATGTGAAAATCTTAATTTAAATATCATTACATGAGAAGTAAATATTTACTAAGGAAAAGAAAGGAAATACTGCTTAATTTTACTGGCTTCTTTTAAAATAAGCCTGACGAGCATGTTTGACATAAATGAGAATCCTTAACTCGGTAGATAACTAATTTTGCTTTATAAATTGAGTAGGAACCTGAAGGACATCTCTTTGTTTAGCTCTACCACTATTATTGGGTTGAGTTCTTTCGGTTTTCCCGCTTTTGCCTAATAATGGCGACTTCCCTTCACCTTTTTACGGTTAGTATCTTTGTTCTTTGTTCTTCAGTTTCTTTCCTCTTAGTCTCCATTTTTGAGTGAGCAGTTTTTTATATTTCATGTTTTGAATAAAGATTCGATATGTCATGACGTTCGTTGTTCGTTATTTCATTTCATGACTCTATAAATGTATAACAATTAAACGTTATTGTACTTTTTGGTCCATATATTATGTTAACTGTAAGCTTGTTAAATTTAGCTGTTTATAATTATTTTATTAAATAAATATCATTTTATTTATTTATATTTTTCCTTTCCATCCGGCGGGTTTTCTGGTTAGAAAATATTAATGTTATTTTATATTACAGGCGACAAAACCCTCCTTAAACCCATATTCGATTTTACGAATGTACCTTCCTATACGACAGATGTGCGTTGCTCGATCTGTGGTTCATAAACGCTGTTTTTAATGACACTATTAAATGCTCCGATCCTTTTCGATCGATGTACCGTTGTCACATCGCACTCGTCATTATAATGTTCACAATAACAACATAACATTCTACATTCAGATACCACGGTCACAAAATCATAATCTTACTATTAACTGCTTAGATAAATTGATTAATAAGTCGCAATTTAAAATATCAAATGCAAGTCGAAATATTTATTTTGCAAAAAATAAACATCACAAATTAGTTTTTATTAATTCCTGATTAAGTAGATATGTAAATATAAAAGATGTATTTATATTTACTGATGTCCTTTTATAAGGTTGATCTAATTCTATGTCAATAGTCAAACAATAATCAGCAAAAGATAAATAAAATTAATTAGACTCTCACTTTACTGCTGCTGTTTCCACATTCACATAAACTCATTCAATGTTACTAAATGGAGATTTTTTTGTAACGCTGTTGCAGTTTTGTATTACATTATCCATATGTTTGGATTTTCCTTATTTTTCTTATATGAAGAGTAAATAGATGTTACAATATCACTATCATTACTTTTTTATTGTAAATGTCAAAGGCGAATGTGAGCATATTTTGATTGGTAGTTGTGGCTTTGTATCTGCTAAGTAAAACGTAACTAACTCATGAAGCATGCGACCACACGCGAACAACCTACCTAATTCTGAGCAGTCGTATGCATAATTGATTCAGGGCTGATGGCAATACTATATTTATGTAGGTAGTGGCTTCGGACTTAATTTTACACTCTACTAATCTTGCCATAACATTTTCGCATACATTTTAAGTATGGTTAGTGGTCATTTCTAAGGTGATGATTGCGCCAGAAACAGGAAAATTAGGGTTTTTCAAAAGCGATATTGCTGAATTTCATAGACCTCTGACATTAAAAAAAAATGTTATTTTAGAGAATTTGCCAAGGTAAATTAAAGAGAAAACAGTAAACTCTTTAATAATATTAAAAAAATATATTTGAAGTAGGTTGTTCAAAATGTTTAATCACTAAACACCCTCTGGTTGATGGACGAAGACACTCCTTTTTATTTTAAATTTTATAAACAGTGTATAATTATATTTTTATTTAAACAATTGATTATTTTTTTGGTTAAATCTAATTATGTATTTTCTATTAAGGGGAAAGGATTGCACTATCCTCAATTTATTATTTATTATTATTATTATTAAAGATATGAGATCCAAAATATGCGAGAAAAAACTAAATATACCATCTTATTTCTCGTAAAAAACTAAATCTGATTATAAAAAGAAGAATATATATTTATATAAATTACTATTTAAATTATAGAAAAAATGAAATGTCTCCTTTCATTAGCATTGTTCTTATCTTGCATCGCCTTAAACCTATCTTTATCTGTTAGCTGCGCTGGTTCTATCTGCAATTTTAACTAAAAGTTTTCATCTAAATTGACCCTACTTTAGGTTACAAGCAATGATTTTTTATGTTATTATTTAAAAATTAACTAAATAAGTAGATATTATAAATAGGTAACAATTTAAAGCCCTGATAAAAAATGTTTATTGTACTAAGCAAATAGGTTTATTTCAGCATAAATTGAATACCCTAGAACTCGATTCAGGCGCTCGATGGGCGGTAAGTGGTCTCTGCCTCTTTAAGTGCTTCTTGACTCAGCGTCGAACTTTACTACTATATACTTATGGGTATTTATATGTATGAGTAGGAATAAAATATTGCTCACAACGACTCATTGCTCATTATAAAAATATACAATAAACAAGAATGGCTTTAGCCACCGCGGTACTTCGCATCGGGCGGACATGTCGAACTCTCCCCTGGTGATGGGATGCGTTGTCGTCTCCGAAACGTCGGGGTTGTTTCTCGTTTAGGCGTTTAAAATTATATTTAAAAATTTTATTTGCACGAAGAGCCCATCTGTCAGCCAAAATCCCATGCTTTTCGAGTGGCCACTTTCGGTGAGTCGAGTGTGTAATCTGCCATTAACCGTCGGTTGGCTGGTTAGCCTGTAGACACGTGACGTCATCCCGTCGCCGCTGTAATAGCCCGCAGAGGAGTCGTCACTTGAAATTTGTAATAGCCCTCAAGATGCCTTCATTACTGCCTACATTAACGTCCATTGACTCGACACGTGCTCAGGTTAAGAGGTCAGACGTTGATTGCAGGTAATCGTCACAAAGCCCTGAATGAATATCTATTTTTGTAAATACCTAATCTAAAAGTTATCATTTTAGTAACTTAAAAGACCCCTGCGGTATGTACTGAATGTTTTTAAAATCACTACTCTCCTTTCAGGTGGTTGATCCATCCTAATAATCAAATATGTTTCAGCAAAATATATTGGAAAAATGTTTGCCAATTAATTGAAACCGTTTGAATGTTAGAGGACATAATGTTTATCGAGGTGAGGCGCGCAAGGACGCACTTAAGCGCCTGAACACCAAACGGATGGGCGTGGTACTGAATACTGACTGACTGTTTTCGAACTTATTATCTTATTATATTATAGTAATTCACCTACTAGTGCGGCGTGGTGCGGGGGACAGAATGATATGAATATCTTTATATTCATATAAAACTTTTTTTTAAAATATAATTTTTGGTTCTTTGACATCAGTTTAGTTGATAAACATCAAGCCCTAGAAGAAAAGTAATGATTATAAATACAACCTGTACCTACATACCGCAGGGGCCTTTCAAGTTAGTAATGATAACTTTTAGGTTACGTATTTGTAATATATATAAAATAAGTTATTAAATTACCTATTTTTTTATAGAGGTATATAAATTAAGTTTATTTTGAGAGAACTTATGAATTGAACTCTTGCTAACCTTAGAGGTAGTATTAATTTATTTACTTTTTTACTTATGTATATTTTGAAATGAATTTGAATTTATGAAACATATATAAATTAAATATAATGCTAATTCATATTTGGTAAGATCTATGTTGACATAGGCTTTTAAACCATCATCGTCACATATAATTTGACGTCCGGGTGTATGTGATGGGCTGTGATTTCTGATTCAGAAACCCGACTAGGTATAATCGTATGTGGAATGTTGTCTGCTTGTAACAACGAGTCCGTAGTAACTGAGATAGATACCTCTTCACTATTTATCTCAAGTAATACGATAAATATAATATATATCCTATGTTAAGGATCCATTATAATTTATTTTTTATTACCTATTTATTATCTATGTACGTATTATGTTTCTAAATATAGAATTAGAATTCAATGGCAAAATTTGTAAGATTTAAGTATTAGTTTATTTTTCAACTTTTATTTTGTAAAAATTAAGTCAACATTTTTAGTACTTTATCACCACTACACTCAAGCACAGGCAAATAGCTTTAACAAATAACAAATAGGCAAATAACTTAACATTCTTAATTAGGGTCCTAAATAATTGTAAATGACCTGCTGCTTCAAAATAATGGGAATGAATAATGAATTTAGCATTTCAATCTACATAGGAAAATAGGCAATAAACGACTAACTTTTACAAGAAATTGGTACCGAAAATTCAAACAATAGTACTCGTTTGTAATGTTTTTAAGATGTTCACTGTACTAGCAGTTTTTCGTCGCCAAAGATAGAGTGTTTCAATAGCAGACCATTCTTCAAAATTTTTATTTATTTATATTTTATAATATATTTAATTTGATAATAAATACAAATGTAGTAAAGCAAACTGCAGTAACAATTTATCATATTAAAAATACACTGGAAGCTATTGACACACTTAACTAACCCGCCTTCTTTATTAGATTATGTATGTACTAAAGAAGGCAATCGTTAATTGTGCTGCATATACGAATGTGAGACAATCTGTGGGGAAAAAATAATGTTTATATATTTATATTACATATATATACAAATTTGTCGTATAGTATGATCATTTTTAATAATACTCGTACACTAAAACAGTTTAAAAATGCTGTTCATAGCTGCAGGTGATATCAATAATATCTAGGTACCTAATTGTATTCATATATATATATCTATATATATATATCTAATAAATCTATGTCTAACGCAATTAAAACATTATTTTCATACCTACATTAAACTTAATTCACCGGCATACAAAATCTCTCTCTTCCTCACACTCACGCACACACGCACAACACACACACACACACACACACACACACACACACATATATATACATCACAACCTTTTTAACAAATGTTATACCTACGTGTTTACTAATTTGATTTAGTTGAACAAAATTTGCAACAATTTAGTTGGAAAACATCATACCTACTATGTAATATTATGTTTGTGAATATGTAGGAAATCCATAATCGGTTTTGTTATCTGTTTAATTCTTAATTGTTTTAATGTTATTATTATAACTGTATTTTCCCATAAGAAAATAAAATAATTAAATAAATAAATATGTTAGTATAGTTAAATTAAAAAGAAAAATGGTAACATTTATATTGATCATGTGTAATAAAATATTCTTTGTAATGTATTCGATATTTGTGTGTGTATTCGAGTGTAAGAAACAGGATATTTTTTTTTATATTATAAATATAATATAATCCATCATTACCTATACTCATCATTCGTTTGTTTTCTTAGTTTTCAATAAAAAATCAAATATTTAACAATTTGGTTTTATTGATGTGGTTTTTTTTTAGGTCTCAGTCACTTTCTACAAACATAAGTTGATATTCAATAAAACAGGAGAAAACCTGCTAATTTTAACTTATTTTTGTAAATGAGTTCTTACAATTAATGTAGGACAATATTTGTTTCCTTTTTATTATTTGCTACGCGTTGTTTTTAGGATATGTTGTATTTTATTCCAAGCTTTTTAATGTTGCACATTGTGTGAGCATTACAATTTTAATAATATACGCTGGGGCGTTTTCTTGACTTTCAAGACATTCTCAAGAAGGATTTAACTGGAGACGTGCCTCCTGAGTGGCATTTAAGTGGAGTCAGAGTCAGTAAGTCAGAATTTCAGCTTTGAAGAGATCCTAGTCTTTTCGATGAAGCACCTTAGGCTGGGGATACCTTCAACAATTAGGAGGATCGTTTGCGGCTGTAATGATGCATACAGATGAACAATACGAACGTATCTCATTGAGAAAATGTGAAAAGGTACCAGGGAATTTTCTGAATTAAATATCGATAGATTAATACCATTTATGTTTATTTCTCTCATTAAATCCCTATCCAAATATATATATTTTTGTTTGAAGTAGAGACATGGCAGGATTCATGGTAAGTCAGTGCAGTCATTGCCAGTCACTGGAATGCAGAAGATTGCACAGTTAGTCTTACTTACATCCACTAACTAACTGGGTACTTTTTAATTTAGGGAAAATATCAGTTTAAGTTATTAGTTATAAAAATAATATTAAGTGCACTCAATACGAATAATACATGCATCAGGTTGAAGCTGCTAGTGTATACAGAATGCTCCAAGACCATTCCCGAAGACTTGAGCTGGTGTTTATGTTTCCTATTACGTGAAAGAAATGGTATAAAAATTTTCGAAAATATTTCATGGCTAAATTTATTATTAATTCCCTTTTTGCTCGCGGGCGCTGGCCAATGCCGATCAACGAACTGGCGGGACGCGGCCTCGCTAGCGGCTGAACTTATGACAAGAGCGAATTCATATAATCAGGTAAAGTTTACAATTATTTTATTCAGAAACCATGAATTTGAATTTTGATATGAGGTCAAAAATCATGTTTAAAATCGCAGGGCCGATAAGCAGGATTTTTTAGCGGGAATTGTCTTGGAATATGCTGTCTATAATAATAATAATAACATATAAAAACCATTAAAACGTTTATGATAAATAAAAAATAAAAATAAAACCATGCCGGTATGTTAAAATAATAAACTACTGCTACTACATTCGGTTTGTCTTACAAAAAGGCCAGAATGCGAGTTCTCCCTCAGGGACTACTCTTCCTTTCCTTAAACTTTGACAATGGGGAGCATTCAAACCCTTTCGTCACTCGATAAAAATCACTTTGAAATTATTTTTAAATTTGTCTTTAGCACAGGAAAGCTTTGCCTTTAACCTGAAGTATATTCAAAAGGTTTCATCTTCAGAAAAAAACAATAACGCCTAGAACAAAACAATTTAAACCTAATCGAACAAAGTAAGCATAGATTTACAAAACAAAGTTATTTTCGAAGATAACATTACCGCTTACGTTGTGTTCGTTTTAAGTGTTGACAATAAACAGTAAATTAACAATGACATGAAACATACACTGTATCAAGGAGATATTTTTAATGTCCTAAAAAGGATTTTCTAATAATTTTCTAAAAAAAAAACGTTCGTTGGCGATCATAACCTTAATATTGCGTATAATTATTATTCATGATAATGTATAAATAATACAATAAAAAAAAGTGCAAAAATCATTACCCAAAAATAACGTTGATTAGCCTATACTCGTAACTCATAATATATGCCATGTATATATATATATATATATATATATATATATATATATATATATATAGTAAAATAGTAAAATGTATTGTTTAAATAAATTTAAATTTAATTTTAACATAGAAATCATCTTATCTTAATATATATAAATCTCGTGTCACAATGTTTGTCCTCAATGGACTAATAATAAAATAATGGACTAATAATAAAATTTGAACACCATGTGCAGTTCGATGTGCACTTGAGAGATAGGATAGTTTAAATCTCAAATTATAGTCGCAATTTTAATTTATCGCTAATTTTTTGTCCGTTATTATTTGGCAGTCATAAAACTGACAGATGTCGATACCTTTTTATTTTATGGGCGACTGTGAAGAGCGCGTGACGACTCGGTGCCAGTATAATTTTATTGAACAAGCAGAGGAAAGAGCAATTGTGATATTATTGGAAAATTTTTTAGAAGATCACAATCAACTAATTCAATTGATCAAAAGAGTTTCGCCACGACTGCAAAATGACAATTATCAAATCGTCATAAAAGCCGACAAAGTACCATTAGGTGAACATGCTGGTAGATTCAGTCATAAAACTGACAGATGTCGATACGGAACGGCACGGAACATGCAGGAATACATACAAGATGCGATGACTTACGTACGTCATTACGGCCGACCGGATTTATTTATTACATTCACATGTAATCCGAATTGGGAAGAGATACAAATTTACTATTGCCAGGACAACAAGCCATTCATCGTCATGATTTAACTGCACGTGTGTTTAAACAAAAATTGAAATCCTTAATTGATTTTATTGTTAAATATACAATTTTTGGTATCACACGTTGTTGGCTGTATACGATAGAGTGGCAAAAGCGAGGTTTGCCTCATGCCCACATTTTGGTTTGGCTTAAAGATAGAATCCGTCCTGAAGAAATCGATCAAATAATTTCAGCCGAAATTCCAGACCCATTAATTGATCAAGAATTATTTGATATTGTCACCAAACACATGATCCATGGGCCATGCGGTGTTTTCAACATGACGTCACCGTGCATGGAAAATGGAAAATGTAAAAAAAACTTCCCAAAGCCGCATACGAATGACACGATCACGGATATTGATGGTTATCCAATGTATCGCCGCAGAAGTACTGAGAATGGTGGCCACACATTTACAATGCGACTGCCGAACTTTCCAAATCAAGTTGAGTTTGATAATCAGTGGGTGGTACCATACTCAGCACTACTTTCAAAAACTTACAAAGCTCATATCAATGTTGAGCTTTGCAGTTCTGTTAAATCAATTAAGTATATTTGTAAATATGTAAACAAAGGCAGTGATTTGGCCATATTTGAAGTAAAAAACATAAATAAAAATGACGAAATAGCACGATACCAAATGGGCAGATACATTAGCAGCAATGAAGCTATTTGGCATATTCTCAGCTTTCCCATCCACGAAAGAGATCCTGCTGTCCAACATCTGGCAATACATCTTGAAAACGGTCAACGTGTATACTTCACTGAAGAAAATGTTCTCCAAAGAGCGTTCGAAGCTCCGAAAACGACTCTAACTGAATTTTTTACATTGTGTCAAAAACCTGATGTTTTTGGCCAATTCGCGAAGACATTGGTGTATGGTGATGTTCCACGTTATTTCACATGGAACAAATCCAGTAAAAAATGGGAGCCACGGAAACAAGGAAAACCACATCCTTCCATTACAGGCATATTCAAAGCTAAGACATTGGGGAGACTTTACACGGTACATCCAAAGCAACGTGAGTGCTTCTATTTACGTTTGTTATTGGTGAATGTTCCCGGACCAACGTCTTTTGAATTTTTACGAACAGCTAATGGTCGAGTATTCAATACATACCAGGATGCATGTCGTGAACTGCAATTGCTAGAAGACGATAACCATTGGGACTTAACGCTTGCTGATGCTGCGTTGACATCAACACCGAATAACATTCGTCAGTTGTTTGCAATTATTTTGGCGACATGTTATCCCTCGCAAGCACAAACTTTGTGGGAAAAATATAAAAATTGTATGACAGAAGACATCTTGCACCGAATTAGACAAACAAATCAATGCCAAAACATAGATTATACACCAGAGATGTACAATGAAGCATTGGTCTTGATCGAGGATTTATGTGTTCTTATTTCAAATTTACCACTTAATCATTATGGTATGCCATCACCTAATCGTCCAGCCACCGACTTAGTCAATACCGATTTACAACGAGAAAATCAATATGACCATGGAAGTTTAGCAACAATTATCATGAACAGTGAACCATTACTGACAGCAGAACAAAAAATTATTTATGATCGGATTATGCTGGCTGTTGCTGCTGAACAAGGCGGTTTTTTTTTCTTGGATGCACCCGGTGGAACCGGTAAGACATTTTTAATATCGTTGATTCTTGCCAAAATACGGTCGCAACAAAAACATCGCATTAGCATTAGCATCGTCAGGCATTGCGGCTACTTTACTGGATGGTGGGCGAACAGCACATTCAACATTCAAGCTGCCATTGGACGTTCATAATAAACCAGATGCAATGTGTAACATCAAAAAGAATAGTGGAATAGCTGCAGTGTTGCGGAAGAGTTCTATAATAATTTGGGATGAGTGCACAATGGCACACAAATATTCACTTGAAGCATTAAACAGAACTATGCAAGATTTAAACAGCAATAATAAACTTTTCGGTGGTGCTATCTTACTTTTGTCTGGTGACTTCCGGCAGACCTTACCGGTTATACCTCGCTCTACTTTCGCGGATGAGATTAATGCATGTTTGAAACAATCATTCTTATGGCGAAGTGTTGAAACACTTCGATTGACCATAAATATGCGAGTACAATTGCAAAATGATCCATCAGCACTAATATTTTCCGAACAACTACTAGATATTGGGAACGGTAAAATAAAACTGCAACCAAATACGCAATGCATTAAACTACCAGACAATTTTTGCACTGTTGTTCAGGATAAAACTGAATTGATTCAGAGTATTTTCCCGGATATACAGAATAATTATTTGAATCATGAATGGCTTAGTCAACGGGCGATTTTGGCAGCCAAAAACGTTGATGTTGACGAAATTAACTTCCAGATACAACAGTTGTTACCAGGCGATCTGATGTCTTTTAAATCAATCGATACTGTTGTTGATGAAAATGAAAGTGTAAATTTTCCGATTGAATTTTTAAATTCATTAGATATCCCTGGAATGCCACCACATAATCTTCGATTAAAGATTGGTTCCCCTATTATTCTCCTCCGTAATTTGAATCCACCTCAATTATGTAACGGTACGCGTTTGGTCATCAAAAAGATCACCGGAAACATTCTTGAAGCAACCATTTTGGCTGGGAAGTTTAAAGGAAAAGTGGTCCTGCTGCCACGTATTCCGATGATACCATCAGATTCTACCATACCCTTCAAAAGGCTACAGTTTCCAATTCGTTTAGCTTTCGCCATGTCTATAAATAAATCTCAAGGTCAAACAATGTCCATTTGTGGTTTAGATTTGGAAAATCCATGTTTTTCTCATGGGCAACTATATGTTGCGTGTTCACGTGTTGGGAAACCGTCGAATCTATTTGTGTTAGCTAAAGACAGGTTAACCAAAAACATTGTGCACCGATTGGTGTTAAATTAAATTGAAATTGAAAGTATTTATAATTCAAAAAAAAGATATTAATGTTTAAAAGTTTAAGACTGTCTGCCTTGCCTACCTCATTCATGAGTTTAAGCGTCACATGTTATTTACTGTATTATACTGTAATATACTTATATTTGTTATAAAATTAAATGGAAATAATAAATCTGATAAATTTTTATTTTTTACCTATTGATTTCTGCTTAGTATCAAGTGTAAGAACATTTTAATTAATTGTGTTCAACGTACTTCCCCTTCAAATCTCAATCCAGTGAATTTGTATAGCAACATCAACATTTTCGTCTTAGTTCGTAAATAATTTCATTGTACTAAAGGGTTATAGTAGTAGAAAGTCAAATAAGGAGATCACCATATTTTTTTACAAATACCATCTGTGTGAAAAAGCATAGTGGACTCCGTGACTGATGTTCTCTTATTGTTCCTCTTAGATTGTTTACTATAATGTAATATAACAAAAACTTTAGCCACAGCAACGCGTGGCCGGGTCAGCTATCTTAATATATATAGATCTCGTGTCACAATGTTTGTCCTCAATGGACGGCTGAACCACTTAACCGATTATAATAAAATTTGAACACCATGTGCAGTTCGATGTGCACTTGAGAGATAGGATAGTTTAAATCTCAAATTATAGTCGCAATTTTAATTTATCGCTAATTATTTGTCTGATATTATTTGGCAGTCATAAAACTGACAGATGTCGATAACTTTTTATTTTATGGGCGATTGTGAAGAGCGCGTGACGACTCGGTGCCTGTATAATTTTATTGAACAAGCAGAGGAAAGAGCAATTGTGATATTATTGGAAAATTTTTTAGAAGATCACAATCAACTAATTCAATTGATCAAAAGAGTTTCGCCACGACTGCAAAATGACAATTATCAAATCGTCATATTTTAATTTATTGCTAATTATTTGTCTGATATTATTTGGCAGTCATAAAACTGACAGATGTCGATACCTTTTTATTTTATGGGCGATTGTGAAGAGCGCGTGACGACTCGGTGCCTGTATAATTTTATTGAACAAGCAGAGGAAAGAGCAATTGTGATATTATTGGAAAATTTTTTAGAAGATCACAATCAACTAATTCAATTGATCAAAAGAGTTTCGCCACGACTGCAAAATGACAATTATCAAATCGTCATAAAAGCCGACAAAGTACCATTAGGTGAACATGCTGGTAGATTCAACGCTCCAACTGTTGATGAGGTTGCTGTTATCATGGTTGGTGATCCAGTTGACAAAAGATCTATAAACATTACACGGCGAGACAACACTGTCAGTACGATTTCGGATCTACACCGTTCATATGACGCACTACAATATCCATTGATATTTTGGCAAGGACAAGATGAATATCACCTTAATATCAATCAGTATGATCCAAATACCGGTAAATTTGACAATTATCTATTTACTTTCTTACTGTATGTATAGATTTTAATTTCGTATTGCATTTTATTTTTTATTTTTTTAGGTGATTACAGAAATAATAAAGTTAGCTCAATGAACTACTACGCACACCGAATAATGGTTAGACAACATCAAGACAATTATATCCTTCGATATCGTCAGCTGTTCCATCAATACATTGTTGATATGTATGCTAAGGTCGAAAGCGAACGCTTGCGATTCCTTCGATTCAACCAGGCAAAACTACGATCGGAAGAATATATTCACTTACGAGATGCTGTTGCTGGAAACATCGATGGAAATTTAAATCCCAATGACATCGGTAATGCTTTCATTTTACCTTCAAGCTACATCGGCAGTCCACGGAACATGCAGGAATACATACAAGATGCGATGACTTACGTACGTCATTACGGCCGACCGGATTTATTTATTACATTCACATGTAATCCGAATTGGGAAGAGATACAAACTTTACTATTGCCAGGACAACAAGCCATTCATCGTCATGATTTAACTGCACGTGTGTTTAAACAAAAATTGAAATCCTTAATTGATTTTATTGTTAAATATACAATTTTTGGTATCACACGTTGTTGGCTGTATACGATAGAGTGGCAAAAGCGAGGTTTGCCTCATGCCCACATTTTGGTTTGGCTTAAAGATAGAATCCGTCCTGAAGAAATCGATCAAATAATTTCAGCCGAAATTCCAGACCCATTAATTGATCAAGAATTATTTGATATTGTCACCAAACACATGATCCATGGGCCATGCGGTGTTTTCAACATGACGTCACCGTGCATGGAAAATGGAAAATGTAAAAAAAACTTCCCAAAGCCGCATACGAATGACACGATCACGGATATTGATGGTTATCCAATGTATCGCCGCAGAAGTACTGAGAATGGTGGCCACACATTTACAATGCGACTGCCGAACTTTCCAAATCAAGTTGAGTTTGATAATCAGTGGGTGGTACCATACTCACCACTACTTTCAAAAACTTACAAAGCTCATATCAATGTTGAGCTTTGCAGTTCTGTTAAATCAATTAAGTATATTTGTAAATATGTAAACAAAGGCAGTGATTTGGCCATATTTGAAGTAAAAAACATAAATAAAAATGACGAAATAGCACGATACCAAATGGGCAGATACATTAGCAGCAATGAAGCTATTTGGCATATTCTCAGCTTTCCCATCCACGAAAGAGATCCTGCTGTCCAACATCTGGCAATACATCTTGAAAACGGTCAACGTGTATACTTCACTGAAGAAAATGTTCTCCAAAGAGCGTTCGAAGCTCCGAAAACGACTCTAACTGAATTTTTTACATTGTGTCAAAAACCTGATGTTTTTGGCCAATTCGCGAAGACATTGGTGTATGGTGATGTTCCACGTTATTTCACATGGAACAAATCCAGTAAAAAATGGGAGCCACGGAAACAAGGAAAACCACATCCTTCCATTACAGGCATATTCAAAGCTAAGACATTGGGGAGACTTTACACGGTACATCCAAAGCAACGTGAGTGCTTCTATTTACGTTTGTTATTGGTGAATGTTCCCGGACCAACGTCTTTTGAATTTTTACGAACAGCTAATGGTCGAGTATTCAATACATACCAGGATGCATGTCGTGAACTGCAATTGCTAGAAGACGATAACCATTGGGACTTAACGCTTGCTGATGCTGCGTTGACATCAACACCGAATAACATTCGTCAGTTGTTTGCAATTATTTTGGCGACATGTTATCCCTCGCAAGCACAAACTTTGTGGGAAAAATATAAAAATTGTATGACAGAAGACATCTTGCACCGAATTAGACAAACAAATCAATGCCAAAACATAGATTATACACCAGAGATGTACAATGAAGCATTGGTCTTGATCGAGGATTTATGTGTTCTTAGTTCAAATTTACCATTTAATCATTATGGTATGCCATCACCTAATCGTCCAGCCACCGACTTAGTCAATACCGATTTACAACGAGAAAATCAATATGACCATGGAAGTTTAGCAACAATTATCATGAACAGTGAACCATTACTGACAGCAGAACAAAAAATTATTTATGATCGGATTATGCTGGCTGTTGCTGCTGAACAAGGCGGTTTTTTTTTCTTGGATGCACCCGGTGGAACCGGTAAGACATTTTTAATATCGTTGATTCTTGCCAAAATACGGTCGCAACAAAAACATCGCATTAGCATTAGCATCGTCAGGCATTGCGGCTACTTTACTGGATGGTGGGCGAACAGCACATTCAACATTCAAGCTGCCATTGGACGTTCATAATAAACCAGATGCAATGTGTAACATCAAAAAGAATAGTGGAATAGCTGCAGTGTTGCGGAAGAGTTCTATAATAATTTGGGATGAGTGCACAATGGCACACAAATATTCACTTGAAGCATTAAACAGAACTATGCAAGATTTAAACAGCAATAATAAACTTTTCGGTGGTGCTATCTTACTTTTGTCTGGTGACTTCCGGCAGACCTTACCGGTTATACCTCGCTCTACTTTCGCGGATGAGATTAATGCATGTTTGAAACAATCATTCTTATGGCGAAGTGTTGAAACACTTCGATTGACCATAAATATGCGAGTACAATTGCAAAATGATCCATCAGCACTAATATTTTCCGAACAACTACTAGATATTGGGAACGGTAAAATAAAACTGCAACCAAATACGCAATGCATTAAACTACCAGACAATTTTTGCACTGTTGTTCAGGATAAAACTGAATTGATTCAGAGTATTTTCCCGGATATACAGAATAATTATTTGAATCATGAATGGCTTAGTCAACGGGCGATTTTGGCAGCCAAAAACGTTGATGTTGACGAAATTAACTTCCAGATACAACAGTTGTTACCAGGCGATCTGATGTCTTTTAAATCAATCGATACTGTTGTTGATGAAAATGAAAGTGTAAATTTTCCGATTGAATTTTTAAATTCATTAGATATCCCTGGAATGCCACCACATAATCTTCGATTAAAGATTGGTTCCCCTATTATTCTCCTCCGTAATTTGAATCCACCTCAATTATGTAACGGTACGCGTTTGGTCATCAAAAAGATCACCGGAAACATTCTTGAAGCAACCATTTTGGCTGGGAAGTTTAAAGGAAAAGTGGTCCTGCTGCCACGTATTCCGATGATACCATCAGATTCTACCATACCCTTCAAAAGGCTACAGTTTCCAATTCGTTTAGCTTTCGCCATGTCTATAAATAAATCTCAAGGTCAAACAATGTCCATTTGTGGTTTAGATTTGGAAAATCCATGTTTTTCTCATGGGCAACTATATGTTGCGTGTTCACGTGTTGGGAAACCGTCGAATCTATTTGTGTTAGCTAAAGACAGGTTAACCAAAAACATTGTGCACCGATTGGTGTTAAATTAAATTGAAATTGAAAGTATTTATAATTCAAAAAAAAGATATTAATGTTTAAAAGTTTAAGACTGTCTGCCTTGCCTACCTCATTCATGAGTTTAAGCGTCACATGTTATTTACTGTATTATACTGTAATATACTTATATTTGTTATAAAATTAAATGGAAATAATAAATCTGATAAATTTTTATTTTTTACCTATTGATTTCTGCTTAGTATCAAGTGTAAGAACATTTTAATTAATTGTGTTCAACGTACTTCCCCTTCAAATCTCAATCCAGTGAATTTGTATACCAACATCAACATTTTCGTCTTAGTTCGTAAATAATTTCATTGTACTAAAGGGTTATAGTAGTAGAAAGTCAAATAAGGAGATCAGCATATTTTTTTACAAATACCATCTGTGTGAAAAAGCATAGTGGACTCCGTGACTGATGTTCTCTTATTGTTCCTCTTAGATTGTTTACTATAATGTAATATAACAAAAACTTTAGCCACAGCAACGCGTGGCCGGGTCAGCTAGTATATATATATATAGCACTCGCTTCGGTGAGAGAATATAGTGGCAAATTATCTGCATTCATAATTGATGAAAAACTGAGGGAAGAATGGGCAAGGACAGTCAAACTATTTTTGAATACAAAACCTAAATATCCATTTCACTTTTAAACCAGCGATTCCTCTGAACTTAGTAGAAACTTTGAATAAATAAAATAGTTAAAAGTATATTTAATTCAAAATAGTAGTCAATAGTGAAAAAGCATTTTAATGTAATTCCCGTTCTTTAGAAACAAAACTCAATCAGCTAAGATCACCCCAGATTATTCAAATTGAAATGGTTCGAAGCTCAGAAATAACAATGTTAATTGAACCGTGTGAACCTTCAAAGCAATTTCAAGATTGTAATGGCAAAAGGTAGGCAGTCGGAAAAAAATTCAATTATGAATAAATCAACAATCTCTGCAACCAAATTGTGTTAGTTCGTCTGTGAGTATGTGCATGTTTCAACATGGAAATTTTACGTTTCGGGAAGTTTTATTATATTTATTTACACACTTTTTCACTATTTAAAATGTTACAATATTTTTATTATATTGCAGTAGTTTTGATTTCTTAAAAATATTATTTTAGACAAATAATCATTAATCTTTTTTATTTTTTTTAAACGCAGTACTGGTATTGCAAATAGCACTTACCAGTACTGCGTTTAAAAAAAATATTTAAAAAATATAATGTTTTTTTTAAATCAAAAGTTTTGAGATTTAAAATTTATAAAAATGATTTATCACGAATTTGAGAAGCACAGGTTCCAGAGATGTGTATTGTATGTGTGTCAGCATGTTACAATTCTAAAATTACAGTTTTTTAAGCAGCAGCCAAAACGATACACAATAGGGCCTAGCCTCTAGTCTCAGGTCTAAGAAGCGGTTTTCGTAAAACGATTGATACCTCCAATCAGTTCTACTGTTAATATTGTTTTGACCTAATTTTGACCTTTGACTGAATTTAAAAAGTAGTTCTAGTTAAATTAAAATGATTGCTATTGGCTTTGATATTTAATATCTATTAATTTTGTGTAACTTATTATTTTAACATCTAATTAGAATATAAGGCAAGACTTAGCAAGAATGTAAGGGCCACAGTAAGAATGGAAGACCAATAAAAGAAACTTTTTCAAATGGGAACATTTATAACTTATAACCCTCTCTTAGGTTTGAATGAAGATTAATTAATAACCGACACCCGGAATTGTACTTGTTTACATTTTGTGGCATTCTGAAAGTCCCCTATTAATTAAGCATTGTCGTTTTGCGGGAGTCTCTCCGGATGCCGTTTCGTTTTTATGTCCGAGATAACGATTATATATTGGCCTTTTGGTGAGAACTGGGCACTGTTTTCTACGGAAATATTACGCGGGTATTTTAAAATAATGGATATTTAAGAGCTAAGTTTATTTTTGTAAACACGAATAAAGAAAGTCTTAAATCAGTACTATTTAACAGTTTATCGTACGGAATTACGGTTACTTTCTGCTTCTGACAAAAATGCAAAGAATAAAGTTCCTAAATACTTCCAAAGGACTTCCTAATTAGCAAAAAGATACAGCTGTATTGTATAATTTTCGTACAGATAGAATTAACATAAATTAAAAAAAAAAAAACAGATTGAAAACATACAGAATAAATAATAGTGTGTCACAGAAATTGCACTCCTTTCATTTTGAAGTAAGCCGCATTTATAAAAAAATGCTAACTTTCCTTAGCGATGCATGTCGTAATTCCGTATACTAAACTTTTAAATACCATCGATTTACGACTTTATATTCATGTTTATAGGATAGACAGATAAAAGCGCCACCTCTTTAATTATTGATGTATTCACTTTGGGAAGAGGTGTGGTCATAAAAATTTTACCTTGAACATTGAAAACATGTGATTTTAAGAACCATATTTGAAGACCATATATCGAAATTCGTCATGGTAATATTAAACGATTCTCGTAATAATTCTCGTCTTATGCGCTAGATGTTAGAAGTTATTGTAGGTAAGTGGGTTGAGGGGGGCGGATTTGCTGCGATACGCTCACCACACAAACAAAGTTCAGGAGTTCAGGAGTTCATACAAAGTTAAGGTTGTGAGCTGTGTGTTGATGACTACGCTAATCGAAACGCGTCGCGCCGCGCTGTAAAATAAGCTCGCCAGATACACTTGGCAATTTGGCCATTAATTATTTTCTCATTTTTTTATTTAAGTTTTTATTCGTAATAAGGAACTTAATCATTCCACGAAATCTTTGAAAATGGTCTCGGGACATGCTATACTAGATATTCAACCCCGGGCTTCGTCCCTGGTTGGCAGCTAGGCCCTGCGAAAGATCGTACCTGTGGTACACAGGATGGTACTCAGGTAGGTCCTTCGGGCTATCCACTCGCCTAAATTGGCGCCGACAATTCGTTTCTGCTACACTCGGGAGAACTGAAAAAAACTAGGTTAACCTAGAAATTTATAGAGCCTTCGACAATGCCCAAAAACACCTTTTACCATAGTAATAATATCTCTTTACTAATAAAAAATACGCTTTACAAAAAACATTTATAGCACCATTAGCATTGGCATTTATGGTAGCATTTTTATATGCATGCTACCTAAATAATTCCCATACAATCTTCTATTCCCTATTTCACCCTCTTAGGGGTTATTTTTTTTTAAAAGTCTGATATCTTCCTACAATATTCAAGCTACTCGTACCTCCATACTAAATTTAATCAAAATCGGTTTAGCGGTTTAGCCGTGAAAACGTAACAGATAGACAGAAGTTCGCATTTATAATATTAGTATGGATAGATAGTAAGTATAATATAAAGTATAGAGCTAATTAAATAAATCAGAATAGGAAATTTTAACCGAAATTATATATTTACGTATATAAAATCGTAAAATCGAGGGTTAATGTCGAGAAGTTTGTGCTTGATAAAGTGCGCCATCAGGCATAAAGATGTCAGTCAAAGTATCCGGGAGGGATCTAAAGGGCGCAGGGAGGAGAAAGCAGGGAAAAAGACGGACTTAACCTGGCACGTTCCTCGCGTCCTTCGTCTCAGAATGGGGGTAGGCATTTCTGCAATTTTTATAAGGCCTAGTCTCGTTATAAATCATGAACCTACACGCTACGATGAAGGCTGAGAGAAAACAGTACCCAAAGGGGATTTTGTACACTACACCTTATATATATCTTATATGACGGGTCTTTTTTTAATATCGCTTATCCTCGCCGCAAAAAATATTACAAAAAAAAAAAAATTTTTTGGTCGTATATAGTGACTAATATCATTTTAATCGTTGATGCTTGGACAGATAAACATACATTGCATTATTTGTTCGATATGTAAGTTACCAATAGTCAAAATATTTTATCCTATTTATTTAGAGTAGGATAGTGTTTTTGCAATCAAGTCAAATGAAAAAAAATAGTTGCTATTAATTATAACGCTTGAGCAAGGAAACGGGAATTATCCGGATGTGTATTGTATGTCGTTTGCCCGTGTTTTCGTCCACGATTATGAACCAATGCGTGCACGCTTTAGTTCAAAGAAGCTAATTTATAAACGTTTCATGCTTCACATGATCGGGACTTGCGTGCAATTAGGTTATGTAATTATAATCACCTATATTTTTGAGACCTAAAATTAACGATATAAATCAATTCTATTTGTGCCACAAATATTATATTGAGCAGGTGGAACTTAAACATTATGCGGTATCATTCCAATCCCTACTCCCACTTTCACTTCTTTTTTCTGACACCGTAAAAGATCTAGGTCTTATTTGGACGAAAAATTATCATTCCTAAAAACACTGAAGTAAGTCTGAAAATATTCTCTAATTTCCACTCATTGTAACGTTTACAGCATTTTATTCCCATTCTAACTTAAAGAGCACTTGTTTACTTTATACTTCAGTCATTGCTGGACTAGGCAGATTTAGCATACAAAAAGAGCTACTCTGCAAGCTGAAACAATACCTGTACATTAGATACATATTTCATCTGTGCAAATTTAATCATGTTTCTGAATTCCGGACTAGGCTAAAATGATTAAATCATGTTCTGTCGTTTCTCTCAGAATGTTGACTTCCAAAACGCCGTCTAATCTTTTCCAAAACTTTAAGCAGTTTCCTATGGCCTATCCCTCCGATCAGAACCTTATAAAATCAATAAAACCTTGGAGATTCCAAGTCATAAATCAACGTTCTTTACACAGAAAGTTATTATATATCGAGAGTCTCCCAATATTGCCTTGGCTTGTGTAAAGTAGATATTGTACATTTTATGACATTTTTCCTAAACCGACACAAAATCACTATACAATTACTTGACCTATCTTGGTAAGCTGGTAAAGATTCTTTTGTTATGTATCAAATTAAATGACAGATCTATTAATAAAATCTAAAGATTTGTAATACTTATTTTTATTTACTAATTGTAATCGTCTATTCTGCTTCCAACACCTTACATGTTATCCTGAGTAAAACTATAACCTTATAAGAGTGAGGCAGTCGTATGTATTTTTAGGGTCAATTCCCTAAGTGTGGAGGCTTTCGCCGTGTCTCACACGAAGTCAAGTGAATATTTTCCGTCGTAAGTGACTTCCTTCGCTGGTAGAGGGCATGAGTAGTAGTCAAATTGTCGCCGAGGGCTGCATTAGTAAAACGTCAAGCGAAGCTCAAACATACGAGTATTCATGTATTTATTTATACGCTTTTTTCAAAGAGCAATTTTCCAATTAACTTGAAAGTGAAATCATTTATGGTATAAATACTTAAGCGTAATAATAATCTTGTATTCATGCGACTGAAAGTTTAATGAAACGCTGCACCTGCTCCATTGCTCTGTTGGAGCAAAGGCATCGCTGCAGCTTTTGTTACGGTCAACTTAAGCGTATGCATATCACATTTCTAAGCGGCGATTAGTTATTCGTTATAAAAACTCGCATTTGTGATTTAATATCGGTATTCAACACTAAATCGGAAAGAAAAATTGACGCCGTTTTTGTTAGGCACGTTACATATTTTAATTTTCATTATAGAAAATATTAATATAGTTGTCATATGCAAAATCCAGTTTAAAAGTAAATATTTAAATCAGCATTGGAAACGCGTAATGTGTTGATTTTAATTTAAAATAAAGAATAGATTAAAAATATTACAATAGTACATACACCATTATCAAATCACCAACCTGTCCATAGCTCATCAAAACATTCAAACAGACACGCCTTATTTTCCTACCATAATAATCACATTGCTCAGAGAGATGCGTTTTTAGAAATTATCATTCACCGAATCGCGAAGTCGCCCAGAGTGAAGTCAATTCGTAAGTTTTCAGTGCGTTTTTAATTTGATACGACGGGTCTACACTACCGCCCGACGGCAGCTGATTGCTCGCGTAAAAAAGAAGTAAAAACACATTTTGAACAAATACGCGGCCATTTTTGTTAAACAATAAAATCTGATAATCCAACCACGCAGAATTGACCAAATATTTTTATGTGAGTAGAAAATACTAAAAACATTCACATAACGCCGACGGAAAAATCAAATTGTGTGGTTACTCAGACAGAAATTGAGTTTCTTCAAAACCGATAAACACCAACCGACGATAAATAAACGGTACGGAATAAACCAACTTCAAGTAGAACGGAATAAAAATTTGGCAACCCATGCATAGCTATATTAATTTAATTTAATATATTCTAGGGAAACATACAGCGTAACTTAGTTTATAATACAGTAATTACATAGTGATAAATTTGGCCAATTACATGAATCCACTGTTTAACAATATAATTGAGATGTCGGTTCACCTAAAACTGATTAAATAGAAAAAGAAAATTATGGGAATCGTACATAAAAAAAAAATGAAATAGATTCGTTTTTGCATATTTACACTTATAATAAATAGAACTTCAACTAAATAGCTTCATATCAGGTGTACTAAAACTAACTATAAAGGCAGATAAAAGCTTTAGATTGCAATTGTATTTAGATAATATATTGTTAATCTTAGGGTTTATTTTATTTTATTTAGTTTTTATTTAGGAATTTTAAGCGAAGCTGCCTAATCTGAATATTTAATGCTCGACTATAACTGGTACAAATACACACAACACTAAATACTTCAGTCCATATTTTCTTTTACTAGTTCTAAGGCAGTTTAATTAAAAGACTGTTTCTTACTTTATTCGGTCCCTTGAATATGGTATCATTTCGCTAGGACAATTCGCGTCAATACGCCAAACTAAGTGGTTCCTTTTTCAAACGGCAAGCAATAACTGTAAAGCCAATCAATCGATATTAATCCCACTACTCGTGAATGCATGAGTTGCACTTACACCCAAACGCTTTCATAAATCATAGTAAAAAACCAATTATTCATATTAAAACTTAAAATACACCCACACGCCATATTGTCAAATTATATAGTGCATCGGTAATATAAAGAAAGATGAAACTCAAATAATTCAGGAATATTTCAACCTCATTTATTTTATGTTCTGTATAATTTGTAAAAATTTCTTTCTTATGCAATTGTTACAATTAAGCTCTATTTTTAATTTCATATGTTTAATTAATCTCATAATAATATTGTTTATCCATATTTTCATTGCATAAATTCATTGCATTGAATTGAAAGATATTATAATTGTAAATAGCTCTATTTTTTCTTAGCAGGCATCGTTAGGAAGAGCTACAATATCAAAACTTTATAGATAACGAAGTCAAACGCTCTAATAATTTGTATAAAATTTAAAATCATACAATACTAATCTCTAAATATATAAAGTAAGTGTTACCAAATATATATGGCAGCTGTAAACTCAAGGGTCAATAATATTAACTAATAGAAATATTTCACATAATAAAAACTTTTGTTATTTTCAAACACTCATTTCTTCTTTTAGTAATTCTTTTGAATATATTTATAATATTAGAGCAAGTACAAATTATTATATTTCATAAGGTTTCGTCCTTATTATTGAGAAATATTACATATCATGGACATTTTCATAAGATCACAGCGATTGCCGTTGGTTTTTTAAATACTATGTTCACGTATAACTATAAAAATATAATAACGATCAGCTATCTATAGCAGGCAGGTAGGTTTGTAACAGTGGTAATTTTTATACATAGTATTTTTGTATGTGAAAAAATATTGGAAATTTATTTTATCTGTTATATTGGCTAAAAAAGTATTACAAAATATGGCATGTGCTTATCAAAAAATATTTTGGAAATGTTTATTTTAAATATATAATTGTACAATTTTAGTAACACTGATTTTCTCGCCGAACTTGTATTAAGTGTCGTAGCGTGTAGCTGGCGAAGTTGAAAATTAACGATGTTAACGAATATATACGTAAATGGATATTAATTATATCGATGTTTCGTATATGAAAAAGTTAGGCATTGCCTATAGACTTTTTCAGTTTAACACACTCTCAATTTAATAAAAACGAGAACTTATTTTAGAGTTCTATTTAAAATAACAGATAAGAAACACTCGGCGATGAAAAAACCTTTCAGATTTGCAGAGATCAGCCAAGCCAGGTAAAGTCGTCAAAAATAATATTAAAAAAACAGGTTCCACGACAGGAATGTTTTAAACATAGAATCAATACTGCTGAACTCGTTTTTATGCAACAATATAGACTTTTAGGGGCTTATATTTATTTATTCGATATTAACTACGATAATTTATGAGGTTAAATAATATAGGACAATGTTTTCACATTGCAAAGTAAAAATCCGTTTCGACACGCCGGAAGGCGAAGATAGATTCCACCGGATCAAAGTAGGGGATCGGCGAACTACAATAATTGTAACAACTTGTATCAAACATTGCGCGAGCTGCCGCGCAATCCACTCCACGCGCGGCAACTTTAACCAGCCGTACGTTTGCGCAGCAAGAGTGCGTATACTAGATCCCTCTTTATTCTGTGCCGTAAGGGTTGCTTATATCAAAAATTGTTATCAAGAAAAAAAAACAGGAACATTATAGGCCAACAATTAACATTTTGAACTGATTTCTATTAAGGAAGGTGTGCCAATTAAGGAAGGTATGAATTTTTAAATTTTGAAAAAAGATTTTTTTTCACCCGTAGGACCAATGGTTTGTGATATCCAAAAAAGAAATTAAATAAGTTTTCGGTCCTTATCTAAGGAATAATATAAAATTTAAATGAATTAGAAATCTTATATACTAAGAAAGTTATATCAAAATTTCACAAAAACCGCCCTCATTCCCGCTTCCTGGTCTGATTTTGCCCATTAACGGATTTGACCGAGATTTTGTGCCATTAAATTTTATGTAGCAACTTAAAAGTGATTGGTGAAAAATTCGGCAGTTATAGAAAAGAAAGTGTTTTAGATAGATAGATATATTAACAAAACTAAGGGTGGTTTTGGGTTCTAGGGGATGTGAAACGGGAAGTTATGTCGAAATCTTCCGGAAGTCATGGTACCTATTGCAATAGGTAGCAATCATAATGAAATGTATCTAAAAGTATAGTTATTACTTATAATGTAGTTAAAATTTAGCCATAAACCGTAAGAGTACTCGTAACGACGAGAATAAAATAAGTTTGCCCATTCGCTGTAACGCATTTTTACTAAAAACTAAGAAAAAAAATAAGCTAGAGACTTTAGTATACAACCCTATTGTCCGAGAAGGTAACGTTAACTTTGCCTAGGTGCCATCATTTCACGTTGGCATCTATGTTACCCCTTTCTCTGTTGGAGTGAAAGTGAAAAAGCGTCGAGAGACATTGTGGCTTATGAAGATGAATCACCACTTTTAGCTCAATTTTGTCTAGCATACCGCCCGCACAGACTCTATTATTTGCGCGTTTTCCTTAAGTCGAATATATGAACGTCGTCTCGACTGCTTCATGCAAAGTTAACTTTGACAAAATCCAGAGGCCAGTGTTGTTCTTATGTGAATATAGTTATTTTTGTTGATTTATAGTTAATTTACTGCTAAACTGACAGCCTTTTTTGGTTACATTTTCTTATGGTTAGTGATCACTAAGGTTAGTGTTCTTTAGTGATCACTAAGGTTAGGTTAGGTTTTCATTTCACTACATGAAATATTATTTTTTAGATTTTTCATTAAAATAATTTTATTTTTTATCGAGTCGACTTCAAACATGGCGCAAAACAAAGTAAATTACGGACTTAAAGTAGGAACGTCTTTTCAGTAAATTAAGAACAAAAGCAAAAATATCTTAAAAAAAACGGCCACAGTAAATATTATTTATATGATATCGAAGTAAAAATAAAATTTAATGTACATAAATAGTCCGTATCGTAATAAGATTCAAACAACAATAATTTATTTTTGCAAAATTTTATGAATTCATATTACAAATGTGACTAAAAAGATCTCCATTACATTATCTTTAAATGGGGGTACAATTTAACTTACATTGCGTTACATAACTTTTTAAAAATCATTTGTTAATATATCGTAATTTTTGGGTTCAAATTTTCTCAATATTTTTATTTTACTATTCGTAGATTAATTGAGGATCTTTCCGTGTAGTAGAGAATAGGAGAATCAGTCTTTAAAACGTTTTGATACCAACATAGTTTAATTGATAAGCAGGAATTGATTTATTGCATTAAAAATTATGTCATTTGAAATCTTAGTTTATTCTATTGTAACTCTACTTTCAAAGAAATTATTCCTATCGAGTACCGAACGCTTGTGAATCATCAGTGTTTTACAGGTTGCCTGAAAACTTAAGAGGGGTGTTGTGTAACCTATTATAAGTAGGAAATAATATAAAAAAATGCGATATTTATATATTTTTTAACAGATTCGGTCAGCGCTAGAATTTTGAAGCCACGCCGATCGATACCTAATGGCTTTGATACCGTTACGGCGTACGGCGACAGCTGAGCACTTCAAGTCATTATTACATTTTTTTTGTATTTTTACGTTAAGTTTACGTTTTTTTGTCGGTTGCTATGATGAATTTTTATATAATTTCTTAACAAATAACAATAGAAATCGCAGAACCAAATAGCTGTTTTTTTTTTATCGGGAATGGTCTTGGGACACGGTGTACAATATACCAATATTAATAACGTTACAATTAATTTAATTCACCCACAAAATGATTTACCGTTACAATGATGTAACGACCGACAATGCTTTGGTGACGTAACGACCGATAATGCTTTGGTGACGTAACGACCGACAATGCTTTGGTGACGTAACGACTGACAAATGCTCGGAAGTTTCAGAGGTCCCTCTAAGTTTGGTTTCATTAAAAGTTCGCTTAGACTTCGACGTCTTTCTAGAAAGAAGGAATTCATCTGCGTCATTGGGGAAACTCAATTAGTGTTTTTGAATCGATAACAATTGGTTTCACCACAATGAAGATCGGTATCATCTTAGAGCCAGGAGCCATTCCTATTATTTTGGTTAATTGTATTGGATATTTAGATAAACATATTTAATAAAATTATGATAATGAGAAATAAAAATTATGGCTTATAGCTAAGGTAAATATGTAAACTATACTATACGAGTATAAGGTAACATTAAGGCAAAGCTAGCATAAACATAAAGGCAGGAATATTGATGTCTCCTATAGATAACGAATTTAATGAATTCGAATGAAAAATCTATTATATATAAAAAAATCTTAGATAGTATGTAACAACAAAATACACATCTATTTATTTAATTATTACGATGATCATTGCAATTGCAAGCAATTGCTATATTTTTTGCAGCAATAATAAAAAAATATTAGTAAAAACGTGTTTGTTTAAAATTAATAATAAAAAACACCTTTAGTCTTTAAGCTAAAAGGAAACTTTCGTCGAGGACGTCGAACGAAGTGAGCGTGCAGAGGTCACCACTGGCTGCGTTACCACGTGACCACGCATCACCTCCACCTGGCTGGCTGCTTGAGTAGGATCCCGCACGCGGATCCCCCGACTTCTCTCAACCTCCAATGCATCGGGTGACAACGCACCCAGTGGTGCCAATTTGCGTCTCTTAGAAGTGGAGGGGCATTCAAATTGTATTAAATAAGAAGCGAAAGGTGTCTTTTATAAATATTTTCATTTTATTAAATAACTACGTATACGTAAAAAGACACTATAGTACTTATTATAAGATATCGGTTTAAACCCAGTGCTGACTTTTATAAAAATGCATTTTTAACTATCACCACTCTCATATTTCTATTAGTAATATTAATTTTATTCTAATAGTAATAAAAATACTTCTATTGAAAAAATATTATTAATATTATCAATAATTTCGAACATGTCTAGAATGTATATTCTTTTGATATTTTAATAAGTGTGTAAACGTGAACATTTCTGTGCTGAGGTGGATGGAGTCAAGATGGAGTCACCCGACACCCTTCTAACGCCATAAGCGTATTATTTACTCAACGCTGTTTTTTTTGTCTCTATTTCAACACATTCCGTTACACACCTATATACGACTCAAAAGAAAAAATCTTATGTAGGTAACGCGATGCTTTATTTAAGTATTGTAAGTTAAGTTACCTTTGGACAACCTAAAAGAAAAAGGATACCTATCGTTGTATTGTAACGACATGCATGATATTTTTTTATTTATGGAAGGCGGTTTTAAAATTTTCTTTCTGTAAGATTGTATTAAAAAATCAACAAAGTAAGTAATTTATTTATGGTTTTTTAACTGTGAACTGAGGTTTCTATACCTATCTTACGATCCTTTGTACTCGGTAGCTTAGTACTACTTGCTTGGATATAACTAGATTTTACTAATTAGTTATATACTTGAAAGAATTTGACACAAAATTTAACGCAGTGTCAATGGAGGTTAATCATTTTTTTTCTCTCGATTTTAATTTTGACTTTAAAAAAGTGTAGGTCTTTCAGATGCCGTCATTGTATCCAAGTTTAAGGTTTATCCATGTTAAGTAAGCAAGCCATACAAACTCTATATGGAGAGAAAGATTCCTCCATTTACATATAAAAATAAAAGCTGTCTACTCTTACATGTTACAGTAAATAATATATATAAGAAAATGCTATACTTACAAGGCCGTTTAAACCACTTTACAAACGTTTAGGTAACAACGAAATTAAAACAAGTAGTCTAAAACAAAATTGGCTATGCCGCCTTGTAGCTATCATACAATATCAACTGGTAAAAATAAATTTTGGTAATAATAAATTCTGATTGAATTAATATACCGAATTATATAACATTGTATTGTTTTGTTGTAGTATATTATTTAACCGGAAACTGTCGTCTTACAGCTGGGCCACGGGCGTCACCCTGACTACTCGCGCCTTTGATGGGTTGCATTATTTCCTATCCCCACTTTTGCCTCCGGCGACAGAGGCGATTAGTTTTTAGGTTTGAGTAGATTAATATATAAAAAAAACATACGAAGTATCATGCCATTCTTCCAATATACCATAAATTTGAAACAATTTTTTTTTTGGTAAATTATGACGCGCGGCTAGTAATAAAACAACACGGATGGTGTCAATTCGGTCAGCGCGCGAATTCCGATGTCGCGCCGATCGATAATGGTCTCGACGACGTTACGGCGTACGACGACATCTGAGCGCTTGCAACAAAGATATTATTACATGATCCTTTTACTATTTTCATGTAAAGTTTACTCATTTGTTTTCTCGGTAACTATGATGAATTTTGATATAGTTTCCACTAGAAATCGCAGGACCTATTAGCTATTTTTTCTATCGAGAATGGTCTTGGGACACGGTGTCTCGGGGGGGTTTCCATTTAGTATAAAGTTGTACATTTTACAACCAGACTAAGTATGGCTATGACTATAAAATTATGGGATTGAAACTTGTACTAAACTAATTCTAACTAATAAAATCAGACATTTCTGAAACCGAATCAGACACTATGCTGCATCTCAATAGTAGCGGAGGGGGTTAAAAATGCTATTAATAGTAATTATGGCAAGTATGAATGTAGCGAAAAACAGTTAATTTTTATATGGTTTGTGATGTATCCTATGAAAGTTAAATATCTTCGCATTTTCTTGATTACCGGTCTTAACTAGGGCGCACCTTTTCAAAATAATTACGTCGCCGTTCCGCCGTCCAAATAGTATCTCTCATAATTGGTATTCCGGCGAAGCGCCGGCGACGTTTGCCTTTTGCGACGAGAAAATGTTTGCCTACGAGACGGATAAAATATCTTAGCACAAGCCGTCCGTCCATAAATCATCTTGAATGCCAACGAATCACCAAAATATTTATCCTTCAAACCTTCCTTAACGAGCACCGCAGTCAGTTTCCTTCGCTCTTTTTTATTGTTTTATGAAAGCCTTTAAATGATTTGTTGTTAAGCATACGTTTATGTGTGCGCTGGAAGTAAAACTTCTGTAAGTTTTATTAATTTTTCGTATTATATTTTAAAAATTCCACCCCACACTACCTTCGACAATGCTTCCGCTCGCCTGTCTATTTATTTTTAAAAGAAAATAATCACCGTGACATAAAACAAAAATAAAAAACAACGTGACAGATCGGCGCACCAACTTTAACCGAATGAGTGTGTCGCAATTAGAGTCATTTACTGCCTAGAAAAAATAATGGGGTGCGCATATTGAAGTTTAACTACAAAAGCCTTCTTTTAGAGGTTTAACCATCTATGTGGACGTATTTGAATATCTCGTTTTTATACCGTAAATCCACAATGCCACATAAACCGATACCTATTGCAGTTAGTTACTGTTGAACCGACTTATCCTATCATTTTTTTTGCATTCTCAAAATGTATCATTTAAAATTGGACCATTTCAACTCAAATTGACAGATATTTATTTCTATTTGCATATATTTTTAAAAAGTCACTTTAATTATTTAAATTGTATCATCGTGCTGTGGCATTTCGGGTACAAAATTTAAAAACATAAACATCAATAAGAAATTTTCACAAGACCTTTCAAGACTACTATCACTAAGCTACTATCCATACTATCAGTGGTAGTATGTTAGATTTTGTGTCACTTCACGGGTTATTGTCAACGTATGACCAGTGAGAAGCAATACTCATAAGAAATTAATCCCAGTTCAAAAGCCCCTCTTCATCTAAAAAAAATATTTAAACTTAAATGGAAGGTTCAGTATCAACATGTGAGCCCTATTGTTTATTTGTCTGTTTGTATGTCATCAGTTTCTAGTTCCATAAGTGATTTTATTTTATTTTATTTTTTATGAATTTCATGTCACTAACCTGCCACTGTAGTAATATCAATATTACACTTTTTAGCATTTATAGAAATTTGTAGAAATAGGCAACCTGACCTAATACCGATTTCCATGACCTAATAGAAGTCTTCGATCGTCCATACCGATTTTATAATAATATAATACTATAATAAAAATATATTTATTTATTAATTTCTGTTATGTACACAGTAAGATCATCATACATCATATTAAAGCGTATAACAGCAAGTCCTAATATAAAAAGGAATTACTTATACAGATAAATCGCTTATTTACGAGGCGTGCTGCGTTAATAAAATGGATTATATGCTTTTTTTCTCTTTTGATGAGCCTTTGTAAGCCTCTCTTACGAATTCAAGAAAAATATAACGAGGGAGAATGAAATATTACAAAACATTTTATCATTGCAGCAAGCCAGTTGTATGTTTATTGAATATTTTTGGAGAAATGTAATTATATTAATATTAGGCTATTCCTGTTCAGGCCTAAAGTAAAATTTACCACAGTAATGTTTTATTATTAATAAAATAAAATAAAATAGCATAATAGTATTCTGGCTTACTTTGATCATAAGCCATTCGCCATTCGGCGTCCTCGGAAAATATATGAAAGATGACGTTTAAAATGCAACTTTCATATATTGAAAATTATATTATATACATCCACTACAATTATTATTATATAATTGCAGTTTTGATAGATAAATCAATCAGTATTATGAAATGAAACTAATTTCTTAAAACAATATATCAAGCATCATGCGCTAAACGTTGTTAAGTGAAAATCTTTCATAAAATACAGGCCTGTATTGATACCAGCGTGCGTTACTTCAAGCGATGCAACTATCTGTGCGTTCGTTATTAATTTTTCTTTTAACATTCTGGCTATATAATTTGTTTGAAATTTTTCAATCTGTAAAAATATTAACAGGAATTCAAATTTTCCAAATGTCAATATATTGTCAGACTTTTATATAAGTAATGTAAGCTTACGGCGAGCGCCTATTATAACGTAAGGAATCATCTAAATATGGTATATATAAACCCAATAAAAATTAAGAGTGAAATCGATGCCTAAAACATCTGAAAATCATCGGCAGCGTTAGAAACAAGAGTTTGTTTGTATAGGGGACCCAGTGCAGCCGTCGTGTTTGGATAGGGGTTGAGCTTTGAGGGACTGCCTTTTTCGATTCGTCAAAATAAATAAATCAACAAAATGGGCACAGAAAGTAAAACGTATAAATAAGTTACTAAGTAAAGAACGCGAAAAATGTTTATTAATAAAATTCGCAAACGTAAGGAAAACCCAACAAGATTTTGCACAAACGAGAGAAATTAATGTGGATGACCATTTTGAAAATTCAGCCGCTACGCTCGAACTTTTATTTGCGAATAAATGTCGTAATATTAATATTAATGTTTAGTTTTCTATTATAAGGACGTTCTATATTTTAGCCATTAGTTATGCCCCTTTAACCGATAAATACCACCATGTTTACAGTTCACACTCTTTATGTAGCGGGTTATAAACATTAACTTAAAAAGCTTTTAGCTGATTGGTTCAGGCAGGCACTGAAGAGAAGGTTGTGTGAAAGGGTAAGGGGAGGGGGGGATTTTTCCATATTAGTACAAGAGCCTACAATATATGATTTTTGACATTCAGTAAAAGGAAATACTTTTTGAATACAGATCATTATGATCCGTGGTTTTGAAGGTTCGTTCGTTTTTGCTATTTTTAGGGATACTTTATTAGTATTTTGCAATGTTCATCTAGCAGAATGCATGTGGTGTATCGTAGGTCTAAAAGTTGGTTTTGACTTTAACTTTTTGTGCTATTAAAGTCCATTATTTATGGACAATCAAATATACCTATTACTGTACGAAATAGTGTGTATTACATTTATAAAATGATTTCCACTAATATTAGTAAAGAAAGTGTATCAACATTCATCATGGTTTCAAAGAAATTAATTTGTAAGCTTTATGTAATTACATTGAAAAGATCATGTAACGCGTAGCTGCGAAGACCGCCGCGCCGCTGTGCACATGCACCGGTAGTTATAGCGTTAATTAACATTCCTTTGCGCGGAAGTTATAGCGGTAATTGACACTATTTAAAAAAAAGTAATCAAAATTTGGTTATAAATTGTTTCAATGTTTTTATTCAAAATCATAATTAGAATAGCGAATAAAACACCCTTTTAAATTTGTGTAAAAGGACCCGTTTAGGTTTTTGATTTGGTGTATATTTATTTATTTTTTTTGGTATTTAACACTTGTAATATTAGAATTTGAAATATTCTATTAAAACTATAATTATTATAGAACAAAACAACTAAGAAATATTTACTTATCAATTGTGTAGGCAAAATGACATTGTGACAATGGCAAAATTTTATTTACATAAAATAAGCTGAAAAATATTCATACCAAACTGACAGCTACAAGAAAAAAATGCTCTTGGGCAGCATGATTCATTAATTAACTTCAAACACTAATTTCCGCATTTTCCCGCTGCTTTTGTTGGCGTCCGACTTGCTTCGTTACCTTTCATTATTACATGAACTTATTAATTAATGGCTTCCTATTGTGTTTGCTGATAAATACTGGTCATCAACTGTGCTCACGGATCATTTATAACGAGTAATTATCAGCGTTTCGAAATTCCTAAAGGTAATCATACTAAAAAAAATACAAAAACAAATAAAAATTAAAATGAAACTTCTTTCCTCAATTATGAATATTAACTTATTGGAGTTACTTTTATTAAATAAATTAGGCAATTTTTATTTTGCTTTTATTTTCAATTCTCTTTCTTTTTCTATTTTATCATGACTTGTGTCGTCTCTTTATTATGACACTGACTTCTCTAGAGCTTTTGATAAATGGTGAACTTTGAGGTTTTGTCGACGAAACTGTAATATGGGCATTAAAGGGAGTAAAATAGAATGAATCTATTCTTTTCTTTGCGGTATTTATCTATGTTACTTCCGGAGTACCACAGGGTAGCCGACTTGGACCAGTATTGTTCGTCCTATTTTAAAATGACTTCTTTATAAACTTTTTTTACTCTTCGCAGATGATTGTCCAAACTTTAAAATGATACTATAAAATATGAGTTGCATTGGTTATTGTAATTTTACGTTGGGTAATAAATGAAACAATTATTTGCTTTATTATGGGCTACGATGTTATTTTAAGTCACATGTGATCAAGACTGCTATGAAAGTCAATAACATGATTTTACTAGTGCATTTTAAAAAAACCATGTAACTTTCGATTCTCATTATAATTAGACTATAACCACTATTTCATACGATTTACTGTACTCTAGAACAAATTAAAGTCTAGTTGAGTAACCATCGACCAATATTCAGGATAATTTGAATATAAAGTATTTATAAAGGGTACCGTAATGTATTACGGTATATTCTTTTGTTAGCTATGTGAAAACAAAAGTTTCATGTTTGCTGACTTTATGTTCAACCTGTGTATTGTATTTAAACGACTTTGCTATTTTCTAATTTTAGGCATTTATAATCGGTAAAGAGAGTATAGTTGTCTGTTCATAGTGTAAATCAATGCTTGGCGGTTTCGATTGCCACTCGGATGAAGTATATTTTGGCATAGAAACAAGAAATGTATCTTTGCGTCACCAAATCTGGCATTCGACCATATCTAAAACATGTATCCTACTGACACACTAAGCATATGAATATTGACCCTGAATGATTCTTTCATAGTTCAAGTTCATATTGAGATGTTAACAAAGACATAAACAGAATTCCAACACTTTATAATTACTACTATTAGTTACACTAGATAATATAACTTAACCTTGTATGTAAGTACGCAGCTATAATAACTACCGCTACGTATTTTTTTTTCCATACCATTATCGCTGTTCTTTCATAATAATTGTTTTCTTGGGAAATTTGTAGTTAATTCTACGATAGTGGTTAAGAAATCAAACATAATAAGTGCGTAGGTTGGTCAATTGTAAAACGATTTTTAGAAATGAGAATTTATTCTAGATAAACATACTGGTAAAAGAAAAAAGGATTTTTTATTAAAGACTTGATAGATCAGCTTTTAGTTATATAAAATTTAACACTAGATAACAAAAGAGTAATAATTATAAGGCACATCTGTGTCATAAAGACATTGATGATGGTAGTCCTGGAGTCTTTTTATAACAAAATAAACCCTTTAAAAGATGTGTTAGATCATAACATTCAGTTACAAAAATCATTATTATCTATATAAAAAACATATAGATATATTAACATTAAAGTCAACAAATTTTACTACATTTCAACAAAAGTACTAATTAATGAGCGATAGAGCGCTCAAATATCATATTCAAGTTTTAAAAATATGTCAACATGACAGTTGGAAACATGCGGACGTATTATTTTTTTAAATTAAATTATTATATCTGAGTTCTTGCATTACATGCCGTGCGTCAAAATTTACAAAGAATAAAACGTTGACCCCACACAAAAACTTTTTCTTATACAAAAATTCGCCCTGACAGTGCCTATAGAAGTTTTCACTTCAAAAACTTCCCTAACCCAAATTTATTTTTATTTAGATGTGGGTTTGATAATATAAGTACATATCTGTGACTAATATTATGTAATAATAGCAGCCGATAAATTTATACTAAATTTAATCATCTATATATTAATATGCTTAGGGAAAACTTCGGGCTCCTTTCTAAGCATATTACGCGCACGGAGAAGTGTGAGATTTGGCAAAGATAAAGTTTATATGGAGAAGGATTGCGAAAAGTTAAAATTATCTGTAATATGTGTTATAAATACATTCAATTTATAAAATTGAAAACTTCATACTAACTGAAAGATTGGTCAAATGAGTTTTGTGTGATTTTAAACGTTCCTTTTTCAATAATCTCTCAATGTCAATAATCTGTTATGGTAAATAAGCATAATTTTTAGGTTGAAAAAGTGAGTACATGTAAAAGGTGAAAAAGGTTAAAAAGGGTAAAAAAGTGAATGTGTTTAATTTTACATGTTACATTTTTACTTTCAGTAGCTTCATTTTTTACATCCAGATATTCGCACCTACCTTCCATTACACCTCCACATAGAACTGACGTGAGACACAAAGAAAGAGGAATGTATATTCGCGTGAAAGTCGAAATGATAATAGGACAAATGCAAATTTAAATAGTTTAAATAGTATTACAAAATGATGAAATTATTTTGAGGGATACATTTAATTGTGTTCTGAATAATCATTTCAAGACATTTGAATACTTTTGATTGTGGATTAATGCATGCATTACAATGCAAGTTTTATAATGCAAAACATTTCGAATCTGAAGTCATTTTAGGTAAAATGCTGCATTCACTTCATGCTGTCGCAAGGAAAAAGCATATTGGTTTTATCATAATGAATACTTCAAACTATTATATGATCGATTTATATCACATGAACCTTCAATAAAAAGAAAATCAAAACAAATAGATTGAAAAGATTAATTGTGTATTTTTTTTTAGAGTTTAATTATCATAAGTATTGCAAGGAATAAAGGCAAACAACACACGTTAATGACATATTTGTAGTTGCACTCGCAGTTGACGGAATAGAAAAAAATTAAAAAAAATATAAGCAACGATTATAGAAGTATACTCACTGATTAAGTAACGAATTAAGTTGATAGAGGCCTCAATAATGCTCAAACATAAAAGTTTAATGAATTACGGTCGAATTTCGACTACTGGGCGACCTCTAGTATTATTAAAAATGATGCAATTATCACGTCAATTAAGAAATCAGTCTGTTGGTGCCGATAACGCCGGCCGCAGGGTCGGGTCGAAGCTTCGAGTTGTAATATAAAGTCCCGAAATAAATGACGTCGAAAATGTTATTAAACGTTGTGGTGTCTGTGATGGATTAGTGCCGGTGACACTATCGCCTGTATTCAATAAGTCAGAATGCCGGTCATTCGTTTAATTAGATGCGTGACGTAGAGCGTTCTGAACGGCGCAACCGACGCACGTCGACGCACGAGAATTTGCCAATAAATCAGGCAAAATAGTGCTCGTTGACACAATTTCGATACACATTATTCGGCCCAATATCCGCTCAATATTTCAAAGTCAATATACCAGTCCAGATTTATCGGTAACCAACACAGCAACAAGGGATTTATACTATAAAAAAACTATTTCTCTCTTTTCTCTAAGATCAAATCTTTACCAATCAAAATCAAATATCAATTTAGTGTGTGTCTTTTCATATAATCTCAATGCAACCAATGGACAGATGGGGGTTTTTCAATGTTAAGATTGTAGTTGAAGTGCGAGACCACAGAAATGCACCAAAAGCAGACGGTAACACAACTACTGCATTACTCGCGAAATCTCACTTGAATTCTCAAGCAGAGTCCTGTAAAACCGAGTCTAAAACCGTAGGGGGGTGGGGTGGGGGAACAGGTTTTCTCGATTCCTTTGTCCTCTTCAATCCCCCGGGGTTAAAGAACGAACGGGTGTTACCGTTGTAACATTCTTATTATCTCGTACTTTCAACTATTTTTGTTTGACTATTCTTTATTAAAAAAAATAAATAAATAAAGACACATAATGAAGGTACCCAACAGAAACACAATATTAACATTTAAAATAAAGATATATTCAATAAAAAAATAAACTATATTTATAGAAATTGCGATGTGATTAAGGATTGCGGTCGAATAAAATTATTTTGTGACTAATTTTATTATTTCGTAAAATTTAAATAATAATATAGAAATTACTTAATATTACCTAAGAAAATATTGTTCAGCTCATAGCGACTTGTTCTCTTTGTGGTACCAATGTAATGTTAATTTGAATGATATTATTGGCTATATAAACTTCCAACTGTATAAACTTTTAGTTTTTACTTAGAGTAAAAAGCCTTATAGCTAGATATTAAATAATCTCTGTTAGAAAAATCATTAAATTAATGTATCAAAGTATGTGTGTATGTGTGTGTGGGTGTGTATATCAGTGTGTATATTTGTGCCTTATTATTTTTTTTATATTTTCTCAGGGTTTTGCGCTGGTCTCTGCTATGCACTTTATCACTTCATATATAACCTTCCTTAGAACAGGTAACTATTACCTAGTTAGGAAGGTTATAGACTTATACTCATCGGCCAATTTATATTCCATAACAAAAAAAAAAAAAAAAAAAAAAACTTTATGAACTAGATGAAGCAAAACCAGCATCGAAACCACCGGGCTATTTAGCTGTCTGGCGAACGAATACTGAGTACCTTCTAAGAAAAAATGATCGATTTTCTACTCGATTAAGTGACTGATCGTCGTGCTCTACGTTCGTAACGAATTAAGTTGCTTTCATTAAAATATTACACACGTCAGTTTAAATTCTTTATGTATTTATTATTATTGAAAGAGCCAATTAAGTAAAAAACACCCTCAATTATTTTAATAGCGTTTAATAGCGTATTGTAAGGAAATATTTGGGAACCTATTATCGAAAAAACATAAAAAATAAAGTAGAAAAAAAATATATTTTTATAAAAGGATGGAGACACTAAAAATTATTCTTTATAAGTTTAAAAAATAAATTATGATATAAATATTAAATTTTCTTTACAAACAGCGCTTTTTGATTTCAAGTCGGTTTCATAAAATGAATACCAGTAAAAAGACATTAAAAAATGGAGTTTTACCTTTGATTCATACTAGAGATTTTTTGTTTTGTAAGTATGTCTAATAACAACGCATGAGTTGTTTATCTAACAAATTATGCAACTGCATTTTTTAAATGATTATCTTTTTTATATGGTTATTATGTATCGGGTAAAAATCATAATAGTCGAATCTCTTTTTTTAAACATAAGGTACCGCGTTCTTTACCTTGTATAAGAAAAACTAAATGATCTGATCAAGGGAATATTTTTGTATAAAATATATTTTCCAAAAATTTAATTTGCCGGTATGAAACAATCATACTCAAAATATAGTTTACTGACCAATACTGGACTGGTTTAATATTTATTATTGGTTGGAGTGGTTTAGTATTCATTATTATAATTTAAATGTCAATAAAGCGTTTAGAAATTAAAAAAAATATTTAAAATAAAGGCATTTTAATTGTGTTAAATAGGGTTAATTATGGGAAAATATATGATTTACCATAATGAACCCTATTTACCGGCTCTCACCCTGTTTGCATCCGCTTCCATGTTAAACACTTCTTGGAAAGACTTTACAGAGGTCGGGAGCCACTTCGTGCGATTAGTAACAGATACTTGACGAAACTTAACATCCTCATATATTATATTTTGTGTAGGGTTAAACATTATTTAATATAAAACATCTTTACTTAGAAAATGATTTCCATAGAAATTTCAGCAGCCTTATTTAATGAGGCAATGTTGTTTAGTTTATTGTATTTGTTGTTGATAAATAAATCATTACAAATAAAAATATACAAACATTTATTAGGCCTAATAAATTACCATTTATTTTAAATATACTCCAACATTTTATTATTTTACAACTAAAAATTTCATCTAAATTAGTTTTTGATAATTTACCAGACATATTCGTATGATCTGTTTGAGCTGTTATATACCTATACCCACGATTTAATTAAAAAATTACACGAAAGGATTTAATATAAAATATTTTGATGAAAATAAGTTTAGTTAAATTCCAGTCTTCTTTTAGATCAAACCATTTTGTTATTAAAGAAAAAATATTTTTTCCAGTGTTAATTAAATCTTTTATTGATTGTTTTTATTTTTGAGATACACAGACGTGTAGTCTATTGAGATAACGCTGGAATAGGTACCCCCATCATGAAATAGGCCATTCCCATGCCCGACTGAGCCAATCACCTTAAAAGCATTTTAACGTGAAGTTTATCACCTGCTACATATATTTATAAGCAAAATAGCACCCGACGACAATAGACAGCCCGCCCTGAATATCGCTCCTGAAAACATGGAATAATTCAAAGAACGAAAAACAACACGCTTTTTACTTTGTGAGTGTAAAGCTTCCTTCATCATTCCGTATCTTAAAAAAAAGAGTCAATAATAGTGAAAAGATCAAATGTTGTATTCATTAATTACATTTTTCAGTTAACTGAAAATAAATAAAAAAGTATTTATTTTAATAAAATAAGATTATATTCTAAAGCATAAATTTACACACATACACATACAAGTAAACTGTTTGTAAACACTGTTTAATGTTTTGATAACAAGACGTGTATAAACACGTATTATCCTTATGACTAGCTGTTCAGCATTAGGTTTAGCTCCGATCTAGCAGCTAGGCCCTGTAGGCGGCTTTTTAGGAAAAACTAACCTATGTCCTTTCTCAGGGTTTCAATTTTTTCATACCAAATTTCATCAGAATCATGATCGGTGGCTAAGCTGTGAAAACGTACAGATCAAATTTCACATTTATAATATTCGTATTGATTGGAATGGATTTATATTGTGACGACATGGCTTCTTGGACGAATTTAATGTTCTATATTTGGCATAAGAGGGATTATATTTGTATTCATGTATTCGTAATTGAATAAAAAAATAAATTTTGAGGCGTCAGAATAGTAAAAAACGGTGGGGAATATTAGTCATAACAGCTCAACGTGTTGATATCTATATTTTGTCAAAAACGATATTTTTCTTTATGAAAGTTCTTGTAAACGCTTCGAGGAACAATATAAAAAAATGGGATAAATCTGCCTTTTATTGGTTCAACCACTACTGCATTCTGGTCCTATGTGTAGCACCCTGCTATCAAAAGAGAAAAGAGAGCCTCTGCCTAGCGAGTATCAACCCTCGACTCTGAAAGGTCTTCGATCCCCGAGATAACGAGGGACTCCTCATTACGGAGAGGAGATGCGTAATTACAATATTTATTTATATATTTATGATATATATTTCTACATTTATATTATAGAATGGCTACAAATTATGAAAATAAGTAATTAACAGCATAGCGCCTACAGCGCTTTCCCCTCAATTTTAGCCACATGATAAAAAAAAATAGGGAAAACCTACAAAAAATCAAGGTGATATGAACAAATATAATTTTGTTTCTTTCCGTACGTCAAGGTCAATAATAAAATAGTCGATCCATAGAGGTCGCACATTATTCGCCTTAACGCGCGAGTCGAATCAAGAGGCGATAAAAATTCTTGAAACTTTTCTCGATAATTAGCAGGTAAGAAAAGACATACGAAGATTAACCAGAGACGAATTCAAAACACTAGTCGTCATCGATTGTAATAGTCAGAGCGAATTGTTAAAAAGTGCACTGCAAATGGAGTTCGAAAAAAATGTACCCAGAAGGACTAGCGCGTATTGCATATTGATTTATGGTGTATGGCACTATACGCCATTAACAAAATTTGTTTTTAAATTTCTATAGTTGACAAAAACAGGTTTATGAAATGTACGATTTGAAAACGCGGCACAATGTGTCCCATGAAGGAGGTTGTGAAAAATTGATGGCTTGGCGATGATTTGTGACAAGGTGGTGGAAAGGGTTCTAAAAAAGTGGTGACTTGGTAGACGGGGGATGATATAGGGGTGATTTTATTGTAAAAACTATCTATAATGATTACTTATATGGATTATAAATCATAGAATTAAAATTGTGTAAATCATTTTGACTGTTATTGACTGTTTTTTAAATCATTAACATTTTTTGTCTGTCAGTCCATAAACAGCTTGGCTAGAAGGCAACTGAACAGCGTTTAATAGCGCAGAACCGAAAAGCGTAAGCGTTACGATAAGTAATTGTCCCTTGATTCAAAAAAATATTAGTGCCTGGACTCACGGTTAAAATGTAAAAATTCGGTTTGATTGTAAATGCTGATTGCATTACAATTATATTCTGAGGTTACGCAATTTGATGTTTTTTCCCACTAACTACTTCATCCCGTATTCCCATAAAAGCAAACTCGATTTTAAACCCGAAATATCAGCCATGTGCTAATTTAATTTGACGATATTATCAACTTACTCTGACGTCATACACTCTGTCGATAATAACAAATCGGAATTCACACCACCCTCTGTCCGCATATACACATAAAAAATTGATGTAATTTGGTATGTAACTTGTAAAAATATTGTTAATGGTGAGGTAAAATTTTCGCTTTAGCATTCGCCCCAACTCGATACAACTTGCTAGCAATCGGGGTAGGAGCTTTCTAAATTGAGTTTTCCCCGCGCGGCGAGTAAATTGAGAGTTTACCTGTTGCTCAAACGGGAAGATATTGCGTGGCTCGCGATCGTAAGCGAAATGAGCACGAGATGAGTCTCCGCAGACGAATTCCTTTGTCTGCGGAAGCTGCCGGTATATCTATCCACTCGACTGTGAATGCTCTTTGCGTCTGTGAATTGCCTACATTGAGCATATTTGACACGGACAGCCTTGGCCTATTTCGATTTATATCAATTAGTGTGGAAAATTCACATGTCTTATCTGGTGAAATAAACCCATACAAAAAAAAAGTCTCTGTACCCACTTTGGTCAGTAATGGTAATCATAATTTTAACGAGAAACCCAGTATCCAGCATTATATAACCATTATCTGATTACAAATAACATTAATCTTCTGACTAACTCGCCTGGGTTTCGATCTGGCGATCTGTAATTTCTATATCTAAATGAATACAATATATACCGGTATAAAAGAGCCGTTACCGAAACAGATATTTTCCACGGCTATTTTTTTTTAAGAAGAATTGCAATGACCTAGGTCATATACAATTATTTTGGGCCCTACAAATGTGCCTGTGCTAGAGTCAGGTGCTATATGGTGGTAATGAACCATCAAAAATAGTATCTGCGGATTCGAACTCGAGACCACTGGGTTAATAGTCCAACGCCTTAACCACTAGAATGCCACTATATCACTAGTCCGTCAGACCATGTGTGGTGGCCTAAAGTTACTGATCTACAGTAAATGTAGTTAAGCATCATATGCCCAAAATATTCTTCAATCGAGACATCGTAACACACTTTTTTTGATCATGCTAATGTCGACCTTAACTCCTTAGCCCTAAAAGTGTGCATAGGAGTGATGATTTACGACTTCGTCGAAATATATTGTGTCTAAATTTAGTAACTTTTAATTATCTCTAAAATAAGAATAAAATTTAAAAGTATGGCTTTGCTAAGAACTACACTATTATTTTATCCACAATCGTATGATGCATTATCGAACGCGAACACATTTTTTTAATTAATTTATATTACAAAAACGAAAATAAATTTTAAAAATGAGCCATCAAGATAAGTCTTCAATCTGCACAACGCTATAAACCACTCGTCTAAGTACTTAGTGGTTGGTAGACCACACTAGAAATTCTTAAAATAACTTAGTACAATAACATAACTTAAAGTAACTTAACTACAATAACATAAGTTACTGTACTTAGATCAGTAAGTTTGTCAACCATGTTTAACCCACCAAGGGGCAGATATTTTAACGTTCGACTATATGTCGATCGTATAAGTAAATGTGTATGATAGGTAGATTTTAAAAATGTATTCTTTTACAGAGAGAGATATAAAACGCAAGTACAGGTAGAAACTTCGCATAGGGTCGCTAGAGTCATAATAGTTGAAAGGTAGATAAATACCAATACGGTGACTTATCTAAAGTGAAGTTGGATTAGTGTGAAGTCTTGTGGGGACCGCGGCGGAGAAGGGAATTTCACCGCGAATCTGGCCGCCAGTAAAAGCGTCTCTTCGGGGAAATTAAATTCACGAAATTGGTCTCAATGAAGGACTGCCATAAATGTTACGACAGTCACGGAAGATAAATAAGGGGAGAATATCTGTTATTTAAGACACTGGTTTGGTGAATGCGAGAAAGATAGACGGTACCTACTGGAGAGACGTGAATGATGCTTAAATTTATACCATAATATGATCCTATTATATACACCATGTAGAAGTCCAGAAGTTTTACAACACTTTTAGATGAAAATACTTTCGTAAATATATACATTTACTCGAATTTACTAATTTATTTTACCCATTGGATAACTTAAAAAAAAGATACAAAGTAAGAGGGATTTAATAATATCATTCCTTCGCGGAAACGCCTGTTAGTCAGTTAGCTATTCGAATATTTCACAAGGCAGTGAAGACAAGCCAAGCTCAGACATTTTTAAATATGGCACAATGTTTATGTTGTTTAGATCAAGTGTGTCAAAAATAAATTATTTATTTCAATTTTAAAAACGAATGTCCCTAAAACATTATTCCAAACTAAACAATACATTTTTTTTAAATACTAAACATAATGTGAAGATCGCCAACAAATACTTTAACAATATTAAATACGCATCACGAATATAAGATATGCTATTAAATTTGTAGGTATAATAAATAACAACGTTCTAAATAAATATTTTTCTAGTAAAATTAACTTTCATTTATTTCTGAATAAGCATTTTATATGAAGTATATTTATTTTACACATGTATTAAAAAGTAATCGGTAAGATTATTGGACGATTATTGAGAATCCTAAATTTTTTAGGCTAAAAACATTATAATAAATAAATAATTTATTTTTTGTTATTTTCACAGAAAAAACTTACAGCTAGACATACAATTATTATATAAAAAAAAAACATTTTATCTGTAAACATACAAAGAGAAAATGAGATACATCTCCTCTCATCTAAATCATTATATCATTATACCCTTTACATAAATACCCTTACATTTTATCCTTTACATAGTAAATTAACGATCAGCTACGACCCTCACATCCTAGCGAATGACCAGAAGTAAGCAACATGTATGAATAAAACAAAACTGTACGAATAAAATTGTATGATTAAAGGGTATTCTGAATAATTCCCGTTAACTTCCTAAGGGCTTATCGCAGTTTAGAAAATGTTATTTATCTCTGAAATTATATTTTCCTCGGGGCGGAAATGAAACGTTGGGCGTTTTCAATGGACAAAGCTTACTTAATACAATTCTGATTTCTGAAGCAGATTGTCTGCTCACATGTGATTATAACCGCATTTGTTTTCGAGATAATAGACATTGCCCCTTTATAAATGTGGTGATACAAATATTAATTAATGTTCTATTCTTGGGACAATGTAGCTTGATAAATTCAAGCATACATAGTTTAAGTATATTGCACGACATGTACAGTCCACACGTAAAAGAGATAGCACGTGTGTGTACTGTATCTATGAGGACCACCGCTTTTTGAACGCCCACGAAATATCTGTGATACGCAAAATTCTGTCTACAGAACAAATTAAAGATTTTTTGACTAACCGTATATTATTTACAGACCCAGCATAAACGGGCAAATAGACAGAATTATGTCTTACCATTAGGGGATTTTTTTTATCATTGTTTGCTTTGGACCTTAAAAAATTCGTTAATATTTACTAGTAATAATGATACTTTTGCCTTACCATATTTTGCGTAAGTATGCGTCCTATTTTAAGAAAAATATTTATTTTACCAATATTATTTTAATATTAACGACGAACAATAGCTTTTTATTTCGTGTGTCTGTTACGATGTTTTGCAGTTGAAAATAAAATAATATTCTTTTAAGGTTTGTTTTCATCAAATTTTAAGTATTTTTAAAATCAATAAAAGTGAGTATTGCATTAAAAACAAAACACCTGAGCGGCGGCCACTTTTTCACTTTGTTTTGTATGCATGAATTATGTATTTTGTTGGAGTATGTTAATTCACACACAAAAACGCATGCATTGTTATTGCTTATGAATAATATCATTTCAATATTGACCAAAATATTTATCACAACTAATAATTAAATAAGACATACTTTTGTGTGTGCCTACAATATGTATGTTCTCTGTGTGATTTGCAATAACCTATTTTGCACAATTACATATGAAGAGCTGGAAAATACTCGTGTTCAAAGGAATCTAGTCCCTGATGCATTATTTTTCATCTCCGCATGTCTCGTGACACTGTGCTGCAGTTTAATTTCGATTGTAGCCATTCGAGTGACAGGCGTTACCGCAGATGTTGCGTTTCTCGTATCTCTCGATATTGGAACTGGGGACAAAACATCGCATACAGAATTCATGCATGTATAATGTATTAAGCATATAGCTAAACACATATAGAACCCGTTATAATAATATCCAAGCTATTCCTCGCGTGGAGTATTGTAGGTAATATAACGAAGTCACGATTCGCTATTCTGAATTTCATTTGAATTTCAATGTTGTGTCTCATACGCGCTAAGAATCACAGTGAAGATGCAACTCCTATACTATTATGTGAGAGCGCTCCTAGACTAGCTCTTTTATATGCGATTCAATAAGATCTTCTTGTAACAGGTGATTTCTGTTATTAGGCAGGCTTTATTCGCAATGTGTTTGTGGCATGTTATGTACACTCGAGTGCAAAATAAGCACTTATAAATCTATTCGGAGTCGCGGGGCGGGCGATACTAGCGCGCCGCCGTCATAAAACTTGGCTGACACGAACCGCGAAAATACGGGTAACAGTCGCTTCATCACCATTTGGGATGTGTGTTTCTTTTGCACTTGACTGCACTCGTATTTTTGGTAAATAAAAACTTCCATAAAATGTGTAACAGAAATCTAAATGTTTTAATGATTAAAAAAAAGGTTTTTTTTTTAATCCATTTTAAAATAAGATGTTCGGATGCGCGTTACGGATAAACGAGCGTTTATATAAACTTTGAATTAAAAACGCACCGATATTCATTTTTATTTTAAAAAAGTAAGTTTGACCTTTATTTTCAAACATATTCAAATAAACAGGATACTAGAATACAAAAGGTACATAGTTAATAGGAAATACTATGTGTTGCCACAGCAGTTTTTTTTCTTCCTTCCACCTCATATATTTTTATGTTGACATAAACGACACTGACTTGACGGCTGTCACGGACAATTTTGACATCACTGACTCGAGCATACTATATCAGATCATTTTATACTCTGTTTTCTCTTGAGTACGTATCGGATGTTTTTGTTAGATTTTTACCAAAGTTTTTTTTTTCTGGGATCAGATCATTAACTCAGGCTAGCATAAAATGGCATGTATGGCAGGCTAGCATATAAAAACAATTTTCAATAACCTTTGTTCTTATTAAAAGTTGTTTTATTGTTTATTTTGTTAAATAAACGACCGTAAAAATCGACTCTTCACTATTTATTTTTGAGTAGGTAGGAGAATAAAAGAAATCATTTCAAATTTAAACTGAAAAAAAAACATTTTTTTTATTAATTTTTATTTTTATTTACAATAATTCAGAGGTAGTTCAGGTGATAATGTTGAGTTAAGTTGGTGAGGAAAAATTAATGTTAACAAGTCGCAGCTTACGGTTAAAAACAGCCTTGGAACACGAAAAAGGATCAAACACTGACCTACGAAATGTTTCATTTGCGAATTGTCCTGTAAAGAACATAATTTAACCCAATTTTCATTTTTCAAAATAGGTTTTATTTTTGAGAACGGGTCATTATGTTGTAACCAATACAAGAAAGTTTAGAAAGTTGGAAGCTTAAATCAGATCAGGCAGATTCGTTCGTTACAGTCTTAAATAAATTAGATAATTTGGTTTCAAAACGCGTTTTAGCTAGTGGAACCCAATTAAGAATTGATATTAATTATTGGCAAAATGCCTAAAAAAATATCTACTTGCTTTCCTTTGAACTGCTTCAGTTCTTTAAAAAGACGTTTTTATTTATTTATTTATTGTTTATTCGGAAAACCAACAGTATAATTTAAGAAGAAAGAATAGTACATACAGTTGTTTGTAAAATTAACTGATGACAGGTTTTCGCAATAGTACAGAGATACATGTAAAGATTAAATTTAAATTAAATTACACTCGCATTAGCACTCTAAATACATTTTAATTTTGAAACAATATTATGAAATAATGGTATGTTTTAAAAATAGTCAAAGGCCAAAGAAAAGAAACTGAAAGATTACTATTTTATTATTATTTTTTTTTCACAAAAAAAAAAAAAAAGTGATAAAGGTTTATTCGCTTGTTGTTTGCTTGTTTATTTATTTAAGAGAGATTTAATTACAACCTACTTTAGTGACTTTTAAAATATACGAGTATGTATTTTTTTTTATTTTCTTTTTTTTCCTTTTAAATAATTGCTATGATCTTGGTCACATACAATTATTTTAGGCCCTACTTAACTAGACCAAATATGCTTGTCCTGAGTCAGAGGAAATGGTGGCAATGAAGCGTTAAAAATGATATAACCACATGCGGATTCGAACCCGTGACCTTTGAGTCAATACTGCCACAATCTCACTATAACGATTAAGCAGTTTGAGTAACTATTAGCAGTTTGGCAAAAACAATTAATGATTTGCCAATTCCCCTTCAAAGGGGGATTTCCTTTACCTGGAGAAGTACTTGCATGTTATGTTTTTGGTTTTAGAAATTATTCATATCTAAAGAAATAAAAAAGTGTATGTTTTCGTCTTGGAGGAATTTAATATTTGTTTAATTTTACTTACGAGAGAGTAAAATTAGTTTTGAAAATTTTATTTGAGACGAATGCTAAAAAGTATTAGTTTCTGTAGAGTTATACTACAGATGGAATTAACGTGACCAATTTTGTAAAAAGCGATTGCGACGAAAATATAAAAAAAATATTCATTCAACAAGTTTCTTTCGTAAAAAATAAAGTCTTACATTTATAGTGATTTTGGGCGTCCTAATTTGGTTAACCTGGATTCCAGGGCTCTTTATTAAATACTGCATTTTTCCGCCTGTAATACGTATTTAAATTCTGGTAAATAATATTCTTATCAGATTATTATTTTTATGAAGTTGTATCGTCACGATTCGTTTGAAAAGTAGCACATAATAAATTTAACTTACAATGATGTCTGATTATGTAACAAAATGAGATTATTTTTTCCAAAATGTATCTCTATTATACTAAATTATAGGTACATATAATTAAATTACAGTATCCAAATTAACAAAAGCAATATTATTTTCTTATCTGAGTCGTTATTTCAGTCAAACATGTGGGTTGTGATAGGGATTTTAGCAAAAGATGAAAGCACTTGATATTATTGCCTAATAACTTCGATATGGCCCAGATAACGGTATCTTTTGATAAGAGTATCATGAATAATCAACCCTTTAAAAAAATGTATATGCCACTATTTCGCTGTATGCTTTTACCTGTTAATAAATAAATAATCGCACATAACCGTATAAATGTATGTATGTATGTAATGATGTGTGTATATGTATGTATGTGTGAATGTGTGTAACATGTAATTAAAAATACTAAATATTAATTTCGTGATTTTATAAAATATAAATAATAGAAAAAAAGCTAAAACTATTTGAGAATAGAAACAAATACGAAAACTAGGCGTTTCTGAAATAATCAGCTTTGGAAAAACAAAAAAAAAATATATACTTTTAAAGTACAAAGTTGTTAACCTACTTTTTGAAAATGTATTATCGTTTATATCTTTTACTGTATTTATTTATTTATTCGTCGATTCATCCATTTATTGATCCATTTTATGGTTTATATTACGGTGGTACTCAACATTTACGGTGGTTTTTTTTTTAATACGGTAAAGAAGTCCTATCTTTTTTTTCTTTTAAAGGATGATTACGACTAATATTTTATATTAGTGCTATGACCTAGATCATATACAATTATTATAATCTCAACTCAACTAAGCTAATTTAACTTTTGCTTGAGTCAGGAGAAATAATGTTAATGAAGCCAATGAGCGGATTGAAACCCACTACCTCTGGGTCAATAGTCCCCACTACCAACTAACAACCCTAACAACTAGACCACCGTGACATATAACATAGAAGAATACCACTTTTATATCATAATATCATTACAAAACTTCAAGCATGGTATTTTATATTAAACGGTTTTGCCTGAAAAAACGTTTTCGTTTTAAAGATAATAAATTTATTAGATAATCTTTAACTAAGACAATTTTTATAAAATTGAAACTAATAAATGGCAAAAAAAACAATCTAAGTATATTTCATAACCGGAAATCAGCAATTTGTCTGCTTTAATTGAGATCTTAACTCTGATGTCTCATTCAGATCAAAGGCTGACGTTTCTTAAAAATACCCGCAGCAATCCTAAAAACTATTTGTTTTAAAAAAAATCCACAATGATAGTCATCAAAGATTTATAGGTAAATAAATCATCTTGACATCAGATTAATCATCTTGACGGGCATCAAAATCATAATATTAAAGCATTAAAATAAAATTTAATAAGTTTGCTATTTCTAGTTATTATTGGCTTTTTAAACGAAAAATATCACGTTTAAACTTGTTCGATAAATTAAGTGGAATCTGTAGGTTTATCAACATTACGATGGTTTCTTAGATTAATTTTAAATATTCAATTTATTTTTAATTAGGTATAACTTTATTATAATCGGTCCTAATAATTTTACTTTGCCTTGGCTTGCTTTACTTTTTGTAATTACAGCTTTAAAATAAAAAAATGTTTACGACTTTTGTAGTAAACATATTTTAATAAGAACTTAAAATTAAAGAACTTTCAGTCATTATAATTTAATATTTTAATTATTTTTGTTTTTTATTTCTTTTTACAAGAATTCATTTTTTTGTAGTGTCTACTTATAGCAGTAAGTCTTTGATGCTAAGACTGTCTTAGAAAACTCCGGGCCTTAGATTCTGCTTTAAAATCACAAAATTAGAAGATTAAAACTTATTAAGAATTTAATAAGAACTTGAAAAACTAAGCTTCTGAAATACAATAAAGCGTAGTTAAACGGTTGAAAAACGCAACGTCCTTTTCGGAAAAATAAAGATGTAAGTAAATCTAATCGTTTGAAGCGTGTATTCCTCTGATCAGCAGTGACAAACAAGATTAAAAATAACACTAAAGTATTTCTCATTTGTGTTTTATGACATCTGACTGACAGCTTATGAGCCCTGACACGCGATATGCGGTATAGTGAAGGTACCTACTCTTTTGATACTCCTCTCCATTGTTTGCTTTGTAGATTATTAAAGGAAGAATGTCGAGTTAAAATTATACGCTATGTATTTTTTTCAAATATAGCAACTATAACCACCGGGAATCGTAATATTTTTCCTGTTGGATATTGTTTGGATTGTATTAACTTCAATAATTGCTAAATTTAAGATACCTATATGAAATGATACGTTATAAAACTTATTTTAATCATTTGTTGGAAAAAGAAAATTTTGTGAAGCTCTTGCATCGTAGTAATTATAACTGGTGGTAATGCGTGATTGCAACAGATAAACAATGCATCTGACCCAAAAACACCTTCCTAGCGTGTAACCTAAATAATTTAATTTAATTTAATATACTTTAGGCAAACATACAGCGTAACTTACTTTATAAAACAGTAACTACATAGTTATAAATTTGGTCAATTACATGAATCCACTGTTTAACGATATAATTGAGATGTCGGTTCACCTAAAACTGATTACATAAAAAAAGAAAATTATGAGAAACGTACATAAAATAAAATAGTTTCGTGCATATTTACACAACATACAACCTTAACAACACAGAATCTCACAATTACTACACAATCTTTCATCTCCTATTTCACCTTCTTAGAATGAAAAATAAAAATAAAAATCGAATAAAAAAAATCCAGCGGTTTAATCCTGAGGTCAAACAGACTTTCGCATTTAAAATATTAGTACAGATAACATTGTAGGGTAGTTTCGATTATGGTAAACCGATTTTAAAATAAATAACTACATCCAGTTTTGATAAATTATCATTGATATATTTGAAGATACCTAAAGAATGAAAATGCAAAATAAGCTCTTTATAAGCAGATTTTACATATTATATACTTATTTGCTGTATATATATACTATAGCATAACAGTAAGGCAATTAGGAACGGTGAATACAAACAACGTGTAGGGTAGGTAATTGACCCTTTTTACGAAAAGCTTTGATATTTATTCTGGTTTGAGATGTTCATGTTTTTTGAATCATGGTAATTTATACATTAACCCTGCAATTTATTTACAACCAAAATTAATGCTTGTAGCTTTCTAAAATGTTTATGATTAACTAATAAATTAGAGGTTATATAAACAAACACAAAATGAATATAATTAATAATTATAACAGAACGATCAATCATCATTAAAGTTGGTAAAATGGTGGCCGGGAAAAATATGCATATTAAATTCTTGTTATTTCTATTATTAGTCGAATATTCTTGTTTCAGCATTGGGTTCTATTGATTATTCTATTGATTATTCTAATGTAATCAATGAAAGCCATAGAGATCACCGCAAAGAAGATTAGTATTGTTAATTAAAATTTCGGTTAATTCTAAATGATTTCCGCGCATACGAAAAGCACATTCCGCACAAAAACAAACCGAACGCGACTTCAGTATCAACCATGTTTTTGGGTTATCTTCAACGTTTTGGTGGATCGTTTTTTTTATTGTTTAGAGGAAGTTATTTGTATTATTTCTTAGTTTGTATGTTTTAGATTTATTTTATATTTCCTTTTGGAGTTTTTAATTTAAATATTTTTTTCTTTTTTACTAGCATATTCTGTAAATAATCGGAAAACTTAGTTTTTATTTATTATTCTTATCTAACACTAGACGTAACTTAACTAAAGTAAAATTAGACCACCCCTGAGACCACCTCTATCATATCCAAAAAAAATATATTATATTTGCTAAAGCCATCCGGGGTAATGAGTGAACATAAAAAAAAACAAGGTATTCCGAGATCATTTCCGAACACTCAATGCGGTATTTATGTTCCCTATTATAACTAAAAATTATATTTAAAAAAAAATAGAAAATAATGCATGCCCAAATTTATTAGTTTTATTAAAGCGCTGGTGTAAATTACCTTTAGCGTGGTTACGTGCTATCGATATCATGTTATCTTGGCCGAGTTGCTTACTATCCGCGGTCAATGACCTAGGCGTCGCGAGTGAAATCATAAACTGATCAGTTGTAGTATGCATTACAACAACCATTTTAATTTAATCAAGTAAAGTTCACAATTTATTTTCTTGGAAACCATGATGAATATTATTGATATGTCGTCCTATAAAATATATTCAGCACTGAAATTAAAACTGGATAGGTGAGTGACTTCGAATAAAGCATCATTTTGTACATAAAATATTTAAAATTAAAAATTATAAACATAATAAATACCTCAATGTTCTGAAATCTTGTTAATTTAAATTTGGTCCTTAGTCTGTCATTTAAATAATGGCTAAGTAGGGCATATATTAAAAGTTTTGGAATAACAAAAATAAATAAATATAAATGCTAAAATAATTTAGGGAAATTATAGGCACACTATTATTATTTTAAACTGATTTGATCCTATATTAATTAAGGGAGGTATGATTTTTTGAATTTTGAAAAACCACTTATTCTCTTCCCTAGGACCAATGGTTAGTGATTCAAAAAAAGTTTGCCGAGATAATTTTTAGATCCTTTTCTGAGGAATAATATAAAATTTAAATGAATTCGATATCTTATAAACTAAGAAAGTTTCAATTTTTCGAAAACACCCCTCTGTTTCCGCCTCGTGGTCTGATGTTCATTAAAGACCTTTATCATGCCCTTAAACTTTATGTATCAATTTGAAAGTTATTGGTATAATATATATAAGTGATATAGATAGATAGATATATAAACTTTTAAACTGAGGCTGGTTTTGCATTCTAGGGGATGTGAAACGCAAAAATATATCGAAATTTTCCGAAAGTTATCACATGGTCCCCATTGCAATAGATAGCTTTCTTAAAGAAATCTACCTAAAACTATAATAGTCGGGTAGTTGAAATTTAATAAATTTTACGACGTATCCAGAGATAAGTCTATATGTTTACGAGTCTAAAGAGCATTGCTCGCAAGGTCTTTCGAATTCGGATTTTTTTTGCTTGATCAATGTAAGGGCAAAGCAAACGCTATTCTTAATTAAAAATAATTTGGTGTCACCTAAGCCATGTAAAAAAGAAAAAGATAGTAAATACAACCCTGCGGCATTTTTAACTAACCCACTGACCCCAAACGTATTGTAATTTACTTTCTCGCCTAATTTGCATGCAGTATTAAGGGAGATTACACCACCTGCCGGAGCCGCAGTGACGTCTTTGAAAACATCGTTTCAAAATGTATGTCTTTTCAGAAACTTTTCATAATAAAATAAATTTATTTTGATATTCAATTTGCTCCTTTTATTTTTGGCGCCATAATGAAATCGGACTTTTTTGTCTCTTGACTTATGAAATTTATTAGACAACAAATAGCATACTTTTGTTATATTGCTAATGTATTTCTTTTTAGAAGAGGCTCGAATTATAGAATTATTAAGGTTTGGGTTGATTTATACAAAATCATTTTGTTTCTAAAATATACTCTAAACTTTTATGACAGTTAAACATTTATTAAATATTTCGCCTTGGGTTAATATTTGGTTTTTATTTATAACAAGTATTTCTGTTATAATATAAAATAAATATATCAACTGCACCACTATCGAAGCCTTGTGGTACGTTCAAACTTTCATCAGTATTTTTCAAGCTGAACGACACTTATTTCACATTGTAATAAGGTAGCTACAATATATAATATATATAAAAAAAAGTTGGGTTAGTTACACCATTTATAACTCAAGAATGGCGGGACCGATTTTTATGATCTTTGATTTGTTCGATTTTTCTCCGCCCCGGATAGCAGAATAACCATTAAAACATCGGAAAAAATCACAAACAAAAAAATCATAAAGGAAATTCATTTTCTCATACATTTTGTATAGAACGGCTTTGCATTCAGTGGAATTCCATTTTCAAACGGTAACTAGCTTTCGAAGATCTTCATTTTGTGAGGTTATCACATTTGTCATTGTGTCAAATGAATACAGAATAACTACTTAACCTCAAATAAAATCACGTAGACATTTGGCGGAAGTTGATGGGAATTTCAACCACTAGCTTAAAACAGTTGACAGCTTTATTGCCATTTCCATACGGGCTCTATTGTGACTGTATCATTTGTTCCCCTTGTATCAGTATACCCTTCTGCCCTTATATAAGAGGCCCTGTAATAGATAATATTATTACTAAATAATAGCACGTAGCCCAAATTTGAATTTATAAATTTAGGTTGTTTTGTAAATCGATATTATTATTTAATAATAACACATAACAGATGAATTCTGAAAGAATTAGGTTAGGTTTTTTTTTGTCGTCCGTACACAACTAGATTTTGACGGGATGCATTTTGACTTTTTGAACAGGGTCGATAATATTTGTATGGTGGTCTGTTCTTTATTACTTGTATGCAGAATTACTTCTGTCCCGCTTTCAAAGACGTTTATTTATATTACATGCATAATTCAAACAGGTAATTGTGCATGTAGTTGAGGTGAACCCAGAACCAAATTTTATCAAAAATCTTATATAAGATAATCAAACTATTTGGACAAACAAAGTATTGGTGCTTACAATTAATATTTTAGAGTAGTCAGTTAATTCCTTATAGAGAGAAATAGACACTAAAGGTGATTTATTATCATTTGAACATAAAGACCAGTCGAATAAAAAGTATAAGAACATATTACAAAATGTCTTAAATTGTGTCTGATATTTTACTCCTGTTTTACATTCAAATTTAAGTTAAGTTTTACAAAGTATTAAAAATTAAGTTGCACAATAAACAATAGTATATTTGAAGGCGTATTCTCTCGAAATTTAGAGCCTAAATTCTGCGCTTCCTCTCATTAAAAATGTTATTTTAATTAATTAATTAATTTTTTTAGTAAAGTATAGAATCAATTTAAAAAAAAAATAGTTAAAATAAATACCAGTTAGGAAACGTTCTTGTTTTAATAGATTTGGGTGTTTATTGTATTTAAATAATAAAACATAATATGCATGTATGTAGTATTTATGTATATTTATATTTATATTTACTTACATATTATTTATCTATAGGTTATTTTCTTTATTTATATTATATAGTTATAGGTATTTTAATATAATTTTATGATAATTTATAAAATATTATGAAGTCCCGTAGCTTGCATCAAAATGCTAATATACTTCTACAAAATTTGTTGTTGTTATACATAAGAGTGCATGTAAATGAGGATATAAACATAAATAATTCATGGCTAAATAAGTTTCCCCTGTACTAAGGTAGACTTTCTTTTATTATGGCGTTTGAGTGTTTGATATGTGCGACGCTTCCAAAATGAATTTACTTGAATAACCTATAAATGTTATACAAATATAAAATGAGTAAGTAGGTCGTAATAATCACAGATGAAAAATCAACTTTTTAATTTAGTTCTCGTTGTAAAGAAGTCATTAAAATATATAGGTATTTATTAAACCTAATACTGCCACAAAGAACTTTGAATTTGAACTTTGTCAGTCTTTGAATCCTATTTTACTGAGTGGGTCACAGATGACTTCAAAATAAATCTAATAACAAAAAGAGTAAAAAATAATGCAAATAACGCACCAAATTAATCCCCCAAAACATTGTAGTCGCCACAGAAACACACCGTATGTGACATACTCGTATACGTAAACCATGTCTGTGCCGAACTCAAAACCGACTTCAAAATAAACATCAAATTCCGTAAGTTTATTCCTAATTAACTTTCTTTTTTTTTAAATTATTCAAAAATTACATCACATTTCTTACAAACTTTATATTGAGGATTTTTTCTTGTGTTTATTTTGCCAAAAAAAATCTAAAGACTTAGGTGTCTTTTCATCAGTGTTTTATGAATAAAGTTAGTCACTTTAGGTTGTCCCAAGTTGCTTTATTTTTAATACCTGAAGACGTGTCACATAATTCATGAGGCTTGTCGCGGAATAAATTTAGGTTAGTACCTACTATACACTCTAAAAAAAATAAAAAAAAATCTGTACTGTTCATTATTTATTTTACTTAGATTTACAATTTACTTAAAAAAAAAAATTAATGCCATGTTAATTTTTACCCTTACTTGTCAAAATATAAATTTCTTTAAAAAAGTGGGGGGGGGAAAGGTAATGAAATAAAATAGTGGCTACCTAGAAGTATTTTTTGGTAAATAAAGGTGAGGAGTGTGGGTTATGTACTGTTACATTTATTGTTATTGTATAATCAGTCAGGTGCTACAGCTAGGCCGTGTGTAACGCTTTCTACCCCGTCGAATCAAAGTCCAAAAGTTTGGTTACTTCTTCCGGAATATACCTCGATGAAATGTATTTGTTTTGTAGGTTATTTCATAGATACCGTACAAATGCTAGGTTAGGTCGGATATGACTCTGTTAAATTTTGGCAACCCCATACCCACCCTTACGGATCAAAGTCATGAAACAATATGCTGGTATTTGAAGCCACACTGTTTTGGATATGATCTTGCTTATATTTTGAAATAAGATAGATATTTATATATACCTAACACTACTTTATGTTGAATATTTATTTTTTGAAAAAGTTTATTGATTTATTTATCTAAAAAGTATATTAATGGCATTAATTTGCGTGTATCGTTAGTGTGTATGTGTGTGTGCATATTAGTATTTAACATTTTTTTTTATTTTTTACATGGTTTTGCGGGTCTTTTATTCTCGCACTGTAGCGCTTAATAAATAACACGAAAAGTACACTAAATTTGTTTTTTATTTAAATTTATAAAAAATGTATTAGGGGGAATTCTCTGACATTCATGCGATGGCGGCAAAAATTAAAATCTAAATTTTGTATAATCTAAAATATGTTAGATTTTATACATACGAATTTTATATTTATTGCATTTGATACTTGCTGCATGCTCGCTCTATATGTGGTTTGAATCTTCGTCTCGTAACAGTAAGACTTAGTAAGAGTAAAATAGCTTACACAATAATAGGGACCCGGTATAAAGTTATAAATATAGAAAGGGACTACATTATAGTTTCTTTTGTTTTTTGACGCTTAGTTAATTGTTGAAATTGGTTGAATTTTATAAGAATTTTAATGTTTCTGACCGTTGTAAACGAACAAGAAAACAAAATCTTACAAACGTTGAAGACATGAATTCGATTGGACGATTAACCGTCGATAAAGTATAAAGAGTGCTGAAAGGGTTGTTGGGAGGTTGGAACACAACTATTTGTACTGATTTATTGCCACTCAGGGAAAATTTTTAGAGGAAGGTGTTTTTTTTAGTTCGCAGAAGGGACGGGAGAGAGATGCAGAGTTTAGGAGTGAAGTGTGGACGGGGGAGAAAAGTGAAAATCTTTGTTCGTTTCCGAGTGATGTGGAAAATAATGTTTGAAAATAAATTGTGCCTACGAATGCACGCGTAGTCTTGGAACTTCGATGTCTCTCGCAAAAGCGTAAAACGAAGTCATATCTGTTTAACTAGAAAGTAAAGATATTTTCTTCATCGGACCGGAACAATTGATTGGAAAATTCACGCAGAATTGTTTTTCCTTCCCATTTCCCACAATCGCCCCATAATAGTAGTATACTACAAAAAATTCGAGCAAAATTTCCGACAGTATTTTGCAAGAAAGGTTCAGTAACTCCTATATTTCTGCTTCAAAACAAGTTTTCGAGAAATTATTAATATACCTTAGAATTTCTTTTTCTTTTTCTAAGGCCTAAGGCTTGCAAAGATGCTACTATTTAAGTACAAATAATGACTTTTCAAACTTGAAATTTATAATAAAATTTATTTCACTGCAAACGTAGATTTTGATGCGCTCTTTCTAGATAAGAAATAATTTTATGGCAAATTTTAACAACAACGTTGTAATTAATGAACAGCTTTTGTATGGAAGGTTCTGAGTTGAGACTGCCCGCTTGTCCACACGTCGGAATGATTGCTCGAAGTAGAGAAAATATCGATAGTACGAAAAAAGCGACATGACATGTCAACGTAAATATTACAATACTTTGTTCAGGCCGCGTGCGAGCGAGAGCGAAGCATTCCGTGTCGCTTTATGGCCGCCTTTTCGGCATTATTTGCATAGAGACCGCGAGGGACGACACCACCACACCCAACCGCCGCGCCGTCGCTCTCGGAAAAAGGGCCGGCTTGGAAAATTGCAAACCTATTTTTAATGGCACAGTATATATTATGTAGCAGCTACTTTGGTTACCATGGCCTGCAAAAATGTTTTTAGTTACATTTTTTAAGAATTACTATGACCAGGCAACTATTTTAGACCTTACTCGACTAATCTGAACGTGCTTGTGCTAGAGTCAGAGGAGATAGTGGTAATGGAGCGTTAAAAATAGCATGGTTTCAAATTGTACAAACAGACAAAAGTATTGACCACTATCTTCTCTGACTCTAGCACAAGCACGTTCAGCTATATTTATTTATTTATTGTGGCATATTTAAAAAGAAAGTACATACATAGACAGATATATATAGAAACTTACGAATACACAGTTTTATTCTTGTTCCGATGTGAATGTGAACTGTCATACTTTGCCTGTCTGGGCTTTAAGGTGGGATTAATCAATCAAATTTTTTTTAGTATCTTTTTTTAGTTTATACCCATTTAGTGCATAAATTCTTAGTACATAGTAAATGTAATATTATTTTCAGTTTAAGATACCATGTGGCTGTTTGTTAATAATAAAAGTTACAGTTTTAAATGAAGATTAAATAAATTAAAAAAAAACACTTTCTTTAATTTTTTTTCTTTAAACTATGTGTTATTTTTAAACAATCCTTTCAATATCTGTGGTACTAATCACATAAAACTACAAGTCAAATAATATCGTAACGAGCCTATGACGGAAGGTCAGGCAAAGACAACGAAGTCTTTCGGTTTTTTTTTTAAATTTAAGCCTAGAAATCTAATTGAATTATTCGAACACCCTAATTCGGCTCATGCGGGTAGCGTGCTGAGGTCGGGATTCAAGAGTACGTTTTTTCCCTTTCTAAATCCACCCCGTTCGTATAAATGCTTAATTAATCAATGACACAAAGTTGAAATGTAGATTTGTAATTCCTGGTATTTCTGCCGACCAAAATGTACACATTAATTAACTATAGTATTTGTAAATTGTAAGTAAAATTTGATTTAAATTTATGATATTTAAAATAGCTCCAGTTAGTATCAAACCAGGTTAGCTTGGTTTGCACGGGTAAGGCTCGATAAAACGATTCGTTCAATATTCAAGTAATGTGTGCCGTTTTTTATTGATATGTAAACATCTATAGTGGCGGTTTTCCAGACAGAGTAATGCAAATGCATTTAAAACCTTTTAAACCACATTTGATTTAAAATATAAAAAAAATATTTTTAGTATTTTTTTTTAAATGGATACATATAAGTACATCTATTATTTCGGTTAATGACCATTATTACTTTTTGCTTATTGGTCTGTAACTTTAAAGTTATTTTGAAATTTACTTACAATGATATAGGTATAATACATATGTATATAAGTACCTACATAGGAGTAACGATAATCTTACTGGTTTTCAATGAGGACGTAGGTGTGAAATACAAGTGGCTGAAATAGTAACAAAAAGATCTTGATCAAAAGTATATTATTACGTGTTATACTTAAATTGCTATACAAAAATGCATTATCCTATATAAATTAATATTGTATAGGATATTTTTGATAAACTTTTTTTATGTTACACTCGCCACTTTCACACCTACATCCTAATTGAAAAACGGTCAGCTTACTCGACTATACTGAATATCATATTCTTTTCATGGAAAGTATCGCTTTTAAACGAGAGGACTCTACCATGTCATTTCTCCATACAAACGCTGTAGGGTTGAGATTCTCTTATTTGTAGATGTAGAAGAAAAAATATATTAGGTATCGTTTTATCTACTAAATACCTAGACTTCTATGGAATTACTAAGTTAAATTTTTATTTTGTCTCAAAGTTAAGAGCCTCAAAAAGTCTGTATTTTTCTATACATTTTATCAAAAGTTTAGATGTAAATATCTTATTGTTTGAATACAAGCACCGAGAAAATAAAACTACAGAAACTTAGTTTATTTTATAAAGATGCATTTTTTTTAGATATAAATTGATTCAGTTTTTTATAATTAACACTGTTTATGCGATAGATGAGACAAAATGATCTAAAAGCACGCGGAAAATAGAGAAGCGTGCCATCGGATAGAGGCCCCTTAACTCGTTTGTTCGGAATTAGTCCCCCTATATCTATGACTATAATACATAATTATTCTCGATGACATAAATAAGAATCTTATTCAATTAATATTCGCGTCTAACGAGTACTAATGCTATCTATTATTGAAAGGGACTTTAACTGGCGACCGTGCAGCCGTGAAATCCAGGGGTTCGAGGCCGGAGAACGCGGCCCGTTGACCTGATAACCTCTGCCCTACAAGCGGCACTTGTTGCCAGGTCATTTCGCCCGTTTCAGCGGATGGCCCATTTCTAATGGATTTTAATTTATCATTATTTATATAATATTTTAAAAAAGCAAAAGATTACATTTATCCAGATTTAAATAAAACGCTTGTTTAGGAAAATTGTTGAAAGGCCAACATATTGTTTTATCTCTCAATTCTTTTGGCTTATACAGAAATAAAAAATGAATCTTCTCTACTTACAGGTTAACGGTCGAAAAATTATATATTTTATCAAAACTTTCGACATAAATATTTTATTGACTGAATAAAAGTATATAAATCTAATTATATCTACTAAAATAAAACTAAAGACACAGAGAAATATGCAAATCCAACGAAGCTTTCTAAAATATATTGTTTTTTTTACGAATAAACAATAACGGTACAGAGTGTTTTTCTTTTTACGAGATGATTTAAGATAAAACGGTCCACGGCCGGCCGTCCTGTCGAATTATATTAGGTTCTTCAGATTAACCTACCACTATGCGTTAAAGCAATTTTAACTCTTAATTTAGGTCCAGAGTGTCCTTTCATAAATAAACCTTTAAAACGAAAATCTGCGGGAATCCTAATGTTAAACGAAAAAATGACATACATAAATAAAACATTTCTTCTCGTTGACGGTATTTCTGCACTGTACCAAAGTAAACTTTAAGTTATTGTGTATTTTAGTGTGTTGAGTGTGTTTTCGTAGCAAATTTACCTTATGAATGTATTCATCTTCAAATATTAGCGAGTATTATATTTTCAGAGATTGTAGAAAATACATATTTTCGACGTTTATATAAATAATAATGCAAAAAAAAACAAACAAAATCTTTAGACAAACGAAGAACGATTCGAAATAATACAATAGAATATTACTTCTTTATTTTCATCCTAGATCAATATTAGTGACACGAGCTTGTAAACATAACTATATTAACGAGTAAACGAGATAGATGTCGCGGATACAATACAAACGAATGTCTATGAATGTAGTGACTGTAATAAACTCTGGTAGCGACACTTGTAGTAGTAAGTTTTACCTGCTGTGACAATCAAACTACGTTAATATTATCAAATTATCGTCCCACTGCCTAATAGATTTAGTTCGACCCCCAAAAGGATTTTCATGCAAATTTATTTGGTTGACTGGAAAAGACCGCAGATGGTCGTTCTGTGAAATGGGTCAAATTCATTCGAAAACGTGAATTATGGTTTTGCTATTTAGTGAATAATTTATTATAAAAAAATAATCTTTTTCTCAGGTTTGTTGATTACTTGACTAGCGTGATAATGATTTTCAGTTTTATTTATCTAAAACTTCTTATTCTTAAGTATTCTTCCACTTTTATAACTAAAGAGTTAGTTTTCTTAGAGAAAGCACTTAACTTAGTTCTTGTTACAAACCCCTCAAACTATATTATTCGTTTTCAAGTCTCAATCTCCTTACTGAACAAGACTTTGTATAGACATTAAATTTATATACATACATCGAAATTTCAGTTATCATTAATCATAATGTTTAGGATTATACGATATATAACAGACATACAGTGTGACATACATATGTCAGACATACATCTAGCGATGGTCTAGCTTTCGGTATTATTTCACCGTTTCGATTCCTCATTTTATTACCACGGTATTTACGACATGTTTGACGGCGCACCTACTTATGACACCTGTCCTAACCACGTATGTATAAATAACTAGCTTTCCATAGCATTGTTTCGTAGATTTTTTAGATAAGATAGATAGATAGATAATACTAGATATTATCTGTAAAAAGCATAGTGACCGTTGGGGCTTTTTATAAAAAAACCTTCTAATGCAGCTTTTTAACAAATTATGCAGTGGCTACGTAATGTGTACTTAAATTAATATTTATCATGAATTGCTAATGTTGATTTTAATTTTTAAATGTTTACCATAAAATGTACTAAAATATAAAATCTAAGAGATGAGATAGTCGTAACGGTCATCACAGGATTATGCATTAACTTACTATTACAAATATAGTTGTCCCGGCCGATCCGCTTCCAGCGGATCCGAAGACCAGTCCTCTTCAGTCGGGACACAGCTGGGTGGCTTCTGGTGCCACGTTCTCAAGGTGGACTGTAGATCCGAGCTTTCCAAGAGTCAGTCTCCTCAAATCAAGCTAGCCTGATTTATAATGCAACGATTTCAAAAAGTTCAAAATGATTAAAAGTCAATAAAAACAGAATTGAAAGTTATCACACTATTTATTCAAAACAGTATATTCAACGGGTCGTAAATCCGTTGAATAAGCAAAAGGATATTGTCTGAATCACAATTTAAAACACAGAATAAAGTTCAGTACTAATTAAATTAATGCGAACAAACATTGACAGTTTATAATACAGTTCTCCGAAATAGTGACAATTTGTGACTATTTATTTTATAAAATAAATGTCAGATTGTCTTCAATTCACTCACCGATATGCTAAATCTCCAGCCTAACTTCGCATCGTTTACTAAACGAGTCTTGAATGCTGAAGTGCATTTGTTTTGGTAATTTGTGACCTCGTTGATTTAGCTCGATTTTATCTCGTTGCGTGATTAACATTTAGCTCTCGTGGTATCCAAAACCTCTGGTTGGATGGTACGTAATTAATAGAGTTACACCAACTTCTAAAAATTTTAAACTAAGTTTAATATTCGCGACGGCTATCGATTGACGTTATAAAACACTGGCAGCGAAAACGGTGCCTAGTCACGTCTTGCTAGAAACAACTAACACTGACAACTAACAACTAACCCGCCTGTAGGTACGGGCGCCCCTTTTAAGCATTAGTGAAACCCCCCCCCCGTCCCTCGACGGGTGACTGTCTCTCTCCTGTATCTACAGGCGTTTTTTGCAATATTTTAAATCACGTAATTTTTATAATAAATTTTTACTCTAAATTATTTGTGACTAAATATTATGCTGAACAAATATTCCCTTAATCTAAAAGATATATTTACATGTTTTCCTTATATTGGATAAAAACGGTTTTGTAATTATAATAATGAAAATAAACAATCCGTTTTTAGCCTTAACCATTACTAAATTCTATTTTGTTTCTTTGACCTACAAACCTAAATCCAGTGACTTATTTCCTTTGAATTAAAATATCAAATATAGATTATTTCGCGGCGCGCTAATGATCTGTAATTAGGTTCTCGTTTAACTCCGTCGCGTTTCCGAACGCGTATTTTTAACTCATTAGTCTATTGCAAACGCGTAATCCTTTAATGCCTCTTAAATGATATTGTTTTGGCTGAAGATTTAAATATCTTACCTATATTAATGTTACGTATCTACCTTATGGATACTTTAAATAACAACAAATATTATCATTATACAGTTTTACAATCTTACAAGCTAGACAAAAAACATTTATACATATGTGGGTAGTGATCATTTCTCACATTCAGTCAATTTTGGCACCAAAAAACTATAGTTTTCTTATACTATTAAAATATTAAATAAATGTGAATATTTAGAATTCACCGTTACCAATTTTTGTAAGACCTTCGCGGCGTCTTTAAAAGCAAACTTCCCGGCTCGTTATATGACGGTACAAGGGTTTTACAGCCTCCTGCATCTTTATTACGGTCCGGTCGCGTATCCTAATCCGTGCCTAGACGTTTTTGTTTGGCGCGCCGCCTTATGCGTCGTATTTGAAAAATAATGTTAAAACCTAAAAACTATATCGTCCGTCTGGGGCTGCCAACTTTATATTTTGCTAAATCAATTTCCTGAATGTAAGTTACCTCATATTTCCCACGACAATAGTAAATATAAAAATACTAATATAATACAGTGTTGATTTTGATAATATTATTATAGGATTTTGATAAACAAGAATGCGGTAGGATTTTTTTGATATTCTCATATTGCGGGCATAATGATGTTTTGTCTCTTTCTACTTTATATCTGGCGTTTATAGTGACGCCTAAATATAGTTTGGCGCGCATTCTCCTTTATTCGCAGGCACATACACACATCTTCATACCCTGTTGTTTCATTAAAAAAAATCACATTCAATAATTTTAATTGATAAATTTACGTTTCACAGTGTGCCTACATAAAAATATTCAACTGCCCAATAGTTGTATTTTATTAATATTGTAGAAGCATTGTTTGTTATTATTGTCAGCAGAAGACATACTTAATCTTTTTACAACTAATTGAATTACCTTAGCATATCACTAGTATTTTACGCTGTATTGCAATATTATTGACATCAAAAGGTTTTTAAATATTAATAATAATAAAATTGAACTAATAAAGAAGTATAAAAAAGAAAAATATATAAAAAACTTAACCATTTTGCATCATATTACACCCAATCGTTTTTTTACCCTTTTGATACATTCATACCAAATTATATATAGTTGAGATTTTTCTTTGTATATTTCGAATTAATCTCAAAATGAATTTTATTCATATCGGACATGTATTCGCATAATATTTAATAAGGTCATCATCCGTCATAAGCAAAAACGTGACGTGATTACTCTTTGAATGTTTGCTGTGTTAAATATTTAATGCGTTATAATTCTGTATAGAAATAATCGTAGCCTGCGGCACTACCAGGCCGATATACGCGCAGCTTAAAACGCCCCGCCAAAATGTTTACCTGTGAGCCGTCATCGCGTAACGGTGATTATAAAATTAAATAAAAAAACAGTACGAGGCGTGCCGCTATGTATCTATTAATTATCCGGGTAAAGTTAACCGCTACAAATCTCATTTTAAAATGGATCGGTTATAACGCATAAAGTTAAATAACCAATGTAAAAATGTCATCGAAGATCTCGGCTGGCACGTGAAGTACAATTTTGAAATATAAGTTTTATTGTAACGTAACGTTTTTAAAATGGTGGTACAACTTTCCGTAGTACATTTTTTTTAGGTAAACTTTATACAAAGGTGAGGTATTCTTTTTTATGAAAATAGTAAATTATGACAAAATTGAAGTTTACTTTTTTAATATCGAGGAAAAGTTCACGAAAATACTTTTACTAGAAAGATAAATTAATAATAAGCACGAAACAAGAAAAAAAATGTTGAAAAATACATCATTTTTTATTCATGATTTTTTATGTAAGACGGGGTAAGTATTTTCAAAAAAGTGGTTGTAAGTAATATAACTTCTAAACCATTGAGAATTGGTAGACCATGTTTATAATAAGTTTGATTGCAAATGACCTCTCCTATCACCTCATTTCGTTTGATCCACCACTTATGGGACAACCTGTATATGTTATTAAGGTTTCAGCTTCTTTTCTTCCCAGTTGAAGGAGTCATTCTGCAATTTTTGCTTTCAAAGATTCCTGCATCCATGTCTTGTTATGCAATTTGGATGCTACTGAAAACTGATGCCCAAAACTGGTTTTACGTTTCAGAAGAACCAGTTTCTCGTGTTACAGTCTTATGATTGTTATATTTATATTGGTTTGTGTGTTTCAATCTTTGCATATTTCTGCCTTACCTCCAAAGCCTCAAATTCTTGAAATAAATGGTTCATGTATAATAAATTAGTTAATTGCTTTCTGGGCATTCACTAAAGTTTGTTGTTGAATTATTATTATTGATATTAAAAGTTAGCTATTTCGTTTTTATAATATTTAAGGTTACAATATTTTCATTAAGCCACTGTTTATTTTTTTGTAACCTATTTTCTGCCTTTTTGTATACACTTTCCTAGAATTTCCCAGTAAAAATAACGTCAAATTGAAATTGTGTCTTCAAATGTCAGCAGCGGTCTCAGAGTGGTATAAGCGCCTGCTTCGAAATCCAGAGGTCCCGGGTTCGAATCCCGGCCAGGTCATTTTTCGCCATTGAGAATATTCGCGTTTTTCTCAACACTGTCGTCCGAGTTAAGTAACAAGTCATACAAAAAAAAAACAAACACTCATTCAGTTAGAGACTTGCGAGATATTGTTTGCCTGTAATAAACGGTCTCGCATCATGAAAAAAAACAATAAGGCAGTAGGAAAAAGAAATATTTTTGATTAGAGACACTTCAATATGTTTTTATTCTGGTAACAGTTACTGTCCTATGTACTCACCCTAAGAAAACAAGAAATCAAATCAAGTATTGCTTAAGCATAAATGAAATCTGTATCGGTCATAGCATTCTATTTACTAAGCACCTATTGGTGAATACTGCCAATATTTTTATGATTACGTAGCACTTATGCGATTATCATAACCTGATATTATTTTCACTGATTGCGAAGTATATTTATTGATCTGTCATTTTCTCTTTCCCCTTCCTTCGCTGCTTACCCTCCCCTCCAATGACTCGCACACAAGTATGACAATAAACAGCAGTAATCCAATTACGTCTAAGTCGGCAACTACTGAGAAACCTTTAATTTCAGAAGGCGGCTTGTAATGATTTGCATATTTTGCAGTGCTGGGCTGGTATCCGCATTATTTATTTGCCATTTTAACGCTTATTTATGTGAACTGCTAAATATTCAAAATGTACTTACTTTCGTGTGTTTTGTGTTTATTTATTTGTTTGTTTTTAGCTACCTGAACCAAATTGAATGAAGTCTCGTAAGAGAACCATATAATAATGTTTAAATGTACAAATATGTTTTTAAGGGCATACATTTTGGGACCCTGACTGCCCTCGAACATTATCTTTACGGCCATTAGCTTTTTTTGAGAGCATATCTAAATTATGGGCATAAAGAGCGTAGACAAACAAATATGGAGACATCACTATGTCACTTAAACAAAATCTTCTCTTTACATAAATGTATAAATTGTAAAAACTTTAACATGAAATACTAAAACATATGTTCTATCCTGGTTAAAATTTGATTGATTACAACATTTATTACCTATCACGTAACGTGTGTGTGTATGTGGTCTTTACAATATTTTATCGGAAATGATCTCGGGACCATTTGACTGTTTAAATATAGTATGCTAATATAGTATTTTTGACCGAAATCGGAATCTTTAAAATACTCGTAACTAATTTAATTCTTTTAACAAACATATTATGTTTCAATTTAAGACAGTATTTTTTTTGTTTCAACTGATACGAGTATTTTTAAAGACCTTTTAATTCGGGGATAATTTCCATAGAAGGTGTCCTTCCTCATGTTTTTCTCAACAATCTCAAGTAATGATGAAAGGTGCCCCGGCTGGCTCCTTTCGACTCCTCCGTTATCGTTAGAAGTGATCATTAGCGTCTTCTCCAGCCTATTCAAAGGCGACACAACACGGACTGGAGAGATTCTATGGACATTGTCGCGAGAGCGAAAGTATATAAAGCATCATATCACGTCTCTATTCTTACAGTAATTATGGTACGTTTATATGGAACGAATCGCTATAAAGATATACGTCATTATAGCGTAACATTGTTGCATATTATTATAATAATATCCTAGTTTGAGTTAATGGCAAGTGAGTTATTCTATTTCAGAGTAACAATCGGCCACGAATTAATGACTTATAAAATGTGTCAAGACCTCTGACCTCCAAGATTCTCTTTTAGGTCTAAGAATCTCTTTTTCCTCTGAGACCTTTTGACTTCAAAATCACCTCAACCTTAATTCGAAAACGCCTAACCCTTTTTGTTATAATTTAGTATTCGCGATGATATGGGGTTTAGATATGGGTACGGACGAGACCTAAAGCCCTGAAAGGTTGAACGGTTAGATTCTTATACGGGCTATGCTACTATTTGTTATCTTATTCTGGAATGTTTAATGCCACTTCTACATTTTAATCAAGGCAAATATAGAGCAATAAATGTCAGTACAATCTCAACTGCCTTTAAAAAAGTTTGACGAATGGATTGTTTTAATTCAATTGCGTGATATAAGACCATTTCATTGAATGCGTGTTTCTGCCAATCGACCCGCACCAGTGAAATTTATGATAATTACCTAAAAATTATTATAACCCTAATTTTATCTCTAAAAAAACTTTCGTGTTGATTGTGAAAAAAAACTTCACGTGTGTTTTAAAAATTAAAAATAATTAATATGCCAGCCCTAAACATATCAATGATAAAATTAGGGAAATTTTCTACACGCAAGTTAATAAGCAGTTGTAAAAAAAGCATATGTGTGTGGGAAATTAAAAAATTAAAGATGGAAAATAAAGGAATTTATGTGATGTTCAGATACTAGAAAAATAAGAATTTATTCCGGTCGCATTTAATTGCGGTAGTGCAGCCCGATTTTAGATACGCTATAAAAACTTTTGATGTTTAAATATGTGAAGTTATATATGAAATGAATACTATCTTTTTTAAAATATTAAAACAGATATTTCTTGTAAATACCCGATAAAAACTTTTCAATTGGTCTGTTTTAATTTCAGCTTCGTACCTATAACCATTAATAATAATATTACATATAAACGTATACATATTACGTATTAAAAACCTATAAAAAAAAACTTTACTATCAACTTTTGTTTCCTTCGCGGTACTTTTACTTAACCCAAACTAATCTATAATCTCCTTGACAACGCCATCCTTGGTGAGCATTTATATATTTATTCATGTATAAGAAGCCATTATCCCCGTCCTTTGGCCTTCTGTATGTCCTTCTGTTGCAACTTTCAACTCAAAAAGCACAAATGCGAAAGAGTTACATTTCTGTCTATAGATTGATGCTCTTGAAAAACTTAGCTCTTTAGGTCATATCGAAGACTGTTCGGGTAATATAGATACATAAAGTTAACACATTTTTAGTACTAATAGAAAACATTGACACTTCGATAAAGCGCTCAAATATCAAAAATATGACAGCACGGCTGTTGGAACGTATTACTTTTTACTGGCCAGTTAAAATTAATACAATGTCATCAATGTGCGCAAATAAAAACACGTAAAAGAATGCTCAGTTCTACATTATAATTATTATCAACCATTACTATTTTTTTTAATATTTATTTAAATAACTTTTTCAATAACCCACTGTCGCCACTATCCAAAACGCACATCAAATGGGCTAAAAGTGCACAAATGTAGATAGGAAATAAGCAACCCATCATAAGTTGGTACCACAGGTGCGACTAGTCTTGCTGGGAGATGCCTTTATGACGCCTGTAGGGCCTAGCTGCCTGGTTCTGGGTATACAATTTACAACTACCAAATAATGTACAGAAGCAGTTGATTTAAATGATAGCTGATCTTTATTTTCTTCTAAAAACAAAAACATAAAAAGATATCGAAACAGCGTCCCCAACCTTGTACGGCTATAACTTTAAAATATTATGTATGTGTATTATTGATTATATTAGTTATAACTATAAGAAATTTTATCTTTCTGTAATTTTACCGCCTGCGCGGTGTTGTTTACAAGCAAGCGCAAAATAGTCGCTCAACGTTTTGCCCAATATCCATTGACAGATATTTGCTGGGTATTTGCATCCCATCTCCCTCTTTTTATTTACTAAATTTGTGATTTATTCAATAATAACTTCTCCGAAATTAATCTTTTTCCATTCGACATTTTTGAACTAAGCAAAAGTTTCGCAACACTGTCTATTATACCAATGCTATTACCAACACTAATACAAATACTATACGAAACGAAACCACGGACAAAATTCGCAGTTTAGTATTAAAATTCGTATTAAAAGTTTTTTTTTCAATATATCAAAATAATTAAAGTTTAAATTGGTGTATTTCATGTTCTTTTTATTGTATTTTTTATTAAATTTAAAACGTTTTTTTCATTTATGTTGTCTTATTTAAATTCGTTTGATATATTTTAATATTATTCTTATTTTTTTTTTTTTTTTTTATTTATTTATTTAAGTTCTTTATTTATAAACAAAATACATATTTAATTTGTTTGTTCACAAAACCCTTGTGGGTTTTTATGTGAACTCATTCGTTCCTAATTTAACTTATTTAATAACATTTATATATACAAAACATATTCAATATTCACTTAAAAAACACTTTTAGCCATGATGAGCTACACATGACGGTATCTCTCCAGACTGTCTTTAATTGTATTGTATTTACGTCATAGCTATTAGCTGTATTGTGTACAATTTCTGTTGGGTAGCAACAACAAATAAATAAATATATAAATAATTAATAAAAATATGTAATTATAAAAAAAGGGGCATAATCTTTCAATTTATAATAATTATAACGTGCACTGAACATTCCCTTACATACTTATTTTTATTTGCGCTCATAATAATTCTGTCCAGTAATAAATATTTATAACATTCCAGCAGCAGTACTGACATATTTTTTTGAAATCCGAATATGATAGCGTTCTATCGAATATTTCATTTCATTTAATATAAAAGTTTCATTCTTCAATATGAAAAAATCGTTAATCGTTAAGTCGTATGTTAAATATATATATGATTCGACCGGCTTTCAATGTGATCTAAACGGTTATGTCTGTTTTTTTAAAGCATAAATCTACACATAAAAATTCAACTCTTTCGCATTTGTTTTTTTCGAGTCAAAAGTTGCAACGGACAGAAGGATGGACAGATAGAAGGCTGAAGGACTAGGATAGAATAGGGACTTTAGGCCTATTTCTGAGCTCTTTGGTGTCACTAAAGTCACTCAAATATGATTAAGTAGTTCCTAGAAAAAAAATAAGCTTCCTTTGGAAATTTGACCCGTTTGTTTCTCGTCTGATGGCTTTCACAATTTTCAATGCTTCAAGTAACTCAAACATTTTAGTAAAAGGACCAAATAAAGCCATCGTCTCCAACAAAGTTTTGACTGGTGAGTAAGTTCACCGAAAGATTATAAAGTAAAGCCAAGTTTGTTTGATGAATGCTATACATACATTGATCCGTTGAAGTTAATGTTCTTTACGGGTAGTTACCCACCTAAAGTCAACGCCATTAATTTAAGAGGCTTATTTTATTACAGAAGCAACAGTGAAGCTTATAGAATAAAACTAATTTTACTTTAAATTCATACGCTATTATGAATATGTAATAAATGTCACTAATTATGTTCGCTGCTAATTTTTAATTTGCGTTATCCGTGTGAAATAAATAAAGTGAACATAATTTTTTTACGGAATGCCTTAATTTTCTATAAAATTAAATGACAATGTCTTTTTGATGTGTTAAGTACTAACAAAATTTTTTTCAGAGAATATTTACGTATAAGAAATAATGGCCTCATTAGCACAGAATGTATAAGCACATACAGAAGCGACCATCTAAACAGTCGTGCCGTTAGGACGTATTATTTATTCCTGGCCAGTTAAAATTAATATAAATTCATCTATGTGGGCAAATAGAAACACAAAAGAATGTTTAGTGCCATATTATAAATTAAAATAATATTCCGTGTTTATTTGTTGTGGTTACCCAACAGAAATTGTACACAGTACAGGTAATTACGTAAAGACAATATAAATTGAAGTAAACATTCCTTAAACTAGGGTAGTAAGTTACTTAGATTTAAGGATAGTTAGAGGTAAAAAAGAATGTTATTCAAATATATTAAAGGAATTATAATAAGATAAAATAAATAAAAATAAAAAAAAGAACACGAAATACACCGATTTAAGCTTTTATAAACTAGTTTTTTTCCGTGGTTTTGTGCATTGGTATATTTCAAGACAGCGTTGCGAAACTTTTAACTTTGCCGAGTTATTAAAAAAACATCAATTTGGGAGAAGGTCATATTACATAAATCAAAAATAGGTAAATAGAGTGTGTGTGGGGGGGGGATTGTTTTAATTTTAGCCGCGTGTCAAAATTTACAAAAAAAAAACTAAACTGCGTGTCTACTGTCGGCTAGCTATAATGAGCCAATAAGAGTCGGACTTTCGCAATCCCTGTCAAGAATTTGGAAAATGTTGCTATCTCTGTCTCACAAGAGACTTTTTAAATGTTTTTTTGTGTATATGTATACTAATTGATTTAAAATATCGCTATCATCTGACGATATGGATTCTCTTGAGCTTAAGAATGATACAATTCGCAATTACATCCGTACAAAATTGACCGAGTTCTTAGTTTACAAACTAAAAAGTTTTTTCTTTTATAGATGGATGAAGATGATTCATCTTCCACACACGTCCCATTGGATCCATTTCAAGTTTGATCAAATAGTTGAGCGGGTCTTAATACAGGACTCGAATGCAGCTCTTTCCAAGCCGAAAGTCTCTCAGGCAAAGTTGTATAACTGAATTTCACTTTTAGCGCGGGCCAGCGCAGCCACGCGGAAACTCTTTACTAGTCGCTGAAACAGACGCCCGCGAGTAAGGAAACGTTTGCATCACGTGTATCTCGATAATATATTATTGTTTTTATTTATTTTCATCAACTTCATACATAAATCATTCATAAACTCATCTCATTTCACCATCATCCTTCATCGTAATCACATATCCATTATTTTTATATTTTTTTGTTAAAATATCATTCTTTCCTTATTTCATCTAATTAGATTGTTACATAATATTTGACAATATTTTACACTAAAGAGGACAGGTGAGAGTTAAAAATGCATTTTTATAAAACTCAGCGCTGGGTTTAAACGGACATCCTGGGCTCTCAAGTGCAGGACCTCTTTAGAACCTTTATAAATAGTATGCTATCCAGCACTTTATCGAATAATTAAAAACTTTTTCAAAATTTTTCAATATTGTCAAAGATTGTGTCATTTATTTTTTCAGGCGATTTGCCGCTATTAAAAAACAATCATCAAGTCCGATAATATATTATATACTTTAGAGAAGAGGTAATATGCTATTTTATGCTACTAGTGATGCCCTAGAATTACAGTGCTTTGTTACTACATAAGGAAGTACTTCTTCTTTAACTTTATGTGACTGTTCAAATAACATATTTATGACTTGAAAATAACAAATCTAACATAAATGACATAAACCTAAAAAACATTTTACCAGAAAATACCAAATATATATTTCTTAATACCAACGTCATCTAAGTATAAAAAAAGTTAAATAAATAATTTTTATTTATAAATAATGTAAAGTATGTGCGTACAAATATATTATGAAAATGAGAAGAACCTAATAAAATAAACTAAATATATATTCAATAAAGGAAGAGAAGAAAAACTTGGAGATAATTGTTGCAGGTATTTTCGATTGGAAGGTATGGGTTGTAGAGAGCGTGATATCATCGTGATAAAATCTCTATAATAAAGTTATTAATAATGATAAAAACAATTTATAAAAACTCCATTTTTTCAACCCCCACAAATACACTCTCTACACCCCTCACTCCCACTCACACCAACAACCACAGTACCCACAAACGTAGTATGTAGATAACATTATTTATCATGACATTAATGTGTCATTTTATATTATTATTTATTAAATTATATTAATTATTATATAATGTTATATTAAATCATAATATTATATGTATGCGTAACTATAAAAGGAGATGTAACTATATTTATATATGTATGTCTAGATACTTGCTCGGATCATATCATATGCACTGACAGGTGCCTTACAAAAAGTTAGAAAAAAACCTTAGAACAGGTGTTTAAACCTAGTTAAATAAACACAGTAAGCCCTTTCTCCTAGTGTGCAAAGCGTAAGTAATACGCCTATAACTCTGGATTTAAATATTTTTTTGGATGTAATATTGTATGAAATATTTCATTTTTTTCATTTGTTGTTGTTAAAATTGTCATGTAGGATTTTAATATTTTTTGAAGAAAATGTAATAACATATTTACGTAGCATATTATATATGAATAAATAATAATAAAAAAAATGAAAAATGAAATAGGTGTTTCAAATGAATTCGAATAGTGAAATACGCCCTCAGGAATGTTTCTATTTCCCGCCTTCGGCCCAAGAAGAAAGGGACACCGCTCGTGTCAAGCCTCCAAATGGAGGAAAAACTCCTTTGATAGTTTCTTTTTGACCATTTGTTTCCGACCATCTCCGATGCTTTGTCCATGAAAAACACCGGTCGGTAGACGTGACTGCAAATACAACTAAACGTCGCAATCGGTAGTATATCAAAGGAGCCTTTTGATCATAAAGGTAACGTTGAAAATACATGTGATATATTTAATTTAGCACTAAATAGTCCAACTATTTAATATGGTAAAAAAAATAATTTATAATTCGAGTATTGTATATGTGATTCGAATTATTTATAATTACTATACACAGAGTATGTAGAGATATTTACGCGCATAAAAACTTTTAAGTTAGATAATAATTGTTAATAAACAAACAGAATATGTCCAGCATAGATAAATCAGAATTGAATAGGTAAACCACTCTCCCAGAATCTAGATTAGCAGAGGTCAAAATGATTTGCTTTGTTTGTGGTGCCTAGGTGGGTAGTAGATATTGAGTTACATTTGTTGTCATTAGTGATGCGCCGGAGATCTGTATCCGTATCCGCGGATATCCGAGGGCGACATTATTTTAAATTTCATGACATATACGAAATTCAAAATATAGATGATAAGGTAGCAATACATTACTTTTAAATTCCATTTGAATTATTATTTCTTTCTTTTGTTTTTATTTTTTTTTCTTATCTTTTTTTATTTAGCACAATTATATTGCAAAACACAAATATTTAAACATTTATTGTAGTGAATTACTAATAGTACCTCAAATGTACTAATTAAACTATCATTATAATGAGATCAATCTCAAATCTTTGTGTTTATCTTTGTGCGTAAAATAATTAAATACTTAAAAATTGATTATAGAAAGATATAAGATATTAATTAAATTATGAGTCAACTGTCGTGTCAAGGTTACACGCATCGACCCGACTGAGTAAGGTCCGTATATATTTTTAACGATCCGGCACATCACTAGTTGTCATTAACTACAGCAAATTCCTATCGCGAAATGTTTTTAATGATTGTCACTATTGGTCACTTCTTATAATAAAATTTTGGCAAATTTATCTCTTATTATTTTTTATTTATCTTTTTTTAGTCGCTCTAGGGTTATAAAGTTCGCACGTTTGTATTGTGTTGTATTATATTGTATTTGTTTATCGAAAAAATACAATATATATTTATAATCTCTTGGCCGCGAAAGACAGCTAAAACGAGAGCAGAGGCTGCAAGGAACCAGCAGAAGTCGACAACAGAGCTGGAGACTGTAGCCATCATCATCATCGACGCCGATTTGGAGGCGGAGATCAGAACTGTTGTGTTTTTCGTATTTAACATTAGCTATTAAAGTTATTAAACTATTATTCTACGCATTATTATTTTTCTTCGCGGTATTTTCCTAATACTTTTAACTTTACAAATATACCGGTCAAATTGGATTTTTCATAATTTAAAGAAAATATGAAACTACAATATTTTGGTTTTTTGTTGGACCATTAAGTTTTCCATCTTTTGTGGGAATGGGAACATACATAATATATATATATATATATATATATGTATATATACATCTAAGTATTACCTTGAAGTAAGAAATCCAACTTTTTTTGCAAAATTTGCAGTAATTTGTTATTATTTGACAAAATATAAACCTTAACTGAATGGGCTATGGAACATATTTTAACTAACTATAAGTAAAACCAAACCTTTATGAAAACTTTGTGAATGTATTTTTATATATTGTTGGAAAAATGACGGCTTCAACGGGAAACATTTCCTCTTCACCAAACACTAAAAGCAATTTTCTTCAGATAATTTGAAAACAGCTGGGCCAAATATGTCCCTTGGCCCAGCAATATGTAACACTTTATATATACTAGTATATCTCGTATGGTTACTTTATACGCGTATACACGTAGCTTATAGTGTTAAATGTTATAATATTAAGTTATTTTAAGTATGTATTTTTTAAATAAATAGTATATTATAAATGACTTACCGGTTTTGACCAGCTTGAAGGTGACGGCATTGTGGTTCTTGAGGTGTTCGTTGAATGCTGGATTGGTCATGTCCTTCAGGACGCCGTCACCCGCGCTGGGGGCAGCCATCTTGATTTTGGTTCCCCTAGGTTGACGGGGACTCCCACTCGATCGACGCGCGAAGAAACTTACTTTCTTTTGCTTGGTTTCTGTGGGAATTAATGACGATATTATTAATGCTATTTGTGACCTGCGGGCAACATTTATTTAATAAACATTTCTTTTTGTTACTCTAACGCATGGTCGTGTAAAAAAAGTGTACAACTGTTATAAAAGTGTACAGTGTGAAAATTGTTTGCCAAAAAATGGTTAAATTAATACATAATTACATACTTACGTAATTATTACATAATTGATGTAAACTAGTAAAAAAATAAATACATACTAATCGTTTACACTGAGTTTGCTTGCTCATATACAAAAAAATAAAGATATATACAACAACCAAATTTTAGGAAAGCTTTATTTTGCCCTTTGTAAAATTAAACCATTTTACAAATTTTACATTTTTTACAAGCAAATGTAATCGAAAGTCCAATAGCATTCACTTCACACATGACGAAAAGATTCACATGAAGTATCTCATAATATATTATTTTCTAAAACCATGCTTAAAATTTTAGCGACCAATTATCAGATTTAGTTTTTGAAGCAAGCATAAAAAAAGCAATGAAGATGATTAAAAGCATCGTACATTATTGCTTTTGGAGGATTTATTTGTCTATGAAAATTCATGAATACAATATTAAAGGTACAAAACTAAATAATATCGTCATGCGATTTTATGTTTATTTTATGTATATCTTGTTAGGGTATGTAGGAATTCGTTTGCATTAGTTTGTTTTTTATTACAGTAAATTTGCCAATATCTCAAAAAGATTTTCGTTAGTATGAAAATGGTGTTTGATGGTGTTTTGATGGTGACCTTTATGATAATCTTACGTGTTATGTATGATCCTCTAGAGCATTCGTATTATTCTATATATTAAAATGATTCACGTTTATTAATAAGAAAAAACGCTTTTAATTTGATGGAAGAAAGTCATGGATACACATAAATTCCGAAACCAAATCCAAACAAAACATAAACGAAAAGAACCTTCTGCGGATTGTGACTTGAGATCGAAGAAGGTGTTTTGGAGGTGTCGGGGACTCGGGGGGTCCAGGGTGAGGTGCGGGGGAGCGGGGGTCTCACCCCGCTGCTCATCGGGTGCCGGCGATGTCACGCGCACGTTCTCGCAGAACTCGGGGGTGTGCGCGACTTCGAAGAGGGCATCGAAGTCCCGCTCGAAGATGGTCTTTCTGGAGAACGCCGGAGAGGCCAAAGGGACAGGCCTCTCGAAGGTGTCGATGTCGGGGCTCCTGGCGACCTTTCCGAAGTCGGGATTCTCCCTCGACAGGGACAGGAATTTCAATTTTGAGGTTTTCTTCTCGCTCTTGGGGGCGGTCCGCTTGCCGGAGCTCGCGGCGGAGGGCGGGCGGGTAGGGGGAAGGTCCGGGGAACTAAGTCTACTAGAGGGACCTTCGGACTCTACATTCGGCGGGGTATAGTTGAAGACGTCGGGGCGCTTCTCCGTGGTCGCGGGGGGTTCGGGACGCGGCGGGGTCGCTATGGGGACCGCCGGTTCGAGCAGGTTGTCCAACGTCGGTCTCGGGTGCACTCGCTTCGGCGAACGGAAGCCGTACGTGAGATATACTACTTCTTCGGCCGGGAATATCACGTACATTCCTGGCGTGACGTCATCGCGCCCCGAGGGCCGCTGGGACCCGCCTTCCTCGCCGCTCCCCGCGCCCCTGCCCTTTACCGCACTCCCGGTATTGCAACTTATTAAAGAATATCGTTACAGAATCACTGCTATAGGTACAGCTACAGCTAAACTCACTTCACTTTGAAGCACTTATCACTTATGATGATACGGCTGGAACATTTGGAATCATTAACACCTAATGGATGAATTGATGTGACATAGGTAATAACAGAAACTAAAGAAGGATAATCGGATGAAATTTGAAATAAATTTTATAATAATGGCTAACTTCGAGAAATTTATAATGAGAGAAATTATTCTATATTTTGTATTTATTTTTTTAAAATAATAAATTTTGTTTTCTTATTATAATTAGTTAAAAATATTATTGTTTTTTATATTTTATTTAAAATTATAAAAATATTTTTTAATATTAAAATTAATTTAAAACATTAATATTTTTTATTATATACTTATATTCTTCTTTAAGCCAGTTAAATAAAATAGACAATCAATGATAATGAATTAAAGCCGTTTTATGTTATTAATGTATATTTCACTTTAATATCTACGTATTATTAGCAATATGTGAAATGGATAATGATAAATGTAATAGGGGGAATATAATTTAAAAAACATATCTTTCGTTTTACTTAGCTCATTAATGAAATGCTTTGTTTATAACTGATAATCATTTTTCCAAATTTAAACAATAAATCTTCTCTACTTCATACTAGATATACCTCATATTATATATAACACTATTAATGAATTAAAAAGGTAATTTATTTATTCATCTAAAAAGTATATTATGTGTGTATAATCGTTAGACATTTAATTTACATTAATTTATGTGTAACTTTAGTGTGTGCGTATAACAGTGTTTACAATTATTTTTTATTATTTTCGCGTAGGCTTTTATACTCACTGTAACTCTTAATAAATAACCTTTCTTAGAATTGGTAAATCTTACCTAGTTAGAAAGGTAACAAATCTTATTTAATCGACCAATATAACTGGTAACTAGGTACTACATTTGATATTTTTTTATAATTTACTAATAGATATTTGGATTTTATTTTAATATATACTTTAGGTAAAACAGAATATTATGTTGCCGAAACCTTATTTTGTTTAAAGAAACTATGAATTGGAATTTCAATTTGAATTTTTGATATACAATTGAGTTTAAATCAAGATTCAATCTGATTTTATTTATTTCCTAACGGATCTATGAATACGGACCTTACTGACATATATTATACTACGTAAATGTTTAGTGGTATTTTTCAAAATATTCACAGTATAAATAAACATCACTCCGACCTTTTTTTTGTAATATCCTTCAAATGAATCTTGAAGCATAGAAGTGCTGCAATTTGTTTCACCTGGAATAAAGAGAAAAACTTATATACTTTACAGGTTTAAACATCAATTGAAATAGCCAAGAGTTAAATACATATAATAATTGTTAATATTATTGTCGCGGCCACAAGGAAAATAAAATACGATTAACGCATACAAGTAGACTTAAATTATGTTTAGAAATTTGTCGACCAAAGTAAGGTGGACATTGGAAAAGTGGCTTAAAAAGCGAAAAGTAAATATTTATTTATTTTGTAATGAGAAAAATTAAAGATGCGAATATTAACTCATACAAGCTTGGCACAAGTCATTATAGTCTAATCGCTTTAGTTGATATTCGTCTCTTTCTCTTTTCTAAAACGCGCAGAGTAAACGGGATGGATATCATTTGGCCGCGCACTGTGTAAGAACGGCTAGATTAACTTTATCTAATCTTTGTCAACCTTTGTTAACTAGTGTCATCAAAATTGAATAATTGCTAAATAAAACGATCAAGTGGACACGTTTTCGGATATTATGGCTGTTATACTAAAATGAGAGATTCTTAAACGTTCTGTGAGTTGACTTGCATATTTATTTAGGGCGGTAGTTTATGATCCTGACTGCCTTTTTCAAAGAAGAGTAGTGAGTTTTTTTTTGTCTTTCTAAAGCTATATGTGTAAAAACTAAACAGGTTTATATGAAAATAAATAAATTGAAAAAAAAACTGCTTTTGCTAACAGCATCAATTTCAATACATACATAACTCCAAAATATATATAACCATACATAACGTGGACTATTATTATTATTATAATTTTTTTAATTACATTGAATTAAATTATTATGTAACACAAATATTACATTATATTACAAAAACGCAATAAATCACAATTTAAATGTATACAAAAAATGTATTCATTAAATAGTTATATTATGTATTTTTTTTAAAATAAAATTTACATACTCAATACATTGTAAATAAAAAATGTATAGGTACTTTTCTTTGTAATTGCTATTTGCCTAAAATATTTTAATATTTTACTGATTTACTGATTTTACTTATTTTAATATTTGAATAATGATTTACCCATTTCCATTTTAGCAGGTTTTAATAGCAGAGATAATATATTAATTAGATTTCTTTAGAATTAGGATAAAGGTTCATTATTTAACTCTAAATAATAACTATATTATACTTAGATTATACTTATAGGCTAGAACTTAAGTTAGGCTATACTTGGGTTACTAAATTATTATTATCATTATTTAAAATATTGTTTATACCTAATCTCAGATGAAAATGGTTACCTACAGAGTTTCAAAATTTAAAAAAGTTTTAATAATAATTGGCCAATTTATATCAAGGTATCACCTAATTAAATAATAGTAAAAACAATTGTTTATTTATTTAATATGATTTATTTATAATAAAAATATATTTTTATATATTATCAATATTATTTAGCCTTTTATTTATTTATTTGACTATTTAGCGCTGATATTATCCTCCCTTCCGTAAAACCCTTTTTAAACACTCGTGCATACACCCTAATTATGCACAGATGCATATTCACACAAAAACACATACATCGCACCAACTCTCAATCTTAAAATTGAGAAGGTTTTAGAATTAGTTAACACGTATTTTACATATAAAAGCGCTTATTTTTTAATTGAAAGGGTGGTATTTTATTTTGGCTATAGTTAACAAGAATCGTATTCGGCTAACAATAAATTGTAATTTAAAAAGTATACTTTTATTTGTAAAGCGTTGTTATTTTGTGTACATTCGGTTTTAATTGCTGTTTAAATTTTAACATAAAATAATGTTAATTTTTTGAAAAAAATTGACATGTCTTGACTATATTTGTTATGTTTTTGTCGTGTTAAACGCAATTGTGTCAATGACACATTTCAAAATATTTTTTTCCACAAAATTTAACACAATAAGTCTATTTTCGGTTAACAAAAGCGAGGGTAGTAAAGAACAAAAGGAATTCTCGAAAATAAGCGTCGTTTTGGGGTAGCTCAGTAGTAGATGCCTCCCTCCGTTTTTTCTCTCAATGGAAATAGCAAAGCCACGCGGAAAAAAATATTTTGAAGAAAACTAATTAATTTGGAGAGCGATTTTGAGCCAATAAAAAAAAGGGATGTAAAATTAATGATTTAGTGCATAAAAACAGGTGATTTTTAGTACGAGTCGCAATATTCATGGCGTATATAGAATGAATGAGAGTTCAACACGCATTTATTATTTGATTAATTTGTTGTAATTAAAAATTAAATAAATACTATTTTAAAAAAATATTGTCAAATTTAAAATGATTTATTATAATTATTTTGAGCTGCTCATCCATTTCTTTCAATATTGCTAAATCGATCTGTTACACGCTATAATATCAGAATCGAAATATTCTACGTGTATTTCGTCTTTGCGCGATTCGGTGATTACTTCCAGTTTAATTTTCCCTATGAGAAGTAGTCAATATTTTAAAATTATTAGTAATAAGAGTAAAAAGTTATCATCGGCACCTCATTCTTCATTCGTATGGCTTGTGTTGTCGGGGAGGCGCTATTGGGCTCAGTTCCGATAGATTGATGTTTTCATGACGCGAGGCCGTTCATCACAGGCAAACAATCTCGCAAGTCTGTAGCTGAATGTTTTTTTTGTGTATGTCTTGTTACTTCACTCAGTTGTACGGTGGATTTGAACCTGGGACCTCCGGATTTAGAAGCAGGCACTTATACCACCGCGCCACCAGGTCGATCAGCACTATCACTCTAAAAAGACTCATTTCTCCATACAAAAGGCTGTAGTGTTGTGACTCTTAATTGTAGATAGAGTAGAACTGAATATTACATATAGATAACGTTTAACCTCCTTATTATCTGGGTTTATATTAATATTCTAACTTTGAATGTTAGGAGTTCCTCGTTCCTTTAAGAGTCTGTATTTTCCATACATTTTTTCAAAACTTTAGACGCAAATATCTTATTGATTGAATACAAAAATAGATAAAATAAAACTACAGAAGCAAAGTTGAATTCAAGAAGATGCAAATTCATGTTTTAAAATACATTTTTTATGTTTTTCAAGTTTATTCTATAATGTTAGTGTATCTCTTTCTACCTTTTCTCCCGAAAGAACTCTTCCCAGAGGCCCATAACTTCTATAATAATCGATTGGTGTTTAGTGCCTTTTCCCTAATTGCATTTTAACGATTCCGCGGTAAAACACGTTTTAATGAAGCAAAGCAACGTAAAAGTACGCGAGTGAAAGTGTCAATGAAATTCCGGCCTTTCGGCCCCTGTGCTTAAGAGCGTGTTTATTGCGGCGCCGATCATCCAAAAATCGAATTTATACAATATCCCCTTCGCGACTCCGCTCACACGCGCTGTAATTTCCTTCCGCGTCGTAATAATATAACGCTTAATGGATGTTAGCTCGGAAAAACATTTCTTACTTATATTATGTTATAAAATCTCACTTCATTAAGTTCTGTAGTAAACCTCGGTCGCATATATTGATCGGATCTTGGCTACACTGCAGTAGGTTTAAATTTGGCGTTGGTTTGCGATTAAAAAAAATATATCAAACTATATCTTGCAAGCTGAATTAGAACCACTTCCTCTTATCCTACGAAGTTGAAATTTGACATGTTGGTTCAGATCCGATGACAATGCATTTTTATGGTAAGCATGGCAGACTACTCAACGGCGAACTCACAGACACAAAATTTTGTAAACTTAAATAAAAGCTTGATTTTTTACAATTTTTTACATTATTTTAATGTTAATCAATTTTTTCTTACATTTTATTTTTTTTTTGCCTATATCTTGTGTTTCAACTATGTAAATAGATATTATCGTAAAAAGTATTGGTTATTATTTGTACTATTTAGGTGAGCAAAAATACTTTTTATAGTCAACTCCAAGAATATTTCATCACATTTATTTTTATTTGTTTGATTAGTCTTCATGTAGAATTTTGTATATCAAAATAATCGTCGATCGACCTGCTATAGGGTCAAAAACAGCTGGCGGTGAGGTTATATGACATCACTATACTCAAAACTTTTTTATATAGACTTTGTAAAAAAAAGTTGTAAGAAAATGTTAAGCCATCATAGTAACATAAATGTCAAAATATTATAAAGCTAAGAATTGCACTTAAAAGGTATACTCGATAACATAAATAGCTAATCGAAAAAAATATACACAAAATTCAAACCCCATAAAATACTCCGTATAATATACATAAAATATACATAAAACACATAAAACTTTTAAACATAATATACATAAAACTTTTGGCATATAGTACCAGCTCACTTAAATAAAAAAAATACCAATGAAAAAAAGCAGACCATTGTAAGTATATTACGAGTAAATAATTTGAGTAAATTTAAAATGATTCAAATACACAATAAAAATTAAAGCAAAATCATTCAGGCAATAAGATTTAATCTCACATGTAGCTGGAATTTAAACAATAAGCCTCAGATTTTAATTAACTGATTTCTTTCTCAGTCAGACACAAACTAGGTACAGGGTTTTTAAAACATCCAGCGTCTAATGGTTGAAGGGTCGGCAGCCAAAGATTTTTTTAAATATTTACAATGTTACAATGTTAAAAATATTTTGATGTAGTTTGTAACCGTTGTTGCTAAAGTCCGTATTGCTAAGCGCTAACCGAATCCAGGATAAAATTGAACATATTAATATTGGACTATGTCTATTCTATAAATTATTGTAGACAATTCCATAGCGACTTTAATGCTCCTAATTCTGAAAATTTCGATCTAAGAGGAAGCTTGCTTGAGTAAAAATATTACCCCTACTAATAAGTAAAAATGAGTAAAAATGTGACCAATTTCAGTTTGTACTTTTGCAACGAGGAGTATTAAAAGAGAACTACAGTGATATGCATTTCGTGGAAATTTAAACGATAAATAAATAAATAAATAATTATATAACTTTCAGTTTTTTTTAGCTTAATAATAAGATATAACATGAAATAGAGAAACTGCATCTAATATTAAATAAAGTATTATTATTTTTTTATAATAAAATTGAATTATATGCAATATTATAATCTCTATTTATAAAAGAAAGTCGGGTTAGTCACACCATTTATAACTCAAGAACGGCTGAACCGATTTTGATGATCTTTGATTTGTTGGATTTGTCCCCGAATAGCAGAATAACTATTAAAACATTAGAAACAATCACGAAAAAATTATATTAAGAAAATTAATTTTCTCATACATTTTGTATGGAACGGTTTTGCATTCTGTGGAATTCTATGTTCAACCGCTAAGTTATTACATTTTTCATTGTGCGCGCATCGATAATTGCTATCCCAGAGAACGGATTGATTTTGTACATTTATTAAACTATTTATTTTGAGTATTCTTAATATAAAACTGAATTTAATTCTGCTAATAAGTTAGCACAACATTAATTGGTATTGAGACGGTACGAAGTTCGCCGGGTTAGCATACATGTACGGTTAATAAATAATAAAAAAATATTTATTTATTATGATAATACAATAATAATATGGTAATAATACTCGAATACATACTCATACTCATAAGTAGATATTACCTATTGATATTATAGAATAGATATGACCGATGTTGTAAACGTATGATCCCAATAATAACTTATATTAAATATAAACTAAAATATTTAAAGAGAAAAACTGAGTATTCCTGATATTTATAAATTGAAGTACATACGGAAAGTACCTACACAGATTGCTAATGCTTGTAAACTTTTCCGCTAAGTAGTTTAAAAAGTGACCATATTTAACGCATCATTATCTCCCTTGACTCTAGCACAAGCACATTTGCTCAGTTGTCGCACAGCACGCGAAGTACTACAGATATATGATTTACAATAAAGTTACATACAGCGCGTTTTTACCGATTTCAACGTTTTGGTGGATCGGCTTTTTTATTATTTACTTATTGCATTGTTTCTTATTTTATTGAATTAAGATTTATTTCTAAATTATTACTGAACTAGTTTTGGAAAATACTTCAGAAACACTTTCCGTGTAAAATAAATACGTGCTCGGTTCGGCAATATTATTGAAGTCGTGCGTTCCCCTGTAATTTATACATTGACCCAATTTACAGAAAAGGTAAGCGAGCCATTGGTTTACTTTACATTAAATGGAAATCGTGCAGCCGTGTAAATTTTGAAGCGTGCTTTCATTTTCTACTTTCCATTAGATTAGACGTTTAGCGGTAAATTTACGGGTAGAGTTTTTTAAATGAAAGTTTCACTCTGTATATTTTTTTAATACTTTATTTTTCAAATAAATGCCGGAATACATTGATTACATCCAGCGGTTGTTCTATCAAATAAAATTATACTACTAAATGTTTTTTTTTATTTGATTATATTTATATTTGTATTATTGACCATATTCGAAATATTTGTTATTTTTAAATTAGAAATACCATTAAAAACAAACAATTTGACGTCTTTATAGGATTAAACTGGTACAGTACCATAGTTTTTATCCTTCTGGGCTTCGCTTTGGCTGCAAAAGTGTATCGAAATAGAATTTATCAAAATACCCTACGGAAAAAAACAGCGTTCGGATCCCTTGACACGGTATCTTGAGTGCACTATGTCATTATCAGTTATTTTTTCAGAACAAGGTCAGCGGCCTTCAGATTTCAGCCGGTTGACCGTCGGCCAGCGCCGGCACTTGTGACTAGCCATTGCCTATATACCAAACAAGAGCCAGCTTCACATATTTGTAAGGATTATTTATATTTTTTTACTTTTTGTAATTTTTTTTCAAGTTAATAAGTTTATGTCTGTTGGTTTTTGTATATTATTGTATTTGCTCTTTTTTCTATAACGCATAACATTTAAGCATAAAAAGGGCACTTTTATAAATAGGTATATTTTATGATTGCCCACGATGGCCTTTTACACGTTTGGATGGAAATAAATATTGTAATTTTAAAACTGCCCAAAGCAGTTGCTAGTATGTACAAAGGACTATTTTTGTACAAACTTGTACATAAGCCAATTCTATACGGTAAATCCAAGGCTTGTTTAGTACCTGGAGAGAGGCAAAAGGAAATGAACCTGTTTTATCCATGGTAATTTAGACGAAAATGAAACGCTTTCGACGTGATATATTTTTTTAGTCGTATGAACTACACACTTGTTATTGTAATTAAAAATCAAGAATAACTGGGTATCGTATCACTATTAACTGCGGCGGTTCTTTTGCGTTATTTTGCTCTTGACTGAAAATTACTTGTGGGTATTAGGAACTACTATGATATTGATATTATATATCTGCAATAAAGTTTCACATAATACGGAGCGAAACACTAAAAAGTGAGGTACAATAAATGCTGTTTAGTCAATCGCGTCTTGCAATATAAACAATCTTTTAGTTACTGGGCTGTATAGTTTATTAATTAAATATAATTGTATAGATAAATGTAATATTAATTTAATACAATATTTTTACTTTTTACTATTATTTACTATTTTTACTCACTATTTATTGCTATTTACTATTTATTTTGACTAGTCCTATTCCTAGGAAGACAATGTTTAAAATAATAGTGGTTTCTTCTAACGGCCACTTCTGATTTCTGCAGTCTGATGTAGACTTTGGACCTTGGACATTCTTTTGCCCTCGTAAGTTAAAAAAAATCCACCTAATTTTTATATAATGGTTTACGTATGTGTTATGTCATCTCAAACATGTATATAGGTTTTCCTTAGCATTTTTGCCTTATATACATCCAAATCTCATATAAAACATTGAAATATGAAAAAAGGACCTAAGTTAACAAAAAAAAAAATAACAAGCTAATAAAACTTATCTAAATCTTCTTATATAAGTCTTCCTCATCTCTGAAATAAGTCATTTTCACTTGGTAATATATGAGTGGACTAACTAAAATTACCTTTGAATTTTACGCCTTATCTCTGAAATAAGTAATTTTCGCTATGCATTGTGCGTACTGCTTTATTTGAACTTTAGATCAACCTCTTGACGCAGTTAAAATACTCTTCATGAAAATAAAATAATGCGTCTATGGCGGGCTATCTCTCTGTTTAGACATACTCGTACAACAGTTGAGCGTCGCCTATCAAATACTGCGTGGGTATCGTATCGCCTTGTCCACTACTATTTTTATCATGTCGTGTGAATGTGTCGCATCTTAACAAAACGAAGCAAACATTCTTCTTTCAACATATTAGACAAAGATCTAACTATTTCGGTGTATAATTTAATTAGAATTCTATATTATTTTGTTATGTGTATATTACCTAGTTATTTTTCACCTTTGGGAGTTGCTTTTCCCAAATTGATTACAACGAACTTATTAATTCCAAGCAGTTAAGACCTTGCAATATGTATCTCTAAGGCTAGCTAGAGATACGGTTGATTGTTTTTAAATTAGTAAAAATAATATATTATATATGTATTTATTATGGTTAACCAACATAAGTTGTATGCTTTACAGGTAATGTCAATTTAATATTCAACCCTTAGATTAGGGTAGCCCAATTGACTAGAAAACTAGATCTAGAAATATCTCAATCATATCTAGAAAACTGCGCCTGTCTGCTAAACTTGGTCTTTTGTGAACTACAAAAGAGTCAGAGAAATTTTTGACTTTGGGGTGAGTTCTATAACTGAAAACTTTTGAACGGCTTCGATTTGCTTATAGATTTGGCGTAAAATGGATTCAAGGATTGAATAGCATATTTGAGTTCACCGCCAACCAAGCTATCAAAGAGATTGAAGAGAAGTTTAATGTCAATGAATGGTTTCTTCATTCAAAATACAAATCCTAAAGTACCAAAGGTTTGTCAATCATACTTTTGTATGGGCTTGTCAATTTCAGGTGATGATCGTAGGTAACACCGTTATTACGTTTTTATTTAATTTTAGCATATTCTTTAGTATAACATCGAATATAATAGCTTTTTCATTGTTAGTAAACATAATGCAGCAACATTTATCAATGTTGAGGTGAAGTCGGTTACAATCTAGTCTTAATATCAATCATCTTTACTATGAATATATAGTAATACGACCAGATAAATGAATCGCAAAATCAAGTTTGCCCAGCTAATGCACCCAAAGTCTTTACTCATTTTACTAGGCGTTAGATAGGAGATGAGTGACCACGTTATGATAATTAGTCATCTCACGATCCTTAAAGCAAATCAACTTTTCAAAATACCCACTTTCAGAAAACCCAAAAGATTTGATTTGAAGGCATTAAATTACAACTTTGCCAATGCAGACTGAAGTCAATTTAACAACGATGTTCGACACGCTAAGAAAACATATCCCTGATATATTTGTCAAGAATGCCCCACTTCAAACAAAAACTATTAGGAAACTGTATAAACCTTCGATTACCTTCACAACTAAAAAAATGATTAATTTATGTGACCTATCAGACAAAATCGAATGTACATTTAGCGCATTATAAGAAACTACCAAATCTAGTAACGCCATTAATAAGAAAGGAATAAACAGCATACTTTATTTTTTATATAAACGCTTCATACTCTAGAAAGTTACGGGTAGGTATCGAAAAGATAGTTGACAAGACACCCCAAACATTCCTTCTCATCTAAAAAAAACTTGATAAAGTCAATAACTAATTTGTCTCGCTCGCAAGAAAAATATTGTCAGAGTAGTACCGCTGAGTCTTTGTTTAGCTTTGATTCGGTGATCAGCGAATCTATAAAAACGCAATCGTATAGACAAAATATCTGTCAGTATGATAATTATCTTTTCCACATACTCTGCTATCAGAAACACGACTTATTAATAAATCCGTAACGGACAGAGAAGCCAATAACGGAGTTTTCCTACTTACGTCCAATCATTATTCTCCCTTGTCCTTCAAAAGGGCTGGTGAAAACAGTGCAAACCCAGCTTTCGAATTATATAGAAATAATCATTCAATCCCAGTCTGGCTTCAAAAAAATAACATTTACTGCTATTTCTAATGTTACCGATGACATTTTAGTAGTCTCGGAATCTGAAGAAGTCACTTTCTCTAGTAGTATCAGACTAAAGCAAAGCTTTCGACTTAGCTCCTTTTATCCCAGGAATTACTTCTGTCTAAAATATTTTTCTTAGGTATATCAGTAACATAATATGTGAATGGTTCAAAAACATTCTGATTAGGCTACACGAAATAACTTTATGTAGAGATGACACTGGTAAAGAAATAAATTCCCAACCTCAAATAGTATTAACAAGGTTAACTTAGGGAACTATTTTAGCACCAATTCTCTACCTTATTTACACTTTTGACATTTTAAAGAGGTAAACATATGCCGACGATATACAACTTTACCTCTCATTAAACCCAAAAGACTTTATAGAGGGCACGGAGATACTCAATGCCGATTTGGGGTGTATCCGAAACTGGTTAATTTACAAAATTTGCAAAATGCGAGGTCATGTTGGTCAATACAAAAAGTCAAATGAAAAAAATAGGTATATATCTAGTTCAGAATTTAAAATATGTAGAGCATGTATGAAAAAAGTCAATAATGCTTTACTCGCCTTCAACCTAACATTCCTAAAAGGTTACATGTGATACCATTCCTTAATAAGCATAAAATATTAAATATGGCTAATCGCTGAAAATTGCATTTTGCCACTTTCATATACAAAATTGTCCATATGGACAATTTGACAACGCCCCGATTTTCTCTACGATAAACTGTCAAGTGTCCATGGTTTACATGCATGTCCCACAAGGAGCAAAGAGTATTTATTGAACCTACTTATAACCTTCGTTTCAGGGTTTGTTTGAATTCACTGCTTCTAAATATGGAACGACCTACCATCACCGCTAAAGGAAAAATCAAGCGTAGTTTATTTTAAACCAGGTATATAAATAGTTATTGCAATTACAAAGTAAGTATTAACAGCTTAACATTTCGTTCTTTTCATTTTTTTCTTCATTTTTATAGGGGATGGCGAACAAAACCGGACCTTCACCTCAACCATAATTTTCCAGAAAATGGCATACGCCTAGCATTTTGTCTGCGTAATCCTTTGAGGTATATACATTTCTTTACTTGATATATTTTATACTATACTTATTGTAACTTCATGTTTGCAAAAGCCCGGTTTGGTTTTAACTTTAATGAAATGTCCGGTATTGATTCGAGTCCATCCATAAATCGTAAGTAGTCCGTTTTTAGCCAAAATTTTTAATATAAGAAGAATTTTACATAAACCTTCATGTGGTAAGAACATAGCTGCCATGGCAATTACTAACCAAGTTCAGGCTCATCATGTAAATGAGAAAGGGGGAACTAAAAAAAAACCAAGGAAATAAATAAATGGTTTACTAATTGTTTGGGAAATGAATATTTTAATTTATTTGAAAATTAGGTTTTTAAAAATTTTAATTCCGGAATTTTTAAAACTTTATTGAGGTGTAAATTTACGAATTTTGCGGGTACACGAAGGAGACTGGAGGATTTACATACCACCTCCTAAATGGGTTTAGGTATTCAAAACTAAATAAATAGAATCCGTAAAGAAACGACTTTCGGTCGACCAGTGCTTTTGATCGTTTGGCAAAAACATTGTAATAGGATTATTACTACGCATAATTCCAATTTCAAAGCCTATTTATTGATAATTTGCTAAACTGATTAAACCATCGGTGAGCAGAGGTTTAGTAGTATAATGCTAACGTATAATGTTGTATATGTTGTAACTGTTAACTGCTTCGATAAATTAACTCTGAATAAATCGCAATTTAAAGTGTTCAGCAACGATCTTTTGTGTAAAAATTAACTGTTCTAAATTCGTGTAGTAGATATGTATATATATATAGATATAAAATGGTTTTGTTATTTTTGTTATTAACTTTAATACTTTTTGTTAGTAGAAACCTATTTTTAGTTTTACATAGTTTTTTATCGATCCATCAAATGTATTTTTTTATTTTATATGTACTGTGTAAAATTGTTGGTTTCTCCAATAAAGATAAATAAAAAGATAAATAAAATAAAATAAAATAAATAGCTTTAACAGTGTGGTACTGAGAACACTAATGATGGCATCAAAACAAGTATAAAAGAGATAAAACATACTTGTAATTTTTTGTAACTTCAGATTTTCTAAGCATTGATTTTTCTTTTCCGTTAGCCAATATTCAACGAACTGACCGTGGCGTCACCCATCCATTTTAAACGTCTCGAAAGTCACGCACGCGCATTAAACAAACAAGTGTCAGCCAACACAACACAAAATTATTAACAATGAATGACGCAACAATCTGAACATAATGGTGAGTGGTCTGGGGTTGCCAACATTCGTTAATACAATGTTATTACCTCTATGTAACGATAAAATATTAAAATTCAGACATACAAGTTATGCTTACAATTGTAAGCCTAACACTCGATCAGTCATGATCTCATCGTTAAAAGATTTACTTAATTCTTCATTAGCATAATATATGAAATAAATAATATGTGAAAAATGCAAGGCTAACCTAGATTATATGTTTCTTTAGGAAATCTTTACACCTCGTGTACCCGTTGTTAAAAATATTGTAATAAATATTGTAATACCCGTTGTAATAAATATTGTTATAAATAGAATAATTTTACTTTTGATTTTATTGTTAAACTTTAACTACTCTAAAAATAACTTTGAAATCTATTTTGACGTAAAGTCCGCTTTCGATCAAAGACTATATTAAAAATACACAATTATCTTTGAAAAACGCCCGGTTTTGATTCTTATATTTATATATTTTAAATAAATTGACATATAATACATCAGCTTTTTATTGAAAACACTATTTTCAAGTTTGGTTTGGTTGTGTTCATTTTTTTGTAGACTAGCAGCTAGGCCCTGCGGGCAGTTTTAACGGCGCCTTCGGCGTATAACAACTCTTGCCTACGGCACTCGGAATAGGTTGCTTCACTATCCATCCTTCGGGCCATGACATGACTCATGTCCTATTCTGTGCTTTGACGACCATCAAAGACATTTTTTTCATCATTTTCTTTCAATAAAAACCTCATAGTTTCGAGAAAGAATAAATCTGTCATACGCGCCTAGGCACTCTACCTGACGCATTCAGCATTTTCGACGACCTTTGAGACCATCATTTCTACATTTTTCAATTTCTACACAGGAATCCTAATTATTTTCGCGACAAAAAGTAGCGTCTAATAATCTCTGAAAAGTCCTCTACCTGATAATGAGTCTCGTTAAAATCGGTGACTTAATAGCCTGGACAAATAAACAGACAGACAAAATGCGTGTTTAGGTAAGTGGGGGGGAGAGAGGTTGTTTAATTATTAGCCGCCCGTCAAATTTATAAAAAAAATGAAATGGTGTTAAAATTTATGAAAACAGCGGCGTAAGTTCCATCCATTTGCTTTTTTTGTTTCTTAAATGTTGATAGCATCGATCTTTTCGTATCCAATTCTAAAATAATTTCCGTTAAATTTTACACCTGATTTTAGGAACAAAAACAGTTTGTCTCTGCTTTTAAATGTCAAAATAATTCTCAAACATCTTCCGTTAATCCAGTATACAAAAATGGGCGTTTGCGGGGTGCCATGTTTCGTTTTGGTCTGTGTTTACGAATATTTTTTAGAGTTTAGAAGTGATCAGAAGCTATTATTTCTTCATAATATTAAATACATATAGTGTTTTAAGTATTTGTTTTGTGTTTTGTATGTGTTTTAAGTGTTTTTGTGTTTAAAAGTGTGAAAGATTAAATATGTTAATAGTGTGAAAAATTAAATATGTGAAAAATTAAATATGTTTTTTCTGCCTAACCTCCCCGTTGAGCCAGCCGCCATGTTTTCACAAAAGTAAGTAAGAACATTTAGATAATTTGTATCTTTTATTACATTTCTATTTAAGCACAATTGAATATAGTATTTAGTATGCAATTTTATTGCGAATAACATGAGTATTCTAAAATGTATTTACTCTAAGATGTTGATGTCGTAAATTTGGCATTTCAGAACAGTTGTTTGTTGTTGACGTGTTTACGAGTACTATTGACACACAAACAATTAACATTTTTTTTTGTAAACCTTTTTTAAATATATATTATAACATCTTTCTAACTGATTTCATATAGAAATATCATCGTTTATTAACATAAATAGAAGAAAGATTCCGTTTCTTATCACTTTACCAAAAAATAATTTTAAACATCATGTAATTTTAATTACTGACACTTTATTTTTCATTTTATATTTTAAAAACTATATAAATTTTAGAGAAAAAAAATAAAACCAGTAGAAGAATAACTTATAAAATGACAATTAAAACAAATAAAATAATTATGTAATTAAACTTATTAAAAAAAAAAATACGGCACTAGTGACGATCACCGTTACGTATATGATTTTTATTTTTAAGCTTTCGCCATTCGGCGTCGTCAGAAAATATATGAAAGATGACGTTTAAAATGCAACCTTCATAAATTCGAAAATCGCATTTTCAACTAAAAGATAAATATATCCAGCCACTACAATTATTATTATATAATTGCAATTTTGCTAGATAAATCAATCAGTATTATGAAATGAAACTAATTTCTTAAAAGAATATATTAAGTATCATGCGTTAAATGCTGTTAAGTTAGTTTAATTTTGTCTATTTAGACCTACAGATCTGCAAGCGCCCAAGACCCAAATATGAGAGAGTTCCCATGTCTTTAAATCAATTTCGCGGGCAAAGACTTCAAAACTTTTACATTAAAGCAAGCATCGAAATCCCTGCCGTGAGTTCTCGCGTGAATTGGAACGGGTAAAGCGGAAAGTAATTTGGTACAGGATAATCTATGATTATTATATATATATATATATATATATATATATATTTTAAATTTTCTTTTCATGTTAAAAAATATATTTTACTTATAAATAGTTTTATATGATATCTAAATACAAAAGTCAAAAATAAAAGCCGGGTGTTATTGTTTTAAATTTTCTTTTATTAATTATCAAAAATAAAATTTTACAAAAAATATATTTTTTCAAGTTTGACATTTTTCATTATTTTTAATATACAATATCTATTGTTATTAATAAAACCATATTGTAGAGAATTTCATAAACTATTCTAAATAGTGTAAATAAATTATGACATACATAGTTTTTCTAAAATGAGTATTTGAACAAGCACCCATAATTACGCAATTTTGAAAAATATCGCGGGGCACTCGAGGGTTGTTTTGCTATATTGCTCTGGCGCACGACGGGTAGTCAAATAAATAAAACCAAGTAACGTAATAAATTGAGAGCCACAATGTCAGACTTGAGTCTAAATTTCTTCGTCAGAAGACGAATTAATTATTGGGTGCATAATAACTAATCGGAAAAGAAAATATTTAGTTTGAGAATTGCAGTTTGAGTTGAGGATCGCAGATGAAACGACCGCGAAGCGTTTCTAACCAGTAAACAGACTTGACGGTTGTTAAAATTTAACGATAACCATAGCTTTAATCGGAAAAGTCAAACAACCGGTTGTTAATGACGCCTGTAGAGTATAGCTGTAAGACGTTAGATTCTGGTTAAATAATTTACTACTACTAAAAAACGTATAGCAGCAGTTGATATTATATGATCTCTACAGGGTGTCTATGTTATGCATGTTTGTCGTCTACGAGATTTCTTACTATACTTACATACTATACTAACATAATTCTTAACTGGGTATAGTCCGTACTAAAGTAGGTTAATTTTAATAATTGTTTGTATGATTTAGTTAGTTTTTTTTTAATATATTAAAGTAATAAACAATCTATACTAAAAATTGACAACAAACAATACAAAACAAAACAATGATCTAAACTTGAGCATTGAACTATTTAGTCATATAATCTCATAAAAAAAAAAATATGATAAATGCTCATGCATAGATGAACAGCGTGTGAGTGTAGTTAGTGAGGTAGAAAACAACATTATGGTGTAACATTTGCTTATCGTTTAAATCTTATGAAAATATTTGTGTATAGATATGTGTAATAGTAGATATGATATTTACATTTAATAAAAATTAAATAATATTACAATCACAAATTATGCTAGGAATTTCATAGTTGCTTGCACTACATTTTTTTTGTATAAATGGTAGATAAGGGACTTTTTGGTGTAGTTTTATTGCATCGCGGTGCCTTAAACAAATTGTGTACACGCGTACGACAAGGTAGAACGGGAAACATTGGAGAAGCTAGCATATATTTACCATTTTAACTTTTTTGCTGTTTTGTAGTTTATAACATGGAAATGTAAGTTTTAAGCCAATGGTTTTAAAAGTTTTTTACATGAGCGATGAACATTTTCTTTACACGCGTAAGAAAATATCATTTATATTAAAAAAATAATCATTTTGACTGTTACTATGCAAAGAAATCCCGTAAACGATTATAGAACCCACATGTATGTTTAGAAAAATGAAAAACATAATTTAATATTAATATATTAAATTACTTTTAATTACTTTACTTTTCTTGGGCGATAATCGTCCATGAAAATATCAGGATTATTAAATCAAAAATATTAAAATGAATGGTTTTTTTTTTAATTTAATTATTTTTTTTTCGTTTTTCAGCAAGGACCTTCTTTAATTACTAAAGCACATTTCTAGAGTTGACATTTTTCTCTGAAGTTAAAGGGTCTGTTAGAGCCAGAAGCATTAATTTTGATACCTCGATTTAACATTCACGGCGTAGTCGGGTTGATGTTTGCGCCTAAGGATTTTAAGATTAAGAACGAGGAAGTTCAGATAAAATCTCAGGGATTAAATTAGAATAATTAACAGGACGTTGATAAATATTCCTTTTTAAGAGACTTTAATTTTAAGGATATATTAACTATTCATCACAATTACTTAAGTAACTTACGTAGTAATTAAGTAATATTATGCATTATAATAAATACATTTACACTTTTACGATCAGCTGGTTATACTTTATTTAATTATGAGCTTAAGTTTTATTTTGAAAATTTTATGCAATACGTTTCACAGCGTTCTTACTTTCATAGACCTGCATCAGTTTTAAAAATGTTATTTCAATTCAAATTTATAGTTGTATTTTATTCAAAATAAGGTATTAGCAAATTATAACTTTCAGATTTACCTTAACTAAATAATAAAATAAAATATAAATATCTATTAGGTAAGTTACAAAAAGTTAAGAAATCAAGTAGGTACAAGTCATATAAGCTGATTCAATAAGTTCTGTGACCTTTATAACCAGGTAAGAGTTATCTGGTAAAATATACATTTGGATAATTGGAATATTTTTTGTTTGTTTTAAATCTATGGCCATAACTACTCAGTACGTAACTTAAAATAGAATCTACTAGTGCATAGTATAACATGCCGTACTAGTCGCTAGTTACTGTGCTGCAATTAGTAGTCATAGTTTAGGACGGTGACACGTGAGATTGAATAATAATAATAAAACCAGAATAAAAATTGCAATAGACTATCTACTTATACAAGAAATGTATCTACAGTGCCACAAAATCACTGGTATCCGCTATAATACAAACCATTTAGGAGAACGGACGACCCTTGTGAAGCAGCCACTTCTCTATCTTGTGGCTTGGCCAGTTTATGATAAAAATGATTATTTTCACAAGTATTATAAAGTCACAGTGCGATCTATAGTCAAAAAGCACAAAATATCGTTTTACTAATTAAATCCTATCATACACCGCAAGCGCTTACCCCACCTAACCATCTTTCTACCTATTGTCAATCCTTGCAAATTGCATAATCCGTATTCATCTGGTACAAAAACTCAAAGTCCGCTATATATGAAAAATACTTAATTAATTCCAGGCCACATCACATTGTACAGTTATACAACAGTTATTTTGACAACATATGACTACATCAGCCACATGCCGATAAGTGTGATGTATAGTCGAAAAACTATAAGCTGACCGCTTTTCAATAAGGACGGTGATGTCCTTATTGAAAAATTAAAGATGGTAAAAAGGAAACATGTGATCAATAATATATTTTATTTTTCTTTCTTAAAATGTTAACCTAAAGTGTTAAATAATAATGTTTATATACATTTTCGCATTTAAAAAATATATTCCATTCTAAATTAATATGGCATTGTATATTTTGTTAACATTACATACATATTTATAAAGTGGCATATTATTGGTCAAGACCTTTCTTGTTAACATATTTCATTTAAGTAATTCGTATAGATGTGAAATTGCACACCTCCGTTCTAAATGAAAAACGGTCAGTTTATAGCTTTGTGGCTGCTGTAGTCATATGTTGTCAAATAACTGTTGTATTTTAAAAGAGATAAAACAGTGGTTTAGTGGTTCTAACATGCTCTCAACGTAAAAAGTAAAACAATTGTGTGAATAGTGAATTTAATAAAAACCCGCGAGGGTTTTGTGAACAAACAAATTAAATTTGTATTTTGTTTATAAATAAAGAACTTATAAAAAAAAAAAAATATATAAATTCTACTTATATAAACATGGATACAAAGCATATACATATTTTATGAAGATCTATGTTACATAATAATTGTGTCTTGATGATCTGTTATCATTTTTCGGTAATATTCAGACGAAAATAGCGCGCGTGTCCTACCTAACGTCTCTTTTAGAGCGGATTGGACGATCGTTCGCAGATTCCGGCAATAAGTTCCGAGAACTATCTTGAGCTATTCTAGATAAATAATAATATAATGTTAGCTACACCTTACTTATTTAAAAAACACAAATGACACAAATTTACCAATAACATATACAATATTGCTATACAATACTTTTCATTAATACAATATTAAAATTATTGTACTAAAAATATAATCTGGATTAATAAAAAAAAATATATCCTTAATTATATCCGTAATCTGTCATTTTAGAACGCAAAAGTGTAACTTTTTGTTATATTATTTTTTTTTGTAATTTGATACAATTTTCTACAAACATTTTATGGGACTATATCTAATAATTTATAACCCGCCAAGATACCAGCCAGATTATCAGGTATTTGTTGAGATTGGGAAAGAACATTTTATTAGATTTAGTTGATTTTGTAACTATTTACGTCATGGTATAATTTATATTTCACCAAAAACACCCGATTTTTTATGAACTCGATGACGTGAACTTTTGCGACCCCTTTTGCAAAGATATCTAAAAAAAAAAATTATGCATTTACGGTCGGGATTATATGTGCGATACTTAGTGTATAATTGACTACTAACCATAGTCAAACGGGCAGTCACTTTAGGTATTTTGGAAACTATGCAAAACTAAATAGTTTAATGGATGAAGCTAATATTATAATAGCTTTACTATAACTTTTATTCAAAATATTCAATAATAAAATATCACTGAGTGAATGGAAAATATTATTTTCTCATTAAGAATTTCAGTGGTGCATCCGATCCATTTCTTAATATTTAAAACCCGCCAGGGCCTTGGCAGATTATCAGGGTCTGTCTAGATGACATTCACAATTTACTCGGCTTATAAATGGCCTTATAAATTGTCGGCGTACCTCTCTGTTTGCTAATTAATAAATTAGCAAAACAAAAAAAAATAATAATAATAATAATAATAAAATAGTAATCTTTCAGTTTCTTTTCTTTGGCCTTTGACTATTTTTAAAACATACCATTATTTCATAATATTGTTTCAAAATTAAAATGTATTTAGAGTGCTAATGCGAGTGTAATTTAATTTAATTTTAATCTTTACATGTATCTCTGTACTTTTGCTAAAACCTGTCATCAGTTAATTTTACAAACAACTGAATGTACCATTCTTTCTTCTTAAATTATACAGTTGGTTTTCCGAATAAACAATAAATAAATAAATGAATAATTAAATAAATTATTAATGAAGAATTTTTATAATACATTATCATTTACGCAAAATTAAAACAGTTTTTTAAAAAAATATAAATATTGCGTTTATACCTATTATAATATTATTTCTTTATATGTAAATTTCTACATTATTATTCATTTATTAAAAAATAATAAATAAGACTACGTTTTACCAACAAAAATTAATGAACCGATTTAAGAGCGTTGCTTTTGAACCCTCTGCTTCTATGAAATTTGATATAATTCATTAAAACATTTCACTGTTCGAATACATTACAACGACCACCTCTACATTAATTTAATATTTCCTTGCTGACTTTTTATTTAAATATTTCAAGGATAAATTCATTATGGTTTTTCAATATAAATAAAAAAAACTATATTAGTGTGTGAATAAGAAGTATTCCATAAAAGATGTACCATTGTCGATAATTTATCTGCCAGTCTAAATAATCCCTATCCACACATGCAGCTACAGCCGCAAATAGAGTTAGCAAATAATTGAATTGATAGTGCATCCCTACAGTTAGCAGTCACTTTAGGCCTTAGTGCCTCCCTAAATCGACTATGTGTTACGTCATCGAAATAATTTTACTCAAGGTAGGCATGTTATGTTTTCAAAACTACATATCGAAGGTCCGATTACATTGTATGTTTGTTACACAGTTTTTGAAAATGTGTTTGAATACAATATTCTCAATTCCAAATGTGTTATTCCAAGCTTTTTATATGATATAATAGTTATTAGCGGCTAATATAGATTTTTTTTAGAAATGATTATATTTAAAGGACGAATAATATACTTTTATAACAATGCATTAAAATAAAAATATTTAATACACGTTTATTATAATTCTTCATTCAACTTTTTTTTATTAATTAACAATTCAAACGTTTTACCAACTCAACCACCACGATATCCCTGTAAAAACAAAATCAAAACAATCCTCGAAACAACTCAACAACAACTCTATTGGATACGAAATATCAACACACCCCTCCCCAAACGCCCTCCTCCTAAGAATCTCAAAACAAAACACTACTCAGAAGCGACAGTCGAAAAATCAAAATCTCTTTCTTTAACAAATCGTTTATTATAAAGGGTTTAACGGGTAGAAACTTAAATTGCATTCATGTGTGTGTATCGTTAGTATGTGTGTGCGTGTGTATATCAGTGTGTAAGTTTATTTTAAATATTTTTCACAGGGTTTTGAGCAGGTCTTTTGTACTCACGTTGTTCATATGCTTCATAAATGCTTTATAAATAACATTTCTTAGAACAGGTAACTCTTACCTAATTAAAAAGGTAACAGAACTCATAATCGTCGGCTTATATGACTGGTACCCAGGTACTCGATTTTAAATATTTGGATTTTGTATTTTACTTTGATATTTAGTGTAAAACTGAACATTATTATGCCGATACCTTATTTTATTTAATAAATAAATAAAAATAGGCTTACAAGGTTTCTGAAACGTCATCGATCGACAAAGGCAAAAACAGTACCTACAATATTTTTAATAAAGCGTGAATTTTGCAGCATACAAAAATATTGAATCACTTTGTTTAATTTCTGAGATCCTGATAAGAGTTTTAATTTTAAACTTTTACTTTTAGTGTTCTTACAATGCCTTTTTGCCATGAGAATAAAGAAAAAGTTTTATATTCTCTTATTGCGTGGATACGCAATAAGACCACCAATCAAAATAACTTATCGGATAAAACAGATTTCGTTTGTTCCTCAAGGGATTAATAAGAATCGTATCTCTAACCTTTGGCCGTGACAACCGCTATCTCAGATATCGATGGAGATTGACCTAATCAAATATTGTGCTATAGAACTGAATACACAGGAATTTTGAACTATTCACATGTAAAAACATAGATAAGAACAATTTCAAACCACATAAAAGCTTGTTTCCCAAATATCCTAATGATTTTTATATAAAAGATATTTTTATTTTTACAATTAAAATAAACGCCTTTTCGAGGCTTTGATCATTTTATTATTTATAGGTTGCTTAGGATTTCAATAACTAATAATTTATTAAATTGAATAAATCTTCTTAATTATAAAAATCACATTGTTTATTTTTATTAAATAAGAAAAGTAGTGTATAATTTTGCCTAAAGTATAATATGTCAGACCAACACCGGCATAGCAAAAAAAAAAAAATGTACGGAATACTTACTTAAATAAAAACAAATATCGCATAAATACTTTGTTTAGGAGCTATGAAAATTTCAAAGTATTGAAATAAATCAAAAAATGCTAAAGCAGGGTATATTCGGATTAAGGAAAAGTTATGTCTCCTTCACAATCAATTTGAATTTTGAATCAATGTGATCACACAAATGATAATTTATAGGTGTTTGTCAAACCGAGCAAAGAATGCAGAAAAATATGTTCAATATTTAAAAAAAAAAACAACGACGATATCGATTTTAGATAGTATTTTTAATTAAACAGCTCTTTTTTTTATAGTCAGTTTTCTACCCGTAAACATTTTTTTCACTTTATTTAGCACTCATTTATATACGATGCAAGCAATTAATTCTACCAAATAAAATAACTCTATTATCGATTTCTGAATAAAAATTACAAGTATTATAATATTGCAATATATAAGTTATAGATAAGTTTTCATTAACATAAGAAAATTCCTTTAACACGATAAGGGCGTCTTTTAATTTTTTATTAAATTAACTTCCTCGTTGACATTTTGCTTTCATTTTCTAAATTAAGAGGTTTAGGAGGCTTGCGTGGCGGATGGACATGCAAGATAGAGAGGCATTAACAAAGTGATTCTAATTTGGTTTCATTACATGATTAGCTTAGCATGAAACCCTTGTAAATAATGAAGTAGCCTTCTTCCCGTCAGATCTACCCGAAAATAAGATTAAGATAAACTATTTATTCCAATTTTACATTACGATATGAAGGTATTGTGCGTATTTATGGACAGGTGCCTATTTATGGACCTACGTAGTTGTCTGAATAGATACCATCTAAAATTTCTGAATTGTTTAATGGTGCTGAATAAATTAAACTTTCAACAATAGTAAAATATACTGTGTTGATTGTGTGAACTGTGTACGATCATAGATTTTTATTGCTTAGTAATATATATATTTTATATTTTTACATGTTAATTATTATTCACGAAATACTATACTATAAGGAAAATAATAAGTAAATATTCTAAATAATAATTCGCAATCACTTATCAATTTGTAGATTGGCGGCAATTGGCTAAAAGTACGGATCGAACGAAAAAAAAACAAAAAATAAATGAATATTAATTGTTTTGGTTTTATGATTGAAGAATATTTTTACTAATTTATATAATCGATATTGTTTTAAGATGGTCTTGAAATTTTCCTTAGAAGGCGGCTTGTCGCAAGCGCGAAGGAAACTGCAAAATTATACATAACTTCTCTCATAGGTGTTTTCATTGAATCGAATATGGATACATTTGGCTGGGTCGCTCATACATATTACATTTTTACTTTTCCTTACGACGTTTGTATTGATCAATAGAACATAAGAGTGAGTCTACAGTTTTTCTCATTCTATGCATTATTATTGTTACAGTATGTCTTGTGTTGTATGAGCTACAATACTAATAAGGTTCTCAACACAATAATAATCGTCGATAAATAGCTATTTCTACATATTATATCAAAATAATAGAATTTAATCAAATGCTAGAGTACTTCCCACCCTTTCTTAGCGCATGCATCTGCGGCGTGAAATGGCGGCCTTTTTATGGTCAAATTTACGAAAGCAATGGCAGCACAAGCAAATAAATGTATGTTTTTTTAAGTATTAAACAAAAAAATATATATATAAAAGAGAAACTTTGTATTACCTTATGGTGTAACTGTGTTGATATTAATTCGTGCGTAATACGAGTAGTGTCTGATATTATTAGATAGGTTGAATATGAGGAATATGTTACAAATGTTATCATAATTCTTGACTTAAGCTGTATTTGGTAGGTTTCAAAAAACAGAAAATTTCGTCTGTTGTAGATTTACATGGACGAAAGCCGGTTTAGTACCGGTTTATCTGTTCTTTATATTTCGACAGTCTATAAAATAAAATATTACACAACCTAAATAGTGCAACTTAAGAATAAAAACTTTAACTTAAATTCTGACTTAAATTTCTTAAACTCAATACGCATTACTAAAATGATTACTTTGGATCGCCCTCAGTGCTCACATTTTTAGTTATACCTAATTAAATTCATAGTCGCTAAGAGTGAAGAGTGTGTAAGGCAATGCGTAGTTCTTTTGTAATTTGTATTGATATGTTTATTGTAGTTTAATAGTGTTATACGCAATTTTCCTTCCATTTTGAATTCTAATCATTCTTTTTTAGCTATTAGAATACCTACGGCATCTTACAAGATACTCGCTACCGTGCTCCAGTAGCTCAGGTGGTATATTGTCGCATTCAGGTGATTTGTACTTTTCAGCTGCCTTATAAGAGAAGTTCTTGGTTGTCAGCTATGTTTGAGGTAGAGTTATCGTATGGTGTTAAATTACCGTTTGGTGGTAGTGGTGCTAGGGGTTCTATTCAAAAGTTATCTTCTGATAGGATAAACGGGTTTCATTAGCGTTAAGTGTTGAACCATTTCCATTTCATAGCGCCTTCTTTTTTGTTTATGGATACGTTTTTCAAATCGCCGTTTAGTTCTGTAGAGGTCCACTAATCCCATTGTGCGGTTTCTTGGAATCAATTGTGAATAAGCTTTTTTTTCGTCTGTAACTTTCTGGTAATCATGGTCAAACCAGTCAGATCATACCAGACCATGGGTGAATGAAAATGGGATGCGGTTGAGTTGACAGGTCCTTTTTATGATATTCGGTTCTACTTACAATGGTTTTAGGTGTTGATGAGTTGTTGACAGTTTCTACCACCAAATACCTTTCAATGGACTAGGATATTCATATTGGCTATGTAAACCCGTAAACATACGGTTTTAGTTATAGTTATTCTTATGAAGATCTTGGAAATTATCAATATTTAATGCTATGAAACACAAGTAAAATGAAAAAAATGGAACATAATAAAAAGCAGCTGTTTTAGAATAACCTACTGAAACTGAAAGTAATGGGTCATTGTAATACGCTGCGGTTGGTCTCTCGACGTGCTGTTTACTAAACAGTCGCGTTGAAATCTCAACGAGCACTGTTATATGTCTTGAAACAATCATTTACGAGTAGCTAGGTTATTTGTAGATCCGCACTAAAACCAAATTTATTATAATTGATGCTTCAAAAGTAATTCTTGATTTACATTGAGAAATAATATACTGCATACGGTACGGTTTATATGAATATAGCTTATTTTAGAGTGTTTTTTCAGCGAACTAAATAACACATACCAACTACAACTACACAAAACTTCAGAGCATATTTTCGCGTAGAAGGGTTCATTAGTAGAGATGTTTGTATCGTAAATAACAAACTCCCAACCTCGCCTTGCCGCTTGAGGCGCCTGGATCGACACTTCCAAAAGTAATCCTTGCTACGGTCACGTTTGCTTGTATCTAGACTCAAAACATGAATTCGACAGCCAGGTTCATTGTATAAAGTACAGTCCGCATTTATGATTACGTACAGCTGTCATTTAAACATACAGGACATATAGGTTGCCAGAAAGCTCTTGACAGATCACAGAAAGGGTAATTTCGCGCTTTTTGCTTTCATTGTTAGATTAGCCACATTCTGGTAATCAATATAGGTCTGTCAGCCAGCCTACCTCTTTACATTTATAAAATAATATTTTTTGGTTATTAATATGGTTATAATGATTAATTATGGTTATTAGTTTTAGGATTTGTTTTTGCGTTAAATATGAATAAACGATGACTACCTTTTTTTTTCGAACTGACGTAGTGATAGCAATCGTTAAAACTACCCGCAACTGAGGCTGATTTAAATAAAATAATAGGTATAGTTACGAACACATAAGTTGTTAACATTTTTTTGAATTCTCGTCCAAACAAAAAAAATGAAAAACGAGGAATATCTTTTTTTATTCGCAATCAAAAACACACACGCACTCACTCATAAGTAGCTGTTTCGTCTTCATTGATTTTTTTTTAAGGCGAGCGAGGTTTAGCGAGTGTTTAGTTGATGTTTAGTGTTTAGTTTAAGTTTGCTTCCTAAGTTTTAAACTAACGGTAAATCAAATAGATAAAAAAACTGTGGGATCAAAAAAAAACATGAAATCCACTAAAATTACGGCGAAACGGCGTCGAAACCTTTACGGCCAAGCATAAAGAATGAAACAAAATAGAAGCGTTTAAAATGTGGTGAAGCCACCGAATGATAAAAACCTCATGGAAAGAAAGAAGTGGTTTAGCCCGCTAATTCGTCGCCAAAACAACAAAGGCTTTCTATAAAGTATATCAAAGTACGCCATCAAAGTATATCTAAAATTAAAATTTTAAGCAACATCTAAAATTTTCTGAACCTCACTAAATATTTTAAAATATTGATACTACCACTTAATTAAGTTATGCAATAATGCGAATAATACATATAAGTAAATTTAAAAAAAAAGAGTTTATAAATAACACGGTATCTTGCAAAGTAGTTTAAAATATTTATTCCTCCCTTAACTTGGGAACCGATGGATATAAAAAACAAAAAAAAATATGTAAAAGTACCAACTAGTAAGTACTCTCAATAAAAATATATCGCTGAGGATAAAATCATAATGATGAGAATATACAAAAGAAAAAACTGTAATTACATCACGTTATTTGTTATTTTGTATAAAGTTATAATATGCTATAAAGTATGACAATAATTATAGTTCAAATTACTGACAAATTCAGAGATATAAGGTATTTCAAGTGAGTGAGTTTGTAAGTATCTTTATAAAAAATATAATGCGCGTACATGCTAAGCTATAAAATCGCAAATAAAATATTGGGTACTTGTTACCTAATCTGTAAATTATATGTGTTTTTGTGATATCTCTTTAAAGAAAACGCGAAGCCACAGAGCAAATTATTTAAACATGAAATAAGATAAACAATCTGTTATTATTAAGGAAAAAATGTTAAATAAAAGGCAGGCAATTAGGGAAATGCCTCATTAAAGAAATGCGAATAAATTTAAGAAAAAGGTTTCTCGAAAATGACACAGAGGCGACAAAATTTACAACGATATTTCTAGAAATATTACTGGCATAAAATGTTCTCTTTTCTTTTTGTTTAGAACCCACGACAGACGCGTTTTATCGTGACGATTTTGCGGGCTTCCGATGCGCGAAGGAAAAAAGATATTTTACAAAGATTTTTATAAGAATAGACCCAATGCCACGTTTATTACTGTTTGGTATGTCTTTGAATAGACGCTAGAAAAAATTACAGTCACGGTGACTGCCGTTGTAGACTATAAAGCGACATCTTTATTTCAAAATCCTTAGTAAGTTTGGTTTGTATGTTGATGTATTTTAAATTAAGAGCAAATAACAGATTTAAATAAACAGACTTAAACAAATAAACGGGGGCCGCCTTGAAGACTTCTGCCAAAAAAGACAATTATTATACAAAAAATCTCAACTCGTGCCTCTGTTTTCAAATGATGCCGTTTGGAAGTGTTAGAACGCAAACTGTTATTTTTCCAAATATTGTAATTTGCATGTTAATATCCTTGTTAATTTGTATATACTGTGTTTTAAATGTAAGCCTAATAATAGTATCTGTGTTTTAATAGTATATATTTATTCCCAGGAACCCCAAAACAAAAATCCATCAAATACAACAAAGAAAACATAAATTTAAGCATGAAAACAAAAAATAACATATAAACTACATTTGTAAGTAATACACATAAAATGGAAGTTATTTATTTTACATTTAAATACATAGTTTTTAGTAACATAATCAAAAAATAATGTGACAATAATGAAAATACTATATTTTCATTTTAGAAATATCGTTCTATTTATAGGTGTGATTCATGTTAATATAATTTAATTTTCTATCTTTTACCTGAAACGAGCTAGCCCACGATCTCCTATTACTATTGCATAAAGGTTCTTTGTGCTTTGTGCACACAGCAGCCATTCAACCTGAAAATGCTACACGCTGGAATAACTGATTAATTTTTCAGCGTCTATACACGTTCCACTGAAATGAATATTCAATTATTTCCAGACGACAACGACGAAACCACATATTCAACAATGATTACAGGCTCTAAATATTTCGTTATTTCGCTGAGCTGATTGAATTTTGTAATTTATTGTACATACAGTTTGTAGCTTTATGTAGGTTGAATGCTGTGTTAGTGTTTATTCATTTATTTTTATTTTTATTTAAGAACCAAAATACATACATATACGGCAGAGCACTAGTCATAGTTCAATACCAAAACCAAAAAGCGACTGGCGCTACACCACCGATGTTTCCTGCTGTACCAAAGGAGGAAGTAACCGTCGATTTTTATTGTTTAATACTATTTTGGTAATAAAACTAGAAAGGAATCTTTTAATAAGTATTCACCTAAAATATAGGAAATATTGCAATAAAAACGTATTTTTGTATATGAAGAATGATTAACCTAGCTGTTTATTATTTTCTCTATTTGACCACAAAGAATTTTTATAGTATATTCAAACCTTAGCAGAGTAAACAATAGCGGCTAGAATAGATATATGTGTAATAATTATATAATCGCAAATCATAATGATAAACAAACATCTAAAACCCAGTTACCTTTGATTTCTTTATTAAACTATAAAATCTATACAAGATCTATATAAGATCTTTCATCTTTCGTAAAATTTAATGCGAAAAGCAAAATAAATAACACTATAAAATGTCTACTAAAATCTTGTTTTAATACTTAGATCAATTATGTAAAATAACTGTTCGGTGATTCAGTTAGGAAAATGGTAATAAAATTAAATGTTTGAATACATTATAAATAGCATATTATTGGAAAAAAATAGTTATTTATCGACAATTTGGTAGAAAAAAGAAATAAACACATTTACGTTTATTTTACCAGACGTATTTTTACAAACTTGTGTTTATAAATCCGGCTTTAAATAGGATTATTAAATTTATGCAAAATTGTCATCATACTCTTTAAACTCTTGTTTTTTTTAAATGTATTGCAAATATATTTCAAAATATTTTTTTTAAAATTATACAACCAACGAAATGCTAAAGTATAAATGGCTTCATGTGATAAATTTGAAGTTAGAAATGTATTTTTGACGAATCTGTCAAACCGTTTAGTCCAGAGCTATTTGAATAATGAATAATTAAATATTTAATATATATGAATTAAATATGTAAATAATTATTTATTTATATTTTTTATAATATTAAAATCTAATAAATTCAAAATTTATTGTGCTAAATAACACTAAATATAATTTATTTATTTTAAATAAATTAAATATTAAAAATATTCATAATTAACTAACTAATTATTGAATAATTAAATATTTAATATATATGAATTAAATATAAAAATATTTATTTATTTATATTTTTTATAATATTAAAATCCAATAAATTCAAAATTTATTGTGCTTAAGTGGAATTTGAGTTTCTTTCGAGAAGCTTCCCGATTCCTCGTGATGACTTTAATTTTTAGTGTCACCCTCGGTTTCTTCGCCCCAAAAACGCCCGGGTTGTTCATGTTGCACTCAAAATTTGTGGGAAACGGAACCCGCATCTCGCTCGCTTGTAGAGGATTTATCATGATTTTTAATGATAGACATCTACAATTTATGAAAACTTTCTTTCATTTTGGTAATGCGCCAACATTTCTGCAATTTAGTATAGACGCTTCTGTTGATATTGCAGAATAGATTTTTCTAATGCAATATCAACTAGCGGTGCTCACAGAACACACACGCTGGCCTACGATGAATAAACAAGTTCAAAACATACAGTTTGTTTCTAATTAATATCAATATTGTTATTTTTCTTTTCATGTATAAATTGAATATTTATGAATTTATGTTTAAAATTTATTATGTATTATTCTTAAAAATGTTCACGGCTATAAATAATGATAATGGTTATATGAAAAATACCTTTGTCAACAACTTATAATGGTCAAATAATGAAGTAGCCATTCATTTTGTGACTTGGATAGAATATATTTTATAACAGTATAAATTACGCTTTGCACGCGGCCGTTATTGCATCTCTCATCTCGTCATGTAAATAAATAAATTAGGTTTGGCCTATTGGAAAATATTCATTGTAAGTTCTCTCTTTATAAATAAATAATTGAATTTAATTTTAGAAAACATGCTTTCGGCATTTTGTTATTCATTTGGTATTTGGTTATGAGTAATCAATTTTTTTTAAGAACCCTAAAAATAAACTTTTTTTTAATGGTCAAACCGACAATTACAGCTTTGCACACCAGATCACCAGAAGTCAAAAAGGCTACTGGCTCTACCTCGAGCCATCACTCACAACTGTGCTCCAAGAACAACAGACTTTAAAAGGCGTCATCAGCCTAATCGCCATAAAAGCTAACTAAACTGACCTCCCACGAACTGGGAGTAACACTAGGATGCAACTTTCCCACGTAATTGTTTTATTTTCAGAAAACAGCCAAGCAGCACTTTACAAGAAGGAAGGAAGGAAGTTTTCCGGCTCACCGTCCCCTACCGCACCAGCCGCCTCGTCGAGTCTGAAGGAAGTCCCCTCCACTACCAGCCAAGCAGGGAAGGAGAAGACTCAACGACCGAACTAGGATACAGTGTTTATTTATTTATTTATTTATTATTGACATGTAAGCATACAGCGTAACAATATTAGTATATACATTTTACAAAGGGTTAATTATAAGGCCAATTAAAGCTTACGCCTTTGTACAAAATATTCTGAGCTTAACGCTACTTTAGAAGGTGTATGTGTGTACGGTGTAAAAGTGTCAGTGAGGGTGTGTGGTTGTGTGAGATGGTGTGTGGTTGTGTGTGTGCATGTTTGTATGTATGAACATCATATGTGTTGCGCATAGATAATTAATTTTATTATGCAACGCTTTTATTTTGAGTCAGATTGGCATGAAATACTCCGGATTTTTGAAAGAAACTCGCCACGATTTAGGGCAAGTACATCAACCTCGCCGAATTTCGTGTTGTAGGTATTAAGTAAACGGTACAGAACAGAGTTTCTGGCATAGTTTGCAGTAGTCTGGGTGTTGCAAACGACACAAAAAAAAACCCTTTTCCTTATACTACAACAAAGCCCTGAAGTTCAGAGGAAGCCTGGGACGGGGGAAGCTGTTGCTATCAAAAAGTTTCAGCCGAACCCGTCACTAACTAGGCACTACGATGAACCGAAGCTCTAATTGTTATACCGACAGCACGCCCCGCTTCGTAGCTTCCCACGACCGCACACAACCAGAAGGAAGGAAGAAGAAGAACCACTCCATCACCCTCCAAGAGAAGATCAGAAGATGTCCCATTAGCAAGCACCCAACTCTACGCCCGCATAAAACGCGGGCACCACAAGCAGATCACAGCCGAAAACAAAAAAAATACAAATATTTCTTTACTATTTGCTGATATACGAGTACAATTACTTCATGTGGTTTATCCAGATATTTTTTAAAATAATAGGTACAGATGTACTACAGGTTTCAGAAATATCATTAAATGATAATATCTCTCTCGTTTTGCCGCAATTGCTCGGAAAATACTAATAATCATGTTACTCGTAGATAATGAAATACTCAGGTTGGTTGTTATTTTTAACAAACATCTATGTTTTCATTTTCGCGCGCAGTGATGCCGATATTTTATCTAATTAGGGTTCTAATTGGACACAGCCTTTTGTAATTTGATCTAGACGCTCTTCGGCGCGATTTCCCGGGAGAAATCGAACATGCCTAGGTACATTTAGCACATTGCTTAAGGTACTTGTTATACAAATGTCATTAAAATATATTTATATGTCAATAAAAAAAAGTATTATTTCTATATATATATATATATATATATATAATACTATAAAACTAGTAATAGTGTTTTTGATTGTATATATATATATATTTATACAGAATTAACTTTTTCACATGTATGTCCTATTACGGGGTTATTCTACACACTAAACTGATCAATTTTGTTTTAGAAGTTTTCTTAATTTTGACATATTTTTTTCCATATAAAATAAATAATATCCCAGAAAACGTTTGGTCCGCTCGCCGCGAGCCAAGTAAACGCCGCGCGAAGGTTAAGATCGCACGCTGGCTGGCCCAGTCAGAAGGAGGTAGCTATGCGTTTAAACGCTGATAGGATTTTGTTTAGTTCTGTTTTTACTTACTTTTTTTGACTTTTTGCAAAACTCGTGGAACAAAGTGGATCAGTTTAAAGTATGCATGAGAAACAGTTCATTCTGTATATATCACTCGTTTGTTTTTCCGTGAAATTTCACGCCGAAACGTCTGGCATTCCCTCTCTATTTTTCCACCATCTGTATTAACAGTTTAAAGTATTTATATATATATGTGTACAGCCTACAGCCATGGGGTATGATTAATAAAGAAAGAAAATAAGGTCTTATAGTGATGATTTTAGAAGCGTGGTATTCAAGAAGAGATAAAACGCATATAATTTGATGTTATGGCTAAGAATTTATTTTTATTATAAAGATAAGGGTTTGCCATTATGTTTTAAAAATGATTTCGGGTAAGTGGCCGCCGCGGCTGACTCGAACAAATTCCAGCCGAGAGGCCCAATTTTCAACCACTTTTTGCAGCAAGTTGGGCCGTATGTCAGCAATAACGCGGCGAATATTCTCTTCCAAGGCGTTAATCGTGTCCGGCTTATCTGCGTAGACAAGCGACTTCACATAACCCCACAAAAAATAGTCCAGCGGTGTTAAATCGCACGATCTTGGAGGCCACGCCACAGGCCCACGACGCGATTTTTACTTTATTTTAGAGTGATTTTAAAAAAATTTAGAGTGATTTTTTCTAAATTTGCAATATTTGCAAACGTTGTTCAGGAGTAAGTCTATTCATTATGAAATGGCAAACCAAACTGAGCGTAAATCAAGTGACAGCTGTCAAAGACACCAACTACGAAAAAAGTAGTACCAGATTGAAAACCACGCCTCTAAAAAAACACCCTTTAGTTTGTATTTTTGTAAAATATATCTAAAAGCATTGCGTCTATTTTCATTTTTGAAAATAATAAACTATATTGTTACGTAGTAGAGTCTAAAAACAAGTCAGATCAATTGAATTATTTTATCGTAACTTAATAAAAAGAAATATTATTTTTTTGTAATATTATCGTTTTTTTTTACTTTTACGTTAAAATTATATGTATATTATAAAAATATGACTGTGACGTTAGTTACTATTGAATTACTTATAAGTTACAGTTTTACATATCGTAACTTAATGGAAAGAAATATTATTTTTTTGTAATATTATGGTATTTTTTTATTTTTAAATTAAAATTAATTGGATAATTAAAAAAATAATAACAGTGACGTGTGTTACTATTGAATTACTTATAAGTTACATTTTTAAATAGACTAAATATCTATCAAAAATGCGCTACACGCGGGTCCTAAAAAATAACTGTCGGAGCAGGTCGAAGGTATTTTATAAGATACTTGACATATTAGACAGATTGACGCCCACTTTCGTACACGTACTTCCTAAACACTTACAATTTCGTTTTAGAATTATTGTATAATAGGCTTTCATTTCCTTTATTTTTTATACTTACAACTCCTTCGTATATATATACCGTAATTTTGTGGAATTACTTTTAATGGACCTTAGTAATAGTAAATTATTGTGTTTGTATCTATATATTGTAATGCTGTTTGTAATTTTATTTATTGTTAGTCACATTAATTTCATATTAGGTAAAGTACTACCTAACTAGGCAATGTTATTATAAGCAAAGCCATCTCACTGCGCAACATACAATTACAATTATTTAAATTGTATTGTATGTAATCCGTAAAATATAAATAATAATACATAAATGTACCGTTCACAAAAATAAATAAATAAGCTTTTAATAGAATATAGTTCCTCTCTAGAATACCGCCTGACCAGCAAGCCCAGCCCAGTTTAGTTTAGTTCCAGTCAGTAGAGAGAGCTCCTCTTACACCAGCCCAATTAATACCCTGAGACGCCCAGACGTTCGTTCACGCAGGTGGCCGGTGATCTTAATTACAAAATAGTTCCGCTCTAAAACTTTAGGATTTTGCCCTGAGGATTTGCGGGGATTATCGACGACTAAACGCGGTTACCAGGCCGGATCGGTATCCAATACCCCGTCTAACGGACTTCAACTACATCCTACACGGAAAGAAACATTTCACAAAGCTTGATGTAGTCAAGGCATACCATCATGTACCCATAGAGCCGGATCACATACAAAAAACCGCGGTCATCACACCGTTCGGATTGTTCGAGTTTGTAAAAAACTGTTTTGGTTTGTGCAACGCCGCACAGACGCACCAACGTTTCATGGATCAAATCTTCAGGAAACTCGATTTCGTATTTGTATACATCGACGACATCCTGGTGGCGTCGGAAACACAGGAAGAACACATGGACCACGTCAGACAAGTCCTGAAGTTGCTCGAAGAGCATGGGCTTACTATAAGCATCGCGAAATGCGAATTCAATCAATCAACATTGACCTACCTCGGGTACACCATAACGCAGGACGGAGTCACGCCCACCCAGGAGCGGGTCAAAGCGATTACAGACTATGAAAAACCAAAAGACGTAACCGAGTTGCGCAGATTTTTGGGGGCTTTAAACTTTTATCGGCAAACGATTCCCAATCTAGCCAGATCACAACGCGAGCTAAACAAATATCTGATAAAGGCAAAAAAGAATGACAGGACAGAAATCCAGTGGAGCGCAACGGCGGTCGACGCATTCCAAGATTGCAAACAATCATTAATGAATGCGGTGACGCTTGCACATCCGGACAAAAATGCAAGGTTATATCTTTCTACGGATGCTTCCGGCGTCAGCGTCGGCGGAGCTCTAAATCAGCTAACGAACGGAATAATGCAACCGCTGGGTTTTTTTTCAAGAAATCTAAATGCAGCACAGGCTAAATATAGCACGTTCGATCGCGAACTTTTGGGAATTTATCTCTCCGTTAAACATTTCCGTGGGCAGATTGAGGGACGTGACGTAACTATATGCACGGATCACAAGCCACTAACATTTGCTTTCTCCCAAACCACAACCAAAAACGAAACTCCGCGACGCGTTCGACAACTAGATTATATTGGACAGTTCACAACCAAAATAGAGTATATACAGGGTGACCGAAATGCCGTAGCAGATTTCCTGTCACGTATAGAGGCTATCGACACTCCGTCTCCACTCGATTACGACACACTAGCTCGGTCACAGCAGAACGACGAGGAGCTGACCTCTTATCTCACAAGGAGACAACTGCAAGATTGCACTCTACCAAACTCCGCCGCGACTATTAAATGTGCAGTTACTGACGGTCTGGTACGACCATATCTCACCAGGGAGTTCCGACGCCAGGTTTTCGACAACCTACACGGGATATCACACCCAGGAATCAGGGGCAGCCGGAACCTCATAAAACAACGTTTCTTCTGGCCACACATGAACCGGGATATCAAGAAGTGGGCTCAAACATGCCTTGGTTGTCAGAGGTCAAAAATCCATCGACATACTCAGGCTCCCTTCGGAAAATTCGAACAAGTGGATCGTTTCGAACACATCCACTGTGACATTGTGGGTCCACTGCCTACGTCAGAGGACAATCGCTACATTGTAACGATGATAGATCGGACAACAAGCTGGATAGAAGCCATACCAACACGCGATCAAACGGCACAGACGGTCGCCAAGGTCATCTACGACAACTGGATCACGAGGTACGGCGTTCCCCTAAGAATAACTACTGATCAGGGAAGACAGTACGAAAGCGAACTTTTCCGAAACCTCACCAATTGCATGGGTATCCAGAGGATAAGAACGTCGAGTTTCCATCCCATCGCCAATGGAAAAAACGAGAGGATACACAGAGTCATAAGAGCAGCCCTGATGGCTAGAGGGCACACCGAACACTGGGCAGCTGAACTTCCATCGGTCTTACTGGGACTACGGGCAGCGCTTCGGGACGATACCAACACGAGCCCAGCGCAGTTGACTTACGGAATGCAACTGCGTCTGCCGGGAGATTTCTTCGGCCCCACAACGCCACTTAGACACCCAGACACGTACACGGAGAACTTAAGGGCACATATCACAGATCTCGCGTCAGTTCCCAAAAAAGAACTCACACCGAGAAAAATATTTGTACATCCGGATTTGGCTACGTGCACGCATGTCTTTTTAAGAATAGATAGGGTCACCCCCCCACTTTCACAACCCTACGAAGGCCCTTTTGCGGTGGTCAAAAGAACAGACAAAAACGTCATAATCAGAAGGAATGCAAAGACAATCTCAGTGAGCATTGACCGTGTAAAACCAGCATTCACACTCAGTGATAACACAACGACGAGCGCAGACAATGGTGGCATCGAAATATACAACAGGACTCGCAGTGGACGGGTTAGTAAACCACCCGTTACGTTCGCAGCAACTCAACACGACAGAGCAACGGGAACGCATCAGAAAGCCCTATCAATACGCCGAAACAATAACGCGGGGCCGGGACTTCAGTCCCAGGGGGCGAGGGGAGCCCGGACTTTCCCGATCAATTCGGTTGAGCGAGCCACAAAGTTTTTCACGGTCAATAAACAAACAACAGAACAGTGTCAGTGATAAGTCATACCGCGAATTCAGTGCCGGAAGCGACTACAATGAACGCGGAATGCAGTCGAGACACCGCAATCGGAGCGACATCAATTCAAACAGGAAATGCATAAACAACAGTGATAAGTGAACCGAAAATACTCCGCTAAAGGGAGTAAAGTGTTTTGCTAAGAATTTATCTAGGTTAAGAACACAACGTAATTTAAGCGAAGTGCATTAGTCAAAACAAAACCATTTACATTCTGAAAATCTCTGTAGTTAATTATTTACAAACAAATTATCATAGACTATACTTTCTGTACATCAAATTTATATTTATGTTTACAACTGTCAATTTACATAACTACACTACCAATTATTTAAGGATTTAGTCTAAGTTTATACAATTTTTTTTCTTTTGAGTCGTTGTTGACAAGTAGACTTACCACATAAGATTTTATTTACTAAGCCAACATTGGGCACGGACGGACTGCGACCTACCCTTTCAGCATCAGAGCGTTAACGCTCTTGGGAGAGCGTTCACGCTCTTGGGAGGGAGTACTGTGGGAGTCACATGGTCGATGCCGTTCCCACACCATGGACACCTGCTTTCCCAGGCCACTCTACAACATCCGCCTTCCCACGCCAATTGAGACACCTGCTCAGACAACTGCCGGAACTCCTGCGTTCCCACGGCGAGGCGCTCACGACCACCTGCTCACCACCTGGGGTATGACGTCAGACGACCGACTGCAGACGGCACGGCCAAAGAAGAGGGTCTCCCCGCTGGCAGGTTATAAAAACAGGCCGCGACAACTGCGCGGCGCCATTCCCGCCGAGTCGCGCCGCGATCCAACACCCGCTCGTCCAGCGGGCGTCACGTGCGCCGAGCGCACGGAGCACAGTCAGATTTAATTTAAGTAATTTACATTGTAACGCCTTCAAGATTAAATAAACGAGTTTTAACTCCTTCTCTCATCATTCATTTGTTCCGTTACAGTATCTATATATTGTAATGCTGTTTGTAATTTTATTTATTGTTAGTCACATTAATTTCATATTAGGTAAAGTACTACCTAACTAGGCAATGTTATTATAAGCAAAGCCATCTCACTGCGCAACATACAATTACAATTATTTAAATTGTATTGTATGTAATCCGTAAAATATAAATAATAATACATAAATGTACCGTTCACAAAAATAAATAAATAAGCTTTTAATAGAATATAGTTCCTCTCTAGAATACCGCCTGACCAGCAAGCCCAGCCCAGTTTAGTTTAGTTCCAGTCAGTAGAGAGAGCTCCTCTTACACCAGCCCAATTAATACCCTGAGACGCCCAGACGTTCGTTCACGCAGGTGGCCGGTGATCTTAATTACAAAATAGTTCCGCTCTAAAACTTTAGGTAAACAGATCCGCTCATTCGGTTCGGCTATAATAGAGACATTTATGCTACAGGCTCTCAAAGCTTTTAGTTTGATCTTTATTTGTTGAAGAAAATAGCTTGCTGACCCACCATTACGATATTCCTGTATTTTTTAATAGCGTTAGAGCACTCTTACTCACTTTGAGTATGTTTTTTCGGAGTTTGTTACTGGGTCTTACTGGAGGGGACTAGAATGTAGGAGAATATTCACTATAACAGATACTGCTAAAACATTGATCTTTACCTATTTTATACGAGTCCGGATTGGAACAAAAATATAATACGTTATAATTACGTGATTACGTTATATTATTACGTGAAAAGGAATATTTGGTAGATTATAAGAATCTTTTATCCTAGCTCTTTGGCCGTCTGTCCTGCATCTTTCAACTCGAAAAGCAAAAAAATGTAATTATAAGTTCTAAAAAAGTGAGTACATTTTATTATATAAATTAAACGCTGTCTAATCTTAGGTTCAGTAATTTCATTTTACATGTTAAATTTTTTAATTTCAGTATTATCTTTTTTTTACATTTGGATATTCGCACCTACTTCCATTATGCTTCGACATAGAAAATTAACCGGTCAGAGTGAGGGACTCAGAAAAAGGATTATTCGCATAAATGTCGAAATGATAACAGATCAAATGCAAATTTAAATAGTATAAAAAATAATAAAATTGTTTTGAAAGATAAATACATTTAAATGCGCACTCTGAAATGTCATTTTAAGAAATTTGAATACTTTTGCTAGTGGATTAATGCATTTCAATGCAGATTTCGCAAAGCAAAACATTTTGAATCTGAAGTCACCTCAAAGCAATAATACCGGCCTTATCAAAATAAATACTTTAAATGATTGTATAATGAACTTTACATGAACCTTCATAAAAAAAAATATGGTCAAAAATATTTTGAAAAGTTGTTCTCCATATTATGCACAATTATGTGAAGACTAATCAAACATGCAATGACAATATAATGCGCGAAATCCCTCTTGAATTGAAACGTATTAATCCTTTCGTTCAGTCATTCATTTCAATGAAAGATCATTCTAAGAGAGTTAAAAATCAAAAAAAGAAGTATAAAAAAGTATACTCATTAAAGTTAATCGTGATTTAGATCAACGCTGCTATAATGATGCAGTTCAAACTGATGTAGGAGTAATATTTAGTAAAATTGATGGTGAGTTACCTTTTAAACGAAATATGGTTTCGTTTTTAAAAGTTAATAGTTTTAACGTATTGTAACATTTAACATAAGTCAGGATTTGACCCTTTTCCGCGTTCCAAGGCTGTTTTCTTGGCCTTCTAAGCCTAAAAGTATCACTAAAGCTAGCTCCTAAATATTAAATGTAGTTTATAAAAATAATAGACTCACATCATAGATAAAAAAAACATATGTTAGATATCTTGATAGTTGTCTATTCTACAACCACATAATTGAGCCAAATCGAAAGAAATTCTCTTAAATACGTTTCTCCTACAAATAAGTGTCAACCCAAAATTAGTTATGTAACTCGTTTATTAGATACTTGACCCGTATGGCCTGTAATAACGGTAGGTATGGCTATAAAATCAGTCATCGCGAGTTGTTCCAGAAGCGATGTAGCGAGGAGCACGCGTTTCAAATAGTGCGGTCTATTTCCGTCGAGCAAGTGCACGCTCCGGTCGCGCCCATCGCGTCGCGCGTCGCGCGTCGCGCGTCGCACGTCGCGTCCTCTATCGCGGCCGTATTGCGCGCATGGAATTACTCTCGGAGCTATTTTCGCTATTCGCGACGCGCCGCGCGGAACCGCGTCCACGCCATCGGATCGCCCGAAACGTCATTTTGACAGCGAACGCGTCACTCCCTTGATATTTGAATATTTATGTAATATTAACTAACACAGAAGCATTTAGGCCCGGACTTCGGAGACATGAGACCTAAACCTAACCTTAGACAAATACGTATCATACATACATTCATTTATAAGACGCTACTATCCCCGTCCTTTGGCCGTCTGTTACATCTATCAACTCAAAAAGTACAAATGGGAAAGAGTCGAATTTATCTATAGATTGATGAAAAATAACTATAGTCGTTTAGATCACGAATAATATACACGTATAAAATTAAAGTCAACGAATTTTTAGTACTAATAAATGAAAATATAGCAGTTCGGATAGAAAGCGCAAATATAATATTCGAAATTCAAAAATATGAGGGCGGTTGGAAACTTGAGGACGTATTAGTTATTACTGGCCGGTTAAAATAGATACAAACTCATTTATGTGCGCTAATAGAAACCTGTAAAAGAATATTCAGTGCCACATTATAATTATTACAAATTGAAATATTATGTCAGTGTTGTTTCATTTTAGTCATGACTCAAAATTTACAAAAAATTCTAAAATGGTTTTAAAATTTATATGATTTGAAATAACTTGTTCTTTTTTTATTTTTATCTATTCAGTTTATCAAGCTTTTTTCTACAATAATCCACATTTTAATTAATTGAAAATTATTAAAACAAAATTTACCAAAATGAAATTCGTCTACATAAAACACAAAATCTTTAAAAAAATAAAGATATTGGGAAAATTTTACATTTGAATGACCCACTAAACTGGTTTTAACCTGCAGCGAGAATGGTAGTTAGTGTGATGGTATATGAGATGAAAGTGCATAGCTTGAATGTGGGCAAAAGTGAACATTCAAACAACCGTACCACACAAACCCACTACCGTTGTTTATGTTATGAATTTCAAACGAATGTTGTGCACTCTTCGACTAAAAGTAAAGGACTCGAAGTCGAAGATGGGCCAAAATGAACACAGGCAAAATTGGCAGGTAAAATTATTCAGACGAGTTTCGATGCTGAGATAATGAGGACACATTCTAAGGACATATGTTTGGCTATCAGAAGCTGGTCACGTTAATTCGAAACTGAGGCCAAGTTTCTTAGTTGTTCGGTTTGTAGTTATATATATTTATAAAACAGTAATCCTAATCCACCGTCATTCAAAAATGCACATTCCATTAACCCTAGAGATTATTATAATGAGTTATTAGCTCAAAGTATAAGGTTATGATAAAATAAAATAAAGTATTCATGTTAATATTTCATGCTAATATTCAACAGTATGTCAAATTCTGACGCAATAGTAATGAATTAGTTAAACTATATAAATGTGTAGGTAAATAAAGTCCAACTAAATGTTTTAGATATAGCATGTAATCACGGGGTAAAACGATGAAGTATCACAAGTACGAAGTCTATAATAAAATGGTTCCAATAATAACAGCTGCTATTGCCACGAGGACGTGTCGTAACGCATGTTATAAAATAGAGTGATTTTTCGAAAGTGAAATTAGCCGGGTCGGATCAGAGATTATTTTTAGCCAGAGTCGTCGGACCGTGAGATCCCTGTCAGTCCAATATAAAGAACAGGCCCCGGTCACGAGTTGATGGAAAAAAGCTCTCTTGAATGCATAATAGAAATGGGACGACAAATATCATTTTCATGCTCTTCTTTGTTTGTTTTAACAATGTAAAGTTATTTACGAAAATCTATTATTCTAAAAAATAAAGAAGCTACATCAGTAGATAGGTAGGCATTAAAATATTGACAGAGAAATTAAAAAAAATATATTAAACCTCGAATCAAACCAGCAAGAAATACTATAAAAAAATTATTATTAAAATATGATAGTTAATACACTGTTTTATTAGGTAACTTTGGTATATGTATATTTTTTCGAAGTATAAAGTATTAAAATAACATTAGACTTACTACCCCACCCCCTCCCTAAATGTACATTTATTAGATGCAAAAAGTGCATTTTTATTAATAAGTTGTGTTTGTTATTTTTTGAAGTTTTTATATTATATGTTAATATTGCCACAAATAAAAATATTTTAATAATTAACATTTTATTTTATTTTATAACTTTTTATTATGAAGACTCAGTAAATTATTTTTAAAACAAATTTATTTTATGCATCGTACACACAAACGTTACTTAAATATTTATTTCTATACTTAGCTCTTAATATTGCAGCAAATTACCCATTAGTAGCCCACACTCTTTAAAAGTAAATTCTCTTTTTTTTTAGCTTGCAATGATTACTAGTCTGTTTAGGTCAAATCTTGCAAGCTGAATTAGAACCAAGTCCGTACGGAGTTGAAATTTGACATGTTGGTTTAGTTTCGATGACAATGCATTTTTATGGTAAGCATGACCTGATTGTCCACAATCACGAATGGCTCCAGACAATGGACAGCGCAGACACGAAATTGTGTATACGCGTATGCACTTAAATAAAAGCTTGTTTTTAAAAAAATGTTTTTTTTTTCTATTAGTTTATTTAGAATTAGGTATAGATTAATAGTGGGAATTTCCCCTTTTCCATCTGTTCGTACTATTTCTGGGACTCTTTAATTCCGGGTGGGTTATAGGAAGTACAAACAAACAATGTAGGGGGGTTGTACTTTGTACAGTACAGTTTATTATCGTCTTTTCCTTTACTGTGAACCTTCATTCAATTAAACGGACGTAGAAGGTCGTTTACTTAGGCCTTCGGTGACCATATGGTTAAGCCTTATCGGCGGTAATCCATGTTACAATATTAGAATTCGTAAGAAAAATCACCCTTGTTGCCTACTCTTCTAGATGTTAAAGAATTGGCAGTCATTAAAAGTATCACGTATTAATGCAGCATGTACTGTAAAATATTAATCAAATTAAAAAAAAAATAAAAAATATATATCACCATAATAAAAAAAATCCTGTTATAAAAGATACGTAGGTTCTGCATAAAATGCACCTTGTTATTCAAGTGGTCGCCATACAATAAAATATTTAAGTAAAATGAAGAAAAATATGTATTTTTCAAATTCTATGTATTAGGTTTTGAGTTTCAATAAATATAATGTATTTTGAAAACAAAGCAAAAAGCTACGCTAAATTTAATATAATTATTTATTTATACATGTGTATGTGTGTGTATGTGTATGTGTATACATTTCACATCGATTAGATAATACATTTTATACAAAAAATTACTGAGTAGATAAAAATATATATATATGTTTCGTATATTCTATAAACACGACAACATTTGAGGGCCGAAACAGAAATGCCTGATGTAAACTTTTCAACCCATCCAACTAGGCAAGTACCACCAAAAGGATAAATTTAGTGATACCGTTCTCAAATGCTGCTGTATCCTTTTTTAATTTTTTTTTTTTAGATAAAAATACTGTATTTTACTTTTGGTGCTTTATTAGCACGTCAAGTAAGCCGTTCGCTTGAAGGTATATTTACAAAGAAACTATCGGGTCTACCTCAAGACAGCATACGGCTCAATTGCTCTTTCTAATTTACATAAACAGTTTCGTTGACTGTCTCAAGTATATTGAATGTGTTATTATTCTCCAGTTAAATCATTGTTTAACTTGAAATCGTGGTAGTCTAGTGTTAGGGCGTTAAACTATTGACCCAAAGGTCGCAGGTTTGAATCCGCATAAGGTCATACAATTTTTAATACTTCATTACCAACATCTCTCCTGACTCTAGGACAGGCATAGTTGGCCTAGTTGAGTAGGGCGCAAAATAATTGTATATGACCTAGTCATACTAATTATTAAAAAAAAACTACATGTGTTTTGCACGTAAAACTTGATAAAATTACTGGTTAGCTATCTAACTTAAACCTGTAAAACAGTTAAAATTTAAAGATGAATATTAAATATAATAAAATTTACAATTACCTAATTATGAACGACTGTAAATTTGAGGTTTTTTTTTCGATACTAGGGCTTCTATATATCTATATGTTTACTAACTACAACGTATAATTTTGAAATAAAAAATTATTTTAAAGGTACCCAACATAAAAATCCTCCATACAAAACAAGGATAGAAAATTACCTTATATTTTTTTATTGAAAGTAATTACCTTACCTTCTAATTTTAACTTACAGGATATATATATATATATATATATAATATAATTTTAGATCGCGTGACGTTCAGTATCAAGTACCTTTACGTGGTACTAAATTAAATATGTTTTTAAATATACCTTTTTTTATGTCAAACTGCGGCATCTCTAAAATTATTAGATTTAAGATGCCTATCTGCATTTTATGCATGTTTCAACGTTGAGAATATTTAACGGTGCATTTTCCTGTCGACTAGGTTAAGTAACAAGACTCAACACAACAATCAAACCTTTGTCAGATGTTTTCTGCTCGTAATAAATATCCTGGTATCATAAAGGCTTTGGCTTTTAGAATTATGCGTTTAATGCCACCACAACAATACAAGCCTCTATGAAAAGAAGAAGACCAGAACTTCAAAAAATGTATCACAATCACAGCTTTTATTATTTAATAAAATTAGGTTTATAAAAAGGTTTACCAACATATTTTGTTTCACTGCACGTGTCAATTGTCAATATTTTACAAGAGATTTTTATTGATCCCTATTTTTTATACTATTTAGAGAACGCACGCACTCCTCAATACCGTTGTTCACGTGAATAAATCTTGTGATCTATTTTCATTAGAATATGACGACTTTCTCTTTAATGTAAAAGAAAATTGCTGACCTGGATTTAAAATCATTTGCGATTAGGTAAATAAATGTAAAATTTTATCGAATGCTTCTAGCAATGTACGAGTATATGCGAGAATACATAATCTATTTGCGGAGCATATTTTTCCAGACATAAAATCTCTTGGAAAAGATATTATAGACGATGAAAAATATCTATTCGAAACATAATTTATTTGTTTTATATTGTCTTTAAAAACTAAAGAAGTAATAAAACATTACAAATTTTAAAACATATTTCAATAATTATAAAAAAATATAAGTTCTTTTCCCTTTTTAAAAAAATATGCAGATCTACCATAAGAGAAGCCAGATTCAATTGGAATAACATACATATTTAAAAAAATAAGATTAAATTAAATAGACTGTACTTACTTTAGCATTTTGCAGATCACCTGTAGAGCTAGGTTAGGAATTCGTTTTATATTGCACATTTTTAACGCTTTGTGATCTTAAAGCATCGTTGATCTCTGATGAAACATAAAATAACCCCTTTATCATTGTAAAGGTCACAAACTTTACAAAAGTTATGTCACTGTAAAATTGCACTAATTGGAAATGTGTGTTTTGTGTAAAATGAGCTCGAAAAGATATGCACATTAAATTAGATAGATCTAGTAATGTAATGATATGGGATGTCCGTTCGATGCGATGGGTTCGCTTTTTGTCGATTTTGGCGGGATGATTGAGCGAGCGCTGGCTCGCGGCGCACTCTCGTGCGTCTAGTTACAGCGACGTCGCTGGCTGAACCGACGCGACGGGCGGGCGTCGGGGCGCTCGCTGCGATACTGGACGGCCCGCGTAGGGCGGCGGGAGCGATACAAGCGCGCCGGGCCGCCCAGCGACCGCTTGCAGCTGTCGCGGCGCGTACGCACTCTCGGCCGCGCAGCGATCGCAGGAATGGCCGGGCGGCGCAGACGGATGTCTCGTTGTAAGAGCACTCACTAAAAAAATCTGTAAACGAGTAAAAAACGAGGGTCCCTCGGATGATGTGTAATTAGCTTGCATTATGAAATATTTTATTAAAAATAATATCATTACATAATCTTTTATTTTCAATCAAAAACGTCCTACAAGAGAACACAAGACTACCCAACTGGGATATGAGTTATGTAAATTATTTAAAAAGATTTTCATAATTATTGCTTTGCAACTGCTACTGCAACATAAGTTAGTTACTACGATTCTTAATAATAAACACTGCTCTTTTGAAACTAACATATGCCCATATGATGATCTATGCCCACACACAGTAGATAAGTTAGACCTATATAAAGAAAGAGAGGGTAAGTGAGTAATGTTTATTTTAATGCGTGTGTGCGTGATGGCAGCTAATAAAATAAGGGCGTGTGTGCCTGAATCTAAAAAAAGGGAGGGAAATAGGAAGGCATGCATTTTCTTGACATTTCTCAACTCTATATTTCTTATCTCTTTTAATGAACAAGTGGAGAAACTAGGAAACAATAATGGTTGTTATAGTTCAATATAGATATAGGGTGAGAGGCAAATTTAGATTCGTATCCAATCTACCATTTTGAGGTGCCCTGCTGAGGTGCTCTTTTAAAGAAAGTGATTTTTTTAATTAAGTTTTTATCTCGATCATGATATCTATATACATACATTTTATATACGGAAAAAAAAAATGCTGCTCTGAAAGGACACACACACACACCATCGTATGTGCTTTACAAAGTTTGGATTTAATAGGCACACACACATTGATGGCCTAGCTGCATTTATTAAGCTGAACAGCGATATCGATGCGAGCCATCGAAAGACGCAACAGCTGCCATCTGATAAAACTATTATTATCACCATCGTCATGGCGGTCGTGCTATCATCCACTTATATATAGCTTACACTTTTGAAATAATCCTAAAAGTGTACAAACTTTTTCAGAAATAAATCATATTTATTATTATTTTAATTGTAGCTCATAATGTAAATTTATTTTTATGCTTACGAATATTGTGAGAATTACCTCTGACTTCATTTTGTTCATTTTGTTAAATTGATTTGCATCAATTCAGTTTGAAGTCTTCACACCTACTGTATAATAGTATGTTTGTGAATATGTAGGAAATCCATAATCGGTTTTGTTATCTGCTTAATTCTTAATTGTTAATATTATTGTCATACTGTGTGTTTTCCCATAAGAAAATAAATAAATAAATACACCTATAATATATAATAATCGCGCTTTAACCTTTCTTAAATAAATAAATTGATGAAAACCTCATACCTAAAAAACTAAATATGAAATATAGGCGCAAAATAACAAACATAACAATATTAATATTTTGGTAAATAAGTTTTTTATTGTTTACTAATAAAAGGAAGTTTTTTATTATTTTTAATTTTTGGGTTTTTGACGGTTTTATTTATTTGTTGGTTTATTTATTAAAGAAATCAACAGTTTTATAAATTTTAATAAAGTTCAACAAATAACTTATAAGTAATAAATAACTTAAACTGTGGATTTAATTGTTTTATACAATTTAGCTCGTGTTTTTTGAAATCCTACTTATATGTTTCATGACGACTTCATGACGATGTAATTATTACTTGTATATTGTTTAAATATTTATCGTAATGTTATTGATTAATTAGATACTATAAAACATTAAAAGGAAAAAATGTTTTTTTTTATTTTTTTTCCCACTAGATGTAGTTACAGTTAAATGGGACTACCCCTTAAAACGTTCGTGATTATATGCAAAAAATATATATTAAAAAAAATATATCAAAAAAAATTTAGTGAGTATACATTAAATTATTAATAATAATTCGTTAGTTACATAATTCATCCTATTTCGTTAGTGTGTCCCTAAAATTGCAAGCGAACATGCATGGCAATAATATCTCAACTTTAGAAGTCGCATTTTTTGTGGTCAAATAGTGGTAAAAGTAATTTAAATTGTTTTTTATGTTTTCAGTAATAATTGCCTAATGATAGTAAAAATATTCTTTCTGTATTTTCAGGATTGTTACTTGAGAAGTAATTCATTTTGATGTAAACAGTGTTGTTACTTATTTATCCTTCAAATTTAAAGGATCTCATGAAAATTAATCACAAGCAAAGATTAATGATTTGTCGCGCGCTGAATTTGTGTAGCATTCGCACGCAGTGACTCTTTTCACTAAGTGAACGATCGAACTTTTCGTTTTGAATGATTCTAACCTACAAATCGTAGCCTGCAAAAACCTTTGCCTTTGCGATGAACTGGCTTTAATTACAAATTATTAAAATTGAGGTTAGTTAGATACCTTTTTTAGGACAACGGTCAAATTTATTTTTTTAATCTAGGTAAAACTTTCTTTTCTGTTCCTCTGTACCAATGGTGTACATATTAAATTTAAAGTACTAATATATTACAAAGTTCATTTTATTACTAAGAAAATGAAATAAAATACATTGTAAAGTTAAAATAAATACAAAAAACAATACAGCTTATAAAATAAATTAACACTAAAAAGTAAAACTTCTCTAAAATTTTTTATCTATAGCCATACTTCAAGTATTTTTATTAATATAAAAATCATTTACAAAGGTAATTTTATTAATCACACGATGAAATCAAATACATTATAAAAAATAAATTGAAAAAGATTAGATAATAAAACTAAAAAACTTAATTAAGCCTCAACTTACAAAACTTCTCATCTATGTTTCATCCATACCTATAGTGTGCTTTGTATTTGAATTTAAGTTATAATACAATTTAAAAGATTGTTTCAAACAGAAAATGCAATAAAACACAATATTATCAAAAAATACATTATAAAATATATTAAGGATGGATTTGCAAAATATTTTATTTATATTCACAGTGTTTATATTTAAATTAAAGGATTAATAATTTACTAAGGTAATTAGTCAATCACTAGACGAAATAAAATAAATGACAAAAAAAAATCGAAGGAGTATATATTTAAATTAAAGTAATAATAGATTTAAAAAGTATTTTTTTATCAACCAACAAACGAAATATCATACTTCCAAATCGTAATACACATATTACATATTTAATTCGCAAATACATACTCTATATTATAATTTAAATATCACATAAAAATACTTGTAATGATCAAAATTATTTATTTATATAATTGTTAATTAAATAATTGGGATATAAAAGTACGTCTAAAACATTTGATACGTGGTTTGACGCGTCGTGTTGTTTAGGATGTTGGTGATGAGACGTCTAAATATGTAGTATCGGATTCGAACTCGTGACCAGTGGATCAATAGTCAGTAACGAGGATTATCACTCCTCATTTCACCGTCTATTTCGATAATTCCTATATATTTTATTTTATATCGTTGTACTTAGTTACTAGCATATTTTTATAAAGAATTATCCACATATTTTCAAGTTTTTACTGCTGCCTAAAAAACTAAAGTTTATTATAAAAATTAAGCATTTAATTATTTACACCATTATTTGTGTGGTCAACATAATTTTACCTTATATTGAACATCAGCTGCGGAGTAGTTGCAATATGTACAGTCTAAAAGTAGTAGTAAACCTATTTTTCTATTATTAAATTTAAAATATTCTTCTTTTCTAAAATTTTTCTATTATTAAAGGGTTCGTCCTATCTCACAGGTAAAGCCATTATAAACTTAGTTCGCTTAGTTGAGCAGGACCCAATTTAAAATAATTGTATAGTAACCCAGGTCATAAGCAAACCTTAAAAAAAAACAATCAAATGTTGGTAAATTATACTTTATTTATAGCAATTATGTTAATTAATATGTTGTTGGTCGCGGTTGATTTATGATGTTCGTCATCTAATTTCGATCCGCCTTATTAAACACCTTTAACCTTAAAATACTAAAATTAGAATCTGAAAGACGACAACATTGTTTTAATTTCCTTCGTCTGTAGGTCTTTGCTGTAATATGATGAAAATATTAAGACATATCTGTCGGTGCAGATGAAATATATTTATCTAAGAGCAATCGAGGAAAACTACCGCCAATATTGCACTCGGAAGCCGACGAAGGATGCTCTCGTTTGGCTGAGACGCATTTCTTCTTTCATCTTAGCGACCCGCAGCATCCCAGCAATTTATGCCGCCGTCGAACAAGCCACGACGCCATTGAATTGATTTCCACGTTGTTTTGCTAAAATTAGATTTGGCTTTGCCTATTTATTTATTCATGTTTGCTTTAATAAAACCTAAATCCTAAAAAATAATCACATTTATTTTTTTCAAACTTATAATAATTGTCGGTCTTTGAAAATAAATTCACTGTGATACAAAATTAAACAGTCTACTATTCGATAAACTACGATAACAAAATAATCATCATTATAGTTTACATAAATTCATTCAAAAAATAAAATAAATAACCTCGAACCTTAAAATAAAAAAAAGCTAAGTATAAATGTATTTGAATGACTATTGGTGTAAAAAATAATGATGTAGGTACGAAAATATCATGATTTTTTTACGTTTATTTATTAATTCGTCATAAAGAAAGTATAAGAAAGTATAATGTACTTTCATAAGAGTAATTAAGAATAATAAATATTTTACGATAAGCCATACCTATTGGAATGATTTTCTTTCACCGATAATAGGTAAAGAAGTTCTATCCAGGAGGAAGGGAATTCCTGGCTGCGGTGTGATTTTAAAACGAAAGAAAAGAATAGTGCCTCGCCTTGTACAACCATGTTTTTTTTATTATAATAGATAATATTGTATTATGATGTACCAGATTACTATTCAATAAAACCGACTTGCAAATGGCACCCTCATAGGGATTAATGATAATTTTACAATTTTACAATTCATGTGAAGAAAAATAAGACAGGTCTTACACACACACACACACACATGACACAGGTCATGATTGAATATCAGATATAAATCTAGAATCACATACGGGTTGATACAAACTGAATTCCGACCGGAGTTTCTAATAAGTTTTGAGCCTTTACATGAAACATGAGTACGTGTTCATGAAATTACTTTCGGAACTTTGTGATACATAGGAAATTACCGTAGAAGTTTTAAGAAGTTAGAATAATATAGAGAACCGTGGTAAGCATCACAAATTTATATTGCATTTACAATAAATGAGAATGTGCCGTTCGTTACCTGTTACGATTGTGATAATAAGCTATGTGAAAAAACTGTACATAGAAGAGGCTTTACTAGGTAACCGATAATAATAAATACAATTATTAATTGCTGTCGCATAAATGTACAAGATTATTAAGGTACGAAATTAAAAAATTAAAGATGACTAAAAAAACACACTTTCAATAATCAATGAATAATATTTTTTTTTATTATTACACAAAAAATAAGTAGTTTTTACTTATAAGTCAATATCCATGCAACTATCATAGTTTTTTATGTTTGTTCTACTTGCATATAATCTTAACAAATTTATTTCGAATAATATTCTGTAAATAAATTTAAACATTTATGACCATATTTTCTCATTTAATTTCATTATATTGTAAAACACAAATTTATAGACACCCTGCAAATTAATAATATTAAATATTTTAGCTAAATTTAGTCCTTGATCTTATAATATCAAAACGTTCAACACAATGTAATAAGTACAAAGCTTACGAAGATTTGACTTCAAACGGCTTTTGATTGAAGGTCAGCTGATAATTGATTAACTTTATGTTGATTTAGTCGGCGGTATGGCCACAACATAATATTATATATTTAACGAGTGTGTATATAATGTGAATGAAAAAACGCTGAGATTTTTTTAGTTGTACAAAAACATTAATTGAAATCAAAAAATAATAATCGTTAAATAATTAAAATGATTAAATTTATCAATAAAAAATTATCATTATAACCACCTTAACTGTAAGATTATGGCATTAAATTAGGATAAGGGACAAAGTTGACTCTATTTTAAAATTGTCTGAGTATTTTTCTTGGTATTCTGAGATGTAGTAATAAAAATTATAAAGTTTGATGTGGTATAGGTGGTGAAATACTTTATGATCATATTGTCCCCCAATAACCAATTTATTATATTTAATGATTTTATGGTGCCTACCCCTAATTCTATTGCTTTCAGCGATACTGGCTATGACGTTAATAAACGTTTCGTTCAAACGAGATTAACGTTTGAGAATTAACGTGTATATCAAATATGGCATTTCGATAAAACTCTATACATGGCAAACTACAATACTAATAGCATTATCCAAGCATGTGCGCATAACTATAGATACATGCCTAATGTTGTTTGTATGTTTAATGTTGTTTCAATGTGATGAAAATAGTATATTTTTCATATATATGTCGATATTATGTCCACTAAGATAGCATTTTATTAAACAGTAGGTATATTTGTAATTATGATGTAAAAACAGCAAAAATACATTTTTATATATCGTTACAGTATACGAAACAGAGTTAAAAGCATAGAGCATCGATTTGTTCAATGCCTTGCTTGTCTTGAGCAGCTGGCACCTCGACACCTTCGAAGACTAAATCGACCACTTACTTCATCAACTTGCAAACTCTTGAAATTCGACGCATTGTAGGAGGTACGGGACTTCTGCACGGCTCATGGGTCAGAATAGAGTAGTGTCCCATGCAGGTTTCACTTTGCAAGTGTCTCCCCGGCTAAAACTAATTATGCTATAACTAATCTACCTTTGACACTAGATTAATTGAGATTGATTTTCTCGATCCTTGCAGAAATAAATTTTTATCTGCATTTTGGACTACCCTATCTGAAAAACACCTTTCATTTTCATAATCAGGCACATACAGCCTACACACAACCACATCTGATATAGGTGCCATTACCTTATATATTTTACGTATGTTTTTGACACAAAGTTGTTAGTTATAACTGCACGTTAGTTAGGTTTTATATCCTGTAACTTGACTAAAATAAAATGTGAATCAGATTAAGAAAATTGGCAGTCAATGAAATTGATATATTTAGAAATAATATCAATCACACAAAATAAACTTTACATAAAGACCAAATTAAATATGTATGTGAAAAGTGTTTTGTTTTGTTCCTTGCGTTTGAAAATTAATTAGTCATAGCGAGTGGAACTGGCGTGCGAGTGTCAAGGGAGGAACTACAAAGCAAGCACCGGCATCCATGATGTATGCGGAGATTAGAGTGGAGATTGGCTCACAGGCACGGCCGCCTGCGGGGGTCGCTGTGACCCCAATTACGGCCGAGTGTCGCTGGAGTGTCGTCAAGTCCGACTCTGCACATCAGGAGTGCACTCGACGCGCAAGCCGAACACGACTACTGCTTTAAAGGGATAGGATCCTCGCCTCAAACTGAATCCTTAGTTTTTTTTTCGGAATTGAGAAAAGCGCCGTTAAATGATCTAAAAGATGCCCTAGCTTGATATAAACCTCGGACCTCTGAATCTGGAATCAGACGCAGGCGTACATACTACGATGTATCTACACTGCTCATTATAGTTTCACATAGGGACATCTTCCTATCGGCATTAAGGAAGGTTTAAAATTATTATAAATACCCTTTAATTTTATATTACATTTTTAACAATTCATTACCACCATTTCTTCTAACTCTAGCACAGGCATATTTGGCCTAGTTGAGTAGGGCACAAAATAATTGTATATGACCTAAGGTATACCGGATATTTCAAAAAAAAATGTAGACTAGCCGCCGACCGAACAGTTTTAAAGACCAAAGTCTTTATATCTGCCCAACCGATGAATAACCATCATTTATTTTCTCAGAAACATATACATTCTTGACATACACATACATTTACATGTATATGAACATCAAAACAGTGCAGGGTAATAAAATTAAATTAAAAACAATGCAGAATTACAATAGTGGTACAAATGGGAAGCACAATACAGATGAAACAATAATTAACATAATTATACATTTTACAATATTGTTAACACATAATTAGTACGAAGATTATCAGCGAGCGGGGAAACATAAACCATAGAGAAGCTATTTCCTCTAAAGGGATAAGGGACGATACACATTTATCGTCCCTCATTCCATTGTCTTCGCCAGTATACTGGAATACACCTTCAAACCTTTGAGGTGTGTTTCCAGTCGGCTGGCGAAGACAAACTCTGCCGTCCCTCTTCAGGCTTTTCTGTTCTTTCTCTCGCCACCAGAGCTGCTTTAATGACTGCAGACGTTTAACCTTGCCATTGTAAAAAAGCTGTAGTAGAAAAGCCATCAAAACATTAAAGTAAAGGGCGACATATGTGGGAAATATGTCGCCCTTACCTTATTTATTTATGTAATTATTTTATTAAAGGTTACATGGGTCTTAGTTTAGGCGTAACCCAATTATAAAAGCAATTAAGGTATGGAATTTCCATATATATTACAACTTTGAAGTCAATTAAAAACAAGGGGTAATTTTGATCTTAATACAAAATGATTAAAAGAAATTTAATAGGTAAGCTCATGTCATCTAAATGCAGTTTTTTTTGTAAATTCACATAGTAAAAGACAGATTGTTTAAGGATAATACTCAATATGGATTTAATAAATATTTAGGTACCAATATTATTTTTTTTAAAGAATTTTGTAAAAAGTCTTTTACCCTACAGTCTACGCATATGTTTAACGCGTCAATCACATATATTATGACTAATAAATTTACACGCATTAATTTTCTATTATAAAAAATATTTTTTATTTGGTATTCTGGTATCGATTTTAAAAACAATGTGGTACAGCAGTGATATTCAACAACATTACCCTCGTAAAAAATCCTTTTTGGACAATATATTTTTTTATTGATAATACCTCTGAACTGTCATTAGAGGGCCAGTGCCAACTAGTGCCAACCAAAAAAATGTCAATTCATAGGTAAAACACTTTTTTGATGAAATACCTTGGATACTTTAGGTCATCGGCTTATAGTATGAAATAAAATTTATTTTGAGATATAATATCATATTTAAAGTGATATATCATTTTAAGTTTCGTATTATTATTTGGGTTTCAAACAAAAAAATTAGGTATTAAATCATTTACCTTCAGTGTATCTGAATACAATGTGGTTATAATCAATGTGTATGTATAAAAGCACAAATTTCAATAATTGCAACACTTTTAAGTAAAATATTTCCTTTCATGTAGTATTCATTTTCACACATTTTAAGTTATTAAGACTTTACCTGCCTACTGCTTATAACTTTTGTGCAATGTAGTGTGTAGGTGATACTGTCAAATATTACTTATTCTGTGCGATACCTATTTTCATCATTTTGTATTTATGCATTTTTACAGCCTTCGACCAATCGACCAATATTTGCGTTTATGAGTGCGCTAATTAAGGAATACGAAAGGAATAAATATTTTTATTGGCGTCATATATTTTATTTTGGGTATTTTACATTTGGCCAAAAAACGCTGCTTTTACCAATTATTTTCGTAGTCTTATGACAACCCCAAAATTGCTATCTATCTTTTTACATTAAGTTTTTTTAAATGTATCATAACAATTAGTTAATTATTCGTTTGCTGACAAAAAAATGTTTTTTTTTTATTTTTGGTATGGTTTTCTACTAGCAGCATCAAATAGCAACTGCGGCCACTACTTCAATATGCAGTGGCCTATTACGAGTGTCAAATTAAGCTTGTGGTAATGACTAACGGGCAACAGATAGCTCTAATATATCAATGATAACAAATTGAACCTAAATAAATACCTATAGGTACATATTTTGCCATATTTCTTCATTTCGTTTCATTTTGTTTTAAATAATTTAAATGGTATAAAAAGTTATGTATAAAAACAGTACTGTGACTGTTCAGTAGATAGCACTAGAATCGGTTACAGAGTTCTGGTAATCTAAAATTATTCTGTTTATTTACAGTGTAATTCAAAATAATATTATTTCATATATTTATCTTATTGAAAGATGTTGTCCTAAAATTATTAGGTTGAATAATAGTTACATTTACATTCCACACGGACGTGGAAAATCCACTGACACTTTCAGTTCTACTACATTTGGCACACTGTTTTTTTTTAAATCATTTATTGAATATATACTATATCATCGTGTAAGCAGTTCATTATAAATATAAAAATATACAAATATCGTATTTAAAGCTACAATGTAATATTAAAAAAAAATCAATATGAACTGAAATAGTTATTGCCGATAAGATAAATTATAGCATGAGAAATATGTTTATTTCTGCTTTGTTTTAATTATTTCTGTAATCAAAAAATACTCTTATAAAAAATATGTATGTCCTATGTCCCATGCATTTATTTTAGGCTCGTTAAACTGGCATAAATTTGCTTGTATTTGAGTCGTTGAGTGCGGATTTTGGATTCGAACTCTCCATCGCCTTAGCAACTAGACCACTGTATAATCAGGATAAGCGCTAAGGTAATTATATTTTTTTGACCATGATTTATTATGTTAGAATAAACTCTTCTTATAAATGTAAATATTTGAATAAATATTTGAACCTACACTTAATAAAGAACATGTATAAAGAATTATTATATAAATATAATAATAAAGTTAAATAAAAAATAATTTAACGGAAGGACACAATGCGCCTAATGTGGTATATTTTATATTAATGACCAATTTCTCTGGCATAATTCGGATATATGGGTTCAATTCTTGGCTCAGTCTCGGATTTAACGTGCATTTATTAAATTACTAGGTTTTCATTCGGCTAATCTACTAGAAACAGGAACCGTATTGGAAAATATGATTTCCGTGTAATTTTTGATCAGGAAGATAGGTCAGCTCATCTTTTACCTGTAAGTTTATTCAACGGTAGTATTCTCAGTACACTCGACTGAGTTAAGTAACATGAACGCAAAATTAGTGGGCGTGCAATTAGAAACAGAACTAAAATTTAAATCGCATCCCCGATATTAGAAAAAATATTCTCATTATTGTAACAACATTTTGACTTAGCTATTTTTAATCATATGCATGCTTAATAATTTCATCTAAGTAAATTTATTAAACTTTTCATATAAATTTAAGCATATTTACTCTAATATACGTATCATAATTTCTGTTAAATAGCAAAATTGAATAAAAATGTATAAATTATTTTTATTATATAAATTACTGTTATCGCTTTGAGCCTTAAAAACAAAAAGGCATAGCTCACGAAGACTTTATAATATGCCTTTATAATATATAATATGACTTTACACGACAAAACATAAATAATGATATAACTTCCCAAATCAAGGTTAGAGTAGATAAATGTAGTTACAATACTACGTATAACATATTGACCCAGTTTTCAAAAAGTAGGTTACCGGGAATACAGACCATGATTCCGTCGTTCGGTATTGACCCTTGAATATGGGGCGAATTGTGGCAGGCTTTCTTGGGGGAGATTTTTTACATATTCAATCTTATTAAAAAGCCTACTTAAATAACTTCTTACTTGGAAAATGTTTAGTAAAACAAAACTTTATCATGCCTTTGTAAGATTGCAGGAATTGTTTAGTTAAAATATTGTTTTTTCCTCCCCACTCCTCCCCCTCACGTCAGTCACGTCACGTCATTTGTATTTCTATTATCTCGAAGTATCTTCTATACGTATAGTTACACGTACAAATAGTTGTATATATACTCCTCAGACGACTGTTCATACAACAATTTAACTGTTTATCATGCATATTTTTTACAAACTTTTATTCAGCTTGGAATGTTTGTATGTCGGTTTAGGTCAAATCTTGCAAGTTGAATTAGAACCACTTCCACTTATCCTACGGAGTTGAAATTTGACTTGTTGGTTTTGTTCCGATGACCATGACTTTTATAGTAAGTATGACCTGATTCTACACCCAGGAATGGCTCCAGACAAAGAAACTCCTTAACGGTCAACGAAATTTTGAATACGCATTTAAAAGCTTGTATTCAAAATATTGTTTTAGTAAAGTATCGTGCATTTACGTAATATTATATCATTTACATTATGATAAATAAGTAATTCTTCAATGTAAACAAAATTTATTATGAAATAATAAATAAACAAAAAAGCAATGCATAGAAATGCAATGCATGCGTACCTACCTAAAAGATATACGTATACTAGTAACGGAGGCGTTTGACTACTGACCCGGCGGTCACAGGTTTGAGTCCGCATATTATAGTCATAGTTATCGCTTTTAACGCTAGATCACCACTATCTCCCCTGTCTCTTGAATAATAAGAAATCTGTTTATTGTAGGTCCAAAAAATGTATTCGTTACTTTTTACTTTAACCGTATTTTTCAAAACATATAATAATACATTTTAAATTAGAGGTTGTTTTTGAAACATAAATAATTTTAAATATTGCTTTAGGTTATTCAAGTAAATGACAGAGCACTAACGAATGCTTAGTAAGGCACGGCCTAGTTAGGTATGACTTTTGCCTTATTGTATTTTTTAACTAAATAAATCAATAAAAAAACAGGGATTAAATAGTCCTCCGATTGTCACAGATTAATGCATTTAAGATCATCATGGGTGTATTGTATGTAAAAATACTGTTGTATGTACGCGCTGCTGCGAATAAGTTTTAAATTATCGTTTAATTAAAACACTTATTGCTATTAGTAACTGCTGTTGCTACACCAGATAATTGCTTCTTGTCGTCGCCTACGCTTTCCTGTTTGATGAACGGGAAAAGGAGACGTGGTTTTCCGAACGAACGTGATGTTTTGTCTCTTTCTTCATTGTAAGACGAAGCGAATTGTGCGAATGAAATGAACAGCTGTATTCAACGGCTCTACAATGACACAGTAGCCCTAGAAGAAAAATATTTGTGTTAGTGAAAGAAGACACTATTTGAAAAAATATTGATAACGATTTTCTTTTCCCTTTTCACCCACTCATTCACCAGTTCGCTAGAAAGAGACGTTGATAGCGAAATGCGCGCGCATCCCCTCTTTCAGCCATCTTGCTTTTCCACAGACATTATATTTGCAATGGAAGCCCCGTCGCTCCTACTGCGACTCCGTCATTACTAAAATACTTTTTTTTTAGATTTAAAGTTAAACTTAAAGTGCTACAAGAGAAATAAATATTATGCTTTAATATTTATGCACAACTTGTGTTGATTGTATTATACCACTAATCAAAAAAAAGTGTTACGAAATGTCATCATAGAATTTTGACGTTTAGAAGTGCGGGTTGCTCAGTTAACGCGTATGTAGGTTAGTGCTGTCGCTTCGAGTGATGTTTTTTCCATTGTTATCCTGCTGATGAATGTAAATATTATAATGATGATTTAACATTTAATGAATGACCATTATACTGCCGAGAGACGTTTCGACCGTGCTCGACTTTTTCAAGTGTTGGCAACGCAAATCGATAATAGCGTGAGGTCGCCTCGTCCCGCTCATCGCGAGTGTAGCACGCGGGTGTGACAGGGAGGCAGAGTCAACTTCGTTCGATTGCTCCAAATCGAGGAAGGCTCGAGGATTTTCGGTTGAAAATCGTGTCTAATTTTAGATACGCGCTCATCTGTCATATCGCAAGGCAAGTATTGCTATATTTATATATTTCTATTATATTATTATAATTTAATTACTATTCCTTTAAAACGTATTTTTATACCTCCTTTATAAAATAAATAATTAAATTTAATTATTAGGTAGATGTAGGTAATATCATGTTCGCAAGTTGGTTGGGTACTAAACTTGTTAATGTTTGGTATTTTATATACATCAATAAATAAATATAACTGTCTTTCAAAGTATTTTAAAATATAAAAAGTATGAGTACCATATAAAATATTACAATTTGAAAACAGCAATTTAAAAATAATTGAATTACATGGATTTTTCGCATCCTCTTATTACCAAACTATCACAAAAAATGTCTATGTGTGCGTATGTATATACAATAATATGTATGCGAATATGTATTTTTCATAATTATCTCCGTAAATCTTAATAATTTACAACTATTTGGACTAGGTCGGTACTTAGACCTTATTACAATTTTTCGTTTATAATATGTAAGCACTCTAAACTAAATGCCTACAATTTCTAAAAACATGATAACTTATAACCCCAAAATTTATCAATAAAATATTTCGAATAACAAAAAATATATTTTTGTTTTAATTAGTCAAGTTATTGAAATGTAGGTATTATACATAATATTTACCAAATCATATTTTCCAGATTATTTATTTGTTAAATAATCGGGAATGGTCTCACTTACAAAAAAGAAATCCTATTACGAATTACGGTATGCTTGTGGCTGTGCATCTTTTTTGCCCGGGGAATGAAATTTTTACATTAAAATCTGCTTTCAAAAGCCTTTTTGCTTGCACCCTAGTTAAGCGAATGGAAAATTACTTTGTTTAGATCACAAAATAGTCGTCTGTTTTAAAAGAATGTATCTAACTTCTGAAGAGTCCATAATCGTGAGCCCATCAATAGGTTTTAAATTGCGCGACTTACCTATTTAGAAAAAACAAAGATTTTCTTGTATGATAAATATATATATATGTTATTATTTTTTTTTGTTTTTTAGTAAAGTATTGTTAATTTCAAACGAAATCAATTTAGTTATTTTTTTTTTCAATCTGAATACCGCTGATCTGTTTTCACTTAGTACGAATATAAAACTTTTGACAAACTTATTTGCTATCCTTTACCTATATCCCTGTGTTTATGTCGACTATATAATATATCCTTGTATTTCATTTTTACATCATGAATGCTATATTTATCTTATTATTTATAGTCTTAAATTTGCCTGACTGGGGTGCAGGAAAATACCTAGGTAAAAGCCTAAATTGTTCAACCGTTTGCCTGCGACATCTCTTAACTCTTTCTTTACAACCTAGAAGTAGTTAAAAATATTCAGAAAAATGTACAAGCAGGTAAAACCTCTACATCAATTATGAAAGATGTGAATAGAAGTGATTCAAAATAATTATGTTTCTAAGCAGCTAGAGCTGATATGCCCATATCGACATCACAACTTCATTGATGACGACTGGATTCACTTGCATGATATTAGATTGAAAAGTACAAACGTTCATCCTTATTACAAAAAAACCTCACATTTTAAGGATATTTATTTAGGTAATTAGATATATTTACCGTTATTTATAGGAGAATCTTCGAAATGTTATAGAAAATTTAATATCAGACGTTCAACACTTTTAAATTGTCAAATTTATTTATTTAGTTTCCAAAAATCGAGTCCTTCGTGCGAAATATTTACTATCTAACTAATATCATAAGGTGTAAAATGTACATAAGTTATTTTTATACCTATACGAAATAAGATTGTTATTACCTAAAATTATAATTTGGTTGGTGATACATTTTACATATAAAATGTATGTTAAAATGGGCGCAAAAAATAATGCATTTAAGCTTTATGAGGGTAGGTGTTAAACTTTTTTCGATCAATTAATTTGGTTATACGGAACCATATATTTTTTTTTTGTGTATTCGTATGTTATTCGGGTCAAGTTGCTTTGCTTGCTTATAATTTAAAAAGTGCACGAAGGCATAATATATATGTATAAGCGTCAGGATGGGTCGCTTCGGTCCTCAACTCGGCGCTTTTGACGCCAAGCCAACAGTTGGATTCAGTCGCTTCCTGTTACACTGCTAGAGGCAGCGAGCAAGTGCCTTCGGTCATATGTTAGATGGTCATATTTTCAACTGATATTCTAGGGTTGGTGGTTGGCCTGATGACTTATACGATAAAGGTTTTTCAATACAAATCTATGTTTCCTATTTCCCCCCGGGTGCAGTTTAAACAACAGGGTTAGGCCTGGACCCCTAGTAGGGATTTTTCGACAACATTGGCAAGGTAGGTGTGGATTCCGTACGGTATCGATTACACAACACCAAGTTTATTCCTAGAAATGCGAAAAAAATAATTTATTATCATCTAATCTAAATAAATCTCTTTCAGATGGCTGGCGGAGCCGATCCAAAATGGCAAAAAGACGCAGCGGATCAGAATTTCGATTATATGTTTAAGCTGCTAATCATCGGAAATAGTTCAGTAGGTAAAACCAGGTACGTTCATTCAAAAAACCTTTTTAAACGTACCGTACCGTATTAATATAATAGTAATTATGTATTGACGAATGTATTAGTATCCACATTCAACTAATAATATTACTAATCTCTGTAGTATATTGATACGCATTCATAATAATTTACGATCTCGCTCAAAAACTAGGTGAACGTATTCTGAAAATGTGGGAACCATTGAAAAATTTCCTTTTTTCACAAACCAGATTGCGGCGCTATGGGGGGCGGTGCCACCCCCTTCTCCTCCAATATTCTTCCTTCTATCCTTCTTCTCCCCTATATTTCAACCTAATTGATATAAGACCCGGTCGGAGCCAAACCATTTATGGCAACCCTATCGTAGAAGGAACGTTCGTAATAGCATTAGTTAGCAACATTGTACTTGCTGATTACAGTGACAATTATTTATGATGCCTTTTTACTGTAATTAAAAGTACATGCTGGGAGATATAAACAGGTGTTGCACAAAAGCTAGGCCTCTTATCGCCAACCTGTTAGTTTTATCAGCGTGTAATTGCCGTTGGCGGTGAAAATGTCCCGCCTTATTATCGCTGAAAGCGCTTGTTTTAGCGAGCTGCGTTGAATGTATGTATTTGGAACAGTTACCTACAATCGATCCGACTCATTGATAAATACTGTTATTAGTACATATTTTTTTAATCATTTTAAACATTACAAGCAGGGCAACAAAAAATCAAATATACAGCCAATTCGTAAAAGCGATTGGCACTACTAGATCGTGTTACCAGTTCCTAATAGACCCTGCGATTTCAAGTATTAGTTGTAAAGACGATATATCAAAATTCAGCATGGGTTTTCTAGAAGTAAAAATGTAAACTTTACGTGATAATATTATACGATTTTTTTGTAATACGTACAAAAGCGGTGATGTCGTTGCCGCTTATAAGAAAGATAATTTACACCAGCGCTTTAAAAAAATATGAAATATGGGGATTGATTATTTTCGCATTTTTTTCAATATACTTTTTACGAACATAAACACTCATTAAGTCTTCTGGAATGGTCTTGCACATTCTATATATATGTCAAGAAATTACACTACAAGGAATACATAATTTTAATCGACAATCGACTCGGATGTGTCATCACATTCATGCGCTACCGCGGCTGCGACGAAAAAAAGTGATAGCGTTCACCGTTTGGGTCGATATTCGAGCGCCGATTGGCACCCAGATTAAGCCAGCCGGTCCAGTTGGCGGCTCGGTCTACATTATCCTCCTTATCGATAAGGTCAGACAAGGACGAATGCTAATCCCGATTTCAAGTACAAATTACACGGAATGTATATGTTAATACCAGACGATCTCGGACTTTGCAATTATGAAAGTTGTTATTTATTTTATAAAGCTGCAGCGATTATTAATAAATATACTAATCTACATAAATAACTAAACAATGGCATTTTATCAGTAATACATTTGTCTAAAAAATATAAAGAAAATATATATGTAAAACATATATTTAGGTGTAATAGAAAGAGAATGTAGGAGTAATGTTTGTATCAATACGCGTGTGTGGCGTTAGGTTGATAGAAAGGAGAAAATATAAAATTTTGGTAGAGACTAAAGATAGATTTATAACTTAGATAAAGATAAATTTAAAATTTACTTATTTTATAGGTTTGATCCCTAATGTTCACATTATTGAGCATTGGTCCAAGGGATATTTAAAAAAAAATTAATTAGACAAGGTATTATTAATTAAGAATGTATAATATGAATTTATTATTATGTGGCGTGGCCATAGGAAGGCTAGGGTTTAACACGTGCGAGTGTGTGTGTGTGCAACAGTAAATTGTGCGTGTTAATATTCATTTTGCCGCATCGTTGTAATTGTATTCGACACAAATAAAGCCTTTAGTTTGCGAGAATTTCGCGCTAACGAGACCGCAATTCAGTAGGCGGCCGTTGAACGCTACTGCGGAACGTAATTTTCAGTCAAGGTCTGTGACGCACGGTGTGCACACACACACACGGCTTAGAAAATATTAAAACCGGTTAAAAAAGAAAGAAAAAAAGAGTTGTGCGTCCGATATACAAGTTTATACATATCATCATTTATTAATTACCACTAATTAGTTAATTGAGCAAAATGTTATTTCATCAGAAGAATCATAGAATTTTATCAACACTGAAAGTACCTACTTAATGATAATGACACTACACAATCATTACACAATGACATTATAATTAAATACACAAAATAAAAAGAGTTTGCGCACTAACACCTCTGGCAAATATGGTTAGCATTGTGCAATGGCGGTAAGCGGTAAGTGTGCTTATCCGCCAAGAGTAACTCTGTATTTATCTATTTATTTATTCATAATGGCACAATAAGAAGTCACAATAATAAATTATATAATAATACTGAGAAAAATAAATTATCATCATATAGAACAAGGAAATACCAGTCATTTATTGTTGCTTTGAAGTAACATGGCTAATTTATAACTAACATAAACACACTAAATTTAAAAAATCTGTAAAAGCGACCAGAATAAGGTTGCAGACAAAATAAAATACTTATGTTGTGACGTTATTAAAATATATATATATATTTTAATAACATCTCTATTGATTATATAATTCTAATTTTTGTACTAGGTATAATTTATGTACTAAATATACAAACAGCTGAACGTTAGCTTTTCTATTGTAAACCCTGCTCACCTATTGCGAGAAGCCATTTGGTAATGTTTTTTGCAAGATTTTCGGTAAATTTAAACTTCGGTAATAATGTTTAAATGGCTATTATGCAAAAAAGGGGGTACCTAATTTACCGGTACCGGAGACTGGAGTTTCGATAATGAAGACACCTTTTAATGAATCCTTAAGGCTTAAGAAGGAGGAGAGGAGATTAGATTGCGGATTTGTGTCATATCGCAAACAAAACGTGACATTGGCTAGGTTGGTCCGGTATATCGCTCGTCCTCAGGAAGGCGCCTGTAAAATGTTTAAAAAGATCAATAAGTCAAATTCACTCTGTAAAGCTTATATAAGGCTACAAGGTTGCTTCGTTAAACATATAGCCCGCCCCAATTAAAATATGGCTTCGTGCCTACCGTGAACATTTTGTGATTCTTTAATCACGATAATTCTCATCGACCAACTTGACTTTTCATATTTAATTGGTTTAAATAAAATTCTTGATTTTTCAACAAAACCATATTTAATCAACTAAAATAAAATGTAAGTATCAATTATAATAACAATAATACACATGTATTTATTTTTTCATCATTACATACCTAACAACATGTTTTCATTTTAAGGTAGTGAACAAAAACAGTATTGTTTATGCACTATCAGTGCTGTGTGAGTCACTGATAGTTTGGGAGTTAATTTTGATATCTGATTTTGTTATAAGATCATTGCCAATTAATTTTGCTTTTGTTCCAAGAGGCTGAAAGGATAGCATCCTTTTAAAAGATACATAATTGAAATTTAACAAAAAAACGGTTAAAAAAAAGTCAGTAAAAACCTCAGAATATTAAATGATGTACTTATGTGTTTTTTTTTTAATATTAAATCCAATCAGGTATGGATAACTACTTGAAAATTAGACAGCTTATAAATCTGATATTTTTTTATAAAAAAAAATAATAGAACAGCATTGAGACTACATAACAATAGTTAAGGTTGGTTTATATTTAGAGTGTTATTAAAATAATACTCTGAAAAAAAAATATATGGTAATGGCTGCAAAAACATGGTATTGGCAACTGGCTTACTTGATTGCAAGTACTATAATTTTCTATGTAAGTAGCATCATTTTTGTATTATGGTTGCGACTACCAAATTTTTAGGTAGCGTTGTTTTATTTCATCAGCTGTTCACCCACGACGACATATTGTTTTGTAATCATAACAAAATGTTTTTGCTAAAATATTTTTTAATTACATCTCTTACTGCCATAGCTGAAATATGGTAAATCTAACCAAAAATTATTTAATAATAATCAGTCTGTACGTACAACTGTGCGATTTGCTTACACTTATGTTAGTTTAGTAACTTTCTTGCTGCGGGTGCAAATTTTTAAACAACCAATTGTTATGGTAAAATATTTTTTTCAGTGTATGAAAGTAATTATGCATCAAAAAAAGTCGGTATTTCATGGATTAATCACGAACTGCTGCTTTCTTATATGCCTACCCTCAGGATAGGTATTTTTCACCGGCATTTTTCTCTTGTCGACAGTTTCCTGTTCCGGTACGCGGATGACTCGTTCACGTCCGCCTTCGTCTCGACCGTCGGGATCGACTTCAAGGTCAAAACAGTCTTCCGTCATGACAAGAGGGTCAAGCTCCAGATATGGGTGACAACCTTTATTAACATTTACTTGATATTCAGATCTATCAGTTGTTTTTAAAATTTACTTTTTTACATGACGCATTTGAATTCACATTATAAGTAAAAACGAGGCTACCAAGTAGGTAGGTAGGTACTGGTTGACGTACTAGAAACGGAAATAATAATAACAACAATAAAACATGTTATTTGACACGCATTAATACGTTACAAAACGGGTGAGCTTATTACCGCTTGTATTATGTATGTATTTTACACAATCTCTCTTAAAAATCAATAATTATTTTTTTTCAACGTTGCTAGAAGCAACTTTTATATGATACATATATGAACGTGAACGAGGGATACCATTTGAAAGATTTTGTCCTAGAAATTATTGCCTGCGAAAAGAAGCTTTTCATTTCTTGAAATTTATTTTTTTTAGTATACTTAAATTATCATTTTTATATTTAAAAACTAACCATTTTAATTCCATTTTATTCTCATTATAAAACTATATTTATTTTATATGTGATGTTTCTGGTTTCAAAAAATGCTATTTCAAAAACATGGTGGTTTTTTTTTTTATATTTTTTTACATAATGTTTAAAGACATTTTCTTACTTAATTCCCTAGAATTATCTTTAATGTAAATAAACTAAATTACTCATATCTCTTCCAACGTCTTTGAAAATCTGTAAAACTTGCATTTTTGCAGCATTCAGGTATGTAGGCGCCCTAAAGTCGAAGGAGATAAATCCGGGTAGTGGAATATAAAGCTAACATTTAGAGCGAGCGACCGAAGCAAATCCGATCGGAAAGTTTGAGGAGGACATTCAGCGGAGGAGTGTCGCGTCGGTAGGCGGTGATCGGGAATTAAATTGATCATCTACGAACGCTACGTTGCTAGGCGAGGGGCGAAATGTGTCGCCAACTAATATATCTAGGTATTAGGCGTTTGAAACAATATTTATTTACTTGGAATAAAGTCTTTTACATCCCTCAATTATTTCTAGAACCTCTTTGTTTAGGGACACAGGTGTAAATGCATTTAACTTCGTCTTGCTCATGATTTCTGGGAAACAAACAGAATTTTTGTAAAAATTTCTTGACTATAAACAGAAATAATAAATGCATTTAGTATAAGTACGGGTTCTATTCTGGTTACGTAAAGACTTAACTGATTTACGTACGGTTTCTTTTTTACGTAATTTATTGTTTCACGTAGTTGGTTTTTTATAACTGACGACTAAGGAAGTAAAAATTCTACGGTACGTTATTTCGTTTTTAGAGCAATTCAGAATTGTGTCTTGCGGATTTTTCGACAAAATTCAACTATTGACCATAAAAAAATATTGCAGTGTCATTCTTGTGTTGTCGAGAAGGCACTATTGAGCGCAGCTCCGACCAACTTCATTATGCTAGGAACTTCATCACAGAAAGAAAGATCTCGCAAATTTGTAATTAAAAGCTTATTTGTGTATGCTTACTTGACAGCGTTTTAAATATTACCAGCTGCGAAAAATGACCTAACCATATTGGATGTCTTATAACAGACCAGGCGTGGGATGAATAAAGATTTAGATAGTCTTGATACTGATTTATTAAAGCAGATAATCCTTCACATATATATAAGTACAAAAAGCGCTAGGAAGATTATTGAGATGATGCTCAGTGGCTGATGCTGGTTACAGGCTCAGACCAACGACGAAGGCTTCGCAAGCGCTTTGGACGTGACTGATGTTTCTACGTCTGATAATATTACATTCTCTGACTGCTAAACATTGACTCGCCTTGATATCCGATGACTGATCAACGACTGACCAAAGACCGCGGCTCGGAACCCCGTTTTTATCGCTGCCTGACGAGAGGTCGCAGGGTGCAGGGAATGAAAACCAGTGTCGGTTTAATGACGTACGAAGCGACCATGCGACTAAAAGGCCTACCTCGAGGCACGTGTTGTACGGGCTCCAAAAAAATTCGCAGAAACTCTGAAGGTTACAAGCGATGCAACTCGTATCGCAGCAAGTGCTCGATTTTTTTTTTAAGAAACATTAAGTACATATACCTATTTTGAGAGTCTAAATAAAACACTTTTTTATGATTAGGTAATTACTATTTATGATTTTTTTTATTTTTATGTTAATTTTACTTTAAGTATATATTATTTATATCAATTTCCTAAAGAACGGTTTCTGAATTAAGAAAAAAAATAATAAAGTCTACATAGAAAACATATTTCGAATGGGTTACCTTTTTCGTAAATATCAATGCGTGTTGCAGTAGTTCCGGGTCTAGATTATCTTGACCTACCATTTGAAATAGGTGGGAAACTTTCACTACGCCTGAACGCTGGGTAGGACATTAATTAACCCTTAAAGTACCCGCAATAACACTGTATCAGAATTAGTTCCCTGTACTTTGGTCACATTATGTAAGTTATTTAGTTATAAATTCAATGTTCTCATTTTATAATTTCATTAAACATATAACTAAAACTATCTTTTTTTAATGGGGTAGTCTAGATCAAATTAAAATATTATTGTAATAACTAGATCAACGATTGGTTGTATTATTACTTATTCGGTTGTTTCTCGGATTTGTAGTAGTAGGCATTTGACAAAGGTTTTGGAATATATTAACCTTTATTAGTATAAAGGTAACGAAACAGCGGAAGCACGTTTTAAATATTGGGTATTTTAGGTTATGTAGTCATAACCTAAAATACCCTATATTTAAAACGTACCAGAGAATGCAAGTGCCCAATAAAACCTTTTCAACTAATTGTATGTGCATTCCACCATAAATGAGGGTACACGCTCGAAATAATATTCATCGGTTTATCGGAATTATACCGGTTTTGGTATCTGTTTAATTCTTAATTGTTGTAATGTTATTGATATAATTGTGTTTTTCCATAATAAAATAAAATAAATAAAAAGATTCCATTTCGGTATTAAAAGATAGTTAAAATAAAAAGCAAGCTAAAAATATTGAAGAAATATTAGTCTAAAAAACCATAAAAAGCAACCTAAACCTAATAAACGGGATCCAAAGTATCACCTGTTGGTTATTTGGTCATTTCAGTGAAAAAATAGTTAATAATTACAAATTTAATAAAAACCGTTCGAGGTCGCGTAGGGGCGCAGAGAGGCGGAGCTAAGTGCCTGGAAATGGGGGTGAGCTTGATACCAAGTAATGACTGGCTGTTCTCGATCTTGGCCACATCTTGGTTAAGTTATTGACATCGGTACGGTGTGGAGCGAAGGACAGATTAATTTATAGCGAAAAAATGTTTATTTAAAATGTTTTTTTTTATATAATATTTTTTTAGTCAGTTTCGATAATATAACATTGATCAACCCCCTTAAAGGTCAGTAATGATATTATTATTAGAATAAAGCAAGTTTTATATATGCAGTGATTTAATAATAAATATACTAAAGCTTATAGAAATTCCACTTGAATCCTCTCCAGCATGACGAGATGGCCTCTCAGACGTCAACCACTTCTTTTCTCCATCGTATCCTCCTCCATTGATCTGCAGAAGCGGCCATGTCACTCATCCATCCTCTTTGGTCTTCAGACCAAAGAGGATGGTGGTGGTGGTGGTGGTGGAGGTGGATGGTGGATGGTGCGACGTCATGGAAAAAACATTCATGATATTTATTTATCTTATTTATCTTTATTGGAGAAACCAACAATTTTACACAGTACATATAAAATAAAAAATACATTTGAAAAATACATTATTTCTTATATTTATTATCTCCAATTTATTTATATTTATCTGGTGAAAAATTTCTACCTAACACATTCAAATCAATATGCGTTTCAAACTTGAGGCATATGGGCATTGATTAAACTAAGTCATGATCATTGACATGGATAAAAATATATTTTTGCAAGCTATGATAATATTTTGTTATAAAGGCAAATCATCTGATCAAATGAAACACCTATTTTTTGCCAAAACTAAAATATTTTGAAAAGATGAATTAAAGGTCGATGATTGTAGGGGGGATGATTGTAGGTCTATTTTTCTAAAACCGTGGTTAAGGTCCAAAAATAAAAAAAAACAAAACTATATTTCGTACAATATTTATATGGTATCAAATTGGTAAAGGTACCATTTAAGTATGATTGAACTTATCAATCGCAGCTATCAATCAATCAATGGCGCCACGTTCTACATAAATAATTCTGCGGTCAAGCGCTGTAGGACTACAAAAAAATTCTTCTTTTTAAACTTTGTTCCTCCTTCATCGTTTCGTTAGACCTTTTTAAATCACAACCTTTTTGGGGTCTAATTTGAGTGATATTTAAGTATTTTTGTTACATCTACGCATGTAATTCAATCCGTGGCATGATTTAATTGTCCCATCGCTTGCTAGTGTAACACAAATACATTACGACGAACCTGTCACGACACGCAATGCTGTCATTCTCGGATTCCAGTTGTCCCGGCCGATCCGCTTCCAGCGGATCCGAAGACCAGTCCTCTTCAGTCGGGACACAGCTGGGTGGCTTCTGATGCCACGTTCTCAAGGTGGACTGTAGATCCGAGCTTTCCAAGAGTCAGTCTCCTCAAATCAAGCTAGCCTGATTTATAATGCAACGATTTCAAAAAGTTCAAAATGATTAAAAGTCAATAAAAACAGAATTGAAAGTTATCACACTATTTATTCAAAACAGTATATTCAACGGGTCGTAAATCCGTTGAATAAGCAAAAGGATATTGTCTGAATCACAATTTAAAACACAGAATAAAGTTCAGTACTAATTAAATTAATGCGAACAAACATTGACAGTTTATATTACAGTTCTCCGAAATAGTGACAATTTGTGACTATTTATTTTATAAAATAAATGTCAGATTGTCTTCAATTCACTCACCGATATGTAGATTTCAGCCTAACTTCTCAATCGTTCACTAAACGAGTCTCGAACGCTGAAGTACATTTGTTTTTGGTAATTTGTGACCTCGTTGATTTAGCTCGATTTTATCTCGTTGCGTGATTAACATTTAGCTCTCGTGGTATCCAAAACCTCTGGTTGGATGGTACGTAATTAATAGAGTTACACCAACTTCTAAAAATTTTAAACTAAGTTTAATATTCGCGACGGCTATCGATTGACGTTATAAAAAACTGACAGCGAAACGGTGCTCAGTCACGTCTGCTAAAAAAACTAAACAACACTAACACGAATGTAGGTATGAGGCGACCTTTTATTCACGCGTTTCCGCTTTCGCCCTTCAGCGGACGCACCCCCTTCATACCTCTTGCCCACAACCTACGAGCGTTTTAGGAATATTTGAAATCACATAATTTTTTTTAATAAATTTTTTACCATACTTATTGCTTGCTAATATTATGCTAAACAAATATATTCCCTTAATCTAAAAGATATATTTACATGTTTTCTTTATTTGATAAAAACGGTTTTGTAATTATAATATAAAAATAAACAATCCGTTTTTAGCCTTAACCATTACTAAAATTCTATTTTGTTTCTATGACCTACAAACCTAAATCCAGTGACTTTTTCCTTTGAATTAAATATCAAATATAGATTATTTCGCGGCGCGCTAATGATCTGTAATTAGGTTCTCGTTTAACTCCGTCGCGTATTTTTAACTCATTAGTCTATTGCAAACGCGTAATCCTTTAATGTCTCTTAAATGATATTGTTTTGGCTGAAGATTTAAATATCTTACCTATATTAATGTTACGTAACTACCTTATGGATACTTTAAATAACAACAAGTATTATCATTATACAGTTTTACAATCTTACAAGCTAGACAAAAAACATTTATACATATGTGGGTAGTGATCACTTCTCACATTCAGTCAATTTTGGCACCAAAACTATAGTTTTCTTATACTATTAAAAATATTAAATAAATGTGAATATTTAGAATTCACCGTTACCAATTTTTGAAAGACCTTCGCGGCGTCTTTAAAAACAAACTTCCCGGTTCGTTAATATGGCGGTACAAGGGTTTTACAGCCCTCTGCATCTTTATTACGGTCCGGTCGCGTATCCTAATCCGTGCCTAGACGTTTTTGTTTGGCGCGCCGCCTTATGCGTCGTATTTGAAAAATAATGTTAAAACCTAAAACTATATCGTCCGACTGGGGCTGCCAACTTTATATTTCGCTAAATCAATTTCCTGAATGTGAGTTACCTCATATTTCCCACGACATTCCGCCCTCTCTGAAACGTTACTCTTTCAGACTTTGATGGTCGTGGACTCGCAACACTGCCACTTTAACTGCCGGTCGTTTGTAATGTTTCCCGTGGCTTTTGACGGTTACCGCCCGGGTTTGTCCATCTGTGCCGGGGTGTGTTTGCACTACTATGCCGCGCAGCCAAGCGTTTTGCGGAAGTCTTTTTTCGATTATGAAATACCACGTCGCTTACTTGTATATGTTTCGCGGGTTGTTGCCATTTTTCTCGGTGCATGAGACGCTCGTGATGCCGGAGTCGTATGGCAGGTAGATCGGCCCTCCGGGCAGGTGTTGCCTTTCCCTGTCGGCCCCGGCAATACGGACACTTTTGAGCCGTTTTCCACACAGCGCTTCGCGCTTTAGGTATATAGAAACGCTGTCTTAATTCGTTTAATACGAACCTTTGACCTTGATGGGAACTCGTCTCATGCACATGGCTTATTAATAGCTTGGTGTAAGGGTGACTTGCAAACAATATGGCCGGCTTAATACATTGCAATGCGATATTTCGCATTGCACTTATGCGGCCGCCTACACGCAGTATTTTTTCGTCATCTAAAAATGCATTTAGATGACGTATTTTACTCGACTTTTTTATCGGCCGATTTGCGCTTATATCTTTTAGCTCCTCAGCGAAGATTTCGTTTTGCGCTTGTCGTAACCAGTACTTTTCCGAGTTATCGATTTCTTTCGCGGATAGCGCCCCCCGCTCCCCCCTTTTTCGAAAGATATCGACCGCTCTGAACACCCACGCTGTACAACGAATTAGGCGCGTCCATTTTGAATATTTGGACGCGTCTATTAACGCTGTTTCGGTCTCAGCAACGTGAGTGACAAAGACGTTATTTGTCATTTTGTTGTGATAATTTATTTTCACCTTTTGAAAATTAGAAGTTAAATCGTCTCTTAATAGCCCGTCGCGCTCGTTGCGTTGTAAGTGCAACGCGCGCCCGCCATTTGTCCCGGCGTCGAAATTACCGTTTTTTAATTTCGCGTCGCGTTCCTTACGTTGTGAATGTAATACGCGATCGCTATTAGCGCCGGCGTCGAAATTACTGTTTTTTAATTTCGCGTCGCGTTCCTTACGTCGTGAATGTGATACACGATCGCTATTAGCGCCCGGTCCGATTTTACCGCTTAATGACCACCCAATTAACGCCTTCGTAACCACAGGGCCCTGACGCCAATTACCATGCACTTCCAGGGGCAAGATGAGGCCATACTGGTCTTGTCCGATAAGCATTTTTATTTTTCCGTGAACCGACTTAATAGGTAACCTAGATATAAACGGATATTTTTCTCGTAATTTATCGATATCTAAATTATGATAAGGTAAATTTAGATTTTTCATAGTTTTCACATGTTTTAAATTATAAATTACGGAATTGTTTTCGGCTTGAATTTTTATATCTACCGACCGAGTACACGAGTTCTGTGATTTCATACCGTTAATACCTACTATTTTTAATGTCGATGTAACGCCCTTTGCGCCGATTTCATTTGCTATTTTTTCGTCGATTAGAGTCAGAGTCGATGCCTCATCCAATAACGCGAGTATATCCCTGGACCCAGCCTCGCCCGTGACCTTCACATTCACAACTCGGAGTCCAATGCTTCCGCTCTCATGACGTGTGTGCGTCACGTGACCCGTCTCGACCGCGGTTGACCCCTCCGGAGGGGTCGCTTGGCTGGGTTCCGAACGCGTTATCGGATGAAGTAACTTATGGTGTTTACTTTTGCATCCGTTAATTCCGCACGACACTTTTCTTTTACATTGAAGTGCGGTGTGTCCTAATTTTAAACAAATAAAACATAAGTTTTCTTCCCTGACCCAATCGCGTTTACTGTTTAGGCTTAGAGCCGCAAAATTCCTACAAACATTTAAATCATGATTTGTTTTTTTACAGTACAGACATTTTTTAACTTCTAACGATTTTTCGTAGGTATTAAAAATATGCCTACGCGTCGGCTCTAATTTTTTAATCGCGCGCGTTTTTAACTCGCTGCGTTCTTTGACCGCGGGCTTTGAACTACCTGAGTTAGTTTCCTCTTTTGCGGCCGCGTCCAGTAATGACTCTAGCCATTCCCCGAAATCTGTAAGTGTGGGATGTTCGCCTTTGAATTCTTTGTACCACTGAAGCCTTAAATATTGAGGTAATTTTAAAATTAATTCTTTCAACAATGGCGGATTAATTAAATATCCGTCATGTCCCATACTTTTAAGTGAGTGTACAATATTGCAAACGATGGTGCCAAAATTAACTAATTGTGAAAGTGAGTCACTTACCCCAATATTCGGGACACTGCGAGCCTCTGTCATCAGTTCATCTATGCGAGCATCTGGTCTGCCGAAGCGTCGATAGAGCACCTTCATGATGGCAGGAACGTTCTCCGGTTCGACTAGCAGCGACCTCACAGCCTCCCTCGCTGGCCCGCTGAGTGAGGCAGCCAAACGGATTAAATTATCCGCATTGGAGTAGCCGCACATCTCGTTCCCTTGATTGAATAAACTAATGAATATTGGAAACTCATTAGTGTTTCCGGTAAACTTCGGCAAGTCACGTAAAAGTTTTGCACGCGCCGACACTAACATGTTATTTCGATACGAATCACTTGTATTAGGCACTGACACACACACTTTTTCAGTCTTTATCGGCGACCGTTGTCGGTAGCGCGTTGTCTCGCTCTCGCCCGGCCGCTCCTCTTGTGTCGCGCCGATACGGAGATTTCGAAACGCCTGTTTCAAATCGTCCGCCCTTGTGTCGATTCTCGGTATTTTCGTCGCGGCCCATTCGCGACAATACCTAGACGATGCGGATGAGTCCGCGATGCTGCCCTCATCGTCATCTTCTTCCTCGGCCTCGATCATCTTTTTCTTGATCTCCAGCCTTTTTGCCACCAGATCCATTTGTATCTGGGTGGCTTCTGCAGCGGCCTGTGCCTGCAGCCTGGAGCTCTCTGCAGCGGCTTGTGCCTGCAGCCTGGCACTCTCTGCAGCGCCTTGTGCCTGCAGCCTGGCACTCTCTTCTGCAGCCTCAAGGTCTGCCGCCAGCAGTTGCCTGGTGACGCTGCTTCTCGAGGCGGCTGACGTCCTGGACCTGCGGCTTGCAACGGATGATGCCCGTGACGCAGGAAGTTCCTGGGCCGCTGCCTGCAGCCTCTCCTGGAGCCTGGATGGGCCTGCTTCCGTGCTGACCTGTTCGGCTTCCTGGGAATCCTGTGCCGTCATGCTCAGACGCTCCGTAGTGTATGGCGCTTGTTCCTCGGCTCTGTCCTGTCGGCGTCCTGCGCTGATCGTTCTCCCTGAACCGCGGCTTGTATTGCCTGACAGTCTTTGCCTCAGGCGCTCGCTCTTCCTCTCTCCTGGAGTTGCCTGATCTGCCATATCCTTTTGGCTCGCTTGACCTTTTGACATCTTGTCAAAGAAAACTCGGGGCTCGTCCAATCTGCGCTCGAAAGGACCAACAAAGATGCTATGTCCCGGCCGATCCGCTTCCAGCGGATCCGAAGACCAGTCCTCTTCAGTCGGGACACAGCTGGGTGGCTTCTGATGCCACGTTCTCAAGGTGGACTGTAGATCCGAGCTTTCCAAGAGTCAGTCTCCTCAAATCAAGCTAGCCTGATTTATAATGCAACGATTTCAAAAAGTTCAAAATGATTAAAAGTCAATAAAAACAGAATTGAAAGTTATCACACTATTTATTCAAAACAGTATATTCAACGGGTCGTAAATCCGTTGAATAAGCAAAAGGATATTGTCTGAATCACAATTTAAAACACAGAATAAAGTTCAGTACTAATTAAATTAATGCGAACAAACATTGACAGTTTATATTACAGTTCTCCGAAATAGTGACAATTTGTGACTATTTATTTTATAAAATAAATGTCAGATTGTCTTCAATTCACTCACCGATATGTAGATTTCAGCCTAACTTCTCAATCGTTCACTAAACGAGTCTCGAACGCTGAAGTACATTTGTTTTTGGTAATTTGTGACCTCGTTGATTTAGCTCGATTTTATCTCGTTGCGTGATTAACATTTAGCTCTCGTGGTATCCAAAACCTCTGGTTGGATGGTACGTAATTAATAGAGTTACACCAACTTCTAAAAATTTTAAACTAAGTTTAATATTCGCGACGGCTATCGATTGACGTTATAAAAAACTGACAGCGAAACGGTGCTCAGTCACGTCTGCTAAAAAAACTAAACAACACTAACACGAATGTAGGTATGAGGCGACCTTTTATTCACGCGTTTCCGCTTTCGCCCTTCAGCGGACGCACCCCCTTCATACCTCTTGCCCACAACCTACGAGCGTTTTAGGAATATTTGAAATCACATAATTTTTTTTAATAAATTTTTTACCATACTTATTGCTTGCTAATATTATGCTAAACAAATATATTCCCTTAATCTAAAAGATATATTTACATGTTTTCTTTATTTGATAAAAACGGTTTTGTAATTATAATATAAAAATAAACAATCCGTTTTTAGCCTTAACCATTACTAAAATTCTATTTTGTTTCTATGACCTACAAACCTAAATCCAGTGACTTTTTCCTTTGAATTAAATATCAAATATAGATTATTTCGCGGCGCGCTAATGATCTGTAATTAGGTTCTCGTTTAACTCCGTCGCGTATTTTTAACTCATTAGTCTATTGCAAACGCGTAATCCTTTAATGTCTCTTAAATGATATTGTTTTGGCTGAAGATTTAAATATCTTACCTATATTAATGTTACGTATCTACCTTATGGATACTTTAAATAACAACAAGTATTATCATTATACAGTTTTACAATCTTACAAGCTAGACAAAAAACATTTATACATATGTGGGTAGTGATCACTTCTCACATTCAGTCAATTTTGGCACCAAAACTATAGTTTTCTTATACTATTAAAAATATTAAATAAATGTGAATATTTAGAATTCACCGTTACCAATTTTTGAAAGACCTTCGCGGCGTCTTTAAAAACAAACTTCCCGGTTCGTTAATATGGCGGTACAAGGGTTTTACAGCCCTCTGCATCTTTATTACGGTCCGGTCGCGTATCCTAATCCGTGCCTAGACGTTTTTGTTTGGCGCGCCGCCTTATGCGTCGTATTTGAAAAATAATGTTAAAACCTAAAACTATATCGTCCGACTGGGGCTGCCAACTTTATATTTCGCTAAATCAATTTCCTGAATGTGAGTTACCTCATATTTCCCACGACACCAGTTGATACTGGTTAATTCGATTTTATACGGATAAGTTGTTTTTATTTGAATAGGAATTTAGTATTTATACATGACTTCACAACTTTTATGATAATATGAATGTTAAATTTATTAATCTTTATAATTAATTCGTTACATTTAAATTTACTGATACATTGTTTTCGCGATATTGAAAAACCTATATTTATATCTTTGAAAAACGTCAAGTATGATGTTGAAACGAAAACAAAAAGTTCTAGAGATACTCTGTCATCGCTATAGTACTTCCCAATATTTTCAAAACATAATTATTATTAGTAGGTAAAGACCTACTAGGAATTTAATGTAATCAACAAAATATAAAATATATAAAAAATAAACTAAAATATATAAAATTATGTAGATTTATCTAAAAATTCATACTAAAAATACTTCTATAACTTAAGAGAGGGATACGTTAGGTCGTAGGATTATCATAGACACAATACTATTTAAATGAAACCTCTTAATTGGTATGCAAAATTAGAAACATTGGAAAAACAAATTTCTTAATTTGAACTTTATTTTAAATAGTTAACATTACCTATCTATATAAAAAATATTTTGACGCTTAAAGTTGTAATAACTAAATACATTAAATTTAGCATCAAAATTAATAAAGACTTGGACATATTTACACAATAGGACATTATTTAATTGGATTTATTTAATACCGTTCTTAATGTGGTGCGATCCAAAATGTTACGCAGGCATTTAAAGTTAAAAAATAGTTTTCTAATCTCTTAGTCAATTGTTCAATCTGAGGTATCTACTTAATATTACAATCAATAATTATTTCTATATACTTAAAAGTAAAACGCACTCTAAAGGGTTACATAAAGACACATGTGGTTATTTTAAATACATTAAATTTAGCATTAAAATTAATAAAGACTCCGACATATTTACTCCAATAATCATACACAATAGGACATTATTTAATTGGACCTATTTTGGATTGGATTTATTTAATACCGTTCTTAATGTGGTGCGATCCAAAATGTTACGCAGGCATTTAAAGTTAAAAAATAGTTTTCTAATCTCTTAGTCAATTGTTCAATCTGAGGTATCTACTAAATATTACAATCAATAATTATTTCTATATACTTAAAAGTAAAACGCACTCTAAAGGGTTACATAAAGACACATGTGGTTATTTTAAATACATTAAATTTAGCATTAAAATTAATAAAGACTCCGACATATTTACTCCAATAATCATACACAATAGGACATTATTTAATTGGACCTATTTTGGATTGGATTTATTTAATACCGTTCTTAATGTGGTGCGATCCAAAATGTTACGCAGGCATTTAAAGTTAAAAAATAGTTTTCTAATCTCTTAGTCAATTGTTCAATCTGAGGTATCTACTAAATATTACAATCAATAATTATTTCTATATACTTAAAAGTAAAACGCACTCTAAAGGGTTACATAAAGACACATGTGGTTATTTTAAATACATTAAATTTAGCATTAAAATTAATAAAGACTCCGACATATTTACTCCAATAATCATACACAATAGGACATTATTTAATTGGACCTATTTTGGATTGGATTTATTTAATACCGTTCTTAATGTGGTGCGATCCAAAATGTTACGCAGGCATTTAAAGTTAAAAAATAGTTTTCTAATCTCTTAGTCAATTGTTCAATCTGAGGTATCTACTTAATATTACAATCAATAATTATTTCTATATACTTAAAAGTAAAACGCACTCTAAAGGGTTACATAAAGACACATGTGGTTATTTTAAATACATTAAATTTAGCATTAAAATTAATAAAGACTCCGACATATTTACTCCAATAATCATACACAATAGGACATTATTTAATTGGACCTATTTTGGATTGGATTTATTTAATACCGTTCTTAATGTGGTGCGATCCAAAATGTTACGCAGGCATTTAAAGTTAAAAAATAGTTTTCTAATCTCTTAGTCAATTGTTCAATCTGAGGTATCTACTAAATATTACAATCAATAATTATTTCTATATACTTAAAAGTAAAACGCACTCTAAAGGGTTACATAAAGACACATGTGGTTATTTTAAATACATTAAATTTAGCATTAAAATTAATAAAGACTCCGACATATTTACTCCAATAATCATACACAATAGGACATTATTTAATTGGACCTATTTTGGATTGGATTTATTTAATACCGTTCTTAATGTGGTGCGATCCAAAATGTTACGCAGGCATTTAAAGTTAAAAAATAGTTTTCTAATCTCTTAGTCAATTGTTCAATCTGAGGTATCTACTTAATATTACAATCAATAATTATTTCTATATACTTAAAAGTAAAACGCACTCTAAAGGGTTACATAAAGACACATGTGGTTATTTTAAATACATTAAATTTAGCATTAAAATTAATAAAGACTCCGACATATTTACTCCAATAATCATACACAATAGGACATTATTTAATTGGACCTATTTTGGATTGGATTTATTTAATACCGTTCTTAATGTGGTGCGATCCAAAATGTTACGCAGGCATTTAAAGTTAAAAAATAGTTTTCTAATCCCTTAGTCAATTGTTCAATCTGAGGTATCTACTTAATATTACAATCAATAATTATTCCTAAATACTTAAAAGTAAAACGCACTCTAAAGACACATGTGTTTATTTTACATAATCAAACAGTTTTGATTGTTTTTAGTGAATCATATAAAAATTTGAATAATTTCTTTTTTTACGAAATTTCTAGTCCTATATTTTGAATGCATATAAAAATAAGTTTAGATTTTAAGCTAAAGAATAGAAAGAAGGTATTAAAAAAGTACTCGAGCCAGTGTCAAATTAAAATTTGTACAAACGCCAACCATCGCGCATTGCAGCATTTTGGGTAATGAAGCAATCCAAGAATATGATCTCATTTATTTTGATCTGAATTCCGTTTACAGGCTTTTTCTCAGCGTCTGAATATCTTAAGTTATTAACGCAGCTACTACTTACCTCCACTCGAATGAAAGTTATGAATTAAATTTACTTTCTTGGCTCGCTTTCGGTCTGTATAATGTTTGTACAATTTTTTGTTTTGGAGATATTCAAAAGCTTCAAAAAATTATGCATTTACACGATAAGAAAATAATATACTAAAAACACATATTATAAAATCATAAAAAACTTGGCCTTATACAATGTTATTTGTTGGTCTTTTTGAAGTATAAATAATCTACAGATTCGTATAAACTATTTTTAGGAAGTACACGCTTGAAAATTCCCTGTCTGTACAGAAGGTAACATTAAAATCAAGTGGTAACAGTTACTACAGTCAAATGTATAACAAATGTATATCAATCAATAAATAGTATAAAGCAAAGTCTCTTTGTGTTTGTCTATTCGTTTAGTCCTGTTAAGCTACACGATGGATTTTGATGCGGGTTTTACTTATATATAGAGAATTTATTTTGGAAGGTTTATGTGTATTAATATTAAATTTAAAAATAACAGAGAAATCTCGATGTTTTGATATAAAGTTGTAACTATTTTTATCATTCAAAGTTTATTCAAAAATAAGGGGATTTTTTTGGAAATTTTTCGGAATTTCTAGGTCAACACAACTATATTTAGTTCGTCCAAGTTCGCAGGTGAATTAGCCATCAATCATTGTCAATTTGCCATTGATATATATTTTTATATAATATATTAAACGACCCGCTTTCAAGTTGAAATGGTGATATTTTAAGGATTTTGCTGAAATTAAAACCGCAATGATAAACATATTACATGAAGCTAGCCGATAACGTTCCAAAATAATTCACTCCATACTTACGAATCAAGAAAGAATCGAGGTGAAGGTTTCGTCCACGTCAATTAGGTATGGGTACAAAGGGTGGTGCTAAAGTCAAGTGAGACATCAGAAATATTAGTAAAGGTAGATATTAAAAAGAGAGATACCTTGTTGGCTGCAATAGAGAAAAATATCGCCAACACTTTTCTAAAATAGCGTGCAATTCGCTTGTTTCCAGGACACAGCCGGTCAGGAGCGCTACCGCACCATCACCACCGCTTACTACCGCGGGGCTATGGGCTTTATCCTCATGTATGATATTACCAATGAAGAAAGTTTCAACAGTGTCCAAGACTGGTGTGTATATCACATTATTATTGTATTTTATATTATTATTATTAATTAAAATATCCAGATCTCTTAGGGATTATTTTTTTTTTCAATATAAGTAATCTACTCCTTTTGAAGAATTTACCTAATTTTTGTATCCATTTATTTTGTTTTAAATGCGTTTTTTTTCTGGAATTCCTATATCTAAAATAAATCAGCATTATTTAAAGATACACCACTAGCGTTAGAAGTAAAACATCTGTGGTTAATTAAATTTCAAAATGATCACCTCATTCATTTTTTTTCCCGCGCCTCTTAATTTATACAAGGAAAAAACCAATCTGATAGATAACCAAAAATAAACGTAATAGCTGGGTACAATGAAAAAAAAAATGTCAACAACCGCCATTTTATAAATACGAATACGATGTGCTTTTGTCTCTGATTTATATAATCATTTCTAGGTCAAGAGGCTGCCATCACAGCTACTTTTGCTAGTAGCTATGCAGCGTCAAAGTTATGACCTCAATCTGTCAGCGGCAGAAACCTTCGGAATACTGAGTTAGATGTTTCCAATACTTACCCCCAATAAATTAAGGTCCAGGTTTAAGCAAAATACATAACTCCAAAGTGTCAAATAATGATACAAACGTAAATTGAATACTTAAGCTACGTAAAATTTATGTTTACGCCTAATGTAGAAATAAAAACGTTTTTAGTAACAGTTCATCATAAAAACAAAATGGCAAACGTTTTAAAACTTTGGAATAAAAGATTTAATTTTGTTTGTGAATGTGAATGTTATTAACTTCTGAATTCCAATTACAGAATTTCTAGTTCACAATTACAGGATTTATAAGTCATAACATAGTAGTTTTACATAGTTTATTATCGATCCATCAAATGTATTTTTTTTTTTTTTATATGTACTGTGTAAAATTGTTGGTTTTTCCAATAAAGATAAATAAATAAATAAAATAAAAATAACAAACAAACAAACAAACTTATAATAAATACATATTTACATTACAGGGTTACCCAGATAAAAACGTACTCGTGGGATAATGCACAGGTGATTTTGGTGGGCAACAAGTGTGATATGGAAGATGAACGCGTCATCAGCTTTGAACGTGGCAAGCAGCTCGCTGACCAGCTGGGCGTGGAGTTCTTTGAAACAAGCGCCAAGGAAAATATTAATGTTAAGGTACGTACTATGCCATCCCAACACTGTTTTGATTCAGAAAACTAAAGGACCTTGCAACAGCTCTTTCAATAGATAACCTAAAGTGTAGTTCGCTATCGACAACTCCTTGACTGAGTAATACGCGTGCATCTGCGCGGCAATGTTAAAAGCACTATTATTGATTGTAAAAAATTAAAATTCTTTTTACATGTGACTATAAATCATAGTTACAGATATATAGGAGTAAAAATAATATAATCTTTTCTAATATTTGTCACATGATTTAAAAAAAAAACAAACTGGTTTTTTTTTCTTATATGAACTCATACATACAATAAATAAATTATTCAGAACAATTCAAAACTAACCGACCTATGTCAGTACATTTTTATTTTTTGTTCAACATTAAAAATAAAGCAACTAGAGTGTGTCAAAAAATGCGACTAAAATGGCTCTCGAGAACGGACTGCGCCTTAAGCCACTTACTAGACTGATGTGGTCAAGGAAAAGCAGGTAGAACATAGCACGAATGGATCGATTAGGGAGCATCATAATCTGATTGCTGAAGAAAACCAATATTCAGGATCCTAGTAATGGGCGACATATTCTGAAGTTCACTTACTGACCTAGTGGTTTTTAAGGTTTGATACTTAGTCAGAAATCAGTAGGTCGCTCGCCTTTGACTTTACTCTTCCTTTGCTCCTAACTTAAGTAATCCGTCGCATGAGAGATGCTGCTAGAAAAATGCTTACTCGTATAGTCATGTTATTGTAATTTTATCCAAACAGTCGCAGCTTCCAATGGACTTACTATCAAAAATGCATCAGGGCGTATTTCAACGTAGTTCAACGCCTTAACCACTAGAATAAAAAAGAATTTATTTTTTCTTATTTCTAGGACTTCAAAAATATTATGAAAATAATAAAACTATTGCTTTTATGTTATGTGCAAAACAGCTACATATAGTTTTATAATAAATATTAACAAAGGATAAAAGTTGTCGAGATGATGTTTTTAAATGTATATTCAGTATAATAGTAGTATATTTTTTTAACCAATTAGGTAAGCAAAAATAATTATTTTACTTAATTAGCACTGGGTTTAAAATCGCAGAAATATAAACAAAGAAAATATACAGACTTCTAAATGTATCATTTATTTATTTCAGGCGGTATTCGAGCGTCTCGTAGACATAATATGCGACAAAATGTCGGAAAGTCTCGATTCAGACCCGAATCTCGTAGCGGGAGGAGCAAAGGGCCAACGCATCACGGAGCAACCTCAGGGTCCGCAGAACACCAACTGCAACTGCTAATGGACGTGAACCCAGCTATAATACTGAATACTGCCAGCCACGGATAATTTACCCGAAACTTTTTCCGATCACACGAACAACGGTGTTAACAAACCACTAGCTAATGTATCAATTAGTGCACGTATGTTGTAAGTACAGATTTAGTTGAAAATGTGTTCAATCATGCTGTATGTTAAATAACGCAAAAGTACGGTAGGCGTCAGGCAAGCAATGCGGATTCTTCGCAAACATTTTCGGAACTATATAAAATTCTATTTTATGCTGACCTGAAATGTTGCTAATCGGATTACAGACTTTTGATAAATAAAAATGTACTCTTTTTTCTGATGCTAATAAACACATTCTTTAAATAAAGAGAATATTCATCTATTAAAGGTTCATCTGAGAATAAATCATTTTTTGATCGAGTTTAAAAAAAATAAAATGCTAAAACGATCAATGTCTCACGGTTATTTAAAAATCTTTACGTATAGAAGTGGATCTGCCTGTGCAATTTAATGTCATGAATTTCACCTCTAATGAAAATCTAAATAAAAGCACCAAAAAAAGAGAAATCAAAAAGATCTCTAAATTTTCTCAAAAGTGGGTCAACTAAAATTTATTATTTAATTTTGGCGAATCATCCTACTTATTTTGATAAATTTATTATAAACTAATTTTATTATGTTTACAGATTTTATTTTGGTCCAGTTACATGACTCATCGTAATGTGTTTTGCGGGAAAAAGCGTCAAAATCATTTCCTTTATTTTTTTTATCGAGAATATTCTTTATTGCATAATATAATATTATGTAACTATTGGTCTCTTAATAGTATTATTAAAAAAAATAGTTTTTTTATTGTATATATGCATCACAAAGTATGTGTTTTATGTTATATATTTATAGATATGATTACACACATACAAAAATTATATGACAAATATTAAATGTAGCTTAAAAATTGGTAGTTATCTTAAAATATATATCACTTTCTAGAATTCTATGTGCTGTCACAATAATATAACATTAGTTTTACAGAGTTTCAAAAACTATGCAATGTTTAACTGTATGAAAGTCAATAACCTGTCCACTTGCTCTATTGTATTATGAGATGTAAATTTATTACTATATCCGAACGCTTGTCATGTATTAGCATTTGTTATTAGACGGTTTGTTTAGAAACGTTTAGTTGGAATGAGCAGTAGCTATCATTTTCTGACACATTCCCTTGATTAAAAAAAAATAAATCAAAAATTGATTTACAATAAATATTACACATCTACGAGTATTTAGATCATTTAGAAAAATATGTAATCAGAAAAGCATTCTTAGTGCTCTTGTTGTTGGTGTATATACATACATATTTACACATATACACACAAAATTATGTTGACAATGTTTACTGTTAGATACCGTTACCTTCGACTAGATACGGCATCTTTTGAAACAACGCGTACTAAAACGGGTCTAAAACGCAAAGCTATGTTACTACTGTTTGTATTATAGAATCTAAATAAACATAATTTAAATATGTTTTTTTAATTACAAATATTGTATTTAAATAATTGTTTAAAATTGAATTAGTAAAAATTGCCACTCTTCTACCCTGCTTACTTGGTATCTAGCTATAGCGAAAAACGCGACCAATTAATGATCTATAATGGTTCAGATCAAAATGACCCATAAGGTCAAATACGAGTAACGGCGCTCGTTACGCATTTGGGGTAAATACTTTATTTGGAAATTCTCTTTCTATTTAAAAAAAAAATAATAATTTGAAAAATCCTCCTCAACGGTTAACAGACAATATGTAACAACATATATTGATCCCCATTTTAAAATAAATAAACGTCAAAATGACCCGCACTACAATTTGCACTGCGGATTAAAATCACCCGCCAGTAGTGGCTATGCTGAATTTCTAATACAGGATGTTTTTAAAATCCCTACTGCCGTTTAGGGGAAAGGTCAATATCGATAAAAAACCGGTAAAAACATTTATTTTGGAAAAAAAACGACATTTTTAAATCAATTCCGCCGCGCATAAATCTGTTTGGGACAGATTGATGCGCGGCGAAGCAATTTTTAGTTAGATTTTAATTAAATTTTTATTTCGTTTTTCTCGTGATTGAAAAACATTTTTTTTCAATATTTTTTACTAAATAATAATTGATTATTGATATAGGTCCATAAAGGACAGTAGTGATTTTGAATACATATATGCGTAAACATTACACTTATGGTCAATTACCTTTTATTCTTTCATACGTTACAATCGACGAATGTAGGTGAAATGGCATAGATGATTATTCATACGAGACAAATAGTCAAAGTGCCTGTTAAACAGTTGATAAAAAAAGGCCGAAACCCACGTGATACTTACAAATACAATACAAATACACAACAATATTAGGTAATACAACACTTAAATATATACATATATATTTAAATTTAAAGAGTAACAGAACAGTCGGTGCTAAAAGTTTCAAAGTATTATTTGCTCAAATAGATATCGGCTGGCCGTTTCTTGATGGAAATAAAGCTAGTGAAAGTAATTTTATCAACTGAGTTTAATAAATTTCAGAAAACAGTGACACAGATCAAACAAAGCCTTTTGATCAAAACAGATATTGATGATAAACGACGAGTGTTAAATCTTGTTGAGGTGGGGCGGGAGAGGGTACTTTAGAAACATACTGTAGAGTAAAAGGTGTCACACTTTTGTGTCACACGAGCCAATGAAATAAAAAGGAAACAATTTTACTTTACAGCGGTTTTTAAACAACAAAATTCAGACAACTTATACAATTTTCACAATACACAAAATAATTTTTGTTGAATCCGTCATGCTAATCAAACAATATATATTTTTAAACATCCTTAAAAGATTGATTGGAGATTGCTTACGTAACTTGATATACCGTATTACGTATATTGACGTATATTACGTTAGATGCAAATATATTTTCTTAAACAATATTAACTTTCCCGAGCAATCATTTTTCTGCCGCTGTCAAGTCATGTCAAGTCAATCAGTCAAATGGGCACTCCATTGCTTAGGTTGAGGTAGACTTATTTTATAGAGTTATTGTTTGAGTTTATTTTTGTAGTTGTGTAGTTGGAATATTAACCCAGATTCCCATACACACTTTATGGATTTGAGCAAATCGTTTAAATGTATCAGTTTCATGGTAATATTATCCAACAATATTGCCAAAAAACTGACTTCCAATGACAAAATATCTATTTCTAACTTAAAGTTGAAAACGGAGATTGCTTATATTTACTTGGTTAGAATTCCTTCAAGTATTTATCTGGACCACCAATTATTTAAAGACCTTAAACAATAGTGATGATGCCCCACCGTTTTTTACATGCAAGCAATGTTGTACTAAACATCCATCTTAGCTGTGGAAACTGTACACAAAATCATGTGCCTACAATCCAAATACTGACAGCATACACAAAATATACTAAATCTCTAAAAATGTTGGGAAGCTGGCCGGAGGGAAGGCTACTTTACCAATTGACATTTTAACTCCAGCCCTAAATGAGAGTAAAGCAGACATGATTGAGAGTTTTTTTTCTATGATTTCGTTTTTAGATCTTCTTTTATTTTCTACGATTATTTTATTTTACATATTTTGAAAGTTTGGTTTTGAGCGTTCAGCCAGGCTTCCAAAATTGCAGCGCTTATAAAATGCTTAAATTTTATATCTTTACCGGGAAAATCATTTCCTTATAATTGTTTTATAATTATTTATCTTAGCGATTGCATATGAAGTATTTTATTAACCAAATATATGAATATTATCGATACAATAAATAAATGTCAAATTAAAATATTCGTTTTAAGTAATAAATTATATATGAATGTTCTTAGTAAAATAATCGCTTGTTTGTTGGCTTATTTTACATGTTGCTCAGGTTTAAAAACTACAAAAAAAATTATAAATATTCCAGTACCACTTAGCGATTGATTTAAAATGGTTAAATTTGCACTCTAGCAAACATAAAAACTAACCAAACGCTCCATTCTGTTTAGGATATCTAAGGTTTACTAAAATACTTACGAACGAGAGAAGGCACATTTTAATTTGACAGATAGTAAAAGAATATACTCTTTGTATATATTACTCCCGATATTTATTTTCAAATAAAAGACAATCACACCGACCATCATATAAAACATGTGATATATTTTTACACGAACCATATAAAATTTCTCAAATAATCAGAAGTACATGTGATTAATATGAAAATATTTTTTTGTGTATGTTTTTACTATCTGCGTCTGTTTTTTACTAACCACGAGATTAATTTTATTCAAATATTTTTTTTCTGTATTATTCGAGGTCAATTAATTTATTAAAATTATTATACGAGTACCAACTTTAGTTTTAATGATTAATATTTTATACTTATTTACTTATTTACAATTTCAATGCCAATTTAGTTACAAATATTTGCAATTGAAAATAATCATAAAATTATGAAGTAATGGATTTCAGAATATTACAATTTCTATAGCATTCTTAAGTTTTTGCGAAAGAATTACATTTTGGGATTATATATTTATCATTAAAAAAATATTTTTTTTATTACTTACTGAATACTATTTTATTATGATATTGTCCTAATATAACCTTGCGTAATACATTATTTTTGCGGTATAATGTATTTCGTTTATTGATTTAGAAATGATTTTTTGAAATATTAATATAGAAGAATTGCTGCCTTGAAGAATTATCCTAACCACACATATATAATCAAAAAAACCTTTTGAGATATCCCTACATAAATAATATATCCAATAATTGATTATTGTGTAGATTATTTCCACTAATAATGTGTTTCTTAGCATACTATTTTTATATTAAAATAGTATAAATTTGTTATTTATTTGCGTTATTTTCAAGTTATACCACTGCTATTTTATTATAAGTAGACTCGTGTATTAAAATAAATATAGGATGTTTGGCTTTCATATTATAAGCATAAATTTTAATTGTACGTAATGTTATTTTTTTATGTTTGTATAGTTTTAATTTTTAATATCATTAGTAGCCTTTCAAATATTTGTTATTCAACATGGTTGTAAAACAACAAATTGGCATATCTCATTAGCTTAGATATAGCATTTTTAAAAGGTGAATTCATCTCATTTCTTTAATTTGGTTTTTAGTATTTTGAAATATAGCTGAATTAATTAAATGAAAGTAATGGTGGTGTGTGTTTATTGTAAGAAAGTAGATATGTTTATAAAAAAAAAATCTGTTCCGAAAAATATATCGCAAGGTATTCGAAGATTATCCAGCAGATAATGAGGATTAAAGAATAATATAATTTAGGAGTTACTTTTTATTACACAAAAAAAATGTTTTTTAAAGGTATATTTCTAAAGGTGCTGTTCAAATTGATCACGAAAGACTAGAAAACACTCTTGTTTGCTGATTTCCAAAGAAAACTCAACGTTACATGTTAGGTAAAAATAAAAGTAACAAATACCTACTCATAAAACTTATGAAATTAAAATCTTATATGAATAGGTATAAACATAAGCAAATTTAAATTATGGTTTAGGTTGCACTATTAGGATCAGCCCACCATTTTTTTCTGGCAGCAACAGCTCGAAAAAACTGTGGTAAAATCGAGAACGTATCGTCTTGTAACGTATCAAGTCAAGTCACAAGTTCGGACCCATTTGGATTTGAACCCGGGATCTCTGAAACAGAAGCTGGCGTTATTGCTATTTCGCCACCTAGGTCGCTAAAGATCAGAAAAACCTAAATGTACCGCGTTACTTTTAATATATTTTTTTTTATATAACTTTATATAAACCACCGAATGTTTTTATTTTATTCGAGAAATTTGTATGTACAAGCCAAGCCCGTTTAAGTTTATCGGTAAGAAACCAGGAAGGAATCATAACCTTACTATACAAATTTTAAAGTCTTAGATTTACATTTTTTATCGCTTTTCCCTCATCGGTTATCCAAAAGACTTTGAATTTAGTAAATAATAATACATGATGTCCCAGACCAATCCCATAAACTTTAGGGGTTGTTTAAGTTCCCTATTAAGAGTAAGAAATTATGTAACAAAATGCGAAAAATTTTCATCGCCAAATTTATTATTTTTGTAATAAAAGTGGTGTAAATCGATCTTATCAATCAATAAATCAATATTATCTGTCGACCAATAGCATCCCTCTTACAACCCCAAAGAAGGGGAAAGGAGTTACCCCTTCTTCTTAGACCCACCTTTGTTCGACCAGTGGCATCTGACAGCAATCATTTAGCTCCGCCCTAATAGGGCGTTTCGAACAACGCGACAGGTCATTAACCTCGTTCTTGACTGACCGAGGCCCAGTGACCCAGTGACGTAGTTATCCGAGGGAGGAGCCATTGAAAAATATCTGTTTTACACGATTTAGAATGGAAACTTTAAGGTTGTATTTCTTTGAAACTGTCTCGGAGTGTGCGTGCTAAAATTGTGTAACAGCGCCTTGCAAATATTATTACAAATCACATTAATATTATATTTTGCTGTTTATTATGCTTTGAATTATTATTGTATTAAATTCATTGGAATATGCCAAAGCGCTTTGTGGATTAGAAACAATTTTCGCACACAGTTATTAGCATTTAAGTTATGAAATACAATGTATTGTAATTTCCACCATATTTATAAGTGTATGTATAAAATATGTGTATAAACCATACGAATATAATAAAAAACATGTTGAATCTTATAATAAATTACGATTTTGACGAAATTGTCAAAATTAAATGTAATAAAAAATTAAAGGATTTGTGGTTTTAATTTTATTATAATTGCATTAAACACATCTGTTATTCATTTTCAAGTAAATCATCTTATATAACCACCGAACGACTATTAACAGGACTATTAACACAAAGGACTATTAACACAAAGGACTATTAACAGTAGATCTAGGTTATTATATATGTAAATGGTGCATGGTGTAAACGAGTATATAGGTATATATTCTTTATCTCTCAACCTTTTCCTGGCAAAAACAACACCTATTCGACGTGTCCGTTTGCAACTACCCGCACCGTACACGACGACGGCACGTTGACTCGGCAGGCGGAGTTCAGTATCGCGCTCTCGCCACAATCACGCTCGTGAACAGATCTTTGTGCCTCTACCTTAAGAGCCAGTATATCGTGAGGTGACCTTGAAATTCGGCCTTTGCAAATGGTGTTGGCCACGTGCACTTAGAGCATCCGTCGACAACATCAAAGAATAAATATTTGTCAGTTTTTTATTTATATTAAAAATATAAGGCAATTTAAAAAAAAAACAAAATTTAAGGTTTTCTGTAGAATTTTATTGCGGACATTTCTATCTATAAATTGGGCTTACGCCACATATGTAGTTTGGTTTATGAGAATTTTAAAAAATAAAACTTACCAATTTCGATATTTTTTTTATGTAAACAGGATTATTTATTTATAAAACTAGCTGAAAGGTTTTCTAGAAAAATGTTTAGTTAATCTAATTATATTTTTTATATATATGCCTGGAATGAAAAGCTATCTTGGCGTAGACCTCAAAAACATGCATAAAATGCAATTCGAGTGCGTTATGGCTCTTAAGGAACAGAATATGGTGAAGTGAGTTTGTTCTGTGAGTTTATCTTCCCGTGAGAGCAAACAGAAGAGTCCTCACAGTTGGTCAAGGAGGCGGATCGCAGCAAAGGTACGTCTCTGTTCTTTCCTTTCTGTCTTCCGGTATTTGGCATTGCATCTCGTCACCGAATTAATTATTCTTAATAATTAAATTAAAAAAAAATGACAGTCCGCTAACTAACAAGTATCATACTATTGTCAGTCAACATCTGCCGAAATCTCTCCTGAACTCGCAAGCCTTTAAAGCCTTCTTTTTTATTCGTATGGCTTGCCTTGTCGGGGAGGCGCTATTGGGCGCAGTTTCGACTGTCTTATTGTTTTTCTCATGATGCGAGACCGTTCAAGGCGTCTATTATTGGTTATTCCTAATACATTTTATCTACGTTCCGTCAGACGACATAATTTTTATATAATATTTATGCGACACCGGTGTTTTTATTCAACATTTTTGGTGTTTTGAAAAAAAGCTCTTAAAAAACCATGTCAATTACTATAGTGGTATGTCGCTTACATAACAGTTTTGATGAACAGTTAAAACAATTTAACAAAAAAATATTTCTTATTACATATATTTTTTGTGAAACGGATTGCTTTTTACAATTTGTTATTATTATTGATTTTAATCAGAGTTTAAATCGGTTATTATATATACTGAAGGACTATTTTTAAATTGCTTTTTTGCTTTGTCTTGTTACTAAGTACCCCACGGAAAAGGACCAGTTTTTGTAGGGGATTATAAAAGGTGCAAAAAATGACTAGAGGAAAAGAGATAGATAGCGGCCGTCGACAAGATGCACAGCCGTCGCCATCTTTACAAAGTGATGATGTTGTATGAGGTTAGTTTTAACAGCATGTCTAAATCAGTTGGTTACTAGTTTGTTTAGCATCTTTAAAAAAACGCCAATTAAGATAAGACATTAAGGTTAAAGGTCGAGCAATAAATCAAACACATTCATATTTTTATTTCACTAGTTTCATTGTCTCTCGTTATCTCACGCTATAGTTATCTTGCTCCAAAAATTTGAAAATTTGCTCCAACGAACTTGAAGATTTAAAACAGACCTCCCTGTCAAACTGAACTTTAAATCAAATAGAAATCACAATAAAATAGAAAAAAGTCACATACGATCTTGTGCGTAAATATCGTTGATCCCGATTAATCACATATATTAAAGCAAAAAAATATTAAAATGAAACAACCTCGTAATTCTATTGCTTATATTTTTCCACCATTTTGGTCTCAACAATAATATTTAGTTAGTTTCAAGGAGTAGGTATCTAGCATTTTATAATAAAAAAACTAAATATTCAATTCGACAAATTGCCTAAATTGTCCAACACTACTCGAAATATATAAAGAATGGCCTCAGGAGTGTCATTAATATTTATACTCGATCAGTCAAATATTTAAAAACAATTATTACTGACAAGTCGAGAAGGCAGATGCTAAATTAATATTTACGGCCATATATAGTGAAAATTATCGATTAATGTAGGACAAAACAGTTTAACAATTTAAAAAAATTAACAACAAAAAACCATTTCGCGTTTTATTCGGCTTTAAGTGTATCATCAGTGTTGGTTGATCAACCTTTTATCAACCAAAGAGGGAGTAATTGTTATTGTAAGGAATCTGAATACTCGGAAACTCTCGTTACACTAAATCATTTAAATAATAGTTTTTTTTATAAATACGATTAATTTAGAGTAAAAGTTGTTTATTTGTGATAGAAGCGTAGTTGGTAATCACTGGCCTAGGTTAGGCCTATATTAAAAAATCGTGCAAGAGAAGTTTTTATACTAACATGCTAACATTTCTTTTTATATTTATCTAAGTTAGGTTAGGATATGACAAAGTTTAATTGATCTTAACAAATAAAATGCCAAAAATAATGACCATTAAATGGTAACAGCCATAAAAAAAAACATTTTCCTTAAAAGAAGCTATGCCTGATAAATCTGCTCTGCTCTCGCCGACTGAAACCTTTTTTACAACAACAAATTATATGAAATAGTATAAATTGAAATAAAATGTAAGTTCTGCAATGTACTTTTATAAATTGTAAACCTAACCATATTAAATTAAACTAAGAAATATTTTCTATATTCAACCCTTATCGGGTACCGTTTCTCTATTTTTTTTAAAAAAACGTTTACTATCAATTTCAAGCAATTAATAAAAAAAAAGTGATACCTCTTGTATTTTTTTGTATGTTAATAAGATTAATCATAGTCAATTAATTAATCAATCATTATTTAATCATCATTTTTCTAATTATATAATATATTTCAGCTGACTCCCTCTTAAAACCAAAATTATCTAAAATGTTTAAGAATGATCCGTAACACCATATGCATGACAATGTCCTCATATCTTAATTAATAAACTATTTAAGGTTTAACAAGACATAAAAATAACTTAGAACTCTATTATAATCAGGATTTTTATAACACAAGTTGAAATTTTAGGAAATTGATTGAAAATTATAAAAAAAACCAGTAATTTTGAGTTAGTTGCAATACAACCAAATAAGTTAATTTAGTTCATTCTATGGGTAAGCAGCAAACCATCTTAAATCAGATGGTAATATATAGACTTAATTTTATTCATAAATAGGTATTGTAATAAAACATTAAGTTTTTAGATCGTTAACATTACATCTGTTCATCTTTAACACATCATGTTTCTTCTTCTGTACATCTTTAATTCGTAGCGTGAATGCAAAACTACTTAACGCTTTTTCGAAAAAAAAAAGTTTTACTGATAAAATCACTAATACTGTCCAACCAACACTTCTCCTTCCATTTAAGACCGAAAACAATGTTATCTGCATAAAAATCACACAAAAACAAATTTAAAAAATTATAAATAAACAAAATACCTAAACGTAGCGAAAAACCTTACGGAACGAGCGTCCTCTGTTTGATATTTGACTGACACGAAAGGTCAACGCCACGACAAACATACGCACACCAAAATGTGGACTAAACGCAGTTTGAACTAGTCATTTCAGTGGACATAATGCATTAAGCACCAATCATTCACTTTCGACCATTAGTTTCTATGGGATATAATGACTTTTAAACGTATTTCTGTTCGTTATCATATAGAGCCTGTTGGAAAGTATCGAAAACCGTAGCAAACCGTTTTTTTTCATTTGTGACTAAATGCGTTTTGAAACGATGCTCCACTAAAGACCGGTACGTGCAGACTTGATGGCTGGGATGTCCAGGACTTAAAGGGTTTTAGCTGTAAGGACGTCAAGGACATAACGGGTTTTAGCTGTAAGGGCACAACTTTTACCCCACAGCAAAAGCATCAAGCATCAAAGTTGCAAATTGAATAACATAATATTGTGACTTTAGATTAGATTTTCAATAAATATGATGTAATAGGGCTATTTTTTATTATTGCTAAAACTACAAATACTGAAATAAATATATTGAAAGGAACATGTTCCTTTTACAGTTATAATTTGTAATACTAAAAATATCTATTGTAAAATAGCTTGCATGTTGAAATTGTGAAGTATTTTATTCTATGACATACTCCAACAGTTTCATATTAGTTATTGGATTACTTAATTGTTTGTGTGTTACATTTTTGAATAAAAATATATTTATTTCGAAATAATTATAACACCGAAGAATGTTTATTTTACAAAATTTGAGATTCCAGTTTAAAAACTTTGTAATGCCTAATTTTCTATGTGTAAATGTGCGTTAGAATAACCACTTTTGTAATAATTAAGCACCTAGATATCAGTTGTCAAAAAAAAAAAAAGTATCTACCAAAACATATTATTCAATCTAGAAAGAGATTAAAAGAGTAGATACCTATTTATTTATTTGCGAAATTTCTTTACAAGAAAGATAGAATATTGCCATAAGACTTTTAAGTATCACTAGACAATACACCCTACCTAAAAACACAATCTAGGGTAATGGATGTTATCGTCACTTCCACACAGAAAGAAGAATTATTTACTTTATATCGGTAGGGTGTTAAAATCGTCATTCATAATATTTTATAATAAAATATTCAAAGATCTTACACTATACCTTAGATTAAAATTTTGAAATTATCTATTTTAAAACGAATGGCAGTTTCACAAAATTACACAATTTTATGGATGGTTTTAACTAGACATCTCCTAACATCTATTGAAATATAATATTTATTTTAAAATCGTTAAAATGCACATAACTTTTTTTGGAGATAACTTAGTTACTTTTACAAATGAAGGCATAAGGAATGAGTTTTTTAACCAATTTTCGTGCTAATATAAGACCACATTCTCTAGTAATAACAGGTAAATTTTATACTACTGGTCCTTTCTAATAGAATTTAGTTCAAATATAACAATAAAAACAACAAATTTAGCTTCTTAGCTTACCAATTTTTATGCGAGTGAGAACGTTTTATATTTTAAAATCATTTAGGTAAAAGTATGTGACTTTTAAAAAAAAAGTACTACCTTATCGAAGCGCGCTCTCAGATTCACTATGAAAAAGCTACCATATTTTGACATTAGGTCAGCCAGTTTGCTGAACGCTATTGAATGCAACAAGCATGATCGTCTCAATATGAATTTAGACGTAAAATTATTCTGAAACTACCTCAATATCACTCAAGGTGGCTCATTGTTTTCTTTATCTCTAAGTGCAGCTAAAAGGTGACTCCGCAGTTCTGATTCCGAGCTCCTCCAAAGTAGAACAAGTTCTTCTTTCGTTAATCGATTTAATGGAGACTTACCATCTGAATTTCTAGGAGTAACGTTTGGATAAGGAGGTGCTGGCGGAAGGTCATCGTCATCAGATATATTTGATCCGGTTCTAGACCTCGAAATGGCAAGCTTCCTTCTTTGATTAAATGTTTCATCAAATTCATCTTCATTTTGCGACGAACGACTTCCTGGTGATATTGGACACTTTTCGCCAATTTCTAAGCTCTTATGCCTTTGTCTAACTCTTATTTTAGATGTTACAGGAGACGAATGGTCCTCTACTTGTATCTTAATATTGTGCTTACCTTTTATATTTACAACTTCAGACTGTTGGCTTACACATCTACGAACTGGAACTTTATATTCTATGTTATTTTTAGATTCAATTTTGGTTTTTTTCAGAGATGCATTAGTAAAAGGTCGCTTACATTGTTTATCGATTTGGTTATCTTTTGTCCTTGTTAATTCCGTTGCACTTGATGAGGCTTCGACTTCATAAAGATTTTCTGGTGCAAGACCATCGCTAGCTACGTCCTGATATGATTTGGCTTCTAGGGAATGGTTATTGTTCCTCATTCCAAATACACCGCCCAAACCAGGTCTTGTTTTTGATTTTTGAAAGCCGACAGGAGAGGTTTCTAAAAAATTCTTTCCGCGGTATTTAGGCATTGTAGATATATTTTTACTCGATATGCTATCACTGGATTCGTTGGTACTTCGCTGAGAACCTCCTGTTTTTGAAAAGTCCAAGACACTGGACCTTCTACTATTGATGTCAGGTGGACTGCTTGATAAACATGCAGTGTCTTTGCTTAGACGTCTACCGATATTCATGCTAGTTTGTTCGAATCTAGAAGATGAGTGTAAGCTGAATATACTATCTGTACTAAAACGCCTAACATTTAATCCTCCTACACTATGTTTTTTCTTTTTATTTCTAACGTGAGGACTTTTAAAAATATCTTTATTGAACAACTTGCTTTTTATGGGAGATTTTAGAATAGGATCAAACGACAGAAAATTGTTTCTTTTGGGCACATTTGATAAACCGTCTTCTCCACTCTGTGACTGTGTGTCCGAATCGATTTCCGTGACTACTTCTAGAGGCTGTTCTTTTTCTTCTTGTTGTACCCTGAAATGTAAGCAATAATAATTGTAATCTAGTTAACTAGGCAATTAAAGAGGCAATAAATTTTATAAATGTAATTGGTTCAAAATTAAAGTGTATTTGTGGTGACCCTCGTTCTGGAAGGCAAGCAACGTGTTAGTCAGCATTGCGATTCAACGAGGAAATGCCGCATGCGTCTTAGGTATACTTCGAGATATAAACAGTACCCAAAATAATTTAAAAGAAATATATTATTTTTATTTTATTTTATTTTAGGAAACAACAGAAGAAAAATTACATTAAAAAAAAACAATTAAAACACAAAGCCAATGACAGTTTCCTCCAAACTTAAAAAAATAGAAAACACATTCGGGAGCGAGGCCGGCACTGGGCAGTAGAAGGGGTTAGGGAATCCAGACAATCACCATAATATAAATATAATATACATTTTACATATACATATGAATATACTACTCTAGGGCTAGAGTAAACACTATCTTGAATGCTGGGAAAGTAGTGTTAAATATATCGATGTTACTTAACATGCTGTTGTAAAGTTTACATGCTCGATGTATATATGAATTCTGTGCATAATTCGTACTCAACCGTGACAGTTGGAATGGATGGATTCTTAATTTCTTAGTTTTTAAAATGTTTAATGTTATTTTTTTTCGTTTCCATAATAAATTAATTATATAACAGTTAACTAGGTAACAATATAATTTATCATTTTTGGTAATTTTGAAGAGAATATAGATAGAAAATGATACAAGTTTCGTAATTTGTGAAAATAAATACTTTTTTAAGGCTCTATGCCAAACGGTAAAAGGAACCACTATATGGAAATCACTTTGCTATTCGCTTTATCATTCGCAGTTCATATTTAGTTTATTAAATCTTTAGAAGTACCTAATTATATCCATTACATGAAAAATAACTTCTAAGCTACTAAAGCAGATAAAAAGCATAATTCCTTAATCTTCTAAACTATATGCATAACTTAGGTGTCTGATATTCACATTTTAATTTACAATATCTAAAATGTTAGATCTACATACCATAGATTATAATGAAATTATTATTTTTCCTAAAAAAGGTAAGGTAAAATCGTGTTATTCCTCAAACATTTTTGAATAAAATATCCTTTTGCCTGTACTAAAACACTATATTTTGCTACTTTTTAGCGCATTTTTTAGCGCATGCGCATTTAGCGCATATAAATAAAATATATCTTCGAATAAAACTCAATACAAAATTAATAACCAAGAAGGCTTTGATTGGCTGATTGACCTTGGTAGAATGACACTGAGGGTGGTTAATTATATTCATAAATAAGATAATTATTTTATTTACTCTGTTTCTAATCTTGTTGCATATATTATGTTATATAGGGTGTTTTTTTAGAGGTGTGGTTTTCAATCTGGCACTACTTTTTTCATAGTTGGTGTTTTTGACAGCTGTCACTTGATTTATGTTCAGTTTGGTTTGCCATTTCATAATGAATAGACTTACTCCTGAACAACGTTTGCAAATAGTGCAAATTTAGAAAAAATCACTCAAATTTTTTTTAAAATCACTCTAAAATAAAGTAAAAATCGCGTCGTGGGCCTGTGGCGTGGCCTCCAAGATCGTGCGATTTAACACCGCTGGACTATTTTTTGTGGGGTTATGTGAAGTCGCTTGTCTACGCAGATAAGCCGGACACGATTAACGCCTTGGAAGAGAATATTCGGCGCGTTATTGCTGACATACGGCCCAACTTGCTGCAAAAAGTGGTTGAAAATTGGGCCTCTCGGCTGGAATTTGTTCGAGTCAGCCGCGGCGGCCACTTACCCGAAATAATTTTAAAACATAATGGCAAACCCTTATCTTTATAATAAAACTAAATTCTTAGCCATAACATCAAATTATATGCGTTTTATCTCTTCTTGAAAACCACGCCTCTAAAATCATCACCCTATATATATATATATATATATATATAGGGTGATTAAAAAGCATTCGTATTTTCCAAATGTCAGTACTGTCAAGCTTTTATATATGTTAAACTAAAGGTGTTTACCTATTTTAACATAGAAATCATCTAATTAACGGTATTTAAACAATACATTTTACTATTTTACTATATATATATATATATATCTTAATATATATAAATCTCGTGTCACAATGTTTGTCTTCAATGGACGGCTGAACCACTTAACCGATTATAATAAAATTTGCACACCATATGCAGTTCGATCCAACTTGAGCGATAGGATAGTTTAAATCTCAAATTATAGTCGCAATTTTAATTTATTGCTAATTATTTGTCTGTTATTATTTGGCAGTCATAAAACTAACAGATGTCGATACCTTTCGACTGGGTTGAGTGAGCAAAAGATGGCGCTAATGTCTGTTATTATTTGACAGTCACAATTCGACGCAAACGTCAGAATCAAGACAGCAGAAGGTCATGCACAAGAATCTCAAGAACAGTGTAACGAACGTCTTCAAGAGAATATCATAAGAACAAGAAAATTATTATTTTCAGTCAAATGCCACCGAAAAAATCTAACCTCAACAACGCGAGCGGCAAAGGGTCACGAGGCAAACGTGTTGAAAGAGCTCAGCAATTACCAGAACAAATCAAGTCAAGACTAAAATGCTGAGAACCTGTTGGAAGGGTTCCTATTTGGTAGTATGATTCCGCGTATTGGGTACATATTATAATTGCAGTTTTAAAAAGAACTTGTTCTTTGTTAATGTCATAAGCATAAAATTGTAGCTCATATATATATTATTATTTATTATTAAATAATGCAATTCACCTTCTTATTTCCTGAATCATTTCAAAGAATTGCGCTTTGCTTTTCCTTCGCCTGCGTTGCTCGTGTTCCTTCTGAAACAAAGGTACTGCATGTAAGATTGAAATATTATTATTAGAATTTTTATTTCATATGAATTATTTTTTTAATCGAAACCTTGTTTCTCATTATTTTAATTTAATGAATTTGATTTGACAATAATTGTTAGCTCTATCGTTTATTAAAGGTCATTTTTTTAGAGGTTTGTTTGTTGTTGACCATGTCTGTTTGTTATTTGTGTTTTCAGGATTGTGTTTCGTATGTCAAATTATTACAAGGGAAAAAAAGACTAAATGCAATTGTTGGAAAATTAAATTATAGAACCTTAATGATAAGAATCGGTTAAAAAAATTAAAAAGACAAACTATTATACGAAATACACTAAAAGCTTGTTTCTAAAAAAATACTTTAACAATAAACAATTCAGTCAAACAAATTATTATTTTATTCACTTTATTTTAAGTATTAACGTATCAAAATATTTCATGCAGAATGGTATTAGGTAATTATTAATGTTATTATAATCAAAATAATATTTATTCTAAATAAAACGGATAATTAAATGATGAAATAAAGGTTTAATTGTCAAGATCATCTCAACATATCAATTCTTTATGCGTAATACAAATATATTGAATTAGGTTTAAAACACACCTTAAAATAAAAATGTAAGTCAACAATGGTAATAGGAGTCATTTTCTAAAAATATTAAATATATGGAAACATAGGGAGCATAATGTGCATGGTTACTGTGTCATTAAATGCATTTTTTTTATATTTTTCCTACTTAACAAAGTTAAATTTGCGGTTACGAAAGGCAGAGAACAAAGTAGTGGTTAAACGTTAAAAATTGTAATACTGTGATAGACGTATTCAAACCTGATATCTACGGGTCAATAGTCAAACGGCCTAACAACTAGATTACTACGATTTCTACAATTTACAATAATCTTTAAAGTCAGATATATTTCTTAATTTTTTTTTAATCTATGCATATAAGGCTTCAATCATTTTATTATTTTTATCGATTATACAAACCCAGAGAAAAAATAATTTATTAGACAATAAACTTAAAGACATTCGTTACGTACCCTTTTAACACTTTTTTGGAAAAGTGATGTAATTTGTCCCTGTCGTAATGTATGGACCAATTCTCTAGCTGCATGATGAGGACTCACCAGTTCGACACAGTTTATAAATCTGTATAGTTTCTGAAATACAAATATAATTAATAAATTAGTACGAAAAGTTATTAGTTTTATAGCTCAAAATGAGGACAAATAACTCGTTCTTACAATGTAATTTTTATTATTTGCATTATTATTATCTACAAAATATTAGGCTATGTAGTTTCTATTAATATTAAATATTATGCTATAATAAGTAAATCCTCTAAAAATCAAAATTTACATTACAATACCTTAATAATTTATAGATTAGCGGCTATGAATATGAATATAGTCACGAAATGCACGTATTTTAAAGATGACGATTAATTTAATTAAATTTAATAAACATTTATTAATTTGATCTGACCATGGTAATTCGGCTGAATTCAGAAGGAACGTTTAAAAACGCAAAGCTTTTAAATATTGAAAAACAAAATGAGTCTTAATGAAGAAAAATTGTTTAAATTGCCGACATCGTGTTGCGTTATAAATTATCATTTTCGGGTAAATAATGCCGACCTGTGTGCGGTGTGATCAGATATCGTAAGCATTTACTACGGTTATAGAAATGAAATTTACACTAATTATATCTGTGTCATGTGAAATGTACTTTGTGCCGACAAACTGTGAATAAACGTGCTGGTAGTTTTGGGAACTCAAAAATGGTTTTTAATTGAATCCCAGCGTTACCCACATAGACGTTCCGTGGTAGCTCCACGTAAATCGAGGAACGACTGTGGTAGCTTTGGCGTAAAAAGTCCCAGTCCTTCGCAGGCAAGCACATGGTCGCCCCCGCAAACAATATTCACTCACCATGGCCAATCCATGACAGTGCGCCTGCGGATGGAATGATCACACCTGGCACTGTCTGTGCCAGTGTAGAGTTCTATTTTTAGTGTGAGGGCCTCCACAACGTATTCAAGGATCGCGCGTAGCACGGAGTAAACTCACCTGAGGCTAAAGTCCAGCGCACAAAGTAACTACGTTCAAACACGGCTGTTCATAGCTTATCTCAATTTCTATCCACAGGGCCTGTGAGGTATCATCCTATTAAAAGGATGTCTGTCAGGTCAGATACCCATACTTACTACATACTACATAGACATTCAATATTTGTATAAAATTTTAATTACTTTTTACATAATTAATTAAGTTTATAATTCTGTGTTTCTGGCAGCCAAAAAAGAGCTTTTGCTAGGACAATCAGAATGCTTTGTTGTATTAATAAGATAAATAAATAATTAAATAAATAATATACAGTTTTAGGTAGTAATTTTAGTTACTTTAATTCAGCTAAATATATTTATGTCGAGGTAATAATTTCAGTGTTATCTTTTTAAAAATTTTATTCCGTAGGCAGTCAATAAATGTTAAAGTATTTAATTTTCGTATTGTAATTGATGTTATAGTATTGTATTTATTTATTTATTTTTATTATTTTTCATTTAACACATATGGTTTTTCTAAATATTAGAAAAATGTAATGTATTCATATCTTTTAAACTTACATAAAGACATCTTTTATAATTTACCTGACTAAAAAACATGATATTTCGACTTCTCCAGATGGTTCCTTTTGGTTTATGCCTTAGTATTGGTAATGAATACTTGTAGAAGAGATGTTCCACCACCAGAATTATACAGCCTACAATCATCCCTACTCCAAGGAGTATAAAAACACCAGCTACAGCTGCAACACCTGAAAAAAATATTGTTTAAAGTTTTGAAAATTTATAAGGTAGTTTGATTTTAAGATCTTTGAGGTTTATTTTTTTTTTAAATAATAATCTTTAAAAATAAAATTTTATTAAACGTTTTACCTAATAAAATATTTATGTAAAAAATCCATTTTAGATTACCAAATGTTATTTGGTAATCTAAAATGGATTTTTACTAAAGTATTAGTTGTACTAAAGAATTAGTACAAGCGCTGCCTAGTTAGGAAGAGTTTGGTGAAAATAATTTATAGACGTTATCGAAAAATTCTTATTATTATTTCGCCTTAATAAAAAATAGTAAAATTGATTTTTAAAATATGATTATCCTCATTCCCCACTTGACGAGCCTCCTAAAAAGCGTCTAATTATATTTACCTTTCGAATTTACATATTTGTACTATATAATATTAAAGTAAACATACTTAAATATAAATATAAAAATGCAGGTAAAACTAGGCAGGTTTAGGTTTTTTTTTTGTTAGTTAAAATATGAATATAACTAAATTATTTTTTATTAAATTAGTTAAACTCCTAAGAAAATACAATAATCGACTACACATGTGGTAGGCGAAATAAATTAAGATTATAGTATAAATAAATAGTTTAACGACGCGCATACAGACACGAGAGCATTCACCTAATAAAATAAGGTTTACGCACCCAGCAATAAATACTGTTGTGACCTTTATACCGCGGCGTGATGCTTTATGGCCGGTCCTACGAATCGTGGCGACTACCGACTTTTTTTGCTTTCGTTGAGTCTAGTTTCTTTATTATAATAAGCGTAGGTCAAAAAAACCTTAGTTATAAAAAAGGGTTGACTCGGAAAATGGGAGAGACTTTGTACATACACTAGTTTGACCCTATTATTTGGACCAAGACGGGCAAAAAATGGACCAAAGTACGTTATTCCGTAACGTGAAATAAATAAATAATAAATATTCTAACAATAAAACTCATATACATCCAAATACATTATAAAACTATACAAGCGAATAAAATTATTCAAATTATTATTAAACATTTTTTTTTAATATTAGTTACACTAGACGTAATTAACGAAATTAAATAAAAATAACGATATATCCATTAAAAACAATAAATGGAGAATCTCCTCCTCTTTTTTGAAGTCGATTAAAAAATATTCTTTGTGTGAAATCATCAATAATAAAAAAAATCGTCTCGCGATTAAACTAAACTAAAATCAATTTTGACAGTATCGAAAGTCAGATAAAAATCATATCATTAACGAACGAACTTTTACGTTAAATACATTAATTTCGTAAAGACGATATCGTTAATTAAATTCTAAAAAAAGGAAATGATATTATCGTTATACGAGAGGTATTTACGGTAGGATATTACACTCATCTCTCCACGGGAAATTAGGGCGTTTCGTTAAGAAAACGGCAGCGAACTTGACGATATTTTTATCTTCCACGACTCGTCCGCCAGCGCCTATTGTAAACAAGTTGAAAAATGATCCGGCCGTAATGGATGGCAGTCGGCAGGGAGAAAGGATATAGAAGAGGCCAAGGGGAGGACTTTGAGATGACCGGCAGTGTAGGGTTTCTTTCCCCTCTCGAGTTGATGGCGAAGGGACAAGAGGGCCGATCTATGTGTTTTCCTTATGTCTCCCATATTTTTATTATCTAAACACAGCGCCAGGTCTGAAATGCTTCTGCATGAGAATGTAAACTTGAGCGCGTCGTTTTTTTTTTCTTCATAAAGTATTAATACCTTCTTCTACGTATAAAACCTCAAATATCTCGGCAAGCTTCAGCCAGAACAAGTTGAAAATTTAATGAAGAATTGCAAGATGGTAAACTTCAGTCAATAGCAATTACACCCTGTATAAACAGATTACAAAGTCCGACAATGAGACAATTAGACACAATAGTTTCTATACTTATGTACTTTCTATAAGATATGTAGCACAATATCTGTGATAACATATTTTTAAAAAGATGACACAAAGAATATCTATGGTCCTAAATACTTGCCCAATTACAACTTTTTAGACCTACCGTTAAGAATTACAGGCCTGGGGCAGACGGAGTACAGACATGGCTCCGTTTCGGTCTGGAACCCTAACAATGTAGAATATATCTGTCCCAATTTAAGCCTGTGAAATGTTTAGGTATACCTACTACTTATTAAAAAGGAGTTATGTTATGTAGTTTAACATCGATAATCTCATATATCGGGGGTCTCATTTCGAAGGAACTATCGCTTCTGGGTTCCCTAAAATTACTAAGTATCTATACTAAGTAGACTAAGTATCATTAGCTCAATCTTGAGGGGTTGAAGAATAAGGAGCTAGCTAGTTGGCTTCAAAATAAAAATGAATTGATTCTTAATTTAAAGAATCGTTGCAAAATTGAACCAATATGCGTTTTTGTACTAAACAAGGTTAAGTTTTTTTAACGTATAATAAATTTATCTAATTCTATTGTTAGTTTTATTTTTGCACTTCATAATATAAAGTTACGCATATTAAAATAACAAAAAACATACCTAGTGGTCTTGGCTGTATGCCATAGTCTGTGGTAAGTTTAAAACATGGCAATCCACCATACCACTTTTCCTGTAGAATGTCCATGTAACCGTTCGATGAGTACTTTGATATAAGTGCTGATATGCTGTCCTGAAACATAGATACGTGGATTTGTAGTTAAAACCTTTTGTTATTCGAATACCAGTATTGCGTTTGAATTATATTATATTACATTCTATTTATAAAAATAGTTTGTATTACATTTTTTTTGATATGTGTTCAGTATAATCACAAAATAACTTGTAATTAAACTGACGTACAAACTCTGTCTTATATACTATAATATGGAAAAAGTTCAATTATGGGCTTTTGGCATGGAAAACAGAGGGTTTGAATGAGCTATTATGTGCTTAAGTTTGAAAAGATCCTCGCCACTTAAACGCGAGGCAAATAAATGAGCGCGAGGAAGTGAAGAGAAATTCTCCTCACCAATCACGACCGATAAAATAAATACACGTCCGCGATTACCTTCGAGCTCTCTAGACTTGTTTTGTGTAAAACAGTCTTCTAAAAGCCTTAACTGCATATAAACTTGTTAAATATTAAAATAAGAGGCTAATAAAAATATTTGTGTAGTCAAAGAGAGGAGGGGAGGGGAGATTCCCAATTAATTATTATGCATGTTCTCGAGTGTCACACGTATAATAGTGACATAACACATCTTCTGTATTCTATATTCAAAGGTTGTAAAAAGTTGAAAACTTAGGATCTCATTTCAGTCAAAATTCAAAGAATAAGGCATATCCATGAAGTCGAGTCGGCGCGGGCGGCCCACACCCGCTGAGTCTTTAGCGTGCGTTCAGGCCAACCGGGGTGTTAAGCATTTGTTCTGATTAGCGGCAATTTGTTTTGCTGATTGCCTGTGAAGAATTGCCTATATATACCTGGTGTTCAGCCCAAAATTTTCGACTACCATATATTATTGATATTTTTTTTAACCGACTATAAAAATGGAGGATGTTCTTCGTTCGATATAAATGACACTCTGTATTTATCAGGGTTGGACCTATATATGTTTCATGAAGTTACGCCTTCGTGGAACATGATATGCTTTCTTTTTAGGTTTTATATATTTTGTTAGTACATTATGTTTATTAGATGATTTAGTCATCTAGAACAATACGTTCGTTTAATTATTGAACCAAAAATGTCACCTGACAAATGTGCTATCACAATAAGCGTATAATTATTATATTTTACGCTTACACCATAATAATATATTTTAACGAAACCTACGAGGATACGAGGATACTAGGATCTAATTTATTAAATTATTTTTTGTTTATTAGGAAAACCAACAGTACAATATATAAAAAAATGGTACAAACAATTGCGTGTAAAATTGACTGATGACAGGTTTTAGCTAAGTTAGAAAAAAAGATTAAGTTACACTCGCACTAGGCTATTATAATACAAATATTTATATGAATATATATATTTTTTAACATATATTATTTTGAAACAATAGTTTGTTGAAATTGTCAGAGGCCAAAAGAATATAATCAACATAAAAATGTACATACGAGATTCCATTTTATAATAAAACTAACAAAATTAGTTTAATTGAAATTAGGGATAATTTATTTATTTCTTATGGGAAAACACAAAGTAATATTATTACTATTATCAATATGCCATTAAAAAAAAATAAGAATTAATTACATAACAAAACCGAATATGGATTTTCTTCTTATTTACAAACATATACAGTAGGTATGGTTTCAAACTAAATCAAATTATTTAAACACATACATTGTATGAGTAGGAAAGAGAAAGGATATTATGTATAATGGATAGAGGTTACATTATTTTTGGGTATGAAAATAATGTTTTATGTGCATTAGGTATAGATTTAATAGATATATATATACGTATAAACATATACAATAGATTGTAATAAAGAAAAAAACAAAACAACAACAATAGAATTAGGCAAGTACCTAGATGCCAATTATATCACATGCAGCTATATGAACAGCATTTTTAAACTGTTTTAGTGTATTATTAAAAATGTCAAAATCCGATAAATAAAATATCTTTTTATTTTTCGGAATTTATTTTATAATAAATAAAATAAAATTAATAGGTATATACAATATTTTCTAATACTACTGCCTAATATTCTTCGTTTTTTATATTATATTTTATTTATTTATCTATTAAGTTTTATGTATTTTGATGATTTTTTCTCAGAGCTGGAAATTAGTAAAATTAATTTTATTTTTAAACGTTTAATTTAGTTCCGCCATTTTAGCCAATTCACGTTAAACATATAATAAAAGTGTTTTGAGTCATACCTTCAAAGGAAAGCCTTTGGACATTCCAACTGCATATGTATCTTCATGGATAGTTTCTCCAATTCTCTGTAATTTGCATCCATGATCAGTGGCTCGATAGTAATCCAGTACCGGAGTATCAGCAAAAAGTAGATCTAATGAACCGTTTCTGAAAATATAAGAGAACATTTATTTTACGAAATCTAACAAAAAAAAACATATTATTTATTTAACAGTTTGTATTTAAAATATTTCAACTTTTTTATTTTTTCGGATTCTAAATCAAAGTTAAGCAACAATTAATATTTTCAAAAATTGTTTTTTATACTAAATAAATTCATATTTTTTTATTTAAAGGCTTCTGAAATTTAAATACTGGAAAAGAATGCAGCAAATTAATTGAATATTATATATTTATTTATTTTCAATCGTGATTATTAATAAAAATCGTTCTCAAATTTAATAAAAAGCTTGAGAAGAAAAATGGTCAGTGATAAATTCAAAATCATGAAGAATAAAATACCAGGAATTTAATGGTCGGTATCGTGGATTTAACATGTTTTTTCAACATTACTTCATAATAAGTATTCTGCTAATAACTCTATTTATATTAAATTTTCAATGAAAATTTTCATATGGTAACCTTTATACCCTGATTCCCCTGATTCTCCTGATTCACTGATAATTTCAGTGATTTTCCTGTAAATATAATTTGGCCCACTTACTTAAAATAAGCTAAGCAAAAAAATTTTTTTTCCAAAATGAAGGAAAATAAGTTCAAGAAAATCTCAAAAATAAGTTTTTTCCAGCGGCGAACTCGTGTCAATTACGGATAAACTAGTTTTGTGTATAAACTTCAACATTTTAACCATAGGGTTCTAATTTTGCAATAGTATTTTTTACAAAATGTAGTTAGCTATGTTTATATTATTCTTTACCAAACGACCGTGCAGTGCCATAAGAGAGACCTTACACAATTTGAGTGCAGAGTAGTCTACAATACAATTAGTTTAACCTGAGTCGCTCTATTCCGTCCTCGACGTCGTCGAGTGAGTACTGTTTCATGTGGTTCCAAAGTAGGGGGTTAGTTCGCTGCACATAGTATTCAGCCGCGGAAGCCTTCGGCGCTCCAACGCGTTGAGAGAGTAGCTGTAACGGAGATAAACTTAATTCGCGTGAGAGTCAACTGCGCAAAAGTAAATAATATTAATGTATTTTATTTTAGATTTTCTTAAATAGCTTTACAATATAATATATTAATCAACCAAGTGACGGATAGGCCGCCTAAATGATAAAATTAGTTTTATATTTTTAATAATATGAACACTTATCGACGAAGACTCGAAACTCCAGACGAGTATTTCCATCTAGAATTTTGTGTCTACTGCGTGGACGAATATGTTATTAGTAATAAATGGCACACACACACACACGCATGTACCCACGTGTACTCACATGTATTTATCAATGTATCCATTAAGCGCATTACAATACTTTACAATTATTTTAAGACAAAAATGATTGCATCGAAATGATACTCAAGAAACTTTTAGGTTTTTTTTTGAACGAGAATATTTTAAAGTATTTTATTTTTAAAAAAAAAAATATTTAAGGTGTGTATTTCATCAAAATTTTATTTGTATATATCGCTGTTGCAAGGGCAATATCTTTGTGTATAATTTACAACTTTACGGAAAATGCATAAAACATAACCATTATAAAGCAATACTACTTTTCTTTAAATCTTTTTTTTTCTAATATAGTAATGCTTTGGTTATATAATAATGTAATAATGTTCAAGTTATTTTGCATCGTATACGTATCCAATATTTTGCCATAAATCTGATATTGATGGAATTGAAATAAACATAACTGTATTATTTATTTAATGCTGTCATTATTTATAAATAAAACCTTCTATAAATTTTATTAGACATACATGTTATTATTTAATTATGTAATTTAGTCTTTTTTGTATATTATTTTATATGTATTTTAAAAACACAGCTGATATTTCACCCAAATAATATTACATCTCTATTTATTTATTTATTTATGTAGTTTGATGCGGGAAATCGAATGCTATAAGTGCAAAATAAATGCATTTTATAAAGCTGTATCAAACATTTAACATCTTTTACATCATTTTACTTCTTTAATAAAATGTTTTTTTCTCCTTATTTTTAATTGATATTTGGTATATTTATTTGTGTTTAATATTATCGGTACTTAGATCTATATTAATATTATTTTGCCAGCCCTGTGGTACAGTTTAGTCGGACCATACAAACAGTATTGGCACTCGTTTTGCCACTCTTGGTATCCATAATTTACAATTTAGTGCTTCGAAAATAGGTCGCGCAAACAGTCGTAATTCACCCGGAGACAAATTTTTGGCATAATATTCGAATTTACTTTTGCACCAAGTTAACTTTTTAAAGTTAAAGTTTAAATATAACATTCTAATGTAACTTTTGCATTTTTAATATTTACACGTATATATTGCACTCTGAGACGATATAGACGAAAAATGGTAAAAGTTAATTTGTGACAATTTTATAACATCCCGCTTAAAATTAATAGCACAAATTCTTAATCCAGTATTTAAGTATTAAGGTATATAATATTATTCTTATTTACTTTCTGAAGGAAACTAAGGTCAAGTATAAAAGGCATACTATAAATATACTGTTTATTTGCCAAATAAAATAAATAAATAATAAATTTGTAAGTATTTTGTTTAAGCCCTATTTCGAAGCATCTGAGAAAAATATATAATTGTTATGAAAAGTGTTCAAAATACTAAAATAATAGGAAAGAGATAATTTTAGAACGATCGGCGCAAAGGCAAAGTTAACAAACCCGAAAAATCCAAATCGATAAATATTTTTCCGTTCGATGTGACGGCCAAAATGTAATGTTTCTATCTTTATTTTTATTATTCTAAACGACACAATAAAGTGTACTGAATTTATAAACTTCGTCAATGCAAAATATACTTTAAAAACTTAGGAAATGCATGCCATAGGTAAGCAGAAAAAGTAAAAAATAAATATATAGTAAGTACCATTTAATTGTGAAAGTATCTTTACGTATTTATCGCAATTTGAGGAAACTCGCGGGCAAAGTTAGAAACCGCGGACTCGAAATGTAAAATGCTCTAATTCTATCAAAATATTTTTTCCCTCAAAAGCCTCGCTTAGGCTCAAAACATCTCTCTTTTCCCAATTACTCCAGCACATTTTCGCAAAACGTTAAAGCAATTGCCCGTTAACCAGATAAAAGAACGCAACTCGAGTCCACATCTGACAGTACATAGCTCAACGCAAAGAGGAGATTTTAATAAACGCGCGTACTTCTCGTGTTCCACAGTAGGCGCCGCCGCGCCGACGCGAATGGAGATGGGCATTTATTATCGGGGGGAGAATCGAGTAAATTGCCCTCGGAGCTTCTCTCGTGTTCCCCACATTAATATCAGCCGTCTTTCCATTGTCGCTCCCGGCGGTTTGCCTTTTTTTAAACGTGTGCTTCCGGGATGGGATCTCCACCGACGCCCCCGCTTCTAGCACCGTTCTTGTTGCACTTTAAATAATGGCGAAATCTTGTCACATTACATTTGCACTGAGTGCAGATGATAAGAAACTCCGAGATTTCATTCTCAACAGTTAGTATGATCGTAGCTATATTTTCAGGATAAAGTGACGCTTGAAATAATTGGTTTATGCGAGAGAATACAAATTTATAATTATAATTAATCTGATCGGCTGGCATACCACCTTGTGTTGCTTTTGTCTTATGTTATGTTATTTTAGTGGATAAGGGGTGTTACTGTATCCTTTGCAGAACTATTGTACTTTAAAATCCACTTATAATTGGCCTTTTGTCCTGTATTGTAAATAAAGTTGAGTATCTTTTTGGGTGAAATGGTTTTAATCTCTTCAGACTTGAGAAGCTGGTAGCTTTTATATATGAAGAGCCCACATTCACCTAGTAGGTGTATAAGGGTTTCTAGGCTCTCTTGGCAGAATTTGCACCTGTCATTAGTTGATAAGCTCAACATTTACAGATGTTTGTTCAGCTTGGAGTGGCCTGTTAAGGTTCTGGTTAGGATTCTTAGTTGGCTCCGGCTTAACTTCAATATCTTAGGGAGTCTTTTTACTATGAGTTCTTTGGCTTCCTTTTGATTCAGGCATTTCTTGCCAGTACTTTTAGCTCTGTTTTGTGGTCCAGATTTTTATCAGCCTGATAGTAGTGCTTTTTTCTATGCCGCAGGACAGTTCTGGGCCTATCATAGGTATGCTAGCACCTTTATTGGCCAGCTCGTCTGCTTTTTAGTTGCCATCAATACCTCAGTGGCCTGGTCACTTACTATCTTAAAATATTTAATTTTGAACAAAATAGAAATAAATTAAAAAAGGAAATATATTTAGATATAAAGTGTGTAATTGTAATAATTTGTTATTATATAATATGTGTTTAGATGAGTATTTAGTTGGTAAGTCGTCCCCAATAAAGGACTTTGAAATTGATTTTATTTGTTTCGAATTTGAAAGTTTTTTCAATGGTATCAGGCGAACCATTCCAGGACTTAAACATACGTAACATTTTAAAACGCATTTTGACTAATTAAGGAGATTGGTCACACAGACCTAGTTTTGAATTAGACTAAACACATTTAGATATAAATGAAGTTTCAGACGCGTTTTTTTTAAGGCGTCCGTTGCGCTTTTCTTTTCATTAGAGTGGTGGGACCCAGGAGAATAGTCGCTCATCTTAATCGAATTTCTTGGTATTTTTGTAATTTGTCTATGGACCTTATTTAAAAGATCTCTACTCTTAATATTTCTAATTTATTCTCTAGTATTGGCCTTAAATAGGCCTCGGATTGAAAAACTATATTACAATAAAGAAAATGTAATAGTCAAGGTAAGGGATAAGGTAACACCAATATATTTTACGTTGATAAAATATTGCAACTTATATAAAAAATATTTATAATAATAATTAAGTTTTCTATTTAATTTAATTGAAGTTAGTAGGTTTTAATAAATAAACCTCTTTCTACAGGCAATTTTATCAGTATTAAATACACCTCTATCACGGCTGACATGTACTTATATTCGGAGTTGAAGTATTTTCGTTGCTCATTATAGGTTTTTTTTATTTCGTACATATTTTCATACTTAAAGGCCAAAATAGCTTTTGTAAAGGAAAACCCAGTTATAAAATAAGCTTTTCGTCATAAATAGACTTAACCTGGAAAAACAGGTTTTAACTGAATTCGGGGTTTAACTGTAACGTATACATTTGAAATAAATTACTCCAATTATAAATTAAGTGACAGCTATAGTTACTGTTACGCCTTACTGCTATAACCTAGGCTCTTAATTATGTGCACGCATCTGCACAAAGGGAAGGAGTTTAGGTTTCTATGCATAAGGTGCCACTTCTGTTGCCTGATTGACGCTATTTGGTTAGATGATGATACTTCAAATGCATACATTCCAACTTTGATTTTGATATTAGCATAGTACAGTAATCGATCACACCTACTGATTTATTGAAAATATAAATGCAGAAAATACTCACACTTCTATCGTGGTAGTTGTCAACGGCATTATGAAAGAAAAGTCCAGCAATCAAAGCAGCAATATTGGCTGTGTAGCTCGCAACGAATATCACAGAAAAACCTCCCCAAACATTAATTAAAAACTTGTTTGGCCAACTCTTGGGTGCTTTGAAGGCAACCAAATGTCCGCAGAGAAGACCCCACATCACCCATAAGGCACTCGACATACTGAAATTCTTCGACCGCTGTCTTCCCCATGGATTTAGTCCAAATGGCGATAACCACTCATAAATTGCCACGGCTATTGCAGTGACATTCAAGGAAGTAAAAATTGCAATCCACAATTCAGGTGAGAATGGTAAAAGAAATGCTAAAAGTGGTATTTCAGACTTTTGATTAGGCGCGGCTAGAAATGAGACTCCGCTAAAAAAGTACGGCGTGCTAAAATCGATAACTTCAGCTCTGGTACTAGATACACTTAAGGCAGCAAAGGACATGTGTGCAGCGCCCGATAACAAGTCTCCTACAAGTCCGTTCCATTTTCCATCGTTAGGATCATCCAGTTCTTCAGCAAGATCATCTTCAAAAATTTGATACTCTTCAGTAAAATCTGATACATACCCATTAAATTCTTCTCTGTATTTATTGCTACTAGTAGTTTTAATAAGTTTTCTATATTGTTTAGTCCTAGTATATTTCTTTGTTATTTTTCTTGTACCGTACATTCCGTCACTCACAATGTACAAATGAAAGTCGAATTCAAGTTCTTCAGCAATATTTTCCAGCAGGTCCATGGTTAGACCATAACAACAGTTTGTTCTATACTTGTACTTATTTTGAAAAGGGAAGTCTTTTCTTGACATGTCGTATGGATCTTGAAAATTTATGTTCGGAAAAAATGAATCCTGCTTTTCAATATTATCGTCTTCAGCCTCCTCTTCAAGCCGTTCTTGAGTCTCCATTTCATTGAACACTAGAGTAAGATTATCTTTATCTGAAGTAAGAACACGATGGCATGGAATACCTCTCAAGCATTGACCATCTTCATCGAGTTCCCCTTCCATAACAAAAGGTGGCGCCAGTGCGGTGACTACACGGAAAACGCTCCTTGCCCTAGCTGATAGACCCGAAACCACTATATCACCGCCCGGCCACACTATTGTGTCTAATTTGACATTACCACCCGATATATGACCCACGACGCTCCATTTGTTATCAACGCTGTCCGTTTCATCACCATCAGTCGATGGATCTTTTAACTTATTAGTATTAGGCACTAGATTGAGTACTTCGTATGTGGATATTAACGAATGGTCAGACTTTTCTTCTTTGGTCTCGCTGGACAAAGCGCTTTCGGCAGACTGGCGTAACTCTCTACAACAAAAGAGACAAAATGATTAAGAAACATTTAAGATTATAATTATTCACCTATTATAATGTTAAGTTTATACTCTTCTTTATGTTATTAGGTAGGGACGAATAAATAATTTAATAATTGAAAGCAAAACGGGTACATACAAATCACAACAAAACGTCGATATGATATTAGTCAACCAAACTTAAAACATTTCTTGATATATGAGTTGGAGAGGGTATTCCACTTCTTTACATTTATATTAGTGTATAATTAACATATACAATAAATATCATAACAGATGATATCTAAGTATTTTTAAAAAAAACAGAACACGCATAAAACAATATTACTTCATTGTTTTATGTGGTAAATTTACCAATTCCAAAATCTGTGCCTGGCGCATTCACGCCAAATTGATATTTTATATACTTGAATCGCTTCTACCTATGTTTATGTTTATTACCCAACTCGTAAATGTTTTGATTTTTACCTGAGGCGTACTTTTAGGCTGAACGGAAAGACGTCGTATTTTAACTTAGTTTTAGCACTAGATCGAACATAAAATTTAGTCGACTTAGCATTTAAGTAAGCTATGATTTTTCGTCATTATGGTTGTCCAGTTTCACTCCAGTATCCCTTAGTGCATGCGAAGTCAAGATACACACCCAATAAAAAGAAATGTCAAAAAAGAAATGTAGAGAGAACAGCGGAGTGCGCGTTGCTAATGAAATTTCAAAACAATAAACGGACGGAATGTTTGAACTGCAAAGAGAGCTTACAATATTATCGTTCAATTCCCGACCCCTCACAGCAGAAAGGGGAACCTAAAACAGCCTTTTGACTTTACTCCCTTTCAGCAGCGAAATATTATCTCGTTTTCCTTCGAATTTCCTTTTCAAATTAAGCAATTTATAAACACTTTTATTTGCCTAAATTTACCTTATCGCAGTTATTTTCCAATCACCGTTAAAAAAAACCAGAAATTTATCATATTGAGTTTTCCTAAAGTATAAAAGCATACGAGCACATTGTTAATTAATACATTAGCTGTTGTTATTTATCAAAAAAATATTATTAATAATTAATATATTAGGTAAAGTCATATAAAATGCTTTTAGTGAATTATCTGATAAGATATATTTCTGTTCTTAAATAGGCCTCTTAGATATATTTATTTTTATTTCTTTAAAATAATGCGGCTTTCACCTTTCAAATAGATGCTCCTCACAAAACAGAAGTTTCCTAGCGTGTGGAGCATCGTATCTTTATATAAAAAGTCCACAATTAGTTAGAATTAGTCTTAATTTTCATTTGTAAATTTTTTTTTTTTTGAGTTTATTATTTATTTAATTATTTATCGTTTATTCGGAAAACCAACAGTATAATATATGAAAAAAGAATGGTACATACAGTTGTTTGTAAAATTAACTGATGACAGGTTTTCGCAAAAGTACATGTAAATATTAAAAGTAAATTAAATTACACTCGCATTAGGTCTAAATACAGAAATATATATGAATATATATATATTATGTTTTTTTTATGTATTTATGTTTTTTTTTGTATTATGTATTTATGTGTATATTTTTGTACATATATAACAAAACAGGTGTATGGTTCGCCCGTTGTCCATAATATGACGCCAAAGCAAAGGTGATCCGTAACTCGTCGCCGCTCGCGGGAGCCCTTACTGTGCGAGCGAGAAGCGATGACGTCACATTCGAGCGAGCAAAAGGACCGAGTTGAGAGGTTGGGGCACTAGGTTAGGTAACAGGACCATCCCTGTTACCCTAATGTTGTAATGTTTTCAATCGATATGGAAATGTCACAGAAAGGGTTTAATAGTGAAGGTACAATTTCTGCATTTAAATATTTTCTATAAAGATTTTTACCAAGAAATGCGCATTTATTATTATTGTAAAATCCGAACGCAAAGAGTATAGCGCCATAAAAAGGGGTGCCTTAAAAAGGATTCGTTTTAAGGGATTCTCTAACTTCAATCTAGTACTGAGTACCTACCAAATTTTGTAGGTTTTAAGTATGCAAATTTTCATAAATATTAGAAATAATTGAAATTAGTTCGATATTTTTGTGCACAGAATAGAAATAAAAATGAAAAACTCGGGCGCGAATACAGATGATTCTGAAGGCTAAATGGGACATAGAATGCAGAGTGATGTTTGATACCAGGCGTCTTTGGGGGCGGAGCCACACGTTTATCAAAATTCATCTACGGAGGTGCTTTCAAAAAAAATTCGCACGAAGCAAATTTTTTTTGAGAAAGTAATGGTAATGACCAATCTCCACCCAATGGAACCCAGTGGAATGACCACTTTTATCCAAATATAACTCTAGATAGTTACCTTTATTTTACGAACTGTCCCTGACCTTTTATGCAAAAATTTTATGAAATTTACTAAAAAGTAATATTCAATCTAAAAAAAATAAATACGATGTTAAAAATATTTGCTACGAAATCTCTGACTTAGCTAGTTAATTATGTTTGTTCAACGTTAATACTAATTATACTTGTATATAATCATGTATCATGTATATAAGATTATTACATTTATTTTGTAAAGGAGCTGTAAAATACAGAATCGATTAATGTCAACATTATATTTCACAAATATATTAAACATGTGGTTCTAAGAGATAAGCCTAGGCTTATCCAATATATAAAAATGAAAAATGTAAATTATTTGTACACATAAATAAAAATATAATATAAAATTTAAATATTTTATGTATCAAAGGTAAAAATCACAAATTAACTATCCTTGTTTTAATAATATCATGACCAACATATAATTTTATCAGCAGTCTATATAAATGAAAATAAAGACAGAGTCGAAGATAAACCTGCCCACAACAATGGATGGACAAATAGGCCACCGGGTTGATGAATTCAATAGGTAAACGTGGAAAAGAAACCGCTGATATTGTCATAAACGCCCGCAATTTATCAGGAAGCGCCCCATTCCAAATTCCAGTATTATTTTTTTGGTGATTTTCCGGAATTCCCGCGGCGGCGATAAAAAGGAAGGGAAATTATCTGTTCAGCCATCGAATGATTAGTTTCTTTGTCGTTTGTCGAAAAACGGCTCGTTTATCACTTACAACAAATAGGACCGTTCATAGTACTTGCGGATTTTTAAATAAAATTTCGAACGTAAGGTTTCGTCAAGGTTAAACAATTCTTAGATGGTTTTTATGCAGAAAATATAAAGCCCGAGAATCTGGTTTGCTGTCGTAAGCCACCTGTCGCAATCCACATTTTTTCCCGGATTTCTCTTAAATATGTTTATATCGCTGTATCCTGAGTCAATTTACAAAGATTTTAATTAAATACCTTTGAGCAGTGCTTAAATCACTTTTAATAATAACTTGAGGTATTGTGCATTTGATTACTATAAAATTGGAAGACGAAGTTCTTCACACTCACTTCCCAAAGCATTAGTAATTTTTTTATTATTTTAAAATGAGTTTTATTTTTTCTGTATAATATTCTATTTTATAATACTAATATGAGAACTACATGCTTTTTATCATTTCTTTTTCTGCTGTGGATTGCAAAGAGGCGCCATATTCTTACCAAAATAAAAGCAAATCGCTTATTGAGGTTTGCCTCATAATTTAAAAAAAAAATGTAAATGGTTTTATACAGGTATTGGGCATTAACTCAAGAGTTGAATCACAAAATATCGAACATTGATATTATGCTGTAAGCTCTTGAATACGGTACTTGAATGCGTTCAGATACGTATTTAAAAAATCTACGGAACCCTTAAATAGGAGGAGACCTGTCCGTTGTTTATCCAATAACATGGTATAACTATACAGAATGATGTCAAAATCAGGAAAATATTTCAAACGAGCATAACGAATAATTTAAATTTAATAAATAATTTAATATTAAAATAGGTCGGTCAGCCATCTCGCTTTTCCGAACAAAGAACAAGGAACAACGATCCGAATTAATTTTGCTCTTTGGGCTCACGAATTGTTTCTTTAGAATTGAATCCCAGTAAATCCTTTGAGCTGCTTTCTGGCTTCTCTTAAGTGCGGTTGGCATTAATTGTTTGGATAACTCAAAATGAACAGTGGCCTTCAATTAGGCGTAACATTAGTATGTAGACCGTTTTAAATTTAACCGAATAAATCGTTTTATAGCCTGATCAAAAATCCTAGCACTGCCTTTCTGTGTGATAACGTTCATTTTTTTTTGTGACAAGGCTGCTAGTATTTTAGAACGTCGAAAACTAAAAAATGCCTCTCATGCAGTAAAACGCATATGACTATTTAGTTATTCAACAATGTTCTCAACCAAGTTAATTGTGTAAATATGCAAACAAAGGTTATAAACGTATAGGTAGGCAAGAGAGGTTACGATAAAAAATTTAAATTCATTATAAATAGATTTTATATTAATTTATTTTTTAAACCTTAATCAAAACGGTTTTCTAATTTATCTTCATTTATATATTTACTATTAGTCGGATATAATTTGAACGTAATAAAGCTTTTTTAAACTCTTTGAAATAATTTTTAAATTGAATACAAAGTAAATTACATTTTTTTATGTAATTACTTTAGTAGGTGTCACAATGAAGACGCTATGCTCAAGGGGTTTAATAATTTCAAGAGCAAATCGGTGAATTTCAGCACACTCTCATTTTATAAAATCAACCGTGTAATCATTTCGGTTACCACTACTTCGGTACATAAAATTATAGCCAATTTGAAGTGCCGCTGTAGTAGATAAGTATTTTTTGAAGTTATGATATGTTCCGACACTCGAGTTGGGTCGCTTCACTCTCCATTTGTCGCGTACCCTGACGAGCTACGAAGGGTCGCTTTGATGACCATTTATCAGGATCAAAATGACAACGCCTTATCGAAAAATGTCAAATAAAAGCTAGCACTATATAGATGAATTATATTATTGTTAACTATAGGAAAATAAATGTATTATTTATAGTAAAAAGCAACCCCTTTCCCCATACCCATCAAATACTTTAGTTTTCGCGTCCCTCTTACCACGTGCTTGGTTATATGTGATATGCATATGTTGTGCCTATGTGATAAAAATGGTTGCAATTTAAGTATAGGTTTACGAATACTTGATGATACCGTTTTGCTAAATTTGAGAAAGCGTAGTAGTACAAATTGCCAGGGCCTTCGAATATTGTGCATGCTTTATTTAGAAATTTACAAATTATTCTTCTGTTTGATAAAACAATTATTATTATGTAACGTATGTTATCAATGTCGCACAAACATTGACCCGCGGTGTGGCAAATGAGGCAACTGCAGAATCTGGTCAAAATTATTTCCGCGAAGAATAGTTCATTAGTGTCCTTGTTGCTAATTTAACTTGGTCAAGTTATTGGCTAAATTAAAATGAATCATTAGCAAGTTTGTCTGATTTAGTTAGTTTAATAAGCTCTATACATATTTTTTTTTTTTGCAATTTTAACATCGATAAAAAATGGATTCAGCGTTTATAATAGATCTTCATAACCACTATAACAACAAAGCACACAATTCATAAAAAAAAACATCGGTACTCATTAATTTGGAAATCTCAAATGGAAGCGTGTTCTCAGAAATAATTAAATATAATTCCTCGTAATGCAGGCCCACAAAGATTACTCTCGAGAAGTTTGGAAAAGTTGTTACTCATTCGCAGGCGAGAAGTAAAATTTTAATAAGCGGTGTTTAGACGGAGCGGCGCTTCGTAACTTCGTGCAGCGCGGTTAACTTTCAGCTTTTATTTGACTTACTGCTTTGAAATAGGCTCCCCTAATCGGAACTCTCTCAGGAATCTTTGCAATATTATACTGAAGCCTTCCTTAAATACAAAGATTTAATTACTGCGGCACAATAAACAACAGTAGTATCTTAATATTTCAGCAATCACATTCAGAAAAAATATTGATCCTATTTGTTCTCGGAAAATAAAAATATACTCTATAATCTTTATTTATTAACAACCAAGCATACAGCCGAGCTTGCTTCCAAGCACACAATCGACCACATGCCGATCTCAAAACCAAACTATTTTTTTTTTCTCTAATAATTTAAGAATTATTTAGCTGATTGGTAGTCTTTCAATATTTTTCCAGTCGGTTTTTATTGGTCAAGGCCGCAAAAGAGGCACCTCAATTTTTAATCTCTAACAACAACAAACATACAGCCAACAACTTGAACAGCATGCTGCAACGCATTCACCCAAGCAGACACCAGAGGGCACGGGTGAGCGCTATAGTTTTTTTCGTAAATTAATCCAAAAAACACGACGAAGTTCATGATCATGGTGACATACAGTCGTATGCCACCATGATCATAACTATGTGTTATTTTTAGAAGTTATTGCAGAATTGGAAAGTCTGACGTCCTCTGCCCAAAACTATCAGATTAAAATCTTCAACTAAAAATTGTTTAATTTTTTCTATAACGTTATCGTGACTTCGTGAACGTAACTTTGTGAACGTTTTTACACAATATTTTTTTTTAATTTAATTATATTTATTTATAGTAATTTTTAGTCACCCATGTAGTGTTATTTATTTATTACCTTGTTACATGATGACTTTTATATTTTAATATTTTTAAAACATTTACAATTTAATATTTAGGTTATTAAACCATAGAAATAATGATGAATCGTATAAATATATTAGGATAAATTTTATTTACGTAGAAAATATAGCCGTATATTCGAATAAGCGGTCTAACTTTAATAGGAAAACTATTTTATATCTATTAAGATTATTACCAATGTTATATTTCTGAATGGAATTGATGAATAATTGAAGCAAATATAAACACATTGAGTTATAATGCGTATTGAAATTATATTTGTTTCTAAACACTTCTATTGTTAAGTGATCGAGTTCTTTTAATCAAACACATATTTAAAAATTTATCTGGGTTCCTAGTCACATAAACAGAGACATCATGTTATACCGTTAAGAAGTACTCGTATTCTCTAGTATTCTCTAAGAGCATTTTTATTTCGAGACATGTTTTATTGAAGTTTGCAATGCAGAAATGAGAACATTGTTTTATACCACAATATTTGCGCTAATCGCGGAGACAGTTCTCTGTGTGAGTTTGAAGGTGTAAAGTTTCATTTGAGTGCACTGAAATTCAAACCATTTCTATTTTCATTATGTTTCAATTTTTGTAATCACCAGGTATCAATTAATGCAGTCATTATAGAGTTTACTAATGCAGTGGCCGGAGAACTCACAGCAATTCTTGCTGAAACTTTTAATAAAACCCTACCGGTAAGAATATTATTAAAAAATAAGTAATTTATTGATATGTATGTAGATAAGTGACTAAGTACATATTTTAATAATTCAAGGTGGATAAACGTAACCTCTTATAACCTGACGCATCTTTGCAGTGATTTTATTATATTTTATTTAATGTATAAATACTATAAAATCTCCAAAAAAAATAGGTTTTACTAAAATTTACAATTAATTATTGGAAATGTATAATATTGTTTTGAGAAAACATAACTGTTAAACCAAAATCACAATTTGGGTAATTAAAGAGAAACAGGGATATCAAACTGAAATAATAATGCTTTGATTTAAGTTCTGTAAAAAGTTTATTTTTCTACAGTATACTACATTTATTACCTACATTTTTGTTGCAAGGAATGTTAGTTCTTCAATTAATACATGTTTGCATTACATTATTTTTTACAGCAAAACACTGCTAATCATATAGTGCAGAAGGTAACTGATTATGTTATTGAAGATATTACACACATATTGAGGAATGCGTTTAGAAATGTAACGGTAAGTTTATTGTAAAACACAATTTTATGCATAGAAAATATAGTACGATTGTAAACTTCTTCAAAAATAGAGGTTCTTCAAGGTTCTATGTTCTCAACATCACCTATGCGCTTTAATGACTCTTGTGCATAACGATTATTTAAAAAAAAATGCTTACTTTTCGATTGATTTGGTAGATACCTTACAAAAGAAATATCTATAAAATCGGAGTGTTGAGTAAACAGTCCATGAACAAAAAAAACAAACATTTTATATCGAATTGAAAACCTCCTTTTTTAGGTCTTTTAAAAAGCATCATACAATTATTGGTAATGTAATTCTAGTTAATGGACGGAAGTGAGGTAGGTGACCTGGACGTTGATTTCGATTAATATCCGAATTTCCGTGTGCACATTTAACATGTTAGCAAATCATCTAATTAATTGGATCGTTTTGAATTTCGACGTAGCCAACAGTTCAGCGACATTAATGAATTAAAATTTAGCTCATTGATCGGGTTAGGAATACAGGTCTGGGGGTGTTGTTATTCATTATACATGATGATTATTTTTCAATATGAGATGATTTTATGAGGTGATGTATGAAGGTAATGAAAATAAAAATAATGGAAATTTAATAAATGAAAGCACTGTGGTAAAAAATTAAAGTCACAACAGCTAAAAGAAGAATAATAATTAAATATATAAAAATAGATAAATATAGATATAAATGTATTATATTTAATTGCTATAACCTAGATCGTATAAAATTATTTTAGGCCCAACTCAACTTTGATATTCTGTATAAACTGTCAAATAATTGATGGAGAGCAGATTTGACGCGTAAAACTTCTGGCTTTTTACGAAAACGAATAAGATTCTATTTAAGTTTTTGTAGAGTTTTTAGTAGTATCCCCTCTGGTATCGAGAATCCACAATCGTGTAAAAAAATATTTTCCCATAATCGCCGATACGTGGATAGTGTTATCCCCCCGCCCCCACAATCCCTAAAAGTATCCCCGTAACTTACGATCGAAGCTACTCCGAACTAGAACTCCACTAGCATTCGAAGCTTCTCAACTTTCACTAATGAGTGAAAGGAAAAAAAGTGGGAAAAATGTTTCCCACTCTCTTTTGTGATAAAACCCATCGCCCTATGAATATTTGAATATAACCTTTCAGTCTTCTTAGTATATGCGTTTTTATCGAAAAATTTCTCTAAAATTACAGCGAATTGAAAAACAAATCAATACATTCTAAAAAGCAACGAAGTATAAATCTTCAGTATAAACATAAAAATAGTGATTAATAATGGATTGTATGCAACCTACAATTTATTCATATTATTGTATCTCAATTGTATATTTAATTTAGAAAAGATAGTGTGCTTAAATAATTTAAACCTACCAGCTCTTTATGTATTTTTTAGGCTAAAGATATATTTTTTCTATCTTGTATTTATAAATCAAATAAGCGCTTTAGTGACAGAATGAATATTGAATAATCAGTATTGAATTTGAAAAAAAAACAGCCGGAACTCAATCAGCTATACCACCGAAGGAATGGTACCTCCAAAGTATATGATAATTTTAAATAAATAAATAAATAATAATAATCAATGACTGGTTTTACCTCGCATGCGCATTATGAAATTGAACAGATAAGATACTCCACGGTATAATTCAACGCTGTGTGATTTTAGACTGGAAATAAGAGAACCATGAAAATATTAAAATCCATTTTTCTGACTGTCGACTTAATTAGGTAGACACACAAACATTTATAAATAAATAACTACATAATAAATACAAAGACCAGAGGCTATCAGTGGTCCCAACCTAGGCAACTCTCTTTGAGATTACTGTGATAACACAGGAGTTGTGTGGTACGGGACTCTTGATTCTCGATAGATATAGCGCATTCCCATGCATAAAACGGCATGTGAAGTCCTCTACGAATAAAAGTATCACACCTTTCCCGTCAAATGCAAAAAGTTTACTCGCTTAGGTTCTCACAGCATTCTTGATAGGAGCGGACAGTGTCTACTTATATGTCAATAATATCAACTCATTGTCCCCTCCGCAAGTATGCTTTAGCTGGATTAAAAAACTGCTACCGACGTCCAATGAAGAAGGTGAGAAGAAAGCTTGTTGCCACGACCTCATTTACTAATGGGTACGATCAAGCAGTCTCAATCAGCTATGGTGTCGCCCCTCCGAAGCGGAAGGTATAGGAAAAAAGGATTAATTAACATTAGTTTTAAGAATTATTAGGAATAAATTTTGTTCTAACTTTATTTAAGAGCAGATATACCAGAAGGCCGTTAAACTGCCCACAATAAATAATTATTAATATATTCTGCTAGTATTTCTAATATTGCTTATTTCTTCCAGAGAAAACATTTTATTCAATGAAGACGCCTACAATAAGAATTTTATAAGCGAAACGAGTGTAAAATGTATGTACTTATTAAATACCTATATAATTAGAATAATCATTAAAATCAGTCTGTTTTAAATAAAAAATAAATTTCACTATTTTTTTTTTCATATCCCAGGGGATTAATCAGTCAGTCTGCAAAAAATAACTTAATATTCGTTAAAGAGTTAATATTTATATACATATTTATACTACTAGCCAGAACCCCCCCCCCAACCCCCCCAACTCCCTCATCTTTTGAGAGCGATTTATTCATTCCGCCCCCCTATATCCATACACACGTTGCAAAGGCGGGTCAAATTAAATCCTTATTTTTATGGCAAAAATATGCGTATTGCAAAGTCCAAAACCCTTTGATTAGGTAAAACACAAAACCGACAACAAAGTATCTTCTAAAACGATTGTACAAAGTTCTTACTTTGTAGTAGAGCAGTAACACGACCGACGACTTTTATAGGTTTCCGTGCCCATAAAAATGAAATTTTAATGGAACGTTATAGCTCTCAGGCATCATGGACAGATTTTAGGATTCAAACTTCAAACCTCGGGAGACCAATTAATAGAGTATCACTAAACAAAACAGAATAATTTACTCTGAACAATCTACTACGATAACACTCTAAACGTTTCTACCTGGTTTGTTATCATAGAACTACTAAAATAACATTTTATTATTTTTATGAGTTGTATGTGGTGCAAACGTAGTACTTACAATTTGAAGATAGTCTTTATTATAACCACCTCATAGGTTTGTAAGATAGGTATCTACACAACTTTTTTAATGATATGTCATTTGAAATAAAAAGGATTTGCTTCTAAGTATCGAGCTTTACCCATTTTTTTGGATACAACCAACTTGACGTGGTTCAGATTTGCTCTTACATTAAATTTCACTCTAACAGCTTCCTAATTGGGAATTTAATTAATGGGGCGAGGAGCATTTCATGCCGACGGCATTTCACGGTACAGCATCTCACGGCACAGCATCTCGCGGTACATCGAAGTAACGAACGCGCACAGTTCACGGGCACGGGCCTGAGGTAGCTCACATTTGGATAAGCATTTATATTGAAAGGCGATTAATTGGATTTTTGTGCGGGAAAACCATTATTTAGTAGTGTTAAAAACGATGGATAATTTTCACACGCCTTCGAAAACAAGTAATTTATTTCATATACCTCTTTTAAAAATAAGGTTTAAACCAAGATTTTATTTAATTTAAATTTTGTTACAATTTATTTAACATTCGAGAAGTAATATAGGATGATGATTTTAGAGGCGTGGTTTTCAAGAAGAGATAAAACGCATATAATTTGATGTTATGGCCAAGAATTTAGTTTTATTATAAAGATAAGGGTTTGCCATTATGTTTTAAAAATGATTTCGGGTAAGTGGCCGCCGCGGCTGACTCGAACAAATTCCAGCCGAGAGGCCCAATTTTCAACCACTTTTTGCAGCAAGTTGGGCCGTATGTCAGCAATAACGCGCCGAATATTCTCTTCCAAGGCGTTAATCGTGTCCGGCTTATCTGCGTAGACAAGCGACTTCACATAACCCCACAAAAAATAGTCCAGCGGTGTTAAATCGCACGATCTTGGAGGCCACGCCACAGGCCCACGACGCGATTTTTACTTTATTTTAGAGTGATTTAAAAAAAATGTAGAGTGATTTTTTCTAAATTTGCACCATTTGCAAACGTTGTTCAGGAGTAAGTCTATTCATTATGAAATGGTAAACCAAACTGAACATAAATCAAGTGACAGCTGTCAAAAACACCAACTATGAAAAAAGTAGTGCCAGATTGAAAACCACGCCTCTAAAAAAAATATCCTATATATTTTCTATCGAAAACACGTTTTTTTTTTCTTTTTAAAAATAATTGCTATGACCTAAGGTTAGGATACAATTATTTTGGGCCCTACTCAACTAGGCCAAATATGCCTGTACTAGAGTCAGGGGAGATGGTGGTAATGAAGTGTTAAAAATGGTATGCCCATGTGCGGAATCGAACCTGCGACCTTTGGGCCCATAGCCGAACACCTTAACCACTAGACTACCACGATCTTGTTGGTAGTTTGTTGGCATTTGAGTGATAAAATGATAATCTGTGTTTCAATAAGATACTTGGTTTGATACAGTTTTTATTTATTTTCATATAAAAATAAATAGATCATAACCAAACCAAAAGTTTTAACATTTTGACAATGGAACTCAATGCACCTAGATATACAAAAAAGATATTTTCTAGCGGTTAATCGATTCTGAAACATTGATCGGTCCTTATTCTGATGATCCTTATATGAAAATTTCTTAGAGTAAGCAAATATACGTCTGTATTTAAATTTATTTTTCTATATATAATACTTTAATACTATAGCACATGCAAAATAAGCACTATACATATATTTAAAATGATTATATTATTTTATGAGCATATTATATTTTATCTATATGTGGTGTTGAACTTTAAGGAAAAACTTCTATAAAAAAACTTGTATGTACACATACATAAACTCTCATGTATCAATCTGAATGTTTCGAAATGTGCCTCTTGTTAAATCTTCAGTTGCACATTTTATTATTATATTTTTTGTTATGGAATTTTTGTTGTGGACTATATACTTCAAAAAAATTATTTGACAAAATATTATTAATTTACAGGTATTATATCAAAAAAATACAGCAAAACCGGTTTCTTAAGAATTAGTTTTTTTTTCTACAAAGCTTTTTGCTTTAGCTTGCAAGAATGCCACAATTTTAATGTAAAAAATGACATTTTAAAATTGTTAATTTTCACATAAAAATAATTTAGTTTTGAAATTAATATTTGAGTAACGATTTTATTAAAATCCATTTTGGGGTAAACAGATTTTGATAAGCTCTGTCGTAATAACAAATATTTTTATTCCAAGCGTTTGTATGAAGATTCTGAGCGGAACCCAACCTCTTAACGTTAGTATTCACTGCCAAGATAATTGACTTCATCAGTCTCGCTCAAGTTCAGAAATACAGCCAGGCTAAGTGCGACACTGACTATTGTGTAACGCCACCAGCCATCAGCTACCAACCTGTTTCACACCCGCTGTGGATGTACGAGTATGCCGCTCAAATTGAATGCAACCAACTTAATGTTTAATGGCTTCTATATAAGAGCACGGGTTACTTTTAACTACAAATATATATTATATTTTTTATAACAATATAAATAAAAAGATGTAATCAAATCACATTTTATAAATATTATTTATATTAAGTTTAATGATTTCTATAAGATGCTCTAAATGTTTTATTTAACAGGTTTTCCCATGTACACATTAAAATTAAAGTAAAAACAAGAGTTGGGACGTTACGGAGATTTTTTCGACCATAAGTCGGACCTGAACAGAAGATCTTTGCAATTTCTAAATGAGCTCGAAAAAGGATTTTACAACTTAGGTATCGCTACGGTTCTAAGGTCGTTAAATCACCACCGTAAAGTAGATAATATAGTGGATTGTTTTATGTTTTTGATATGTATTTATTTAATTTTTTATACGTCTACAAAATGTACATAAAAACCAAATAGCGCATGCATTTTCTTAAGTTGTCACTTTTTGGTTTAGCAGCGTAGTTAGTAACTATGCATAAGGCTGTAAACCAGCAATCCATCAATTCCATCAATTAAACCAATGTTTATGTTCTATGATTTTGATCGAAACGTTATTTCGTCTATATACTATATTTATCTAGCGCAACTGTGTATGTAACTTCTTTTAATACGTATAGTTAGGTATATAGTTAGTTTTCAATCACTTTGATAAGGAACCATCCATAAATTATGTCACAAATATTATAGTTTTTTCACCTTACACCTTGTCCGAAACCAATTTGTAAGTTTCAAAACAATGTAGATACTCGAAATTACGGACAAACCTATAATAAGAATTATTTAATATTATCACGCAAAGCTTATATTTTTTTCTCAAAAACCATAATGAATTTTGATATGACGTCAAAACAAATCAATGGGCCAATTAGCTGGACTTTTAATCGGGAATGGTCTTGGATCACGAGTGCGTCATTATTTTTTGCCTAATGTGACATCTCGAAGCTTGTGACATCCCTCCCCTCTTGTCATACCATGTTACACTTTGTGGACCCTTCGGGCCCCGTAACATGTGACGTAATTTGTAGGTGACGCCTAATGGATTTTCCTCATATACAGCGTGAACTTTTTCTCATGTACATCCTGTATGAGGTTATTCTTCACACCAAACTGAAAAAGTTTTGTTCTACAAGTTTTCTTATTTTTGACATATTTTATTCCATATAAAATAAATAATATCTTTGCATTTGAACGCTAACAGAATTTTTTCTACTATTTTATACCCCCTTTTTTTGACACGTTAAAAAAAGTTTTAGAACAAAAGTTAATCAGTATGATGTATATAGAATGACCCCATATTTAAGGACCATTGTTTTTTTCGCTAGGTTTTGTATTTGTCTTTTTTCAAGTGAAATGTGACGTAAAACCACGTCACACGTAACGGCGTTCCCGTTCACGTGACATCCAATTGCAAAAGTCGTAGAAGAAAGCGCCTTCAATTGTATCCGGAGAATTTACTGAAATCCCAGTCGGACTTTATCGCCGTTACAGAGAGAGGCAAACGGAATGATCCTTTGTTTTTATGGGCCCTCGTGTGTCGAACGAACCCCGATATCTCGCTCAGCAGCGAAAGACTGGCGCTTTATTATGCTGCTGCCACATCTGGGGAGGAATTAAAGGGAAACCATTCCAATCAGCTATAAACGACACGGAAATATATAGTTTTATCACGTGGAGGTTCATCGACGCTAAATCTACCAATAGCGCGTTGTTTAAACCCTTAAGTAGGCACCCCTTTTAGGTATATTGCGCGCACAGAGAAGTGTGATATTTGGAATAGTTAAAATTTATATGGAGAAGGAGTGCAGAAAGCTAAAATTTATCTATAATATGTGTTACAAATAAATTTAATTTAATAAATAAAACGTTTATACAACTGAGAGTTTACACATTGACAGAATGAATTTCGAACTGTAAAATATGTGTTATTTTAAAAGTTCCCTTTTTAATAGTCTTCCAATGCCAATGTAGCAAAAATAATTATTAATCTTATACTTCTATGAATGTCAAGTCTCATTTTTACATGAAAAAATTAAAACTGCAATGAATTCTATCAAAAAATAAATACATATACAAGCTGTAATTGTGTTTTTTTTAACTGTTACTAATTTTAAATTTTATATGTATTAAGGCAAACAATACACGTTAATGACGTATTTGTACAAGCTCGCAGCAGGCGTAATAGAATAAAAAAAAAAAAAAATATATGCAATGATACTCACCTCAGCGGTAAGAACCTTAATAACGCTCACGGTCGAATTTCGACCACTGGGCGACCACTGGGCGACCACTATATTATATTATAGTATACTCGTATATGATATTTTAGTACATATTTAAATTTTATAAATACTTATATTTTTCGACTATATAACATTGGTTACACGTTTTCTCCCTATATAACATTGGTTACCCTCATCATAACACCTCTAATTCGGTCCTGTAATTACGTTTGGATGACGGCCGGAGGATTCAGTGCCAAATCACCGTCAATGAAGGCAGGATTCTGTGCCGAAACGTTTGGCATTCACTGGTGAGATAAAATGATTAGGGCGCTGAATTTATAACTGGGGTTCCTAAGTTCTGATCTATTCTATTCAGGCAGTACATAACACTCCTTAGAACCATCTCTAATATAATAATAGTGTAGATCATTTCCTATAAACATGGTAGTCAAAAAATAATTTTGTAATTGCGGCCTTAGGATAATAGTCGCGTTAGGACACTACTAAGCTTAATAGTAACCACTAACCAACCATACGAAAATATAAGCGCTGTCACTCCAAAAGCGAAGTAACGCTAATATGTATAAGGCTATTAGTATTATGGTATATTAGATATACCATAAGCTGTACACTTAGACGATGAAATTTTTACTACCAACGGAATATTATTTATAAAAGATATTAAAATTAGCCACGTTCGAAATGAAAAAAATATAAAACTAATATATAAAATTATGATAAAACGTAATAACGAAACGACACACGCTCACAATGGCATTGACGTTGAGTAGGGCATTTTGAGGTTATTGCGAGCCTACGTCAACATTTAATTTTTGATACGATCTCATTTCCGCGTGTAAAAGTGTCACTTGCTACCATGAAAATGAGAATTTGATGACGTAATTCGAGAGCGAGAATGCTTTATAATAAAATTTATTTTTAAGGGTTCCGTAGAAGAAGGTAACCATTCCAGTGAGACGTGCGTGTCAGTGATGTGTACGTGTCTAACCTAAAAAAGCTTCCACCTTACAAAATATTTATTTTTAAAAGGCCACAATGCTCAATTTTAGATAATTGACTTTTTGAGATTAGAAGAAACCTATTAGATTTTATAACATAATTTTGTGATATCTGATTTTGCGACGTTTTCTGCATAGTTATACTGTTTGAAATTTATAGTAATAGGGATATTCTTGGAAAAGAAACACAGATGTTAAAAAACGCATTTGCCTAGTATTTTTTATTTAATTAGATTATTAATAAATCACAAATCTCTCAGTATTTCAGGCAAAATAAAAACAGTCAACAATGTCAACAATGAGTCTACCTAAAGATTAATTCTTTTCATTCATTCATCGATTTTTTTTTGTACCAGCTTGCGTTAGATCTAAAATATTGTATCAGTTTCGTCTCAATTGTCATTAGATATGTGTAACTAAATCTATTTTACAGAGTTAATTCCACTAAATACACACACACCAACACTAACACACAGATCTGTGTTTTAGATACATATCTTAATAAATTAAGGCAAGCACAGATCTAAGCTCATCAGCGTAGTATCTATAATAATAATGATAATAATAAATCACTAGGACATCATTTTGTTTTTCTACTTTTAAAACAACTTATTTGTTGTTAAAGAATGCTTGGAGTATATTTTTCCTTGTAAAAAAACCAAAAACTTTTTTCTAATATCATAAATATCTTAGAAACAAAATAGTTTAGGGTCTTACTTAGATCGCAAATGGAATGTTCAAATGTAAATCTTGCAAATTCTGGAATAGCCCATGAGAAGCCCTGCTGTTCGTAAAAATGTTTGATTCGGGTAGCATAGAAAATGACAAAAACAGATTTCTATGTTATTATTTTTAATAGTAAACGTGTAAATTCTGTGTATAAACTCAGCGAACAGCGAAGCCCCATTAAAATTTCTCTTAGGCTTAAAACAATACAGACAGTATAAAAAATCGTTTAAACAAAGTGCATTATAGGTACCACACCATCATATAAACATTCAAAATTAATTTAAAAAAAATGAAAAAAACACACAAGATCGTGCGATGCACCGTTTCAGAGCCCGAAAATTTTAAGCGTTAAAATTTCGAGGGGATACAATTTTTATTATTACTGATTTGTTAGCAATGCACGTTTTTTAGTATTGAGGATTTGCAGACTATTTGAGACTTTGCTTTTCCCACCGACAACTCTATTTGCTTCATAGTGAGCGATCGCTAAGATGCATTGGTTTTTTCCTAGAGAAAAACGTATGTTGTCCACAGGGAATCATGTATAGTAGTCACACTCATAGACAAAATCATAGGACAGTAGAATTCAAGCGCAATTAGGATAATTTGTATTGTGTGTGAAAGGTATTGTACTTATGTGCATACATACTCAGGTTGCTCCAAATCTAATTAGATCTTTTACCACTACATACATAACTACTCAAACACAGGCATTTAATAAAACCACACTCAATGGTTATGGGTTATCAATCGTGAATCGATGTCGGTTCAACGGGCCTCAAAACGCATTTCTAGTGAAATACCGTTTTTTTTCCTTACGTATGTTTTTTTGTTAATATAAAAGGAGAATACGATAATAATGCTAGTACTAATTTTTACGAGTCACTGTACGTACGTACAAATATCAGTAACAAAAAAGTCCCACCATCATTCCAGCGCACTTTAATAATAGTTGAAATCTACGGACAGCGTGCCTTGGTTGACATTTTAAGCCTGGATTCTGCAGTCAAGCGAAGAAGCTCAGCAGTCCCGCGTTGGAAACCAGATTACCAGGATTAGCGGGGACATAGCTTACTCCGTGAACTGCAGATTTTTCGGGGATTATCAACTCAAATACCATTTGATTTATTTCTTGAATAGTTTGATTCATCAAAGATTAATCATGAGGGTTAAATTGATGAATTCGTTTAAATACGTTTAGATGCAGCTAGAAGGGATCATTTATTATAGGGAAGAAGACATTTTATTCACCAATGAGGAGATTACCTTACCTGTATATAAGTTATTATAAAACGGGCCCTAAAAACTAACAAAACTAACTAACTTATTTGGCTTTTTTAAATAATTATACGTGTCAAATAATCCAGATATTCGTTCACTTTGCTCCCCATCTCTAGATAAATCTTGATATTTTTTATCAGAGTTATATCTTAAATCTCGGAAAGACATTCTACTAAGCAAGTGATTTAAATATATTCTCATGATTTAATAATAGTCTCACTATACCCAAAAAAAAAACATATTAAATGATATTTGTCCCTTATAAATAAACTTTGTTACGTTTAAAATTGTTTGTGATTAGTAGATAACTAGGCCTCAAAAACAAAATATGTATTTAAATACTATTTAATTTGTAGGAATTTTAATTTAGTGTTTATCCGAAAAATCTATTTTTTTTTGTTTTTGTTACTTTTTTGTGTATTTATAATAATACACAAAAATAATTTCATACAATAATTTCATACAATATTTAGTAGCTACTCCGGTAATACTGGAAATATTGATGTTTCCCAACTCTATGAAGCACATTCCATTCACAAATTATTGTCTTGGAACAAAAATAATTGAACTTAATCCTCCGATTTTTCAATGTAGGTTTTATCTAAGAAAAATGGTCATGATGATTTTTTAGGTAGTGTATGGAGATCTGAAGGTATGAGATATTTTTATTGTTATTTATTACTATATTTTTAAAAATTTTATTATACTGACAAAATGAAAAATATAATTTTTGATAATACTGAGAAATTTTGTAAAGTTTTGATTATTTTTTGATAGCCATATAGCAAAATAAATAAATAAAGGTACTAAAGAGGTCCTGTATTTGAGAGAACAGGATATCGGTTTAAAACCAGCGTTGACATTATAAAAATGATTTTTAACCGTTACCGGCCTTCTTTGTAAGAAATATGTATCTTGATTGATTAATTGTTTTTTGTTTTTACATATTTCTTAGATGACGAATAACAACCACATCTAACTAGACATTGCCCGTATCAAGGCAGGCTATTTTAATACCTATTTAATAGAATAATTAAATACTATTAGACTGAGCTTTTATGAAAATATTGATAAATTAAAAAATATGAAAACTAACACACGAATAAATAAAAAAAATTATATATTTATTAATATATATAATAAGTTGAGAAATAGAAAAGATCAATATTATATACATTACATATGAATATAGTTAACCAGAGTCTCAGTGTCCTTTCTACCAAGATCAATAAATTAACCAAGTTTGTCTTTTTATTAATTAATTTACTATTAAGCTTTATTTGCAGGATATATTTTATTTTATTATATAGCATAGTGGCCATTATAATGCTAATTAATTAGATACAATTAAATTTAAATATAAAAAAAGGCTTCTGAAAACCTCATTATTAAATCACTTTAAGACAGGCACCGGCTTAGTAACGTGATTAACTCCATGAAACCAATAATTTACATATTTAAAGAATCTGTATTTAAAAATATGATTTGTGTAAAAGTAGTCATATAACTAGGATAATAAAAATATGTAAATTGGTTGACATATATGTAAAATGACAAACTCCGTCGTAGGTTTCCGCTTTGCCTGTGTTTCCGGGAACCTAATTTTACTTGCTCAGTCGAGCGGATAAGTAATCGACCGATACATTTTGTGACTGAAACAGAGCCTATAGCCTATCTATCCCTTTTCATCTATATTCTTTGATTTATGGTTAACGTACTGAAAGATACGCCACGGGCAGGTGGGCCATTCACAGGGCAAGTATTATAATGCCCACACGCAATACGCACACGCAATCGAGCGTGGACGTGCGGCCGATTCTAGAGAGGCATTTATGTTATGTATACATAAATTTCATTGTAGATCGTGGTAGTCAAGTGGTTAAGGCGTTGGACTATTGACGCAAAGGTCGTGGGTTAGAATCCAGACATGGTCATACCATTTTTAACGCTTCATTACCACCATCTCCCTCCACTCTAGCACAGGCATATTCGGCCTAGTTGAGTAGCGCCCAAAATAATTGTATATGACTTAGGTCATAACAATTATTAAAAAAAAAATAGCTTATTATGTATTCGATATGATTCTAATAGATAAAATACCACCACCACAATAGACTCTTCGCAAATATACACCACGTATTTTCCTGGTATCTTGGAACGGATAAATACCCGATTCTTTCGTATGATTCGTCAACAACATTCTCCTTCCCAGAACAGTGTCAATATCCTACAGACGATACATCTATCTTTTCCATTAGCCTCGACGCCAGCACGGGTCTATTCTATGCCTGACTCGTTTCCTCGTAACCGACCTCGATTTAAAACCTGCCCAATTCACGTCCCGTCCAAAAGGGTTTCTAGTCCTAATACTAATGAGCAATACCGAATATTGGACACACGATGATTGCAAAACTGAAAATTGTATATATTCTACTTACCATTACGAAGCCATTTACTCCAGAGAGACTACTAACATACAAAATGTTCGATATAACAACCATCACCCATCGGTTGAATGTTTCTCTAGCTACGCAAGAACAGACGAGAGAAATGTTGAGAGTATTGTCTTATAAAGGTGATTAGTTTCCCGGAAATGCCCCAATACTGAAACTGAGAAATGAGAAAGTGCACTTGGACACGAGGCAGGTTATTTATTTAAATATTTCATCCCCCAGTGCACGAATTTCGTCGGTAGTATTTTGTATTCTCACTATTCAAGTCATTCCGTCAAGTCAGTGGGCATTGAGGGCCAGACAGATCTAGCACACCCAATCCCGCGTAGATAATTTGTTATCAGAAGTTGCTTACTGTATTAAATTACTGTATACTCGTACACATTATTGTTTATTTGTATTTGCATAATTATTGCTTGTATATACATAAATATTATCTGTTATAATTTTTTATGGATGTTGTTTTTTGTGTTTGTTTATTTTTTGTCGTGGGTTTCGGAAATCTGCATTTTTTAATTTTACTGGTAGGTGTATAAGGTGCAGTCTTTTTAAGTTTGTGCTCTAATGGTTTTTATTAGGATGAGTATTTTCTCATTCATATGTGTTTACAAACTTTATCATTCATTTATTCATTCATTTATTTATTTATTCGTTTTAAATTGTGGCAGCGTACCCTGTTTTATTAGAATCTTTAAATTTTCAGTAATAAATTATCCGATGATTGATATAACAAAATTTCTGTTATATACAAAAGTTGCGAGTAAAGGAAGATTGAATATTTCAAGCATTATTTATGAAGTTATACGAGTACGTTGGATTCCGCCCCCGGTCGTGTACTTAAACGATCAATATTTAAAAACTAACTTTATAAAGTGTTTACTGATTTGTTAATGTATTATTATTTAATTCAATATCATCATTTAGGGACAATGACATATTCTCGATGATATTTTTGTGTTTCTAGTATAGAGATCTTAAGAGACTTGCCCCACCGAACATTTACTTACTAAAGCATGACCCCCAAATATATCGCAGTCGGCTCACAGTTATATTCTGACATCACCAGACCTCTAGGGAGAAGAAAGTCATCTGCAGAACGCCTCCCCTTTCTAAAAAGACAGGCGAAACGACAAAATCGATAAGCAGGAGCTGTTTTCCCTGACTGTTTAAATTTTATCCTCAGCCATCTTACGGATATAATTCGTGGTAGCCTAATGTTCAAGTTCAAGTTATTTATTTCCACAATATATTATAATATACAGGAATATCATATATATAATAAATCATAAATATTAAAATAACGAAGATTAAAAATTCAAGAGAAGGTAATAATATAAAGTTAAATTACCAACAAGTTTAACAGCGATAACAATTAGAGTATAACAGCAATAAAAAACCAAGACAATAACCTAACTACCGTCAAATTCATTACCGTGCAATAAGGACTCTAGTTTGCGTAAATAAAATAAAACCTGAAACTGAAGCAGAAGCGACATTTTATTGGCTCTAAACCACTCATCGAGTTCAGATATTAAAACATTTATTTTTACCGATAGCTCTTTTGCAGTCGCAGCTTCAGTGATTCCACTACTATCATCTATAATAAGTAATTTTAGAAGGTACTATGTTTGACGATAAGTCATTAGTGTATATAATGAATAACAAGGGGCCTAATATAGACCCCTGGAGGATGCCTAAATTATTAGTTAGATCCTCTGAGGTTCAAATTTTCTTATGGTCATTGATGTCAACTGTCTTAATTACAACTTGTAATCTTTTAAGTAAGATTTAATAAGATCATTTGATAGTCCTCGAACGCCATAATAATCGAGTATTGTTAGCAAAATATTATGCTGTACACAATCAAATGCACGACTCAAGTCACAAAAGATTTCTGCTGTGAATTTTCTATCATTATGATATTTATGAATATAATTATGGGATCTAAGAATTGCTTGTTGGGTTGATCTATGATTAGACGTTGGACTATTGACCCAAAGGTTTCTGGTTCGCATCCGCAAATTGTCATACCACTGACGCAAATTGTCAGTCCACTGACTCCAGCATAGGCAAATTTGGCCTAGTTGATTAGGGCCCAAAATAATTGTATATGACCTAGGTCATATACAAAGAAAGGTTAAAAAAAAAAGAAAAAACAAATTAACTTCGTCGTTCCATTGGGCCAAATTATAATGCTTTCTTTTAGAAATATCTCGTTTATTTAACCGAGACAATAAAGACCTTTTTATTGTATGAAATTATATAAATAATAATAATAAAAAATACACTATCAAGTGTCAATAAATCAACTAAATTGACGATATTTTAATCACCAAGAGATATGTATATTTTTTTTAAACTTTATTATTATTTTTTTACAAAACATCTTTACATTTCCCCACAAAGACGGTGCCTTTTCTGTGGGTGTCGGTATATGTATACAGGGTATCCCTTAAGTCGTAGGTCAAACGAAAAGAGGAGATAGGGGGGGGGGGGGTCATTTCCAATCAAATAAACTAAATATGTCTTTATCCAATTCATTTTTAAAAAAAAAATGAAAATGCCAATTACGTAATCTAAAAAAATATTCATAAAAAAAATACAATTAATTTAGATGTTATGTTTTATTTGTTATACTCCTGAATAGTGCTACTTTCTAATAAAGGTATTTTCATAAACTATTTTCGTATATTAAACTACTAAAACTTTATTTTTCTAAAAAAAAATTTATTCTTAAAAATAAAATATGGGATTCGAATGAAGCAGATATAAAAAAATGTACTAAACAAAATTACCCCATTTATTGGAAAAACTTCTACATTTCATGCTGCTTCTACCAAGGTATCAGGTATCAGCCTGTCTTGAATACAATATTTTAGGTGAATATTTAAAAGAAGTTAATGTTTGGTATAAAATGCTTTTTACAAATTCAAGTTTTTTAAAAGTCAGGACTCGGCAAATAATAAAAATAAATAAATAAAATGTGTGTATTTATTACATTAGAGGTTCAAAATGTCTCCCACCAGCCCTAATACACATACGATATCTTTGTAAAAAATTGTTTTTAAAGCTCTTAAAGCACGGTGATTATTATTAACTATAATTGTAGTGGCCCGTATTTTTGGCGAAGATCCTGCTCGTTCCGGATTTCCTTCTCATACACTAATTCTCTATAATAACTCCCAAATGGTAAATGAGAACAATTGAACAATTTTGAAATTCGAAAATGATTTTAAGATTTGTTAACAGTTCGAGACAAAGAACTTCCTGACAATACAATTCATACAAATGAAGAAGAATATTACTGCTTGTACACCTGAACATATGTTTCGAACTTACCCAAAAACTAAATTAATTAGTAAAGGTCTCAATATCTTTTGAGCATATTAAAATTTATTTAACATGTCAAGTACGGCCAAAAACTTCTAATATAATTTTTTAGTGGCGATCCTGGCCTAAATTAATTAACTAATGGACGAAACCTAGATCTCTTGATCAGCATTAGGAGTTTATACCACTGCCAGAATTAAGATGAAACGTATAAAATATTTGAGTGATTGATTTTAAAATTAATTTTATTTCGCTAGGAAATTCTGCATCATTCTTCGTTGTCATTGGATATAAATGCACAGGAAATTCAACTTCCGCATTTTGAAACTGTTATTCAACGTCGAGTTTCCGACTTAACTGTTTCATAACAATGTCATGACAAGAAGCGCAAACTTGTCCTACTGCGCTTACTTCATCGCCAGAGGAAATTCAACGCAAAGTGGACCATTGCACACTCGAATAGGTACTCAGCTCAACTCACGGCTTACCGGATTATACCTACCGGCTTACCTACAATTCTGATTCAGAAAAACGTCGCGATATTAGACAATACATATAAATGAATGAATATTTTTTATTTTATTCCACATATACATACAGTATCAGGCAATAAATTTTTCACACACCACACCCCATGTGTGCCAAAATAAATTTGGCACACATGTTTTCAATTAAAAATCATCAAAATAAAAATCATATGTTCATCAAATCCAAGTTTTCTACAGAAAGAAAAAAATAATGCGATGAATGTATCATAGATTATTTGGATATATCGTACCAATACGGATTCAGGGAAAAGCTAGGAACTTAAAATGCCATATCTTCTTTTGCATATACATTTTTTAATAATATGGCGTGGTAATAATTGTATTTTTGTAATCATAGATTTAGTAAAAGCTTTTAACACAGTTTCAAAACCCATCCTATTTTTAAAAAAAACTACTCAATGTGCGTTTTGGATGGCTATAAAGACGACAATTAGTTATTTTTTAGGTCTGCGTAAATTAAAATGTAACATGTAATGATAAAAAAAAAAAAACATGTAATGATATGACATTCTTTTAATTAATCATAAATTTTAGCACTATTTTAGCTTATTTTGCAAATTTTGACACGGGGCTCGTAATGAAACAATACGAACGTAATATTTCAATTTGATAATAATAAAAATATTAACAATAATAATAAGCTTATAATAATTATAATCTGGCACTGAACATTCTTTTACATGTATCTCTATTTGCGCACTTAAATGAGTTTGTATTAATTTAAACTGGCCAGTAATAAATAATACATTCCAAAAGCCGTGCTGTCATATTTTTGAAATTTGAATATGATATGGGGCGCTCTATCAAACTGTCAATGTTTCATTAACTAGTACTAAAAAAATTGTTGACTTTAATGTTATATTTCTATATTATTCGACCAGCCTCCGATGTGATCTAAACTGCCATGGTTGTTTTACAAGAGCATAAATCTGCACACAAAAATTCAACTCTTTCGCATTTGTAGGTACTGTTCGAGTTGAAGGATACGGGCAGATGAACAGACGGCTAAAGGACGGGGACAGTATAGAATATTTTTCATTGCAAAATAATACCTTTTTTTTATTATACTTTTATGCGACATATCTGATAGAAGAAATATTTTTTTTATGGGGGCATTAAAGGATTCATTTCATTACGGATGAAAACGGTAAACGTTGATTTTGTTCTGTTAGACTTAGTTATACTAGTTATTATTGAATTTTAAATTTTAAAAAAATAGATTTTGTCTTGTTTGTCAATTTATTTATTTTATAAAGTGAATATACGGAGACAACCGCAATCATTTTGCAATATTACATTAAACAGATTGCCAGCTCTCGATACTCTCCAATTTCATATTTACATGCACGTGTATTTAATTGTTTGAGATAAACATTACAAAAGTTTAATACATTTGATTTTAGTTTTTTACATTAATTGAATTTAAAAAGTGAGAAAAAAAAAATATAATGCCAAGGGAGGGGAAAAAGTACCAACAACTTTTAAAAAAGCTACTACTTAGAGCGATTTGGTCTATAATCACTAGATGAGTAGTAAACATGTAAAATAACTCAGATTCATCTGACAAGAAAGCTGAATGTTTAAAGGCAACATCGGTACAACGAATAGAGGAATGTGAATTAAAATACAAGCAATATTAGTTGAATGCATTTTAAATTCTCTATACGTCAGAAAGAAGCCAACACCTAGGTGCCAGGGCTCTGTTGGGGGCACGAGGAGAACGGTTCTCCCCATCTTCATACGAAATCTTTATAGCTGACAAACATAAAAATAACAATTCGACTCCCCCGTTTCAGATTATTCTGCGAGGTCATCATACGGGATGTTTTCCTTTTCTCTCTTGAGGGCGACGTAAGCCAATGGCTTTCAATCTTTCTTTAATCAAGGGAAAAAGTGAATCTAGGGAGTCTAAGAAGAGCCTCATTTGATAAACTGTTTGGTCTTATAGATGAGGGAGCTTCCTATTATATGTATATATAATAGTCCTGACTGTTAAACAGTTAAAAGCAATATTATCTGATAATACCCACGGCTAATACATCTTTCCTTTTGAATATCGGTTGACCAACTGCCTGTTTTGTTTATTTTCAAAATTGTCCACGTTACCAGCTAAAACTAACAGTTAGGCAGCACTAATTTAATTCTTGAAAATTTCTAAATTTATACTATATTTTATTTTAGAAGCACCGCCTATCGTGAGACTTCGGTATTCCCCGGATATCAATAGCCTATAAGAGAATTTAAAAACAAATGGTTTTAGGAGTTTGCATGACCTTTTTGCTTTAATGATATTTTTCCTAGTTACATTAAAGAAGTAGTAGAGTTTCATCACACAGATTCTTGGTTTATCTTATTTAGCGATACCAGTTATTTTTTCAATAAAATTAATAACTCACTAAATTCACTCAATTCAAGAGCAAAAAGTCTCTCTTCATATTTGTCAAACGAAAACGCTTAAACAAATATATATATAAATGTGTCCTGATGTACATTTCGTAGACTAATCAAATAAAAAAGGTAAATAGTTCATTTTATTATATTATGACTAAAAATACAAAATCAGTGATTGAGACATAGAAAAATAGATTTGTCAGTCTAGTAAAAGAGGAGCTATCTTATCTTAGATTTACCCGAGGTAGCGAGCTGCAGCGTAATTCTCCCGATTCAGAGCGGTGAAAATAACCATCCTTCGACATGTCGCATGTCTTATAAAACCATTCGAACAGCGCTCCTATCTCCCGAATAAAACTCCGAGCCTCAATACTAAAGTTGTAATATTCTCTCCAAGCATCACTGGGACACAGGCCCGCATTGAAGGTACCGCTGATAAAAAATTAGAATATTTCTATTTAATTCTTTAAAAATGGCCAAAATTTTGCTAAAAAGATCCACCTTGAAAAAAACCCCACCAATGGTTATGCTACTTATTCTGAATGCCACAGGCATTAGGCGTCTGGCGCCAAAGGTCTAACTTTTAATATAAAATTATTATATTTATGTAACCCTCTACGTTTAAAAATGTTAAGTGTTTTATTTTGCAGTCGCGTAGCTATTTAATACAGAATATTAGACATACACTTGTATATGTTTATAAGCATACAAGTATACTCGTATACAAAGTGTATTTAAAATCACTACTGCCCTTTCAGGAGTTTGCATCAGCGCGATGTTCAAACTAATTTTGGAATTGATTTAAAAGCATATGATCATTTTTTATCGAAATTAAATATTGTTTTTCGTGAGACCAGTTTAGTTGTTGATATAGGTCGACATCTTAAAAGGACACTAGTTATTTTAAATACAACCTGTATAAACTGACGCTAGCCTGCGACACTGCGTAAGCGCTGATTGCCCCTGTCACCCCCGGATGACATCGCTTACGAACGGAGCCGCAAGCGGAATATATTTTTTATCGTTATTTATATTAGCACAATATTATCAACTTACTACACTAAGAATTCCCAGTTTATTAACGGTCAGAAATGTTGGTGTTATGTTGCAACGACAACTGATTTGACTGAACGGTACACAAATATTACTAAGCGTTTTTTTTATGTTTTATTGGGAATCTTTGTGAATCAATTTATTGTTTTTCGTTTAACACTTAAGTATAATGCACAAAACATTTCATTTTATTATAATAATACTTTAAAAATGCATTAATTTCAAATGTTTCATAATTTTGGAGGCCTATATTTAAAAAAAATATATATTATAAAGCGTCCACGAAGCCCCGGCCATTTTTAATTTCCGTATATTTGTTTTTCGTAGTTGTAGTATTAATATAATATTATTTTATAAGTTTTTTTTTAAGTTTTCATAAAATATGCACCTTGTTATATGTGTACATACTTTATTTTATAACTGTATTCTCCTCAAACTCGCCGGTAATTTATAAAAAGCTCAGCGCAACCGACGGTTGGTTCACTATTTTCGTCTTGGCTAACAAAAGGAGAATAATGTGTATATAATATACTTGACAATATGCTTGACTTAATGATATAATAAGTACGGTACCTACATATGTATCTAACTAGAACAAAAATATGTTGTGCGGATAGTAAATTAAATACTGATTACTTTTATTGATAGTCAATTGAAAAAAAATATATAATTATTTACTTAGCGTGCACCTATGTAAAGGGGGTTTTGTGTTAGCGCTAGCGCAAGCTAAGCTATTATCCCCCCAAAACATAGCGCTTTTTATCACCAGGCGCCCCCTAAAAAATAGCCCCTTTGTCACGCTGGCTTTGTCCCCCTCCCCCCCATTCCGCTACGTTTCTAAGGAAATTCTCAAACGAACCGCGAGAATTTAACATCAGTAAAGCGGGATCAATTTTATCACCATCTGCGGAATGCTCCTCTCCTCTCCCTCGTTCGCGTCAATAATTACAGCTTATTTGTTTTACGGTTTGACTTATCTACTGAACGATATTTTATTCTCGACGCAGTTTCAGAGGCGTTCGCATTTAATTGAGTACCAACGAGAACTCTAAGCAACCTCTTTTCATCGCGTGTATTTGTAAGCCGTTTCGGTATAGTTTAATATTTTCTCATCAAATAATATATTTAGATTCCAACTGTCAAAGAATAATAAAAAAAAATGTAAGGAAAACTCAAAATGTTGAATATTTTTATACAAAATGTAGAATACCAAACACTTCATACAATTCATGTTTAAACGAATGCATATTAAATAAAAAATAAAATGACAGACATAATTATATTTTATCTAGTTAATCAGTACAAATTTATTTAAACTAAAAACATTAGAAGTACTTGCTGTAACAATATTAGTTATTTGCACAATGGTGACCCACTAGATTTGGGGGGATTCGAACCCGGGACCTCTGTATTTAGAAGCTGGCACTTATACCATTGCGCCAGCAGGCTGTCAAAAATAACTTATTAACAGTTGTTAAAAAACCATTACACAATTACGGAATACTGAATTGTATTTACGAATCTTTTTTTTTATTGAAGGTTCATGTGATGTAAGTCGATCATACAATGATTTGAAGTATTCATTATGATAAGGCCAATATGCTTTACCTCTATGATAACATGAAGTGAATGCAGCCTTTCACCTAAAAGTGACTTCAGATTCGAAATGTTTTGTAATGCTCAACTTGCATTGTAAATGCAATAATCCACAATCAAAAGTATTCAAATTTCTTGGAATGACTTCTTGGATTTCTTAAATTAATTAATTCATTTTGTAATACTATTTACACTATTAAAATTTGCATTTGTGCTAATAAATCATTTCGACTTTTACGCGAATATACCTTCTTCTTTGTGTCTTACGCGAGTTCTATGTGAAGATGTAATGGAAGAAGGTGCGAATAACTGAATGTTAAAAAAAAATGAAAATTACTGTAAGTAATTAAAAATGTAACATGTAAAGTTAAATTACTGAAACTAAGATTAGACGCGGGGATTCATTTATAAAATGAAATGTACTAACTTTTTTTAACCTAATAATTATGCATTTTTGCCTTGACATTTTATTACATTACTTTATGACATGACATTACTTTAGTGACAAAGGAACAATTGAAATCACACAAAATTCACAGCTCGAAACTCATTTAGTCAATCTGTCAGTTAGTATGAACGTTTTAGTTTATTAACTGTGATGTATTTATAACATATTATAGATAATTTTAACGTTATGCACTCCTTCTTCATATAAACTTTACCTATGCCGAATCTCACACTCCTCCGTGCGCGTAATATGCTTAAAAAGGAATCCGAAGGAATCCCTTCACGTTTAGAGATATAGATAAATATTTCAAATAATAGTATAATTATTACTTGCTACTATCAGTAATTTAGAACATAAATACATTATTTTTTTCGATACATTGCCACGAATGGTACCTACTTGACTTATAATAGGCAAATCGAATTAGCCTTCACGGAATACGGCAGTGATTGATAATAGCGGAATGTGAATTGATTCATTACTGTTGGCTCGTGAACATGCAGGCTACGTGACAATTGTAAGCAAATCAGTGCCGCGCCCCGTGGCGACCTCCGCCGCACTCGGCTCCAAGCGTCGCGTCGCGGCGGCGCACAATTGCTTTCTCATTCATCCGAGCGACGCGACGCCAGCGCTGGACGGAAGCGTTCGCGTCTCCCGCCCTACAATTCGACTTGGCGGTTGACTTGTTATCTAATCAAATGTTTTATTGGCTAGAATGGATTCTTACAACGCTTATGTCTATTTTTATTTGTGTGTAAACTAACCACTGCGCGGGCAGTTGTAACGATTCACATTCGTGCGTCTATCCAAAACAAAAGTAGGCCATCTTTTATTATTATTTCTAATAAACCTTCTGGGCAACTCCGTTGGTAATCGAGGCATCCCTTTTCTCCCCCCTCCCGAATACTCCTTTTTTTACAACCATTGCATGCAGCTAATATTAATTATTATCATTGTCTACCCAAGTATGAGGTGTGCTATGTTTCGTCTAATAAATTGGACCTACATGGTTATAAATTAAATCCTAACTTATGAGGTCAGGTGTCATCATGGTCAGAATAACCATTCTGCTAAAAAAAATAATTATTTAGGAAAAACATTTTTTTTATCCATTATTTACTTCCTAAAACAAATGCGATGAATGCCCTGTGTAGTTTTATTTTTGCTACCTTTTAAAATAATAAAACTATATTTAAACCAGCTGCTATAATATTGAAATGATGTTATTATTAATAAAAACAAAACAGAAAAGCATTTTTTTTTTAACAATTATCATACACTCGACCAACCTAGCCAATTCGCAATTTGAATACAATATACATAAATATGTATTCAATAAATGTGCAATTCAAAGACTCATCCCAAGTTTATTTAAAAAAATAAATAAAGTCAGGGGAGTTTCTACTTCAAAGTTGTCGCTCTCGTCCTGAACTGAAAGTTGCAGAATATTAGTTTCAGTATTTTACTGTCGGCCGCGTCCTATTTTGCATTCAGTGAACAGTTAAATTTACTTTACGAGTGTTATATCCGTATGTTCTTTATTTTAAAAACATTTTCTGAATCCCTTAATTCTCTGTTAGTTAGTTGTAGTTCATGTTATTTTATTTCTTTTTTTTTAATACCAAATTCAGATTTTATATAATATTCACCAACTATACGATATTCTGTATAGATTCGTACAAGCGTGCTAAATCTGATGTTCTAAGTCAAAATATGTTGAAGCTGATTAGTAATACACCAGGTATGCCAACTAGATATGTACCTGATGTCCGCAGATATAGTTCAAAGACGACATCGTTCGACGTATTAAAATTCGATTTTAAATAAATGCTAGATAAATTTGTACACGTCAAAACAGTCTCAACGTATAGTTCTCTGTCCCTATCGCCTTTTATTTGTAAGCGTCCTAAAAGCGGCTATTCCCAACTTATTTTTAGCTACATCAACTATTTAGCTTCATCCGTAGAAACTAATAAAATTAAAGTGGTGTATGGTGTTTCTCACACATTTGAGCTATATAATTTCAACCGATTAATAAAAATTAAATAAACTTATTTTTAGAATTCCTGCAAACGCCATCAAAAATAAACATTTTTTCCAGGAGGCCATCCACCCGCATTAAAAAAATTAATAATCTTAGGCTGTCGAAAATTTGCACATCACAAAGACCTAAAATTATGCTAAAATATCCTTGTTTTCCCGATAGAATAAAAAAATCTGCTTCCCATTATAACTTTGTGAGATCAGTGTGAATTATTAATTTGTTATTGTTCGCCAGGGAGCGTTGTTTTTAATTATATGTAGTTACTTTGTATTTTTCTTGATTAGTTGTGATTATTTTTTGTTTTTTATTATTATTGTTTTTGGTTTTAAGTGTTGTTTTTATCTTTTAGTATTAGGATTTTTTGGTCGTATGTTATGATTTAAATATGTACATGGGGAAACCTGTTAAATAAATAAATTTCAAATTCTCACGTCACATAGTACGTATACGCAAAAAAGCCCGTTACAGATAGAGACAGACGGACGCAGAAATTATCTTAGTATATTTTTTCTTTTTGAGGTACGGTTAGTGTGCATTTGATATTATCTAAATACAAAATCTAGAATCTCTCCTATTTTTACAAATAAATTTTAATAAGATGAACAGCTTTGCGAGGAACGGAATAATGAGATGACATACTGGTGACTGCACCAGACTAAACGAGAGCAAGCTTCCTAGAAATTATGCAAATCTTCTCCTGCTATAAATTCCCGTCGCTGTGAACAAATTACAAAGACCAGTAAGTTGCACCTCTCCACTTAAGCGTGATAATGGTCCTCTATACGGGATCTGCGACAAGAAGCATGGAAAGTTTTGACTCATGCTTTATGATATGTTTCATGCTTTATTAAGGAAAAAATGTCACAAAAATGGATTATAAAAGTTGTGATATTTATGACTTATTGATACCATATTTTTCTAATATTAATTTACACTCAAAATCACACCAATATCCATTTCTGAAAATAATCTATGAACGTTATTATTTTCTAATAATGTAGTTGATTGCTCGTGGCTATGATAGCAATATTTACAGATTGCTTGTTTTTTATTTCATTTACTTCTCCAAATAATAAGGTATTTATTTGAAGATATAAGCTAATTACACTACCAGATATAACACAATAAAAAAGAATGCCTATGACAACCTGTCATCATTGCCATCATTATGTCAACTGTTTCTGTACAGTAGTACAGTAGTAAGAAGTAGTTTGTTTAGTAGTAGTAAATTATTTAACCAGAACTTGACGTCTTACAGCTAGGTCACAGGCGTCACCAACGGCGTCTTTCCCGGCTTTAACTTTTAACCCATTCGATATGCGTTTTAGATCGCCATAGTTTGGATGATAGTGGTTTATGTTTTAGGCCTGAGTAGATTATAATAATAAAAACATACAATGGTATTATGACATTTTTCAAATCATCATAAATTTTACCATTATTTTAGTTGTTTTTTTGTAAATTTTGGACACGCAGCACGGATACAAACTTTCAATTTATAATAATTATAATGTGGCACTGAACATTTTTTTACGTGTTTCTATTTACTAATATATTAACCGGCCAGTAATAAATAATACGTCCTTAAGTTTCCAACAGCCGTACTACTATATTTTCGAAATTCGAAAATATTTTGATTTTCGATCGAACTGTCAATGTTTAATTTATAAATATTAAAAATTTATTGACTTTAATCTTATTTATACTGTATTATCCGATCAGCCTCCGAAGTGATATAAACGGCTATTGTTGTTTTTCAAGAGCACCAATATTCACACAAAAGTTTAACTCTTTCGCATTTGTAGGTACTTTAAAGTTAAAAGATGCAACAGACAGCCGGCTAAAAGACGGAATTAGTAGCTTCTAATACATAAATGTATGTATAGTAGCTAAAGGTATATAATTTAGTTTAATATACTTTCTTTGCAGAATAAAGCTGGCGTATAGTGTTTAAAACTGTTTTTTTTTTAATTTTTAGTCTTACAAGTAACTTATTATCAGTATGGTGATTGTAATAAATAAAAAAGAATAACGTAACGCCGTTTATCGAGTAATGAACTAATATTTAAAGTTGTTCGTACATTTCTACTAATAGGTATTTTAAAGTGCTGTAAGCACCTGCTATACGAGCTGTAAGTGCTGTAAACTGCTGTACGAGCATTGCAAATAGCAATTTCTCTCGAACTTCTTGTAAAGTCCGCCAACACATCTGCGAAGGCGCACAAAGGGCGGATAGTGCGCATGAACTTATATGCCGTGGCGCTTTAGTGCCGCTTTACGATCATCGGAACGCCGTGGCCGTCGCGCGAATGTGCCGTCTTCAAGTTTTATTTCTCGTCGATCGTTAACGGTTTAATATTCGATCGTTTTTACATCACGAGAATATCATGAGTCTTTACATTCCATTTTGGTGACGCTGTCGTGCTCGATCTAAAGATGGTCGTTTATTTTCATTGTTCAAAGCTTTACTGATTTTTATTTTTTTTATAAATTTATCGGTTTACTTATTGGCATTTTTATTATTAGAAATATGCGCCGAGAAGATGCACCCTACTAATAGCAAACATACCAACATCGAAAATCTGTGATTTACATAACGCAAATTACAGATTAAATAAATCGTTTACAGATATGATTTTTCAAGAATTGTACATGAAGTGATAGGACACAATTATATAAATTGGCATTTAATCGACGTGTCTTAAATGAGTAAAAAGGTGTACGAGAAACCTTAGAAAAAAGTTCAAATTGAACCCTTTAATAAAACATTTATATATACATATATACAAAGGGAACTCATGCACATTCTTTTACGTGGTTGTTCTACACTTCAAACTGGACATCCTTTGCTATTAGAGATTTTCAATGTGTCGAAAAACGTAAACAAAATAATCTTAGAAACAACCCCGTAAAAGCATATGCATAAGAAAATGTTCAACCTGTATATGAACGGTCCGACCGCCGCCACCGCCGTCCGACCGTTATGAGCTTAATTTTAAATCACTTAGTATTTGATGATAACAGTTTATTAACAAGTCACTTGACAAAATGAACTAGGTACGCGGCATCAAAATATGAGCTGGCTACATTGGCCAGGGGATTCTCACGCTCTTTCATCGCATTCTAAAGATTTTGCTTGTTTTTCGACCTCCCCCCCCCCCCCCCCCCCTTAATAGAATGTGACGTACGCATGATCGATATACCATTATTGCTACATCCACTAAGCATCCAAGCCGAAACACAGGCGGTCTCCATATTTACATTTTATGTGATACAAATAATTTACACCGATGTTATTTAATCAAAGTTTAGCTATTCACAATGAGTTGTTTGTAATTAGATATTAAACTACTTTAATAAACTTTAAAAACTACTTTCACGTAATTAGATATTAAGACAGTACTACTAAATAAATTTTAATTAAACAAATAATTTGCTTTATAGTTCCCTCTTATTCACATTTATTCGTAACTATAGCTTTTCGGGAATATGGGTGCGTATTACCAAACAATTCTAATTGTAATATTGGTTAAGAGCAGAATTTGACCAGCATATGATGTTTTATACGCCCCATTAGCTGACGTTTTAGGCCAAGCAATCGAAACAGTATCACCCTAACGGGCCAGCCTTGGGCCATTCCAAATCGCAAAGGTATCGCTCAAATGTCAAATCATGCAATGTTTTGCAAGTTTAAAAGGTATTAAAATGGTCCAAGAATGGCACAGCAGTATATATAGTGTGCCAACATTTTCATTGCTCACTGGATTAAAAGAACTCTACAAAATAAAATAATAAAAAATAAACAGACCTTTGTAACATTTCCTGCCTAATAATGTTATGCCACCTTCTTATACTCAATTTTATATTGTAAAAAATATAAATTTTACGATTTTCTAATACACGTTGTATACAAGAAATATTAATCACGGCAACACAGTATATTATACTAAATCGGTAAAATTATAATGACGACCGCGAATGATTTAAATAGCATTTTTTATTTTTTGCATACTTAAGGCTGAACTAAAGCGACAATGCAATCGCATTTTTGCTTTTTTGTTTTTAAAACGAGCATTTTTCTAATGAATTCATTGCCTCAGAAAATGTGCCAGCTCATACTAAATAGGATATACCAATACGCATAATAAAAGCGGGCAATAGCGTAGGTTTAGCTGAGCGGGAATGAAAACATAAGCCCGGGTTAATAAACAAAGTTACAGTTGTTAACTTTACTCTAAATTTACGCTAATCAAGACTATTCAGCTGCCGCCTTATTCTTAAAAGTTTGTTTAACGCGACCAGATGAGTTTTCTTGACATGACAGAACTTCAGTTTTATAGTGTGTGTCCCAAAAGTATATATACAGTAAATACTTACAGTATTCCAAAAGTTGATAGCTGAACTAGTTTATGTTGTATCCCTTTAAGTTCTTCTACATAATGTTTATTCAGGGCAATATTTAAGTTTTTGTATTTTTTACCTATTTGATTTCCTATTCAACTTATAATGGCAAAAAAAATAGATCGATCACAACTGTTAGATTTCCTTGGTATTCCAGGTAGAAGTTGTGGTTTTATTTTACTTTTCTCAATTTAAATAAGAGCGAATACGTGAAAAATAAAAACAAACTTCGCATATACGTTTTTATAAATAGAATAATTAATAATTTATATTAAGGGTACTATAAATACGCTGTAAAAGGACGAGGTTATGGCTGTAGGACGTTCTTCTTTATCTTACCCAAAAAGATGTTTAGTAAAATATATTGTCAGGTAGAAATAAAAACATGTAGTACGTAGGTTTAATTTCAAAAACAAAGTGTATATAATTTTAAATAATAGTTTTTTTAATTAATAAATTGATTCATGACAATATAGCAAGACTAAACATCGGGAAAAAAATATTTTGAGGATTTTATAGAATAGACGATGAAAATGAGATACCTGGTTTAATTCCTGGTACGTGAGGGGTTTTATTTTGTGATACGATTTTCCATTTTTTAGACTAACTGATTATGCCTATGTTTTTAAAATATGTTGGTAATGTCCATAAGACATGCTCGTGCTTTAATCGTAAAACTATACACCTAAAAATTACAATATTAATTAACCCGGATAGTAATATAGTCGATTCTAAAAAAATAAATTAATGTGCAACGTGGTCGTTATTTTTGTAATTTTTAATGGTTAGTTTCTAAATCATTGTTTTTTTAATACGCTTTGAAGACAATCAGACGTGAACGCGAGGCTATTTTAAGGTGTTCCTTGAATAGAACCCACAACCCCCCGAATACGGTAATTCATTTAATTCCAAAGCTGAAAACACGCAGCTGAAAAAGGAGCAAAAAATGCGAGGAAGGAAGAAGACTATATAAATGTAAGATTTACTGCATTGCGGAAGGATCGGACGTGGCGTGAATTATTAAAGCGAGACGCACGAATAACGAGGACTCGCAGAATTATAGCGGCAATAGTCGGCGAACTCACGTCTCGATGTTATCATAAGGAGGCGGCCTTCGATCTCGGCATTCTCCTCTCAAGACTCTGATTCGAAGATTCATCCATTTTGTCCAGGGCGAAAGGCAGCTTGCCTTGTGTACAAATCTATTAACGTTCGGAAAACCCCTCAACAGACACGCACTATAAAAAATAAACTATGTTTAATTTTCGATTAAATTTAAATATTTTACTCATCGCAAATACTATTAAACAAGAATGGCTATGATACCTGTAGCTATCATTTAATATCGACTGCTTCTATAGGCACGTTGTTTGGTAGTAATTTATTTAACCAGACGTTAATTATGAAACAGACCTGACGCCTTATAGCTATTTCCTACAGGCGTCCCCCAGACTACTCGCGCCTGTCTGTAGTTTTAACTTTTGTACTTTTGTGTTGAGTAGATTAAAATAAATTAAATCTATGATGACATCATTTCAATTCATTATAAATTTTAACACTATTTCAGTTTTTTTTTTTGTAAATTTTCAGGCGCGGCTAGTAATAAACAACCCTCCTCCTCTTTTCTATTTACTGAATTGTGATTTATTTATTTAAATTCCCCAAATTGACCTTTTTTCAATTTAAATATAAATAATCAAAGTTTAAATTGGGTCATATAGTTTTCTTTTTGTTGTATTTTTTTTTCTAGTTATTCGAATTCGTTTAATATATTTTAGTAATATTCTTTTTAAGTCATCGTCTTTAGGTCATTACCTATCTATATTGTGTACACTTTCTATTGTGTAACCACAACAAATAAATAAATAAATAGACAAGGACAGTATATATCAATTTATAATAATCATAATATGACAAGCAATAAATAAAACTTTCCAATTAATAGCCACGCTGTCAAATGTTTGAATTCGAATTGATCTGACCCTAATGATAAGTGCTATATCATTTTATTGTCATATGTCAGTTTCATACTAAAATGTTTAATATCTATATTATCCGACCAGTTTTCGATATGATCTAAACGGCTAAAGTTATGGCGGTAATGTATTTTGCTCTATCATTTTATTCATGTGACTGATATAACAATTCTTTTTATTTATTTTTGTGTGCTAAATTTAGCCAAAACTAAATTTACCAGACATTTGGTTAGATGCAAGGAAACGGAAGCTACATATAACAGCTCAAAATAGGCACATATCTGATATTGCCGTTGCAACGACTATTCAAGTCAGCTCCCAACTAATGAAAGGAGTATAGATTAACTACGCAGTTACCACTAAGTTCCCTTACATTTAGTCAAACACAAACTAAAACTTGAAAGTGCATTATAGACAGATAGATGTATTATCAATCGAGTCTAACATAACCCTAGCGAAGTAATAAAACCGGTCGGCCACTGCGTTTTGTAATACGGAACTTACGTTTTGCTGGGCCACGTGCTAGGGCACTTGTGTATATATCACTGGTTCGTCCATCCTTAGAGTATTGTTCATCTGTTTGGGACCCTCATATTTCCTATCTTAATTCTGACCTTGAAGCAATTCAGCGGTTAGCAAGCAGACATGTGTTTAGGCGCTTTCGCAGATTTAACAGCCGAACGATTTTTTTATCTGACCTTAAATGGGAGCCTTTAAGTTTAAGGCGTAAAATACCTACTTGAAGCTCCTAGTATGGTTCTCTATTAGAGATCAACTTCAGAAACCCTTCTATATTGGACGAAAGGACCATTCTGACAAAATAAATGAACTCTTTAGAAGAAAGAATTTCGAATTTCTTTCGTTTCTTCCGCGTACCATTAGAGAATGGAATAGTCTCAACCATTCTCTAACACCGCTTCCCAGCTAAGAAAAAGGATTAAAAATTTGGCTATAAAATAACTTCGTTGTACCACCTGCCAATCAGCTATACCACCGGAGGAATAGGTACTTCCAAAGTATACGTAATTTTTAAATAAATAAATACCCTCGGGTAATTTGAACAAAATATGTGCGTCATCTTATTTATCTCCACCAATAGCTTAAGGATAATTTACTGTTTTAGTTGCATGATTGACGGACTGCAGGAGTACATACCTTAACAAGCAAATTGTGTTGCGCTACATCCATGAAAAAAATTGAAAAAGGTAGAACTACCTGAAACAAGACCTCTTCTAAAACATAAGCCATACGATAAAGTAAATAATGTAATCTACTATCTGATCTTTGGTTGCTGTTAGACCAGTTATTGGAAACAGGGTTATTGTAAAAAGTAACGACAGACACCTACCTAAATTTTCCTCAGCGCTCGACCAGTAATAAGGCGACACAGTTTATTCTATTAATCACCCTATTAATCTAGCACAACGAATAACCGCGTTACTGAGACTGGCTCATAGCGGTGACGAAATCGCGTTTATTCACATCCATAGTTTTTTTGTGAATTCTTTATTTATAAACAAAATACATATTCTATTTGTTTGTTCACTAAACCCTTGCGGGTTTTTATGTGAACTAATTCGTTCCCACTTTTTATTTATTTAATAAAATTTATATACTACATTTTATTACATATTCAATATTAACTTATGACAACACTTTTAACAATGCTGAGCTACACATGACGGTATCTTCCAGACTGTCTTTAATATGTTTATTTATAACGGTCACTTCCAATCGCGTCAGTTACAAAGTCGCGTTCAACGAAGTCGCTTCGCTAGCCTATTTTTGCCCATTGCCTGGCTTGCACATTTCACAAGTTATGTACACAGGTGCATTTAGGTACATTGCCGGCCGTAACTATTTTGACAATCGCCCTATTATTTTTTTAGTCTATCCGGCCAGACTCAAGCTTCAGTGAACACCATGGCATTGAAGCACGGTGACGGGTTCAGCTACAAATCACTGTAGTCGTTTAAGTAATATGCTATTTTCAAATCGCGTATAACGTAACCTCTGTTATACGATTATCGCTTTATCGCCCACCGCTATTAGTCATTGTCAGAGGGCAGCATACAATACAGCACATATATATCTTGTACGCTCACGTAGTCACGTATCTCTGGTTACGTAAACCGCGTGGGACAATCCTTAAATATGGCTGGCTGACGGCTACAAAGTTGAACTTACTTTGACCTCGCCGCTAAAAGGGGATGAGGGGGTGTGGTTCGACTGAGGGATGGCTTAGAATCAAGACAAATATTGTCATAGTGTTTGTGGTGGTAAGGCTAGTTTAGGACAACCTAAACGTTGACTCTATTTACTGATAGCCATTCTATCCATGAGATAGATTTCAATAATTTCTGTAATTTACGCTTGGGATTAATCGAACTAAGAGTACAATAGAAAAAACAGACGACATTCACAAAGATCAGATTTCTAGATTAAATACAGTATCCTAAAAAAAGAAAAATATTGCTTTTTTATGGTAAATTGTTAAATCAAACATATCTATTGCATAACGTTTAATATAATATAATTATTTGAAAAGCAATAAAGTTATTGAAGGAAATCCAACTACTACGTTTGCAAAAAAATAGGTGTTATTAGTAGCAGTAACATCATTTTTTCATAGCTTATTCGCTATATACCAGTCTATCATTTACCTATAGTAGGTGATATAACATTAGCTTTAGCAGTATTGAGTAGCGAATGTTTTTTTTGTGTTCTCGGTTTTCAAAAGTTTTTTTCAAAAGTGGATGTCAAAAGTTACTTTGAATATTGTTGATAAGCATTCGCACCATTATAAAAAAAATATTGTTTTAAAATCTTACATATAATAAAATCTTACATAAAAAAAAACACAAATTACAAATCTCTTAGGCATGCGGTAAAAATTGTATGTATTGTAATAATACATATATTTTCAAGGGATCGTCAATGTTAACTGTTACTTCTTTAATATATTTTATTATAGAAAGTTAGTTAATAAATTCGTATTTTATGTTGTAATGCAAAAATATCATAATATTAAATTGTCAATTATTCCGAAATATTTGTTAATTTCTTTTATATCTAATTAAATTAACAAAAATATAGAAACTTTATACAATAAAATTGATCAACCGGCACGCGATAAATAGTTGATGGTTATTCGATCCGGTAAAATGTGAAGAGCGTTTGTCCGGAAGGGGAAAATCGTGCGTCTTTTGTGTGCGCGTTCAACGAAAATTGCCACTTCCCACTCTTCTCGTCGGCCGCGGGCAATGTTCCCCTGCCCATTGCCAAATGCCCGACGACCGCCGCCAGCCTTTGTTTGCCTACGCGCGGCTCGCATTGTGCCCTTTCTGCCCGTACGCGTTTCGTCGGCACGCGATTGTTTACACAAGCCCGTTCGGTTCCAACAATCCCTTTTCATATGCGTTGACGACTATTAGATTCACTACGGAATGTATGAAATGAACAGTCAGTTTTTTTTTTTTGGGAGTAAAACTTCTTTACCAACCTTACACAATTTTTCCTAGGCAGGGAATGAATCTAATACGACACGGGTGATGTGCTCATTCAGCTAATGTCGGTGCGCCCAGGGTTGGTTTTTGGTGTCGTCTTCTCACGATGATTCTCGCCTTATACAGAATGTATTTGACATTCTTAGTTGTAGCACAATATAACACTGCCTTCCTTAGTACAGACATAGTCTAGTAAAGAAGGCAGGGCACAAAATGTAGCAGTGCTAATCGCTCCCGGTGGATTTATAACTGTAACTTGTAACTGTGATTTGTTCTACTACAATTCTATTTCTTTATCAAATTAATTATGTCACAATAAATAAATAAATTTATATTCACTGATCTATATCAAAAATCAAACATTAATCAGCAAAAAATATTGAAAAATGTTTCTCAATTACTAGATAAACGATTTCAAAATATGAAAGAAACCGTTTTAATGTTTGAGAACGCAGTTGAACGCATGGCGCGAAGTCGGTCATCGACCCTGCGAGCGCGCGGCTCGTGAACCACTTCGATTTTTAATACCAATATAATTATTAAAGCATGATTTTTTTTTCTGGTACCGGTTTAGGTGTCAATATAGATCAACCCTCTAAAAGGACATCAAAGAGTCCTCCCCAGTCAAGTGAGTCAGTGATCTTATAACTCCTGTACTTTGAGAGTATTTTGAGAGCATGAGATAATATACACCCATAGCGTTTGCTGCTGTTAAATAAATATTACATTATTCTCTATTGAGACCTCTTGGGATAGTTTTACAAATAATATTAGACTCATCAATCACATCTATCTACACATTGTAATTTATAATGCACATGGCGTCAGATATTTCTACGATAATTTGGCTATATGTTGAATGCTAGAAAGATATTGATTGTATTGTAAACACCGTGTCCCATGACGTTTTACGTAAACTTAAAGGGGTATTTTTATTTACTATTATTGAATAAAAAAAAATAACCGAATTATTACTTTCTTTTTGAATAGTGTCAATTACCGCTATAACACGCGTCGTAGTGAAAGACGGGCGTCAGGTGCGCATGCACCAGCGCAGCTACGCTTGACATGATCATTTCAGTGTGATAAGTGACTGTGAATTCTATTCTTACTTAATCGTTTCTAAAGCTCAGTGGCTAAAAGGTTAATCCACCTCTGGAAACGATCACATTTTCCCGTCAATGTGATTCGAGGCTTACATTGCTTCATTAATTGCTTAATTTGCATTCAAGTGGCTTCTTGTCCCTTTGCTTTCGCAATCATTGCCATGAAAATCGTGTAAAGTTATTGCTTAGAGTGTCTCGGTTTCATTTTTATTTTATTGAAATTAAGGTAAAAAAAACTTATAATAAAAAAAAGAATTTTACTATACTCTACAATTATGACTTCAAGAAAAATGACGATTTAGTAGGATAAAAATAATAAAACAATTATAAATTTTTATGCAACTTAAGGATTATAAACATTGTAAGTATTTTTATTCTGGTAACATGAAAAAAAATAAAAAGGGTAAAAAGCAAAGAAAGGGTTAAAAGAGTAAAAGAGAGTGGTGTAAAAGTATTTTTCAAATAAATGAGTGCATGAACATTGATTAAAAATGTTTGATATTTAGGTCGTTTGATATTACCATTAAAATTAAAAATATTGAAATACTTAGGTAATCAGTTAGTAATCATTTATTAGAAGGTGATTATATTTAGTATTCAATCTCTGACACGAGATGCTGCCTTCTAATATCATTCCGGCTGTCACCCGAACATATATGGTGCTAAATCAGTGGGTAGGCTGAGGAGATTTTAGAGAGAGATATATCGAGGCATTTAAATAAAATAATATATATACATACAAATAAAATATATGCCTGTGATGTTATTAAATATATACTGAGAGTATGAATATATATAATTTTTTTAATTTTAGTATGTTAACTAGCCATTGCTTCGTGCTGACGACTATTTCAAATGTACTATAAAATGTTAAAATGACCTTTTAGAAATTCGCGTCTGGTGATTTAGCGAGACTGATTCTGATTTAACCCAGCGAAGACAGATTTAACAGCATTTTTTTTGTGTTGCCTATTTTTATTTACCTAATATAACAGCACTGGTCGTTTATTTCATTTCTATAATTAATCTTCTATCAATTTATACAACAGCTACTACCGCAACTATATTATAACCGCAGCCAGACAGCAAGGAAGTGATGTTTCGGCGCTATGCACTTTCACAACTCGAGGAACGGCGAACCACGCCAAAAGCTCGGAGAGAAGGGGTTGACCACCTTCTACTGGTACTACTGACTAATCGTATAGCCGCCTTGCAAACAAAGTCGACGCGACGTTTTTCCCCTTGAGGCCAAACTTTGTGCAATTGCCGGCGTAGCTGACGCCGAAGAGTCTGATAAGAAAGTGCATTTCGATTACACATCCTGTCGAACGTTGGAACTTTATTCGGAAATAATTATTTCCATCGAAATATTCCAATTGCATTAAAATAACCTCTAAAAAAATCCATTGAATATAATATGATTCAATCGTGTTTAGAAGAGATTTACATACATAACTTTACTTTTTAAGCTTTTACTCGGGTTCATCGAGAATCCCATAGTACTCGGTGGTTTGTTTTTATGTTCCAGACCATTTTACCAAACCACGGAAACACACACTACGAGTATCCCGTCAATTAGCTTAAACACTTATATGATTATTGCTTGAATAATAAACTTAGTCTTAATTTAAACAAATGTAAAGTGATGACTTTCTCTAGATCACACAACCCGATTGTTCATAATTACCATATAAATGGTCAGCCAATTGAGCGAATTTATAAATTCAAAGACTTGGGAGTTGTTTATGATACTAAGTTGAATTTTAATGCTCACGTGGACGAAATTACAACTCAATTTTTTAAGCTACTGGGATTTATCTTACGAACAACGAAATCTTTTAAAACCATGTTTCAGTAATTACAATTTTTAATGCATTAATAAGAAGTAAGTTGGAATATGCTAGTGTTATATGGAATCCCTCCTACCAGCAATATGATCAGCTAATAGAACGCTTGCAAAAATCTATGCTAAGATCACTAAGATATAGATTTAATAGAAGTTTACACTTCAGTAGCTGTCAGGACTTATTAAAATACTATAATTGCACCAGCTTAAAGGACGATTTTAGATTTAAGTTTTTTAAACAAAATTTTCTGCAATAAGGTAGATAGTCGGGAACTATTAAACTTGTTTAAATTTAATGTTTCATCTTAGTTTTTAGTGTTTATATTAACAGTAGAAATCGTTGATTAAGTTTACAAATACTTTTTAAGAATGTAAACTTATCATTAATACCAATTATTTGTAAAACTGTTGATTTCTATTAATAAAGAATAAAGAATTAGCGTGCCTTACAGACGCGTATAGTGCGATTAAAAGAGCAGTCGAATTTTTAAATTCCATTTCTGCGGAGATTGATATATTCGTCTCTTCGCTCGATATGATTTAAAATCTACTTTCTTACAAATTACATTTTTGTGATATATCTCATCGTAATTCGCCTGACAGCCTTATTTTTAATTATAGTAAATATTCAATACAAGTATCTGAAATACAATATACACATAGGTAAATTGTAGATCTCTGTATGCAATCGCCATTGCATAGCATCCTATAATAACTTTTCTTTTTGAAAGGCAGGCTTTTTAATCTTTACTAATGTGCTGCAATAACTTCTTATACTTATAAATTTTTTGTACCTATGTCATTGTGTTAGTATATTCATATCTATTTATAAATTATTTGTGTTTACATCCGCAAACTATTGCACTGTATTAGAACCTATGTAATATGTACGAAAAATTGTATAAATTATATTTAATTATTTTAGACTCTAACTACTTTTAGAATACTAACTTGCTAGTGCTTCAGTCAGGGAAAATGGTGGTGATAAAGCGAAAAAAATGGTATGACCATACAGTTCGGATTCGAACCCGTGACCGGAAGACCAACAGTTAAACACGCAAAGCATTTAATTCCGCATTTGCATTCTATTACCTATTCTACTCGTATGATATGAGTCCGCGTCACAGAATAAATAATATTGTAGTTCCCGCGTACTTCGCGAGCCTGTGTGAAGCTGCGGCAAATGAGTTTCTATCTCTTCTTAACGAAGTTAGGAACTTGTCAGATTCACGATGTCAGATGTCATCAATAAATTTAAATTACGATTCTGCGAAATAAACTTTAATTTTCTTTATATTATTCAATCTTATAATTATTGTTATTTATGTGTGTGTACTCTTTGTTAGAAAATTTAATTTTTAAAAAAGTACACACAGACGATAGCCTTCTTTAGGACAGACGTTTAAGTCTAGTTAAGAAGGCAGCGGGCAGAGAGGTTGCAGTGGTATCAGACGCTCACTTATTCGTCTTTTTAATTCGTTAAAAATTATTATTTCGTGATAATAATTAAAAATAAATGAAATAATTAAAATAAGCCTCACGAAACAGCTCGGCGGTAAACAGAACCTAATAAAAGGAAGGCATATAACACCATGTACGTAAGTAAGCAAGTAAATAACACCTAAATTGAGGCCACAATGTTTCGAATATGTCAACGACATCTGCTGGCGGCGTCACTTGATTGAATCACTTGGCGCCATATCGACGGCCGCTTAGCAGTCAAGGGCGGGTTGGGGGGGGGGGGGGGGATTATTTCTCGATCAAACTTACTCACTAATTCGAGGCACTTTCACTTTAAATGATTAATGGCCTACCTACACAAATAAACTAAGTGATCGCGTATTCCAATCGGTCCTCGCCCTTTCCTAAAATAAGCTCAGCTCCCTTAAGGACTGCCGTGTTATGTTTCAGCCTTGCCGAAACGAAACGGGAAAATTTGAAATATTCAACGCATACCTTTTTTCGCATTTCCTAAAATGTTTACGTTGTAGAAAATCTTCATATTTTAGACCGGGCAAATACCATTATTTCTTATGAAGGGAGTTCTTATAAACTACTAGCTGACCCGGCCACGCGTTGCTGTGGCTAAAGTTTTTGTTATATTACATTATAGTAAACAATCTAAGAGGAACAATAAGAGAACATCAGTCACGGAGTCCACTATGCTTTTTCACACAGATGGTATTTGTAAAAAAATATGGTGATCTCCTTATTTGACTTTCTACTACTATAACCCTTTAGTACAATGAAATTATTTACGAACAAAGACGAAAATGTTGATGTTGGTATACAAATTCACTGGATTGAGATTTGAAGGGGAAGTACGTTGAACACAATTAATTAAAATGTTCTTACACTTGATACTAAGCAGAAATCAATAGGTAAAAAATAAAAATTTATCAGATTTATTATTTCCATTTAATTTTATAACAAATATAAGTATATTACAGTATAATACAGTAAATTACATGTGACGCTTAAACTCATGAATGAGGTAGGCAAGGCAGACAGTCTTAAACTTTTAAACATTAATATCTTTTTTTGAATTATAAATACTTTCAATTTCAATTTAATTTAACACCAATCGGTGCACAATGTTTTTGGTTAACCTGTCTTTAGCTAACACAAATAGATTCGACGGTTTCCCAACACGTGAACACGCAACATATAGTTGCCCATGAGAAAAACATGGATTTTCCAAATCTAAACCACAAATGGACATTGTTTGACCTTGAGATTTATTTATAGACATGGCGAAAGCTAAACGAATTGGAAACTGTAGCCTTTTGAAGGGTATGGTAGAATCTGATGGTATCATCGGAATACGTGGCAGCAGGACCACTTTTCCTTTAAACTTCCCAGCCAAAATGGTTGCTTCAAGAATGTTTCCGGTGATCTTTTTGATGACCAAACGCGTACCGTTACATAATTGAGGTGGATTCAAATTACGGAGGAGAATAATAGGGGAACCAATCTTTAATCGAAGATTATGTGGTGGCATTCCAGGGATATCTAATGAATTTAAAAATTCAATCGGAAAATTTACACTTTCATTTTCATCAACAACAGTATCGATTGATTTAAAAGACATCAGATCGCCTGGTAACAACTGTTGTATCTGGAAGTTAATTTCGTCAACATCAACGTTTTTGGCTGCCAAAATCGCCCGTTGACTAAGCCATTCATGATTCAAATAATTATTCTGTATATCCGGGAAAATACTCTGAATCAATTCAGTTTTATCCTGAACAACAGTGCAAAAATTGTCTGGTAGTTTAATGCATTGCGTATTAGGTTGCAGTTTTATTTTACCGTTCCCAATATCTAGTAGTTGTTCGGAAAATATTAGTGCTGATGGATCATTTTGCAATTGTACTCGCATATTTATGGTCAATCGAAGTGTTTCAACACTTCGCCATAAGAATGATTGTTTCAAACATGCATTAATCTCATCCGCGAAAGTAGAGCGAGGTATAACCGGTAAGGTCTGCCGGAAGTCACCAGACAAAAGTAAGATAGCACCACCGAAAAGTTTATTATTGCTGTTTAAATCTTGCATAGTTCTGTTTAATGCTTCAAGTGAATATTTGTGTGCCATTGTGCACTCATCCCAAATTATTATAGAACTCTTCCGCAACACTGCAGCTATTCCACTATTCTTTTTGATGTTACACATTGCATCTGGTTTATTATGAACGTCCAATGGCAGCTTGAATGTTGAATGTGCTGTTCGCCCACCATCCAGTAAAGTAGCCGCAATGCCTGACGATGCTAATGCTAATGCGATTTTTTGTTGCGACCGTATTTTGGCAAGAATCAACGATATTAAAAATGTCTTACCGGTTCCACCGGGTGCATCCAAGAAAAAAAAACCGCCTTGTTCAGCAGCAACAGCCAGCATAATCCGATCATAAATAATTTTTTGTTCTGCTGTCAGTAATGGTTCACTGTTCATGATAATTGTTGCTAAACTTCCATGGTCATATTGATTTTCTCGTTGTAAATCGGTATTGACTAAGTCGGTGGCTGGACGATTAGGTGATGGCATACCATAATGATTAAGTGGTAAATTTGAAATAAGAACACATAAATCCTCGATCAAGACCAATGCTTCATTGTACATCTCTGGTGTATAATCTATGTTTTGGCATTGATTTGTTTGTCTAATTCGGTGCAAGATGTCTTCTGTCATACAATTTTTATATTTTTCCCACAAAGTTTGTGCTTGCGAGGGATAACATGTCGCCAAAATAATTGCAAACAACTGACGAATGTTATTCGGTGTTGATGTCAACGCAGCATCAGCAAGCGTTAAGTCCCAATGGTTATCGTCTTCTAGCAATTGCAGTTCACGACATGCATCCTGGTATGTATTGAATACTCGACCATTAGCTGTTCGTAAAAATTCAAAAGACGTTGGTCCGGGAACATTCACCAATAACAAACGTAAATAGAAGCACTCACGTTGCTTTGGATGTACCGTGTAAAGTCTCCCTAATGTCTTAGCTTTGAATATGCCTGTAATGGAAGGATGTGGTTTTCCTTGTTTCCGTGGCTCCCATTTTTTACTGGATTTGTTCCATGTGAAATAACGTGGAACATCACCATACACCAATGTCTTCGCGAATTGGCCAAAAACATCAGGTTTTTGACACAATGTAAAAAATTCAGTTAGAGTCGTTTTCGGAGCTTCGAACGCTCTTTGGAGAACATTTTCTTCAGTGAAGTATACACGTTGACCGTTTTCAAGATGTATTGCCAGATGTTGGACAGCAGGATCTCTTTCGTGGATGGGAAAGCTGAGAATATGCCAAATAGCTTCATTGCTGCTAATGTATCTGCCCATTTGGTATCGTGCTATTTCGTCATTTTTATTTATGTTTTTTACTTCAAATATGGCCAAATCACTGCCTTTGTTTACATATTTACAAATATACTTAATTGATTTAACAGAACTGCAAAGCTCAACATTGATATGAGCTTTGTAAGTTTTTGAAAGTAGTGGTGAGTATGGTACCACCCACTGATTATCAAACTCAACTTGATTTGGAAAGTTCGGCAGTCGCATTGTAAATGTGTGGCCACCATTCTCAGTACTTCTGCGGCGATACATTGGATAACCATCAATATCCGTGATCGTGTCATTCGTATGCGGCTTTGGGAAGTTTTTTTTACATTTTCCATTTTCCATGCACGGTGACGTCATGTTGAAAACACCGCATGGCCCATGGATCATGTGTTTGGTGACAATATCAAATAATTCTTGATCAATTAATGGGTCTGGAATTTCGGCTGAAATTATTTGATCGATTTCTTCAGGACGGATTCTATCTTTAAGCCAAACCAAAATGTGGGCATGAGGCAAACCTCGCTTTTGCCACTCTATCGTATACAGCCAACAACGTGTGATACCAAAAATTGTATATTTAACAATAAAATCAATTAAGGATTTCAATTTTTGTTTAAACACACGTGCAGTTAAATCATGACGATGAATGGCTTGTTGTCCTGGCAATAGTAAAGTTTGTATCTCTTCCCAATTCGGATTACATGTGAATGTAATAAATAAATCCGGTCGGCCGTAATGACGTACGTAAGTCATCGCATCTTGTATGCATGCATGTTCCGTGCCGTTCCGTATCGACATCTGTCAGTTTTATGACTGAATCTACCAGCATGTTCACCTAATGGTACTTTGTCGGCTTTTATGACGATTTGATAATTGTCATTTTGCAGTCGTGGCGAAACTCTTTTGATCAATTGAATTAGTTGATTGTGATCTTCTAAAAAATTTTCCAATAATATCACAATTGCTCTTTCCTCTGCTTGTTCAATAAAATTATACTGGCACCGAGTCGTCACGCGCTCTTCACAATCGCCCATAAAATAAAAAGGTATCGACATCTGTCAGTTTTATGACTGCCAAATAATAACGGACAAAAAATTAGCGATAAATTAAAATTGCGACTATAATTTGAGATTTAAACTATCCTATCTCTCAAGTGCACATCGAACTGCACATGGTGTTCAAATTTTATTATTAGTCCATTATTTTATTATTAGTCCATTGAGGACAAACATTGTGACACGAGATTTATATATATTAAGATAGCAATCATGTGCCTTGTTTTCACATTTTATACATTCATGTATAAGAAGCTACTATACCCGTCCTTTGTCCGTCCGTTGCAACTTTCAACTTTAAAAGTACAAATACGAAAGAGTTGAATTTTTGTGTGTAGATCGATGCTCTCGAAAAACAACCACAGCCGTTTATATCACATCGGAAGCTGGTCGGATAATATATGAGTAGATATTTTACTTTAAACTCAACGAATTAATAATACTGAAGAATGAAACTTAACATTTCAATAGGGCGCCAGCATCAGAGCGCGATCATATTTGAATTTCAAAGTAATATGACAGCACGGCTGTAGGAATGTTTTATTTATTACTGGCCGAGCCCTTTTAAAATTAATATATACTAATCTATGAACGCAATTAGAAATATGTAAAATATTGTTCAGTGTCACGGTATAATTATTATAAATTGAAACATTATACCCGCGTTTATTTATTTATTTATTTATTGTGGTTACCCAATAGAAATTGTACACAATACAGGTAATAATATAAAGACAATGACGTAAAAAATGTAAATAAGATAAATTTAAAAAAAGATTTTAAATTTAAAAAAAAATACAACAAAAAGAACATTTATTTATTGTTATTTTTACAGAAAAAACTTACAGCTAGACATACAATTATTACAAAAAAAAAACATTTATCTTTAAACATACAAAGAGAAAATGTGATACATCTCCTCCAATCTAAATTCGAACTTAGTGGCATGTCAGAATCTTCACCGTGTCCATCTAACTAGGTGCTGAACACCTATCCTAAGATCGACTATCTGTATCCATTAAAAATGTACCTGAATGCAAAGTATACGGATCAGAAAGGGCAGTAATCTAAGGTTCCTAATATCTTTTTTTTTTTTTTGACATTTTAAAGTTTGATTATTTATATATATAGAAAAACGACTCCACGATGCCGTTATTGCAAATTTAATAATAAAAACGTTACCGAAAGCTTGAAAGCAACCTAAATGGAACAACACACGTTGTTATTCCACGGAGTAAAGTTCCAACACATTGTTGTACTCGGCCACAAATGACAATAATGTGCATTTTAGTTTATAACCAAAACTCCCTATTGTTACCAAATAATAATTAATTACCAATTATGTACAAGTATCTAGAAAGGTTATACAATAAAAATTAGTAATGTATAGTCGTATTTAAAACAAGTAAGTGTTGTGACTTAAAATTGTGGATCCACCAACTAAATGGACAAACTAGGGCAAACAAGCAAATAGATCCAATGAATTAGAGTGCCTTTACAACATCCCTGTGAAACGACGCAGACACATTATATCGAACACTGTTTAGGCGCCGAAATAAAGTTATATCGTTATATCGGTATATCGAAATAATGTTATATCGGTATATCGAAATAATGTTATATCGGTATATCGAAATAATGTTATATCGGTATATTGAAATAATGTTATATCGGTATATCGAAATAATGTTATATCGGTATATCGAAATAATGTTATATCGGTATATCGAAATAATGTTATATCGTTATATCGGTATATCGAAATAATGTTATATCGTTGACGGTCATATCGATTATGTCGGTATGTGAAAAAAACACGCTTTACACACCAAATTTTAAATTCCAGTTTAGCGGCCAGGAAATCAATAAATTGGCTCAGGGTTCTTTTAGATACAATTTGCTTTAGAAATAAAGTAGGTACAGTTATATTGGATTATTATTATTAGTTTTATAAAATATTAAACTTTTTAAATATATTATGGAAAATGTATTTTTGGTATAAGTTTTCATTGGTACGTTGCATATAAGGAATACCTAATTTGTATTTCTATGTAGGTACATCGCGCCTCACTAGGTCTATTGACTTTCATAAACTTTCTTGCATGAGGACAAATTTACGCTCGAAGTGAGTTTATCTTAAGAGTGAGTCAAAGGCTTAAGACTAAATTTAATCATATCGATGGATGTTCAGCGTAATTAATAAATTACCTAGTGAAATAACAAACTTGAATTCGCATTCAAAGGACAATGTTTTGACTTGTGCATTTTCTATTAAAATTAACCAAACTATTTATATTTTTTTTAAAAGTGTAAAAAGATAATAAATATGTTTGCATTATATTTGTTCATATTAGAAAATTTCATTTATTTGTAATGTCTTTATGAGCCATATTTTTAATAATAAAAGATGTAATTTAATACTATAATATAAATATAATTATAATAATAAACATTTCTTTGTAATAAAAAAATAAATCAATAAGTAATACATACGTTATCATCTGATTTTTTTATATTTTTGATTGAAAGTGAATGACAATTCAGATTTGCTATTTATAAAATAAATACATATTTATGAAAATAGTCTAACTCAATGTTTTTGTTTTATAACAAAATTATATTTTTTATTATATAAGCTGTATTTATTAACTTAGGTGCCCGTACCGGCTTTCCACGAGGATATTATTTTTTACAATAATGTATGCAACTAAACCATCCATTCAATGATTACTGAAATTAGCGCGAACAAACGCTTATACTTTATTAAAATAAACTCTATGTAGAACAAGAATATGATTTTTGTTGTATAATGCTGTAATTAAATTAAATAAAATTAATGAATATTAATAAAATTGATACAAAAGTTAATCAAAATGGGGGCGTCCGTATTCAATTTATACAATCAATGATTGATAACGAAGGTCTTTCTTTTCGTGTATGCACAGACTTTGTCAAGCAACAGCACGTATTGTGTACACACTTGTAAAAGCTTGCCTTACAATAAGCCCAGGATAGCACATTAGCAAAGTAGAAAGCCGATATTGTTTGTTCTTTCTGATCAACAAAAACAACACAAAATAGAATAAACATAATATTATAACGTACCTTATTGATTGATTAGGTGACATTCAATAACTTTTGTTTTTGCTGAAGGCTGAGCCTTTAATAATACTAGTAGATGTGGTATCGTATCTAAGACAATATCCAGGCGCTTCGATATCATTCAAATTATTGACATTGCGTGAATGATTAATAAAGAAAAAATAGGACACTTAAACTTAGGAATCTTAAACTTGCTTGGGCATATAAAATTGCAAATGCGAAGTATATAATAAATTACGATTTAAATTTTGTTTTTTTTTTCATTTAGAACGTTCAACTTTTTCATTGACCGATAGGGGGGAGGGGGGTTATACGGTAGTAGCTTACCTGTTTATCATTTAATAATATAAGTTAAGAAACCTATCACTCGTCGACAGTCTCTGATTACCGAGTCCTTGCTTATTTTATTGAAATAATAATAGAAAAAAAAATACCGCCGTTGACGGTATTAAAACCAAACCAAGTTTGTTACCAAGGAGCGTATTACGTGTCAACTAAGGGTTTTACGCGTAGAGACCCGTTAATAGCGTTAATTAAAATTTAGAACGCTATTTTTGGATCTATCGCCTGTATTTGTCGGAAAAAACGTTTACTTCTGAAATTTGCAAGGTTGGCCTTTGTAAAAAGTCTGTCTAAATGTCCGCTCACGAGACCGCACCGCGCCGGGTCATTGATCGGTCATTGATCGGATTAATTATCATTTATTCGGAAAACCAACAGTACAATATATAAAAAAGAATTGTTTGTAAAATTAACTGATGACAGGTTTTCGCAAAAGTACAGAGATACATGTAAAGATTAAAATTAAATTAAATTACACTCGCATTAGCACTCTAAATACAGAAATATATTTAGATATATATATATATATATATATATATACCGTTAATTAGATGATTTCTATGTTAAAATAGGTAAACACCTTTAGTTTAACATATATAAAAGTTTGACAGTACTGACATTTGGAAAATACGAATGCTTTTTAATATTTTAAGGATTGAAATTTTTTGCAAATAAAATATATAGCCGGAATGTTCAAAGAAAAATTAATACCGAAAGCACAGATAGTTGCATCGCTTGAGGTAATGCACGCTGGTTTAAATACAGGCCTGTATTTTATGAAAGTCTTTCACTCTCACCTACCTATCTGTGCGATATGCAATACGGTCAAACTTTCATTAAAGTAGTGAATAAATGATTTAAAAATTAAACAATAATTATGAAAAAAAGTGTGAAAATGTAACGAATATGACGTATAATGAATGAGAAGTGAATGGTTTAATGGATATTTACAAGAATAACTTACGTTCAACGTAGTTTATCTGAAAATGAATCGTTATGGTTAAAAATAAAAAGAAAAGTGTAAAATATATGCACATTACGTGCAAATCGTTAAGATATAGTAAAAAAGTAAAATGTATTGTTTAAATACCGTTAATTAGATGATTTCTATGTTAAAATAGGTAAACACCTTTAGTTTAACATATATAAAAGTTTGACAGTTTTTTCTTTGAACATTCTGGCTATATATTTTATTTGCAAAAAATTTCAATCCTTAAAATATTAAAAAGCATTCGTATTTTCCAAATGTCAGTACTGTCAAACTTTTATATATGTTAAACTAAAGGTGTTTACCTATTTTAACATAGAAATCATCTAATTAACGGTATTTAAACAATACATTTTACTATTTTACTATATCTTAACGATTTACACGTAATGTGCATATATTTTACACTTTTCTTTTTATTTTTAACCATAACGATTCATTTTCAGATAAACTACGTTGAACGTAAGTTATTCTTGTAAATATCCATTAAACCATTCACTTCTCATTCATTATACGTCATATTCGTTACATTTTCACACTTTTTTTCATAATTATTGTTTAATTTTTAAATCATTTATTCACTACTTTAATGAAAGTTTGACCGTATTGCATATCGCACAGATAGGTAGGTGAGAGTGAAAGACTTTCATAAAATACAGGCCTGTATTTAAACCAGCGTGCATTACCTCAAGCGATGCAACTATCTGTGCTTTCGGTATTAATTTTTCTTTGAACATTCTGGCTATATATTTTATTTGCAAAAAATTTCAATCCTTAAAATATTAAAAAGCATTCGTATTTTCCAAATGTCAGTACTGTCAAACTTTTATATATGTTAAACTAAAGGTGTTTACCTATTTTAACATAGAAATCATCTAATTAACGGTATTTAAACAATACATTTTACTATTTTACTATATCTTAACGATTTGCACGTAATGTGCATATATTTTACACTTTTCTTTTTATTTTTAACCATAACGATTCATTTTCAGATAAACTATGTTGAACGTAAGTTATTCTTGTAAATATCCATTAAACCATTCACTTCTCATTCATTATACGTCATATTCGTTACATTTTCACACTTTTTTTCATAATTATTGTTTAATTTTTAAATCATTTATTCACTACTTTAATGAAAGTTTGACCGTATTGCATATCGCACAGATAGGTAGGTGAGAGTGAAAGACTTTCATAAAATACAGGCCTGTATTTAAACCAGCGTGCATTACCTCAAGCGATGCAACTATCTGTGCTTTCGGTATTAATTTTTCTTTGAACATTCTGGCTATATATTTTATTTGCAAAAAATTTCAATCCTTAAAATATTAAAAAGCATTCGTATTTTCCAAATGTCAGTACTGTCAAACTTTTATATATGTTAAACTAAAGGTGTTTACCTATTTTAACAAAGAAATCATCTAATTAACGGTATTTAAACAATACATTTTACTATTTTACTATATCTTAACGATTTGCACGTAATGTGCATATATTTTACACTTTTCTTTTTATTTTTAACCATAACGATTCATTTTCAGATAAACTACGTTGAACGTAAGTTATTCTTGTAAATATCCATTAAACCATTCACTTCTCATTCATTATACGTCATATTCGTTACATTTTCACACTTTTTTTCATAATTATTGTTTAATTTTTAAATCATTTATTCACTACTTTAATGAAAGTTTGACCGTATTGCATATCGCACAGATAGGTAGGTGAGAGTGAAAGACTTTCATAAAATACAGGCCTGTATTTAAACCAGCGTGCATTACCTCAAGCGATGCAACTATCTGTGCTTTCGGTATTAATTTTTCTTTGAACATTCTGGCTATATATTTTATTTGCAAAAAATTTCAATCCTTAAAATATTAAAAAGCATTCGTATTTTCCAAATGTCAGTACTGTCAAACTTTTATATATGTTAAACTAAAGGTGTTTACCTATTTTAACATAGAAATCATCTAATTAACGGTATTTAAACAATACATTTTACTATTTTACTATATCTTAACGATTTGCACGTAATGTGCATATATTTTACACTTTTCTTTTTATTTTTAACCATAACGATTCATTTTCAGATAAACTACGTTGAACGTAAGTTATTCTTGTAAATATCCATTAAACCATTCACTTCTCATTCATTATACGTCATATTCGTTACATTTTCACACTTTTTTTCATAATTATTGTTTAATTTTTAAATCATTTATTCACTACTTTAATGAAAGTTTGACCGTATTGCATATCGCACAGATAGGTAGGTGAGAGTGAAAGACTTTCATAAAATACAGGCCTGTATTTAAACCAGCGTGCATTACCTCAAGCGATGCAACTATCTGTGCTTTCGGTATTAATTTTTCTTTGAACATTCTGGCTATATATTTTATTTGCAAAAAATTTCAATCCTTAAAATATTAAAAAGCATTCGTATTTTCCAAATGTCAGTACTGTCAAACTTTTATATATGTTAAACTAAAGGTGTTTACCTATTTTAACATAGAAATCATCTAATTAACGGTATTTAAACAATACATTTTACTATTTTACTATATATATATATATATATATATATATATTTTGTTTTTTTTTAACATATATTATTTACCTACTCGTATCTATACGTATCTATTCGGAATATTATCATGAGACAGCATTTTTCGCATACGAAGTATCTCAAATTATAACACAACAAGTGAATGTTGTGAACGAACGCCATATTTCAAAGAGGAAGAGCATTTATAAAAATCCAGACATCATCAGTTTCGTCCTCTCAGTACGTAAATCACTCTCATTCTATGTTTTTCCTCAGGCATTTCGGGCCATGTGAGCGTCAGTAATATCTCATATACTTTATCCTGAAGTGTTCAAGTGGAACGTGTATTTTGTCTGCGGAAATAAGGAATTATGGGTCGTTTTCGAAATAGGAGGCAGGATGGTAGTCGAAGAATTACTCAAGTTGAACAACTGACCGGGAACTACATAAGCAATATGCAAAATAAATTACCTAATAAATGTTTGCGTTCTGTTTAAAGACTGCCACTTCTAAAGATTAAACGGTTTTAGAAATAAGTTAGGAAAATAAAAATAATTGTTTAGGCTAATGAAATTCACTGAAACTGTTAAGAGTGTCAGTAATAAAAAAAAATCTGAGTATACGAAAGCTAGTATAGTAGCTAGAAATCTAGAATACGAAAGCAGTCTTTAATCTAAAATATAAATCTCTGACAGCTTTTTAGGTGAAACATTAATATTAAAAGTATACTCAATCTAAATCCGCCATTATAGTACGAAATTTCACCACTTTTAAAAATTCTAAATCATTATTTATTTATTTAATTCAAGAAATACTTACAGCTATACATAAAGAAAGTTACATAAAAATATATTAAATAACAACTTAAGCCGACTAAACAGGCATCTCCAATTTAAAATGTGTGTTTCACAGAACGAACTAGCATCTAAATTTATAAGTGTATGTGATGTAGTATGTGTGTGTATGTTAAAGCCTTCTGTTTACTCGTATTAAAAATACTCATATCATACAACTGAAAACCAATATTGCCAAATTACTTACCTTTACAACTAATTAATCACAAAGTTTGATGACGGTTAGAACTAAACTCAAAACTACCAATAAATAATTTATTGTTTTGTGAAGACCATGTTTGTGAAAACCAACCTAAAAAGTTTTTAATTTACTGATTATTATTGTAATATTTACGAATATAACGGAATAACGTAACGCCGCGAAAAGACATGTCAACTGACGTTTTATATTTATTATACGGACATGTTGCATGGGTACCTTTTTATTATGCGTGTATATAAATATTTAATAGGAAAACTTTGATTTAAAAATGTTATACATAAGAAAATATTTTATAGAGACTACAAAAATAGTTAGAATACTTTAAAACATTTTGATATCTACACTTTGGGTAATTTAAATTACATAAATAATTTTGGTCAGCTATTATAGCAAATACCACACCGTGCGGCACCGTGCAGCGCCTTAACAAACTACAACAAATAACCATTGGTTGTTGAATGAATGAAAATTAAGTACCAAAAGAAATCTTCGCCAAACATCACCTGCAAAAGCTTATTTTTTGATGCGACGCCATAGTAATGGTACCTCTCACGTTCTTTACAGGCTAATCCGTAAAAATATCATTTGTCATGCAACCTATCTTGCGCGGAGCTACGGCTGCTGGAACGAGGGTCTGACAGAAAAGGAGACACGTAAGTAATTAATTAATTAGTGTGTCATCAACCATCGCGACGTAATTAAAACTGCCCTCGCGATATCACCTATGCTATATATAGAATGATATGAAACTACAGAAATATATATTTTTTAAAATAGAAACAAATCTCAGAGGCTCTACAAATATTGATTCAGGAGTTCAATCCTAATCAAAAAAAATCTAAATCGAAAAGTCATATTTGGCACGGCATCCTCGTCGTGTGAACTCAGTTCACGCTTGATTGTTTGTTTTTCTATACCTTTGTATTTCTTATGCGGTTAATTCAAGAATGCATACAATATTTGAAGAATATATTATACGCGTAATTATAAAATATGTGTGTGTCTGATGAATTGCTTTATAGAATGTTTTCGTACTACCGAGGTTATCTAATACTGTCCATCACATCTCTTAAGGCGTTCGATAGTACGCGTAATTTAATCGGTGTTAAATTTAGCAGCAATAGTACTGAATGGCTGCACTACTCGTATGTAGAATAATGCGTGTCCTTTTTTGTCAGTTGCGTCGATTTTTGTTCTCTGTTCTATAAAAACCTTGTGCCAAGCGCCATCACCCCATTTGATGCCAAACGCCGTTTTATCGCCGCCATAAATCGTATCATGAACAAATAGTCAAATGCTCCATTCCAAGTATCCGAGTAAACCAAGCAAGTAAGCAACCTAAGCAGTTCGAAGATAAAAGTGAACCTAACCTAACCTAGTTCGGTGTCTTTGAACGTTACCAATAGTTTAATTCTATCAAAAAATATTTATATTCGACTTTATGTGTACTTCACTGTACGCCATTAAAATGCCTTATACCTTGAAGCTTGCCTTGCTATGAAGCAATGAGAAAATATTTTTTTTATCATTGACCTTTTATTTTCGTTAAATAACCTTTGGGTTAATTGTGAATTGTATGGATGTGTTTTTTACTCGTAATATATATATACATATAACCTACCTTAAATAATTCTCTATAAATAAAAAAATATATAAAATAATTTAACCAATGCTTCCCAAGGTACACGTCAATCGCTTCAATGGCATCACGCCTCTTCATACAAAAAATGAGAGTCAGGGTATTTTGCTTCCGATTAGTACGTTTAACGACTTCATTGCATTATGTATAGGTTAAAACTCTTCCAATAAGCTAAGCTATCCAAGTGTGAAAATTCCATTCGAATCCATTCAGCCCAAGTATTTAAAAATGTCTGATTTAGTGAGCAGGTATGTATGAACAAAAATTTCCTTAATGAATGGTAGGCGCGATATAAAAAGTTTAGGTAAAACCGCAACTTCAAATGCAGCGTAAACTAGCACGTTAACTCCCATAAGAGTTAACTCCCATTTCAGTCATTTAACTCTGTTGATATAAAGGAAAATATTTATCAAGAGGATGGAGAAGAACGTTCTTATAAACTTACAATAGTGCAAATAAAACTAGTAAAATTAAAAGTTACTTACTTTACAAACTCAGCCGAAAAAACAGCGACGGTATCATTGGGCTCGCTCCAGCAGCTCGCTCCATCGCTCTCGAAGAACTGCGATTGAACGAACCAATCGCCGCACTGCAGAAACACTCGACGGAGAGCATTGACCAGCAGTCGAACGGTCGCTTTCATCACGTGACGATCTAAAAATGCCCATTTAATTCAAATGACCAACAACAGTATTGAAAATCGCGCAATGCAATATTTTACTGTTTATGCGCAAATCGGTTAAGTCGAATGTGCATCGGGACGTAAATTTGAAAGGTGCATTAATTATTTAGGCTGTATCTTAGAAAAACTAATATTATAACACATGAGCTATGTAAAAACAACAATACATACCTACCGGAATTTCTAAAATTAAAAGATTTTCTATATAAACACCTAGCCTAATATGTTGCTTAGACAAGAAATATACCATATCCTCAAGTTCACAATGACGGCAAGATAGCTAGTAGAAGATATAAAAAAGTCGCGGCTTATGAGCAGTCGAAAGAAGTAAACGCGTAGAAAAGCTTTTCTCCTTTGTCATAAAATATTGTTCAAACAAACAAGCTTTCTTTTTATAGATAAGAATATCAGAAACTTAGTGGTCGACCTTTCGACGGATGGTTCGAATGATAAGTCGTAAGATAGATTCTTATGAATTTGAATTACTTATGATTATGGTATGGGGAGAGATATTATAATTTATTACCTGTTTTCATCGGCACCGGTCTAAGTGCTAATAGTCCCACCGGAAATTTGTTGAATACTGTAGAAATATTACTCGGACGGCTTAAGTTTTCGTTTCTCTTCGAATACTTATTGAAAGAAAAGAGTCTATTCGTTCTCTTTTGTGTGCGAATGGGCAGATCTAAGTTCATTATTTCATCTTGTAAGCCTAGGGTATGCGGAGTCGGATATAAAAATACGTCTTGTCTGCCACTATGACGAATTGAATCACTTCTTATGGAGTCCAAAATATTGAATTTATTTTCGCTTAATATTAAGTTATGCTTCTTTGTTTGATATTCGAAAGAAGTCTCTTCGGGTCTATCTAAAAAATTACTATCCCTTACGTCCTTATGAACTAATATTATTGTATGTACAGGTTCAGACGAGTTGTCTTTTAGAACCGTGCGACCTATCGGTATTTTAGAAGTTTCAACGCCTTCGGTTTTAAAACTAAATAATTTATTCTTATTAATTTGACTATCATGGATTATATGTTCGCTTTCAATATTTCTACTGTACATTTTAATTAAACCTCTATCGCTTTGAATTGGTTTTTTTACAATTTGACTAGAATTTAATGTAAGAACACTTGTTAAGGTTATAACCTCTGATTGGCTTAAATTAAAGCTAAAGTTATGATTAGATGTATCATTAATATGTGCAACATTAGCTATAATCGCGTCCGGTGACATATTTAAATTGATTTTGTTTGTGTCTTTTCTTACTTCACTATATTCACTTTTTGTTACATTATTAGGCTTCATTTTAATTTTAAATAGTTCCCTAGGTTCATGTTTATTTTCAGTTTTATTTACATATAAGGAGTGGTCAACTATGTTGGTGTTAATACTTTTATAGGCACTGTGTTCATCACTTCGTTTTTTCCTATCAACTACTGCTTCATTTATTTTTATATTATGTTTATGTTTGGCTTCCCTGCTTTTCTTTTCATTGTTCACGTCTTTTCCCACTTCCGTAGAGCTTTGGATATCGTCCGATGTCATATTTTGAAATATATTAAAATTTGACGTAGCATCTAGCCATAGCCATACAAAATGTCCTTCCAGCATGTTGAGACGCTTTGCTTCATCCATTACATCCTGGGCTTTATGTATGTTGCAAATCAAGAATATAACTCCCCTGGTTGATCTTGATATGTCCGCTAATTTCCTAAAAAAAAATCATCATGTGATGTTCGTTATATATTTTTTTAAATACTACTTTACCTAGTTATCTATTTGTAAATTCTCGCAAAAAACAAAAATGACCTCAAATTTTGTTGATTGCTGATTCTTTTTAAACCTTCGCTATACGGATTTAAATTCAGTGATGCTCTTTAAATTCACTGTTGATATATCAACAATCAAACATTAATCAGCAAAAAATATCTCAAATATGTTTCCCAATTACAAAAAAAACGAATTCCAAATTTAATATAAATCATTTAATGTTTGAGAACGTATTGAACGCATGGCGCGAGGTCGGTCAGCGACCCCCGAGCGTGCGGCTCGCGGAGGACTTCGTCGAAAAGGAAAGTTTTTTAATAACATAAATATTTTATTATGATTTTTATTTTTCTGTAGACCCAGTTTACTTGTCAATATAGATCAACCCCTAAAAGGACACCATGAAATTAAATATAACCTGTATATTATAAAAACATAAATAGTTAGCAGAAATGGATATTTTTATTTAGTAATAAAATTTATGGTCGAATCGGCCAGTAGACACACAAGTAAACGTTTTATGTTTTATGCATAAAAAATATATATCTTTATGGTCTTCATAACCCACAATAAATACGAATTTTCTATGCAGCATTTCGGTAATAAGCTACACAATATAGGGCTTTGATAAAATAAGTTGCTAATTTAGACTTTTAACTTGTTGATGCAAGGACCATTCTTCAAAAAATAATCGATATTGAGAAAAAGAATGTAATGTATTTCCTTATTAAAATAATGTTTTAAAATATAGGCTGCAAATTATAAAAAATTCGCTTTACCCAGTACTTTACCATTATCGCCAAAGCTAGCTCCTAAATATTGGAATATCTTAAGTAAGTAACTAAAACGCAGTAAAGTTTTTTAAATGATTGCTGAGCAAAATTAAAAAATATTTTTTTTGATTCAAAATTTTCTCATGTCTGATTCGCTAAACGATTTCGTATTTTTAATTTTCAATACCTACCTAAATTGTTTGTTGGTAGCTATAAACGCATTGGCTAAGCTGAAAGTCTACATTACAAAGCTCTAAAAAAACGTACGGTTAATGTAAGCCATGAGAGCTGTCAAAACATAAAAATAATACGATTTCAAAGCCTATTTTGTCGGTATATGTCGTGATTAAGATTATATTATTTTTTTTTCTACAAGATTCAAGTTACATTTAAAAACATAAATTAGGAAATGGTTTTTATAAATTTAACATAATCTCTAATTAAAATATTTTGTTAAATTTTTACTTCGGATCGACTATAGCGATTTCGAATATTTTTTTTTTTATACAATAGTAGATTTCTTACGGGTGGTCCCATTTTAGTTTAGTTAAGTTACTTTTAGTGTATAGTAGGTTTTTAGTCAGCTTAATATAGACTTGACCAATACGAATAATATTTGGAAAATACACTATTACTACTAAAAAATTCAAAATAAAAAAAAAATTGAACCTACTTCAAAATTAGTCCATACATAGTCATTACCTTGGGCATTATTTGTACATGTTGATAATTGATACCGAAATATTGAAAATTTTGATTATTTCTTAGAAATTTGTAAGTAGGGCTATATCGACATACCTAAACATGCTGTGTCTCGAACTTGTGTCGGGCAGTGATAATAAAGATGGCGTTAGCGGCGGAATATTCAATATCCCAAGTAAATCCTTCCGCAGCGCTATTGATGAGGCGACCTCAGCATCCGCCAATAGAGTGAACGAGTGCCAATGAGTGTGAAGCAGTATTGCACTAAAAAGAAAAGTTCACACTATGAGCCACACATATTACCACTCATCGTTTGGACCTTATCCTAGCTCATAACTTATGAAAGCTATGATATTAAAGTTATTATTAATTTTTTTTAAAATTCAAAACTGTGATTATTTTTACCTTTAAATAGGTGCAATTTATAAAAACTACAACCAGAAGTATGTACTTATACATATCCTAAACATAAACGTTAATGATATCATAAGCAAAAATTAGAGGAAAATGAATAAAAAAATATAAAGGTCTCGTAATTTCAAGTTTTATGTATTATTTCTTAGTTTTTAGGTTGTTTTTAAAATAATTAAAGTCGGTTATTTTTTTTTAGATCTTATGTCTCATCTCATTTGTGCAGCATCCTTGATATTTCAAACCTTAGGTAACGTATTATTTTTAATCTGCCGTAAATATGTAATTGTATAAAGGTCTACTATTATTAATATAGAATGAAGGGGATCCGCACTTCTTCCAAAAAAATATTATGGTAATTAATATGTATTAGTTTGTTCGTATATAATTTTATATATAATATTTATTTCCTTAATGAGTTTGGATTAGTATATAGTGTGTTAGTATAATATAATAGTATGTATGTTTGTATAAATTCAGATATATTCCATGTATTTGTGATTATTATATGTGTATTTTTCAATTTTTTTAGACGCGGCAATAGGACTTCTATGCGATAGACAGATTGTCTTCTTTAGAACAGACGATAGCCTAGTTAGACAAGATATTTTGCATTATGATATGATTTTTATAAGATTTATAAAAATATGTAAATAAATACATTAGTATTAGGCAAAATGATTATTTATTACAGGTAAATAAATGCTTCAGTTTTAAACCAAAATACTCACAATAAGTAAGGACATGATGAAAAACATTGTAGCGTATTTGTAATTATAAAACGGTAAAGTCCACAGCTAGTTTACATAATATTTAATCGATTTCTGCAAACTTAACAAGATGGCCTGATATTATTTCATTTTGATACGAAACTTCCCATAGTTTTCTATTTTCCTAACCTGATAAAGCCTGGAAAAAAGTGCGCACCTTTGACAAGTAAAGTACCAGAGCCATAAAAACGTGGTTCATACTTGCTCTGCTGTCACTGGAGGCAATCGTTTTTTCTCCCTGTGGGTTGTATGGAAGCGCTGAACCCGTGCTTGTCTCACAATTTATCCTATTTATATGATTCTATAAACTGCGGGGCCATGATGCGCGTGACAACTGTGCCGAACATGTTCTGGGAACAATTCTCCGGCACTGCCTCAGTCCTATATCCTCAGATGAGCCCTAATATATTATTTATTTCACACACCACTGCCAACAATCCTAAATTCCAGCGACCTACATATATATCTCCCACAGGCTAAATGTGAGTAAGACCACCTCATATATCGGCCCCTCAATGTTTTTATACAACATATTCAGTTCAGAGGAATGAAATTGATTTCTTTAGAATGTATTATTTTTTTACCTCCGTGTTAACTAAGCGTTAAACTGATATGGCGAAGTATAATGAAAACATTTTTATTAGCTGCTTTGCCTAAATTGAAATTGTAAATGGTTGATTCGCTGTTACGAAAAACAGAGGCATCATTAATTCAACTGATGCAAAACGGCGTAATAGACGCATACTTGTTTATTATAATGATGAGTCCTTGATTTATTTGTGCGGTTGTAGATCATTGCTTATTTATATGAAAATAGTACCGCGTTTATTTTATTTTAACGTTTCGTTTGGGAATAATCGGGCAGAGACGAAAGACAAAGAAAGTTTGTAGTTGAATGTCCAAAATATGTCCGATAGTCTCGGATCAAATCTTGTTTACAAACGCAAATAGCAGAAGTGACTCGAGGCCGCAGGGTTAAAGCCGGCTTTGGGCGGCGTAGATTCGGGTCACTAACACTAACCGATCCGTGAGGGCCCCGCCCGCCCTTATCCTCGCCTTAAATGACGCGTGAGGATCTGCCCACAAATAGAGACCCCTGTCAGTTTCGCAGTGAAATGCGCGAAAAAAGAAATATTAGTTATATTGCACTGGAAAATTCAAATGAAATTGGTACTTAACGTCATATCGTCGTTTTATTATTCACTCTGGTTTTACCATCGATATTTAACTATACGAAAAATATATTAAAAAAAAGATTATGCAAAAAAAAAATGAATAATATTAAATAGAATAATATTAAACAGAATAATATTAAACGATTTTGAAAAAAATGTCTTTAGAAGTAGTGTTTTTAGAAGTAGAATAAAATTTGACGTTGCTAAAAAAAAAAACATTTGTGAGCATGGTAATACTCGTAGCAACCAAAGCCTATCGCTTGACACGTCAACGGTAAGATCCATCATCTTTATGAGGTCTGCACGCGTCGACAGTTACTGGTCTGATAAAGCTCGATATTTAACACGAAATAATAAATGCGTAGCGAGAATTTCGGCGCGGGAAAATATCCATTTGTTGAAAGATGGTTGAAAGACGTACTAATGGAAAGTTGCGTCAGCACGAAAATCCTCTTTCCGCTGCGGCTCCATTTATTATCTACGGATGAGTAAAATTCGATAAATATAGGAATAAACAACCTTGCTCAATATTTGATTACTCTATTTATTTATAGTAATTGAATTGGTTATCAAAAAAAAAAACTCACCGCACAGCTTGTAAAATATCCTTAGCGCCTGTTTCTAATCTCACTTCTAAGGGGTGGATATCCTGCGAATAGAAAAAAAATACGTCAACATAGTAAATATTGTTTTTTTGATATTTTTTCGAAGGCTATTGTTCTAATAGCTCGACTGCTCTGACGATGAACTGTGCTCGTCCATTATAGCACTAAGCAGGATATAAGGAGCATTATCCAATGACACGGACCCGTCCCCTTTGGACATATTTGTGTGTCATTCGTTTGCACTTTGTACTTGTAATCGAATTTCCTGTGTTGATATCAACGTATCGATACCCCCGAGTTTAAGTCACTTTTTGACGAATTATGGTACGTAGGTACCTACATTTTTTTTTAATAAAATAAAATCAGCCCTGTAATCTCTCTCTTTCGTAATAATAAAATTGCTAATATTAGGCAGTATGCGACGCTCGCAGCGTCTAAATGGGGATTAAGTAGTTAGCTTACTAATTCAAAATGTACTTGATACCATACTTACCAACCCAACCCAACCCCACCCCACCCACTCAATGTATTTGTACCACAAACAAGCAAGCTACTTCAAGCCCCCATCGAAAGAGCTGTCGACGTATAATTTCTGTTTTCTGCACAAATTAAACAATGAGGTTACTAAATGTAAGTTGCTAAATTATCCAGGTTAAACATAACAAATCTTCACAGAATATACAGGAAGCACACAGATCATTGAAACCTATTCACACTGTTTAGAAATTTAGAGTCATATAGATACTATACCAAATATATATATATATAATATATATATAGCTCTCAAGTACAGAACCTTTATAAATATTATGCTATCCAGCACTTTATCAAAAAATTAAAAAATTGTTCAATATTATCAAAGATTGTGTCATTTATCTTTTCCTGCGATTTGCCGCTATTAAAAAACAATCATCAAATGTAAGTCAAATATCTTTACAACTCAATTATACAGTTATATATATATATATAGATATATACGACGTATTGTAAAATTGTAGAATGTATTGCTTAAATACCGTATTTAGGTGATTTCTTATGTTATTTTAGGCGTTCGTTAGTTTACATTACTTATATAAAAGTCTGACAATATATTGACATTTGGAAAATTCGAATTGTTTTTAATACTTTTACAGATTGAAAAAAAAAAAATATTTAAGAAATACATTTTACAATTTTACTACACACATACTCGTACAAATACGAGTATATATATCTATATATATACCGTATTTAAATGATTTCTTACGTTATTATAGGCAAACGCCGTAACCTTACATTATTTGAGAGTCTAATTTTCCTTTAAACATTTTGGCTATATAATTTGTTTGAAAATTTTCAATCTGTAAAACTATTAAAAAGAATTCGAATTTTCCAAATGTCAATATACTGTCAGACTTTTATACAATGCAAGCTTACAGCGTTTGCCTACTTTAACGCGAAAAATTATCAAGTACAGTATTTAAGAAATACATTCATTCACTATTTATAAATATTATAGTGTATGAAATATGTATTTATATATTTGTGTCATTTCGGAAGCAATTCAAGAATATGCATTTTGAATCATGGAAAATATTAATGCGAGTATCTTTATGAAAGGTATTATAAAGACGAGAGATGCCAGGTATTTATTATGTTATTATAAATATGTTAAATAAATAAATAAATTATGGTATTATGTACGCTTATTATCGTATTTTTTACCAATGCGACTAAACAACTTTGATTTTATATTCGAACTGTGGTGGTGTACGAGAGATACGATTTCACGTTTCCGATCGTTTAGTCGTTGAATTATTTATAGTCAACTTTACCCATTCGAAAGATAAGATAAAGGAGCGGGAGGAATAATGGGGCGACCGGTGTCAATTTGTCAGGACGTCATCCCGCGTTTCACCCGCGTTTCACCCGCTTGACACGCGCAGATAGGGTGAGTCACACAAACGTTGATAAGGTAAGATGAGTGAAACTGATGGTGTGCTCCTCATGGTCTTACGCTCGGAGCGTATAAGGTTTCAGAAAGTGAACACAAAAACAACCAAAATTTTTTTCATGTTAATATCTAGTAACTTGAAACCGGTAGCCTCGTTTGTATGCGCTGGAAAAATTACACTGATCACTATTTTGTATAGTTGAAGTGACATGTGTCCAATATTCTATACAGGATGTTCCAAGACCAATCCCAAAGTCTTAGGGGATGCTTAACTGTTTATGTTCTGTTACAAGTAAGAAATTATATAAAAAATATTCGAAAATAATCCATCACTAAATTTATTAATTTTATTAAAGCACTGATGTGAAATCCCTTAAGCGTCGTGACACCCGGCGATCGATAACGCAGCCTTGAATGCGTTCAGCCGGAGTGCGGTCAACGAACCTGAACGATCGTTTGAATATATTTCGTTGGTTATAATGCCAAATCGAAAAATTGTTTTTAATATACTAGCTAGAGTTCTTGGCTTGGGCGAAATCTGTGACCTCACTTGTTTTTCGATCTTGTCAACAAAATGTGTGTCATTTTAAAGAATATCATTTTTCAGGCATAGAAAAAATATTTTCTGTGGTTAACTTTTAATGAAAATAAGCTAGAAACGTCAATAAACAACTGAGCGGTATTAACTTTAAAATAAAATTATAGGGTTATAGAGTTAGGTTCTTGCAGTCAAGTGCAAAATAGTCACGTAATATTTTGTTCAAAATAGCTTGGTATTTTTTCCTATGCTCTCCTCTACGTCGCATGTTGCGGCGACGATACCCCTCAAAAAAAAATTAACAAATATTCATTGGTTAATTTGCACCTGACTGTAGAAATAAAAACTGAAGAGAAGAAATATTCGTTTATTTCGACCTGTAACGTGTAGCCTGCATACAGACTGTAACCCTTACCCTAGAAGGAAAAATAAGAGAGGACCGAGTGACATTCGGAAGGACCCGAAAGATCGACAATCTGCTGCTATGTCAAATTTACATCGGGAATTGAACGTCAGGGACGTGCGGTGTTCGATGTTTCCCCCCAGCGCTTCGACAGTTGATCATATAAATTATTCTTATCTGTTCTACTTTTAAAATTTGAAGAAAATGAAGGTTTTTTTCAGAAGATTAGTTTCTTTGAATACCCTACATTATAAAATGGAAAATCATTACATACATACCACGATAAAATATTATACTTATAATTTTATTTTAAAACTGTATCTATATTTATACTAAATTCGCAATTGGAATTTGAATATCATTTTCGAAAAAATAATTTACATCCTAATATGTTTTTTTTTATTTTGGTTTATGTGCGAGTGAGATGATCGACGCCGAATAAGATGCCTTAAAGCGTATGTGAGATAGATATAAGAGTAGTTACGTCGCGTCGACGAAACAAGTGACGTTAGTTCCTACTTGGAATCGTAGACAGAGCACGGGAACATAGGGTAAATCGCGCGATAAATAAAAAAAAAATCGAGGTAAGACCGGCTTTCGGCTTCTATAAAAGTATCGCTACTGCCTGTAGGAAGCAAAGAAACAATCCGATGGTAAATTTGACCTTGGATTGTAAATGTACGAGAAAACTCAGGCATAACGACTTCATTGTCCACACCAAATGAAGTCATTTGAAAGTAAGAATTGTATTTCCTTACTTTGTTTAAAAAACAACACATACTTGCAGTTGTTTTCTTTCTATTTGAGTGCTTCAGAATGACTACATTGTTTATTTATTCTTCCTATGACTGGTTTGGCCAGTTTATGACAAAAAATATTATTTCTTGAATATTTGAACTAACTATAGAGTAGAAATGCATAAAACATCCTCTTACCTATATTCCCTTTTTTTCACCCCATCTAACCATCACATTTTGGTAACCAAAATATGATTTATATCGTTAAACGTCTGCCATGCATTAAGTGTAAACGCACATCTCCTTTCGGACTGCCGTTCAGCATTTAAAATACCACGTCCTTATGACTTCATGCGTCTTTAGCTTCTAAAATCTTCCGGGTTTGAGACCGCTATAAGGTCTCGGCAGCCCTACAAACGGGCCTGAAACACTTCTTCAGATTATTAGGTTCTAGTAACTTTCGAGGCTCGACCTCTGCTAGAGCTACGCGTAAAATCAGATGTACACTTGCGAGGCATATCAAAAAGATATAAACAAAAATATCTTATCACACTATACCAAACGTATGTTATAAAATGAGACGAGAAGAAACTTACTCAAATTTAAAATGCATTCCCTTCGACTCTGAAAATAAACTAGTTAACTTACCATATTAATAAATCGTACCCAAAAAGTATTCAAACTACTTATTTTGATTATCTACATATATGTATGTACTAAAAGCTTGGATCCTAAAAAAAACTCAAGAACTCACGATACGGTATTATTTATTATTATTTAAATATTATCTAAATAATAATAAATAATTAACGAAGTATTATTTATTTCTGAATAAACGGCTATTATAAACAGAATTTTGGTTAAATACGACCTAGTTTCTCTGGTAACCAATGTTTTCTCGTAAAACAAATTCGCGAGGAGAATGAATTGAAATCTAGTAAAGATGTATAAATTGTATTTGGCTATAAACGAAGGCGACGGCCCTCGAGAGCGGTTCGATTCGTTCGAAGCTTACACTTCGTTACGCCACTCTCGGCGAGAGCAACTGATAAGGACCGCATCTTGATTTCTATATTCAATAAGCAAATGCTCTTAAGACATCCTTCAGATCAGCGCAAAAGTAAGGGCATGAATAAGTATTACCGTGTTTAAATAAGGAAACATACATACCAATACGGGTTGTATTTTTATTAACTTAGCTTAATCTATATCGGCAACTAAACCGGTCCCAAAAAAAAAAATAATTTCGAAAAAAAATCTTACTGAAATAATTATGTTTATAATGTCAGTGTAGTCATGGTACGCTTGAAATGTTAGTGAGCTGTATGGAGACGCCCCTATCAAAAACGTAAAATAAAATAAAAAATGAAGACAAGAAATAAATGGAACGTAATTGCCAAAACCCCGTAATATCTTGATCTAGTGGGCTTTTCGTATAGGCCAGGCGCAGCAATATATCGTCTGTGTGGTGCAAGTCGCCGGCCACAATATGAAATGTTACGAGGCCACGTATCGCACACTTTTACGAGGCAGGGTCCGGCCCGGCGGGTGGATGCGGGGGTAGCCGTGGTGGTCGTGGGTGGTCGTGGGTGGTCGTGGGTCGTGTGTCTCTTTGCCGATATAAAGAAAAGGAGGAGACGCAGCAATACGGCCATTACAGCCTCGTTTAACCGTCCTCCGGCTTGAGTAGCGGAGGCGGTACGGTTTAGAACAAGGGTTAACAATCGTTTTAAATGTTCCCATCCAAGCCCACAAAAAAAATGACTGTTTTTAGCTTCTATATATACAATATACATTCATGTATAACAAGCTAACTATCCCTATCCTATGGCCTTCCGTCCGTCAGAAATGTGACAGAGACAAGCACACAAGTTGGTGCGGTGCTATAGGCGCGAGTAATCTGGGGGAAAATGCCATTAATGACACCTATAAGGCCTAACCGTAAGACGCCAGGTTCTGATTGAATAATTTTCTATTACTAAAAAATGTGTAGAAGCTGTTGATATTATATGTTATGCTACAGGGTGTCATAGCCATTCTTGTTTTTAATATAGCATATCGTTTAAGTCTTGCATCGCATTTAAACACAGTGAAAGTTTAGATAGGTATATATTTTTTAACGCGTAAAACGGCGTTCAGTTATTCTTTTTATTTATTGTAAATACCGCATTGTATGTTAAATTTACAAATATCCAGATTCGATTAATTTCCACGAGGGGGGGCGTTTACCGCATTTTTTTCGTACAATTCTTTTTTGACAAATTTGAACTTGTAAACATAATATATTTAATATTTTTTTAAATAAAATAATGACTATTAGTAGTTTACGTATGCGGTCATAATATTTTATACAATTTTATATGCAAATCGGTTATTAAGTTATTTTATCTATATTCAATTCGTAGAAGGATCCAAATAACCATTTTTATAAGTAGGTTTGAAGTAACTTGGCATTTATTTATTTATTTATTTTTAGACGGTACTCTAACATAATATTGTATTTCATAACATTAACATTTGATAGATATTTAATTAAAGTTAAGTGGTGAAATTTTAATATTAATATATTCTCTCACAATAATATTTCATTCGAATACGCTTCTATGCTTCTATTTGGGACAAAATAAAGTGAAAATTAAAAGAATTATGTATCAAGGTACGTGTACTCCATAAAATTTACCTGAAATGCTTTTTTATTTATCTTCGAAAATGTGTCGTTTAAAAATTTAAAAAAAATATAGCTTATAGAAGATCTAAGGAATACTTATAGAAGATCTAAGGAATATTGTACAATAGATCTAAGGAATACTTATAGAAGATCTAAGGAATACTGTACAGTAGATCTAAGGAATCTGTGTAATAGATTTTGACTGCACGTCTGTCTGCCTGTTGTTTTATATAAACTTAAAATGCCAGTATGTTGAATTTGTGTTTGTATTTTATAGTGAGGGTATATCTGTATATGTAGGTATCTATCCCCTATCTATCTATCCCTCCGAGATATGTAGGTATCTAGGCACAATACTAGCAAATGATAAGCAAACATTTTGCTTTCGTTGGACACGCCACAGAGGGAAGGGGACCCTCTGAATGAGCATAATATTACTACGATTGTCATATTTATTTCTCAGGAAAATAACGATATCTTTTTCACCCAAAACGAGATATTTGTATTCAACTAACAAAACGAACACATCAAAAATAAAAATTAAATACATATAAGGAGGGTGTTTGAAGACATTTTAAATATAGATAAGGAAGGTATATAATAATTATTATGCATTTGTACTGTGTATTTAGATCGTAATAATGTATAAGTTCATTACCACCATGTCACCTGACTCTATTACAAGCGGATTCAACTTAGTTGAATAGAGCCCAAAATAATTGCAAATGACGAAGTAGATCATAGCAGCACTTGGTTTAAAAAAAATATTTATTACACATACTTAAATGCTATTTTGAAGCTTCATTTTAATTTTCTTTATTTATATAGGTAATCGAAAATGATTTTACTATGTGATTTATAGCCCTATTGCATGATTTTATATTTTGGTACATCGACTTACGCGTCCTACAGCTAGTTCCAGAGGTTTTTTCTGGGCCTCACGACTGCCACATTGGGATGGACTCGTGCATCATTAAATTACGAGCTTGCAAATATGACTCCTTGTCACTAATAAATTATAAGGGACACGACCTATTTGTAAGCAATATAAACACACTATAAAACCCTACTACAACCAAAATTTTAAACAATAAAATTGTACATTCAAAGTAGAAGTTAGTGGCCTTTGTACTGTTTATTCGTCTTTATTTAAAATTATTGTCGCTAAATCTTTTTTTTTTGTTTAAAATATAGTTGTTAGATCTATAATGTGTCTATTGTGTAAATTGATAAAGTGAATTGTGCGGCTCCTACCTCCATGCAGGCTGAGATAAACGTTTATGATAAACAAAAATTTTCTTCCTTCCTCAGAAATGTGGATGTTAGGCAGCTATCGATTTTCCTTTTGAAAGCGATTCTCAAGTGGCTAGGCCTCCTCTGCTTCTGATATTAACCCGCTCACACGCATTTTACGGACCATTGCCACTGCTAGGATATTAGGAGGCACTCGAATATATACGTTTTTCATCTCCCATATTTCTATCGAAAAGATATCGCCCAGCCGCCAACACAAATAACTATTACAATGGCTATAATATTTTCATTATTGAACATTGCTATAGAATTGCGTTTTTGATTTTATAGTGCTATGACCAAGTAACCCTGCAGTAATCGTGCAATATAAGCTGCCACTATGGTGTTAGGTGTGTGCTAAAAGCGTGTATAGAACTAGTACTAGTACTAAAAGTAGTAAAAAAGTACTAGTATTAAAGTAAAAGTTTAGGGTCGTTTAAATTATTATAAATTAGTACTAGCTGTTCAACCCCGGGCTTCGATCTGAGTTGGTAGCTAGGCCCTACGGGTGGTTTTAACGGCGTTTACCACGAAATTATTCTCTAAAGGTTATAAGATCGAACTTTAAATATGCACTTGAATTATTTGTTAAAAATATTTATTTAAACATATTTTTTTTTATTATATCACATTTTTTAATGTAGGTAGATTAAAAAATATGTTTTTATGTTAAGTTCCTTATTATGTACAGCTAAGCGTGGATTTTACCACTTCACTAGGCAATTGCCTGTCCTAACGTATTTTCGTATCATTATCGACGTTTTTCACTTGATTATTATTTTTACAATCTACAAATAACGGATAAACTACAACGCTCCTTACTTATTATTTGACATTGAATAAATAGACAAATTTCGATTTATAAAAATATTATAATATGTAAAACAAATTAACCGTCATTTCTTTAAAACGATACGCAATAATCGAATAAATGAAAAACAACCCTTCGTTAGATAACATTTACAAATTATGCCAATTTTATATACCTAATAAATATTACCAAGTTAATGCCGCTGTAGCAGTGGAAATATGTTAACGCGATTCGCTTGGGAAATCATGCAACTGGAAATATTGCATGATCCAGAGTTGCAGTAAGCTTTCAAGAAGAAATTCAACAGGAAAATGGCCTTATCGCTATAGTATGTACAATATTATATTATCTATTTCCTGGTAACGTGTAAGTTGTTATAAAGGAAGCCCTTTAGGATTAAGTTTAAAGCGCAGCTACGGGGTAACATTATAAAATCTTAGAATTCACATTTTTAGGGATGCACCACTCCTCAACCACTGAATATTTAGAAGGTTGGTTTATAGGATTATATACAATTAAGACTTATATTGTACTTATTGGAGACTGATTTTTGATATTGATTTTCGTTTTTGAAATATAAATTAACTAAAAAAAAATGTTCACATTTATTTTTCGCTTCGCTTTCGATAATGCAGCATACGATTTACCCGAAAAATATTGCATACTATAGACAAAATAAAAGTGTAGTTCTTAGCAAAGCCACGCTTTAATTTTTTTTCTTATTTTAGAGTTAATTAAAAGTTACTAAATTTAGACACAATATATTTCGACGAGGCCGCAAATCACTCGCACGCACGCTGCGGCACTATCGATTAGCACTTTTACTTCCAAGGATTGAAGGTCGACATTAGCATGATCAAAAACAGTGTGGTACAATGTCTCGATTGAATAATATTTGGGCATATGATGCGTCTTAATGGCGCCTGCGGCGTGTGAACCACTTATTCCCGTGACAATCGAAATAGGTTACTTGCCTTCCCGGTAGTAACATTAATAGAGGTAAAGGAAGTACCTAATTGTCTATATCTATATGTTTATTTCTGAATAGATAGATATTAGGGTGTAAATTGTTTAGGTGGATGAAAATTATTCACACGTATCATGCCGTTCTAAATACGCTATACTTACTCTTGGGATATTATTAATTACTTTGACAATACATAGATACTCACCGCTCCGAAGCTAAGCCTGAAGTCGAAGGATCCTCCCGGAGTGCGAATGACCGGAACACCAGCCCTCCCAGCAGCCAAAGCCACGGTTAGAGCGGCGGGGGTGCTTCCCACCACGACCAGAACTGCGATTTTCTTACCCTCCAACTCGGAGCAGACCCGGGAAAGAAGGCTCGATGAAAATCTAAAAACAAAAAAATGTTCGCATTAAAAACATCACAGAAAACCGAAATACTTGTTCGGAAAATATGCTGCAACTTTAAATCTATTAATCAACACAAATAACCGTGGTTGACAGTTGGCCAAAAGGTTATTTAAGTTGGCCTAAATAAGTAGCCTAATATTGAAGTTTCGCCGTCTCTAAATATACAACAAGCAAGGAGTTTTCTGCAATGTTTCATCATTAGAATACATTCGGAGAATGGACTTACTTTCTATCGTAAAGAAAGACAAAACTGTCCTGAATGGAGAATTTATGATTTAGCACATAACACGCTCCGTGCAACCAATGCTGGCTTCTCTTAATTTGGTTGTTAAGAAGACTGCAGGCTGCTCAAACGCAATAGGTACCAAAAGTACTATTTGCTTCCTTCTGACCATCGCGATCGCCTTTTCATATTTCCATCAAGACCTACAACTATTTTCTAATGTCTCATAATATTTTACTTCGTTCAAATAATAAACTACTTAATTGAAAAAAAATATATTAAAATTTTTACGGACCGCCATAAAAATTAAAAAAACGTGAAAAAATATTTTTTGATGAGAAAATAATATTACCCTAAAATTATATTATTAAATGAGTAAACATACAAAGGCAAATCAGGAGTTGTACTAAAATTTATTCTTAAAATCGGTTACTGACATTCTGGTTAGGTTAGGTTAGATATCTTAAATCCAGTGATTTAAAAAAAAACACTAGCCGACTTTTTTTTGGTTTGACCTTCTAAACCGTTCTATTTAACTGTAAAATGACATTATCATTTATTTGCTTACGTCATTACGCAACCTTGGATGGAATGATATTGAGAAGATAAAAGTGGTAAAAAAAAACAATTTACATACCCATTTTAAGATAAAATATTTGCTTAGAATCTTTATTTTTTAAATGTTAAGACATATATAAAAAGTACTAGTTTAGGAATGACCTTTTAATATGTAATATTTAAATTATTATATCCGACGTATTTGAAACAATCGCCTAACTGCAAACGAACAGCACAGCCAATATCTCTGGAACCGGGGGCTTACAATGCTGAGCGAGGTCATTTAAATTTCCTCTAGAGCCTCTAGATAACATACTTTTTGGGTTAATACATCTTTGGGCAATTTCTTACCTCTTTAACTCATTTCTACCGCCTGTACTACTACATACATATATAAATACACACACACTAACACACATGTATATATAAAATATACCAAAATTATTAAATGTATTTTTTAAATACTGTAATCATAGGTTAACATTATATCTCACGGTGAAAACCTTTTTAGGCGTTCACAGTAAAAAAAAAAATGATATCCTGACATTTGCAATTTTAAATAAACTTTTTAATGAGTTTGAGGGATGGAAATTCCTTCTTCAAAATAAATGTATAGGGCCAGAACAACTAATTAAAACAATTAATTCTAAAACGTGCCAAGTAGCTGCAAAGCTTAAGTGTTTTGCAAGTTGTGTTAAATGCAGGCCTGCATTTTATGAAAATTGCCAACTTTCACCGAACCACTTGACACGTTACATGCAATAGTTAACTTCACCGCACTTGCGAAGGGTTTTGTACACGAACGGGCGATCAAAATATGGGTTTAACTTACTATCCATGAATGGTTTATGTAATCGGTAATGACAGGAAAAATGGTAAGTTTTACTACTTATTAAAAAAAAGAAAACCCTTTTTCTAGAATTATAAGCGAATGCTTTGTTAACCAAAACTCGAAAAATATTACAAAGCTTCTTTCTCCACGTGATTAGAAATTCCAAGTCATTCGTGACGGTAGTCAAATAGGCTAAACTGACTTTCTAAGTCCCTTGGAAATATTTTTATTTTATTTATTTAAGTAGGTAAACGTAAAACTTCTCAAAAGATCTAACATTTAAAACTTTAATGGAAAGTAGACAAGCCATGATAATAAATAATATTACCACTCATCCATATTCAGGGCTAACAATTAAAGCGAAGCGGTCCCATGCCTCTAAGGAATCCTTTGGGTTCAAAATTTATACGATTTGTGATTCGAGTTTACCAATTTAATGGCTACTCATTCGTTTTAACGGCCCGATTCATCCGGAAAACGGACCAGCGTTTTATTCACGTTACATAGAAATATATGTATAAACACTTAAATTTCGGGAACTCTCGCAATCCTATAAGTGTTTATTTGAGATTTTAAATCAATCAATAATAATAATAATAACTCGACCAATCGAGTATTCGGTCAATAATAATCGACCATAAATAAAATTAACATATATCGAGAATAAAACCCTGACCTGTCGAAATCTATACCTAGGATCACATAACTATCGCAATCGTCTATCGAAAGTTTGTACAAAAAAGTATATTTTTTATTGTGTGTCCAGATCCTGTCCACTGCTAATATAATAAAACTTTCTTAGAAATTAACTGCTTAGATTCGGCGTTAGCGCTGTAATAACTAACTTTCAGTTATTTTTCTATATAATAAAATATATATTAATACATATATGTTATATACATATGTTATGTAAATATATATTGTATAAATATTATATACTCAATTGAATTAAAAATCGACGATTTTGCTTGGAGTTATGATGGTACGTACGTATAAATTAATTTAAGATTATACACATTAAAAACGTGTAACGGTTAAAATAAAAGGAAAAATATAACTTTACCTATTGATAATAAAATGTACAAGTAATGTAATGTAATGTTTGTGTGTGTGTGTATTTTACAAGTTTTCTCCGACATTTTTACGATTCACTTTGTTCGATATTTCAAAAAAATATTTCTTTTAAATTTTATTTACCTTTAAATGAAATTATAATTTCTTATCTCCACTTTCGATTACACGAATATAATACATATAATTATACAAATAATACCTATAATACTTGAGATCATAATAGTCTAGCGGTTAAGGCATTAAACTATTGACCCAAAGGTCTCGGGTTTGTATATGTATATAATCATACCATTTTTAACGCTCCATTACCACTATCTCCCCTGACTCTAGGACAGGCACATTTGGGCTAGTGGAATAGGGCCCAAAATAATTGTATATTACCTAGTTCATAGCAATTATTCAAAATATATATATAAATGAAAGAATGCTATTGTGACTTTAAGGGTAAGATGGATGTACCTGGTTAAGTGTAATTAGAATTTTTTAAGTTTACTTTCTAAGCTGATTTTTTTTCGTAAATGGTCTTGGAATATGGTGTATATTAATAGTTATTTATCATGATTCAAATGAATAAATGTCGCTCAATAAATACGCAGCTGATAACGCTATATTTATATATTAAATGTCAGTTGCTTTATCATTGGACGCCAAACGCATCGGCTCGAATCGTAAACGCTTGTTAGAGCGTTCTACGAGTAATATATTTACTAGTATTGCCGAATGGAAATCCACTTTATTCAGGGGTCCGCGTATACATGTTTACACGTCAAAAATGATATATTTCGCATTATAAAATAATAAAAAATGACTTTTTTAATTTTATCAGCTTGATAATTGTCAACAGTTCTAGCGTTGGTAGATTTTTTGTTGAAATCATTGACTTATTGAAAGTGAACGAACATATTAATCGTAGTAAACACAAAACAAACTTTCCCGCGAAAATGATTAAACTTATTTATAGTGTTACCTTTGGGCACATTTTCTCGAGTACCTTCTTTTATAATCAGTAATATATTATTACTACGGAGGCCGCATTATACGTATTACGAACGAATATTTTCTTATATAATTTATAAAAAGTATAAGTTAAATATTATAAGAATAAACCCGTCTATCTACCTATGATTTAATCATTTGTGCTTAATATACCTTTATCCTTTATAAACGTGTCATAATCAAATATTTTAATACATTTTTTTTGTGTCAAAATAATAATTGATAATCTGCTCTCGTTTATCATTGTGTTATCTTGACAGCGCAAACTGCCCATCGAAGATAATAAACATCTGGCATATTTGCTCACGGAACACAGACTAATATGAACTACGCAATTGAAATCGTTTCCGAGACGCACTTCAATTCATTGCGCAAACAAGAGTCGTACGCTAGTAACGTCTATTATACTATCTTGAATCACATTACAATACGATAATAAAAAATCAATTAACAAAAGTACCTTCATAAACAATTTTATTATCATATTATTTAAGTCTTATTATTAATTATTTAAGTATTTTATACACTAGCCTGGGAGAGTTATGTCTGTGGCTTCGTAATAAGTGAACATTCGTAATAATATACAACCTACATAACTTTATCGTCTTTTATTTTTATGGTGGTTACCTACTTGATTCTCTATATTAAACATATATTTAATTTAATATATTAAAAAAAAACAAATTCTAGCAGTAATACAGTTATTTAATTAGCGTGTATATAATTAGCAGTCTAATTATGTCTACCAATTATCAGTCTCGATCAAAAATTTGAAATAATCAATAATTTAAAAGTTTTATTCAATTAGTTCATTCGCCGAAAATGGAAATATAATATTAAAATACCTAAAAAAACCTATTGATCAAGTTAGCTATATATGCGTTGTAAATAACTTGTATTTATTTTTTAAAGAATTCAAGGATTTATTCAATAATTCAGTTTATTAGATTAGGTACTGGTGGGAATTTTGGATTTTAGTTCTAGACTTTTAGTACACCGTGATGCACCTATCTTGTTCTTTGTGTTTTTTTAAACACCTTCTTATGCCCTAATTGTGTAACAACATCGGTGTTGGTGCAACACGGTACATTCCATGCAATCGCTCAATCTGCTTCGCTCGCACGTCACCTATCTCTTTCGTTCTATCCCGTTCCGGCCTTAGTACGTAGTTTTGTTTGTGGAGTGTGATGCCGAACTTCCCTACTCTCCTTTCCCCTCTTCTAAGAATGAAAGAATGAAACGCGCATGCAGTTGTTTTAGCAACCAGCTAAAATTGATCCACCGGTGGTGGTAAGAATGTGTCCAATTTCTGTTATTTCGATAGCGACGGCTTTTAAGCCCCGTACCTTCATTGGTTCTCGGGTCATTTTTACATGTTCTATGGAGGGAGAGATCTTCTGTGGTTTGAGAGAAAGGGAGAGTTGTTTGTAAAGGTTGTGCTAATTTGAAGAGTTCTTATGGCTACACTGATCATATGCAAAGCTATATGACACAATTACCTGTAACGTGCGAACCTTTTATATACCAAGATTTTATCGTACACCACTTTATCTATATCAAACTACACACATACAACACTGACTGTGTCAGTGAGACGCGAGATGTCACGGATATTGCCCGCTAGCAACGGATCGCTGACCGTGTCCATAAATAAAACGCGAGCGGCGTCCACAGCGTGTTAATAAACATCATATTATTTGCATGAGGCTGCAAAAAAAAGAGTGTATTAAAAGCATTTTAATTATAAAAAAATTGGTCGAAAACCTGCTTGAATGACTTACATGCGCAAGCGTCGGTTTTAGTTCGGAATTTGATCGGCATTGCTTCTATTTAAAATATTAAATACCCATTTTTAAGTATTCCTCTCGATCCAAAATAAAAATGTTGTTACCAAGGCCTATGACTATCCCTTTTCCGAATGTATGGAGTAGATTTGAAAGGTCGAAAAACGGAAAGACTTTCAAATTTGAAATTCGCGAAGCAGACCAAAATGAGTTCGAGGATCTAATTAATTATATGGAGACTTATTTTATGAGAGAAGAAACTTGGAATAAGGCCGTAGGTTTGTAAATAAATTATTATGAGTTATATTTTATTATTTATTTTGACATATTAGATATTACGTAATGAGTAATTAAAATTTTGAATTATTTTATACACATATTTACTTATAAAAAAGATTTACCACTGAAACACTGAAGGGGATGAAACAGCAGCCTAAAATCGGGTTAATTTTTCATGTTTTTTATGATTTTTAAATATTTTTTTATAACGTCATGGGCAATGTTTTTTTTTATTTAATAGTCTATTGGTATTTATTTATAAACTCGTATGGAACGTAGTACTACAAATTAATTACTTATTCTGGAATTGGAATGTCAAAATTAGTTAAGTTAATTTTTGTCCTGTATAAAATGTTGTTGAAAAAATCTAGAACTGGCGAAGATTTATTTATTTGTTTTTACGGTATTGTATTAATAATTAATCAAAATTAAATGCAAACCCTATGCATAAGCTCCCATTATACTAGTACGCAATAATAAGTATAATATAATATAATAATATACTAATATAATAATATAATATACTAATAAGTACGCAATTTGCAAGGGAAAGTATACGTTTGAGGTAAAATATAAAAGGTAAAATAATAAAAATATAAAAGGAAAAATAATAAAAGGTAAAAGGTAAAATATTTCTGACTTACATAACACACCAGATCATACAAAGGTTTGTGCTTTAATAAAAATAAGTTTAAAAATGTTCGATATTGTATTTCATGGCAAAGGTCGCCACTCGCCAAGAGTACCTAATATTCTTATATATAAATGAAATGCAATTCAATCCTAATTCACAAATTGAAAAGTATATCTACATTCCGCTATAGACTTTAATATATACTGGCAGCTAATTTGACCCTGTTTTAACCCTCGACCCGACCGCCAGTAAGTCTCACGCCCGCCTCCAAAATTTGTTGGTTGTGGCAACAGCCTAGCAACCTATAACCCCCGATAACCGTCGATAGACATATTTTTTCTATTGTTGCAATATTATGTTGTATTTTTTTATATAACAAATCATAATTGATATAATTATTATATTGACTGTAATAGTAATAACCTAAAAAGATGAATGACATAATTCCTGAAAAGATAGTAAATATAAAGGTAGTAAAAAGGTATTTTACTTGAGAAATCGGTTTAAGCCCAGCGCTTAGTTTTATAAAACTTATTTTTAACTTTCTTCTATCCTTTTTAGTATAAAATGTTGATTATTATTATACATCTATCTAATTCCATAAAATAAAAAAGGATGATATTTTAACCAAAAAATTGACATAATGTATATGTGATTAATATGAAGGTATGTATTTAAAATAGACCATCGGCAACATTACTTAAGTTAACTTCAAACGTGTATAAATAAAATTTTAATATTTATATTAATATTTATATATAATATATTTAATTTTAATAATTACTCATAAACATATTGCAAAAATATTTTTTTTATTTATTTCTATACAGAATGTCCCTAGACCATTCCAGAAGACTTAAGGGGATATTGTGTATGTAACCTATTAAAAGTAAGAAATGGTATAAAAAAAAATGTATTTTTTAACAGATGGTGTCAATTCGGTCAGCGTGCGAATTCCAATTCCACATCGATTGATAAGGCTTACGGCGATAGCTGAGCGCTCACAAAAACGACATATTACATGATCTTTTTACTATTTTCATTTAAGTTTCCTTTTTTTTCTCGATAACCATGATGAATTTTGATATAATTTCTTAACAATAACACTAGAAATCTAAGACCAATTAGCTATTTGTTATCAGGAATGGTCTTGAGACATGGTATATATTTTTTCACCAGTTTTTGTGCGCACGATTTTGATGTTGACACGTCGATCTATCAAAAAGGTACAATTAAGAATTAGTTTTATTGTGTATTAATTATGTATCTCTAATGTCTTGTATTTGTTATTGCTCCTTGATAAACAAACACGAGATCTGTGATTACGGAAGTTCGTTTTATAGTAATCATTTTATTTTCATTTGTTTTTACATAATTACTCGCTTTGGTTCATGTAATAATGTCTTTTTGTGAACGCTCAGCTGTCACCGTACGCCGTAACAGTGTCAAGGCCATTATCGTTCGGCGTGGCATCGAATTTCACGCGCTGACCGAATCGACAGTCTGTTGAAAAATATAATAAATTTGGGGACAATTTTTTTCTAACTCATATTTGGTTACATAATATTCCCCTTAAGTCTTCGGGACACTTACTTACTTTGGACATTTACTTTGTCATTAATACGTAATAATCCGTAAACTTCACACTTTAAAATCATTGTTGATTTCAAATCTGTCCATGTTTCTCAAAACCGCTAAAACATTGTCCGCTTTTAAAATTACTTTTAATAACGTTTGTCTAGTCAAAGAATTAATCACTAATGTACTTAATCACTAATAATGCCCGCATCTTAAATATACACATATTATGTCACCATCCTGCAGTGATTCAAAGGCCAAGTTCAAACGCTTGACATTCAATTTAACCAAGCAAAGAGGCCGTTTCACAGATGCTATGAAAAACTCGTTTTATGATCGCCGATCGTTCAAATCATATTAGAGTAGGCTATATTTTATGTATCTACTTTTTTCTATAAAATAGTCCCGCTTGCAAACTTTCGTAACTCACAAAAGGGCCAAATTATAGTACAAAATCAGGAACGACTTTTGCTGACATTTTTTTTTTTTACATTTGTTTACTATAACACTTTTAATTTTCCTCGGCCCACGCTGTGCTTTGTGAGTCCCGTTACTATGGGGCTTAATTCATATTCGTGCAATTTTAATCTCCACTGTTCGCACGCCCGTCAAATCCAGGCGATTTACGGGGTTAACTTTATCTACGAGAAATTTCGCAGTTCGCACTTTTTCGTCGGTTGGAATTTTAATTGTTACATATTGTTTAAGTATCCTTTTTTTAGCGTAATGAGTAATATTTAAACATTATCTCCAAATATTGAACTATTTTGCTAACGTCATTTTTATTGCATCATTTTAATAGTCATTTTGGGTCTTGCTCAATTTAAGTTGCAATTTGTCTATATCAACTTATTTAATCCAGGGAAGATAGTTATGAACCTTAAAAAAAAACGTGACTATAAACCGATTTGAACTCACAACCACATAGTATATCCTCTCTTTTACGTAATTTTCATTTAACCAAATTCAAATTATTTATTTAAAAAGAAATATGTAATATTACGTAATTTTTTACACATTATTACAATGACAAATTTTAAAGAAAAACACAAATCAAATTTAATACAAATAACTTAAACTGAAATGATTCGTGCTATCATAACTAACGTTTCTACGCGTATAGTAAGTTTAGTTCGCGGTCGCGCATTTTCATGACAAGATGTTCTAAGTTTAAATAAATAAGCAATCGTATAAAAATAATCAAATACGATATTATTGGTTTATAATAATATAAATAAAATGTATTATAATATAATAATAATTCAACTACGTTCACATTAGGTGTGTAGTAGTAAATGTAAAATAATTATTTTAAAAAATATTTATAATAATTTTATAGGTAGTATATAAATATTAATTTTTAGACCTTTTAAGAAATATGTACAGCATTTCTTAAATAAATTGCCGTTTTTTAATTAATATTTGCCCACTTACTTCATTTCGGGTATTTTATTTTTGAAAGAATCAAATCTAGTATTTAAATGATGCTATAATAATAAAAATAATTACACAAATATTTATCACTGCTAGAACATCTGCTTTTGATTGTGATGCTGGGAAGGTACGGTACGCTCATCAGTCGTGCCTGCGACACTCACAAACTCATATAACTTCTGTTTGTATGCGATGCATGAGTCGAGATGTGTAACTACTATATTAATATATACATTTATTTTATAGTTAACTTATAGATTATCAAACATACTGATAACATTTTTTTGTGGTTTTTGGCATTATTTAAAATACCAGAAAATGTCAAAAACATTAACTCATGATGTGGCAATAAAATGAAATAAAATAAAATCAACAAACTCCTTATACTTTTTAATTGGTTTAAATATAATCCCTGTATGTACAACTAAACACATAGTATATACAAAATAGGATGTCGTAATCAATGGTTTAACTTTTAAAAGGTGGCAACTGGGCAGTATTTCGACGGAGAAACGAAAATAAAAAATCAATTAATAAAACATAATATTTTTTATTTAGAAATATGTTATTGCGCAAATACCGTGCTTCAAAACGCGCTTGCTCAGGCACAGAACTATCAAATATCATTTCATTTCTCATATGTAAATTGAAAATTATATTATTATTCGGTAACCTTTTAGTTGGTAAAAAAATACTTATAAAAAGCTATAATAAATTTGCGAAAATACTGGTAAATTTACTCAGCAAGAACGAGCAAGAAATGATATTAAAAAATACAAGAATAATTCATACCTAAATTTATATTTCTTATTAATGCGCTGGTGTAAATTGTCTTCGCTATCTCGTAGCCCTGACCGCGCGTGGTCAATGACATAGTAATCTCGAGGGTCAAACAGTTGGCTTTCATATTACAACAATCTTTTAATATTATTACTCTTTACTTTCTCGAAAACCGACATGAATTTTGATATTTCGTCTATACAAATCGTATTTGAAATCGCAGGTCTAATTAGCTGGATTTTTTTATCGAGAATAGTCTCTTGATAACATATTTTACTAGCTATCAGAAATTGCATTGCATACATATTTGTTATAATAGTTTGATAGTACTGCCTAGGTTAACGGAATACATATCTACATAAAAAAGACAGTGTATAAGGACGTTGCAGGTCGTAATTGCTATCGTTCCGTACCTATGCCCATGTTGTACCTTGCTATGATACTTTTGTTATTTGCCGTAGTTATTAAGAACTAGTTTCCGATAGAAGTTTTCCTTCCTCTTAGCTGAGATTGCCCTCGTTTCTTAGGAAATGTAAGGCATGGATACACCGGATGAGTAGTTAATGCCTTTTCACACGGGTAGTCAACGAAATTTTTTATTGCCTGTGATAATAGAACAGACAATATCCTCACAAAAAAAAAATAATTAAAAAACTGTATTTCTTTGCTGATTTCAAAGTTTTACTGGATCGTTTATTTCTTAATTATGGCGTTTATTATGTTATTTGCTAGTTTAGTTTTTTTTTTAGATTTTTTAGTATCAGCTATGTTCTCGTAATATTGCTAAATGCGACATGATTTTTTTTTTACCGAAAACTTATTTATTTTTCCTTCCTTAAACTAGACGTAACTTAACTAGAATAAAATGGAAACATCGCCGAAAAAAACCCTATCATAAAAAATCGATTTAGCTATAGCGAACCCGGATAAATTAGTGAACATTCACTACTTTCAAAATTAGTGAACATACCTACAGTATTATTTGCGATTTAGATCAGGTCTACATCCAGATTTTAGACCTGATGGAAGCTATTGCAATAGCTCCCATCTTGGAATTTGTTTTGTCAACATCTCGCTCATTTTCAACTTTTTTTTAAACATGGAGGAAATTATATTCTATGTCTTTGTAACAAATTATTGTTTATGATCGATATTTTTTTAAATTTACATTTAAAACAAGCAAACTTATATTATTGATTGCGAGTTTTCAACAAGTGTTAGGGAGGCGTTAAATAATGCCCCTCCTATTGGCCATCAATAGTCAACGTCACAATAACAGTTTAAATAATGTACAAAATAACATTAAATGACCAGATATACTGTATCAGAATAGATAATAATTTTATTCACTAAGAGTTTTTTTTTACACAAAAACACAAATTACCATATATCGTTATTTTAGAATATTAATTTCTTGAATGTTGCTTAATCGTGATATTACATCTGTACTCGTATAATATTATAGTTAAATATTGTATAAAAAAATAGCTAATAATAATGCATATTTATTAGGTAGTCGATTCTCCAAAAACTAAAAACGTCTACTAATCTCATAGCAATCTTACCGAAGTCAGGGTTAGCCGTGATGCTTAAAATCGTTATTTATACCATGAGTAATTTGATTAATTATGTAACCGTTTCTAACATTTATTGCTTGTCCGTGTTTGCCGAAACTCGATGTTAGTCTACTTAGGAAAGTAACTCCCTTCTGCTTTGTATGCAAATGCGACATTAGACAAAAGATATTTCTGAAGGGGTCCTTCGTAAGCGGACTTTAGGCGTGCCTTGCATGAGAAGTATTTTGTCCTTGTCCTTGTCCGTGGTAAGATGGTTGCCAGGCGAGTTTTTTGTAATTCTTCATTGTAGGTCATAAGTTTTTCAACGTATAAACGACTTAACTGTATTATTTGCTCTGTTCTTGGACTTACTTTATTTATTGTGAATTTTAGATTATTAAAAGTACATATAGGATGTTTTCAAATTTAGAGCACTCCTTTTAGAATATTATCGGCAATCAAACATTAATTAGCAAAAAACATTGCTGATTAATGTTTGATTATGTTTTTCAATTACGAGAAAAACGACTTCAAACTTGTATAGAAATTATTTTAATGTTTTAGAACGCGGTTCAAGCATGACGCGAGCTCGGTCAGTGACCCTCGAGCGGGCGGCTCGTGAAGCACTTCGAAGAAGTTTTTTTAATAATATAATTATTTTAGTATGAAAAATTTTTTTTCGGAATTATGTTTTTTTTTTCATAAAACCGGTTTAGTTATCGATGTGGATCAACCTCCTAAAAGAAGTGCCCTAAATTTAAAAACAACCTGTATAAAGAGATAATTTAAATACTTTGATTAATAATATTGCACGTACAAATTATATTTAATACTTTTTATACTCATTTTATGAGTATTAATTTGCAAATTTAATATATAAATAATTAAACAACATTTTATTTATACAATAAGGAAAAGCATAATACTCAGTTATTATTTGATTTTACAACTTCATGTATTTAATCAATAAAACGAACGAAAAAGAAATATACAAGTAAACACAAAGTTAGGTAATCAGTTATCACACCAAATATGTTTAGTAAGGTGATAAAGTCCACCAGCCGTCCACATTTTGCTATATCTGAGATAGCTTAAATTATCAAAAACTTATTATTTAGTATAGTCGATTAACATTATCATTGTTTTATGCTATTTCACATTTATTGTTTTGAATTCAAATAAATAATAAAGATAAATAAATAGATAGTAATGTTTCACAAACAAATATAAGTTGTATAAGATTGAAATTTTGCAATATACTCGTAAACCTGCTGAAATCTAAATTAAAATAGCATTTTTTTTACTGCCTTAAACATAAATATTAGGAAAGAGCTTGTGGAACTGCTACGAGGGTATAAACCCCCGTTTAAGAAACAAAATAATTTTTTTATCACAGTTAAAGATTTGACGACTTTTTTTAACGAAAAATTTCGGCATTTATTTTCTTTTCGACGGTTGGTAACCCTGTATAACTGCACATCCAGGCAGTAACCAGGGGGTGGATCTAATAACACATAGATTTCCTCGGGTCTGTCTGGGCTACAATCGTGCAAACGTGCAGCCTTGCTATGGAGGATGAAGCTATTTTTTAAACGAGACCCGCTCTGAGCAAACTCATTATGTAGGTGCGCATAATTTGATGGCTCAAATATATAATAATACTTATCATTGAGGGCAAAACCATTTTATTTTCTAAACAACTATTTTAAATATTTTTTCCCTAAAGTAATAAATTTAAAAAACAGATAAAATTATATTTTTTCTTACTTTTAAGATCGTTGATTGAATCTATAAACGTGTGTTGTTTTAATTAAATTTTACTTTAATTTACAAACAAGAAAAGAAAGGTGAATGGCATATTTTAAATTTTGACAACGAATTGCTAATAGTATGGTCCTACAAGCGTAGTTAGATGTACAATTTGTAATGTAATCACTTGTTAATTTGTAATGTTAATAGTTCGCTTTGTTAAATCGTTGAAATGAACTTAAAATTCGTTAAAAAAAAGAAAAATGTTAACTAAAATGTAAAATCGAAAATGCTAAGCCTATCTAAATATTTTCTAGGTATCGCAGACGACCCTCTGGCTGTGGAGGAGTTCAGAATCCTTTTTCGATACCTCATAGGCTTCAACTATCACCTCGTCTGCTTCGACGTGACCGATCCAGACCATCCCACAATCGTTGCCTGTAATGCCCTTGTCCACGTCACCAACGAGGAAGAACCGCAGGACGAAAAGGTATGCATAAGGCAATTAATTTGGAGTTTACACGAAACGCCATCATATGTTAATCTGCAACGAAATTTCAGGAATATGCCGACTACCCCTTCGACCTGCTTCCAATGAAAGCTTAGAAATTCCAAAATACAAATTAGCGGATATTACAGATAGACTTTGCCTGATAGACCTATCTGACCTTCTTTCTGATTCTTCATTCTTATCCTTATTCTAATGCTATATTTGTTTGTACATAATAATTGGTTATAGTAAAATGGATCATTTATATTTATTAATTTTCACTTAAGGTTGTTTTTTCGTATTTTTACGCGACCTCTCTGGGTTAGCTGGTAATTGTCTTCCGGCAATGAGTTCTCCCTTTTAAAGCGAAGCGTAAAATGTCCATTATTATTAATATCAAAACGGGATTTTCTGCTGATATTGCATCATTATAAAATTGTTATTCGAGTGAACCTAATAATGTGGAAAAATCGCAACTTTTTGTTTTCTTTCGGGTTGATTTATAACGACAAATACTACATTAGAGATCGCGGTAGTCTAGTTTTTAAGGAGTTTGACTATTCACCTAGTGGTGTACGATTCGAATCTGGACATTATTATCATGCCATTTCTACCGTTTTATTATCACCTGACTCTCTCACAGACAAATTTTGCCTGAAAATAATTGTTCACGATCTAGGTCAAAAAAAGAAAAGAACATCACCAACAGTTAATGTGAAGTTGATTATCATACATTTTTTTTTCATGAATTAACGGTTTTTAATTTACGATTACAATAAACCCTCCTTGCATTGCCCGATTGCCCTTGAGTTTCAAATAAATGTTATAAACCGAAAAATCTGAGCCACATCAGACTTTTATCTGTTGGCGGTGTGCCAAATGGGAGACATCTTGAAAGATAAAATTATGTAAATGCTTCGCGCGTATTTACACCAAGATAACCGTGATATTTAAAGAACACAATCTAAATAACATCCACGTGTAGTCAGATACGTGATACGTCGTTACGTCTATTTAATAACGTTTTTATACGTTTGAAGTATTTTTTCGATATACGATCTATTAATTACTATGGATGCAAACGAATATAATGGATGCGACGCATGGCATTCGAACCCCGTTTTATTTACTCCAACCACTTTTTATTTTATTCAGTTTGAATTCGTAATATTGGACAAAGAACAGTAGCGGTCATCTACATGCAACAATGTGATTTAAACCTATGTTTATTCATGAACATAGAACCTATATGAACTTCAGAAACAAAGGGACCTAGCATTTTATTTTTATGTCATGTTATTTGTTCAGCTGTTAAATAGATTAAAAACCGTATTTCTTTTTTGTTGCATATAAAAACCATATTTCAATTCAGGTGTAATAAAACACAAGCTGTGTACCAGCTCTAGTACCAGTGTAACTATTTTTAGGATAAGAAATTGTAAAGAACACACCTAAACTGACACCAGTTAAGCGATTCGTTCGCGATTTGAAATACATAGTTCAAAAGTAGCACAGATGTTTCAGTTTTAACCTATTATTTTTTTTAAAAAAAAACACTGATAAATTTTCAAATCGCATAATATATATTATATATAATTTTTGTTTTGGCGCTGATATGCAAATTTATTTTTAACATATTTTTTTTCTACTTTCCAGCAATTCACATCCAAACCGATCACAAAGTTACTTCAAATGTTCGACGAAGTCAAAAACGCCGTCGATATTTGCAGCCTCTACGGGGTTACGGAGTACTTGAATGGTGCTGGTCTTTCTACACACCCAGATTACAGGGGGATGGGTCTAGCATTTGAAATTTTAAAGGCCAGGTAAATAAATAAAACAAATAAACAAACATTAAATCGTAAAATGTATGTAATAAAGAAACAAATACATTCTCATAGATGGAATACGCTTGATGGCAAGCTCTACTTGGCCATTTTGTGAATGTTATGTTGGATACTAGAGATCTAGGCAAAGCCGCGTCTTAAAATGTTTTATAAATTTGTCCACCAAAGCCAACTTAACAAAAGATTACCTTATTCCTATGGAAGCAGGGCCATTATAAGCTAAGTGGGGACCTTTAACACTTGTAATGTTATACTGAGTTCGTTTTTTATTCTTTTCAATTTTGCGAAGGATCGTTCTCTAAAAATGTGTAGAATAAATAAGTGGGTTATCCTAAATTAATAAATTAGCTTGTAAAAGGATCGTTTACTGGTTGTAAAATTATTAATTTGTTCATTAACTTTGTTCATTTGTTGACTGTCGCAGGGGCTAGGTCGCGGGACCCTGGGCTCAAACTGGCTATGATAGACCTGCCCTTAATTCGTAGGAAATGGTTACTAAATAGTTCTTAGTTACTTTTTAATGAGATTTTGAATCATGCTCAGTATTAGGAATGAACAAAAACAATCCTTTATATTTTAGCATCGAGGATAAATATGTGACCGAAATTAGATGTAACGTCCCAGGCTGATCGTAAACCATTCGCGTGATTGCTTTGCATATAAATCGCAAGCATAAAGAAATCTGTCGTAAATGCTCCTGCTGTCATGAGCAATAAAGCTGACTCCGTACATTTCGAGATTATCTGGAGTGTTTTGTAAATACTGTGTAGGTTAATAAACCTCATAGACAACTGTAATTTCATACAATTCACATATAGCTCTGATTTTCCTTATACCTATCGCCGATTGATATTTATTTACGGTATTTTTAATATTCAAACATTGCCAAGGTAAATAAAATAAGCCCATTTACAAATAAGACTTCATATTTTAAACATCACTTTAAAATAAATTTGGCGAACGCCGGACTCAAATTAAATTTTGGTAATGTAAATATTTATGCTTGCATATTGTAAATTTATGGTTATTATTATTCAGTCAAAAAAGTAAATCTAGCCTGAAAGTCCCATTAAAAAGTAACCATTTACTAAATTCTACTTTAACGGAGATTGCTGCCGGAATCTTAACGAAAGTTCTATTAGTGCACGGCTTATCCGATATGACCCCAAGTTGCCTAGAAACTCATGTTAATGCACAATAGTTAATCACTTTTAACCATAGTTACATTTTTATTATAATTAAATCACACACAATGAGTAATATGAGTATGTGAATGCTCACAAAAGCAGACTTCTGTTACATTTTGTACAAAGAAGGCACAGTAATTGTCAACAGCCGCTTAATTAAACAACGGCTGTTTAAACACTACCATGAGTGCAAAATGGAAAATCAGCATTAAAGAAGTAAACCGCACCTACATAATACACTGACTTTACTAATACGACCTCGATCACGTTCTATAACACAACCTCCAATATTAGGAAATCCCTACATATGATGTCATAAGAATGTGAATGGGATGCAGATAAAGTATGCACACAAAGTGTTGCCAGCAAGAAGTGGTATGCAAGGATCACACATAAAGGAAACGGGAGGTGAAGATGGTTTAAAAGCAAAGAATTGCTACAGTTTCCTCGCCAAACTGTGGAGCACCCTTTCAAACAATGACAAACATTATCGAGGAACGTCCCATACACACGTTCTATACCTATCAGTGGAGCCTGAACGAGACTGTCACTAGACTGATAGATTGTCAAGATACAATAGACCTAGACTCCATATAACCTTGATATCTAAAATAACTCATTCTATTAGAATATAATATAGAATTTGATACAACTTTTGAGTAGGTAAAAGGATTTAGTGCCTCCTTTTGATAAATTTGTTTTTTTAGGAACTTTCTTAGGTACAACTAATTAATACGGCATGCGTTTACAATGCAAGATTCACACACGTCACAAGTTTACATTTACAAGAGCATCACTACTTATTTGTTGATTTTGTTTTTATTCATAAGCAAGTTCTAGTTCGTTATACTGCGTTCGAATATTCTAGTAAGAGTAATCTATTCATATACTTTTGTATTTGTGCACAGTAACTATAAAATATGACGTAATTGTCTATTTATTTGAGAAACTGCTTTTGAAAGATATACCTAATGTATTTTAAAAATAAAAAAATATTAGGTATATCTTTTATTATGTTCGTTCATCGCAAAGTTCTAGTTTATCAAAATCTCTGAATTTTATAAGTATGGCAGAGATAAACTTTCATTTGCAATCTTATTAATTCCCCAGGGATCCAATGTGCAAAGCATTCGGGTTCAAAGTAACTGCAGCAGCGTTTACTGGTTACGCGTCGCAACAATTGGCTGAGAAGTGTGGTTATAAGACTGTCGCAGAACTCGATTACAAGAAACTTGGTGAACAAATGAATGTGACCTTTGATCCACTTTCAAAGGTGGGAAAGGTCATGGTTTACACCTACTTTGATAAATTCTAAGTTGTTTATTTGTTATTGTTTTAAATTTAATTAGGATTGTTTTTGTTACGTTATCTAGTCCTAACCAACAATATAAAATCATGTGCGTATGAAGATATATGGTATTTCCTTTAGTATTTTTTGCTTCAATATTAGCTTCATAATTTCTACAAAATTAAGTAATTTCAATTATTCATAACGTAAAAAAAAAATAATAGTAAGTTAGTTGCGGAGGTAAGAAAATATCCTATATTTTATCATTGTTACTTGTTAAATTTGTTATAATCATTTTATTTTAATATTTTTATTTGTCATAATATTACCAAATAAATAAGTGTATATAAATGTAATAAATTTATTTACCTAAAATCGATCTATCATTTTATCTTTTATTTTGTAGTAGTATCTATATATATATAGTAGTAGATCTTTATTTTAGTCCCTTTACTTAAACAAAGACTATGTTTAAACGTAGAATGGTAACTAAAAAAACACCATCCAGCCATACCAGCAATATCATCGGAGCTATCTCCAAAATATTGTAACTAATAAATAATAATAAATATTTTTTGTTTTTTTTAAGCATTTAGTATTTTGTTATAAAAATAAGTAACTATTCTTAACATTTTTTTTAATTGTGTTATAGATTTATAACGTTTAAAATATTTTGCCATCCCTGTAAAAAAGTGATCTCATTGTATCTACTTAAAGTGTGATATCTCACAATATCACTGACAGATGACACTTGATTTTTGATCGCGTTCTCTAATTAACTTCTTATACTTAAAATTATCTAAGGTCTGTTGATGCTATTTGCGGTCGGTAGACAAAGACAACAAGCGAATGTAGGTACCTATACTTCGTATAAATAAGGCTCTGAAAATGAGAACTTTTGAATTAAAATCTTTCGTTTGAAGACACTGAAACAAAAAAAAAATAATGGTTTGCAAGATCAAGCGGATTTGACGATATTCATAGGAGGTATCAAATATTAATAAAGCACTACGAACTATTCGACTAAATGAATAATATTGTATCGTTGTAAAAATTACGTTGATTGAGTTACGATATTATTTCACCCTGGAAAAATACCAATTTTTATGGAATAAAATTATAACTGTATCTAAATTGTATAAGAAGTGTAAAACACTAAATGAATATGATTTACTTGAGACTACTTCTTTTTTTATTTTAATAGAATAAAATTGTAACATAACATACAGTATAACAAAATAATATACAAAGAGTGCTTGCGTTGAAAATTTATAAACAGTAAAAAAAACAGTAAAACATACAGAAATAAAACAGTATTCGAACGAATAATATTAAAACTGCGCAAACTCGTTAATAATCGTTAAGGTATCTTTTGGCATCATAGATTGAAAGATAATTTAAATCAATGTATTATTTTTTTTTGCTAATGTAACAATATCTATAATGTAATAAAATCTGGCCTGAAAAAATTTAAATCTAATAATTTACATCAGTGACTACTACAGAATAAACATTAGATTTTTCAGCTGCGCCTTATAAGCATTTTTATAAATTCAACTTATGTTATAAATTCGAAGTTGAATTTTAATGAGTTTTTGTTTTTCCTTACATTTTCCTTTTAGATTTAATTCTTTATAACTAATAAAAAAATAGAATCTGTGTGTGTTTATTTAAAAAAATTGAAGACAAATTTAGTATAAAAAGTTAAGATTTATATAGGTACCCTTTTTATAGGAGTGGTTTTACTTGGAGTGGTTTTTTATATATTTTTGTTTTAGCTCTCTTTTAAAAGTTTTATAACGTGAGATACAATGTTATTCGTTGTGTGTGTAATGCCCGAATATTATGCTATATTTACGTATACCATTAGCTAAGTTTTTATCGGACTGTCGTTATCAAAGTTGAATACAGCAACTTATACATACATAACTAAACTAAAATGAAAAAGTCGTAAATAATAATCAATTCGAGTATTTTATTTAATCTTAGCGTTAAAGTAATGATAAAAACGGTCGAACCGCTTATTACAACAGATGAAATATTTTCTTTTTTTAGTACAAACGAAGTCGTCGCCTAAATGAAGCGATTTCTATGATAATGAATACGAGTGCGTCAGATTTTTATCCTCTCCCAGCCCAAGTAAAAAAAGTGCTCTTTGTCCTTTTCAAAATGGAATATTCTCCATCGCATAATTGGTGCAATTTAATGGCCTTAATGGAATGCCTGATATCAATAAGATAACTGCTATCTTTCATTTTTCCTTGCCTTCAAAGTGCGGCGTATTATCTGTCCGCAACTATAAACATTATTATTTTTTTTCTGCCGAGTGCTGATTTCGGCTCTTACATTTATTTAATTAATCAAGGAAAAACAACGGGTACTAGAGGTGAAAAGAATTCCTAAAGAAACTTATAATCTAGGTTAGTCTTGCATCCTTACAAGTTTTGTTAAACAAGTTTTGTTAAACCACTAACTGTTGACTGTACATAATTTTTAATTTAATTCATTTTAACATAAAAAAAACTGATTCATTGGTTTAATGTTGAGAACTGTTTTGAATGTATCTCAAAGTGTGATCTCAATAATGGTTTTGTCAAACAGTATAATTACAAATACCTTAAAAAGACTTCTCAATATAAATTAACATTATGTGCACTTTCTTTTTTATTTTAGCCATGACGATTCATTTGCATATAGCCTACGTTAAACGAAAGGTTATCCTTGTAAAGATTCATTAAATTATTCACTTCTCACTCATTAGACGTCATATTCGTTACATTTTCACCGTGTTTTAACATTATTGTTTACTTTTTAAATATTTTTTTCACTACTATAATGAAATTTTAACCGTATGATGGATAGGTGAGAATAAAGGCTTTCATAAAATACAGGCCTGTATTTAAACCAGCGTGCATTACCTCTAGCAATGCAACATTACTTATATAAAAGTCTGTTAGATATAAAAGTCTGTTAGACTTTTATATAAGTAATGTAAACTAACGGCGAACGCCTATTGTAATGCAAGGAATCATATATAGTAAAATTGTATAATTTATTTTTAAATACCGTATTTAGATGATTTTTTACTTTTATTTTATATATATGTTAAATTATGTAACTTAGGTTATTTCAAAATATTTAAAAATTAATCCAGCTTGTAGTTTTTAATTAAAGTAATCTCAACAAAGAATGCGTTATTGTAAAGAAAACATAAAGGAACATCTTAGATAGCACAGCCACTTGAAATCAACTCTTTGTTTAATTAAATTTCAACTCTGAAAAGGGTCTAAGGAGATCACAAAAAACGATTTATCAGCTTTAGTAATCGTGTTTTTTCTGAGTGATTAAAGATTTATTATTTTCGAACGTCATTTAAAACGATTTGCCGCTATTTCGCGATTATATATAAAAATTTAGAAGAAAACAACAGGTTTTAGGTATTTTAAACTCTATGAATAATTATATAGGTACATATCTACAAAATTTACACACTAACCTACACAGGATGAAAAATTTAAAAGCGGATAAACAAAATAAAAGCGAATTAAAATAGTTTTCATTAATATTAATAACAATTGAAGATTAAAATTTGGAAAATACAAAATTTAACTAAATATGCTATACAAATATATATATATATATTTAAATCTATAGTGAAAATGTAAATATTTCGATATTAGGTAAAACTGTTATTTCAAAAATTTTTGTGATAATTTATAATTGTGATAATTTATAATATTGATTAAAATTTTATATTGAATCATTCGAACAACAATGATATGACTGATATCACAGATTGTTTAGCGACAAATACTTTTATACAATTTATTTACAGATAAGATTTTTTTCATGGGTTGTTAAGGTAGCACTAAAAATCGATTATCGCATAATATGTAGGATGTGTAATATATAAGTTGCAACAACATTTTGAATTTATTTTTTTATATTTAAAAATATAGCTACTGTTAATTCATCTCTTACTCGCAAGAAAATAAACATAATAAAGAGGCGGTGTTGCCAGTATAATTGCATTATGAACGATGAATATTATCACAAATAAATATTTAAAAAAATCATAACTATAAAATGGTTAAAAGTCAATCAAGCACACACTAACTTTTTTTTTTTATATTTTTGTTGCAAATAATCCTCTATTTTCTGGATTTGTTGTTCAATATTTTCTTTCGTCAAAGTTACACATTTAAATTGTTTTCTTGAGTAGTTCATATTGCACATTGTCTTTAAATGACGAGGGATTGACATGCATATACTAAGTGATGTTATTAAATATTTTACGGCATATTACAAAAAGTGATATGTGTACATTTTATACAGAATATATTTAAATTCACTGATTTCCTTTTAGTAGGTTAATCTATATCAACAATCAAACATTAATCAGTAAAAAATATTGTAAAAAATATTTCCCAATTACGAAAAAAACGATTTAAGAGGAATCGATTTTATGTTTTAGAACGGGGTTGACCGCATGGCGCGATAGCTCGAGGGTGCGCCTCGCGAAGTACCTACTTAAAAGTACCCACTTTTAAAATAAAATAATTATTTTAGTATGTTTTTTTTTCGTTTAACCAGTTTAGTTGTCGGTTGATCAACTCCCTAGAAACACATCAGTGAATTTAAATAAGTACACTTTGTATACAAGATTTTTGAAAACAACAAAACATTTTTGAAAACATCCCTCACAATCGTCGCATTACAATACCTATAACATTCGTGTAAACAAAAAGTTAATCGAATTGTATTTTTCGAATGTTATTATTGCGAGCCCAGGCTACGGTCGAAGTTAAATTGGAAAGATAATGGCCTGTTAGAAGGCCACTACGGTAGCGTGTAACTTTCTAGGAAAAGTCTACAAAGGAACACATTTTAATCAGGCATAAGATTTTGCTTTTATAAAAATAATTTGAATAAAATATGAAAACATTTTATTACCAATTTACATTGATTATTCTTTAATGTATTATCATATTTTTTTTTACGGTATGTAGGTGATAGGTATGTAAAATAACTAACAGTTATTCATTTGAGAGTAAATAAGCTATTAGTAATATATACTGGGTAATTTATACACCCAATATATACCACCATAAAATTCGTCAATAAATTTGCTACAATAAAGAGATATTTTTAGGTTAGATTTTTTAGATATTCGATTTTTATTCCAAAGGGTTAGGATCCCTTTAGAAAAGATTATTATTTATCTTGACAGGTGATCTAGTGACAAAACTAATTTGGTATAATTTGATAAATAACATTATTTTTTTAAAATAACTTTGCCTACAAGGTAATCATTTAAAAAATCTATCTTAATTGTAGCAAATTTAATAAGGAATCTCATTGTGGTAAGCAAATTCGGTAGATAAACATCACCCTTTTTAAGTAATTTTACATATGTAGGTAGAAATTTATCACAATTTAACTAATTTGTCGTACCTAATAACAAGCAGTAATAATATACAGACTTACTTATTCATATCGTACCAGATTGTATGAATTTCGCTAGTTGCCAAGATAAGAGTACTGTACCATTTGTATTAGGAAAACCTGTGCTGCAATAGCATCAGAAACGAGTATTCTAAATTGAAATAATGTTGGTGCATTACCGTTTAAAAGCGCACTTTCTTTAGGGGTAAGATTTTTTTTAAATTTAACTAGGCTAAGTAGTTGGTATCGCTAAGTCTATTAATTTCATTGTTATGAAGCCAGACACCCTAGGGCCTAGACTATGCATTACAGTTTTTTTTAAAGACATTATATAAAAAAAAACCATTGGTGTTATGTGCGGTAGTGAACATAGGGTGCTAGGTACCCTATGGTAGGGGCCCATAGGGGGCTTTACCTCTTTGGGTAAAGAATGAGATGTGTCGCTTCTCTGTTTGGAAGTTACGAAGAAGAACGGGCCCGTTACACGAGCACAATGACTGGAATGTGGAAATGAAAACTGAAAGTACCTTGAACTTCAGCCTATGCACCTGATTATCAGGTGGTGCTCACTGAACTGCCTTACCAGGACTCCTCATGGACTAACCTAGTGGGTATAGTAGTAGTCGTCCGCCTCGTCTGATGGAACCAGTGGTGGTTTTTGTCAATGGATTGAATTCTCTCGAGAATAAAAGGAAATAATACATTTAGCGTATCGTTAACAATAAAAGTACGCGTATTATTCTTGTCAAAGGATATCTTACCAGATATTGAGGACAAAACTATTAAAGTCTCAACACGCCAGCTGTCAGTTTGAATAATATATCAACCGCGGCAGTTCACGGAAGAGTGACCGTAGAACGCCGTAAGAACGTATTTCTGTTAAATCACGACAATGTTGTCAATTTATGAAGGTTAAATCCGGACATAATCGCCAAAATTGTGATGTTGGATACAATACGTCAAAATGAAAACAAAACATGTCACAATATTTATTGTTTATTGATTATAATATACTTTTGACTATATTGAAAGAAAAGTCAGTAAATTGGATATTATTACTTAACTTAATAATAAAAAATGAAGAAATGCGCTTTAACATCCTATAATGCAAGTTTGCAGTTGTCGACTTTGTACAGGGAGTTTGTTGAAAGTAAATAAAAGAAAATCTTGCGGTAGCTCTCGGTAGCCTGCTGTAACAGCCACCGAACTCAAGCTTCAAAAACGGGGATTTTATTAGTCGTAAATTGGCGACTGAAAGTTAAGTTTTAACATAGATAACTTACGTACCACGTTTACGAGTATGTATATCGCAAGTATCGTATCTAAAACAATTGCAAAAAAAATATGGACCTTTGAAAATATAAAAGACTCATCTTAGTGTATATTTAACATTTATTTTTTGTATTGTTACCCACTATAATAATATACTTCTACAGTGTGACGTCACAAGCTTATGACTCCTCCCCTTCCTTGTCACATTACGTCACACTTTGTGTATGACGTAGTGTAACAATGTATGTATGACCCCTAAACTAGAAATATCTGAACTTTTGTGAAAATATAAATGTTTTTGAATGTATAAATGTTTTTTAAATTAATGTTTATAGCTTAATTACTCAATTTTGATTGTAATCGAAATATATCAACTTGCACATTTGTTTCATGATAATAAAATATCGTTAAACGGAGACCTTATCGCAATCTTAATGCTTTTTCTCAATGTCAATTCATACAAAGATAAGATTTAAATGAATGCTTATTCTAATAGGCACTGCGCGTTATTAAATATTTTTCATTACTTTACATTTGAAGTCATTTCGAAGTGTTGTTTAAATATATTTTCCTTTATTATAATTTGAGAAGTAAAATTTTATTTATTTTGCTGTGAATGCCTTGAAAGATTTTAACAATGAAAGGCAGACCCCTCGAAGTGCCTTTACCTAATATTTGGTCAAAATTTGAAAGAAACCGAAATGAAACAAAGTACATTTTTGAAATACGAGAACCATTTGAAAGTGAATTCGATCTAGTCATGCAGTTCCTAACTAAATATTATATGAAAGAGGAAAGTTTGAATAAGGCTTTAGGTAGGTAAGATGATTTTACGTTTTCTAAATGTTTATTTTAACTTAAAATTTCACAATGAAAGCTAGTTTATGACCCTAATAGCCCAAAAAGAGTTAATAGGAAAAAACATAAAAAAATATGATAAATTTCAAACAAAAATAATGTTGGAATCAGATAACAGACCATAAGTGGTTTGTTTTATGGTTGTTAGGCCCATACTGCATTTTGTAATTTGTCATTTATTGGCGTTCCCTATAATAACCACCAATAGCCTGTGTTTATGAAATAGGTAAAATTTTATGTTACAGTGTACCTAACCTATCCATATTATATAAATTTCATAGGTATCTGTTTATAAAAAGTTTTTCTAAATTCGTGTAAGTAGATATGAAAATATAGATATAAAATGGTATCGTAATATTTATTATTAACGTTAATTATGTTTTACATAGCTTTTTATTGTTCAATCAAATGTATTTTATGCATGTTACTGTGTAAAACTGTTAGTTTTTCCAATAAACATAAATGAAAAATAAATAATTAAATGTTGTTACTGATATAATATTTCAAACAAGAATGTCCTACGACCTACTTGTAATATAAAGAAAATTCGAGTTCCACATTTTACTTTTTAATTTGAAAATAAATACCACAAACCAGTAAAAACTGAATTTCTAAAGGCTTATTCATTATAATATGCGTTGAATATTAATAAATAATGTTAACATTTATATCCAAAATATAAAGATTTTATTTTTATTTTGAGTCTTATAGAAATTCTATTCAATGTTAAAAAAAAGTTTCTTTAAAAATAAAACGATTATTTTTAGAATAATGAAAATAATAAAAAAGAATTTTTTGTACATTTCATACATTTGTAAACCTTTACTTACTTATATAAAATATTATTACACGTGTATGTATCTTATTAAGGTGAATTCGATATGATATAGGCAATGATTAAAATAATAATTAAATAAAATACACTATTTTCTTATAAAAGATTTAGTTATAAAAACGTACTTAAATTTTGTTATTTTAGGAATATCCCAAGATGTATTGGCAATAGACCAATATCAATTTCACCTACGTCGCCTCTTCAAATACAACTACCATCTGATATGCTTTGATGTTACTGATCCAACTAATCCTAGAATTGCATCTGCCAACTTGCTCGTTCATATTTCAAAGAAGAATGTAAAGAGTTACGAATCAGTGGTAATATGATTTAATACGTTTTATTACTTTATTTTCGAAGTAGCTTATCGACAAAGCTTTTTCCTACCTTCTGATAAAATCTTTACAAAGTCTGTTTCTCGTTGATCGCATCTGTCTTTCCATCACTCATTGTGAAAACATCATCATTGCTGATGTAATTTCAGTTTTTAGTTTGTTCAGCTTGAATTATATAATAAAAAGTAATCAGAGTATAATTTATTTCATAAATATTGATATTATATCAATATTTTTTTTATTTAAGCCTTGCCATTTAAACTTGTATAGTGCCTGATTGACATTTTTGAATTACTAAAGCTAAAGCTGACTCTAATTAAATGATTTATTAAAATATTAACAGAAGGTCAATGCAGAGCCGATTAAAAAACTGATCCAGATGATGATTCTTATAAAAAAATCCATCGATATATTTTTAATCTATGATGTGGATGAATACTTGGGTGGTGCCGGGATGTCCACAGATCCAGCATATCGAAAAATGGGACTTGCATCGGAGTTAATCGTAGCTAGGTAATTTAATAACACTGTTTTATAAAAGGTATGTACACAAATAGGTATCTACCGCAATCAAAATAGTAATCCTACTAAATTCAGACCATCATATAATATTTAAACAAGAATGGCTATGACTCCCTGTAGCTATCATATTATTATAACAACTGCTTCTATACATTGTTTAGTAGTAGTAAATTATTTAACCAAAACCTGAAGTCTTACAGCCAAGCTCTACAGGCATCATTAAAGGCATCTCACAGCCAGATTACTCGCGCCTGTGGTACCAGCTTCTGATGGGTTGCTTCATTACCTATCTCCATTTGTGCCTGTGGCATTTTTAGTCCATTTGATGTGCGATTTGGATGGCCATAGAGGCGACAGTAGGTTATTTTTTCGGTTTGAGTAAATTAAAATAAACAAAACATACAACGGTATCGTGACATTCTTTCAATTCATCATAAATTTTAGTTTTGTTTTATTGTAATTAATAATAATAATATATGTTTCTATTTGCGCACATATATGAGTTTGTATTAAATATAAGTGGCCAATAAAAAATAATAAATTCCAACAGCCGTGCTGTCATATTTTTGAAATTTGAATATGATATGAATCAACGCCCTTTCGAACTGTTAATATTTCATTAATTAATAATAAAAGTTTGTTGAGTTTAATGTTATATAACCTATATACGAGTATATCAAATTAGTATGGTAAATTGTAATATAAAAAAGAGCGTGTTGGTTTATTATAAGAAATTAATCTGAACTTCAAGGGCTACAACAATGTAAAAATTAATTTAAGAATCTCAACATTACATATCTACGATATTACACTTTTTCATAAATTACCACTCTGACGTAAAATTTGGAAAATAATTTCAATCATACTTAATAATAGGTATTTTTATAGGGAACTCCTCTGCAAAGCACTTGGAATTGAAGTAACCTCAGCTTATTTCACTAGCATCTCTTCTCAGAAAATAGCCGAAAAGTATGGCTACGAAACGCTTTTAGAAATGGACTATACAGAATTAGGAAGAATTTTCAATGTCAATTTTGACACGGAAACTCCAACTTTGAAAGTCATGGCGCAGCGATTTTTGAAATAAGTAATTCGCTGTGTCTTTATATGCTCTCTATCATTTAAGATAACTTATATGATACTATATGATAAAACGACCATAAAATTATCGAACCTACTTACCTAAGAAAAAAACAGTATTTTAAATTACATTACCGTTCTTCATTCGTTCAGTTTCGTACTTCATTTTGTAATTCTTTAATTTTAATTTCTCCTTTTCAGATAAAGTTTCGAATTTTTTATCGTATTTTTTGAAAATGATACATTTTTCAGGTAAAATATAAGCGATTAGCATTACTACACTTTTACACTTAGTTACCTTCTTCATGACTATCACCTATATTCAACCTGAACCAAATCATAAAAAAAGAGATGAAGACGATCTTGAAATTCTGTGCATTATTTTTATAGGGCGTCAGTTTAAACTCTTTGTGCGATCAATTGTTGACTTTTATTTAATTACAGCTTCATAATATAGAAATTGAGAAAACAAACTTTTCTATGTTTTAGAAATTTAGACCCTTCATTTGCCTTTCAATTGCTATTTTTTATAAGGCTCTAATGACTTTTATAAGAGAACAATTCAACTAAACTATTAGAAGTTAGAACTATCAGAAACTATTGGAAGTTTATCATTTATTTAATTTCTCAGAAATAGAATTAAATTTTAAAAATCTGCCTTTACTATGTTGAAGGTATCTTAACAATTTTTTTTATGAAAAATACCCAATGGGTACCAAATGCCAGCCATAGAAACAAGAGTTTAAATTAATTGAAATAAATATTCATTTTTTAATAAACTTTATTTCATAAACTAATTACAATATTATCTTACATTATGTAAAATTAATTATTTCTATAATACAACAATAATTCACTGCAATTAATGTGGAAATATGGCTTCCCGAAAACTTAAAATACTTGTAGCCTTTTTACTGTATGAATATATACTGCAGAACAGAATTTAGAAAGCATAGCTTTTAAGCTGACATATATTATTGGATATCCATCGTATACGACAAAATAAATAATATAATAATATAAATAAGGTGAATATCGAAATACAAAATATATCACACATATTGGCTAACAACCACACAGAGTGAAAACCTACTGTTATGATTAGAAAATTGTATTGTTATTCGCAGTATATCTAAGAAAAAGGCAGTAGATAGCAAGAGGATAGAAATCTTTATGGAGGTATGAAGGAATGTTAGAATGCGAGACAGAAGAGACAAAGTGCGAGGAATCCATCTTTGACGAATGCCAAACGATTTTAGCAGACGTGATCGAAATTCCGAATGCCAAAATTAACTACAGTTACGGCATCTTCGTCGTTCGAGTTATTAAACGGACGATATACAGCAATATGTGATTCCAATTAAATATAATAAATATGTAATTCTTATTTCATACGCTTCTGATAATTGAGAATAAGTATATGCAAATTAAAAATAATGATCCGATTGATCATTAAAGATTTCCTGGATATACACAAAACATTCATCAATCTACACACACACGAAAGAAAAATCAACGTAAGTATATAAAAATAAGATGTTTTTCTTCGGTTTCGACCGGGTATAATTAGGAAATGGCCTTACTTATAGCCTGCTTTAACAGAAAGTCGAAGACCAGGGAGAACTGAGTGGCATTCTTTGAAGTCACAGCTCCTCAACAACGAGGAAATCGCAACGGAACGTTCTAAGATTTTAATAAAAAATATTTTAAAACTTACCTCTCATTCTCCGGAAGCTCAATGTAAAATGGGCGAAGCGTGATGTTCCTATATTGTAGGTCGTTCTCTCCGAAGGTAGTCGCCGAGTACATGTTTGCAATTGTTTTATTAAAAGCCTTTATCACCGCCTGATTGCTACTCGTAGCCGCAATACCAACGTGCATTTCCCAATTTTGCTGAGGTTCAGATAACTTTTTACTAGCTCGTGCTTGATTCTGACCATTGTTTTTAGTGGCTACGTCCTTGACTCTCCTGATGAATCCATCGTCGGAATTCAGCTGGGCAGTGGTCAGAGAAGACGTCAGTAGTAATGATATTAAAATATTGCCAACGGATTTGGGAAGAAACATCTTTTGACGCCGTGGAATTTTTGTATTGGGAAAGGGAAATGAGTAGGTCAGTTTCCGGTGGAGACGGGGGCGTCAAATTTGATTGAACATTCATAGAATCATCATCTCTTGTCTATGTTTTATCAGGAACGTGCTTCTTTACTTTCGGTGGAAGTCGTATGTGCTTAGGATGCACGTAGTGAATCATGTTTACACATTGGTTTACATGTCCTTTAACTTTATATTTCTCAAGTAAGTGTACTTTTTCTTTCGGCGCATTGCTTATGCTTCACAATTCGCGTAAAATTCGCATAAAACCTAATAAATTATTCCATAATATTAGAGTTTTCAACGGAATGGGTTCTGGTAGGTTTATTCAAAACTTCAAAACCAAAGCTAGTTATTTTTTGTAACATCGCTACTGAGTAGGCATTATACGCTTTCAAATTGTTATTTATTTGTTCCACTTGAAACAAACATTAGTATAGTTTTACCAATACTTTTTCATCTTTCTCTTTTCATTTAATGTTTTACATGATTAATAGATAATATCTTAATATAAATTTTCTATTCAATTTTCTAAAAAATTCTTACTGCATTAAATTCTAATTGTGCGTATAAATTACTGTTTTCTCGAAGGTGAGTCGCTCTGTTGATTTGGAGATATATTCTGAAACAAAGATATAAAAGATTATATTAGTCTTTACATTTTTTTTAGTTGATTCTGCAAAAAAATGTATAAAAAAAACACGTGTTTGTATTTTTTTGTGTACATGTCTTATTTTGAATTTGGGGCAATAATTAGCACAAAATAATTAAATTTTGTTAAAACCACCATAAAACTAATATATAAGTATATAAGAATTTAATTACACTAAAATAATACACCGTATTTAGTAAAAAGGATATATATTGACTGTTCTGACAAAATTATAAAAACTGCTAAAAGAAAAAGTTTTTTATTTAACAAAAATCATTTATGTCCCTTTTTCTAGAAAAGCAGAAATCGTTTATTATGTTATTATTCAGAGATTTATTTTTTAAATTTATGACAAAGGTGACTACGTTTTTTTGGTTAGAAAAATAATAACATATTCCTAAACGCACTTTAATAAATAAAATCTATTTTTTTCGATGTCAAATATAATATATGCTGTTCAAAAATGCTCAAATTATATCTTTCTATAGGTATCGTTATTATTTGAAATGTATCTTATAAATTTCTGGTTTCATAAGTTTAACAAGCATACTTACGTCAGTTTGGGACGGACAGAAATCTAATTAAATCTAACACGTTTCTGATTTGCTGTCTACAAAAATAAATAATATCTATAATAATAATATCAATATTACTAATATGATTTGTTGTAACACAATATATTTTGTATGTATCCTGATATAACAATTTGATATCGAGGTGCTATGAGATAATCAACGTGTAATAATATAGGGTGTTCGATGTGTTGGAAATCCTGCCGAGTAAGAACGAATAGCGAGCTGTTGGTAACCCCACAGTAACCCCAAGGGTGGCTGCCGAGCGGCGGGGGTAAATGGGAGGGCAGGGGTGATTAGTGCGACGTACTGGCGCCGTCGGGTCTGGCAGGAAATGTGGGGTAGAACGGTCGTATTGGTCGAGATGTTCCATCGCGTACAAAGTTTGGAAACAAATGGAAATGTTCTAGTTAGCGAAGCACAGCTTTTACATGGCAACCTTCGCCTTACTTACTGGGCAATATTCTTTTACTGTTTCAAGTGAGACGAAAACGCTCACTTGCGTAAATATTACTATATTTAGAACAAACGATAAATTAATAAATGACACACGATCGACCTTTTGAACCTTATTTTGACCACACGGAATTGCGCAGGTGCATTGCATTACAGGGGCATTGTTCTAAAAAAATATTAATTTATAAATAAAGTCCCCTAAGTAGCAGATTTAATCTCAAAGGTAATCTTAAAACAAATACTTTTCATACAATAAATTATTTTTCGATCAAACTAACTTCTCGCATTGAACTTCTAGGTATTTGAACTGAACACAGTGCAAACGCTGCTGTAACTAAAAATGAAGGCGAAGTGATAAGAATGTCTATTCTGACCCTAAGGCGCCAGGTTTGAATCGCAGTAGATGATTCCGACCAGGATTCAACTGCACTTTCCTCGGCAAAAATTGCATTTGAAATACGAGTATAAGTCTACCAAATTCTGCCGTAAGCCATATCACATTTGCCTCGTTCCCACATTTCACTTGTTAAATCGTACTTTATTGACCTAGATACTTAGAGTACACACTTCAATAAGCATAGCGCGATTAAGAGTCTGTGATCGTTGATATGTATGAAATCTGTTTTTTCTCATTGTATATTTTGTCCAGGATACCTTTTCAAGTGGCTCTGAAAAGTAAAGCTCTAAACACTTTTAGTCTGATCATAAAGACGTCGACATAGTTGCATGCAGGCAGAGCTTAGCTGCCAACTTCGGGTGAAGATGGAACGAAATCAAAAAGCGACTTACATCTTAAAATACGAAGAAAGGAGAAACGCGTAGGAGGAATAATGGCGCTTTTGTTGAACATTTATTAATTTACTCATTAATGGGGGCAACATATTTTGACCTTTCCTTTGAATTCAGCTTCATATAAGGTCAAAATGAAAAGCGCCTTTCTCGGGCAAAACATTAACATCGAAAATTGAGGAGGTGAGGAACAAATGGGAACATTTCCAGTTTGACATTAAAAATGATTTTTGAAAGAACCGAGTTCATAATGCTGATTTTTGTCATTATTCCTAATTAGTATTAAAAATTAGTACTTAAAAATGTGCTAAACTGTGAGTTTGATTCGAAGGGTGACATTTCTGCATGTTGAAAAATACTGTTCATTGCATCAAACAAAATAATCCTATAATCTTCAAAAAATTATTCGATATTTTAATCAAAATGTAATTTTTCCTTGTAAAAAAATAATTTAATTCCTTGTTTTGTTTGCTTGTTTATTGTGTGTATCGAAATTAAAAGTTCACTTCAAAACGGGTCATTTCCATGTCACGATGATCAAAGTGTGCCATTTCCAAAATACAAAATAAAATAAACAAAATTTGAGTGTTTGAAAAAGTCATAGTTTAGCTCTTTTAAGAATGATTGATAATATTTGTCTTTATTGGAAAATAAAATAATTAGCACTGATGATTAACGTTCAGGATATTTTTGTATTGTTTGTGAAAAATAAAAAAAAAATGGAAATATCATCTTTTGTTCCCCACCACATAAAATATAATATTTCTTTTAACATGCAAAGCCTAAATTACTTATAAATATAATTATTTTAGGTAGGAACCTAGAAAGTTTTCACAGTCCATACGAATATATTTTACTTCCCTATTTTCATATACCTAGTAATCTCACGGTAATAAAAAAATGACTTACTAGCTGACGGGTACAACCTAAAATTTATAAAAACAATAAAATAAAACGGTTTAAGTTTATTTCAACCTTCCAGTACGAGGGTTACCACAAATACAATTTAATTTAGAAATAATCACATTTATAAATTTTATTACCTCTTCACTCCAAGAGCCTAATGTTTCTACAGAGAAATCCAAAAATTTATATCCTTTTTTAATTTCTATATATTTATTATGCTTCAAACTGGAGGCAGCGTCTGCTACGGCGCCAGGCATTAGTAAGATGGATGTAAAATGCTACCATTTCTGTTTTATATAATTTGTACATCGGTAATGTGCGTGGTACAAGCGTAAAATTTTCTACCACAAGAAAATAATTGCCTTAGTTGGTAGTGTATGTTGGAGAGTATTGGCAGCTTGATGTGGGAATTGGATTTCTCCCGCCATTAAGTGTCATCAGTCAGCACTCAGTTTACCCCATGCCCCTCCCCCCTCCGTCATTCCGCACCCTCCCCGGCAGGACCCATCTCGTACAACGCATGCTAAACAAAGAGCTTATTATAAAATAAGCTATTATTGTGGGCAGGAAGGATTCAAGAACCCGTACCTAAAATCATTTATATTTATTTAAAAGTGGAACCTTCAAACCCTTTTATTTCGAAAGACTGATGATTTCGTTCCATAACACTGTAGGAACGGAAGCATATTAAATTACATTCCCTTTGCATGTCTGCCGTTCACAGCTTTCTAGCACTTAAAGCGTTTAACGTGAATATAAACACCAGGAAATACATACTTCCCTTTATACATACTCCACCCATACATATTTTCTTTTTATTTTTTTGAACGGGTTTAATTTTTTTGGTGTTTTGTAATATTTCTTGATAATTTACGAGTAGGTTTCATTGTTTCCTACTTCCATTTTTATCCATAAATATTCAAAACTAGCTGTTATTCATTAGGTTTAATTAACTTTGTTGCTTAATGTTCTCAAAATATTATTTAGTTTGAAAATTAGTAACTATCTTATATGTAAATAAGTAAAAAGATATTGGCATTTAACGAAAATAAAATTACATTTAAATGAAATTAATGAGGAAACTAACACAAATAAACATATTCGTAAACATATTAAATAAAAATAATTAGGGCTTTTAATAACATATCATCGCTATTAAACCAGGGTAAAGTACTTTTTACATTAATTTTATTCGTTGTGTTGTAAGTGTGTGTCTTGTTTTATTTAAAGTAATTAACTTTAAGCTTTATGTAAAGTCTTTTTAAATTGATTTCATTGTTGTAATAAAAGTTTATCGCTATTGAGTTTGAGTGTGTGTATGTGTCTGTGTGTGTTTGAGTGAAGTTGGTATAACTCAAGGATTTTTCCCTGAAATTATTAGCTGGTTGGTAGATTTTAAAATAATAATCTTAAACCCTCAGGTAGGTAGGATAAACCTTATTCTAAATAATATATAGAAAGTCATTTGATACTTAAATTATTCCATATTGATATACACAGATTAATATAAAGCTATTATAACCTAAAAAAAAAACAATTTATTCACATAACAAGCGACAGAAAGAAAAATGTGTAAACCGTGTCAACTCGGATGACGAAATTAAATGCTAGTTTATTTATGGGCTTACCATTCTCTACTAAACTTCCTGACATAATTAAAGTGATAAATTATCTGAAATATACGCAAAAATAGTAATTGAAAGTAAATACGATTTTTAAAAAAAAAACTCAAAGGCCGTAAAGAAATATTTAACATGGGGAACTTTTACTCGAGTTTGTGGTTGCGCGCAATGGCGGTCGCCTGGCGGTAAAAGATTAATACACTAATAAAAAGATTAATAAGATTAATTAATAGAATTAGATTTTTTAACCTTTACTGAATACTTTTGTACGCGGTATAATTCAGATCTTTTAACTGTGACAAACTCGCCAAGGGCAAAGAAAAAATAGTATTAGACTAAGGACTCACCCTTTTCCTCGACAGCAATTCTGGGTACACTCTTTCAGATCGGTTTTTACAAAACACAGAGCTCTCGTTTCGCGCGCGTTGGAGAGTGACTGTCTACTTCCACTTGTGGGCATTACGCCGCTCCATGGTGAGGCAGGTAGGTATTTAATTCGTGTTGGAATAAGCGTTTGAGAAGGACATGGTAAAAGCATTGAAAAATTCAGCATAGTATGGTACCATTAACATATATTTGATTTAAGTTATTATTATGAAAACAGTGTAAAAAAAATAAATAAAAATAAATTTTGTCTTTTCATTTTGATAGGTATTTCATTTTTATTATTTATCTTTTGGGGTCATATCCAATCATATGTTGTACTAAGAATTATGTATTTTATTTTGTATAGCAATTTACAAATCGATATAGTTATCCCGTTGTATTTAAATCGAATAAAATACCCATTCATTTTAAAGTGATTATAATATTGGTATTTTGTTTTAGAGATGGTACAGTAGAGGTTACATTTTTTGTGTACAAATTCATTAGACCCCTAATAGTTAGTCAGCAGATCGTAACATGGAATTTACAAGTCATTGTAAACAATTCGCTATGTGGGCCCGCCCCCACAAATAAAACGATTTACATCAGCTTTCGCGTCTATCTGAAGCTTGTACAGTGTTGTCATTATTAATAAGACCCCCGAAGTAGGTTTTAGGGAGGCGAGAAGGGGAATCCTGGCATTTGGTAATTTATCTTTTTCACGAGGGCAAATTTATCAAGATGAAGATTTAAACTGCGAAATGCGTCCCACTCTATCGCTCAACCCAGACATTTCTTTTCGTATTTTAGCATGGAGAAAACAATCAAAGGTGATCTTTAAAAAGTAGGATTTCTTATTCTCGAAGGATTGTCGAATGACAAACCTTCATCGAGCTTAATTTAAGATTTAATCATCAATAACATATAGGCCAAATAAATTAGTTAATATATAAATGCAAGGTTATTATTTTATATTGACATTTCATATATTGGTATACCACACAGAAAAAATACGGAAAAGTTAAATTGAAAAATAATCCGAAAATTTGTTACTTATCACATGAACTATTTTTATTTATTTAGTTACGGTTTGGTTCTTGCTATCTCTCTCTAAAAAAATGAATGTGTATATATTTAAACGGAATATCTGCCTAATCGGTGTTCTATAAAGTTTTCAACAACAGTATACAACAAAAATTGTTATTGTTTTAAAGAAATAGGAGGTTGGCCTACATGTGATGACGTCATTCGTAAACCGTTTAGCCTTCTCATTATATTTTATAAGGTGTTGCTTTGACTCACAGATAGAGGCAATAATAAAATAGGATACCAAGCCACAGATACATTTGGTTTCACGTAAGTATTTAGGCTAGCTGACAAGCCCAAAATATATAGAAGTAATTGTAATCGAAGCATTTCACATCAGAACGTTTTTCATTCCCCGATAATCCCACTTTCCCCTTTCCGTTTCGGCGTCCCAATGATTGCGTTATCATTTGCACAGTTCAGCTCGTGGATTTATAGGGGGCGCAGGCGAATAGCCACACGTCCGCTGGGGGTGCAATTTCAATTTATTATGGCACTAATTGTTTTACCGGCACTCGTTGGATTACGGGGCATGGGACAAGGGGAGGGAAAGGTGTGGACCATAGAGTCAAGTATAAGGACCATAGAAATGACAGCAAACTATGCTCTAAGGAACAGATAATCAAAAATGGTGTCGCCAAGTGCCGAAAACTCTATCGTACGAGTATATTCCAACAACATGTATTGTCAAAAACTTATGTATAATCTGCCCATTATGGTTTGCAATTGTATTTTTTTATGTTATATGTTTTTAGAAATATTTAAAAATCATTGGCATATCTAACCCCTTCACATGTGTTATTTCTATATATAAAAGTGTCTCAGTGTTTTACTACAGTCATATTACATTTGATTGAAAACATATTTATTTAAACTACATGCCAAATGGAGCAAGTGACAGCTGAGTTAATTTTTCTATCGAAGTGAACACATTTATCACGTTTAGCTGAATTTACTTGTGCTAGAGTCATGGAATATCGTGGTAATGAAGCGTTAAAAAATTTGTGGCTATGTGCAAACTCAAATCAGCGACCGCTGTCAATACCTATCATAGTCAATCACCTTTACCACTAGACCATCACGATCAAGCTATGTTGGTATTACTTGATAATTAAGCATATTTCCACAGTAATATATAAAAAATATATTTGATTTGTCAATTAAACTGATGAAAAACTAAAATAGGTTTCTACTAAAAATTATTCACATTTATAACAAATATTGCACTACCTATTTGTTTATATTAACATTAAACAAATATATAAAAGTAAATTATTCAGTTATATTACCTTTTATTAAATAAAGTGTTAACATTACTATTTTACCTACGAAAATAACATATAGCAAACTATATTTATTAGTTATAGAATTTATGCAAACGTTTATGCTTAGCACCAGATATATTTCTATATCACCCAACCTTTGTTCGCGTCCAAAACAACACCTATCGAGGTGTCCGTTTTCAACTACCCGCATCGTATCTGACCGCGCTGGACAAACAAAGCAACGGAGCGCTGGGCTCGTAAGCCTGACATTCCGTGTAGCGCTTTCGACGGACTCCGAACGTTTCGGTTTTCGTCTCTAACTTGAGGAAGTCGTGTGCGCTAAAGTACGGATACTCTATTGCGTAAGGGTAGGTGCCATCTTCCGAGTGCGAAAAAACTGACGAATTTGCAGTTCTTCGAGGAGACAGATCGCAGCAAAGGTACGTTCCTCTTCTTTTCCTTTCTGTCTTCCTTTATTTGGCGCTGCACAAAGGTTAACACAAAAATTGGCAGTCCACTCTATCGAACAGTTTACATAATTTATTGGCGAAGCTATAATCGTGGAGCGACTGGCGACAAAGTTGTCTTACGTCAACAAAGAGACTCGCGTTTCGTTAACGAGTTGTTCTGTTGGCGCAGGGATTTGCACATGCATGCACGTATGCAGAAATAAGAGGAAAGCAAAAATCCCGCATAGCACAGAAAGGCATTAGAAATTATATTGAATTGAAAAATAGTTAGTATGAGTGTAAAATAATATCTGAGTTGCGCGATGAAATACGTTTTTTTTACACTTTTTACACAAAACACAAATATGCCCATTTATTTTTCGTTTTCGTTTCGCTTAAATTTTGTTACCAACAGGGCATTAGAAATTATATTGAATTGAAAAATAGTTAATATGTGTAAAATCTGATTCGCTGAATCCAATTCGAGATTGTCCATTTTTAACAGAAAACCACATTTTTTTCTACTTTTTTCTTACGCAAGACGTACCTTAACGATACCTATGGATAGTTTCTTATCATCTGAGAAAAATATAATCGTAATCGTTCAATCTATTTCAGGGTAATAAGTTAAGATACAAGAAAAGAAATAATAAAGAATAAATAACACAGGTTTATTCTCTACAATTTCACTGAAATAAATGTTTTATTTATAGAAACATAAGAAAAACCCTTTAAAATGATTTTATTATTTGCTTATTTTGGGCCGTAATTAACCCTTTTCAATTTTCCCTAATCGTGTTTACTACATTTTCATCATTTATCTAGATGATGTCAATAAACAATAACATGACATTAACAATGACAATTGAATATTACAGGACATAAATTGACACAAAACACAATCATAAAAATTCTCGCACAAACGTCATCAAACAAACAATAAAATAAACTATAAAGAAATTTTTGTATATTTTTAATAGATCTAATATCATTAACCGGTAAATTTTCATTTTTGTTTTATTTGTAAATGGTAAAATTTGTTTCGTGGTTGGTAAAATTTATAATATGTATAATTTCTTGAATTTTTATTTTTTTTTAAATATAGATACTTACGCAGAAATTACATACAATCAACTCTCTAAAGCTATTTAAACTCTCATTACTATTCTATATTGTTTTTTTTTTCATTTTCGTATGTAATGCTGTGTACTTACACTAGGTATAAATGAATAAACTAATCATTTGTGGAAGATTTTCTTGAATTCAAAAATCTTGTGTGCACGTGAAAAAAAAACCAAAGGTTTATTTTTTATAAAAAGTTTCTTTTGGCTATTACACGATAATCATAATCACACATTAAATTTACACACAAACTTGGTAAATCTGCTGTGGAACTTTGAGAAGCGCTGTCGCTCATTTGCTTGAAACCGCATTGGGGCATGTGCCAACATTTGCATGATTATTTGTCCATGTGGGGTATTTTCATAGCAAGTACCGGGTGCGCTGGAAATACCGTGCTCTGTCTTGCACTTCGTCGCGTCGCCGCAAAGCAATCTAATCTATGCTAAATCCAGTACTGTCACACATGTCGTAGCATTCACGAGCAGATTCGGTCTTTGTAATCTGATTCTCTTGGATTAAATCTGAAAAATACCTCCACGTTGTCATAAGAAATTAATATGTTTAAATCATTTTCTCGAAAATTATTTAGCTTAAGGACAAGGATAAAAAAAGCATACTTAGTGAAGTAAAATTTCCAAAAAGTTTTTGTTTTTATTTGGCGATTAAGTTATTCAGCGAGAAATTAATATTATAAGAATGTAGATGAAATATTGACAATATAATATAAAGATAATATTTTTGACACTGCTTAATTAATAAATATGTTGTGTTTTATCATTTTTGGTTTATTGCGACATAATGTTTGCGCTTGTTCGTAGTTCTTGGTTACATTACGAGTACATATAATATTAGTTTAGGAGGAAGAGAGCAAGGAGTTAAATATTTCTGTAACTAACATTTTCTCTTCAATGGTCCATAACGAATATAAAATCTACTATAATCCACCTATAGTGTTTTTATTAGAGTCGCTAATGTTTGCTTAATTGGATGTATACATAAATAAATAAAATAATTATACTAAATCATTTACTTCCCTCGGAGATAAATCTTTTATCTATTGTGGCAGTCTGACACGGGCGGAACGCAGCGGGATAAATAGCACAGGCCGACCGGACGTTACGTTTATCAATCATGAAACGTTGACAGAAAATGACAGCCCACCATGAAATGTAAATGCTCTTCAGTTTTCCGGCAACGCAATTAGTCATTCCGGATTCCGTTTTAATAATTAACCGACCGCATGCAGGCGACAAGTAAACGTTCCGCGGTGCAAAATTTTGCAGTCAACTAACGCTACTATGTATGTAGGTGTTCATATGTGTCCGAGAGAAATAAAACTTAATTTCTGAGATAAAACAGTTTTGGCAACTGCGTGTAGGCGAGATCAGGTTGGTGGAGTACAATTATACTAAATATGCACGCAATACAATTGTAATGTTTTTATTGCATGCACGTTTACAATGGTCATCTAAGAAATAATATCGGAACTTTGTAACACCGTTTTTACAATACACAATAGCTTACATAAATAACCTCTCAATATTAACAACGTTTTTTTAACAACTAGACGGACATTGACCTAATAGCTTTTGTATGAGCAATAAACAGGTATTGACATATTTTTCATTATCAGTAGACGTTAGGATATATTACATTACATATTTTGTGTATTAAGGATTCATTATCGGGTTTTCTGTATCTAATGTGGCAAGTGGCTCTATGTGAAGATTTCCATTTGTAACCCACTAAGTTTTTTACATGATTTACACTTAATTTTTTAATTTTTGATCACAGCTGAAGTTTATACAAATGAATTTTAACTCTCACCTATCCTTTTTAGAAATATTTCCATATATTGTGTATTTAATTACTAAATAAAATAGGTAAAAAGAGATGATTTATTTACGCAGTTATATTTAAAATGGAGTATTGTGGTTAAATAAAATATATTTATTAGTCAAATAATGAAATTGCAAATAATAAACTTCAAAGAATTATCAGGAAAGAACTAAAAAAGATTTACGATATCAAAAAATGAGAAATATTCTCCCTACCTAACTAATAGCTTAATTGGTGATAAACTTGTTTATAGATTGTTGACCTGCCAGAGTTCTCTACGAGGACCACACGAATATTTGAGGAATGTAGAATTAAAACTACTTTGAGTTTTATTGTTTAGTTAGAAAATTTAACATTAATACTAAAGTTTTTATATAGTAGAATAGTGAATCAATTACAAAAATCTGAAAATTTGTTGTTGGTTCATACATTCCAATTGAATTGTAATATTGTTAGTTTTTTTTTTAATCAATTAGATATATAAAACTAACTTTTACATATTTTGCTTTTCATATTTTTTTAATGACAGCCTTTATTTAAAGTCCATAGAGCCTACATTTAAATTATTTACTTACAAAAAATAAGTATATAAATTAAACCAATTAAACCAACAACCAATTAAATTAAATACTCTAAGGTAATCAGTCTTTTTTCTTTCTCTCAAATCAGTCGCTCCGTCGAGTTTCATACTAGATTTGCAGTTATTTAAAACTTTACTCGTGTTTATACATATATATATTATAAAACTTTATGACGATTTACTAGTAATATTTATTATTTCAAATATTACATTCGTTGTATTTTTGCTTAGTTCGTTATAATTGTTTTGCCTATAATATATGGTAATGGTTTCAGTCACCCTTTAAAGTCGTAAAAGCGAAGTAGGTCACGCATCCTACATGTAAAGTCTTACGAAAGTATCTTTCATTCTCTTACTAAGTTAAGAGAGGATATTATTTTCTCAGTAGCGATGAAACGAAGGAAATTCGAAATATGCGCGTTCTTTCAGCAACATTCGAAGCATTTTATGAAAGAAGCATACAATACACCTTTCAGAACTCCTTGAAATGATTCATAAGTATGCGTTTGGAAGGCCATAAATTATTATTTAACATTTATAGACTAATCTTTATGTATATGCCTAATAGACAATGCACATCATCTGGTTGTTTTCAAAAATTATTGCAAATTTATTGTTTAGGTATGTGCATACTTAATATCCTACTTTATTGTATAGTGTGTCTATGGTAATGTAGAGCAAGAAAATAAAATCATGCGAACGGCGGTTACAACAGCTTTAATAATATTCTGACATGGCAATGTAGCTTCGATATAATTCATACCAGCAATTCTCAAACTAAAAAACATTTAATAATAAAAGATTAAAATTGTCAAATAAAAAAATAATAATTTTAGAGTTCTTTAAAAAAGAACCATCTATACAGACAGTTTGTACACACCTACAACCCCCTTACTCTTATTTAGATTTCAGATTCAATTATTGAACAATTAAGTGAATAGTATTTTACAATTTTCCATTATAAGAATTTATTTTTTGTCTCAATAAATGGTATATGCTGACCTGAGCAAACCTTACTCGTTTAACAAGCAAAGCGCTGAATTACAACACAACCCTTACAAACAATTTATGTTGAAACAGAAAAGAAAGCCATAAGAATAATAAAAATAGGGAAATAGAGGAAGATATTCGGGGCATATGTTAAAACAAGAATGTAATAAAATAATTTATACATAAAAATAAAGTTGGCTCGAAAATAACGAAAAATTTCACGATTTATTACTATACATTGTCATCTATGTTGGCAAATAGAAACATGTAAAAGAATGTTCAGTACTACATTATAATTTTAAATTGAAATATTATGTTCCAGTTTATTTATTCATGTATTGTGGTTACCCAACAGAATTTATACAAAGTACTTCTAGATTCCAAAAAATTGTAGCTTAACTGACTAATAGAGATAATTACTTAGAGGTAAAATATGAATAATATTAAAATATATTAAACAAAAATAAATAGGAAAAAAACCGATTTTAAATTTAAACGAAAATACAAAAAAAAAAGAAAACCAAATACACCAGTGTAAGCTATAATTATTTTTATAGAAATAAAGCACAAAAAAAGAACTCAGTAAAATCATTGGTATAGTATTTTAAGAAAGCCTTGCGGTTAAATTATTTACTACTACTAAACAATGTATAGAAGCAGTTGATATTATATGATAGCTACCGGTTGTCATAGCCATTCTTTAATTATTTTATCTGTATTTCAAATTAAAATTAATAATTTCTTTCATTAATTATATTTTTGCCAGTTAAGAATATTTGAATTTGCTTCTTTATATCAGTTAGTTCATTCAAAAGTCAATAAGGCAGATTCAGAGTGAACATTTTCAATTTATCGGCCTCATTTTTACAGAGGCATTTCGAAACTTTTCAACACAATTCAGCATGTAACAACATGTAACAACATGGGAAATAATATACATGTAATTTTAAAATTACATGTATGATTACAAATAATAATATAATAATAGTAAATAAAATAAACTAAAATAAAAATTTCGTTGATGGCACTGGTTGTGTTACCACATGACCAACGCACCACCTCCAAACTGACTCGCTGTGTAAAGTAGGATCCCGCGAGCGGTATTTTTTATTAGGTTAGGTGATCAATTTATAACAGGACATTCGTGCTATATTAGGGTTTTCTTTATTATTTATACGCTAATAAACGTTAATAGTCGTTTCGCAAACATATTTCGACATAAAATAATAATATAACTGAAATTTCATTTAGTTTTTGTATTGTATCACAAAAGATTGAGAGCTTCTGCTGTAGTCTACGCTCAGTTATTTATCAACATGAGCTACCCATATTGATCTCGGGTACACAGAAAGCGACCCTCCTTCCTGATAAATTCGTTTCTATGTCACCAATATTTTATGCTCTAACTTTCTCCGAAGTTTTATAGAACGATCACGTCACGACTTTCTACAAATAGGTCGTCCTAGAAATTCCACTCTATGTTTTTTCTTCAGTTCAGTTTCTGTTTTTATTTTTTTAATAGAGACACTACGATCAATAAAGTTTTGAGTAATCAACGTGCGTTAAAGTTATGAAGGCCGTTTTTTAAAGAGAAAAATATGTTTTTGTTTATTTATTTATTTATTTATTTATTGTGACATATTTAATTTGACAAAGAAATAGAATTGTAGTAGAACAAATCACAGTTACGAATGTATATTATACAGGTGCACAGGGAGCACTTCTACTGTTACATATTACTGGCTAAATATTAACATCCAACTTCATACATATTAATTATCTTTAAAAGAGTTCCCCGTTAATATTTTGACCTTGTTATTCACGCGAGGTAAATAAATACCTCGCGTGAATAACAAGGGTTCCCTCGACTGAACCCCAATGACGCCACGGTAAAGTCTTTTTGAGAAATGCATATTAAAAAAATGACACGTGTTAGATAGATGTTTGTTTATGCGACATCGGGGACTTTTGTGCAGGTGTTTCTCGAAACGAAATAAAGGAGTTACACACCTTTGTTATTGTTTGAAGAAATTATTATATATTTAATGTTATAACTAAGCATAGAGTGTAAGTACACTTTTATAAATCATGTAATTGTTAAAGTATAATTATAATAAGTGATAATATTGGCATATAATGGCTTGAGAATTATCAGAAATCCTAGAATAAGTGGGTTTTATACTTTTATTTAGGATATTTAATAAAAGATGTATTCTTATAGTGTTATATGACATACTGAAGTATTTAAGCTAGATATTAAGTTGATATACATTGAAAGAAATTCATTGATGTTTTCATACAAAATTAAGTATTAAAAATATTGGAAATTATATAACTAGCTTAAGGTAAACTCCCGAAATGCGCAGTATTCACGAATAAAAGGCGCTGTCGCCGGCCATACTGTGTGCATTCCAAGTTCAAACAGCCGCTGTGACGCTGTCCGTTTTTGTATCGTTACTTACTCACTTTTCGAATCGTTGTCGAATACAGTCCACATTAAAGAAGTTTCGAATTGTGAGTTTTGGATTGATTGACTACGTAGCAAGCTTATCTTAACCTGAGGGTGGAGTGTGAGGGTTGAGTGTGTCTACAAATCTCTGTGTCATCGTAGACAGGGCGGCAGTACGAAAGGATTTCGTGTGTCTATCTCGCCGGACACGAAGTGGATTTAACAGCTACATTTTGTGTTTATTGAACTTGTATGAATATTTTTAGCACTCTAAACACTCTAGAGTAAATTATATATTATTTATTTTGGAACACAAAATAATACTACATGAATAAATATTTTTTCCTTATATTTTTTTTCCATAGGCCATACGACGCCTTATGCATATCTTTATATCAGTATTAACAACAAAAGCCCTACCATTAAGCCTACCTCACACTGACTACCTTCACTACCTTGTATCTTTTGTTTCCTTTTCTTAATTGCCTCTTCTGGTAATTAATTATCTCGTTATAATACCGAAACTAAGGACGTAGTTTAGCTTTTACCTTACCGTCGCTAACAAGCAATAAAAGCTTGTGCATTGACGTTAATCTAACTCATTTTTTCAGTTTTGTGTCTGACTTGTCCGGTAATTCTCCTATTATTATACCGGTATTAACAACAAGGACTACCATTTAGCCCATTTGCAAATGATTCATGCTTGTGCAAAACGTCTCAAGTCGTCTGGCAATTTATATCATTATCATATTAGTAATAACAAAGACACCATTACGCCTGGCTCACAATGGCAAATGATTCAAGCGTGTGCAGCAACATTTAACCAACCCGTGCTTTTCTTTTATGTGGTTTTGCATCTCATTTTTATACCGGTATTAGCAACGAGGTCTACCATTAGCTCTAGCTCACAAAGTCTTTAAAAAAAATACATTATAAAGGTCAAAGGGTATGAAAGTAGGGAGGGAAAAATTGAATTTGTAATAATTCCCCAGCTGCCGATAGGGGATTTCGGTCACAGGGAGAGTGATGAATTTTGAAAATGGTATTTTCGCAAAACAAAAGAAACCCGGTGAAAGGCGCTGTTCCAACCGTGGCGATGTGTCGGGTCTTCGGTGACAAAATGGGGGACGGCTCTGGCAAATTAAGTTGCCGACCCCGAGATGTGCGCCAAATAATATCTGAAATTCCCGGCTTCAGATGCCAGCTGAGTCTCGAGATTACTATAACAAAGTATGGGTACGCCTCTGATAAAGGCGAGAAATTGAGACATTGGTTCCACAGGGAAGGGAAATATTTCACACATTTTATTATTTTCGCTTCGAAATAAGGACATTTACACACATTTATTTATTTATTGAACAGGTTTTCCAGTGATTTTTTTTCATATATTTATAGTCGTCGCGAAGATATATTACACATTAATACACCTACAAATTAACGATGGTATTAATTATTCAATTGAAATATAATATTGAAAAAAATATTTTTTTTTAAAAACATTAATAAAAAACAACTTATGAATGTTGAGCTTCAACTATTTGTTCTAATTAAAAAGAAACTTCACAGATTCTCTACAGAAACTCATTTGCTTGGCTCGGAGATGCAATCTCCGCCTAAGAAAATATTTAACTTGCAAACAGAAAACTACCACAACCAGCCACGTCTTTCTCAGTTTGACGAGGTAGGATCTAGTTATTACCATAATATATATTCATAAAGCATAAATTATATATTTAATAAAAAAAATATATAGACATTAAAATCCAAAAAAAATATAGTATATAACTAAATAAAAAAATTAACAATATAAAAAAAATCATCTAGTAATGATAAATTAATTTATTGGTAAATAAATTTGTAGGTTTATTGACTAACTTGGTAATATTACTAGCCATAGAGTTCATATTTATTTCGCGCATTTTATTGAATTTGCGTATAAGTCAACTATTTACGCTACTGATTCTGCAACAAAACGTAATATATATTTCTGTACTAGGATTTACGTTCTATTTCCTGCAATATGTACGGTACGTGCTATACTAAACAGGTACTACATATAAATCTATAAATTGGCGCTCGAAGGCCACTGACCTAATGTAATTTTGTCATTTTACTGTTAACCTATATAAAAACATAACCTGGGTGTATCGGACCTTTACCTTTTTGAGCTAATAATAATTTAGTTTATACATAAAAATAATATCAGAATTGGCTGTTTATTGTAAAAAGGAAGAACGAAAACCAAGATAATTTTTAAAATACGATATATTATTTAAAAACACGTCCACTTTTATTTTATTTATTCAAGTGATTTAAAAAATGAGTTCTTACTTTATGTACGAGCCAAGTCCCATGGCTTAGCGAGTTAGTGCAGGATTACATAAATTTAGTAAAATTACAGCTTAGGCAATTATATATATTAAATTTATGGCCTTATTGATATCATTCTTATATTTTACCTTTTTAAGCAACCCGGCGTTACGTCATTCCTTTTTGTTGAATGTTAATATCGTATTACTAATCATTCCATTGTAATATCTTTCTGCTGTTTCCTTCACTACTTATCGTAATTAACGCACCAAAATATAAAAAAAAATAAAAAAAAAACACAATTTTTCTATTACTTTGAAAGCTACTATCTTTCTAACATATATAATCTTCAAATTACTTTTTTTAACCTATTTGTCTACTATTATTGAAAGGTGATTTATTTCTTGTATTTACTCAATTAAAAACATTCGTTCACGTTTATAAACTAATTGTTGAAAATAATCTACTTTATACAAGTTGATTGTAAAACCAAAAAATAAAACTCAACAGAAATTGAACCTAGAATACCATGTCTATCCCGAAAATATATTGAGAGGCTGCTAAAATCGTACGTAAAAACCCCCACAAAACCAGTGCATAGAAGCAATATGTCTAGAATATTTATTCGTGTAAAGTGGGCTTTTTAATACCAGTGCACGTCCCAAATCCGTGTCAATATTTGTTCTTCCGAGGCAGCGGCGTTTCATTTTCGCTGAAAAAAATCTCACAAATTCGTATGAGCATTGCCAGTTTTCAATATGCAAATCAATTCGGTGAGATATCACACCTATGTATTTTTTAATTTAGCCGAGTAATCGATATGTTCATATTCATCAACGATTCTTTGTCCTTCTTCCTCCCCACAACCATAGAAAAGTTCGACCACTATCAGATCAAAATTATAACAAAAATATATATTTCATTATATCAGAGCAAAATTTCCGAATTTTTTTCGAAAGAAAGCGATCGGCAGTGCCAATTTTTCAAAAATAAAATTTTGACAAAATGGTAGATATTTTCGATATACTAGTAGATGGTAGATAGTACGATTTAGGTATATAGGTTTGGATCATATCTAACCAGAAAGGAATTGGATTACACCAAACTACAAATAGATTCACCAACCTTTTGTTAATAAGTGCACTGGTGAGTCCGGATGCTGCAACCGGCATTGGTGGGTTTCAGCGGTCTGTTTCTGCACTCGCGACACGGTGTCGTATATGGGCCGACAAGTACTTGTAGCGTTGCGCGAGAACAAAGAGGTTCATACAACCGCATCGTTCAATTGCTGAAACGTCTCTGTTGATTTGGTGCGGAAGAGCGAGACGGGGGAATATTTGTAAGTAGGAAAGATACTGGTATATCCTTTCCACGAAGAGTAAATTAATTGATTTGAATGTATTTTAATAATGGCTCAAACACAAAATATTATCCCTTTTATGTATAAAATGCAGCAAAACAGGTTTCTACGGAATTAGTTTCTTTTTCTAATTAGCTGTTTGCTCACATGGGCAAAGATGCCACAATTTAGGGACAAAAAAAGACTTTTCTTACGCTTGTAAACCATTACTCAAATATTTATAAAAAAAACAATTTTCCGTCAATCATATATTTTGTTGACTTCATAGAACAGTTTAATTGTATATTCTATGGTTGAAGTCCTCATCATAATAAATAGTTTTATGCCAAATTTAACCACGAATTCTAAATTGGGAACAGCGATTGTTGAAGGTTCTGAGCGAAGACGGCCAGGCCCTCCTAACAATAAAACAATATTTACCGTAACGCGGATCTAATAATAAAACCTAACGCTTATAAAGGCGTTGCGTATACTCAACCATAGTATTTTACTCGTCGATTTGGAAAGAAAGATTTTATTAGCTGTATTTGCAAACATTTACACACAACTATGATCAGCTGTGCCAAATCGAGCTATTGCAAATCGCAAACGTATCGCTTACTTATTAAATTTTGCAATTTCTTTTCACAAAAATTGCAAGATTGATAGGTAAAGCGTTTGTGTTTTGAAATGGCACAAGAAAACTCTGCGGATCAGTTTAATTTAGTCCATATTTATAAATCAGTGATATTTTGTATGTAACCCTGCTAATAATTTCATCAGATGCCAAAGAAAAGGTTTACGATGGTTTTATGAAACTTATTTTAATTACAATAATGCTAATAATGCTATACGTGTCAAAGAATCGATGCGTGATTTAAAGTATTTTTTTCTAATAGTGAGGTAAAAAAATCAAATGACAGAATATAAAAAATATAACGATTTAATAATTTGTATTTAAATTAGGTTCAAATGTCTTCCATGTGTTAAAATTATATCCACTATGTGAATGTCCTGAAATATTTGCGATCATACCTAGGCTATATTTACAGTAAGACTGAATATTTACAGTACTGTCTTCGATTATGAAAATTAAACCGAGAGAAAAGAATTTATAACCCGTCTCAGGACCGTCTGATTTGACGTCACAACTTGTAAAATGCAACTTAGCATTTTTGCAAATAAATCAAATCTTTGTGACTTTTAATTAGGAATTAGCGAACTTTTAGTTGTAAAAATTATTTGTCTTTGACGTCAATAGACTTCCCATTAAACTGGGCATTAGAACTGTATATTTGGCAATTTTGCAGGTGTGGAAAATGCTTACGTTAGCAACTCGTGGCGGCGGCATACTATAATGCTTTATAATGAATTAAAAGAGTATAAAATATATCTAAAGATTGTAAGTTAGTTTAGAAGAGGTTAAATAAATGATATTTAGAAAATATGTTGGTCATCTGTATGCCAAATAAAAAGTAAAAAATATTACGTTTTATACAAATTATAAATACCACTGTACTAATCTACTTACCTAAGTCAGACTTACCTTAATGGGTGAAGATCATGATTACGTTAATATAAATATATACATGTATACGTTTATAGCCTATCGATTTTACATATATTCACCGGATGTCAAGGATTATATTATATATAAGTTGTTAAAGTGGCAATGCCCTGGTCACATCTCCCGCAGATTATCTATATCATCTATCATTAGAGTGCATGCACCGGAAGACGAAGTGTTCTTCGTGACCTTATGACAGTAAAATCTTAGCAGGAGCGAAATGGTTTTATATAGGTAGCGGAGATTTAAAAAGCTCGCGTTTTTATGTTGACAGCAACATAAAAATACGCGGAAAAGAACCTTTAATAGTAGTAATATGATTAAACGAGAACGTATTGTACAATATCTTGTAAAATATTTTAAAAGGAAAATAGTGGATACATTTTGTGAATATTACTTATATTATAAGAGGGTACTGTAAATAATAATCCAAAAACGTAACAGTAATTATTCTAAATAAAATTATTATCAATAAATTAAAAAAAAAAAAACTACGTAGACTCTAATAATTTTCATTATTTTATAAATGTTTGGATTGGAAATAGTTACCCTAAAATTATACTATAAAACATTATAATTAAAATTATTATCAACACGTGAAAAAATATAAAACGAACGGGATTCTAATAAAATAACGTTTCCCGTAAAAATAATAAATTTAATCGTAAAAATTTTCGGTGCTTTTAGACTTTTAGTTTATAGTTTGGCCAGCTAATGTTGACATTAGACGCTTTCAATCATGGCTCGTAACATACTCGTTGTTACAAAAAATCCAGATGATGAAGAAAAATCCATTTCGCTTGTACAATTTTTACTGTGGAATTTTTAGGGCTAAATTCTCCTTCTTTAGATTTTTTGCGCAGACGTTTGCCAACCCGAAATTGATTTGCACACAAGTATAATACTCACGGCATTCTAAAGGCTATGTACCAACATAATATTTTGCTTAAATCTTTATAATATTGCGGCATACAGTATGTTTTATCAAATAGGCATTCGCGAAATTTCTTTCTATGCTGATTATAAATATACTATTTCAATCTAGCGCTAATAAATAGCGCTAGATAATATCAATATACTACACCAAATGAATTACATTAACATTAAGATTATTAGGTATATAATATTTTATTTGATATTTCTATATGACTAGAAAAGGGATGTCGGCTTAATCTAGCACTGAGCTTAGTGAAAAAGCATTTTTATCTCAATAATTCAAGTTTTTTTGGCAATTCTCCTTATGAGTTTCCTTTTTAATTACAGCTTTATATATATATATATATATATATATATATATATATATATAAAGTTGCGATGCAACTATCTGTGCTTTCGGTATTAATTTTTCTTTGAACATTCTGGCTATATATTTTATTTGCAAAAAATTTCAATCCTTAAAATATTAAAAAGCATTCGTATTTTCCAAATGTCAGTACTGTCAAACTTTTATATATGTTAAACTAAAGGTGTTTACCTATTTTAACATAGAAATCATCTAATCAACGGTATTTAAACAATACATTTTACTATTTTACTATATATATACGTATATATATATATATATTAATACGTTTTATTTAATGTATTCCTAAAATCTAAATTATGAATTAATTTGAAAACCCACAATAAAGGAAAATTCTAGTAAATGTTTTAATGTAATATTCCTTTAGTGTTTTCATTGTTGATGCTGAGAACAATAATTTGCAAAATTCGACAGCCCTGGACAAGTGTAATTTATCATTCCGCCCGCCGCTAAAGCCATCCGAGCGCTAGATAACTTATATAATGACAGAGATAAAATATATAGCATTGGACATCGGACGGTCTAGCTTAGTCGGTCAGTTTCTTTATGGGCCGCCATTATATGGCAACTGGCTCTGTTGAGGTGCTCAAGTCCTATATGCTTCGATAAGACCAAACGTCCACACATTCATAAACCGACTTCGATAGAGAACAAAGGACCCCTCACTAGGCCAACTTGAGTAATTAATTAGACCGTCAGGTAGCCATCTAATGTCAAAAAGTCAATCTACTAAATTTCATGCTAGTAGTAAGTTGGATCTCTAAACAAAATAAACAATCTAAAAATTAAATAATTTCGTTTAGAAAAGAAGTTGTACACTTTCTACTAAATAAATTTATACAATTATAAGAACTTCCTATTATTTTTAAGTCGGTCAAAAATAACCATGCTTCGTTTTATGGCAAATACACATTATATAGTATTAGAATTTGTGTATAAAATTTAGCTCCCTAGGTTATTACATATCAAACAAGAATGGTAACGACTCCCTGTAGCTATCATATCATATCAACTGCTTCTATACATTTTTTACTATTTTACCAGACCCTTACGTCTTACAGCTAACCCCTGCTCTACATGCGTCATTAACGGCATCTTTCCCCAGACTACTCGCATCTGTGGTCCCAACTTGTGATAGATTACTTCATTTCCTATCCCCACTTGTGCCTATGGCACTTTTAACCCATCCTATGCGCGGTTGGATGTCTATAGGCGACTGTGGGTTATTTTTTAGGTCTGAGTAGATTAAAATAACAAAAATTCCATACCATTCCATAAATACATAAATTTTAAAATCATTTTAGTTTTTTTTTTGTATATTTTGATGCGCGGTTAGTAATGGAAAAACATGAACCTAATATTTTAATTAATAATAATTATAATGTGGCACTGAAAATTCTCTCACATGTTTCTCACATATATTACTTTGTATTCATTATAACTAGCCCATATTAAATAATACATTTCAACAGTCTTAATGATATACTTTGAAATTCGAATATGATATTTGAGGGCTCTATCAATCCGTCAATGTTTCATTAATTAGTACTAGAAATTTGTTGTCTTTAATATTCCATATCTATATTAATCATATCTATATTATTTATTATATCTATATTAATGTGGTCTAAACGGCTATTGTTGTTTTTCAAGGGAATCAATCTATATGCAATTATTTTTTTTCGAGTTGACAAATGTCCAAAGTGCAAGAATAGTAGCTCCTTATCGGTACATGAATGTTTTTATAAAAGCTTAAAGTACTTTCCTCCGACACAAAGTACGACTCAATTCGAGTTTAGAGTTTCGCCTCCGAGCGTGATGGATTACTGTAATCCCTATAATGCGATTAAATTTAGCATTAACTGCATAATATTCTATTAACCTATATTTCAAGATTATTAGCCCATAGTGGCATCTACATCCAACAATGTTTCCGCATGTCTATAAGAAGAAAAGCAAGGCGACTAAGGGCTTAGAGATGTACTCGTAGTGCCAAGTGACCCCGAATTAATAAAACATGTGATGATGATAAAACAAACACACGAGTGACATATGTTCCTGATAACAAATAAGTACTTACTTAGTTTGAAAAAATATCTTTGTTTTTGAGCTGTTTTCTTTGGCTGTGATTTTGCTTCAAAAACATTTTTTAAAGCGAAAGAGGGGATTCTACGGACAGCAATACACGTATTGTCCTTACACCAACTATTCTATTAAAAAAAAATTAAATTAAATTACTACTGTGTTGGCTACATGCAACACATGCAACTACTAGAAGCAACTCTTTCTAGACGATAGATAATTCGTACGATTGACATAATCATCGTCAAATTTAACGTCTACTGAAATTTAAATACGAAAACATTTTGTATTGAAAAAAATTAATCTGGCCCGGAGAGCGTTCGGACGCGGGGCGAAATAAAAACTTGTCTACCCGCTGGGGGTCCCTGAATAATTCATAAGTTTAGGAAGTAAAAAGCCACGTTCCATCAGTAGCGTTCGCTTCGGTCGAAGTGGGAGGGAGATGGCGGGGTTGCGAGTGCTTCCCTCTCTCCTGTCACCGTGAGGCAAATCTTCGATTATACATATGGCCGCACGCAGGCGAATAATTGTATTAACCTACTTGTATAATACAATTATTATTCAAGTATGTTTTTAGGATTCCGGACCAAAATGGCCAAATAGAAGAATCCTTACTTGTAACTTGTGTGAGTGTAACTTGAGATGTAAATAGGCCGATAAAGATTACAGGATGTCTAAGGTATGTCTGAACTGAACTTACACGAAGGAATCTAAGCGTAAAGACAGGGTTCGTAAGGGTAAATGGCGACTCGTGTGTCTCGACAGCTGACTTCCAGCCAGTGGGCCTAGTCTGAGCTGCCAATCGACAATCGACTCGAATGCGTCGTCACTTTCATCCGCCGCCGACACCGCGGCGAAGGAAAGAGATGGCGTTTACTGTTTGGCAGGCAGACTGAGGGTCCTGACCTAGAGCGTGGACTCCAGCTCGACGACAGGTCCAGTATCGCATATAGTCGACTATCACCCTAATTACCTTCTCTGTCACCATCCTGGAGCGGTAATAGGATTCTAAGACAGGGCAGCCACCGTATTAATTAGATTTACGTTCAACGCTGTCCCTCTTACGAACTAATGCATCTCAAACTTCTATCATTATGCTAAGTATTCCTAGCTGGTTTGGACGTAGGATAAATTTAAGATTGTCTTATATGCAGACGTTATAAATCAGGATATGTGAATAATGTAAAAGATTTATTCAATTTTTGATAAAAGTATATTTTTTAGTTTCTTATCTATATTTTCTTCTTTTTAGTGCTTTGAATATCATCTTTAAACTCATCAAATAGTTTAGAGATTAAGTATTGTGATGCATGTGATTCATAGTAATTGTTAATACGCGATACATTTATTATTTTTGTGCTTTCTTTGTTTAAACATGAATAACTGGATTCTTGTATGACATGTCTGAATTGGGATCAATTAGGATTCTGTATTCATTTGCTTCGCTGGTAGAACATAGACATAAATTAATATTTGAGGCTCGTTTTCTCTACTCTCAGATCTATTGTCCATTGTAATAATGGGTTTTAGTAGCAGTTTTTGTAAATTGTTTATTTTTGAGATCTAAGTAACAAAAGTGAATCCCTACACTCTTTCTCGACGGATTCAATGGAGTCAATAATACTGTTTAATAATAAACAGTTTTTTTTTACATTATAAGGCAGAATATTTTTAAGAAGTGCCTTAATTATCACTTAATATTTAAATAAAATAAATAAATAAATATTAAGTGAAATATTAATTAAAGGACATCTCCTTAAAATTAATGTAAAAATATTAATATATTTACATTTAAATAAATTAAAAAATATATTTTTTTAATGTTATTTTACGGGTTGAATTTACATGGCCTTATATGTTTATCATAAAACGCACTCTTTATTTTATTTTTATTTCCCTATTTGACTTTGGTAACAAAATCATATAGGTGCTTCCGTGTGATACTTATATTTCTATCTTTTTATATAAACCATTCATTACCGTAATAACAATAAATAGGCAAGGCTTACATATCAATATTGTCTTACAGGATATTGTCTTACGCCCATAAAAACCACTTGTTAAGGTCAGTTATATAATTGTATTTACTAGTAACTTCATAGCTTACATTTTTCGGGGTGCGTAATTTTATTTCTAATTATGTTTAGAAATCAAACAGAAGGGAGTTAGGAATAAGGGATGTCTAGGGTCCAGGATGAGTAGAAATGACGAACTCAGTTGATCATTGAACCGCTAGAGCCGGCGGTATTATTTATTTACGTGATTCCCAATAGTGAATCACTTCAACAATTTCGTCATATAACAAGAATAAAAACTAAATAACAAGTGTAAAAATAACGGAAATTAAGATGTAACAATGAATAAAATATAAATTAGGTATAGAAAAGTCGTCAGCGCGGAATGCACGCGGTGGCTTGCAAGCCCAATGTTTCGACTAACTGCCTGCGTCGCCGGCGGATCGCCCGTGGGCCGTTCCTATGCGCGCCTGCGCAGGTCAAAACGACACTGCCAGCCGCAATTCAAATATGTAGCGCCGCTACAAGGTTTTGTTCAGGAGTTTCACAAACCTTAATACATTCATCAACATATTTGTTGAACTTCTGTTTTAGCTAAACATATCCTTTTTGAAAGATCCTTAGAGAAAATGCAACAAAATAACATATTTAAAAAGTAAAAAAAAGAGAGAGGAGTGGGGTATCAAAAAAAACATATTTAGGAAGTAGCTGTTTCAGATGTGACTGCTGAGATTAAAAAACGAAACAAGCTATACTTAGATGCGGTTAACTGCATGTCCACATCAAATCCGAGTGAGAGATGATAATATATTTATAATATAAAGCGAGTTATTAGTAAACATTGACCTTTGTCAATCAGGATTAGACTGACACTTTTAGAATTGTTTAAAATAGATACTAAAAGGCTTTTTCATTTTCAGACTTTTCATTCTGCCTACACTTTTCGTTATTGATACATACTTCTAATATACATATGAACTAGTTTAGACTAAATATAGATTTAAATACTTGTAAGAGTAGACTAGAATAATAATGAACATTTCGGGTATTAGGGCATATTTAAATAATTACAATATTATTATAAAAAGTCCTAATTACTATTAAACTGAAATAATATAATTATAAATTACTATCGGTATATTATCAAAGATTGTTGTATTTATCTTATTTATTAAATAATTTACCTCCCGAAGAAAGATAATAAATCCCAAAAATTTCGAATTGTTGCGTCGTTTACTTGAAACGAACAAATCGTCTTGGACTATTATTTTCGTCTAGCGACTCTTATTTTGAAAAGTGGGACAATCCGTTTTTGCGACTTTCCGAATCCCGTAGGTAGGGAAAGTATTGGTAATGAAGAAAATATGTAGATAATACTTTAATTTTATCTGGACTTAATTCCTATTTTATTTTAATTTAAGTCGCTTATATGTATGTTTATTTTAAACATAAAACCGTGTAAAATAAACAAATAGAAATATTAAAAGTTACATTGAAGAGTAATTTTTGATATGGAATGTGGACTGCAGCTAGTCCGTACAATTGGACGCAAGGTTAGTAGATATTTATAAACAAGACGTAAACAAGTAAGCCATTAGGATGCTCTAAGTTTTCTTTAGGTAGGATGCTACTATCGGTTTTCCCGCCCCTCCTCTATTCTCTCTCACTCTCCTATCCACCATTAGATCATATCTGTGTTCACAATTCAATGACAACTTAACGCTGATTATTTCATAAATCAATATTTCGATTTTTTTAATAGTAAACGTTTCAAATAATGTATAGCCGCGATCGAATTTTAACCCAGTATCACTGAAAAGTAAAAGTACCCATTCTTCGGTGAGTTTTTAATACCAGAAGAGAGTAAATAGGTAGGTCGTGTCGCGATATTTGCGTTAAAAGTAGGTCGAGCGGTACGCGAGATTTTGCTCCATTTAAAGCATGGCATACTCCAATTTATGTAGTATATTAGAACGTTAATATCACTTAGTATGCTAATTAGCAGCGAGAGTACTCAGGAACAATTGAACGAGGCCGGAAAGTCTGAATTAATTTCTCTGTTAATGTTGATAAGAGACTGTTTAGGCCGGATACAAAATTAAAGCGGATTAAACTATGAAGTTTAGCGAGATTTAACAGAAACAATATACAATTAAAAGAGAACATATTTCGACCCCTATAACAACTTCGTACGATTTCAACCTACGGCACTGATGGTGGGTCGCTTCGGTCTCCATCATTAAAGTTTACAAAATCTATGGATTCTTCCAATTTAAAAAAAATATTTTCAGTACGTTAAAGGCTAGATGACTCGTGCCTGCGGTACTAAAATTTGGACACTTCGCTCCTCATCTCTAGTCACTCGGCCATTTACACGCTTGTCGTCTCATTTTCGATTTATATAAAAAGCAGAAATACAATATCAATTTCACAGAGCGGTGTTCGGTAACTAATATCAGCATTTTATGTTACAAGAGTCAGCCCTTCAGCCTTTACCTAGTTAAAAATTTTAAACGTTTGGTCATCTAGGTCTAATTTGTGGGCTTTTTTCTTAATTTCTAACTTCAGGATATACAGAAAATAAACTTACCAATTATTGATAGAAAACTTGGTAGGTATCTTGTTTAAATTTCATTGGTGTCATGAGGTAAAAAAAAACTAAAAATAATGGTTAAAAAAAAATTAAATACATAATTCATTACAATATAGGGCCTATAATATGTTGGTCCTGTTGGATTTTAGGGTTCTAATTCCTGGTGAAGGGATGATTAAAAACACCAATGTCCAGATTATATTCCGGCGCCATCGCCTTCATTATATATTTTTTTTTTATTTATTATTTATTCGGAAAACAAACAGTATAATTTAAGAAGAAAGAATGGTACATGCAGTTGTTTGTAAAATTAACTGATGACAGGTTTTCGCAAAAGTACAGAGATACATGTAAAGATTAAAATTAAATTAAATTACACTCGCATTAGCACTCTAAATACATTTTAATTTTGAAACAATATTTTGAAATAATGGTATGTTTTAAAAATAGTCAGAGGCCAAAGAAAAGAAACTGATAGATTACTATTTTATTATTATTATTTTTTTTTGTTTTGCTAATTTAGTCTGTTTTTTGCATTTAAGGTTTTTCGCAACTCGCAATGCAAAGGATATTTGTTTAATAGAAATATATCTGTTGAGGAGAATAAGTCATCGTATTGCCGACACAATCGAGCGACCGCCGTGTTAGCGTTTGTTTATCTACATAAAACCCAAATGGGTAATATTTAAATAATTGGATTTAACTTAAATAAGTAATAACAAATGTAAAACATCGGAAGAATAGAAAATAACGAAGAATAAAATATAAACCGGGTACAAGTAACAATATTTATCGCCGGCGTCCGGACGCGAGCTGAGCGACTGACTGGTTGGTGGCTTGCGGTACCGCGCAAGCGCGCCTCTTCGGATGTCATATTGCAATAATATTTCGGATGTCATCATAATATACTAAATTCATGTACTTATTATCACTTGTACCCACTTACTTTAGTCTAATCTAAGTTTGTTGAGTTGCTCGAGAAAAATCGTTTTTATCTTTCTTCACAATACTAATATTTTGTTCAAAAACTAATGTTCATTTATAAACATATGCTATATATCTTGGTTTCCGATTTGAAATATTAAGACAGAGATTAAACAAGCTCACAATCGCATGTGCAAAACAAACTAAATTACTTTCATTCTTTTCTTTTTTAAAATAAAATTAGTAGTTATTTAAAAAAAAAACAAACCTGCAATATGGTAAAAACAAAAATATAATAATAAGTAATAGTAACTATTTAAAACTATCGGTTTTTATGTTTTATATTTTACCCAACTAGGTAAAGTCAAGCATTTCATAATAAATAATTTTTTTAAATTTATATTTTTGTGGACAATTTCAGTGGTTTAGAATTAATATATAACTGACCAAAATTTAGATACTGATTATATATGAAAAAAAAACCTTCATTATTTTTTTAATTTCAAGTGAACTCAAGTGAAGTTTATACTTGTATATTTATTCTGCACTATGTGTATATTTTATTCTGCATAAAATGTAGAACATAATATTATTAGGTATTTAATGTAAGAAATTGACAGATCGCTGTAATTTACAAGACAAACTTTCAAACAACCTCTAAACGTTAAGGTATTTCATTACCCTTCTCGTATCACCATATGAAATCATCTCACCGGGTTCGCACTAAATCAAAAGTGATAAATTATTCTCGGCAAGTTCCGTTGTTAATGCGAACTAACAACGAACGTTGTTAATGCGAGTTGAGTAGTTTTCTTACATGTATATTTAAGAAAACCTTAAATATTGTATTGAAATTAGTTTTAAATATTGTATTGAAGTTGTATTTTTATATTTGTGTTTGTTTTTCGATTTATAAAGCGTATTTTTAGGTATTGTTTATTCATCCTAAAATAACGCCGATGAGACCTAAAGAAGAAGTGTATCAGTCCCATCTATAGCTTGCTCGGACGGACGTGTTCAACTCTCCTCTGGAAAACAGGATATATAATCGTCTCTGAAACTATTAGTTTAGTAATATTTTATTTGTGAACTAAGCACGTTGCGTAAAACAATCCGTAAACTTTATTTTATTTTGCTTCGTTGGCAATACTTCAATCCCTATAAAAACTATTATCGCGATGTTTATCTACTTCCTGATCTTATTTTTTTTTTACTCTCCACAGAGCCTTAAGTCACATTTAATGTTAACGCTATGTATATTTTAAATTTCAAACCCATATACAGGGTGTCCTAAGACCAATCCTACAAACTTTAGGGGGCGTTTAAGTTCCCTATTAAGAGTAAGAACCAAAGTTCATCACCAAATTTATTATTTTTGTAATAAAATTGGTGTAAATCGATCTTATCAATCGATAAATCAATATTATATGTCGACCAATAGCATCCCTCTTACAACCCCAAAGAAGGGGAAAGGAGTTACCCCTTCTTAGACCGACCTCTGTTCGACCAGTGGCATCTGACAGCAATCATTTAGCTCCGCCCTAATAGGGCGTTTCGAACAACGCGGCAGGTCATTAACCTCGATCTTGACTGACCGCGGCCTAGTGACACAGTGACGTAGTTATCCGAGAGAGGAGCCATTGAAAAATATCTGTTTTACATGATTTAGAATAGAAACTTCAACATTTCTTTTCTCGAATACCATAATGAATTTTGATATAGTTTATTAACAAATAACACTAGGAATCGTAGGACCTATTAGCTGTTTTTTTTATTGGGATTGACCTTGGGACACCCTGTATGTGTTCTTAAGTTAGAAAAAAAGACAAAACATAGAGACAAAATTAATATGGGCAAAATAAAATATTTCGCAATGTATGGTATTGTATTAATTTTGGTCCAATTATGAAAACAAATTGACATCGATTGCCCTCCATGTCTATGGGGCTAATTGTTTTGCACCTGGCGATTTCCATTATACCAATTTAACGATAAATGATTTAAAATGTAGGTAGACAGCTCATTAATTAAATAGTCCGCTTTCGGTCCTGAATACGACAATTTGAACGCGTGACGCAACCACAAACATGCTGAATATGGCGGTGTTGGCAGCCACGCTCATTAGGTGTAATTTACGGTGATTACGTTAAGCCCACCCATATTATATGGCATCTTCAGCCCATCAGATGAGTGGGCCCTAATAAACCAAGTAAATGTAGATGTTCTAATTAAAACGAAATATAATCGAACGTCTGCATAAAAGCGTATTCACTCAAAAATGATTACGTCTGTTCATTCTCATTCTCGGCATATTATAAAAACGTCTTTCTATATTTATGCTTTTTAATAATTATCATTCATTAATTTGACTCATTACCAGAAGCAAAATAAAAACAAATCAGAAAATGGTTAAATCAAAGGGTCATACAGAGGTTTTATTTTGATGTTACACAACACGGTGCCTCAATTGTGGTGCCACGGGTCCATGAGAAAAACTCAACTTCAGATACGTTCGGGGCTGACCTTTTAATTTATTTATTAACATACCAAAGCAAACTTTAATTAAAAATTGTACTCGTTTGAAAATCAAAGCCAAAATCGGATCAGTAATGCATTTAAATCTATCCATACGATATTCTATAAAATAGTAAAATCTCTAATGAAATCCATCCGTTGATTTTTGAGATTAGAAATAGGCAATCCAGTTAGTGTGTAATCACGGTTAGAATTTGTCACAATAGCCAATGTTATATATAACTTCTTGGTAAACTATCAAAAAAGTAAAAAAAAACTATTTACAAACAGTACAAATAAATTAAGAATATTCAAAATATGATAAAAAAAAGGTTTTAATAATAAAGCTTTATGATGGTTATTTTTTTATTTTTATATTAATACTACGCGATACTTGTGCTTACGAATTAACAGAACAGTAATTAGGTCAGTAACTGACCCTTCCTATTATTAATAGGTTAAATAAAATTAACATAATAATAAGAATAGAACATAAAGCAGCAAATTTTTACTCTTACAATCGACCCAAAAGCATACAATGGCCAAGATCTCGTTACGAACGAACATTGCAGCTCTAAATTAGAATTCAATGGCGGGAATATCAGAAAGTGTTGCCTATCAAAATGAAATATTCCAGTTTACGCGAATTTCAGCCACTATCGCGCCGCGCCGCCCGCTCCTGGAAACTTTCCGGGCGCCCCGTTTCGCCCCCGGGATACATTAATGTTATTGCTGAAGGGAAAATCTCCCAAACTTTGATAAATGGCAATCTTTTCATTTCATTCTGCGGGTATAACGGCGGCGTTGAACTCGATGTGATCGAAAATAAGTAAGTTGGCGTGACGCAATTAATCGCATCTCATCGCATGAATGAAATTTATTTATTCGTTTATTCATTTACTGTAGTTAGCCAAGAGAAATTATACACAATGCGGGCAACGAAATGAAAATATTTAACGCGAAAACGATATAAAAATGTGAAAGTTGAGAGAATTGGCCAGGCAGATATTTATTTTGAATGTTCACATTCAATTCAATTTATTTTTATTTGAGTCATTGTACATTCGAGGGCATTTTGAACTTTACTATAAAAAGACTGTTCAACAGAGAGCCACCTACTATACAATGAAATAACTGCCCTTGCACAGATACGAAATTGTCGTAGTATCCGTTGAAGTGTCATAATGTCGCTCGACGATCGGCGATGCGATCGAAAATCGATTCAAACCTTTATGTGCGAGTTGGTTTCTATCATCGCGGTATGTTGATCTGGAGACTAAGAAACCTATATATATATATATGTATTATCTATCTACGATTATATATATTTATAAAACACCACTGCGGCCGAGTTCGCCCTAGTTTTTTGTGCGAGCATTTTTTATCAGATGCTATGTATATAGCAGATTTAAAAGCATGTTATGTCATTTCATAAGTACTTAATTCTAACAATGAAATCCTTATAAGTAGTTGGTACCCCAACCACTAGGGTACCTCACCTGTTCTGGACGGGGCATCCTTTTATGCTTTTAAGATTTTTTTTGTTATTGTTCAATATGTGTGTATATACGAGTACTATACATAGAATACTATAATATAGAAACATTATGTATAATATCTCATTAGTTCTTGGGGTCTTGATCTGGCGATGAGTAGAAACCATAACTTTTTTTTTTAATATTGTTTGACTTTTACTTTTACCTAATGCTATCAAGAGTGACAAGCTTAATAAAAAAACTAAATTAGAGCTCATAAAGTTTGTAGCGCTTAGTAATGTTGCTGGTAAATAAATTGTTATTATTTTATATTATTGTGTATAATTTGACTTAAGTTTTATTTATGTTTTTGTTATGTATTTGTACAATCATAGTATTTTTAAGGATATAAAAAATAAAAATATAAAACAAGTGAATAATATCCAAAAAAAATCACTTACACTTTGAACATATATCATATATAACTTAATTACAAATAAGAATGGCTATGAAATCCTGTAGATAGCTTAATTGAGAAAAAAAAAATTTTTTTTTTTATATTTTTGTCTACCTAACTCTGCCATACTCAATCTGCGACCTTTTTTTGTGCGGGCCCCAAACACATTTATTATCAGGGACATGATTTACAAAATCTGGCATTCTGTATTTCGTATATCTTGAGATTAATTTTGACTTTGACGTACAAATAGTGACAACCAAAGAGGATTGTCTTTCATATTTTTTTCGTCATTCCAGTATAGTGTTGCGGTCCGCGTAGCTTTACAAATATTTGTATGTGGCCCGAAGACAAAAAAGGTTGAGTATCATTAACCTAACGAAATGAATTATTAAATTGATTGATTGACATTCCAATATTTATTAAATTTACTTTTTCGCGCGGGAGATGCAATTAGACAGGTTAATTTACTATCAATATGATGTAATGTAATTTTCGTGTAACTTTGTGTATTAGTTTTCTTTTTAATTAGTGTAATTTATCCGGAAAGTTCCAAAAGAAGACGACATCTCTCGATTTTAGCGAGAATTATCGCTTAATAATCGCGCAATACCCGGCAGGCGCACAATTTCGAAGAATTAGGTCAAGCGAGCATGGGAGACGGCGGTTGCCTATCACACGCGAACTGCCTCGACGAAAATTCCAATAGCTTCAGACCATAACCCCTCTCCCCCGAGATGTACCTACAATCCAATCGCGATAAATTGTTTTTCCTCTGTACACAGTCACTTCTGATTTTATCCTTTCTACATACATTTAAGATAAAATTTTGTTAGGAAAAGATATCAAATAAACATCGTCGTATATAGGTGTTTTATTTTTTTGGTTCCTACAATAAATTTTAATAATTGTTAAACATTCAAATTTGCACGTATTTATTTCTTTTAAGGGTTTGTGTATGTAATACACACGGAGTAACAATTTCGTACATATTTATGATTAGGACAAAATAGTTAAACCGCTAAAAATAAAGAGGTTAAAAAGTCGGCTACAAAAAAGGCATTATTTATTAAAAAGTTTTTTTCTACCTGTACATATTTTTTTTTATTACCAAATACAGATACAATCAAATACAGACTTTAGTTCCTGGCAAATTGCAAGACAGTTTGGCACGAAAGGGAATTATACAAATTTTGTTGAAATAATTATAAACAAATTTTAAAAAATATTTCAAAAAGGTCAATCACAATGGAATGGCTACAATGTGAAAAACTCAAATAACTGAAACAACTCAAATTTTGGTTACGTAAAGTTTTCTCGGCACACTTTTGAATTTAAAAATGCTACTAGTTTACTCCTTAAATAACTTGGCGATTTATATAATGATCTTTAATAATGTTTAATAATGTTAATGATCTTTTAATGACAAGTCAACGCTGTGATGATTTTGTGGACAAGGGCATAGAAACTAAAAATCAACTAATTAAAAATGCGATGACACTGTAAAATGAAGAAAGTTTCTTGGTAAAAAGGACACTTGGTTATAGTGCAAATCATGATGACCGTAAAATGGACTAAATTATATACACGATAATTTAATTTTGATACGTATTTAATACATGTAAATGCATTTTATGGTAGTGTAATAAAAAAGTTGCTTAGTCTGATTAATTTGAATACAGAATATATCCAGCTTAGCAAAACATACTTTAATTGATTGATCCAATGAGTAAGTAGTAATGTTAATTTGTATTGCATTGATTGTGGTAACTAATAGAATTTTGAATGAAAATAATAGAACCGTACATATACTTATGTACTTATGAAGACGTAAAAAATCTTGCAATATATTTATATCACATTTTGAACTAAAATGCTAATTAGAGATATTTATTTTTACCTGTATGTAATCCTACTGAACGACGACAAACTGAAATTAATTAAAAGCACTTATCTGCTTCCAATCACGCTCTATTGTTACCGAGCACTTTTGATCGTATCCAAATTAGTCATTTCGCCGCTATTTTATGGTACATGATTTTAGATTAATTGCAATTACGAGTGCAATTAATGGCTGTAGCTAATTGGTCTGCTTGGTGTGAGCTTGGTGTGTGGCTTAACCACTTTTTAGGAAGAAGAATGTCGACATCAATCATTTTGTTTCTTGATACGTTCGTGATTAGAATGACCAACAAAGAACCAGCTTGACAGAGAAATTGAGGCGTGGAAGACCATAGAGTTAAATGGGAGATTTTACAAAGTTTATTTGAAACACACACATGACACAGTTGATATTTGTCGGACATGTTATATGGCACGTGAAACTATTCGTCATATAAATGTTTGTTGTTGACAGTTTTGTAGCAGTATATGTTTATGAACATAGACATAATATGTTCTGCAAATTTTAGTAAAACTGATTCAATCCTTTATTGCCGAGTCCAGCTCCCTTAGAACTATTTGGTATGCACGTTCTGCGTGCTATAGGTAATACTAAAATTGTCTAATGAAAAATTATCTACCCATTTGCAACTACCTGCAATAACCATGTAAACGTTTTATAAATGAATAAAATCATACAAAAGTTCTGATATCTTGTAATTTAAATATTTTTGAATTATTTCGTCGATATTCGTTTCATATTTATTTTGATTTGTTTTTCATTTTGTAGGTGTTATTATTTATACTTATCGTTAAAATATTTATTCTTGAGTTTTATCTGCGAAGTGTGTGGAAACTTTTTAAGCTTAAAGTTTATTTTGCTTTATAAATAAACAAATATAAGTTTTAATTAAAGTGTTTTAGATAACTATCATCCTCTGTTGGAATGAGATTGACCCATATTTTCTGATAAGAATATAAAAGCGAACAGAACGATATTTTAGTAGGGAATTACTTAGTCTATACCATATGATGAAAATCGTAATTAGGCAGAGAGTGCCAAAATATTTCGACTTTACCAGCACAAGTACACAGTAAGCACAAAGCAATACTGCTTTATTTGATTATTGGTTTTAAGTAATTTTGGCTACTACCAAGGTTGTTAGGTTTCTGTTTTTGTAGCTCTATACTCGTCAGGGTTGGTCTAATATCGTGAGACTTGCCTATAAAGTGAAATACTTTCCAAAGACTATGAATTGGAAACATTTATGAAAATAATCATAAAAATAAGTCTGTCATCATGGTTAAAATTATTCTTTTTAATCAACAGCTGTTTTTATTTGTCTGTGAATAAATAAAATTTTACAAGGCTCTTTTACTTTTATACTAAGACTTACTTTTATTCTCTTAGCCTAATAGGTATGTCGCGATTAGTTAGACTATTTAGTTGAAATCACAATGACATAGCAGCAATCAGCTTAATAATTGTTGAACATAGAAACAGAAATACTCTATTTTGTGATTTTATACCACATTTATAGTACGAAATATCTACCAATTTCTTCAGATAGGCAGGTACGCTTAGCAAGATACTATTACATAATATGGACGTTTCTATTTTTTGTTTTAAGTTGGTACTAAATACGGTATTTAATAACACTGTTTCTAAATTTTTAAGTTGTTTCATAAAAATACTGAACATTAGTAAAACTATTTTTAATTTTAATAAAATATAATTTACTTTATCGCCGAGTTGCCAAAAATCATATTAGAATATAGTTCTACTCTAGAGAATCCTCGTTAAATGATTCTTTGATTTTTTGAGTTATTAGGAAAAGATATCTATCCTTTACTCTGCAGATATTAAGGCATTATCTTAAAATATTTCCCTGAGTATTCATGTTGGGATTGCTGTGTACATAGGACACATGTGCGTGTTACTCTACTTGTATACACTTGTTCACGAATACATCGATAGACCCTTAGTACATACTTAGTACATGAGATACATTTGTATGTTTCAGAAATATACTAGATCGCGATTTCGTTTAATTTGATCATAGTTTGTTTGAAACAGCAGATGAAAAATTCAAATCCAAATCAAATACCATTTCTACGAAGATTGATCTATTCGTCTCCCCGATATGTCTAGCAATCTAATATTATTCTACCAACACCTATGTAATATCACCGTGAATAGTTTTTTTTTGTTCTATTGCATAATAGCATATCATAAGTAATAAGATGAGGGTGTATTTACCAAAAATACAAAAACATTATTAGAAAAAATTTACACCAGATAAACTTTATTTTATATGTTTATAATATATATATATAATATTTAAAATAGGTCAATCACTGTCAAATCGGATTAAAACTAAATGAAAACCTAGCCTCGTGTTTAAAAGTGTCCATGTCCAAAAGTGTACCATGTTACGAGTTATTTTATGTAACATCTATTTATTACGAGTTACGTACAACACTATGGGAATTATTTAAAAATATTGTTGCCAAAATCTGCTTTATAAATAAATTCGTGTAATAACGTATTAATATGGTAATATTAGGTTTACAGTTATTTTGTAAACAGTAAATAAACATATTTTTATGCAGGGACTCTACGGTGGGTAAGAAACACTTTTGAGTTACATAATTTTATAAATATCTAATCTGTGAGGCCGTATTTGTTTCAATATTAATATTCATTCAACAGCATAATAAATAATTTATTACTAAGCACTACATATACGTGTGTTTAGACTGCATTGTCAGTTACGTAATAACAGAATATTTATTTAACCTATTCATGAGAAAATATCATTACATAACCATATTTTAACATCGAAGTTTTATTTTTATTTTCATATATATTATTTTATTATTAATATATACATTTTAATTATTATGAAACGTGCAAACCTGTTCTTCAAACTTTTCCCGCCTTTCCCGAACAATCAAGCGTTGAACTTTCCGATAAAAACTTCCCATGCACTTCACTCATTAAAAGGGTTTAGATTATGTATATGTTGTCAAACTTACTTTTCAGAGTTTAGAAAATTCGAACTTTGTTCATGTCACTTTTTGTATAGGTACTAGCTGCTGGCGGGTTGCCAGAGCCGAACTCGGAACGATTTTCGGTGGGCGCGTGGTGGTGCTGGGCGGCCGGGCACTCCGCACGAGCGATGGGCGCTGAATGGAAGCCACAGACCGCCCCTCTTAGAGATGGGCGACGTATATCCGAGTAGATTTTTATGTTACATAAAACGTTTTGTAACTAGCTCGAATCGGTTTCGAAACATCTGATCGCCGCAAAAAAAAATAATTTGAGTTACCTCCTTTCAAAAGAAGTATGTTGAAATATTGTGGTTTTAGTGTCATAGAAAATGTAAAATTTTAAACTTAAAAAAAAAGTTACGATTTTTCGACGGCTTTATGGCTTTTTTAATGTTATTACTATTTCTAATATTTCGGATTCAGTAGGATAGTAAAAAACAAACCCGCCGTGGTCCATTGATAGGGGTCGACGATCAGATGCTGGTTATTAACATTTATTTTTCTCCACTGTAATTCTCTACTTTTACGAGGAACCGCACCTTTTACCTAAACTATGTCTAGGCTACATTTTAAATTGATGTAAATAAGATAAAAGTCAGGTAATTTCATAAAGCTGGCTTTGCGTAAATTGTAAGATATCACTGAACTAAATATAGTTAAGTAATAATCGTAGTAAAAGTAGCAATCTTAATATGCTAATGCAAAACGCCAACTAACGATCATAAAAAATCTTCTTTACGCTAAATCAAAATATATGTTTATAATAGATATTGGATGCTGACCTACATAAAGTATTTACGAAGGAGGCTTTTAAGCTTTGTAATTTTTTATCAAAATAGTTTTAAGTTTATTTATATAGGTTGGTATTTTTGTGATAATATATTTTTTTAAAAGAATTGCCATGGCCTAGATCATACACAATTATTTTGGGTTTCTATTCAACTATGTGCTTGTGCTAGAGTTAGGGGAGATTGTGGTAATAAAGCGTTAAAATAGTATGACTGATTGACGGTTCAAGCATTTATTTTATTAGTGACTATCTGAAGGCATAAATGTTAAACGAAACAGTTTTTTAATCTCTTCTACGCGTTCGGCTTTTGCATAAGCGCCCATCTCTACAGTCGAGCCCCGCCCCAGACGCATGCGCCCCTGTGAGCTCCCTGCGACCTCATGGAGAGGGATGAACTCATACGGGGAGCGCCGAGATCGAAAGAGTGGGAAGTGGCCTTGCGGCGCCGAAATGTTGCCGGACGAATAGGGCGAGCGCTGTAATTGCATTTTTTTTTCGATTCTCCTTTCAAACGTGGTCTCTGTTTTTCTTCGCGTCTGGTTATAAGAATTTAATCACGCATACGAATGAATTATCGGACATTTGATTGTTTTACCAGCTACCTTTCTTATAGAAAAAATACCAGAGTCATAGTTTCATTATCATTTATTAAATGATTACATACGATTTCTCTAAACTCAGAGAAGATATTAAAATACTAAGCGTATATTGAAGTAAAATAATATGAAACTCCGAATATCCCTACCTATATACTATATAGTAGGTATTCGAAAATAATTGTAGCTGAGTATCAAAACTCCTATAGTAAAAGAGTTAATTGAAATCATGTTTTACTAAAAAAAGGTCAAAATAAAAAATCTAAAGAATCAATATTTTTAAATAACAATTAAAAATAAATAAAAAAATACCTAAGACAAAATAATGAGGATCTTACAATATTAAATCGCATCGCCGCTGTAATAAGTCGCTGTCAAAATTACAAAATAATATCGTAGCCCTATCGGATCAATAGAGAAGGGTGTAATTGAAGGACCTTTTCTCCTCATAGTAATATTAACCTTTTTACCCTACTATTCAATTATGCTTACAGCTATTGAAACGAAGAATGTTTTCAAGACTATGTATAAAATAATCAAAAACAAATAAACAAATCTCTGTTATTACAATTGATTTTCAATGACAATACTTAAATTAGATAGGCATACATTCCTTCCATACACGAGCGAATTAAACCCAAACATTCCCAACACAAATTTCAATAGGTGTATATTGGGAAATCGTTCGAGATTGCGAGCGTAACCATACATAACCCGTATACTTCAATTTCCTGGATGTATATTCTAAGATTCACATTACGAATTGTATACGGAAACATGAAACAGAGTTTTAAACAAATTCATATAACTAAATATTATACCTATACGAAAATAAAACAGTATATGAGTTGTCAGTAAGTAGGGTTTTGGTTAGGTTAGGTAAACTTGTGCCAAAATTTTGCTTTACTTAATCGTAAACTTCAGTACGTTCGAGTTTGAATATATTTAATAAATTCTATGGTATAAAAACGTTGCACTATGATTTTTTTGCATAATATTTTCAAAATTAAACCTGTATTCACATTTGAAATACTAATATCTCGTATAATTGCTATCTGTAATGCTACGGACTATAGATACGTAATTTAAGGGATTAGCATTATTGTAAAACACCTTTAAATCTCTGTCTTCGGTATCGGTGATATTATTCGATAAAATTAGAACGCAAATAATGCAATTAGTCAAAAGGATCTCGGAATTGATTGATATTGAGCTCAAACTCAAAATCTATTTTATCTACTACTTTGTACCTACTATTTTGTATTCAAATCGTACTTATTAAATCTACTACTTATTTAGTACTCTGAATGTCATCATTTAGTACTAGTGATATCAGCCAGTCATTTATTGTATATATTTCCTGACATATTGAGAGATGTAACCACAATTTAACATCTGAAACTATACACATATACATATTTAGAGCCAGGTGCGAATTACTCATTCCGATGCTATAATTTCTAATTAATTTTCTTATTTTTTCTAACCTTAAATTCATTCTATTTCAATTTTTAAAAAATGTGTAAATATAATCATTAATAGTGAAAAATATGAATAAATTTATATTTCTTTCGTTCATAATAATTAATGTGTAATTTTATTGCACTTGATTTCTTTTTTTTTATATATAAAATAATTGACTTGTCCTAGATCATGTACAATTATTTTGGCCCTACTCAACTAGTCTAAATTTGCCTGTCCTAGAATCAGGGGAGATGGTGGTAATGAAGCGGTAAAAGTGGTATGATCATGTGCGGAATCGAACCCGCGACCTTTGGGTCAATAGTCCAACGCCTTACACAAGACTACCACGACCTCGATTCAGTAGTAAAAAAATAAAATTAGAGTTAATTAATCGTAAAATCATTTAAATGTAAATTTAAAACACTATCTATATCACTATCTACAAAATTCTTGAAATTTAAAAAAAAATACTTTAGCTCTGGTAGCTAGATCGTGACAAATCTTTAATCTTTCAACATACCATAATATGTTAACGGCGTACCTTTACTATATGTATAGGTATTTGGTAGGCAGTCGACGTGACATATCTAGATTTCAAAAAGGCCTTTGGCATAGTGGATCTTATGTGAATCGGCTGATGATGGTTCCTTAATTAATTTCTAACTGACATTAATAGTTCAAGTTTTAACTGAATTCTTTTACATCATATCAAAATCTGACAGGAAGGAATCAAAGATCCAGTACCATTTGTTTATTTGTAGTACAGTAAAGTAAAACCGTGAAAACGGCTCATCGGTGTTCGCTATATATTGCTCAACCCTTCTTGAGTCCTTTCGATTAAGAATTACAAGCAGACCCCTAAGATCCAATACCATGTTTCTGGATAAAATGCGTACAAGTTTGTGATGTATTTGACACTAACTTCTTCCAAATTGATCTTTTTTTAATAACTCAGCACAAGTTTCGCAATGCTGATTTAGAATATCTTACGCATCTTATTATGCTTAAGGTTTTCAAAGACAACGCAACTGACGTTTGGCGTAAAACTCGATTAGCAGTTCGGGAGTAATATTTTCAGTGTTTGGACATAATAAGATGCGTACATCAACATCTGTTCCGTGGTACTCGTACATACCCATGGTGTAAAATAAGATATGTTTTAAACTGCTAATCCGATGTCAATTATTTTTTCTAATATTTATAGCCGAATTCTACCTACTCGAAACAGTTGTTTTTTGAACAACAGAAACCACTATTCTTATTTAAAATTAACTTTCCGTTTAACAAAAAATTAAAAAGTGTTCCTAGGTACATAACCTTGCCGAATATGGTTTTTGTAAAACCAAAGCTCAAATTAGTATATTTCATTTTTTTTTTAATTTTTAATCGTTTCTCTTATTTAAATTCATTTTATTTATTTTGAAAGTTTGCATCTCCTCAGAGTGAGGAATATCTTTGCCTAGAAGTTGGTATTTTTTGTGAATTAGAGGCCCACAGTCACTGGGTAGGTTTATAGGCGTTTCTGGAATTCCTTGGTAGAGCCTGCACTTCTTATTTGCTTCTTTTTGCCGATAAACCCTTGCAAGTAGTACGTGAATTACATACTAGGGTGTGGATTGATCTATATATATTCTGAAAGTCAGAGCAAACATTGTGAAGTGCTATCGATTTTACCAAGGCTATCTTAAGCCGTCTGCTCGACCATTATTGTTTATTTTTCCGTTACTTTTGGTAATATACACTAAATTAGTAACACCTATCGATACAGGTATTAGCACTAAAGAATTGTATAAAATAATTATTTTCGCAAAATTTTCGTAAGCTTTTACTGTACTTTTATCGGACTTTATTCCGACATTGGCGTAGATAATGACGTAGACTTTGGCGAGAGATAAACCAAATAAACGTTTACCATTTCTTGGAATAACTACCCTGTCGCTAATGTAGTTTTTCTTGATTTAAAAAAAAAAACTCGTCTTAACGAAAATATTTTACATTCGAAATCATTGCTGACGCATTCATTAGTGAAATTTGTATTGAAATGTAATTAAAACCCATTTGCATTCTCGTAAAAAAACAGTCCCTCGAATTATTGTAGTGACTCTTAATTTCTTGTATATAGGTGTAATATAACCTTTCGGTTTTAAATTATTAGTTAAACATTATGATGTAAGCTGATTAAACTTTAAACACACTAAAACGTATTTGACACATTAGAAATATTTATATAGGTAATATTTTTGTTAAAAATCTAAAAAAAAACAAGCATTGATTCACAAGCAACGCGATACATTTGAATAAATTATCGATGTTAAAGCTTTTATCTCAGCGGTCTAGGCAATTTAGGCAAAATGTACAAAGATGAAAAAACATGCCTTACGATGGGTTGGGATGGGCTGGGGCAGTCATCATGTATGGTAGGATTCTTCGTTTCTTTCCATATCATTTCCCTCACACGACGCTTCATCTTCCGAATACAAAAAAGGATTGACTTTTGTTTCAATGTACCGTATGTCTAATAAGTACAACATATATTATAATATATTTACTTTTTTACCCTATTGGAATTTCAAAGTGCAAAATACAATATGATACAATAAATATATTTCAGATATGTGTACAACTGTAATGTAGAGACCAGACGAGACTAGACTAGAGAACTTAAGAACCGTGAAATTTTAGGACTTAAAATAATAAATAGAATAAAAATTACCTAAACAGATTATTTAAAATAATGCGTTTTTCACACCTCATACGAAAATAATAACGGTGACCGTGGAATTTTCTTGGCTACAGATGACTTTTTCGACTTGAGGTTTCTTCCGAGTGTTACTTATATGGAAATCCGGTCAGTCGTTTTCAAATCATTGTCTTAATATTAAATGTAGTATTTTTTTTTTAATATAGGTTTATACCGTAACCAAAACGTAACGTAAAGTGATTAAGGAAGGAATGTTAAAATAAAATATTATTACTCGGCATTAATTTATATTTATGGCAAAAATATGTTATTAATTATTTTTTTTGGTTACCTATATTAATTATATGTAACAAAAGTGTATAACTAACAAAAGTTACAAATGTAAAAAAATACAAAAAACTTTTGTTGTTGGGCGCCTATAATTTAAAAATAAATAAAATGATAATCGATAATAATAAAAAAATACTCAAATAAAATAACAGGGGTGAGTAATAAACTACGCTCTTTGCGCCTGTCTTAGGAAATTAGTTAAGAAATAAAAGTCAATTTTGTCACATTTATAAAATTTGTTTCCTTTTATTTATAAAAACCAAACTTCTACACAAAACAAAAATATACGTATATAAAGGTAGTTACCAATAAAACAAAAAAATAAACAATTATTTTTTTTTGTAAAACAATAAAAAACTCCTTCTCACGTTCAACAAGTTATGAGCAATTGCCAATCAAAAAAAAAAATAAAGTTAAACAAATTAAAAAAAATAAATAATTTAGAAAAATAGACTGCAGTAAAATCAAAGGTCAAAAACAAAACAATTTTGAATAACAATTTAGAAAAAAAAATGTCCAGGTAGATGGGCGATGCTGGATTCCAATAAGTGAAAGAAAAAAATTGAATTTCAATTGAGTTTTTTGGTGCATAATGTCTCGTGTCAAATACTAATATATAATCAAACAAATAAATTTCACACGGGTAAATTAGGTATCCTTGTCAGCTTTAAGAGCAATCCTCTAGGGTAACGCTAATTCTCCCCTGAAGCGTCGCAGCCTGCTGGCTAATATCGGCCACAATGTACCCTTTTTGTTCTCCGTAACCCCTTTCCAGTTTCCCATTCCACCGCACTTCCCCAAAGACGTCACAGTCCAGCAAAGATGACGACACTACTGTGACAAAATGTACACCTGTGCATGGACGCTATGCAAACGGCCGCTGCAACTTAACTCCATGCAAAACGTTGCTCATTTCGTTTATCGCTAAAAGGGAGTATTTTGTCATAGCGACTATGATGTAATTTACTTTTAGTAATACAAATATGTAAAAGTTACACATAAACACAATGTTTAATGTTATTCAAATATGCCTTAGCTCTTTAACATTATGTATGTAAAATACACTAAGTTTAACAGCAGTGAGTGTTCTGCAATTAAAAGTAATAAAAAATAAACTTTAAAGAAAAATTCACAAGACAGTAACATTACAAAAGCATTCAAAAACTTAAAATAAAGTGTCGGTTACTTTTAATAATATATAAAATCTTTTCACTTACTGACGTCTTTGAAACGAATAAGATTGGTCTCTGTGTTTTATTTTACATTACCCCATTTATTTTCCCGAGAAAACTAATTCTCTAAGAAATAACAAATAAATATACCCGCATCCTTCGATTACAGAGTACCTTTTTTTGGGTATATTGAGTCACAATAAAAATATGTTATGTTCTCCTAGTAAAAAATTGTAAGGTGGAATTTTAATTGACTCAATTTAAATGTTTTAAACTTTTCTTAAAAATGGGAAAACTGTTTAATAAATTACCTTAATTCCGTCCACAAAAAAGCTGCCAATGCATTTCTTACTATTACGTTGATAAATGAAACGGAACGCGTAACATTGTATAGGGTGTTGGTCGTTTTTCACCGAGAGCCTCCAACGTGGTCGTGTGCGGTTCGGCAAAGGAACGTGTGAAGAGCGTATAGCTTAGTGAAGTATCTAATCGATGCTCCCTGACTATGCCTGTCTTTTACGTTACCCCGGTTGCTAGTCAGTGCTTGAAAGTAGTTGTTTGAAACCAATAGCTGTAGTACAAGTAGTTTTAGTTGTTAGGTCATGGAAACTGGCAAGATCTTTAGTTGTATTGCTTTGTTTAAAATATTATCACACTAGCTAAAAAATAAACGAATTTATTTTTAATATCATTCTACTATTATAAAGTATAAGTAAATTAACCACGTTATAACTCAAATGAATATCTCATAAAATATACATATTGACGACCCAGCATAGGCCAGCATAGAGGGCCCCAGCATATTTTGAGGAGAGCATATTTTGCATAGAGCATTGAGCCCTGCATAGCTAATAAATGGTTCGAATTGGATAAATTAAATATTTAATACTTTATGTTAGTACTCTTCTGAGCCTTCTAGTCTTGCATTGTTTTAATGTCTTATTATGAACTGTTTGCCTATTTTATGGAGTCAAATTTAAGCACGTACTGGTCCTATTGCTAGAGCCCGTTTCTTAAATATTGTATAAAAATAGCAAAGGTTGCTATTTTTAAATTGGACCTAAAAGGAGCAGTCTTAGTTTAAAAAAAAAAATTGTCGACCTAAAGTCAAAATAAAAAGTAAATGCTCTTTTTAATAAAAAAAATCAAAAAAATTTAGCACCTGCAATGTTTAACTCAGTTTCTTTAGAGTAATTTACACAAAATGTACGTGTTTTTACATAAATATTTTATATATTGTTTTTCTTTATATAAAATGTTTGTACAGTCAAAGGCACTCGGTTCTTTACCCCGAGCATTTAAAATAGTACTGAAACGCATAAAAAAAAAAGAGAGAGAGTACGTGTGTGTACTGCATCATGAGAACCACCGCTTTCGCATTTCCGTATGAGCGCTATGGTTAATAGTTACATATGCATAACTGCACACTTTTGAATCGCCTTTCAAGGTAAAGCTTCATTTACCTTCGACCGTACTATTTTTCTAAAAAAAACATAAATTTATCATTATGTATTACATTACAATCATTTTTGTTTTGACCTAATTATCGCAAATGAGAATATTTCTTATATGTAATAATAGTATAATCAAGAAAGATCATTTTTAAAAAAAAAAATGTCCAAAAAATGGCCTACATGATAAGGGAATCTCGTAACTGATTGTATATTGTTTTTATGAAAACCAGTTCTTTTTTTTTGCACTTCTTTTTTTATTGTTATAAATTCACATGCGGCAACCTGAATGATGGTTGATGGTCAAAATGTTTTTTCCCTCTTGTCGGATGATAATGGCGCCTTGCGCAAAGGTGAGTGTCATCCCCCGCGCGCCCTTCCGTCAGCCAGGGGTGGAATGGATCAGCAGATGCTCCAACACTGATCTATCCCAAGAACCATAACTCAGTACTCTAAGTACATCTTAAAAGTCACGCATAAGTACATTGGCTTATTTACAACTGATATTTTGCGTTATTACAAACTATACTTCAATTACCCGATTACCTAAAATTGCTTTCCCTATTTCAGCATAAACATAAATATTTCTAAGATGTATGATGCACTCTCGCGAGCCTCTAATAAAATACTGAGTGCTAGTAATATATTGGTCCCATGACAGAAAATAAACGAGCTCTTACTGGCAGTTCGGTCAAACTAAAATGTTAACCTCGAAAAGTGCCGCCTGCTGAGGCGGCGCCCACATCCGGAGATGTGTATTGTGTACCTACCCACCCGACGGGATTCTAAGCGTAGCATATCTGCGTAGGCCGTAAGCGTAGACGCCTGTGTTGATGTGTCACGGCATAAAATCCTGCACAACACGCCGCAACCGAACGATATTATATTATAATATAAAATTAAACTTTATATAACGCATAACTAATGTTCTTATTCCCATGAGACAATTTTAAGTGAAACCTACGTACGTACATATTACTTAAAACAACGAGCTATTAAAATATAAATAATCTACCACAATATGTACGCATTAAACGAACATTATACCACCGTTTTGTTAAAAATTTAAGAAGGATTATGCGCTTATTAAAATGACGATATTATTATATATAGTTTTAAGAGTAAGTAGTATATGAGGTCGATAAAAATAAAAATAAATTAAATGTGAATATAATTTATTTTTTGAGGCCAACAACTGTTAATTTATTGGAAGCCTCAATTTTACTCATAATTTCAAAATATAGTTATGGTGTATTTTTATAAGCTTTTATTTAATTTAGAATGTTTTAGAATTTAGGTAAAATCTTGCAAGCTGAATTAGAACCAGTTCCTCTTATTCTACAGAGTTGAAATTTGACATATTGGTACAGCTCCGATGATAATGCATTTTTATAGTAAGCATGGCCTGATTCTAAAACCAGATTGGCTCCAATCGAAGGAACTCCTCAAAGGTCAAAAGCACAGACACGAAATTTCGAATACGCATTTAAGGCTCGTTTTAAAAATGATTTTTACTATTCATTTTTAAATATTTTTTTGGTGTGTGATCGTAAGAATATATTCTGAAATTAAAATACTATTGATACCCGACGATTTTTATACAATAAAAAATATAATGTTGTTGCTGAAGATAAACATTTTGCCTGTTAAGCTAAGATAAATTAGATAAGCTAAGATAAGATAAATAAATAGATAAATAAAAATAAATAAGGCCTAAGATCTGGGATCTTCTAATTTTATTTTATATATAATATAACTTTTGGGTAGTTCGAAGGTCCTAATCATATTTAGCAAATAGGCTATTTATATTTTAATATCGATATGAATTCAATGTGTAAACACAAAATAAACTCAATTTTATGTTTCATTTTATATTCTAAGTAAATATTATAATAATCACTAGCCTTCTAAATGACAAAATTCTCTTACTCACTAAAGTACTTACAATCCACACACATGTATATGTGTATGTGGATTTGTGTGTATACACAAAACTATTTTTTTTAAGTCATTCAAATAATAGCAACAGGATATTTTCGATTATTAAAAGCTGCAAAAATGCAATAAACTCGAAAACAATATAATTTTACGTTTTTAAGGTAATTTTTAAAAAGGGTTTAGGTATTTGTGTGTGTTTATTGCCTGAAGACATTGGTTACATAATGGATATGGTCATTGAAGGACATTATCAGGGTGATAACTGATCTGGTACGGGCGAATAGGGAATACATTATCCTTAAATCCTTAAGTAATAAATATGCGTATGTAGGTTGTACAATATTAATAAAGTTCATTAAAAAAATACACTGTCTTACTCAATGTTTTCATTAAAGCTTATTTAAAAAAAATCTTTTTAACGCCGAATCTCATACATTTTATCATGACTATTTTAAAATTTAACGAGTTTTTCATGACTAATTGACCAAGTGAAACTTTTTATCCAATATAGTGACCATATTATATCCAGTACTATGACCTATTTCTGCATGATACCTTCGCCATTACTTTGTACACATAAAACCGGCACCGTTGTCTACTTATTTTAATTGCAATGTATACATTTCACTATAATCCACTAATGGCATGTAAACCCAACCCGTCCATCTCGGAAAAAGAACAGTCTTGGAAGATTTACGAGTGAGCGTGATTTCCGCGGAACGGCCTCGCCTCGCATTTCCGCCAAACCACGACTGGCTGAGATAAAAACATAGCGAGTGACAAGGACGCCGCGAGGAGTCTTCAATCTTCCAGATTATAATCTCCGTACCAGACACCATCCTCCCCTTCCCACTAATGATAAGATAAGGAATTATCTTAATGAGACACTGCTGAGTCTAGGAGACTGGCCGATTAGTTTTGGTCGGGTCAGCTAATTATTTTGTTGATTTTGATCTTTCGGATTTGCTCAAAAGTTTCATTGGACGTCTGTTTTAATATCTTTTTACTTCTTTATAGATATATCTTTATAGAAAATAAAATATTATAATCATAGTGTAAAACAAAATTGAAATTTGACAAATAAAAGATTGAATGATTGGCACAAGTCGACTCGTGCCTTTAGCACTCGAGATGGGACACTTCCCTCTTCATTTGTTTCGCGTGATCTGCGGCATGTGGAGTCTTCGGTGCCAGATGACTTGCACATCATGATATTATAAACCAACTCGCATTTTCGCCCGTCAATTGTTGTTCAAGGATTGATAGTATACCATCAAACAAGTTTATGATATTAAATGGTACCTACTCTTATGTTTTTTTTTCAAGGTTAAGTTTAATATTTTGAGTTTTTATTTTTTCTTATACAAAAACAAAAAGATTTCTTTTTTACCTATTCAATCCTATTATCAAAAAAAGTTTTTTGATTAGATAGGATTTAATAGCGTCATTAAACCTTTCCCTAAGACGAGAGATCTAAGGACCCAGCTAAGAAGGTTTAAAAATTTGGCAAAACAATAACTTCGTTGTACCACTTGACAACTATACAACTATACAGCTATACAACTGGAGGAATAAATACTCCAAAGTATAACATATCAAAAAAATTGATTATACTCGTAATGTAGGATTTAGAAAGCCCACTTAACTACATATAAACCTATTATTAGTTAACTTTTGCTATTATAGCAACAATAACAATGAAACAAATTCGTACAAGCGATTCACACTACTATATCATGTTTCTTGAACCTTTAGCTAAACTATCGTCTGTACTAAAAAAGTAGGTTAGTATATACGCATGTAATTTTAATTAGTATGCAATTATTATATTTTATAAACTATCATGTTTATTATTTAATTTACTATAAATACTAGCATATATATTACACTATATCGAAGAATGAAGAAAACTTTCTATGCCACTTTACGATCGAAAAGCTTTTTTTGCAATCTGTTCGTTCACAGTTCATCACACTTACCACAGCCGATCGTGTAGATTTGGTTTCATTGGTCGGACGAGAAAAAACGACCGGATTGCTGACGTCCGAACATCAATCACAGAGCTATGGATCGAACAAAAACTGTCATCTCGTCTGAGTATCCTCAGATTAATATGAAAGTAACCCTTCGATTTAGGTAAAACGTATTTAGTGCTCAGATTTTATATTGTTTTCTTTTTGGGTATACAAAAAGTAAAAATAATAGTATAACTAATTCAGAACCTTAAACTATTATTTTCTAAGAAAAAAAAAAGGTTAGTAGCAATACGTATAATGCGTAATTCTCTTAAAGGTTAGTGTTATGTGTATTATAAATAATTGTTGACTAATTAAATTTGTTATCTAAAATACTTTTCCGATTCTTTATTACCACAAAGCAAAGTACAAAAAAGTGATAAATTAAAAACAATACAAATTTCTTTGGTCAAAAGTGTGCATCTACCCATCTATAATATTACAATCATTCAATGTTAAAACCGCGTTAAAAAAGGTGAAATTTAGGTGAAAGTATACAAAGTGTTCCAAGACCATTCAAAGATGATTTGTTTTGACCATATATCAAAATTCGTCATGGTTTCCGAGTAAAAAAATTGTAAACTTTACGTGATAATATGAAATCACTCTTGTCATAAGTTCGGTCGCTAGCAAGGCCACGCCGTGCTGGGTCATTGGTCGGCCTTGCCGAGCGCCTGCGAACAAAAAGGGAATTTACACGAGCGCTCATGAATTATTTTCGCATTTTTTATACAACTTCTTACATGTAATAGGAAACATAAACACCCCCTTAAGTCTTTAGGACATACCGTGTATTACTTATATATGCCAAGGTTTCAATTTTTTTGAAAAGGTTCGATTTATTTATTTGCCAAAATGTACAAAAAATGTCAGAAGTTAGAAATAAAAATTAAAGTATTAAACATAATAATCTATAGGACTATATGTTTATGTCCAGAGAGTATATCCAGTCGATAGTATTTGGTGTGAGATTGTGTAAATCTTGTGCAGGTCCTTTAAAGCGTCGAAGTGGGCAATCACTGATGATATGTTGGATGGTTTGGTTATCGTGTCCGCAATCGCATTTGGGGCTTTCTGACATTTTCCATTTAAAAAGCATGTCCTTACTTTTTCCGTGGCCTGTTCTTAGGCGGTTCAAAGCGCACCAAGATTTTCTGGGAAGGTTAAAACCTGGAACGCATTGAGTTGGGTCTTGAATGTACCCATACTTGTCAGGATTTCTATTAAACCATTCACTTTTCCATTCGTCGGCCATGTTGAAATTGCCTAATGTGAGTTGTTGTCCACTCTTCCAGGATGGTTTGCGTGGGCTAAAGGTTCGATATAGATTCAAGACAGGCTAGATAGTAATATAAGTTATACTTAAATATTATTGCTATGAATATTATAATTAATATCGCTACCGCCTGTCAGTGTGGTTTAGTGTTTATAAACGCCTACTTCTGATAAAGAGGTTAGGATTAAAGTGCTGATGCGAATTTCCTTTGATGTCGCGACGCGCGATCGATATTCGTAGCCTTTACGAACCAATGCCTCGCGAGCGGACGATCAGCTGGCGAGCGTACACAACGGTTACGTAGTTAATATTGTCGCGTAGTTAATGTTGCCTTTACAAAAGAACATGTTATATAAATTAGGATTTATTACCGTATTTTATTTAATTTGTATAGTCGCGTTAGTCACTATATTTTTACATACAATTAAAATCGATATTTCATACTTTATACAAGAATAATATAAAAGAATAGGGGTCCCTATGTGTATTATAATATTTTTTATTATTATAATATTTAATTTCTTTGGATTCTACGTGGAGCGCAATCTTCAATTTGTGTTGATAACTAATTGAAATTTTGAACTTTCTATGGAGTGACTCGGTCGCGATTACTTTGCAGATTTTTTGAGCTTTTATGGGTTTAAAATAATATAGCCTCTTAAATGATACTAAAAATTTACAATTGAATATTAAATACAAAACAAATTACGTCTTAACGCTTACCGGTGATAACTCTTGCTTAACGCTTACAAATTTTAAATACAACTAAAATGATTTTCCTCATACTACAGTATCTTTAAATTTAGTATCCTTTTCGAAACTTTGTAAACATATATTTAAGTTTCCTATATTATTTGTGCATCACTATAAATTTATTGTAAATTTTGGACTGTATTTTGTCAATTATTAATAAGAAACATGATATTGTATCATAAAAAAATATTGATTTGAATTTTTAAAAGAAATGGGTTTTTTTGGATAATTTCTTTACCATATTAAATACACTGATTATTTGCAATATTTAAGAGATAAAAAGGTTTATATTTCAAATGGGCGGGTTGGAATGAGTTACGCAGTATTTGATTGTTCTGAAAGTAATATGATAACTGCGACATAGATGGCGGTTTTATTAGTTTATTTTTGCTGAAATTTTAGTTTGTTTTGGTTTAATGAAATTGTTGTAGATTATTTGAACACAAAAAAGTTTGTTTCATATTTTAAAAAAAATACTGTTTTAATACGGACTTAAATAGCTGGCCAAAGCGTGTTCGTGCTGGAAATTAATGTATTTTATTTTCTTCAAAATAAGGTTTCTTTTTTAAAAAAAAACATTATTTATTTTCTACCCTAGTACGGGTGCAGCTTAGATTACTATCACCCTATAATTTATTATTGTCTCCTATACTAAATAAATAAATAAAACATAAAAAATGTATTACATTAAAGAATACAGTATTAGTAACATTACTTTTACTTTTCAGTTTTACTGTTTCAGTGTTTCATTTACATATTAATATAGGTAGTAACCTGAAATTAATAGGAACTCCCAAATTAGTAATGCATTTATCATAGTTAACGTTATCATATTTAACATTGTTTATGTATCATACTCACAGCTGCATCCCTTTGTATCCTATTATGTCCTATTATATAAATAAGCGTGTTGATACGCGTGAAGTTGTAAGTGACACATTTATGTTCACATTAAATTATTATAAATTATCCAAAATAAAAATTCACAATGTTACGAAAATTGTTTTTCTCCTTAATTTCGAAGCCCAGTATATTTCAATTGAAAATATTACAGCGGATACTATTACACCAGTCATCCACAAAATATATATACCCTGAAATAAAAGTAGTTTTATGTGCACAATATTAACAAATATTTTAATTAGAAAAAAAAACACATATATTGGATGGTTTTGGTATGCTTTGTTCCATGCTTCTATTATTTTTTGACAACCATTAAATCAAACCACAAACTGATTTAGAAATGAGCATTTTTAGTTTAGAAATGTTAATAATATTTATTTGGTGAAGATAACTATTGGTATTGGTCTATTGGTATATTACCTACTAGTACATAGTAGTTAATGTAAACGTCATATAATTTTACAATGTACTTATTGAGAATGACTAGCAAATGCTTAAACTTTAGCGACACTAAACACCGTGGGTCATAAATACCACCATCAGCTTGCTCAAAAAAATTACAAAGTCGAACAAAGAAGTGAACCTAAAATTTTAACCAAACGGTCTATAATAGAAATTAAACAAATTTATAGGCCGGTAATGAGCCTGCATGAAATTAAATGAGAATACTATGGTACTAAATTTTCTAAATTATGATTCACAATTTGATTATAATTCATATATTTATTTTATTTTGTAATTTATGTAATTATTGTCACCAGCATTTATTACAAACCTGAAAATGTGTTGTTTTTAATGTAATTGCCTCGTGTTTCTGACGTGTCGAACGCGACAGTTTTACACCTAGTTGCACTTTATTATTCGAATGTTTCATTACAACCTAGAAAAATAAAACGGATTGTATAAAATTACCGTAAAGACACTAAGTATTTCATCGTTTCAGTTTTATTCTCCACTTAACACTCTTCATTTTAATTTAGCTATACATAAATATTCGTAATAGAAAATATGTGGAGTGGTAAATAACTGAAATATTTATTTCAAAGCACTCTTGAGGTAATTTTAGTATCAGTCATCCATAGAAATTCATCTTACAACATAAATAAACATGCCTATTTTTTATTATATTTACTATAAAAATAATATCGATGATTAACCAAAAATAAAATTACAAGCTACTTAAATATGCTGCCTACCATACGAGCACAAACTTTTAAAAGGCCTTTAGAAAGATATCACTTGGTAATACAATAAGCGATCGATCAGACTAACCCAGATAAAGAATTGATTTCTCTCATAAATTGAGCGTATCGTTTAATGATCATCTCATTAGAAGTGATCAATAATAATTCTTAATCTCAAACTAAATTTAACAGACGAATGACAGCAACTAGAGCAAGAGGTTCATTAGTTCAGATATAAAAAAATATGATCACATTTAAACATTAACGTATTAAATTTGATGAACTGGATACGCATAAATACCTATATTGTTTGTAGGGGAAATAAATCAGATTTCGTATAGTAATTATTATAATATATTGAATACTGTTAGTGGATATAATTGTAATTGATAAATATTACTGTTAAATAGGCACACTCATACAAACACACCTCCCCCTATATATACAAATAAGATTTTCTGCACTATCGCACTTTAAAATAGATTAATCCTACAGTTTAGTTTCACAGCGTGCCAACATAAAAATCTTACACTCTACAGCTAAATACATTGTTTCTGGTAATAATTAGATTACCTTAGAACAGCATTTTACGTTATAAAGCTAGAAATTCACGTACTGTGTTTGTAAAAAAGTAATAAAAATAAATAATTAAAAATATTAATATGAAACACAGAAACGGTGACTCAGAATCGGGCAGCTAAGTATGTTACCGCTCAAGTTTTTTATAGCGATGAAACTTATAAATATATCTGAAACGCTTTATCTTACTTGACTTTCCCAAGCTAATAGAAGCCCTGAACTGTGAAGACGTCCGATTATTTTATTTAAACGTCGAGTAAATGGTGAGCTTTTTCTGGTCATCATGACGCACTGCTCCCAATAAATATCTTCTTCCATCAGTTGTAGATTTGTAATGTATTCTTCTGTAATATATCCTCCGATTGCATAATGACCTATAGTTGAGTCATAAATAAATATTACAAGCTTTTCAAATGTGTACTTTTTCACAAGAGGAAAGAAGAATGACGATGTGTACATTTAGCTTTAGGTACAAAACTTAGCTAACTAAGCTAATTATTTAATCATTTTTTTACAAAAACAAAGAAACTAGTATTCCGGTAAACTCAGATATTAATTTATACTCTAAGCGTTACTTAAATATGAAGCAATCACCGCACCATCTTTATTTTTTATTACTTATTTAGAGATCGTTTTATAAATAGTTTTTGTAATTAGGTTTAAATTGTAAAGATATTGCTTTTATACTCGTATATGGTCATATGCATACTATATAAAATATATGTATGACAAATGGGTTCTAAAATCATTATATTGAAATTAGAATATAAAAATAATCTTTATTAGATAATTACATATACCTGCTGGTAGTCGCTCAATGCTATAAGCAAAATTTCCTTTTTTTCCTTTTTGCAGAAGTTGCTGTTCAGGTAGTTTATCGAAACGGTTCACTAGGTGTACCAGATTAGCCTGAGGATAATAAAGGCTCTTCAAATATTACGCACTTACTGAATGTTATAAACATGGCACTAATTTGAATACGATCTTTATCACCTCTGTTGCTTCCAATATGGAGAATATCCATGCATCGTGTGTTGCTCCCCAGTGTATATTACTGTCAACCAAATCTTGAACCTTATCTATTGATCCTTCGTATCTACAGGTTAAAAAATGTATTTAGGATAGGTAATCCATTTCTTTTAGAATTCACTAAATGTACTAAAACTCTCAGATCGTAAATATTTTTTAACATCCTTCTTTATGACGAAAATACAAAAGTCTTATCAATTTAAAAACAATATACAGGATGTCCCAAGACCTTTTCTGTAGACTTAATGAGGTATTTTGTCCCCTATTATAAGTACGAAATTATATGAAAAAAAACAAAAATAATTGATGTACAATTTTTTTTTTTAACCTGATAATGTAAATTGCCAGTTTTTCACGATGTGGCGACAAGCCGCGACTTGCTGCGACATTTCGTTTAGCGATATCATCAAGAAACAGCTGACAAATTCGGCCTCGAAAGAATCTGGCTGGTGCCGGGTCCGGGCATCACAGCAACCCAGCTTCCCTTTAACCCACCTACCCTACCGTGACTTGAACACCTGGCGCGTCTTGACAAGAACGTTTAATATTATCACACAAAATTCACATTTTTTCCTCAGAAACCACGATGAATTTTCACAAATAATACTTGAAATCCCAGGACCAATTAGCATGGTCTTGGGACACTTGTTTTTTTTTCAGGCAAATCAATAAAAGTTTAATCTGTATTGTTCAATAAACCCAATGAACCAGATTACTGAATTGTTTTACTGATTATTATTATTATTGATAACGTTATTATAACATACTTTGGAACTGTAATGGCGCTCGCGAGCCCACTGGAATATGCGTTAATCACTACGAGGCTCAGTAGCAGTAGAAGGATCACTACACGGCGCGATGTCACTTCAGATATAGTCGATGGCTGTTGGAAAGAGAAGTTACATAATTTAAAAGGGGCTATTAAGTAATCCTACAGATGTACATTTTTAAAACTAACCTGCGAAGTCATCAAACCGAACGCAGCTAGAACGGACACAGGAACTGAAACGTCTCCCCGCTCATTCCAATACCCAGCAGCGTAGATGGCCATAGTGCCGACGGCAATCGAAACTATAACTGCAATCCACGTAAGCAGGGCAAAAGGATGCAGTGGTAGTTGCCAATTCGGGAGCAACCTTCAAAAAAGTGCGTAAGGACATAGTGACAAGTGGGATATGAACATGTACAGACGTAAATAGTATAATCCAGAATTTGCAGTTATCTATAGCTACAATGATAAAAAGAAAAATATTAAAATAAGCTTACGTTATATTTGAATATCCCTGAAAACCAAATACATATTTATATTTTTATCAATATGAGTTTAAGAAGTATACAAGTGCAAAAGTTGTTTTTTACGGAGTAAAACTTAACCTAATATAAAATTGTTTTTTTTAAAAAACCTCGTGCTTCTTATATTTTGATTTAAGTTCTATTTTTTTATCAATAATGTCTGTAACTAAATACTTAACGGAAGTCATGTAGCTGACAGTATATATAAATATTTACTTTAGTAGCATATTCTGAAATTATGAGAGGCCAATTGTTTTTTTTTTGTTTCAAAAATTTCCAAGATATTACACAAAATACTTTTGGGAATAAATATTGAAATTGTAACTATAAAATAAATATATGATTTTTTACGAACCTTTAAGTGCTGACTTCAAACCACTAGCATTGACATACAAAACTTTGGTTCGTCCAACCCTTGAATACTGCTCATCAGTCTAGGATCCGTTATAAGACTAACAAATGAACCATCCTGCCCTAAATTAACCTGTCTAGCACTAGTACGGCACAATCATTATTTCCGTCAGACCGGTGCGGCAAGTAAGCTCCCTATATGCAATGGCCATTATTTTAAGTTATATGGAGATTTCAATTATTTTCTTTTCAGAACAATTCGCGAAACGAATGCGCTTTATAGACCAGCGTGATCTATTTCCGTATCCCAAGCGTAGGCTGCGATTTTTTAAACATTAATTTTACCTACCTACTAAACCCAACAGTATTACCGCAGAAAGTTCTTATATATTATATATAATATCTAAATAAATACCTGGGAGCTGGTGCTACGCATGTAATTCCAGTGCGCACCAAGGGCATCGTCAAATCTAGAAATCTATATTCGTGATACCAAGAGTAAAGCGCACCTGTGTTGACAAAATTACGTGTAAAATTATTTTCTTTTTTAAATATATTATCGTAAATAACTTACGGTATTAAGTATATCTACCGAAGCCAATGTCAGCATGATCCATAATCACATTTCCCAAAATTCCGTTCCCAGATCTGTTATCCCATATTTCTCCCCATTCGTGTTCATCGTCTCTCACTAGTCTTAGTTTACAGTTGCTCCATCTAAAAAAATACAAAAAAAAATATGATGAATCCGTTAAATTATATTTTTATATTGACATTAATAATATTATATTGCCATTAAAATATATATTTTTAAAAAAGGATAGTTTCCGCATTTTCCGTCTGGAAAAAGGAAGCCGTCTTGACACGTGTATTTTTAAGATTTAAGCACAAATCTTAATTTTAATGAAGAAACAACGAATAGATACCTAAATGCAAATAGGTTAAAGCTCGCGTCCTGCAAATATAATATCTTATGTTGTTTTTACTGATACTTTAATATAAATATTTTCAGCAGATTCAACACCCTAAATATACATTACAGATACTGTATAAAGGAAGTACACTTTATATCCATATTTCATATAAACAAAGTCAAACTTAAGTTGAAACTTTACCGTGTTCGTACGCATATTTTTTGCGGAATCCTCTTAAAGTTCTGATGAGTGGACACCAGCTTGGGGTATTTTATAACGTGGGACTTGGAAGTACCATTTAAGAGCCTAGGGTGTTAGAATCACACACGATGTGATTGAGTTTTATACGTGTAGCTACAAAAATATGTTATATACAAGTATTTTTGGGATAGATTTATTTACAGAGTGTATATATAAAAACTTCAGCCACCCAACTACTATATAGTATTGTTATTTTTGTATAGCTTGGTCTGCTGAAAGCATATAGTTTCTAGAACCGATTGGATTACCAACATTGTACCCTACATATAAAGTTAATGCAAAAAATCCAAGTACTATCTTTATAATAATAATAAAAAATGCTTGTATGCGTATACAAAACCCTATACCGCCTAGGGTTTATATACCCTATATAAACCTATAAATGCTTATATTGTTGAGGAGTTCCTTCGTCTGAAGACATTCCTGGGTGTAGAATCAGGTCATGCTTACCATAAAAATGCATTGTGATCGAAACTGAACCAACATCTTAAATTTCAACTTCGTAAGATAAGAGAAAGTGGTTCTAAGTCAGCTTGCAATATTTGACGTAAACCAACAAAAAACATGCAAATATTGCAAGCTATACAAAAGCTAAACACTTAACTGATCATAAAACCATTTGTGTATCCGATAAACCTAATCCTTATCCTATAGCTTGTAAATTGTTCTTCTGTAACAAAATAAATAAAATAAAAATTGCCAATATAAATAATATTTATTTAATTTTATATTATTATTATTGTGCTAAAATTATTATAATGGAAATTTGTGAGAGAATTTACCTACAAAACTCTATTGCCGCTTTGGCTTCAGTTCCATCAAGATCCATTTGTTTCAAATTATTATTTTCCTCTAGTTTGGCATCGAAAAGCGAATACGGTTTATAATTAAATGTTGCTATGGCAACTTCATTGCCTTGCATGTCACGCATTATATCAGGAAAAAGAGTATCTATTTTTGTAAATTCATTTATTGTAGAATTCCAGTGATTGATGACACTCACAGAAGTTACTTCGGTAACGCCTACAGATGTATGTGTTACGACGTTGTACATATACGCGGGTAGCGCATTTGTTGTGTTGGAACAGTGACTTGGTATTATCAAAATTGTGCTTATTGTGAATTTGGCTGCATCTGTATTGAAAATTTTTAAAGTGTCGTCATCTGAACATAAACTATCACCTAACACTAAAATCACAAGCTTTGGGTCATCTCTGCGCTGCATTCCGGTTATATGAATTAGATCGAACGATTCAAGAAAACCATGTGGATTTTCTAACATTACCATATAGTTAAAGCAACCATGTTCTGAAGCTTTTATTATCTTTCTCGTTAAATCTTTTTCCGCGTTTATATTGATGTGAACAAACTGGCCAGCGGTTAAATTCAACGAGATTTCCGAATCACTAACAATCGTTGCACACAAAAAAGGAACAAAATAGCGTAAGATTATTTTATTAATTAACTGTTCATAAATAAATAAATTAGTTATATTTGACGCGAAGAGATTCATTTTATGGCGGAACTTTAATAGTTTACCGTCTGTATTTAGAAATATTTTTTTTTTTCACTCAAAACTGATAGAAACAGCTCGTGGAATAAGTCAGGAAATGCATATTTAACGAAAGCTCGTATCTTTTATACCTGATCTACTTAGACTGAAGTAAAAAAAACTGCTGAACACAATGATATGGCAATAATAAATTGTATAGTGTTGTATGTATAAATAAAAAAAATAATCATGTTACAGATAGCCACTTTATAAATTTATTTAAGTCTGTTTTCAGCCTAGACATATAAATTCAAAATAAATTCATGTTATGATTTTACAATGGTCGATATATATATGTAATACATATATATATATATATATATATATAATATACTTCAATATCTTTTTTTAAATTTCAGATAAGCCTTATTTGAATTCAAAACAAATAAATTTATATGCTTAGAAAAGATGAGTACATCCCGTCAAAATATTACTACTAGAAGAAAGATATATTAATGATATGGTTCGCTCATATAATAAAAAAAAGAAGTACTTGTAATATGTCTTCGTTATTTATCAATTTATATTTAATAGTTATTTTTAATTGCACTAATGATTAGACTGTCATAATTTTCTTATTGCTTAAATGAGCCTAGTTAATGATTATATAATGGTACCTTATTAAGTGATTCAAACTTCCTGTAAAAAAATATGAAAATTATTTATTTTTTTTATAAAATAAAAAATTGTAATACTTCTGGTTTGACCTTTAGTATCTATTGAAAAATTAAGAAACCTACAGTGGAAGCAATGATTACATTTACAAAATAAAAAAAGAAATAAAGAATGTAATTTTCTGACACAATCATTAAAAAATATTAATGTGTGGGTTCAACTAGATTTTTTTGCAGTCAATATCAAAGGTAATCAAATAGAAACGAAGTATTTTTCCTTAATTTGTTCGTTTATTTGTGAGTAATGTGAAATTATCGTCAACGTAGACATGTTTACTACGTTTGAAGCACACAGCGTAAGACATCAAATGTAATTGAATATCATTTTACATCAGATAGGTAATGTAATTTTAATGTCTGCAAACAGACCATAATGCTCATTGACCATTTGATCGTTTAGTCTGGTCATTGCAATTTCATTTATGATTATGTACTTGGTATTTATTTTGCGGTTTTCCATTCGAGACAAAATGAAATTTCAAATATATAAGTATCGGTAACTGAAAAAGGTATGACTAGCGTACCTAGAATTATACCGAATGATAATAGAGCACCAGGATAGGACTTACGTTTCACTTTCATTGTAGAAATACTTACTTTAACAGGGTTAATAGGATATAAATATAAAAGGTATATTAAAAAACATTTATTTTTTATACGAGTTATAAAACGAGTTACGAGTAAACGTTTATACGAGTTTCGTTTTTTATACGGGTTATAAAAATAACCCTACAAAAGACGAAAAAAAAAATAGAAAACTAGGAAATAGACGTAGGTACCATTTAAAATGAGAAATAAAATAACAAAATGATAATACAAATTTAAAAAAAAGGGGCCCGCTAAATAATGCAAATAACTTTAGTACCTAAATCAAAACATTTTCTTAGTGAAATTTATGAAAAGAATTATTTTTATTTTTTATAGATTATTTGGCAAGACAACATTATATTATAATCGATCGATGATGTAAAAGAGATTTTAATGATTTAATATAATAGATTCGTTTAGAGAAGTTCAAAAGATCGTGTAATTAGAATGCCAAGTACCAACAACTGTAAATGGTTTTAATCTCGTTTGACATAATAATCGGACAGTGAAATGTGATTTATTCTGAACAATCAATTTCTCGGTCGAAGGTTAAAATTTTGAACCGTCAATCTTAACAAATTATATCAAAGAAACGATTTGATTTCCACATAGATGGTGTACCTTGGATGTCAGTCAATTTTGTAGTTTCGCAAATAGTCGTTACGTAACATTTCAATGTTTAAATATGAACCTTATTACCTTATTACGGGTAATGTCCAGTTAGGTATGGTTATGTTATTCATTATCTAAGAAATATGTAAAAACAAAAATAAATAAATACAATTATACCAATATATATATATTTGAAGTACTTTACTTGAAAAAGCATCAATATTTAAAAAAAATGTTTAAACTGAGTTTACACGACGAGGGTTTCGGATTGAATATTTTTCTCTTGCGGTGGAATCATTGTTTTAAGTTATTTATGACCATTACCTGTGTTTGTTACTCTATGTGTATGTAAGTAACAATTCTCAAAAAGAGCAACATTTCAGTAACATTCGATATGCTAAGTATATAAAAATTATGTATTAAATTTTCTGTTATCTTTACAGGCCATTCCCCCTCCCTATCTAGCCATATTATTAACTGACGGAAGTTATTATTTTTTTATACATAATACTGACGTGTAGAAATATAGACGTAACTACTTCATGGAACGTTTTATTAAAAAGTACTTCATAAAAATTTCATCTAGTATTTTTTTACAGTATCGTCTAAGATAGGCCTTTTTACATGCGTAATTCATAAAACCGTAGGTTTTGAATATTTTGTATGATCATTTTTTATAAATTATTATAATTTATGATTATAAATGATTTATTTTAAAACATTCAAATGTATTTATTGTTCAGCATTACAAAACAAAAATAAAAATGTTACGGGACTGTGACAGATCGACAGATAAGACAGTTTAATCGTAAGAATTCCTGTTTTTGAATATTTTGGTCCGGAATCTTACGGAAGCTACTAGTAATCGTCCATCTCTAGCATCCCTAATGACGTCATTTCAACCTTTATAAAGGTTGCTTTTACCAGTTAACATGTTTTTACTAACATATTGCTGAAAGTTATTTTTTAAGTAAAAACTAATATTTAGAATTGTGGTCTAGATTTTCGACAGTTTTTTTTATCGATTTTACGATAGACGATCGAACCTGTCGGTATTTAAGTTATAATTTGAATGTCAACTATTGCAAATAGAAATAATATTTCTTACGGCTATTGTTATGTTAAATTTCATTAAACGATTTGTCATACTGAACGATAAGAAGGCGGGCAATAAATTTTCGATTGATTTGGCCGTGTAATTGACAATTAAATCTGTGAGGTATATTAAACATTGTGCTAACAAAAAAAATGTGCGCAGCCTTGAAGAATATGCACATAGCTTCGAAGGTAACTCTTATGTGAAGGCGTGAACCCCAATGCAAAGGCCCGGACTGTAAAACGCTTCTAAGAATTTAAACTAATTTTAATGAGTTTAGTGAGAAATAATGTGTGGTAAAATATTTACCTATCTGCTCATTTAGGTGTATTTTTTTCCTCCAAGTAATCATTAAAAATCAGTTAAAATTAAATATGTATTTCACGGAGATATTCATTAAACAGGATGTATTGACAAATCTTATACGGTTGTTCTCGAACTTGCTGTACCATTTTCAAACGCAAGCTAGTTATTTTAAGGGCTTTAATAGGGTTGACAAAAGACGGTAGATATCAGACGGTAGACGACAGAAGACTGGAAGACGGAATGTAGACGGTATACAAAAAACAGCAGACTGCAGACTAATATACACATTTTAAGTGCAAAATTTATATAAACATTTAAATATAAAAATTACATGTAGGCAGTCGTTCACGTTAAATAGTACTTATACAATCAAATGGCTTGTATCGGCGGGAAAACGATATCAGACAACCTCGTCTCAAATGCCCACTTTACAGGATATTTTATTAAAAACTTAAAGTAAAAAATTTTACTGACTTGCTAAAAGTTAATGAATTGAAATATTCTAAATCGTATGTATATAAATCAAATAAATATATTATAAATCTAATAAGCGTACATATCTGTTTGAATGTGGCCAGTGGCGGTTTGATATGCTGTTATTTACAGTCAAAGAATTCCGATAAGTTACAGATGGTCAGATAATGTCGACGGGTTAATTTTGGAACAATGGATTAGTTGCGCAAATTGACATTCCAAACTAAGTCATTGTCGCGATCGAATTGAGACCTAATATGAATCATTTTGTTATTGGGTTGCAAGAAATTCCACCTACATATTTATCATTTATCATCAAAATAGTACAAATGGCTCTTTGCAACAAATGCACTTATCGAAGTATTGTAGTGATAAAATAATAACAAGCAAAACTTAATACATAATATGTCAAGCATGAGAAATTTCTAATGTATGTAATATAAAAACAATACGGTAAAAGTGAAAAGGGAGAAATCGACATAATGTGTGGTTTATAAGGATATCAGATTTTGCTGATTTGGCCATATAATGGGTTTTCGCTAATTTTTGTTGATATAAGATATATTTAACCAATAAAAGTTAAAAGTAACATTAATAGTCACTTAACAACCAAACTTACCTGTAATAGCTTACCTATTACAAAATATCATTTAATGTCATGAGCGAACAATTAATAATAGGCCCAATTATTCAATTGTTGCTCTGTAGCTTTTATGCTCACAGATAAAGCACTTAACGGGTCAAGGAGCGACCGATTGATATTAACATTTCTATAAAAGGATATGAACGGCCTTTATACTTTATACACTATCATCTTTAAATATATATAAAGCATGCATAAGAATAAAATTTACCCAAACGGATTTCCTAAGTAACTAATTGTTTAGGTTCTTATAATGTTATATAACCATATTTTTTAACAGTATTACAACAGTTTAAAAATACAACATTCATACATTGAAACTTAAACCGTCATCATGTTTTTTTATAAGACACGCAAACATTACAATGTTTTGTAGAAAATAAATGATAAAATAAAAAAACTTTACAATTCGTCAACTGACCATTTTTTATTACTAATATATTACTTCTGTGATAATAAATACATTTTTCTAATATAACATTAAAATAACTAAAGTATATTCAGATATATACATATATATGATATGATGTTACTATAGATAATACATATTTTGCATGTTTATTGATTTTTGACATTTAATAATATACTTACTGAGAATTTTTTTAGCAAAAGAAGAGTCTATATACAAATATTTATATTATATTTGCACTAGTTATCAAAAAAACAAAAAAAAAAAAACGCCAAAAGGTATGCCAGAACAGATCTTATCTAGTACGGTAATAAAATCCACACCAGCAGCTGTATTAGTTTTGTTTTATTCTTCTATAGTTAATAACTAATATATAACTGTTTTATGCTATTTTACGTGTTTATTTTGGATTTAATAAAAAAAATATATAAATTCTTTGCCTAGTATTTTGTTTGTTTAAATCAAATTAAGTTTAATAAATCAAATCTTTTGGTTGTGTAATCCCAGGTCTTTGTAAGCTTGCTAATATTTCAATAAGATGTACCTAAAATAACAATAAAAAACTTATAGGAATCTATATTTATTGTACCCTGAACTTTGACCATACCCGAAAGCACTTAAGTCCACGGACGCTTTAATATTCAGCCCCGATAACTTTATTTCGCCTACCCTTTGAAAGTTTTCGATTGTGCCATATTCAGTCATATTTTACGAAACAAACGTGATTTATTGACGACATTTGTGCTTCGTAGTTTTTATTTATTGGTTAGTGAAAAAAACTAAAATCACATTTTTTTTTCTGAATTGAATATTTCATATTTTGTGACAGTGACCTAATATTTTTATAATCAAATGCTACGAGCCACGGGCATTACTCATGAACACATGTTTAAGAGCAGTTCGATCACTTTGCGTACTTGCAGGTATTCAACGAAGACCTCGCATATAATATTAGGAGTGGTGAAATAATTAACGAGAGTTTTTGTTATGCGTGATTAATTACATACAATTTGTAAAAGTCAAGTGTAAACTGATTATATCTACTGTAAAAATAATTTGGCTGATTACAAAATATTGCGTTTAATTGCAACACGACATTCGGTTGTTAAGATGTTTTTCAATTCATTTTCGTAGTTGGCCATTTTAGGTAGGAAAGCAACCTATTGCAATAGGTTAGGTTTTTTTCGACATATTTTCGCGTTTCACATCCCCTAATCTATATCACTTTCTTGTGGACACGATAACTGCCGTAATTTTACACCAATTATTTTCAAATTAATACATACAATTTAATACATAATACAAACATTAACAAATAAATAATTCACGCTGATCTTACAACGGTGTAATAGAAAGGAGATTTTTAACCTTATTGGGCGAACAGACAAAAATATCAATCTCCGCGGAAATGGAATTTAATAATTCGACTGCTTTCCCAACTGGACTATGCTTATGGGAATATGCACCCATTAAAACTTTTGTTTGAAATATTTTTTGATATAAGCAATCCTTACAGTAAGGAATGGCCAAATGTTTCTTTGTTTACTGTTTCTGGTAAGCCTAACATATAAAACGTTTTGACATTTAAACATTGCTGAATTAAGTGAATTCAAAGTGTTTATTATCCTACTGAATGTTCGAGAAGTATCAAGAATGTGTTGGAAAGATATAAAACGTTCCGGGATATTTCTTCCTGGACAGTTTCAGAAGTATCTAGAAGGTTCTTCAGATTTATTTTTAAATAAAACTTTTTAAAAATCTCTTCTTTTTGTATATAAAAATACAAACCCCTAAAACCTCTCACTAATCCTGAAACTAAGGCAAAGTCGTAATATTGTCTTTATATGCTTACTATTGTAGCTTGAAATAAAACGTAAAATGTTTGTAAAACATTGAAGGAATGTTTGATACAATTGGAGTTCGCCTATCCCCTACTTTGATCCGATGAAATCTACCTCTACCTTCTACCGAAAGGGATTTTTCAATTAGGACGTAGGTGCAAAATACAAGTTTCTGAAATAAACAAAAAAAGGTCCTAATTAATTAAACAATTATTTTAATGTATATTATGTTTCTTACTTAAAATTTTAATTAAAAATACATAATAATAATATATTACTATTATTAATACTAATACAAATATTTATACTATTATTATTATTATTTAATATAATATTACTAATAAAGATCTTTTTTGCTATCGTAATTCATTCAACCACTTGCATTTTACACCTTCATCTTAATTAAAAAACAGTCAAATTACAAGTTAAAGCTATTTTCGTAAATTTGTTCATTAAACAATTTTATTTTATCTCAGTATAGGTAGCTATAGCTAAAAAGTGTTGATGTAATAATAACCAGAAAAATAAACATATTCTTACGCAACTGTAACAAGTAAAAGCAAATGACGAAGCTGTTCGTAAAATATCAAACAAGTTAAAAGTACAAGACAAGTTAGATCGAAATCAAAGCAAACAGTTTTGTAAATCATTACCAAACATCGATATATCGGCCGTAAGTGGTATCGTTCAATTGTTCACCTGCTTGCGTAACGAGCGCTCTGCCTGCGTGCAATTTGGAGATACGATCTACTCACCGCGAACTTGTCGACGGTCGCTCAATATGGATCGACTATCACAGCAGCACTATCTCCCGGTAGATTCCTCGGCTGCTTGTATTCGGACTATTCAATTTATCACTTTCATCGGCATTAGCAATGGCGCGCGCCGATTGTAAATTAAATTATTCAACAAGCATGTGTCCGTTCTATTCTCACAACTCCGGGAACAGATATCGTAGAATAGATTGTGGAAGCCTAGTTTCTAGATCGTTTGACTATATTGACATTATCAACATCTCCCCTGACTCTAGCGCAAGCAAGTTTAGCTTAGTTGAGTAGGGCTCAAAATAATTGTAAATGTCCTAGGTCATAGCCATTTGGAAAAAATAATAATTCTTAATTTTCACCCATTGAATAATATCAAAGAATATTTAAATAATATAAATCAGCAATATGAATAAAAATCTGTTTTGAGATTAATTTAATATTGATTTAATTTAGTTTCGTTTTTTTTTTCTAAAAAATTGTGGCATCGAATAAGGAACAAGTACAGCTTGATAGCAATGTAAGATATTAATATAGTTAAATATTTAAATATATACTTAGACATTGACATGCATACATATAGACGTTTAAAGTGGTAATTTGCGGTATATAAACTAATCTAATATAATAACGAAGTACGTGTATTTACAGTAGTAAAACGTGTAGTTTCAAGGGCTTGAGGTCGTAACGCCAGGCGGGTAAAAACCGTGACCTTCGCGAGTTTGTGCCTGTCACAAAAATAAAAAAAAAGGGCAATTTTAATAGGCATTTTTAAGGTCACGCCTTCACATGAGTGGTATACGTAGATAGGGAGATAAGCGAAAAGTGTTTTATAATATGATAGTCGGTAAACTAAACAACGTATAGCGACCGTATTTCAAGCCACCTTTGGTATGAAAACCTTTGGTATGGGGGTTTACTGATCATCTGAATATCAAGACTTTATGAGAAGCATAAGTTTAATTTCTTATTTTGCTTCATACGTAACAGTTGTTGACTGTATAAATAAAACCTTGTGATAAAATACTTATTTACTTTTAATGAAAATAATTAATTAATATAGCTGATGATGATTACACGTAACATACCAGCCTGATTGAAGTTGTGACATAAACAAGTCAATTTCGTGTTAATGGCGTTACGACCAGAGATAAATCATTTAATTATGATAAATATTTACCGTTATGCCACTCAGTAACAAAAAGTACAATATTTACAGGAAAACTAATTAAAAGCTTTCAATAATCTCAAAATCGTAAAAACTTACTCTAAATAGAACAGCACATATTTTGGAAATCAATCAATAAGAGCTACTAAATTGTAATTGTAATCAAATTTTTAGAAAGTACCTTCTAGCTTGAAGAAAGCATAATATTTGTAACATATTTTTGACATGTAATGTGACAAACTTTAATCCAGATATTTTATATTTATAGCTCTTCGTAACGAAAACAACGAATGACCGATATGCATGCAGCTACCTACATTTTTATATTGTAATCAATATACATAGAAATTCTCACGTTCAACGCTTTATATTAGCTAATTTGATAGGTTTTGCGTATTTAAGAAATGTACGATGTTTAGACATCAGCCAACCAACCAACGAGCACTCCTTTTTAATTTTTTATTTCAAGAATTACGGCTTGGTTGTAATGACAGATAGTGAGCTGTCCAGTGACCTAAATTTTACAGAAAGAACAATAACCTGGGAACGTAGTTTTTACTTAGATTTGATTAGATGCTCATTTTCACCTTGTATCCACAACCACAATCTTTATTAAGAGGTACATGTACATGGGGAAACCTGTTAATTAAATAAATAAAAGTAAAAGTGACAAAAGCTTTTGTTCCAAAAAAATGAAAATAAAAAGACAACTTAAAAGTAGATAACTAATATTATGTGCAAAGTTAACACAATAATAGAAAAATTAAAACAAGTAAAAAAAACTGATATAAGGGTACAGTATGCAAGTTTTTATAAATAAATACATACAAGTGTGGATTCACCCGGATATCTTCTCTATTTCATCGGTTTTGATATTTCCTTTTCTATAAACGATATAAAAGCGCCTACAGTTTTACACACGTTTAGAGTAGTAGCTTTTCGTGGGAGTAGCTTTTCGTTCTAACGTCGTTATCATTTTTGAAAAATACCTACAACATTTCAAATATTTCACAGTGACCACAAGCGCTGGCCACGATCTCTATCTATTGGCGGCATTTTCTTTAGCTATGTGGTGCGTTTACATGGAAGTCAAACACAAGGCTGACTTGATCACGACTATTGCGTCCCTACCTACCTCTTACTTACGCCGATATTGTTTCTGGACAATTAAATAAATTGCGACAATGCCAAAATCAATCTCGACAGCGCGTGTACACCTCAGAGGTTAATGTGATATTTTATTTGGTCTTGTTTGAGATTGGCCATACGTAAATAATGTCTGTGGCTGTACCTAATGCGTTTCGTGTTGCCAGCATTTTTATTTGAAGCATTTCTTATAGCATAAGTTAATCGTAATTCTAAACTGTATATACACCGCATCAATACCATTCCCATTAAAAAATCTGGTTATTGCCCTATCAAATGACATCATATCAAAATTTTCATGATTTCGAAAAAAAGTAAAATATACGTGATAGTATTAAATCGTTCTTGGTAAATGGCGAATTCTGCACTCATAATTAGATCAAGTTATTTCGACATGCTTATTAAATTTTATTTAATAAATTGATAAATTTAGGTTTTTATGTAAATCAACATTTACACATCTGACCCCATCTGTCATTTAATAGCTTTAAAATTATTCACGGCACTGACGCTATCATCCTGCATATGGTACATTTAAATGGCTGGCTTTAAACGCTCGCGGTCGTCCGGTCCGTCATGTAACCATTTATAATTTTACAGGTTTCTGCATACGGTGGCGATTTGGCCAAAAATCACCACCGAAGAAAATAGTATCTCGTGCCGAAAAGTCTGTATTACCATCTGTATTTACAGTTATAAAGTTAAGATAACAATCTAATATTTTTTATATACATATCTGTAAATATATTTATTATATTTTATGATTGTTTATTAATGGCAGCAAATAGACTAAAAAATGATTTATGTAAAAATACATTTTCAACTCTAAACTGTATAAACAACATTTTAGTATAAAATATTTCTATGATTATATTGCGACATTAAAAATAAATGATTAGTAGAACATTAAATAGACTGTTTTTTAAACAAAGACATTTCACAACTTAAAACCATTCTTTCAGTTAAATAGAATTAGCCCAAGATTCACTTCGTAACACTTCGGGGACATAATATTAATTCGTCACACAAAATGTAGAAACTTCCTGTCATTTGTGACGGTTAGGAAACTCTAATGATTAAAAACCTTGAGATGTCAGCAAAGGAACTGCCTATATCGAATTAAATCGGATATTATTGCATTTTGTTTATCGAGACAGATGAATGGGAACTAAGACAAATTACCTATACGTTTTAAAAAAAACTGTAAACCGTGGGTAGCATAGTGGTGTGCTATAGTGAGAGATTAATAATCGAAATATCAACATATAACTAATAATAATCTATTATGAGAAAAGTTCTAGTAATAATAAATACTACTAATAATTTTACGTTTGTTTGTCCATTCGTTCTCCTAGTTATACATAATATCAGTCTCACTCGGTCTCAGCCTCACAGCGTTAAAAAATATTTATGCGAACGAATGATCCTTTAAAATACTGGGATCATAGATGTTATTACTGAAAGTGTCATTTTATTTTATTTCCTAAACTATAAATTTATAAATCTACACCGCTGGGTCAGTAGCAACTTCAAGCTTATTGTCTTCGAGATCATTAAAAATTTACTTACATTCATGATTGGCCTGTTTTTAAGTATGTTAATAATATTAGACATTTTCAGCTGTATTGATTAAATTATTTACGTAATAATTTACTACTAAGAGGATCATTTTTAGGGCTGTATATTTTAAATAACTGATTTTAATAAAAATATTAGGATCAAAAATAAATAATATATAAAATAAAATCATATTTAAATTACCCGTGTTGTGATTGTCTATCTGAAAAAGTTTAATTAATTCCATTTAAAATAACATTTATATAAATAAAATTATGCACAGCGTTACTTTTACTAGGAGACTTTTGTTTTAGAAACTGGGTTTTATACTTCTCCACCTCAAAACCTGGATAATCTTTATAACAAAGAGCAATTAGACCAAATAGAGGCTAAATACTAAGGTTAGTTGCAATTATAGCGCGGCCCATTACACATTATCGTAAAACCATTATAGATAATTTATAAGTGATGGTGGAATACGGATAAATGAACTGGTTCAGTTAAAACCTGCTGACCTCTAAGAGTCAGCCGGATAAACCGATTGTAAATATGGTCGCCAGTATCCGAGGCAGCTGCTGATAAAGACACAATCAGTGATAGCGTCAACTGTGAGGAGGTGAGGAAGGTCGGATGAAAATTCACTAACTTAACTTTTATGGGTAAAGTTATACGCTGCGATCGCCTAATACATCACTTGTTAAATCACACCAGATTTCGGAAGAATACCCTATTCTAGGTGTTATTATCAACTCATACAAAATTAGGTAAACTTTTCTACATAGGTAGAGTTTCTGAATTGAGTGCATTAAAATGAACATGGCTGTTGGTTTATAGATGTCATAATTTAAATAAAATGTCCTGCAAAAATTATATTAAACATAAACAACAACTTTTATTAATAATAATAAATTGATGAATAGAATTTTTAGAATTTTTAGAATTATTTTTTTATGCATTTACCTACATGAGAAAATTCTTTTTTTAATAAAATGTCGCCTAGAAAAATATCCCTTGGCGGTATGATTTTACAAATATAATATATTCATATTTTACACGTTTTAACATCTTAACAGTAACATCTCTTTAGTTTTAACAAAGTGTGTCATTACACACTAGAAAAGTTTTTTTTTTCAATTGCGATAAAAAATAAATTATTTTCAAGAATTCTCGTTCATATTTATTAAAAAAAATGTTAGTTATCGCTTGATTTTTTTTTACATGACTGACATAACCGTTCTATTTCGTGACGCACAATAAAGACCTACAAAATAACGGAAGTAATATAGCAAGGGAAAAAAAATATATTCAATTATTCTATCATTTATGTGGTAAAAAATTAAGACCACCGTCAGGAGAAATTTATCGGCCAGATTGTTACGCAAATGGCGTTCATATCCGCGAAAATAGCGACAAATCGACCGAATGAACGAAAGTTGCCGCGCCACGGACACCGGCCCTAAGTGTGCGGACATGGTGATGTGTCGATGCAATTCAGATCAATTGTATAGTATAAAACTATGGGCAATAGTAAAAATGTGCATTTTATGTAAACTTTAGAAATCAATGTTATGAAATAAGGTGTATCTATCCTAAAAGTGCATAATTTAATTAAAAACTATATTTATCTACAGTCATTAAAAAGGCACCCTATAAAACAATAGTCTGGATAGGTAAGTTATAAATATATTTTTAATAATTCTGAATTCGAGATTATTTACTCAATCTTAGTTCACATGGAATATTTTTAAAAAATTTGGCCTTTTTTTTATATACGATGCATTTTATTTTATATTTTACCAGCTGACCCGACGAACATCGTACCGCCTCAGAATTAATAAATGTTGTGTTAACTTATTAGCTGAAATAAATCCAGTTTTTTATTAAGAATACTCAAAATTAAGTGAGTTCAATTAATTTAAAATAATCAAAATAAATTACTAAATGAAGCAATTATCGATGCGCACACAGTAACAAATGTGATAACCTCACAAAGTGAACATCTTCGTGAATTTACGTGAATTTTTCAGGTGTTTTAATAGTTATTCTGCTATTCAGGGCGGAGACAAATCCAACAAATCAAAAATCATTAAAATCAATCCACCAGACTTCTTTTATTTATATAAAAATATAGATTATATATTATTTTCTATTTATTTTAATATTTTTTCTTTTTCTGTGATAAGTCATACTATAAAAATGCACAAACGTTTTTATAGAGAATTTTGGTCTTTTACCGAATTTCACAATCACCGCAAAATATAAAAACATACACATGTAATGCCTGCATCGCTCCTTCGCCATGTCCATACGTTTAATGCGTTCACTGATCAAGCCAATGGCCATGTTTGTTTTGTTGAGAGTCACTTCGTGTTTCGATCATTTGCGCAACTGAGCGAAGTGCACTCGATCGTAGTGGACTGCGCTTAAGTCAAGTTTGAGTCTATTTGCGTCGTCGAAGTCTTTGCACCACCAACTGAATAAAAATTACATTGGGCTCAAAAATATTCTTGTATGTCTGTTTTGCTGTACATCTATCCACATGTCCATCATTAGCTATCCTCTGATTTGTAAACCGTTATAACTTTCAATTATTAAAAAAAGCATAAAAACCTGATTGCTATTCAGTACTTTGAGTGCCGAGGGCACCACGGGAAGGACATTTTTAATATTTATTCTCAATTATTCTTTAACTACCGGAAAAAAATTAGAAAATGGTGATTTTTAAAAAAAAAGTTCTATAAAAAAGGGGACAGAAGGGAAGATTAACTAAATAGAAATAGAAAATAGTTATTGAGTTCGTAATTCTGCTTCACCTAATAAATCACATGTAGCACGAAACTTAATTGAGGATAGTATCCTCAAAAGGTGCTGCAGATGTCTCACTTTATTAATTATGTAGAATTAAACAATAAACTAACCAGAAGAAACAACTACTATTGCTCAACACGACCACGAACACCTATTGATTCTGCCAACACCAACATAATCTGACGAGATTTCAAGCGTCACATACTTGCATTAAAAAAAGCTCATAAAAAGATATTCGAGATTAGATTTATACGGTATTCGGTACGGTTAAATAAAACGTGAATTATTGTATGAAAAATGTTGGCTGGAATAAAATAGCAACCGGTGGATAATTCCTTATAACATTATTTTTGCCATTTTAGGTAGATTTCATTAGGAAAGCTACCTAAAATGGCAAAAATAATAATTGTTACTGGGGGAAAATGCCTCAAGATAGAAAATATAGAAACTTTCATGTTAGAACCTTTACACATTTACATATTTTGATTAATCGCATTTAAAGTAAAGTAATTTTGAAATGATATGTAATTTTGCTCAGCTTGTTCAAACCACTGATCCTTAAATTTATAAAAATACTAGTTGCCATTGAATGACTAAACCCACGCAACATATCAACAGTTCAATATGCCTGCGTTAACTGTCACGTAAAAAAGTAACAGTCAAAAACAAGGATACATTTTTTGCTGTGGTCAATTGGAACCGTAAATGAGTATTCACGCCTTTGCTAGAAGGTTTGCCGCTGCAGACGAGAACCACGCCCAAGCGCAAGACATTTCAAGACACGATACAGACCACAATTATTTACACGTACAGTTGGCCGAAAATATACCGATACTCGGACAAATTAAATATGCACTTTTTATAATAAAAATATTTTAAGCTCTTTATCATACTTACAGGGTTTTTTTTATATTTTTTATACAACTAAGTACGTGCTTTCTTTTCATAGGACAAATTACTAAACTATTCATTATCAATATTTTATCCATTTTTAAAAGAAAACATCATTGTTAAATCCTTGTCCAATTAAATATTAATTAAGAAATGGTGTAATGTTGTGAAATAATTTGGTATGCTTAGCCTAACTATAAGCTTAATAAATAATTAAACATTTATTTAATTTAATTATTCATAGAAAAATTATGGTTTATTCTAAATATAAGAGGAAACCGAGCTGAAGAGATGAAAAAGAAAAATAAGGCAAAACACCACAAAAAGCATTTTCGAGAGAGAGTCCCCACACTTTAGATTAGCTCGTATAAATAAATGCTGCTTCAGTACGTCCTCTGGGAGTAAGACGAACTGGATTAGTTAGTATATCGAAGGCGGTAACGCTCCAAAAAACTACCCCAATGCGTCCACGGGTGGCAACGTCGATACATCTCTTTTGTTCTATCGTTAATTCAAGACCATATACTATACATGTTTTTGCAAAAGAAGCATAAAATAACTATTTTTAAGTTATTTAAATCTAAGTAATAAAAAAATATCTACATTTTCTCACACTTATTTTGTAAAATTGGATGGGACGGTTGAATAGAGTTCCTTCTATCCAAAACTTTTAGTCAATATTTAATTGTATTTACATAATAATGGAGAATAACAAAAATTTTGTATTTTATGCAGTCTGGCAATGAGTGTGTTGGATTTTAGCAATAGTCAATGCCGTATATATAGCCGTATTGTGACGTACTCGTATATATAGTATATGGTGTTAAATTAACGCCAAAACAAAAGAGCGGTATCGGCGTTGCCACCCGTAGACGTATTAGAGTAGGTTTTCGGTGCGTTATCGCCTTCGAAATACTAACCCAGTTCCTCTTTCTCCGTAATGAAGTAGAAGCACTGAAGACTAACTAAATAGGCACCTTAAAGCCAGCCTTTTTTCGAATCTAAAAGCACAGAAACCGATTGATAATATATTAATGATGAAACTTTTCATACACTATGATTCTACAATGTGTAAATATTACACAACATAGTAATTCCTTTTTTTATATTTAAAACATACAATGGACAAACGAATTATTAAAAAACTACATTTCTATGTATAATAAACCGAGAAACGTGTCGTGATATTTGCTGCCTAGCTTATACTTAATCAGATTCGTAAATCTCTCACACAGCACACTCATTCAAGGCGAAACTTGGACACTCGACGAAAATAGGACGTATGTAGATACACTCTACTCTGCAATCGGTCACTATACCACAAGTACTATTATTGAATTAAATATAATCATCGATTTTATAAAGGAAGATTTTCTATTCCCATAAATGGAGTTCAAAAATACCCAGTAACAATAAAACTATGTATTATTATTTTTTTCGACAATCTTTAACCTTCCTTTTATTTTATTTAATATGTGGCCGGCTGGTATAACGATATTTTACATACATTTTACACGACAAACGACAAATCTAGCCTAACGGAATCCTTACTTTTTTCCAAAATTTAAATTATATAGGTACATCTTAAATTAGCCCGGTATTTACACAATTATAAATATTTTTCGATAAATTTTTAACGATTTCTTCGTTCAATTTTCAATATTTTAAAAAGTGATTATGTTCATAAAAAGTCGAAAAACAGTTGATTTAATTAAAGTAAAAAGTAAATTGATTAAATATCGTATCGTATCATATCGTATTTTAAAATTATCACCACACATTCAATAATGTTTCCGCGACAAACGACGCTACGGCGCAGACTAAAAAATTTACATACTTTTAAAGTTAAAATTAAAAAAATTACATACTTTTAAAGTTAAAATCTTATAAGATTTAAAGTCTCGCGTGGCAAAAACATAGCACTTGCTGCACGCGCTGGTGTAGGCAGTTCACAACATTCAGCTGTGGCGAAGGTAGGAGACAGATAGTGCCCAGCATAAATTGCGTTCGAGCCCGCTAAGCGTTTAATACGAATTACGATCAAAATTTTTGCTCGGCGCCCGCGAGTCGCGAGCAAAAGTAACGGCCGGCATTCGACGGGCGCTCCGTAGGCGACGCGGTCGAAACTTGCCGACGCGGCGCAGTCACCCACTTAGCCGCGGCGCGGTGGCGGCGGCGGAGTAAAAGTTACTTTTTAATAAGTCCGCGAGCGGGTTCAGTTTTGTCGTTCGCTCCGCAGGCGGCGGACGCCTTCCTGTTTGGGCGCGTTTTCCACGGAAGAAGTGGGCAGTTTTCCCGCCGCGGCAGATTTACACTTTCGCGCGCTGTCATTTTCGAAATTGCCTCGCAGCTTGGATTCAGTCAAATTGTGAAACAGTTCTGCGCAAATCTCGGAGTTTTGAAAACTAAAAGTGGTTAGCTGTCCAACAGATTCAGTTCAAACAACCACTGGGTGAATGGATCCATTACGCATTATTTGTAAGTTGGTTGATATTATTTCCTAATAATCATTACTCCTAGCCTAATTGGGTATATAAACGAGTTACATTAAGATTTTCATGAGATAGTTATCATTCGAGTAAACGACTACATCGATAACGCTGTAAAAAATTGTCATTGAATTGGTTTGAGTACGCTTTCCTCGCTGCACTTTTGCACAACTCCACGTCAATAACCAATTAAAGTTGTACAGATCACATAATAATTAAACAATTTCTATGCGAATTGTTGCTATTATGAGATGGGTTTTTTTTTAATTGATGTTCTACTAAGAAAGCTTATCAATATCAGCCACCATTATTAGAAACACAGTTCTTTGGACAGAAGATCTCAGAACTCAGAAGCTCTTTATACAAGTGAAGCAAGAAGTCAGATGGCCTCGTGGGCGATCTTCCTCAGGAAAGACCCATCACCCTCTGGGTAGGAGCGGCTAGCTGGTGTTAAAGAGGGTAAAGACGCGAAGTTCACATGGTTATGAGCAATATTCTAATTTTACATATGTAGGATGTCTATGATATAATTAATTAAAATAATGATCATTAAAATCATTAATATTTAACTGATACCTAATTTAAGTACTGTTCGTAAAATTTATTGTTTTTAGTAGCCACTGTCTGCCATGAATACAGAGTGGTCCCGAAACCATTAATTAAAAGGATATTTGTGTTCCTTATTATGAGTAAGAGATTAAATAAAAAAAAGCGAAAATAATTTATCCCTAAATTTATTATTTATTTTAACAAATTGTGTGTAAATTAAAACGTCCGACCTTAGCAGGGCCGCCCGCCCCTCTTACAGCCCTTACCCCCTTACCCCTTCCTAAACCGAAGACCGTAACGTTAGGCGTAAATACGACCCTAAGGAGCGGAGCGAGGTAAGCGTAAAGGAATACACGTAACAAAATAGAGGATCCTTGTTACATAAAACACGAATAGCGGGTCGCGTCACACTGACCTACTAACCGAGTCACGTGAGGGAGGAGCGAGCGTAGTATGGCAGGTTTCACACAAGCAAATTGACCATAAGAATAGAAACTTTAACATTGTTTTTCTTGGAAACTGTAGTGATTTTTTTAATATCGTCTTAACAAAATGTGCCTAACATCGCAAGGTCGTCTGGCTCAGTTATCAGGAATAGTCTTAGTTAGAACAACCTGTATAATGTGTCTTTAAATCATTATAAAAAAATAAACGTTTTCAATATAATCGTATAGCTCAAATTTAAAATAAGAAAATTGCTATAACGCGAACGTGCAAACGCAAATGTTTGCGTAATTGCAAACGTGTAATCAATCACACACTAAGGTATCTATAGTTTTAGGTATAACGAACGCTTATAAATTGCCATAATACGCATCTTCCCATTAGTATGGGTTCTATAACAATCACAGATGGAATCCAGGCTGCTTTTTTCGATAATAATTATAAAAAGCATTTAACCATCTACTAATTATTTATATATATCTAAACAAAAAAAACTAAAGACTATACTAGGAATTTTGTCCGTGGTTTTTGCATTAGTGTAGTAAAGACTTATAATATTATCTTATATGCCGAGTTATTGAAAAAGATCAATTTGGGAGAATTTAGTACTAAATCAATGAATAGGTAGGTGGTGGTACGGGGTTGTTTCATTACTAGCCGTGCGTCGAAATTTATAAAAAAAAATAAAGTCGTGCTAAAATTTATGATGTATGATGAATAAATAATACTGCAGGCGCGAGTAGTCTGGTGGCAAGATACCGTTAATGACATCTGTAGGGCCTAGCTGTAAGACGTCAGGTTATGGTTAAATAATATAATTTACTACTACAAACAATGTATAAAAGCAGTTGATGCTATGATAGGTACAGGTCATAGTCATTCTTTTTAATTTATTTAATAAGCCAGTATGATATGTTACATTTAGTAAGTAAAAAATAAAATAATATAGTCCAAGCGATCGGATCGACACTACTATACTGCTGTTTCGTGTTTAGTAAATTCGTTATAAGTTTCGGTAATTGGTGTCTTGTGGTAATGTTATTTTGCATCCGTTGTAGGTTAATAAAACACTATGAAATACGTGGGTAACGTTTTGCGTGTAGCAGCCGGTATTCAATGTGACAATAATAGTGATAGATCTCTTGGCGATATTTAAAACTGCAATTAGTGTTTTTTCGAGCAATATATACACGTTCGAGGGAATTTTTCACAATTAAGTATGTGTTTTTTGTCTCATAGTGACATAAATATTTATACCTAATTAAATCGTTTTATTTTCATGAAATAAATATAATATATTTACGCTTGAATCCCACGTCTATTTCATGTGATATTTTCATTGACAAATGTTATTATTCGCTTTTGAGAAAATGTTTTCTGTAGATATAGTCACAAACTATAAGCTGACCGTTTTTCAATTAGGAGAGAAGTGTGAAATTTTACACCTATACGAATTGTGTAAAAAAAAAGGCCTGACCAATAATGTATATGACGTTTCTTACTTAAAATGTTTATCAAAAATATATTACAATATTTATTTATACCTATAGGAATATTTTTTACGTTAGGTATTTCGTTTTTAATACTTTAGGTTTACATTTTAAATAAGTAACATATTTCATTTCAGCAATTCGTTTGGTTGTAAATTTCACACCTCCTTCCTAATTGAATAACGTTTAGTTTATAATTTTTCGATGATGCCACATTTATATTTTTCTTAATATTTTAATTTTTAGCCTCACAGACCTCACAACATCAAAAAATATAATGTTTTAAACTTTTTTTTGATCATTATGAGTTATGTAAGACAAAGTTGATCATGCACATCGCAATTAATTTAGTTTTTTTTTATAAATATACACACAAACAATCGAATTTCTTTAGTACAGACGTTTAAGTCTAGGTAAAAAGGCAGCGAACAGAGGTAGCAGTAGTATTTAAACTCTCACTTATGTAATATTTTTTGAGTTTAAATCAAAGAGTATCTGTATTTAAACAACCCATAAAAATATTATTGTAAATTAATAAAATGTTTGAAACAACAAAAAAAATAGATACATAAATTGGTAAATTTTGTTATAATTACTTATGAACCCTATTACAAACTATTAACAAACACTTTTGAAGGTAACGACTGTACTTGTCCACAGCCTACATATAAATTTAGAAAGGCATTAATGATATCACTGATGTAATATCGATTTTAACGATTTTTAACCTCGCATAGCGAGTGATAAACTTTATATTATACTTGCGAATAGCATTTGCATTTAGTGATTATGTATAGTTACATAAAATTATAATATGTAGTAATATCTTTACTATCGGATACCGTTTTTGTGGTCACTACATTAGACATCTTTGTATTACACCGTGTACATATGTTATGTTAAAGGATATTAAAATGAATTATGTAACTTAAAATATAGCAGCACCAAGTATAAGCACCATCAAAGCACCACTAATACACTAAGTAGTTTTAGCACAGTGATAATTTCTGTAATGAAAGGTAAGACATTCCTCAAAAATCACTAAAAGAATCCCTATATCTTCAGAGGCTTGTCTATGATGTTCCCTATCACTGGGTGTCGGGCTGACCACTGTCTCTCGGACATCCTGTCTATACCTGTATATGTATGAAATATTTGTCCGCCGTACAACCACTGTTTTTTCGTTTAGTGGTCATTAACCGTGAAATCTCGAAGCCGTTCATGAACACTTTTTATGCACTGTATAATTAATATAAGTTTTATTTCATTATATCCTATGACCTAGGTCATATACATACATTTCTTTTATGCCCTGCTCAACTAGCTAATTTTGAATGTACGCGGTGATAAATCGTTAAAAATGTATAACAAACGTATTGTAATTTATGTATTGTATTGTATTTGTTTGTATTGTATTTTATGTGTATTTATAATTTGTTATTTGTATGTTGTTTGTAATGTATAACCTGACGCGGGAAAAATGTATAACAACTAGATCAATACGATCCCTCAATACTTAGTTAACACATCAAATATTTGGCTGTTAAAAATATCTAGAAGTATTATTGTTACCACAATAATTTTAAAATGATGTCACAGTATAAAGAGACGATGTAGTAAACAGTTGGGCTCGTTTTTTCTTTACCCCGCCAGTCCGTTTTCTCATAGAGTCTGTCTTCTAGGATCACGGCTTTTCTCGACCATTGGGACAGATGAAGAGAACCTGAGAACCTGCCTTTATTATTTGTTTATTATTAATAACGGCTATACATTGAGATCACCTTAATAAACTTTCTTTGGTTAAATCCTCGAAAATAACAATTATTTTTGCGCATCTCTTTTTCTTCTTGTAATTTCTTGTTTCTTTGGTTCGTATAAACATGCAATTCTGCATGACCTCAGAAATGTAATTCTTAACATTTTAGTTTTCTTTATTTTTTTATAGTACGTTACATCATGGCATTGCATATGTAAAATGATTCGTTTATTTCCTGTTACTATATAGCTAAATATAGCTTTCGATCTTTGTTCAAATATATCGAATTCACCCAGAACAACACCATTCCAGTGTGCTACAATACTGTGGTGAAAAAAGTGATGAACATAGAGATTTACGTCATGTTTGTTTAATCTTATATACCTATTGTTGTTTTTTCAATAATATAATTATTATTAAAAAAATCAAAACTAAAGGTCAACGACTCAATCATAACAATATCGCATTAGCAACTAATAACGTAGCATTTACTTCGCTAATCATGTTGACATACACGTAATGCGGTGATTAATGTAGGTACTATGCTATAAAACCATGTATCTTTCAATCGTTAAGTTAACGCATCTAATTGCGTTTGAAAGTATTCGTTTGCAGAAAATATCATATAATTCTTACTAACTCGACAAACGGATGGTGAATTATTTTTTTTTTGTAAAAATATGTTACAATTTGTTTTTTTTAAGTTTTATTATTGTTTCTTCGTTCCTTCTTCGATTAGACGATTTAATTATTTGATTTCACATAATGAAATGAAACAAGATTACATTTACAGTGTTTATTAATAAAATTCACTAGAGAAAAATTAAATAATCATAATAAAATCTTATTTTGAGATAGAAAAAATCACTGATGTGATATGTTGATTAGAAAATATATCCATTTCAACTTTTCTGAATTACGATATACTTTAGTATGGATAAATCATTTTTATACGCCTTTGGAATAGATTTGACATACCATCAAGCAATTTACGAGCTTTTCTTTTGAGAGGTTTTGGAGGTTATTTTGCAGCAGACGCAGGTATTTCAATTTATAACGCGACCGCTGTGTTCGTAACTGAATTTCATTATTCTTGACTTTTCTTTTCGAAACGAATGCTCTAAATTTTCAGCCACATCACGCGGTTTTCTATTGCCACATCACTATTTTCGCCTATTGATCGCAGATCGGTTTCTGAATATTGGGTGGTCTTCAATTTATAATCTGTATAATTTGTAAATCATAATAAATCTTTTATAAAAAAAAAATTTAGAATCCGAATACACAATTTTAAATATTGTTGTATAAACAAAAAATGCAATAATTTAAATGTGTAAAATATAATATTTAAATCGTTGAAATAAAAAGTGTGTGCGTATTTTTTTTTTGTCATAAATTATTAATGTTAAAAACTTAATTGAGGAAGCCTCGTCCCGATGGACAAGAATAAAACATGGTAACTCCAAAGTAGTTTTTAATGCGTGTTTTTCCATTACCGTCGCATAAAAAGTCTACCGAACAAACAGGTATTATCGAAGCCAACGGCAATTAACTCGGTTGCAATAAAATTGAGTATTCAAATTTCTAAATTGTTGATTGCACATCTATATATTCATTAAGTGTATCGTGATCGCGAACGACCCGTCTGCCATTGCGTCATTGAACGCATTTCTCGCGGTACTCGCATCGTGACTTTATAATGTTAATCTGTGTCTTTCTCTTCATCTCCTTTTTCTTCTTCTCCCGCTAAGAGGATAAAAAGATTGAGCATGCTGGATTATTGGACTTCACAAATATGCTACGTTTATTAGGAACATGACAAGTTTTTATTGGTATTGTGTAAACTAATGTAGTTAAAGCGTTTGAGAGAGTAGACCCACCCTAACTCATTTTTGGTTTCTTAACGTTCGCTACACTTATTAAAACCTTTATTAAATTCAGCGTTACATCCGGTCCAAATTTATTTACTACACAAAAGTTTTTGACTACTTTACAAAGTTTTTTTTTAATTGAAATAATTACATCTTCACCAAAAAAAACCGTTATGGTTATAATGATTAATGAGGACAAAGCGATAGGACTACCGACAAAATATTTTAGTAAGATAAATTTAAATATTTTGGATTGCTTCTTTATTTGGATCTTTTAAAAGTATTATAGCGCAAAATTGGCGTTTCACTAAATTTTTCACATAGTCTTCAAACAGTAATTTATTAATAATCAATAGAATATATTGAATAAATCAGAAACTTCCTATACTTTTTTTTATTCGTACTTCGATAAACTTACATATTTCCTACAAAGCTTTTATCGCTGATGAACTCACTACTCGCTAGAAAATAATAAGTGCAAAAATAAATCAACTAAATAATTATGTAAATTTATACCTTGAATATATTTAGCTCTAAATACTAACGACTTAGCAAGTAACTCAATTTTAAGATAAAAAAAACGAAGCACGTTTTTCATTTGACAAACAAATTTCCTATGATTACTAGTTGGTTAGTACATAATTCAAATAGATTTGGTCGAGGGACACAAATTTCAAACTCTTTCATAATAAATAACTTGGGAAAAAACGATAACATGCTGTTTTTAAACTATTTGAATTGATTTGTTGTTGTTTAAGGGTTTCGGACTAAAATAATTAAAAATGAAACCCCTATGGTGAGACTTCCTTGAGTATCGCGTATCAGTCCGGGTAGTTCCAGTGTGTAGATCGATTTATTGCAATTCGAAATGCAGATAGTAGATTTTATTCGTATGTATTTTCCTTTACCTTATATTCTAACATTATAAAGATATATTAACAATCTTAATATATATAAATCTCGTGTCACAATGTTTGTCCTCAATGGACTCCTAAACCACTTAACCGATTATAATAAAATTTGCACACCATGTGCAGTTCGATCCAACTTGAGAGATAGGATAGTTTAAATCTCAAATTATAGTCGCAATTTTAATTTATTGCTAATTATTTGTCTGTTATTATTTGACAGTCACAATTATCTGTTAACTCCAAATGATTCTAACAGATGTCGATACCTTTCGACTGGGTTGAGTAAGTAATCAATAGATGGCGCTGCTATGGTACTTTACTTTTGTCTGGTGACTTCCGGCAGACCTTACCGATTATACCTCGCTCTACTTTCGCGGATGAGATTAATGCATGTTTGAAACAATCATTCTTATGGCGAAGTGTTGAAACACTTCGATTGACCATAAATATGCGAGTACAATTGCAAAATGATCCATCAGCACTAATATTTTCCGAACAACTACTATATATTGGGAACGGTAAAATAAAACTGCAACCAAATACGCAATGCATTAAACTACCAGACAATTTTTGCACTGTTGTTCAGGATAAAACTGAATTGATTCAGAGTATTTTCCCGGATATACAGAATAATTATTTGAATCATGAATGGCTTAGTCAACGGGCGATTTTGGCAGCCAAAAACGTTGATGTTGACGAAATTAACTTCCAGATACAACAGTTGTTACCAGGCGATCTGATGCCTTTTAAATCAATCGACACTGTTGTTGATGAAAATGAAAGTGTAAATTTTCCGATTGAATTTTTAAATTCATTAGATATCCCTGGAATGCCACCACATAATCTTCGATTAAAGATTGGTTCCCCTATTATTCTCCTCCGTAATTTGGATCCACCTCAATTATGTAACGGTATGCGTTTGGTCATCAAAAAGATCACCGGAAACATTCTTGAAGCAACCATTTTGGCTGGGAAGTTTAAAGGAAAAGTGGTCCTGCTGCCACGTATTCCGATGATACCATCAGATTCTACCATACCCTTCAAAAGGCTACAGTTTCCAATTCGTTTAGCTTTCGCCATGTCTATAAATAAATCTCAAGGTCAAACAATGTCCATTTGTGTTTTAGATTTGGAAAATCCATGTTTTTCTCATGGACAACTATATGTTGCGTTTTCACGTGTTGGGAAACCGTCGAATCTATTTGTGTTAGCTAAAGACAGGTTAACCAAAAACATTGTGCACCGATTGGTGTTAAATTAAATTGAAATTGAAAGTATTTATAATTCAAAAAAAAAGATATTAATGTTTAAAAGTTTAAGACTGTCTGCCTTGCCTACCTCATTCATGAGTTTAAGCGTCACATGTTATTTACTGTATTATACTGTAATATACTTATATTTGTTATAAAATTAAACGGAAATAATAAATCTGATACATTTTTATTTTGTACCTATTGATTTCTGCTTAGTATCAAGTGTAAGAACATTTTAATTAATTGTGTTCAACGTACTTCCCCTTCAAATCTCAATCCAGTGAATTTGTATACCAACATCAACATTTTCGTCTTTGTTCGTAAATAATTTCATTGTACTAAAGGGTTATAGTAGTAGAAAGTCAAATAAGGAGATCAGCATATTTTTTTACAAATACCATCTGTGTGAAAAAGCATAGTGGACTCCGTGACTGATGTTCTCTTATTGTTCCTCTTAGATTGTTTACTATAATGTAATATAACAAAAACTTTAGCCACAGCAACGCGTGGCCGGGTCAGCTAGTTTAACATATATTTATGCTTCTCTTAACTTCCATTCATTTATTGAGTAACAGTTTTATATGATTACATTTTTTATGCCTCTATAAGTGGGTTCTGCTCAGCTTCCTAAATCGTTAAACGAGCAAAGCGCTGGTTTTAAACACAACCCTTACAAACACAATATTAATTGAAACATAGAAATCAAGTTGAAATAAAGATAAAAGTAGGGAAATAGAGGAAAAGGTAAGACATATGTAAAATGTGTAAAGACAAAAATAAATAAAAGAATGTTCAATGTAAAGCTGTTCGAAAAATAAACGAAAATAACGAAATATTAAAGTGTTAGGAATTACTCTAAGTAAGTGTATGAACAGAGTGCGTGCAATGGACTCGCACGTACCTACGCATTGTTCTTTAATAAGGTACCATCTCGCCATCGTCCACAGCTCCCACGATCTCCTTCCACATAAACCGGATCAAAGTATCTCTCAAGGTGGGCGCTCCTATCACTTTTTATACCTCTGCCAGTGCCCTTTGAGGTGAAAAACGATGCGAGCCTTGTTCATCTGATATCGTAAACATTATGACCTCGAAACTAGATTGCAAAGCTTTAGCATGGCCTTAATGTACTTAGAGTTTAATTAAGACGCATCGATTCATAGCGTTTAGTATGCAAATACGCTTTGCATTATGACGTAGAAAAAATAAATATGCATTTTACATGCCAAATGGGTTTTAGATGTCAGATTTATGACTGGGGACCAAGAATTATTAAGTATAGTGTAAGGGACGCTTTACAAATTGGCATAAAAGATATCTTTACATGGGCATAGAAGGAATCGGTAATAAATAATTCCATAGCTCATCTCCCACGCCCTCATCATCTTCCAACCCATCCCCCACACTAAACATTTCGACTACTTCTTTTCAACAATCAATGAAGACTTCGAACATTGACTCGACTATTTCTAACACCTTCTAACAAACAACTCATATTTTTTTTTATTATTATTGCCAAGAACCAGAAATACAAATAACTCTACACATACAATAAACAATTTTTAGAAATACAAATAACGAATGTTTTTAACAATATAGACATTTGCATAAAAGTGAACTTATACTTTATATGTATATTATACAACTTATATATGTATACTAGCTGACCCGGCCACGCGTTGCTGTGGCTAAAGTTTTTGTTATATTACATTATAGTAAACAATCTAAGAGGAACAATAAGAGAACATCAGTCACGGAGTCCACTATGCTTTTTCACACAGATGGTATTTGTAAAAAAATATGCTGATCTCCTTATTTGACTTTCTACTACTATAACCCTTTAGTACAATGAAATTATTTACGAACAAAGACGAAAATGTTGATGTTGGTATACAAATTCACTGGATTGAGATTTGAAGGGGAAGTACGTTGAACACAATTAATTAAAATGTTCTTACACTTGATACTAAGCAGAAATCAATAGGTACAAAATAAAAATGTATCAGATTTATTATTTCCGTTTAATTTTATAACAAATATAAGTATATTACAGTATAATACAGTAAATAACATGTGACGCTTAAACTCATGAATGAGGTAGGCAAGGCAGACAGTCTTAAACTTTTAAACATTAATATCTTTTTTTTTGAATTATAAATACTTTCAATTTCAATTTAATTTAACACCAATCGGTGCACAATGTTTTTGGTTAACCTGTCTTTAGCTAACACAAATAGATTCGACGGTTTCCCAACACGTGAAAACGCAACATATAGTTGTCCATGAGAAAAACATGGATTTTCCAAATCTAAAACACAAATGGACATTGTTTGACCTTGAGATTTATTTATAGACATGGCGAAAGCTAAACGAATTGGAAACTGTAGCCTTTTGAAGGGTATGGTAGAATCTGATGGTATCATCGGAATACGTGGCAGCAGGACCACTTTTCCTTTAAACTTCCCAGCCAAAATGGTTGCTTCAAGAATGTTTCCGGTGATCTTTTTGATGACCAAACGCATACCGTTACATAATTGAGGTGGATCCAAATTACGGAGGAGAATAATAGGGGAACCAATCTTTAATCGAAGATTATGTGGTGGCATTCCAGGGATATCTAATGAATTTAAAAATTCAATCGGAAAATTTACACTTTCATTTTCATCAACAACAGTGTCGATTGATTTAAAAGGCATCAGATCGCCTGGTAACAACTGTTGTATCTGGAAGTTAATTTCGTCAACATCAACGTTTTTGGCTGCCAAAATCGCCCGTTGACTAAGCCATTCATGATTCAAATAATTATTCTGTATATCCGGGAAAATACTCTGAATCAATTCAGTTTTATCCTGAACAACAGTGCAAAAATTGTCTGGTAGTTTAATGCATTGCGTATTTGGTTGCAGTTTTATTTTACCGTTCCCAATATATAGTAGTTGTTCGGAAAATATTAGTGCTGATGGATCATTTTGCAATTGTACTCGCATATTTATGGTCAATCGAAGTGTTTCAACACTTCGCCATAAGAATGATTGTTTCAAACATGCATTAATCTCATCCGCGAAAGTAGAGCGAGGTATAATCGGTAAGGTCTGCCGGAAGTCACCAGACAAAAGTAAAGTACCATAGCAGCGCCATCTATTGATTACTTACTCAACCCAGTCGAAAGGTATCGACATCTGTTAGAATCATTTGGAGTTAACAGATAATTGTGACTGTCAAATAATAACAGACAAATAATTAGCAATAAATTAAAATTGCGACTATAATTTGAGATTTAAACTATCCTATCTCTCAAGTTGGATCGAACTGCACATGGTGTGCAAATTTTATTATAATCGGTTAAGTGGTTTAGGAGTCCATTGAGGACAAACATTGTGACACGAGATTTATATATATTAAGATTATGCGAACACTCTCATATTCAATATTTATTTATTTATTATAATTTCTTATAACCAGCAGGTATTTTTATTATTATATGAATTGTAGTCATTACCAGAATGGCTACAGAGACTCAAATACTTTTAAATTGCTCTATAATGGCGCTGTTATGTTTTATGTACGTTTAAGAAAAGAAATATGTGACCAGGTTTACGGCTTAAAGCAAGAAATTAACAGATCTGTTGCTGAGATGGAGTTTTGGTGAAGATCTCTCGTATATGGAGTGCAGAGTCACGTCCTCTGTAGGTCTCTAGCTCTGACTCTGAGCCTCTATCGTGATGAAGCGTAACTCCGATTTCTAAAGTTTTCTAAAGGTAAGTGGCAACAGAACCTTCCTTGACTCCTTCCTTAAGGAAGAAAAAGTGAAAAGCAGAAGACCATGCGACCGTCAACGCAGAAAGTAGTTTGATGACATCAAGTTGTAAACCAGTATGGCAATACATATATTTTCAATACTAGGAAAAAACGCAATGATAATGATGAAGTACTTACCTTTATACTCGTAAAGAGCTGATACTTTAGAAATCGAATCTTACAATCATTATTAGTAACAAAACTCTTATACTCGTGAAAAATATTGAACTTTTGTGAATATTTTCTTTCAATATACATTCATAACCATGGGAGATTTCGAAATCATTATATAGCAAGTTGGACCACAATGACTTGGTTATAACATTATTTACTAACTTTGACTTACTAGATATCTACATATCCGTAGGGAGTGTGTAATTAAGTGATTATTCGATAATATTATTTGCGTCGCTATTAAATAAACGACGCGGAATTTGTAAAATATGGTGCCTGATAAATGCTTCTCCCATGCAAATGTGGTGTCAGGTCAATTAACGTTTATTAAATTGATACTGGTTTATTTATTTTATCGTTGAACATTCTAATAACATGTTCTCAAGGTCTGGGTTGCTACAACAAAAACATTTTCCCGTTCATTGCCAGTTGAAAGCAAAACTTATAACATTTTTTTAGGCGCCAACGGTTTAGCTACCTAACCGGTTGGAATTGCTTTTTTTTATTCTAATTTAATGACGTCAATACTATACCGTTTATATTTATTTTTAATTTGAATCAAAATTATTTTTTAACCAAGAAGACATTTCATCTACACATCAATGTTAGACCAAAATAGGATATACATAGTTAATAAACTGTTAAAATTAAATACACAAATAATTAGGTAATATAAAAAGTAGATCTATATGTTCATTATTAGCAAGTTGTTAATCGTTATTCTAAAAACATATTGTTCGACAATTTCTCAAATAAATTCTCAGAAATAGACTGACATAAACAAAGGAGTAATTCTTAAAAGCCATCCAAAAATTTAGTGTACCAAGTTCGGTTTTGATGTAAACCTAAACGAATATTGGCAAAACCGAACTAAAAACGCTTGATTCGGCATACTAAATTTTTGAATTACCCCCCAGTTAAAAAAGAAAAACATGTAGGCCTCGCAATTATAAGTATAAAGACTGATATTAGAATGTTAGTTTAATAAATAAATATAAAAATTATAACATTTTGGATAGAGACCAATAATTTAAATATTTATCGATCTTAAAGTGTGAAATTTATTTATTTTTTTGTATACATATATTGTACATAAATTATTTATTTATACGATTTGGTACAAAATCGATCGCTATGAATTTCTTGGCATGATACACGTCACAAAATATATTTTAACCTAAAACACCATTTTATCACTTTTTTCATTATTTAAAAATGCACGCATTGAAGCATTTTATGTATAAGATTTTTTTAGAAACTAATATGCAGAAATATTTTTTTTTCTTTTGAAAAATATAATTATTTTATTTACATCACCGTCTTGAGTAAAAAATATTTCTAGTGCTATATCTATATGTAAGTACAGTATTCAGTGTCTGTCTTCAATATTATGAAATTACCTATTACATATTTATGCGATTTAAGATTAAAAACATATTTTAAGAAAGTGATAAAAAAGTAAATAAAAAACAACAATAAAGAAGTTCTTATTAACAATGTTTTGTTCTTTTGTAAAAAACATTTCAAGTTTGAATTCAAAACAACTTTGAAAATAATCAATATCTTAATTTAGAAAGTATGTCAATGTATCTTACGGAGTGTAAGGTATGGTATATGGGAATTGGCATATGTGTAAGTGATATGGTTTTTTTAAGAACCTCTTAATTTCTTCAAAATACTAATAATAAAAACTGTAAAGTAATATTTTTAAAAGCGAATAAATTTAATAAGTAATACTTTGAATTATATAATTTACATTTAAAACTTACATTATATTTTTAATAGTTTTTCCCTTCTACATATATAACAAACTATTTAATAATTAACCTAAAACATTATATAACTTTATAAAAAATACAGTAGATGTAAAAACAAATATCTCTATCAAAAACTACCACTCGTTTGTAATATAATTAAAAAACTTAAAATAATATGAAAATTACATTTTTTACTAAAAAACTACTTCTTCAAAAACATGCATATAGTAGAAACTGTTTTCTTAAGTAATAATATAATTGAAAAACAATTATTCATACAAAAATCCATTAAATTATTGGCTTCAACCTCCTTTGTTTGTTTAAGTGTAATTTTAATGTTTTAAATAAAACGTATATATTTTGATTATTTTACTAAAAATTATTTTATAGCAATTTAGACATAAGTACAATGTGTACAAAATAATGTTAATAGTTATAAGTATTAAGTTATAAAGTTATAAATGAAATCTTTGAGTTTATACATTCACGGTTTTTTCGTAAATTAGTGTTATTCTAATACTAATGGATATGGATACATTTTTTATCGTTTTCGTTGTACTAGAATATATGTATTTGTTATTTAATTATATAAAATATTGTAATTTCAATACACACTTTTGGTTGCTAGAAACTCGAAAAAAAAACTTAAATTACACACCCAAAGCCATATTCAAATGTTAAATATGTACCTTAAACAATTAATTTACATGTCTCTTACGAATAAATAGTCTCACTATAAAATTACTTATTTGTACATGAAAAACAAAAAAAAATAAAAATAATTAACAGTTGTTTGTTATCATAAATAACTGATGTTTTACGTACAAATAATACACTTTTAAATTTTTTTGAATATTATGTTATTCATTATTATTGAATATTAATATTAATTAGTCTTGACAAAAGGATTTCATTTTGTCGTTCTCAGAAGACAATTCTAATTTTAGCATTTTTACGGTTAATTTATCAATTTGCTGCGGCAATCATTTTAAAGGTAAAAATATTAATTAAGCTTGGTATTTTTTACCCAAGGTAGCATGCCTCTGGTGTATATTTCCGCATTTCCTAAGATAGTTACCATTCAAAACATTTTTATTGTTGATATAACGCGTGACATAACACGATACATCGAAAGCGAACGATATACTCGAGCATCGTTAGCCGTAACGTCACTCTTTCAACGGTTTATCACTCTTTAATCTTGTCCATAAAGTTTCCCGTCAATGTCAATCGCTGACCACATTCCCAGCGAGCGCATTTTTTGAAACTTTCAGTTTCGAACGCTCGAGCGTGCCAACTGCCAACGGAGAGGTTCGGTGTCGTGTCGGAAATACGTACTGTTTGCTGTCACGCTAAGGTCAACGATCAACGTTGTGTCATTTGGACTACATACCTTCGTAAACGCTTACCCACGACCCGTTAGAATGTGACCCCAAAGAAACGCACTGGCCGAATCTACCGGTGATTCATATCGAACAAATTTGCTTACTTCCATAAGATTCCTCATTAAATTCCCCGACCGAATGCCCAGTCTCCGATGTGATCTATGCTTGTTTGCTAGATCATCAATCTACACACAAAAATTCAAATTCTTTCGTATTTGTACTTTTCGAGTTGAAAAGTTGCAACAGACGGACATGCAGACGGCCAAAGGACGAGGATTATAGCTGCTTATACGTACATATAAAAGTATATATAAAAGTTAAAATGGGGTACATGAAATTAAAAAGTCTTCATCGCTTACATTGTTTTTAGTGATAAACGTAATCCTAATAATCCCAGGAAAATACACTTGCTTTTAAGTATGAAGTGTAGCCGTTGAATAAGGAACAGTTAAAATTTCTGAATCAATTTCAGCAAGGTTTAAAAAAGTTTGTGTGTAACGGCGCCTTAGATTTATAATGAAAAAAAAAATTAATGCTTCAAAATTACATGGGCCAGCAACTGCTATGTTCTACGAGTATTATTTACTAGGCACTTATTTAAATACTTGTTTGAGGTAGCGTTCTCACCTTCCATATGGTGTGTCGTATCCGTGTTTAAAGTATACAAAATAGATGCATTAAAATAATCCGTAGGCAGAATACGTATGTATTTGTATTTGATGTCTAAAAAAAAGATTCAAAAGAACTTTCATTCGGTCAGTTGGAAAAGGAAATTCTAGCAGAAAATAGCTGGATCGCACAGACAAAGGACTCAATGTCTGTAAAATAACTAAGAAACTGCCACGTTTGGAGCTTGAATGAACTTCTAGAAACCGTGGACACCGTTGTGGTCTTCATAATAGCGGGAACAAAAACGAAGATATTTAAATTTTGTTAAATTCTTACTGGTGGGTGAAAATGCAAGGTAATAATAACGAGCAAATTGAAAAAAAATAGGCAAAAAACTATTTATTCACTGGTTTAAAAATTTACGGTTACCATTCATTGTCATCCCCGAAGACAGGATGTGTAATATCTTCGAAACGTCAAAATTAACAGGATATACAGGATTTTCCAAGACTATTTCCGAAGACTTAAGGGAGTGTTTCACGTGGAAGAAATTGTATAAAAAAATGCGAAAATAATTCGTGCCCAAATTTATTAATTTTATCAAAGCGCTCGTGTAAATTCCCTTTTGGCTCGCAGGCGCTCGGCTGGATTAATGACCCAACACGGCGCGGCCTTGCCAGCGATCGAACTTATGTCAAGAGCGATTTTATATTATCACGGAAAGTTTACAATTTTTTTACTCGGAAACCATGATGAATTCGAACCAAATTATGTTTTATATTAAACTCACTGTGACTACTTCTGTCCTGGTATTAATTGGTCGTGGCGGATGACCACACATACAAGTTCAATTATGTAGGGTACTAGGAAGTGTGGCTTCGGGGCCTCGTACGTTTATTTTTTGTCGCTAATATTTCATTCCAATAAATTTCTGTACATACACGCCATACCTTCTTTTCAATTAACAGCATTACGTTCGTTGACCAAACTTTTCTACGAGTAATATAAATTTCATTTTTTTCGTCACACTTTATCGAATATAGTGCGTTATTAGTGATTCTTTTTAATCGCGTGATTCGATTAAAAAAGGTAACAAAGCACGCGATCGCAAAGAACATGCATTCTGCATTAACAATGTTGCGATCACGACTCGCCCGAGTATTTCCTTCCTGTGTCGAAATCTGTCGTAACAGCTTCTCGAAATAATTTACAGGTGGTTCAAAAAAACTAGGAAGATCCTTAGATATAAGGTGTAAAATTTTAAAACAGTGCCAATATTTCGAAGTACGCGATTAGAACAACCAGCAGTTCACGTTTTGTATATAGTTTTGTGTGTAGTTTAATTACAGTGCCTACAAATGGCAACTTCTTTTTTTATGGTATTTTTAAATTTAGCTCTTTTATCAGTTTTTAGATTACAGCTGTTATGATTTATTTTGGTTCTTTTTTGTATAACTGATACTCTGAGTGTATACTGTATTAATGTTTTATAAGGCTTTTGGATTTAAATAAATGTTAGATTTATTTAATTTCTTTGACATTTTGATCATTGTCAAACTTAGGACAAAGACAGCAATTTGTAACAAAGTAAAAAATATTAGTGAGCGTTTGGTACCACTACAACCCGTAAAGAAGGTAGTTCATTTGTGTGTATTTTTTTTTAAATTAACAAGTATTAAAAAACATTGAATGAAAGGTATTATACAGAGTTAGGTGAATTAATGCTGTAGCATGTACACCATTTACACTATAAGTTTTCTGTACAACGAAAAAATGTATTTTAAAACTAAATGTATTCAGTAATTGTTTTGACACTTTAAAATCTCAAAGTTACCTCTATTATGTTTCATTTTCTTTTGGCTGTATCACGAAATTTAGCACTTCATATTAGCAACGTGAACTTTCTTGCGCTATGCCAATTATCGCCAATATATACCAACTAAAACGCACCTTCTTGATTGATAATTAACTGGTGCAATTGGCAAGATTGTCGGTGATGTGGACAGTGTGGTTCTATCCTCGACCTTTCTGGTGGTTCAGGCAAAATGTTCTAATACTAAACGTTAATGTCATTCATTCGAGGTCGAGTAAGTCTACAGACGTAGGCATCCGTACGCGCCATAAACATGATTCATTACATTTTTAACCAAATTATATTTAATCATATTAGCAAAGGGAGTCCCACCCCATTTTACATAAAATGATAAATATCGTTAATATTACCTATAATTATTTTTATACTTATATAATTTTATTTTGAAATTATTCCCACTTTTTTCTTAATTTAGTTTTTTCTATATTGCATGCGTCTTTTAAAAATATATTTTAAATTTAAAATGTTGAGCTTCGCTTGTTTAACTAGAAAGGCTGCCATTTATTAAGACAATTAAAAATCCAAATATGTGTTAAATGCCATGAACTCAATACTTAAATTTAAAATTTTTGCTCGAAGGGTTTATGTATAGAAATATGAGAAAATATAAAATGGAATTTCGTGAACATAAAACGTAAATTTTATACTACTGTTTTCGGTGGCGAAAAAACAGAATTTAGATTGGCCTATTGGTAGCATTACCCTATTGGTTGTGGGAACGCGAACACCTCCACAAACATCTTGCGACTCCTCTTTTTGTTGCCGCGTGTGCCTACTTGTTATACCTAGGGTTGCCACTTTCATGATTCTATTTATTAATCTCATTTTTTATTATTTTTAAAAAATGTCTGCAAAAGTAATAATTGAATTTAAGCGTTTTGATCAAGCGTTAGTGTTCAATTGATATAGATAAGCAGGGTGTATGTATATGTATTTATTATTAAAAAGGAAGTAAAATAGGTTAAAAAAAAAACAAGAAATATTGCAAAAATGTTACTCCTTTATAAGAAAATTTTGCCTGAAACAAAAGGCAGCTTTTGTCGATGGTTTGTCTTATATCCATAACCTCAAAACTTTGAGTTTTTCTTTTGGATAGCGGAAGGGTCTTTTGGTAATAACTCTGATAATGGACTTTTGAACTCTTATGACAGGTTCTAGACAACTCAAGGTAGCTTCACCCCAGCAAATAATTCCATAGGATATAATACTATTTACCATTTCAAAATAAACGGTCCTTATTAGGTCTTTAGATAAAATATTAAGTAATTTAAACATATAAATAAGATTTTTTATTTTTGTAGCTGTTTCCGAATATGCTCTTCCCAGTAAAGTTTATGGTCAACCGTTAAACCCAGATATTTATAGGAAGAAACTATATATATTATTATACTATATTGGTCCATATTGTTTCTACTCTACATGATTAATTCATGATCTGACTAATGACATTTGGCTTAGTTGAGTTTGCACAAAACAATTGTATCATAGCAAACCTAGGTCATAGCAATTGTTTTAAAAAAACGTTACTAAACAAATGTTCCTTTACTGAATAACTTGTAAATTTATAGAAATTATATGAGAGTAAAATATTATTCTTTAATTTTTAAACGTACCTGCATGGTAATGGTCTACCTTTTTCGAATAATAAATAGTTTTTTTAATACTTTTTGTAAAATTAGAAAATTTTGACAACCCTGAGCAAACGTTCCAGTTAAGCCTACCAAATATGTAGCTGTGTTGCGTCGACTGGGCAAGCCGGCTGCTACCGGCTGCTGCAGTCGGAGCTGCGAGATACGAATCTCAGGCAAGTTGTTACGGCACTGCTCTCGGCCGTCCGGCGTAACTCACTCCACTTCCGCGGGCGTATCCGATCATTAACTTGGTTCTCTTACCCACTAGATTTGCTCAGTCCTCATAGCGGGACAGAGCCTTCAATCATTGAGCAATGGTGACCCTTAAGAGGACTCAACCTGGTCATTTCTCTATACCTTGCCGTGCTGTTGACCGTTGAAACGTTCCTTCGTCTGAAACCAATCCTCGGTGTAAAATCAAGTCACGCTCACCATAAAAATGCATTGTAATCTAATTTGAACCAACATGTCAAATTTCAACTCCGTACGGACTTGGTTCTAATTCAGCTTGCAAGATTTGACCTAAACAGATTAGCAATCATTACAAGCTAAATAAAAGCTTATAAAAATAGTACTGAATATCGCTTTTATCTCATCTAAGCCACTAAAGAATTGAAATGTTAAATTTCTAAAATCTAAATCGGCAATTTACAAAAGAGGCTACTAAAGCAAATTGCACCAACGGAAATTAGAGCTGAATGTAAAGAAAACGAGCCTCAATTATTTAGATTTGTCAATGTTCTGCCAATGAAGCAAATGAATGCACACCGAATCCTGATCGATCACTACTCAGACGCCTCATATAAGGATCCGGTAGTTCATGCTTACACCACAAGGCAAGCTCAAAGACGCACATTGAATGTTCCTCGTATTAACATTTACTACGGATCACGTACTTTACGATACTTTATCCCTAAACTATTTAATGAGCTAGAAAATGATATCAAAACATTAAAAAACGACATTAAAACTACACTTATGTCAAAATTATAAATTATAATTTATAATTTATAAATTTTTACGTATGCTGTTACGTTTATTATATTGAGTGATTACTCAACGACTTTAGTATACATATACATTTATATACGCATTATATTGTATAAAGGAAGGATTACTTGGGATTGCTGTCAGCGCGCAGTGTTTTAATTTTAATTTAATTAATGTGTCGTGAAAAGTGTCACCATAGTCATAAGAACAATGTGTCATTATATTGAGACGTTTAATTGTTGAATTGTATGCTACGATACCTACGGAAAAGGCACCAGCCTTCGTGGGGTTGTGCATTACTCAAATTAAAAAAAAAAAATCTTACCAAAACTTACGACAAATCTTATCGACTAAAGTAAATAAAACTAAAAGTAAAAATAAAACCACAACTAAACAAAAAAGGCATATTTGATTTCATAAAAAAACAAATTCACGAAGTTTTTTTAAATACATTGATTCTGTTTTTCAACATTATCCTATAGCGTGTTTTTCTTTTTTCCAGAATGAACGATTTAGAGCACGCGCAACGCAAGGCACATTCAGACCATTATTATTTTAAAGTTACTCCTAATAAGGGTTCGGTAGATACTTAAATGAGTTTTTTCCTACATTTTCATATGAAATTTGATCATTATTGTCAATGATTAATGTAACATGATATAGCATAAGAACACATCAAAGCCAAAATCAGTTTTCATTTATGAAACGAAAGATGTCCATCGAATAATATCGATAAAGTGAAATCGGATGTAGTAATGCGATGCGGATGTGAAATTTGAGTAATGCGAGTATTGAAATAACGCATTTAGGCAGGAAAGAGGCTTCAGACAAGTGGGATGAAATAAAGAAAAATTAGAGCAGTTAAAACTATTTTTTTTTTCAATAGTTTTCTATTTAAAAAAATGTTCATCATCAATGTTGTCATCGATAAAAAAAATAACAGATATACGACTAAGCATTAAAACAGTACTAATTAGTGAAATTTAAATTCTATTCGAAGAAACAAACATACATCTACATATGTTTACTTTTTTTTAATCATTTCCATATGGAAATTCCATATGGATTATATAATCAATATATAAAATATTTAATTTACCAAAGCTCTAAGCCTACAAGACTACCTCGTCGATTTGCTTCCGATAAAATTTTGGAAATTCCAAACTGTAGATCGGCTAGATTGTGGAATGAACTCTCTGAATGCAATGAGTTAGTCTCCCATTAGTGATTTCTTCAAAGGTCTCAAAAAACATTCACTTTCATCCTCGTAATTTTACATCCTTATCATAGCTTGACCAGAGTACTGGCAAAAGTAAAGTTAAGTAAGTAATGTAAAGTATTTTGGAAAAGTAAAATAAATCTAATTATTTAATTTCCTGTTAAGTAATATTTCAGACTTTTTTCGCTGGCTCAACCGATCAATATACCCAAGACCATTCCCGGGTATATTTATGTTTCCTATTACGTGTAAGAAATTGTATAAAAAATGCGAAAATAGTTCATGCCCAAACTTACTTATTTGCGCTCGTGTAATTTCTTTTTTTGTATTTCGCACTTTCGTTTACTCGCTCGCGCTCGGCCAAGGCCGGCCAATGACACGGCGCGGCCTCGCGAGCCGACGAACTTATAACAAGAACGATTTAATATTATCACGTAGGTTTACATTTTTTTCTCGGAAATCGTGATGAATTTTTATATGACGTCAAAACAAAACAAGGTTGAAAACGCAGGGCCATTTTTTTTCCGTCTTGGAATACGATGTATTCCTCTGAGTGAGCTAGTGATTTAACTTATTTATGAGTGTATTTGTGTAAATATAATAATTGTGATTATTATTATTATAACACATATATCATTTTTGGTTGACAAATTAATCGGATTAGGAGAATGTGTAAAAACGAAACGGTCCATCCCGGGTGAAGCAGGCAAGATCTAACTAGGCGTCTGGATTAGGTGCGCATCGATCGACCGTACCGTACCGTACTCGCCAAGCCATGCGGTTTTCAATTCCACGCACGTTCGGGTGGCCAGCACCAGTCAGACGACATAACGGCCCGCCGCCATATTGACCGCCTAAACCCACTGGGCTGCCCCCTTTATCTAATCGACCTGAGCTCGTATATGCGTTTTTCAATTTTGCATTGTCTATTAATAACATCAAGATGCATGTAATTATCCGACGCATATCGGCTGTTCTCTTTCACTTTTATTGCCTTATCGTCTCCATCTTGATACTTCGCACCTTTTATAAACCGTTCATTATTCGTGGTAATTAACGAAAGTTTTATATAATATATGCTTTTAAGCGACCGCCGCGTCGGTTATTTCTCAAATCGATTTAAATGAGCAATTTAAATAACTCGAGCACAATGTTCGTTTGACGAAAATATAGGAAATAAAGTAAATATTTGTTTATTTTAAATAATACCTAAAATAAGAATTAAAATGCATACCGATTATTATTTAATCACATTTTGATGGACTCTATTGGACATAGTCTAGTGATACATAAGATGAGCATCTTACTATAGGTCATTAGTATTATGAAATTAACATTATGAAATTATTTACAAAAAAGGTAAAAAAAATACGTCCAAACGAATACAAAATAAAAGATTTGAAAATTAAACATAAAGATTTGAAACATATCTTCAAAAAACAGAGATAAAATATGTGCCTAATGACTACACGTTGTAGTATTGTGCGCTACACGAATATCAGAAGGGTGCGCCACAATCATTTCCGAGAAAAGGTTACATGCGTATCTTAAAAACTTTTAAACTTAATCAGTTTTATTTTCTTTTACCGGAATTCCCTTTTACGGGAATTTTATTCTTATCTCAGTATTTTATTTTGAAAATTTTACAGATTTCGTAAATTAGTTTTTTTGTTTTGTATAGAAATTCGACTATTGTGCCTTTGCGATGCAGAAGCGATGGTCTGATATAATTTTCTGGCCCAATTTACTTTAGAATTTACTTTCTCGGGTAATTAAACGTAATTTACACATCACAAAAAAAAACTACATTTTTTTTTTATTGAAACTATCACGCGGTCAGGCAAACAGACATACGGTCAAAGAAGGTAAAATACAAAAGACGGAGGAAAAAAAGGTCGGCAAAATACGGGAATAGTAAATAAATATGGTGTCGAACGTAACGTACCCGACATATTTACTCGTATATTAGCAACAATGCAATGTAATAATCACAAAACTAGTTGTAAATTGATCGCTCGCGTTTGACATTTCGTAGTGTGTAATATGGTCCCGCGCAATCGTTGACCGGCACGCTGTCTTATGTCAAAGGCCAATGGTATATAAAGTTGATTTTCGCACGGTGCCATCCGAAGATGTAACACTTACACACTTTGCGGCGCGTTTGCACAACGAATGAAAGCCAGCGGCGGTATTAGGCGATGACACCGGCGACCAGCGTGCATTTCGAGTATATTTGGCGAAGTCATTCCGCTGCATTATATCATTATTGCGACATAATGACTATGGTCAGATGGTTCTTCAAATCGATATATATATATATTTATGTCTGGCATACTCCATTGCAGGATACACCAACTAACCTCCTGACCTAATCACTTATACTTTGAGCTAGTATATCGCTGCAAGTAGACAGTGCGCTATGGTTTTCTGCGGAATAAAAGTTTCTCGTTTTGCACACTACTTATCTCGGCCTTACGCTAGATGCAGACGGAGAGAAATTGCAACTAGCTTGACTTCGCACACAGATTACCTTACGTACTTAGGCAATAGACAAACATTGTTCCCCGTTTAATAATAATAATAATAATAATAATGGTCTTTCAATTCGACATTTTTCATTTTCTTAATTTTAACACCATTTTGGTTTTATTTTTGTAAATTTTGACGCGCTGCCAGTAATGAAACAACACGGACATAATATTTCAATTTATAATCTACTCTAATTTATATCGCGCATCTACTCTGTTCCAGGTGCCAAGGCGCAATGTAAACTATGCCAGAAACTCTGTTCTGTACCGTTTACTCAATACCTACAACACCAAATTCAGCGAGGTTGATGTACTTGACCTAAATCGTGGCGAGTTTCTTTCAAAAATTCAAAGTATTTCATGCCAAACTGATTCAAAATGAAAGCGTTGCATATTAAAATTAATTTATCTATACGCAACATATACGATGTTCATACATACGAACATGCACACCCTCACACACACAACCCCACACCCTCTCAGAAACAATCACACACCCTCTCTGATACTTTTATACTGTACACATCACACATACACATTCTAAAATAGCGTTAAGCTCAACAAAGTTCTAAATATTTTTGTACATAGGCGTAAGCTTTAATTGGTCTTATTATTAACCCTTTGAAAAATGTATATACTATTATTACGCTGTATGCTTACCTGTTAATAAATAAATAAAATAAAATAATATTTATAATGAGCATTCCTTTACATGTTTCTATTTTGCGCACATATATGAGTTTGTATTAATTTTAACTGGCCAATAATAAATAATACGTCCAAAGACTCCAACAACCATGGTGTCATATTTTTAAAATTCAAATATAATATTTGGATTTCTTTCGAACGTCTATGATTCATTTATTAGTACTAAAAATAAGTTAGCTTTATATCTATATCATCCGACCTGCCTCCGATGTGACCTAGTTAGTGATAACGACTATAGTTGCTTATTTTAGAGCGTCAAACTACACACAATTCGACTCTTTAGCATTTTATACTTTTCGAGTTACAATACGACAACGGACGGATAGACGGGCAAAGGACCGGGATATCTATCTATTCATACATAAATGTATGAATAGAAGCCAAACCTGACACGCGACGGATAGCTTACGTGCTTCCAACGCTGGGGCAAGCGCTGGGCCATTTTGTTCATCCACACATAACTTTCCCCTCGCTGTATTAAAACTAACACTGGGGCGGCGCCCTGTCTATGTAATATTAGGGCCAAAAACGAGCAAAAAATGATTTAAGGCCGCAACTTGTGCGCTTGTAGTTGAACAGCTAAACCACCACAATCTTTCTGATACTAATTTACTTCTTATCCGACTGTTGGATATAAATTTCGCAAGCCTACTTATTTTGCGAGAACTCTCTTGAGCATAACGAAAGCTTCAAAATATATAGTTAATTAAAGTATGTAAACCTCTTCCGTGTCCAATATTGAGCTGAGGTGAAGCTCCGTTTTTTCTTTGCGTTTCTTATCAATTGTTCGTTACACGGTTTGATAAATATTTTTTCATGATAAAGCATTTCTCCAATCGGCGTTCGGTTCGCGACGGTCGACTGACCGCCGTTCTCCGTTTGGGATTATATAAGAATGGTTTCGAAGCACACAAGCTCATTAGTTGGGCTACTTTTTTTATTTAATGTAAACCAGAACGCTGGGTGAATGAAAAAAAAACATCTGGAACGAGATTGGCTCAAGACACTAGCGTTTTACTTCTGGATATTAAAAAACCAAGAAGTGAATAGCTAATAAAGAGTACCTATCTTACATCCACTCGTCTTATTCACGTGAGTGCGAGCAAAAATGTGCATTGCGATTTTTTTTAATATTTAATTTGAAATAAAAATTACTTTCTTACAGTATGTATTAGCATTTTTGACGAATCATCAAATAAGTTAGAATAGAAGGCAATATACAAAAGTTAGACCTGAAATTGCAAAAATCCGACAATTTTCCTTTTTAATCGTTGAAGAGGGTCATTAGTGTTTTAAGTGACTGCAGGAGCTTCAACCGCCAGCTTGGAAATAAAGTGGAATGTGTTTTTTTCTTCATTTTTTTAATAAAGATGGCCATGACTAAAATTCGAGTAAATTTTATTTTTTACATTTTTTTTTAATTAAATAGGCTAACCTAAATGAGCTATGCTCGTACTAATAGAATTTATATTTTTATTTATAATATAATTTAAATAATTATATTATAAATTATTATATGTCATTTAATATTTATAATAATAATGTATAACAAGAATAATCGCGGTACAGAAGAATTAAATACATTTTTTATCGATTGTCCGCTCGTCAAACATACTTTCTGTCGTTTACTTTATGGCCATTTTATAACGAACTAATTGTTCAACCCCGAGCTTCGTTCGCCCTGTTGGCGATTTCGGCGCACGACAACTCGTGCCTGGGGCACTCACCTCTAAATTAATAATTGTAATAGATGACAGAGACAATTGATGTTGGTATATGACACAAAATTTATTTTCAAATCGCTGTCAAAAACCGTTCCAGACTGACCGATTGACAATACATATTTTTGTACTTTATAATATAGGTAAATATAACAATATGCCAACGTAACACTATCGATTATAATTATTAGACGTAACATAGTGCAGAAACATTCATTAAAAAAGACAACGTCATCGAATGACATAAATATAAATGTAAAACTTAGAAAGTTGTTAAAATTTAATTTTAGCGTAATATACAAAGTATTTATTAAATTAATTAAAATGCGTATGCCGTGCATATATTTCAAGCGATGTAAATATCGTATCGGCCTAATACTCATATAGATTATGCCATCAGTTGATTTCAAATAATATGTTCGTAGAAAACAATGTGCTTACATAAAAGTCAAATGACAGCTCGACTAATTTTTTGCGTTTAAAAAAAGATCACGTCCAAAACGACGTCCGTTTTGTCGCGTCATTTGAAAGTTTCTGGTGTGAAAGACTTCAATAAAAGCCTTTTTAACATTCTGGTAACGGCAGAGACTCAGCAACCAATGATGAAACTTCAAACGCCCATTATTTTATTTTTCCAAGTATAATTAATTTAATATGGAAACAAAAAAAATACATTAAATATCTTAAAAACTATGAAATTAAATAAATAAATTTCGTTTAAATTATTTTGGGAAATGTTTATGTCTCGAAATGTACCTAAAACGCATGCGGCATTTCCTCGTCGAATCATTATTATTTAGATCTGGAACGACCATTTATTATTAAACAATCAATTAGGGTCTGAATTTTGTATGATATGGAGGCTGGGACGGTGTCAGTTGTGCTACGTAAATAAACTATCTTGTCTGGTCTACCGCACGGTAACGTATTAGGGCTAATTCTATTTTTAAGGTGCGAATCGATCCTATTTGCTGTCCTAAGCAAAATGTTTTTAAAACTCTGAATTAGACCTGCACTTAGTCAAAATATGGCTGTTATGCACCGTGTTCCAAGACCATTCCCGATGAATAATCCTACGTATATCCACGCCGGGTCATTGATCATCAATGGCCGAGCGCCTGCAAGCAAAAAGGGAATTTTGCAAGAGTGTTTTAATAAAATGAATAAATTTGGGAAAGAATTATTAACGCATTTTTTCATACAGTGTTTCTTTCGGGTACTTGTCCGGCGAGGGGTTGGCCCTCCGCAGTAGGCCTATCCCCCCCTCCCTCACCACCGGGGAAAAATGTCTCGGCGCCCCCGCTATACACACATCGCCAAGAATAACATTTCTACAATTAAAAAAAATATAAGTCTGACAATTTTAGGTTCAGCTTTCCATTATTTTGTAGCCTTATAGCATCCTTTCTTCAATAAAATATTAATAATTAACGTGAAATAATAATGAATATTATTTATTTGAACCTCTAAAATGCCCCCCCCCCTCTCCGAAGAATTTTGTCTGAAAGAAACACTGTTTTCATACAATTTCATACACGTGGTAGGGAATATAAACACATCCTTAGGTCATCGGGAATGGTCTTGGTACATCCTATATACATAAAAAATCTCTAAAACCAAATATTTGTCCTTTTCTATAATCGGAAATGATAAGAAAATGACAAATACTTTGAACCTTCTTAGAAGTAAATCTTTAAACATCTGAGAAACGTTCCAGGAAGCAGTATACTATGCGATCGTAAATAATTTGCTATCTTAATGGGATTTTTGATTCAGGTGGTGCAACGTTGACAGTTGACAGCTGACAACTTAATTAATTAATTAATCAAGACACTGAAATCTGTAATTAGGATCATTATTAATTCAATGGATAACCAGTATTGGCTTATTTAAACTCCAGATTAACTAAAAAAATATATTCTCAATTAATAAGCCTTAAGAAGAATCATGTAAAATACTTGATATTTCTGTTGCAGGGCTTAGAAGAATAAAAAAAAATGAAACAAAATGTTAATACTATTGACTAATATATATGTAATACGCAAACATTCATTTTATAGTAATGAAATACCTATATTTTTTAGGTATAGTTAACCATTATTAAAAAGTATAAAAAATAAAAAATACTAACGAATAAAGTACGGACCTCAAAACAGAAAAGAATTTAATTAAACAAAGATAACATTAGAAGTTACCTGAAGCCATAACTTTATTGATAAGAAAATAATTTTTCTTTTGCTCGTAGAATATCACCTTCAAGTTCATATTTATCGACAGTTGTTTAAGGCGCCACCAGTCCCTAAAACGTGTTTTGTAACGTATTTTGGTGCATTTTGTTGAAGTTATTCCCAGCAAATGGCTGACGTCGATTTTGCATATTTAAAAAGAAGAGACTCGTTGCCCTTAATACGCAAAATAATAGTCTATACATTATCTATTGCTTTAATCTTTTGAAATGTGGCTTGCATGACTACTCTCTTTGATTTAAAATTGCTCTGATGGCCTTTTTTGTGGTGCGAAAATAAATGAATTATGTAGAGCACAAATATGAACCAAGCGAATGTGCCATCTCTCGCAGGCAATTCCGCGAACAGTAAATACATTTATTATAATACATATAATTTAATTATACATCTTATATAAAATATAGTTATCGGACAATATAGAAAAGAATACGTTGCGTTTTTCGTATTTATATAAGCTATTAATAATCTTTTTATCTTAGATAGTTTTGACTCACTTATATTTTAATATATGAAGCCACTTTCTTCGCTGGACTAAAAGTTTCTGCGACGAATATGATATTAATGCTGCCTGTTTGTATTATTTGATAAACTTCAAAATGTTTCCATTTTACAATACGCGTGCTGGTTGTAAACATATTTTTTACAGATAATCGCGATTTTATAACTCGTCATATTTTGAAGTAAATTACCTCCAAAAGAGTTTTCTTTTTTTTTTCAGAAATGTTTCGAAAAATGCTTACTTCAAGGAAAACGCCGAATTTTAACCACCGAATTGTAAGCGCCAACTAGTACTTATGGTCGAAAAGATAAAGTTATTAAAGTTACATCGATAAAAAAATCACAAAGTAACAAAAATGAAATAATGAAAACAAGAACATTCTTGTGCAAACAAAGCGTGCATAATGCTTTGGTCTTCGATCGCCAAACCTCTGAAGGTTATCAAACGCTTAACACAAAGGCCATTTTGTGTAGAAGAAATCAACGTTGCAAATACGTCCAAAATTGAAGTTATTCATACGACTTATTGAAGGTAAGACTATATTATAAAAAAAAAAACATTTTTGTTGTGTTATTTTGTAGTTTTTCTAATTATAACATTTTATTTAATATATTGTAATGAAAGTGACATTAAATTCTTGAAAGGAGAAAAAACTATTAAATTCGCTTAATTCTTAGGGTTGCGCTTTTTATATCAAACATTTTTATACACTTATCGCGTTTATACAATTCAGTAAGTTCAATTTATAATAGAATGGGTTCTATAAATATTCAATGATCGAATACGGCAAAGAGACCTCTTTTTAATGGTACAATTTAATAGTTATCAAACTAATGTGTTAATTAAAGTTTTAAATTACTACAAATATTATAAATAAAATAATTTACTACACACACCAAGACCATGAAGCACTTATTAATATTATTTTAAAACATAAAATTGTAGCTTAACTTATTACTTCTGATAAGGAAATGTACAGGTGGGCGTAAAATATACAAACTATATAATTAATTAATCATAATATACTGACGGGCTTACGCAATCATCTAAGTCTATTGCTTAATTTAAGATTGCTTTATATCAGTAATAAGTACCTGCTCAGAATACATTCAGACAAAAAAGCGAAAGGTTATACATACGCACGCATTAATTAAATACTTTTTAATAGAGTGGCGTGTTTAATTATGGACCCATTAGTTCACCAATTGAGTGATAAAGAAAATAATTTCCTTACCTAATTCTTCAAAGCGAGAGCAACCTCGTGATTGAAGTAGATTGGACGTTTACGTACGAAATATATTATTAAAATTCTCAGAATCAGTTGACTGAACGAGCAGAGTAGATGCTGAAGTGTGTGAAACGAAACATTAAATGGTGTTCTATGGAATCTAATTTATCTAGATCAAAAACTCGTTATCAATTTAAAAAAACATAAAATTTTCAGTAATTTTGAAAATACTCGCCACAAATGTATCATCAATAGAAATGCTTATATTGCGCTTTAATTACTCTTAAATATGTTTTTAAATATGTCCTTTCGCTGCAATATCGACACACTAACCTAACTGCACTATCTGGCCGTGTAATAAAAAAAACAGTAACTGTACAGCGCAGGTATTATTAGTCATTCTTCTCATGGATTTTTTACTTCAAAGTTTGATCAAATCTTAAACAGCCGCTGCACACTGATTTATCTAATCGGTGCTATAAAAACAGGTGCTATAAATGGGTTGTCAGAAGAAGAGTAATACGACGTTCAAAATGAGATTCAGAAAGACATACGAGATAAACTAGATAATACTATTTTTCAACCAATTTGTTTTACGTGTATCTTCAACCTTATTGCAACCTTAAAAACTAAGAATTGTTTCTTTTGTTGTTTTTTCATAAATTAATAAATAACGTGCGTGTTTGGGCATTGAAAATGCTGTACATTTGTTACTTCTACTCACAAAAACCATACACTACTAGAAAAGTGATATAGACAGCTTGGTAAGTAAGGTTTTAGGTATAAATTGAAAAATATATACTAATCTACTCAACAAACCATAAAAAAACTCTTGTGGAGTTCTTCCGTTTAGCTAAACTGAAGGATTGAAAATAAAACGCGTATTATTATTATTTATTTTTTTTTCTGACAATATGAACGCATATATTTACAAAACTGTCCGCTCCATGTCGATTTTTTATTTTTTGTTCAACATTAAAAATTAAGCAAACAGAGTGTGTCCAAGAGTGAGGTTAAAATTTCTCCTAGGGTCGGACTGCCCCTTAAAGCATCTCGTATAAAGATGCTAACTTCGCTTCTTAGCTTTCGATGTGCTCGTATGTTGCTCACTTCATAACGTACACGTTTTATTTTTTTACGTAAAGTGTGTTCTATTGCAAATCATTGCTAATTTTATTTCGTAGTAGTAACCAAACGTGCGGTTTAGAACATGAGCCCACGCTAGAGGCACAAAAATATTTAGGCTAATTATTTGATTTTAAAATGGTATAGTTAGGGCTAAATCTAGGATGTTCATAATGAAAACAAAGGTCTATGAATATTACGTACTCAACGCCATAATGATTTTTAAACATTATACTAAGTAAAAAGATCCCCAATGTTATAAACGCTTAAAATTTGTCTGGACTATATTGTCAATATTCAACAAGTTTTAGATATCCGGCACTTATAAAAATCCTTAGTGTTTTTTCCGTGTCATAGGCTCCTAGTCTTTAACAGACGGGCTAGTAGGTAGGTGAACTTGAAACGTCAAGTCCGTTTGTGGTCATTTAGAAAAACTGAAGCTGCATCTGGCATGCTCTGGACCTTGACATCTCACCTTAATTCGATATAGCTAATGTTTAGAAACTTCGTACGTACTCGTATATAGAGCGTTAAGTTTCTAATCGATTACTTTACTTACATATGTAGATTAATTTATTATTAGTGTCAACGGTGCTTGATATCAGTCATGAAATGCAAAAATAGGATTTTCTAAGAATCAAAGTTAGTACACTAAAGTTTGTATTGAATTATGAATTTTGTTATGTATAAAGGTTATAGAAATTGTAGATACTGCTTCCTCTTTCCATCGCTGGCTTTTAGCATCTAAAGTAAAAAACTATATAATTTTACATGGTGCGTTTAACAAACCTACTGGGAAAATGTTTTAATTTTAACTTAAGTTTTAAAATTATTGACTTTTTGCGAATTTTCAAGTTCGGATTGTTAAAGAGACTTTTAAAATTTGTTTACAATAATGCTTAAGTATCATTTTTAGGGTGTCGTTATTCATAATAAGTATCTAAAACCGTTTGTACCTATTATAAATGTGATTTAAACAATATTTATTAAATGTATTATTATGTAGTAGTAGAGCAGGAATCTCTTTTCTTATGAAATCTTTTCTTCGTAGACCACTATGTAAATAAATATATAAATAAAGTATAGGGTTGATATTTTTTTTTTCACTTTTTCACTAACAAATTGCATTATTTAAAAGTCGGTTTAAGTTCGTTATAATTGTGTAAACATCGCTTTAATCATTTTTTATAACATTATTTAACATTCGCTTATAAATTATAATTTTGTTGTGATCTGCAAAATGTTTAATACATATTGTTCCTTGTAATAAAGTTTTTCCACGCATCAAATAGCCTTTATGAGTGTAAATAGAATATTGATAACCAGTAAAATAAATGTGTGTGAAAATTTAGGAAAGGCGTATCGGTGGTCACTATCGTAGTGCACGAGACTATTTTTAAACAGTTTTTTAGACTAAAAAAAAAACTTTCATATTTAGAGATATTAGATGCAAAATATTAGCTGTCCGCTGACTTGAGATCCAAATTAGTTACCACACAAATGTTATTTATGGCGACGGATATTTCTTTCATGGTAATTAATTATTGTCTTAAAGCCTTAAAGCGAAGTCCAGCGGCAGTCATTGTTTAACATACAATTTACGCAATTATTGACAAATAAGAAAAGTTTCATAGAATTCTGATTGCTTGAAGCGAACTGAAAAACTTTAATATGTATGAGCGTTACGCATGTTTCATCATATCAGAGTTATACACATATTTGCTATCAACTGTAACTATTATTATAGCAATGCAAAATAGCCGTCCATATTTAAAATACGAGTACATATAGTTTAAGAACTTATTTTTTAATCGTTACATATCCAGTTGTTACGTTCTTATTTTAAATTGTACTGAAAACGACAAAAATCTATCAAAGATATATGTGTATATATACATTTTTTGCGGTTAGTAGTTAATTGGTAAATCATTTCAGATACATAGTTAATATTTAAATGAAAATATTCACTTTGACATTTAGAAATATCACGATCTGATTCTAAATTGTAAAAAATCGACAAAAAGAGATGTTTTGATACATACCCATAATTGCATCATTTTTTTCCCGTGACCAAAAACAATGTCTGAATCATTATTTTAATTTTATTAACATTATATATATAATTTAGGGAAATGTTATAGTTTATAGGTTTACTGGGTCGTTACTAGGACTTATATGGGAAATGTCACGTTTAGAAAAGGAATATATAATGGTCATACTAATTTATTGAATTATAATCAAAATGTCACGCTTTAAAAATAAAAGCGATGAATTTGAATTTATTTCTCTAAGAGAAATGACTTTGTTTGATTATTTTTGAGATTGATAATCGATGTAATTCAATATTTTAAACTGAGGACAAAAATAAAATATTAAAAGAATAAAAGTGCAAATGTCACAGAGATTACTCTAATTATCGTTACTAGGTCCTTAATATATTAGATTTTATTATCATTAATTTACAATGAATTTAAAATATTGTTTCAAATTTTAGGGGAGGGATATGTACTATCTCATTCATGCCTTCTTCTACAATTATTTACTGCAGTTTTTTACCAAGTCGACCTTAATAATGACGTGATTAACGGAAACTGTAATCTTTATACTTTACAAAAAAACTACTTGGTCCATAAACGAAATATCGCAATATACTATCTTTTTTTTATTGCTTTTTATTTATTGTTTTAATGTTTATTAAGTAGGTAATTTAGACGACAAAATGTCTCGCAGAAAGGATTGGCTTTTTTCCACCTACAAGGTTACATTCCAGCCTCTCTTAAAAAATAATCATTGAGTGCAGAGGCGGACTTTCTACAATTTAAACATGTGTTATGAGTTTTATCATAACATTAGGAAATATCCGCTAACGTAACTCAGAGTGGGAGTTAACAGCTTGCTCGCTTAAAAAGGGAGAAAATTAGACCTTCATAGTCTGCGCATGTGCAGTTAATTGCATTTACGGTTGTTGCTACTTCATGAACGTTTTAAAGTTTAAACCGAATTCACTTGCAAAATAATTACACTATCATAAAAAGAAACCGCTTAACCATATTTTTATAAAAATCGAGCGTTTTGTTAAACAAACAATATAAAGAAACTTTACAATGTATGAGATTTCGAGTTTCAAAGGTACAGATTGTTGCTATACAAAATAATACATAATCAGCTAACCTGTTTAAACTTAGTAAGTGACATATCTCATAGCACTTTCGTGTTCCCAAGTGAACTACAATTTTTTTTTTTTTTTTTTAAACTTTATTATTATTTTTTTATAAAACACCTTTACATTTCCCCACAAAGACGGTGCCTTTTCTGTGGGTGAAAAAAAAAATAACATTTTATTACAGTATAAAAGTTTCAATAGGGTTACATCAATAAGAAAAAGGACAAACAAAAAAACAATATAATAAAATGCAAAAGCAATAAAATAGATAGCAACAAAAAGTAAAAAGTAAAAATTAAAAACCTATCAAAATGCAAAGTTAAAGAAAAAAAAATAAAAATATACAAAACCATATATTTTAATATTTATATAAATATATATGGGTTTTCGTAGATCTATAGCCTATATTTACTTAACTAAACTTTCCTTTCCATCTCAAGCAGCTAGAGAGGGAGCAGATATACACTTTTTTAAATACCTTTTTCAGAAATTTTTTCTATTATATATATCTTTATTTCCTCTTTAACCTTATATTTAGGTACATTTGAAAGATTGTTATTCATATACACGTTAAAAAGAGTAGGTATAAGAAAACCAAGAGTACGTTTCCGTAATAATTTTTATACCTAGGTACCACTAACAAGCCTCTACTTTTTTGTCGGGTGGTCAACTGGTGCCCTATGGGTACCTTGAAAGATTCGCTATGTAAGTGATCGAGTAATATTTTATAATGAGCTAGATATTTAGCAGGTAACACCTTGCAGTGCGCAAATAGCAACGACGGATTTCTTCTACTTTTAGCCCTAATATTAGCCCTATAATTATGCTATGAACTCATTTTTGAATCTCGCCTAACACACCCTCAATTTTTTTTTTTTCATATATGTACCAAATATGTCAAAAAAACCTTTTAATTAGCTAACGTTATCAAAAAATATTTCGTTTAAAAGTTTTCTTACATAAAAATAAATGATTCTTTCAATAAGTAACATTGAGGAAAAACATACTTAAGTGGTAAGTATATTTAAACTATATTACTACTATATTTTATAGAAAAATATATATTTTTTGTCGGTAGGTACACAACTTAAAAGTATGAAATATTGACATTTATATTCATTTTTAATTTTTTTTTAAGGTAAAATAAGAAAAAAAAACCCCTCAAAATAAAAGGTACACCAGAATATTCATTAAAAATATTTACGAAATTGTATAAAAAGCCGCCGTATCTTAAATTCATATTAGGCATCAAACGAACTACTTTTTCCTTAATTTTAATAAATGTTCATTTTTAAAATATAAAATATCACTTTTCGATTCATTTCGGTATCGTAACAGCAAAAGTTATTATATGTAGATACTTACGCACTTATTTTAAATCAATTATCTACACGCAATATCTTAGCCGGACCTGTTGCAATGAGTGCACGCAAAAATCCCGCCTCAAATAAACATTCTCGCTTGAAACGCAACGCATTCAATTTTCTGTATTGCAATTATGGCAAATATGGATCTGGTACATAAATTCGATGGCATCAATACTGATAACAAAAGGTCAACCAGATAAGTCGAACATTCTCGTAAATTCTTTTGAATCCTTGACTTATATTCTTTATCCTATGCTTTCATACCTAATGTTTTTTTTTGTACAGATTTTTATTAAATTCCACTTTAAAACCGATCGTCGAGAGAGTAATATACCTGCCGGTACCTATGTTTCTTAAATCTACATCCATATAGATACCTAGAATATTTTGTCTTCCTTTAAAATTGAGATTTACCGCTCCTCGAGATTACAGAGACTACTTTCACAGATTATTTTGGGAATCCTTTAGTGACTTAAATAATAAATTTCGAAATGTGCATAAATATAAATAAATAAAAGGAAAATTATACTCAATTCTAATGAAAACATATACTTATAATCGTTTCCAGGGTAAACTTTCTCTCGTGCACATCTTTTATGGGTTTATTCGACACTTTAAACCGGGCAACTTTTGTTCTACAAGTTTTCATTTATTTCAAAAAATAAAAAAAGGTAAAATAAGCAAATATTCTAATAAATTTTAAACGCACGTGCCTTGTACTCTCGCAAGAACTTTTGCGCAAGGCTAAAGGTGTACGGGAGAAATAGGAAGGAAAAATGGGGGAGGTAAAGCCCACAGTTGTTGCACAGCACGTGCGAGACGGGACAAGACGGGCAAACTAACTTTGAATCAGTTTTTATATTTGTTTTAATTTATGGAACAAATATATCAAAATCAGGAATAGTTGTAAAAAAAACTGTTTAGTTTGATGTCTAGAATAACCCCATAAAAAGTTGGGAATGGTGTTCAATATATATAATAATTCATAGATTAGTGTTATATAGTTACAAGTATACAAAGCATATTCTTTTGTTTAATCAAATTCAGAAAAAAACAGAAAACTCTACAACATGGCCCTTACTAAATTGACTTACAAGATGTCATTCAAATATAGCAAAATTCAAAATTCAATATTAAATATAGCTTAGTGAGAATGTGAGACTGACTCAGGTTACTTTCCACACTCCCTACGTTTAAAAAGGGAGAGATTTTCAGTGGCAAACATACAGATCATCGTATGCCTTCTTTGCCCTGTTTCCGACTACTGAGTGGATTCCAATTACTGATATTGTGTGCCATAAACCGTTCTTCAGTAATATTAAGGATACTCTTATAAAATTAAAAGTCCAACAATAATATGTGGCGTACTGATCTTTATTTCCGTTGATGCACTAAACGGACACAAATACAGCCTCGAATGAGACTTTTTCTTCATTCAATCATTGGTTGGCAACCTTCGGAAATCATCCAAAGTGCTCGACGTCCTAGCATGCTGTCAAGCAAACACCGTGATGTCCAGCTAGCCATGTCGCCCATTCCACTGAGCTGTAGGCTTAGCGCTGCTACACCTAAAATCTTTGTAAATTTCCTGAAATCGATTATTAGAGAATAGAGGTATGCTTGTGATGCTCTTGCTTGATGTGAAGATCTTAGGTGTAATACGACTATACTCTATAGTTCACATATATACTGCGCTGTGCAGAATGCAGAATAATTTTCACTTCCACGCGACTCTTACTGCTTGAAAAAAATATACTATATAATGAAATAATGAACCCACAGAAAAGGCACTGTCTTTGTGGGGAAATGTAAAGTTCAAAAAGTTCAAAAAAAGTAAATATTACCATATCAAATTGTTGATTGTTGAAGTATATACAATTATCCCAGCGATCTTTTGTTGGTTTTTATTACTTAATATCTACCATGTAACGTTTCAATCCACATTATTTTTTCAACAATTTTTCATTTCAACTTTTTCTAATGTTTAAATAGTAATTCAGTGATGGAAAATGACAACATTTATGTAGGCGAAAATTTCTGGCGGTTAATACATTTAAGTAAGGCACTGTAAAGTTAAGACTGGCTAAAGGTGTTTCTAAATTAAATTTCGAAGAACTACAAAGTGTCAAAGCTAATTTCAATTAAGGACACTCATCAGGACAATTCTTACCTGATGAGTGTCCGCAAAGCCTGGATCCACAACTGGTAGATTAATCTGAGCAAGAAAATTATAGGCCGTTAATACTAAGTATACTATCTAAGGTTTGAGCACGATTTAATTCAGATTAGTGATTATTTAGTATGTGTTGTGAAATGTGAAAAATAATAATATAAAAAAGTGTACACGCAAAATGTGTTTGAAAAATAACTCATAATTAAAAAAATACCTAGTAAGAAATAAAGTCATAAGCATCCTTTTTAATGTGCTTTTACTGACCTACTAAAGAAAACTGCTAAATGAGTAGGATAAACCTTTAAATGGGCTGAGTCAGTTAGAACGAGAAAAAGAAGTCTCACAATAGGAAGGACATACTCTAGCAAACCCTAACCGCACGTTGCCGATAACTGGAAATGTACTATGCAAATATTCCAATGTAATTGTCTCCCGGCTAGATTGTCATTTCTGTCGAGACTCCACACTGCATTGTGTAGATATAGTCTCTTGGCTGGTAATAATACAGGAAGTGCCTTCGGAGCATAATGGCTGCCCCCTCGGCGTGCTCTTGTTCGAAAAGCTTTGTGGTTCGTCACGATTCTGTCCAGGACACGTACATATCATTTGTCAACATAGAGTTGTTTTACAGAAATAAACCGTTAAAGAAAAGTAGGACAATGCTTATTATTCGCTTTCTCGCTCGTATATTGTTTTTTTTTTTCATTATCTTGTAGTTTAACGACAATCATTTTTTTTGACAACAATTCTTTTTGCATATCAAAGAAAAATAGCAATAATAAAAAGAAACTTTTATTTAAGTGCCTGAATACGTGTACAAAATTTCGTATCTATACTGTTGTTCCCTCGTCTGAAGCCATTCCTGGGTGCGGTTTCAGGTCATGCTTACCATAAAAATGCATTGTCATTGGAACTGAAACAACATGTCAAATTTCAACTAGAAATTCAGCTTGCAAGATTTGACCTAAACCGACATACAAATATTGCAAGCTAAATAAGAACTTGTAAAAACAAATAATATTAAGAATAAAATTGCATGACAAGTTATTACAAATTACAAATAACACGCTCAACCGAAAATAAAATATAAGTTATTCACGCTAATATTACAAAAGTCTAATAGAAAGCAGACATTTAATCCTATATGAAATATGAGAAGAATATATGAAATTGAATTTAATAATTCGACTGCCCTTCCAATTGGACTCTATATTATGTATTACGACGTGCTAATTGACATAATCTCACAAACAACTATCATCGTTGAATCCGCGTATAAGCTTAAAAAGGTAAAATAAAGTTTGGTCGTCTGAACTCGAGTGTATTATAACCTAAAATTCCTGATAAATAACGCGGATGGTTAGTAAGGTTAGTCATTTCAGAATATTGTAGTGCTAAGTGGTATTATTTAAAATTCCATACGATGATCCAGTCATAGGGAGCACATGGGTGAAATTAGTAACCGAATCCTTCTATGAAACGGAATTCTCAACTGATAAAGGAGATAACTGACTAAATAAAAACAAAAACTCATTTAGGCGGTGGAAAATCCTTAATTGAGAAATTAAAGTAAAATTAATTAAAGACGTTAACGACAGATATTTACTGATATTTCTAACTATATTCTGATATCTACATATAAAATGCGATAAATAACGACGAAATATTATGTATTATATATATAATAGGTATATATACTTGCTACTCTAGCAAACACACATACATATAAACATCTCTTCCCTACACACCGTTATTATGTGTTATTAAAATTTACCCTACACACTGCATGCTTATTGCTATACCACACACAGTATTGATTTACTTCCTGATCATTTAATTTCACCGAGTTTCAACAAATAATGTCGATAAATGAATCATTTTGAATCGTCGTATGTGTCCGGTGTGTTGTTTGACAACGTGTAATTGACAAGTAATGCTGTAAGATTACTTATTAATGAATAAAAACAATAAAAAGATTAAACCTTATAAAACTACTCAAATACGTTGTTACATTATTTTTTATAAACATTATTAACTTAATTTTTGACAAGTTTTTTTTTTATTTTGGGTTAGACTCAAATTATATCTAAAAAAAAATATAAATAATATAATCTTCAATGCATCAAAGTTTAGGTAATTGTTCTCATTACAAAACTTATTTTTGAAGATACATAAACTGTGGTTCTTAGGCTGTAAATTTCAATTATTTTACTTTCTGAGAGGACGAAGAGTACTAATGGTATTTTTTTTTTCTTAAGGTACAAATCAAACTGCCTTCTACCATTTAGATGCTATCGAAGTCATTACGACACTTTGACACAATTTATGTTACGTGAAGGCAACTCGAACGCGTTCATGCAGTGCGAAATTGTGTGTTATTCCACTATCCACGCCCCAAATTTAAGAACTTACCTAATTACTTAAATGAACATACAGTTGTTTAAATGATACAACATACAGATATTTATTTTTTCCTTATTCATATAAATTAAATTTTAGGTAGTACATAAAAATAGATTAATTTGACAATAGCATGTAGAAAAAACAATATTTAAAATATACATCAGTAAATTTAGCATTTAAAATATTATTTTTTTTGTTTATTTAATGGCTGTAAAGGATTGGAGAATAGTATAAGAGAAAGTAAGCAATTATTATTATTAATTATGATGGACTTTTGGCGCGGTGGATCAGTTAATATTAAACCACTACACAATGATACTAATATTCACTAACACTATTTACAATGTGAAAGTAGTTAAATGATTTTTTTTATATGTTTTATTATTTTTAACTTTATTAAATTGTACGGCAACAATTTTGTCTATTTCGAATTTGTTTTTCGGCTAAAATGCGTCTCAACCCAGCGCGGGTATTCTGTTTTTTTTGAAACACTCAAAACGGTCATAAAAGCGTTTCGTGAGAAAACGAGTTTTATAAAAATCTTTTAGGATCATCTTCGTGAAGTAAAAATGATATAAAGACACGCAAGTAGTAAAATGACTCGTCTCGTTTGAATATTGATGACAGAAGAAATTAGTCGAAATTGCGCTTTATTTTTATTTGTATATTTTTTCAATAATCACGTAGGTTAACGTATCCAAAAATGTTACATATTACATCATTTAAAATAAATTTCTATTATTTTTAAGAATAGACTAATAACATACACGATTTTTAGTTTGCATTTCTAAAATTTTGATTTATATTAAAAAAATTTTAATAAAAAAGATTTTCCAAAGAAATGCTAATATTCACCATGTATATGAATTTATTCCCTAATAAGATGTATTTTATGAGATCCATGATATTGAAACTATTGTCTAAAATTAAAATAAATTGATTTCAAATGCAATATACGTTTAGGTACATTTTTTTCTTAAATAAAATAGATATTACGTGCACCTGAATTGTGGGTTATAAACGTACGCGGGTTATTCGTGGGTACATGTATTTCTACAAGCTTTTATTTAGCTTGAAATGTTTACATGTCTGTTTAGGTTAAATCTTGCAAGCTGAATTCGAACCACTTCCTCTCATCCTACGGAGTTGAAATTTGACATGTTGGTTAAGTTCCGATGACAATGCATTTTTATGGTAAGCATGAATGACCTGATTGTAGAATCAGGTCATGATAATACAAAATTTTGTGTCTGTGCTGTTGACCGTTAATGAGTTTCTTAACGGTCAACAGCACAGACACAAACTTTTGTTTAAGCATTTAAGCACTTATATAAAAGCTTGTTTTTTAAAATATTTTTTATAGTATCTAGCAATTGTCAGCGCGGATCTGTTAACATTTTAAACCATTTTGCATCAGCTACCGAATAATCTTGATAATGGTGATATCATCACCATTATTATATATCATATTAGACTATTACTATATAAATGCATTAGCCAAAAAATGAGATCGCGTGCTATCGGTGTGAAAATCACTCCTGTCAATAAATGGCTCGCAATAGTTAATAATATTCGATAATAATTGCTTTTGCTTCCGATCAAAATGATTTAATGTCGATATCGTGAAACCTCAAGGCCTGTGTATCCAAAATGGCATTAGGTATAGATTAACTTCTCCATTGAAAAAAAAATACGAATTGTAATAAATCATTTTTATTTCAGTAAAAAAACTCCTAAACTTTATCTTATTTTCCTATAAATCAATTATTCCTATAATAACATGTTAAGAATTGTCTTATTTTTCAAAATATATTTAAATCGTGTCCTATTTTTACAAATACTTTTAAGATATGTATTTAACGAATTTTTTATAAGTATTATCATGTTTTAAGTAGGCAAACCATGTAGAAATAGATATATAAACTTTAAAAATTACCTCCTAATGAAAATCGCTTCGGAACATTGTAAATTTGTACATAAAATCTAAACTACAAGTGGATCGAAATATAGGATCAGCATAAAACATGTAACACGTTGAAATTAAAACAGTTAACGTCTAAAATTATTTATAGAGTAAAAATAATTTGAAAAAAAAGTAAAAGTAAACATATTTATTTTTTTGTAAAATGTTTTTCTAACTAGATTAAAAATCTAATGGATTTGCTTCAATTTTTAAACAATAGTGAAAAAGAAATAAGTAATCGGCGGCCCCTCGTTGCCAATAGGTGATTTATGAATAAACCATATTTCAACTTCAAATTTAAACACCGTCATTGATCTGGTTATGACGCCTCCGTTCACACGCTCTCGAAAATATTTTATTGCTTTCACAACGTTTCAAATAACCCGTTGCCTGATTTTTTTTATTTACATTTATGAAATAGTTTAGTTTTTAGAAATCTGTTTTCACATTATTTTTCTTACAAATTCCAAATGTCAGCTAACATTGCAATCTTATCTTTGTATATCTTCCAATATTCATTTGTCAATCAAATATCCGTCAACCAAAATATCATTATAATTCTCATTGCATAAATGCACTTGTAGGTTTTATGAAAATATTGGTGGATAAAAAAAACCAAAGAAGGATGTAATAAAGCATACCATAACTCTAAACAGATTGGCAAATACCTACCATTTTTTATGATGTCAAAAAGTGTTTGCCTAATACCGAAATTGTGAATTGGCTTGCGGAAAAAAATAGTGAGGAAACTAGTAGGTAGTAGTGCTAAAAAAACATTATCTGGCCAATATTTAAGTTTTTCACATTGAAGCCACTTTTTAGTTATGTTTCAAATTTATTGTTTATAATTATTTGAACAAAATATGCACACGAGAATTTTGTTCTTGCAGTTTAGCACGAACTATTAACATAAATAAATATGCTCAAAATTTTTCCTCTCTACTATCGAGTAGGAAGAGTCTGAAGGGAAGGGGGTTTGAGCCTTTTTCACCCAAATGTATGAAAAGTACTCTTTGAGATAGGATATAGAAATTAGGGACATTTGGTATCTGACACGATCAATTACACTATTAGTACTTACCGTAATGCCATGCTCAATGACGGCGCCGATGTGATCGAGCAACATTGCTCGTGTAATATTAAAGCCTCTTAGATCGCTTTCACTTTCGTTAGTTTCAATGCGATGATGTGATCCGCGTGAGTACGCACGCCATACCTTGGATTAACCCTCTCGCGTCTAAACGTGGCATTAGCCGCCCTTTAGATTCACATTGTCTTAAAAACCAAAACACTACGCTTCAAAAGAGCGACCCTTTTTTTCTTAACTGCCACAACCTAAATCCTTATGTAATGATTCTGAACCTGCTCAACTAAGCTATGTTTGTTTGTGCTAGATTCAGGGGAAAAGCATTAAGCAAAGAAGCATACAAATTTAATTTTATTGATATTTTATACCTATTGGTAAGTGGTAGTATTTAACATTGAATACGGCCAACTGTGATTGCTCTAGCGCTAATAATATGTATGTGGTTTGGCGACGGACAGAAGAGCAGATAATTCCGTGAAGCTAAATAATTAGGCGCGAATAGTATCAACTTGCCCAAAATATCAGGCATAAAAATACATCCACTAAATAGCGAATAAGTTATATTCGTATCTATAGTAGAAATATTTCTTCTAGCCTATAAAGTATTATAACCTAATATGCATATTATGAATGAAAAAAAAATCATGGGTATTCTATGTAGAAAACTTACTAAAATACAAATATTTAAAAATGTAATCTGCACACGTTCGATAGAACCCCAAGATATTGGACATGAGTTATTTTATTTTTAAGTTATAGAATAACTTCCAGCTAGACAAACAATTATTACAATAAAAACATTTTTATAAGTATTTCCCTATTACAAAAAAACTTACTTCAAAATACTTCTAACTAAGCTTTTTAATATAATAGATATATTACACGTGCATTATTAAACTGATTGCAGATGCGCTACTCAAAATTATTTTCCTTACGCTTCTGCAAAAATTTATAACTTGATCGAGGAAATTTAACTTTGAATCAATAATGACTCCCGGATCATTTACCTCGACTTTTATTTTGGAAACTGCTTGCAGATGCGCTACACAAAATCATTTTCCTTACGCGCCTGCTAAAATTTATAACTTGATCGAGGAAATTTAACTTTGAATCAATAATGACTCCCGGATCATTTACCTCAGCTTTTATTTTGGAAACTAATTAGATTGCCAGCTCTCTTTAAAAAATTGCATTTTGAGATGTTAAATTCTAAATGATTCATTACAGCCCATTACAACAAATATATTGTTCATAACAAATTGTTTTATTGTTCATATGTTGTTGGCCCTGCGCCATTGATATTGTTGATAACAAAAAATATTTTAATGAAAACCACAAATAATAGGCAGATTCAAAATTTAAAAATAGTTGTAATCTTTTACATTTACTAATATCAATATCATTAATAATAACATCATTCACAAATCTCAAAAACAAAGTTTTCGAGAGATTACTCCTTGTGGTAATCACGAATGTCGAATGAAAAAGAATAGTTTCTCCGTACCGAAGTTCACATATTGTCTTACGATGCAAAAAATGCGATCAAGTATTTTGAGAAACGAAAATCATTGAGCCTTTGTAATAACATATCTCTTACAATTCTATTGAATGCTTTCGGTATGTTACAGAAAATATTTTTGATGAAAAGTAACATTTAAACCAAAAAAGCGTTATGTGGTTTTTATTCCTAGTAACGTTGTTGAAGCAAGAGAATTTGAAGAAGCATAGAGCATTCTGGCATTAACATGGTAATAAAATGCTACCGCTTTTAAAACGTTAGCCAGAACCTCAATAATAATTACCCATTTCTAAAGAAATGTCAATGTTGTTTTTTTTCATGATCACAATACCTTATACTTAAAAAATTAAGTAAAATGTTCTAATTAGGTGCCTGCTTTGTAATCAATTATTAGCATACCTATATACATACTTTCCAAGATATTTCACGGTATTTTGGTATTCCCATTTTCTTAGCGCAAAACCAGTAAAAATGAATTTAGCGAAATGGTAGCGAAACAAACATTAGACACACAGTAAGTCCACAGCAGTAGTCAGTAGCTAGTGGTATATTATTTTCTCTCTAAAATAGATATTTATTTTTACTTAATGAATACTTTTGCACAAATAAACAAATTCGTTATATTATATCGTGGTTAAGGTGTTCTGGCCCAAAGATTGCAGATTTGAATACGCACATGGTCATACATTTTTAAAGCTTTATTACCTCCATCTCCCCTGACTCTAGGACAGGCACATTTGACCTAGTTGAGTGGGACCCAAAATAATTGTATAAATATATATTATAACAATCCTTTAAAAATATATATGTATTAATTACCTATTTTTAATGTACTTTGTATTATTCATTTATTTGAATGTATTTTTTCTACCAAAAACTGAAATTTTCATCAACCGTGGACAGAATAATTTTGGTAAATGCTAAAATAAATTATGCTAATACGCCCTCTGTCTGCCAAAAATGTGTAACCTGATTCATAATATTATATTGTAAATTCATGAATTGAAGTCAATTCGAACGATATCCTAACCACATAATAAAACTGCATTGCAAGGTTATTTTACCTGCGAAATATCATCGCGCTGAAGATTCCACATTGCAAAAGACCTTCGAATGGGTGGGCATTCCTCTCGCACGCTTGTTAAACTTATTTACCTCTACGCATTTACTTATTAAATCCACGACTATTTATAACCTAATAGTATTCATTTATTTAAACTAGTAAACAAAGTATTGACATCATATCATTACAGTACCTGCCAGCAAACATTTATTACAATAGTGTATAATTTGTTAGTAACATTTTACTTTTACACCCAATACCACACACATTGGTCTGAAAATACTACGAAAAGTCGCTAAGTATATAAAAGTTACAAGCTTCGTTGCCGCGGGACGGCGTGCACTTTCATGATGGTATCAAAACAATTCGATAACAAGGAAACGTTAGGCACAGACTGTCAACAGGTCCTTTACAATCCATTTTATAACCCAATATTCCTACTACATTTTAAAAATAGGCATAATTTACATTAAAGACATTACAGACGTTAATTACGTTAATTACATTAATACGTTAATTAACACATAAGATTTAAAATTTTAGAAGTGCATTTCTCGCGAGTAGCTTGTTTCAGTGTTAGATAAATTGTACATTTGAATCATATCGCAAATTTATGGATACAAAGAATATTCTTCTTGGATTTATTGTCGGATGAGTAACAAAATTAGTTTTTTTTTCTGTAACCACAAAAAACTTTTTTTATTATTTTTTTAACATCAAATAGTCACTGTAACCTTTAATAACATAGGCTAGGCCAGATGGCTAATATGATCTTTTAGAGTACAGCACCAACTGATTACAGCATCAACGTTATGAAATTGTGAAATAACGGATACGGTCAGAGCACTTAGACAAGGGATACAGCACATTTAGTAGCGAAGTTTACTTTACCATTTCGAGGCAAAGAGATAGTTTAATCGTAAAAAGTATATATTTTTTATTTCGTCGTTAGCTTAATCGAAAACGCCGACATAAAGGCGTCAGCCGTTCGACATATAACCGGCAATCATTCAAGCCCAGAGCCGAATTCCTAGCGTTCGTTAACCATAACGTAAGCGTTCCGTGATAACCATAACGCCAGTTACTGCCTTTTGCGAAACCGCCCGCTTTATTTAAGCGAGACGAGCTGTAATTTTATCCAATAATAATGAAATCTTAAACTTAAACTTCTGATATGCTCGTAGTTCGATTTTTGTCATACTTTCTGTTTCTCTTAACCTTCAAATACATGATTTTCTTATTATGCTAATATTTCGTAAATATTCACTTTAAATTTCATCCTAAAATTCAGTCTCTAATTAATATTACGTGAAAATGTATTTTTTTTTTAATTAAACTGATCAGTATAAATGGTTTTTAGCCCCGCACACTTTATACGAAATAATGTGTTATGGTTTATAGTTGGTAATATTTGTAGATACTCATCAATCACGCTGTTAGTAGCTATAACATTTATAGCTTATTATCATTTATGCAATAGGTTACTTTAAATATTATGCTATAAAATGAATGAATTATTTTAAAGGTTTAAAATATCTTAATATAGATATGTTTTGTTTACGTAAGATGCTATTTGGAAATTCCGTCCACATAGCATTTAGTAATTAGGACTGATAAAGCACTTCTTGTTTTTGAAATACATTATAAATATTTCAAAAAATTCAACATTCAAATTTTTTTGCAAAATAGTAATCATAGTTCTTTAAATTAAAATTCCGAAGATATAAGTGAATCGGTAAATTAATGCAAGTATGCGAAGGGTATTTCTGGTGCTCAGGTATTTCTTCTCAAAGTTACAATAGAATCCTTAATGTCGTTTAATTAATACAACTTTTGACCAATGAAAAAAGGTAACTTTGCATTCGTTAGACTTTAAATGTATTCCAAAGTGACTTTAAAAGATCATTCAGTTCTCAAATTATGTGACATTGAAGGAAAAATTAAATGTTAGTTGTTGAATGAGCTCTAATGAATGAGGTTACAGTGTCATTGACCACATTATATTTTAGATCAAATGCCACTTTCGTCAAAATAAATTTATTACTAAAATATAGTATCTAAGTGTTCCATAAAATATTTTACACAATCTATATAAATAAAAAAACAATTGCCGCACGTATGTCAGTTACAACACTTGAGAACGGCTTTTTTTTTCGTTGTGTATTGTCAGGACAAGGTTTGAAAGAAAATTCTGGATGGCTTTTTGAAGAGCAACATGGGAAAATCAGAGTGGAAAATTTAGAAATTAGGTAAAATCGTTTTTTTATCAGGATGGAAAACCGGAATAGAAAATGGAAAAGTCATGTTCCCAATTGAACTCAGACCATTCGCATGATTTGTAAATAACGTCATCGCGCCTAAACCACCGAACGTTTCGAAGCAATATTCTCACTCATGTTCGTTTGGTCCTCCAATAAGTTTTTTGGTGGCTGAGGTCGCGATATTCTGATAAATTGTATTTATCATCCGATTTAGCTCATATTCAGTATATTACGCTGCGTGGAAAGAAATATTTTTACAAAATGAGTATTTATGGTCTGATTTGGCTAATATTCAATATATATATATAATATATATGTACTCGTATGTGAGATCGTTACATTGCTATCACCTTATTCGCTGTTTTAGTAAAAATTTTAAAAACAGAAAAAAATCGGGAGTCAATATGGTATTGCCTAAAGATATGTTTCAATTCACCATAGTATTTAATAGTAATTTAGCTGATCATCATCTGTCCTCGACTCCTTACGTGATTCCCTGCGGACATTTACCCATGTACTACAGTCTGGCTGCCAATCGGCACTCCAAATTCGATCCAAACGGTAAGCGCCATCTCTTTCCTTCGTCGCGGCGTCGGCAGCGGATAAATGTGATGACACGTTCGGGTCGATTGTCGATTTGCAGCTCAGACTAGGCCCACAGGTTCGGTTCGTGGTGGCAGATATGCCAAGTGCTCGTAATGTTATAATTAGGCGCAAGCGAAGATGCACTGGAAAGGCTCTAAATAGTGTGGCATTAGGCATACTGTCGATGCTATTGAAACAGCCAAGTACTCATGTTGTGACGCAGGAGTACAGACGCTTCATATTATTATAATATAATATTTAACTACCTACTCGTATATTTGCAAGGGAGATGAGTAAAGACGAAATCGCGAGTGCATCTATAAATATATTATTACGTAAATAATATAAAGGCTGAATTTTTATTTAATTTTGTCTTTTCAGGGGGTTGTTCCATATAAACAACCAAACATAATTAGGCATAAAATATTTAAAAAAAAACCAATTTCGAGAAAAACGAATTCAAAATTTAACGGAAACCGTTTTATCAAATGAGAACTAGTTTTGCGCCTAATCACGGATTGGAGCGGGGCAGAGTGTAATTAGAATGTTATTATTTAATTATATATATATATTTTTTAATTTTAATTATCGTCGTGAAACAGTCTTCGCCAGTGAAACTCTTCTACGTCGTTTCCTTAGAAGTAGTAACAAAGTATGTTTGCATGATCTTCCCAAATATTATGACTGCATTTCGAAATTGCGTGTTTTTTTTCTGTAAACGTTTTCTTCCTATAAACAAATGAAAATTGATGTTTTCCGAGGCCGTCGTCCAGCCTAAATATCGACCCCAGTTACTAGTGTAGGTCTAATTTGATATCAATCACAAGACAAATACGTTTTCAATATAAGTGATCGATTAGACATTTCCTCACTAACTGTGTACCTATTTGACAATATTATCGAATGAATAAGATTGATTATAAGTAAATTTCTATAATGCTCATTTTAATAAATTCAATTGTGGTAGTGCTTGCTTATAGCTATTTCTATCGATAATACTTACAAAAAAAAAATAATAGTTGGAATAAATCGTCAATATTCTTCATTAATTTGGAAATACTTCATTTTGGTAGGGTGGACTACTTTTTTTATGAAAGAAAAATATCTCTGAGGCACGCCAAATATAAGTAACAAATTATATGTTTTTATGCAATTACGCTAACAACGGATTTGTCTCGGTTATAAATGTTTACACGTCACAAGTGTTTTGAATTCAACATAACGTTATGATTAATTTCACGCGTTATTAGTTGGGTACATTAACCTAATAATATCATTAAAAAATATCCACTGTTTTCACCAAATCAGACCTACTTGCCTTGCCCGCTGTAAATACGTAAGTGCAATTAAAGATGGCGTAAGACAACGAGAATATTTTCACTGAAACATTTCGCAAGCCCGTATCGAGCCGGACAGCTCAACCAACCAACGCTCATAGCATCATCGACATAACTTTTGGCGAAAAAATCCGATCATTGTGGTCACTTTTTGTCCTCGTTTGCAGCCATTATGCTGCCGCGGCGTGATACTGGCGGCGTTTTTTTTTTCCCTACACAACCGCGCTCATTTATAATTTCACCGAATACCCCGCCGAGGTTGTTGGTTTTGCTAAGATTATCATAGATTATTGGGGCTGCCAACCAATATTTAATATTTTTGCATAGTTATATTTGTGTAAATAAATAGTTGAACGGTTTCGATTGATTCATGTTTGAGTGAAGAAATGACGGTTAAATTTTGTTCGGACAGACATAAAATTTTTGATCATTTTAATTGCAAGAAGCAGCGGCTAGTCCAAAATGATACATTTCATAATTTCCAAATATGTTACATACACCTTGCTGTACAAAAATATGTTGCTTGTTCTATATTTCTTAATAATAGATATCAGACGATAGTAAAGCAGTTTTTGGTTTTTAATTACACTAATTTACTTTCACTAATTCCTGACAATTTTATAGCCATATTATTTATCTTTTCCATTAAAATATGGCTATAAAAATGACAAGAATTTGTTATTATTATTTTACCAAAAATGTAAAATATGAAAGCATGTACCGATATATGTATCGACTTAAATAGGTTTATTTTGTTTCTAATCCCTGGAAACACAAGGTGATGTTTTATTAACTACTCAATGACAAAATAATTTCTATATTTGTTTATTTTAAAAATAATAATAAATCATTTTATTGAAGTAAATATACTCTTTTCTTATTCCAATCAAATAAATTATTTTTTGTCATCCTTGTTAAGGTTGGCAACACCGTATTATCTCAAAGTGATGTAATTGTCTCACGCAGAGTTGTGCATAATGTTATAAACCAAGTGATTAATAGACACCATTATGTATAATGCCCAGAGCAAACGGGCAAAGTGATAAAAATTTGTTATTTTATTATTTTACTGGAATTATACATTATCGTATATACATACTCTCAAACTTTGTATTTTTTTTTCATTTATTTACTCATTTTGTTTACTAATCTTATAGAATTTATTTTATTTATGAAATAAATCGACAGTATGACAACAACACGAGGTACATGTTTTTAAATTAACCCATTTTCAAGATCTTATTTTCGTTTAGTTATTAGGTAGTAACATTAGTAAGACGTGACAGCCAACGTATTATGAGCGTTGGCTGGCACTTTCTGCTTGGATGTTCATTATAAATTCCGTTCCGTTCCGTATAAAAATAAAATAAAATAGATAAAACACAACATTTATTGATTCTGAGGTGGTACGAAGTTCTCCCGGTCAGCTTGTTAAACCTAAAGCATCCATGAGCATTAGGTACTATGATCTTATTAATCAATTTGTTCATAACACTGTTTACTAGCGAGGCTCTATAGTTGAATAAAATCCAAAATGTTTTTTCCTTTTACGTATATAAACCAAATGTGACATCTATCTATTTATGTTGATATAACCACCATTGCAACATCAGTGTTTCAGGCCTTATTAAATGAACTAGGCATTAATATCCACTCTATGTAAATAACATTGACTACCTCCCGGAAGACTGCATTCACCTTTGTTACAGAGTAGATAATATGTATTAATTGAACAGTTCATAGCATATCGATCAACCAAACCAATCGTATGGTTACTTCCTTATTACGCTTCTTCTTGGAAATAATTATTAAACGACGCAACGCTTGCAATCGTAACGCAATTTATGCTCGTCATTTCACATGGACCATCTTCTGAGCATGGAGCCTATACTATAACTGTTCAAAATCAATATAGCATCTCTGCTCTGATCACTTTGCCTTCCTCCAAAAAAGGTCATGTTTTTATCACCACAAACCTTTCCATGTTGTCATCATCTCTACGGGATACGTGACCGATGAATTGTGTAGAACAAATTGAAAAAAATAGTTTAAAACCTGTCCTTTATTTTCAATAGCACCACATCTCGAAGGCATCTTTAGTAATTTTTTCTTGCTTTTAGAGTTCATGTTTCTAGGCCATCCTAAAAGTTACTTCACCACAGACCTCTTAAGCCTTTATTGTGAAATATTTGATTTGGTCAGTCCATTTTATTTTGTACATTCTGGTTATTTTAGTTTTTCACCTTATAATCTTCAATTTCAGCGATCTTTGATCAAATATGTATAAAGTAATTTAAAAAACTATTAAGTAAGTTTAAAACTAATAAAATATCAAATAAATTTCTATATTGATCAAAAAATATAGCTCAGCGATTCCGTTACAGCATTTTTGTATGATTTTTATCGAAAAAGATGATCATAATATAATAAAAAATAAGTATGAAGATTTGGCATTGGTAACATGGACAATTATTATAAATCATTGTGTTTCAGCTATTTTAAAATCATATTTTGTACATCGAGTGCTAATATCTTAATAATTTGTTTCCTACCGCACTGGATAATATCCGTGTTGCGGAAATATGAACATTTGCATTATATGCGAAATGCCGATAAAAATAGAATAAAATTAATTTTTCGGTTAACGGTATAATAAAATAAAAATATAAACAAATAAAATATATATTCTACCGTGCCGCCCTCCAATGAATCCGATGGAATGTTATAGTGCTCGACTACTCGCTTTTAGCTAAAAATATACACACAAACAGTGCCGGCGCTCAGCTCTGACTCTAGCTCAATAAACCCCTTTAATTGCCACTAAGGGCCGAAATTTCATATCCTACTTAAGACTAACCTAAATTTTAGGTCCGACTTAACCGATGAACTTTTATTCATTTATTATTTCAACTCACTTTTAGCATTAGGTCGAACTTAAAGTTCGCCTTAGCTAAGAATCAAAACAACCACGACTTAAGCCTTAAGGCAAACTTAAATCAGTGGTAAAATACGCTGCTAGGAGGGATTTTAGTACATCAACGGCGCTACAATCGCCGTGGCCCATGTGTATTGTTATTTGTAGTTCTCGTCTCGTGTATATTTTTAGTTTTTCTAATTAACATTAACTGGTTTTGGATATTTTGAACATCTTGACACGCATGATAAAATCATAGTAATCCTTCAGCTGACAGCATAACCTCAAAACGTCAGACCACGAGTCATATGTCAAAAGAGATGCTACAGTGGGGACAGATATTGTATACATTCACCATAGCGGCGGGTAGCAAACTAATCACGACTACGAAAACATATTCATAACAAAGTCAAACTTAGAAAATAAATGAAATACACAATACAACAAGTAATGATTAAAAGTTAAGTTGATCGTAACTAAGAACGACTTTAAGCAAGGATTGACATTTCAATCCTTAGGGCCGAAATTTCATGTCCTACTTAAGACTAACCTCAATTTTAAGTTAACTTAACCGATAAACATCGTATTTAAACTTTTAGCGTTAAGTCGAACATGAAAGTCCGCCTTAGCTAATAATGTTACATTGTTATAATTATCATATCATTGAAACGGTGTCTTGCCTTATAAATATTTATACTGATGATGTTACAACAGTAATAACAAAGAAAAACCCCAAGCCATAATCTTTTTCTTCTTCTTCTTCTTCCTTTATACAAATGTCATTTCTTTATGGTTAAATCAGTAACCAAACGTAGAAGATTATTTTTTACTATTTTCTTATGAAGTACAATATTTATTTTCAGTAGTTTAAAATATTTATGAATACATAAAATTAAATAAGTCTCAAATTAATTTCAGTAAAGTACCAATAAGCATATTTTAATGGAAAATATACAAAATTATAACTCACGATCCGCCAATGCTCAAGTATCTTAATACTCTACCAGCATACTTGCGAGTACGTTCAAAGTGCAGCGGTGAAGGCATTTGGATAACTGGCGTGTCGTTGCCTAATAAATTAAACGGTCACACTCCAGCGTGGTCTCGCAAACGAAACAATTTAAGTAGGTACGAGGTGAGTGACGGGCTTAAACGGATGTCTCACATTTAGATTCCATACACCGCAGTCGCAATGCAAGTCAGCGAGGAAGACATCGCTCAATTTATTAGGCGAATTGTTTAATAGGAAAGGAAACGTGGTCTTACGTGGAGGTAGGATCCCTTTTACAAATGCCTAATACGTATCTGAAATCTTACTCACTGATAATTATAACTTTCACTAATCTAATTAGAAAACACTTTAAGAGTAATTTCTCATAAAATCTCATTGTCGATTTTTTTCACGATTAAATTGCCATCACTATTTTAAATATCGAAGCAAAACTTGCCCGGCCGCAACTTGAAAAACTTGAAACTTAAAAAAACGTGTTTCCAAAAAACAAAAGACAATCATCATTTATCAGCAGTAACGGGGCCAATTATTATCGTTGATAAGAATATTACATCATTTTAGAAATATTCGTGTCACTGAAAAATTTTAATAGGAAGTATTTTTTTTTTAAAAACGACCATCGATAACGATAACGAAATAAATTCAAGTCAGCGAATTTTGCCTGCGTGGGCTACGATTTTATTAACATAATAATTCATCTGTATTAGCATAAACCGATTGCATACGCCTTTGCACTTTCACACGTACTCAATCAAGAAGAATTGTCATCATAAGTTTAATACGTTCATATAAATATACTTCTATAGAAATATGCATGAAGTTCGAATCATATTTTGGCACTTTTATATGCAGCTTATTATATGAAAATATTTTGTTTTTTTTTATATGTTAGTCTAATAATTAGATTAGACTCTAATTGAATGTCTGTCAAACGGAGCAATAAATTTAAGATGTGTTTAATTACTGCGTTCGAAACAAAAAAAAAACAAATCTGAAATGATTATAACGAACCTAATTTCGGTTTTTAAACTCAAACCATTCTTAGTGGCAGAATAAAGTATGAAGTCTTTTCCTTCGGTTACTAAAAAAAAAAGGCAGAAATAACGTACCTAACTAAGCATTGCAGATAAAACGGTTCATCTAACTGGTCCCTTCTAGGAAAAAAAATTGAAAGCACTGTATGATATATTCGTCATCTCAACTCTACGTCGCGATATGTCGCTACGTTTATCTCAAGATAACAAGAGATGCTGCCCCCGCTAGAGACAGCACATCGATTGTTTTATGGCCCATGCAATATTGCCGTCCATTTTATAAAAATAAAATAAAATAAACCTCACTCGTACTCATATCTGTGGCACGGGTTGAAGTTAGTACCTTCCACAAATTCTCATCATACAACGAACGCACAGATGAGAAGCGGAAGAATTTTGCTGATTTTGACCTTACACTTAAAGCAACCTAATCAAACTTCGATGGAAGTAGTCCTTCAGGCCTTCCAGTACAATTTCCAACTTTCGACTTTACACTGGACGTAAACCAAAACCAATATAAGACCAACCCTGAAAAATTCCGTATCATATTCGAAACGCTCAAGCTAATCCGGAGTAATGAGTGAGCATACATTTAAAAAAAACTCTTACGCCGAATTGAGAATTATTCCTTTTTATGAAGTCGGTTAAGAAATAAACAAGTGTATTCTTAAAAAAAAAATACCGACTTTAAAATTAACGTCCAACTATAAAACTACGGAATAATACAAAAACTTCTTATTTACAGCTAACAATAAAAAAAAATATCTACCAAAACGTTAAATTCGACGCAGGCTTTGATACGGTGTGTTTTTGCGCCAACTTCAACGTTTTGGTGGATAGGTTGTTTTTAATGTTTACTGAGTAACAATAAGAACTGTTGTAATATTTCTTAGTGGCAGGTTTTATAGATAAATACTCTTTATGGCCTTTGCTAGCCTGCTAGCTTACCAATAATTAGGCTGTTACCCTAGTCAGAGCCTAGTAATATATTAATGTTTCCTTCACTAAGAATAATGCGCAAATATTTGATAATAAAATAAACCTGTAACATAAAGAAACCAGTGAATATTATTTTAGTTTATCACAAGAATATGGTTAAAATTAACCAGACGAAGATCATAAGAGCAGATAGATGATTTTCATCGCCTGAGTTATAGGTATTTGTGCAATGATCCTTATCGTTTATGGGTCTTAAAGAAACCGGTACATAATTCTGTTTCGTAGCAATAAAATGATAAATCGAAACAAAAGTTAAATCGACGTTTGCAAAGCTTGCTGTGGCGAAATATGGACCTCTCGCCACTTTATAGTCTATGGCATTGCCAACGAAGGAAATAGGCTTCTGCGTCAAAAGAGTCATGAGAAAATGTAAATATGTACGAGTATGTACTAAAACAAATCGAAGATATAAATCAAAGTCCTTATGTCATTCTCTGCTGCGATTTTACGAATCTGACAAGGCTCGCGTTGTATTGTCTGGGTCTGGTGTGGTTTCTGTGGCGGCATGTGAACGATTTGTAAAAACCTTTCAAAAAACGTTTATTACTTATTCTCAACAGGAAGTCTTTGTCACAAACAAACACATTTTCCCAGTCGCTGAATGAGTCATTTCGACGATATACCAAACATAGCAGCAATAGTTTCTTTTCGTTTTTATGAGCTTGATTAACTTGAGGACTTAGACCTGGTATTTAAAACATAAAGAAATTATGACCGCGGAAGAGGGGGGAGGGTTCTTTTTCTATTTATTTTAAACTAGCTGTTAAACCCGGGCTTTGGCCCGGGTTTTCGTTCGCGACTCACCTTTAGGCCCTGCAGACGACTCTAATGGGGCCTTCGGCGCGCAATAATATGCAGTGTCAATTGTTAGTGTCAGTGTACATTGACGTTGACGTTTATAAATGCAAATCTGACATAAAATTTAAATTTGGAATAGAAATAAAATATAGTTTCAGGTTTTCCCGAATTTTCCGGGTTTATATATTTCTTTTTAAACCTCATTCGAACTATTACAAAAAACCAAATCGGCCAAGCCCTTCTCGAGTTTTGCGCTCACCAACGGACAGCATTTCATTTTTATTTTTATAAAAATAACTCAGATATGCGAGTATTGCGTCTGACACTTATTTACTAATCAGCCGCAGTTATTAGTTACCGTTATAACATCATTTTAAAGCTAGCTCCGATGATATTGTCAGATGACGGTTTGATCTGCTTTTAAGCAAAGTCCTTTTTTGAGGAAAGGGAGTAAGAATGCATCTTTGTAGGGCATTCCATTTACGAATAGTTGAATAGTGTCTAATTGCTATGCATTATATATGCTACATACGTGCTTACTGTTAATTTAAGTAAACCCTCTAACTTAATTTTGTTAACAATTTGGAATTATACAGCCATTAAGTTTTATAAAAAATACTTGCCCTTTGGAAAAAAATAATACTTACCTCCACTCCTCCTTGCCTCTACTTAAACTTATAATAAAAAATATGTATCCTGCGTTGTTTATTTCAATATGTTTTTAAAATTTATTAATTTAAATGATCACTTTCCAATGTGTAAATATCACGAAAAAAAGCAGAGACGAGGTTTTTAAATAATTAAAATATATTTCAAATATGAACTAATTAAAATATTAAACAAAATATGTTTCACATACTGCCATAAATGTGCCCCAGTGCACGGAGGTAAGCTAGAAGGCGCAGATAAGGCTTACATATATTATTTCCCTGCACGTTTCCAATGCATTTACTTCCTAACTTAACGAGCAATCACTCTAATTTATCGTATTAATAAGTTTCTGCACTCATACTCTTACTCCTTTCTGATTTTTATATTTTGCAGCCGTTTCACAATTATCCTTAAAGAAAATCTGTCGACGGAGATCACTATTAACCATCTCTATAAGTGAAAAATAAGATAAGCGGTTACTCAATTGACGCAAGCATCGACGCTGATTGCTCGAGCTTCTGATGTCTGTAATTCTTCAACAATAGCAGTTTTGCATGCAAATCCGATGCAACCGCTTACCTCGTCGCAGCTGAGCCCAAGGCGTGGAAATTATCATTTCATAATTTGGTAAATCCGCAGCCGTTTTGTGAAATTGACCGCCACTTACCGCGATCGACGCCCGCAGCTTTCAAATGGGTTTACGGAGCTCCGTGTTAAATAAAGATCATCAAAACTTCATTTTGTCATTGCATAGGTTTTACATAAACACGCCGTTGCAGTTTATTTAAAGGGCAAAACTAAAATTTCTTGGGATGATCGGAATCGACAATATACCCAATATTTTATGAGCATTACTTATCACATGATAAACATATTTTTTTGGATTAGTAAAATATTTCCATACATCGTTTCGTTATATCTACTTTATTTAATAAATCCATACTAAATACTATACTTACTATAATATTATAAATATATACATTTTCACACTTACAAAAGAATTAATCGAGCTGGCTCTATACCCTGTATGGGAATTATTAGGTAGAAAGGTGTTTCTGGGCATTTTGGAATGTTTTCGAAATTTCTAAGTCAACGCAACTATTTCCAGTTTCAAATTTAGCCAAACCAAAATTATAACAACCAAATTTTGGCACACAGAAGCTTGGGGTTTTAAACAGCTAGTTATTGATTAATATTTCAATGTAAAAAAAAGACCTATTCTCTTTAGCCGCTAATAAGATGGTTTACAATAATATCATATTTTCGAGAGTTTAATTGTTTACGTTTTTTGTTGTTATTGTAGTTTAATGGTTTTGCAGTTTACTATATTGTCTTTTTTTCTCCTACCTCTTAATAGTATAGCATACAAGCTTGTTTGAACTTACTTGTGTGCGAATGCAGATTGCTTTTAATTACGAAAAAACGTGCAGTTTCTTTTATAAAAAAAAAAGTTTTATTAAAAAAACCTAGACTAAAAAAATATAGTGGTTTTGAAGCGTATTAAATTTAGCATATGCAGAAGGCGTTGGATCAGTATTGGAACGCTTTATCGGCTTATTCCTATTTTTTAAAAATGTTGTTAACTACAAATACTGGTTGATGGTGTAGTTAAGAACAGCACAACAAAAAAAAACTAATCCTTTATTAAATTAACTTAATAACAATAGGTGTAGCCACATCGAATAGGGTTATATGGCGGGCATATTACCCCCTCAATAAATTAAATAAATTATTTTAAATTAAAGTTTTTTATAATATATTCTTTTAATAATCGGTCAACGGCTTTTCTTCATTCTAACAACTCACGAAGGTAGTTAAAGCAGAGTTCTATTCGCTCTGATTTTTATTGCACGTGCAAACGTTTGAGCATCTATTTTCCCCTTCAATGTTGCTTAATCGATCTGTTACCTAATATCTACATTCAAATGTACGGTAATAGTAAATTTATTTTTGAATAATACATACCGATAAATAATTGTAAAGACTGTAAGTATGGAAACATTTTTTTCCAATCAATACATCTAAGATGCTTTCATATCATTTAAGTAATAGACGCATGGATGGATAAATTTTCATTCATATAATCCGTCTTAGAAACATATTTTTTTATTAATTTGTTAGGTGCTCATAAAGCGTTCAATTCATTCGCCTTCTGGCTCTAACCGATCAATCTTGATCATTCGCCCGATCTTATCTAAAGAATTCTCATATTTTATTATGGAGAGTATTTCGTCATTATAAATTGGCTGTGGGTGTTCCATTCATCTCTACAACTTCCTGCGATCGACCATTGTCTAGGCCTGCTTTTTAACAATATTTGAAACAATTTAATATAAATTATGTCTGTTCTTAGACATTTACTGCAAACGACAGGGCTGTTACGTAAAATGATTTATATTTAATGTTAATATACATTTCTTCATTCGCAATTGCAAACTCTTTTTATTTTATTTTTTTCGAAACAAAAGCCACTTTTTTATGTTTTACAAAAAAAAATATAGAAGGTCGCTCGTGTTTACTTTCTTTAGATCAATGAATGAAAAGTATGTAACTATTCTTAATTCTTTTTTATAATACATCCTATTAAAATGTGAAACACATTTTAATAGGTCACTTTTCAAGGTTTGGTCAAATAATGGTCAAACCGTTGAGTTCAAATAAAAAAAATGTTTCTATTAGCAATTCGTCTCTAGTACAAAAATTGCAAGTTTTGATAGTGATTTGAGGCAAAACTGTGATATCACGAATTCCCTACATAATGTTTTCCTTAAAAAGGATTATCAGCATTTAAAGGAAATCTGAAATTTACCAGCACTTTTAATATTAACAACTGATTATGCTGACTAATGCGTACAGAATATTTATGTAATTTACGAATATGCAAACATTCTTCAATGTGATCAAATACAAATCGGTGTCAGATGCTTCGTCGGTAGTCTTCTGAGGAAATGCCGGCGCCTGGTTTCATTAGCCATTCTTCAACCGCAGCCGCCGTCCATCAAACGGATTTATGGCGAGACTCTGCTCTTATTTTATTTCTGAATTGTGCCTTTGTCTCGCTTCATTTTCGTCTTTTCTTCGCATTTCTTCGTTGTTGTTACTTTCATTGCTGGCCACCGGATGCACAGTTACATTCTACGGGCCTTCGCTGTCTTTGGCTTCCGGACTGCTTGCTCTTTTGTCTCGCAACGATAAAATCATTCGCCACTGATTCGTACTATTTTATAGAACGAAATAAAAGAATGCTAGTATAGCATACTAAAACTCCTACAGACACGTTCATATATGACGCTAAGTTAAAATTGTCTACTAAACAAAATATATAGTAATAAACAAATTATTTGACATGCATAAATACGTAATAAAAGGGCGAACTTATTGCCGCTAAAACATTCCAACCAGCAACTAGCTAATCCAAAGAGGTCGTGTAAAATATTGAGATCGTGATATCGTAAATCTTTGAAAATAAAATATCTACTTTTCCTTAGCCACTTGATATGCTCAAGCAAGGATACGATTGGAACAAGCATAAGTATGTAGAATTAGGAGAAAGCAAGATGTTCTTTGAGAAGAGGAAGCAAGCAGAAGTAGTTCTAATTTTTTATTGGAAGCAGATCGAATGGGTGGGCCGTGGTTAGAAAACTGCTTAACGTTTTATTGAAGATGCGATGAAGTATTAATAAACACACGTGTGTGTGTGAAACGATTACCTCATTAATTAGTTTCATTTCCCGACATTGAAAATTTAGGAAAAGTCTTCTTGAAATCCAAAGTTCAAGTGTTTAGTCAAAGATACTAACAGCTACATGTAGATTTTTGTTGATACATTAGATAATATATTAAAAATTTCTGTCAATGTTGCTTATTTTTAATGTTACTAACGCTAAATATAGCAATCAACTTGTTTAATATCACCAAATACCATATAATTTTACCAAAATATATTTAAGTTTAATTCGTTCATTTTTGGGACTATTTTGTGTTTAAATTGCCAGTGTAATTATGCAACAAATAAGGAAATCTGAGCCCTCTCTCCTTGATACTTCTTAGCTTCACGGTCATCATTTTCTGTCATAAGTACGTAACTGATCGACTAGCAGATGTTGGTATTGGCACCACAAGGCAGGGCGTGACATCGCAGGAATGACACCGTTCCACACCGCGGGATTACAAATAGAACAATGGTGGAATTCTCTTTCATGTCACTCTTAAATGGCATTTCATGGTAATGTGACATTATTAATGTGACCTAATCAATAATGCACGTCACTACAAGATACGATAAAATCAACTGATCAAACGTGCCCTGTTTGAAACTTTTACCAATTACTAAATTATTTAGTAATCGATCGATCGAGGTCGATCGAGGGTTTTGGGGTCGATCGAGTGAGTTTTTTGCTGGGCACCTTAAATAACTGAAAAGTTATTTTAAAATCTATAATTTCTATTTCTAGCACTAGCTGTTCTGTCTCGGTTTTGCAGGGAAATGTTTGTTTAATCCTAAAAATAAACAAAACAAAATGGATCTACTAATTAATTAAAAAACAGTGCAGAAACAACTCACTAAAGTTTCATCGCAATCGAATGAATGGTATACGATTACTGACCAGCTGTAGCGAGTTTGAATGCGCACATTATTCTCATATCATTTTAACTCTCCATCGCCACCACATCCCCTGTGTAAATAACAGATTCTTTACTGCAGTTTACCCATTTTTTGTTACATTTATATGTCTTATGTTATAATCTAAAATCTCATAAGCATACTGCACTCATACATGCATAGTGTGTGCTTGCTGCTAAAAAAATAAAATCGTAACTACGTTTAACAGCGTTTCCCCGATAACGCAAGACACCAGATAAATAAAACAAACTATTTATTTATATAGGTGAAGTTATATTATGCATTACCATGGTCGGTTCATTCATACCTAATTGAGCGAGCAGCTGCTATCAGAACCAGTCCGTGCAAGAGTCGGAAAGGAAACGCCTATGAAGTGGATCGTGCCAGTGGGCCTAGTCTGAGCTGCCAATCGACAATCGACTCGATTGTGTTATCGGTTTCAGCCGTTAATGCCACCGCCGACACTGTATCCCAGACTAAGCCTGTAGGTCTGGGATACAGAGTATTCGAAAATGTCGCGGCCAACATATAAGAGCTATATATATATATTTAAGAGCTATAACAAGAAAAAAGTAGGTCATAAGGCGAAGATTTTATTTTTCGTTCATATTTTAATAAGGTGATATTGTAATATTATTTTGTATATTTTCTAAAAAGCTAAAATTTAAAAAAAATAGTGTGTTCTTTCTAACAATTAAAGAATATTTTTTTTGTAAAAAAATGATCTAAATACACAGTAGTCACTCTATAAACATACCTAGTGTATTTAAATTCACCAAAGTCTTCAATGATGTTTTGATGTAATGTAATAACTTTATTTAATGCTTTATTAACATCAAAAAAGGTTAATATATATTTTTAATACAGATACATGGATTATACTGTTGCACACGTTGTGTTTCTGAGTGGACTTCAACTTTTTATATGGATAGTTTTCTTTTTTATTTTTTTACAACAATTAAAAATTCATTGTTATTACTTAATTTTTTATTTTAGTACCAAATCATTTTTGTTTTATTTATTTTTTAATTGATATCAGGTTTGTTATTTCATTTTCACGGGAAGTACAGAATATATCACCCGGCCACTTCAATATTGCCACCGTCCGTCCCGTTCCGAGCGGCGCGCGGCGCGCGGCGCCTGCATACATTTCGAACGCTTTAATTATTGTAATTCACTTCCATTTGAAGGAAGTTGCGCCTTTTCTTCGGCGAATGTTGTAAAGCGAGACCTAATTTATCAGCTATCGATAATTAAAAAAACTGTCAATAAGGTAATTGCCCATAATTTCCCACGGTATGATGTGGTTTACTTTAGATTTTATTTGACAATAATACAACTTATGATAGGCTACCGACACAACGATTCAAAACTAGAATAAATATAAGTAGGAAAAATTAGAAGTAGTTCAAAGTACTTAAACTAATGTGACTATAAATTAATGTGACTGTGACATTATAGCCAACAAAATGAAGAACACGAGATGAATGTCATATAGTAGCTAAAAAAATTTTTAACTACATAGATGCATCTTGACATAGTAATTCTAATTTTTCCTATTTCTACTGTTTCTACTTTTAAATCGTTATGTCGCTAGTCTGAATTATCTTGTATTTTTGTCAAATAAAATCTAAAGAAAGGACATCTTTTCGTGGGAAATCTTGTCATATTCGTCTTTTAGAGGGGATTATAATAATCAATATTTTCGTATTTTTTTGGACATTGAACCTTTTAGTTCTGAGATTTAGTTTATACTGGTAGGTTTAAAAAAAATGAAAAGGTCCTACGGCCCATTTTATAATACGTGTGAAATTTCAGTTTATAGCTTCAAATTAGATTAATAATATGTATTCGGTCATTTATCATAGTCACGGATAATAAAGATTCAAATTGCGAACAATATTTCAAAATCGCAAGGAATTAATAACGGCCAATCACACTCGTCACAACGGCAGAATGGTTTTGAGGCGTCAAATTTTACGATAACAAATTGTTTTTTTTTTTATTATTTTACTTAATACCACGTTACAACGTTCTCGGTTTCAAAATAAATTGTGAACGTTGCGAGAACCTTTTTATTGCGTTGTATTAAAAAAATAAGTGAAGTTCAGCTCATTTTCTCAGTACATTCTTTAATTAAGATTTAACGTAGAAAGTGATAAATCAATGTTTACTAAATACCCACTTTTCAAATGGTAATTAAATACCTATTTTTTAATTAGTCTATAAAATAGTGGGTTTTTATAACAGAATCTTTCTGAAAATAAGATTTTTTGTTTTTTTTTAGAACGTGATTTTTAGTGTGAAATTGTATTTAAAATTATATCAAAATTTGTCCCTCATTTAGAAAATTAAATTAAATGATCAGGTTAGATTTATTATTTTATAAATAGTAGAAATCGATTTTTGGTAATTTAATATTTCTCAAACGATCCAGTTTGTTCATTTCCAATAAAAAAAGGCTAAAGTCTGTGTGGATTAGTAAAAGTTCACTAAGTAAATTCCGTATAATATTAACGTTAATAACAATGTTAGTATATACACATACAAAGGTATTATAATAATAATATGTGTATTATAATATTATGCAGACATATTTGAAAATATGTAATAAAATATATAATAAGTTATAAATACTTACTTTTTACTTTATTAATGTAATATTATATCTATATACTAATACGTGAAGAGAAAACTTCAGATTTCTTTTAAGGTACTCGTATATTGCGCTCACAGAGGAGTGTGAGATTTGGCATATGGAGTGCAGAAAGTTATTAAAATTAATTAATAAACATTAAATTTAATAAAATAAAACGTTCATACTAACTGACAGATTGACTGAATGAGTTTTAAGTTGTGAATTGTGTGTGACTTCAAATGTTCCTTTTTCAATAATCTGTCAATGTCAATAAAATATCTAGGCAAAAAAAGCATAATTATTAGGTCAAAAAAAAGTGAGTACATTTTATTATATAAATTATACCCTGTATAATCATAGTTTCGGTAATTTAATTTTACATGTTACATTTTTTAAAATCAGTAGTTTCATTTTTTTTACATCCAGATATTCGCACCTATCTTCCATTATGCCTCCACATAGAACTAACGCGAGACACAAAGAAGAAGGAAAGTCGCGTGAAAGTCGAAATGATAATAGGCCAATTGAAAATTTAAATAGTGTAAATAGGTTTACAAAATGATAACATTATCTTGAGGGGTACATTTCAATGTTCACTGAATGTCATCCCAAGAAATTTGAATACTTTTGATTGTGGATAAATGCATTTACAATGCAAGTTTTGCAATGCAAAACGTTTTGAATCTGAAGTCACTTTAGGTGAAAGGCTGCATTCACTTCATGTTGTCATAAGTATAAAGCATATTGGCCTTATCATAATGAATATTTCAAATTATCGTATGATCGTCTTATATCACATGAACCTTCAATAAAAAGAAAGTCATAAAAATATTTTTTTTCAACTGTTATTAACATTAAATTTTATTGCAGTGAATTATTGCATTGAATTATGGAATTATTGCATATGTATTGCAGGGAATTAAGGCAAACAACACACACTAATGACGTATCGGTACACGCTTTCAGCTGACTTAAAAGAACAAAATTAAAAAATATATATACTCACCGTATTGTAGAGGTATAAGAACCTCAAGAATGCTCAAACTTAAAAGTTTAATGAATTATGGTCAAATTTCGACCACTGAGCGACCTCCAGTATTTATTATTATGCATATCCCACGTAAATGGTTTATCTATTTTTGTGCGTTTATAAGGTAAATGCTCAAATTTAAATTTACATATTTTTTATCAAAAAATGAATAAAATTAGTAAAACATGAAAAACAAATATCCTAGAACTATCGAATGACAAAAATAAATAATAGTTTTTCAAAAAAGAAACTAATTTTTAATTTAAAATATTTTTTACTAGGTGCCTAACCTAACCCTACCTTTTTTCTGCTGTTGATACAGGTTTCCTTCAAATATTATTGTTTGAATAATGTCGTATAAACATATGTTCAAAACAGAAAAGTATATTTCCAAGGCCATTGAAGTGAGGTTTTGACATACAGTCGACTGCGTAAATCTTTAGAGTAACACAAAATAACTCAATCGATTAAATACATCGAAAAAAAAATAAAAAAAATATTTTGGAAAAATGATAAACGTTGTTCGTGTATTTCTGGAGAGTATTACAACTGCAATGCAGACGTATTAGTAAAAAAAAACAGCAAAATTAAAATTAAAACAAAATTCTAAGAAGGTTTTTTTAAAAATTAGTTACACTTAAAATGTTAAGTATCACATAATATAAAACGTATAATATAACCAAATTTGAAGCTGTTTAGAAGTTGTAAGTATGGTTAAATTTCTCTAGCTTTGATTCAATATGACTCCCTTGGCACTCTAAGTTTTGCTATGACCAACATATCCAAGATGTTACAATGCTGCAATTTGGCACAATCGTTGTGTCATCGATTGTCAACTGTCAACTTTCGACGCATCGCTCAACAGCTGTTATCGTGACTCATGACGTCTTTGCTCTTTCAGATGCGGTACAAAATACCTGGCATGCGCCTGCAGCTCTTAGGCCAACACGTCACAACTACTTTACAAGGTAAATCGATTTGCCAATCATTATTAGAATAATACTTGCATCACTTAATTTGTTGCTGGTTTATTGTTCTAAAACAAAATTATCTACTTAATTTTATCGGTAAAATCCGAATTGTAAAATAAAATAAATTTAAGACCGATTCCAGAGTGTGCTAAAACATTTATTTAATCTCAAGCTTATTAAGAGATAAATGTAAAATAAAAAGGAAAAAAAGCGTAGAAAAGTCTTCTTTCAAATGTATGATTATCTTTTAGAGAAAACAATTATAACTGTGGTAGTCGGACGGAATAGACATTACTTCTATATTACTTTTACTTTTATATTTTAGGTCATTAATTGTAATTAGTTAATTTAATTTTCATAATTCTAAGTTACGTGTATATTATTTACTTATTTAGAATACCTACCTATAATAAAATAAATCTTTGCATTACCTTTTATTTATTAGATCTAATTTGTGAACTCTAAAATAAGCGGCAAGTAGGGTATGTTAATATACCACTATACCACTTGACTTTTTAAAAATTCGTTTTTTTTTATAGTTTAATAAATCGAGGATTCAATAGTTTAAACGTATAATTGAATGTTTTTTATAAGTTCCTGAGTGTTTCATTCCAATTATTCAACTGACAAAAATTTTCAAAAACTTTCAGTTTTAGCCATTCATTCTTTAACTCTCAGCATGCTTTTTAATCTATTATATACAAAGGGAACATTTTCTCATGCATACCTTTTTATGGGTTTACTCTACGCTTCAAAATGGACAACTATCTTTTTACAGTTTTTAAATATCTCAAAAAACTATGTAAAATAATGAGTTTAATCATTTATTTTGTATGAAAAAAAATATGACAAAATTAAGAAAAGTTGTGGAATAAAAGTTTTTCGATTTGAAGTGAAAGAACCGAAGAATGTGCATAAGAAATAGTTAATCCTATATAAATTGATCAAATCTTTTACTCTTTATCTCCTTAGCAGAAACAATTTGTTTGGTTTCGATATACGGGGGATAGTTTAAGGGGATTTTTAGGTTATGGGCGATACAGAGGCCTCTCGATTTCGTCACGACTAAAAAGTACCTAAGTAACTTAAGTTTATGTCAATCAATTAAAAACATGAAATTGGTCAATGAAATTGAAATTGCGTAATGTTAAAATGTAAATTATTACGATTACTCTCCGTATTTATACAATTAATGAATAGCTACGTAATCTTTTTATTGTTATTTAAATATTTAACTGCTATTATAGGCCTTTCTACCATATTAAATGTACACCAATTACGAAAAAAGCAGTAGAATTTTAACATAGGTAATTTTGGTGATTCTGGTCGTTAATAAGTTTTGGTTAATTTAAAGAAGCGCCAAATTTCACGTTTCTCAGCGGAATATCTTAATAGAAACGCGTTTCGAGAGGTGGAAAATAATAGCGCCTATTACGCCGTTTGGAGCTCCGATTACCGAGGTCGGCGGTTCAGATCGTGAGCCGGCAGGGCCGCACGTCACGGCGCCGGCTCTAAGGCAACAGGATCCTGCCTAGGAAAGCGGTTACGGCATCTTGAGTGGGTGTCGGATGGCGCCCGACCCATTTCCAGCTAATCGCGGGGAAGAATAATGTATCGCAAGGCGTAGATGTGATTACTGAAAGCTGACGCTACGCGACTCTTCAGCACCACAAGTAATTTCGTGTACGGGCGAATACGTTTTTATTAGGAAATTTATCGAAATTACCCGTGTAAACTGTAAAATGTATTTCTTAAATACCGTATTTGAGAAGATTTTTAACATTATTAGAGGCGTTATAACCCCCTCCCTTACAAAAGCCTACATTTATACATTTTTTAATATTTTTATAAACAAATAGTATAGCTAAAATGTTTAACAGAAAATTAATGCCTAAACGCACAAATAGTTACATTATTATTATTTATTATTTAAAATTACATATATTTTGGAGGTACCATTCCTCCGGTGGTATAGCTGATTGATAGGTGATACAATGAGGTTATTTTAAAGTCAAGTTTTTTATCCTTTTTCTTAGCTGGGAAGCTTAGGGAATCATCGCTGGAATTTAATGCATGCATGTTATCCGAGGGAAGAGCCTATGAAAAATGGCTGTTTTACACGACTAAATCGACATTTAGAATAGAAAATTTACCATTGTATTTCTTTGAAACTATTATGAATTGTGATATAGTTTCTTAACAAATAACACTACAAATCCAAGGACCAAAACGCTGTTTTTTTTTAACGGGAATGCTCTTGGGACAACCTCTATAACCAGATGTTATAAACATGTTATAAACTCATAAATTAATATGCATAATCGATTCAGTGGCTACTAACATTTCAAAGCTTACGCACTACGTCCCACTAGCTAAAAAGCATGTTGACATTTCAAAAAAGTGACTGCTCTTGATTGGCTCGTTTGAAACCTCCCCACTAAATTTAAAATGCTAAGCATAATTTGTTAAATAAACTCTACTAAGATATTGTCGTAGAATTTAAATCAAATATCCCAATGACCTCATAACATCTGTTTTTCATTTCAAAAAGTCCCTAATTAGTGGTCTATAACAGCGTTATAAAAATTACTGGTTAATTATATTTGCGTGCTAGTTATTATAGAATCCTGCTTAACTACTTTTACGGAATTTGATCATTCTATCGGTTGAGACATTTTGCTCTAGTCATTTTGGCATTTTTATAAATGTATCGTTGAGAAATTTTGAACTATAAAATGTGAAATTTGTATCATTTGATTATTAAAAACAAAGACCGTTTTTTACGAATATTACAAATCAGTTTTGGTAAAATTTCGGATAGCCTAAAACCCTCACATAGGTTCTATTTTTATAATCATTGAATGCGAAAAATAGACACGATTTTCACCAGCTACTTCCAATTTTAAAATTACTACTTATTCGAAATAAAACTCTTTAGGCTGTGAAAGTGATCACTCAGCTAAACTCGGGAGGAAACTCGGAGATAATGCGCTCATTCTGGTAATTTTGAGCGTTATTAAGGTTCTTATACCTCTATAATCATCATATATCTATATATATATATATATATATATATATATATATATATTTTGTTATGTTACGTTTTGTTTAATTTTGTTGCGAGCGTGTACAAATACTAATTAGCGTGTGTCCTTTGCCTTAATTCCCTGTAATACATATGAAATTCAAAATTTTATGTTAGTAACATTTGAAGAAAGAAACAAATACAGAATGCTGAATTATATCTACGAATGTTTTCAAAATAATGGTTTGATTGTCTTTCAATTGAAGGTTCTATTGAAGGGATTTAATGTATTCATTTTGACTTAAGGCCAATAATATTGCTTTACCCTTATGACAACATAAAGTGAATGCAGTCCTTTCACCTGAAATAACTTCAGATTCAAGTGAATTGCATTGTAAACGCATTAATCCACAATCAAAAGTATTTAAATAAATCCCTCAAAATAATTTCTTCATTTTGTAATACTATTTACACTATTTAAAATTATAATTGGCCTATCATTATTGCGACTTACACGCGAATATATTGTATTCCTTCTTTGTCTCTCACCCTTGGATCCGTCAGTGTTTTATGTCGAGGCATATCGGAAGTTAAAAAAAATGTAACATGTAAAATGAAATCACCGAAACTAAGATTAGACATGGTTTAATTTAAACAATAAAATGTACTCACTTTTGTTAAACTTATTAATTGCGTATTTTTGCTACATTGACATTGACAGGCTATTGAAAAAGGAACATTTGAAATCACTCAAAATTCACATATCTGTCAGTAGTATGGACGTAAGCAATGTTTTATTTTATTCAATCTAATGTATTTATAACACATATTATAGATAAATTTTAGCTCTTTGCACTTCTCCGTAAAAACTTTAGTTATGCCAAATCTCACAATATGCTTTAAAAGGGGTACAAAGTTCTTTACACTCTTACACTACATAGTAGTATACTAACTTTTAATACTTTTTAAACTTTTAGGAGAAAAACAATTAAATTTTACAATAATATTTTTATAACCCATGAATTTTGGTAACGTTGATTGCTATAGATAACTTAACTTTTCATTTGCAAAAGATATTTAATTCATCATAAGCATAATTTTGAGCACCCAACATTATTTAGTTTCCATGTCGTTCGCGAACAAAGCGTCATGCATACAAGGTCAAGAGCGCATATATGAACCACGAACCATTTCAGAGTTGTCAGAGATTAACATTTATTAATCTTTTTAATTTCACCTTTTCTCGTGGGCCTACCCCCTTTCGCCGATACTCCGTTGAATGCCTGTTTGATTGCAACATCCGTAGATGCAGAATTAATCGCAGATTTAATTCAATTATATGAAGCCGTTGCGTCGTGATAAAAATATATCAACGGTCAATAAAAGCCGACATTATGCTATCAAAACGCTCCGACAGGCTTCATGTTGAGCACTTTCGTTTTATTGCGTTTTATGATTATGAACTTTATGGCTCGCGTTCGAACGAGCCTTTTCAAATAATATTTAGAGTGAAATTTTGCAAAGCGGCCTAGCAATTACTGTCAAATCTTTGTTGGCGTAATTTAATAACATGATGCAGAATCGAAACTCATTATGACTCTTAAGGCGCAACTAAATAACATTGGAAAATCTTAGAATATCCATATTTTTGGTAATGCACCACTCCTCAACCACTAAGTATTTAGACGAGTGGTTTATAGCATTATATACACTGAAGACTTACCTTCTACTTCTTGGAGGCCGATTTTTTAAATTGATTTTTATTTAAATAAAAAAATGTGTTTACTTTTATTTTTCGCTTGGCGTTCGATAATGCAGCACTTGATTTACCCGAAAAATAGTACATATTGTAGACAAAATGAGAATATAGTTCTTAGCAAAGCCACACTTTAGTTGTTATTCTTAATTTAGAGATAATTAAAAGTTATAAATTTAAACAAATTATATATCGATCAACGGCTTTTACGGCTAAGGATTTAAGGTCGACATTAGTGTGATCAAAACAGCGTGTTTTTGAATAAATGTGTCATTGAATAATATCTGGGCATAGAATGCGTCTCAAATTGTTTTTGAAAAATACTCATGTAACAGATTTTTAATTTGTATATTTTTCAATATTATACATATAACAGAATGTATTCACGAATAATTCCTGATATTTTTCCAGTTTTACCAGATTCATGCAAAATTCAAGTATTAATAGAATATTTAGCACATTTTTAATATATCCTGCTTTTTTTAATATTTATATAGTTTACTGGTTATTAGGATTTCAAAATTTAAGTATACAAGCAGCTCTCTTTGCTTGTAAAAATCACACTATTAACAGGGAAAATTATTTTTTTTTTTAGTGAAAAAGAATTTATTGCTAATTTTATTCGGTATGGTTTTTTTATCATTGGTATCATTTCTCAATTTTACTTTTATAAAGTCAGTTTATTTTCTATTTTTTTTTAAGTTTGTTTTAAAATGTTGAGCCGTTAATGTCTATAGTGTATAAGATGAAGCATTCTACTGCATATACAAATACTAATCGAAAACTGACGTACCTATCTATATCAAGTAGCTATTGATACATACATTTTGAATTTTATACATGAAAGATTGGACGGGAAAGGAGGGAAGGAGTAAAAAGGGTTGGAGGCATAGAATGGAGGGGGGGGGCATTCATTCATTTCATTTTCTATATTACTAGAAAAATATAAAACGGATTGTAAAATAAAATATAAATATACGAAAAATACAACCCAAACAACACATTAAATTGTAATAAGCACATGACATAACATCGACTTTGAATGGAAATCTTATATATTTTGACGTATCTTTACGAACCTAATATGGGAACCACCCGTGATAATTGCCCTACTACATACAAAAATATATTCGAATTCGCTTAAGCTACTAAGGAGTAATTAATGAAAACATATATTTAACGAATACTTAGAAGAAAATCAAAAATACATTTGAATTTAGAACCTGCTCTTTTTTTTGGGTCGGCTTAAAAATCTGCACTCAACAATCTCTTCTCGGGTTTTCCTAAGATCACTAATGCTAGCCTATAAAACACCTTGATCAAGCAAATCTTGCGGGGGTGGGTCTTAAGATCAATGAGCGATGTTGCCTCTTCTGATCTTCGTCCAATACGATTATAAATAATAACTATCTTCATTACAATCTATAGAATTCAATAAATTAACTTTACCGTTATCTATAATCGAAATCAAGAAAGCTGACTATCCAACCTTTTCTATTACTTCAAGTGTGGTATTAGTAGGTTTTTCCAGTAGACTAGATAATAACCTTCTAGAAAAGATTAAATGACACACTGGGCCATCCTTGAGTTTTGTCCACAAATTAATCTTTTAGCTGCCTGGTTGGCGCTACGGATTTATTTGAGGGAACCTAATTTTTAATGTATTCATTATTAATAAAATTAAATATAATCAATTACACAACGACTGTTTACAAATTAGGTGGTTAGCGATTGCTTTAATTGTTATCTTATAGACAAAGGAAGACAGTATGAAGCGTTTCCTTTAAAAGTAGTCCATCTAATTTCAAACAGAGAAAATCGCAAAACAAAATTTAGTGTATTTTTATACGAAATTAATTAAACATTCATAGCTATAGCTACTTCGTTTGTGATTTTAAGAACTAATTACTATGAACAGAATCTAGATCATTTGATATTTGAGTGCTTTTAATTTATATTAAAAATGACTTAGCTCATTTTGTTTGCAAACAATGGATCTGACTCACTTTGATTGTAACATGGGTGGATCTGAATCCGTTTTGAATGAAACATTATGGTATGTGAAAGGAAACATTTGTTATAGTATGTGCTAATAATAATAAATTATAGAATTAATTATAGGCTTGCAAATTTTTACTTTTAACTTATTTCGTAATTTTTTTTTGAAAGTAGCACTCAATTTGCATTTGGGTCCATTTCTAGTCTTTGGACGTGGTCTTATACATGAACAAAACAATATGAAAACAAAAACGCATCTTTATCAACATTGGATGCAAGATTGTCAAACAATGTTTTAAATAAGTCAGCATCTTCCAGGACTATATCCCTTTAAGGTGAAGCCAAAGGATAAATATGAATTTCGATTCATTTAAACATTTTTTGTATGGCTGGCATTTGGTAACCATAAGATATTTAATTATAAAGAAAATATGTTTAGATACTTTTACTCTTTTATAAGCCTTAGGAAAAATAGTAATTGAAAGGTAAATGAAGGGTCAAAAACATGGAAAAGTTTATTTTTTTAATTTCTCTATATGAAGCTGTAATTAAATAAAAACCAACTTTTGCTTATTGACCGCGCAGAGAGCAAAATCTGACGCCCTATAAAAATAATGCACCAAATTCCAAGGTCGACCTTCAATATGCATAAGTTCCTCTTATGCACACAATTTAAAAATTATTTCTTTTGGCTTTGCTGTCTGTTTCCCTGGCTTTCTGACATTAAAAACGGAGCGATCGCCTACATCCATATAACTCTCCCATTTCATTTATTTCCCCGATTTCGCACTAATTCTATGTAAAATAACACATAAAAATAACTTACGCGAATTGATATTGGTAATAGCAAGATGGCGACCGGCTAAGAGCCTGTGATTTGTCAAGGCGGACTTAGCTCACTTTGTTTGTAAAACAGTAGGAACGTGTACCCATCTTGATTGCTAATATAAAATTTAAACGCTTATAACTTCTGCAATTTGTAGTCACTTTGATAAGTTCTCAATACTGCAATAGCTCAAAAATCTAAAGAGATTGATATTAAATACTCAAATTTTAGTTTTTTTGGATTTGACCGCGTTTTGAAAGGAAATGCTTCGTATATTTATCAGACTAAATATACCTAATATGAATCATATAGGTGTGGAAAGCACGAGTAGACACTCGTCAACTATTGAATAAAAGAAATGTAAAAAAAAACTGTAAAAAATGGAAAAGTGAATGATGTATCGCGTAATTTTCTACAAAACTATAAAGGTTTATATAAAAGTATGTTTGTTTCATATAAAATACTAAAAAATGCTAAATATTTCTCTTAGGTATATCAATAAAGTCAAAATCATTTTTTCCTATCGTATTTTGATATTTACACATCAAGCAATATCTTAATAATCGAAGATGCCATTTTTTCAATACTGCAGTACCTAGTATGCGTACGGCGTAAACGACAGCGCAAATACATCAACTAACTCTGAATGTCACGGAAGTGTCATTAGTAAAAACACGTAGGTAAATCATATTATTTAATGTCAAAGGTAAGTTAGAAGTGGTCCCAATAATTATTAATATATTAGGACAAAAAAGATACTTTTATATATTAGGAACTAATTGTGTTTACCTATATTTTTTTCGTAAATAGGTATAATTATCAAATTTTTAGTATATTTTTCCATTTCCGACTTTAATTTATAGTATGATATTTACATTGAACTAATTATCAAGTCCGAGTATTGTCAAATGATACAAAGAACCTTAACGGCTTAAAGTGTATTGTCAAGAAAAAAATTAAGCCTAAATGTTGCAAAATAATGTTGAACGCTTGAGATTAATAAGATTAAAGTCAATTATAAAATTAACTCTGGAAATGTTAACGGTTCGAGATCTTAGATTATTTATTACTAGACCATAAAATGATATTCGATGAACACAAAGAGGTTAGCTTACAAATCGCTCGCTTTTGTAATGTGAATTTGTACTCCTGCAGTGCTTTTGTCTCCAAAGGTCCCGGTATCCATTCCCAGCGTGTCCGATCCAGTTAGATCATCGACCAATTAGAATATTCATCGTTCGTCGATCTATAACTTATTTTTTCCTATCGGTTATTGAATTTGGTCTTTTATTGAATTAACATACAATTAATTAATATTTATAATGAATGTATTAATAATTTATTATTATTAATAATTATAAGTAATTTATTTATTATTATATGATTTCCCTTCTTCTGGATCCAAATAGCGTCGTTCACTGAAATACATTCTCCAGAAACAGCTTTCTTCTCTGTCTTGCGGGTGGTCTTCTATCTTATCTAACGGCTTGTAGAAAAATGAACACTCTATGACGTTATGATAATCTTTTCAAGGTTATTCTATAACGTCAGAGAGTGTTTCTCTTTCTACAACACGCTATATGAGGAAGAATGATTTAAGACCACGCGCAAAACCAGGGAAGAGCTCTTTTGGCTATCGGCTACTTTTGTGGATATTTTTTTATCCAAAACGCACATCAAATGGGTCAAAATTGCCGCAGGCACAATTGGAGATAAGAAAATGAAGAAACCCATCACAAGTTGGTACCATAAGCGAACGAAAGTACACTGAGAAAAAAAGCCTGTACGCTCTACAAGAAATTCCTGTAGATATAGCTAAACGTTTTGTTGCACCTATAGTTCGATTCTGGTTAAAGTTATTTGTACGCACAAACGACGGTCTTGTAACCTTAACAGACTATTTGGTTACGGCTACTAAAGTTTTTATTAGGCTCAACCAACGTTTGGTACGTCTAACTGAACTCTGGTGAACATTAACAAACTGCTTTGTAAGCGCTACCAAACTGTTCTGTAGACAAACAGAATATCTGAATAGGCAAGAAGCGCGAGGCATGTTTGCGAGTCGTTTGTGTTACTGATCGTGATCGTTAACAAAACAGGCTTGTAAGGCGTACACAACTTTTCATATGAATGCTGCATCCACAGAGATTGGTATAGGTTACAAGAAAGTTTTGTTAGGTGAACGATTTATCAATCTACATGAATTGGTTTGTACACTCTACCAAACAATTTGTATACACTACAATATACTTCAGTTGGGTCTACTAAAATTCATTAGCCACAACAAATTTTGATTCTACTGAACTTTTCGCTTAAATCAGAGTTCGATATTTTTTTCATTATACTCTGGGTGAGAGATGCCTTTAATGACGCCTAGGACCTAGCTGTAAGAGGTCAGCTTCTGGTTAAACCATTTACTAAAACTAAACAATGTTTAGTTGTTATATTTGAACAATATAAACAGTGGATATTATAAGATAGCTACAGGTGTCGTAGCCATTTTTGTTTTTTTCTTTCATCGCCGAACCGTAGAGGCATCTCTGACGATTTTGAGGACTGCTGTGCTGTGGGGCTAGTCTGAGCTGCCAATCGACAATCGACTCATCCGCTGCCGACTAAGATGCCACGACTAAGAAAAAGAGATGATGCTTACCGTTTGGGTCGATTTTCGAGCGCCGATTGGAAGCCAGACTATGAGCCTGCTGCTTGTGAGCCATTCCAAATCGCAAACGCATCGCTTAGGTAACTTTTTCGCAATTTCTGTACTAAGAAATTATAAGATTTCACAGCCAAGCGATGCTTTTGCGATTTGGAATGGCTTAAGATTAGCATAGTGGATAGAGCATTACGAATAAATGATAACCTGTAAGATCGGGTCCGATAAAACATTTAAAAGGATGTTTCTTATACCTTCTGTTCCTGATACATCTGCTATAGACACGAAAGCAGAATTATTATTACATTACATTAATTTCAAACGTAGCTATCTCGTATATACTTATTGGTATAAGTTAATAAAAAAAATAATATATTTAGGAGTGATACTTGATAAGATTAACTAGCTAGTTACCAATCTATTGTGGAATACAATAGATTAATAACATGCCAAATCTCTTTAAATACAACTTTCCAAATCGTGATTGTTAAATAGCTCTTCGAGATTTGATTTCAAGTTTAATATTATAATCAAACAAACAAGATTCTGCATTGATATATTATTCACTGTGAAAATGAATGACACAATTTAGAGATTAAAATCTGCACCAGCATATTACATCCTAAGCGATTCAATTTAACGATTAAGAGGTCAAACGATTCTATTTCCGTTAGTATATAAATAAAGATAATTATAGTAACATCAATCAAATCAAAAGCACTAGTTTTTATTCATACCGCAATACCCAACTCAGTAAAGTCACAGATAAATGGTTGTTGGTAAAGTTAGGAACCTTTTAAAGTTAGGAGTCTATAACCTTACCTAGTTAGGAAGATTATAGACTTGTACTCATCGGCCAAATTGATTTCTCAATAAAAAAAAAATAAAAAAAGTGTGTTGGTATCATTCTGAAACCCTCAATGAATACACACCCACTCTTAAAATATCATTGTATTGGTATTATTTCGTTAACGACACGGTACCGCCGCTTTATCGTCTCTTTCCCATCTTGGTGTAAATATAGATGCAATACCTATCTCCTCGAGGAGAAATTATGAAAAAAACCGTGAAAGCAACAATCAGATAATATTATTCAGATATTTTAAACCAAAGTTGATTTTTAGGGTCAAAATGAATTTGAGAACAGAATAATAATAAAGAAAAGTTAATAGAGTTGCTACATAGCTTCCTGTTAAAAGTTTTTATTTAAATACGCATGTTTGTGTCAAATCATGCAAGTCGGTATTGATTCATTTTTCGCTAGCCGACAGAGTTAAAATTTTGCCGAAACGTATAGTTTTGGTGACACTACGTATAGTCATGAGCTAGTCGACGATGAAGCCGAAATGCGGTCACAGGAACTGCATAACCGTGTAAATTAAACCCTTTGGGTTTGGGCTTCATTGAGCCTTTTGGTTTTATGGTGACCAGAGTCTGATAATTAATAGAAAAGTAGACGAATTAAAAAGAATTACTTTAAAAACTATATTTCTTTTAGAAAGGAGGCTATAAAAAAAATACCTACCTACTAAAACGAAGAAAGTAAGTGTAACTACTTGATTTAATTGGGTCAGTGAAAAAGAATGATGTTAAAAAAAAGAAGTAAAAAAGAGTACTCGCATCAGAAAATAAGTATACTTAACGCGTGTATCCTTTTTAAAAAGCAACGGAGCGTCTTACGTAATAGTTAGATATCAAATACTGAAACGCCATGATGAAGTCAACCTTAGTACGAGCGCAGTTATGTATGACTATTACCCTTATATTATCGTATTTTTCACTAAATAAATAAATAGAAATAAAATAAATCCATTAATTAATTATTGAAAGACCTGAGCTGTTATGTTCTGTGTGTCATATTTGGCCTCTTAGAAAATTCATCAATAAAACATTTATACTAATAATTTTCGCTGCGAGATCGATAAACATATTTTTTAATAATGTTTAACTCGTTGTTTTAATTATTTTCAGTTTGGCTATGGTTACTCCTCTTCGTATTCCAAAATGAATTTAAGATATCGAGGTCCAGCGTTCCCGGCGTAAGTTATAATTATCTACACGTCTCTACAATACATAAATACGATCAGTCATGTTTTGCGTTTTATCACTACGTTTTAATTCTGAACTATCATTTGTTAATAATGGACTTTGCATTCCCCAACGTTCGGCGCAATTTCAAAACTTTTCAAAGTGGGGTGGTTGGTGCTTTATTTTGAAACTTCAAGAATAGATTAGTCATGATAATATTTAGAAACTAGCTCCGTTAGGTTTCTCGAAGAACAAGAGAAGGGTTTTAACATTGACTCCCTCGTGTCACAGGTATTCCATTCACTAGATTAATTCTAGATCGTTGTAATACAGATTTGTAGGCCAGTTCCGTTCATTGATGTCCATTTAAAATGTTGTCTATGAAATTTTTTCATGGAGATTATGAGATTAGATGATGGTGTGTGAGGGCTCTGCTGAACTACTGCTGCTTTTTTTTTTCAATTATAATCTTGACAGATTTAACTTTTTGTGTTTGTTAGTTATTATTAAAATAATTACACTTCACCGCGATCAATTTTTCCGTTTACCGTCATGGATTTGTGTGATGTCGAAATTTATGAGCGGTTTTATAGTTCACAAGTTCACACGTTTATGTCCGCATTTTCAGTACCTGGACTTCGATAATCTGCCGGACACAAACTTCTCGTGCGCCGGGAAGGTAATAGGTGGCTACTATGCCGACGTGGAGACCAGCTGCCAGATGTTCCACGTCTGCACCATCGGCCAGCAGGACGAACCGATGGACATTAAGTTCCTCTGCCTGAATGGAACGGTTTTTGATCAGGTCCTACTTTTATTTTTTAATTATTTTAATCACAAACACTTCCGCACTCACATTTTGAATATTTCTTTTAAAATTTAGATGGTTCATACGTCCGATTTTAGTTAAAATATAACTACTTGAAGGCTTTTTTTTTTATTTTTTTCCGTTGAAGTCATTTTTTATTAAAACTTTTCATCGTTAGAACAATCAATCTACGTAGATTGTTAACTGCCAAAGAAACATCACCTGCTAATCCCAGTAATATTACAGCTCAAAAAACAATATAAAATAAAAACAAAACAAGAACTATAGTATAACTATTTATTTTTATAATATTATTACGAAGTGACGAAGTTAGGCTAATAATGCCGTGAAAATGGGTTTCTATACCATCAACACTAGGCGAGCCCGTTCTGTGACAGTTTAAAATTATATGTAGTCGTAATATGTAAAATTATATGTAGTCGTAATATGTAAAATTATATGTAGTCGTAGCACACGCTGTTGTTATATTCAGATTTACTTCTTTTAATTTGTATTTCATCTACTTAAATAATAGATAATATTATATGTTTACAGTTCAGTTACAGTTGTAGTCATTATTAATATACACTTATTTTTTTAACTTGATATACTCATTACGCTGTTTTTTTACTTTGTGTAAAAAACGACTACTCTGAATTTTCTATCTTTCACAGGGAGCCGTGCGCATAATAGTTTGGACATCATATACTTATTATTTTGAATAGTTTTAAGTTGTAATGTTTAAAAAGCACATGGTTTTTAGTATTATTTTAACATTGTTACTTTTTCTCGTTTATTTATTTTTATAATTTAAACACAAACTACAAAAAATGTCACATTTTAGGTTATGTAAAAGACTTGGATACATCTTATGAGATTTTTGCAATAATATGAAAAGCGCATCCCAGTGTTAGTTCTGCAAATGGATATCTATTCGGTCATCGATCACGTCCTCACTTTCTCCGGACGGATTCTGCTTGCAATTCGCTTCTTGTCAATTACAACGCATGAACTTCTCAGCTCAGTAAGACCACTACACGCAATCATTTAAGGCGAATTATATTCGCATTGATATCAAATAAAACTTCGCCCAACACTGAAAGAATGTTTAGTTCCAGGACTCACTGATTTTTAAATCGAGGAATCTTTCACATTAGGGCAAGCATATTAAGATTCAATTATTCATATGTCAAAAAGCAGTAAAGTTTATTTTTTTAGTAGAGGTAATACTGAACCCATTTAGATTATATTTTACCACTAGCAAGCTTATGTGAGATATAAGTTTTGCATCATTAATATTATTTTCTCTCATTTCTAATTTAAGCCTCATGATTTGGAACATTTTTCCATTTTTTTTTCTGATTTACTCCCTGATAGGAACAAAATTAATAAAAAATATAACCTGTATAAGCTAACAAAACTGTGTACCGTTTGGTGCTAGATTTATGATTATGTATAGTAGTTTTATATTAGAAAACGTTATTTTCTCATAGGAAACCAGGGTTTGTGAACGAGTCGATGAAGTGGATTGCAGCAAGACTGAAAAGTTCTACAGTTTAAATTTGGAGCTCTACGGTAACACAGCGCCACCTATAGTGGAAGAAAACCATGAAAAGGACGAAGGTAATAAATGTGAAAGTAACAAAATTTTCTATTCTAAATTTAGGGAATATTAAATGGCGCTTCCGCGCAGACTAACTTCACTCTACGCTTAAGTGATCTATGGTTAGTTTTTGAAGTTTAGTATATAGGTACTAGAATGATGTTCGAAACCTTTAATCTCTCGCTAACTTTTTTGTTTATCTGCAAGTGATTCATAAAATATTTATGAGTTAAACAGTAAGTATTTAAAAGTCATCACGCTATGAAATAAAAATATCAAATTTTAAACTTACAAACTTGGAAGAAAAACCTACCGCTTGGAATCGAATAATCACATTCTCTTATATGTACTACCGTGATATGCTGACTTCCATGACTATTCGCTTTATTATAATGTTATAAACCTGTCATATAAACTTCTACTTAAATTAAAAACAAAAACTTTTTATATTAAATCAGCCACTTTGAGTAGTAACATTTTGCGTGACAGTTGTTTAAAAAGTAGTAGTAGTAGTCAACGATCTTTTAAAACATAAATACGGCAACTGAGGGTGAAAACCGCACCACGCCAAGTACGCCACTTTGCGTATCGTACGTCTCGCTTGCTCGGATGGCGAGCAAGCGAGACATGAATGGCGGCACGCAGAACGACGCACGCAGCGGGACATTCGTCGGTGTCGGGTTTTCACAAGGACGATTTGTATGTCGTGCCTTATCTATCTGTTTTAAAAGATCGTTGGTAGTAGTAGTCTGAAAATATCATTCAAGCCTTAAGAAAGAAAATTTCAAATGAATATATAGTTCTTATAATATGCCAACTTGTAACTAAGGCAATTGAAGTCTGCTGAAAACAAATTTCAAGAAAATATGCAGATTTTAATTGTTTATTGATAAAATTAGGATATCTAGGCAATTCATGATCGCCTATTTTACTGTAATGTCAACATACACCATTTCTTAATTAATGACTATTTCTTCCTGCCACATACTACAATACTAGAAGCATCATCACTCTTTCGCTGTGTTTTTTAGGTAGATTTCATTAGGAAAGTTACCTATCGCATGACTTCCGGAAAATTTCTACATATCTTCACGTTCCACATCCCCTAGAACCCAAAACCACCCTCAGTTTAAAAGTTAATAAATATTTTATATATCACTGCATCACTTCCTTGTGGACACGATAACTGTAGTAATCTTACACCAATCACTTTCAAATTGATACGTAAATTTTAAGGGCACAAAATCTCGGTCAATCAGACCGGGAGGGCGGGAATGGAAGGGTTTTCAAAAAAGTGAAATTTTGCTATAAGTATTTAAGATATCAATTCATTTAAATTTTATTTTATTCCTTAGATAAGGGCCTAAAACTAGTCTAAGTAAACGATTTTGGTAGCACCAACCATTGATCCTAGGGGTGGAAAAACTGGGTTTTCAAAATTAAAAGAAATCATACCTCTCTTAATAGGATTCAAATCCATTCAAAATATAAATGGTCGGTAGGCTTATAATTTACCTACAACTTTTGTTTAAAAAAAAAATTGATATCAGCAACCCTTACGGCACAGATAAAGAGGGATTCAGTATACGCACTCTCGCTGCGGGTTGAGGTGCGCGAGCTGCAATGCTTGATACAAGTTCGTACAATTAGAGTTCACCTATTCCCTACTTTGATCCGGCGAAATCTAACTCTGCCTTCCGACGTGCCGAAAGGGATTTTTTTATATAAACCATATGTTCGATAGAGTTAGTGGACTGTATATTTTTGTAATCATTAAGAATGATTAATTGGTGACGAGATGCAGCGCCAAATATCGGAAGACAGAAAGGAAAGAACAGGGACGTACCTTTGCTGCGATCTGCTTCCTTGACCCACTGGACTCGTCAATGTGAAGATGTAGGTAGCAAGATGACCCACCTCACTTCACCACACACACTTGGTTCCTCAAGGTAGAGGTACGAGAGCTTCGTTCACGAACGTGATTGCGGCGAGAGCGCTATACTGACGTTAGGTACTTGCCGGTCAACGCGCCGTGGTCGTGTGATACCGCAGCTAGATACTGTGCGGGTAACTGGAAATTGGACACGTCGAAACGGTGTGGTTTTTGGCGGGAAAAAAGGTTGGGTGATAAAGGATTATATCTGGCGCCAACATTCCCTCCACCGAAATCAACGTATGATTTCCTGGATATATGGGGTAAAAGCAGGTTACTTTAAAGCCTTCCATATATTTGTGCTTAGATGAAGATTCATCTACAGTGTGTTGTTGATTGTTTTGTTTTAGATAGATACATAGATAAATAAATATAGTAAAATAGATAGATAAATAGATAGATAAATATATAAATAAATAGTTTTTAATTTGTTAGTTGTTGTACGGAAGCGTTCGCGGACCGGCATGCAAATACGCCTGATGATAATAGTCGATTATCAATTTTGTGAAGATGTGAGATTTGGGCATCAGAAGAGGATGCTGTGAATCGAATGGTATATTTGCATGTTTGAGTCGTCCCCCCACCCTCAACAGACCTAGGGGATCGACAAACGGGGATAACTTACGAAAGGAGTGAGAGCACTGTTTACCTAATCGTAAAGCTTCCTTTTCATACGAAAATGTATTATTTTGCACGTGATGGATTAAAATAATAAGACTTGACTTCAATTCACTAGTGCTTAAAGGTAGTAATTGCCTTTGAGTAGCAACTTTGCGTGAATTGTTAATAAATCTGCAGCACCAGGCTACAACTCGCTGTAGCTTCACGAGGGATGAATACTTATTGATTAGAATATCTAATAAGTTTGCAGAAATATTAGTTGGCTTGATGGAAGGGGGTTCCTTATCTGCACAAGCTATTAGATTAGAAGTTTCATTCATTTTTAGTTCTGGTATCTCCGTCAGATGCGAAGATGATGAATTGTTTATAGGCCAGTAATGACTGGATAAACAAAGCCATTGTGGTCCCGAGAACCACATGGTAGATTCCAGAAGTTCAGTAGGTTGAGCACCTCTGGAACTGATGTCCGCAGGATTTTGATGCGTAGAGACATGAAACCACGTAATGGGAGCAAGTGTCTCTATTATTTGAGTTACGCGATTAGCAACAAACGTTTTTAGTTTATACGGTGGAGTGCTAATCCACGAAAGTACAGTAGTCGAATCTGTGAAAGCATAGATTTTATCTATTTTGTCTGCCTGAAAAGAACTATTTTCGTTTAGTAGTTTATAAATGTAATTGATTAGTTGAGACAACAGTAACGCTGCCATTAGTTCTAATCGTGCAATTGATATGGTTTTTAAAGGGGCCACTTTAGATTTGGCCATTAAAAAACTGGTTTTGACTTGAAGATTACTGTCAGTAACACGTAAGTATACTACAGCTGAGTAACCGCGCTCGGAAGCATCACCAAAACCGATCAATTGACAACTTTGGTAATTTTTAAGAAGAATGTACCGATTACAATTTATTTTTGCTAAAAATGGAAGTTCTGATGCAAATGTTATCCATTGATTATGCAACGTTGTAGGCAATAGATCATCCCAACCGAGGTTTAGTTTCCATAGATTTTGCATTATGCACTTTGCTAGAAAGATGCAAGGCGCCACTAAGCCAAGAGGATCATATAATTTTGCAATTTGTGACAAAATTGATCGTTTCGTAACAACCTTGTCAGTGGGCGAGGTAGCAAATGAAAAACAATCGTTTGTTGGTTGCCATTGTAAACCTAAAACTTTTATTGAATAATTTTCATCGTCGCTAAATAGGATAGGTTTTTCACAATTTTCGTGTGGGATTCGAGACATGAATTCGGGGGAATTACTGGCCCACTTTTTCAGTTCGAATTTTCCTCTTTTCATTAGCTCTGTCAGTTGATCATGGAGAATATAGGCATTTTCTAGCGTGTCTACCGACCATAAGAGATCGTCGACATAGAAGCCTTCTTGCACAACCTGACATGCTAAAGGAAAGCTATCGGCTTCATCAACAGCTAATTGATTAAGGCTTCGAATAGCTAAGAACGGAGAGCTGATTAAGCCGTATGTGACGGTTTTCAACTCGAATGTTTTTATCGGTTGTTCGGGTGAAGTTCTCCATAGAATGTGTTGATACCCGCGATGGCTAGGATCAATGAGTATCATTCTATACATCTTACAGATATCTGATGACAGGCATATAGAATGAAGTCTGAATTTTAATAAAATATCAAAAATATCCTTTTGCAGCTTAGGGCCTGCAAACATTTGATCGTTTAAAGATTTATTTAAACTAGTTTTTGCGGATCCATCGAATACAACACGATGTTTGGTAGTTGAGCTTGATAGTTTGATGACACAGTGATGTGGTATGAGATACGCAGTTGGCTGAGTTATACCATGCTTTACCACCTCCATGTGCCCCAGAGTTTCGTATTCTTCCATGAAAGCATGATACGCGGCCTTTAGTTCGGGTTGTCTGTCAAGACGACGTTCGAGATTTGTAAGGCGAGAAATGGCTTGTGTGTAAGAATCCCCTAACTCCGGTTCAATTGACTTGAACGGCAAAGGTACAACATATCTGCCAGTTTCATCGCGGTAGTGTTGTGATTTGAACAGTTCGTCGCAATAAACGTCATCAGAATTTGATGGTATTGCACAAGGAATGTTTTCTACCTCCCAGAATTGCCTCAAAGTTTGATCTATTGAGCTGTCAATAGATGCCAACAAGCAGCTATTTGAGGGCAAAGAATCGTGATCAATTTTACCCATGATTGCATATCCAAAAATGCTGTTCATAGCACATGGTAGACCACCATTGTGGCGTATGACATCTCCATTAAATATTTCTGGGAAAACGTCAGCCGCTAATAAAATGTCAATTTTAGACGGCACGTGAAAGTTTGGATCTGCAAGGGTTAAGTCTTGAAAGTGTTCAAATAGTTTAGTCGGTAAACGCAAAGATGGCATATCATTAGTGATTTTGGGAAGTATGACTGCATCAGCTGTCAAACAGGGAACTTGAGAGTTTTTGGGTTTTATGACACAAGTTGTCATACCCTGGTCGCGTACGTGAGCTTGACCAAGTCCAGTTAGAGAAAAGTGACATTTACGTCGTTTTAACCCTAAGCGTTCAGCGCACGAATTACTTATAAACGTAGTTTGTGACCCTGAGTCGATGACTGCCCGCGCAGTCTGATAGCACCCGAAAGCATCTTTTACGTGAACTAACGCCGTACCCAAAAGGATTGTTGAATTAGTGCATTTCGAGGACGAGTAAAATGCGGACTTCGAACGAATGACGTCACTAGCGCTGTCATTACAATGAATTAGTGTATGATGTCGATTTTTACAAATATGACAACAAACAGTCGAAATGCATTTTTCTATTGAATGAGTGTTTTTTAAACAGTTAAAGCACAAGTTCAGTGAATGCACTTTTTGTTTACGTTCTTGTGGATTTAAGCCTAGAAATTGAAAGCATCTATAAATAGAATGTGGTTGCGTACATACGGGACACATTATTCTATTTTTAGGTTCATATTCTCGTAGGTTTGATTTATCCGAAGTTGCCATAAAGGTTTTATGCTGTGAAGGAACTCTCTGATTGGTATTTATATTTTTATTTGAAAAATTAGGTTTTTGATAGGCATTGCTAGTTGAGGGTTTTGAATTGTACGGTAATTTAGAAACCTGTACTTGCATTTGAGACATTTCTAAAACACTAACCTGATTTTGAACAAACGCGATGAGTTCAGAAAAATTAGGTATTTGTTTTTGGTCACAATTTTGTTCAAATTGTTTTCTCGTTTGACTGTCTAGAGTACGTAACCCGACGTATAGTAAAATGAAACTGGATAGATCGGGAATTTCTAATGATTGTAAAGCTTGAGTAGATTCTTGAAAGGTTTGTAAAAAGTTACTTAAACCTGTAGAAGATTCGCTGGCTAGCTGTTTAAACGCAAATATTTTATCGAGATAACTAGTGGCAATTGCCCTCTTATTATTGTATTTATCGATTAAAGATCGCCAAACTATGTCATAGTTGCCATGGCTGACTGGTAAGCTGCGACAATGAGAAAAGGCGGAACCTTTAGTTGACGATAATAAATAATGGAATTTCTCGACGTTGTTTATGGATGAATTATCGTGGATTAAACTACGAAATATGTCGTAAAATGAACACCACTCTTCGTATTTGCCACTAAAAGTACAAAGGTCGATTTTTGGCAAACGCGGCTGTACTGCCTTTGGAGGACGTTCGATACTTTGTTCCGGAGTTTTATTTTTATTTTGAAATGATTTAGAAACAGTTTGAATTTCAAAGTACATTTCATCGAAAGAATCCATCTCTTGACCCGTAGGTGTGAAACTCGGATTTATTACTAACTGAATTGAAACCAACTCATCCAATACAATTTCGAAGTTATTACGCGTTTCTGTCATGGCTTCACAACGCAACAAGAAATTAGGTATTTTTCTGTCATTGTCAACCAACGTCTTTGACAAGTCATACATAACTTTTATACGTCTAAAAAGACGCTCCTTTTTATTCGTTAATACGGCGAGTTTATTTGATAAAGCTTCAGTAGGAGGCATGTTGTTTTTGAGTTAATACCTTTTGAACAAATAATATTACCATACAAGAGTAAGCAAGTAGCTATTATTTATTTTTAATGCCAGCCGTGAAAGCGTTGTATTAAAAAAACGTAAGCGCGTATTGTTTTTGTTTTGATTCATATACCTACGTTGTATTATTTTTGTAGGTGTATGTTGTTTGTGTTTTGCCCGCGCGGTTCGGCGACGGCGCGCGCGCTGCCTACCTGCACTGCGCTGCACGTAATTAAACTAGTCACTTATGCAGGTAGCAAAACGAATGTATTTTTTCACAGGGAATAGATATGTGTAGGCGATAATAATATATTTTATAATTAAATAAATACTATTACACAATTAAATTGTTAGTTTGTAGCACACATGTTACGTATATTATTGAATAAATACAGTAGTTTAAAGATTATGTTACATAGATATTTTTATAACAGTAATTCGTGTGTTCGAATTTTAGGTGTACATATACTTTTATTATGCAAATTTAGACCATATTAACTTTAAAGTTATCTTATGATTTTATCAAAGTTGTAATAAATAACGTAAATCGCAAATAAAAGTATAGCAACGGTAGAGATCCGTTTCGAAAATATACTAATTTTGAAAGTTTAACAAAATGCAGTGTATTATTTCGATTTTTGACAATTGTTAGGTATTTACCTTCGGCTCGAAGTGGCCAAAATGTTCGATAGAGTTAGTGGACTGTATATTTTTGTAATCATTAAGAATGATTAATTGGTGACGAGATGCAGCGCCAAATATCGGAAGACAGAAAGGAAAGAACAGGGACGTACCTTTGCTGCGATCTGCTTCCTTGACCCACTGGACTCGTCAATGTGAAGATGTAGGTAGCAAGATGACCCACCTCACTTCACCACACACACTTGGTTCCTCAAGGTAGAGGTACGAGAGCTTCGTTCACGAACGTGATTGCGGCGAGAGCGCTATACTGACGTTAGGTACTTGCCGGTCAACGCGCCGTGGTCGTGTGATACCGCAGCTAGATACTGTGCGGGTAACTGGAAATTGGACACGTCGAAACGGTGTGGTTTTTGGCGGGAAAAAAGGTTGGGTGATAAAGGATTATATCTGGCGCCAACACCATAATATAATATGGACCTAACATAATATGGACCTAATAAAAAGCTATGTTCCATCATACCACTGTCGATTTAGAAAGGTTACCTACTACTTACGCTTTTAAAAATTATCTAGGTCCACAAACAACAAATGCAAACAGCAAACACAAAAAAAACAAACATTTTAAGCAGCAAATGTTTTTACTACACTCTGTTGGATCCTACTACAATTAGCATAACGAGATAACAATAATATTGATTAAGTCTACTTTTATTTTGTTTACAGAAAATCATGAGTTACCTGAAGATGATTATGAAGACACTGAAGTTGCTTTCATCGAAACCACGACTACGACAACTCAGCAACCAACATCTACCTCTACCAGTTCCCCAAGCACCACAAAACAACCAACCACCCGTAATTCTTATTTGCCATCGAGGAATTCGTCTCCAGCATCAACAATTTATAACCATGACAACGATGATTTTGAACAACATGATGGAGAAATAGATGGATACTACATTAACGGGCATAAATTTCTGCAAAATCATCCCACCCATGAAAATAATAATATGCAACCAAACATGGAATCATTAAACCATGGACCTTCACCACACCAATTTCACTCAGATCTGTCCCAGAATACTCATAAATACAATAATCCTGAAACCACATCAGGCTACAACACTCCCAACCATAGCTCTATGAAACATCCAAATAATCCAGAACAACCTCACGGATTTGTTAATAACCATAAAAATAGTCACGATCCATCACAAAAAACAGAAGCAATCTCTTTTCAGCATCAAGTGTTTCCAAATAGTGGGCATAACCCTCCAATAACCGTCACAACACATAACAGCGAAGACAACATGCACAATGATAATGAAATGACTCAAGATAACAGTGATGTAACCTACGCAAATAAAATTTACATCACAACGTCAACACCTGAGGTAGAAAAGAGGAAACCTGAAATTTACCAATCTATAGTTCCTCTAAGGAAGCCTTCAAATCAACAACAGGCTCCGACAATTCATCCAATTTTAAATCAACCAAAACCAAATTTCAATAATCCTGTTGTTCACTTTAACCTGAGGAATCCTCCCCTCGTGCCACAAGGATTTAAACCAAGTCAACCAACACAAAATCCTCCGCCTTCACAAATCCAAAGTCCAGCTCAGGGGCAGAGAGGACAAAATAAATTTGCGACGAATCGCCCTATACAAAGTTTCCAACCATCAGAGAATCATGAAATCTTAATAGATGCATCGTTTAAATTACCAGAAGGTCCCCCTCTAGGCCAGCATGATTACTCGCCATATCATTTTGAACCCAGTAAGAGAAGCCATGATCAGGCTTTAAGAGCAAATAAAGCAGACGACGATATTCTGAAAGCTGAGATCAAAGCTACTGACCAAGAACAAGAAGAGTGGACACCCAAGAGGCACATTCCTAAAAGCCCACCAAAAGTTATTATCACAGCGAGTGCGTCGGTCAGTGACAGCAATGGAAAAAAATTGAATTATACTGTAGGAAATGTTGTGCATGCTGTTCAGTCAATTGTTCCAGTAAACTATGATGACTACAAAGAATCTGATATAATTTCGGATCCTTTTTTCCTCGATGTTCCCAAAATCAAACGAAAAAGAACGAGAAGACATGAAAGATATTCAACAAACAAAAGGCTCTCTAAAAGGAGTGTTGTATTTGAAACACATGAATCTAATTCCAAAAACAGTACACCTTTTTCTGGAAATAAAGATTTGTTCGTTATCGATACACATTTTGAATTTAATTCAACCTCAAAATCGTTTGAACCAATAATAAATAATCATCATAGTGCATCATATGACCAAAAAAAATATATTCCCTTGGATTATGTTGATGACAATTATGAGCCAATTATCTATAGAGAGGTAATAACGAATCGTAATGATATTAAAAATATTACCGATAATAAGACCGATGTAAATAAAACTACACACACCAATAAGCCTAACAAAAAGGAAGAAAATGAAGCTTACATAAAAGAAATGGAAAATAGACTTTTAAGAGAAGTATTAATTATTCACGGTAATAGAAAAAAGGAAAAACTGGGTGACAAAGTTTTTCAGGAAGATAAAAAAATTGAATACTCAAGAATATTTAATATAACTACTATACCTCCATTTGTTAGTATGACAAATGCTATAAATACTGCAAGTGATACGACGAAGAATAATATAGTCAACTATAGTTTAACCAAAGTGCAAATAGAACTTTTAAATGGGCAAACAAAAAATATTTCTGAAACATTCTCATGCAAGAATCGAACTTTCCACATACCGTATGCAGGTATTAATGACTGCAAAGTTTTTCACTTGTGTAGTCCAGGTTATAATAAACAACAAGTGGTAAATTTAATGTATCAATGTGATACAGGTACTTACTTTAATATTGGTTCGTCCTTGTGTATGGAAAAGAAACCTATTGAGTGTAAACATTAATGAGTGTAAACATTTTAGTGAATTTCGGACTGGAGTAGAAATGCTTGTCATGTGCAATAAGACAGTGTTTTCTCAAAAATAAGATAATTTAATTATTTTTAAAACGAATTTTACTGAAAATATGTCCATGTGAGCGCAGGCATCACAATACAAATCTAATAACTAGACTCGACTTTATAATAATTTATCCATCTAAAAAGCTTTGCAGATACAAGTATACCTTAAAAATCACTTTATTGATAATCTTGGTCGATCTCTGTCGATTCAAAAAAGCAAATTTTCTAACATTTAGTTTTTTTTTTAATAAAAATATTGAGTCGAAACATTTATCTATGTATATTTTTGTACCTATGAAAAAATAAAGTCATTTGTAAGAGGTTACCAATATTTCGTTTTATTTTACCTGAATGAATTTTGTAGGATTAAACAAAAAGCCTCAGGAAATTTTATGCCCAAACAAACATTTATATTTATAACATTAAATTGTAACAAGAGACTACAAAATAAAAAAAAATACTGAATGAATTTAAAATTGCTGAGCGCCTGAAAAGTTGGAAAAAATTAAATAAAATAAAATAAAAAATAAACTAAAAAAATCTCAAAAATAAATCACAGGGGTGAGTAATCTACTACGCTCTTTGCGCCTGCTTCAGGAAACTACCTAAGAAATAAAAAAAACACTTATTTGACAGATTTATAAAACTGTTCACTTGTATTTAAGCTTCTTCACAATATAAATGTATATAGGCAGTTGCCAATCAGGAGAATATAATCAGTTCTTTCTTTGTGAAAGACAATAAAAACTTTTGGATTAAAACAACACTAAAAATAACTCCTTCCCAGGTCCAACAAAATATGGGCAATTGGCAAACAAAAAAAAATATAAAAATTTACAACATAAAAACAATTTAGAAAAAATAGACAGTAAAAGCAAAGGTTAAAACACAACAAAGTTTAAAGAACAATTTAGAAAAAAAAGAAAAATTTTAGTTAAATCCCGGCGCTGGTTGAATCTTCGGCCGAGCCCCGCACAGCGATCTTCAACGAAGTGCCATCCAACTTGTATGAATGCCAAGCCAGACCAGGAACGCTGCTCAGATAATCCTGGAGAACCCTGTACTCGCGCTCAGAGTCCGGAGTGAAACGAAATCCGGAACCGGAAGAGCGCGCGCTCGCATTCTTGCCCAACCTGCGGCTGATCTCAAAGAGGTGCTTGGCCCAATCAGGCAACTTCTCCACAAAGATGGGCGGAATCCTCTTCATTCCTGGAGCGACTTGAGGCGCAGCAGCGGCACTAGTAGAGGGCGAGGGGGATGGCTGCCATCCAGTTTTCGAAAAAGAGACATTCCTTTATAACCTTTCCGAATCTGAACAAGACTGACAGCCAAAGATGTCGGCTGTCAAATTTCGAAAAAGAAGAAGAAATCACAAATGAAATTAAAAGAGCGATTTATTATTTTTTTATGAAAACAAAACAAGGAAATAACTATTAAATTAAATTCGCTTTCTAAATGAAAAATAAAAATGATTCAAATTATTATTTATTTTATTCAATCAATTTGGGGTTCAAGAATATCGAGATTAAAATTCGCCCCTAGACTTGGGAAAAAATAATTCCAAAGGGTTAAAAAAAACAAACTGCTACAAAATATAACAAAATTAAATTATTTTTTAATGAAACTATTACAAAAAATATTACATTTTAATTCATGCCTAATGAAACTAAACAAGTAACAACTATTGAGGTATTATGGCTACAACCAATTTCGTCATGTGTCAGTTTCAACAACCAACAGTTAGCCGTAAAAGCAAAAAGTCAATTTCGTTTTCACAAACAAATATAGGTATAAATATCTACAGATTGACACATGTATTTAAATGTTATATTATATAGATGCATTCTATATAGATTCAATCTTTTAAATGGTCCGCAACCGGGTATGTCTGAAAAATATATAGATGCATTTCTGGTTGCAAATCTGCTCGTAGGTTAGATTAGAAATAAACAACAATTTATGAAAGATTTATTAATGTGTAAATTAATGCATGACATTTAGTGCATATTAATATATTTGACACAATGATCTTTTAAAACATAGATACGGCAACTGAGGATGAAAAACGCGCTACACCAAGTACGCCACTTCGCGTCGAGTATGCCACTTTGAGTATCATATGTCTCGCTTGCTCATAGGTCAAAAACAATGAATTATCCTTATCATAACATCATTCAATTCAATTTTATATGTAATTTTTTAGGTCTATTTTTGCCAAGCATGGTAAAAACCTGCTAATATCCCAAAAAGAAGGTTGTATTTGGGATTTGTCTTCATTCACTTCTGTCATTTGACTATAATTTGTACTCAACGATGCGTTGTTTGTACTTTTCAAGTTGAAAGACGCAACGGACGGACAAACATTGTGGCGATTTATTTGAGTAGAGGGAGAGTTAAAATAAACCGATTACTTGCGTAAGATTCAGGGATGCCACCCACGGTTTTTAGTTTTTTGACAGTTCAGCGGTTGAATCTTCCATTTTCGTGTAGGAATGTGTACGGTGACGATACAAACAGGTGCGCACTGTTAACACCAAGTCGACAGCCCAGGAAACAGACCAATTCACGACTCGGACACTGTTTCAAAGCGTGATCTTTTTTAGACACCTAGGGCATGGCGGGACGGCGTCACATTCGGTTGAAGTTCGAGTGTCGTTGGATTTTCGAGGTTTAGCGCTTGCCGGCGCCAAAGAAAGAATTGAGAAATAGAATTCGGCCTTTCGGAACCCAGAGTTTATTTAACGTTTGGTCTATAGGCCGAGTAGCCTAAACTGTTGCTATCTTCGTTGGTGGGTTCCTTACAACTACTCGCACGGAATTTTGTACCTTCGATGTCTAAGCATAGTGATTTTAGCTCGCTTAGAGACGTAGCTAAAGAGACTTACAAGTTCCCAAGGAAGTTTGGGCGAAGATTGTGTTGCAAAATTTCTAGCTGTCTAATTTCGTTGACGGGCGGAATGATTTGTTGGAATAAGGTCAACATAGCCATAAAATATTCAGAGACAGTTTCATGTCTGCCTTGCGTACGATTTCGAATGGCATTTTCCAACCGATAGTCGTAATTAATAGGGGAAAATTCTTTTAGCATGAAAGACTCGAAGTCAAGCCAGTCGAAAACTTCGGAACGAATGGTTCGATAAAATTTAAATGCCTGACCGGTTAGAATTTCTGACATTAACTTTAACACCGAATTACGAGTGTTACGATATTCACAGATTTCGGATATATACGTAATCAATTCTCGGATACAAAAGCGATCATAGGAGATATTTATCTTCGGAAGTGATGCGTTAGCATGTGTACAATGATAATTGTTCACAACAGAGTGAAGTTTATTCGGTTCAGCTGGGGTTAGACCCCCACCGACGATTTCGGTTCAGACGCATCGGTATTTCCAAACAACGCCCTGAGAGAATCGGCAAATTTCTCAGTATGAACAATAAAATATCCCACCGTGCATCTTTCGCGGAGTCAACGCTTATAATACGTAGAATCAAGTAATTTAATTGTAAAGTGAGACGCAAAGTGGCGTTCGAGTTGAATTCACGGGAAAGTTCCGTGATTCCTTGTTGGACGTCCATTACTTTCGACTAACAAAAATCTATATCGAGTTTATCCTGGGCTGTGTCGTAGAAGCAATCAAACCACGCTAAAAGTATTCATATAAAACTCCTGTCTTCGGCCCGTAGACCTAGTATGACATTCTTCGGCCATATTTACGGTAAGATGTACTTTACAAAACAAAAGTGATTTCTAAAACTATAGGGGCGTCTAAGAGAAGAAAAAAGAATAAAGAGGTAGAGAGAGCTGTTTTTTTTAGAAATTTTCCACTAGTTTACCATGTTGGTTTTTCATTGTTAGATATTACGTACTAATATTAAATATGATTCTATTAAAAAATTAGACTGAATTCTAATAATTACATAAATAGATGGTGTTTAAAAATAAATTACGAATTTTAGGTTAGGTTATAATTTACTTAGATTATACATATAAGCATAAATTTATTTATGCTATAACAGACAGACGGACGGACAGACAGACGGCAAACCCCGGGGATAGTAGAAACTTATACATGCATGTATAAAAGCTAAAAGGGTGAGGGGGAAGATTAGAAACGAATGAAAAAGGTTACAGACAAAAAAGGTTTAAAGACTGAAAGGTATCGATCCCCATTTACAGTATTGACATTTGGAAAATTCGAATGCTTTTTAATATTTTTATTCGAATTTTATTTACAGTTTTATTTTTCTTTGAACATTCTGGCTATATAATTTGTTTGAAAATTTTAAATCTGTAAGTAATGTCAACTAACAGCGAAGAACGCCTATTATATCGTAAGGAATCATATATATATATATATATATATATATATATATATATTTGTTTTATTTATAAGCAATATAAAATATATTGTTGAAGAAAACGCGGAAAATTCTGAACACACAGTATAAAATTGCAGGGAATATATATATTTTGCGCGGGCAATTTGGATGACACTGGATGTCAGCCCTGCTGTCAAAATGAATGTCAACCAGGCAAGTTAATCAAATCAATTAATTCTCATTCTCATCCTCGAACTCGGACGTGAGTCAAAAGGCGAACAACCAAATTTTAAAAATAACAATTTCATGTAAATTAATCTTGCGCCTCAAAATATTGCATAATTTAAATGCGAAAATATATCCAATACTTTCTTAACACCACGTCGCGTCAACGGTGTACTTACATCTCACAGTTATAATTATTCTTATTTTTAACTGTTTAAAGTTATAGTAGCCATAATGCTTGAGTTCCAAGCGGTGGTAATGGCAGCGGGCCATGGCTCACGACTTCCAGACGTTGGCGCGCCAGTTAACAAATTTCTTTTACCAGTCGGTCCATATCCCCTGATTTGGTATCCAATTAATTTGCTAGAACGCCAGGGATTTCAAGGTACGTACCTTTTTCAAGAGATTATCATATGATAACATGTAGGTATTACTTTGTTTCATATTATTCATGTTTCAGAGATTATAGTAATTGTGCTCGATGAGCACAAATCGGATATTGAAAGTGTTCTGGAAAAGTGTCCTCTTAAAGTAAAGTTGGATTATGTACCAATTCCATTTGAAGAAGACTGGGGGACAGCAGATTCGCTACGGAACATTCGAGAAAAAATATTTACCGATGTAATTGTTGTTGCTGGAGATCTGATAACGTCAATAAACTTAGATGAAATTATCAATGTGTTCAGAAGACATGATGCGTCCGTTGCGTCCGTTTTATTTAACAACGGGCCTCAAGAGTACATCGAACTACCAGGACCAAAAACAAAGCACAGGCCGGAGCGTGACTTGATAGGAATAGACGATGAAACAAAACGTTTTGTGTTTCTCGCGAGCGCCAGTGATTACGATGAAAGTGTTGACATTTCGAGGGCACTGCTAAAAAAGCATGGAAGGGTCAAGATGTACAGTAGACTCCTAGATTCTCACATTTATATCTTGAAGAAATGGGTCGTAGAGTTTGTATCTCAGGAGTCGCATCTGTCCTCTCTGAAAGGCGAAGTGATACCGTTGATCATTAAGAAACAATTGTCTAAGCCATCTACCTCGGACCATGATAAGAATACTTATGCCACTGGTGATCATCGGAAAAAAGATATCTTCGAATTTGGCAAACTCGGAATGTACGATTTACAGATTAGACAAGCGTCAACCTACAGCGACCATACTTTCGGCATGAAAGGTGTCTATCATGAAGATTTGATTCGCTGTTATAGTTATATTCCTGCAAAAAGTGATTATGCTATTCGTTGTAACACACTGTCTGCCTTTTGTCTTATTAATAGCAAGGTTTGTTTATTTTGTTATTTGACCATTTTTATTTTTTTTTTTGTGTTCTAAAGAGATTCGTTTATAGTGAACTCAATTCTTTATGCTTATAAACTATAAATATTAAAGAGCAAATTTCTATTATGGCCATAAACTTATCACGAAGTCTGATTTTAAATCTATTCAGACAGCGATATAAATGTGAACACAAACAAAATACTTATCCATAAGAGATACAATTTGAACCCTACTATCTTCTTCTCTGGCATAAAATATAAATTGCCATCTACAAAAGAAATAAAAATTAGCCAGAGTAACATTTAATTTATAAATACCTTTACATCTGTCTGTTAAAAAAAAATAATGTTAGTACAACCTAACCTAACCTATAGGTAGGGAAGGCAAAATGGTAAGCTTATTTCAGGAGGCAACTAGGTGAAATAAGTTGAGAAGCACTTTAGGAACAGAAACAGTGAAGATGTATTTGTTTACGTATTTATGTTTGTAGAAAACACAGGAGTTTCGAGGTTTTATAATCTAAATAAAATTTAATCGGGAGTTTAAAAGAAGGATAAGTGCTAAAACATTATGGGAATAATAGGTTGTGAAATTAACACAATTTATAAGATGGAAATTAAGAATCAAATTATTCATTATCTGGATACTCAAAACGGAGGAGATGCTCAAAACCTAAAAGTTTAGAAAAATGGCGCTAGAGGCGGGGATATATGAGGGTTATCTGAAAAGTTTCCAACCTTACAAAGATATGTTATATTTTTTCTTCAATTTTATTTTTATTTTTTTACATAGTCTCCTTGTAAGTCTATAAAACTTCTCCCAGCGATGCTCCCATCTCTTCAACCCATCCAAATAGTACTCGACGTCTTTCTCTGCAAAATAGTTGCTATACCTTTAATTTAGGAACATGTTGTTTAGGAATTTGTTCAAATTTGCAGGTTTTGGCTGTATAGAACCTACAATAAAATAGTAAGATCACCATAATGATTGTATAAGCACTTGTAGCGCAGATTATATATATTATAACCTATGCCTTTCGAAAACGCTCTTCACACAGCATTTTACAACTTGAAGTTGGTTTATTAATAAATTAGGGTAAAAATATTAATTAATCACTTATAAATAATTTTTTACTTGATAACGGGACAATAAAAAAGACATTAAAATTACCTCACCATTTATTAATCTGCTATACTTATAATAAATTAATTTTTGTTGTTTTTATACAAAGCTAAATAAATTTTATAAAAATTACAAATAGAGTTACATAATTACAATTGCAAATTATACGAAATACATTTGTGAACCTCATTTTACTGAAGATATTTTATCTTTAATTTTGATCCACCCTCCAAATAGACAATATTATTCAAAACCAGATGTGTAACATGTTCGTAATATAAGATTTGATACATATATTTTTAGTATATTGCATACGTAATGGAATGTTTATGCAGCTTGTGTGATACGTTTTGGAAAAAGACGGTCAGTAGAGTTAAGGTAGTAACGTAAGATATTTTTAAACCAGTTTGAAGGTTTATAAATTTTGTTCATGTTTCCTAATCTTTCCTAGTAATTTAATACATCAATTTTTTAAAAAAAAAGTAAAATAATAATTCAAAATCTATTCTTATCTTGGTCATTCCAGATAAGTAATAATTTTGAAGACATTACCGGAAGTACACCTAACTGGAGGATCAATTCAACTAGCAATGTCCTTTCAAAGCAAGTTGATGACCTATGCTTCATAGGGGAACACACCACTGTTAATGAGAAATGCTCCGTCAAAAACAGCCTGATCGGGACTCATTGCACCATTGAAAACAAAGTGAGGATTTCCAATTGCATCATTCTGAACAACATCATTGTGAAAGAAGGGTAATGGTTTTTTAATTATACTTTATTTTGCTTCGACTTAAATAAGTAATATAAATTGGCATAAAATTGAAAGACATATCTCAAAGATACTAGTGTATATTCTCTTTCAAGTCGAATAAATATAACGTCTTTGCTTCAGTGGTATACAAAAATAGCTTTGATTTGATACCTCACCGCTGCCAAAAAGTAACTGCATACTATATATTTATTAAAGCTTTTCTTTCGAATAAAAAATTAACTTAATTAAAAGAAGCGCTTAGTAAAAAGTGTTATAACTCTAAAACTAGGGTTTGGAGGAAAAAATAGTTCAATATTGACAAAGAGTCTTTTCAATGTTTCAAGTAAACTAATTATCGATTATGCCAGATGCTGCTGTATTTTATGACTATAATATGATACTTAAGTAAAATATTTTGTTAAACTAATAGTAGTTGCAGTTTTATTAATGCGACAAATAAAACTCGCTTTCAGGTCTGTACTCGAAAACTGCATATTATTCTCTGGAGCGACTATAGACAATGGTTGCAACTTGAAGTTTTGTATTATTGGTCCACATCACACAGTACCAAGCAGCACTACAGGCAATCATCACTTATATTGTGAAACCAGTGAAGATATGATAACCTTGGGATAATATATAAATATACCTTTTAATTTAAAGAAATCAATGTGGTATTTTAATAATTGCCCAAATCTCACTTTAAAGAAAACAAACTAATTTTATTTTAGAACCGCATATAGGTTAGTAGTAAGCAGATCCTTGTTACAACACATCGAGAATGGCAACTGTTCATCTGGGTTAATCCAGATGATTGTTCAAGTTATACTCAACACTGTCGTTCAATACATTTAAAAAAACTTGCTCATTGGAACCTTATTTCTCCTTCACATTAAACACACCAAATTATAAAACTTACTATAAGAGCAGATTCATTTAAATTACATATTTATATAGAAAGTTTACAAACATCTAAATAAAGCTGGTTGTACAACGAAAAGGCTGGAACCAGTTTAAGTGAGATGCGCAAATTCGAGCAAGATGGAAAAAATAGAGATCATATGTTTTACTTTATGGGATGCGCAGGATATGTGAAGTGATATATGGGTATAGTGAGTGTTATAGGTGAAATTCAATATGTACCAGTTATAAGAACATCATGCTCAAAAAAGACCTTTTTATATAATGGCAGTAATGAAGTGTTAAAAATGGAATAACTATGAAGTGCAGATTCTAACCTGCAACCGGAGAGCCACTATCAGATTTTTTATATGTATCCATCCGTCAATTCGCGCAAGTAACTCGAAAATGACAAATGCCAGAAAGATCAATTTTCACACTTATCCCATTTTTGCAATTGACACTTGCAGGTATTCGATCTCTTAAAATTCTGCCATTGCCTCGGAAAGGTCACTGACAAATTAATAGGGTTGATTCTATGATGTAACATAAAAAATAAAAATACGTATGTGGCAGAGTGATTGGCGATGGTAATCGCCAACCAATTTAAGCACTACTGCGGCTTTGGAATGGTTCCCGAACACATTGCCAGAGAGATCACCCCGAAAAAATGTGATAGATCTCCTTGTAAGTACTTCTTGTTTGGGTAAGTATTTGTTACATTGAAACACAAGAATATTTATATTTGCGCAGCACAATGTAAACATACAATTTTGACAAAATTAACCAGTTTATAGCATTATTAGCGAAAATCAACACTTATTATACAGTCTATATACATATACTACACTACAATCTGTACTATTTTATGAGCTTATATTTTTTCTAATTATACAATTTAAGCATAACAATTAACGTTATAATACGATAATTATGTTTTTTAATATAGCTTCTATTTTGAAATCTGCATGTAGTGCAAACTCGGAGCTAGACCACCATAGAACCGACCAACAACGGTGTTTTTTCCTAATGTCCCATAGCTGAGCTTGTGACGCGGAGTGGTCGATTTCTTTTCGACTTTCGAAAGTGGGACCGCTCAAAGCCGACACTCGCACATCTGTTCACTTGCGAACTGTTGCATTTTTAATACAAATATGGTATAAATTTTATGAGGGTATTGTATTTATTTGTTTTTGAACCCAGATACTTTTAATTTAAATTTAAATAAAAGTACTATGTAGTATTTTTATTGATGAAAATATTATTGCTAAAGTATTTTTAAAAAACATTGAAATTCTCTCTCACAAATTGTGTTGGATTTGCCTTTTAATTCTAAATTGAGAAAATGGTCGCAATCTTTAAAGTCGATACATATTGATGGTAACTTATGAGGCATTGGTAAATTGTCGGTAAAATATAAATGAAGCTTATGGTTGGCTAGAAAAAACTTTGAGTGACAAGATCTGACATCTATAGTTATAACATCTACTGAAAATTGTGTTTTGCTAAAAAAATTGTGTTAAATATTAATAATTAGTATTTTAAAAATAAAACTTAGCTAAATCCAACAATAACAAACAACGGACATAATATATATAAGTATATTATTTTACACTTATATATGTGTAATAAAATATTACCTGAGTTAATTACAAGATTAATAACCTTTATTAATCTTTATAATTTCTGAAAAATCATTATTTTAATATTTAATATTTTAAAAAACAAAGCTAGAAATTTTAAATGTTCACTTTTACATAAGTTCTTTATGCCATTAGTTTTCATATTTATGTACAATCATATTAACATTACCTTAATTATAAACATTTAATACCCCTATATACATTGTCATGACCCTTCTCTGACTTGAGCATTATGTTTTTTGAATTATTACTCCTATATATATTTTGAGGTTATGAAGATACAACAAACTAAAAGATTTTAACAATATTTTTAAATTTTACATCAACAAATAAGTACTTGAAATAAGGGATATTTCATTTTTAATTCATATTTTTATTATTATTTACTACTCAGAGGTTCAGTGCAAGTATAGTGGCTGTTACTGATGTAAGTTTTATATGGTCTTGACTAGATCAAAAAGCAAAATCTTTTCAGAGAATAGCTCTTATTGTCGAGGAAACTGAATTTAATGTACAAGAAATATTTTTAGGGAAAATGAGTTATGTTTGCTAGGCATGTAAGACCTTAAACTTTTCGTCAGAAAAAAATCTAAGACATTGACTTACTGCTGCCATAAGGGAAATATTGTTTTGCCTACATTGGTTTACCCTGATACACTAAAAAAATCTTACAAGCTAGGTTCTGATAGCGAATAGTGGCTTGGCCTTCGCTTCTCTGGGTTCAACTATTCCTAATTTGAATCAACGTAGAAGAGGTGCATATTGTATCAAAATTCAACGCCAAATTTATCATCTACCTCCCAGAACTATTTATACAAATAATTTAGAAAACCCAAAATTAGCTCAATAATTGTATATCTCAGATGTTCGGTAAGCTGTTAACCGACAAATGTGAGTAACTTATAATAATGAATATTTAGAAAAAAGAATGGAGCTGTTTAGGACATATTTTACTATCCATAATTTTGGTGAGGCCTTCTAGGTGTATATTCTATTGCCTATTGCAAAACTTTTTGTGATCGTACAATTTTATTTAAAGGTTATGGCATATGTAAAAGTTTTTTATTTTAATCTACGCTTGCCATATTTATCTGTTAAATTAATAATTATTTATTAGATAATACTTTAAAATATTATAAAGTCGGGCCGGGGGGAGGGGGGGTCAGCAATTCTAGCAGAGATGGGTAAGTAAGCAGGCCCCGGCAGCCAAGAGTTTCCCTCCCCTTGCCGGGGGTTTAATGGTGCGATAACTCCTGGGAGCTGTTTGGCTGCTTAGTTGCAGCCTGATCGACAAAATTAGACTTGTACTTTTTGCAATTTTGACTTGTGCGCGCGCGACATTGCAGTTTATTGAAATTTGGCATTACTACCAAAGTTGTCAAAATCTAAAACACTCAGAGAAACTCGTAATTATGTTAGTTATTATTATTTACTACTGGCTGTTAACCCCGGGCTTTGGTTAGGCCCTGCAGGCGGCTTGGTAGTCACTTTCAACGCGCTTGAGCCCTGCGGACGACTTTAGTGTAGGGTTGCCATACGTCCCGGTACACCGGGACATGTCACCGGTTTAGAGCCTCGGTCCCGGTTGTCCCGGTTGACCCACCATATGTCCCGGTAAACGAATAATCATGGTTTTATATGATAAAATTATGCGAATAATTCGTGCGACGACGTTAGATCACGTTGGCTGGCGGTGAAAGTGTAGGGTCGAGGGATGTACTGCCATTTTACAAATATTGTTCCATATTACAGTACGGAATGAAACACCTTTGTGAGGGAGCTGATGTAATTCACGATCTCACTCAAAAACTAGGCGGTTAACCGTCTTTGTTGCCGGCCATTGAACGTATTCTGAAAATGTGGGAACCATTGAAATATTTCCTTTTTTCACAAACCAGATTGCGGCGCTATCGGGGGAGGGCGGTACCCCCCCCCCCTCCTCTTCCTCCTCCTATAATTTCCTTATATTTCCTCCTATTTGATATCAGTCCCGGTCGGAGCCAAACCATTTATGGCAACCCTACTTTAGTGGCGCCTTTGGCGTGCGATAATGTGTAGTGTCAGTGTACATTGACGTTAACATTTATGAATTTAAATATGACACAAAATTTAAATTTGAAATAGAAATAAAATACACTTTCAGTTTTACTCCTATTTTTCTGGCAACTTTTATATACTTTTTTAAATTATTACGAATGTTTAAAAAAATAAACAATTCGACCCAGCCGTTCTCGAGTTATGGCACTTACCAACGGACAGTTTTTTTATTTATATAGATAGCTATTATATCGATGTATGTATCCTTTACACTCAGACAGAAAATAACAAACAAATTAGAAAACGCTCTACATTCGCCGATACCACGGTTGCAAAGTTATTTTAATGAAACTATTAACTGCTTCGATAAATTAACTCTGAATAAGGCGCAATTTAAAGTTTTCTGCAATGATATATTGTGTAAAAATAAAAGGGCAAATTAGCTGTTCTAAATTCGTGTAAGTAGATATGTATATATAGATATAAAATGGTTTTGTAATTAACTTTAATACTTTTTGTTAGTAGAAACCTATTTTTAGTTTTACATAGTTTTTTATCGATCAATTAAATGTATATTTTTTTTATTGTGTGTACTGTGTAAAATTGTAGATTTTTCCAATAAAGAAAAATAAATATTGCCTTAGTGTTCGTCTATCTGGGCATTCTTATACCGTGACAATAATTAAATACCCCTTTGCTAACTTAATTCCATCGGTCATGCTATTATTTTTAAGGGTTGTGTCCTCCTCGTACATGACATTTATTTTTTTCATTTTAAACAAAACTTATTTTGTTAAAGGTGCAAATGTTACAGTAGGTATGTAATATATCTATGTATACTACTGACAGTATTGACAGGTGGCAATTTAAAAAAGCACACACAAACGAACTGCTTTTATAGGACAGACTTATAAGATAAAGTAGCGAACAGAGGTTGCAGTTGTACCAAACGGTCACTCATATTTTTTACTTTGTTACAAATTGTTATTATCCTAATTTTGAATGACTAAATGTTAACAAAATAAAATAAATAAATTTGTTAGTTTTTCTGAATTTGTTTATCGTGACCAATTCGTTAGTATTTTTTTATTTTTTCTAATTATCATAGTAGTAGTATAAACAAGAGTGGCTATTGTATCCATGTACTCAAAAATAATAGCGTCTAAATCTTAGGTAATATTTTTTAATATTTTATCATATTTAATAACCACTGATGTTGCAAATGATGAGTGCAATACAACCAGTCATTTAATTAGCTCTAAATATTTGTTATTTTAGCCGCCTACTGTTGGCGGACTTGAAAAGCATGATTTTTAAGCATGCTGTAATAATTACCCGCAGTACTTATGTACTAAGTACGCTGGGGTCGTCTTTTTACTCCTCAACCTTTCTTTGAATCGGTTGATGCACTTCGCTACGTGATAAATAGCAGTCATTTTGTCCGACTATCATCAGTGCTTGACCAACTTTCGAAGCGCGCGGACGTGCCCGACATACAAATTCAAAATAAATAACATTTCGTCAACGGCTATTATACAATAAACAATACGCAGCGACACCGTCTGCCGTACGGTAGTCATAGACAAACAGGCATATTAAAGTAGCTACTCTAAAAAGATGCGATTTTGTTCGCGAGTCGGGCCGATCCGAAATTCAAATGTGTTTGACATTTTGCTATGGCGTGAAAATTTTGACCATAAATGAAGTTGCATTGTTGTGAAGTGCACATATGGCCGATGACGTTCAAATCGATTGATAGGTACTAATTATTTACGATACGCGTGCGCCGTTTTGACATTACGTAACTCAATGTGGTAACAAATAGTGACAAAATTATATTTTACAGTACAATAAAATAAAAACAGTTATTTTGGAGACATCGTGTTATTTTGGATTAAGGTACGTTTCGGTCATTTGTTTATTTATATCTAAAAGTTATAAAACTAAGGGCCAAGATAAAACTTACACAAAAAATATTTAAATTAAGAAAAGACACTGCTCTACTATAAATTATAAAAATGACACATACACCCACAACCTAACACACACATCCACGGCTGCTAAAATAAAAAAATAACTTAATATAAACAAAATCAATTTCAGAATATATGTACCAACCATACCTATATCACATCCTGGCATATACACGCATATTCTTAGGGTAAAGTTACTTACGATGATGGCTATATAGTACAATGTATAAAAAGCTTTAATACATTGAAGCTTTAATAAGTAGGTATAATCAACTTTGCTAGGTAAAAAAAAACTTACTTCCAAATTATTTGTTTCATGATATTTTATTATTTTTATGTTGGTTGTATATCAATAACATGTATATCTTTGCATCTAAACCTTCCTTCCTGTGAGGTAATTTTTACGCTTATTCGTTATTTTTTTTAATCTTTCTACATACAGATCAATATTTTCATATTTTTAATTTTCTATTTGAAGCATATTGTATTATGTAGGTATATATAGCTAAAAAATAAAATTCCGTAATTATACACACTACTTAACTACTTTTATCTACTTTTAACTACTTAGATACTTTTATCATAAGTTATAATCAAGTATATGTATGTATTTTTTTATTTTCAGAAACCAATGTTTAACTCCTAAAGATCGCGGAGGTACGGAATAACCCAAAATCATATTTAGAATTCCCGCTCTCAAATCAGTTTCTATGAAACTCTTATTACTCTTACTATACGAAATTAAAATAGGACGCTCCATTCTTATACCGCGGTGCTGTGTAGGAGGGTTTTATCTTCAAATGCATCCCCTTCTCGTTCTTCGGATTCCTCGCTTTTCGATGATGAAGCAAGGGCCATTTAAATGCGTGACCATAAAATGGAGACGTGCTACTACTATCTAGTTCGGCACGAGTATACTTCAGAAAGTAGGTCGACAGCTTTCTTCGCAGAATATTTTAGCTTTTGTACCTATGCAGCAATGACTAAGATAGACATGATTTTACAATTTTCACGCGTTAGTGTTTTATTAAGCACGATTTGGATTTCAAAAAAAATCCCATTACTCCGGATTGGATTGAGCGATTTCAAATATTTGTTTGCATATGACAGGGGATTTCTCAAGAGTGGTCACATTTTAGTTTACTTATGTATGTTTTGTCTAGTGTGAGGTAGGAAAAAATAATAAACACTAAATTTTTGGCTCAAAATGTTTTCACGTCGAATTTGGATGGTTATTTTATCTTTTGCAAATTGTACCGAAATTCTAGGAGTTGATCCCATCGAAGTTTCATTAGGTTACTTTTAGTGTACTCACGCTAGCTAAAATTGAAAAAAAAAATAAAAACTTGATCAATATTAAAACGGTTTTTATTTAGAAAATACTAAAAATTTTAAAATCGAAATAAATAAAAATTGAAATGTTTTCTGCGCGTGTTTCTGTGTCGATTTCGACGTTTTAGCGGATCGGTTTATTCATTGTTTAGTAATATAGGTCCGTAGTACATACTGGATCCAGTAAATAGTGGATATATCTTAAGGTGGTGATAGAAAAGGTCATTGTGTCTTCGATTCTCAACCATTTTGGAGCTAGGTATGTTTTTTATTATATTAAATGCATTCTATTTCTTTTGTTTTGCCAATAAAAAATTTTTAGGAAAAATTAAATTTTTGTAGCGAATAACCTTTTCTACCATCCATTCAAGTTTTTCTGTATAGTATGTGCTGATTCAAAGGGCCAAATAATAATATTAATATATGCGTAAATTGAAACAAAAATATTTTTGTAATTTCACATGAAAGCCCAACAACAACCACAATCACATTTAGGAAATTTAATTTGCATTTCGTTAAATTATGAGGAAAGCTTCGCTCGTCCCAATTCTTCATCATTACCTACAGCATCTGGTATTGCAATTCGCCGACGTCAGTATTTAAAATTTCGTTATGTAAGCACACATTCCTCCGCAAGTCGTTTTACAACATCTTGTATAATTATTTTAACTACTTAGCGAGCCCATTTCTTCGAATGCATTCGTTTCACAATAACATTATTGTTGACATTATTTTGGGGCGATGATTGCGGCCACATTGACTCTCGAACGATCGCCGATCGATTTGTCTATTGACGCGCCTCCCTACACTGTCATTCTACCGGTTACTTTCATGCTGTGCTTTCTCAAATATTCTCTTGCTTGTAAATATATTATATTTATATTAATAATCCCCCCCCCCCTAGGGCATTTACAGATTGATGTTTGAATCAATTTAATTTCACTACGCGATACTTACACGGTCTTCGTAATATTAAAAGCTCTTTCAGCTGATTTGTACGTAAGTATCATCCCATTATGTTATCAGAATGGTGGGATCAGCAAAGCAGAGGATAATGATATTAACAGACAGATAATAAGAATCGTTCATAAATATAAATGCTTAAAAGAAATAGACCAAGCACACTACCCTGTGGTACACCATAATTAATCAGAACTCTATGTGGTGAAACCACAGTATAACGAAACCAGTAAAAAAACCTTTAATTCGTTTTAGTCTCTTAGTTATTGAGGAGGATTTTATTTGACACGGTATCAGTAAATTAACAATTTTAAGTGATATATTAGGTAGGGCCAATTGATACTATTTTTGGATCGATGTGCACGAGTGCGCATTGTTTCGTTTAGTTTTCTTCCACGTTACGATTAAATTCAGCGTAAGCATTCATTTGAGCTGGTTTGAAGCAGTTGTCGAAAGAGCTGATGAAATTATGTTAATTTTTTTTTAGTTTTTACTAAATCTTTTACAGAAAATTCTTTATATTTTATTTTACCGTATTAAAGTAACTAATGGTGTTGTCACTCGTTTTTTTAATATTCCTAACTACTCATTATTAAATAGAGTCAGGGAGAGCAAAAGTTGCAAACCACCATAAATAAAAAGACACCATAATTTCCTTCCGTATCTCATTATAACCTCTTTTGTTGTGACGATGTCGACTATTTACCTTCATAGTAAATACCGGATTGCCAACACTGTCCTAATAATTCTTAACTACCTATATCAGTTTCTAGTGATAAGTGTGAGATAGACGGCGGAAATGTAGATGTCACGTGATATACAAAATAATTATGTGAAATTTTCGACGGTTGCTAAAACCCCATCACAAAAATGCGAGTATATTATCTATAAAGGCGTGTCCGTACAAACAAGTTAGACGGCCATTGTACTTTATAACAAGTAAAGTCAAGCCAATCATTTTAGAACAATGGTCACGCCTTAACGAACTTTATAAATGTAATTCAACTGCTAATTTCTTGATTTGACCCACAAGTTCAGTGGTCGGTAGCATAGATTGATACTAAACCGCATTATTTCTGCTGCGACGGGTAAATTGTAGATTTCTTGCACTTTTTATTGATTTCTTGCAAATAATTATAGATGGTATTACTTACAAGAATTGCTTAATGTTAAAGGTATTAATGCTTAATGTTAATCTAGCTAGCATTGCCAAAAAAAAATGTTTTTACGTAACTTAGGCAACTTCTTATCGTAAAACGGCTAATTTAAAAAAAATACACCCGATGAAAGCTGATATGATGTTTCTAAAACAGATATCTATAAAAATATTTGGTAAAATTTTGTTATGAAGTTGACAATTAGTTAAAATAATCGTAAAATATGAATCCAAAGCTCCGCGTGCCTTTGGCTGTACATAATTACCTACTTTATATTTCAATTAATAAATAAATATTAATAATATATATATATATATAATAATATTATTTTTATTAATAAATATTTTCACGTCTTTAGACTGCTAGTAAGATTTAATGGACTGTGAATCTAAATTGAAAAATATCTGAAACAAAAGATGTTTGTTTATGGAAATAAATTATCTTAACTTACTGATTAGTGCTAAGTGACGTTTATATGTTTAAAGATCGTTTAACTTTAAATGGCATTTACATACAACAAGAAGCCGTATGTAAGTAAGATTGACAATGATTTAGTACCGCATCTGTTCTGAGCAATGTTAGAAGTTTTACGCTCGAAGCTTTTAACCTCTTGAAGGCTGTGACTTGCATACCTACATCTGCATATTTTTTGGGTTCCGTACCTCAAAAAAAAAAAAAACCTTATAAGATCAGTCTTGCGTCTGTCCGTCTTTATCAGACGTTTTTCTTGAAAACAATATTGCGACGGGACGTAGGAATTGAAATTTGGCACAATGTTAGTGACATTTGGCATATTTCGACATTCAATGATAATGTTTTTTGTCTATGAGGCATAAATTGGCCTCAATCCTCCCTAAAATTTATATCATGTGACGATCGTTTGCATGGTCTACTTTTAGGGATCAAAATTTATAACATTTTTAAAACTTATTTGGTTATAAAGTTTTATAACCAATTCTCAAAATGTTCATTAAATACAGTACACCCCTCCAGCAATGGAAGTTTTCTAAAACTAAAATATCAGGGTTAGTACGTATTAAATCTTAGATAACGAGAAATTTGCCATTTTTTCATCATTCTCATATTTACAAAAAAAATAAATGTCCTGTTACTGAAAAATAAGTTTTTTTTTATTAAGAAAATCCGCTTTTTTACTTACGCCGCTTAAATCTTAAGAGATATACTAAATTTATGTAACTACTTATTACTTTTAATTAAATTTTTACTTTAAAAGACCTACAAAAAAGTCAGTATATGTTTACTTTTAAGGATGACCCAAGGCACATTACTGTGCCTTTACTGTGTTTTTGTCTTTTAAATTTTATTTAAAAATAAGATTAACACAGTATTAATCCTTATCAAAGTAAATATGTTATTAGCAATAAATGTATATCATTTTTTCCTTTACATCATGTCATTTAAATAAATACTTTTAGAGTTTGTACATCGGTCGAACTAGGTTCGCCGCGCGCGCCGCTCTCAAGGGGGGTAATTCTTGAAAACAGTCCAACAATTTAGAGTGCCGAATCTAGCGGTTTTAGATGCAACCGAACTAAAAACGCTTCATTTGGCATACTCATTATTGGATTACTTTCAAGAATTATGCCCCTGGTACGGAACTCTAAATGCGTGAGCCTGACTCGCTTTTGATGGGTTATTTATCTAATTAATCTCATATAAACAAAATTTTAGCTATTAACAACAAATTAGTTGTCCATGCTTGTGGTTGGCAGTGTAACTGTTTAGAGTTTTATACATAATATGTGTTGTAAAAGAAACCCTTACTTGACGGAAGGTTGACGATAAATTCAAAATTATATGCGAATAAATGAAGGTGGCTTTAATGGATTAATTAAAAACCATCTACTACAATATAATTAATTTAATAACAAACTATTGTAAATGACTACTAATTAAGCAACTGAATTATCGATTTAGCAACCAACTAAACTGATATGCGTTTTAGTATGATCAAGGGTCACTATTAAGCTTAGCAACGTACCAACGCAACTATGCATGAGGCCATATGGTTATTCTTTAATAAAGTAAATTAAATTTGCACTTACTGCTAAATCGTTTACAAATACCACGAACGCAGATCGACCGGTGAAAACGAAAAAACCTTTTCCGTAAATGGCCCCTGCATCCATGCCTCTGGTCCATTCGCATTACTGCTTACGCCGCTGTGCCAGTTTCATAAATTGACGTTTATCTGTAAGCGCTTCTATTTCCTAGCGACACTCTCAGTAACATTTCACAATGTTCGCAAACACCAAACTATGCGGTATAACGCAAATTTGTTTCGACACTATCTCACTAATAATATCTCAATCAATGTAAATTTTACAGAATGGGTATTTTTTTAAGAAAATGCTAAGAGTTTCCTAAGAATATTGTCTGCTAAGTGAGGTCTCGGTAGTCTATTAAGGTCTTATGACGATAGGCTTAATAGATTTGAGTTTGATGCACTTGCACTTGCTCGTCGACGATTTAATATTTCTTTATAAAATAATTAATTATGACGTAGAAAAAACGTGTCGAGAAAATTATAAATTAATTTGACGTAGCATAATTTAAGAGCCTGATCTGTTTAGACCACTACAACGCATAGCAACCTAGTCTTTAATAACATCATACCTCGCATAAATACAGTCACACTGTTTTTTTCATAATAGCCTTAAGCAAGTAAATATTTACCTTGATGTGTTATATTTATATGGTATATATACAAGTATATATATATTTATATGTAGTGTACATTATATTAATATTTTATATTGCTTCTATTTATTATAATCTGTGTTTTATCTTCCATTTTCTTCACTAAGCATAAAGTATGCATGTACTCTTTTAATTGAATATTGATAAGTTTCTATTATACTTTAGTGTCTAACGTGTTATATTTTAATATTTTGTTAGAGTATCATTCAAAAATAAATAAATATTTAAACCGAGATTTCTATTTTGAGTTGCATTTAAGTACAATTTGTAAATACAGCATTTATTTCGAAATACACCATATTTTAATTTCCACATAGCAGAGTTCTCATTCCCAGTCCTAATACAGCCGTCTGTGTATTTTAGTCATATCTATCATATTATCTAGCCACGCCAGTGCAGGTGCCTGTTACAGTTTAGTGCACGGTTTCAAGATGCAGTTTTTATCAAATTTTAAAGTGTCATTAGTGTGATGTGGGCACATTTTACAGAAGTTTCAACAAAAATGTCTTGCCGTCCGCCCTATTTTTTTTTATCTTGTGGTTATATTCGTTATTTTTTATCTTTATCTATAGCCTTTTGTTTAATTTGAAAGTATAGGTACTATTTTTGCCAACCTTTTAGAATATTTTATACGAACATTCACGTGAGTTCCATTACTTAACTATTTTAGAAGAGATGGAAGGGGGGGGGGAGAATATGCGCCATATCAATTACGTATATCTATACATTATAATAATGATAAAAATATTTATTAAACTATACCTCCACAATACCTCATGTACAATTTCTTTTTGCATACTAAATAAAAATATCTCCAACAATAAAAATAATAGAATTGCAACAGTTACAAACAAAAATTGGTATGGTAAGTAAATATAATTAAAAATTACGTTCTCGGGTGAAAAATAGCATACCAATTCATCCAGGTGGTAAAATGGAGACAAACACGTTACATTTTATTGCCTGCTAGTTTAATGGTTAGTTAGTTATTTTGATAGTTTGGTACTTTTCAGAAAAGATACACTATTTTGCAAAATAATTTAGAAGTGTTTCTGGAGAAAATTGGTTAAAAAATTGAAAATGAAGGTCAGGTTGGCAATCCCGACCTAAGAAAAATTGTAATAGTAGTTTTCATTAATTAAATTGCCTGACTGACATAATTTTCTATAAAAGCTATTTAATTTACAAAATTTGAAATATTTTATGCCATTTTCTTTCTCAAGCATTATAGTCTTAAATATAAATAACTTATCGACTAACGACACGCGCGGCGTGGAGATGCCGTGGTAGGCTGCTATTATTATAAACTATTGTTACGCGCATACTTCAAATTGAATAATTTGTCAGTGCGTACGCAGATATAATCATTCATTTAAATTAACGACTAACTAAGCGCCGAAATGCTAATAATGGCACATTAACATTAACACGAGACAAAGCACTCAAGTTTAAACAAGTAATTACTCAAACCGTCTATTACAAGAATTATTTTATGCTGAAGTCATTGTTTTTATAGCGTAATATATTATACTATACATATTACATTAATTTCGGACTGCGTTTTTAAATTTACGTGTGTAATGTACCCGTGTGTCTTGCCACCTTTCTATTATTACTTACTTTTTTAGAGCTGTTGTCTAATCTATATCATGATATAAATTTATTCATTTTTTTTCCACGCAAATGATTGCAAACTCTCTTCTTATCCTTCTGAGTCGAATTAGGAAGTGTTTTTAGAAAATAAACTGATAAACGGTTTTCAAACCACGCTAAGAAGTTTTTTTCTTGCTTTGTTTGACCTACTACAAACTAGTATTATTTTTACACCCAGTTACATATGCACAAAATCAATGCAGTATATGCAACTATTAAACCTGCCACTGAAAAAGCATCCGACGGTTTTATTAAAAATACTTAGTTTAGGCCTTAGGTACTTAATTCAGAACCTAACTTCTCGAAAAATCGAGGTAGGTATGAATGTGTCTCAGGTTGAAAATTTGGTCGATCGCAGCAAGATAATCAAGATATTCAAGATATTCAATATTTTGAAAACTTTTTTTGATAAGCATCGCTATACAAACGTAAATAAACTTTTGAATATAAATATCGCCGGACAAGAGCTACTTTGGATTAGAACCATAGTTTTTAGGAGGGTTTAACTCTAATCTTATGCAACTCCTCAACCATACATACAACCGATGGAATTTACTGACCAGAATGTCGATATTCAATTTCAAATAATATCCCAGGGCTTTTGAAAATAGAGATAATTGATGATATTGCCATAAAAGCCAGATAAAAAATAAAATTATTATACTAACACTACAATTTCAAATTTTCCTCATCCGAACCTAACCTTACAGTACGACAGCGTGTATAAATAATATATAAATACTAAGTACTAAGTATATGTAAAAAACTAAAGCGATATAAAAAAAATAATCTTTATTTTTATTTATAAAATCTTTAAAATATAAAGAAAAATATATGTATGTAACAATTTATTTAAAAAAAAAAATGATGTCAGCAGCCAACATAACTTCTCGCTGTACTAACAAAATTAGTACCTACCCTTTGTTTCATTTTAATTTAATCAATATCTAGGTAAATAAAGATATAAAACACAATAAATGTCATCTTCCTCAAGAAGAACTTTTAAAGCAATTAGACTTTTATTTACATAAATTGAAACGTATTTCAATGTCTTTTATATATCGATAGTATTTTTTACACACATAATTAAAAGTTTTGTTTGAAATTGGTTAACGAATAACACGCGCCAATTAAATTTGAACGCAAAATGCCTCATGTTAAACATTATTCTAGCCATTTAGGTGTATTTACAAAAGCAAATATTAAAATTAAAAACGCTTTGTATATTGAAAAGTCGAAAACATAGGAATTTGACCTCAAAGCTCATTGGTATTCTGGTCGAATAACGTACGATAATGTTAGTTAACAAAATTATAGCTTTTGATTTATAATTCAAAAATAATATTGGGAAAATTCAACATCTGCTTCTACCGTGTGGTGACATGTTATCAGAACAGACAAATCACAAAGAATGTTCCTTCATGGTAACGGTACATGAAAATGCCATTACACAACATGTGCATGTATATAATCGCCCATACAGTTAATAGCCTTGTACCAGTATAAATAATATGGAGACAATAAGATTGAGGTGTTGCATAGCATTGCAATGATATACACAGACGTTTCGCAATGAAGTTCATAGTACATTTGCGACACCTCTTTGACAATAGTAAAAGTATGTCGCATATAAAATCGTTAGCATTGACTGTCCCTGGCTGATGGCTCAGACTGAGTGTGTCTCTGTCACGCCCTGCGAGTTCGTATCGCCTGGCACGTTTCGCTTGCGTCTGTCTACCAATTAACGCTCAATTCAATATATATTAATATGTATATATTTTAAGTATGTTCATAAATAATTGAAATATATTTGAGTGTTTTGACAATACGGATTTTTTTAAAAAGTTTTATCTTTTTAGAAAGCGTTGGATATGATGACAAAAGATAAAATAATTAATATAGGTTTCAAAAAGTTCCCGGACTTAAGACCACAGGATATAGGTTTAAATCCAGCGCTATGTTTTATAAAACATATTTCTCTCATCTGTTCTTATTAGTATAGAATATTCTCAAATATTATGTACCTATCTACAAATACGTAAAAACAAATTAATTTTTCGAAAACATAAATTATGCGTTTTTGCTAAAACTGCATATTTTATGTTTTAGATTTTGAATAACCCCAAGTTACATAATAGCTAGCATGGAGCTAGAAACGGCATACCCAAACCGTAAAGAAAAAAGTTTACAGCTTTATGAATACTGCCTTCTTTAGTGCAGACGATAGTCTAGTTAAGAGGGCAGAAAGCACAGTATAGTAATGTCAATCGCTTGTATGAATTCGTTATATTATTGTATTATCGTTCTTTATTGCTATATTTACTAATTTTGCAAAATGTATTGTTAACCTAAAAAAAAAAAATAATAATAAGTTGTATAATGTAATGTAACAGTTATTGTAGAGTCGGGTTAATTGAGCATCAATTCTATTATAATCCGTCTCAGTAGACACGAAAGTTATTTTGAAATAATTTATTTGGGATATTTCAAATAAATTATTTCATTCCAAAATATTGTGAGCGTAGTTACTGTATATTAGTGTAATAAATAATTTAGGATTTATAAGTATTATAGCACAAAACAACTTCCTTATATGCGACACAAAAGTAGTTTCCCTTCCGTAGCTATCTCGCTACATCCATATTTGTAGCTATTTCGCTATCCAGCGAAAGAACTGTCTCTTCTTTATTGCAGGGATTGCGTCCGATGGAAGCTCCAGGCAACATTAGTTCCGGGATTACGCGTTGCTTTGTTGGAAAGGGAAACGGTAAGACGAGGCGCTTATTCTTAAGCTAGGAAGTGAGTTTGTATTACACAAATGCACGCTCGCTACTATAGAAATAGTTAACTACCTTTCTCCTTCGGTAAGCTAAGCCGTAAGCACCTACTCATTAGGTTAGTCCGCTCGCATTGTGCTAGACATTAGCGAAAAGCAAGCATTTACTTGCATAGCGTTTAATTCAATTGTGTCATTTGATAGTAAAAGTTTTCCGGTTTCCGTTGACAAGTAGAAAGGTTTTTTTTAATGGCCTACAATATAGATTGTAGCTAAATTGATAGGGATGAAATGATGGCTCATAAAAAGCCATATATTAAGCATATAAGCATATATTTAGCTAATAATAAGTATATAATAATCCATATCTATATATGTTTTTCTTTTTTTTCACTTAACTTCTAAAACACATGAGTCAAGTATGACGTGTATAAATATATGTGTAAGAGAACATTCCATCCGCATCTCTATAATTATATTCATTTAGACAAGAAAAGTTAACCAATTCGAAGCTCAGACAAAAAGGTCAGCTCAGGGAAGTTCAGTTGACCAGCATGGTATTTGTAATCATGGTAAAAGGGATAATAAGGGATATAAGGCTGCACAAGAACTGCATAAAATCTGCATACCTCACACTTTAACAGGACTAACGCACAGTTTACTGTTCAGTCCACCTTCTACGGGGACTGTATTTCATGTCTAAATTCACAAACGTTATGATATTATATTAGTGATATTTGTTTTATATATATAAGATTTGAAATAATTGTATTAATGTTTTCTTTAGTGTGGTTTTAAAAATTGATTGTTTAAATTCTAGTATTAAAATAAACCATTTTAATACAGATTGCATTTTAAATTTCTTAGATTAAAATAAATATAAACCGTACCCAAAACCATACCCGATAAAAAATCCAGCTAATTGGCCCTGCGATTTCAAACATTTCAAACCTCATCTAAAAAAAAGTTAAATATAACGTGATAATATTAAACTGTTGTCATAGTCCTCCAACTCATCGTTCGTTCGCGACCGCGACGCGCGCTAATAAAATGAATACATTTAGGGACGAATTATTTTCGCATGTTTTTATATAATTTCTTATTCGTAATAGGGAACATAAACATCCTCCCTTATGTTTTTGGGAATAGTCTCGGGATAACCTGTTTACAATCTACTCATAACTGGTATTATCTGGAGATTAACACGAGTACACATTTTTGGTCTTGAGTATGTTTATCAGAGTAAGTAGGCAATTTGGTTATCTTAATCGTCGAATACACCGCATCTTCTACGGTTTAAGGTAATATTTCATACCTAATCCTGTACCGTTGAAAGGTCATAAAATGAATCGGTTTTGAAAATAAATAACCAGAAGCACAAACGTGTCAATATATTCCTGACTATCTTCCCATGAAATTTCGAAAGGACGTCGTAAAAAAAATTGTAGCGTGTTTATGAGGTTTATCATGAGGACACCAAATTGCTTTTTTATGACGTAGTATAAATTTAAGATTTTTAAAAGAGCGGTAAGTTTAAAGGGGCGACAAAACGCGAGTGTCAGATAATATGGGATAATGTTGGTAATGACTTACGTCATTAGTGTCAGATAATATGGGATAATATTGATAATGACTTACGTCATTAGATACACCTTAAATTACCTATAACGGGTTTTGTTTTTTGTATCTTTAACACTTGTAAATGAAATATATCAAGTTATTTATTTTCCACAATATATTATAATATACAGGAAAATCATATATATATACTTCATTAACATTAAAATGACGATTAAAAATTCAAGAGAAGGTAATATAAAGTCAGATTACCTACATGTGAAATATCGATAAAAACTATAGTATAACAGCAATAAAAAACCAAAAACACTAACCTCACTACCGTCAATTTCATTTAAATTACCCCATTCAGGTGTAAGTAAAATAGTTACTATAAATATAATGACCATTTAAATATGTATCATTTAGTCATCTTATTAAATACTATCGTTTTAAAATTGTTCAAACTTTACATGTCTTTTTCTTATAAAATAAATAAGAGTCACAAGGTTTACTGAATTTCAACCCGACTAAACATAATTAACAATCGTTAATCGTTAAGTGCCGCTGTGCTCTAAGTAGGTAAGAAAAGTGGTTTTCCGTTTTACAGTACAGGACACGTCACTTTTCTGCCTAGATAGAGGAATATTATTAGAACATTAAGTAGACCCAATAATAAAAGCGTCCTTTCTAAAATTAGCGATTCAAACCGAAAAACAGGCGCTTAGTAATTCGGTAATTATCATAATTTGAGAAATTTTAAACATATTATTTGTCAGCCTAAACATGAATGCGTGCTTAAAATTATACGCAAGCAATGATTCATCGTTATACGAGGCTGTATAACTGTCATTACGTATAACTCTATAACTCAGCGAGAGATCAAAATAGTTATCGTGCCGCGAACGATTAATTCATCATGTTTGCTTCCGTATTACGTTGAAAGTTCACTAATGACTTAATATCATGATTTTGCTTATTAATAACGATGGGATTCTGATAAGTTATCTAGACTAGACCTAAACGAAGCTATAAGCTTTCAAATCGAAATATAACGTAATAAAGCGTCATTACTGACATTCTCGTATGCATTACTCAAAATATGTATTTATAAAGTAAGAACATACTGTTATATAACCTGTCTTAGAACAGATAACTCCTAGTTAGAAGGTCACAGACTTATCAAATCGACCAACATGACTGGTACCTAGGTACTCGATTTTCTAAGTTTTTTTATAATTTACTAATGATTATTTGTATTTCATTTTAATATTTACTTTATGAAAAACTGAACATTATGTTGCCGATACCTTATTTGGGTTAATAAAATATTTAAATTTGAAATTGACTATTTTTAGTTTACGAATGACAATAACTTGTCCGTTATAGCACAATCTGTAATTATTTGCCACATCCATTACCTTAAAATACATGCGCTTTTGTTTTAGGTTTATTTTTCAAACTGGCTTTGTATCCAAAGCAATTAAAATTTTAAATAAAACTTTTAATATTTATTCAATATTGTCAAAAATTGTGTTTCTATTTTTCGTCGATTTTTTTTTATAATTTAAACCTTAAAATTATAATTTTATAAAGTTAGCAACTTTTGTTTCTTCGAAATCTACGCGCAGCTTGTCATACAAAAAAAAAACGACATTAATACAAAATTCTACCTTTCCTTCCTTCTAAATTAAAGCCCAGTTTGGTTGTATCTACATATTTTTGGGATGTAATAATATGATTTTCTATAATAAATATATTCTATTGCAATAATATAATGCATAATATTATATATGTATTTTATAAAGACATTAGCAATAAACCGTTAAATGTGACTACATAGTTTTTATAAATAGATATTTAACTAATTAGATAATAGATATAGATTTTTAACGTATTCTTAATATTGCAGCTCAATTTTATTGTGTATAAGGATAGCAATATATTTTTCAATGAACGCAAAATTACCTTATTGAATGTTATACTTCAATGTTATATTCCAATGTGATACGGTCCGATGTTATATTTACGTAAAGTGACACTTGGTGTAAGGACAGAGGCAGCTGGCATCAATTTTGAACTTCCCCCTTTCCTCCCTTATCAATTTTTAATGGGGAGTGTCGACCTAACCGGGCGGCGCCCGTTCTAAGGTATCCTTGTATTGCTTATTTTAGGAAAAACCTTTTAGGTGTAAGCTGAGTTTACGCGGCGAGGGTTTGAAAAGTTTGTTTTTCTTTTACAATGTTAAAGAACTCCTTTAAATTTTGAATTTTATACTAAAAATTATTTGGTGTCACAGAAGTAAAATTACTGTAATGGTAAATGTTTAATATAATAAAAAATTGATAATACATTATTGTATTACAAAATAAAGATATAATAACAATAATTTCGAACATTAAATCCCGCAATATGATAAATAAATAACCCAGATATATAAAAAAATAATTGACATTATAAAGTTCATATGACAAAACCTTTTTGGTACATTTGAACAAAATAAAGACTTTTTAATATAAATTATATTTACAATTTTCTAACAAAGACTTTTTAAACTATGGTAAATAGGTAAAATACATATTTTTGTAAATATCTACATTACGCCCCAGCATAATTTGTGTTTCTAATAGCAAACGTAAACGTGTGTATCTACTGTCTAATAAACTCGTATATCTGAAATAAATGTAATATAGCAATTATATATAAATTACGACTTTTTTATAATTAAAGATAATATCTTAACGATGCGCACAATAATATTATTTTGCATTTTTTTACATTTATATTTATAGCCTACGTTAGTCACTCATAAAACCATCTCATTTAATTCGTTTACCTCAATCATAAAAATGTAGTTTGTCTTATATTTCTTATCTGGGCTATTTTAACTCATTTCGTGCCGCCGCGTTTAAGTTGTACTTTTAATATTTCCACGCTAATTTCACAACTAAGAAAGTGTCCGTTCGCGTATATAAATTGTATTACCTACTTTCTCCCTGTGAAGGTAATTTGAGTCTCCCAGTCTATATCGAATACTCTCTAAAAATGCATATCACTCCGCAACTGGCCATAACAATAACATAAAAATGCCAATAATTAACGCATTAGAAGCCAGTTTGAATGAAGTTTTTGATTGTCAAAACCTATATGAAAACTTTTAAGTGTGAAATTGAGAAGAGGTATTGAGTATCGCATTTCGTAAAAAATGTCTGGGTATAACCTACTTGGAGATAAATTTTGCAAAAGGAGAATGTTGACATCTTTGAGCGAACGCACTTGGCTTTCATACCCGCCAAGATAATCTGTGCCAGGGTTGCTATAATGTACCTATTTTAAATATTTGATAACTATTTTAGAAAAAATATTGTGTATTTATGAAATACATGGTACCGAGAAAAGAACCAAGAAAATTTAGAATTACACACACTGTGGAACATTCAGATTTATACATGATGGTTTTTACTGTAGGCTTTTCAGGAAATTCCTCCAGGGAATTTTCTAGCTCGTTTTCCTTAGGCATAATTATAGTATTTTCTTTTTTGTAGAAGCTGTATATTATTTAATTAAAGCATGCTAACTTTCTTCACTTTCTTTTAACTTTTTAAACTTTGACTTTCTTTAGATCCTTTTATACAAACTACACAAAATATGAAAAAGTTGGTTCACCTTTTCACTAATTGGACTTTTTATTACAGTATAAATTCATAATCCAGGATTTTTAGGACAAAATTTGACATAGTTGCAAATATTCTGTAGCCAGCTAAGTTTTCCTATAGTATTTTTGATTATGTAGGTATTGAATAAACAAAATACAGATGTGCAGATAGATTAGTTAAGTTGAAATTCAAGATGTATACTTAAAATATAATAACTTTCGGTGGTGTAATGTAGCTGCTGATACTATCCTGATATGCTCTTCAGACTGATACTATCCTGATATGCGTCTCTTGCTACCGCTGTTTGTAGGTAATTTTGTCCACACTCTCACAAAACTATACAATCGGATATCGTCCACCAATACTGGTCATCAGCAAACATTTTCATAATTCTTCAATTGTAATATGTATTTAGAGAGTGTTCCAGTAAAGATTTACAAAAATAACATCAAGATGACTCGAATCGCAAACGGCTTAAAGGAACCACATTTTTTTTCCTATAGTATAAAACATGAAGTAATAATAGGTGAAAACTGTTTTAATATACGTATGCGCCACTGTCTAATTAAATCGGATCTGATATTTGTTTATAATACAAATTAGTTAATTTATAGCGATAATGGTAATATTTAAATATATCACAATGATAGAGAAAAATGTACACAGCCCTGCAAAAAAAGTTATCCGCTGTCTTGCTCCTTCGCTGGCGTTAGTAAGAGACAGTCATATCGCTCGAGCAGTTGCCGGAATGCTGCACGTCTCGATCCAGAAACTCTCAATCTATGCAAATAAACAATTATTGCAAGCCATTCATTGTAATTTATATTATAAGACTTTCACCGATGAAATACCACCATTGTCGGAAGAATTTGCATTTATCAAGGTCGCGCGTCACGTTATTAGATTTATCTCTTTTAACTAGTGGTATTTTAATTATAATTTTAATAATGAATAAGAGGTCATTTTATTGCTTTTTCTTTTTGTTGGTTCCATTTATTGTTATTTCTTCTACCGAGTTTTAACCATGGGTAACGAAACATATCGCTTGTATTGTTAAGGGCCCGCACCCTGTAATTGTAATGTATTTTAATTACTTTCCTATAAAGTAAATAAATTACATACATGTGCTTTGAATAGATTTATTCTGATTGAGTTCTATAAAATTTCTGTCACAGTACTCTTTTAGACCAGACTTAATGCTTAGGCAAACATTTTTTTAATCAATCTTAGTATACATTTTTAAATCATTTTCATAGAAAGTGTGTTCTGAATTTTGAAAACACAAGCTGATGTGTATATATATTTATATACATTAAATAATAATGGACCTAGGTGTGAACCCTACGGTATCCCTGATGGAATAGACACAAAGTCAAACCTAAAATCACCAATAACAACTGCTTGACGACGATTTTCAATATAAGAACAAAACCCCATTATTCTGTTTTTTTAAGCATAACGCCCGTACTGACCGTTTCCGAACAACCCGCGTTGATTTCTCGAAAGGACAATCGATGGAAATAGTTGATCGAAAACGATTTTTTCGAACATCTTGCTTAAAACCGACGACAGTGCCGAAATGTGTTTGCAATTTTCTACTTCATTTTTAGTTTATTAACAATAAGAAATTTTAGGTTTTTGGTTCTAGATTTATTTTAGTTTTTAAAACGAGCGTTCTTTGAATCAAAAGTTATACTGCGCAGAAGTTTCCATATGGAAAAAAACAAAATCTTTCACCGCGTGCTATGCTCGAGGGTACTATATATATAATGGTTTTTGAGGTGCAATATGATACATTTCTTTACCATCAGTTTTCTGTCATGCCCCTCGATACCAATTTTATAGACGTATTCATTCGCGTCAAGAGGTATTTTTAAAAACATTGCTTTTATTAACTACCATTTTAACCCTTTGCCAAATAGTTTTTTTTTTCTTTCGAGTGCATGGTGCGGTCATCCCGCTACCGCGACGACACTGCAAATTCCATGTGGCCGCACGCACATGCACAATTGCACCCATTGAGTGTGAAATGATGCAACAAACACATTTCAAAGGTATAAAAAAAAATACCTACAGCCTCGCTCGTTTTTTTTAAATAAAAATATTTTCTGATGAGTGACAGAAGTTGTTAAATACTAACTAAGCACTATGAACAAATTATTTTTTTTCCAGTGGGTGAGGATTCACTTCATCAGATAATTTAAACTATCGCGAGATGGAAATTGACGTTCTTATGTGACATTTTCTTCGTTTAATGGAACACATTAACAGCATTCAGGGAGTTAAATAGTGACTAGGTAGGCATAAATTAATTCTATATATATAACAAATCATTTTATCCAGCTGTGAGCATTCTATGCGCAATGACGATACATCGTTCATCTGTTAACTCGGCAGTTTACGATACAGTGTGCGATTCTCAGCACTTCTCTATAAACACCTTTATTTTGACATCTTAAATGCGGCGTTCAATAACATACGATTAAATATTAAAGTATATCATTACAGCCACACGACACTCGACGCCTACTTACAGGGGGTCAACCCTACGACGCTCGACGCCTACGGGGGGTCAGCCCTACGACGCATTTATAAGTTGTTAAAATGGTTTTATTTAAAACATGCATAATGACAAACTAATTCTTATTTTAAGGCACACAACTCTGTCATTTTTTTCAAACATGTTAATGCTGTGACTCTCTTTCTTATATATAGAAAAAATAAATAACATTAGTATTTAGGTTGCTGCTATTTAGGTTGTTTATTAACTTAGGAAATTCAGTCTCGGTTGCCAAATTAAAAAGAGGGTTTTATTGAAGTGTTCTGACTTACAGGCCAATTCTTTTTCCGTTGTTGTTGTCAAATCCATTACAGACGTCAGTAGGATTGCCATTCATCGATATGGATTTATTATTAAAAGTAATATGAGTAATAACTGATTTAGATTTTTGTATATGATTAATTTCTTTATAAATTCAGATTATTATTAAAAGTCGTATGATTTGAGTGATTCTATCCGAGGTGTTCTCGAAATCTGTAAAAGTAGAATGGGTGTATGGCATGTCATGTTAGGCAGAATGAGACGTCGCCGGGTTGATTCGGTGATGTAAGCGCTAATAAGTGCACCGCAAACAGCCGCTCCGCGCCGACTGACGCGCAACTAAGCGAAAACTTTCACCGGACTCTCATATCGAGCGCTCATCGGCGGCGCGCTGCAGCTCGCGGGCGGCTAGTCTCTAATATCAAATAGCTCGCGACCAGGGCCATTGTGTCGCCAGTGCCCGGGGAAAACTTAAAACCTAACCTCGCCGCCCACCGGCCTACGTGCCGGTCGTCGAAAGAAAACTTACTCTATTCCGTTCGTGTTGTTAATTGATTTACAAAAAAATGTGCACATAATGAACACGTTAAGGGACGCCATTACAGAGTGAAAACCCATACTTGATTGTTCGTTTTTTTTTTTAAAAACGTTTTACGCTATTAGAGGAGGAATCGATGCATGCCGTAAGTACTGCACACCTCTTTAAAGTGTTCTAAAAATGCTCAAAACCTGCATATCAAAAACGGTAAATATTTGTTTTGTGAACTCACGTTGTACCGCCTCTATATATATAACCTCATTATATATGAGAATCCTAAATGTTTTTAGTCGTAATGACTTCTTAGAAAAGCTTTAAAGAATATTCCATTAACTGATAGCACGCGGAAGAAAATAATGAAAACCGAAAATCTTCCTCTTGAAAATTGCCTTCTTCTATTTTATTGAAAAGGTCTCCAATATATAACCAAAGGCATATTAAATAATCGTACGCGTTGTAAGTATGCACATAATGTCTTCCCTAGAACAAGTTATTACTTAGTTGGGCACCATTTTAACGCATTCTCGCGGTATCTAATTTTGCATTCATTGATGACGTATTCTTTTTTCTGTTTACTTACTACTTTTTTCATATAATGTAATCATTCAAGTGCTATTCATTATCAATGTAGGGCTACACGTTAATTGAATAAATAAATAAATATATATATATATAATCGAGGACCATGCTAGAAGTTTTAAGTAGGCCTTAAATTGCTATTAGGTATTGCATTGATTGGCATTGCTATTTTTAGGGATTTGAAACTAAATAGTTAAAAAATATTGAGACTTCGTTGGCGAACGTCAGATTATCAGTACGTATTACTCCGTTTGTTTTTCCAATTCGAAAAATATCAGAAATTTTATGTTTTGTATTTTTGTTGAAACTCTTGAGGAACATTTAAAATCTTTAAAATGATGTCGAAAGAAAGCCTTGGTCTCGATATATGTTGACGTCAAAACCAGGACAGAAAAATGTATGTAATGAATATAGAAATAATATAATTATTATGGTCACTAATTATGTATAGGGGTGTATTATTATGTAACGGTATAAAGTATAATACAAAATAAATATATATTTAAATTCGGGATTTTCATTAATCATATACATTTATATATTTTAAGTAGGTGAAGATAGGTGAAGACTCAAACACTATTTAGTACCTATGTATAACTGAATAATTGCAACGGCACTCGTGTAAATTAAAAATATTTTAAAAGTATTTAGGCAATGGGTGTATATGTGAAGTAAAAAATAAGTATAATACCTAATCTATATATATATAAGTATATTATATTTTTTTATTTAGTATTTTCTCTTTTTATACTATCTTTTACTGTTATTATTATAATAAAATTTGTTATACTAACAGGTATTATAATCATTATCATTATATAATTATAATTATTATCATTATTATTTTTTTGTTGAATGTAAAGTTTTAAATCTCCTTTCTTATTTTGAGCAGGTATAGCCCCAGAACATTTGAGAAGTGATAATCTACCTTAACTATATTTCTATTTACATTCATATTAACATTCAGAAAATGAAGAATAATTATTTCATTGTAGATAAATAAAAATCGGCACGGAACTCTCGGTGGGTAAAATCAGTTTTTTTTTAATACAGAGTAATCTATCTCCCTAACTGATTGATTCTCGTTTGTCACGTAGAAACAAAATTCTCTAAAGTTGTTTAAAATACCAATTGTAATAATAATACCAAGTTTATCAATGCTTGATGACGTTTATTGCTTAAAGTAACAACGTGTATATGAGTCGTACAGAATCAAAAGCAGCAATCTGCAGTAGATGCGTTTTGTGGCAATTTAAATCTAGGATAAGGTAATATTATAATTATTATTTTATTCCTGTTGTTTTTGAATTCTGTTTTTCTTTCCAACATGTTGCTAATGACGTCTCAATAATTAATGACGTCAAATAATTTAATTAAACATAAGTAAATCTAACATGGCCGCAGATTGCTAGATTTGATTCCAACCTAATATTTTAAACACCGTTTGCAAATTGATTTTTGATTGATTTGGGCAAATTAATTTTTTAGATTATTATTTCTTGCTTCAATTTGTGGTAAAGTTGAAGATGTTTCAAAATCGATTCAAAACCCTATAATGATAATTTTGGCAGATTACTACTGTTGATTTTGATTACTACTCATATTCCGTGTTCTGACAGAATTCCAAATTATTTAATTTAAATAAAACATATTTTCATATCTCGATGTAGTGATCTGGTATTCGTATACTTTATCACTTAGCTTCGAAATAAAAGCGTTCTCCGAAAGCACAAAGCACTCGAAAGAGCGAATAGAGCGTTGGAACGAGATGCTGTGGTATTTCTCGTCGATCCTATTACACAACTCGCGCAGGTCAAAATAAAAACTGTCCTTATGTAATGGCATTCTGTTCTCGATCTCGCTACAGATTTACCCAATTATTTAATAGCGGCCGACTTAAAGCATAATAAAATGAAACGACGCGGTAGCACAATGTATCATTATGGATAAATAATAACATACACATGTGTGTTTCGTTACGTTTTCCTATTGAAAAACGACGTCCGCTCTTTCTATATATGTATGCAAGTATGTTGTATCAAAGTATGTTCACCAGCTAATACTACAAATCGGCTATAATGTTTTTTTTTCATTGAGTTTCGTCTAGTGCAAGGTGGAAAAAAAAACACTATTTAAAATAGTTTATTAGTTTGCTGTTGATATTATGTTTACTACACCAGAGCTATTAAAAACATATGGATATTCAGTCACCACGTGCTCGAATTCGGTTATGTAACTTGTGCAATCGTTCGATGTTGCATCGTCATACTTTTTGACGAATTTTGAAATAAAAACGTTGCCTCATTGTTGTCGCCCTCGCAGCATGAGCGACGCTTCGAGTAACTAAATTAAACAAACCTTCACGGCGGTGTATCATATTGAAATGTGAAATTAAATTAACACCTTCGAAATGTAAACGTGTTGCTAGGTTAATCAACTCGAGGATTCTTTAATGACATAATACGAATCTATCTACGTTGCAAGTGGTGGCCTTAGGCATTTGCGCAATATTTTGAGTTTATTAATTTAAAACCCATTTTAAAATGACGATTGTTAGATTCATTTCTCTATTAGTAAACAAGTTCAGGAACCTTCTTATATTTGATAAAATTCCTACAAAATGAAATATTTTTTCAGGAGGAAAAATATCGGATTCAATTCTTTGGTTCCGCGTACTATTTGTATATAAATTTTGTCTCGAGAATATATTTTGTACATAAAAAGGAGATTTGTCATTGAAGTCTGTTACGGCACTTATAGCAACATGTTGAGAGCCATCGATATATTCAACACCACCTTTCCGGAATTCAAGAGAGTGTCTACTCTAGCTCTAACCCTAGAGTAGTATATGTATATAAAAATCTTATTTTTTGTAAAGAGTTATATTTCGATATTTCTGGTAATTATGTAAATTCCCCAACCCCTCCTATTTCCTAATCCCAACCTCGGTCCTGAATGTATTTTTCTATTTTATTAAGTTTGGAGGACACTCTCGTTTGTTTTATGTTCAGATTGTTTTTTTATTGTAACTTTCTTTTTTGTTTTAGCTGTTGTTTCCTGAAATAAATAAATAAATCCATGGTTGTAGTACCATTTAACATACTAAAAATAAAATTATTCCCACTACCGCCATTCGAATGTTACATAATGTATATATATATCATAATCATATATAAAAACATACCAATTTGATTTTTTTACATACCAATTTTGATTACAATAGATACAATATCGTTGATATAAGACCTAGTTACGTATATTATAGTAAATGGGGTTTTATTTCAGGTAGTTATAATTGTTAGTATATTTGGTTAGACTAGTATACCTAGGTGTTATTACTTAATGTCGTTATTTTTATTGCGGTTGAAGTATAGCTATCTGTTATTAGAACTCTGTGTATACTTTATTATGTATCTTTTAATTTTATATATTTGCTTCTATGTATATATAATTATATTATTTCACTATTGTAAATAACTATATTGTTGTACTATACATATATGTAAGTTTGTATTAGATGGATGCAATTAGCGATTGTCAAATCTGTTTTTTAACACAATGAATATATTGTCTTCCTTAGGAACTGACATACTCGTAGTCCAGCTAGTGAGAAAGGCAGGGCTCATATCAAAACAGTGCAAATCACCCAAAATAAAGATTCTGTATGAATGTCATTATAATATGCTGTTTAAGATTTGTCAGTTTGTTGGATCACAGTATATAAATAAATAAATATTTTTAGATATCGTTGTCGTTTCGGTTAACTGTAATACTTTGTGTTTACAAAATTACGACAGCTCTATAGGGCCTAATATATCAGTCAATTTATCGTAGGCAATTTGTGATCCACTTAAAATCCTATTAGGTTGCGAAATATTTAAATTCCAATTTCACAGTTTCATTCGCAAATTGCTTTAATTTAGATTTGACACGTTCATTATAATATTCAAATACATACTTAGTTATTTTTCTAAACTTATATCAATTTTCATTTCAACTGTACACTTTGTCATAGTTGATCCAGAAAGGTTATTTAACAGCTGATCTCATACCAATACGACCATACCATAATGTCATACCATAAAAAAACGAACAATACAAAAGAAAAGATAAATTCGTAAACACTTTTTGCAACAATATGTTTAAAGCTTTTTCAGTTAGGTGTTACCAATAACACCTAATTGAAATATCTTGCGGCTTAACACGATCTATACCTTTTATAAAATTCATGTTATTAGTTATGTACGAAGGTATTCAAAATATCAGAAAAAAGAAATCACAAATTAATTAACTAATTCATGTTTTTCACGCAATACAATTTTACTCATAAATTCACACAAACTCATATAAATTCTATTCGGCTGTCTATGTAGGCAAACGAATGAGTATATATCCAATTATCTCTTTTATACTCTACACACACTTATTATACATTCGTATATTTAAATAATCCAGATTGATAGTTTATGGTTATACGGTTATATAATGAAATATATATAATCAGTTTTATTAGCTAGTTAGGATTTTAAATATTGTCATTGTTCGTGTATATTCTGATTTTCCTAAGATCAGAAATAAAACATTTGTAATTAATTCAGTTTTTTATTCAACTTATATTTCCGGTTACACATTTAATCTACCTTACTTTTTAGGTAAGGACTGCATGCCCTGTAAAAATAAAATAGAATATACTGTGCGACATCCACTTAAAATCTTATATATGTTAGGTGGCTCATTATTGTAAACTTTATATTGATGTCTTAATGTATGTAAATAAAATAAAATAATAAACTTTTTTATTACATTCTAGTTGGTTTATTGGTCGAATATTTGATTTTTCCTTCGCGATATTCAGTAGGTAGAGCCAAACCACTACTGTTAAGACCAGCGACGGGGAAACATTTAGAAGGCACGAACAAATTCCATCGACGGGTGTGTGAAATGCTTTTTTATTGTGATAAACGCGAAACGTCCTTTGTTGCTTGTTTACTGATTTTGACTTTTAGGAATGTTTTGGTTTTAACTCGTATGCTTATGTATATTAAATTTTACCTTTATACTAAATTATAGCTTTGCTTTACAATAATTTGCATTCTTTTTTTTTATTTTCATTTTTTTTTCATTTTCATTTATTTCATTTAACCTCACAAAATTTTCCACTTCCCTACAGTGTCGAATGAGTATCGAAAATATAATGTTTTTTTATTTTTTTTGTAACAATAATCACATATTATAATAATGGGTTATTAAATAATGACTTCCTGATAATACACATATTTCAAGAATTCTGATATAAGCAGTCTAGTAATAAAATATGCTTTCTAAGACATGTTTTCTAAAACATAATGTAAATATTACCTGCTGATTGAACTAGGCAAGTTATAGTTAATAATACCGTATAGTATTATTGTTACAAAATTAGTCTGTAAGGTATCGATAAACTAGGATCGTAAGACCTCACTATTCATTATTGTTTTAAGATAAAACAAACTGCGCTCAAGCAATTAGTACCTTCAATTCATCGAGTTATGCCGTTTGGCAGGTTAGGAAGAGAAATCACTATCATTGCTCACTTTCGCTTGTCCAACTAAATGTTTGTTTGACACATTACGAGCTTATTCTTGCTTTTCATTCGTCGACATTTATTTACGATCCACTCGATGTCCTACTCTTCCAAACATATAGAAAGTAATATCCATGTAGCTAACTTTATTTTGATATTAAATATTATTTTGAAAAAATTGAAGTAATGAGAAAAAGTATTTTATTTTTTGTTAGATGTTTTGAATAACGGGTTGATAAATTTAAGATAGCCTCAAAGATTATTTTAAAAAATTTAGCTATCATTGATATTAAATAAAACTAATATATTTAAAAAAAAAATGTAGGTAGATGACGGTACATAATGTTGTAAGGCGGAGTGGGGTCTATTTTTGATAGTTACTCCTTCTAATATTATACTCTGTTTTGAATTTAAATCAATCGATTGAATTCGTACAACATAATGTAGTCTTACTTTATTAAATTAATCTAGTTTTAATTTTGAAATATATTTTAATATATAATAGATCGACATATATCATAATCGACTTCAAAAATATAATATGTACATGATGATTAAACTATTTTAAGATTTTGCCCCTTGGCACTTCAGAAAATAATATGATGGATAACGTCTAAAACAGAATTTTAAAAAATTCGAAAATTGCAATCTCAACTAAAAAACAAACTTACAAATATTGTTATTATTATTACGCTACAATTATTATTATTTAATAAATACATAATATTGCGGTTTTGCTAAATAAATCAATCAGAATTATGAAGCGAAACTAAATTTTCTAAATATATACTAAGGATCACGCGTTAAACGCGTGCGTGCGCCCAAAACCCAAATATGAGAAAGTTCCCACGTCTTCGAATCAATTTCACGCGCATCTGAGTGCAAAGACTTCGAAACTTTTACATTTAAGCAAACATCGAAATCCCTGCCGTGAGATCAATTCAAATATTGCCTAGCTGCAACAATTAGGTATATGAGATTAATCCAGGCAATAAGTACAAGACAACACGCCGTGCCGTCCAAATAATGTCTATTAATCGGTGCGATACCTTTTTTACCGACCGTTTAAATTTCCTAGATTGTCAGCGGCGAAATCGACTAATTTGATAGTGGTTTTAAATGTCATTAATTGATTTATGCATGCATACACAAAGCTTATGATAAAAATAATATGTAGCATAACTTAATAAGCAATGTCCGTACTAATGTAGACTTTATTTGTGGTGGTGTAATAATAATTATTTTTACAATTTTCAGCACTGCGTCTGAAATAAATATTTTATATTCATTTCTAACTGTAGTATATTATTTTATCATATTGCCTAATTGCATAATATTAATATATATTTTTCTCATTAAATATTTTATAAATATTTAAAATACTGCACTCTTGTTTACTCCACTTTAAAATAATAATTATTATGCTTCTTTCATATCCAAGTTGAGAAATAGAATACATTTAATTTATCATTTTAATTTCCTATTGATAATAACATTTATCCGTTAGTTAGTTAATTAGACACGGTGCGGTCGCAACTTGCAACACAACGCAATGTGCTAAAATGCCAAATCATGACCCGTCGAAACGCCCCTGAGCTTGATTGTTGGCCTTTGCATAACGATTTTGGCATCTTTCTAACGTATTTTGTTTTGTATTGTTTTTGGCATATTGTGATGTATCCTATAATTTCCTGCAAAACTTATCGGCCGACCATTAGATAAAGAGATAATCTAGAGAAATTGTTCATTGAAATTATGAAAAATTATTAGAAAGTAATATATACTATTGCCATATATACTTACACTCATCCACACACATTATTCTCTAATGCATAAAAACATATACCTCCACAAATTCTCATTATTTCGAAAAATTTCTTAAATTCAAAACGGTTGGAAAATGCTATGCCAAATTCATCGTGTATTTATAAATGTTTTTTTCGTGATTTAAACTATCGACTATTCAAATTTTACTAAGATTGGAATTAAACTGTTTCCGCAGTTTCATTTTTTTTTGTTTTAAATGACTTGTATTATAAAGTTCAGCTGCTTGCATCTGCCAGATAATATTTTCTCCGTTCGTGTGATCATATAACTTCATTCTTTTTATCATAGTGCAGCCGTTTCTGCAGATGCTAGTATTGTTTTTTTTTATTGAAAACTTAATATTTCAAAACGTGATATTATTTTTATTTTTTATTTATTACATCTATCCATTACTAGGCACCGTTATTGATTAAATAATTTATAATTTCATGATACTTTATACTTCAATACCCGCTAAAAGGATCGGATGAATTCGCTTTCAAATAATAGAAATCAGCCAAGCAAGCCGCTGTTTTTGCCGAACTTGGTGAACCGCAAAATGCCAATGAATTAGCATAAAATGAAGTTCTAGACTCTAATCGATTGATTAGTTTCAGTTTTTGTTCCGATAGTAAATGAAGAGATGAGATAGAAAGCGGCCACAAAGATAGAGAAAGACATTTTCTGCCCGGTAAACACCAAATGATCTAGTGATTATTAATTTCCTACGCAGATGCGGTCTATGAATCTTAGATATACAGGATGTAACAAAACTATTTAAGAAGGGTGTTTCTTTTGTTGATATTAGATAAGTGGAAACATCTAAAAGTCATTTACGGAGAGCCGTCACAGGACAGTCACCTAATGAGCAAATCGCCCCCTCGCTTAGACACATCGTAAACATGATATAACCTTTATCTTTGGTGGCGGGGCGGCTATTTCCAAATTTCTTCGACATATTAGTCTCCTGAAATGGAAGCAACAGAAACAAACACCTGAATGCGAAAAATAATGATTTCATCACCTCATGAGCTAGTGGAGTAAAAATAACGAACTTAGAAGTGTATTGCCGAATATTTCCAGTCTTTTTAATCGCAAGATATCTTACGTTGGTTGTTTGTTGCCTGTTCTTCGTGACCTGAACTTCCTCGTGGGTTAGAAGCTCCGAATGAAATACACGATACAGCTTCACCAGGACTGACTTCTTAATTGTAATTTAAATTAAATATTTTTATGTGACTAAAATATCTTAGATTTGAATGCCTCCTATTATCTAAGATTTGAATGCCTATATACCTAAATTTTAAACCGGTATATTAAATTTCATTTCATTTGTTTATTAAATTTCTCGTTCTGCTTTATTCTCCGTATTAGTCAGTTTATGTATGATTATATAAGTGCTAATAATTTTAATTTAATTTTTTTCAATACGAAATAACGTAAAATTTAATCATCTTTTAGGCATGGCTTAAATTAATGTTATTTTTAAAAATTACATTTTTTTAAATTGAGTTTCGATTGCAATATTATTCTATAATATTTTTAACGAAGAAAAAAAAGTATGTTAATGGTTTTATGTGTTTTTTTTTTAATAATTCCATTGACCCAAGTTATTTTCAATTATTTTGTGCCCTACTCGAATAAGCTAAATTTGCTGGTGTCAGGAGGAATGATTTTATTTATTTAATTTTAGTAGAAATCTATAGTTTTACATAGTAGTTTACATAAAAATAAATATAAAAAAAAACATAAAAAACTTAATACTACCTAAATCTAAACACAAAGTCCTACTTTATGCTACTTAGATGATAATAATTTTTATTTATTTTTACATTATATAATATAGTATAATTTTTTAATATAAATAATAACATCGTCTAAATAAAACATTTAGGAACGTAACTAAAATATTGAGTGTAAAAAAAACTTAAATAACCTAAATAAATATTATTTCCATTGTTCAGAGTTATTTATAACATCAACCCATTTTTTTTAAACTGAAATTTACCTAGTTTTATGCAATTATGACAATTAATTTATTAAACAAGAGCATTTTTCGATAAACAAAGTAGTGTATGAAGTAAGTGTATTATGTGTTCTGTACTTTGTTAGCACATTGAAATTAAACTATGGTATGGTATGGTATTAAACAATGATGGTAATATGGCGATAAAAAATTTATGACTATGCGCGGATTTTGAAACAGAGACCGCTGGGTTAATTACTCCCTTTCCACCACCTTAGCCACTTCCTAACCTTCTAGTGGTTAATGCCTTAACCACTAGATTGCCGTCCCTGCTACTTTCGTTTCGTGTACATTCACTCAAGAGTGCGTAAAAATTTCCTCGACGTCCTTGTCAATCGACTTCTGTTTATTTTCCTCGATTGCATAATAAGTTCGGCTGATAAACTGGGCATCGCGGTCAGTGCGGTAGGCGCCATGGCGACATAATTCCAGGCGCGAGTCAAACCCAGAACGATATAAGTAAAATTATTTAAATAATATTTTTTGCAATAAAATCAAACACAAATATAGGAAGTACATATTCCCAAAAATATTAATAATATAATAGTAATAGTAATGTGATAATATTTAGTATTTGTTACTCATACTTAATATCCAATTTTGTTATTTATAATTATTATTTGTTTATCATTTAACTAAAAACTACAAAAGGCATTTTGATACTACTTGCCACGTAGTTTCATTTAACACTTACTATATTATTCTAACAGTAATAAAACGTTTATACGTCGTGTTGCAGTTAGATTAGGTTAGGTTAGTTATGTACACGTAACATGTGCGTATTAAATAGATACATGTATATATGTTTATCAATATTAAGCATACATTACTTTTATTTTACAGTAATAAAGTCTGTTAAATAAAATGTTGTCGATTTCGCTATTATAAATGGACTACCTTAGTACGGCAATGTAGTAGTATTTTATTTAATTAATTAATACGCGGCTTTGTCCATCTATTTTCCAAACTAGACTAATTTATCTGTATGTGTTTGGATTTTGTACTGGCATCTCAATACATAACATATACTCTCTCTCTCTCTCTCTCTCTAGTTCGAATAGTGGTATAGAAAAGCAAACGAAAACACAACGTTTTAAATGCGTTAAATATTTTTAGTTTCAGTAATGAACGCAACCATAAATCAAAAGCATAAACTAAAAGACGCGCGTGATCCGTTGCCCAACACTACGCATCTGTTTCATAGCCAACCACGTGCACCTATTCGAATACTTTTACAGAATAACTTAAATTTAGATTTATGAATAGCTGCGTAAGAGGTGTTACCTATGTGTGTATATAATATCTAATTAAATATTTTTGTAAGCCCTATACATCCATATAAAAAAAACTATTTAATTAGTTTTACATGTTAATCTATTATTAATTTACAATATGCATATTATTAGGTTTGCAATATGCATTTAATTAAATATTTTTGTAAGCCCAATACATCCATATAGAAAAATCTGTTTAATTAGTTTTACAAGTTAATCTATTATTAATTTACAATATGCATATTATTAGGTTTAATTTTATTATAATAAAAGGTAGCTTTTGAATTTTAATAACGTTATATTTTGTAACTTAGTAATAAGGATCGCTGTATCTATTGCAAATAAATAATATAAATCTAGACTATCATTTCGAAGATGATCGCAAATAAATTACATGTTTTATAATACGTTCACGTAATTTATAAAGTTCTGTTGAAAAGATTGAATTTATTTATTTATAAAAAACATATTCATGTGTGCATTTTTTTTTTTTAAACAAAATAGCCACAGAACGTTTTATTTACATTTTTAGTTTTATTCACGGTATAAAATACGAACTGTGAATACAGATTAAAATGAAACAAGTTTAATTTAAGCCGAACCATCAAGGCGATTAGTTCCAAAGGCCATTTGCTAAATGCTTCTCGGAGAGCAGAGTGGGTCAAAGCTTGTTACTTACGCGCCGGCAGCACTTTCATTAACCACTTGTTTACCGGTTCGAACTGCATGAAAGTAGCCAAAAGCATATACGAATATATATAGTATGTATACGAGCATAATGTGCACGAAGTATCTACCGACTACCGTCGCTTCTAGTCAAACTAGTTTTCTGTTTCGCCATCTTATTATTGTTAGGGAAAAATGAAAAGTAACTTGTAAGTATAACCATTGAAATATTTACATGTTTAAAAAAAAAATGATGCTTATGGTAATTATCATGAAACATTTTTCTGCCCTCTTAGAAAACTGCCTTCCTTAGAACAGACTTTTGTTTAGTTAAGACGCGAGAGAGCATATACAATAGTGCTTATTACTCTTTATTACAAGCGATAAAAATGTTTCAATGATTCGGGGATTCGAACCCGCGGCCACTGGGTTAATATTCAAAGGCCATGTCAACTAGATTGCCGCGATAACATGTCTTTCAAATTTAATGAATTTACCTAGAGAATACTATCAGTCATGGTGCTAGAATGGGTGAAATAAATATCCCTTTAAATTCCACAGCTATTTTATTCGTTCACAGACTTTAATTATTAAACAATTACCAATGCCAACATTCCTTCCAGCTCACGCAGAATATAGAACAAGAATAACCGATAGCTATAGCTAAATGCAGAGTAGCGTCCCTCGAGGTTGTTATCAATAGTGGGCGGCAAATTTTCCTATGATGATTTTATAGGTTGTGAGTGGATGACATCATTCATCTCCCAAGTCGAAGATGCTGTCGAAATCTATTTTAAAAGCGATCTATTGAAACAAAATGTTTTTAATTCTTTAATTTATCACATTACCCCTTTAGCTGTACCAAATCGTTTACTTATAAATGTGCCTACAATATATTTTCCTGATGTATGTTTTTCTTTTCAAAATAAAGTTAACATTTTTTCCGTATTATTCCCGTTCAAATTTTGAACACTTTCATTGTATGCACAGCCAAAAATATTTATTCTTAATACGCGTTTATTTGATAGTATTTTCGTATGAGCTGTAATAACTCAATTCGCTTCTGTAATCGCGGTACCACACGGCTAGTTCGTGTAAGTGCCGTGAACAAGAGCGTGCCTGTAATACCGCGGCGTTCTTAAAACGTGTGCGGAAAAATTATGTAACTTTAATAACGCGTTCGAACGTTGCTGACAATGCTGCGGAGTGATTCGGTACAATTACGAAAGGCAACAAAGAGACCAACGAAAGTTGTAAACATACTTAACGGCTACAGCGAAATTAAAGAACGAATTAATAACATATTATTGGCTCACCTAACAAACTCGTTTGCATAATTTGCGGTCACCCTACTTTGGAGAGATGGGTCGTTCTAAAACATGTTCTAAACACGTTCTAAACAACAGCTAATTTAGAAGCAGTGATAAAATATAAAATAATTAAAATGGCTAGTATTATTGACTCTAGTTTTGATAGTGTTATTATGCATATTATAAATCAATTACTAAGCACAGATAAATAAAAACTAGATAGATAAAATAATGATAGACATATAAATTTACTAATTGTGGTAAATAAAATGTACTCAATGTAATATTACAAAATGACATGTCAAGAGTTTCAATCAAAATTCCATTCATTAATTTTAACTGGCCAGTAATAAATAATAAGTTCTCGTGTTTCCAACAGCCGTGCTGTTATATTTTTGAAATTAGAATATGATATTTGAGTGCTCCATCGCATTGTTAATGTTTTATTTATTAGTACTATGATTTTTATGTTATATATCTACACTATCCATCCAGCTTCCGAAGTGATCTATTTATAGATGCTAAAAAAAACCGCTGGGGTCGCGAGATAGGAATCGTGCAGTAATGCGTTGTAATCTGTGCATTTTGAGGTGGTGTAGTGTTGGTAGGGCAAAGTAAGATACTTAAAATAAGGGCAAATCGGTCTTCCCCCAAGGCAGGTAAATTTAAAAAAAAACACTGCATCAACAAATTATTATAGATACTAAAATAAACGTTTAAGTTTATTAGTCTTAAAAAAGAGTTTGAGAAATTTTGCGACAACTTTGAGGAGTTTTAATTTGATTAAGTACTAGAAAAGTATCTTCTTGTATCGCTATTTTTTACGTTGATAAATAAATAAATAGTAATTATTCTCTTTTTCATTTAAATAATATTTTTTTATAAGTTTGTGTTATTATTTCCTACGTCGATACATTTTTTTTATATTTTTTATTCTAGAACGTCATATTCAATTTGTTTTATTTCTCAAAAATAAATACTAATAATCTACTTGTGTAATTTCATATTTTATTTCTTCATTGTGAAATTTATTTGCTCAGATCGTCGTATTTATTTATTAGGATATATATTTTAAACATTTAATTAACATATTATGCAAATTTCTACTTAACTGGGCAATGCCCATTCCAAACATAAGCGCTGACCATTTTAGAATTTCATAATCTCATAAATCTATATCTTTCATTTTAATTACACTTATATTAATAAATTATATCATAAAATAGAAAGTCGGTAATAAAATATTAAAGAAATTTAAATTTATGCTAAATATATTATTATAATTTCGATAATATTATATATTTAAAAAAAATATAAGACTAAATTGAGGTGTATAAAATACTCGTAATATAGCATAATATATTATATATAAATAACATTAATATGTTATAACATATATGTATGTATTTGTGTGTTTTCTATTTCCTGGAAAATAAATTATCTTGTCTTGTCATACTACTATGGCATTGTCGTGCAGTATAATTGACTTATTTGACGTCTCCCTCGACCGTCGCACAACAGCTCCGCAAACAGTCAAGCTTTCAGCAGAACCGGTCACCCTTGTGGCCGGCCAAGGACCAACGACCGACCATATACGACAAATATAAAGACACCACCAACCAGAAAGAGTACACCAAAATAGCTGCTCTATCTGAATCCACGCGCAATGGGTTAACCCAGAAGCGAAGAAATAAAAAAATAAGAGAAAAGAGATCCCACCACCAACCACCATTGATAAAAAAAGACAGATCATCTTTTTCGTACGTTTCATGAACAACGAATGGCGTAAACAGCATTTAACTAACCTCTGTTGAATTTTATCTACATTTTACTGTACCAATTCGTGAGCGGTTCTGATCTTGGGGGATGCTGAGAGAATGCATCCTCACTTGCAAAGTCGTTTATATTGTAAATTTTATCTATTCTACATATAGATCTACAATCTACCCTGATACAATCCTGATGGTACCTTGATGGTATTATATAAAAACATGTTTATAAATTAAATATTAATAGTTGTTATATACGGCCAGTAGATCTATTAAAAAACAAAATAAAAAAAAAGGTTAACCGCCTTCAAAATAAATATATAACCAAAAAAACTAATAGATAATACAATAAATCACTGCCGCTTATTTATGTCTTTAAACCAATCTTCTATAAAATATTTGTTTTGAACCATCATAGGGGATAAATAGAAAAGGAGATTTAGAAATATGTTAAGTTAGAAATATTTTTTTTTATTTATTTTTAATTTATTTAAACATTGTATATTATGTAAAGTCCAACCAAGCCCAAGGCTAATTGGAACCAAGCCCAGTTGGAAATCATTGAGCGAAGCATGTTTTGTAGGTTCCATGATTGAGTAGGTCTGTACAGAGCATGCTTCACCTTTACAATATATATATTATTTACATTGTTTTACTTATATCTAAAACATTATTTGAGACTATAATACAATAAGAAGTAATATAATAGTATATTACCATAGAGACATTTTTACAATAAGTTTTTGTAGGTTTTATACATTTCAAATTATATTTTAATAATAATAAGTAGAGATAAATATCTTATGTATCTATAGTTTTGCGCGTATTTATCAAGTATCCAATGTCAGTATTTATTCATTTTTGACTAACTTTTTTTTTCTGTTTCCATGAAATTGGCAACTTGCTAAATAGGGTTGGGATTAAATAAGGAAGTTTCCGTTTACCGTAGAAATTATTGTATGAAGGTATGAATAATCGTTTGTTTTCCATTTGTATTGTACAGTAAGCCTGTTCTACAACTATTTTCTATGTGAAGAAGAAGTGAAGAACTATTCTATATGTAAATAAAGCATGAGCTGGTAGGATATTGCAGTGTTTAAAATGGCCGATTTCATTGCCATGGTATTTTTGTTTTATTATTTTAGGTACTATTATTTTTAATATTCGGTATTGATTTTTTTTAATTCTGTCTAAATATGATCTGAAGGTGTTTCCGTAAGTCATAGTTCCGAATCCTATAATAGATTCATTTAGCGCAAAGTAAAGCATCCTGAATTCGGTATATTTTAAAATGCCCTTAAGTTGGTAAAATTTTAACAGAATTAAATGCAGTTTATCGCATAATGAGTCTATATGAGGTCCCCAATTGAACCGTTCATCAATCGTAACACCGAGATATTTCCGATTTCCGTTTCTGATTTTAACCGAGTTATTTATTAGCTTACATTGAATTTTTTTCTGTGGTTTGTGTATATGGATAGGTACAAGTCCCACCTTTGAAACTGCGTTCTCTCTAACCTTTTTAAATCAAAATCATCTTTATTTTTAGAGATTTTTACTATTTACAAAAAGTGTACACATTCAAATGAGCTTCATTTTTCGCGAAAGTGTTTTAGTGACCGCGATTATTGCAATAAAATGCAAAAAAAGATACGGTAAGAACCGTCAAAACCTGCTATTTACGAGTTTCCGGTATACTGACAAATATATATTTTACTGTAACACTGAAAAAAACATTCAACAATATTTCCGTACTCCTATTTATATAAGAATACTCGTAATATCAACGCGACAGATAACATAAATCAAAACGACAGTTGAACTCAAAGACTTTAACTAAATGAGTACATCATCCTCATGCGTCCTCCAGAATTTAAACAAATGAGCTTGTCGCATTCCAAGCGTCCTCCCAAGTTTAGTCGAGATTTAGCCGAATGAGCGTGTCTCAATTAGATTCATACACTGCCCAGAAAAAATATGTAGGGTCTAAAGAAGCTTTTCTTCAAAAAACTTTTTTTTATTAGACAAAGGCATAGGGAATAATCGTTTAAAAATAATATTAAAAAAACTCCCTGTCAGTATAAGAATCATCGTATGTAAAAATCAGTGCAAAATCATCGTAGGTATGTTAGTCAAAATCATAGTAGTATACCCACACACGGAAACGCGAAATATTTATATGAACTTTCGAGATTGGAAAATGAACCAACGCTGTAAAAACAAAGCTCTCTCGATTCACATTTTGTCAGAAAATTTTATAATACTCGACGTTGCTCAATGTTGTTTAAGGGGCTTTTAAATTTAAGCTCACTCCCATAATTATGGAAGTAGTCCGGTAGATTACTTTTAGAACTATGCCGAATGCGAATGCGGTGCAATAGAAAGTGAAGCCAACCATGCATATGATCTGCATCTCAATGGTTAAGAAGTCGTTCTTCGAGAGTATGGCGAGCAAGCCATGCTAAGTCGAACAAAGGCTTCTTTGTAGCGGTACGTGATTTCGGCCTGCCCACTGGCACTTCCGCATATCAGAAGGCATGCTCGATGCTCACATGTGCCGTAGCGGAAACACGCGGGCTTATGGCAATCGTGAGGCGTAACTCGACGTTACCTAACGGCTAAAATGCGATACCAAAGATGTAATACTCATCATTGTTCTCCGTTTGTTCTAGAAAAAAATACTGTCTAGGATGTGGGTCACGAATGCACGAGTCTCACATAGGCTGCCATTTTGTTTTAACAAAAAGTAATTTTTTAGGTTAAGTTTAAGTGAATTCGTTTAACGGTCTATTCATTCACATTTTCTCTGAAATCGGCATAAATGGACATATTATCAAAACTAACCTTTATAATGGTGGTCAGATTTCTGGGTATACGAGATAATCAACACACATCGACTACCTTAAATCAAAGCTTTCGTCAGGGCGCACCCTGTTACGGGTAAGAGGTTTTTTGGGACGATCTCAAGACATATCACTTTATTTTGCTCTCGTGGAATCACATCTCCAATAAGGTATTCTTCTATGGAGATAGGCATCCTAGGTAAACTACATATTTGTCCTCCAAAAAAGAGCCATTCGATGCAAAATATATTTTTTTTCAGCCGGTACATTCAAATTTCAAAACACTAGTTCATATATAGAGAACTTACAATGTACTCGTATAATAAATTGCCGGTAAAATATAAAAATATTAAAAATATATTTCTTTTCAAATTCAAACCCATTCTCAAATTCAATCACTTCCAAATATGCCAAACAGACGACAGTACTAGTTAATAATCATTTATACACTTTGATTAAGATCATACTCTTTAAATCAAATCGTCAAACTCAGTTGTAATTTATTTCATATTTTAAATAATTTCGAAATAATACTCTCTGTTTACAAAAGCAAATGCTTTTCAAGGGCAGCTCTTCCAACACGAATACTCACTTGGTTCGGTGTCCTTCCACAGGCCTGCATAAGAGAATCAAAATGCACCAGCGCTCGCACTGCAGAGTGAAGTTTCTGCTGTTCTCCCTCACCTTGATGTTCGAGGCCTCCAGAGCCGGACTGCTGGACTCGTTCAACTGGGCCAGAGCTGATAGGATACCAATCGAGGTCAATCTGCCGTGGCTGCCGTGTGAGTCTATATATATTATTATTCTCAAGTCTTAACTTTTTTTCTTTTTATCTTTACCTGGTTGTAGGTTTTTGCTGTTTTTTTTTATTTAAATTTATTTATTTATTTATATCGTCATTTAGATGCACTCTTATAGTTATATAAATAGTTCTTATACAATAAATACATATGTAATTTGTAATCACATGATCAGATTTGTTCATCACCTTAATAGCACAATGTGCTGTTCCAAGGAGATGCCAATCATTTGTAAGAGTACTCATAATTGTAATCATTTTTGTTGATTTTAAATTTAGCTATGACTGTTAATGTGTAAAATCATTTGTAATTATGATATAGCTTCTATATTTAGACTAGACTATAATTAGACTAGCCGCTGCGAATGAATGCTTCTGATACCTGTATAGGGCGTAAATATTGAGCGTTTATGTTGTACGAGAGGGGTTTAACGCTACAATTATCATCACTAAAGTTGGACCCAATTTCCACTCCAACATTGTGGATCAGTGGATCGGTTGTGGATCGGTTTTTGCATATAATGTATTTTTTTTTTTTATAGTCGAAAACGAAACACGATGCTACGACGAATTGGGATGTTTAAATATTACAAGGAGCTGGTATCATCTTATCCATAGGCCGTTCAACGTGTTTCCTCTGCCAAGATCTGTCATTAACACGAGGTAATACGATTTATTAATCTTGTTTGCGTGGGTCAATCGCCCGATCTTAGCGTGTGGAATTTACAAGGACTATGCATTTATTGACCTTGTTAATATTGACCGATAACCTTTGTCGTAATAAAATTGCATTTCGAAAATTATATGTTAATTATTTCTTAGTAGGTATTTATTGCCTTATTGTGATTTAGATTTATGAATTAGATTAACAAAATTTAGAGTGCAATAAACCTTGAAAATTGTTAGCATTTCGATATATTTATGGCGGATTTAATTATTAATATATTTAAATTAATTATTTTAATTATGTCACCGACACTTTTAACTACGCCTAATGACCCTATTTGGCCGAAATATTTGTAAAACAAAACGCTCATAGAAGAAACAAGGTAATTTAAAAAAAAAACATTTCCTTACAATAATATTATTCACATTTTTAGCTTATGGCATGACGTACTATGTAAAAAATTTGGTATTTTCCATATTAAAAAAATAAAATAAAATAATTTGAAACACATTGTATTCATGCCAAATAATTGTCAATGAATTTTAGGTAGGATGTTTCATTTTAATAATTTCAATAGAAATTGTACACAATATGGGCAATGACATAAAAAGAGAATGTAAATTGAAGTGAACGGCCTTACACATGGGTAGTCCAATTGGTAATTAAAGACGGGTCCGAAGAATAATATTAAAATTTGTTAAACGAATTTAAATAAGAGAAACGTTATAAAAACAATATAATATATAACTATATTAGGATTTAACGTGGTTTTATGCATTGGTATAATATTGTAGGACAGCGTTGCGAAGCTTTTGTTGAGTTATGGAAAAAAAATCAATTTGGAAGAGGTTAGTATCAAATAAATCAGAAATTCGGTGAATAGGGAAGCTAATCTCGAATTTGTATGCATTTTGTCCAGTTGGAGGGCATAGAGTAAGACCATACGAGTGTATTTTACCAACAATGATATTTTTATACCACTAAGTCCCAAAAAAATAATGTTAAAAAAATGTCTTATCAGAAATTATTAAGCCATCATATTTAAATATATTTTTAATAAAAGGATTATTTAAAATGCACTTAAAATGTTTCGCTTCTTTTTCTGCATTTTAACACAACTTACAACATACTAAGTGCATCTAATTTGTGTTCCTATGCAATATTCCAAACAAAAAGACACTACTTAAGTCCTCTTATTAGCAAGTTAATGTTAAAGTAATTTACATCCATGAAAAATGTCATGTAATGTTTAATGTGTAATGTTTAATGTGTGTGTTGTGTAATGTTTAATGTGTAATGTGTAATGTTTAATGTGTAATGTGTAATGTCATGTCATGTAATGTTTACGTAAAATTAGCTTAGTCCGTTTTTCTCTGTGTTGATTGTTAGTATGTTTATTTTCGATTATAAGTTGTAAGTTTAAATTTTTTATTTGTTTAGTATCAGGAGAGACAATATTGTACCCATATTAAATTTTAAATAAAAAACTTATTCGTTCAATGGCTTCTGTTTCATTTTTCAAAACTTAAACAACATTCTCGAACTTTTAATATTTGAAATAAAAATAAGCAATACTAATCAATAATAATGTATAAGCAATAATAATATATAAGCAATAATAATATATATAATAATAATAATAATAATATATATAATAATAATATATAAGCAATAATAATGTTAACGTTTAAATGTTAGTAAATGAGAATGACCATGTTTTTAATTATTTTTGGATTGAATTATTTTTTCTTCCCTATAAAAAAATATTACCTAAAAGTTACGCGTTGCAAAATATATGGAAACAATAAAATTGAAAACGCTTATTATAGATTTCAGTATAGGATTCCTAGCGCTGTCGGAAGCAAACGATACAAAATTAAATAGAGTTAATGTCGCTTCCAATCTTATTGAGTCGTATTTATTTTACAAACAATATAAAATATCAAAATACTCGTCAATCCTTGGGTGCAATCTTTGACAATAAGTTATACGAATTTCCTTGAAATTATTGCAATTGTCAAAATAACTTTTCCATACTCAAAATAATATTTAGGTAAGTAGGTACATTACTTAAATGTATGGATTCGAATTGATGTACGCAAATATTTTTGTTTTTATTTAGAAATTTTCAAGTTATTGAACAAATCAAAATTAAATTAAAAATAAGTGGAGAACAGTTTTATTTCAAAGCCTTTATTATTTTGCCATTAAATAGCCATGGTTATTTTTGGTTGAAGATTTGAAATAGGAATTGATGATGGATTTCAATTTGAGTTTCTGAAAGATATGACATGAATATTAATCACCAATGTCACGAAACCTGTTCTGTCGCTGCTTAAAGTTGCGTATCTATCAGCGCATTTAATACATTCAGAGCTAACTGTCCAACGGTGACTCGTTGATGAGAATTTATTATTCTTATTTCAATTGAATTATGCTATTACCATTACATTCGATTCGCCTGTCATGTAACACTCCTAAATTTCTGAACCGTACTTTTTACGCATAAATTACGGTAAAGTAAAAAAATACTTAATAATAGAAATTGCAATATATTTTTCATCTTGTAGTATAAAACAAAATGCATTTTTTTAAATTTAATTTAACCATTTTTGCTAGCGAAACTAATCTAAAATTCCGACAGTAAAATATAAAAATAAGAAATACCTTCATAGGAAAAAAGAATACTAACAATTTAGGTCCACTAAATGCAATTCTGAAAAAATAATACCGTGATTTGGACCAATCCATCATCGATGTAATATTATTTTATCGTAAAATGTCCAAAAAATATTTAACCAATGATTAATTTTATTTGTATTTATGTATATATACTCGTATATAACGCCTATTTAGATATACCGTATTTAGATGATTCCTTGCGTTATAATAAGCGTTCGCCGTTAGTTTACATCACTACCTATAAAATAGTTTGACAGTACTGACATTTGGAAAATTACATATATATGATCACTAATAAAACACCTCACGTAAGTTTTAGGCCATAATCGTAGATCATAATCATTTGATTTATGTAGTATTTATTTAGTAATAGTAATTATTTACTTATATAATATAATATAATTAAAAACTTTTACAGGTTTATTCTTTATACCAAGAAAAATCCTACCGACGGGCAGATTTTGAATGTCAATTTGAATAAAACTATCGTAAAATCAAACTTCAAGCCGAGCCGCCATACGAAGGTCATCATTCATGGATTCATCGATACGCCATTGTCGAATTGGGTGAATATTTCGATGTTGACTTTATTTTCACTTTCATTTTATTAGGAAAATTAAATACACGTAATTAATATCGCATACACTTGCACGTCGAATTTGACTACTGCTCTTGATATTTTTAGATTGAAAAGTTACTGGGTCACAAAATTTTCATCTCGTTGCAATAGTTGCGAATGATTTGACCTCTATAATTTATACGACCTTAAAAAGTATTGCAAATACGATTGGATTCCTTGATTGAACGGATTGATTAAAGCAATTGGAAAGTATAAATTTAAACGACCTGAAAAAAAAGTCTTGTGATTTTATTAATCTAAAATGTCAATATAATGTTACAAGAAATAGGTAACGATAACTTTTGTCTGGTATTTAGACTTTTGTTTCATTTTTTAGACATCCAAACAAAAGTCACTCGTATGATATATTTACCATTTACTACATTCATTTGCTATAATGAGTTTTTTAGCACCTTTCGTTCTGTTTCTAGTAAAAACATTTTTATTCCTCCACGTTTTATATCTGTATAGAATTCGATGGCATAGATAGTGTTATTTTGTCAAAGTAGACAAATTAACTAATGAACTAATTATGTGCACTCCCAGGTTAGCGAAATGAAAGATGAGCTAATTAAAAATGGCGATTTCAATGTCGTCGTTGTGGACTGGGCTGGGGGAAGTCTTCCGCTGTACACCCAGGCCACTGCCAACACCAGGCTCGTTGGCCTGGAGACCGCCTACTTCATCAACCAACTGCAAGTAAGTCTTTCAATAGTTATTAATTGAGATTGCCTTCGGTGGCCCATTTTGTGTGTGATATCAGGTAAATTATCCGAAATATAAATTTCATAAAACATGTCCTAAGAATATTAGCATAGTGTGGCTGTTATATTTTAAAATAAGAAACAAATTGCACCTATCCTATTCTAGTTTAATGGAATGATGTATTTACATAGGAATTTATTAATTAATTGTTATTAATGTGCAAGATTTGTTTTAATATCACATATGAATATTCGATGGCCTACCTTGGTTTTAGGGCCGAAATCGTCATTAATCGTTAAAACTGCCCGCAACAGTGGCTGGTTTCGATAAAAAATAAAAGATAGTACCATAGCGAACCGCTTCGATATGATTCCAAAAACGTGTCTAAAACTAGAATTAGCATATTTACTTACTCTACTGCGAATGCGTGTAACTCTAATTAGTGAATTATATAAATTAATGTTATTTAACTTTTATCACCCCCCCCCCCCCATTCTACAACTAGGTAGAAAAAGTCTAAGACTTGACGCGATGCCTACGACCAAGAGGAGCGACTACCAAACAAATAATACCTAAAAATAGGCACATTCGTAGTAGTCTGCTCTTGGAAGCGAATTAATATTATAGACCAATGGTCACCCTACTAACGCAATGCCTACGCGGTATCTAGGACAAAGTGAAGCGGCTACAATCATTATAATGTAATATATAAAAATAGGCACTTTTGTGGTAGTTTGCTCTGGGAATCTAAGTTAATATAGAGTATAGACTAATCGTCACACTACCAATAATGGTTTATTTCTATGGTTCATATATATAATAATAGATTAATATAGGCACATTCAAGATTCACATTGATTTAAAGAACAATAAACAGCCATTCAATTTATAATATTTTTTTGAGACTAAAATGTTAACGTGCAACGCTAAAAAATGGGTCTTAAATAGTACTAGACTAAGTAAAGGCTTTTTTGCAATATATAAGTATAATCATTTATAACAGGACACCTTCAAACCTTTTATTGATCAGCCGCAAAAATTATGTCAGATTTACTAAGTAATATCACAAAGCCAGGTACAATTAGGTATCTTAAAACCTACCGCACGTTTCTATTTTTCTAAATAGCACAGTTATTCGGTTATTTTTGATTTACAGAAACAATATGGATTAGATCCTGGTGATGTTCATATTATAGGACATTCATTGGGTGCGCACACCGCTGGTTATGCCGGTGAAAAAATAGAGGTAAGTTTTTTTTTAGTTTTATCAATCATTAGTGTTACGCGCGCATTTAAAGAGACCTTGCATCGAATATCTTTCTCTCGCATGCAATAATATTAAATCTTTGAAATTTATTATTTATCATATTGATACCGAAAAAAATTCATCAATCTTCTAAAGGACATTCAAGCCATTAATTATCCTAGCCACGAACGTTGGTCATGGTCACACTATCAATCGCAGTTGTGCCAAAACCAAACGAATTGGTCAAACTCGAAAATGACAGCATATCGTATGCCCATTCAACGACATTATAGTATAATGTCGTTGAATGGTCGTTCAACTGTGTAGAAAGAATAAAATGGTATTAAAATAACATTTAAAAATGTAGAAAGGAGGATTCTTCGGTTTCTAATCGGTCTTTAACTCTACAATTATAGTACAAGTACAGCGGGTATCGAGTATTATCATCATTTAAAAAAATGACTAAAACTTTCGCCTGCATCTCAAGGAACCGTCTTATTGGTTAGGATAATCTGGTTCTTGTTATTAAGATTATTTCTTAATCTATAATACCGCCTGACTAGATGTAATATATCTCTATCTCTAGGGATTGGGTCGCATCACAGGCTTGGATCCAGCTGAACCATATTTTCAGGGCATGCCAACCCATGTCCGCTTGGATCCTGATGATGCTTATTTCGTTGATGTCATCCACACTGATGGAAAAAGCATATTTTTACTAGGTAAGTAACAGTTTTTATTATTTAAATAATAACAAATATGAATCATTTGAATGTTATTTTGTTACAAATAGTATTTTTTTTATTAGCCCTATTTATTCAAATATAAAAACCATATATATAAAATATTTATTTAAAAGGTAGATTATTTGTATGAATGTTTCTTTTTTTCAAATTTAACCCAAATTCATGTTCTTTGTAAACAAGATATAGCCTAGAAACTATATTTTTCTTGTTTTAAAAACAAAAAACAACAAAAAAAGAAGGTTTACAGTTTATTACAATTAGGTTTCCAGTTTAAAATGAAACTTTAAAAAAAATGTACACAAACAATAGATTTAGTCCAGTTTGAAATCATTAATATTGTGATTTGAACCATTTTGTTTTAAAACTACATACAATTCTTACAATTCAAGCAACTTGTTTTTTATTTCTTCATATTATTATAATTTACGTCAGTAAATAAAAATAGGTATTTTTTTCATTTTTAGAAAAATTAATGTAAAAACGTAATTAATGTACTAAATGAAAAATACTAAAATTATTTGTAAAAAATCACTATTTATGAACATTTCCTAGGTTCAAGCTGGATAACAAATTTATTAAATTGACTTTATTAATAGTTTGCTTCTAAAATGTACAAAGCATTGGTATATAGTATATAAGTCTCATTAATTGAGACTCATTGATTGATGAAGTCAGCGTAGATTACGAAAATTTCTTTTTGTCGCACATAATTTACACATGCCACAGACATTGTTTTTATGTCAGGTTACGGGATGTCACAAGCCGTGGGTCACATGGACTTCTATCCAAATAACGGGAAGGAGCAGCCAGGATGTGATCTGACTGAAGGGCCTCTCGTTCCCCTCACGCTGGTCAAGCAGGGCTTGGAAGAGGCCTCCAGAGTTCTGGTCGCTTGCAACCATGTCAGGGCGATCAAACTCTTCATTGACTCCATCAATGGAAAGTGTCCTTATATAGGTAATGCTAGGAAATTCATTTTTTTAGTTACCTAACCCACCCAGTTTTTTTTTAATACCAAATTTGCTAGCGTATACAGACATGTTGTCGATGAAGTGTTAAAAGTGAAATGACGACAACGAACCCGCGACCGCTGAATTTGTAATCATCCGCCCTAAGAACTAAAATACCACGATCCCAATTCAGTTAATGGTTAAACTCGTATAAATGATACAATCTTAATGTATTTTAATATGTCTAGAAGATCATTCCAGTACCGAGTGACACATCAGAATTCTTGATGTAACGTTAGCAGGGCGACACAAAGCCATTGAGATATTACAACTCATATTGTTTTTTTTTTCTATCATTCTAAGTGGCAAATATTTCCATTTCCTACCTATACTAGAAAAAGGGCTCGACGGAAATTGGCCATTTTGGGCGTCAGCGGATTTTTTTTAATATGTACAACTAGAGACATAAGCATTTCAAACAAACAAACAAACAAATGGGTTATTTTTTTGTTTTCTCAGCTAATTGCGAGGAAGTGCTTTTACTACTAGTGTTTTTTAACATCAGGATCAGAGACGAATCCTATTACGGTGATATATAGGATGTATATTTATTAACTTTGCACATTTGAACTTCATCGACAGATAATAAAACAGTAATCAACAAAAAATATTTCCTAATTAAGTGAAGAATTCATTCAAAATTTTATCAAAATTGTTTTAATGTTTGAGGACTGGTTTCCGTCTAGTTGCAGAGAGGAGCGGGGTCTGGCGGGGACCACCCGACCTATAATATAATATTTTTCATAGTAAAATCCGGTTTACTTGTCGATAAGTATCAATCCTCGCTGAAAGGAGCAAAGTCAATAAAAATACACTCGTATATTGCTAGTTAAATTATTTTTTTATCATACACTTATTCTTTTAATTTGTATTTGTTTGTTTCGGGACATCTGAATTATGATTAAACTACTTTAATTATCTACCTTTACGTATAAAGTAGGTTACTGTGTGATAATTATCGTCCATGTTTATTATCATATTTCCATTCTCTCATTAACAGGTCATCAGTGCCCAACATATCAACATTTTTTGGATGGCAAATGTTTCAATTGCGCTCACGGATGTGCCATGATGGGGTAAGTGTTAATTAATTGTCACCGCGTAGAATCACTATTAAAAATCACTCCAAATTTTAAATGATTGATAATAAGCATCGTGATTCATTTTCACAACTAAATTAAATGTAATATATATCAATCGATTACGACTAACTATTATGCACACACACACACACACAAAATAAAATGAGTATATTCATTGGAGCTCATTTGACGTCTATTCATATTTTAAAAATCTATTTTTATTGTTAATCCCGGTGGTTAGTTTTTGACATACCCTGTTGTGGACCATTTCAAAATATAGATCTGTAGAAATATACCCTCACATATTCTCACTACTTACGAATTTTAGTAGTAGGGGTAGTATAGTACAAAGTTAGTTTATGTATAACTACAATTTCTACTTGTATTTCATAAAAATGGACTAATAAAAAATTATTAATGAACCAAATTTTCATTGAACAGCATTCTAACATAACATATTACTTTTTTTCGCATTGAACAGCATCCTTTATTTATTTTTATTTTATTTCAATGCTGCATAGAAAAACTCAATTCAAAAATTGAAAAATCAAAATTAAGCAGGATGAAACACATTGAACATTGAATTTTGGATCTTATTTATTTCGCGAACAACGCAGCGTCCTAAGCCATCACCGTCAGCAAAATTTTAATATTCAACAAAAAAATCTAATTATCATGGCGGTTATATTTAGATTTTTCAGTTTTTCAATTGAATGATTTATCAATGGCATTTACATAACATAAACGGAGATAAATTATACATAATTTAGTGCATTTATCACATTTGCGGAATTGTTTTCTGAAAAGTGCAGTGACTTTTTTGAAATATAACTTATTACCTTTGATTTATGCATACAAAATATCCCGAGACCCTTTCTGAAAACTTAAGGAAATATGCAGTATGTTCGGGTAAGAAATTATATAAAAAATGCAAAAATTATTCGTCCCCCAAATGAATTATTTTTATTAAAGCGCTGGTGTGAATTGCCTTACGCAATCAATATTCATAGCTTTGAATGCGGTCAGCCAGAGTGCGAACAATGACCCACCCGGCTTCGCCGCTGGAAGCGTTACAACAACAGTCTAATATTATCAAGTAATGTTTATCGTATATTTTTCTTCTCGGAAACCATAACGAATTTTGATATGTGGTCTTAACAAATTATTTTTATAATCGCCGGGCCAATTAACTGGGTTTTTATATTAAATTTAAAATGAGGTATTTAATGGTTATTTACCGTATTAATTATTCTGTAAATAAATATAAACCTTGATTGAAACGTGATCTTTATTTTAGTTTCAATTCGGACCGATCTCCGGGGCTAATCCTGTCAAACAACGTCAACCAATCCGAGAACGAAGTAGCACCCTCTACAGTGAGAGACAATATTGGAGCAAAGTATTTCCTTAGTACCGGAAAAGAATTTCCATTTTGCCGTGAGTTCATACTTGAAACTAAATAAAATAGTATTTTATTAATTTATTTGAGATCGCAGAATTGCCGTAAAACAGACGCTTTTAACCGGTTTCAGTATTATATTTAATCTATTATAAGTAATTAACATAATTGGGGTGTATGTAAAACACATCATTAAAATGATAAAACTTGTAAAGTCTATTGCAGGATTATGTGTAATTATTTCTTATTGTATTATAAGGACAAAATAATAAAAGGTATTCAACAAGTAGCTGATATCAATATCATTAGATATCACGAAGCCATCTTGTTGTAGTTTGAATAATTGTATTCATTAGATTAATCTATTTATTATAATTGTTTATGTAATTAATGAAATCGGGGCTTAATTCCAGCGTTGACGTGTTTAGTTGGTTATATTTCAATCTTTTGTTTTATTGATTTACAAGATAGTATTTTTTACAGGTACGTAAACGCCGTACAATTATTTAACTGTTTAAACTATAAATAAACTTAATATAAACAAGCACATTAAACATTTTAAATTTAATATATATTCCAACAATATTTATATGTAATATTTTGTTTATTTACAGAAAGGCATTACAGGGTATCAATTCAATTAGCTAATCCAAAGGGAGCTGAATCTTGGGTTCAGGTAACGTACGCATGCGTTCTAACATTTCCTTTTAAGTTTTATCTGCCTGACCCTCAAAACGGAATTACTCTATTGCTGATCAGAAGGTAAAATCAACATTAAAATGGTTGAAAATGCTTATTAAGGGGCCTTTCTCTGAAAGACTTCATCGCTGTCTTAAGCGTGGTCTATCTAATCAAACAAACTATCTTTTAAAACAAGATCGTTGAATCAAACGGCTTGTAGAAAAAGAAATACTCTGTGAAGTTATAGGATAATTTTGAAAAAAAAAAACAATATATTTAAAAAAAACCTAAGTAAATTTATATCTTTATGAAATCAGTAATTCCTCTGTAGTTTCATTTTATCGATTCTTTAATTCAGTCAATAAGATACATCTTAGTGATTGATTAAATGTATGGAAAAATATGAACTTTTCGAGGCTTAACTTTTAGATAGGGTAGAAATTTTACTGTATAATAAATAAGCCCAAATAATTGAGATAAAACCATATACGGTATTATTTTTTTTCTTTATATACAAATAAGTTACAACGCTACGTTTGTGTGGAAAAAATACCGAGTTGAGTCCTTTAAAATATAATAATCTTGTTGGATGAAGGTAAGGGGAAAAAAAAACAAATATAATAGCAAATTTGCTAATTTTGAATTACTCTTTCCTAATAGGTAACATCTCTATGTTCAACATTTTCGGGGTTTGTTACAGAATTCCTCTTTACTTCTCCAAAATTCTATTTTTTTGCCAAAAGATCATATGATAGACTTTGGTATATGTTTCCCTAAATACTTTTGTATAGCTATAAAACTTTTCTTATGAATATCAATGTTTTTTTCATAGCTAATTGTGAATACGGTTATATGCAGGTTAATAGTTTACATGAATATTTACTAGATAGCATTAATATGTTATTTTGAGACTAGATGTGACATTGATTTCTTAATCCTTACTTTTCTTCATTTTATTTTATCCCGTGTCATAATTTCTACCTTCTCCCTTTGTTTTATGTGTATATTTATTGGTTTATTAAATATTATTATTATTATTATTTCGTAATAGGCAGGCAGCATAGCTGATAAGCCTATATCTTATTCAATATCAAAATTGTTATTATTTTTTCTTTGTTATTGTACCAAATCCTTCGCTCGTCCTTTTTACCTTCAAATTGCAGATTAAGAAGTAGACAAAGTTAGTTCCTGAAACTGTTATATTATGTAGTATCTATATACAAAATAGTTTTACTTTTATGAATATTCGTATTTTGTTTAATAAGATTCTAATTCAAAAGTACATACTGTTATTTTGTACCAAATAAAGTTAACACTACGAACAAAAAATAAATGATAATCAGTTTTTTTTTTTAAATATTCTTTATTTATAAACAAAATATACATGTTCAATTTGTTTGTTCGCTAAACCCTTGAGGGTTTTTATGCGTTACGCACTCGTTGTATTGGCGTCTTCAAAATCTGTTAATGCTATTGTAAATTTATAAGCGGTTTCGAAATCAGCACACGGGTAATGGGTTTTTCTCTTAAGCATATTCTAGGATTTTCTTTAGCACCTTTCTGCCTCAGTTTGTGGATTGGGTCTGTGCAGTATTTTAATGTATGTAGCCATTTTTTGTGGTCTGATATGAATTTATGAGATGCTCTAAAAATTGGATTTCTCCATTCATAATTCGACACGCTTGTTATCTGCAGATACATGCTGTCTTAAGATTTTTAGCCTAAATTTAGCCCGTATTAAAGTAAATATTATGTGCTTATAGCGAGCCCAACTTATAGTTTTACTGTTTTTGTTTATACCGTGTTGTAAGATACTTCCTTAAACAAATAATACAGCATTTTTTTCAACAAAAATGATACATTAACAATATATTTTGGAGTATTGGCCATTTTTAATACATTCTTAGAATAACTCATTCGATGTGGAAATTCATCTTCAGGTAAATTTTCCCTGCGTACTCATATTTTGCATGTTTTAATAAAATGTAATTTTATTCAATAGGGTTTTCTAAAAGTGACCCTGTTGTCCGACAGAGGAATTATTAGAGGGTTGGACTTGACGCCAGATGAATACGTCAGGTAACATTACTTTTATATTACGAAACTATTTTAATTTTAATAAATTGCGGAGATGGTTATATCAACTTGGTTACACAATATTTAAAATTTATAATAACTAGAGAATAATTCAATCCGCAATTCGCTCGGTCTCAAGTCACGGCTTCGGGAGTTCTGAATGCTGTTACTCGGGTGATGGTATACGTCGGACTGCCAAGTTACGATGATGTTTAATTCTCGCAAAACTTGCAGGAGAATTTTGAGACTGTTAACAAACAGGCTTGGAGTGTTCATACGGTGCTGAAGATAGACTATCTCTTGTTGCTAGCCTGCCTAACCCTAAAACGGGTTAATATCGTGGCTTTTGATGCCCGTTCCTGGGTTATATAGACGAGTGAAGGCGAAGAGAGAGGCAAGGCGGGTACGAACCGGTGCAACGGTGATAGCCTGAGAACCCGTACGGAGTCCATATTCCTTCAGCTAGAAAATTGTTATCCTGGTAGTTATCCTGTGGTTTAGTGTGTGCAAACGGTCGTTGAACTCCTGAATCAGCTGAAAATGTAGTTACAGAATTCGAACTGAGTTCTCGGAAATTTTGTCATACGTGACCATGGCAGAGTGTAACAGTGGGCAACAGGTACCTTGCCACTAGGTGGTAAGGCGTGCGTTCATTGATGACCTGTCCGAACCGAGACTTCCACATGCGATTTAGGCATCGCTATACTTATATAGTAAATTTCGATACTAAACAAACTCCTTATCTTATTTTAAATATTTTTATTATGTATCTACTAATTGCTTGTAACATATCTAAAATGTGTTAGGTTGGAGCATGGAACGACGCACACAGTGGTTGTAACCCATCCGACAGATCTGGGAGGAAAAATAAGAAAGGTACATTTTTAACAACTTATTTTAGGTCTGGCTTGTGTTGGTTGATGAAGCGATATTAAGTTCTGACGGCGCTGTTGTTGTTTTCATGGTGCAAGGATATTTATTACACCCTAAAAGAATCTATTAATTGAAGGCGCGTTTGTATTTCATGTTTGTTAATTCAGTTGTTAGTGTTGTTAGAAGCTCCGTTGAATATTATTAGCAGCGAAAAATAACCTTTTTAGATTTGACCCGCTGACATTCAAACTTCTTGGTCTGAAGTAGGCGATCATATAGTATATGATACTCTGTTGTGCAAAACAGCTTATTGAAATGGAGATTCACTCAGCCCCTTAAATATTTTTATTTTTTAATCATTTTATAATGTCATACCATACCGACTAATAATTAATTTGAATTGCAGGGTAGATATTCAATAAACAACCGTTAACTATTGAGTACAATAAAATATCGAAACAATAGTTCAAGAATAGAGCTTTTAAACTTGGATGATTTCCCCAAATTTCACTTTTTATTTAATATCCAAAAATACATTACACCCCCTAATACATTTTTCATTATTTTTTACTGACCTTAGATCTTAAATATGCCAACCCTAGAAATATCGTATTCAACCTACTAATAAAGTCATATCATACTAATAAAATTAAAAAGTTTTTTACTACCCTTAGTTGTGCGTGTTGACGGTTTAGTGAGTCGGGTGGAAAATGTGTTTTAGCTGGACTTATAGGCCCGCGATGGCAACCATTTAGATTTTTGACTTGTGACACCATACACTGACCGACCTCAACTTTTCTCTCGGATGTCAATTTTATTATTATGGGTAACTGCAGCTGTTACACGCAAAACCAAGCTATGTTTACTTTATAGACATATCCATAGCGTTCTCATTTTAGATCAAAATAAAAAATAAGACCCACTTTTATCAAAAAAAAAAAAATGATTTTGTTTCTTTGTAAGGTTGAACTATCCTGGGAGTATGATATGAATGTCCTGGAACCACGATCTTTGTGTATTCTCTGGTGCAATGACCACCTCTACGTCAAATCCATTGCAGTGGATGAAATGGACTTCCCTACTCGAGGGTAGGTGTTAATAAATTTTAATTTACTACTATTTATTAACTCCCATACATAGAAAAACTTAGTCACACAAACATAATTAAAAGAATATAATTAATTACTTATAGCTTCATCCAATTTAGCCATAATTTTTTTTTTTTTTGATTAAACGCCATTAAAATATTTGCAAGTACTTTATGTTGCAACTTTCTATGGCTGTTTTAAAGTTACAGGATTGAAACACTCACCAAAAAGTTTCCTCTTAAACCTATTTTAGGCCAATTCTTCGTTCGGTTATTAAAACTGAAAGTGCACTCGTTTTAGTCAGTGCCTTATCTCCAATCACTTTTCATATACCTAACTATTGTTTATTCCTTTCTGCAGAAAAAGAAACGTTGACTTCAGTTCAAAATTGTGCATGCCGAAACGAGAGTTTGCCGAGATACCCAACAGAGGATCCGCCAGTTTCTATGACAACTGCTCCAGGTAGCACCGGCAAATGGTAGACTTTGAGTAAAGGAGATCTCAAATATAAAGTTCAAACTACGTGTGGAAAATTCCTTTGTTGTAAATATTTAAAGTTGCGAATTACTTTTCATGAGCGTATGAGAGAGATGCGTATGATAATGATAAATGACCAATTGAGTCATTTTTAAATTACGAAATATCCACTGAACGATTGTGTTGTGATATTTGTATCTAGCTTTATAATGATATATACATATTATATTTATTTTAGAAGTGATGTGAAATATGGTAACATAAGTTAAGTGTGCCTGACATTTATAAATCATAGCCTAATTTATTTAAGTTATTTTTTTACATTTCTAGGAGAAATTTACGCGTGAAATTGCGATATCAACTCATTATGTAATAATATTATCATGCACTAATTATAAATAAACCTATTTTGTAATGTTTTTGTAATTTCTTCGATCAGTCAACAAACCCATAACGTTAATAATAGTAGGTAGGTAGGTACCTATCATTCTTTTTTAATAACAATTTTCTCATCTATTTTACCAGTGACATCTATTTAAATTACCTTTCCGCGAGGATAGAGATTGTGTTATGATAAATGCGGAAGATTTTTAAAAACAATTTTTGGGATATTTTATCTATCCTGGAAATTTCCCTCGCCCTTATTCAATTCGAAAATGAGCATTCTATTTTACTATTGTATGGACTATGTTAAAATTACGATCAAAATTTTGCTTTCTATTAATACTTTATTGAAATGTATATTGATTAAATATGTTTCATATATTTTTTATACTTTAGCAGTATTTGGTGATATATATTCAGCTACTTTGATCCCTTCGAGAAATCTGTGACACTGTGAAAGCTGGATGTTTGTACCAAATACTAACAGACAATAATAAATTCTTAAGGTCAAAAGTAATGAACTGCTCAATGAAGTGATTTATAAAATATTATTCTGAAATTGTAATCATAACTAAGTCATAAGAACTGTATTATAAGTTTGCAATTGTCCAATAACTCTTTTGTCAGACTTCTATTAATGTAAGAAATAAATGTATTATGAACTTCTTTCTACATATGAGACATCGTGATTCCACCTTCTTGCTTCAAACTGTAAAAGAAAATCAAATCGAACATAAGACTACCTATTTCACATTTATAACATGCCAGGTATAGCAAATACCTCTGAGAAATAACAATCAAGAAATATGTATGTATAGTCAAGTCCAAAATAACCATGCAATGTTTTCACCTTGCCGTATGGACGTGCTTCCTAACCTCACTTCGGCCTCTGGTTATGGCGAAGAAACCTACAAAGAGAAGTTGACATTACGTACATATTTTGTCCTTGACTGTATATAGTTGAATTTGTATACAATAATATATGGACAAGATAAGATTGTAGTTTAATCAAATTTGTCCACATACATTATTTAACCAACCTGCTTTGTAGTTAAGATTTGCCACAAAACTTTGAAAAACGTTTTTAAAATATGTTACTATTTGTCAATTATACAGTGACATAATATTATGTAACACACTCTTAAGAGTTTTAGACTGTTTATCTAGGTATTCGATTCGCTGTGAATGTGAAATATTGTACTTAATTTAATTAATATTCGAAATCCTAAGCTGCGAGTATGAGTGGATACTAATTACTTACCTCGAGCGTAAGCATTCTTGCCATTTTCTATTTATTGTACTTAAATATTTTTTGATAAATGCATAAAAAAAAAGTAAACAGTGAATGAAATTAAAAATGCAAGAAATAAAAATAAATATTAATATATATTTCACAAAATTAGAAATATATGAAAAAAGCCTAGAAACAATTTCTTGTTTTATTTATTTCAAGTAGGAACAGTAAAATTTTAAAAAATAGAATGTTTTTATATATAAGCTCGAGGTACTTATGTGTATGAGTATTATAAAAAAAATATACACTATTTATGATCAATGACTGTGTGTAGTTTGTAAATGTTAATATAATAAAATGTATATTTCAAGAGAAATAAAATTATATTCTTGTTAAAATAATTGTTCTATAAATTCCATTTTCCTAATAGAATTCTAAAATATTACCATGACATGAAAATATAATAATAATACGTCGAGAAGCAAGCATTATATCACAAAGTATGAGTTCGGTTTTGCAAATATTTAATACCACTAACATATGATTATGTTAGTAAGCATATGTTAGTGTTTGCCAAAAAAGTGTATATATATATATAAATATATAGTAAAATAGTATAATGTATTGCTTAAATACCGAGTTTAGATGTATCCTTATGTTATAATAGGCGTTCACCGTTAGTTTACATTACTTATATAAAAGTCTGACAGTATTGACATTTGGAAAATTCAGTCACTCTTGTAAATATTTTTCATTATACGTCATATTCGTTCCATTTTCACTGATTTTCATATACATATATACCTACAGGTGTCTCAAGACCTAATATTAGGTATACTTTTAATAAAACAAATAAAAATACGAAAAAGTCATATATTACAGAAATCTGTTTAGAGACCTTATAGATTTCAACGTTTCACGTGGAAAAAAAATATAGGCTAAAAATGGAACAACCCTGTTTTAATATAAACAACTCAGTTCTGCGTGTCATACCACATTATGCGCGAAATCAAAAACAATATATCTGTCTCTCTTAGTCCGCTTGGCAGTCATTTTACATTTCAATAATATTGTTTATTTACGTATTTCGACTTACAAGTGGTATACTAGTTACAGTAGTATTACAGTATTACAGTGGTAGTGGTATTTACAGTTGTTTTTTCGAATGATTTTTTCAAGATTTATTGCACAAACGGACATTGTTGAGCTCGCCAGACACATCTGTCTCTAAAACGCTTGGCACATTGACGGGCAAATAAACGATACCACACTGGTGAATGGTATTGCTTTTAGACCGGACATTTTCGCGGCGCCAGGGCCTATCTAGACTATTTCTATATCGATGCCTGTATATGGTTTCAACCAACGATCTTTTAAAACGTATAGATACGGCATGTCATACAAATCATCCTTGTGAAACCCGACACCGGTAGATTCCCCGCGCCGTTCCACGCGCCGCAACACACCACCATGCTGGATAGAGACATCGCGATGACATATGCGAGCAAGTGAGACGCGGTGAGTGTACTCGACGTAAAGTGGCGTACTTGGGCGTGGTGCGTTTTTCACCCTCAGCTGTGTCGTATCTATATGTTTTATAAAATCGTTGGAATGCCCTACATAATCAACTTAGATTACTGCCCTTTCTGATCCGTATACTTCGCATACAGGTACATTTTTAATGGATACAGATAGTCGATCTCAGGATAGGTGTTCAGCACCTAGTTAGATGGACACGGTGAAGTTTCTGACATGCCACTAAGTTAGAGTTGCCATACGTCCCGGTACACCGGGACATGTCACCGGTTTAGAGCCTCGGTCCTGGTTGCCCCGTTTGACCCATCATAAATCCCGGTAGACGAATAATCATGGTTTTATATTATTTCTAAAATTATGCGAAATCGTGCGACGACGTTAGATCACATTGGCTGGCGGAGAAAGTGTGGGTCAAGGGATATACTGACATTTTACAAATATTTCTCCATATTTACAGTATGGAATGAAAGACGAAATACCTTTGTGAGGGAGCTGATGTAGTCGCGGTAATTTAAGATCTCACTCAAAAACCAGGCGGTTAACTGTCTTTGTTCCCGGCCATTGAACGTATTCTGAAAATGTGGGAACCATTGAAAGATTTCCATTTTTCACAAACCACATTGAACCCCATGGGGGGGTGGTACCCCCCTCCTCCTATAACTCCTATATTTCCTCCTATATTGATATCAGTCCCGGTCGGAGCCAAACCATTTATGGTAACCCTACACTAAGTGCGAATTTAGATGAAGGAGATGTATTAGTAGTTTAAATTACAATATCATCTAAGTAACATCACATTTTCTCTTTGTATGTTTATAGATAAAATGATTTTTCGTAATAATTGTATGTCTAGCTGTAAGTTTTTCTGTAAAAATAACAATATAAAAAAATAAATAAATAAATCAAATACAAAATGCCTTCACTTCGCTGTCAACGATCTTTTTTCACTGTGCATAACAATGACTTTTTAATAATATTAAAAAAATAAATACTTCAGAGGTGGAGTAAACGGAAGAACATGATATATTAAATCATGGTTTTTCGTTTATTATTACAATAATAATATTTCATATGAATATAAATATAATGCTGATCTCTTACTTTATTTCTTTCACAATTAGTGTGTTCGTTTAGCCCTTGACATACTGGCTAGAAACGCTTGGCCGTTGCTAAAGCCGGCCGCACACGTAGCCACTTTTGTTCGCCACCGGTGGTGACCACGAGCTGCGGACTTCCATTTCAATACAATTAATATGGCGCCGAGCACACGCAGCGGCCGCCCAACCGCCAGTCACCGAGCGAGACACTTATTTATGTGCGACTCCAAGATATTGGGAGTCGACTCTTGAAAATTCAGAGACGAGTACTCGACCCTGGAGCAGACTCTTACGGTCTTTCACTAGATACTACCAAATTATTTCAAAAAGCTTAATTGTTTATATGATTGATTGTTATTTTGTTGTCTACCTAGTACACTTAGTACACATAACCTAAAGTTTTTGAATAAAAAATAATATAGAGTGTTAAAAACTACTTATAATATTTAAAATAATTTTTTAGTATAGTTTAAATGTTGAAAATAAAAAAAGCATATTATAAACTTACTTATGTGTCAATCGGTTGATTTTGAGAATAAGCCTTTTTACAAAAAAAAAAACATACAACCACTTTATTCTCTGCATTTTTAAAGAAAGAAAGATCAAACGACACTGTTTTTCGTAGTTGTCATTATATTTATAGGTTAGGCAGGCGCTAGAAACTCTGTGTAGAAAAGAATGACGCGAGCTGATACAAAGATCAGCCCGCGTCATTCACCGATTCGATATAAAAATGTTAAAAGGATTTCCCGAGAAATAAAACGTCTGTGAGCGTTGCTCAGTGCGCAGGCTAGAGTTGACTCCGGTTTATGGAGTCAACTCCACCTTGGAGTCGACTCCCTATCACACTATGAGCCACACGCTGTGGCAGTGGCGGTGCTTAGCTGCTCGTGGCTGCCACTAGCCACCGATCTTCCGCACACACGAGGCCACAGCACAGCCACTCTGTAAACACGCTAAAAACGTGACGCCAGCGAACACGCAACCACTTGTGGTCGCCACTGGGGTCCTCACCGGTGGCCGTATCAAGGCACTCGTGGTTGCCACCGGTGGCGAACAAAAGTGGCTACGTCTGCGGCCGGCCTAATACTACACAAATTGGCTGAAAGCACTCATTTGGATATATGTAAATGCCAAATTAAAATAAAGAAGAAGAATGATCTATGTCAAACAAATGTCAAATAGCTGTCAATAAGTTTGACGTAAGAGCAGGTTGTCCTGTAGGTTAAAAATCAAATAGATTAGATTAGGTGTTATTATGTTATAACACGATCAAATAACCAGGCTTAATTCTCATATTTGATAAAATAAATCTGAAATACCTTTTTATTATTGTAACATTCTTAGATTTATAAAAGCATTAAATCGTGTCCTAATTTATTTCAATCTGTTGTCAAAATGTCATTTATCTGAAATTACCTTTTCTGTTATAATTTGTCATGTCGTCGCTGGCTTCTAAAATAACATTAGTTGTATGTTTTTCATTTTCTGCAGGGACTATCGGTTATGTCCATTACAAACAAAAAAGTGATATGTACGTTTTACTTACTCACAAATATTTTGTCTTCAAAATGTTTACATTATTGAGTTAAACGTTGTTTTACAGGGATCAATTACACGAAGGTGTTATTAAAGATCTAGAAAGACGAGAGCGTAGAAAAGCTGAGAATATTTATAAACTACAACAGCAGCAAGACTTGACCAAACAACTAAAGACGACGTTGAAAGATGATTGAAGTTTTTAATTACATAAAATTGCTACATAGTGTAATTTAGGTATACGTTTTATGAAGCATCAAATTAAATACCAAATTGTAAAAAGAGAAAATGTATTTTATTCTTTGCTCCTTGTAATCTTCACATATTCTCTTCTGGTCAACTCGACTTTGCCGTATTGACAATATTTATTACTAGAAATCAATGTTGTAGAATTGTATGAATGTTCCATGTTGATAGTGTAAATTTTGAAACAGTTTTTAATACCATCTATATGTTTTGTAGGTAAAGCGTACCAATCCATAAACTTCTTTTTAAAATTAATAATAAGTGTTAGAACTTATAATCAGTGTTCAGGTTGTAATAACAAGTTGCACAGACTTAGAAATTTATATATTAAAAAAAAAATACTAGTACTTTGAAGTACATATTGTCGGTACTTGTCCTGCTCTGCCTACAGGTGGAAGGACATCCATGAAAACCAATTCATCTATAATGACAAATGTAGCTAAGCCATTGATTATATAGTCAATAGCATTGATTATATAGTCAAACATTATATAATCAATGCTAAGCTTAGATAGCAGAGCTATTTGAACTCTCTACGATCACTTTTTCAGTGCCGCTTGGCACTTGACCGCTTGCCGCAATGGCATTTTCACAATTGACAAAATATAACTAAAAGTGGGTAGTTTTATTAAAAAAAATATGTTAGTGGTGTTTTATTCCTGATTTTTACCCTACTTGATAAGATCTAGGAGGTTGTAAATATTCCAGCTGTTCTCCAATGTCCCTTGCAAACTAAATACGTAATTTTTACAATTCAAAAAGTTATTATTTTTGCATTATCCTAATATAGTGTCTCTCATAAACAAAACTAAGAAATGTAACAAAGCTGAACTACAAAAAAAAACTTTCTGTTCTCAGTTTCTGTTTTTAAGGTTCTGATCAAAAACAGGAACCCTTATGGTGACACTTCATTGTCTATCTGTCCGTCTGTCCTAGGCTTGTATAAAAAGGTTATTTACAGAAAGTTGTGATTATATAGAATGATGAGTACCACCTTATTCCGTAAGTCATTTCGTCATCTAATTCACATAGTGACATAACTTGAAAGCTTTATAAAATTGATTTCCATCACCACCGGCCTTACAAGAAAGGTTTTTTCTCACCAAGGGACTTTCGTTCGTGTTCGGGACTTGCATTCATTCTCATTTTGATTTATGTTACATTTTAAATATCATATAAAGGCGTAAATTAATTTTAGGTATGTTAAATGCACCATGGTCAGAAAGAGGGTGATTCAACGCACAGTGCTTTTGGTACAGAAAAGTCCATAGTGGTAGTCCGTAGTGGTAGATTTATTTATTCCATCAGTTACTTCCAATAATTAAATTAGCACAAAGTAATAAATCATATAACGTCCGTTAGTTAATTCTTGGAAGAAAAGAAATTGCACCACTCAAAATAAAAAAAGAAAGTTAAAGAGAATTTAAACTGGAAGAAAATGTTTAAATTTAAGGTGCAAGAAGATAACCCAAATCATTTTTATTTTAAGACAAGCCATTCTGGCAGACAATCCTTCAATTTCTTTAAAAAACACAGTTTTATATGCATACCATCCCTAACCTTCTAAGATTAACCACTTGGTTGTTTTTCCCGAATGTGACTTTGGCGAAAGAATGTGAATCGTTTTGTTTTGCCTGTATAACGCTTGGGCGGCACTCACTTCAACTTTACTATTTTGTTTCTACGTGAAACGCTCATTTACCGCGCTTAATATATTGTTTGATGTTCTATTTGTGCTCACCATATTAAAAAAAAACCCATGACATTGTACAGTTTGCTGCTCACTTGGCGGTGCTAGAGGAAGGTTATTTTATTATGTGCTACTTCTGCAAAGACTAATGTTGGGCTGTTTTCCATGCATCAATGACATGTATGACAATTTGCTCATCCTATGGTGGATACTACTTGGATACATGCTCAATGTGTGAATTTTTATAAATCCTCGCATCATTATTTAAAAACTAGATTTTTATTGTACATTTTCTTTATCTATAGTTAACTATGTGAGCTCAAAACATTAAAAAAATAAAATAAAAGGTTTTGTTGTAAATTGACATAAAACAAAAAAAAAATCAAAACCATATACGGTTGTATCAAGTATTTTCCGGCGTTTTCATACGATAATGAATATAACTTATCAAAGAAGTTATTATAATTATTAATTATAGTTATATATTAATTTATTTTAAACATGTGCTCTAAGGCAAAAAAAATGTGATAATGCACATATAGTAGATTAAATTATAATACAATTAGATTAAATCCACATCAGTGATTTCCAACTTTTATTATTTTACATATACATAAGTTTAAAACATCCTTTATTATATCAATGTTTATGTGTTTTTGTATAATTATAACCTTTTAATTATTTTTGTATTATATTCAAAGCTTTATCTTTCTTATTTTTTGATATTTTTATCTTTCCTTGCTTTCCCCTTAATTTTATCCTTTCCTTTTATCTTATAATCTTTTTCTCTGCTGACATCCCAATGTAGTTTTCCCTGTCATATCAAAGTTTCCTGTAAACATTTCAACAAATAAACGAAACCTTCAGAATTCATTACACCCATTAAAAAAACTTTAATATTAATTTCTTAAAATTTATATTGAAATGCTTCTACATCAGGTCTACCTAACAAAATACAAAACATAAAGACTATTTGTCCTCAAATAATTTCCCACGAAGTAAAAGCAAGTCCTGGTCGAGATCTCTCCCGCTGGGTTTATCCTCCCGATAGACAACAACACCATCGCTTAATATCTTTTCCTTGGCAATGGCAGCTAAAACTTCGAAACTTCTCGGCTCCCAGATTGCTAAATCTGCCAAAGTTTTAAGGTTGAGCATGATGTTGCTTCTCTGAAGACCTTCAGTCACGGTAAATTCCGACAGGTTGTATTGGCTGCTGGCCGATTGGATTCTTTGTCTCCACATATCGCGCATATCGTGCTTCTTTGATTTCCTAGCTTTGGTTGCATAAACGAGAGCCCTATGGACGGCTCTTATAGTAAGAGAATAGCAATTTCTCCTGCGTCCGAAAAAGTGAGAAGCTAGTCTGAATATTTTACGTTTTCTCCAGAACTCGTCAGGGCCCCTGTCTCTTACAAACATAAGCATTGTTTTAAAAACCATCTTGAGTTTGAGAATCTATTTTTTTCGTATTTCACTTTATTGGTTATTTACCTCCCATTAGTATCTTATAGGTTATAAAATTCACGATTTTTCTTATACCTTGTCAACGACAATATTACTTTCCATTCCATGCGGCAATAGTCTTCTTCGTTAAATGGCAATTAGCTTTTTACCATTTTCATTTTATATTTGTTATAAAAATGTTTATAACTAAAAAATAATAAAAAATAAACCAAAATAATAATAATAAAATCTGTCTGTAATAAAATATTACAGTTGGATCAACTGAATGCCAGACTTCAAGCTGGCTAACCAAGCAATGTCTACTTGTTCCCGACTTACTTTGAATCCAGACAAAAGGTTTAACAAATGTTTTCCTCGTAGCTGTTCATAGTCGAATTTAACTCTACTTGGCGTCAATTATATTGTAAAATTATTATTTTGCAATGCAAGCAAATATTTCAGTTGATGTCACGACCCATCTCTAATTAATAACAAGATTAATTTAAATAAAATGGGGACTGCATTCAGTACCTAGAATACTGAAACTTAACATTTTTTTTTAAACTTAAACTTGTTGACTTTAAAACTATTAAACATATATATATATATATATATGATGGCCAAGCTATTATGTCCACGGCTTTAGAGAAAGGTAGAAAATTTACTGGGGAGTTATTGCACAAAGTACAAATAGCATAAAGAAAAAAAGGTTATTTATAATGACTCCTACTGATGTACTATAAATGAATTATTGAATTTCCAAATGTAAGTAGAAATAAAAATACAAAATAAAAACGGGCTCGCTTAGTGTTGACGATGTTTAAATTAATTATCGAATATTAATCCCATATTAATTATTAGCGCGTTTTCACCACTTTGACATGGCATTTTTATAGTTTAATTGTAATTTATCAAAAAAGTAATCAAATAAGGCTTTAAAATATTTTAGTATTTTTATTCCGAATCATAACTAGAATGTGAATATTAACACCTTTTAAGTTTTCGTAGAAAGTCGTAGGAGACTGTGTATCATGTGTACCCCTTACCTAAACGAAAACTTAAAACATTATATAACTTTCTAATATTAGTCCCTTTGGTTACTATAATTTTCGAATGTGAAAACTAGAGAATAATAATCATTTTTTTATATCAATATGCGACTAACCGCCATCGAGAATAGACGCCCTAGCTAGTGTATGCCGTTTTGTATTATGTCGTATCGTTGACTGACTGACATTTGACATTAATTTTTGTCTTTGGTCTTTTGGTCGTGCTTACCGTCAAAATGGTTCGTGTAAATTGTGTTTTGTTAAAAACTGATTAATATCTTTATAATCTTTCTTTATTTCTGATTTAAATTAAAAATTGCTTTTATTAACAGTTTCAGTGCTTATGTTTTCTCTAAATTTTTGTAAAATTTGACCCTAAATTTAACCTATAAAACTACGTCGATAAAATTTTACCTCAACATTTCAACGTTCATTGTCAGTACATAGAATATTGTTTATATTACAGACGAAGGGTACTTCGAGTTTTGGAAAACGTCGTAATAAGACGCACACTCTTTGCCGTCGTTGCGGGAGATCGTCATATCATATTCAGAAGTCAAAATGCGCTCAATGTGGTTATCCTGCGGCGAAATTGCGTTCTTGTGAGTACAAAATTTGTTTTGTTTGGATTCTGCGGAATATTTAATATAAAATTATGAAGTAGATAGGTACAAGTTAAACCCTATTTACTGTTAGGTAAGGCTATTATTTATATTCGAGTTAGCAACCCACTAACTAAAAGTGCGTTTTAGTACTAACCTAACACCATTTCAATGCGGCCTTCGAAATATGGTATAATCCACTAAAATCAACAAATAATTATTAAAAAAGAATTAAAAATTAGTAATAAAAGAACTTTTTCTTTCGTCGAGGCTTTTGAAACTTTTTCCTTCAATAAACCCATGTTGAATCATAGAAGAATGTTATATTTTTTTTTAAGTAATCAGATACTTGATTAATAAAAAAAACTGCATTGGCACCGACGAGGGTGCGGAGGATGTCTCATTATCGTTTACATTTATAATATCTTCGCTACCCTCCATACAATTATAACACTTCTACTGATGGCGATTACGCTTTAGTGTCGAAACACGTCCTTAATATTTAGGCAGGCAATAGGTAGGCAGTAAAAGTGAAATAAACTTACAAGAACCAAATGGTGGCTGTATGATATCATTATTTACCATTTGACGGAACAATTTGCACGGAACATTTCATTTTTATCGTCTAAGGTCGGTGGGTAGAACCTTTGAAAAATGGATACGTCTGTGTCGCTCGACTGAATCTGCGGTCCTACTGTTTGAAAATGGCACGTGGGGCTAAGAAAATTGATGATAAGAGACTGGTCCATTTAATGGCAATGGATCAACGAATTCAACCATAGGATGATAAAGGTTAAAATGTTTTTGTTAAAATAGAAAAAAGGTTATTTTAGTTTGCTTTCCTGAATCCTAATTCTTTAAAACCTGACAAAATACATTTAAAAAAACTTACAATAAACATTTGAGATCCATCATAAATTATTAATGTTTCGTAAAATGAAAGAAAAATACATCCTACAAAGATTGAGAAAATGTTACATAAATAGCAATTTTCTTGTGATTGTAGGAAAATAATAAGCTATACATTTTCAACTTGAATTTTTGTGTTGCAGTAACAAGATTCAGTTATGTGTAGAGCCATTTAGAGAAAGAACTTGCCTTTTTTTACTTTCAATAACTTTCATATATTCAAAATTAAAACTAACTTCTACAAACTATTGAATGGCTTCATTAAGTAACAAGTACACATTATACAGTATCATCCTACAATATTTTATTGGTAATGTCATATATTATGACTATCACCAATTTTGAATATCGTAAAGATGTGTAGCGTATCTTTGCTATAAAGGTAAAACCAATTATACCCAAAATAAAGGTCAGTTGCGTATAAATAAAAACAGAATGGCAGCTGTGGAACTTGGTTTTTGATTAGGCATTGTTCAATTTTGCACGAAATGCAATGAACGTTAGTGGGTAGGTCAAAAATGCTAAATTTTATGTATAGAACATTAAAAAATGAATAATTTTGAATCATTATTCATATGGTTATTGATCCTCGAAGCTATGCATAAAGCCCAGAACAGACGGAAGCCACAATATATTATTGCAATATTTTATATCGCTCGCCATACAATCTCTAAAATCGTCACAAACGAGTAATATAATATATATTTACAACCGAGCGTGGCCGAAATGGTAATGTACGGAGAGCGATATGAAATATATATAACTCTCATTTATTCTGGGCTTAAGGCCAATTTACTTTAAAAATATTTCTGTAACTTTTAATAATATCTGTTTATTACGACCAATTTTTATTTGTAAAATGTTTTTTTAACACATTCAGCGACGATGATGAGATATCTCGTCATTACTTTATACGCCAGTTGACAATAATAAGAAACTAAAAAACAGATGGCGGAATGGTTAAATCTTGTTCTATAAATATGTGCACATAGGTTATCCTGTAAACTGGAACATAAATTATAATAAATAAGTTACATCATTATGTAATGGTATGGAGATGTTCTTTGGTGCATAATTTTTTGTAGTATCATTGAAATGAGGAATAGGATACAGCTAGTACTCTGCTCTATGCCTTGGTCTTATGTCCAGTACGTTTGATTACCATTATGTTTTTTCCTCAGATAACTGGTCAGTGAAGGCTAAACGCAGGAAGACCACAGGTACTGGCCGCATTCGTCACTTGAAGATTGTCAGGAGGCGTTTCCGCAATGGATTCAGGGAAGGAAGGCCCACCCCCAAGAAACCTGTGGTTTCGTAAATAACCTTACAATATAATTATTAATAAAAGTTATAAACAATAAAAAATTATGTTTTATTTTTTGAAGGGGTTAATAAATTATCTAAACAAGAAAACTATACAATGTATACTGAGTATCCAATATCTTTGTCGCACTTGCCTCTAGCTAAAGGATAAAAAATTTGAGATGATAACTATGGAACACAATGAATTATTGGCGCTAGAGGGGAGCAGTGTCTTCAGGAGAGGGGATTCTGTGCTCTTCGTGTACTCATAGATCGCTTTGGTAGTATCAGGACTTGAAGTAAAACCTAATTTCATTGAACTATTGAGTTAATAAATGAACAAACAACATTTTACTTTAGTAAAAAATCCCTTTCGGCACGCCGGAAGGAAGAGGTAGATTTCATCGGATCAAAGTAGAGGATAGGCAAATTTGTATCGAACAAGCTACCGCTAGATCCACTCCTCACGCGGCAGCTCGCACATCTCAACCCGCCACCGCCGCACCGTATACTTGCCCAGCGAGAGTGCGTATACTGAATCCCTCTTTATACTACCGTAAGGGTTGCTCATATCAAAAGTTGTAGGGAAATTATAGGCCTATGATTTTCATTTTGGGCGGATTTGATCTTGTGTCAGGCATTTCGCTCGCTCGGCAATCATCGCTGAATTGTAGCCTATAGAGTCCTCGCTCTCGCAATGCAATCGCTTGTCATGGCTGGTATTATTTTGTAAGCCATTAATACATTCTGCGCATTGTAGTATTAAATACGATAGACAGAATTATAGACAAAGAATGAGTGTTTATAGATTTTTATTATGATGTTTTTGGTTATCAAATTCAATTGTTGCTGAAATTATTTAATTCTTTCAGTCATTCAACAGTATTTAACTAATACTTCACTTAAACTATTTTTTAAAACCAATATCAACTTCATACCAATATCATATAATTTTCATACTTTTATGAAAATGTAAAAACAAAATTAATTTAGTTTCTTAATTTTTAAGGTGTTTAAAGTTTTTTTTGTTTTCGAATTAAATAAATATTAGATCTGAGGTAAAAAAGATAGTAAACCGATGTGGTCTTTCAATTAAATTTATTATCAACTGTTATATCTAGATATAACCTCACGCTAGGCTTATCCTAGCGCTCTCTGTAAGTTGCTAGTATAACTTTTTCGGCCTAGTTTAAGGGACTTACAACCTCATCACTAGGTGGCGATATCTATATTTCCTTTCGGAGTAGGAAAAAATCGTGAAGTAAAACCTAAAAATAGCACACATAATTTATCTTTTGCAATGGCAAAATATTGCCAATGTAATTTATTAACATTAATGACTAGCAGCGAGTGGAAAAGCTTTTCTACTACGGCATCGGCGATTCTAACGAACACCACCAAAGAGCCAGCGAGCGATTCGCGAGTGGGTTTTTGACGCAGGCCGTAGGGCGGCTGGGACGATCTAGGGTAGGATCTAGGAAGGTCTCTCGCGCTCCTGCAGCCCTGCTGCTGGGCCAATCTAGAAAATTGCCCAAGCATGCAAACATATCTTTTAAATACACAGCTTTGATATGTTTAAAAGATCGTTTATGCCCACCCACATCAAAATTAATGGTCAAATACCGAAATTTAGCTTGAAATATGGGAAAGGACATAGATTACTTAAAAAAAAAAAAAAAAAAACTTAAGAGGGTGAGTTAGAGGATGGAGATTGTATGGGAATGCATGCTAGGAAGGTATTTTGGGCATTACGAAAAGTTCTCGTAATTTCTAGGTCAACGCAATTATTTTATTACCGCGGATACGAATTCTCGTGGGCCAAAGGCGCCGTTACGAAAAAGAAAATTTAGGCACGCGGATGGCCCGAAAGACTTAAAGATGGGTCTATATACCTTTAGGACTTTTACCTTTAATTACCTATATGAGACATGTATATTTTACTTGTCTTATTTTTGAATGAATTCAAAGTACAATTAAAAATGTCTAATTCTGAAAGATTACTATTATATTCATTCTATGAAGTGTTGCGTTTTGAGCATAGTTTGTGTTCGTTTTATTTAATAAAAAATGATCTGTTGGTCTAGTAGTGTTGAGTAGTAGTATTTGGGGTACTCTAAAGTGGATACTTTGTAGCAGCTCTGGATAGATTTAGTCATAAAAATGAATGTTACAAAATAATATTTCTGCACGTATTATGAGATTAGAAATAAATAATTTAATTCTTAAAGAAGCACGACGTTAATTTTGAGTAGGTACATACCTACTCTCAATAATAATTGATGTACTAGCATATCGACAGATTGCTTTCAAATTATTGTAGAAAGTGCGATAAAAAGTACGACAACTAGTGGGACTGGTTTATCGATTTCTCGCAGCAGGAGATGAGCGGCTTGACTATCGACTGGCAAGTATCTTAAATTGGTGGCCACAGCCGCGATCCAAACCAACTTGCATTCATTGCGACTAGCAAATGACACGAATGAGTACGAACGAGCTAAAACGCGAATGAACTTTTAAGTGGTGTGCTATGTACGATAAATTTGAGAAAGTACGATAGCCACATTATAAAATTAAAACGAATTATCGTTTGTTGCTTTTGACGTGACAACGTCTCACTTAGCATCAGTGCAGGATTTATGTGTAAGCTAAACAAGTTATAACTTGGTATATAATTTCATGGGGGCCCAGTAAGCAATTTTCATATATACATAAATATACTGCAGCATTATTTGTCCTAATGCCGCATGTCTGGAACGTCCCATACTCTCCAGCCATTTATTTTAGCGCGTCTTTTCGAAGAACAAAGCCCTATTGTGCCTAGGGTTTGTATTACCGATAACCAGTTAACCGGTAATTATGACTACCGAAATTACTGATAAATTTCGACAGAAAATACCCGTAATTTCGGTATTGTTAAAATTATTTCATTATTATTATATGTAATAGAAATTGAACGCGTACAGTATATAATTTCTTTTACTATAAACACGGGATTCCCCTGTATTGCTCCCCATATCTCAAATAGCTTAGGGTCTTATCAAGTCTAAAACAATTGTGAATTTTGAAAATTCTTTTGCATAAATAAATGTTGGTAGCCGCTCATTACTCGCCGATCATATTACAAAGTATGAAGAGTACTAGGCGATAATAATGATGGAAAAATCTCGAATAAGTTTATTAGGGACGCACTCGTTAAGTCATTCCGACGATGCTATAGGTACCGCCAGTATTGCACACTATTGCTTATTATGATATCTTTCAGTTAAATGAAACCTTGATAAAACTTAAGTTAAATTCTGCTCAAATGAAAGAGTTAAGTACTTAAATTCATTGCTATTAGCAAATAAACTTATCACAAAAAGAAGTTTCATGCATCGCAAGCAGACGTTGTCACACTATTAAAACCTGTGGCCGTTTAGATGGAGATGAAACAAAGATTAATGTGTTTTATGAGGGTAGTATCATCAGTATTTCTTAGGACAAAACAGTGGGAAGGTAGTAAATATATCTCGGGCGTACTAAACCAGCTGAATATTAAATTAGAATGTTGGCCTTTAGTGCGTTTCATATCACCGTGGAAGCCAAGACAACCAGCTGATAACTTAAATTAGCCGCCTCTATTGAAATAATAGAAATGAACCTATTAAATAATATTCTTACAAAATATACACCATGTCCCAAGATCTATAAAAAAAACAGGTCATTGGTTCTGAGATTTCTAGTATTAGTTGTTTAGAAACTATATCAAAATTCATCATGGTTACCGAGAAAAAAAATATAAACTACGTAAAATAGTAAAAGGATCATTTTATAATGCCTTTGCTGTGAGCGCACAGCTGTCGCCGTACGCCGTAACGGTGCCAAGGCCATTATCGATGGAGCGGCAACAGAATTCGGGCACTGACCGAATTGACACCATCTGTTAAAATATAATAAATTTAGGCAGGTTTTTTCACATTTTTTTAAAATCATATCTTACTCATAATAGGTTACACAACACCCTCCGGAAATGGTCTTGGGATATCCTGTATACTTAAATAGGTACACGCTTACGGATGTTCGGTACGTTCTAATACTTATTCATAAAGAGAGTATGTATATATATACCTAGGTATGGTATGGTTAGTTATAAGTAGGTCTAAATGTTGAAATAATAGCTCCCTAAAGTATTATAGTTTCGATAGTGCTACGATAATAGTACGATAATTTGACGATAAAGTAGTTTATCGTAAATAAAGCCGTCAAAGCCTATCCGCGTCACTGTCCGGCAAACGAACGTAGTAACGAGTAACGAGTAACGAGTAACGAGTTGGGCCACAGCACTGCGTCGGCGAGCACGTCCGCCTAGTGAGGTGAGCCGCCTTATCTACATTAGTCGTACTCGTGAGCGACTGTGCAGGTGAAGTGAATGAGGCCGTCTTTATCTCCGCCTTTCGCGCGATGTGCAAATAGCTCGCGTACCTACCTGCAGAGTTACGTGCGATAAATTGTGTTATCGAGGAGATTGCACGCGATAAGAATGAGTGTGGAGTGAGTTGGGAACAGTGTATGCTCGATCCACTGCCGCGTCATGTCGCTCTTCAAAAAGAGGGCCCCGAAAGGTCATCAGGCGCCCAAGGCGGAGCCCGAAGTGCCGCATCATCACAGCAACGGCATAGACAAACATCACGAGAACAACAACTCCAAAGCTAGCGTGGAGCACACGCAGAAACAGCAACTGGTCTTCCACTGTCAGCAGGCTCATGGCAGTCCTCTCGGACTTATATCAGGATTCTCCAATGTTAAGGAATTATACCAGAAAATTGCCGAATGCTATGATTTTTCACCTGAGGATGTGAGTAAATGCTTTACGACTTTTTTTTATTAGGCATGTTATCTATATTATAAAATAGGTACTTTTATTATTTTAAAGTATCATAAAAACAAAAAATAAATGCAGAAATGCTTCAGCTGTGACCTTCACTGATGTTGTTTGTCCATAACCCTAAATGCATAACCCTAAACCATAAAATAAAAATTAATTTCAATCCAACCCGTACATAATCGCGTCTTAATTTTTCTTTATATCCGTTTGCGCAGTTAGTTGGACCTACTTGAGATGCAATTTGTAGGTACATAAAAGTGTAAAAAATGGGTTTTTATTTTTTCTCTTTTGCTGTCTACTTATTATTATTTTTATTTGCGCATACTTATAAATACTAATTTCCTCAATATTCAAATTGTTTTGAAAATTGACCACCTAAAGAATGCTACTCACTCTAAAAGGTAACCGTAGACTCTTCAAAGCGGGTCTTCGATTACATTCACCTATCACATGCTATATTTGAACTACGCAGTTGTCTCGGGTTCAAACCCCTTTGGATCCAAATTGGCCAGACTATCTTACACCACCACCGCATTCTAAAAAGAATACCCAAAGCTATGGATCACTAACAGGCTTGTAAAGTGTTCGCTGCTTTTAATGAAAAGTCGTAAATAATAAAGGAAACTCCAGCCAACGCGATAAGAGATAAGAGAACATTTTCTTCATACATCATCATCATAATTTCGTGATTATTAGTCTAAATTATTAGGATGAACAAAATTGTATGTTGTACCAATTGGGAATATTTCAACTGATAAGTAATTGAGAATTGTGATTGTGAATTTTGACCCAGCGGTCGCGGGTTCGGATTCGCACTCAGTCAAACCATTTTTAACACTTCATTACCGCCATCATCCCTGACTCTAGCAAGAGCACATTTGGCTTAGTTGAGTAGGGTCAAAATAATTTTGTATCACCTTCAGTCATAAGAGTTTATTCATCAGTATTAGGATTATAATATTTTATAATTCCTTACGTGCTATTTTTCCATACATACCTAAGACAGAAGTCATAAAAACTCGTACGTAAAGCCAAATTTGTCATTTTCATCAATACAATAACCACACACAATAACATAAAGATAATAATTTTGTCAAGAAGACAATAACCACTAAGTTTTAGACTTTGTTAATTAATAAATTAAATAATAATAATAATAATAATTAATACTAGTGTGAATTATTGTACATATTTTATTTACTTTAGTCGAAATTATTGAAGGAATGATTTTTATCATTTTTTGTTTCAAATGCAAACTTTAGAAAGGTGGAATCAATTAACACGAGTCTTTTTTTTATTTTCTACGGAACCCTAAGAACATCTTAGCTTCTTAGCTTAGATTGATGTTCATTATCCTCAATAGCGAGTCAATATTTTGCATCTATACTACACAAACAAAGCTGTTTTTTATTCAGACTAACTGCTCAATTGGATCGTTTTGACGTCGAGAAAGTAAAGTTAATTATCTTAATTTTATCCAACTAATGGATATCTGATATAGTAGTAGTAACGGTTTTAGAATAATGATTGATGTCAACAGGATGCTATGATATTTAAAAATACACTTAAGGTGACAAAGTTTACAAAGCGGGCACCTCAATCGTTGGCCATAGTAAATTAAGCACTTTCTTTGTCTAAATAAGTAATTCAACCGGCCATCTTGATACATCTAATTAATAACAATAAAAAACAAACTCAGTGATGTCACGTTGTATCTTGTTTTTTTTCCATTGGGTTAAAAATTATATTTGTCCTACTTTTGTAACTAAAAACAGAGGAATTTGAAGGTCACGTGATGCGATTGCTTATCGGGTCCCGATAAACATTGTAAACTTATTTGTTAGCTCGACGAAACTTCTCAATCGTGCCGGGCATGTAGGTATAGGTATGATATTACTTTGATAAATTGGTAGCATGTAGGTACATTTCTTTTTGAGATTGGTTGATATGGTTACCGTAATAATTTTAACTGTGAACCACCGAATGTGTCTCACGGTGAAGTTACATAATTCAACCCAACCTCGAATTGCCTACATGATCTCCTTATAAACTTATAAATAGACAACCAAATGGATGGCTGTCACGGATATTTTATAGGTTAGCCATGTACGTATCCGGAAGCTATTGATACCAACCGTACACGAATATGGTAGGTTATAAAATACTCTTGTTATTATAATTATATAAGATCCTTCTCCTGTGACTCCTCTGCATTCTTAAGATTGTACAGATTTGTGTAGTTTGGAGGCAAAAAACAACACTCCAAGTAATAGATAATGACCAATTAAAAATGTATAAGATTTAAATTTTTAATTTAAAAAAATACTGTTTTTAATCAACTCTTCAACTATGCAAGTAAGTGGGTAATTACCCGCTTAAGTTGCTAGCGTTGTAAAAAAACATGAGTAGGTACATTTTAAAAATAATAAAGAGACTCAGACAGATTACATACATACTTTCTTTCATGATTATATTTCTCCATAATCAACAATAATTATTGAAAATTAATATTTAAGTAATGCGACTGACTGCTTGCTATGTCAATTTTATCTAATAGGTGAACTTATTATATTGTTGTGTTGGTGCATTATACCTGTCAATGGCGTCCTGTCATATTTTTTTTTAAATGAGTTTTTATACTTTATTCGTATTATCTAGCATTGTGATACTCGTATGCATGTTTTTGCCAAAACAGCATTTTGTTTATTTTTTATCTCTTCCGTAGTTTATAATACATATACGTGTGATTTACTAGCCTCGGCATGCGTGCCTACCTATAATTATTGAAAGATTTATTTATTTGTTTTCTTTCATTCTGCAAATACCGATTAAAATCGTATGCGTTTAATCTAAATGTTATTTAATTAACACGTTTTACGATAAGGTTTGTATAAACCTATCACTGATAGATGTAACATCTTCATTCAAAAGTCTCCATTAGTTTGACTTGATAGGCTATCAGGTCAAACTTATGGAGACTTTTCCTAATGTATTTCGTTTTCATACGTTGACATTACAGAAGATATATGAATATGATTATTCAATAGAAATACATACTATTTGGTTTCAACCGATACAAGGTCTTGCAAATCAGCTATAGTCCCAGAGATGCTATTTGTACAGGTGTGTGCCTATAAACGAGCATATATGCACACACATATGAATTAGCAGTGGGCGTTAACGCGATAATCATATAACCAAGGTTACGTTATACGCGATTTCAAAATAGCCCTTTACTTAAACGGCTACAAAATAACTGCGTGATTTGTAGCTTAACTCGTCCCCGTGCTTCTTTGTCATAGTGTCGCTTTCAACGAGATTTCCGTGTCACTGAAGCTGGTTTCTGGCCGGATAGGGTAAAAAAACATAGGGCGACTGTCAAAATAGTTACGACCGGCGATGTACCTGAAAGTATGCTATTTATATGTGTTATGTGTAGAATGTGCTAGTCAGGCAATGAGCAATAAATGGCAATAATACAATAATGGCAATAATGGCAAACGAAAGCGACTGTAGCTTTGGCTGTGATGATTTCGTCACCGATATGAACCAGCTTTAGTAACGCGGCCATTCGTTGCGCTAGAATAATAGGATGATCTAAACGATGTCACCATATAAGTCTAAAGTCATATAAGTCTATAAGTAATATGAATGTGTTAAGAACTCATTACAGTATAAGTTTTGTAGACGCGCCATTACCCCGCCATACCCGTCCAAAAGTGACGCATGAAAGAGAAGGCAAAATTGGCATAGATATCTATAAAAAGTTAACTCGTCGTTCAAAATCTGTGTCGTACTTTGTCGGACTGCCATGGTCATGATTACCTAGGTTCAAAGTGACAACTTATATAGCAAAAACGTGTAAAACTATTTATTCAGCGAAAGAAGTCAAAACTATATGGATGAGAGCATTCAACAGAAGGAAAAAAATATAATTTTTGATGAGCAAAACCGTACGGTATCTCTAAAGTTTAATACGTAAATATAAAAACCTACTTAGATAAAATAATTCTATGAGACTATTCTAAGGATTATTTTAGTATATTGAATATTTTATAAAAAAAAACACTACCTTATTGTTAGCATGACATTTTATTCAAAAGGTATTATTCACTCTGTCATGGTTGTTTCAAAAAATAATAGTAAAGAAAAACTAAAGTGAGGGTCAAATTTAAAAGCGTTAACTCTGGCATCTTGTATTTTTACAATCTAGCGGAAAAGTTGTTTAATGGTTATCTTGCAAGACTGTACTCGTATTTGTACGAAATCATACCCTCCCGCATTATTTTAAAATCTGGGGAGAAACTCCAATTACCACCAGCTGCTCCCGCAACGGCTAATTGCTGTCCCTCTCTCTCGGAGGGACTAAAATCTAACGCGAAAGAGGGACGACAAACAAGAACCTGCTCACAAGCGTAGGTTTGTAGTTGGTGACAGAACTTTCTGAACAGTTAAAAGCAGGTTTCTAGTTCGCTCACTGGTTAATAATAACCTAACCTAACCTAATTTTATTATTTCTCTAAAATGACAAGAAAATCGCTTAGATTTGCAATTCCGTATAGAGCATACTTATAACATTACTGGCATACGAGTATGTATTTGTCACGAGGGCGTCTGTTAATTGGATTAACGATTAGGATTTTATAATAAAATTAGTCATCGAGTCTTCGGCTGTTTGCAAATGATGAGTAAAGAAGTATGACCTATGGACTAATTTATTAATATCAATAAAAAACAAAATAGTCCTCTAATCAAGTTCGATTTCCGCCCTGTATAGATAATAATTTATTGTCAGTTAAACATTTTATATACGAGTAGGACATTAAATGTGCGTACATAAAGTGATTGCACATTTTATTTTTTGATCTGTTGTCATTTTTTTTCCAATTTAGTTTTTAATGCGTTTTCACTGCTAGTTAATATTCCTCTTGATACCTTCAGCAGGATTTTTACTGTTTCTTTATATTAACGATCTTTTAAAACATACGGGTTATGGCAACTTAGTGTGATAACGCACCGCGCCCAAGTACGCCACTTTGCGTCGAGTACACTCCTCGCGTATCATACGTCTCGCTTGCTCGCATGTGTCATCGGGATAAGTCTATCCAGCATGGTGAAGTGTTGCGGCGCGCGAAACGGCGGGGGGAATCTACCGGTGTCGGGTTTTTACAAGGACGATTTATATTACATGCCGTATCTATGTGTTTTAAAAGATCGTTGGTTTATATTGCATAGAATTTTTATAGAATAGAAGTTTATTTATATGTATAGTGAGACATTTTTATTTATTTTCTTTTAATGTAATTCTTATATACATAACCATGTATTCACAGAAAATAAATGAAATTGAAAAGTGAAAATTTGAAATTGTTTCGGATTAAGAAATTGAAAAAAAAATAGGAAATATTGAATGGGTGACAAGTAAAACCAATGACATAAGAAAAATAATATTAATTTTATGGTATACGGGTATTGGCATAAATAACGGATTATACTCGTTTATAGTTTACACATATATTTTTCTACCAAGAATTTACATTTATTTATGTATTAGTAAAAAAAATGTTTATATCATAAAATAAATTGGTATTACCTACATACCTATATTTTTCTCGTAATTACCTACCTAACAACAAATGAATACAATATTATCTCTGGTTTTATAAAACCTTCGTTCGGGAGAGGGGATTCCGCGGTTATTATAGATATTTTAAAATCACATTATGATTGACCATAATATACAACTCAGCATAATTTGAACATAAAATATTATTTTACGAGTGATCTGCACTGTTTCTATGCTACTGCTTTGATTATGATCCTTTTTTACTAAAATGCCAATAAAAATTCATTTGATCCAACTTAATGATCTTGTTATGCTCATAACTTTTGTTCCTTGAGGGTAGAAAACTTTGTATTCGTGGCACAAACTGGCATATAAACTGATATAGTGGGGTTCCAACTGAATGAAACCCGGCATTAAGTATGTTGGAACGCATAGCCCGCGCCTTCTAATTGATCGTTTGACCGTTATGTGAAGCGTGCGCATTTGTCAACCTTTTCGGCTAAAACATGAATTTTGCACTTATTTGATAGGCAAGAATTACCGGTAAAAGTTAATTTATGCACGATTCAATTCATGACATTTTTTGACGCTATATAGGTTATTCGGTTATATTATGTTAGGACATTAAACGGTATGCGAACGGACTAACTACCACTTGCCTAATATTTATGTTTGACTATTCTAACTAAATGTATTTAGAAAGTTTTGTAGAGACAGTCGTCATTTTGTAATTAGGTGAGTATATGGATTAAAAATAATATCTAACTATACCGACTTTAATAAACGGTGGAACTTCTCAATTCTATGTGTAGGATTTCCCTTTTAACCCATTACTCCGGATTCGCCATCTAGTGTAAGGTACAAAAAATAAATATAAACCAAGTTTTCTTTTCGAAATTATTTCATATCGAAATAATCGAATATACTAAGTAAACCAGATTTTTTTTAAAATTTAAAAATATAAAAATATAAATAAATCAAAACGTTGAAGTCGCCACGGAAACACTGTATGCAACTTCAGTATGAACCACGTCTGGGATGCACAGATATTTGCAGTCGCATCTACCGATACTTATAGTGCTTACCGAATAAATAGTGCTAAAATATTATTATAGAACGTGTTACTAGCATTTTCATGAATAGGATTATTCTTTAATTTCTTTCACATAACGGCATCAAATACGCATGAGCATAAAGGTTCTGGACAAATTTGGTTTACAAATCCATAATTCTAAAATACTTTTAGGTGAATGTATATTTTCATTTGTCGATTTTGAGTTAAAATTCCTTATCAAAGTGTTAAATCTATACTCATCATAATAACAAGGTTTTCTTACGTTGATAACTATCCCCGTCCGTTGGCCGTCTGTTGTATCTTCAACTCGAATACACCAATTTAAGCTTTGATTAGTTTTAGGAAGAGGGGGGGGGGGGTTTCATTACTAGCCGCCCGATAAAATTTACAGAAAAAGAATGTCAAAATTTGAAAGACTGCAATGACACCATTGTATGTTTTTTTTATGTTAATCTACTCACACATAAAATATAACCCACTGTCCATTCAAAACGCACAAAATAATTTACTATTGCTAAGTAATGTATAGAAACAGTTGATATTATATGATAGCTTCAGCCTATCATAGCCATTCTTGTTTATCTTTATGGCAATACTCGCGAGCTTATCGAAAGTGCTGGCGAGTTAATTGTCGAAATAATTAAATAACCTAAAAAGGCGAGTTTATGAATTTGCGATCGCGACAATCCGGGAAACAGAGGACGCGACGGTCTGTACGCGACTTTAGACCCGGGCAGTTCCCCATTATTCGAGTATTTTAGGCACGCATTAAATCATTTATATCCGTTGACCGCTTTCATAACAAAAGGTAACTAACTCGCCTGTGACAGGCTGCATCCGACGTATCTGTCCTACGCTTCGGGCATACAACGGCACGAGATAAAAAAAGTTTACAACCTACCCACTCATTCTTACACGATTACTTTACTAAATACACATTTTATTTTTATTAAATTATATACCATGATGGAAGTCGAATTCCATGAAAAATTGATTAAAAAGAAAACACTTTTTAGCATGTGCCCTCGAACTAGACCAATTAGCAGTTATAATATATTTTTTTTTAAATATGTTTGGTTTGGTCGGTATAATATTATTTTTTCTATTATCATTTTATTATGAATCAATTAAAATCAACAGATAACGCCGTAAAAAAGAATTATTATTGATTTTATTAGCGGTATGCGAAAGTTGGAGTAATTTCAACGGACAGAATAGAAAGTAATTCGAATTAACGTGGAGATCTAACTTTATTTTATTAGATTTTGTTCTAAACAATGTGGAATGTCGTTAAAACGATATGCTCCGTTAGTTTTATTTAAATTACAAAACATGAGCTTGCTTCGTGCGACCAGAACAGTGGGCTCGATATTCGTGCCATACTAGATAATAAAATAATTACAAAACTTTTGTAAATATTCAGTTTGTAATTTATAAAAAAACGCGATGTAAACGTCTACCTCGAATATAAAACGAAGTGTTACAAAAACATAAAACGTGATCGGTTGTCTTAATGTTGCAGCATGCATCTCAAAATCCTTGTAGGCGTGTCTGCGTTCAAGTTTCAACTTTACTCAAGGTTGGTCGTTCAAAAAGCGAAATTACATATTATAGTTAAATACATTTGCGTGGGATCCAATAGCCGGTCATCAAATGCCAAGGCTATATATTATATACTAGTTAAGGGGGTATGAAAAAATTTTTAAGAAATTTTAGCGAAATCTGTTGACCTAATTTAGCAAATTTTAACGTGCCGTCCAAATCGGTTGTGGTTTTTTTAAGTAAAAAAGCTATAGTGGATTTTAAATTAAATAACATGACAACCGTAAATTGATATTTTTAAATAAAGTCACTAGTCAATTTCTTTGCCTAACAGTCTTGTTGATTTTCTTTTCTTTTATTAATGGAAACGAACGAAGACTCAAATGATCACTTGAGAGTCCGTTATTTCACCTTAGCACGCGAAGAACCTGGTCATACTTGATAAAAATCGCATAAAAGTCGATTTTAATTTGTTTTTGTGTGAATAACGAACAGATTTGCAAATATGTAGACTGACAGATGTTGTAATTTGTCTTCGGTTCGTTTACGATCAAACTTCGAGTTAGCAAAATATCCTACCAATATCATCGACAAAATACTAGAAAGGGGGAGGGGATAGTAATGATAAAATCGAGTTTTTAAAAAAAATATGGCGAATTGTTTACTCTTTCAGTTAACCTAAATATTTTTTTAATTTCTAAAACTAATTTAGCAGGTATAATGCAGATCGAAATACAAAATAATATTCAAAGGGATAAGAGTAAAACTAGTTTTTTTTTTGATAAGGGTTATTTTTGTATTTCTGTATGGTATATATTTTGTATATTTCCTAACCCTAAAGTTTGATCATAACCGTTCCGAGAACATTGTATAATTTAAGATTATGGTAAGACCAAATGAGTTAAAAAAATATAGAATTGATAATCAATTGATGCACTCTAAATCTTTTATTTTTTAGGCTGGTGACGCGTGTAAAAGATGCGGTAACACATCTATTAGATAGTTTTAAGATTAACTATTGTTTGTAATACAAATATTATACTTATATTAAATATTTATATAATAATTAAAAAAAGACTAACTTATATAATATTATTGCTTGTTACTTCTAAACCCATACATACAATATATTATACCAATTAAATTTTTTATACCTCTATTGATATCAGATCGCAGTAAGTTAAATAAAGTAAGTACCTACCTACCGTAAAACAATTAATGTCACTTAAACAATTAATGTACCGCAAAATGTTAACCGCTTATAAAAGAACCGCTTATAAAAGTCTGATGGCTTTTATGGGTGGTATGTTTCAGTGAATTTGTTTTCTAATATTGTAATTATAATCTCAAGACCCTGTTAATACATTTATTATTGTTACATTTAACATGCATCATGCGTCACTTAGACCTGAATAATTTTTTAATATGATCGTTATTTCTGATTTAAATAAATAATATAAGTCATACTTTGTTAACTTGTTAGTGAGTCTTGTATGATGAATAAAACTCAGAGTTCTCATTTTATCTACGATCAAAAATTGTTTTCATTCCATTAGGCGTCCCTAATATTTCACATCTAGGCTATAGTACAATAAGGGTATCAAACAAGGAGAAGTAAGGAGACATTGCTTTATCAAATCCAAAAAGTTAATTTAGCACTGTATTCCGCAAGCATATTCACGATCATAGTATAAACAATAATTAAATGTGCAAGTATACCGAAATATCTCAACCGTCTATCGGTATATTGTGCCATAAATAACAATAATTATTGTGTCGCGTCATAGTGTAACAAAATAAGCAACTCCAATGATACTTTTTATATATTTTTTTAGTTGATTTTCTACTTGCTGTTTTCTTTTTTTTTTGCATCTCTTTACTAATTATTTTTTACCACAATCTGAGGTCTATACTAATTGTGGGGTAATATCTTCTTCAATAAACTTTCCATACGATTTACCTACATAATATTAGCAAGCGAAATCAATCCCATTTGGCATAATATTAAAGTTTAGGATATATTTCAGTATATGTGAAATACGTACGTATGTATGCGTTGACAGATGTTTATTCCGAGACAAACACTCAAGGTTAGGCTATAATGTTTTCAATTATTGCTGTGTATGATGTTTTTACACGTAGCACGTCTATAGATATTAATATTTACACACACGCATTATACCTCAAAAATGTCTTTGAAATTACGATTATGAAGTGGTTTAAAATGTGTATTTTGCTACGGCGATTTCTCAATTACCTACTCTCCCATTTCTTAAAATAAAATTTTTATATTCCTATATGTAGTTCCTTATACATATTTCTTATCCTCTTTAGTAAGAGGAACATAGAGAAAAGTTCACAGCAGCTATATGACAAAACAAACAAACAATAAATTGTTTAAAAATTAAAAGCACTTTTATTTTTATATAGAAATAGGAAAAAAATGAATTTCTGTTAAACATATATTTTTTCTATTCAAGTATTCTTTATTTTTGGCTTTGGATTTTTTGCTTCTTCTAATCTGTGAATTATAAATAATAATTTGAATTAAATGTTATAGAGACTAGAGTTATACCCTTAAAAAAAACATATGTCAATTAATTCAATAATAATAATATGATAATAATATGTTATTAATATGTCAATTTATTTTTTTACATTGTCAAAATTGTCAATAACAATGTCGAAAAAAATATATAATATTGCTGCTAAAGGCTAAACTAAACGCATGCTGCAAAACAAAAGAATTTTATATCCGTTTTTAACCTTCAATTGCTTGATTTTCTGATACATTGTGAAAAAATACGATTATTTAGACAAAAAAAGAGAATCTAATCTTATCGCGTCAGTTCAAAGCGGTCACGCATTGTTAAACATATAATTAAAGTATATGTATTTATAATTATTAATAAATTAGACAATTATTATAAATTTTATGTGAAGAATTTATTTGTAACGGCGTTTGAAGCGTTCTCAAACTTCAAAGTTTAACATAATACTAAAAATAAAAAACTGTAATGGCGAAGATGCTATTTAGTATTGTACAGACATAATATTTATCTATTTATCTTTATTGGAAATATCAATAGTTTTACACAGTAACATACAAAAAGAAACAATTGAAAAAGGTACTACATATATTTATATGTAAACGGTACCAAAACCGAACACATCTTTGGGTACGTTAAAGAGTTAAGTACAACACTTGCCGATAAAAATCTAGCTCATTGACCCTGCGATTTCAGACATAATTAGTTAAAATGAAACATCAATATTTATATCATATCATATTCATATCATATATCATATCATATATTCATATTCATATTTATATTAATATCGAACGACCTATCAATATTCATCATGGTTTTAGAGAAAAAAAATCTGTAAGCTTAATAAACGTGATATTATTAAATCGTTGTGGTCGTCATACGTTCGCCGGCCTATCGTCCGCTCGCGACGCCGGGTCGTTGACCGCGCCCCGGTAAGGGCCAGGATATCGATCGCGTTTTGCTACGGCAAAGGCAATTTACACCAGCGCTTTAATTAAAATAATAAATTTGGGATGTATTATTTTCACGTTTTTGCGTTTTGTTTTGAATGCATATGAAGCTACTGTCAAAGGTTTATTTATTAGAACTGAAAATGTTGACTTTAATGTTATACATATATGTATATTATTCGGCCAGCCTCCTATGTAATCTACGACTACGGTTGGTTTGCAGGATCATCAATTTACACACAAAAATTCAAGTCTTCCTCATTTGTAGTTTTTGAGTTGAACGATGCAACAGAAGGACGGATAGACGGGGATAGTAGTTTCTTATGAATGAACGTATAGAAGCTAAAAGCAATGTCACGTAGCGCAATTTGGCTCGACACGTTGATCAAACGTGCTCGTAGCATATTGGCTGTGGTCGGGGTTTAGCCTGAGGATGGTTGGTTGTATGTGGCACGTGGTGAGAAAGCGGATTGATGAGATTTCATTCTGGCATTTCGTTCGCGAAATGGTGATGCGTTGGTATGAATTTCCGGTTTAAAGGACGTACCCCAGGGGCCGAAACATTTAAATAATAAAATAAACTTAATTTGAATTAAGCCTTCAATCAAAAAAACTACGACATGAGATAATCAATTTAGTAAACCAGCCAGCCAGTAAACAATAAAAAACCGATCCACCAAAACGTTGAAGTCGGCGCAGAACCACACCGTCTTCAGTATAAACTCTCAATATGTCTCTCAATGTTTATTGTATCTATAATTTCTTTTATCAATTTTTTTAAGTAAAACACCTTTATCGACTCTTTTCTTTTGCTATTCTTTGACACCTTACACAAATTTTCCTAGGCAGTGATGAATCTAATACGATACGCTGATGTTGATTTTCTTTTTAAACAGATCTTGAATCACCAGTATCGTTTTAAGGGTTTACGCGGCGTATTTATCCTCATAAGAGCTACATTTAAACGAAAGCACACGTTGCAAGAAATGGCCATTATAATCTTCGTTACGTCGAGTAAATCGTTTATTGGTTAAAAAGTGGTTGAAAATAGAAAATGTAAGCGGCGATCTTTGTAGTTATCGCAGCAGGCACGCGTGTATTTTGTACATACTTGACCATTTCTGCCTATATAATATTTAAAGATAGCTTGAGACAATATGTTTAAGCTTAGAATGGATCTAATTGGATTATACTTTGGGATTATAATCAGATTATATTCATGATCCAAAGGTAAACGGTTTTTAGTAACATCTGAAAAGTTTTCTTTATTTTGTGGTCTTTCGGATTAGGATTAGGTGAGCGTTTATATTGCATAGTTTGAGCCGCAATTTAAGTTCCATTTAAGTTTATATATTTCTTTTGTCACGTCCGGTATGTTATTTAAAATTCTAATAAATAATAACGTATCATAAGGACAATATTACTGCGGTCACGGTATGGTGTCGTATTCGAAATAAAGCAGTTTTGATTTATTGTACACTTTCTCCTCTCTTTCCTTTCCTCCCTTAGTGTCCTCTATTCATCACTCCCATCCGCCCTCCGATTTAAAGGTTCAATGTCCGTCTATCTCTTTCCATTTCAATAAAGGGTACTGAAATCTAAACTATGCTCTTTATTAGAAACATCTAAAGGACACGCGCCATGTAATCACATATTAGTATTAGGCATACTTACTATTCAGGGTCGCACTAATCGCCGATTTAAATAGCAGGATTATATACAATATTAATTATATTATATTCTTATATAGACACCAACTAGGCAAGTGACCGTAAGAGAAAACATTTATTGATGAGACTGGAATGTATAAATAATAATAATTTCTCTTAGCATGATTATCCTCACTGACATGAACAATTAGATCATGTTTGGTAAAGACGAGGACAGCTCAATTCTTGAAAAGTATTTTATAAAAAAAAAATTAGTAGCCGAGCGTAAAACATATGTTATAAAAGTTAAACTATTTTAAATTAAGCATACGCACATAAAATAACAACTGATTAATTGGTAATACGCCTATAACAAATTAATACTACGGTCTATGCGACGGTGACAGGCCAGCAATTTGCTAATTTATAGAAATGACATCATGCATGATTAATGCAATAGTGTTATCATTTGCATTCCAAAATTCTATAAAACACAATGAATAGTGATCAGATTCAACATAGTACCTACATGTTATTATATCCTCTACTGTAATACTAAAATAATTATAAATATTTTAAGATATATTCTTTAAATAATCGTATTAAAATTCTATCACAATGAGATGATCCTCGAAAGGTTTCAGGCAGTAGACAGTATTCCGCAATTTAGCCGCGGAATCGTGACTGAATAGGCTGAGTTTCTACAGCCGTGCTACTTACACCTGGTCTATAGATCGCGAACGAAAAGCTCACCTGTAGCTCAAACTTGGAAGTTTCTATTTTAGCACCTTAAACCGCTTGAATAAAAGCCGAATTAACAATTTCTGATGCATCATCCGATTAAAATAAAAACGATTTAATGAAATATGTAGTTCGTCCATTCTATTTTATATTATACGAATTGATTGTTAACTTGATAGGTGTGACTCGAGTTTAATAAGAACTGCGTAAATAATCAAATCAGCTTAAGTCCTTCCTAAATCATTACTCAGATTAAAAATACAAAATTTCCAACTATCTCCTTAAATTTATTGTAGGTATTGCTGTCATTTGCAGGTAACTTTATGTGGACGTGTCTAGTTTGCATGAGTCATATTGCAGCAGTTGGGGAAAAATGTTACCATCTCTGTCTAAAGAAAAAAACAACTGTCAGTTTCATTCACAGTCAATTTTTAAATGTCTTTTTCATAAATAAAACAAATTATTTCGAAAAAATCATCTGGCGATATGGAAATAACTCGCACCTAAATCGGTCCAGAATTGACAAAGTTTCTTATTTATCTAGGTATTACAGTAGGTATTAGAGTAGGTACCTAAAATTAACTTTTGTAAAAGCTATCTCGGTACCAAATTTCACTGCGCAAAGAATCTACGATCCTGCTATGCTAGAAGTTTGTAATATCAAATTGGTGTGGATAGCGTTCGCCCATTGAAACTCTGAATAAGCATACAATTTAAAAATAATCTTAACGACCTGACCTGCCTGCTGTATTGGCACAACTACATACACTGTATTTATCTATCTAGTGGGTATATATTTATATCACTCAAATACGATGTATTGTTTGTAAAAAATAAGAATTGGTGGATATAATCCGTCCCTGGTTAAAATAATTTGCTGTCGCCAAGCAGGATACACGGGCTGGTGGTCACTGGCCAGGAAACCGGGGCCCGGGCCAGGCGTGCGACTGAATAATATCGCATGATCCGTCTACTTCCTTCCACATTCGCTTGGACACAAAAATGACCTTTTATGTAGGTACAATGTGTTCCACGCATCTTGGGCTTTGGAATAAACCAATTGATATTATTTTAATATTAATTAATTAAAATCAATAAAACAACCATTCATTTCTTGCCCTTTGCAGAACAGCCTGTAATCTCAATGTCGCGTTCTTTTTTGTTCTTATTATTTTAAATGCGAATTAAGAAGTTAAATTAATATTTTCTAATGTACTGTCGTCTGATTACATGGGCTAAATCTTTGATACTTAACAACAATTATACAAAAAAAACATCAAAAACAATGAAAATGTAGTTGTAAGGAACTTTCAGAACTTACGTTTTAATTTTTTTTTACTTTAAATAGCTGATAAACATAAAAGTTAATTTTAGAAGTTATTATGAGGCACATATTTAAATCGTTATAGCGTTTACATTTCGAACAAGTTAAAGTATACCTCAGTAGGAAGTTCACAAACAAAATTTAAAAATTAGAAAATTTGTATCTATCGAATCATAGGTACGGGTAAAGCTTTGAATTATCCTTCTATCTAAGACCTTTTTACTACGCTTATAATAATAACTTGCCGTATAGTTGTATTCAATCACTTCCCATAGTCCAATCTTGCTGAAATTTTGTTTACACACTTGCTTATATAAAAAAAAAACTAATTAACTAACAGAAGAAAGACAAAATCGGCTAAGAAAAATGGAAAAGATGTCTGGAAAAGGCGACAATAACAATGTAATAACTCGTATCTGAGCCAAAGTCATACATTAAAATATTCAATTTTATCGTCCGTCGTAACTATTAAAACATGAATAATAATCTTGTAAAAATGTAAAATGTCGTTGCGGCGCAAATATCTGACGCTAATGAACCGCTTGGAATGCAAAATTTACCGTAATCAGTATTATCAGTTCTTCTAAAACCTCTCATACCTACGTTGTAATTGTGTTTTTCTTTATTTAAAATTACTTCTTATCGATAAATGTTTACATAATCATTTCCTTATACTCGTACATAGGTTATATTTAAAAATATCATGCTGTAACACTGGGATAGTGCAGAAACACATACATGTTTTAATACCCCGTAAACTTTTGAGAGTGGCTAGCAACCCAGATATAATGTGAAAATACGAAAAGATGTTAATTTAAAATGGTGAACTACTTTAAAGTAAAATCTCAAATCTCAAAAAGTGGCTTCTCAAAAATATTAGGATTGCAATTTTCTATTGAAAATAGGTTTTTTTTATTCCTACCTATTTTTTTTTATTCCAATATTTATCATTTGATGGTAGTAGAACCATAAAGATTCATTCCATAAATTATAAGTTCTACAAACTCCTCTAACTTTTATTATAATGCGGGAAAAACCTAACGCAATATGATAATCAATGTAACATTTAACTACTGATCAAATACACCATGTTCACACCCTAAGATAGATTGTCCTCTCTCACGTTTTGCTGAATGCGGCGCAGCTATTATAGTTTCACCGCGTAATGATCCGATCTGCTGGATGACTGTTTTTATTTGCTAGTGGCTGGAAATGTTGCTGTGTGCCTTGCGTTGAATTAGTTCCAATCGCGACGTCAGTAACTGTTGTCCTTTCCGAGTACTAGCTTTATGGTTTGATTACTTATCCCCGGGCCTTGCATAAAAACACATGTGAACATAACGATATTACGTAAACTAAACGTAGGTGATCACACAGATGATCATAGGATTCGGATAGGAAATAAAATAAAATACTTTGTTAAATGACGACAATTAATCTCAAAGTGAAATCATTATTTAGATTGTAATCAATCGTGGACACGGGTGCACGACCCGAACGGGACCCACTACCTCGACAGCTTGAACGACGACGGCTAACCTTGGTGTTGCGTAATAGCTCTACAATACACAAATTAAAATACAAACCTATTAAATATTAAATAAAGCATGTTTTCTTTTGTCATCTCACACTTCATAGCTTAAGGAAATCATAGATTATCTGTTAATTTGATCACAAACTAACAGCAACAATGCGGAAGAATACCATTGATACTTTTTTTTTGTCACCCAACACAAACATAGCCGAATTAATCCTACATAGAATTACATATGTAACTGTTTGAAATTGACATTTAGTGATATATCGGATTAGGCACCGTTTCCATCAAACTAGAAATCTTTCTGTTACTATTTAAAATGTATCTGATTGCGAATCTGATGAAAATAATATAAAATATAATTTCCTATTAAATAAATATGTAACATACTAGATAAATTAATATTATTGATTAAGAGGAAAACAAAGGGGGAACAGTAAGATATTCATTAACATAAGAGTAAAATAACTAATCTATTCAGATTCATTATCTAGCTAGGATATAAGAGTATATATAATATTGTTTGTATGAGTTAAAAGTTAAAGGTACTTTTTTTTTAAATAAAATAATTGCTATGACCTAGGTCATATACAACTATTTTGGGCCCTACTCAACTAGGCCAAATATGCCTGTCCTAGAGTACTAATGAAGCGTTAAAAATGGTATGACCATGTGCGAATTCGAACCTGCGACCTTTGGGTCAATAGTCCAACGCCTTCACCACTAGACTACCTCGGTCTCATATATACTATGCTTGTATATATTTTAAAGAAAGGGATTTTATGAAATTGTGTTGTAAAAATGAAACACACAGAGAGAGAGAGAGAGAAAGAGAAGATGTCTACTAAACGAAAAAAAAGTGTGTATGAAACCACTCACTATGTGTGAACTTATAACCATTATTATAACATTTTATTATGTTTACTAGAACGTAAGAAAAATCATGAAGTCGGTTAGGAATTATCGCATTATCTATTTAGCGTTATGGGTAGATGAGGAGTATGCAAAAAGAAATATATAAATAGGAATTTTACAGTAAACTTAACTGATTTACTAGGACGCAATTCTTTTTGTCGTATTTATTTATAATACAGATTTTCCCGTATATCTGTAGTATTTTTATGTTATTTCTGCTAATATAACTTATGACGGGTGTATGTAATCTGGTAATTGGTAAGAGAGTACTTAATTGACAATTAATATGATATTATTTATTTTCTACTTGAAAGAATGCAGGGGAAATATTAAATGAGCAAGTTAAGGATTTGTGATCCAAAGATATACGGGTTCAATTGATTGGATTTTTTGTGAAGCCAGCCCTACCTTAATGAAGCAGTCTTCTCTAAAACACTTAGTAATTTGTGCGTCATTTGGGGTCAGTAACAATATACATGTATTAGAATTATTCTTTGTATAACTTTATCCAGTTTCAGCTGTATATAAGACAATAGGACAATCGCTTACCTTGGATAAAACTCGCATTGTTTTATTTCGGTATGAGAAAATTCGTTCAAAAACAAGCGCAGAGACTGATTCTGTTGAGTGACGTGTTTAGATAAAAAAATATCTGCTTCAAAAACTGCGTCTGAATTGTCAAAACAACGGCATAGATTGAAACGTAGTTGGAAGGATGTATTTTTACCATTTGCTTCTTTGTATTACTAGTTGGCACCACTATTATAATTCTAAAAATCAATATGAACAAAGAAATTGTTTGAAAAAAAAACTTTCAAATTTTTGTGTAACTAACCCACTTCCGTGAGTTCGAATTCTGTGTTCGGAATAAAGTGTTTCATAAATTTGCTTCAGTGGATCTTCGAACTAAATTTGACATTTGACATAATATCGAAATTCTTTCTTTCTTCAAATATTTGCTATGACCAAGGTCATATACAAATATTTTGAGGACTTTTCAATTAAGCTAAATGTGCTTGTGCTACAGTCAGAAGTGATTGAGAATGAAGTATTATTATTATCATAATATCTTTGTAAATTGTATTACTTCTATAGACGGTTGCAATTGACTAGTGTCAAAACATTTGTTTATTACATTATTAGTATCATCTAGTGAAGAAGGTATGGCTTACATGCAAGCAGTGCTAATCGCCTTATTCTGCATATGATTGTCAATTTGTCATAGTTTATAAATAAATAAATATGTAACGTAGTATTTAAATCCAGCCAGCTCATATATACTTCGCCTTTAAGAAAAACCAACAGTTTAAGGCCTGAGAGTCTCGAACTGTTACCTAAGTACCTGGTGGTTGTGGTCAAGGACTACACACTCATACAATGACAAACTTGCGAGATGTTACTGCCTGTCATAAGGATTGTCATAACTTTCCATGACTATAAATTTGTATTTGTATTGTATTTGTATAAAAATATATGTATTCATTAATTGACCTAAGTTTAAGTGTCGAAATGGGTTATTTTTTAACAAAAATACCTACCTACTGGCCCCCTGTTTTAAAAGGGCGCGCCTCGATCAAACCAATGGGTCAGCATTGCTAGTGAACTAGTCTACCTTTTAAATCCTGATCTAAAACTAGTTATTCATCATACAGCTTACTATGACATCAATTTCAACCTGATCGATCTCTGAAGAAACCGGACGCGGATTTCAAGACGTTCACATGACTTATCTATAATAAACAGTGCCGGACTGGGACTGACCATATTTTGAGCCCTCGGCAATACCAAGGGCTCACGAGCTCAGAGGGACCCGAAAGGGTCCATGAGCCTTAAAGGCTCCTTGTCCTACGAATCACGAATGACCAGATCTATTTATATTATATTATACATATAGATATAATCTTTTTTTTAAAATTTAGAGTAAGCATTAAGTATATTCCTATAAAGTATTATACTCCGTTATTCTCAATAATGATTGTCATTATATTTAGTTATTAAAAAACTTGCAGTGTATGTTTAATATAACACATATAACAAGATTTGCCGAGGGCTCACAATGCTACCAGTCCGGCACTGATAATAAATATCGCTGTGACCATAGTTATGGCTTTCTGCTCGAGCTAATAATCGATAAAAGAACTTAGATGTAATTATGTAATACATTGTAATATGTTTACGATTGCACTTATTTAACAATAAATATAACTTATATTTAACAATAAAATTTGAATAACATTATTTTTTTTATGATATTCAAATAGGTATTATGAATACTTTAGATACGAACCGAAACCCAATGAAAAGTCAAAGAGATACTACCGAATAGTTTCTCGACTAAATGACAGGATTTAGGTTTTAACCGTGCAATGAGATTAAATTTCTTAGCTCGCTTAACTTAACTCTAAAAATAACTTACTGAAACTGATGGAATCAACTGCAAGCATTCCGGTACAATTTGAAATAATAATAATCAAAATCATATAAGAACCCCTTATTTTTTAAAGTTGGTAAAAGTCTCATCGAACATCCTTAATAATAATATGTATATATTAATAAATTCGGTCGAATGTATAAAATATAACAATACATGTCCATGCTGAAATTAAAATACCCATATTAAATGTAAAGTACGTTATAATTTTAACTAAGTTAATTAATAATTATGCCTCAAAGTAAATACATTTCATTTATAATATATTAAATTAGTAATCAATATTAAATATACAGAGATTATCAATAATTTAAAGTTTAAAGTTATTATATTTTTATGACCGATTTGGAAATGCGGTAAATGCTAGGAAGTAATTATAAAACAATCTAAAATATATAAAATAAAAATATTTTGATAATTAACTGCTTGGCAATTAAATCTGCCATCCATAAAACCATTAGTAGGTACTCGTAGGTAGGTTAGTAGGTCGAATGGTCTGCCCACTTTACCATGGTGGAGCGAGCGGGGTAACGTGTCGTGTCCCACGAAATATGAAGACAGAAGACATTGAAAGTGAAGACTTGACATTTAAATCGTATGAGCATACATCTACATCCACGAGGGTTCCGTAACAAATATTTAAAAAATGTACAAGTAACATATTTTCACTTGTTTATGACTGAAATATAAATACTTATCAATTATTTAATTAAAATACCGCATTCAAATTGAAAAAGTAAAATGCGTATAATTTTCCTGGCAGAACGGTGTAGTAATCATAAAAAATAAATATTGACAAAAAAATAATATTTTTATATCCTTTGTACGATTTTTAAAAAATACTACAATCATACTACGTTTATGAAGGCTATTTATTTTGCAAACTTACTGAATTAATGCTATTTTATTGGAAGATCGAAACTCAAATTTCAGCATGATAAAACCCAATATAATCCCACTAGTTTAAATTCTTACTAACAAAATATTCATAATAAAGTTAAAAAAAAAGAAATTAGATTACAGTATTGAGTAAATATAATGTTTGAATCGTATTCATCTTATATTTGCCTACTTATTTGTTATGTGGCGTTTAAAAAAAAAACAAATTATCTAATTTTTATTTTTTATATTTTTTTTCAGATTTTATTTTGCACACTGAATACTCACAAAGTCGATATGAAAAAGCTGCTCGGAGGTCAAATCGGATTAGAAGATTTCATTTTCGCTCACAGGCGAGGTCGACCTAAAGAAATAGAAATAGTCAAAAGTGAAGATGCCCTAGGACTAACAATTACCGACAATGGCGCTGGATATGCTTTCATAAAACGAATCAAAGAAGAATCAATAATCGCCAGCATACCTCACATACAGGTAACCGCTTTCATGAATCTCAACCCCCTAAATTTATTTTAAAACATGATATCAATGATAAAAACGAAAGAATTTGATAGATTTTAAGATTTATTTCCATAATAAACAGTACATAGGAATGATTGCATTCACATTAAAAGCGAAAAGGGAAGTGACAGATAGCATTCAAATTGTTACTTAGATCGTAAATTTATTCCAGATAACAGACACATAGCAATCCCGTATCAGCGAATACGATAAATAATACATAGTACCTACATACGTACTTTAATTTAGAATTAGATAAAATTTACGATATAAAATTGAATACAATAAGAAACGCTTTTTGAAATTCTATAACGTTTTTTAATACCGCAATACGCCTGGGCATAACATACAAAGCCCGTATTCTGGTATGAGGATCTAGGCCGATATTATTGTACAAACTGTTCATATTTCTTGTATTGTAAGCGTATATAACTTTTATAATTTACTTTATTTGCTAATACTTCAGACTGCCTCTAGCACAAATACATAATATTAGTTAGAAAGTCCTAAAATGCTGTTCACAAAATGCTGTGAAGCATGACCACTTATTGAGAAAGTATAATACATATCTGCATATGAGAAAGTACATATCTGAAATAATTAATAAGTTGATCATTTGTTGCACAAGATGACTGATGAAGATGTTGAACAAGAAACTATATTAATATTTGCTTTGTTGGTTAACTATCATGACCTTTCTTTTATTCGTATTCAAGGTTGGAGATCACATTGAGAAACTAGACCAACAAAACGTCGTGGGCAAAAGACACTACGAGGTGGCAAAGTTATTGAAAGACATCCCGAAAGGGACGACCTTCACCATACGACTGGTGGAGCCCCTTCGGAACGGCTTCGGGAGCATTGGGCCCAAATCGAGCGGCGCGAGGGGAGGCAAGAAACAATCATACGGGTCCGGACGGGAAACGCTCAGGTTTAAAGCGAATGGGGAAGCAGCCATAGAAAATGAGGTAAACTATACTGATTACCCGTGGAAATATTTCATTTTCTCAGCACTGTTTACTGGTAAAGTAACAAATCACTCATACACAATTATAGACTGTCTGCTAGCTTCACGTCATGAAGACAACAATAAGACTGTTGGAACGGCGCATGCTAGTACTCCAGATAAAATTTTAACACGACTTGGCCAATAAAAAAAATGTAGTTTTTACAAAATGGTGTTATTTTTTTTTTCAAAATATAGCAACATTTGTAGTGGTTACATACTTCTTGGGAGTCTGTTAGCTACCTGATAGCTAACAAAATAAGTGATGGTCATTTTCATCAATAAGTTAATAAGACATTGTTCATTGTGAAGAATGAAAACAACAAGAATGAATAACTAGGTACCTGGTACCTAGTTAAATTTACAAATAAAGCGTAAACAAGTGCACGTAAAAATGGCGATTTCATCTGCGATTAAAAGTTGCAAGTCATTTTGTTTTATTTTATTCTCATGCATGGTCTTAAATTAAATAACAAATTAATCATATTCAATAATTTTGACATTACCAGTTTTTTCCCTCGTTACACTATGGAGTGACGTAAACATACCCACATTAATATATTTTTAATTAGAACCTATCTTGGTGAAATATTAGTTATTTTGATGTAAAAGAATCAAAGAACTTAACTGAATTTTTCAGTTTTTTATTTTATTAATGACTATGGGTCGTTTATTTTTATTGAAGCTGGATTTATAATCATACTGATGCAGATATTAGTAGGGTTAAATCTCGATCCTATCATATTTGTATCATATTTGTCATTTTTGCTTCGGTCATATTATTTCGGTCATAAAAGATCAATAGTGTTTTAAATTTTAATAGATAATTATAGCGTTTTATACATATGTTACTAAATAAGTAAACTTTTCAATTATGTTTATAGTGTTTTTATTTTCTTAAAGTTAGGTTAAAATATCATTCTATGGACAAAGTTAAGATTTTACACAAATATCTAAAAATACGACAAGAAGATGACGAAGAATTTGAGAGTTCGGAGGTGATTGCGATTCGGCTAAAGTCGGGTGCGCTCGGCTGTAACTTTGATTTTTTGTTATTTTGTGTTTGTTTGTTGTTGTAAAGATTTTCTTCTTAAATAAAAAAAATGCGTACTCAGAATGGAGGCTCGATGTTTTTGTTGGCGCTGTATAATTTGGTGCGCAGGCGATATAACTTTTTGTAGGTACCCGTTTATTTCACGAAGCTTCGTTCGTGTATATCACACCACCATCAGCTTAGATGCCAAGAAAGTAAAACTTTGCGACTAGGCAAAGTAAAAAATCTGCTATCACACCATCAATAATAATAGGTTTTTATTGTTCCAGCACGACGACAAAGCGAAAATCGCCATTGAAAAGATAAACAATATTTTAGAATCATTCATGGGTATAAACGATTCGGATCTAGCAGCGCAAATGTGGGACTTATCAGAAAAAACGAGCAACTCTATGCAACTCGCCGAAGCCATTGATACGAGCGATTTACAGGAGTTTGGCTTCACGGATGAATTCATCATTGAGCTGTGGGGTGTGGTAACGGATGCTAGATCGGGAAGACTCGGTTAAATAATATACGAGTGTTATAAAAATCTAGTGATCGTACAAGCCATAAAGCGCGGAAGCCACGGGGCTGATTGCGGACATTGCATGCGCAGATGTCGGCTGTCCATTATCCCTCCTATGACTTCCTCTCTATAATTTATTAATACTTTTAACGTGTTAATATTATATTGTTAAAGAATAGTTTTACTCAGTTTAGAAACTGAACACCAAATATTTTTTGTCACAAAATATGTGACGTGCATAAAAGCTTTCCTTATATTTATTTATTTATGAAATACAAAAGCGATTGTGTGCCTTATTTTAGAATAAAGAAATTTAACTTTAAGTTACACTTAAATTAAATAAATAATCTCTAAGTAACTATATTTTTTTATTTTTGATTCAATAATTCGACTTAAAAATAAATTGAAACCCATGTTTACAGGTAAGTAAGATCTATCGTTGTTTATTTTTTTAAAAACATATTCGAAAAATTTAGTTTTAACTTTACACATTTAATCATGGCCTTATGTATAACCGGGTTAGGCCACATTATCGTCTCCAGCCTGGGTCCACGCTGTGTAAGGAACAGCTTCTTCGTGGAAACGACATCTGAGCAGCGTTGGGTCAGTACTGAAACATATTATAGGCATAGACTATTATGTATTATACATATATAAACATTTTAGGCATAGATTATTTTCATTCCCATTGCAGAATCAACTTACAAAATTATTAAGCATACTATATGGTAAATGATAATAGGAAAGTTATCCTGATATGAAAAATTCTTAGAGTGAGAAAATAGAAATCTGTATTTAAATATATATTTTTTTATTCTATTTTTTTTATACTATATCATAACCAAAATGGGAACTAAACATATATTTCAAAATATATACTTATTATACTATTTTATAAGAAGATTAGATACGTTATATTATTTTATCTATAGTTATTGTTGTAAATAGAACAGTTTTTAGGTTTCTTCTCACACACATCCATACACACAACTTCAAATTATTCAATCTCTTTATTCTCTTCTTCTTTTGCACAATATTTATGAAGCCTGTATTTGTTTTGTCCACATTGTGCCTCTAGGTAAATTTTTAGTTGCACATTTTATTATTATTTTTTTTTTTGTTATGATAATTTTGTCTTTTTTAGTTTATGAATTGTTAGCTGATGATTTATGCACTATTATATCACCTTTGAACAGCAGTACACGCTATAAAGGTGATGTAAAAATAAATATATTGTTTTTTTTTTAAAAATTAATAAATAAATGAAATTTATTCAAATGGATGCCAAGAAAATTATCCGATAAAGATTTAAATGGCTTCCATTTTCAAAATGGTCTATGACGAAACGAATGTTTTTGTAAAACATCTATTGCATTTATTCGTCGAATAAACTGTATACTATTTTTTTTTTTTTTAAACTTTATTATATTTAAAGTAAAAACCTATCAAAAGTAAAATTAAAGCAAAAAAATAAAAATAGACAAAACCATATATTATTATATTTATATAAATATATATGTGTTTTCGTAGATCTATAGCCTATACTTACTTAACTAACCTTTCCTTTCCATCTCAAGCAGATAGAGAGGGAGCAGGTATTCTCTTTTTTATATACCTTTTTCAGAAAATTTTTCTATTATATTTATCTTTATCTTCTCTTTAACTTTATATTTAGGTACATTTGAAAGATTCTTATTCATAAACTCGTTAAAAAGAGTAGGTATAAGAAAACCAAGAGTACGTTTGCCGTAATAATTTTTATACCTAGGTACCACTAACAAGCCTCTACTTTTTTGTCGGGTGGTCAACATAGTTACTATTTCTTAAAAGATAAATAATCAAGTATATAGTTAAAACATCAAAAAAAAGTGTATTTTAGATACATAAGTAAGAAATACAAAGAAACTTCTTCTTCTACTTCTTCTTCTAATAAAATAAATTAGATGTAGGTACGAAAGACGACTATATACCAACTCTTTCATAAATCATACGAGGCTATAAATTTTTATTCAAACTAGCAGGGAAGGATAGCAAGTTGGCCTAGTTTAGTATATTTGTGATATCCCTTTCACAAGTATAATAATATTATGACTTTCGTCTCGAAAAAAAAATATATGTTTTACATTAATATTTGGTACACTAATATTTTTTAAAAATATTTCGATCCTCAGACAGCGAGTAGGGCAAATTGAAGTAAATAGAAATTGGGCTCATAATCAGTTTTTATTATCATCATCTATTTGTCTACTTATATTCAATTATATATGTATCCGATATTTCCTCCTGTTGGTATATAGCAAATGAATACCCGATGTTGCACAGTTTTGTTGACAATCCGAATAAACCAAAATTTAGCAATTACAAGGAAATCTGGCTTTGCAAAAGCAGCGTGATATATATTATATATATATATATGGTGCGAGCACTTTTACCTTAATGAAGTTCTTTACAGTTCTGATAAATCTCCGAGTAGTTTTGGGTGCCATTCTTTATTTTGCAAACGCCACCCTTGCGGCGATACGAAGGCCAGATTGCCTGGAATGTGCCTTGAAAAACTGCACGTCCTGCAATGCATCTCGAATTGCATCGTTTGCGATTTTGAATGGCATGGGCCGTTAAATAATTTTCAAAACGCATTATCATAAATGGACAACATTCACATTGTATCGGTTTTCGATACTTCTCAGCAAGCTCTACAAGATAGCTAAGAGATACCTTGAACACTTTTAAATTGACGCCGATGCATGTGTCGGATAATATGAAATAGGTATGTAAGTACCTACTTATTAGCTTCTATACGTTCATGTATCAGAAGCTACTATCCAGTCCTTTGGCCATCTGTCCGTCCATCCGTTGCAAAGGAATTGAATTTTTATGTAAGTATAGATTGATACTCTTGAAAAACTAGTACTAATATCTGAAACTTTTACATTTCGATAGAGATCATATTCGAATTACAAAAATATGACAGCATGGCTGTCGGAACGTATTATTTATTACTGGTCAGTTAAAATTAATACAATTTCATCTATGGGCGCAAATAGAAACAAGTAAAAGAATTCTCAGTGCTACATTATTTAAGTATTGTAAATTGAAATATTATGTCCGTGTTTATTTGTTTATGTATTCAATAGAAATTGTATACAATTAAAAGTTAATGTTAAAAGTGCCGTAGGCACAAGTATAGATGGAAAATCAAACAACCTATCACAAGTTGGTTCCACAGGCGCGAGTAATTTGGTTGGGATATGCCTTTAATGACGCCTGTAGAGCCTAGCTGTAAAACGTCAGGTTCTGGTTAAATAGTTTAATCCTACTAAACAATGTATAGAAGCAGTTGATATTATATGATAGCTACAGGGTGTTATAGCCATTCTTCTTTTTATTACAAGCTTTTATTTAGCTTGCAATGTTTGTTAGTCGCTTTAGGTCAAATCGTGCAAGCTGTATTAGAACCACTTCCTCTTATCCCGCGGAGTTGAAATTTAACATGTTGATTAACTTTCAATGACAATATATTTTTATGGTTAGCATGACCTGATTCCACACCCAGGAATGGCTCCAGAAGAAAGAAATTCTTAACGGTCAGCAGCCTGATACAAAATTTTGTATACGCTTTCAAGCATTTGAATAAAAGCTTGTTTTTTTATTATTGTATTTGTTTTAATGGCGGGTTCTATTCAAAACAGCAGGAGATTGCTCTTTGCATTTCTTTCTTACATATTATTTGCTTGAATATTACCGTGTTTGTTTTAACTATTTTGTTTTTGATAAATTTGTTTCAAATTCTAATATTTAAGAACAACTCAAATAGTTTCACGTCAACTTGATGATACGCTTAAGAGGGCCTCTTTATTTATTTATTCTGGTTACCCAACAGAAATTGTACACAATCCAGGTAATGACGTGAAGGCAATATACATTGAAGTAAATATATAATCCTAGGGTACAAAACTAGGGTATTAGAGATAAAAAAGAATAATATTAAAAATCGACCATAACCTTCATACAAACGCATGTTCCCAAATTTATAAAGTTGTAATTTGGAATAGTATTTGTTTATCAAAATATAAAATAAGATCTTATAAAAATATATCTATGCCGGAATATGTTTTTTTTACAAATATTTGAGTATTGAATGACAAGCCATCTTGCAAGCCTATTGTGAGGAACAAGCTACGTAGGAATATAAACTAATTCTGAGTAAACCTTCCTTTCTGCATTTTGAATAGATAAACCTAATAATATTTTGTCAAAATTTAACTTTGAAGTGGAAATATGGGAATATTGATGAACCCTCTCTCCCGAAATATTGTTCTGATTCGTATATTTCTCCAAATGGCATTTGGGCTATTGGTAGTTGTGGGAAGGGGGAAGGACACCGGTCAATTGTGGGCTTTTTCCCTGTTTGTTTCCCTGATTTGAATGGGTTTAGTTTACCGTGTAAACAAATACCTACCAGTCCTGTCTGTGGTTCTGCTTCATAAATAATATTACCTATTTTAAAAGCGTGTTTTTTTAAATATGGGCTATGGTAATGTGTAATATATAAAAAATATGTATATATTGGCACATTTCTAGAAAGTTTAAAGTACTAATGATAATAGGGGTTGTAATATAATAGGCGAATAATATAATTGATATTATAGATACTACAATATATTAAGAGACCAACTCATATGTTTTTCATTTTAGTTTTTCTTTAGAATGTTAGGTTAGAAAAAAAACCAAAATGTTCGTAGTATTCATAAGATAATTTAGTTATAAAAATATAATTTTGGTTGAGTGGTTATAAATCAAAATATTTTTTTATAGTTGTTTGTTGATTGGAAGACTCAACATATCAACAAACAAATCCTCCAGTCCCCCCTGTGATGATATTGTTATCGCGATCAACATAGTCACCTTGAAATATTTTAAAATTAATTTGCATAAATAATTGTCTATTACTCTCTACGTGGTGCCTATCTATTTTACTTCACCTAATATTTTATCGGATGTAGTAGTGTTTTTATTCAACCTCATAGCCTCGAGCGACTCGAGAAAAATCTATTTTGACTTTTGTTTGACACTATTTTGACGTTTCGAGTTTCTTTCCATCATTGTTCACTCATGCGTTAGCTTGCAATTTAAAATTCATTTCCCACAAAGGGCATGTTCGCTTTTACGTTAGTTATAGTAAAATTTACTAAAAATGGCATCAGTTTTACTACGAAGAGTAGTGTTTAAAAGTTCCAATTACGAGAAATGTTTCGTTAGTAGAGTAAGTATGGACTTTGCTGAGGTTATAATTCTCTAACCTCAGGTTTAGTAAATACCCTTTTGATTTTTTTTAGATTGCAGCATGCGATTTATCCACCAAAGTTTCCAATGGAAAAATTTATGACGATGTAATAAATACCGTATCTGACATCCCCGACGGTGCAAAGATATTAGTAGGTGGTTTCGGCCTATGTGGAATTCCAGAGAATTTAATAGGAGCCTTATTGAAACACGGAGCAAAGGATTTGACCGTTGTCTCGAACAATGCTGGTATGTACAAATAAATACATATTTTAATAAGTAACTTAAGAACAATGACAATATTTTCTTGATTATTGTAGGAGTTGACAAATTTGGTCTTGGTCTCCTGCTGAGACAAAAGCAAATTAAAAGGATAATTGCGTCCTATGTGGGTGAGAATGCTGAATTTGAGAGACAATATTTGAAAGGAGAACTAGAGGTGTGTATGTATTTTTTTATTTATTTTTCTTTACCGTTAGCTCAGTATACAGAAGAATACAGTATGTGCGCTCTCTTGGAGCAAGTGTATGGGTAGGTTGTGCACGGGGAATGCGAAATAGGCAAACGATTGATTTATTCACCTCATCTTCTGCATCTCATCTCATATGCTGCACATCGCTTCATATGAAACAAAAACACAAAAAATATATTTTTTCAATCTTTGAATCAGATCAGGATACAGTTATATTTTAGAAAGCCAACGCTCAATATTTAATTGACATTGATTGAAAATCCTCTTAAAAGATGCATATTGTAGGGATGCTGGTCGTTGCGTGAAACAGCCAAGCCTAAATTCACATTTGAATGTTCAAAACTGAAGTAGGAAAACAATCCAGAGATCATGTTAGTTAAGGCGTTGGACTATTGACCCAAAGGTCGCAGGTTTGAATTTGCACATGGTCATACCATTTTTAACGCTTCATTGCCACCGTCTCTCCTGACTCTAGGACAGGCACATTTGGTCTAGTTGAGTAGGGCCCAAAATAATTGTATATGACCTAGGTTATAGCAATTATTTTATAAAAAAAAATGGTAGGAGAATTTAATTGATGTTTATTATATTTTTTGCTTAACCCATTCCATCACTATTAATATGACATAATTTGTTAATTAAAAACACAATTTAATTATTACAACTTTTATTATGGCCATTTTGGAAACACTGTTGGTTGTCAAAATACAAGTTAAAAAGAATACGTAAAAACTTTAGTAATTATATTTTTTCATCAAAATATAATTCGTAATTATTTTATCAGCGATATTTACATGAATAAAGTTGTTGTCAATGATTTTTTATGCATAAAATGATTACGCACAGACCTGCGTTTCACCGGCTTAGTGCTTTAATACCATAATATTGTTGACTGGCGATTCGCCGGCTTCGTGTGTCAATGGGTTAAACTGATACTGTTGATTGCTTATGATTTAAATGAATACAGCACGGATTAAAAAATATTATTAGCATAGAGTTGGGAGGAAAAGTGGAGGCGCAATATACTGCCCCTAGTCAGGTAGCGCAGCCAAGCGAAACACATGTACAGGAGACTTCATGTCTACAGAGGAGTCTTACACAGGCAGTGGAGGAGACTTCACAATATTATACAATTACTTTTTTATTAATAGTCAAACATGTATGTCCACTAAGTCCTAGATGTTAGTGCTGATAGCTCTATTTGGCTAATAAAAATAACACTGATAACTTATAGACTGTCAGCTTCGGTCACTTGGCAGTTGTTAATATTGCTGGTCTTACATCGGTAGACATCGGACTTTGGACTTTTTCTTTTTATTTATATTTGGAAATGGATAGGACACCTGGACTCGAAATTACAATATTCAAGTCAGCCAAAAAGCATTTGGATAAGAAAGCTCTAGGAGAGTAACAGGAAAATTGCAGAAGCTGCAGATGGCAATGGCAATGACTTGTAGATGCTCTAAAGCAGGGGTGCTCAAACGGTCGATCGTGATCGACTGGTCGATCGCGAGTGCTTTTTGAGTAGATCTCGAGAAGAAAAAATTTTTTAATAAGTAGGTAGGTAACTAAACTACAAAAATGTATTTCGTAATAAAATAACACTGCTTGCGGCAAAAGGTGGCTTTATCAACTGGTATATGTAACTCTTTTGTTTTGTAACAACCAATAAACTCGCAATTTTGAATAACTATGAGTTTTTTCATTGATATTGTAGAGAAGAACCTAACTAAACCTAACCCAAACCTTGACTAAAATAATGTACCTATATTGTGCAGAAAGCTAATATCTATATATGCTATGGTACGCCCTACCTAGGTAGGTAGGGTGTATCGTGTATGTACGACAACCCTGCATCACACACACTTGCAGTCTCTCAGAGTCGATCGTAAGTAGTCTAAAAATATTGAGGTAGATCGCCAGCAGTTCAAGTTTGAGCACCCCTGCTCTAAAGTCAACATAGGAGCTACAGTAATAATAAAATTATACTCATAAAATAAGAATCTTTAATTTGCTTAAAATTGGTCCAATGGATCAGCGATGGGGGATTATAGATTAGATATTAATGAAGTAAATGAATTATTTTAACCTTTTTACCGCCACTATGAATATGTGGACATCATTTTATGAGTGTATTTGGGAGTAAACTCATATCTAAATTTAGCAATATCTTTCTGAATGTTATACCCATGCTTTATATTACGTTAAACCTTATGGGATTTTCAAGAAAATATTGTTGTTATGTCACCTTAATTATAAAAACCAAAGCGAGCAGGTAAACGCGATTTGCCTGTAACACACACGCCAGAATGAAGATAATACCACTTGATAGGGTAATCGCTTTTTATGTGCAATTTCGTTTGAATAGCATTGATTTCAAATGTTTTGAAAATTTTAACACAAAATTGTAGATTTAATTGTAAATGAATTCAATGTGATGCATATCTAATGTAATTTTACTGCAATATATTATCTAATAATTCATTTCTGAAATTTCAAAATGAGGCAAGGAAACAAATATAGTTTGGAAATCTATACAAAAATAAACTTATCAATTTAGGAGTTCAGTGTAAAGTTATAATAACCTACATAGTAGAAGATAATTTGCACCCTATATTTTTGCATTATTTTTAATTACCTGGCAATACTAGTATGAATTATTAATTAATGTGGCGGTGGATTGAACAAGGAACAATGTTTCTCGTATTTACTGGCCATTCTGTCCGTAACGTGCGTTCTGTCAATTTAATTTTACATTGTTAAATTTTGTAGTATATAATCAAATCAATCTATTTCCAAATAATCACAATCTTACGTGAGGTAACCTTTTTTCTATAGTTATCACACGGACCTTTAGCCCCAATATCTCTGTGGGTTTGCAGCCATCAACCTACGCTTTGTGGATCGAGTTTGAAACGAAAACAAAAGAAAAACACAAAACACTAAAAATATGCTGTGGCCACCAGGGTATTTCTGCTTTAAAATGATGGTGGTCAAAAGATTAAAATTATATGAAAAATTAGTTATTTTTTTGCGGAATTGAGAATATCAGGAAATTTTGTCTAACGACGCAGCTGTCCAGTAGTCCGTACACATTTTGTGTTCGGTGTCCGCAAACATTTTGAAAAACAAGGGTAATTCCATAATAATGTCAATATTAATGATGTTTCTATATCTTTTAGGTTGAACTCACGCCCCAAGGTACATTAGCAGAAAGAATACGAGCAGGTGGAGCAGGTATTCCCGCATTCTTTACTCCAACGGCATTTGGAACCCTTATCCATGAAGGTGGCTGCCCTATTAAATATGCAGCCGATGGCTCGGTAGGTAATTTACATGTTAAACATCGTCAAATTGAAAATCTATTTGTTGATGTGCAAACAGAGGCTATGAATAAAAATAACCAAGTGCCAATTTTTTTTGTTGCCCAGATTGATGTGTAGAATAAATCTATAAAAGGATGTGCGTGAGAAAAAGTTCCTCTCTATATATAATATTGAATTCCAATAATAAATTTTTATAATTAAGTTTTTATTTACATATAGACATTTTTTTTAAGTTTATTGTTTTAATTAGTTCGCTTTGGGATTAATATTGATATAAGTATTAAATATGGTATAGAATTTTTATTTATTTATTAGTTACTGTTTTAAAAACCATAAATATTATTTTATGTCAATCACTGAAAATGTATTAAAGCAATAACCACTCATTTTTGTTTTAAATCTATGCTTTCGGAGATAAGACGGAGAAGCTAGAATTATGGTAGTATAGACAGGAATTTTAAATCTGGAACACTTTCCAAAAATAAATAAATAAATTTTACGTTACTAAGTTTCCTACAAAAAAATCTAGTAATTTCTTTAATTGAAATTAAAAATGTTTTATTATTTCAAAAATATTGATTTTTTGGTATTGGATGTAATAGTTGACAGTAGCCTGGAAAATCTTTCTTAATTTTTAAGGTTCTCTCTCTTTGTTTTCGTAAAATATGTCTAGTTCAGACATCAATTCAATTTAAACCGTTTCAGATACAAATAATGAGTTCTCCCAAAGACCATCAAATGTTCAATGGCAAGGACTACATAATGGAGGAGGCAATAACTGGAGACTTTGCCCTTGTCAAAGCCTGGAAGGGTGACAAGAATGGAAACTTGGTATTTAACAAGAGCGCTAGGAATTTTAACCCTGTAATGTGCAAAGCAGCTAAAGTTACAATAGCTGAAGTTGAAGAGATCGTACCTTCTATACCTCCTGATCAAGTACATGTGCCTGGAATATTTGTTCACAGAATTTTTAAAGGTAACTATCAAAATTGTTCTCAAACCTTATATAAATATCTGTTATATCTGTTTAAAAGGTATGCTTTAAATGTTTTGTTTAGAATAGTAACAATATAAATAAGTGCATCAATTGCTGGCAACTGCTAACAAGTGCTGGTAACCTGTGAATGAAATATTTGAAAATGATTACGGTTACTCTCTGTATATTTACTTTATAGAATAAATAATCCTAACGAGACGCCGATGTTCTTTACATTACATAAAATTTGTTAGTGGCATGCTGATATGACAAATAATAGAACGTAGATTTTATAATTCTGTCAGTGTCATATTACAATTTCACTAGTAAAATTAAATTGCAAGATATATTGTCAATCGGCTTCATTTCTTACAATTTATTAGCTTAATTTCAGTGTCACTGTAATTTCACGGGGGGGGGGGGGGGGAGCAGCTGTGATGGTTTTTGTTTCTTTTAAAAATAAATTGATGAAGATTATGTTTACAAATTCCAAAAAATTTTACCCATGTCGTAATTGGTTTCTTTAGAGCAGGTTCGCCAGGAGAATTCCTCTCTTCTTTCATTTTTGGTGTATAGTGGTGTATCCATATTTCATAAACGCTTAGGAAACACCTTAAAAATTTGCTCGCAATGCGCATGATTGTATATGTCCAAACACTGTTGGAAATTATCACACGATTCCGTTTTTGATACATTGCTGAACCTATCTTGCAGATTTTTTATTTGTAAATATTCATGCAATTATAAAATGCACATTTGCCTATGGTGTTTACCACGCCTATGTCACATACATTGCGTGAAATAGGCATGGTAAACAACTCCTAAGGTGCTTGTTAGAAATATAATTAAAATAATTAGATTTTATGTTTAATAAATAATGTTGTTCTTTTGATCTTAGGTGAACGTTACGAGAAGAGAATAGAAAAACGCACAGTATGGAAAGACGAATCTGCTACTAAAATAATAACTCCTATAGCAAAAATGAGAGAAAGAATAGCTAAAAGGGCCGCAATGGAATTTAAAGACGGCATGTACGCTAACCTCGGAATCGGTAAAAAACATTTTACAATATTTTTTTTTGTTAATATATTTAATAAGTTCGTGCTCACTAAACCTGTTGCTGTATAATTAGTTAGTCAGGCAAAGCAATTGGCAAATGGCAATTGGCCATTTCAAGTTGCTTAAAATGTGATTATCCACAGGGCCGGCCCTACCTTGGCGCAAATGGCGCACTTGATTAAGGTTATTTAGGTTCTTATGCGTCTATAATAAGGGATAGTATACCTCTAAAATAATTGCATACATTTTATACTCATTTTGTTCTATTACGAAATTTAAAATTTAATGTTTTTAACAGTTGAAAAAAAAAACAAAATTACGACTTGTATTTGTAGTAATTTTTTGATATAATTCATTGTCAGTTTTAATTTTTTATGTAAAATGGGACTTGACATTTATAGAACGCATGGCATTCATGGCATTATAATTGTTTTTGATACACTACACTACATTGACAGATTATTGAAAAAGGTACATTTGAAATCAAACAAAATTCACAGTTCCAAACTCATTCTGTCAATTAGCTGTCAGTAGTATGAACGTTTTATTTTATTTATTTTAATGTATTTGTAACACATATTATAGATAAATTGTAACTTTCTGCACTTCTTCTCCATATAAACTTTAACTATGCCAAATCTCACACTCTTCCGTGCTTAAAAAGGGGTACAAAGTTTTTCCTTCACGTATTAATATATAGATTATAGGTGGTTTATTATTTGTCACAAAAATGCAAACTAAATTTTTTTAAATGTTAGTGTCTTTTAATATTTTATAAATTGTTATAAATATAACTTACTGAACATTATTTATTTGTAATTTCATAGGAAATTTTAGGTGAATATTTTAAAATTACAAGTTTTCAGAAATCTTCAATTACATTTTACTTACTCTTAAAACATTTCAATTAAAAATTATTCACAGAACAATCCAAAACCTGGACCTGGGTTGGGGATGTTAGCTGGTTTCAAGTGTGCTTAAAGTATGTCTATATGTTTATAATTGATTTATTCCAGGTATGCCAATGTTAGCCAGCAACTACATTCCATCTGGTATAAATGTCTTCCTCCAATCGGAAAATGGTATACTTGGTTTAGGACCGTTTCCAGTCGAAGAAGACGTTGATCCTGACCTGATAAACGCTGGCAAAGAAACGGTCACAGTACTTCCTGGTAAATGTTTACAACAACTGCAATAATTGAGAACATGGTAGTCTAGTGGTTAAGGCGTTGAACTATTGACCCACAGGTATATTTGAATCCGCATATGGTCATACCATTTTTAACGCTTTATTACCACCATCTCCCCTGACTCTAAGACAGGCATATTTAGCCTAGTTGAATAGGGCCCAAAATAGTTGTATATGACCTAGGTCATAGCAATTATTTTATTAAAAAGAAAAAGTTTTATTTAAATGATTAAGAAACATAAATTAAAAACTACACGCATGTGTCACTCCACATGTGTGATAGGAGATATTGACTGACAACTATCAACATGAAATGCTTGTATACAACTAAAAAACGCTTTACAGATTCTTATAATAGATTTTTTCCCATTCAGTCTATGAGTAACTTATCTAACGTTGATAATTGTTTTTATAAACTATATGAAAACACATTTATAATGTAGATGTCTTTCGATTGGATTGGGAAATACATTTGGAATGTTGTAAACACCCAGATTTCTTTAATTACTATATTCCATTTCGCTTCTAAGATGGGCCCGTCCTTTTAGCTTCTATACATTCATGTATAAGATGCTACTATCCATGTCCTTTGGCCGTCTGTTTGTGTGTCCATCCATCTCCAACTCTAAAAGTACAAACGCGAAAGAGTTTAATTTTTGGGTGTACACTGATGTTCTTGAAAAATAACCATAGCCGTTTAGATCATCATATCGGAGGCTGGTAGAATAATATAGATATATAATATTAAAGTCAACAAATTTTTAGTACTAATTAATGAAACATTGACAGTTCAATAGAGCGCTTAATTTATTAATCTAAATAACCATCCAAAATGCAAATCGAATGGGCTAAAAGTGCGGAAGGTACAAATAGGGAAAGGATTTGAAGCAAGTTGGTAACGCAAGCGCGAGTCTGTCTAGTCTGGGTGGGAAATGCCTTTAATGACGCCTGTAGGGCCTAGTTATAGACTTCAGGTTCTGGTTAAATAATTTACTACTACTAAACAATGTATGATATGATAGCTACAGAGTGTCATAGCCATTCTTGTTTATTTGTTTTAACTAAAGAATTTGAATTTTGTCTTCGTTTGTGTCTCACATTCAGAGGCGTGGTTATACCAATTTTAATATTGAGCTTGCATGACCGTTTCTGAACTGATGTCATTTTCTGATGGCCGATCCACTAATAACTCCTGTTCAACATTGCAGTGACACAACCAACACTGACTGAACCTTTTCTTGATAAAGGCAACAGACACACTAACTTCAAATCTCTTTGGTTATAACATATTTTTTCTCATTATTTAGGAGCATCGTTCTTTGGCTCTGACGATAGTTTTGGTATGATTCGAGGTGGCCATATTGATTTGACTATTCTTGGTGCGATGGAGGTGTCGCAGTATGGGGACTTAGCCAACTGGATGATTCCGGTATGCATTATACATTTTTTTCTATAAACTTTTATATCCATAAAAGTAAACTACTATAGATAGATTTATTGATGTGGTGTTTCCTATTATTATTATTTATTATAGGGCGGTTGCAGGTTGGTTAAAAAAATAACTAATTAAATTAAAAATGAACTAATATCATTAGTTTTTATTGTGGCTATTTACACTTTCATTTTATTATCATTATTTGTCAGTTAATTATGTTTCTGGATATATTGTAATTATCATCAAATTTAATATAAATAATAATATGGAATCAATAATCAAAGCTCATTTAAAAATAATTTATGTACCTACACGAAATAATAACATGCTTTTTTATTTATTTAATATTATAATACAACTTTGTATTTTTCTGTGGCCTATGGAGTGATAGATAAAATGTATATGATGCATTTATATCAGGTTGGAAACTTTACGTATTAATAAACATTAATATATCGCGATAGATCATGGTAGTCTAATGGTTAAGGCGTTGGACTTTGGACCCAAAGGTCGCGGGTTTGAATCCGCACATGGTCATACCATTTTTAACGCTTCATTACCCCTGACTAGGACAGGCACATTTGGCCTAGTTGAGTAGTGCCCAAAATAATTGTATATGACCTAGGTCCTAGTAATTATTTTAAAAAAATATATATAAATAAAAACTTTGTACATAAACTTTGTATTAAATAAATTTTAAGTAAATTTTAAATTACTAATGCTAAATCCTATGAACATTTTACTGTTTGTCCTTTAAATGTAATCATATTTCTGTTTGCAGGGCAAAATGGTGAAGGGCATGGGTGGAGCAATGGATTTGGTGGCTGCGCCGGGAACTAAAGTGGTTGTTGTTATGGAGCATAATTCCAAAGACGGCCTACCAAAAATTCTTTCAGAATGTTCATTACCCTTGACAGGAAAAAACTGTGTTGATATGATTATAACTGATAAAGTAAGCAATTCAGTTTGATAACCCGTTATAGCATTTACTGTATTCAAAAGATAAATTTATTCTGTCTTTACTAAAACAATATCCGATTGAAAACCTTAAAAGTATTTATTAAGTAATATAATTTTAAAAAAAAACTGATTTACGGACAAATCCACCGAGTGTATGAAAATTGTACTTTTTCTGAAAACAAATTTTATAAATTAACAGTGCATCTGATAATCATAAGAAAATTTTATTTGTTGATTTTATAACCAGCCGTTTTTTAATCATCTTTAGTCCTAAATGATTTTTGAGTTGTACAAAAATGTTCTTAAGATAATTCTTTACCAAGTATTTGAGATCCAGTCATCTGGAAACATATATGACCCCTTGGTGGATGGTTTGGTCATTACTCAAGAGTAAACATTTGAAAGTGTCTGTAACCCTAAGTAATCATCGAATGAGTCATATATTTTATTTCTTTAAACTCAACTTTTATAGCTTTTATTGTTATTTCTTTTGTATTATGTTTTTGACAAATAATCGGTCTGGTTTTAACTAGACACGAATTTTGTTGTCACTTCCCTAGAGCTGGCCAAACACTGCAGCGTTTAGCCACTCGCCTTGAGGAGATTGGCCTCACACACGGGGTGCAGAGGTCCCCACGACGCGCTCGCCCTGGCGATTTTTTTTTTTTTCCCCTCCGGCACACCTGGCAGGTTATAAAACCGAGGTCGACCGTCAGTGGGCGCCGGGGGCCTATTTACCTGAGTTCACCGCGTCCGCAACAACTCGCCACTTCTATCGTCGTCACACCGGCCCGTATCCCTTCATCATAAGCAAAATTATCGCTTCTGGATTAATATCCAAACTATTTTTTCTAACATCATAAACAAGATACGGGTTTATGCAAATGAGCCACAGACCTTGACGGCCCTAAAGGAGAAGGTCCAACAAGAATTAGAGAATGTATCGACTATGTTTTAAGAAGTCATGAAAAATGCTGTGTAACGGGCCCGAATGTGTATCAACTCTGATGGCGGCCACTTGACTGATGTTATCTCGCAAATTTATAGAAAAAAATATCCATCCAAATGAAATATTAAAACAAACAAAACCAATACTTTTTATTGATAAACAAAGCTACTACCTTATGAAATAAAGTGAGGACTTTTGCACCACCTTGTACGAAGGCTGCTATTTATGAATCTAGAAATGGCCACTTACAGAACAACATTTAAAAAGTAATTATTACATATAAAAATGGAACTCTTTGGCTGTATTTTATGTAACTGGCAATTATTTTTCCGTTGTGGGGTCATTTTGAAAATTGCGTGTCTTCATCGCCATGGATTTAACTCGTGAAAATTTTCGTGCGATGATTTATTACAATGTTCGGCGTGGGCTAACTCAAAAAGTGCATCAATCAACTCACTTCGACTTTTGGGGGGACACCATCAAAAACCACTGTGTATCACTGATACAGTGAGTTTAATCATGGGCAGTCTATGCTCACGGATGAATTTAAAGAAGGTTGCCCTAAATCGGTTGTTGCACCATAACATATCGATGCTGTGCAGGAACTAATAATGCAAGATGTTACATATCGCGAAATAGAGGCGTCCCTGGGTATAAGTATTTATTTAATATATTTTAGGGAGACATGCAGCGTAACTTAGTTTATAGAACAGTAAATACATAGTTATTCATTTGGCCAATTACATGAATTCACTGTTTAACAATTGAATTGAAAGGTAGGTTCACCTAGAACTGATTACATAAAAAATAGAATTATGAGAAATGTATTTAAAATAGTTTTGTCTTTGCATATTTACACTAATAAAAACATGTATTCATTAGAATATGTGTTTTGTTAGTTATGTTAAACATAAATAATTAGGACTTTTACCCTCTAATTACCTAATATAAGTATGACGGGCATACATAAGATACTACACGAATATTTAGCTGTAAAAAAATATATTTTCAGGCCGTTGATGCGTTCAAAATGCATGTTTTGGAGATACCTCAATCAGAAAGGAAAAAGTGCTATGAAATTGGTTTCAACGTATGCAAAAGTGCATTGATCATCATGGCGAATATTTTGTAAAGCAATAAAACCATATTAAATAATATATGTTTATTTCTTTTTGTTCAGGATTCATAAATAGCAGCCCTCGTATTAGGTATGTTGGAAAGGAGAAAAGGGAGATGAGAGGACCTTCCTAGTAGATAAGAAGATCTGACTTTGATCAATGTTTTCCATGGAATCTGATAATTAATTCTGATTAATGTTTGTTTTTTTTTATTTACCTTTCAGTGTGTGTTTGATGTCGACAAAGAAAAGGGTTTGACGCTTACGGAACTTTCAGAAGGAGTAAATATTGAGGATATAATTGGATCTACAAGTGCCGAATTTGATATAACTCCAGAGCTACGGGCCATTCTAAAAAAAAAAGCTTAAAGTTTTTTTAAATTATTTTCACATTACTTGTAATTAATTGCAATAAGTGTATCGTTATGACTAATATTTGTCAGGTTTTAAATTTCATTTTTAAATTCTTTTTTAAATATATTTATCAGCTTTTATTAAAATAAGCAGCAATTAAAATGGAATATAAAAACAAATGATACTATAACACCAGAAAAAATAGGCTGTCAGAATTTGAACCATCATCTCATCGGGCTAGATACATAAATATAATATAGTATGTAGATCATAAGAATCAAGCATCCAGAACGGGTTAATTTAATAAATCGAAATATTTTTAATAAAAGAAAAATTATGCTTCTCTTTGACAAACTGCGATCATTATTCCATCATCATGACCATGAGTCATCATGATCATGCCCATGGTCATCTGACCATGAGTATCTTTTTAAAATATGTGTACTTTAAGAATTCAGAGTTTTTTCCATGAGCTGAGATGGACATTGAATATCTGCTCTCTGGTGCCCGTACCCTTAACGGACCCAGCTTACTCACGGGGAATTTTACCATCCTAAATAACTCATCAGGCACTTTGATATATCCAGTAGGATGAAAGCAATGGTGCAATAGTTGTCGCATCCCTTGTGTATCGGGATGAAATTAGCCTGGCCGTGTGACGATTCTCCAAACCTTATTGCAAATATTAAGTTAGTATAAATAGTTATCACTAGGTGTATAATTTTCGTTATGATTTTTGTTTCTAATAATTTGTTATAATTATTTAATCATAGTTTGAAATTATTATTATTATTGTTGGACTATTCTCTTTCTTCTTTTATGTAGCCTTGTAAAAAAAACCAAAAATATAAAAATGACCCCACGAAAAGGCACCATCTTTGTGAGCGATTGTAATAGTTACAATTTAATATAAATAAAGAAATATAAAACTCCTTTGTCACCCATTGGATCTGTTCAGCCGCTATCTGGTTGTCGCCTAGTGCTTTGTAGTTTTAATTTATTCATGGCTTATTTCACCTCTGAGAATAAGATGTTGGGTTCCGACTCGCCGGCTGCAGATGTGGATACCACTGTAGATACCATTGCAGCGACTTTGGCTTGAAATCTTTAGTGAGTATCTTTAATTTTTGGAAGAGATCTCTCGCTTCATTTTTTCCTGTTTGTCCTGTCAACAGTTTCTTCTGAACATTTCAGAGAAATACACCATTACAGCCATAAGATCAAAATTCTCAGCTGCTATTTTTTTTCAATCTATGGTTATAACTATAAAGTGTCTCAAATTGACGATTTCTGGCCCTAAAAACATGAACATAATCACCTTTTTCCTGTTCAAAACACACTATTTAACCCTTCTCTCCTATCTTGTAATGAACCCTAAAACTGCCCCTCCCCCACAAAAACTTTGTGTCATTCTATACTATATTTTACAATTAAATAAATAGGTCATCAGTTACATGTTGTTTAAGTGAGAACACTAAAATATTCCAGGCATTGATTAAGAGCGTCACCACGTAATATCCAGGTTCGAATACTGCTTCGGTCCATTATTCTTCTGGTGTTATTTGCATTCATGTTGATTAAAAAAATTAAAAATTTAGTTATCACATTTTATGACAACTCTGTAAATAATTATTTTTGCTTGTTACCATTCGCAGAATATTGAAAGTATTTATTTTTTTATAAATTGCAGAATCTTCTAGATTTTAAACAAATATATAAACATTTTTAAGCAGGTTGAACTTTTATCATGTACATCCTTTTATACGGTTAATCTATATGTCAAACTGACCAACTTTTGTTCTACAAGTTTTCTTAATTTTGCGAGATTAATTTTATGAGAAAAAGTTCAATCTGTATAAGAAATTTCATTTTAAAATATTGAGCACTGTTTGGACAGTTTTCCTTTGGGTAAGTAATATTGCCAATGTAATTCTATTAATTATTTTAATATATTATTCTTAAAAACTTGTTCTTTAAGTTTTTAAAAACTTGTTTTTATTAAATGTCAGGTTTGGCTCGGTGCCACAACACATATAGATTTTTTAAATAAATACTATGACCTAGATTATTATACAATTATTTTGCCCTACGCAACTAAGATAAATGTGCTTGTATTGGAGTTAGAGGAGATGGTGCTAATGAAGTGTTAAAAATGGTTTAACTGAGTGCGGATTCGAACCTATGACCACTGCGTTAATAGTCGAACACCTCAACCACTACCACTACCACGATCTCTTCTTGATTCAATGCATATAATGCAATGTTTGTCGGTTATAATAGCATCCTTCAAAATTCAGGACAGTTCCATATATGGGTTCACTCGGGTTATGAATTGGGACTGATCTACATTTCATCGCCCCGACATTGGTTTGCAAATAGCACTTGAAGTCATCGCTATTTTGTGAGACAAATTCTTTCTATTTTTTGGGTTGCTGTTGGTGGAATTACATAAAACTTCTTAAACACCAATGACATACAGGTTCTATTTATAAATATAACCTAGAGATGACGTAAAACTTTTTGGATGTAGCATAAACATGGCAGTATTGTACGGATGTAAACAAAATTTTGCACGTGGCACAAACCAACACTTAACAAAAAAGTTAATTTTCTAGTAAGTTCCTATTTTGTAATATCAGTATAGTTACCATATTTTAGAACACTGTCATAGTATTTTTCTTTTTATATTTGGTTGGTTTCCCTTGGTGTTGATTCTTGTTAGTTACTTGCGAAATAATGCACGATGTCAGCCACATAGCGTAAGTATGTCGTGTCCAAAATTGAAACGAACAAACTGTCATCGCCTTCAAAATGACCGCGTTATATTGCAACACCACATTGGTTGAAATGGATGTGGAACAAACCAATCTTAAAGTATTATGGATATGGAACATTCAAAACAATTTTTAGCCCTGGTTTGTTCCACATCTGGATTCAACCAAACCAACCCCATAAAAAAAAATGTGGATTTGGAACAAAACACTATACCGTATTTTATTCATTTTTCTGTCTGTGTTTCAATGGAACTGGAACAATGCAATATTAAAATATAGTTTTCAATAAAAAGTCGATTTTGGTAAAAGTGGTTCGTGGAACAAACCAATACTGAGGCGTCGATTTGTAGATCAGTCGAAGGTGATGAGGATGTTCTAGCCAATTAATTATTCAACTAAATTAAAGTATTCCTAGGCTCAATTATGTAACCGTAAAATTATATTACATTGCAAAAATGTAATATAATAAAAAGACAATATGAGTTTGTCATGTTAATGTAAGTAAAAACACGTCTTTGTATTAGATATAAATAAAAAATCCTTTATACAATGTGTATAAATAGTGCTGTTTGAGAAGTCTGAAGAAAATCACAAATTATTTCTTACATTGGAAGTTTTATTTATATACATAGTATAGTTAACAAGAGTGGAAAGGGTAAACCATTCACAGTTCAACCTGTAACCTGTTGATATAATATATAAGCTACAAATACTATCCTTATGTATTACATAAGCTACAAATACTAATGTTGAACCAACATCCATTTTTAGGAACTTTTTTTCTATTTTTTTGGGTATTCTTTAAAATTAATGTGGCAATTTAGTTTTGCCGTGAATGATGTGTTATTACAATTTCACAATATTTGGAGTAATACCCGAAAATATTGGTTGGAGGTGAATTCCTTATTTCTTGAATTTTTTTTTTTCAAACATCACCATTGCGAAGCATTTTCCTTGCGTGAAAATGAATTAGGTTTATTGCAATAAAATATAACAATTTAAAGAAATAATTTATTGCACGTTATTTATTAAAACATACAAAAACAAAACATAACGTCGCTAAATATTATTAAATATAACAATTTTTTTAATAATATAACAACATTTCTAAACTCGAGTTTAAAATTATAGTGTTCAGAAAGTTAATTTTTTTGACACAGGATTCTTTAAGATTAAGTATTTAATGAAACTAAAAAACTTGCTGTGGATAAACATTACTAAAAGTATATATTTTTTCTATATTTTCATTATCTACAAACGCAAGAAAAAATACCGGTAAGGACTAATTAGTCTTATACGTAGACTTTAGGTAATATTTAACATATCATAGTAAGTCAGTATACACAAAGTGTGTAACACCTCATACAAAAATATTTAATTTTAATAGCGGCGTCAGTGCTCTACAATATTAAGGTCTAATTCAAAATTAAAACTAACCCACCTACTTTGGGCATTAAAATCGCCTAAAAAAACATTGCTCAAAAGGAAGAATCAAAAGTTATACATAATTATACAAACCTTAACCTCTAAAGAACCTACTGTGTAAAAAATATGTTTATCCTGTGAATTCTTGTTTTTTTAATAATTAATTATTTTTATATAAATAATTAAACATGACGATCATCTTATTAAACATTTTTAAACAGACGTAGAAGTTTCATACCTTATTCAAAGATTGCTTATCATGTTAGTTACAAAAATATATGTATAAAATTGTAATAATTTAATAAATTGCACATTAAAAAAATATAAAAATTCAATTACTATAATGATCTACAAAATTAGGTACACCAAAAAATGTCATTAATAAGTTAAACCTAAAATGAAAAAAAAAAATCTATAAAACATTGCGCGTTACTTGTACAAAACCTATCAATATAATATTATGCATAGTTTAAATTGCACTTGCAACCTAGGAAGTTTTAACTTGTGTTACCCTTCAAGTATCACAATATATAATAGAAGAATGACACGACACAGCTGTATACACTTGTTAATTTTTAGGTTAATAATAATTGGATATCTATATATACGATTATTATTAACCTAATACTACTATTTAACTAATTTTCATAGTCAATATACTATGAAAATTAGTAAATATAAAATACATTAAGTCCTTGTCCTTGTTATACACTGCATCCCAGGTAATCCGGACTGCTGCCAGTTAGTGGGAGGCGGGCAGTGTGGCTACCACAGTTGCTGCTTATATTCCATTACCTGGCCCAGTCTGGTGATAATATCGAGTCATCCTGCGAACTTGTTTATGCAGACCTGATAGACCTGTGAATTTTTTCTCTAGCTTTCTAATCCTAAATGTGCATATACATACAAGGTGAATAAGATGTTTGGTGAAATATATCAGTAAATATTTTACTTATTTATTAAAGAAATGGCTCCATGTGAGCACTAAAAGTGAGAAAGGACAAAGTGAGAATTCTCCAAGTTATTTGACTGGCAAAAGTTAACCCGCGATCACAAATAGGTATGGAATCGTAAGACTATAGGCGACATAAAGAATAATTTGTTATGTGCTTGGAACATGGTCCTGGAACGATTTGTTATGAAAAATATAATGCACAATGTTACCCATAAAATTTTATCTTTTAATGAAATAAAGATGCTTCTAAAATTGATAAAATTAACAAGTGATTAAAAAATATTTTTTTATTCAGTGATTAATATTTGCTTTTTCTAGGCGCCTTTATTAATCTCTGAATTACCAAGGTCCTACTGTATTATCAAAAAACAATTATAAAGAAAAAACACGAATGACAAATTTCAATGATTTTTTTTTAGTTTTGTATAAATGTAATAATGACTCGCAGGTCACAAGTAGATGATTCTATTGTTCATAGGTTTGAAATGTTTCATTTTCATATATGGAGTTCATTTTAAGTCGTAAAGTTCGTCATAACAAAGATACTGTGGACATGTCTAACATGTTGCTTTCTGGGATTTTCTTTTATTTTATTTCCGATGGGTTCTTAATAAAAATAAAACAAATAACTCAAATTAAATATCGGGTAAGTATGTCAAATCCTTAATTCACATAGTGGGACTTACCCAAATGCATATGGCGGGCCTATATATATTTTAGGAGAACCTAACATAGAAAATGTAGGGAAACTTTGGCCCTCATAAAATCTGTTGATTTTGTGTTGTCCTATCCTAAGCATTCATCTAATAATAATATATGCTCGTCATACAACAAACTTTTCACTTATACCACAGTCAGAGTTAGATACATAGATAATTTCGGATAACAATGAGATGACCCACTTGCGCCGAGCCGAGCTGAAACAAAATGGCCGCTGTGGATTGACGTTTCATGATTTGCAGTGAGCTCTATCGCAGAAAGGTTAGATGTGTAATTTAACTACCGAACACTAGATGGCAGACCAGAACAAGCATAAATAAAGTACATTCGCCTGGATAGTCTATCTACCTAACGACCGAACTTACCTCCCCTGACCTAATATCAGCTTTCATAGGCCCGTTTGTCCTTCCATCCTCGTGATTTAGCTGGATGACTAAAACGAACTCAAAGTTAATTTTTGTGCATACATTGATGCTTTCAAGGCAAGCTCATAGCCTAAATAATAGTTGGTCTTTCTTATTTTTCTTTTAAAAAAATCTTGGAATATTGCGGGAATTAAGAATGTTTCTTTTTTATTATATATTTTTTGATACATGAATGATTTTTTTGTCTTTGTTCATATCAATGAGTGATTTTGGATTAGTTTTATTTTGCTAAATACACCATGTCCCACGACCTTATGCACAAACTTGAAGGGGTGTTTTTATTCACTATTTACGATTTGAATAAAAAATACTAAAATAATTTTTAGCCATATTTTATCACTTTTTTTTTGGTTATAGTGTAAATAACCGGTCTATTTTTGTGCGAATGGGTCGTGCGCGGCGCGTACCTTTAATTGAGTTCAATTACATTAAAAGTAGAATTTTGTAGATATTTTAGTTGCTGCAATTTATTTACCTTTAAATTGCTGTCGATGTTGTTTTAGGACGATACTTGTCTTTTCAAATTGTTTACTGTGCGGCCGAAGGCAAACATTTATTCGTCAATCCATTTCCCGATGAAGTCTCTACTAAGTACACTCCCCGTATTACAACACCATATCACTGGATTCTGAAGAACTAAAAGTATGACATGGCATTAACTCACTAACACCTTAAACGAGAAAAGAGAAATATATACAATGCACGCTACGCGAACTCACTTGCCGCTCCAGCTTTGAAAAGCCAAAACAAACTGCAGGTGTTGACTAATTTAACTATTCAGTACAGTTGGACCAACGACACCCCCTCACCGCAGCTAACCACAAAAAAACTCTGCATAGACATTCAACCTTGAACTTGAACTGTGCCCGGCAAATGCGCTTCTCGTTACATGATCAATTAAATATCAAAATGATATCAATATCAAAACATAAAGTTTACAAATTAATTTCTCTGAAATCATTATGAATTTTATTATAATGTCTTCACAAATTATATTGGAACCAATAAGCTGTTTTTTTTCTGCATGAGGTTGTGCGACACGGTGTATATTGGGAAAAAAGTGTGTAATAGGTACCTCATGGACCAATGGTTTATGGTTTATCAGTTTTTATCAGGAGACAAAACTGAGAGTTTTTCGTTTTCCCATTGACGCAAATCAAATAACACTTCCAAAATGGTAGCCATACTCCATGCTTGCGTGTTGCATGAGCCTGGGCAAAACTTGCCACTGCTATTGGTCAATTCCGGTAAACCCCTCCAATGGCTGCTAAGGATCTCCGACACATGCCGTGAAAGAACACTTCTGATTTCAGCTATTGTCTTCCCCAAACAACCATTTTTATGTGCGAAATGTAATCGGGCTCTTAAATAATATCCCATTGGCCACAACCATTCCGGGCCTTGATGATAATTGAAGCCATGTGCGACTTTGGGGTCGCTACTTTGATTATCGTTATCGTAATCCCCGCAATATCCCCAGTCTTCCGGATCCAACGTTTTAACTCCCAACGGACCTAGCAGGATATTTTTCACACTATCCAGTGCAACCCAAGCATGCTCATTATTAAAAAGTTCGGGGGCAACAGCCATTGTGATTGGGAAATTGCACCTTAATTGAAAGTCAGTCCATGGTTGTGTGGCTCCATAACAGTCCTTATATATTCCCCGTCGATGGATGAGATCTGGACGCAGGTCATTGGCAGCGGGAGAAGTGTGTATCCAAAAAAAGCGTTCAAAATTTTTTTGTATTTTATCTGCCCATTGCATAAATGACCATGTTGTAACTGTGCCATCTGAATGTTTACGTTGAACACCCTGATATGGATACTTCCCAGAGGTATGAGAGGCTCCAAGCCAACTCACTACACTTTTTGATAAACCCACTAATTCAACAGCGCTTCCATCCCTCGGTGTGCCTGGCTTTCCTTTGTTTCCGGCAACGGCAGATGAGCCCATTTTATCCATCCATGTACCGCAGTTATCTTCATTACCACCGAAGACGAATCCTGTAACGGGATGTATTCCAATTTGATTATTGAATCCTTTGTCGGTCATATGAGCATCAATATCCCGACCGGCATTTCGTTCCCTGAATATGAGTCCTTGAAAGTGCACATTGAGAGCTTCTTGGATTACATCAAAAAGAGGCTGATCTACTTGACCCGGAGGAAGTGGTTGCGAATCGTCAGTTGGGAAAATGCGAGAAACCATATCCTGTAAAATATTGTAACCTTCCGGTGCTTCTAAACAGTATCCTTTGATTCCATACAACCACCACCAAATAGCATCACGGCAATTAAACCTCGGAGTACGACCACTATCAAGTAAGTTTGGAATCAATCCATGTCTCAAACATGCGGCAAATCCTAAAATATGATTTCGGGCATCTTCATAGCGGCCTGTCAAAATAAAGAGGCCTCTCAAAGATATAAACGTGTCGCGTCCCCAACATCGCATGTATCCAGCTGAGAAATGTGGCAAACCAGCTGACAAAACAGGTATTTGTCGATCATTTTGAGTCAGCAATGGCCGGCCGGATATTTTTAAAGGGGATAATGATGGAGAAAAAGGGGGTAAAGAAGCGGATAGCGCTAAGCCGCAACACTGAACACTGCCTAAAGCAAGGCTTTTTTCTAAAGATGAACCTTTACGTATAAAATCGGACATTTGAGCCAAACATGCTTTGACTAGCACATCGTAAATTCCTCTGACTATCATATCAAAATAACAAGGAATCAAGTACCGTGGTATTTCTCTGAGAGGCTGGAATTTTGATTGATACCAGCGAGATATTTCAGTTAAGTTTTTAAATCGCTCTAAACGCTGCCAAATGTAATCGAGCATCCAGTTACCCTCTCTCAAGTTATTGCAAAGTGGATGACCCAAGTCATTGTTAAGTCTTATTTCATTAAGCAATGATTCAAATCCCTGTAAGCCAGCATAAACGAGGGGGCCATACCCGGGAATATCATACACTCCTAAACCTCCTGAATCTTTTTCCTCTTGATCACAGACATAGAGACATGCATTCAAATCGCTCAGACTTAACTTTGAAATAATATTGGTCAAACATAACTTATTGAGAATGTCATCCTGTGTTGACAGATTGAATATTTCTGCCAGCTGATCCAGTTTTTGGAAAGCAGGTTTGGTGTGGTTGTGCATTGAAACCTGTATGGCGATTACGGAACCGGGAATGAAATCTTTAAATTCCAAAATTGTGTAGTTTCCGTTTCTAGATTCTTTCGGTTGTAATATAGCAGATTGACTAAGCAAAATGTTCTGTTTGATGTATAGTTCATACTCTGTCAATCCGTTGATGAAGTTTGCATCTTTTGAAAAATTCTTCGGTGGTTGAAGTTGTTTTCCATTATTCCTGCGAACAAAAATAAAAAACTTTTAAATTAAAAAAAAAATAACTTATTTTCATGACTATCAGGTTATAGGTTGTTTTATAAAAAATCACTTACCTCTCCTTATTTATGAAAGTAATAGGAATAAAATTTTGACAAAAAATCAGGGATATAAGGAAATTGAGGAAGATTACAGAAAGACGGCAATAGCCCAGAATCACTTCATATTCATCTGTTTGCCAAAAAAGTGAAAATTAAAAAAAAAAAATATTAAGCACACGGTGATCCTTTAAAAGGCTCTCTTTGAAGACTATGATTTTATGGCTTTCCTTTTATAGCTTTTTTACCCTTATCTCCGAAAGTAAGTTTTTTTAAAATTTGGATAAAAATTAAAGGAAATCTTTTTTTAAATAATAATTGATTGTGGACCTCTTTTAATAAAATTGTATGACTAACATTTGCACTACTTAATTTGGAGCTCGTATACCTTTATAACTATGCAGTTCTAATATAAAACTTATGAAAATTGTGGTAAAAACGGTCAGAAAAAACCTCGCTGTGGATTCACTTAAAGTCTATTTACACGGTTCCAGCACTGCATTTTTAAGTTTCTTACCATAAATATAAAATAAATTGATCTGCAAATATATACTTGTAATCACTGTGGCGTAAGTTGGCCTCCAGAATTATCTCATCAAGTTTTCCTTCAAAGCGCAGAGGCTTGACATATTTTCCATCAAAATAGATGTCCGGTTGTGAAAATGCAGTAAAAGCGACTAATATCACAGTCTGAAAATCAATACAAATATTATAAGTAAATTGTAGACTTTTCAAGAAATTAAATTGGTAATAATCATAATGATTATCAGAATGGAACCACCTCCACATTTTAGTCGAATGGACTCAAGGACCCTAAAACATATATATGTATTTCTAATAAAATCACTTTTGCTATTTTTTATACAAGTAGTCTAAAAGTAAGGATATGAAACTTGTTATTTATTAAGATGTGAAACAAATAAATTAGATTAACCTGGTGAGTGCGTGGATTATGCCTTGTGACTGCCACAATATCCGAGTCCATTTGATCCACGTAAACCTTTTAGAAAAATAAATAATAGTAATAACTGGCATTTTTCTTCAATCTACAATTCATATGATTAGATTTGTCTATAAACAAAGCTCAAAAGTTGAAATAAATCTGTAATTTGTACCTCTAAACCTCTGCACAATAATTTGTACTTTCATTTTTAAGTTTATATCTTCTAAGTATTAATTGGCTTGGTAGAAGCCACCATGCCATAAGTCGTTAGGAATAAATCAATCCGTTGATTATTTATTCTGTTGATTTTTTTTATTGATTATGTCGTAAGATGTGATTTACAAAACGAATTTGTGAGAATATTTAAAAAACTGGCCTTGGTGGTATTTGAAATGTTACAATAAGTTAACCTGCCAAGTGCCAGAAAATTTTGCTCTGTGAGAATTTAAAGAAAAATGGTGTAATTACTAATTAGGGGCGCTAGCTAAAATGCTTATTTTAGAAAAACTATGTAATCTTTATAACCTGCACTATTTGGAATAGCTTATTTTTTTAGCTTAATTCTTTAGAATATGGTTTTATTATGTATTATAAAAGGCACAAAAAAAGTCAAAGTTAAAGATTTTTTTTTTTTGAGCGTAATTTTATATTTGATACTTAACAAAAAAAAACTAAGTATCTTACAGTTATTTTATTGTAAGTATGATCTCAATCATTTTTGGCGTAATAATTATGTTATTTTTGGTTTATAAATCATTTTTCTACCTTTTTTTTTTACTAAACTTATGTATAATTCTTAAAATATAAAAAGAATTAGGGAATGGTAAAAAAAATACATTTTTTGAAATGTAATTATTTGATAAAGTGATAAAAAATGGAATAACTCTTCTATTTATTTCAATAAAGAATGACTTTTCTAAATGAAAACAGAAAGATGTTATATATATCTAACATTTACATCTTAAAAAAGAATTACCAGTATCTATACACACGGCATAGATTCGTCAACAAATCTATCAGGCCACACTGAATTGCGATATTTACTATCAGCATATAAAGTACATAAATTTTACTATACCTATGTGATTCGCAATAAAATTTTATTAGAAATAGTTTATCCAAATGCATTAACACACAAATATATTAAAAGATACGAAATATATTAGTTTCTTACGTTATTGACTTTTGTTAAGATTGCTTGGTAAAAACAAAACGGAAAACATATTTTTTCTATCCTGTGACACACTGATCCAAAATAACACTTGAATAATACTCTATAGTATGTTTATGTAATATAAAAAAAATAGATTGTACTTGCTTATACATGCCTAAACTCCATGAAAATAAAGCACAACTTCACACTAAAGTCAAGAGTGAATAAACGAAATTGTGTCGCAAGACGTTTGGATGGTTTTTTTTTGATGTTTTCCTTCTTAAAGTTGGGTGTAGAATTTAATGGAGATTTTTATGGTAATGGAAGTCTCAAAAACCTAAAATACTACCATTAACTTCTAAATTGTTAATTTATTTGAAACTAATGAATAATTTACTTTGTTTAAAAATAAAATGCAACTGCTAATTCGTTTTAATTCTTATCAGGTTTTATCTTTTATTAACTTATCTACATAGTATGAGGTATTATGATCAAGAAAATCTTAGAGTATATTCCGTAAACAAAACCAAAATTATTCTTAATAATAATAAAAAATATATTTATAACAAGATTCTAAAGTAGTAATGAATTAATTGCAACATTTTAAGTTAATTCTTTTACAACACCCGTGTGGTAGCGGCGTGTGTGGTGGTGTGTATGGTCTGCGGGAGGGTGGTGTAGCATATGCAGAATCTAACAAACAATTATTTTAGCAGCACAACTTTATTTATTTCCATTAGAATATTATGGTTATATTAATATTATGGACTCTAAGAGGTAATCAGTAATAATTTATGAAATCCCGTTTATTCGGTTTTGTTTATGTTTTACAATCATGAAAATATTAAGTAGATAAAAAATAGTTGTACCTGATCATATCCTTTGCTACCTAAATCAAAATGTAAATGATTCAAGGCTTTTTTAGCAGCAATAATTCCTGACTGCAGATCGACATGGATTGTTGATTCGTCTGCAGTACCATTCACACCATAGTCAGCTGCCCACTCGGCATATTGACGGATTTCATCCACAACGTGGATCTGAAATATAATTTGATCAAACGTAATATAGATACAATAGACATGCTATATAGTCGCCACCTTAAAAGTATCTTTACGGCCCCAGGGACTAGACACAACTTTCACAACTAGATATGAAATTTTTACATAAAATACTCTCAAACAACATAGATTGCTCAGCCCTTCTACAGTCGATTCCTCTACAAATTCCAAGCAGAACATCAAGATCTAACGACATGTTCTATCTAAATAATACACACACAAACTCAGGATTAGCTTCCCCTATTTACCGAATTTGTGATTTATTTAATTCTAACTTCTCCCAAATTGATCTATTTTCAACAACCCAGCAAAGTTTCGCAACGCTGTCTTAAAATACTATACCGATGCACAAAACCACAGACCAAACTAGTATAAATTATATTCTTTTTTTGTATTTTTGTTTAAATTTAAAATCAATTAATTTTGTTTAAAGTTAAATCTTAAATTCGGTTGTTATATTCTGATATTATTCTTTTTTATCTCTAATTATCTTTATTAGTCAATTGGGCTACCCTAGTTTATACTTCAATTTATATTGTCATTACTTCATTACCTGTATTGTGTACAATTTCTGTTGGGTAATCAGAATAGATAAATAAATAAATAGAAACATTTTTTATTTACATTCAAATATGTGGCAGTACTATAGAATCAGCTTCAAAATAATGTACCAAATAAAAATTATCGCAATGTTGAAAGAATCCGTTTCCCCTCAAATCATCCTTCCAGTAGATATTTCATGATTTTTAATGATCAACTTGTTGATATTGTTTTTATTCCATTGTTCTATTTTCCATGTGTAAAATGTACAATATTAATTCATTAATGGAATTGAATAAATGCTAATATTCATTTTTTAAAAAATGGTAATAGATAGAACGTGGTAGTCTAGTGGTTAAGGCGTTAGACTATTGACCCAAAGGTCGCGGATTCGAATCTGCACATGGTCATACAATTTTTAACACTGCATTACCACTATCTCCCCTGACTCTAGAATAGGCATATATTTGACCTAGTTAGTAAGGCCCAAAATAATTGTATATGACCTAGGTCATAGCAATTATTTGATTAAAAAAAGTACCCTTAACTTTTAACTCATAAGACAGCTAGAAGATATTACTATTTGTTATTAAGTTCTGACAAGTGGCCAGCCCCCACTGGTGGTTTATTGTATGGTTAGTATTAAAACCATATTCTAGATAATTCCATAAGCTATTCAAAATAGCGCAGGTTATCAAGATCAATTAAGTAGTTTTTCTAGAATAAGTATTTTACTAAGCACTCGGTTTTACACCATTTTTTAAATTTCGCCGGGCGTGTGGTATTAAAAATTCTAGGGCATTAGTTAGGTTAAGTACATTACTACTAAAGCATTTTCATAACGGATGTGAATCGTGGAACCATCTAGTACAGAAAAGATACTCCACTAAAAAGATACTCAGTGAAGGGTTCCAAAGTTTTCGTTTGCATCGTCATACTAACCTATCGGCTCTCATATTTTGGCAATTAAATTTAAATTGCTTGTTTAATGTATTCTATAATTTGTAATCAAATAAATAATATTTGGGCCCTAATGGCAACAAATACCTATCGCTTGATACTTCACTCAACTGAAGTGCTCCCGACCCTTATTATTTATCCCCTTTCTCTGATTTAATTGTGTAATTTATCATTACTTAATACTAGTTTTAAGCCAACATTCAAAGTTATAAATGTCTAGATTGTATAGGGAAGTTTTTAGAGATAGGGGAGATAGGATAGAATAGAAATATGATATAGTATTACATTTATTGTAGCAATATATATATTTTATTTATGAAATTATTGAGTCTATGTTCTGTACATTAAAAGACTTACGTGATGTGGAACTAATTCGTCATATCCCCTATTGCTTCCAGAAGCACAACAAGCCATGCTGACCAGAGCGGAAGAAGGTAACAAATCAAAAACAGACCTGAAAAACAAACAAATGAACTATTATATTATGAAATGTAGACATTATAGTAGAATAATTGAATATGATCATATGATCGCATACCGCATTCATGACTGCAAACTTATATTAACTAATTACAACAGTAATTGTTTTGCAAATAAAATTTATAGGGAAATCATGATAAACATTTTAACTATTAATTAATTAATTATTCAAAGGATCAAACTGGGTATTGAATCTGGACATCGAACATCTAGTCAACATGTAATAAATATTTGCAATGACTACATTGTGAATTACAATATCGTAGTCAAACAGTAGAACCTTTTTTCAACAGGCGCAGGGTTATCGTGTGTCAAGTCCAGGAAAATAGCGTGTGCTATTGATGGTGTCAGGACTCTTACTGAGGGCAGCATTAAAGCTCCTGCTGGGTTTCCTCCGTAACGGTAGACGAGACGACCTTGCTCGTGGCTGTCCCATGCAGATAGTGCTTCTGAAAATTATACAAATACAAGGTTAATTTATTCTTGGGTTGACCTACATTTTAATAATTTAATTTTATTATAAGACTTTCTGCCAACCCGACATATATTTTTACAACCTCTCTGGTAGAGATTAATTATTAATACAACTAATAAAAAAAACCCATATTAATAAATGATAAAAAACACAAAAAATAATAAATCATTAAAACACAAAAAATTAAAAATTATTTACACAAAAAAAAGTGTGATAAATTAAAAAAAACCATTTACCTCTTATTAAAGAAGTAATTCCCAGACGATTCACAAATATATTGTCCGTTAGGTCGGAATTTGTGAATAGTTCAGCCACTACATACAGATCTGGTTTGACCCGTCTGGCGCAGTCCAACATATATTCTGCAACCTTTAAACATGGTATTAATACATAAGATTGTGATAAATGAGTCATTTGACTGTTGAATCGGTGGTTGTGGGTGCAAATCCATACTAGTCACTCCATTTTTAACTCTTCATCACCATCGTCTCCCCTAGTCTAGTACATTTAGCTTAATAGTTGAGGCCGGGAGGGAGATGGGAATTTGTTACAATAAATTAGTCTGAGATTTAGAATGATAGCAAGTTGTGCATATTTCACCGAGTGCTTTTATCTATAATTGATTGTGGCCAAAAACTAATTGAAAGAGTTGAATCTATGTTATAGCAACTATTAAAAAAAAAAAAATTTACTTTCCCTGAAAGACAAAAAATAATAATTGAATTATATGGTTTTATATTACTGGCAAAGGAGTTGAATGGCAGTTGTCTAGCCTGACTCCATCGAATATTCGAGCAGTTAATTCCACATATTCTCTCATATGTTTCCATAGAAAAGGTACATCCTCAGGCTTGTCTCCATACCTGAAAAAATCAAATATACATACATTTACTATTCTTCTAGAAAAATTATATCTTATTATTTTTTTGTTATACTTTCAGCAAAATATTTTATTTATACCTTAATTTAACACTGTCTCCCCAGGCAATCAACTCTCTTCTCAAATAAACATTAGCAGTTCCAACTGTGACGTTGGCGAAATCTTTAAGGGGATCTGCATTCATAACCCAGCCGTTGTGAGCCATCAAGAAACGAGCGTCGAGTGAGTACATCTTCGATTCCATTTCTTTCCAATACAAAGCTTGCCCGTGAAACGTGAAATATCTGGTGAAAACATAGCACTTAAGTTTATTTTAATTTTAATATGATATTGAATTTAAATATTGTGATATTAAAATATTATTATATTTATGAGTGTATGAACAGTAATTTTAAAAATAATATTGAAAACAGTTTTTATATAAGAATTCCATTATCATTACAATATTAACCAATTATAAAAAGAAACATGATAATAATATAAGATGGACTCGTCAAGATTTTTTTGAACCGATAAAATGTTATTATTTGTTTTCTACATTTTTTTATTGTAATATTACTTAAAATAGTCTATGACTATAATAGTAATATGAAAAAACTATAGTAAAAATAATAGCAGTAGAAAAACTATTTTATGACTAGTTTTAAAAAAATGTTTTGCTACTTAATCACAATACACTAAAATATTTATCAACTAGATAATATTATTTATGCCATTGCATTGGTTTAGAACTTTTATTTAATTTCATAGTTCTTGACCGATAGCACTTTATGTAAATTATAATTAAATATCTAAAAAGAAGAATATATCCAAAGAATACATGCAAAACATAACATAACTTACTTGGGAACAAGTGGGTTTTTTACACTAACTTCTTCAATTTTTGGACCATCAGCTTGTATTCTGAAGTACCTATAAAGAAAAAACTGTTTTAAAATGAATGGCTTTGTTTGAAATTTAATGCTTTTAAATTTAAGAAATATAGAAAAGTACCTCATTCCTGCTACACAGTTGTCAATGGCATTCTCAAGGTGGTTTTGAATTTCGTTAGATATACCATGATTTAACTCCTCTAAACGGACTTTAAGTGTTTCTATGCACCTTTTAAGGCGTGTGTCTTCATCAAAGCAGTCAGATCTGGAAAAATCAAGCGCCTTTTAAAACAATATAATTTCACACAGGTTATAAGTTATTTTAAATTTTACATAAAACCCTTCCTTTATTATTACATAAAAAAATCCGTTTTACGGTTAAGTGCTAGATAAACCCATGATGTGCGAGATACATATCTCCACGCATATTTAACAATGGTTTTTAATATTTTGTTATTTAAATAACCAATTCTGTTTCAGAAATTAGAATAAAAATAAAAAATCTTTATGTATTATATTATCATAAGGTTTCTGTCAATTTTGAATTTTGAATCAAAAAAAAAATGTATGTGAAAATGCACACAAAGTGAAGGTTAATATATAAAATTGACCTCTGGTGGTACTTATAATATTATAACATTTTCTTATTAATCTATATAATATATAAAAGAAAGTCGAGTTAGTTACACCATTTATAACCGATTTTTATGATTTTTGATTTGTTGGATTTATCTCTGCCCCGAATAGTAGAATAACTATTAAAACATTGGAAAAAATTATGAAAAAAAATTTAAAGAAAAATAATTTTCTCATACATTTTTCATACTTACACACATCACATTCACATTGTCACATCACATTATCACATTTGTCATTGTGCGTGCATCGATAATTAAAATACATATCATTTTGATTTTTGTTCATTTATTGAACTTAAATTATTTTGAGTATTCTTAATAAAAATTTGAATTTAATTCAGGTAATAGGTTAACACAACATTTATTGATTCTGAGGTGGTACGAAGTTCGTCGGGTCAGCTTGTTGTTTATAAAGGTAGGTAGGAATTAGAACCTTTTCTTAGAATCTATATTAAAATGATCAAAATCATTGAATAGTGTGCTACGTTGTGGGTAACTGACAGCAAATTGATAGAGTGTATACTAAATGCAATACAAGGATGACACAGACCATAGAAAAAGGCTGAAGCATGGAGGTAACATCTAGCAGAGGACATCTTGAAAATTTCGTTAAATAAATAACTATAATATTTAGTGTATTTTATTATATTGTTTACACGCCACTCGTAAATGAGCATGGCACATTTGTGGTTTTTTTTTCTCTTGAAACTATGAAACATAGTTACAATATTTTTAGGTATTGTTCAGTCAATAAGAAATCATAATAACATGCACATAGGCGTGTTCAATATATAAACGACCTTCCAACAATTAAGAATTAACAATTAGTACTCGAAGTGTAAAATGTATGAATATTTTTTTTGTAGATAATTTTAGATATAATTTCACATGACAACAGCTGGTCACTTGAAACTGGAAGACACATCATATAATCCATGGTATCCCGTTTAACTGCACTTCAATTAAGTATTGATTATGCACCTCTGATTTTATTATTGTTTGACAACAAATGAAACCCTTTTAACACTAAAATCAGACTACAGTAACAATCAACTCATGGATGCCAGATGGTTTGAAATGTTTGACTATACCAGGTCTTTCCTTATTTAAAAAATAAAAATAACAACTTACCGATAGACATTGTAAAGGCGTAGCGCAAGTTCCATGTCGATAGTAGATTTCAACCTTCGATATTGGGGGTCCTGAATAAGTTTTATGTTTTCGCTCACCTCTGCGTTTGCTGGGACAGGAGACACTCTGAGAAAATATTTTTTTATCAAATAACCATTTGTTCAAATCAAATAGTGATTACATATAGAATTATACCAACCCATTTCTTGCCTGTGTGAAAAATTCTTGGATTACATCATTAACATTGCACATATACAACTCTTGAATTTTCACCTCGGGTAGAATAGTCGCTTTAAGCAAATGCTTGATGGCCTGTAGAAAAGAATAGTGGATTATTTACTGTTTCTTTAAACACTAGGGATGTTTTTCGAGGAAAAAATATTTGGAACTTCGAGGCTAACTAGTAAAATCCGAAGTATAATCCAAAGTAATCCAAATAGATTATGTTCCGTTTAAAGAAATTTTGGATTACTGGAATCCTAAATAAAATAAAACCAGAATAAACGATATAATGTGATTTTTAATTTGTATTAAGGTTACCATTACGAACAGTTTTCTGTCCAAATCATTTTGCTTGTTTCTCATAAGCCTCATCACGTAATTGGACGAAAGCATAATTATTTGGTGAGTTTTCACACCATTCTCGACCGCCCGCTCAATAAAAGTTTTAAAGTTTGAGCATCCTCGTGTTTGACTGTGAAGTGTACACTGTTTCAGATAATTTGTAAAACAAAAACTCTTTGTATATTGTTCGTATTTTCATACCGCTCGTAATAATATTAATGTATAACCGTTTACACACTGACTGCTTGTTGCCTAGAATTTCCCGAGTTCAGTTTACGGTGGATTCAGATTACAGAGAATTTTATTTTATTTTAAATGTTACTACTTTTATAAAAATGCCTTTATACAAAATTAAATAAAATATTGAATTATTTCTATGTATATTGGATAATCACAATCAGTTTTTGCAATAATTCAGTTTTTATAAGCAGTAAATAGGTACTGGAAGCAGTGTCTAATCAACATGATAACTCAGAAATATAATTTTGTAAAATCGCAAAAAGAAAACAGAAATATCTGGCGGCTGAGCTGCGGTCTAAACTTAGTTCAACTTGTGAATACAGTTAAAATTTGAAGCGTTATTTTAATATTTACTTACATCTAAATGTTGAGACTGCGTAACTCTCCGGGGCACTCCGACATTTTCATAATCACCTCTACCCACATCATCAGTCAGATTGGCGAGGATTGCATCCAGTAAAAATGCGGGTCTTAAATGTGGACAGTTGTAAATGTTATAGGTGGCTTCGGGGTGTTCTAACAGCCACTTGGATTCGTTTGCAGTATGATTGAGAACAATGTCACATATCGAGACAATCTGAAAGCATAAGGTGTAAAATGTTCGTAAGGTATAAAATTATGTATAATCACTGTTACTTTTCTAAATGCATAAATGTTAATTATAAAAATTACATACCTTCCATTCATTTCGCAGTTTGCTGATAAGTTTTTCAATGTCATCAAATGAAACTACTCTCCCAGACTCGACACTGAACAAGGGATTTGTTTTCAGCTGATCAGCTAGGCTGTAACCTGAATTTGAGGCACCCAATTCCTAAAAATAAATTTTAAATTATTCCAGGCCAAAATATTATAAAAAGAAATAGCAATATATAGTATTTAAGCAATACATTATACAATTTTACTATATATACATATTCCTACCCCCATTCCTATATCTTTATATTTATTTCTTATAAAAAAATATGCTTATAATAATGTGTAAAATATATAAGAATATTCATATATAAGAATATTCATTTTATTTGAATTATAATTAATAGCAATGTATCATCAAATTTAATGCAGCTATAATCGTAATCTGTATGTATAATCTTTTAATAATTAAAAATAACATTAAAAAAACAAATATATTATTGTTGTATCCAATGTAATCTTAGAAAGTGTGTAAGATTAAAAAAAAATCATAACCTTGACCTAAAAATGGTTGGAATATGATATCTCGTTGATTAAAGAACTCATGAAGCAATTAATTTGGAATGCATTTAAAAAAACTATTTTTTACATTATTTTTGCATTAAACTTCATAATTACAACCTAGAAGAATTACACATCAATTTTATATATGTAGCCGAAAACAAAAACGTAGTTGTAATTGATTTGAGTATTGCTTAAGTAGGTAAGACCCAGGGATAAACCTCTCATAACAGCTCGCCAGTGTTTATGGTTCAATCGAAAGATTACCAGTTCTAATTGGCATTTGTGTATGGGAACAAGGTGGTTATGATATTAATTATGATATTCTCATCACCTTGACTGCATTTGTATAAAATTAAACCTTTATTAATTCCAAGGCTGACTGTACGAGTTATGAGTCTATTATGTGTGAGTTACACCCCATTGTATCAGCCATTCCAATAGATTTCTAAGTATCTAGTCTGAAGAAGCATTCTTTCGGTCAAACTTTTTGTATTAAAAAATATGTTTCAACAATCCTCTAACCACTGCGAACCTCTGGGCGGATACTTCCATGTTTTCAGTGTGTGGATGTTAGGAAAGTGGATGTGTGGGCATGAACATGACACACATGGACATGGTGGACATTGAATAATAAGATAAAATTAGAGAAATTATATTATTTTGAATATGCCCATCGTCATTATTAATCCATTCCATTACAGTGATTAACAAAGACTAATAATAATTATAAAAGGCTGAAAATAAAACATTCTTATAGAAAAGCCTTTGACAACGCAAACTGGAATCCGCTGTTGAGATATTAAAGTGTGGAAGGATATTAAAGTAATCTACCTGTAGAGAAACTGTAGGTGCTGTACTAAGTCTATACAAAATGCAGTCAATTAGAGTAGAGATTAATTACAATAAAATAAAAAAAAATAAATTAGATCACCCTTGAAAACAGATAAATAAAAATATTTGTGGAGGCATAAAAGTATTATACTAGTTCAGCAGGCAATTATTTAAAAGTAGCAATAAATGCTTCTTCCATTTATTTCTTAGTTCCATATTAATAAGTATGCATACTAAAATAAACAAATGGTTTACCTGTACGGGAGTGAAGTGTATCATATTGTATCCAGTTTCCTTAGCGACCCTGAGCTTGTTCTCCCAAGTATTGAATGGACCAAGAGACTTGGATAAAACAGTCTGGGCTTGGATGCAATCCAACGGAAGCTGTTCTTGTTTGTTCCGGCCGTATTTAAGTGTTGGAGTCACATGGAAGTAGCCAGAGCCCTGAGGTCCAACTGTTTTACCACTTGTAACAGAATTATTTTATTAAAAATACATGTCAATGTTAATAAACTTTAATGAACCCCCAAAACTAATACAAATTTTGTGCAACACCGCAAACAATTTTATATGACTAAGGCAAAAATAACATCATTAATATTCGATCCAGCCGGGAATTAAACCTATTTCCCCGGATTTCACATTTAACATCAGTACCGCTGAGCTACAAGGCAGGATTTAAAGCAATATTGTAGTTATTAGTGTTTCTATATTTACATATTTTAATTCTGCAATCTAGGGACATATTATGAACTGTCATTTAGGACATTGTCTTTATTTTTATAATTGTCATATAATATGAAGTTATACACATTCTATGGAGATAGATATAAAACAAATTTTGAATATAAATAATGCCAGACAATGTTATTTCAGAATTTATGGTTTGGTAGTCAATTTTGATATCTTCAGTGTGTGTTTGTTGCAATAGTGTATCGTGAAAAATGGTAAATGTGGGTATTATGAAATTAACTTTTGAATAATAAAACTTGCTTTTCGAATAGCATTGGATTTGAGATGGTACATATATTCCTAATTATTTGATGTTGCCCAAAAGCTCATACTATATAATGTTGAAGATAACAAGAAACTTAATTTTGCAATAGAATGATGAAATAGTATTTATTCTAACGAAATCAAGAACTCCTTGGCTAATATTGAGAACAGTAATAATTAAAACAAAATATTTAGTTATAATTTAAAAATATATTTTCAAATTAAACATGAAAATTTACCTTATGCACCAAAAAGTTAAAAAAATACAATGAATTTAACCATTAGTTTTAATATTATTTTTTGATATACGTCAATATTAACTAATACCTATGTATATAGAAACATTATTTATTACTGGCTCCTTTGAAGTTTCATCTTAGATATAGAAAGCCGGATGGACAGTCAGAACATATGAGCAGCATTGGAGGGCTCAGGATAGGTCACTTCGCTTCTCATCTCTATGACCTTCAGGCCAAGAATACATAATGAAAGTGTTTCTCAAAACATAATTTTCAAGATACAAATGCAGGTTTGGATTTTATTAATGCATAATTGTACAAAACAATAATGTTTTTCGTTTTAAATTGACAAAATAATTATTTTAAACTGGTTATACCATACCTAGAATAAACGTTGCCAGGTGATTGTTATGACCTTGATTTAAAATCTATACCAATTTTCATAGGCCATTGTCGCAGAAACAATGAAATACATTCTTAAAACGATATTAAAGTAGCGTAAAATCCACTACATAAACTATACTTGAATTCACTTTCGGTGATAAGAAATAAACATGATATAGAGTAAATTATTGCATTTGTGTAGGAAGAAAATGTGCAACAATGTAACATTGTCTTATTGGGAAAAGTGAATAGACATGAAATTTTAATTTTCAAAATAAAATGAAAGAAAAATAGCTATTACGCTAAGTTTTTAAAATTTAAAATAGCAAAAGATGAAGGCAGAGAAAAAAAAGGGGCTCGTTTTGAAATACTGCTATTATGGCGGATATAACAATAATGAACTTTATTCGAAGAACTCCTGACATAGAGACATAGAATAGTTTGCATAAAAGCATTGTAAGCGAGCAACAGGAGCTATTATGACAGTACTATGTCAAAAGTGTCAGTTCCCTGCCAGTCAAAAAATAACTTCCGCCTGGCGACAAGCGGTGATTTTGTCAGTATAATTTCATATTTTGACTATAAAATAGAGTCTTGCTCTGTAAAAACAACAACACAATATAATGAAATAAGAAATATCTTTCATTTCATTTTTATAGATATATCACATAAAATCACGTAGGTGTCGATGGTCAATGTATCAACATTTCCGTCATTTTGTGCAGCCGGCATTGACAATTGATATTAGGCAATATTGTGCAGAGGGTATTCTCCACATTGTTAGATGTGCTTGCTTCGCCTTGGGTTGCAGCGACGAAACCTGCCAAGGGATCTTGACTAAAAATTTGAATGGTTATTTCGCACCTGACTGTAGTAGTATAGTCGATAATACAAAAATATTCATGTCACTATGGCAACTCATCACAGTCATATTGGAAAAATGCTTGTTACATTACCAGACTTGAGGTGGTTGGACAAAAACTGAAAAAGAGCATAGTAAAACAATAAGTTTTAATATTTTACTTACCTATTCTCATAAACATAGTAAAAGTGAAAACTTCCAGGTAATGAGACTAGAATTTCACAGAATACGTCCGTATCCTGAATAAGTACCCCAGAGCCTAAAAGTGTTGGTGCAGCACAGGGGTCTTCTGGGTCAGGACGGTGCCATTCCAACACATTGTATAAATTTCGGACAAATTCGCATGATTGTTCTAAAACAAAAATTCATACCAAAATGAAAAACTTTCATGTCAGTTGAAATTTTGGATTATTTATTAATAATACTTACGAGTAGTTGAGCTTGAATAATTACAATAGAGAAGGACTTTACAACCCATTAAACTAGATCCAGGTTTAAATTGTAAATAGGAGCCTTTCTCAAGCCTATAAAAAAAAGTATACAAACATCACTTAAGGGCGGTTATCTAAAAGTATAAAAAAAATGTTTTTACATTCGCATGCATTCAGCGACGACTGTCTTTATTATGGTCTTAAAGATACTTAGTTTGTTCTAATCAGAGAAATGTGTGATGATCAAATGTCATCTCAGTGTGAAAATTAACAATAGTACAACCGAACAGTACATTATCATACAGTACAGTTTCATTTAGTGCACTGAAGCACGCTTAGATTAAAGGACAAAAAATATTTTATCATGAATATTGGTCGTAGATGTGACAGAGGCCCAGGTTTTTATTTTTTGTATGTATTTGGCACCAAAATTGGTCCGCCATAAAAACGAATGGAGTGAGCCTTTTACCTGCTGGTCATAGAAGATGATACTGAAAAACCTGTATAGCATCTATAATACTGCAGTTAACTGTTAGTTGTTAAATCCAGTTACATTTTCTAAAAAGAACAAGACGTCACTTAAAATGATGTCGTAAGTGGTTAAATGGAAATTGGCCGGGTCCTCCAAATGTCGACGTAGTAAGAGGTGTCATACGATGTAATAAGAGGTGTTGTTATAAATGACTTCCACTGTATGTGGTCATACCACCACACTAAAATAGTCCTTTATTGAAACCTTTATTAATTTTAAAAAACATTTTTTTTTTAATTATATGATGATGCTGATGATGTATATAATCAATATCTCAAATGTAACTTCAAGAAGACCACTATTTCACGCAGCCAGCGAATTGACACCCTATTAGACAACCTTTGGAATACCTGCTGTTGAACATAAATTTAACAAGGGACAGTATACCACCCGGCTGTATACCAGTGTCCTTAGAGAACTTCCATTACGCCAGGGGTGCTCAAACTTGAACTGCTGGCGATCTACCTCAATATTTTTAGACTACTTACGATCGACTCTGAGAGACTGCAAGTGTTTGTGATGCAGGGTTGTCGTACATACACGATACACCCTACCTACCTAGGTAGGGCGTACCGTAGCATATATAGATATTAGCTTTCTGCACGGTGCTCGAACGGTCGATCGCGATCGACCGGTCGATCGCGATCGACCGTTTGAGCACCGCTGCATTACGCAAATCATTACGAGTTGTTGGAAATTATATTTTGGTTGGGATGCCTTTCCAGATTTTAGAAACTATCTTAACTACCAATTTGCTTTCTTAAAATCTACATAAGTAAGTGAGTTAAAGTGTTGCTGTAAGATGTATAAAAAAAAAAATCTTTTTTTTTTTCTATACCGCGTTTCTGGTATTCATTGCCGAAGTCAGTCAATAATTTAGGAATAAATTATTTTAGTGGGATTGTCAATTTGATTAATCTCAACACATTAGTAATATACTGAATCTGTGAAAGTGTTATATCTATAGTAAACAAACCTAATTATGTTTACCTACCTGTATAGTGTAGAATCTTGATATTCACCATGGTTAAGTGTTAATACCCGAACTTGTGCATCTTGTGGCTTTACACTGAGAGGGACCGCTTTGGACTGCACGCGTGGTTCCGGCATTGAAATTACTTTAGGCTGAAGCATAATTCAATACACAATACAATTCAATTCAATACAAACATAATAAAATTACACACATATACAGGTATATTTATATTCACTGATGTCCTCTTAGGAGGTTGATCTATATCGACAACTAAACCGGTCTCACGAAATAAAATAATTTGGAAAAAAAGTTTCATACTAAATAACTAGGTAATATATTTCATATTAAATAACTTTGTTTTTCTTCGAAGTGTCATGAGGTCATTCCCCGTTCTCGCCTATGCGTTTAACCGCCTTCTTAAACATTAAAACAATTTCTTTGAAATTTCAAATAGTTTTTCTCGTAATTAGACATTTTATCAATATTTTTTGCGCATTATAATTTGACTATATCAACCCCCTAAAAGGACATCAGTGAATATGTTTTTGCTAAAGGATTACCCCAAAATAGGGAAAAAAAACATAGCAATTACAATAAAATTTAGGCACATAAAATATACTTTTATAAAATGATCGTACAAATTTGTCATGATTGAAACAAAATGATGTTATTAAAAAAATTAAAATAAAAACCCTAATAAAAAATGCCTATATTAAAAAATAATATTTGAAATTGCTTCATTCCATATAAATATTAGACATAAGAAAATATCTTATAATTGGATCGCACCAAACTTTTCATTTTTCTTCTAGAATTTTTGGACCAAAAATAATTAGGCGCTAAAAAATCTATAAATGAATTGGTGAACCTGTTAATTTTTATAGTGACATATAGTAAGAATGCTTTGCTCCCTAAAACCAAGCATAATTAAAACAGTACTTTTATGTAGGATAATCAGACCTTGTTCAAAATTTCCCTACTCTTAATTTTTGCACGTGGAATCATATCTGAAAACGGAAAACACCTAAAATTTTTAGATAGTACACTGCAATAATGTGCTGTTTTCTTCAAAGCTTTAAGTAATGTAGGTAGGATTTAGATGACAATATGTCCATTTATAAACAAATGGAACTGCGAACCGTGAAGCGTAACATGTAAAAGTAACCACTGAAAAATACAAAGGCATATTAAATATCACAGGAGAGTAACATGAAGACGTTGAAAAGACTGAATCTCTCTATTTTATGTTTTCAAATGATAGATTTCACAAAAGAAACAAAAGTAACTGTCCATCCCGTATAAAATGCAAATCCCGAGTGCAGAAGGTACCGTCATTCTGGGTTCGGGTGGACCGTAGGGACCCATAATCCATACTACATAATCCATATACTAATCAATACTATCCATACCAATATTATAAATGCGAAAGTAACTGTAAATTGATAAATGTAATTGGTTCAAAATTAAAGTTTATTTGTGGTGACCCTCATTCTGGAAGGTTCCTCAAGCAACGTGTCAGCATTGCGATTCAACGAGGAAATGCCGCATGCGTTTTAGGTACATTTAAAAACACTTCCCAAAATAATTTAAAAGAAATTTATTATTTTATTTTATAGTTTTTAAGATATTTAATGTTATTTTTTTTTTGTTTCCATATTAAATTAATTATATTCAATTATTTTACTGCAACTCAAATTCAAATAATTTATTAAAAAAGAACTTAAATTAAACTGTTTGTTAAGTTTTCACAGCCAAACCGCTGAACCGATTTTGATGAAATATGGTATGGAGGACACCCTGGGAGAGTACATAGGTTACTATTTATTTTTTATTATTCAATCCCTAAAAGAGTGAAATAGGGGATGAAGATTATAACTGAGTTATCTAGGTTTACGTCAACGCAACTATTTTCAGTTCTCTTGAGTGTCGCAGGCACAAGTTGTCATCGCAAAGCGACTCAATCCGAGTGCTGCAGGCACAAGTCGTTGTGTGCCGAAGGTGCCGTTAAAGCCCCTTTAGGATCTAACTGCCAACCTGGGGAAAGCCCGGGGTTGAATGGCTAGTTACTTATTGATATATTAAAATGTCACACCAAATTTGAGCTCTCTAGGATCGAGAAAGTCGGTTAAAAATATTGATTTGGAGCGCATTCGGGTGGCCTGAAGGTCCTAGGTCCTAGAAATATGTGGTACTCGACCCTCAAAAAATCTACATAAATGGATATTCGTACTTGGTAATTAATCCAATTAATGCTTGTAAAAAATAATATATATTATTTGACAAACTGGCTATAATGTTTGCATTTTACCATACCTCGCTTTACCATATGGCGTAAATTATTTTTATTAAAAATGGAAAACATTTATCAAAAGGTACAAGAAATATAGGTATCTTTGAGACTCACTCAATTTACCCACACAAAAATTTATCTTCGATGCACGAGTAGTTTTTGAGTTGAAACATGCACACAGGCAGAATAGGATATAAATTAATATATAGAAGCCTAAACCAGATATTTATAACAAGTATTCGTGATTTAAACAACACTTTTTTGTTTCTCATATATAATATGCTGCGATGGGTTTTTATAATGTTTCTGACACCGCCTGTATGTCGAACATAATATTAAATAGGTTGCGCAGTTCATTGTTTAAGGTGACCGAATGACAATCCCCTTCCTCAAATAAAACTTATTCTGCCTCACAACATGCATCCATTCTAGCAATTGCACACAAAGCTTTAAACTCAGGACATGTGTTTTATAACAGTGACTTCAACTTCGATATCATTACGCCAAGCTCAACTAATTCATAAACATCGGAAGTAATAATTGATAGTGGACTGGAGATAATAAAACTCAAATAAATAAAAAATTACCCATGAATTATTTTTACAAAATACGAAACCCAAATAACCAAACATGTCTGGCACACAATTCTAAGTTCAATGGATAACATCTTTGGTAATAGAATTATTTAAGAGTCGTAAAAGTTAGTTTAACTGATAAGAAAATAATTGATTTTTATTTGTTTCCTATTGCAGGAAGCGGCATACCTACTAATTTTCATTTAAAAAAACTTCAATTTACTAGGTATCAAATGATTTTGTGGTAAATATTTAAAAGGCAAATTAATTTTCAGTATTGTGTTCCAATCTTTAAACATTGCCGCAAAAAAACAATGTCAAATTTTGAATGTTAATATAATGAAAAAATGTTTTTGACTCACGATTTAGAAAGATCAGTAAAATTCAGGTCATATATCGAACGGTGAAGGTTATAAAATGATATAACATAACGTTTTGACATTCATTCGCCAAACAATATTATTATAATTTATATATATTAGGTACAAGAACGAACACTGATTAGGTATCAACTTATTTTCATTTGCTTTTGACACAGCGTTGCCAGATATCCGACTCAAACGTATAATATACAGCAGCGGATATAATATAAAAAAATATCAAATTGACAAAGTTATCATACACTTTTGAGATGTATAATATTTCAAATTAGGTACCTATGTAATACATGAAAAAAATGCAGTTTCCACTATTTACATGTTATATAACAATCGATAGGTACGTTTTTTTAACATAATGATGTCATTTTACTACAAAGAAAAAACTAAATTAAACGTTAAGTAATAAAAAAATAAAAATAATGTTAAAAAAACGAATGAAAGTTATGATAAAATAATAAACAAACTTAAGCCGATCAGTTGAAAAACAATATATAAGAAAAAATTGAAAAAAAGGTCATCCTACTGCCGGTCATTTATTAATTGATAAAAGGAGAAAATGTAACTATATTATTTTAAAACGGTTACCCACACACCTGCCGCAGGGGCAATTTCAGTATTTGACTACTTATGCCCTTATGAGTGAGAGTATGTGAGGCATTATTAAGTCGGTTCCAGATATGTGCACGAATGCACAAGTGCTTTCAGACACAGAGTTATCAGTTGCTCAGTGCTCACGTCATCTTCTTTCAAATTAATAGCCTTATAATAAATTATAATCATCATAATAAATTATAATATTGACAGTATCAAGTAACAATATAAATATAAAACGGAAAGACAGACAATAAACAATACACAAAGACAATAAACAAATATTTAATAGGTAGACAAGGAATTAAATAAAGAGACAAAGTTAATGGGTAAATAAAAATCGAATAAAAAGTATTTGTACAAAATAAAACTGTGCTCCGCCAGAAAAAAAATGCAGCACACATCACTGACAGTTGACAGTGCCGCCGGTCCCAGACCATGCCCGAAAATATTTACAAGATATTGAGTGTTCCTCCCTCTGGGGGCAATTACCGAAATATATATTTATTTTGTACCATCAAATTATTATAAGACAATAAATAAAACAAAATAAATTATTTCTGTGTCAATTGTCATGTCAGAGACCGGCTTTATACAGAATTCCACATAAAATAACACAGGCTGTTCTACATGGTCAATGCAATCACTACCTTCAAAATATACTGACTTCATTGACGAAGTTACTGACAGGTAAACCTGGTGGCTAGTGCTTATGTAGATACAATAATTTGAGTTTTTTTTTTTGTTTGGATGCAATAGGTTTAGTCGATCATGACAGCTGACTGACGCGTCCTCATTACACAAGTCACTCGCTGATACATAATATGACGACACCTATGTGCCCGCTCTGTACTTATCATGTTTACCCGACATCGTCCGTGTAGGTACATACGTGATTAGATATGCCTAGCGGCACTGTTTTCAGTACACGGTTTGACTGATGAATTTCTATGAAGTATTTTCTCTAGTTAAACTTAATACCTAAATGATTATCATAGCCAGCACAAAGAACACAAAAATACTTACGCATCGTGTAGGTGGCATTTTATGGATTGAACGTACCGAATGTCATTTACCAAATATTTCATAAAAACCTTAAATTCGATACTTTTTATCGCGCAAGTTCGTGGAATTCCAAACATTAACGTATACCTGGCAGCTCTGTTTTGATATTTTGCGCCTTTCAAGGTGACTTTGACAAAGCCAAAGCTACCAACCTATTTTGAAAATAACATGTTAGTTTCACTTCGCCGTTCACTAATCACTTCAGTGCCGAACGGGTGGGCGGTATTTAGGGCGAAGTACACATTGATATTCAATGCAAAACTATTAAGTCACAAAAATCAAACTTTACAAGAGCACTTTAAAGGTTACTTCTAGCTTTTTTCCTTCAGCACTTGGGTATTTTATGTGGTATTTAGAGACCAAATAAAGTTAAATTTTTCACTATTAATAATTATTCTATTTAATTGTAGAGGACATAAGCTATTTCTTATAAAAAATAAATTATTTAAAATTAGAAATAGCTTGTGTCCTTATATAAATATTTAATATTTTATGAATGTAGAACTATAATCAAGACACCGCCATCCCAAAGCGGAATGAAGAGCTTTTATTCTATGTCACGGACTTCGCATTCTGTAAAATTGGTTTCGGAAATTTTATAAAAGGCTTTCGCCATGTCCAGGAATACTGAAATACAATTGCTTCGATTATCTTGATTTTTAAAAATGTTACAAAAACTCGCACTGTTGTCCCCATGTTCAGGCGAACTAAATTGATCTTTAAATGAAATTCCATTTTCTTCGAGAAACCATACCACTCCATTCTCTATTTTTCAGTTTTTTTTTAATACTTTAATCGGGAAAATCTGCAAAAATTTTGAATTTTACTCATTGTATTATCAGTTTTTGAATACAGCACAATAGAGGATTTAAGGTGGTTTTTCTGGATATTAGGACTTGATTGAAGATGTAGTAATATGTACCTATATTCAATATTGTATTATAGAAATAGAAAGATTGCAGTATTTTTCAATTTTCCAATAACCTTTTCCAATAAAATAATCATGGGTTCGATTCTGAGGTCCAAAATATTTACACAATTCTTGAACTTTGGCATACTCATGTATCGGTGATTCTTCTGGCCTCAGACTTTTAAGAAAGCTTCGCTTTTGACTGCAAAATTTGATTAAAGTCAAACTCGGTCAAGCTTAGTTCATGTAGAATTAAGGTATCAAAGAGAGCTACTGTGATAAACTATGAGAAAAAAGAAAATATCAACCCTACTACCCTCAACTATGGAAAACTGAAAGATTTTCTACATACATTCAAACTAACAGTGATAACACAATCTTGCATATTACTACTTTCAGTTTCTATACATTTATGTATAAGAAGCTACAATCCCCGTCCTTTGGCCGTCTGTCTGTCCATCCGTCGATCTGTTGCATCTTTTTACTCGAAAAGTATAAATGCGAAGGAGTTGAATTTTTGTGTTTTTCAAAGCCAATCATAAATTTTTAGATTACACCAGAGGCTGGTCGAATAATATAGATATATAACAATAAAGTCAACAAATGTTTAGTATTAATTAATGAAACATTGACAGTTTGATAGAGCGCTCAAATATCAAAAGTTGTTGGAAAGTATTATTTATTTCTAGGCAGTTAAAATTATTACAATCTCATCTAAGTACGGAAATTGAAACCGATAAAAGAATTTTCATTGCCACATTATAATTATTATAAAATGAAATATGTCAATTTACAAAAATTACATACATCAAAAAGAAAAAGACAAACGGTGTTAAAATTTATGATGAAAGAATGTCATGATACAATCGTGTAGTGCCTAGCTGTAAGATATCTGGTTCTGGTTAAATAATATACTATGACTAAACAACGTATAGAAACAGTTGATATTATATGATAGTTACAGGTGTCATAGCCATTCTTGTTTATTTGTGAGAAAAACAATCTTTAATTTGTGAGAAAAACAACCAAAGATTAGATATAAATATTTATTCGCTATTTAATTCTTCCTTAATCGAGCTTATTTGAGGAATATGAAATAAATTCCTCTCAATCGATTCGGCAGATTCCCACTGATCATTACAAATTTTAATTTCTTGCTTTAACTTTTTCACTTTAGAGTGAAAAATAGTAGTAGATTTCTTTAAATCGTTTTCTATAAACCCTTTAGAAATATTTTCAAGTTTTACTTTTCTTTTAAGTTTTTTTTCATTGGCTTTATGAAGTTTTTCCACGACGTTGGGGCTAATATCGACATATTTTTTATAATCTGGTCCAAAAAATGGATGCCTCGATTTAAGATTAGGAAAGGCTACTTTGTCCTGCATTGATTCATCCTCTTCAATGAGTACTTTAACTTTATTTATTTTTTCACAAATGTTTAAATTACCTATAATATTTTTAGCAATTATTTTGCATACACCTGGTTTATTACTATGAACAATAAGGTTTTTCATTCTGCTTGATATGTTTGAGGGTTTCACTGTACATTCAAAAGTTTTGCCATCGAAATGCAATTTTGTTTTACCTTCTGGGTTAACCTTCAAGTTTTGTAAGCGTTCGAAAGATAGACTTTGAGGGCACGACAACAACCAAATATCGTCATCCTCTTCTATGCCTACATCAGCATCCATTTCAATTTTTTCCAGTGAAAGATTCTTATTGCCGAATAGATAGCTGCGTAAATCAATTCTATTAGATTCTGAACTATATGTCTTTTCTTTTCTCAGCGAAGAATGCGATTGATTATTGTACACATCACTTCTCAAAAAATTGTCTAAAAATGATGAATCATTACTATTGTTTATAATTTTCTTAGATTGATCGTCAACATTTTCTTGATTTTTTTTATTAAAACTATTGTTTGATTTAATTACGGTGATGTTTCTTTCTGAAACATCTGCATATGTATTAGAGGATTTACGATTGTTTGACTTTTTACTTCTTTTTTTTGTTGATTCATTTTCAGAATCTGAATTTAATAATTGCTGTTTAGCAGATATGTCATCACTGTTATTATTTTCTGGCCCTCTCTTTCGCTTTTTGCCTTTACCAACATCAGAATCTGATTGAAGAGGTTGGGGTTTAGCATTAACATCAGCATATTTTACTTTCCTGCTTTTTTTTCTAGGACTGCTACTAGAATCATGATTGGTAAACAAACTGACTTCATCAGAACCATTTTTCCTTTCTTGGCTCTTATGCATAGATTCAGAATCATTAAATGATACACGTATTCTATTTAAGCTAGAGTTAGGTGTGCCACTACTAACTTTTTCCTTCTTTTTCAATGTATTTTTGCTTTTTACATCAGTGAAAGATTGATTAGTACTATTTAGAAAAAATGTTTCCCTACTTGCATCCAATTCACTGACTTTTACTTTCTTTTTCTTCTTTACACTTTCCAGCTGTACTCTGAAATAATAAAAAAAAAAAATCAAAGCAGTTTTCTCAAATACCTAAGTGTTATAATTTAAAGAAATATAATAGATTTAGAATAGTGTTAATAAAATAATTTGGAAATAATGCCAGAAAATCGTTCCACCTGTAGGAGGCCTAAAACCCATATCTCTCAATTACGCTTTAGGCATAATATAATGAACGTTATGTTTATAAGTCACTGTGCTTTCCACATTTCGGCCGGTGGGGATTGAGGTGCGGAGAGGCAATTGCCTTACGTAAGTACAAATGGTCTACAGCTATATTTCATTGTGTGCACGCGCAGAGCTCCAGAAAAAAAAAAAACAATAAAATGAGTATTATGATGTTGGTTTATCGCAAAATGATTCCAAATGCCTGTTTTATAATATACAGGTGTATTTAAAATTACTGATATCCTTTTAGGATATTGATCTATATCAACAACTAAACTATAAACAAAATATTGAATGAGTAAATGTGTATGGTCGGTCAGAGACTAGAGAAAAGCACCGTTGAATAAATGATTTGTTGAATACCGGTAAAACTTAAACTTAAATGTAGTTTTGTCATATTTGTAAAAAAACATAAATTGATGCAATAAACTATAATAATTATTATTGTTAAGTTGTTGGGTTAGACCTACGTGGATCAGATGTCTGGATTATAAGTAGGTGTTCATACAATTACTGTGCCACCAAGCAAGAATGACTTTCATGATACTTAATCAAAAATAGACCTCTGCCTTGTATCTCAGCTGCCTCGAGTACAACTCTCTTCATATGACAGAAAAATTGAAATGACAGGAAATTTGGGGTGAAGGGGAGTTGAATATGATACATAGTTGACATGAGAAAGGTATTTGGTTAAATCCATTACAATCTACTGAAATTTGCCAATTTCCTCCTGAGTTCTGCTACCTTGTTGACTCTTATTATAATGTCCTGTTCTTCGCTCGTCTTGGGCCAGTCAGCATTGCAATCTCTTTGCTCAACTTGCAGATTCTTAGTGCAAAAATTGCAAGATTTAAAAGTTGAGTGAATTTTTGCGGCCCGTAAGTGCAGTTTTCTGCCGGTGATGTAAAAATCTGCGCTGTATTTTCCCAACACCCCCAACCCCTGACCCGCAACACCCAATGCTATCCCGCAACTGTGAAAATCATTCAAAATTGTGCACCACAAATTTCTCAAGTGACTAGATACTTACAAAAACAAATTATACTGTGAAAATTACTATGAACTAAAATATAACAACTCACGTTTCAGCTATTATTTCCTTTTTAACCGGCACCCATCCAAAACTATCATTACTATCAGACATTTTCAGTTTTGCTTGATGATAATACGGAATTACAGAATTGACGTTAACAAAGACGAGCGTCCCACGTGTTAATCATACTTAACATGTAACTTCAAAATTTATTCTCTAAAGTGACAGCTGACAGTATAAATAAAAGTTGTCTTTGGTCATATGCATGCCATATTTATACTTGCCAAGGCAGTTATAAATATCTGACTTAAAAAAAATATAAATAGGATATTATTTAGAACAGAAATAAAAACACCGTCGATAACTGTTATGGAGATTCAAGATAAAACAAAATTGTAATGAGTACAAAAAAATAAAATAAAATGTATAATATATGCACCTAAAAAGCAACATGTATTTAAATTATGTACATTAGATATACATTCCTAATACATAGAATATAAAGGTAGGATGAACTCGGGTAAAACCGGATTTGGGAAAGACCGCTCAAAGCTTCTGGCAACTTTATGTTCTGGCCACCGCCATCTTTATTCTTTTAGAAGCTGTGAAGCAATTTAGCAACTCGCATCTGTCAGTCAGGCCGGACGATTGTTGATCGCGGCCGGCGGCAGTGCAATCGGCTGTACTCTATACTCGCATCGACTGAGTACTGAATTATAAAAATATGAGCGAAAATAGAAATATCTATCATTTTTGGTACTAATCTGTTTATAATTTAAAAATATTGGTCAAAAGTTTTGTTTTATTTAAAATTCTTTTAATTTTGATCTTCAAACCTCATAAACTTTGTATCTTCATAGCTTTAAAATAAATTTAGGAGTAGGTAGGTCGATGCCATCAATATATTATTAACCTCTTACCTCGTTTAATTCCGATTTCTTTGAAAAAAGGCGATTAAGACTTCACATAATATCGAATCAAATAGTCTTAAATAACGATTAAAGCAATTTTACAGTAAAAAACACAGTCACAAAACGATCGCGACATTGTCCCTAAGCAAACACAGGCCGACTCGACGTTGCCGTTTCACCTGGTTCACAGCTTGTAGAAATAAAGATGGCAGTGCCCTGGCTCAAATGGTGCAGTCGCGACAGTGCGCATTGCTTCCAAGCGTCAGGACAAATTAGGCGGTCAAAATTTAAAATTAAACTAATGGTAAAAGAAATGTTACTATTATTAACATAATAATAACATTTCTTGGACATAATAACAATAACATACTAAAAATAATTTATAAGACGCGAAATGAGTTTAAAAATGCCGCCTGAGCATTAAATATGTCGCTCTGACAGGGACGCTCGCGGTCATTTTAATATAATAATAATTTGCCACAACCATGAAGTAGTGAACAACATTATGTTTATATTAATTTTATTTTATTTCAAAGTAAAAAAAATATACTTAATTAAATATTTTTAATAATATTTTAATAAAAACTTGACATATATTATAGAATATAATACTAAAATGTATTTCAAAGTAAAAACAATAGACTTAATTAAATATTTTTAATAATATTTTAATAAAAACTTGAATTATATTATAGAATATAATACTAAAATATGTAACGCAAGCCTGCCTCGGGGGAAAGAAACGAGTAGCTATTTTAATGGTAACTTTTAATTTTTAGGAGAATAAATAAAAAATGTATTAGGTAGGTCACATACTAAAGTATATAAAAAATTATAATAAATATATTTATATGATATGTAAATTGTAACCACGAAGTACTTAATTTAAAACGCTTTACCTGATGATACACCTGGAAATATGCTTGTGTAAATTTTATACTATTACTATAATTAGAGATGACGGTATTTTTTTTGTCCCCTTCCCATACCTGCTGGGGAAGGGGGGAATATATGCAAAAAAAAAACTGCTGCGGCACTACCTGGAACAGGGGCGCAAGAGATACACTGCGCCAGGGTGCCGTTAGCCGATAGGACCGAACCGATCTTTATCCATTTTTTAGATTTACAGATACTTACTTTTTTTTTTTTGGTTTCTTGTTATGATTTTTTTAAAGTTTGTTTTAAACCCTTAATATATACAATTTCATAATATCGATCCTTTATAATACACCATAATATCCAACCTTAATATCATACCTTAATATTCAAACGATAATATTTTTTTATTTTCTGCCGCTGGGGTGAAATCGGAAATAATAAAATATTTTTTTTTAATGTTAATTCCGAAAAAAAAAACAACTTGAGAATTAGGCAATGTATTCTATTTAATGCAAAATTGGAATTCGATCATGCATACAGAAAACGTTCTATGATAATGTATTGAGAAGTTATTCTAACTTTCCCACATTCAGGGTAAGTTTGAATTATTGGAATACTTGATCGTGAGCGAAAAAGCCAAGATAATATTTTCAACGTTTACTTTGTTGATATATCGTCAATATAATGAGTATATTATTATCTTATTGACATTTTAATTAGCGTTTGCCAGTAGTTATATCTAGTTGTTTAAATGTTTCAAAAAATATACGATCATACCGTGTTGTCTAAATAAAAAGTAAAGTAGCTTGCTACTCAATATAAAAGTAACTTTATAATGTGACTTTTTAGCATTGAATACATTACTTACTTAGCTTTAATATGTATTGATACAATATTTAGTAATTCTATCTTAAAATCTTAAAAATAATAAACAGGTATCCAAAATAATTAATTTTGGTTTTTGTGATTTATGGTCTGCATTACTCCTCTACCGAACGATTGATTTTGTCTCTGCGCGTCCTGATTATCCTTTCTCATTTTATAGCCTCAAAATGGTGAGTGTCGGCTTCTAAACTTTATCAAAATCTGTAGCTATCACCGGCATCTTTATATTATCTTTGTTTAATATTTCTTACCTGTATTTTGGATTATAATTATAAGTTTAATTATGTAGTAGTTGGCCCAAGTAAAGAATTTGAAACGGGTAGTGTGTTATTGACGTTTACATATTGTGTTCGGGGTGTATTTCTTAATGTCGAAGTGTGTTCATTATATGTGGTATCATAATAGCCTATTTGATACGTGCTTATTAATTTGCATTATTTTTGTTTTATTAGGCTCGCGGACCAAAGAAACATTTGAAGCGTTTAAACGCGCCGCGATCATGGATGTTAGACAAACTTGGCGGAGTATATGCCCCTCGGCCTTCTACCGGCCCCCATAAGTTGAAAGAGTGTCTTCCTTTGATAGTATTTCTGCGTAACCGTCTGAAGTACGCCCTCACTGGCTCTGAAGTGACCAAGATCCTCATGCAGAGGCTCATCAAAGTTGATGGAAAAGTGAGGACTGATCCAAACTATCCGTCTGGATTTATGGGTAAGTTTTTCGGTTCATTACTTTTAAATTACTTTCTTATATAGGAACCTAAGTAACTATGACTTTGCTTTTAGATGTGATCAGCATTGAGAAAACTGGTGAACTTTTCCGTGTTATTTATGATGTGAAGGGTCGTTTCACAATCCACAGAATTTCACCAGAAGAAGCTAAGGTAAGAGGTGAAGCCACTTTTCACGTTACATTTGACATTTTTTGAAGCCATTATAATGTTTACTTTATCTTTGCTAGAAATATATATTGTTTTGCCGTTATACACATTATACATTGGGAAAAAACGATGTAGGTTATGTTTTTCGAATCACTAAATTTATACGGTTTTAGAATAACATTGCCTAGTTGCTAGAATTTATAGTCTTTTTCATAAAACGATCATACAAAACAAACAACGGAATCCTAACCCTACCTCGTGCTAAGAAATTTTATCGAGTTCAATTATCACGTAAACCATAATAAAAAATAAAATAATTACCCAAAGTTTGAATTTTCTTTATTCAGCCTTTATTGTCAACAGTTTTGGTGAGGCTGTGTCGCTTTGCCGCATACCTTGACAGAGTTTGATATTTAAGGTTTTAGCATGAAGGCGGATGCCATAACAGGTTTGTTTATGTGAAATATGAATTAAAGCTTATACATATAAGTCACTTTAACAGAATTTAATAATTGCAAAAATTGGCTGAAGCATCAAAAATATTTCAAAAATTTAAAGTAATTATTTAGAAAAAAACCTTAACTGCTCTCCTGTAAAACTCACAATTTGTCGGTCAAATCAGTTTACCTTTACACCATCAATATTATGAAATCTAGGTAAATAGATAAATACAAAAAACAAATAATGCTTTTGGAGGGGTTCAACATTTTTCTAATGAATGGGAGACAGTCTAGAACTGTTGTAAAATGTGTATTTGATGTTGTAGCTAAGTTGTGAGAAATTCCTGTGAGTAATTATTAGTTATCTTTTATACCTCTATTTGCTGGGGTTTTTTTTGGTATCTTGATCCTATGCTTAAAACTGAATATGATTCAGTATATTTTGAAAGGAAATCAGTTGTCACTATTGTAAAATTAATTGTTTTTTTGTTTTATAATATTTTCTGGAAATGTTTTACAATAAAGTGTTCAACTAAATGAAATAACTTGCACTTAAAAACGCTGCAGTGGTGGAAAGCGTATTTAACACTTTTTCTTTATATTTTCCGGATGCTATTTACTAATTTTCTAAAATATAGGTTGCCCTCTAAATTTTTATCACCCTACATAGTCACCTACTATCCTATTTCACAGTAATTACTCTACTGATATACTCAGTTCTGAGGGTGTGCCTATCAAACTATCAATATGACTAAATATTATATAGTTATTTTCCTCATACTATGTAAAATGAATAATTCACCTTTATAAACCTAATTTTTCTGTATAAATTTTGTTTTGTCAGTACAAGCTGTGCAAAGTGAAGCGCGTGCAAATGGGGGTCAAGAATGTTCCGTTCTTGGTGACCCACGATGGACGGACCATCCGCTACCCTGACCCTCTCATCAAGGTTAATGACAGCATCCAGGTGGATATTGCCACCAGCAAAATCACAGACTTCTTTAAATTTGAATCTGGTGAGTCAATTTTTTTATGCTAACAAATCTGAATTGGTATCTTCTCGTGTTACTGGTGTGTTAGATGCAACAGAATTGGTTCTGTTGTTACTTGCATATTGCAAAATTAACAACTAAATCTGTAAATTTACAATCAACAGATTTTTTCTTAACTTAATGTTTTGTGACAAGCTGCTGGATACAATGTCCAATTAAAACATTTGCGCGTGGTCATAAATCATTCTTTTTCATTAACGGTCTGTGGAAATAATCCCCGGCCAGGCTATAAACCACACATAAGCGAGCAACAACAGTAGACTGCGCGATGCTCCACGTCACTCGGCCGTCCATTTTCTGCCTAAGACACATCTCGTAGCGCACTATACTGCAAAATTGCTTCTTTCCACACACTCCTAACATTAAGCACTGCGTCTATTTCATCCTGCAACCTTTACATTAAATATATTTTTTCCACCTGTGTAATATCATCTCACATGCCTGTCAAGAGCCAGTGCGAATCTGAGCTTTGGAACAAAAAGTAACCTTTCCAACTTTGGTCAGTTTTCACTTTATAAAAGATTCCAATGTAAAAAAAATAAGAATTATGGAATGGCTAAAACACATAAAATATTATTTAAAACATAGAAATCAATTTAAAAAAGGGATACATGGGTAAAGGACACATGCAAAATGTATAAAAACAAAAATAGAATAAAACAATGCGAGAAACATAAATGTGTTTGTAGGTCTTCTGTCGATGTATCATCATGGATTAAGCTGCTCAAGGAGTTCTGGGAGATTGTCACGACATTCAAATATAAATAATATTCTTAGAGAGCTTTAAGCACAGCCAAATTCCCATCCATATGGGAGCCTGTAGGCCTCTTCAGGGTCTATGGCAAGCGTCCAGACGGGATGACTTTAACTCCGTGGTCTAGGGGACGAGCTCTTGTTTGGGATGCTACCTGCGTCGACACAATGGCAGCTTCTTACATTCACCTGACTTATGTGATACCTGGTGCTGCAGCAGGTGTGCCGCTCGTTTGAAGCACAATAAATATGAAGAAATTAAAAAAAGTTTTGAATTTTTGGCTTCTCTGTAAAAACCTTAAGCTTCTACAGAGTATTATACTAGGAATATACTTAAAAAATAACATACTTAAAGTATAATACTTGAATAGTAGGAGTGAAGAGGCAAAAAATTTATAAATGTAATTAGTTCAAAATTAAAGTGTATTTGTGATGACCCTCGTTCTGGAAGGTTCTTCGAGCAACGTGGTCAGCATTGCAATTTAACGAAGAAATTTTGCAAACACTTCCCAAAATAATTTACACGAAATTACTATTTAATTTCTTAGTTTTTAAGATGTTTCGTGTTTTTTTTTCATATTAAATTAATTGTATGATTATAAATAAAAAAATAAAACAATGTAGACGTAAAGATGGTTTGAAAATAAACCGAATATTAATCTATTAATAATTTTCTGTAATTGCAATAGCCGTTAAAGACATCAAATGAAATCCCCCATTCCTCATTAATGTATGATGGATAATATAGTTTAATGTTCTATTTTCATGTGATTTGTAGGCAATGTCTGCATGATCACTGGAGGTCTCAACTTAGGACGAGTGGGAACTATTGTCTCAAGGGAGAGACATCCTGGCTCCTTCGATATCATCCACGTTAAGGACATTAAGGGACATACTTTTGCAACTAGGTATTATGATTATTTTTGTGCTGCTTTTTCTAGACCTGTGTTGGTCTGTCTTAGGTGCTCTGAGCTTTACCCCGAGCATTTAAAGTTGAACTGAAAAGCGTAAAAAAGAGCTAAAAGCATATGCATTGTTTCATTGCACATGTAAGGAGCAAACCACCGGCATATCCTAATAGGGCCACTTTTGTTTTTAAAAAAACTTTAGAAATGGTTAGTTGACCTTGCACTGAGTGATTGAATACGCTCATACAATAATTTATCCTTTTACGCTCCTATTTAATAAACTGCCTAAGAAAATAGTCACACCTGGGAGCTTTTATTCAACGGACATTTTTTTTAATATTTACTTTTCAATAGGTATCAATGTTACAAAGTTAATTTCATTCATCAATATCTTTTTTGTCAAGTCCAATACTGTTGTCGATACACAAAGTGGGTAGGGGTTGGTAGGTTGAAAACATTGATATATTTTGTTAATTTGGCCTGACATGAAACATGTGTAAATATATAAACAAAATATGTTTTTTTTTGTTATAAGGGTTCCTCCAACAGATTTCCAACCTTTGAACTTACACAAGTGTAGTATTTAATGTTACCCATAATAAAAACTAATTATTTGTTTATCCTTAGGTTGGTGAACGTATTCATCATAGGCAAGGGCTCGAAGCCATATGTATCTCTGCCTCGTGACAAGGGAGTCCGGCTGACAGTTGCTGAGGAGAGAGACAGGAGGCTGGCTGCCAAAGCCACTCAGTAATTGCTAAAGTATAAATATAATTTACACAAAATAAAAAATACTTTAAAAACATTTCATCATTTTATTTAATACCCCAAGGCGAGGTAAGAGCTTATCTTGAGCAGGTCTAGAGTCTCTGGTGCACTCACGGCACGCTCGCTGGCTGTTTGACGTAAAATTATGGGTATCGGAGTAACTACGGGGTTTTCGCCCCTCTCCAGACCTCGCTAGCCCCCCCCCCGCCCAGGAAATAGCTGACTTATATAGACTCCCAAAATACGAGTATTATAAAATCGCCCATGAAAGTTAGCAAACTATGTGTGCTGCATTTTTATGGCGTTCTAATAGACTTTTATTTTATATAAAAAATTATAGTTTTTATTTCTTTACTTTGTAGATGTAAAAAATATTTTGTAGCGATGTTTTGTTTCGTCTATATTAAACGTTTTGATCAAAAATTTTGGTGTCTTTTCATCAACATTCATTTACTTTTTAAAAGAGCCCAAGTCGCAATAACAGGCCCACCCTAGGCCCCCCCCCCAGTTCAGATGGCTAGTTGCGCTTATGAGTACGGAAGCTAGCAACGATTAGGTTATTTGATTTTAGGGAGTCATTCTTAGAAGAATCAAGTGGTGAAAACATTGTTCCTTTATAACGTAAACAGCCGAGCGGGCCGTGAGTGACTGAAGCTGGTCACAGGCCAATTATAAAATTCTGCGGAGGACTTCAACACTCAATGTTGCTAAGGGATGCAACCGATTACAATTATTTATTTAAAATCATAAATATATAATAATTATAAAATCTATTAGGCACCTGGGAGGGTTAAGTTATAGTAACAGTGGGGGTTAAGTTATACAGTCCATATTTTAACTGTCAGGAATTAAACTGCAAACTTCTTTATGATACTGGCTAACATAAACCCCATGAAAAGTTATATACGTGAAGATATGGGGCAGCAATATCTATGGAAACTACGCGTCTACAAATCTGAATTTAATAATATTGCCTGATATGTTTGAATAATTCATGTTTATTTGACTAAGAATATTTTTGATTTAACTACCTCACATAAAAAAAAACCTTAATATAGCATTTGTAGTAACGATAAAAAAATTGTATCTAAATGGAGTCTTGAACATCAAAGAGAGCTGATTTTGGAAACTTTGAATACTAGTTAGACTTCAAACACAATCTTTAGGGCCTGAAGCTTTTCTTGAAAGCTTTTTCATTATTATAAATTATTGTACAATATAAAAATGCTGGAAAAAATCCATTAGCCCCCCTTACTTCCGGTTGAAAAAAAAAACCTTTTTTGCCCTATATTAAAAAAACTTAGATTTTTTAAAGAAAGGTGAATCGTAATTATTGAGCTGATATTTTATACAATACTTGAATGTAAAGGTAACTATTAGAAAATGAAATTTGTAAATAATAGTCAACAACAATAATAGAAACAACCATTTGATTTCTATTTAGATGGGACAACTTAGTTAAAACAAGATAGTATGAATATGACAAGATGAAAGAGGTTAATCAATGTCAATTGGACTCGCCACTTGTTCATGCTGGGACCGTGTACCATGTAAAGAGTTAGCAGGACATCTTTGATGGTCCCCAGTAGAACACGTTTGAGGAGGAATCATCAAGTTGAATGGGGAGACATAGACGAACTGTACGGACGGCTATCGTGCCTCGACTTGAGATGCCTTTCCAAATCTCTCTTTCTGACCAGCACCTTCCCGCAAATATGGCAGCTGTAGGGAGTTTCGCTGTGAGCGTGTAGCCTTACATGCTTGTTCAGATTGCTCGGGTCGCCGAACGGCCTGTTACAGTATTTACATTGTAATGGCTTGTATCCCGTATGTGTCCTGATGTGTATCTTGAGGCCGTACTTTCTCGAATAGACTTTTCCGCAATATATACACAGGTGGCCTTGTTTAGATTTGCCCCAGTTGCTCGCTAGTGTTTCCACTTCGGCAGCCCGTCTTTGAGATATTTCATCCAACGACATGAATTTCATCCTCAGGTCTTCGTCCAGCCATGGTATCTTCTGGAATAAACTTGAGTCTGCTGAATTTGGTGTGAGCATAGAGTGTCCTGGTAAGCATGGGCTTTCACTGTTGAAGTAAACGCGTTGGTTCATTCTCATGGACACTGCGTTATTGTTGTCGTATTCTGTCACTAATTGTCTTATTTTGTAAGGCCTGAACGCAGATGAAGGTGGTTCTGAAAGACACCTTATATTTAATTCCGAGGAGTTTCTGTAAATATTTCTGCCTGGATTGGCGGAGGTATATCTTTCAATCGAAAGGTTCAATGGTTTATATTGTTCGCAGTTTGCCTTTGCTATTCTGTCCCATATTACATTGGAGGTTTCCTTTCCGCATGATAGTAATAAATGTATTTTCAGGGGATTGGGGTACTCGAACCTCATTCCGCAAATGTGGCACTGGTAAATATTTTTTCCTATAAATAAAAGTAAAATAAAATAACATTTTTATTACACGACATAAAATATTATTCATTTTTGAATAAGTACAATAGTTTGAATCCTACTTTCCATAAGGTATTATGTTCCTTGTGAATGAATTAGTTATTTGTTTAGTTATTTAACAGGTTACTAAATAAGGTCTGGATTAAGCTGTCTTTGTCAATACATATTTCAAGAGCGGCCGAGAACAATTTTCCCTCTGCTGCTTCAAAAAATTACATCAAATGCTTTGCAAAGAGCTCATTTACGGTATGTAGCGAAGGTTAACGAAAACACAATTAGCGTTTTTTTCATATTTTTGTTATTTGAAGTCTCAAAACTTGACCTGGTGCCGTTAAACGGACTTTATATTTACCCAAATTTATACAGATCTTAATTCCAGGAGCTCTTTACTACATTTTAAATTATTTTTTCAAATTGGCTTTTATACTCTGGTTTTTTATATTATCAATCTTCAATTCAATAGCGTTCACTCTAGCTCTAACCCTAGAGTAGTATAAGTAAAATATTGTTATTTGTAAAGAGCTACAATATATTTCATATTGTAATTATGTAAATTACAAAATCTCCAATCCTAACTCTTAAGTTCAGGAAGTCTTAAGTGCATTTTTATTTATTTTTCAATTTGGCTTCCCAATGCTTTTTTTAAACATGTAAAATAAAGGTTTATTAAATATTGACAATCAGAATGACAGTCAAATTGCCGCTATTAAAATAATATATTAAATATATGTATTTAAAAAATAAATATTATTTATTTATCCTTTAATTAGTATGATCGTAATCTCTATTCTGCAGTTCTGTGATGTTTTTGTCAATTTGTCAAAAAATGTACAACTACATCCATTGATATTAAATGTTTATTTTCTTATAAATAAATATTCTCAAAATAATGTTCATTTATGATTCATAATATGAACGAGAAAATTAAATGAGCATAATTTTCTAATGCTCATATTCTTTCATATTAATTATTGATTAATAAAAAGTAATTTTATTTTTTTTAATACACTAAAATCCAACTTACCTAGAATATTAGTCGGCGTGAGGAAGGGCATATTCAGCATGATAACGATTTCATCTGCGAACCACAGCCTGAATTCGCTTTTCGCCGCCAGGTCTTTGGTGGTCCGAAGCCTGCACTTCCCGCCGTCGGTGGCGCTCCCCGGCCGCGCCATCTCTAGTTGAACATTTGAACTGTGCACGTCGGGTGCCAGGTTCAAAAATATCGGCCATGTTTTGTGCAGTGCAGGGTCTACGATGCCTTTTAGGACCAAGGCGTTTTCCTTATTTATTCCTAAGTATAGCTGAAATGAAAAACCAATTCTTTCTTATTAACAATTTTTTTGAGAAACGGTTTAATATTTTTTTTCTCAACTGAACAGGAAGACAGGAGCTAAGAAATAACACCGTTCTCACTAAAGGGTTAATTTTACGTAGCACAAAATTTATAGGTATTTCTTTATTTTTGAAATTAACTTTAACTAACAATTTAGTAAATGAGTATTTATCTCCATAAAAAAACATTAATTGCATAGGAATGACATATTTTGCATTTGACATTTTACATTAATGCTTATTTGAAAGGTAAAAGTCTAGCAGTGTAGTAATAAGATAAAAAGAGTTACTGGGTACTATTATTAATATTATAATATGTGTATAATCACAAAGCTTAAAAAATAGTGAAAAGTAATAAAGCAGTTAAAACACATAAGAAAAGTAAAATCACAATTAATTGAAAAATAATGTAGAAAATTCATAATTGTGCTTCTAAAGGGAGACAAGTAAAAAAAAAAGAAACACCCAAATCAACTTAGTGCACGAGCAACATAGTTGGTTAAGAATAACAAATTATAAAATAAATTAACGTAATGAATGAATGTCACATAGCACTAATAAGATGTTTTTTGTGCATAATAAATCTGATAATGGTAAGAGGAATGTTTTGGGATTGATACCTTACTTTCAAGAGGTTAAAAGTGAAATGAGAGTTAACTCTAAAGTTAATTCAGTGAGAGTAACGTCACGCTGCGCACATATTTCCGTAGTATAAATTCTGTCCTTTACACGTAGTAAATTTTATAAAATACATTTATTGAGTTATGTAATGTGAATAAATCTAATAGTGTTGAGTGTGGAAAAGTGTTTATTTAAATCCTATCATCGCTGGTCGACTAAGACCAAGCATACCACATCCCTATAGTGGTTAATTACTTGATTAACTTAAGATTACTTGAGTGTTAAAAGTTAATTTTAGAAAAAGCTAGCTAACGCCTATACAATACAAACCTAAGTGGAGTGAAGGTGCAATTAGAGTTTAAGGAAATTTTAAAATGGATTGTCAAAAATAGCGACCCAACCAAACCACACACACTAACACGCATCGTCAAAATTCCAGAATTTGACTGGTCATTGAGTCAAACATTCTGTAATTGTAGGAAATCCATCTTTTATAAATTGCAATTTTTCCGGCCATTTCCTAGATTCAATTTTAAGTTTAAATTGTTTTTAGTGCAACTCTTTTCTATCAAATCCTCAAAAATGCGGGGATTCATATTTATATTCATACCATCAAAATAAAAAAAAGCAATATTTAATTATATAGGTACGCTATACAATATTAATTGGACATGAAGTCTTTATAGGTTTACAAGTGACCGAATTAAAAAGTCACAAATATTTCTGGGATTATACTGTAATAATAATAAAAAGTCATGAGTGTAAAATGTCGTACTTACATTGGTTGTAGTGGAAAATTCGCTCGTTCGAGAATATTCTATGAGTTCGGAAACGTAGAAAATGTCACTACTAACTCCGCACGGAATACTCTCCCGGGATACCGTCTTGTAAGCGCGGGCACCACCACCGCCCCTTCCGGTGGATATCACGTTGAGATTCGGACACATTATCATGGTAAAACGCGGAAGCTGCGTGGACCACCTCTCGTCGGCAGGTTGTACCAAAAAGTGCATCCCCAATTGGAAATTCCACTCGTATTTATATCCTCGCCCTAATGTCGATTTAATGTGTGCAAGTGGACCGACCCTGCACTTGCTGACGAATTACCGCGCGGTTATATCACTTTACGATATGATTAGTGCATTGTTATTGAAATCCGAAATCCGGAGGGAGGGCGGGTCGCCCTAATGTTTGGCCTGCATCCAGCCGCGTATCATCTGCTACGCGTCCCAGCGCGTTATTAAAGCTGTTTGTCTAGCTAGACTCTGGGCGGCGTCGACCGGGGCGGCACAAGTGCATTTTGTATTCCGCCCCGCAAGTTCTAATCCGCCCCTTCCACTAAGCCGGGAAAACTGTGTCAAGCCTTCAAAACGCTCAATTTTTTGTATAGATTGAAGCTCTTGAAAAACAGTTAAGTATAACCGTTCAGATCGCATGCTAGTCTGTCCGGATTCGGGAAACTTGTTTTTGGTTTACCACATTGCCCGCTGAGATAAGATATTCGTGTTCTCGGTGAATAAGAGTAATTTTAGCTTCTATGCATTAATGGATATGGAGCTACTATGAATATGGAGCTACTATCCCCGTCCATTGACCGTCTGTCCATCTGTCCGTTGCATCTTTCAACTCGAAAAGTACAAATGCGAGAGTTGATTTTTTATGTGTAGAATGATGCTTTTCAAAAGCCACCATAGCCGTTTAGATCATCGGAGATTGATCGAATAATATAGATACATTAAAGTCAATAAGTTTTAATACTAATAGATGAAACTTTGACAGTTCGATTTAGCGCTCAAATAACGTATTCGAGTTTCAAAATTATGACAGCATGGCTGTTTGGACGTATTATTTATTACTCGCCATTTACAATTAATACAAACTCATCTACGTGAGCAAATAAAAACACGTAAAAGAATGTTTAGTGCCGCATTATATTATGTCTGTGTTTATATTTTATTTAATGTGATTACCCAACAGAAATAGTACGCAATACGTCAATGACAATGAATGAATATGACAATGAGTATTGTCTAATGACGTAGACAATACTCGTATAAATTGAAGTACTTATACATTCCCAAACTAAGGTAGCCCAACTGAATAATAGAGATTATATTAGTTAGAGGTAAAAAAGAACAATATTATACGATTTTAAATAAGAAAAAAACGCTTTTAAATTTAAATGAAAACACAAAAAAACACGAAATCAACCAATTCAAGCTTTGTTTATTTATATATAGTAATACTATAAAAACAAAAAAAAAACAAGAATGGCTGACATCCTGAAGCATAAATTATCAACTGCTCCTATATACATTGTTTCGTAGAAGTAAATTATTTAACCAGGACCTGACGTCTTACAGTTATGTCTACAGACTTCATTAACGGCATCTTCTCCCCAGACTACACGCGCCTGTGGTACCAACTTACTATGGGTTGCTTCATTTCCTATCTCCACTTGAGCCTGCGGCACTTTAAGCCCATTCCATGTGCGATAGAGGATGGCCATAGAGGCGAAGTTATTTTTTAGGTCTGAGTAGATAGAAATAAAAAATACAGGTACACATTGTCTCAATTAATCATAAATTTCAACATTTGTTTATTTTCGTAAATTTTAATTCGCGGCTAGTAATGAAATCCCCTTCCTCTTCGTATTTACTTAATTTATCATTTATTTAATACTAATTTCTCCTGGTGGATATTTTCGATTATAACTTGTGGACTGTGGGTTTAGGTATATAGGTATTGAATTATATCCACCCAGAAAGGAACAGCGTTAAACAGAATACAACAACAAAGAGATTCACCAACCTTTCGTTGACAGGTGCACTGATGAATCCAGATGTTACAACTGTACCTTTGTTGGTTTCACTTTGGTATATATTTTCTGCACTCGCGACACGGTTTATAGGCCGACAAGGTACCGCACCGTTCAAATATTGAAGCGTCTCTGACTGTAGTGTGTTGCGGAAAAGCGAGACAGGGAAACATTTTGCGGGTAGGAATGAGACAGTATCCTGCACGAGTCCTTGTATCCTTGCCACGAAAAGTAAATTATAAATAATTACTCCACTTGAATGTATTTTATTATACTTGAAAAGGACTCAAACATCTTCCAAATTGACATTTTTTCAATAGACGGCAAAAGTTTTGCAACGCTGTCTTAAAAAGATCAATTTGGGAGAAGTTAGCATTGAAAAAATCATAAATTCAGTAAATAGCCGCGCGTCAAACACATCTAAAACTGTGAGGTCTTATAAATGTCGCTGCCAGTAGGTACATATATACTTACATTCGCTAATTTAATCATCAAATGCAATTGCACACAGGCGAAAGCTCCCTGTTGCGTAAACTTCCTTATCTAAATTAGCATCGAGGGCTTTACGGCTCTCCCAACGACACGAATGATGTCAACACAGTTTTGTGAAAGCAAAGACCATTCCGCTCCCCCTTCTCCCATCCCCTCTCCCCCTTACGTGGGGTGTGTGGTGGGTGGCGATGGTCTTCGTTCATTTGTTAGATTAAATCTTGAAAAACCACCGCATTTTCTACGCACCACGAACTTTATACCGATTGCAATATCATTGAATTGTACTTATTGTAATATTATCGTGCAATACAGGGGCGTACGCATCATATCGATATAATTATTTGATATTTTTTAGAACTTGTTTTTTTCGAGCTAATGCAAATTGAAATACATAGGTAATAAATATTTTAATCTGAAAAGAAGTGAGATAATATAATAAGTTAAAGAAGTTGGCGTTTTTAACAAGAATAGATCCCTTATATTTTAAATTGTATCGCTATCAAATTGTCTGAGTGTATCGATGTAATAGCAAGCGCACACAAACATTCGAAATTCAACCTTTGTTGTTTCAGTCGAAAAGGGACGATTGTTGTGTAAAAACTACCGTCGCGCGTTTGAGACTATCGTCGTATCAGTCGCTCTAGTCTCAAAACGCGAGCGGGAGAGGAGTTGTTAGCTCCGCCACCGAACCTAATTTGTGAACTTTATAAAAGTGGTATTGTGAGATACACAATTTGTAAATATTCAAATATTAAGTATCTCGTATGAATGTCATCTTAATATTCTGTAATACAAATAAAGTTTTCATATTAAAAATAGGTCCTATTAAAAACGTCATCACCGCGTCTCATGGCAATAGCTTCACGATACCATGGATGCCATTCTGCGATGTAACCTAAATTATATACATAATATTACACGATATATACGGTGTAATGTTAACACGTCAACACTCTCTTATATTCACACCCTAAAACGTTTTCACATTAAAAAAAAAAATCTTGAACAACCAGACGCGTATTACCAGAAGTGCATAGATATTTTGAAATACCTGCAGTCGGATTATTTAATTGTTATTGTTGTAGTCGGATTTTTTTTATATAATTGTTTCATTGAATATTATATTAATTTAATTATAATTTTAATATGATTTCATTCTTCATTTTAAGAGTTAAATATTATGGATATAGTTGTTGATTTTTATTTTGCATAATGTATTTTTTAAGAAGTTTGTAATTTAATAAAAAAAATATTTTAATGAAATTACTGTTAAGGTAAGGCACTGCCTCGCAGCGCGCACGTGCGGTCGTTCCGATTCTGTATGGACCACGATCGGCACTAGATATTAAACAACAAGGCCGCACCTTGCCTCTCCGTATCGCCCATGCCATCTCAATTATGCACGCACTTTATGAAGCTACCTACCAGAGGGAGGGGGAGGAAAGGGAAAGTCCAGCCAGTGACATTACTGCCTACGTGCAGCCCGTGCCGAACTTATGATGGGGCTAGTCTCAAGCTGACTCGCGGCTCGCTCGCTGTCCGCGGGGCGATAGAATGAATTCTAAACTATTGGAAAGCAAGCAGACGTGTCTTTAGGCGTTTTAGTCAAATCGATAGTCCATCTGAATTACTTTCAGTTCTTTGAATTGAATTAATTTTTCCAAGATAAAAACTACAGTGGGGAAAAAAAACATTGGGTTCATTCTTTTCTTTCCAGGACAATTCGCGAATGGAATGCTCTTCATAGATCAGTCTTTGATCCTTTTCCATATTCCATGGCTGTTTTTAAAAATAGGCTTTCTTCACCTATCAAAATTGATTTTAATAAAAAAAGGTAACTCATTCATATTTTTTTTACCTTTACCGCTGGTAAAAAATAAATCATCTGCGCATTGATAGTTTTATGACCCTACACTTTAGAAGCTCTATTACCGCTTAAAATACTTTAAAATCGACGAAACAGGCTGTACACATTTTTATAAAAATATATATGGGTGGGAGAAATATTCTCATACCTTCCAAATTATAAATTCCTTTATTTTCAAATTCAATATTTAAGAGAAATAGTTAAAGGCTTGAATAATCAGAATAATACTTTTTACTTTTGAATTAAAAAAATCAATAATAATGCGACACCCCGATGTAATGATGCCCGGTGTATGATTCCCCGTGTAATGTAACACATTGGAAATTTGTATTACCTCCCTTTAAAAATATACCTATAGATTTTGTGTGAAATGGGACCTTGCCGATTAATTTAAGTTTTGAAGTAAGCTTTTGGAGGGAGGGTTCGAACAGTGACTAAGATCAATACGTAATTTTAGGCTTATCAAATTGATACAGTTAGAAAACTGAACCATCCTTCAACTATTATCTGTAAATTTGCGCCCATACTGCTTGGATTTATTAAAGTATTTTTTTAAAATTTATATAGGGAGTGAGTGGCTTTATCGCAAAATTAAATTCTTGGCTGTAAATTATAAATTTGTATGTCCTAGCACCACTAGGGTAATAAAAGTTACTGGTTGTAGCCGTATGCGTTACTATCAATCATTTCTGGTTGTTATCTGAAAGCGTTATAAAATATTTGAAAAATGGACGAATACTGAAAAAGTTAGGTTGTAATTATTGTGTATCTATTATTAATAGTAAATGGCCTGTGTAAAGACATATTTTAGCTAAATGAAAACTGCCTTATTACCTATACTCAATAACAGAAAAATATATCAAAACTACTTAAATCTCTAAGGACCTTGTAGCGTTATTTATTTTTTTTATTGGCTATTATCGTAACAAATGTTTTGTATCCTCAGCAAAAAATGTTAATAAATGATCCGTTTTCATAGTAATTAAATTTCTCTACTACTTTAATAGTCTTTTCTTTATAAAAAAATTGTTAAGATTAATATGCCATTTAATTACAAAATAGTAATTCTCCCTTGATATAAAGAAGACCAAATAAGAACGAGCCTATCTAAATAAATCTAAACATTAAAATGAGCTAATTATAAAAAAAAAGTATCCATAATAATATGTTTTATATAAACCTACGTAAAAAAATCTACAATACAAATAATACACAAGTATAACAAAAACGTTTCTTGTTTTATATAGGTAGGTACTTCATAAGTCAAGTTAGACCGCTTGTCAAACTATTGTTAAATAAGTGAATACATGTTCTAGGTTAATATAGTTATTATTAACCTACATAGTTCCCAAAATGTTAAATTAAAAATAATATTTAAAAGTTGCAACATAGCGTTCGTATTGATTGGGCAAGATGAAATTATAAAAATATGCGTTTTCATTTGTCCATACAAATTTAGACTACATTTAATGTTACGAGATGTTTATATTATTTTTACTAAAAATTAAACACAAATAATTATTATATCAGTTTTGTGAAACGTTAAATTTTATAAAAGTAACTAGGTAAATTATAATTTACAATTACAAGGTACATAGACAAAACTATATAGGGAAATCTGGTGAAATAATCAACAATAAAATTTAACAAACTACAATAACAAAAATTATGTTGTAAAAATATTCGACTGGCGACCGAAGACCGAAAAATATACACTGTACATAAATAAATTTTCTCCAAAGAAGGCACAAAAGTTGCTCGCGTGTGTGGACGGAAAAAAATTGTATCACCCTGTATGTTGGATCCTCTGGTTTCTGAAACAAATATCACATAGTTATTTCAAACGTACGAAGAGTCCATTGAAATAAATAATAAAATATATGAATCTATAAAAAAAAAATGCGGTTTGCCTAAAAACAATGCATTTTGTTTAGTTTCTAGCCTCATTAGGGTTAAATTTTGTACCAGTTTTTTCTGTGGTTTATACTTGACATTATTTATGGAAGGATGGACTTAATTAGGCATCTACCAACAAATGATATTCGCCTCGGATTTAAGTGTTATTGTTGTGCACCTACTTGGAAAAAACCTGGCTTCCAAGAGTTGGCTGTGCCCTCGCCGTAAAAAGTCCGCCCATTTAGTTAGACCTTGCACCTCTATATTAGATTTAGGGAATTTTGAAAATTGCACTTCATAAATAATAACTAGACTAAACTTTTTTCACGTCTAAAATTAAAGAATTAAAGAAGTCTGTAAAATGACTGAGTACAATCCTTGACAGACGACGAACTTTCAAATACTGAGAAGAATGCCAACTAAACACTATAAAAAACAAATAATATAACACTGGTTTTTCCAAAGATAATTTCAGTCCTTAGAAAGTTGCGAATTTTACAAAAAGGAAGCTATAGATAGATATAGGTTTCTTACCACAAAGGCCTGTATTTTGAGGCGTGTGGCGTGTGTATAAAGTATTGAATTAAAAAAATAGTCTCAGGGTAACCCTAATTATTTTTCATTTTTATTTCTCCAAACCTCGAACTGCCAACGAAGTTACATCTGAGATATGGCATACCTCCTTGTCCAATACCTACAATAAATATATCAGTTGTCACGATACGAAACTTGGTAAGTACGCTTTCAAGAAACATGCGCTAAATTGTATAAAATAAATAATCAAATTTAATACGTTAACAAAATTTTAATCAAATTTAATACGTTAAAGATAAAGAGTTATTTTTTTTAAAGATGTATTTAATAACAAACGTATTATTTTAATCACAAAACCGTTAACCATTTAATTTCTAAATTTTTAAAACTGTTGATTTCTTTAATAAATAAATAGTTACTTCTTATCAACCTCCGCATGGCATGGTTAATTCTCTATATGCAGTTTAAAAATACAACGACCATCGCGTGACTCTGTCACGGATTCGATCCCCAGCAGGTCCAACCCGCACAGGTTATTTGTTACGGCCTTTTCAGCAGTGGCGACTGAGTTAGCATCCCTCGCTTTTCAGGTGTCAAGTCCGTTACTTTTTTAATTTACAATGATACAAAAAACCCTCTTTCTAGTAGTGATAATATATCGTTATTTCAGCTAAAACGCCTGACTTTAAGATATAAATAATTAGATTATTTCTTATATTAATCAGAAAAAGAGGTTAACGTATATAGAAAAAACGAGTTTTTGACGTAGATACAAAATTGTAATTGAAGCTCAGATAGGCTATCTTATTATTTATTAATGATATTAAGAGTACAGTAAAGTTTTCTTTTTTCATATAAATGCCGTTCGAGATTCACTTGGCAAGGCGAGTTATTTATTCGTGTAGCAATACAATCGCTTGTACGAGATAATAAGACACTTTTACAATAATTAAATAAATCGCAAGATGTTGGCCAGCCTCTCAAAAATACTAGATTAATTGAGTACACAGTTTATTTTGAAAAATATAATAATTAAATGGGTGACATGCCATACGCCCATTACGTAAACGTAAAATAGTTAGATTAATAAAAAATAAATAAGCTCGAATCTCGAATTAAAAAAGGCGCAAAAGCATTCAAACCTTCGAGTGGGGACTTTAAATCCCTTCCCTTAGTCGAATTCGAGGGGTGAAAGAAATAATAAACTCTCCTAACAAAACATTTTTTTTGTGTAATCTACCCGCGAGACGAGAGGCATACAAGCTGAATCAAACTGAGCGGTAACCGGAGGGGGGGGGGGGGCAACACTATTTCATTTACATTAAATTATATTTCAAATATAATTAATTACCAAATACAGAACCTCAAATGTATTAAAAGAAAATATTTGCTTAATGAATATTTTGTTATTTAATAAAAAATACTGGCCCGCGATATTTTTTTTATCAATGTAATCACATTTGAAAGCGACGTCTAATATCTGCTCGGTTATAGTTTTAAAATAAGACCGAGCTCCGTTTAATGGTTAAAAACTATTGTAATATTACCAAATACATATATTAATGAATAGGTGTAATATTATTAAAACTATTGAAAACAAATCGGTAGTATTAAATCTATAGAAGAAAGAAATCTATTGAATGCAATGAATGGTGCTTTTTAGATTTTTTTGTTTTTTTTTTAATTTATGATCAAATTACATAATTTTAAATCATTTAACAATTAAATGTAATTTTACAATGTAATCTAATCTACAGCAAGTGTCTATACTCATCAGAGAGAACCTGTACATACTGATTAGAATTCGAGGGGTAGGTACGTGGGGTTGATATATGGGAGGGTTAAACAGGGCCGCGGAAGGCGTACGGTTTTTATAGCATTATTATTGTGTTGAGGCGACATTCAAACGATATTAACCGTAAGAGCTTTATATGAGCATTTTCTAAATCCGCCCCTGTGTATTTGACACTCTATGCCAGGAACGGATTCGTTTTAATTTTACCACATAATTTTTTTTTGTGTTGCAAAATTATTATTCCAATTTTTTCAAACAATTGTGTTTTTTGCTGCAGTAAAAAAAATATCCGATTATTGTATTATTATCACGAATGGGCATATGCAACAGCGCTTTGCTATGCATTATTTATTGAGAGTTACCTAGAAATAGGACAGACGACATGTATTCAATTATATATAGGATTTGAATCGTGCAGTCGTGATACGCACGTCGCCTCATGCCTCATGAGGCAACGTCTCTGCTGCAAGGCCTCATGCAGCATGTCAAGAAGAAAACTGTTATGGAATTGTTTTCTACTCTTTTATCGGATTCCCCAAATTTTCTTTAAAAAATTCAATTTGGAATTTGTACTATTCAATAGTGCAATTTTATTATTTTCCACCCCTAGAATATATAAAAAAAAATGTTTACTTAATTTAACTTATTCTAATAAATACTACTTCATTACAATCTATATACCTAATTGTTTGTTAACCATTGTTTATGACGAATTCAAGTATATTGAAGTGATCGTGGTAGTCTAGTGGTTAAGGCGTTATACTATTTACCCAAGGATCGCTGGTTCGAATCCGCACATGGTCATACCATTTTTAACGTTTCAGTAGACAGGCACATTTGGCCTAGTTGAGTAGGGCCCAAAATGGTTGAATATAAACCTAGGTCATAACAATAATTTAAAAAAAAATGGTTTATTATAATAAAGAATAACACCTAATAGACACGAAGATATAGTGGATACCTAGGTCATTTAAAGAATGTGTTAATGATTATTAATTTATTCTTTTGTTTATGTAAGGTGAAACAGAAATAGAGTAAAGCAAGGGTAAGAAACTTGAAGTTTTGGTATTGATTCCGTAAAGGACAGCTTGGGTAACTTCGGTAACATCCCGACGATTCTCCTTCAATTAGACTACTCACAACTCGATAACTATCATAGTAAATATTGTATTTTTCGTTGTAAAAAGAATCAAAACTCTTGTAAAATCAAAACGTTGTCAACAAAATTTAAACTGAGGAAAAGTGACAAAACAATAAAACAAATCACTAAAATAAATTAAAAACAATGAAATTCTAAGAAAATACGAAATTTCATTGCAGAATATGCTTAGATGTGATATGTACTTATCTATATATAAAAACAAAGTCGGGTTAGTTATATCATTTATAACTCAAGCATGGCTGGACCGATATTTATGATCTTTGATTTGTTGAATTTGTCTCCGTCCCGAATAGCAGAATAACCATTAAAACATCGGAAAAATTACTGAAAAATTAATTATATAAAGAAAAAAATTTTTTTCACGCATTTTGTATGGAACGGCATTGTATTCTGTGGAATTCTATTATCAAACGGTAAGCCACCTTCGCAGATGTTTACTTTGTGAGGTTATCACATTTGTCATTGTGCGTGCATCGATAATTAAAATACGTCATATCATGTTGGCATTTTTATTTAATATTCTTCAGGATTTATAATTTTCACTATTATTGTATTTTCCCTGTTATTCTTTTTTTATTTTTTAAATAAATGTATAAATTTTTTTTACATTAGCGTCTGAGAATAATGATTAAAATGTTATGTATTTAAATATTTTATTAGAGTACTATTTCAAAATAAATAAATATATATTTACTAAATGCGAACAAGTTCCTATCTGTGCTTGGCCCTAGAAATAACAAGAACATGTTCGCTTGCCGAATTGAATAAATAAACTGTAACGGATAAGTTAGGGTTAGAGCCATGGGTTAATAAAGTGAATTTTAATAGAAGAACAGATTTTTTAAGGATTAGGTTCACAGTATTGTATTGTAGTGTAATAATATTGTAGTGTCATGAGTCAGTGGAAAGCTTGAAGTCAGGTGAAGAATGGTGCTTTTTAGATTTTTTTGTTTTTTTTTTAATTTATGATCAAATTACATAATTTTAAATCATTTAACAATTAAATGTAATTTTACAATGTAATCTAATCTACAGCAAGTGTCTATACTCATCAGAGAGAACCTGTACATACTGATTAGAATTCGAGGGGTAGGTACGTGGGGTTGATATATGGGAGGGTTAAACAGGGCCGCGGAAGGCGTACGGTTTTTATAGCATTATTATTGTGTTGAGGCGACATTCAAACGATATTAACCGTAAGAGCTTTATATGAGCATTTTCTAAATCCGCCCCTGTGTATTTGACACTCTATGCCAGGAACGGATTCGTTTTAATTTTACCACATAATTTTTTTTTGTGTTGCAAAATTATTATTCCAATTTTTTCAAACAATTGTGTTTTTTGCTGCAGTAAAAAAAATATCCGATTATTGTATTATTATCACGAATGGGCATATGCAACAGCGCTTTGCTATGCATTATTTATTGAGAGTTACCTAGAAATAGGACAGACGACATGTATTCAATTATATATAGGATTTGAATCGTGCAGTCGTGATACGCACGTCGCCTCATGCCTCATGAGGCAACGTCTCTGCTGCAAGGCCTCATGCAGCATGTCAAGAAGAAAACTGTTATGGAATTGTTTTCTACTCTTTTATCGGATTCCCCAAATTTTCTTTAAAAAATTCAATTTGGAATTTGTACTATTCAATAGTGCAATTTTATTATTTTCCACCCCTAGAATATAAAAAAAAAATGTTTACTTAATTTAACTTATTCTAATAAATACTACTTCATTACAATCTATATACCTAATTGTTTGTTAACCATTGTTTATGACGAATTCAAGTATATTGAAGTGATCGTGGTAGTCTAGTGGTTAAGGCGTTATACTATTTACCCAAGGATCGCTGGTTCGAATCCGCACATGGTCATACCATTTTTAACGTTTCAGTAGACAGGCACATTTGGCCTAGTTGAGTAGGGCCCAAAATGGTTGAATATAAACCTAGGTCATAACAATAATTTAAAAAAAAATGGTTTATTATAATAAAGAATAACACCTAATAGACACGAAGATATAGTGGATACCTAGGTCATTTAAAGAATGTGTTAATGATTATTAATTTATTCTTTTGTTTATGTAAGGTGAAACAGAAATAGAGTAAAGCAAGGGTAAGAAACTTGAAGTTTTGGTATTGATTCCGTAAAGGACAGCTTGGGTAACTTCGGTAACATCCCGACGATTCTCCTTCAATTAGACTACTCACAACTCGATAACTATCATAGTAAATATTGTATTTTTCGTTGTAAAAAGAATCAAAACTCTTGTAAAATCAAAACGTTGTCAACAAAATTTAAACTGAGGAAAAGTGACAAAACAATAAAACAAATCACTAAAATAAATTAAAAACAATGAAATTCTAAGAAAATACGAAATTTCATTGCAGAATATGCTTAGATGTGATATGTACTTATCTATATATAAAAACAAAGTCGGGTTAGTTATATCATTTATAACTCAAGCATGGCTGGACCGATATTTATGATCTTTGATTTGTTGAATTTGTCTCCGTCCCGAATAGCAGAATAACCATTAAAACATCGGAAAAATTACTGAAAAATTAATTATATAAAGAAAAAAATTTTTTTCACGCATTTTGTATGGAACGGCATTGTATTCTGTGGAATTCTATTATCAAACGGTAAGCCACCTTCGCAGATGTTTACTTTGTGAGGTTATCACATTTGTCATTGTGCGTGCATCGATAATTAAAATACGTCATATCATGTTGGCATTTTTATTTAATATTCTTCAGGATTTATAATTTTCACTATTATTGTATTTTCCCTGTTATTCTTTTTTTATTTTTTAAATAAATGTATAAATTTTTTTTACATTAGCGTCTGAGAATAATGATTAAAATGTTATGTATTTAAATATTTTATTAGAGTACTATTTCAAAATAAATAAATATATATTTACTAAATGCGAACAAGTTCCTATCTGTGCTTGGCCCTAGAAATAACAAGAACATGTTCGCTTGCCGAATTGAATAAATAAACTGTAACGGATAAGTTAGGGTTAGAGCCATGGGTTAATAAAGTGAATTTTAATAGAAGAACAGATTTTTTAAGGATTAGGTTCACAGTATTGTATTGTAGTGTAATAATATTGTAGTGTCATGAGTCAGTGGAAAGCTTGAAGTCAGTGGAAACGCGTGCAACGAAACGTCGACCTGCTGACGCGTGTAAACGGGTGATGAACTTCTCTGTCAGTGGTTGACTCGTTAGGTCGCCTCGGCGATGAGCTCTGGGATGATACGGTTAAGAGTCATTCGTACGCTAATTGTTCAGCATTTCGTGTAAGATACCATTTTTCATTCGGAAAAATTAGGTTTCAAATAGAGGAAATAATAATAGAGGAAAATGATGGTTTTGTTGCGTAATTTTTGCTACTATTGTAGAATGAATACGACATTTATCCAACTGCATATTTATGTCATTTTTTTCAACAGTGAACAAAGCTAGTTTTGGTTAATCAGTACTCAAATATATGTCCAAAATTTTGGTCGAAAAGGATATTTCATTCCTTATTTTCTTATGATTATTATCTGTTCACTATTTTTTTAAATCGATAATGTTTTAAAATTTTGCTTTTTCTGGTTCAATATATTTTCAATAAATTTGCTTGAATCCGGCCCTGCTTGTTTGCAAGCTTGCCGGAAAGTACGAACGGCGAGTGGCGAGCAAGCGCAGCTGCACAAACACATCGAGACTTGTAGTACGCTTAGTGGCGATCGTATTTCCTATCTAGATTTCGAAGCAAAGTGTTTTATATTTGCCATGGCAAATAGTTTGGATTTATTAAGTAAATTGGAGGGGAATCGCCGATACCATTTTGGATACCATCACTGACTATTTGCGTTAGCATTAAACTCTTAGGCGAACATTTGTGTTGATTTGGCAGAAGTAAATTTTATATCAGAAATGGCTTTAAATGTTTTGTTTAAAATGTGAATTACATTTTCTCAATATGATATTTTAAATTTTTTAAAAACCATACAGATATAAATTTAGCGCCGTAATATGATAATAAACACGAATCATACGATAATCATATTATCCCCAGATCCTGGGATTATTTTATTAAATAGCTAAGAGTTACATTTTGAAAATGTATAGAGAAAACTGCGAAATGTTAACAATTTCATAAAAGAACGACCTCTTGTAAAATCGACAGCTCTGGCAAAACAGCCAAAAACCGCTTAATGTAAGCATAATATTATGATTAATTTTTTTAGCAATTTAAAACTCCTGTTCTGTTTAAATAAGCTTAATTAAGTTAATTATCGAAACATAAGAAAATGACTGATAACTTTTCTCATAATGTAAGTTTCTATATGGCTCATAGAAACATACCTATCAAATATTTGCATGTTGACAGAGCAGGTTTTGTTATGGCATTATTACATATTACTCTTATTTAATTTTAATAACAAACAAACCTCGCTAATGATGGTACATTAATTTTGGTTAAAAACCGAAACTAACTCCAATTCGCAAGCATTTTATAAATTGTTAGTCAAATGGTATGATCATAGTTATTAAGGTTTACCATCCTCGAGAAAAGTCATATGTTTGTGAAAGTTAATGTCATAGTCAACGCGTCGGAGCGCGCTCGGCACGGGCTCGGCACGCGCGCGCGTTGCGCGCAGCACGCGACGCCATACGACGTCGATTAGTGACGCCGACGTCGTTTTAGAGTCCGTAGCGAACGCTGCTTACAGTGCAGTGCAGTTACAATTAGTTTTATTATGCATTTTTAATAAACCTTTCAAATTGTTGCGTCCTTCGCAACATTGCGATTCTATCGAGATGACATTCTCACATGGGTATCAGAAAACGTGGACTAGACAAGCCATGCAGAGGTTATTTATTCATTTAATCACAAACATTTTAAGTCATTAGGATGCATGCCTATATAATTTGATACAAACTGGGATAACTAAGATAAAGCAGTTCGCACCTATCGGGGGTAGCTCGCTGTTTTGATTGGCCGAAAAACGTTTCCTTCTCATCCCCGCGTGTATATATATACTAACGCTGGCCGAATATACAATTGCTGATACCCGTTCTCCACATAAACGTAATATTCTTATAATGGATGTATTTTCATTCGCATTGCACGGGTTGATGTCACCTGTCAGTGACAGCTAAGCTGGTTTAAAAAAAATAATATATACTAAAATAGTTATGTTATATAAAAAGTTTACAGGGTGCGACTATATGCGTAGCTCGGTTATAGTTGGTTTTGCTTTGAAACTTTGCGCATTCGTTTAAATTTTTAATTCGTTTTTCTCGTAAATGGGAAACATTTCCTGCTGAAAAAAGCTCATTGTCGTTCTCTGAAAGGAACAGTGAATAAAAATATACCCTGAAGTTGACAATACTGTACTTATTTCAGTCGAAAAATGCAGATTTTGCCATGGGAATGCAAGCCCATTTATAATTCGATATCTTATTCTCATTATGTATTTTTTATGAAACTAAGTGAGACACGGCGCGGCGACGAAGCTGTTATACGCTACTTATTTTATCGTGAATAAATTATTTACGAGCCGCCACTGGTGAACCGAAGACACGTGCAGAAGTTGACCGCCCCATATGATGTGGGCGAACCCTTCGATCGTCGCTTACGGGATACAATACAATTAGCCATTGATACAATCCCATTCGTGTCATAGCAATATGCTTCATCACCAAGTTTTTATACCTACATGGACACTTTAGATTTGCACAAGTGCCAGCTCGGTATAAATTATGACTATATTTTAAAATTAAATTATATTGGGACGACACGGCTGGCTTGTTATGTCATCCGATTGGAGATTTCAACATAAGTCCAAAATTTAGTTTAATTTTAATAGTACATTACTTAAAATACTTCAAGATGATTAATCGACCATACAGTAGTGATGGGTGATATGGGTTAACGACAGACAACACGCCGCTTGCAATACAACGCATCAAAACCGTTGAAATTATAATAAATATAATATAAAACTTTTTGATTATTCGTAACACTTACAACATTTTATAATCGAGATATAATAATTTATTTTATCGATTTAAACCGAAGTATTTCCATATTTTATGTAATTATGAACAACGTTATGTATTATTGTAAGTAATATGTTAAAATAAAAATGTAACCTTTGGTTTCGAAAGTAGTTTATTCGTGTAATGTTTTTAAAAGACTAAATACTAAATTAATAACACCCTAACACCGACAACGACACACACACACGGCACACACACCAAAAATTTGACCGGAGAGCGGTCAGCAACCCGGCGCCGCGAACGGACGATCAGCTGGCGACGTATTACGTATTTAATATTAACACGTAAAGTTTGATATGTCGTATTTACAAATCATATTTGAAATCGCGGGGTCGAGTAGCTGGTTTTTTTTATCAGGTAGCCCCGTATATGTCGGAATCTGAATAAAGTAAAAATATTATAAATTCCTAATAATGATTTAATGATTCTCGATTGAATCGGCCAGGCCAGGTCTTTAACCTCAATTGAAGTCACTGGAACGATGCAAGAATCAATAAGGTCCTCATAAATACGTAATGAATTGGTTTGCAAAAACATTACTATCTACTCGAACCGGTAATATCAGGTCAAAATATCTTTTTAAAGTTTCATAATAGTATTTGAATGAGAAAATATTTGATTGTTAGTTCAACCTAAAAAGACGTTTTTTATTTAGTTGGATAGAGGACTTGGTAGTATTATATTAATGTATGCTATGGAAATCGCTGGAAACGCAGTAACAGTGTTTATTGGCATTATTTGCCAACTAGAAAATGGATCGCTAAATTGAACTTTTTGCAATCTTTTTTTTTTAATTTAATTAGCATTTTAAAAGAATTCAAGAACAAACTTAAATAGCCTGTCGTCAACAGCCTTCTCGCACACCTTGACAATTATATACAAATACGTATAATATAAAATATTTCGATTATATGTTTATTATATTTAGTATTCGCCTCGTACAAATTTGGGTGAACAGCAATTATTAAAAAAAAAAAAGAATTTACGCAACAAATAAAAAAGTAATTTTTATTTTTTTTTTAGGACCTTTTAATTGATAAGCATTTACAAATGTTTCTAAATTAAAAGAACAGTTGTAAATATTTAATTTGCTTACAAATATTACTACGTGACTTTGTGTCATCCATATTGCACAAAATCCCTATAGATATTTTCTATATTAAAAACAAGCGAACTAAAATATCTTAAGATAAAATTCGTATACTTTTGTGTCATAAATCCATTTTCCCTAAAATAATTAAATTCAATTATAATTTTATACGGATATAAAAATACCTACTTTAGGAGTTTTTATTTACTTTTATGAGTAAGTATAATGATTTATCTGCGTGGTTCGCAATAGTAATCAATGTTATGCGTGTCCCCGTAGGAACAAAAAAAAACCTTTTTTCCGGACCGCCAGGTGAAGTGAATTCGGTTCAGATCTGTTCAGATCGAACTCGAGCCTGGCTGACATATCGGCTTCAAAATGAAGTTGACTCTTTATGAACGGAATACACTACAAACCAGCCAGTGTGAGGAAAAACGTTTTTATTGCAATGCATTCACAGACGAACGCCGATGTTTACACATCCTTACTGCGAGTCCCGGCACTCACACACAGGTTTAAACAGTGGTTAAGATATTACCACTATAAAATTCTCAATTTATATATTATATATGTAAATATTTACAAAGTTACAATAATTAGTTTGAATTACCGTTTTGTACTTATATTTCCGTAGGTATATATAATATATACATATATATTTGATGATTGTTTTTTAATAGCGACAAATCGCCTGAAAAGATAAATGACACAATCTTGAAAATTTTGAACATTTTTTTAATTTTTTGATAAAGTGCTGGATAGTATAATATTTATAAAGGTTCTAAAGAGGTCATGTACTTGAGAGTGCAGGATGTCGGTTTAAACCCAACGCTGGGTTTAATAAAAATGCATTTTTAACTCTCACCTGTCCTCTTTAGTGTAAAATATTGTCAAACATTATGTAACCATCTCATTAGATGAAATAAGGAAAGGATGATATTTTAACAAAAAATATAAAAATAATGGAAATGTAATTACGATGAAGAATGATTGTGAAATGAGATGATTTTATGAGTGATTTATGTATGAAGTTGAAGAAAATAAAAATAATGGATATGTAAAAGTGTAAAATTAAAGCACATGATTTGTGTGCGTACTTATATATATATAGAATCACCCCATCCCTCAGTTATACTTTAGCACGTGCGTGCAAAATTGAGATCAAATTAGACGCGGTTCGGCATTCTGCGGCCTCGGTTTGTCAAAGCACTTTCGAATGAACACCAATAAATACAAATTTGAGCATAGACAACCATCGACGCCAAGTTAAAATTAAATAACAAAATGCGCTTGCTTGTATCCCCATCTCTAATTCGGATGTCATATTTTATATTATTATATGAAACTTAAGAGGCATTTACTGCGTATTGAACGAAGCGTGGGTACACATAGGGTGGTAAAAAAATAATTATCCTAAAGTCTTATTAGCAAGATATAATTTGCATAGCCTGTAGGCGATAATTACATAGCCAATTTTAAAATAAACTCACTTTTGATGGTAGCTTCCATCGTAGGACCATATTTTAAAGTTTCAAAGTAGTTAGTCCATCGTTATCCTGAAAAGCAAAATTTTTATCTTTAGAGCAAATCCAACATATTTACTATGAACAACAAAAATAATATTTACTCGCTAAATTATACAATTTAATCATTGATTCTCAAACAATCGCCTACAATAAATTTGAAAAATCCTCGACGCCATTTTGGAGTAATACATGCCGAATTGAGTTTTTTGAAGTTGGTTAAACGGTAAGGGAAATGCTACATGACCAGCCGGAATGTTAGTAGGCATACCTTCGAGGTTTTCCTCGGCTTCGGATCCGCTGCTGGACGAAACCCTCGTGTCCTGAAGCATCGCCTCCAGTTCTCCCGCGCATCGGTACCTGTCCACTCGCTGCTCCATCACCTCGCGGACGATTTCTATACCAAATAAGCATAAACATATACTGTCACACACGCATAGCATTGGCTTGGCCAAAGGAACCAGTCTATCTCCCAAAGAAACTTAAATATGAGATAGCTATGTATTAAAAAATAGTTCGATGGACGGGTAAAAATAATTTATATTTTTATTGTAATAAGAAATACTATTTTCTTAAAATAAATTTGATCCCGTGCCTTTTAGGAGAGGAATGATTTCTGAATTTTGAAAAACCAATTTTCCCCACCCCTAGGTTTAGACCATTAGTGGTTGGTGCTATCAAAAAAGTTTACCAAGTTAAATTTTATGCCCTTATTTGAAGAATATTATAAAATTTAAATAAAATCGATATCTTATATACTAAGAAAGCTATAGCAAAATTTCACTTTTTCGAAAAACCCCCTCATTCTCGTCCCCCAGGTCTGATTTTGCCCATAAACGAACTTGACCTAGATTTTGTGCCCTTAAATTTTATGTATCAATTTGAAAGTGATTAGTGTAAAATTACAACAGTTATCGTGTCCACAAGAAAGTGATATATATAGGATATATAAACTTTTAAACTGAGGGTGGCTTTGGGTTCTAGGGGATGTAAAACCCATTGAAATAGGTAGCTTTTCTAATGAAATCTACCTAAAATTGGACGTCAGAACCATTTTATTTCTATTGAAATAAAATGCTTATTGATCGAGTATTTAGGTATTTCAATGGTAAGTACACTTTGGGAAGCTTGGTGCTTACCTGTTAGGATGTCCCTGCTTGTTATCATGGATTCGATTTCCTGCGTGACTTCCACCATCAACCAGGGCAGGAACGTCTCGTCCACACCTGAGAAAATGAAGGTAACATCATTTTACCAAAAAACCAAGCGCCTGGGATTTTTGACTACAATTTTAAGACAGCTTTAGCTAACATTGTGTCTGTCTCTGGTTGCTGTAGTATACTAGAGTAGCTTTGAGGACAGCATGAAGACAGCTTCATCATTAACCTCTATGATGATTTTCTAACCAGGAACTTCATTCAGAGAGCACGGTCTAGCACAATGAATTGCGAGCTTAGGAAATTTATGGTTTTCTTGGAGGCAGATCGTAGGGCTCACCGTGGTTGGACAGGACAGTTGCTTAAAATTCTACCAAGTTTTAATCTCTATATTCTGTTGAAATGTGTTCTACCTAGCTTCGCTTCAATGTCTATATATTATTTATTTATTTCTTATGTGAAAAAAAAAATTAAGAAATAATTTGATAATAAAATGATTAACGAAATTTTCATATTTACAAACATATAATAATATGTTTACACAGTATTATACAGTAGGTATAATGTTTTCTAACCATATTATTTCAAAATTAAAATAAATTACTTAAATACAAAAAAGAGGTATTTATATTTCAATTTCCAGTTTCGGTATTTTCTACTGGTTTTGGATGGGTTAGAGCATATTCGTTAGCTCACATCTCTTGGTGCGTTCGAAGAGGTATCCCTGTTCCTTGAGCCCGTCGAGGACGCCCGGCAGCAGGTCGGCGATGTAACCCTGGACCAGGGCGGCGGCGGCGACCCTCTCAGCCGTCGCTTTCTGCGCCGCTTCAGCATCCTTGCCGGACTCGATCCGCCGCTCCTGGTGTAAATAACCTCAACATTAACATTGAATCAACCAAAGACTTTGCTCTTAAGTCGACCACAGACATGTGCGCAAATCTTTGCAAAGATGCACACATGCTATTAGGCACAGAGCTGGCAGCGTAAATCGCACTTGATTTTATAACATTAGTTATGTTTTGACGTGTTTCCAGACTACCATTGTGACAGTCTGGCTGAGGGCTGGTTTTTTTTTATATGCAACGAATTTGTAAATTAAACAATCATTTATGAGTGTTGCTAGACTATTTACTTCTTATTAAAATAGTACCAGACTAGTTTAAACATTTTGAAGGTCATTTTATAGAAGTTGGATTAAACTACCGGGTTTATGTTTATGAATTCGCCAGACCAAATAGGAGTTTTAAACGCGGTGCTAGACCGATTGTATGCAGCGTGGGAAGTCGGGTTCCGGAAACACGTCAAAACATAACTAATATTATAAGATCACGTTCGATTTACGCTGCCAGCTCTGTGTCCAATAGCATTTGTGCATCTTTGCAAACATTTGCGCACATGTGTGGGACCGCCTTTACATTTCACCCTATTTCAATTTGCCATCAACCTTGATCGACGCATACATTTATACAATTCAACTTCAACGCTTAAATTAATATAATATGTAAATATTACGCACATACTATTTATTTTTTAGCTAAGATAAAATATGAATATGAATCATCAGTTATACTGGTGTCCAGTGGATGAAATATTTTATAACATCACTGAAATTATTTGTATTGAATCATGGTATCTATTCGCGGCAATTTCCATAAATAAATATATTTAAAATTCTAATCCTATAAATTATTTCTTTTAGTGAGCTATAAATAGGGTAATTTTTGAGATATTGGGCACACTCTATGTAGTTTTTTTTAAAAATAACTTTCCCCAATAAATGCAGTATGTCACTTGCGCTCGGTTTTAAGCTAATTAAAATTATAAGTTTCACTAAGTAAACGTGTAGTTATTATTATTAAATGCATTTCCTACCGGCAAAAATAAAATAAAATAAAAATGAACAAAATATAGAGCGATATTGCCAGTATATTTGCATAATCAACAATGACCAAATGATCCCTTCTACCACCTTCTTAAGTTTTATCCACTAATTACTGGACACCCTGTATAGTGACGACCAAAACTTACATAGATATTGGGCACTAGCATAGAAGTTCTCATCTCTAACAGAACAAAAGTTTAAGTCAATTTGTTTCGTATGTAGATAACGATATTTAGGAACCGCAGTTCAGTAAATTTCTATATAATATTAATTTTGCATCATGCAATAGTATTTGAGGTGTAATTTCTAATTTGTCTAAAAAGTTAATATGCGCAAAGGTTGAGGCAAGGTTGTCTAAAGTATTTTTTTTTATAACAATTGAAATAGTAAAAGATAAACGCTATATTTTTAGCGTGATTGGATCTTATTATTATGGAATATAAGCGAAGACTGACTTTCCTTTAAATCAGTTACGCCAGAATTCATTGTATGATTAAAAAGAAAGATGTCTTTTGGAAGTGTAATTATTAAATAATTTTGATAAAATGACAAACGAAAATATCATCTTTAATGATACAGTGATGAATGATTAGAGAAATAAACAATAGGAGAAATTTAAGATTGCTTTAAAAAAATATATAAAATATTTAGTGTTATATTGGAAACGTTTCAAATAATTTAGCTTATTTCCAATGTTTCAGCAAATGTTTATCATTTTATCTAAATATTTATTGGAGTATACTATGAATTTCATGAGTTTCTGTTAACTTCCTGAATAGATAAATATGTAGACCGTATATTGCAAATGATTTTAATTAGTACCAATTTTATCCTTAAAAATATATCTAAGTGTAATAGCAGTAAAATGCTTATAATAATCATTTTAATTCTAAATTGAATCATAATTTTAAAAGTGCAAAAAAAAAAATAAAAAAGTATTTAATATAGTGTTTTTTTATTTTATATAGGTAAAAGTATAGGTAATGAAAATAAAAATATAATATTACAAAGAAAACTTAAAAAAACAATCACGTAACAAATTAAAAATAAAAGGCTATCTGAATCAAAAAAATCACATACCACTTACATAGTAAAAAAAAATACAGGTAAGATAACTACAAAATCAGATTAAAAAGTATATAAAAATTAGTCGACATGTACTTTGACAAAATAAGTACATCTAATATTGTCTTACTAATAAGAACGCATTGTGGCATTGTCAAACGTTGCCTGGAAGGTGTACTTTCACGGTTAATATATGAAACAAATTATAGGTATATGAACGTTTTATAGGTAGAAAGTAAAAAACTGTGCAAAACTAAAAGGCATATTTGCACTTCATTTGAATACGATTAATTAACGGAGTGACGTAATTATTTTACTATCAGCAATATGAGTTTACAAGTACAGACATTGTCAAGAGGAAACACGCACGAAATATTTATCGTATCGTTGACGAGTTTTAAAATAGATGACAAACTATGGCTGGACCTCAATTCTGGAAGAGTTGATATCGGAATGTTCGTTTTAGAAGCGAGTTTTTTACAAATTCAGAAGTGGGATAAGGTCGGCCGCGCCGCGTGCCGCAGCACCAGCAGCGCGGCCGCGAGGCAGACACGCGCGCTCCGTTCCGTAAGCAAGCGTCGAGTCACCTTTTCCTCTTCGAGGCGCCGGTCCTGCTCGACGAGCCTCCGCTTCTCGGCCGTCTCGGAGTCGCGCAGCTCGCGGAAGCGCCGCTGCTGCTCTCGCAGGGCCTCCAGCTCCTCCTCCTCGAGGCACTCCATCAGCGCCTGCTCGCACGTCTTGCCCACCAGCACCTCCAGGATCGGCTGCACTTCCAGGTCGAAGTCGAATAGCTGTTGAAGATTTGCTTTTTTTAAGACATCGTTAGGACATCAAACATTCAACGTTTAACCATATTCTTAATCATACGTCACAATACAAAAACATTACATACTTCATTTCATCCTTGCGACATACTCTAAAATACGGTACAAGTGAGTTCTAAACACTATTCAAATATATATTATTATTATTACCGTCCCTCTTTGTTTCACAATATTTTTATTTTATTTTATTTTATATTTATTTATTTATTAAACAGCGAAATAGTAGCATTTACATTTTTCAGAGTTAATAATAAGGCCAATTAAAGCTTTCTCCTATGTACGCTTACTGTATGCATTTAAAACTTTGTTGAGCTCAACTATGTTTTAGTAGTATGTAATTTTTTTTTTCGATTTTTTTTTTTTTGATGTTGGTTTAGTTGTCAATATCGCAAATCAACCTCCTAAACAGACATCGGCGAAATAAAATATTTTTAACTACTTTTGTCTCATAAATAATGTTTTATGATCCTTACCGAGGCATACAATTAGTTAGGTTTGTAAATTAGACTGCATCTAAATTATTTTAATATTGTCAATCTTTAGAATAGTTATTTAAATACACTCTTTCTGTGCAAAATATAAAATTGTATAGCTGGCGCGAAAATAATTTATAACCATATATATTATGTGTCTCAACGCTTGAAAAGGACTAACTGTTACTTAAAATATTTGAAATAATTGTTTTATTTTGATATAGGTGCCGAATGTGAAAGTGCAAAATCAATGCATTATTGACATGAGATTGGTATTGATACTTTTAAAGTGATTTTATTATCGCATAAATTAATGTTTTAATGATTAATTTGAGTATTTATTCAGTGTATAAATAAAATCATGCAAAATATATACAAATATACTATAATGAATATGCTTACATCGCCAGCCCCAATTTGCGTGGAAGCATCGCAGCCGGTTTTAGCAGGGACATAGATCGGCGTCGCTGGTCGATCTAAGAAGAGGTCCGTCTGCGTTCCCGTCGTCATTTCCTCGCCTTTGTCAAAGAGCTAAGGATAATAAAGTTATAAGCCTCGTATAGTCATATAAACAATATTTATTTACAATGGGTAGAAAATAATGAAGATGATAGCTAACGCAGGCCGTAGTGAGGTTTATGCGATAAGTTGGAAAGCAATGGATATTGAAACTATCGCGTTTAAAGTACAGTGGGTAATTTCTTATTCAAATCACAGTATGAATAGTTGTATTACTCAGAAGAAATAAAAAATTGGGACAAACTATTTTTTATTGTTCTATTGAAGCGGAATTGAAGAACAAAGGATGTGATGAGTTTTTTTCGTCTAAAATCCCAGGTAGAATCCGTCTAAATGGAACCCCAAAGAAAGAAAAGATTAATGTCACTTAGAATCGCACCCTAACTTATTATTTCTTTTTCATAATATGGTTATCCCTAACACCAGTAAATCCTCAATATCAATAGTACTTGCGCTGGTCTTCCACTGACCATAAGAAAATGCGCAGGCTGTTCTTTGGCAGCTAACTAATGTTGTCATTACGTTACCTATAAAAACAAAATATAATTATAGTTGACAGCCGAGCAACAACGAATCTATTTCAACAGTGGGTGCAATAATTATGCCATTTTATGAAAACAAAAGCTAATTATTATTATTTTAATCACAAAATGTGAAGACAAGGGTAGTTAAAATAAGATTAGGGTAAGTACATAGAGGGCAACTGTCAAACAGTCGCTTGTCGCTTTAATTAAGCTTTTTAATAATACTTTTAAGATAGTTAAGTATATTGTATTAATACCTTTGTAATATTATACTTTCAATAAATAAAATAAATAAATTGAATTGAACGCAGTTTGATAACGACCATCATCTCCACATCTCATTCAGCGAAGTTGATGTACTAAGAATTGCGACTGACGAGTGAAGGTAACATGCGAGTGGTCTGCCTAGGTTAGCTACTATCGAGGAGCGGGGGAGTACCTCTTCGAGATAGGCGTCCGTCTGGATGGGCTCGTGGCGCCGGCCCGGCACGGCCGGCGGGGAGGTCGGCCTCTGCAGCTGCCGCTCCCTCCGGCGCTGCTGGTTGCGACGGCGCGTCTCGGCCGCGCGCGCCGCCGCCGACTCGCCGTCGCCCTGAAAACGAAAACCGCTACTATATTCGCACACTCATGAAACACAAACGCCCTAAACGCCTGTAGAGGAAACCAACAAAGCGTATTACAGAGGCAATTTCCGAATGAACCGATTATTCTGAAGCTGGACCTTTGTCCGCTAAAGACTTCATTTTTTTAGAGTAAGCATTTGCATTTATGAAAATAATTAGTACTTTTTGATGATTTTTTAATAAATTTAATGTAGAATAAAAGAATAAAAAAACATTTTAAAACCTAAACAAAGCCTAAAGATTGATGATTAAAAAAAATCCAGAAAACTGTCCCTCAAGCTGAAACATAAAACTGTAAATATATATTTCAAACGGTAAACTATTAAAAAACAATAAATATGGTACCTAACTATCTTATTAATAAAAGTAAAAAAAGGAAATGTTTTTTTTTGAAATAACAACAAGCTTAGTAATGGCAACAGTTATTGATAGCAAATATAGTATAAAAAGTGCTTACGTACGTTTTCTCTTTATACGAGTTAAACTTTTGTTGATAAAAACAATAAAATTGTTGCACGTATTTTATATAATATATAAAATAATTATTTAACCCAACTTACAAAAAGTTTTCTTTATTTTGTTATACATTTTGGAAATACTTTTTAAGATATGTACTCACAAAATTGAGAGGATGTTGGGCATAAGTGCTACCTCGCACTACCCTGCGATCGTACATGATGTTGTTGTAAGGCATGTCCTTGCCGCCGCTGAAAATAATATAAAAAACAGCAATTTAAATACTAAAAATGAAAATACTAAAAATGAAAAACAAAAGACAACTCACACGAGAGACGTCAGTCAAACACCTCGGATTCAACCTGACCGAAGACTGAGAATATGACATACTCGTATGAGCACACAAAACGACAGATGGAATCTAAGTATAGAGGCGATTCTTTCTTTACATGTCGGATACATAAGAGCGAGGTCGCGGTCTCATACCTCTAGTCCGTCATGGCCATAAAGCCTATAAGGCGTTTGACCAAGTAGTCGCAGGCACACAATTTTCAACGCTTCATCACCACCATCTTCTCCGATTTGCTTATTCGAGTAGTGCTCAGACTAATAGAATATGACGTAGGTAAAGCAATAATTAAAATTAAAAAAAAAATGTGTGGGTGCCAGTACTCGCGGATAAGACGTGTAAACATCGGCGTTCGTTTGTGTGGGATTATTTATTTTTCGTATTTATGTTATTTCCAATTAATAGTAGTCAGTTACTAAGTAATAAATACCGACCTTCCTCCCCAAATAAAGCGCATTATGCAACGCTCTATTTAGGTAATAATTAATGCCAGTTTCTTATTATTTGAATGTCAATCTCCCCCGTTCAAACGCATCGGCGCACATCATGAAAGCTCGTGAATTCGCGACGAGTGTCACCGAGAGTAGCATCACTTGACCAAATCGAAATTCACTTCCACGCACGTTTAAATTTCCTTCTTCAGAGTAGTAATTAAATATATTATGTATTCCACACTTTGGATTATTTCTTTACATGAGATTTAGATAAATCTTTAAGCGACGGATTAATTGTCAACTTCACCCAGTTGGTAAACGGAATAACTAAAATTATTTTCTATAATTGTATATATTTATTTTTCAAGGGACGAGGATATCTTTTCCTGCCCATCAGAATAGTGTGCACACATATGTGACGTCATAATACCTATACGTAATGTAATAAATAATATGATGGAATGTGCTATACTCGGATTCCTGCGATTCTACTTCCGAAAGTTGCAAGAATCCGTCAAACGTGTCACATACTAAACTAATGTGTTACATTAAGTACTTAATGATTACATATATTTATTTATTATACTCGAATGTTTGTATGTATATGAACATTTGTTTTGATTGTTATTTCTTAATTTTTAAATATTATTATTTAGTCGAAACTCAAGTTTTAGTCATTACTTAAATATACATAATAATGCTATCTTTTTTGAAATTATATAAAAGTACTATTGAACATGATTGAACATAATTACACGTCGAATATGATCATGAATTCAGTATTAATAACTTGACTTCTATGTGAATATTTTTAAAGAATGCAAATGTCGAAATCAAGTATGATAATATAGTTGGTAGAAGTCAACGCTCTCGTTTAGTAGACACATAGCTGTGTGTATGTGTGTGTGAAAGAAAGCCCTTAACGTACGGTATAAGGGAACTAGGTAGGCAGTCTGAAGCGGAAGGGAACCTTGCCGTGCTAGACTTGAATATATTACTAACTCGTTACAGGGGTCAAAGGCGCGAGCGCCTACTCTACGGCTGGACTCCACCACCCCCAAACGAAGACCACGTTCGTATTGCGTAGGTAATACCTAACCATGTTCAGGTGAGCCTCAGTGATTCCTGGCTGGTATAAAATAAAAACGTGGGTTCGCTTCGCAGTCCATACTCAACGTTCTTCTACAGCACCGCATTTCAAGATACTCTATCCTATGCTTATCTCGTGTGTTCTATGTTTTTATTTAGTACGACACGCTGATCGCCTAAATACGAGTAGCGCGTGCTTCCGCGATCTGTGGGGCTAGTCTAAAGTCGACTCGTCGATCGCTCGCTGTCAGTTCGACGTTTGTCTAATGCAATAATGCATTAAAAAAAAATCACACTGACAGCGAGCGAGTGGCGAGTCGACTTCAGACTATGATGCGATGGTAAATGGTCCTGAACAAAGAAAGCATTGCAATCTCTCCGAGTTTTATGGGATTCTCAGTGAATCCGCAAATAATAAATAAAATATAAAAAAAAAAAATAGAACAATGTATGGACTTGCCGTCTAAACTCGAGTATATTAAAGTCCGTAATATAATATTAATAATAAAAAAAATAGACGCTATAAATTACTTCATTAATCTGCTCACTTCACTTTTAATATGTTATTATATCGTATAGTTCAAAGTTTTGTTTTTTTTCAGGTGGAATTAGTATTGGTAGTTGGCAAATATTCAAAAAATAAGAACAAATTGAACTGCCTTCTTTAGGACAGACATTTAATCTAGTTAAGAAGGCAGCGAATAGAGGTTGCAGTGGTATCAAATACTCGTGGATATAATCATTTTTAATATCACGAATCTGTAACACTCATTTTGTAAGGTTACACGAATCTGTATCCTTACAAAATGAGTATGTAAAAGATATAAAAATAATAAATAAATAAAATAAATGCTGATGGATACGCATTGGGAAAAAAATCAGACTATACATGTGTCAGCATACACATATTTAAATTTAGTTAATAAAAAAAATGGTTTCTGTGACATTTATCTGTAAAACAACGAGAAAATGATAGGTTTCGTTTTTATAGCTTACGATATCTCGACTATAAACCGCGGAGGGGATCGAAAATATTCCGTTTGACAAACCCGTCGATAATATTTTTTGACCTACTTCGCGGAAGTTCTGACGATATTCTTAATTTATATTTTAACGAGCACGGAATTGTCTCAGTCATGATCAATACGATTGGAATGTAGGGAAAGTTTTTTGTTTTATTAATGACAAAACCTATTCGTATTAAATGAAAACCACTGACGCCAAATTTGGTAAATTTTCGTTTTATTTTCTTATTGCAAAGTACCTCGTAAAGAAAGTTCACAGTAAAGCAGAAAATTTTATATTATAAAAAAAACCATCTAGGAGCAGATGTGAAACCGAAACCCTCTTTTTGCATTCTTATATATTTGTAAAAAAACGATATTATTTTCTTCTATGAAAAGTTGAATGATTTAGTCCACGAGGTGTGTGTTTACTATATTATGCACGCTGTACAGCGAAGTTGTGGTAAAACTTTATTATTCATCTGCCGTCAAAAAATGCAAGAAAGTTTATTTTTTCGCTGGCAAATTATGATTTCATTGGTGGTCATCGTAATTTAGAATTTAGCAGAATTTGGGACAACATGGTTCCAGTAGCAAGTGTTCCGGAGTTATTTCCGCTATAGTATATTTTAAAATACAGCGAAAAAATGTTAGCGCAAAAAAATATTTATTTAGGAGTCAAGACTCTACTTTTAGGATATTAGTTTTTACTATCTATACATTTTTTTTTATAGTTGGGCTAGATTCGCCAGAAATGGTGAAATAATAAGAAAATACTGATTTGGTTTGTATTGTTACGCCGCCACAAAAAAATCTACCTTGGTACGGGCATGGCTATGTAAATTTAATTATTATTAGCTTTGTATGATACGTATGCATAAATAGGTAGATAACCGTGTACCACTTCACTGAGGTACCTAATAGCTAACTTTGTATAAATAGGTCTAGCCAACACTCTTCGCCTTTGACACAGAAGATTTTGTCAATTTATCAAAGATGGTTTACCTTAGAACGAATAAATAAAAACTATCTAATAGGTAAAAAAACGTAGAGAATATTTTTGATCGCGAAAAAGAAGAATTGCTGAATATAAATAACTGGCAGCCACAAGGTATAGGGTAGGTATACAGAAACTGTTACTGGGTTGTTTTAGATCGCCCCTTTTGGGGAAACGGAACGCCTCGAGGACTTTTATAGCGGCGCGGCACGCAACATTCGCCTATAGCCGACCACGAGGAAATAACCCGCTTTCACGACCATTTCGCAAACGTGGATGGTCATAAAAATCGTGAGAAAGTCTCGTTTTGGACACTAGTAAGTAGGTAACCTATGTGTCCGATAAAATATAACTCGGCACGAAAAAAAACCTTATTCCATTGCAATATTATTAAACACTAAATGACCAACACCAATGTATAAATTGACGATGTATTTTTGAAATAAAAGATGATCGTATATTAATAAATGCTCTGGAGAAAAACATATCCTAATAAAAAACGAAGCACCACTGGAACCCAGGCAAGACACTTAAACCGTTAATTTTTTAAAAACAGTTTATCGCTCTAAAATATTTAACATCGTATAATAAATAAACTTCCATTACTTGTATATATTATTAAAATTATCATTATATTTTTATTTTATAAATCACATGTATTCTATTATACTTCATTATATATATTAGGGTGTTACCCTTTTTTATACAAAAAACCTAAAATTAGTCCAAGTATCCCGACATATATCCGATATTATATATTTTTATATAGGTACATTATTACTGAAATTAAATTACACTCTAGTATAGTAGTAATTAATTTCGCCACTTTTCCCCTACTATTATTTTATTGTATACAATTGAAAGTAGGTTGTAGACATTAAAAGAACGAAAGATACGAAAAATAATATTGCTTGTAATACCATCTTCAATAATTAATTAATTACAGCAACTATATCAAAATAAGGGCATACAAAATTACATACAGAGTGCAAAATAAAACAAAAACCGTACACAAAAATAATAAAATATGCTAATATACGTACCAACACATACATCATACTTTATGTTAAAAAAATATGTCATTTATACGTTCCATAAAAATATTATTTATAATAAATACATCGTTACCCATATACTACTCTATATTATTATTATAGTAGTTAAAGTAAAAGGCCAGAAATCAAGACCATAATTATTTTCTTGTCGGTAAACATACGAGAAATTCTTGAACTTCTACAAATTGTATGCCAAACTTCTAATTCTATGCAACAAAACTTATATTATTTTACATTTATAGCATTAGGTATTTAATGTCTTACTATAAAATCAAAAACTTTGATGACGAATGATGGCACTTCTCTTCTTTGGAACAGACATGGTCTAGTTAAGAAGGTAGGGAATCTTTTGTAGCGGTGTTCATCGCACTCCAACTATTCATTGTAATTCATACATTTTTTTATAATCCGTTACATACTATTAAGCCAATGGGTTAGTACAATTAATAATGATAAAAAAAAAAAAAATAATTTATATTGCAAACTGTAACTCTACACGAACAAAATGTTTTTAATACAACTGGACATTACTCTGTGTTGTAACCATTATGACGTCAAAAAAACAAAAATAACGCAGATCAATAGTAATTGTTATGGTAGTAAATTTTAGTCTAGGATTCAATATCACCTAACTTCTTTCTGCGTGCATTTTATGTTGGTGTTAGGATATTCTTTTGGTTGATGTTCTCGGTTGTATTTACAATGTCAGCTTTTGATTTTTCGATATGGCAGACAAGCCTGCTTGTTACACTGCGGTATTACCACGGTAAAGCATACACCGACCGACCGAGCAATCATCTTATTTGAGCATGTAATTAGTTGCGTAAATGAACCCCCCCCCACCTCCCTCCCCCGGCTCGAGACCGTTTTCCATCATACCCAATTCCATTAAATAGTATTTATCGATGCCATTGCATGTCTGATGCCCGCCGTCACAATGCGGCCAAGATATAGGTCACTAGTACGGGTCAATTTTGCAACGATGGCTACCTTCAACTAATCTATGATTGGTGTTGTGCCGACCGCCGACCTGTAACTATTTTTAAACTTTTTATCGAATGAAATTACCCATTTCAACATTCGTGTATGCTTTCTAATACAAAATTAATGTTAGGATAAATTTATAAAGTCTTATTCATACATTCTGAAAATAGTTCTAATGCTAATCAGATCAATTGATATATTTGAAGTTATGTTATATCCATCTCCCAAGTCATTTACACTTTGCTATCGAAGGCGTTTGTAATCTATACAGTTCTAATCTATAGTTCTAACGCTTATTAGACATACATACTAGGAACATCTGTTGGTAATAGGCTCGTGAGTAGTATCAATTTTCTACCTATCTATTAGAAAAAACCATTTTAAAGCTATTGTTAAATAATTAAAGCGTCTCTGAGTTACACATTGTATTTAATGTTCTGTTTTACCGTTTTATAATAACATATACATTACCATATTAATTATAAGAATATATGTACTTTATGCTGCTAGTCTTGCTCAAATTAGAAAATTAGACGCCGTGTTCTAAAACATAAGTATTTTATGTATATTGTTTGGTTATATATTTATGTTATACTTTGATAGTATGGGGAAATTTTATTGAACCCAACCTACAGTGACTTTACAGTTCCCCTATTTAAAAGCATATGAAAGAGTAGGACCATTCTAATATTTGGTCAAAAGTTTCAAATTAAGTAAGAAAGTATAATACCTACTTAATACCTACAACAACAAATTCAGAGAGGTTTTGATGTATTTGACCTAAATCGTGGCGAGTTTCTTTCAAAAATCCGAAGTATTTCATGCCAAACTGATTCAAAATGAAAGCGTTGCATATTAAAATTAATTTATCTATACGCAACATATACGATATTCATACATACAAACATGCACACACACAACCACACACTTAACACTTTAACACTCAACACTTTTATACCGTACACATCACACAAACACATTCTAAAATAGCGTTAAGCTCAACAATATTTTGTACATAGGCGTAAGCTTTAATTGGCCTTATTATTAACCTTTTGGAAAAATTTATATGCTACTATTACGCTGTATGCTTACCTGTTAATAAATACATAAATAAAAAATAAATAATAAGCTTACTCCGCGTGTCTTTTTGAGCGTAATTTCTGTTCAATTTCGTGAGTTTGCATCCCGGCCACGGCAGCTGCAATTGTCTTCATCATTCCTACAACTCCAGCAGCCGAGCACCGAGACTGATGACTTCCAAGTTTTGACTTATTGTTCAGCCCACCGGGAGGTACCACGTTAGGCTTGCTCGCGTACGTATAAACCATTTTCCTATCCCTTATCTCCTTGGTACCAGCCGACTGCAAACCGAGCCTGGTGGCCATCGCAGGCGGGGGAAGTAGAAACTCGCCGGTTTTGACTATAGTCCAAAACCGAGGTTTCTTCTCCGGCGAGTTTGGTGCCTTGATAGATTTTGTCGGCCTCCATTTAAATATATTTAGATATGACCTCCCTGGTGATACATTTGCAGTCGCACCGATAGTAGGAGTTTTGCTCTCCTGTTCTTTGAAATTCGGTAATTCTAACTTGACGATCTTAGTTTCCAGAACATTGGGATTAGAGAGACTTATATTTTTTGAAATAGGTTGTTGACTACGTGTATTAATGTTTGGATGTGATGCGCTGATAATTTTTTTTGTACGCTTTATTTTCGGTAATCTTTGGTTAATGGTAACATTTTGTTTTTCTTTTAACCGTCTCAACTTTAAGTCCAGTGCTCGACTGAAATTTGGATCTAAAATAGTCTGAGGGGTAGACAAGGCAGCCATGCTCTGGCTGTGATTTCTCCTTTGATATGTTGAGCTATCTTCGAGGTTTCTGTTGCCATTATAATTAGTTCTGTTTAAGTGATCTGTTGACGCACTGACATTGCGTCTTATATCTGTGTTTCTTTCGACGTTGCCAATGTCATTAGGAATAATTCTTCTTACTGGTTTAACTATGTTGATTTTAGTATTTCTGATAGTATCATCTGCGTTGGAATTTAGTTTTTCGTTGAGGTCGTTGTTAATGATAGTAAATGCATTTTGGTGATCTAAATCTTCAGAAGTTAGCTTAGGTAAAAGGCTCATGTTTTGGTTTGGCATCACAATCAGCTTTAGAAAATAACGATTAACATAATTAAACCGGAATCCACTTTCCTGAAATATTCAAATTACAGATCGAATGCTTCACAATGAAACGTCGCCGCCCTCCGGCCGCGGAGCCGTAGGAAATGAAACTAACTTTTCCATTGCGGCTGACCGTCGGTCAAGTGGCCACGCGGCCTGAAGGAGAAAATACTTCAGGCGATAGTGGCCCCATCGCCGTTGGCCGTACGGGCCATATCGGCTTGAGCGATGCACTTGGCCGGCGCGCAAGCGTCCATAGACCCCGGCTGGACTCCTCGCCGCGAAACGCGACCTTCATTAAAGTAATAAACTTGGTTATAATAAAAAAAAAAATTAAGCATCCATCGGTTCTTACTTAGCCCCTTTAAGTGTTTATGACCTATCCATGACATTTATATAGAATGATCATTGGAATTATTACGATCATTATAGACGATTAGAATTATCATTATACTTTTTTTAACCATAAGGAGTGAGGGGGGGGGGGGGGAGATTGGTGTGAAAAAATTATAAATTGGGAAACCTGTTTAATAAATAAAACAAAACATACAGATTAAGTCGATAACCTCATCCTTTTTTTTTGAAATCGGTTAATAAAAGAGCTTTAGAGATTTATTTCAGAAGTGTCGTCTTTTCGTGTATTTATCCTAATGTTAAATTGTTTTTATGGATACCTACATTATCAATATTATTTATACGCGTTATTAACATCACGCATATGCATTTTTTTCCATATTTATAGTGTTCGCGTGACGATGTGACGCCGCGACGTTGCGGACAAAACATTTCAAATACCGTTTTTTGTGTCAAGAATAAAGGGATTCTTGCCAAAGAATTACTTTAATGGTAACCTAAGGTGTAAAATCTCTATGAATTAATAAATCTATGGTTCCTGCGAAAAAGGGAAAACCTATAAATGAGTACATTTACAGTAGAGGCAGAACAAAATTTGCACACTTTATAAAGTTTTATAGACAATTTAGGGAATTAATTAAAAAAAAAAAACGCAAAACGCATCAAAATTAATCATGGTTTTCAAGAAAAAAATAAATTTAAGCTTTACCTGATAATATTAATCGGTTGTTGTAATTCGCACGCCAGCTGATCGTCCGCACGCGACGCCTAGTTCGTTGACCGGGCGCAAGTTTACAAGATATTGATCGCGTGTCACTTACACCAATACAAATAATGAATTTTGGTAATGACTTATCTCCACATATTTTTTAATAGTTTCTTATTCGTAATATGGAATATAAACATCCCATTAAGTCTTCGGAAATGATCTCAGGACACCCTAAATTGTAGGTAAATTCCTTATTTATATTTCGCTTTTTCGTTTGCTCTCTATCGTTCGGCCAAGGTTGGTAAATGAACCGGCCAAGAAGGTTTTAATATTATCACGTAAAGTTTACATTTTTTTTTCTCGGTAACCATGATGAATTTTGATTTGACGTCAAAATTAATCCGTGTTTGAAATCACAGGGCCAATTAGCTGGATTTTTAACGAGAATGTCCTTAGAACACGGCGTATAAACAAAGTCCTTACCAATTAGTCTTAAGTATCAAGACGCAGCTGTGCTACTCTACTGGGCCAAAAACTTGCCATGTTTACGAATATATTAAGGAATTCATATTTGAAATGGTTGAAGAGTAGGTTCTTTTATTTTAGTAGAAAAAGGTATTTTGTTACAAAAGCGCAATTTTGAGAAAAAAGAAAAAAAAACATGTAATTATCAGTCTTTTTATCGATTTGTATTTATGTATTCATTATGTCTTCATAATACTACATAGAATATATTCACCTAAAAGTAGATTTCCAAATTTAAAAATAATTTGTGAATTTTTTTGGCCACAGAACGTCTTATCTGGTTCATCAGGCTGCTGATGATGGATAGTGATAAAACACCTTCATCCACGTGAAAAAACGAATTCTTGTAAAAACGCGACATAACTCTTTTCTCTGCTTTTATTTACTCTTCATCTATAAAAACAAAATAAAATGAACATGAAAACAACTCAAAAAAATAGCAATTTATAGGTATGTATGTACTTGCAAATCTTAAGGCGATAAAGGATCGCATGTACTAAGAGATTGAAATCGGACCGGCAAGGTCATTTCTTGTCCTTTCGGCTAATTCATTTTTAGGCACGGCGCGCACTGCTTCCGCTCCGTTGCGTTCAGCAATTTCCGATCGTCCGGCTGAAACATAAATCTTAAACATACTCGTATAGGTCTCGAACGGACCGTAGCGGAGGCAGTGCGCGGAGTGCTTTATCCGTCACGAGTCGCTACCGCCCTCGACTTGATATTATCGCAGATTTCGGCGCCTGGTAACGAAACCCACTCGCTGACTAACGGTGACCATGTGATCGTCGCTCGAACCCGCAGACCGCACGGATTACTCAAACTAAAAATAATTATTATTAGTAGTGAGTTTTGTTGAGCTTACTAACTTTTTTGAGCTCGTTTTTTTCAAAAATCAGTGTGTACTATTCTTTTAGGGGGTTGATCTATATTGACTAAACCGGTCTCAACAAAAAAAAAAATAATAAAGTATATATTAAGATAAGATAAGATTTATTTTCCGATATATACAAAAATGTACATATGAATTACTTAATAATTTATAACATACAACAATGTGAAAACAAAAATACACGATGAATTTAATAAAATAAAATTACACTAATAGATTTTCTTAAAAGAAAATAAAACAAATTTAATTTAACAAGTTAGAAAAATGAATAGTAACTGAGATCTAATAAAGTACCTACACAGGAAATAACAAACAAAATTTACAAAAATATCATTAAAACTAAAAGAGGATACTATTAATTAAAACTCCCCAAAACTGATTTTCTAAAAGTAATTTCTTGACCTCTTTTTTTGGAATTGCTAAATGTAGAAATAAGTTTTATTATATTATAAACAAACTATTATTAATTAATTATGTTATTTGTTATTTTATACCTATTGCTATTTTGAGCTGACGATTATTATTTCGTCGCACCACGTCGCGTCGACCATATCCAGCCAAGGTCGGGTACAGTCAGTCAGGACCGTCCTCTCCTTGTTCAGGTGTTTAACTACGCCCTTCACGCCCTACCGCGACACTTTTATAATATGCGTTATCAAACATTCGAATGGTTTTTATCAAATTTAAAATTCATTTTTCTTGTGAATGGACAGCATTTTTCCTAAATATATATTTTGCTGATTACTATTTGATTGTTGGTATAGGGTCAACCACGTAAAGGACAGTACCGGTTTTAAAACTTTAATACACCCGTGTATTATTTTGTTGCTGGAAATGAATTTTTCACTCCGTATAATAATAATCACAAGAGACCTTCATTTTACAGACAGTTTTTTTTTTATCTGAAAGTGATTATAAATCTATTAGTTAAGCGGTTCCAGTGATTTCCATAATACAATATGGGGTCGATCATTTAATACGTAAGTCACGCTGTTAAGGGGTGGCGGGGGAGGTCACCCAAACGTAATCACAAGGGGGATAGGGGAGTCAATGATAACGTGACGTAACGTATATAAATAGTAAACGCCTAAAAATATATATATTAGATGACGTTAACAGAGCGACAAAAAAAAAAATAAATATATATTCACTCACTGTCTTCTACTTATTTCTAAATATTTCTCCTGATTGCTACGGATATAGCAAACATTTCTTAGGGGGCCTTCTCCGGTCATTTCTCCATACAAACGATATTGATCTGACACTCCTAATAACAGATATATATAAAATATATTACTAGATATTGTTTTATCTTCCATTTATATAGGCTTCTGATGTATTAAAAAGTTAATTTTTTACTTTGTCTAAAAGTTAAGAGCCTCAAAAAGTCTGTATTTTTCATACATTTTATCAAAACTTTAAACATAAAAATATCTTATTGACTGAAAAATCTAAATTTATTTTATAAAGACGCAAATTCAACTAAGTTTTTAGAAATACTCGTGTATAATTGAGTGCTTGTATGGAGCATGTTCCAACCTTTTCGTCACAGAAGCCTTCTCTTTCTAGGCAGTCGTTACATGAAATAGAAGATTTCTTGACCAAGCCCCTCATAACAATCAGCTTGTGGAGAGAAGTGAGAGATATTCAAAGGTACTTGGTCCGCAGACAAGTACGGCTACTGCCTAATTTTAAGTAATTATATATTATTGGTTTTTGAGTAGTAATAACGCGGATGAACACTCGAAATTGTTCGAATTAGTTGTAAATATTTTATAGTGACCCTGAGCACTAGTGGAAAGTCACATTTATTGTCGTCAAAAAAATTAAATTAAGTCAGTCATAAGGAGTACGTCATTCAAGTGACTTACAGGCGAGTATTTAAAGGCACACAACAAGTTAACACGCAACTTTGATGGCCAGCCGAAATGCCATTTCTTTGTAGTCCGGGAGCCAGACTAAGCATATATACTAAGCATTTGTGAAAGTGAAACTTTCAGGTATCCGTTAATATGAAATATAATTTCTTGAAGTTTTTTCTCTGAATGCTACATAAAAGCATTTGAAAGTATTTACAGTTACCACAAGTATTATTTTACATAAATAATAATATAATATTTCTTTATTTTAAGAACGATTTCTCCCATATAGATTGTTTAGTTCGTTAATCTTTGTCTAAATATTCCCTTGAATGCTCTATTACAGTTAAAACAAAATTCTGTCAAAGTGGATACTCAGTCTTAAAAATAGCTGTCGGCAGTTTAATTATTTTGTCTAGTAAGTACATCTAAAGGTAGGTAGGTAGATAGGTTTTTATCAGCAGACGAACTGGCAAAGAAAGGTGCCAGCATGACTATGATAGGCCCGGAACCGGCCTGCGGCATAGCTAAAAACACCACCAGCAGACTGCTAAAAATCTGGGCTTGGAAACAAGCCAAAAATACTGGCAAGAAATGCCCGGACAAAAGCAAGCCAAAGAACTCATAGTAGGATTCTCGCAAAAAAGACTCTCGGAGCTATTAAAGTTAAGCCGAGACCGAATAAGGATCCTAACCAGAACCTTAACTGGCCACTGAAGCTGAACAAACACCTGCACAAATTAAGCCTATCGTCTGACGACAGGTGCAGGCTTTGCCAAGTGAGCCCAGAAACTCCGTTACACCTACTGGGAGAATGTGGCCCCCTCATGAACAAAAGGTACCAGCTTCTAGGCAACCATCTCCTCAAGCCTGAAGAGATTAGAACCATCGCATCCAATGTTACTTAACTTTAACTACAGTACGGGACTAGAGGGCGAACTTTAAGTGAATTTAAATGTAAAATAGTTCTGGAAAGGACGCGGTACGCGGGGGGGGGGGGGGGCAAACTTCCCACATCCACTAACATACATAACATAACATAGGTTTTTATCTAAATCGGTTCAAATTTGTGTGAACATAAATATACATATTAGTAGGTACATGTATATTTATGTTCACACAAACTTAACCGATTTAGATAAAACTCTAAATGCTTGTCAAAACAACGCTATTGAAGGCGAATATTGTTAAGAATACTAATAAAATGTTTCTGGTTGTTATTTAAAAAAAAAAAAATAGGTAAAATTTCTAAAAGAAAAGCTTCTCTTCCATATTTTCTAATTTACGGACAAAAAATATTTGAAAAAAAACACCGTATAGGCAGTCTGGCTCCCTTCGGATTCAAACAACGTATCAAGAGCCGTAACCGTTAAGAATACGTTATTCACATTTCACGGGACGCTACGAGGCGCGTCAGCAGATGTGCTGATAGGCGGGGCTGCGTCGTTGCCTACAACCCTATTACATATTATGTACCTTCGACCTCCAAATGTGACGTCACGTTTTAGCTGTAAACGAAACGCAGCAAAAAACAATTATTAATAAAATTTTGTGAATTTTGGACATAAAAGCATTACACAAACTACATTTCATTGAGATTTCTAGAGCACTTTATGATTCGACGTATTATTAGGTAATTAGAATATTTAGGAGCTAGCTCCCGTGAGTTTAGTAGGCGAGGAAAAATGCTTAAAATTCAATTAAATTAATACTGTTGACATGTCAGACATTCAACAGTGCGAATGTCGGTTTTTTTGGCACAGTCAAGAATAATATATTGTATTTGAGATCGTCGCAGTCTAGTGGTTAAGGTTTTGGACTTAATCTCTTCATTACGTCCCCTGACAGGCACATTTAGCCTAGTTGAGTAGGGCCTAAAATAATGTATATGACCTAGGTCATAGCAATTATTTAAAAAAAAACAGTTGAAGATAAATTTATGTTATTAGTAATTTTTTAAGCTTAAATAATTATGCCTTTTTACGTACGTGGTGGTATATATTATTTTAAATTTTAATCAATGGCAGTCATAGCTTTTTTCGTTCTAAATTAAAAAAAAATGCATTCTGAGGTGACATCATGAAATTCTATAGATAGAGAGGTCGAAGTTACACTGCAAATGCTCATGGTGGGCTGTGAGTCACGCAAGGAATTTTCCGCGTGTAAATTAATTTCAAGAGCAAAGTTAGATGTCAAGATGTGCAAATAATTCTTTCGCTGCTGATAAAAAAAGTCCTTATTTCTATGCGTCTTTAAGATAAATTTGTTATATCTAAGGTTAAAAATAATAAAAAGGGAAGCTCCTTGTAAGAGTAAGATTGCATCTCCAAGGGCCGCATATTAAGGCCAAATACATAATCATATAATACAAAATACATGTCATAATAATACATATCTACATAATGAGCCCAAAACATATGTACATCAAAACAAAATGGAGTGCATACCCTGCAAAGTTGCCAACAATATGTTCTGTGCGATATCCAAATAAAATTTGTAAATGCTTGGTGGTTCGTTATTTTAATTTGATTGTTGTTATCATATATTATGGTCTTAATAAAGAAATCTATAAAATAAAAACTTTAAAGGCAAGTCCCGCGCGGTCTCGTAAATGCAAATTAAGTAGGAACTTCTAAAACCGCTCAGTAGCATCATTCCATATTTAGGTTCTTAATGTTAGTGTTAGCTCAATAATCTTAGTGTTATTTAATTAATTTATAACACCTTAATAAAAACTATCATATCCTACTTAAACCTAGCCTAATTATTTTTAACCCAATTTTGGAACTAAAACTTTTTCAGAATACATTTCGCATTTTGAAATAATATTTTCGTCCTGAAATTATCTTTCCATATAACAACTACATTTAACATACTATTGGTAAAGTTTAGAAATTTTTTAAAAGAAAATATTTGACGTTATTACTAGTAACGTATTTATAAATAAATAATAGCCAAGATATTCACCACTGAAGGCATCATAAACGGTGTATTTGGCGCATAGAATTTCGGGCTTGCGGCACTCATTCGTCATGAGCGGTCGCTTCGCCACCCATCTCTGTTCTCTCGTCCGGTGCCTTCTGACCAGAAAAACAGCTGGCCGCATTGAAGTTATACCTTCTCAAACGAGCGAAGATCGATGATTAATCTCAAATTACCTTTTTGGGCCTTATTATCATTAGATAAGTGCGACAGAAAGCTACCGATCATTTTTAATCATTTTGCACTGTAAATAAATTAATTTGTTCTATCGTACGCGGTAACATTGGCTCAAGGATGAAATAACGAACCGAGAAAAATATGGTATAGCTAAAAAAATAGTCTTCAGAACGGAAGAATTCCAAAATGCGATCTCCGAAATAAAATTTGAAGAAGTTAGCATTAATATTATTATATCTCCTAAATTGAAAAACAAAACCTAGCCTGAAACATCTCGTACTGGCGCTCTAAACAAACTTAGCGATTTTTCCTAAGCCTGATATAATTGACAAAATAAGATGATGATGTCTTAAAAGTTTCAGGGGCGTATTGCGTGTCAAAGCGAGACAAACCATATTCATTTTAAGGTGTCGAAGAATATGCACCAAATACCTTATTTAAAATAACGCATTTAACAACGTTAGTGCTTGTATATAATAATATGTTTATTTTATCTAATGAAACGATACTTACGCTGGTTTGTTTAAGGATCTAGATGACAATATTCATATAATTTACTTAGCAAAAATTAACCATCAATTACGTTATCTGTCTATGATATGATATATCAGGTGTTACGTCGCCCCTACTTTTTTTTAGGAGAATCCCAATAAAAAATGTTTTGCATAGCTTAAGTGACATTTCAGATGGAAATAAATTTTTTTCATGAAAAAAAATAAATAAACACACGGAATAATTTATGAGTAAAAATACGTTTTTTTTATTAAATTAAAACTTCAAAAGCGTTTATCTCAAAACAAGGATATTGATTGCGGCATGCTAAGTCCAACAGGATAGATGAGCATTATCGCCGTCGATGCAAGGATGTACTTAAAGGCCTACGATGATGAAAGTCACGTACGATGAAAAATCATAAACAAACGAGGTAATCGTTAAGTTTATGACCCCGTCAAAGAGGATGACCAATGCAGAATTCGGTGGATTGCTAAGTTACAGATCATATAGCAAGATTAAAATCGCATTTAAAATCGTTAATCCGAATTTAATCGCATGCCATTTTGATTAACTGCATCGAGATCGTTTTGCAGTGTTTCATAATCTGACCATACCATCCCGACTTTAACTAAAACCATAGGACCACTTTAATCAATGTCACAATCAATATTTATTATTGTAGGATGTTGAACTCGTAGAATATGTCATTATACTTAATTGGGCTATTATAGATTACTATACTCCGTAATTATTGAGTAATCAGATATTACAAATTACCTATTCTTTTTTTCTCCCTATTGTGTCGCAGAAAAAGTTCCCGCTAAACAGCGGCTTTGGTAATAGCGATGGTGTACAGCTTAAAACAGATTTTTATAGTAAACAACATGTAGGTAGATCTTAAAGAATCAACACTATTTTTTTTATCAAAATGTTGGTTTTTTAACTAGTCTCGAATATCTGTTTTAAATATACAAAATGCTCTCGTGTAAAAACAAAACAACATTTTATTATATTCAATATTCTAGCAATAGATTATTAACTTTATATTACTTGTTATTTACCTAACAAATAACTAGTTTTATGTAGGTATTCTAAACGCTTTTTGTATATCTTGCTGGTACTTACCAAGGAGGCCTTTTGAAAAGCTTCATGTTGTTGTATAGGGCCCTCGGTGAGCTGACGAATGTGTAAGGTCCTTTTTTCTTGTGCTTTGGAGGCTCCGGACCTTCCACTATTGTGTTCCTAACATTCATTTTTACCACACGTATTTAACACTTCGATACTGAGGAATAATCTTTCAGAGATTAATACACTTTTATTGTTATAAGCCGCTCATAAACAATCTTACTTAAACGATGACACCTTGCTATACTCGAAAAATCTGGTTTGTTGTGAAATCTGGATTGTGAAATGAAAATATTATGTTGCATCAATCACAATGTATAACTGCTGCGTTTATTCTTCTAACCGTTTTTGGCTAATTAAACATGTAAAAATATTGAGAATTGTGATGATATATTATTATTTTATAACATTTTACAAAAGTGCCTTCCTTCCGAACTCGCTATGTTGACATACGCCGGACGAACTGTTTTGTTTCTCAAACCCGACGCTGTTTACTATAGTTGCCATGGACAACATCAAGCATATCACTTTATATCTGTCAGATAGGTACTTGTAGTCCATATTTAAATCATTTAAAATCACAAAGCGTCATAATAGCTTGGCTCAACTTGATATAATATTAACGTACTTTATACAGGCATAAAATTGAAATATTGAATTCTAGAGATTAAATAATAAATTTTAACAGCAAAACCCGACAACGTTTTAAAAAAAAGCGGGAATAATTAAAAGTATATTTTTGCCACCTATATTTTCATCCATGAATCAGATGGAAACAATGACAGATCGCTTTGAATACTATTGTAGCAGAGTGCATTTTATGGAATTTACCTTTACATTTTTATAATGTGTGTAAGGTATATATTTTTGAATTATTTAGGTTTATTTTTTAAATTATTCCAGATACCGTACACTTACTTAAGATACTCTAGATATCTTGAACGAGTTTTCCAATGTTTCCAAAATTTTTAATTTCGGCTTCCTTGCGCCCCCTAGCAAAACTTCTTTGTACCGACAGAAACGACATTATACTGCTTAACTCTATGAACACTAGAGCGCATTCTAGTTAAACAAAATAATATTTTATTTTTTATAGTTTTTAAACCTATTATTAGATTTCAAAATCATTATTGTGCAAGACGCCTACATTAAATAATAACATCGGTTTACATACGAAAAATAACTTCCAGCCATCTTGCATCAACCACAATAATTTGAATGTGATTACTTTGACGGATTCTATTTGACATTACAGTACCGACGAAATTAAAATAAATGTTTATGCAATGATTTTAGGTGACAATTTAAAATATCTATTCAAAAGAAGAGTTCCACATTAATCATTTTCGTAAAATTTCATAGAGACCGCCATCTGTACAATATTATGTAATATTATATCATACAAATATAATCTAAATTAGTTGGGCGTACGAGCGGGAGAATGCAGCATCAAAGTTAAAATTATATATTTTGCTTTTGTATAAATGCAATTGTTTGTAATAAGAGTATTGTGGAAAAATATTTATCAAAATAAATCAAGAGTTATAATTCTTCTTCCGTCTTCTCTATAAAGTAGGTTAGATATCTAGGTACTACCATTAATTTTAATCAATGGTACTACACGGTACTATCAATGGTAATTACCTACGACATTTTGACTAAATGATCATTACAAAATAAAATCGAAATTAGTTAGAACACAGGATAAATTTATTTATACATACATTTACAAAAATTAGAAAATTACTGTCCGTACAAAAGTAGTTTTTATTTGTTACAGTGTAATCATAATTATATTTCCAGCGCTGGGTTGAAAATAACTAACTATTTTATATTAGATTCTAAATATAGTGTATCATCATCATAATATTGTTGCATCTGTTGCATCTTTCAACTCGAAAAGTATAAATACGAAGGAGCTACGTTTTTATGTGTAAAATAATGCTCTTGAAAAACATCCATAGCTGTTTAGATCACATCGCGGATGTCAAATAATATAGATAAAAAAAAGTCTATAAGTTTTTAGTACTAATCAATAAAACATTGACAGTTCGCAAGAGCGTTCAATTATCATATTCGAATTACAAAAGTTTGACAGCATGGATGTTGGAACGTTTTATTTATTTCTGGCCAGTTAAAATAATAAATAAATCGATTTATGTGTGCACATAGAAAGTTGTGAAGAATTTTCAGTGTCACATTATTATTTTAAATTAAAATATTATGCCTGTCCTTTTTTATTTTTTGAAGTTACACAAATGAAATTGTATCTACATAATATTGGTAATGACGTAAAACGATATAAATTGAAGTACTATATATTGCTAAACTAGGGTAGTTACACTCGAAAAAGACTAATTAATATTTATTTACACTGAATGATATTTATTTTACGACTGACAGGGATATTTGGCCTAGTTGAGTAGGGCCCAAAATAATTATATATGACCAGCGTCATAGTGATTATTTTGATTAAAAAAAAAACTATTTAAATTAAAAAAATAAAATAATCTATAAAGCTTTATAGTAATAGCATTTTGGACGGTTGCAACATTAAAACATAACGGAAACATTACATTAAGTATGAAAAGAAGAGGAAAGGTTTCATATATTTTACGACTTCGACTTCGGATAAAAAAAGGTAATAACCATGGTGGTTCTTTTCCCCTCCCTCGAAATGATCCGGTGATGTCACGTGGCCGTTGTCACCTAACTTCCGGTTTAACGGGATAAACGATCCCCACTTCCGGAGGGCTGTTCGACGATCTCCTGCCTCGTTCCCTCTATTGGCACCAGTAGTAACTCAGATATCTATTTTAGCTTTACTATGTGAACGATACTTAACTTTAGTTATGACTTGCCTAGGTTATTTTCTAAATGTTAATAAAACATGCAACTTGTATTTTAATCCAATTATCTTAAGTCCGGTGACTAAATTCTATTAAATATTAGGTACCTATCATTCAAATATGTAAGCATGACTAATCTATCACTTATTATTTTAATGTAAGGGTAGCTTTCCGTCACTATAATAATTAAAAAATTAAAGGTGTTTAATATGTTCTTTCTTAAAATTTAAACGATGTTTGCAAAACAATAAATACTTATTTATCTTTATATTACGTATACCAGCATTATTAAAATATCATCATCAAATATTTATTTTATTAATCAATTTCAGTTTTATTTATTTTCCATGAATACAGTATAATGTACATAGGAATGACATTAAAATAAAATAATCAAAAGGTGACTCACTTTTTAAAAAGGTTTGAAAATTCTATGCAATATCACACGAAATCACTCGCTATTGATAAAAAAAAATCTGAATGGTCAACATGAACGTGTATCTAAAATGTAAGATACCTATAATTGACTTATGTTTGATGATATTGTTTTAATATCGGTAAAACACCTAACAAATTATTTGAATTTATTATTTGAAGCTTTCCGAAGTTTTAAATAAAACATTTTAAATGTTTTAAAAGTGCCTATATCACCTATTTGTTATCTGTTTGTAGTTATAAATGCAGACTGGAGTATTATTCATCTTTAAAATACGGTATCTAATAAATAAATTTAATTATTAAATTAAATGAGATAGGCAGATGATTTATTATTGGCGAATCATTATTTTTGTATTGGCACAGTGCCGTTATAATAAACGATTCGACATTATAAAACATTTGCAAATTTTTAATATTTGACAGGGATGCAAAACCCAACCTTTAAAATAAATTATAGAGTGAGAATTTCTAATACAAAATCTTATTGCCACTGTGTTTAAGATTAAGTGTAATTACAATTAATTATTATTATCGAGCAATATATTATATATAAAAAGTCGACGAAAAAAATATATGTATTATATGCATTATTAAGAAAATAACTATGGTAACTGTTTAATTCTAACAAGAGTCCCCCCTCTCGTCTCATCGAAGTTCGGTGTTTTTATGAGTTTGTGTGGATTCGGCGAACATCCCACGCCGTCACCCCCGCCCCGCGCCCCGTGCCGCGTGCCGTAGCTTTTGGTTCAGATCATTAAGCTTTTTAGCCACCCCCCGAGGAGCTTTGTTATTTATTTTTTGGCAATAAAAATCGGGGTCTCGGCGAAACACTCGACCGAAGGCGCACAAAACATCCTCCATGAAGATGTTTCCGCAGAGGGAAAAGGAAGTAACTATGATGGCTATTCTAGAAAAAAAACCCTCGCGTACAGAAACTTACAATAACTTTTTATCAATAATTTAGGATATTTATTAAAAATATTTTTTATTCATATAATTTGTTAGAGTCAGATTTCTAAAATATATGTTAAAGTAATAATAAATAATATTTTTAATTATTTAAAAAACAATAGTTGCGTAGTAATTAATTTGTGTCAATAATAAAAAAAATTTGCTCAATGAAATTATGTTTTATCATTTCATTGTTGATATCTTTTTGAGACATGTTGTGATAAATAAATTAGTAATGAGATCGTAGTAGTCTAGTTTTTGAGGCGTTTGACTCCATCCCAACGGTCGCGGGCTCGAATCCGCACATTATAGTTCAGAACCACCATCTCCCCAATGAGCCCAAAATAATATTATAAGACCTAGCAATTCTTATAAAAGGGCCGATCAATTTCTCAGTCGCTCATTTCAACGAGTTTCTTGCGACTCTGATGACAGTATACGATTTTCCACTCTTCCATATTTTTTTTATAGTAGTATCGATTGTTCCAAAAAATCGATAATTTTATTACCGAAAATACAAATATAATCGTTTTGTAGTGCGATCAACGTCGATAATATGATATTCGATTTTTCTTACTGTTGTCGAGTGATCTGGGCACAGAGGGATTGGTCCCACGCGAGAGTAATCATAGCCGTCATAGCGCAATGCTAGTTTTATGGCTCGTCCATAAAGCATCGTTTGCCAATGAAGCGTGACGTCACGGAAGTCAATAAGGAGGGTATTCGGCACCCGAAAAAGTGGATATGACGACATCATTGCGCTACGGCCCTTTATTGACTTATCATATTCAATTTATAAGCTGGAGAAGAAAAAGCTATAAAAAGTGCCGTTTAAGCGCAAAGATGACTCATAAAAAGAGTTGTTATTAGAATTTTCCAATAAATAAGATATTCATATATAATAAATCTACATAAATTTGTGTATAACATAAAAAAAATATACAAAAACCACGATAACGTCTCCTCGAGAATTTCAGAGCCTGCATTCGATTATGTTTTGTGATTTGTAAGAGCTTTGTGATCTGTAAAAAATCGCCATTGAGGTATATGTTTCCCTAGAAATTCACCAGTCAAGACGTCTTCTAAAAACACCTATGTTCCTACGTAGACAATGTCAGACGTCCAGCTAGCGAGCAGTTTTGATTAAAATAACGTGATGTCAGTCAGCTGTGAACGGTCATGAATGTTCGACTAAATTAATAATTTAACGTTCTAGTGAAACACAATACCTTAATTGTTTACCTAATAGTTAAAGGTACTAATAGTTTTTTTTACGTTTATTTTCTAGTTCAGAGCAAATAACAGAAGATGTTGCCCTCCGTTACAATTCCAACAATTTTAATAAGAGCTCATCTCGATCGCACCCCGCGGCGCGCGCCACCGCCCCGTCGGTAAAACAGTCAGTGATAAATGCGTGCGGGCATCGAATGATTAATTGCGCCACATACCTTATTTAAACACACCGCACACTTGACCCTTTTCACCGATAAAACCGAGCGATGATTTGGTGTTTTGTCGATGGCGCATACCTGACTTCCATTCTCGAACGCCATTGCATTGTTTGGTAGTGCAGATAGTTAGGTAAGCGTCACAATATTGAATCATCTAGATTCATTGCTTTAATTCAAATCATGGCCGTCCGAGACCCTGGCATTTTTTTAAAGGCCCGTGGGTCCCTAAAACCAAAGAATTCGCCTCTGTGGTTAGGTACTTATGCAAATTGTAATTTAAAAATTACAATTGTTAGAAAAAAAAACTTTTGCACAATAAATTGCGCAATATTTTTATATAATTTATCGATTCACACGTAATATACCTATATCGGCACATTATATAAGTATTATTGTTACATGGTACTGTTGTTTCAGCCTACATAACTAGACGAAACTGTACCGAGGTAAGCGATTTAATTTTGTTCCGTCATCTGATCGATGCTATAATAATATTTAAAAACTATATAAATGTAATGTGAGATAAATACAAGCAATTCAGTAAATAACAACTATACATACTTACACATTTTATATTTACATTACACAAAAATAAACCAATAATCATACAAAATATGAATATATAAATACATTAAAGAATAATATATAAATTATTATACATAATCGTACCTATATTTTACCTATTTTAAAACAACATATTTAAGGGTAGGTAAGTTTCTCTATCTACTGATAAAGTTAACAAAAATATATAAGTGATACACTCGAATATAAATACAACTGATACTAATTTGCAATAGCAAACAGATCCGTTATAAAGTTTTTGCCTTTTTTCAGCATTCAATCTTTGACTTTAAACAAAGAATTTTTTGCACGATTTTATGATTCTGGGGAGAATATTACAAGTTTTGGTGCCCATACAGTTGCTTTTTGTCTAAATGCCGTTTTCATTTAGAGTTCTAAATTGTTTTCCCTCTAAATTATATGCCCTTGTATTCTTGGGTTCTTGTATTCTTAGGCAAGTTATGTGTTCCACTTCTATATGTCAGTCTATATTTTTGTGTATATATGAGATTGTAACCTTAAACATTAAACACACCAATGTCTATATAATGTTCGTCGGAAGGACTATGTACGCAATTTAAGACAAACGATCGTGCAGTGGCGTACAGTGTACGTAACGTAATACTTTACTGTATAAAAATATAAAACACAAAGCGAGGATTCTCCGTGCGTTATTCTAAAATTTTATTTCCCTTGCGAATGCGGTGAAAAATGCTATTTTTTTTTTAAATTTGTGCACTTTTGTAATAATAATTAATATACGGTTTCTCGAGGCGATGTCGGTTCGACGACTCCTAGCATTTTGCCAGTACTGCTACCCTAAAGTTACGTTACTGCCTAAGACGAATACATTTTCAATCTTATTTATTTTGTTGTATTTTGTGTTTGTTGTATGTTGTATTTTGTTGTTTTTTAAATATAAGGTTAAAGAGGAGATAAAGATATATATAATAGAAAAATTTTCTGAAAAAGGTGCATAAAAAGTAATACCTGCTCCCTCTCTATCTGCTTGAGATGGAAAAAGAGTAGTTTATTAAGTAAGTATAGGCTATAGATCGACGAAAACACACACACATATATATATATATATATATATATATATATTTATATAAATATAAAAATATATTGTTTGTCTATTGTTATTTTTTTTCTTTAACTTTGGTTTTGATAGGCTTTTACTTTTTACTTTTGGTTGTTATCTATTTATTGCTTTTGCATTTTATTATATTGTTTTTTGTTTTTCCTTTTTCATATTGATGTAACCCTTTTGAAACTTTTATACTGTAATATAGAATGTTTCTTTTTTCACCCACAGAAAAGGCACCGTCTTTGTGGGGAAATGTAAAGGTGTTTTGTAAAAAAATAATAATAAAGTTTAAAAAAAAAACAAACAAAAAAAACTCTAAAATGGAACCTATTCAGTATCACTAGCTTGTCCATCCGTCCATCATTCGCGGTTGTCTATCATCTCAATAAATATTATCTATCAGTGATTGATCAGTTCGTAAAATTCATTCTTGACTACACCTTCTTTGAAAAATATAATAATGTTTATTTCAATATTAAAGTGGTAACAAATTACACTAGAACGACATTTTGGTAACAGGTATTGTGCCGACTTACCTTAATATGTATTTTATTGTTTGTTTATAAATTAATAGTATTATTTGTTATATTAATTTATACTATCGCAACCTCTAGAAATTATTTAAGCTATTAGTTACTCCATTCTTTCTTACAATATAGTAAACATTCGTTCGTTCGTTCGTTTTATTTCTTTATTTATATAATTGAACCTGTGGTTTATGTCAATGTGTATTAGAATGCAAAAGTGTGTCGGTCAAAACAATACCCCTACGCCTGTGTTGCCACGGGACAAAGTTCGCAGTTCAGCCGTTCTTCGCGATGCCTAAAACTTGCCTAGTTGCCATATTTTACATATTGTTAATTATATTACAATATTATCAATGCCGTAACAAATCTTTATAAATGCTGGTTCATTAAACTCAAGATTTAATCAGTGTTTCTGCTATACTACATTACGTTATTTTAGATTGTTAGAATAACAATCTAGTTAGAATAACAAATCAAGTTAGAAAACCTGCCGTTAGATATAATCTAACGGCAGGAACAATGACTAGCCACTTAATTTTTAGGAGTTAACCACGATGGAAATAGATTATCTTATCATCGAGGATGTTTTTTTAAAATAATTATCCAAAATATTATAGAAGCGTACCTACCTAATTTGCCAGCAAGGCAAGATGGCTGCGTTGATAGGGCGTAATTCGGACTTTCGCTGTGTAATTTTTAGGGTGGATGGCGGATCCTCTCTCGCTGAAATAACATGTAGAGCCCTCGATATGATTCTCGTGCATGAAATGGAAACAGTGCCGTACCCTTTGACTGCTCTGAATGGGGCCGCAGCGGGGGCGGGGGCGGGGGCGGGCGCGGGAATAGAATAGGATTTTAAGTCAACATTTACCAAGCGAGCGACCGCCGTGTTGACTTTGTAACTCCGAGCGGGACGTCAGATCTCGCACTGCTATTATTTTATTACCTTCCATTTCCGGTCATCGCTTACTGCGATTGAGGCACTGTTATTAGTTACTAGTCTCGGATACATTAACTGAACACTCTTAGCTAGGGCGGACTAAACGGTTTTAACCGACTTTTAACCGAAGGCCTTAATTCAATCTATGTGCGCTTTTTTTTATGTATGTTCGCTCACTATTCCGAAAGGCTCAAGATATCGATGTATATTTTTCATATGATAGGGAATTTCTTAAGGGTGGTCCCATATTAGTATATTAAGTAAAGTCAAGTGTAAGGTAGCAAAAAATTAAAAAAAAGATTTCCGTGTCTGATTCGGATAATATTAGGCCATCAGGGTAACATTAGACCATTAATTTTAACCTTTTTAATATCAATATCTACGTTGTGCATTGAATTTTAAAACCATTTCAAGCGATTTGCCATTAAAAAACAATAATAACATATAATAAATAAGTCAAATACCTTTAAAACTCTATATAATTATCTAAATAATACGTATACTTATCATGTACTTTATTTTTATTTGATAGAGAGATATTTATTTGAGAATATTTTACACTAAAGAGGACAGGTGAGAGTTAAAATGCATTTTAATAAAACTCAGCGCTGGGTTTAAACCGAAATTCTGCGCTCTCAAGTACAGGACCTCTTTAGTACCTTTATAATTATTTTGCTATATGGCTTTATATATCTAGCGCTTATTTAAAAAAATAATAAAACTTTTCTAAATTTGTCAATATTGTCAAAGATGGTGATATTGAACTTTTGAGGCGATTTGTCACTGTTACAAAACCTTCATCAAATATAACAAATATATATATATAAAAATATTAATACTGTAATTAATTACATTTTAATATATCATTTTGTAATATTAATATCTATTTATTGTGCATACTTAATTTTTCAATTTATTTATATGTTATATATATTTTAATTTTAATTTTTTGGAGTTCAATTTCAAATTACATAAGTAACGTTCTTACATGACAGTCGTTATTGTAATTGCCTGATGATACAAGTACTTAAATTGAACAAATTTATAATCGTAGAGATTAATTAAATAATTTATACATTTATTGTTACTTTTAAAGTAACACAACCACTCTGTAACTAACTCTCTTTTGTAATTAACTGTATTATTTATATTATTATTCTTTGCTTGTGCCTCTTTTTGAAATTTAATGTCCGTTGAAATATTAAATCTTTTATACAAAAATGCTAAAGACACTAAATTATCAAGAAATTATAATAAATGCTTATAATTTCACTATAAAGAACAAAAAATATTACACAGAATAGAGACAAACGTTTTAATAGATTGTGATTATTTGTTTTTAACAAGATAACCTAACTTATCTGAAATATTGTGGTATTGAGTCACCTATACAACGGATTACAGTCAGACTAACAGTATTCACACTAGTTACTCGTTTTAATGGCTAGAGTGTTTTCAACTAGGGAAGGGTCCCCGTATGAAATAGTTTACGATAAGTAATATGGGAAGAGTACATAAAGTAATATTTTGGAATAAATTACAGGAATATAAATTTGATTCCGTACTGTATATGAGTGAATTAATTTATAAGTACAAGCTTACATAGAAATAAAATAAATCAAAAGTAGGTCACGGCAAACGCATTAATTTTTTTTTATTTACAGGTTGTACAATTTCCCCATTTTCTATGCTTCACGATTTTTGATACAAAAATATTGAAAATATTTTATAATGAATCTGAGGAAATTATAAATACTTTTATTATATTCTTTGTGGATAAAAACTTTTGAAATAGTCAAATTTTAAACTTTTCCACGCATTCTTTAAATCAAATTAAATTATTATCTTTTACAAAAAATATATATAATTAAATCGATGGATAGCACATACAATCACGGTCAAAAAGTAGCTATCATTTATAATACAGTACTGATATAAAACCTTAAAATTTTATGGCACCTTCAATTTACAGCTTACTTAATGAAAAGTTTACTTAGTTATTAAAAAAGTTTTTTTTTTCATTTATATTTTTTGAATACAAAACCACCTTAAAAAAAATAAATTAATGAAATAGATTATTTTATTACACTTAATTTTTAACATACTCTATTTTTCCTGTTGACTTTTGACCCCCATAGCTCAAACAATATAATAGTTAGCATTACATGTATTGCTTTTATTATTTAACTTTTGAGGTTCCCCAAACACCCTTAAGGCTTATAAACGAAGGTACCAAACACACCGCATACGTTACAGACACTCGTTTTTATTACCTTGGTGAGGAACCCCAATAATGTCTGGACTGCCTAAGATCGTTCAGGCCTGATTAAAAATTCCATGTTTAATGTCGTTAAGTGCATCAGAATATTGATAAGCTTCGCCCAGTGACGTCTGCGAAGTATTTTTATTGGCGCTGGAGCCAGTGTACGGAGGATGTCCAATCGGTAAATGGACTCGGGATGAATGGGGACCACGCTTATGTTTAATTCAGCTCATTCCATATTATAGACTGGCTCTCTTTCCTCGAGAATCAGTAAAGCCACATTCGAAGGAAGTGGACCCGGGGCTGCCAGGCGACATTCCTGATATCCTCGGCGATCTTGCATATGCACCATTTTTTAGGTAGAGGTATGTAGTTTATATTAATAGCATAATATCGATTCGCTGATACTATGTATCTATTTATTTATTTCAGGTTTCATACTATTACATATATTGATTATATATATATATATATATATATATATATATATATATATAGATTGGATGATAAAATATATTTTTATATATATATATATATATATATATATATATATATAGATTTGATGATATAATATTTTTTAAGCTTTCGCCATTCGGCGTCGTCAGAAAATATATGAGATATGACGTTTAAAATGCAACCTTCATAAATTCGAAAATCGCATTTTAAACTAAAAGATAAATATATCCAGCCACTACAATTATATTAAATAATTGCAGTTTTGCTAGATAAATTAATCAGTATTATGAAATGAAACTAATTTCTTAAAATAATATATCAAGCATCATGCGTTAAATGCTGTTAAGTTAGTTTAATTTTGTCTATTTAGACCTACAGACCTGCAAGCGCCCAAAACCCAAATGTGAGAGAGTTCCCATGTCTTTAAATCAATTTCACGGGCATCCTCGGGCAAAGACTTCAAAACTTTTACATTAAAGCAAGCATCGAAATCCCTGCCGTGAGTTCTCGCGTGAATTGGAACGGGTAAAGCGGAAAGTAATTTGGTACAGGATAATCTATGATTATTAATTCTAATGTTTAATGGCGTCGTAGTCTCACCAACATAGAACGCATCACAAAATTTACATAGAAGCTGATATACAACGTTTCTGGTGGTGCACGTTATGTTAGTGTTAATTTTATATGTATTTTTATTGTTCGCGCTTGAAAATTTATCGTCTTTTACAATAATTTTGCATGTTTTACAACGAGGTCTTTTACATGGTTCGACCCCGTTTTTTGGAAATGTGTTAAGTGGTTGGTTACCAAACGTTTTATTTTTATTTAATATATTACGTAAATTTGGCGGACGTCGGTAAGACAATATAGGTGGACAATCGAGTATATTTTTGCAATTTGGATTATTAGAGATTTATATATATATATATATATATATATATATATTTATATTTATATATATATATAGTTAGTAAAATTGTATATTGTATTGATTAAATACCTTATCTAAATAAGGTATTTAATCAATACAATATACAATTTTACTATATCTTAACGATTTGCACGTAATGTGCATATATTTTACACTTTTCTTTTTATTTTTAACCATGACGATTCATTTTCGTATAAACTACGTTGAACGTAAGTTATTCTTGTAAATATCCATTAAACTATTCACTTCTCATTCATTATACATCATATTCGTTACATTTTCGCTTTTTTTCATAATTATTGTTTCTTTTTTAAATCATTTATTCACTACTTTAATGAAAGTTTGACCGTATTGCATAAGCGCACAGATAGGTAAGTGAGAGTGAAAAGCTTTCATAAAATACAGGCCTGTATTTAAACCAGCGTGCATTACCTCAAGCGATGCAACTATCTGTGCTTTCGGTATTAATTTTTCTTTGAACATTCTGGCTATATAATCAATTAGAAAAAAATTTCAATCCTTAAAATATTAAAAAGCATTAAATGTCAGTACTGTCAAACTTTTATATAGAGTAACCTAACGGTGTTCACCTTATAAAATAACGTAATAATCAATTTTCTGACGACGCCGAATGGCGAAAGCTTAAAAAATATTATATCATCAAATCTATATATATATAAACATTTTTTTTATAATGGCAAATCACATGAAAATATGATTTATACTTCAATTTTTGACAATATTGATTTCTTTTATTTATTTTGTAATAAAGCGTTGGATATAAAGCCCCAATAATATAGCAAACATAATAAAAACTAAATAACAGCATCTAAATTTAAGAAATACCTTTTACTACTAAACTATATTACATCTTAACGATATGCACTTAATGTGCATTTAATTTACAATATCTTTTTATTTTAGTCAATGACTGTTCATTTGCATATTTACTATATTGACAATATTTACTATACTTGTAAGTATTTATTACATTTTCGTCGTTTTTAATATTGTTTTTTTTTTGTAAATATTATTTTACTACCCTAATGAAAATTTTGCCTTATGTATGGGACGTATCAAGTAGTATAGGTGAACGTTGAAAATTTTTAACCACCTAATTACTAGACTAATAATAACTGCATTAAGGAGGGCAAAGCGGGTTTCTACGCAGGCAAATTAATGCCTTACAGTAAACTGTCAACACTGTTCATTAAACAGATCAATAAAGTGAATATCCTTATAGCAGTACATTTAAAAATGTATTAGTTAAAGAAGGAGAAAAATAATATTAAATATGAATGTATAAGTGAGTTATACCTGACCGTGTGGCGTTCACTTCATGCTATATTAAAAATACACGAGTATGTAAATTATTTTATACACAAAATATATAAATATACCTACATAATCGTATATTTTATGATCTGTTCACGTAACATTTGAGGGAAGGTTTATCGAAATGATAATCAAAAATTATATATTCTAGACAACTTTTGTATGTTATAAATTATTATATAAAGAAATAATCAGTGAAATCTCTAATCTGAAATATGAAAGAGTTATTCGTTTACGGGGGATTTTTTTTCGCTTGTGGGGAGAATATAATGTTGAAAGCAGACAACACTGATGTAAGAGTTGTCTTCGGCTAAACAAAGTGTGGTCAAGTCGTGCCCTCACTCGCCCGCCGCCAATCTGTTTAATGCAGCCAGCAAACGGCCAACTTCTGAAAAAACCGGGCGAGTGTCCTCCCCGCGGCTTGGGCCCAGCGCGAGGACCTTCGCTCGCGAGCGGTCAACCGCAGGGTTGCGCTATCTAATTAAGAGTCTAATTCAGTTGGTCTACACCACTTCAAATGACATTCTACAGATTTCATTACATTACATACGTTTATTGAATACATTAAACGACATATCGTGGTAGTAGTCATATAACCAGCATTCGCGGGTTGAATCAACATTTGGTCATCATTTTTTAAATGCTTCACTACCATCTCCCCTGACTATAGTACAACCACATTTAGCTTAGTTCAGTAGTAAAATGAATTCCTACTTAGTTGCATAGGCAAGTACGCTGCTATGCTTTAAAGTGACCACTAACTATTCTAAATTGATTTGATTATGCAAACGGGTGCTAGATAAATTAAAACACTGTAGTAATTTATAATCTATTTAAATTTGACTACAGCTTGAGCAGGGAGCTGATGTATTTTTTTGCTTCAACATTGTTCCAACAAATTGCTCTGATGGCTTTATACTTTTCTTTTGATACACAATATGATATATGAATGTATGTATTCTCTCTAAGAAGGGGATATCAAGACTTAAACTGTGGGATTCAAGAACAATTTATCAATAAACCCACTTCTGATGGGTTACTTTATTTCCTATGTCCAATTTAGTTCATTAGATGTGCGTTTTCGAAGGCCATTGGGATATTTTGTAGATCTGAGCAGATTAAAATAAAAAAAACATACCATGATATGACATTTTTCAAATCATAATAAATTTAAACACCATTTAAGTTTTCTTTTTGTAATGACGAACATAATATTTCAATTGATAATAATTTTAACATAGCACTGAACATTCCTTTTTCTTATTGAGCACATAGATGAGTTTTATTTATTTTTAACTGTCCAGTAATAACTAAAACGTCATCATGTTTCCAGCTGCAGTCGTACTTTAATATTTTTAAAATTCCAATATGATATTTGCGCATTCAATCGAACGGTCAATGTTTCATTTATTAGTAATGAAAATTTGTTAACTTTAATTATATATATATTATATCCGACCAGCTTCCGTTTTGGTCAGAACGGCTGTGGTTCTTTTTTAAGAGCATCAAACTACACACAAAATTCAACTCTTTCGCATTTGACAGACGACCGAAGGACGGGGATAGTAGCTTCTTATACTTGAATTTATATAGAAGCAAACGTAAGGTGTACATAGTGTAAAAAATTTTCTTGTATTAAAAATACTTGCTTTCTTTACAATGCGGGGAAGATTATTTAATGTGTAAAAGATTTTATTATTCAATTAACTTAGTTCCTGTCAATTCACCCGGACACAAATTATCTAACAATATAGAAAAATATAACCAACCGATGAGAGTTAAATATTCTAGTTTGGGATATGAAAACTATGTAGTCATATGTTTTTGACAATTGTTTGCAAGAGACTGTATGAGATTGAAATAAAACAATTACATGCAAATCACATAGCACATTTTATTTGATGTTGTTTAATAGTCCATTATTATCTGAAGTGACAGCTTGAATGTTATCAAAACACACTGTTTATAGACCTAATGTTCTTATTGACTATTGTAGTGTAAAAATAGATCTGTTATATAGTATTCAAGGGGACGAGGATGCACGTCCGTCTTTATGGCCTCCCGATATTTTTTCCTCAAAAACTGCCTTCTTTCATATGCAAATTGGCCTGCCGCATGTCACTTCGAGTGTCGCCGTGTCGCTTTTGAACTCTCCTGTAATTTACTAATTTGTCTACATGATAGGATGCATTGTTAATTGTTATGTACTGGTAAAAGGAATAACAGAACGAATACACTGTATTCGATGTCACATTTACCAGCACCAGAAATATAGAACGTAATTTTATTACCAGCACTGGTATTGCAGCGGCATGCGTGACTATTTCTAATCCACAAATCTCGGTAGGACAAACTCTTTTTTTGAACTGTTATTGAGTCAGTAAGGAAAGAAATACCTTCAAACTTACTATGATTCAAAGCGATCATTTATAATGATTTAATAATAATCATCTTTTCTCCTCTTTCTAAATACGGACGACTCTAGGGACCATTACCGTCTCTTTTTAATTTTATCGTGCTAACAAATTATATAATACGCAAACAAAATGTATTTTATAGACCGATTTGTTCTCCGAATAATGCTTTTTACTTGAACGATGAACTCAATACATTACCATCATAGCTTAAATTAACCTACCTTAAATTAAGTAAATTTCAATTTTAAAAATGATGTGTAGAGACGGCGTAAATATTGAAAAATGTGATTAAAATATTCAAGTTTTTGGTATTCATGAATAATATCTAAGTTAGTTTGTATTGTAAATGAATTTAGGCGATATTTGTAACTAAAAAATTGTAATCCGTTCCTAGATTTAATTACTCTACTTTACTCTATTTTGCTTTATATTCACTATTTTCTTCATATATTACTGTTACTATGTAAAAATGTAGTTATGTATTTTAAAATAAATAAATTAAAAACAGACGTCATCTAAAAATATAATTTTAAATTTTTTTTAAACGTAAAGACACATAGATATGTGTAAATAAATAAATATTTTCAATAATAATAATACTAAATGATAATTTAAAATAGTTAACATGCAACACTGTATACACACAATATAAAACACTACAATTTTCGTGACATAAATGTTACACATAAAAAAATAATAATTCAACACTATATTTATAGGATTATTCAACAACAGTGTGCCTTTAGTTATTGAGCACTTCGGTCTCTTTCTACATATTTATACATATTTTTTTTGTTGTTGTTTGTTGTACAGCAGTACACGCTATAAAGGTGATTTAAAATGAAACGTATTTTTATATAAAAACTAATAAATAAATTAAAGGAAACCCGATTTTTTTTTGACATTTTTGTTTTACATAGCAAATTGAAATCCTTCAAACATCCATTATGATCCACTTGTAAAAAAAAAAATTAGGAAATTGGAACATCCTGAAAAAAAAAACGATTTAGACGAACAGACAGCCGCTGGATAGATTTTCATAGCTTCGTTAAAGCGCTGAAGCATAACGAAGCCTCGGCTTAGTTAAATATGTTTAAAATTGGTCACGGCGCAGGCGCCGCCGGGAGGACTATTCTGCTTGAAAACTCTAATAAAGATAAGCGTTTGATTTCGTTATTCGGATCTTTATGGAAATGGTCCTCAATATTTACATGTCTACTTTAGATGTTAAAAAAATATTAAAATCGGACACAACATTTTCTATTCCTTTATACCTAACTGCTATATCTTTTAATAAACGATACTCTACGAAATGTCAAAATACATGTTTTTTACTCCATTGTTCCCAGAAATATCACCATCTTTAGCGTCGTAATGTTAATGATATGAAATGTAAAATAACACATACGAAGGCGGTTATTAGCTTCGTTATGTGATTGATCTAAAACGATGATGATGATTTTAAAAACAGAAAAAATATTTTAACCTTTACCACTATTACTCCGCCCATATGATACCACATGACTATATTACGAGTACAATAAAAAAAAACACATCGAATTCATTATCTCTGTATTTAAGACGCAATTTACTTTTACCGATAGCTTAAGCTTTAAAATATATTTAGCTTACTATTTTGTTTAATTTATTATTCAAATGTTTTGGACCCGCATTACTTTTTATATTTCGTAGTTTTACCATTACCTATATTCTAATAACATACGCTCTCAGAATAGGTCTCAACGTAATGAATTATTGTTCTGACCCTGCTGACCTTCATTGCACCGAGAGAGTCTGGTCTAAGGGGAAGGTGGCCACTAAATGCTATTCGTCAACTGTTGCTGTCCGGCGCTGCATAAAAAAATCTATTAAGGCGCGTGATAAACTGGGGTAGATACATCACATAAGAGCGATCCCGCCAAGGTACATCGTGATAGCCCGGGAGCCATTGAATTATATTTTTTAAAATTTCCTGATCGTAAAATGATCGAGAAAAACATTCTGGTTATCATTCGACATCAATTAGGCTCCGCTGATTTCTGAGACTTCACATTAGTAATAATTATAAGTAATTTTCAAAATTGCGAAAATAAGTTCTATCAGTTTTTAAAGATTCAAAATATTAGCCAGGCTGTTTTTTTTATTTCACTTTATCTGAAAATCTATCATGAATCTATCATCCGAAAAAGTTTTAGTTATGGAGAATAAGGACTAAACGAAAAGTTAGTATTAACTATCAAACTACTATTTACTATTATACGATACAGTATAACGAACTCTAATAAATTACTAGGATACGCATCTTTCGATTAGTCTGACGAGCTTAAGTGACCTCAAATGATAGCCAAACTTACACAGAAATCAGCCAGACTGCACTTAAGTAAGTTTTATGATCAGGTTCAATAAGTAGCATTCTTGCGAAAATAAGTTCGACGCATTTACGTATTTTTCAGTTTTTTTAAAAGTCAACCCTAGCTCGATCTATCGGAACTCAATTGAGGTAAATTTGTAAAAAAACATCATCAAATAAACCAAAAACAACTTAGTTACTGCATCCAAAAATAAGTTTCAAAAATATTCACCAGCTCCCGTGCTATAAAAGAGTCGATTTTCACGTTTTTATAGGTTCAAGCAGCAAACATAGTTCAAGTATAATTATTGCTATTTATTTATAATATAACTGCTATAATATCAAAAAACAAATAATTAATTTATTAGTAAGTTTGTGAGTCACAAAAATCACTACACTATTTCTAGTATTTTACTCTATTGGCGGTTTAAGCTAATTGTAATTAATTATAAAAAATATTTTAATCTATTGTAAAATAAGTAAAAATGACGTTTGCTACAATTTTATCACTATAAATAAAATCCTAGTTCGTTCTGTTAAAAGTATATGTTATTTTGGAGAGGCCTGTAGTCGGCTTAAGTTGTTATTTATCTATTTAAGTTGTTATTTATCTGTAAGCATTTCTCATAAAAATAAATAAATAAATAAGAAAAAATAGTAATTTTTTTGAAATCACTTTTGATGAAACATTGGCATAAAATCAATATTTTTAAATAGGCTACAAAATAGAGCAATTTTAGATATTGGGCAAATTCTTCGTAATGTATTTTATTTTAAATAATTTATTCCAAAAAATATTAATTTATTTTTAATAAAAAGTTGTTTTTTTTGCTTAATAAAAAGGATATTACTTGCGCACGCTTTAACCTAATTATAATTGTAAATAAATAATTGTATAAATATGTAGTTCTATAATGATTGTTATCTATAAGTGTTGTCTATATAATTATGTTGTCTATAATTATTGTTGTAAATAGAACACTTTTTAGGAAACACTTTTTTTTTTTATAAAATTTTTCTCACATCTCACATAAAATCTCAAATATCGTACATAACTTTAAATCATTCATTTTTTTTATCTCTTGCTTTTGTACAATATTTATGAATCCTGTTTAATTATTTTGTATAAATCTGTGTTCAGAGTGTGCCTTTAGTTAAATTCACAGTTGCACATTTTATTATTTTATTTTTTGTTAGATTTTTTTCTTTTTTAGTTTACGAATTGTTAGCTGAAGATCTATGTTTCTATAACTGATTACATCACCTTAGAACAGCAGCAGTACACGCTATAAAAGTGATGTAAAATGAAATGTATTGTTTGACAATCGATAGTCTGTGTAGACTGACGCCGCGCCGATACATATAATTACTAATATTATTGCAAATATACTATTCAAATTTAACTATTTTTTTAAATAAAATATGGTATCCCCAACACAATTTTACTTAAATTAAATATTTAAATAAAATATAAATATTGATTCTTTATTCTTCATTGAGGTAAATCAACAGTTTTACAAATAAATGAGAAGTATTAACGATAAGTTTATATTTAAAACGTTTTTGTAAAACTAGTAATAGATTTCTATTGTTATTATAAAATCTAAATTAAAAATCAAAAATGTATAATCAATATTATTTTAAACTATTTAACATACTCGTATAACAAAACGTTGTCAATGGCTTGGACTAACATAAATCAAATAAATAATAAATCAATCAATAATATATAATAATTATTCGTAAAAGTAACAAGTTAACAATAAAACATACAAAAATAGTAAATAGTAGTTTCATTAGTAAATAAAAAAAAATAGAAAATCGATTAACTGGTTATCAGTAATGTTGGCCGATTTGATAAGGTCTGTTGCCTTTCTATATACAGCAGGTTTGATTGTACAGGTTACTCATAAAGATAAACCTGTTCTTATAAAGGTAAGGTAGAGTGTGAGTGTAAAAGGTTAATGCAACAGCCTGTGAAAAATATATTAATTTTTTAAAATATTTTATTCCAATTATTATTATAAAGATTAATCTTTGAATTAATATTTTTATTATACAAAATCTATAAAAAAATATTTTTAAATAGCATTAAAATTTAAAAGAGTAATATTATATGCATATTTTAGACCCTTTAATTCTGATTAATCGTTTTGTTATATTTCACAATCCTATGTCATTTTTTTCCGTCTCAACATAGGTTAACGATTTGCACGATAATGATTTGGGCGTTATCTAGTGAGTTGAAATATCGTTAAAACATCCCTGCGCCTGATTTTTGGATTTCGCCGAATAATCCGAACCATTACCGTTAAGTGAAAAAAAAAATAATCTACAAATTAAGAGGACCCCATTAATTTTAAAGTAGTGGTCTAATAGCTAATAAGAACCCAAAACAGGTCAGAAATGTGAGATGAATCCGTGCCCGGTGTAAAGTTGCAAAAAACGCGTATTCTCGGTATGATGACAATGCACTCGCCGCAGATGCGAGGCTCGGATAAGAGGAAGTGACAAATGATAAGACCGCAGCCTCGCGCAGGAGCCTTCCGCGCGCCAAGATGGCTCCCGATGACAGAAGGACACGTGTCGCAGTCGCAGTCGCACCAACACCAAGTTATTAATTTCTTCAGGTCAGAGATCTTAGATTAGCACGCGTGGCGTTCTTCGGGACCTTTTGGGTACATTTGTTTCTCCCTCTCTTTCTTTCACAAAAGCATGTAATTCGTCTTATAAGACAATGAATCTATCATGTTTTTTTTCTAAAACGCTTAAGAAAAACGGCGGAAAATACAGCCACGCGCTATTCAATTATGAGATTGGGATAGTTTAGTGGTTAAGGTGTTTGACTATTAACCATTTAATTATACAATATTTAGCGCTTCAGTACTATTACATACCCTGACTCTAAAACAAGCACATGTAGCTTAATAATAATTGTACGTATAATATGACCTGGCCATAGCAATATTCAAATAAATTAATAGTAAAAATACATTTTTAAAATCAAGCTTTTATTTAAGCTTCTATTACAGCTTGTATAAAAAATGTATATCAATATATTGGTTCTAAAAATATTTAAATAAAAACTAAGAGCTCCTTGTGAAAAAACATAAATATTGTTTAACGCTGTAAGTTTTGGCATGTTCACTGATATAATTAAAAGGTAGGTACAGCAGCATGCGGATAAAATAAAGCTAAAAATAGGATCAAGAACAATATTTATTTTTACAAATTACTTAACTTACAAAGCATTAGCTATAACAATAACATCTTATGTTATGGTAGGCTACATATTTACTACCCATTTAGTAAGGACTTAAATTTTAACTCCTCGTTAAAAAAGAAATAAAAGTGAACATCTCCAGGTGGAATGGCGCATCAAACAGCGTCACACTCCATAAAAAAAGTAATCTGAAATTCAAGTCCGGGGTCGAATAAATATCCTTAAACGGATTTATCTCGATCCAAGAGCAGCGGAAATCGTCAGCCAGGCGGACGGATCTTTACGATATGCAAATAATTGCGATCGCCAATCTGAAAACATCTGACATTAAAGCGGGAATCGACACGGGAAAAAACAAAACCCTAATGCAGGACGTCTACAATATACTTAAAAAATGTTAATACCGCGGGGAGTACCGTTAGTTGGCGCGGGCTGTGTTCATCTTCTGTGAAAAGAGGCATCTCGAGCGATCTCACACGCATCCGCTGCACCGATTGCCGTCTAGATTAGTTGGGAAGCTGTGTAAAATATGATTCCGTTTAGAGATCGCTGTTTTGTACGGGACGCTGTCACAGTTCGACTTTTTAAACAGTAAATGCTTCACCAGATCGTTATCGGCGAGTCATTGTTGACTTCTGTTGAAATGTCACCCGCGGAGATCGAAGGGGCTTGACAAATTGATCGACAATTATTACGTGAATTCATGTTAACTAAATCTATACGGCTGCGAAGTCCGACGTGTGATTTTTATCATTCGCGCTAAATATTCATCGGCGATTGGAGATATCACTTTTCCTGAGGCCACGCACGTGACTCCTGGACCCGGGAGCGTGTAGCCTTCAAGAATATTCCCTTGGGAATTTGTTATTCGCCATCTCGATGTTGACTCCGTCCACGGACGTAGATTCGACTCGGAGATTGAGAATAGACGAGATTAATTCAGCCCGATACATCTTCGATAAAACTATTCAATAAAACAGGGAACACCACAAACCGTAGATAATCGTTTCATATTTAAAGTTTTAGGATAAAAAATATAAGATATAAAATATATGTTACGATATTACAGGAAACATCGAAAAATTTCAATTTAACGTATGGCGATTCATCGAAAAAAGGATTACGATTATACAAAATAATGCGATACTTTTACGGTTTTTTTTATTATGTTAACAAAAGTTAGTTTTTTGAAATAAATAAAACTGCAATTAATCACAAAACTTTTAAATCGACGAATTAATAAAACTAAAGACAAATGCTATGCAAATATAAAAATGCTTACATATTTTAAAAATAAATTCAATGGGAAAATAAATGAAATAAGTTGCCCCTCAGCCGGGCCTCTAATTAAGCTAATTGATTACTCTATTAAAATTGAAACTACTTAAATATTACAAAAATAATATTTTATTATTATTTATCTATGGTCGCAAAAGAGGACGTAAGCTATATTTTTTTATATTATTCGTATTCACATTACATTGTCAACCGCTCGTTGAAAGAGCAATAATTATCTGAGGCCTCATACAACAGAAATATAAGTTTCGTTTACCGTCAGTAATTATCTCCGTACATCAGTGGACATAAATTGGAGCTTCGTCCGGGATCGCGGCAGTAATCCAAGCAAGCACCACCACCATCGCCACAAAGGAAAACCTGCAGGGCGTGCCTACTTCCAGGTATCGCAAACATCGCTCCTTATTACTTCCTTGCTTTTAGTCAAATTCTTAATTCTACGTTATTAGCATTCTTTTGTACGAGGAACTGAGTTTTTCTTGCCATATTTGAGTGAACCTAATAATTTTAATGTTTAAAACTCCGGCACATCAGTGAAAATAGCATTTTATAAATAACTTACTTTAATAATAAAATCACCAGGTGATGTAGTTTTGTGGTCACATGCAATGAGGTTCACCTTTTATTATAGCAGTAAAAATATAATTTAAAAAGGAAATAAAAAATAGTGAAAATATAATGGTTATGATGAGTGAAGTGAATGATTTAATGAATATATAGAAGATACAAAAAAAAAAAATAACTTTTAATTTAAATTTAAGTTTGAAAATTAACTTTACGTTACGATACTAATACTATAGTAACTTTATTATACTAATCATACGTTAAAAAAAATCACTTATGGTTCGATAGTTGAAAAAGTGTTATTAAATTTTGTGAGAGACCGTGTCACTACAGAAGGGATATGTATTGAGGCAAAATTTACATACACACACGATAGGAAATAAATTAGAATTATGAATTAATTTTTAATGACAACCATTTGAATAATTTCGGGTAGTAGGTATTGTGAGATTGCACTATTATCAGTAACAATAACTTTCAATGTCTACTGCCTTGCTCTATACTTTAAATAACTAACACTTTGAGTGCCACTTTTTGGCAGTTGCAGCAATCATATCAAATACACTAACATGTTACACCCGAAGTAATATTGAAACACAAATGTTATAAACGCAGGTAAGGTTTATAAGCACGGTGCACGCGTATTCAACCTACGCTCGTTGTAACGATTATTGCAACGATGACTTCGCAGCGCTCTACTCTGGTTCAACGGCGTGGAAGAGTGGGGTGCAGCGTTCGTTACTCGTTTAGGCTCAATAAATCCATATCACAAAAAGGTTTTTTACTCGGAGGTTCCGTGCATGCGAACGAACTTCTATTCGATCAAACAGTATTGGTCAAAGCTGCGATTAGCGAATTATGGTTTTTAACGGTAACATAATATACTCGTACACTTGATGCGTCGAACGTTCCATACTCTCATTCATGCGTCAAAGGTTCCGAGAGGAGCATTCTATCCGGGATGATTTGTCACCGAAACGTGTCGCTGCTCGTCGGCAGCACCTCGGCCGGCGCGGAGGACAAAAATTTGAATGTGAATGGGAGAAGCGACCGAAGGGACAATTGCGCGGGCGACCGAAGCGAACGGCTCACAAAGGCGGCGACGACGGGAACACACGGTTCGTATACGCACATAGAGCGCTCCATCCTCGGCATACTCGTATATAGTACCCACATAACATAAAGTACAAACCCTATACTACTGTGACCGAATGGCTTGTTTCTTATACGGGATTGCACCGAGCCATACCAGAATTGCAGTGCGCTATGAAACTGCAAGGAACACCTCTGATTTGACGTTCACCGATCTAAACCGGTTCGATCTTCCCGGGGTACAGATTTAATGAAACTAAGGTTAAACTAAACCACCGCTAGATGGTATTGTTTAAGAAAAAGTAGAAAAAAATAAATAGTAGCTAAATTCAGATGAATCTAGTTTGCTTATAATGTAGTCAGTTTTTTTACATCCCAAAATGCTTATACAGTGTAAAACGGTGACTTTTTTCGTAAACACGAATACTTACAGTGATATATGAAATCTTATTAAATACGCCAAAATAGTCAAAATACTATTTCTATTGAACTTCCCATGTGGATTTTTTATTACCGTAGAAAGTGAAAACATTTTTTACATTTGTATGGTACGTACTTAAATAGTTATTATTATTTTACAGATGGTTCAGAGGCGCGGTTGAAGTATGAATCTGCTGGTTAGTCACACAGCTCGTTTCAGAAGCGGAAAGTTTAGAATCGAGACCAGGATCGACAGGATACGCCAAGCAAATCCGACTTACCGCGAGTGTGAAGCTTGCCAGCGTGTTGTCTGGTACCTGGTGAACGTCGCGCTCCTGGTCCAATGATGGAGCAATGATGAACGATAGAGCACTCGCACGAAACGTCTTTACGTCCGAAACCTTGTTGATATACGAATGATATACACGAAATAACTCACGTTTTATTTATTTATTTTTTGTATAAATAATTTAATTTCATAGTATCACTGTACCTACATACCGCATAGAGTTTAGCTTAGCAGACTTTGTTTGAATACGTACATATTTTTAACCAATCAGCGGTCGACCCACATCAATTTGACAGTTCTGAAGTTTCCGCACATTTTTTCAACGTTATGCATATGAAATTTTATTTTCTATCGCATCGTAGTGTTAATTTTTTTTTGTTGTTTATTGTAAACCAAAATGAAAGCCAATAAATATATTGTATATAGTATATAGTTGAATCTTCAACCCAAAAGGACTAATTTTACCCAAATAGAAACAAAAAAACCTAAAAAAACTTTCGTAGTTATTTATGTAAAGCGTTTTAATGGTAAAAGTGACGAAGCTGTACTTTTTAAATCTAATAATGTCGTGAATAATAAGTTAAATAACAAATAATTAAATGAAAAAATTCATAATAAACAAATAGATAATAGGAACTCAAACGAAATTTCCTTGAGATTAGGTTAGTTTTATTTAATTATTATTTATTTTAACTAGCCACTGTTGTGGGCAGTTTTAATGATTGCTATTGCTATGTTCGCCCGAGAACTAAGGTAGGCCATTGTTTATTCTTAGTTAGATCGAAAATATTACGTTTTAATATAATAAAATATTATTATTTTAATTTATTACTAATTGTTTATGGTAGAGAATTTCTTAGAGGATCTATTTAAGTTTCATCAAGTAATCAAAACATCCTAAAAAAGTTTTACGTTCATAATGTTTTCATGCCGAATTGGTTTAAGCGATTTCTAGTCATATTTTTGAAAATTGTACTGAAATGCTTTGTTGAATACTGAATTTTGAAAACTGAAGTTGATTTTGTCGACGTTTCATTAAGTTACTTTCAGAGTAAGTTCGACACAAATATAACCGATCTGAAAATTAATTTAGGCACAACCAAGAAATCTAAAATACAATGAAATGTTTATATTTAGTAAATAATAAACAAAACCAATCCATAAAAACTTTGAAGTCGGCGCAGAGAAATGATTTTAGTGAAGTTATACACGGTGTGTTTTTGCTGCAACGTTTTAGCGGATCGTTTTTATATTGTTTACTTAATATAAGAGTTTAACGTAATATTTTGGTTGTAGATTAATTTTGAAGTTAGTTTTAGTTAGTTTTTTATTTAGTTATAAAGACGCGGGCGAAGATCAGGCTCACTCGCGCGGTGGCTCGCGGCTCTGTCGGCGACATTCAATACGGTAGCAGAGTATTTGCATATCGCGCTTGTATCTCCTGCACTGAACCTCGGGTACTTAAGGCCACTTAATATTTATGTGGACGTTGCGAGCCACTCGCATGCACGAGCCTTCTGGACTTTAGCCTTTCGGGACAAGGGCGCACGACATACCACAATAAACCACACTTTTGTAGGAATAATCGGGACACATTTTGTGTTGACAAGATATGTCCTACGCAGGATCTTTTTTATAGATATCAATACGCTGATGCACTTAAAGGATTCCTAAATTTTGTTGGTGCGGCCACCACATTTTGGTTGTAGGTCGCGGGAGACAACGGCTTACTTCGCTCATCAAATTTGAGGTGCTGCTACATTTTACTTACATCTACAGATCTTACATTTATTGCATACGCCGGACCCTTTTTCTTGATCTTTAACATAAGATTTTATAATAAGATCTTTAACATAAAATGGCAACTAACTCGTCTGGCTAGTTTCTTTCAAAAATTTCATGGCAATCTGATTCAAAATAAAAGCGTTGCATTTTAAATTAATTTATCTATACGCAACATATATGATGTTCATACATACAAACATGCACACACGCAACCACACACTATCATACACACAACCCCACACCCACAACCCCACACCCTCACAGACACTTTCATACCGTACGCATCACACATACACATTCTAAAATAGCGTTAAGCTCAACAAAGTTCTAAATATTTTTGTACATAGGCGTAAGCTTTAATTGGCCTTATTATTAACCCTTTGAAAAATGTATATATTATTATTACGCTGTATTCTTACCTGTTAATAAATAAATAAAAAAATAAATAAGCACCGACACAAGAAACTTACACAAAGATTTCCTTAGAACAGGTGTTTAAGGTAGTCAGGTAGTTAGGGAAACACCATACCAATCTGCTTTATCGATAAACTCTAGTACGCTTATTTAAAATACGATACTTTTACAGTTCTGATGGGTAATTCTTAAAGCAATCCAATAATTTAGTATGCCAAATCAAGCGTTTAGTTTTAGTTAAGCGGTTTTTCATGAAAATATATATATCAAGCATATATATATCAAGCATATATATATCAATATCGCGATGTCATCTCTCCATGAAAATTATTTTCCCGTCCCGCGCGGAAGCAGTAGTTCGTTATGCCCAAAGATCGCGTTTAAACATAACATTTTAAAGATCAACAACTAAGGGGTAAAACGCATTTATCTAATGGGGCTCCGTAGTTTAATGTGTGTTTAATTTTAAATGTTTAGTTCGGTTGAAAATACAGTCTTTCAGAAATTATACTTGTATTGATGAAAATCTTAATATTTATAAGGTAAATCGGTAGATGTGCTTCCTCAATACTTCCATACGCATAAGAGGCTTTCGCGCAACAATGGCCCCAGATTTGTGGCCAGCGACGTCTTTCGGTCCAGCAGACAATCGTTTCAGTAGCCGATTCGCTCTACGTGATCTCGTGGAATATGTTGGCGTGCATTGTGCTGCCTTTCGCATTGACCATATATCTCGCGGCGAGCCGAGATTCCGAATGGACCAGAAGCGAACAGAATTATCATCTATCTGCAGAATACATACACAGCTGTAGTACTCGTATTGCAGCGCTAAGGTGGATCCTCGCGGAGAAACGGGTTTATTTATTTATATGCCGAATCAAAAACGTATTTTATACTAACATATATATATTTTTTTGATTATGCTTTAACAAAAATGATATGGTAGTCTAATAATGCTTACCGTCGAAGGCCAGGATGGGTTCAGATAAAAAACACAAATTGCCATCAACTCGTTTAGATGAAATAATGTAATTTATTTTGACGATCCTACTCACGTAGTTCAGTCACCTAATATTGAAGCAGATCTCTTGGGGCCAGTTTCAATAACAAACGTCTGACTAGGCGTCAGACGTTTTTGCACTCTAGCATACGCATTTCGCCCAACATGAAAATTGTAATAGAGTGCGCGAAATCGTCCTAATAATAATCGTCTTCGGTTTGTTTTTGAAATTGGCTCTTAATAACAATTTTTATGTAATGAAATAAAAATATACTCATTTATTCATTTCATTGTTAAAGAAATCAACATTTTAGAAATTAAATAATTAAAACTTAAATTAATATATACTCGGATGCAAAAAATCGAATCTTTTCTATTTTTCGACTTTAAATACTTTTTTTTCTAAGGTGACACTCGTCGTAATAAATTAAAATATTTATTTAAAACACTATTGTAAATTAGTATACCTAAAATATATACCTACACCTATTTTATTCAATATTTCAACAACGTAATATCTTTTATATGTTAATGTTTCATATAAACAGGTTTCTTAGCATCAAATGCAAAGATCACTAAATACATACTAAATAATAGTCAATATAAGTAATTATTTACGTCTAAATAATTATGATAAAATATATTTAAAATTAAAATTCCTGATATCGAACACATATTAAGCATATATATTTAATTCTGTACTATTTATGTTTAAACCAGATCTTTATCGAAGTGTTTTTTGTGTTTTTCAATTTCCCTCAAAGTCATACACATAAAATCGATTATTTATTTGTATTGTATTATTTATTTAATGCACTATTAAATATTTTTTTTGTGGTTATGTCGTTAATGTGGTTATATGGTTTTTTGGTTATGTCGTTAATGTGGTTATATGGTTTTTTGGTTAATTTTAGGTGGTTACATAAATACGTATTACTATAAACTAAATATTACCGAAATACATTGAAAACATAGTATCTCTGGAGAATAGTAATACATAAATAGGTACTCATTGAATACTTTTACTTGGTAATCTGAAAGCATAATAATAAAGGTAGAAAGCTATATGCTTCATATGATAATAATATAATTTAATTTAACTTTCATTATCAATTTCAAATATACAATTTAGTTTATGTATCTTAAATTAACGATCCTTCAATTTATCTTACTAGAATCCATTAATATTAAATAAACCAACAATATCGTATATTTATTAGGAATAGCGAAGAGAACATCTAAATAATTCTTAACTATTTAGGTATAAGTTTATTTTGACGTTTTGACTATCAATCAATCAATCAAAGCTAAATTCTCAGGTGCTTAATAAATAGTACTACCCGATGAGGTAAAAACGAAACTTGGCATACATAAAAACTTTACATCTCTCTAAAAACTATACAAAACTCGTTCAACATACATATAGTATACGACAAATGCAAAATGAAATGTTGTTTATACCTGCATTTAAAAATGTTTATGGTAAACGAGCGTTGCAATTCATTATAACATTCTTTTTTAATAATCTGCCAAGATCTTTAATTAAAAGTGATATTAAAACTAAAAAAAATAAATATAAAGTTAGAAATATTTGCTTTGAAATCTCATAAAAACACTCTATTTAATTGTTTGTAGATAAAGTGACTTAGCGTGTTAAATATTATTTTAAAATGTTATTTTAAGTATACTTATTTTTTGATTGTAAATACTACTAAGCTATAAAAATGTATATAATTAATGTGTATATGTATATTGTAAAGGACGTGTAAAATACAGAACAAAATAATTTGAACAAGTTTCACAATTATTAATATCTGTATATTACACACTGTGTATCTGTATATTACTGTGTGTGTATCTGTATATTACTGTGTATATCTGTCTGGTTTCCAGCAGATAAGGCTTGGGCTTGGCTGCTGGTACATAAAATTATGATATTGTAAATTTATCGAATAAACTAAATAAATATATGAGGACGGACGACGTTGATACATACATTATTTAATAATTTACCCAACACAATCAAGAGTGCCAACCTGAATAAAAAAAAACAGTTCAGAGCCGAAAGAGTTTGTCTACTTGCTAGATTTTTAAGAACTTTATCGACACCAAATTGATTATGCATTAGGTTGTAAAGTAAAGTAAAGTAGATAAAAGGTTTAAAAAAAAATGTATTGTTTTTATTAAAAATGTGAACATGGCTTTAGGAGGCCGTTTTCGGCACTAAAGGCCGCCGCGATTGTCCTGCGCCGGGAGGCCGTTAGCCGGCCGCGCGATCCGCGATCGTCCCGTCCTATTGTCTGCGCGCTGCATTTTTTAGCATTCAGCCGAACCGTGAAGCTTCGAAATATACCCGCACTTCCTTAGTAGTGCATTTCCTTAGTAACGCATAAACGATGGAAGAATCCAAAAATCGTAGATAATCGAATCCAACGAAGTGCAATTTTGGGGATTTGCCATGTTGAATACCTGTATAGAGTACACGCTAGTGCTATGGCAGATATTCAAAGATAGGCTAGGATATTGAATATATATGAAAAAAAAAACCAAAAATATAAGAGCAAGAGATGATATGTCAAGTCACTTTTTATTTCCATTATCCATAGGTTTATTTATTTATAAAATATACAAGCTATTGTAAAAAAACGCATATATGCATATCACAGTCAAATATTACGTTTTATAATTTATTTATATATATATATATTATTTGGGAAACCAGTAGACATTAATTCATATTGACATATACACTGTGTCCTAAGACCATTCTCAATAAAAAATCAGTTAATTCGCCTTGCAATTTCAAATATTATTCGTGTGACGACATATCAAAATTCATACGCACGCACGTTGTTGTAATACGCGCGCCAGCTGATCGTCAGCTCGCGGCGCCTATGTCATTGTCCACGCGTGGCAAAGTTTACGAGATGTTGATTGCGTGTCGCCCCGCCAAAGACAATGTACACCAGTGCTAGGGGTATAAATTTGGGGAAGTCTTTGGAAATGGTCTCGGAACATCCTGTATATTGCATATTACGTAGTGTTTTTTTTTATTAGTCTTGTAAAAAAATATTTTTGGAAATCATGTATAAAATCAAGTGTGTCTTTAAAAATCTGATGAAGTATTCAGTAAATAGATAGAACTAATTAAGTTCCGCTTAGACACCTAGAATAGATTTGTCATAGTGTGGCTTTTATTTTAATGTGTAGTTTTGTAGTTTATATATTTGTACACATAGTTTAATTAAAACTGTGAATAGAAATATTAATAGAAAATCATACACACACACATATTCGCCTAAATACAAATACACTCTTCTGCACTATCGCAACTTAAAGTAATTGCTAATATAAAAACAAATAAAAAATATACTATGTATGTGATAGGAATGGTTTATATTTGAAACCTTTAATTAGTAGAAATTTGTTTTCATGTTTTTGTATTTACTTATTATACACGTACGGGTACATTTATCGATTTATTCATGTGTAAATAAATATTTGTAGAACTATACCATCTTCTTTCACAACCGTTGCTAAGTAGATTCAAACCTTTTTCCTTTGAATGCAATACATGTCCGTGCCACTCAAAACATTCGCGTTTAACACTCTTAATCTTTAAAACTTCAACAATTAAAAATGTAGAAAATTCTCCTGGCCGATTTTTACCCTCCTGTATGGAGGGTAAAAATTTGTGCCGATTTTTACCCTCCATACAATCTTGAGTCATTTAAAAAAATATATTTCTGTATGCGATCTCTGCCGAGTAGTTCTGTTGCCCTTCAATACGCCCCGCCCCACCCGGTACACTTCGACGCTCCGCGCGTGTTTATCGTTTCATAAATGCTTCTCGCAATGCATCGGCGACAATATAAATTTTGTGTTTCTCGTCGGCGCGTCGTTTTTTCGATATAGCGTTTACGTTTGGAGTCTTTTGTTCTCGGCGGCTGCGCTATCGACTATAATCGATTGGCTATCGGTGACTTTCGTTTTTTGCGCCCGATTGTGGAGACTCCGCCGCGCAGTGCCGCCCGCCGCCCGCCGCGCTACCGGTCTTCAGTGCCAGGCCGCGCGGAACCGTTTGTTATGCCAACACATATAACTGCACTATCATTACAATTAATTGTTTGTTTTGCGAATGCCTTTTTGCACTCAAAGCACGTCGCCGCTGTGTTTCCACAATACTCTAAGGTTGCTTTTGTTGAATGTGAACGATCTTCTTAAAATAGGTCCCGGCGTTCGTGTCACGTTCAAAGTTTAACGAGTCACTGTATAAATCTAAACCTAAACGAAATAATAATAATAATTTAAGTCAAGCTTTCACAATAGAAAAATGATTATGATATTTATAAGTAAACAAAACAGTCATATTATTACCATTTCCAAGATTAATGAACATATGAGGGGTTGTAAAAATGTATTTGGCAGTTATGTAAGAACTGCTTCGGCGCCGCTGACCTGCAGCAGACGGAGTGGCGGTAGACTTTGCTCGTCATCTTATTTACAATTCATTAGAGTTACCTTCATGTTTTCATTGACTTTTTTTTATTTTCAAATTAAATGAGAGAGGGAAAATTTCACCTTGAAATATGATACCTAGTTTTTTTTAGTAAACTATCAATTAGATTTTCATATTAAATTAAAAACAAATATTTCTAATATGTATACTGAAGGAAAAAGACAAAAATCAAAGAATTCTTGACTTATTTGAAAAAAATTATAAAAGCCACGTTAGACCTTAAAAAATAACGATTCAAATCCAAAGTAAACGGTATTTGAATATTATTTTAAAATAAAATGATTGAAAAATAATTAAAATAAAAAATGCTTATATGATTACAATAATTGTAATTATTTGCATTATTAATAATTAAAATCGCATCGTAATCGCAAATTTAATGGCGAAACATAGGTTTTTTAATCATATTTAATGTAGACACAACATTTCTGTAACTGGTATTTTGAGAAGCCCCAATTTTTAGGTAAATATTATTATAACAGTATCCCTAAAGCTCAGAAGAGTTGTTCATGAATTGCAGAATGGATGATTAGGCAAAATTGGACGGAAAATTTTCAGTTTATTTTTACATAATACATATTATGTTAGGTTTAAATTGTGCATCAGACGTAAGAACAAAACGCGAGATAGGTAATATAAAACTATACCGCTATAAAAATTAATTAACTATTACGGTCAATTTTAATAAATCATTTTACGGACAAAGCGCGAATACTTGCCGTCCTAGGGTTGACCGGTTAATGAGCGTACTGCTAATTACAATTGGACAATGTGGAAAATATGTTTATTCTTCATATTCGATGCGATACCTACGTTACAGTCGTGTTAGTGTTTCTCTCTTTTATTAAATGAGAATCAATGTAAAGTCTTCACTGTTATCGTAATAAATTCACTAGAGTATGCATTTTTTTGCGATCTTTCTCGCTGTGGTATTTGTTTTGAGTGCAGTGAAGTGGGTGCAGTGATAAAGTGCATTAGTTGCATTCAGAGTTGTCAAGCAATTTTTTTCTCCTACCGCCCGTGTTTTCCGCGTCTTCCATAAAATTCGTATCGTAATATCGTTACCGCAAAGTGATTCACAAATCCTATTGTGATTGTAGCGCATTTAGTTGGGTGCTTGATGCGTTCTCCTTTTGCCGGGTTCGATATCGAGCGAAGACTAAAAAAAAATCTTTCTTTTTTTTTTTTTGTTTTTATTTTCTTTTTTCTGCAAGTTAAACTGTACAAACAACTTTGGATTACTCAAGAGAGAGAAGATTAAGGGAAAAAAAGGGAAAAAGAAAAACTGCCGACATACAGGAGTGAACACTTTGAGTGTGTCATATGCCGTAACATCTATCTAAAACATACTATTGCATTATTGATCACAAATTTTATGTAATAGCGAGAGGAATATTTAGAATTAAAGTTGTGTTCCTGATCACCGCTTTTGTACCCATTTATAAAATAAAATTGTTGAATTGTTGTGTTACTAAATTTGGCACTTCTCTAATTTTTGCATAAATTACCCGCCGTTTAAATCGCCAGTACTGAGGCCCTTCGACTGCGTCATCATCAATCCGTTCAGTGCTGCCACATGTATGGGTCTGCGCGGCCGACGGATCTGCTGACATTTCCGCCAACAAATTTGCCGAAAATTCTTTCTACAGGTTTGCCGAAAAATCTTCAATTACACTGATCGATCCGTCGAAATCCAATTCCGCAAATTTGAACATTTCGTTTACTCGTAATTCAGCTTATCTCGTCAAAGAATATTATATCTAATTAATAACAATAATAGTCACATCGCAATTGTGGACTGCACTCACGATTTTCAAACTGTTATTTGTATTCTACTGTTATACACGTGCAAGATGAGTGATAAGAAATGCCAGAAATGCAAAGATGTTGTGTCGGATGGAGTGTCTTGTTCTCTATGTGGACTCTTATTTCACTACAATTGTGGTGGTATAAGTGAATCTAACTATAGAAAGTTACCCTCAGACCGTAAAGCCGCTTGGAAATGTACTACTTGTAGGACTCAGCCTCAAACGCAGACTCAACCTCAAATGCAAGCTATGCCGCAGACTCAACCTCCGCATGTTCCAACAAATGATTTATCGCAATTGATTTATGAGATGAAGTCGATTAAACGCGAAATAAATAACATGTCTCTTCTTCGAGAAGACTTGAAAGCACTTAAATCGGATTTTGGAGAATTCAAAACTTCTATTGATCATTTTTCCAAGACTGTTGATGATTTTCACAGCAAGCTCACTCAGATTGAGTCAAAATTGAAGAAGGTTGACGAACTTGAAGCTACAGTCTCTACGCTGCAGAATACGGTAACCCTCATGCAGGAAGATATGAACAAGAAGGATCAATGGGCCAGGCTATCTAATTGTGAAATAAAAGGCATTCGTGAAAAAAGAGGAGAAGACACTACGGATCTTGTCTTAAAAATTGCTGGGAAATTAGGTTGTAATCTATGCTCAAGTGACATCGACTTTGCTACCAGAGTTACTTCCAAATTACCGAATAAAAATTCTAAGCCGTTGATTGTTAAGTTCACGAGGCGTATCATGAAGGATAGGTTCATCGCAGCTTTTAAATCAAGCAAGGACGTAACCACCTCCGATATTGGGTTGCCCGGGGAGCCGAAGCGTTTTTATGTAAACGATCACCTTACAAGCCAAAACAAAAAACTTTTGTTTAATGCTAAGACACAAGCAAAACTAATGGGTTTTCGCTTTTGTTGGGTGTCAAACGCTCGGATTTTTGTAAGGCGCAACGAAACCTCTCCTGGGATTATGATTGCAAACGAAGGAGACTTAAAAAAAATCATCTAACTCTTTCGTCTTCTTGCTCTAATTACTATTTATTGTTAAAATTTTCTACTCTTTCTACTCATATCCAAGCTCCCTTATCCTTTATCATATTCCTTGTCGTTAAATCACACCTAATTCTCCATTGTCAACAAGCGCCTGTCTACGCTACGTCTATAAGCGTTCTCTTATTATTCAAATTGCAAGGACTTTCCTATAAGTTTTGTTTTTCGTATTACTCTCCAGGTATAGTAGTATCGGCTGTTCGTGTCACACCCTCTTATATTCGTTAGCTTTCTGTTATCCAATCGGTTTAAGTAATTATGTTTGTAAAAATCCAGTTAAAATTTTCAACCAACCTCTTCCATTACAATACACATATTCTGTTAAATAACAGAATATGTGTATTGTAATGGAAGAGGATTGTATGGCTTAAATAAATATTTAAGCCATAGTTCTATTGATCGTTTACGACACAATGATTGCACAGCGTGCCTACTTTACTCAATATGTAGATATAAGCTAAGAGTGCCTGTTATTTTCTGTTTCCAGAAATGACTTTGTCTATTTACTACCAAAATGGCAGAGGCCTCAGAACAAAAACTGATTCCTTCTACCAAAAGGTTTTATGCAGTGACTTCGATGTAATAGCAATCTGTGAAAGTTGGCTTCTTGATAGTATATCCTCATCGGAGCTCTTTGATGCCAGGTACACAGTGTTTAGGTGTGATCGGGACTATGTTGCAACTGGTCAAAAACTCGGCGGTGGCGTTCTTCTCTCTATCAAATCTGAACTTCTACCTACGATATTAAATTTTTCGAAAAATAAAGATGAAGTATTATGGGTATCTATTCCAGGATTAACCAGGAGTCAACCTAAAACTCGTCTAAATATTTGTTGTGCTTACTTCCCAGGCAATAATAATCACGGGGAACGTATTGAAAGGTTTTCCAATCACCTGTCGCATTTAATTTTCGAATTCCCTGAAGATAAATTTCTTATCCTAGGTGATTTCAATCTTCCTGATATAACTTGGTCCAGAAAAGAAAACTGCCTGTCTTTATTGCCTTTTCAGCATACCACTGCAACTAGTACAACTTTTCTAAATAACCTGTGTCTATCTGGTCTGAATCAATTTAATGCAGAGGCAAATTTTTGGGGAAATATTTTAGATCTCATCCTAAGTAATTTAGACGTCGAAGTTAGCCGTTACCCTGATCCATTTGTTAGAGAAGATTTAGCTCATAAAACTCTTTCAATATTGCTTAAATTTGATAGTATGTCGAACTTGCCCCAAACTCGCAAGAAAGTTTTTCTTTTTCACAAGGCCAACTATGTGGCGATTAATTCCAAATTAAGTGCGGTTGACTGGAGTTTTATCAGTGATAAAAATAGCAATCTTGATTTAGCTCTTTCCAGGTTCTACGAACTCTTGTATGATTTAATTGAAGAGTTTATTCCTTCCAAATTAATTTATGATTCCAGGTATCCTCCATGGTTCACTCCTGCTCTTATTAAGCTGACCAAAGAAAAATATAAAATCTTCCAAAAATTCAAAAGATTTAATAATCCGTTGCACTATGAGTCATACTCTCTCCTACGCTCTAGACAGAAAAAACTCAATAAAACTTGCTATGAGAATTATATAAAATCAGCCGAAATTAATATTACTCATAACTCGAAATGTTTTTGGTCTTTCGTAAAATCTAAATCTAAAACTCATGGTATCCCCTCTCAAGTTACCTATCAAGGAAAAACTTCTTCTGATGGTCAAGAATCGTGTAGTTATTTTTCGAAATATTTTGACTCCATTTTTGAGCCTCCATCCAAAATTGGCGATTCTCAATTATTGAGACCTGATATAGGTCCAGCAGATATGCACTCGGTGACTGTCGATATAGATATCGTTTCAGCTGAAATTAGACAATTAGACTTAAATAAGGGTGCAGGTCCAGATGGAATTCCAGCGACATTTATCAGGAACTGTAGTGCACAGATAGCCTTGCCACTAACTCTTCTGTTTGATCGGTCACTTAAGGAAGGATACTTCCCCGTGGAATGGAAAAAGGCATATGTTACTCCAGTTTTTAAATCAGGGTCCCGTAACGCAGTTGTCAACTATCGACCTATTTCCAAATTAAACTCAATCGCTAAGTTATTTGAAAAAATAGTCCATTTCCAAGTGTTTGAGGTAACGAAGCATTACATTTCGAACGCTCAGCATGGCTTCTTTAAAGGGCGCTCCACTGTCAGCAATTTAGCTTTATTCACCAATTACATTTCTACCTCCATGGACCAAAAATGTCAAGTGGATGCTATCTATACCGACTTTAGTAAAGCCTTCGATAAAGTTGATCATAGAATCCTATTAAATAAATTACTGAAGATCGGCATTCATGGTGATCTACTTAGATGGTTTTCTTCCTATATTAGTAACAGGAATCAGTGTGTAACAATTGGTGGTTTTCGGTCGGATTGGCTTGTTATTACCTCAGGTGTTCCACAGGGTAGCCTACTTGGGCCCCTGTTGTTCCTCTTCTACATCAATGACATTTTCTCTTGCTTTCATTTTGCACTAGTGTTAGGTTATGCTGATGATTTGAAAATATTCACTAAAATTAAGAATCTCACAGACTCTAATAAATTACAGGAAGACCTAAATAGATTTTCTGATTATTGCCTTGAAAACCGTCTCTTTTTAAATGCGGGCAAATGTGCTCATATTTGCTTCACGAGGAACTTTAATAAAATCAAGTTTACTTTTAGGCTCGGCAATTCTCTGATATCTTCAACCGATTTTATTAAGGATCTTGGAATTGTGTTAGATAGTAAGATGCTGTACGATAAGCATGTCGAGTATGTTACGGCAAAGGCGTTCAAACTTTTAGGGTTCATTTTACGAATCTGCAGGGAGTTTAAATCGGGTATCGCTCTAAAGACCTTGTTCTTTACTTATGTTCGTAGTGTCCTGGAATATGGCTCCCAAATTTGGAATCCTAAGTACGCGACACATGTATCTAAAATCGAAGCGGTTCAACACAGATTCCTCAAACACATGGATCGTAAGTCCTCAATGCACTTCGCAAATTCATCCGAATCATCTTTATTTCATAAAGTTGAATCCTTAGCTGAAAGAAGGTCTAAAGCGGATGCTGTATATGCATACAAAATAATATCAGGTGCAATTAACTGCAGCTCTCTGCTTGAGCTAATGCGTCTCAGGGTTCCGTCACGTGCGACAAGATCAAACGTTTTGTTAGACATCCCACGTCGTAGAACCAACTATGGGCAAAATGAACCCATTTATAGAATGTGTTCAACCTTAAACTCAAAGTACGCAGACGTTGATGTATTCAATATTAATTTAGTGGCGTTCAAAAGGCTTATAAAATATGATGTGTTGATGTGAAATTTCCCTTTTCCCTTTCCTCTCCCTCCCCTTCTAATCTCTTCATCCTGCGTTTCTTAGGTTAAGCACTAATTTGTTTACTCACTCGGTGGAAATATTTATTTGGTTTTATGTTATACTTGAAGTTGGTACTATTGTATTTATTCTTTTTATTTATTTGTTTTTTTTTTGTTATGATTGTACATGTACTGTCGGTTTATAATTTTTCTCGTGTAACTGTTTATTTCCCTAATAAAGATAAATTAAAAAAATTAAATTAAAATTAAATTAAATTCTACCGAGCTCTGATCGAATTAGTTTAGTCTATGTGTGGTTCTGTGGGTAACAGTGTCAGTATAAACTGTATAAACAGTGTCAATATAAGCACAGGGTATATATTCATGTTTCAAACAATATAAAAGACTCTTGATGCTGTAGGTACTTTTTTATTTATAATTAGTAGGCATCTGTACTATAAATTTTGTTTTCACTCTATTTTTCGTGCGCACTACATGATTTTCACAGTACCTCCTAATTATATGAGCCTTACTTTATATTCAGTAATAAAAAATCTATAGGTAGGTACTAAAAAAGGAAATTTACCATCATAATAAATAATTAACATAGTTTTTCTCATCACCTGTGGTATTTATAATAAGAAAAAGATACAAAAAAATATATTAATAAAAAATACATTTTACAGAAGTTACATTAAAAAAATTATATTAAAAAAACATTACCGGTAAATTTTTCAGTTACCTATATTAAAAATATTTAGTTACACACATTTGGCCATCTATATTGTATTGTTATTTTTTTATGTATCGCTGTTTTTTACCATAAAAATAAAAAAATAACTAATCTTGTTAAGGCCTTTAATTTCGAGTATTATTTAATGAGAATAATCTGAGAGCTGCAATACAATATGAAATCAAATACTAATTCTAGGTTATATAATATAAATATTGTTTTTAATAAAAAAAAATGGCTTCCGCAGGACGAAGTCGCCTTAAGATCGGTCATGCTGTTAATTCGGAATGCTATTGGCTATTTGTGCAAGACTTCGGATGTATCTATTCACAAGGTATGTTTCCATTCCACGATCGCAAAGGCATGAAATGACGTCACGAGTCACGATCCTTGGCTGGAGGCTGTCATGCGCGGCCGCAGTCGGGAGCCAATCCTTCGTCGGCGGACCGCTAATTTTTAGTCGTGAAGCGCAGTGTCGTACGTTTCGCTGCTCCGTGGGCATCGATAATGTCCTGCGCACGGAAATGATAGTTTACATTTTAAGGTGGGGGGTTACACATTAAGGTCTACGGAAAATTCAATTTATCCTTCAAGTACATCAGCTTTATTGAACTATTTCTTCATTGAACTGCACAAGCATACATATGACGCGTACATGGGATCAAAAAATAACCCAATAAACGCTTTTTTATCTATTTTTAAGTGTATGGCCTCACCCAATTACTTACAATACATTCTGTTTTTTTTTCAGAAGCTTGCTTAGACCTAATTATTAACGTTTTCAAATAACAAAAATCCTTTAATTAAAAACGCATGTTTAATTACAAAATTTTTTTTAAAAAAATAATTTGAAAAAAAAAAGAGTTTTGTTTCAAATAAAGTACAGGTTTTCTGTTTTTAATTATTTAGAGATGAGATACATCATTAATTCTGATTCTGATTTAAGAACATATTTAAAATTTAACATATTTAAGAACATATTTAACATATTTAAAATAAAATATTTTATTGCTGTATTATTTTTAAAGATATTTTTAATTTCAGTTACAATGCCGCTTCTGATGCAAATTAGGTATTAACTGTTTATACACAAACATATATCTATCAGTATGTACTTACAGGGGGAAATGTTCACCGGATACCATATTCCCCGCCTACATAAGTGGGACTAGGTACTAACGAGACAATTGCACTGGACATCGTGAATTGATTTACGATGTACCTTGCCGTCACAATATATTATTATATAGTCAGCTTGTGCGTATTTGTATATGTTAACATTAACTATAAGCTAAATAAAACAATAAATAATCATAAGGTTATCACAACAAAATAGGAAAGATATATATACGAGTATGCATAAAAGGATATTAACAAATAATATAAAATTGGTTTTCTAGGTCGTTATTCAGAGGGAAATAAAATAATTATCTATGATATATGATATATCTATATCTATATATATCTTATTCTTATATGGAGTTTATTCTTTTATTTGAATATCATCAATTAGCTACTTTTTTGAATTACGTATTTATTCCGCGATCACCCGATTGATTTAAAATGTCATGACATTGTTTGAATGAGTTAGCTAAAGTTGCGTTTATTTTGAAAAAATATTGACTATTTTACCCACATTTTTTGTTACGAACACGTTTAAACTCTGGCTCGATAAAGCTGTGCGATTAGGACTTAATTTAGTTGTAAATGTAGTGTTTTTACAATACCTTTATTGTGTTTATGCGTTTGTCAACCGTTGATTTTTAAATATGAATTTATTTTTAACGAGAATATTTTTCAAGCAGAACAAATAATATAAATGCTAGTATAGAAGAAAGTTGAAATTTGATTTTGTACCTTCTTTTTAAGTTTACTCTTTTTGAGTTAATTGGATATTTCTCAACACAAATAAGATATACACTTTTTCTTGTTGGGAAGTCACTATCTATCCATTCAAGTTTAGGACAATGTCGGTACAAATTTGCAGGTTATTAAAGTATTCAAATTAATTAATTTGTTAGGAATCAACGGGTAATGGTATGAATTTAAGTTAAAGACAAACTAAATCACTTTGCTGAAGGTTTTTTGATACTGTATAAGTTTGAAATGAAAATTTCCGTTCCAAAGCTTGATGTTCTACGGTGGAATATTAAATACATCGTTACTTGCCTAATGCGAAGGCACTCTTATTGTAATGAGTTTGAATAAGGAACAACCTATTTTATCTACAATTATTGTAAAAGCCAAGAAGCATCTGCCTTTCCTCTTCTTTCAAACTGTATAGAAGAAAGCCGAGAAATACATTACTTTTTAACCAAATTCAAAAAAAAGGAAAAGGTTCTCAATTTGACGAGTACATTTTTTTTTTTTATTAATGTATGTTCACTCATTACTCGGGATTAAAAGGAGCGATTTCGATATTTCTTTTTGGATATGATAGGACTTTTTTCAGGAGCAGTGATTCAGTTTTATTAAGTATTTACCATTGAGGTTATATTAAGTTACATCAGTCCAAGTGGCTTCATAAATCGTTACAGTTTCTATTGCAAACTTATAAATCGCGTATACTAAATTTGCTAGTCATGCTCTATTCGTAAAACACTACACACAATAAAGACAATTAACAGCCCCTAAAAAAATGTATGCCTTAAAAATAAAATGTAAATGTTTTCCTAATATAAACAAACTAAGAGGATTGAGACACCGCTGTAAAACGAGCAATTCTGGGTACTTTAATGTTTAAGGAATCGAAAAGTGTGAAGACGGTAAGGAAGATTAGATTCCCACCTGTCGACGTTGAAACTGATATCAGGGTCAGATTAAGAGGACCCCCGAAAGAAATAAAGGGGCTGGGGCAAAAAAGAATAAACTAAACGAAGCAATACAATGAAACATAAATTATGGAGCGAACGCCATAAGTCATCTCAGACGCGGGGACCAAAAGAAGTGAAATTTATGAGAGACGCCGATATCAGAGGAATTACGGATTGTTTTGCCAGACTGCGTACGAGGCTGCCAGCCCTCGGAGTGCTGGAGTGCTGCTGCCATCTCGGCTAGTTTTGAATGTTGACAATTTTGTCCAGGACGAAGAAAGGGTAAAAACTGCTGGACGATGAGTGTTTATCAACCGCTACAAAGAGTCTTCCTTAGTACGAACATGGCTCAGTTAGGATAAACTTTGTAATTTTTTTGTTATTATAAGTTTTGAAGATATGCATAAATATATAAATAAATAAATATGGAAAGTATAGTAACAACTTCGACACTGGACAGACCTATCGTACCAAAAAAGTTTCACAGCAGAATTAAATAGAATGCTCATCTATAAAATGTGTATTACACAACAAATATTCTATAGGTAAGTACCTTTTTTTTAATACCCACTTTTATTTTGAAATATTTCCTAAATTTAAACATTGTTCGTCTTTCTTTAAAAGTGTCCTAAGCTAAGTTATATACATTCTTATGCATTGTCATGATTGTATTTTAAAATGGAATTAAAAAATAAATTATACACAATAGGCGCGGTCGTATAATATTAAGTACCTATTCAAAAATCAATTCGGTTGGCACAAAACTTGACGCACCGCGAAAATGCCGTCAGTCGCGCCATCACTCTTGGTGATGAGTAACTCTTATGCACTCGACTGCAGTAATATCAGTAATTTTGCGTGCTCGAATGTACTTATAAATGAAATAGGATGCTAGAACCATTTAATATGATTCGTTAGTATAGAGGTTGGTACTGACTTTAGTTAACATCTATTATTTACCTTAAATGGATTTAAAAAGTTTAAGGACTATTTATTGACAATTTCCCTGTTAATTAAGATTTCAATTTATCCTTTAACGTTTACATAGACATGTTCGTAATTATATGGTGTCAAATCATATCTTTATGAGGCCGAGTGCTGCAGACACGAGCCGTCTGAGTACCGTAGGCGTCTTTATTGCTGCCAACTAAACCGAATCAAAAAGCTAGATATAAATGATATTAAAGATGTTAGAAAAAGCGCCTGGCAACTCGACGAGTGCCGCGCGCTGGTGGATCGGTGGATCGGTGGATCGGTGGATCGGTTGCGACCACTCCGCTCGCGACGGGATCTTTTTTCTATTCGACTTTGTTCTTAAATTCGATCTCGTTACGGTCCATTCCACTCCTCTGCAGCATCCGAAGCGATGTCCATTCATAGCGATACAAATACCTCATCATGTAGAAAAGTTTCAGCGTATCTCTGACCACGTTTTTATGGGCTTTCGGTTTAATCAGGTTTGATTGAGATTCCAGCCAAGAAAATCTACTCGAAATGGACTTCCTCGTATAAAGCTCTAGGCTTAGTCTGCAGTTTCTAATTCTACATTTCCTTATAATTTTCCTTCACCTGTAAGATTATGTTTAAGAATAAAATAACGTAGATCTGATGCAATATTCGAAACTCTAGAATGCCCATTCCTATTAATCATATAAATATAAGTTAATAATATAATACACTCTGAACATCTATCACTCTTAAACCCTTTTATGTAATTCATATTTCTAAGTAACTATGTATTTATAACATACAAAATGCACTTTCCACGAGCCATCAATATTTTTCATTTAGAATTTGAACTCTGGGTTGACTTCGATACAAGCCATGGACAGTTGACATAAACGTGGCATCATTTTACCTACATATATCAAGTTTTATTCTTTCAGTTTCTATTTCGTTTGGCAAATCTAAACTATTTCTACCGCAGATCTAATTATCTGAGCAAAAAACAAAGATTAATGATACACTATGGGATCTTTCTAAGCCCGTATTTCCTTGCTGTTTGGTAAGACTTTTTTAAAATGGAACAATTTGTTATTTTCGGCCCTAAATCTACTAAGCTGAAATTGCTTGTGCTAAAGTCAGGTGAAGCGTTAAAAATAGTATGACTGTAATATGCTGCTTTGAACCCGGGCCAATCTGCTCTGTGATATTTACATGTGATTCTTCGGCACCACAATGCGTCCCGTCCACTGTGCCAAAGACCAATAATTAAAAAGTTTGATGGCTACGTCGTGTACGATATCCGTCAGTCTAATGTTTGTGAGAAGTAAGCTATAAAAATGAATGCTCTGCGAATATTTAAAATTAAATTCTATTATTATTCTAAATTATTATATTCTAAATTATTGAAAATTCCAGCCCATTGTCAAAAAGTGCATGTTTTAAATACTAATTAGCTATGAGATTGAACTCGGTGGTATAAGAAAATCAAATACACTTAAGTGTATTTGATTTTCTTATGGAAATAATACAACAGAAACACTTAAGTGTTTCTTGGTTTTATATTGGTTTTCAACTAACTTGTATTGTTTTAAACGTGAGCAATATATGTTAATCAATTGAAATAATTAAAAACGAAAATCATGCATAATGTCAGAAATTGAACCCATGACGTGAGTGTTAACATAGAAATAAATATTATAAATACATTAAAGATCACCTATTAGAAAAAAATATAAATAAATAAAATACCTAATTTGAATAATCGCATTATATAAGTAATTTAATCTAACGGTAGTAGTTATTGTAGTGTTTATTTTTTTATTTATATTTTTATTTTAAATTATCGGTAGTTTGTTTTTTTTTTTTTTAACTATTTGAACCCGATAAAGCAGCTTCATATTTTTTTGTATGTTGCAATCCTTATCCCTTAATAACAATAAAAAAATATCATAAAATTTTATGAGAAAGAGTGATAATGAATTATTAAACAATATTATAATATAATATATTTGTGTCAAAATTATCATGTTAAATATAAAAATAACGTTACTTCTTAGGATATCAATATATCGTGAAAAGAGAGGTAGATGTTGATCTGTAGTGACGACGCACTGGGGTCTGCAGTAAGTTGCAAGGAACAAATACGTCAGAAACGTTGAGCCCACGATGGGCTGGCCGGCGGAACAAAACGGCCCTATTCACTTGGCACGTCATACATCATACGCTCTTTTATATCCGAGCGCAAAAGACACCGACAAGGCCTGAAATGTGAATTGTATGCCGGCAGCTCCATGTTAAGCCCGAGAAGCCCGTCTTGTTTTTTTCCATCTTTTAATCAAATATTTTACGAGTCATATTATATTATAGGTAAGTGTAAGAAATTGGATCACTTTTGATTTATATATATATATGTTTATACTAAAGCTGTTCAACCCCGGGCTTCGTTAGGCTCTACGGGCTCTGCGGAGTTCGGGATGGGTTGCATCGCTCCAGGTTGGCAGACGCCAGCTTGGCGGTTAAGCCCTGCCTTTCATTTACAAGATGTAGGTATTCTCCAGAAATAACCCTCCTTTAACTGGATTTTTGGAAAATGTTGAAATACGTGTTTGTATATTTTTTAAGAAGTATCTAAATATATATTAATTTTCTACTCTGTACCATCTTCGGTTTTTGAGATATTGGTTTCAACATAAAAATGGGTGTCTACGTCACAAAAAGAAAAAAATGGACCTTTAAAAAGATGAAAAACAAAGGTTTTGAAATATTTTATAAAATTAGTCATAATTTAAATAATTAATCGTCACTCATCTCAAGGTCATATTTTAAATTTCATTGATCCATAGGTTTTAAATTTAAATTGAATATATACAATGTAGTGGAAAATTAAACCCACTTTAATCAAACCTATATAATCCAAGGAGTCAACACAACGAGATCTACCAGACTTATCCATGACAGCAGTCTAACCAAAATCTTAAAGCCTCTCCAGATTTGACGTAGAGTATAATTCCTGACTCTCGTTCTTAGGAACTTCAGAATCACATCTGTTCTTAGAATCAGATCATTCTTCTTCTCCTCTCAGATTAGACCAAGGTTTGACTCGTCATCTAGCAATGAGGGGTATTTTTGTTAGGCGGTTTACCATTAGTTAACTTTCTACATTTTTAGTAGATGATCATCAAGTGTTGCAAAGTTTTATAAATAATAAACCTAGCCTGATACATCTTCATGACTTCCTAAATTCATGGTTTAGTTTAGCGGATATCAAGGGATACGAAATCTTAAAAAAAAGATCTAAATGATAAAAATGATCTCAATACGAAAACATTGTGGAAAATTAGGATGCTAAATTTTAATTGTTTAGTAATACTTTTCCTCGCCTAAAGCGTGAAAGGCTTCATAGATGTTCTCCCGCAGGCGCGGACGGATCAGCGAGGGTCTTCCCCTGATCCATCTTGCCGTTCGATCGAATTTCTCTTATCATTCCTTGATAACGATTAGTTTCGTTGCATCTCCTTAGCAGGGTAGGAAAAGTGACTACATTAATGAAGGTGTCGTTGCTGTGCTATAATAGTTGCCGTGTTACGCAAAATTTTCTTGTAAAAGTGAACGGACGAGTACATCGGCACCCTCCTTGAGCAATTCATTAATCGCGCGACACGTTTTTGTTTAGTCAACATCAATAGAGCATCGATGCTGTATTGCGCTAACACTTTTCCGCTCCGGAATCACAGAGATCGCAGAATCCCTGTGAATAGCGCAATAACAACTTTTTTTATTATTCATTTAATATATTACAAGGAAAATATTACCTGCATTATCAGTTACTATAACTAGCCTAGCCTAACAAATGGTCAAAATAAGACTGTTTCTCTGTCACATATATGTTTCTCGGTATATTTTTTATCTCTTTAAATAATATTATAGAATTATAGATCTACTAACATGCGCATAAAGTTATTTATAACATTATTTTAATAAATATTACTAAAATTGTGATAACTTACTACGTGATACAAAAAAATAATAATTGAAAAACAAAATAACTAAAATTGGTATTTTAATAAATACATCATTTAACATAATAATAAACATTACTTTTAAACATATATAGCAATTATTAAAATTCAGGTGACAAATTATTACCTACACTATTTTTTTTATATTTTATTATTGAATCCTCTATTTTATACATTATTAACTGTCCTACTCTGCCATTGATGTATATTTATTTTCACTTAAAAAAAATATACTTTTATAGTCTGTTTTTTTTATTATATGGAGTTTGAATAAGTCTTATTTCAAACGACTGATTTTTGAATCATTGAATCAATCAAAAATTACAAATTTGGAAAATTAATCAAAAATTACATAAGATTTTTTTACAATGAAACAAAAGACAAAGATAATATAAGAAAAGTAAGGTTTTCTTCATTTTAGTAAAAATAAATTACAAAAATATCAAGTAAATTAACTCATTGAAAATGTACCAGTCTTCGAGGGTGATTCTAAAAGATGTAATTTAACATACATAAAGAAATATATAGTATATAAAAATATATATATATATATATATATAGCTTGTTCAACCATTGTGGATGGCAAATTCGCATCCATTAAAATAAAACCTCTAAGAATAATTATCTCGTATCTATACATTTTGTAGTGCTTTTAAGTAAACGATTTTATATATTAATAAACATTCAAAATTGTTATTGTTTTTAGCCTGGTTTTATATAGGTCTCTAAGTCACAAAAAAACTATTTTATTTTTTGTATTAAAAAGTTTTTAATAATATTGTATTTCTTGCTATTGCACTAACGTTCAACAACCTCCATCGTTTTGAGGTAAATAGATATACGTTTATGATAAGTTTTATAAGATGTTGATGTTAATTTACAATGGAGGTGTTATTGTAATTTTTATTTCAATCTATGTTACAAATTTTGGTGAATGGTTACTAGTATCAAGTACTATGTAAAAACGTGTAGTAAGCAATGCAATTATTGGAGTTGCCTTGTTATAGGTCGCAGCTCTGGCGCAAACGCACTCCGAGCGCGGCCCGGCCCTCCGCCGGGGAGGGAAACGTATCGATTACGCGGCTCGAGCGCAACTCTCCAAATCGACATTTAATTGACGCGTGCTTCAAAATTGCCGCCCTGTCAATCGCGACGGGATCGGCGTCTAATTGAACTCGTGGGCGGCGATGCGCTTTGTCTCGTGAATCACGCCGCCGCCGCCGGTCTGAATCGGGCCCACTGCCGAGGTTCGTGGAACATAATAGGTTGATTTGTAATCGCGGGGAATTTTACGCAATCGGAACCCGTACGTTAATTATTATCATTTTTATTATATTTTATTCATTGTTATATTTGTCATAAAAGAGAAAAGTGTAAATAAATCCATTTTTTAATATTTCAAAAATGTTGTAATTTCATTTTGTCAGGCGAAGTGCAGTTAAACATATTATATATTTATATGACCTAATTATATTTTGGATAACGCGTGTTTTGTTTTTGTATAACGTTTGAGTTTTAAACATTTTTTTTAAAAAGCATTGGTTATAAATCCATATCAAAAAATAATTATAAAGGTGCTAAAGAGGTCCTCGACTTAAGATTGCGGGGCGTTGTTTTAAACCCAGAGCTGAGTTTTATGCATATGCATAGCACATTTAACTCTCACCGTCTCACGTGTCCTCTTTAGTATGAAATATTACCAAATATCATGTATCTATCTACTATAATGAAATATGAAAAGGATTAAGTATATCAAAATATAAAATATTAGAACTAAATGGATATATGGTTAAAATGAAGGATTGTGGGTACGAGGTTGATAAGTTTTAATTGCAAAAATTAAATGACAGATTATTGTGAGTCTATTAAAACATCTAGCTAATTGGCTTTGAAAAGGATGAAAGTGATGAATAGTTTGCATCGATTGACACCTCAGACTAGGCTTACTGGCATACCGCATCTATATGTTTGATAAAGGATCGTTGCTTTCGAAGCCTCGTTATTATTATTTTCTCTTTTTGACAAGGCTGTGAAATGTCAGGTTTACAGCGTAAAACAACGACTCGGTGGTATTCTATATGTTGAATGGAGTAGTTGAGTCTCATCTGTTCGTAACTCAATGCCTGGAGGTGGTGATAGAGAAGACTGAACTCTCGTCACGGAGACAAAGGGTTTGCGTGCTGTTGAATAGCGTCCGCGCGCGTCGCTTTGCGCACGCACAGATATGTCACCATTGCTACGAATCTACCTACGATCAGTGGTCGTCAGCTGAAGTAGTTATGTCAATGATTTGTCGTAATATATCTAAAATTGTGTGTCTTATTTCATATTCAACTGACTTACTATAGTCAGTGTCTGCATATTATTAAGTAAAAGAAAAATAAAAGCGAGATCTGTTTGAAAAATTGTGTTTTATTGACCACACATTATTGTAAAAATATTGTCAACAAATGATTTGAATTGTTGTCCATGAAGAACATTTACTTTGCTTTCTCTCCAATTACCAACTTCGGAATACCTCGATTGATTATAATTTTTTCACAACCCTATATTTTTTCGTTAAATTCACTCTTTCTTCCAAATTATTTTATTCATTTCATCTCTTTTCGCTCCCTCTAAGAAATATATATATATATATTATATATATATATATATATATTATATATTTTTAAATCTTTATTATTTTTTTTCAAAACACGTTTACATTACCCCACAAAGACGGTGCCTTTCCTGTGGGTGAATTCGAACAGGTGGTTCCTACGCCCGTAAATAAAAAGTTAAATGGGCGTGTTAAAGTAAAAAAAATATGAGAGGTTTCATTTTTGAATGTAAGAGTAAATTAATCCCGGTACAAAAGTGAAACCTATATCAGCGCATTTCCTTGTAACTTTTCGAACAATTATAGGTATAATAATGTTTACGCAGTAATCCGTATTTTACTGGAAAACATCCCGAATTAACACTATCAAAAAAAAAAAATATTTAAAATTATAGTTCATTAGAACTGATTGACGTTCAACATGAAAACTAAGAAAATTAGAATATCCAGATAAAAGATATTAGAAAGTTATAAAAGGGTGAAATATTTTATTACATATTTTAAATTTTAACCATTAACCGAATCAAAAATTATAAATAACAAAATAGGCAACAAAAATTTAATTAAAACTAATCAAATCGGCTGACATATGAATAGAACCCAGACTTTGATGTAAATGCTGCTATTTCGCTGAATATTTTATATTAGTTCCTCTGTTTGTTGAATAGTTATTCTATTGTGTATTATCATAAAATAAGTTATCAAGTAAGACTTCCCTAACTTAATGTATTACTGATTTCCATAAAAATATTTTTAACAATATGATAAAGATAAATATTTTTAGCAATGTCTTAAAAAAGTAGTTGTAGATATGTTATTTTATGACTGTTGTATGTTCTATTCGAGAATGATCTACACGTTGAATTATTTTTGTCGGTAAGAAATATGTATAATGAAAGGAAAATATTTGCGCCAGAGGTGACGAATCACTGCGCTTCTAGCAACCTTCCATATTGTCTGTCATTCGTCAATAATAATTGACATGTCGCCTTTTGTCTTCGAGTCGCAGCACTTGACGGCTATTACCGCGCGGGCGCGGCGTCGTAGGGAGACAACACATCTTCAACTACCGAGACACTTTTAGGGTTCAAATTACTGGCGCGCGCGGAGGAGTGTGAGATTTGGAGTGCAGAAAGTTAAAATTACCTATAATATGTGTTACAAATGCATTAAATCTAATAAAATAAAACGTTCATACTAACTGACAGATTGACCGAAAAAATTTCAAGCTGTAAATTTTGTTCGAATCCAAATGTTCCTTTTTAATAATCTGTCAATGTCAATATTGTAAAGTAAAAAATAATTATTAGGGTAAAAAAGTGAGTACCTTTTATTACATAAATTAAACCCTGTTTAATCTTAGTGTCCGTAATTTCATTTTACATGTTATATTTTTAATTTAATTTTTTTACATTCACACCTATTATGCCTCCATATAGAACTGACATGAGACACAAAGGAGAAGGAGGAATAGATATTCGCGTAAAAGTCAAAATGATAATAGAACAAATAAATAGTATTACAAAATGATGATATTATTTTGAGGGATACATTTAAATGTGAACTAAATGTTATTCCAAGAAATTTCAATATTTTGATTCTGAACTAATGCATTTACCATGCATAACATTTTAAATGTGAAGTCGCTTTAGGTGAAAGACTGTATTCACTTCATGTTGTCATAAGGGTAGAGCATATTTACCTTATCATAATGAATACTTCAAATTATTGTATGATGGACTTACATCTCATGAACCTTCAATAAAAAGGAAATCAAAAAAATATATTTTGAAAATATTCGTAAATACAATTACAAACTGTTATTAACATTAAATTTTAAATTTAAAAAGTATTGCAGGAAATTAAAGCAAACAGCACACGCTAATGACGTATTTGTAGACATTCGCAACTGACGTAATAAAACAAAATAAAAAAATATATGCAATGATTATAGTGGCAAACTCACCGTATTATAGAGGAATAAGAACCTCAAAAATGCTCAAATTTAAAAGTTTAATGAATTACGGATGTATAAAAATTATATAAAATTTCTTAGTTAACAAAGAAGTTCAACGTAGAGATTTTATATGATCTTGCGTACATTGAAAATTCTAGTAATAAAATAATAAAAAATCAGTATCAGCATCAGTATCAGTAGGTATCAGCACGTGCGTTAAAAGTAAACCATCTGTAAGGAACATGAATAAATTTTTCATAAACTGCATAATTATATATTTACCCAAATTTCAAAATTATCACCCCAAACTGGAATCTCCATTCAAAAACGTTTCCGCACGCCTATTTATATAAGAGGACAATCAACAGATTAAAAAAAAGTCACAGTTGGGCGCAGATTTAGATGAGCCCACCACCTCCGTGTTTCCTCCCGAGTTTGGCCTTATGAGCGTGTCTCGTTAAATTCATTCACCGAATAGAAAAAAACTGTGCGGGTGCGGCTAAAGAAGTTTTATTCCCGCAATAAAATAATAAAAACTGAGACTATATACAAACGCAAAATGACGCGTGGTCACCCTCGCGACGCCGCGCCGGTGAAGGCGTGCTGCCATTATGCAAAATGGACGCACCGCTTTCTAGGCGACGGCGACGGCGACGGCGACGGCGACGGCGACGGCGACGGCGATGCACTCTCCTCTCCGGTTAATGTATTCGCCCGCGCGCACATCTCGAGAATGTCATCTCGACGGCTATTTCATATTTTGTCTCGCCTAGATCGGCGGCCGAAGGCCTGTTTATGCGGAACGGACGACGCCCGCCCGGACGACGCCCTCCCGGACGACCTCCCATGTACCTGCGTCGACGAATCAACCAGACGTCTCAATTTTGCCATTAAATTGCCATATCCGTTTCTAGACGCAGCGTTCGTTTTAACTTATTAATACTTCACAGTTAATCAATGTTTCGCCGAGACAAGATCTATTACACATACATACATACAGTTGACACATACATACAAACGCCCATATCGGAAGCACCCACCACAAAGCCACCAGCCCCCTGATCATTGGCCAGGTAGAAAAGCCAATAAAAAACGAAATTATCATTGATCTGAAACTTTTATGTCAACTTCGAATCTTGTGTCGGATCGCTAAGTTCAATTCCTGGCGCGTCAGTTTTTTACTCTTCATGATTTCGATTTTTCAGTTTTGGACATTTACCTATATAAGAAAAAATAATAAAGTAACACCGTAAAATGTGTAAAAATAATAGGCAATCGATTTAATTTTAACCGTAATGTAGGTTCAAAATTACTTATTAAATCGAGATAATACGAAACGGATATATTTTTTTTACAAGCTTTTATTTAGCTTGCAAGATTGTATACCGGCTTAGGTCAAATCTTGCAAGCTGATTTAGAACTACCTCCTCGTATCCTGCGGAGTAAATTTTGATATGTTACTACAGTTCCGATGACAATGCATTATTATAGTAAGCATGGCCTGATTATACACCCAGGAATGGCTCCAGATCAAATAACTCCTCAACGGTCAACAGCAAAGACACGAAATTTTGTATACGCATTCGAGCACTTAAATAAAAGCTTGTTTTTGAAAATGTATATTTACTATAAATTTATTTAAACATGTACCATTAAAGTAACTGGTTTTAATCAGTAACGCCACCTAGTATTTTAGTAATATTTAAAAGATATCCCATAATATATATAAATATATAAAATAAGCAGTTTTTTTTATTAGCTATTCGGCAATCTAATAACCCATGCCGGGATTGTATATTTAGTTGTTATACACAGAAAGCAAAACATGCATTAGTATCCTTTCTGCTATCAACCGTCTCCACTTGAGGGCGTCCTAAAGCGCTTTAACGGCGCGCGAAATCAACTTTTAATAAAGTGTCAAAAGTGCGAAAATCGTTTCCAAGTCGTCAAGTCGTCATTGTCTGTCGCCGAGTCTGTTCAGCGAGAACCAAAGGCCCGAGCGATGACGCCATTTGCAATTCCAATGAGGGGGGAGGGGGGCGGAGGGGTCTCTGTCAACAGAGGTCGACCCTTGACTTTCGCCATCTCAAGAGTCTTTCCGTCAACCCTCACTATCCTGGAGATGATTATCGCCCGCCCTACCAAATCCGTATTCGAAATCAAGCAATACTCGTAGACAAAGGGTGTGTCTGTACACACTTATTGTATATTTACTGTAGAGTAGCTTTTATTGATTGTATATTATTTAATTTTATGAATTTAAAAGTGGTTAAGGCGTTGGGTATTGACCCAAAGGTTGTGGGCTCGAATTCGCACGTGGTCACACCATTTTTAATTACAACTCTAGCACGGGCTCATTTGGCCTAGTTAAATAGGGCCCAAAACAATTCTATATGACCTAGGTCAGTTATTCTTAAAAAAAAAACCACTGTGCGGGCAGTTTTTTTTGCTACACGTGAAACAAAAAACAATAATTAATCATAATTCCTTTATTTATTAAATTATGTATTCAGGCGCTGGACTTTTGGTTTTCTCGTTGGACAGGCGATAAACGGTAAACACAATCTTTTTTTTTGTCTTCTTGTAATTGCTATAGCATATAAAATAAATATTGACACTTTTGACCGTATAGAAAAGCATAGTGTTTGATAGTGTTTGGGAAGATATAAACAATGGTAAAATTAAATGAGTTTAATTTATTGCAATTTTAACGTTTACGAATTTTCACTCGGTGCATTTCTTGAGCCTAAAATGTGTAATCGTCTTTGATAACATTAAATTTTACCTTGGCGTGTATGATTCTTACGCACCAGAAAAGAAACCATTTATTTAATAAATAAATTGTCGTTTTGTTTTTTTTCCGTTGTTTATAGCCAACGCCTAAGAATGTATTGTCATATAACAGAGTAGACAGTCCATATCTGGTATCAGGTGTCAACCTACGAGTGCCTTCTCGCACCACGCGCGCGTCTACTCTGTTCCAGGTGCCAAGGCGCAATGCAAACTATGCCAGAAACTCTGTTCTCTACCGTTTACTCAATACCTACAACACCAAATTCAGCGAGGTTGATGTACTTGACCTAAATCGTGGCGGGTTTCTCTCAAAAATCAGAAGTATTTCATGCCAATCTGATTCATATTAAAAGCGTTGTATATTAAAATTAATTTATCTATATACGATGTTTATACATACAAACATGCACACATGCAACCACACACCCTCACACACACAACCACACACCCTCACACACACAACCACACACCCTCACAGGCACTTTTACACCGTACACATCTCACATGCATTTTCTAAAATAGCGTTAAACTCAACAGCAAAGTTTTAAATATTTTTTACATAGGCATAAGCTTTAATTGGCCTTATAATTAACCCGTTGAAAAATGTATATACTATTGTTACGCTGTATGCTAACCTGACAATAAATAAATAAAGAAATAAACATTTCAAATAAATATGAACTTAGGCACGTGTAAAAAAAATATGATTAGCACTTGGAATTTAGTCTACGGAGTGATTCAGTTAGTCCAGAAGTACGGCGGTTGGCTCAAGTTGTGTGCATATCAGCTAAGGCAATTTGCAAATGACTGCTATCGGCGCGAATTAAGATAGTTGTCAATTAGCACTTCGCTTGCCAGGCCGATTTCTATGGCCACGCGCGCAACATTGCGAGATAGATACAACCCACATTGCTCGATGCTAATTTCTACATATTCAAATAAAACGCAGTGACGGAGTGTAAATTATAAATTATTATTTGACACACACCACCACAACTCTTGACGACAGAGTTTGGTGTCAAATATTCAGTAATACCGGAACGAATCTTAAAAACCTCGCATTCTTTGATATCACGGTCTCGGTGTAGACGCTATGGGTGAAGGTGAGGTATCGATTACGATGAGCAAGATTTTTATGAATGTCTGTTCACAAAACTACGTTTTTATTTTTGTAAATAAAGGACTGTCTATTATATTATCACACAGCCCACTAACCTGTCCCATTTCACTTTTATTTCTAAAAATACTAGCGTAAAGTCATAAAAATAATTATTCGTGGCACAAGACAGTGTTTTTGAGTAAGATTCAAATAACATTTCATACATAACTATCGAGCATATGACGAAATCCTTTTAACTTTACTTTCGCAAGAAATTATAAGCAGAATAATACATATAGACAAGTACCAAGTTAAAAAATCATTATAGTTCTATTTTCATTGTTTAAAAAATCAAAATAGTGTTGTGTAGATAATGAAGTTGATACTGATATTTTGAAAAATGTCGTTTTACAGTGCGGATATCTGTAGATCTGAAGTCAGTATAGGTACCTACTTAGTTACAACCAAAATAATAAAAACGGTTTTTGTTGGCAGGTTGAAAGTTGCAATGAAATCATTTTTATTTTGCAAGTCTGATTCATTGAGGGTAGAAATATCTCACAAGTCTGTAGTCAAATGAATAAACCACCTTAACGCATTATCTAATGACCTTCTTTTTATTTGAATGTTATGACATCTATTTACGTGTAAGTTTTAGAAATTTGTGTGGATAAACCTCTAACTGTTTGTTTGTACAAATTGCAACTAGTCATAATTGCCATTTTGAGCACTGCGCCGCTTCTTTATCAATAAATCAAACTCAATAAATCTATTCACAACCATAACATTAGAAATAAAATCAATTATGTTCAAACTATAACACTAAATTCAACTAAATTTACTAGTTCTTATTGGGTCTTAAATTTTACAACAATTAACTACCTTAGAAATACGTAAAACAATACGCGAAACACGTGAAATACGCGAAACAGACCAATTCAAGAAGACTATTAAGTTATATTTGAATCTATATAATATTAATGAATTTGATCTTATCCTTCTATTTATATTCAAATAAGTATGTAATTATGTATGAATGTACAAATACGCTATTTTTATATTGTTTTGTAATTGTTTTTATTTGTCTTGTTCTAAAATAATTTATACAACATTGTAAAAATTGTTATGGAAATAAATATCTTATATTTTGAAATTCATTATATAAATAATAATAGCAGCTTCCCTTTTATTAAGTCACTGAGTCTGTATTCGATCGATCAGAAATATTATTAGTTAATAAACCAGATAAAATATATGAACATTTTAATATGCATTTGAAACATCTTATAGGGGATGTCTTCCATAGATTTTGTATGCAAGACTTAATTTTTATTTGCAATTCCATGTACCGCTTAAATAATAATTAAATAAAGCAAGCGAGCGCGGACCGCCACTGAAGGCTGAGCGCAATAGCGATTATTTATTCGCACGTAGGCAGGGCAGGGCTTTTATCAGAATGAGCTTGCCTTCTCTGTCTTCCCTTACTTTGGTAATCATATTACTGACCTAAAAACACTTTCGACTCTCAGATATGCAGGTCCTTTGGCTACGCCCGTGGGCGCTAAGGCCGCAATGAGAAGAAATGACTCGACGTTTCGTCATTTCTGACCTTTGGCTCAAGGATGCAACTCCTGGGAAAACAAATGCCGTTTTACTTTAGGCTTCAATTGACCACAAAAGTAAAAAAAAAAAGTAATATCCTAGATGACAAAGACAACATGCAACTAGACAGATTTTACATATATTTTACGAAGTGAAAAATCATTTTTGGTATTAATACTGTTTTAAAATTATTTTAGGTAGATGTTTATTTTTAATATCCATTTATTATATTATAGCACTAAAAAAATATGTGTGATGAACGTGTATGTCTAAAAACGTTATAGTTATGTAGTTATGTAATCTAAAAACGTATTTACAAAAAAAAAAACAAGGTAGTATTTAGGTTTAAATTTGCTTTATAAAAAAAAATAAGATTAAATAATATAGTTAAGCCATTATTTTATATTCAGTTTAATAATTGTATAAATATACCTAACAATTTTTTTTTATCGGCAAACGCCGCCATAATTAAAAATTTAATAGTTTAATAGGCGTTTGATGAGTGATTAAAATGCACTCGTTCGGGAACCAGGAAATGTACGCTTGTATTCTTGTAAAATTTGTAAAATCAACTACAAATAATGGCAAAATATCAAAATCATTGCTTTTATTAGGAATACTTAAATATACATAATTATTTACTTTATTTGGTACCGACAATTTAAATAAATAATCAAACAAGTTATCCGAAACTCGTAGAAGTAAGTACCAACACTAACATTCACATTTTAGGGTTAAAAACATAAACCCTAACTTTTCGTTGTCTGCTGCCCGGCTGCCTGTAGCTTTGACCATAAATTCTAAATAACCAGTCGTAGGAATTTGAATTTGAATTTACTTCCCCCTCTTCCCGGGTTCAGGCCTGCCATAGAGCAGACATTTATACAATGGATCCAGTTGAATGTGTGGTTTGCACCTATAAAGTTGCAGTTTTGACTTATCTGGGCAGACATGGTGCGATCTTTGCGTTTATGAGAGCACCTTATGGGTATTTAGATACAAAAATCAAAGTCTTTTTAGCTTCTATTATACAGGGTGTCCCAAGGTCAATCCCAATAAAAAAACCAGCTAATAGATCCTACGATTCCTAGTGTTATTTGTTAAGAAACTATATCAAAATTAATTATGGTATTCGAGAAAAAAAATGTTGAAATTTCTATTCTAAATCATATAAAATAGATATTTTTCAATGGCTCTTCCCTCGGATAACTACGTCACTAAGTCACTAGGCCGCGGTCAGTCAAGATCGAGGTTAATGACCTGCCGTGTGGTTCGAAACGCCCTATTAGGGCGAAGCTAAATGATTACTGTCAGATGCCACTGGTCGAACAGAGGTCGGTCTAAGAAGAAGGGGTAACTCCTTACCCCTTCTCTATGGTTATAAGAGGGATGCTATTGGTCGACAGATAATATTGATTCATCGATTGATAAGATCGATTTACACTAATTTTATTACAAAAATAATAAATTTGGTGATGAAAATTTTTCGTATTTTGTTACATAATTTCTTACTCTTTATAGGGAACTTAAACACCCCCTAAAGATTGTGGGATTGGTCTTGGGACACCCTGTATACATTCATATATAAGAAGCTATTATCCCCGCCCTTTGGTCGTCTGTTTATCTGTTCATTGTCTGTCATCTTTCAACTCGAAAAGAACAAATGCGAAAGAGTTGATTTTTTGTGTGTGAATTGACGCTTTTGGAAAACAACTTAAAAGCCGGAGGCTTGTAATTGTTTTTAATTTTATTTATTATTATTATTTAATTTAAATATTATATCCGTGTTGTTTCATTACTAGCCGCCCATCAAAGTTTACGAAAAAAACTGAAATGATGTTAAAATTTATGATGAATTGAAAAAATGATTTTTTATTGTATGCTTTTTTTATTTTAATCTTTTCGGATTTAAAAAAATATCTTTCTGTCGCCTTATTATGCCATAGAGATGGCCATTCAAAACGTAAATTGAATGGGTAAAAATGCCTAAAAAAAGGGTTAAAAGAGTTAAGAGGGATGGTGATTTAAAAGTGTTGTTTGGTTTTCAAAGGTTTTGGTGACCAGTCAACCAGTCAGAATTCAAACAGAGGCATATAAATGAACTGAAAGAAAGAAAATGTTTCTTTATTGAAAAATGTAAAACAAAAATCAATTATAGGTGCAAAGGTTTATTAGCATTTTCCAATAAAGGGATTGTGCCCAGCTGCCTTCTTTTCTGAGATAAGAGGGTGCTGATTTTCAGCATGTCCTCTTTTATTATATTATAATATATATCAGCATAAACTACACTTACATTTTAGGTATAAATTTATTTTATTTTTATTACCAGAATTACATTATTACTTGCGTACAACTGTTGATAGCTGAATTTGCATTGGTAATAGGTACCTATTACCCTTTTTAATGTGCAGTTCGTATGCCCTTTCCGAAAGTAGATTCATCACCTTTAATATTAAGACAAAACCGACCATAAAATATACTATGTTTGCCATTTTCTCTGACAAATGGAGAGAAATTTTATCACACGTTATAAAACAAACCATTTTTTTCTTACACAAATATGGTCGTATGTAGAAGGGCTTTAAAGGTCACGTGACCGGCAGGACGCGTCCTTTGTTCTCATTATGCAATAGCATTGCATCAGGAGCACAGGCCTGCGCAAGTCGGGCATTTGCCGCCCACGACCAGCAATGGCGGCGGCGGCCAATGGCGGCGCGAGGGCGGGGCCGCGGCGGCGCCCGCGGCCGCCATTGGCCGGCGGCGCGGCGACGGCGGCGGCGCCGGAGTGCAGTGCGTGCGGCGCGTGCAGTCGACCGCCACGCACGCGCGCGCGCGCGCGCAAAAACGCGCAATTTATGCGCTGAGAAATTCTAATAGCTATTATTCCAGAGCCGAGTACGGCCTGCGTCTTTTCAAATGTTCGCATAAATGCGTACATTATCTTTGCGCTTTTTCATTTATAGTTTGGTGGCTACGATGTTTTTTTTTTATAAAATATGAATACAAATATAAACAATTATTAACTGTTACGTCCGGCCTGTTGGACTTTATTTTCTATCAATATGGAATCCTGTGTAACTGCAATATTCGACATATATTGTAGCAGATACAGTTCTTCCATGTTCTTTATAGACCCTTTGGTTACCTTTCCGCACCTATTATGCGTAGGTAGATAGATATCGACAGAAAATCGACAGCTCATACTTGCTTGGCAGCATCCCCTTCAGGGTTCCGTACAGAAATACCAGAAGCACCCAATTATTTCTCGTCGCCCGGCGTAATACTAACCATGCACAAAACGCGACGATGAGTAGAGTCCTCAGCGCATATATTTATGCGGTTTATTTATGCGTGAAATTCGTAGGGCAAGTTATGATAATATTTAATGTAAAATGTATAAATAAATATTAAATTCATTAAAATATTAAACATCCGTAAGTTTATTTTGTTATTTTTAAATTATTTATTATATCGCTAATAATATGTTGGTTTATATAGATGCACTAAACACACACATACACACATCACACACACGTGCCACATACATAACCACACACACATACACGCGCGCGCGCGCAAACATGTCCCTGCCACAAATAGCACCACACTCCACACACAGTACACATTATTTAAGTTTCATTTATTAATTTGTCGTTGTCAACCATATTCATGTTTGATACATTTTTTTGGTCATGTAAATGTAATATTAAAGAGTTGTCTTCCTGTATCGCTGTCATGTACTTTCAAAATAAATAAAAATAAAATAATAAAATCTATTCGCCAATCTACCTGACTATCTTTAAAACTTTTATCATTAAACTTTTACGTTCCTGCAGGATCTATAAATTTCATCGTTACGGGAAAACGCTTAAACCTACCTATTGAATTTCGCAATAATTAGCAATTAATTCTTTCTGCAATGCATTTATGTGATAAATACTAGTGAAGCGCTTCGAAAATGAACTTTCTTCCAGAACCGAATACGAACATAATTCGGTTCCGTGCTTGAAGAACCGAATGTTCGGTCAAAATGTTAATTATTTTTTATTAGTAGATAACATTCACATTGGTTTGAAAATATCTATAAGCACATAAAAATTTAAATATTCTTAAACAAAACAATGATTTTGATCATTTCTGTTATCACGTTTGCAATTAGTAGGTAGGTAGATACCTACCTACTATGCAGTAAATTGAAATGTTTATTATTCATTATTTTTTTCGATATTTAAATAAATGTTGATTATTTGAAAAAATGTGTCTTTATTATCACCTGGCAGCCCTTAAAATGACCCCAGCAAATGATTGTTTATTCGGTTTATATCTGTAACTAAACCGATAAATTCGTCCGAATACAAAAATGTAAAACTATGTTAAATATGCCCAATACGAATAATTAGCAAATGCTCGGCGCATACCTAGTAAATACTAATAAAATGACGGCCTTAAAACCCAAAATAAACTCGTTTCACACAAATTCAAAACACAAATTCAGTGAAATAAATAATTCTCACTTCACCCTATCGGCATCTGGAATCGACGAAATGATTACATAATTCTAATCTCTCTTTTTCTGTTTATTTTACATTTACACACATATAAACACATTGCATTATTCATATAAATATCATTACCTGCACATACCTCCAATTAGCACAAACCCCTACTCCCGTTCACTCACATTCAACCTTTTGTTTTAATAGGTTTTCAAAATATTTTTTTAAATGAAGTTATGTGTAGTATGTAACAACAAAAACTGTAATAACTTTCTTACATAACTCCCGTAACTCCTGTCGTATAAGCATGTAATTATGACTACAGCACCACATATATAAAGTCTACCTTAGTACGGGCATGGCTCGGTTACGATAGACTTTGAATTTTCTTATTATCAAAGTTTTGTATAGTATGTATGCATAAATAAAATCAATTAGTTGATGGGTACAACATTCTAAGATAATCCCTATTTGGGTTTCACGTTTCATTGGTCTGAAATGACTATAACAAAAAAGATTTTTATATAATGACATATTGTCGAACCAAAGTACGTTTTAGACTGCAGTGTAAATGGTGAATAAATCACTTTCTTGGTGGAGCAATCGTCTAAAATGGCTGCATTTATCTAGTCAAGTTAGGTACTCACGAAAATTTAATTGGCATCAGATGAACCACTTTAAAAACGAAATTTTGGAAACCAAAATTAATAATGCTTACTTTACAGATCCACAACAAAGCACTACCCGAAAAGACACGCGGCCACCTGGTATCATACAAAGATGGCGGCACGCGGTTCATATGGTTACCGGAATAGGTGTATTTTAGATAAGCCACACACATGTCTGTAAAGCCAAATTTGAATAATAATATGACGATGACACAACCACAACTTTCATTACATACTCCACACATTTTGTATACCATAGAGTAGGGTTTTTTTTTGGAGGTCATTAAGAAATTATTATTCTTTTACGCGTTCTAAGATTTTTGACCCTAAAGTTGAAGCGAATATGTTCAATTTCAATTTAAACAATCTTAAAAGCTATTTAGCATGATTTTTTTACACTCGTGTGCAAAAGTCATCAAAGTTACACCAGACATAAATTGTAAAAAAAAATGTAAAGACTGTAAAAACGTCGCTGAAACTCTAAACATTTTTTTTTCAATTCAACATTTCTAATTATATTTAATAATCTACTTACTGTAAAATCATAAATCACAGCTGCACAAATAAATAAATCGACGCGATTTAAATTTCAAATAAAACAAATATGAATTTTTTAATATTATCAATAATCGTGACTCTAATTAGACACGCGTTTTGCTCGTATTTAAATAATTTTAAATAACGAATTATGTAGCATGTAATTATGTTTCGTGTCGCATAATTCTGTATTTTACATTTACGGTTTCATCATACTTGTGGCTTTACTACAATTATTATGGGGTGATAGTAAACTTTTCGAATGTTCAGTTTCCTGGAGATTTCCGTTGACTGCTTTAGGATGAGTCGTTTTCAATTGGGCTATTCGAAAAGTAATCTTCAGGCGGTATTTAGTAATTAGAGTCGAGATGGTTTGGGCGCGTATGTTTGATAACACGTGCATCCCGTGCAGGATAAAACGCGACCTAGGGGGACTGCAAAATTCAAAAGACATTCCTATGCAATATGACTATAGAAAAAAAGTTTAGGTATTTAGGTTTATAAAATGTATATATAATCTTTAGAAATCCGCATGTCATAAAAGTCTTTCTTTAAAATATAACAAAAATACATAATAAATTGTTTTTTTTCATCTTTGAAGTCTTTTAATTTAATTAAAAGTACCAAAATAAACGTGCAGTAATATATCGTCTGAAAAAACTTATTTATAGATAAGCTGATAAGGGTTACAGGAAAACTATAGACAACTTTCAATTTTCCACACCTTATGTTAGGTTTTTCCGTCCTCATGCTTCAACTTAAAATTCTTGCAGTTTTATTTCCGTGAGCATATTCAAGCTCTCGGGAAAGTTTTAGGGATAAATACCGTTCCAATAAAGAAAAAAAAATTATAATGTCACTTGGCTGATTTAAAAAGCGAGGGATTTTCGTTTTAATAATTGCCGGTAAACATTGGTAGGAAGTTATATTTTTATTTAAATTAGACTGCTAAATAATCAATGATTCCATAATTTATTGTAATATTGCGAGGCGACTAAGCCAGTGGCAAAAAACAATATGCTGGGACAAATGGTTAACATATTTAAACATCAGAGTTCGTCTGTAAATGTTATGGGAGGACTGAAAATAAAGCATAATGCGATTTGCTTAAAAAAAAAATTGTTATTCATCAATATATTGTATACATAAAAATTTTGTAAGAACTAAAGTACGATGTCCAAACTACATTGTAAGTGTACTAATCGATAATTAAATCTAGAAATGAAATGACTATGGCTCTCTAGCAGTTTAAGTGCAAACTACAGAGTACAAGTAGGTATATAGTGCATAGGTGCGATCGCATCTTCTCGCATTGCGTACCTACGATGGTATCGGTTTACTCTGATGTCACGAGCGTCACTGACAGATATGTACCAAGCCGAAGTTCACTCCACCCCGGGGTCCGCGTAAACTCAACTAAGCTGTGTATGCTTCTGTGAGTCAGAAGAAAATACAACGAATAAAGTTATACTAATGCAATCTGTCCTTATAAACTATTAAAAGAATACAAACATTAAAGTAGTACTGATGGTTTTAATGATGAAAATTAAACAATTATTTTATAATCTTAACGAATTATTTATTAAGTGTGCAAAAAAAAAAAAAAAATAAAGTGTAATATGATATTTAATTATTATTTTAGCCAAATTATAACATTTTTAAATAGATGATATATACACATATATTATTTCACACGTAAGTTTACCTGACATGTAAGTTCGTAGATAAATTTATTTATTTATTGCAATAATGGCAAATGGATATGCCATAACAATTAATTATAATTAAATTGAACGTTAAAAAAAGTTTTTATCTTAAAAAAATTGTAAATAGGGAGATTTAATATTTATTCATTTTATTTGAAAAAAAATATTTTTTCCCCAACGTTGTATAAGTGCATTTATTGTAAAAAAAAGTGTGAGTGCAGGGACTCTCGGTTAGGATGTGTGGATCAGCGTTTGTTAGTGAATTCATTGCAATAAAACTGTGTTTTCTCACGTTGGCTGGTTCGTTGCGCATTCCGTTTATAAAGTTAAACTCTATATCAAATCCAAAATGTCAACCGGGCGCGAATTCGATTTGACACGTTTTGTGCGATGTTATCGACGACTTCAGAGCGTCACTGACAGTTGTTATCTACACATCAATAATTTATTTCTGGATTATACATTTACTTATTGTATCTGATGTAGATGTCCATGCTCGTCGAGTTGTTAGAGCTGACCGTGTGGATCCGACGAATGCGAAGGGTTCTCACGCGCGGGACAGGATGGGACAGAACGCGAAGGCTGCTTGCTTCCAGAGGACCTGCTCATGCTGGGCCACTACACGATGGACGAGTTTTTCGCTTGCTTGCCGTTTCTTGATTTCTTGATAGACAAGAGCGAAACATCCATGTTTTATAAGTACGGTTAATGAAGTCAAAATAGCTTAAATTCTTTAAGTTTCTTAAATATTTTTTTGGATAAGTACCTATGTATGTATTTTTTAATGTAATATTCATAACAGCCCTTTCAACTACCCATGGGCAGAAAAAGTTTCAGCATTTAAGAGTTTTTTGTGATATCTTTTATATAAAATATACAATTTTTATATTTTACCATGAACCATTTGTAAATTTGAACATAAACCTAATCCAGATCATTGATCTAATAACTGATATAAAAATAGTAGGTAACACTCTCTCTCACTCGGTATAAAAAATGTGGTTAAATTTATGAATCTAAACCTCAAAAATTATTATTTTATTAAATTATTAAAATTAACCAAGAAAAAAGTTATTTTGCTAGTATATTTAAAATAAGATTAAAATTATATTTTTCCTGTACTCCAATCCAATCCAATACTTCCAATCGAATAATATAGAGTGTTACTATTTTTTAGTTCAATTATCTGCCATCAGGTCTGTGTATGATTGTACTAGTAAAATATACATGTACGTTTGTTTTTCATTATTAATACAAAAAAATGTTAAAACGTTTATTAACCAAATGTGTTACGACAAAAAATCATTTTAGTAGTTAAACTATGGAGTTTATACTTAGAATTTGCCCTTAGTAGTTGAGGAGACGAAGTACATAGCCGGTAAAGAACATTATCTATGGACAAAGAAGCTTCGCTGCAAGTTCCGATTGAGCTGAGATCACGTTATCTTTGAATGTTTTTGAGATTGTTTTGAACAGGTCTTTTTAGACATATGAAAACATATTTCATTCTGCGATACACATTTTTTCAAGATAGAATAAAGTTGTCCATGTATTTTAAGGCTGTATCTGTATTTTGATACAGCTGAAATATACTTTATACTTTTCTTTAGTTGCCAGAATTGCCAGGATAAAACTTTATGCGTGTTTTACTTGGTTCGCTTAACAAACTAATACTTAAAGCCCTTTAAAATAATGCTCCGTAATTATGGGATCAACTCAGCTTTGAAATAAATTAAACACTAAAAATATTATTTAATCTCTACAAAGTGTCCAAACGTTACTGTGTTTGGTGGACATAAAAAATACTTAGTTTCAACTTTCCATCACTGTCATACTATTGATAATAACAATAAAAAATATATATTTTTCAGAAATGTCTAAGCTTCAAAAGGAAGAGTTTATTGCCATAGGAAATGCCTATCAGTTCAAGGGAGGTTGTGTGGTAATTAAATATTGTTGTAACAGTCAAAAATATAGGTTTTTTATTAAATTTATTATAGCCAATATGCCCAAACAATGATAGGATAGAAACGAGAATATTAGGATATATAAAAGTCTAAAGTCATGTAATATGTCGTATAGATATATTTGTTTTATGATACGCTTATGCATTACGTTATCTATTTGTACCAATCTCTATGTATGTCGTTCACGTCTGCTAATGGGCCAGTACCTTTAAAACATTTAGTATTAGGAAGTTGATATGCGTTTGAGTGACAAGGTAGATATTTCAAAATTGGTCATTGGGGCTGACTAAATAAAAAAATAATAATATATATATATATATATGTTATTTTTAGTACGTGGCATGTAGCTGTAAAGAACAAGTGGTATTTCGTATTGATTATTATATGTTTCAATGACAATTTTATTCAAATATTTTTTAGGAAAGGTAAGACCCATATAAAACAAATGTTAGCTTGCTAGTTCAGCTATAAACGAATGATCATAGTAGGGCCGTGCATGGAATGGGTGGGAGGGAGATTTAGGAATTTATTTGCATCCTAGTTATATGTATAGCTATTAAATAATTTCATAAAGCTAAATACTTTATAGAGCTCATGGGAAATAGATAAATTATTGAAAAGAAACATTGAATTTGTGTAGGGCTAAATCTAGTTTATGGGTTAAAAATACACCTATATAGGATATTGAATACCTTTCCTACTCATGCTCTGGACATGACCAGGACTTGGAGACAAGTCGGATGAGCATAGCTTGGCATAGCAACGCATGCGCGTATACGTCATTCATTAGTCGCATTGAACGTGCGCGCGTGTTTTAATATTCCAGACTCGTCCATACAATATTTATGTCACTCCTTTCGACGTTTGCTTTTTTTTTCGTAGTCTTTGTGAGATACAGAGACGGACTAGAGAGCTTTGCTTATCTGTTCCAATCCTAATTTGCGTTGTTCGTAATACTAGTTTTTTTTATTATTTATTTAGAGATAAAAAATGGGATGCAGGTACTTGGTCGAAAAAAAAGGTTGGCATTATTTCCTTTGTCTACGAGTCCGTCAAGTTAGACCGTTATAACCCATTTTTAATAATATTCAATGTTACTATAATGGTAATAATGTCTCGGTGAGCGGTGATGGGAGCCATGTTTCTAATATGAGCCGTTTTTCTGATATGAGTCGGTTTTGTGATATATGAGGTATATACATAGGTTGAGTTTCTGTTAAGGGTCATATTTCTTATATGATTAGTGTTCCTTATATTGCGTTTTCTCTATGAATCATGTTTCTGATAAGGGTTATGTTTCTGATATGGGTCGTGTATCTGTCATAAGCCGTGTTTCTGATAGGTATGGGTGAGTTTCTGGTATGTCCGTGTTTCTTTTTTATGTCTCTGGTATGGGTCATTTTTTTGATATCGTTGGTCATGTTTTCGTAATATTATAAAACAGTGGGTAAAGTTTGCTGATTTCGCAAAGCTAATCTTTAGAGTTATTGAATCAATTTTTGTAGGCCTTTTGTCATTAGGAAGCCTATATCTTAATATGTATATTACATATAAAGATTGTAATATTGTTAGTCACAAGCACAGGTTTAAAAATTTCGCGATGAAACCGATCCGCTCCTGTGATCCTGTCGCAGTCGTCTCAGCCATTTCCAAGAGGAAGAAAGACAATACGAACGGGACTGTCCGTCAGCGCCGTCCGTCGCCGTCCGTCGCCGTCGCCGTCGCCGTCGCCGTCGCCGTCGCCGTCGCCGTCGCCGTCGCCGTCGCCGTCGCCGTCGCCGTCGCCGTCGCGGGTTCGCGGTCGGTTCGTGCCGGGCCGCTGGCAAAAAGTGTCCGCGCGAGCGTTCGATACAAAACGCAACATTCGCCCGATGCATTCAACATTTCGACGGCATCGCAGACGTGCTTGAGGTTGCTGATCATTTTTTAGGCGCCCTCATATCGAATTCTTCGGAATTTTGACGGGATTCTTTGCGTAAGCAAGTCGATCACAATCGACGGAATAGATACCTACCTTTTACTTGCAATCTACATTGATACCGTATTCCAAGTTCATCGAAACATATCTACTTACTCAATTCGGGTAAAGATTTTTTAAAATTATTTTAAGAGCAAATATTTTTAAATAAATCTCTAGCGTAGCGACTCATTGCTTGTACCGCATTTGGGCGCCGTAAAACGATGTAGATTCACGAATATCAAATCTGTATGAGGAACGGAGTTCGGAACGTCTATGTCAATATCACTGTGATTATTGTCGCATGTAAGGATTTTTATTTTCTTCCGTATAAAACAGTAGAATGTGATTCATGATTCCATTAAAACTAATGTAAAATGTTGCTAGATATAATACTATACTTACCCACACTACGACGTTCTACTACGAGTCGTGGACTCTCAGAACGTGTAAGCTTGTATGTAATATAAGTATGTCTGTACCTAATAATGGTCGTGCAAACGCAATATGTATACAAGATTCCAACACAAACTCATAGGACAACAAAACTCCCCGGTAAGAGTACAGGCTGTACCTCCGATTTATTTCCGTACCAACTACACTCAGAAGCTACCCATTTGGAAACTCTTTATATTCTCTGGTCGTGACATAAGTTCCTTTAGAAATTCAAGGCGTATCACTTATACATTGTTGGCGTTGCGCGTGTCGAGCCACCGACCAAACTTCTACACAAAAGAATGCAGGCCAAATTCAAGGCTATTCAAGACATTGTAAAGACTATTATTATTGTCTATTTATACATACATAAAAAAATATATGAAATATGTTATGCTTCTTTATCAGCAACGGAGCTATTTCAGGTTTTGCAAATTTTTGCTAGAAGTACGTTGGTATAGTTGTCAAGTAATCATCATCTTGTGATAATGGGTAATCCATTTAGTTTTATGAATCATATTAAAATGAGTTCTATACGCAAAAATAGCAAATAATAAATATTACAATTCTCCTGTCATTAATGATATTGATAGTAAGTACTGTTGGTAGTATTTTAGAATTCAGTCGTTTAAACCAAGTAGTGAGTAAATTGTAATTTTAACTTTCCGTCTATCTACGTATCTAATGGAAAAAAAAATAGTAGAAATTACGGAAGAATAGGAGTAATATTAGGCTTTCATAGTATATTAAAAAAACCTTCTGTTCTATATTTTATAAGCATGAAATATCTTATTCTGGTATTCATTATTTTAGGATATAGGTAAAAATGATTTATTAAGTAAGTCGTAAAATAAACATAATTAAAGTAACTTTATATTTACTTTGTTTCTTTACGCTTATTGTCAGTTTTTAAGGTTGCGGACCCAAATTAAAGAGATATCTCACACAAATAAAGTTATTTTAAAATACACTAAATCAGCCTTATTTCTTTTTGTGCAAATTGTACTACTCGTATAACAATAAAACTGTGCTGTGAAAGGCCAGGGATTGTCTTCAATCATTTTAGTTGATCTGATGCCCACAAATGTGCAGTGTACACCCTATTGGCTTAGCGGTTTTGCTCGGCAATTTCATTGTTTGATCGCGAGATTATTGATGGTTGGGAGCGTCGGTATAAACCATGGATCCCACGTTCACCCACAATTACCAATGATCGATGGACATCAGAGTTCATTCAGAAATCTCCCTCTGCCGAACGCTTGCCCGGTAGCGACGTCAAGTCGTGATCTTTGTTGTTTTCTGGTTGCGAGTTAAGATTGAACAGACACTGAACATAGCAAGAGATACAAACTCTAAAGTATATATTATCATAAACACCATACTATTACGGAGTTCACCAGTGTTTTATAATAGGACATTGCATTAAAATATTATAATTTAAAACAGTTCATCATTTATTATATTACTGGAAAGTGTGGGAAGAATTAGAGTGACGTAGTGGCTTTTAAACTTTATTATGTTTATTTATTTATTTTTAAAAGAAATCCACAGATTCTCATAGTAGTTTACATTGAAATACGAAGATATAATATATATATATATATATATATATATATATATATAGAGAGAGAGATTAGATTTGAGATCGTGGTAGTCTAGTGGTTAAGGCATTGGACTATTAACCCAAAGGTCGCGGGTTCGAATCAGCACATGGTCACACCATTTTTAATGCTTCATTACCACCATCTCCCCTGACTCTAGTACAGGCACATTTAGCCTAATTGAGTAGGGCCCAAAATAATTGTATATGACCTAGGTCATAGCAATTATTTAATATATATATTATATATATACATATATAAAAGAAAATCGGGTTAGTTACACCATTTATAACTCAAGAACGGCTAAACCGATTATTATGATCTTTGATTTGTTAGATTTGTCTCCGCCCCGAATAGCAGAATAACTATTAAAATATATAAAGAAAATTCATTTTCTCATACATTTTGTTATTCTGTGGAATTCTATTTTTAAACGGTAAGTTGCCTTCGAAGATGTTCACTTTATGAGCTTATCACATTTGTCATTGTGCGCGCATCGATAATTAAAATATATATCATTTTGATTTTCGTACATTTATTGAACTTAATTTTTTTGAGTATTCTTAATAAAAAACTCAATTTAATTCAGCTATAAGTTAAAACAGGATTTATTGATTCTGAGACGGTACGAAGTTCACCGGGTCAGCTATTAGTACATAAATCTAAACACAGATTCCTACATTATGCTATAAATGATAATATAATTAATAACATCGTTTAAATAAAACATTTAAAATCGAAACTAAAACAAACAACTGTAAAACAAAAACTTAAATATAAATAGAATTTAAATTTTCAGAGGTATTTAAAACATCAGGACATTTTTCTTAAAATTGAAATTTACTTAGTTTTAGCAAATCGTGATAATTAATAAATTCATTAAACAAGAGGGAGAGTCAACGAATAGGAGAGCGAAGGAATATGAATTTGTTCGAGGAACAAATTCATATTTAATTCAAATTAAATTATATTCACATTAGTTTAAAAAAGAATCGGCTCACAAAATAAGATATCTTGCAAAAAATTTAAACTTCGTTTAGATGCATAAAAATTTCAGTAAATCCTGTTAGGTATCAATAGCTCTCATTTGAAAAAAAAATAATTCAATCATAATCAATCTAAGAAGCATTCTAATAGAAATATTTTAAAATTGCCATGAAAAGTTATGTGTTCGTTTCAACGAAGGTATTTCTTTTTGGCGATTTCAAGACATATTGTTTCTTTGAAATTTTTCTTTAAAACGTTGCAAAAATAATAAAATTTCAATTATTCAAGGTTACTTTGATACAGCCCCCATTTGATAACTTTTTTTGGGACAATGAAACAATTGAGATGTATTTGTTCAACTGGTTTTTTTATTGATATGGCAACGATGTTATTGGTTGATTGATAAGACCCGCATTTAGGAGAATAATAATTATGTGTCTTTCATAAGATGTTGTTTCACAAAATCTATTAGTACTTACTTACATATATCTTTGCCACCTATGTAATGTTGCCGGCATTTAAGCTAGTAACTGGGATGCCAATTAACTTATTGCTAGCACCATAAAGCTAGTAAAAGCTGGAAACGCCTTTGGGTCCTGGTTTCGTTTCGTAGTTTACTGTATAGAGATCGTTAAATTTATTATCTTGTGTAAATAATATAGAAACTTTTTTATTTTATAATTTTTAACTACCAAGTAGGTAAGTCAAAAAACTTAAAAGAGTAAAAAGAATAGCTAAAAAGAAAAAAAATACATGTCTAATTAAGAACCGCTTCCTTTATTGAAGTCGATTAAAAAATACGTTTTGTGCATTAAACTTATCATTAATATGAACGTTAAAATGACTATATTGTACAATAGAATGTTACCATGCCATCCATCCATGTGTCCATTAAACTGATAATGAAATGAGCGTTAAATCATAAACTTGTGTAAGATTTTGCGTTTTGCACTAAAGTATTCCGCTATACTAAAAATATTTTTACTATATTTAGCTAGGGCTTTCATCATATTGTACAAGTTTATAACGTCGCTATGTTTTGTTGCGTTATGTTGAAAATAAATACAAAATAAGCATCGAAAATATTTCCTCCATTTCCAATCATAATTCATAGAAACATGAAGTGTAAACCACTTCTTCTTCAGAAGAAGTAGTTTACACGAAAATAAAAAACAAATTAATGCAGCGAATGCGATTATTCAATTTCGAACAAAATATAGGTAAATCTTTTTTTGTTTGCAATCTCTATTGCAAACATATTGTAAGGCATTCGCTGTATTTAAACATTTTAAATTTCCTGATGGTTTCTATCAGCTATTTTTATACGATAAAAGTTATCGCATTCGCTCTATTTAATATTTTTATTTTCCCGTCAACCAAGTCAATATGGAGAAGGTACCAATTGTTTTCAAATTGTTATAACATATTTCTGTGAATAGTTTCAAAAGGTTCTTAGTTCTTACTAAGTACTTATTTGTGTAAATTGGACTAATAGCATTGACTGGTCTTTTTATTTTTAGACTAACACACTGAAACATGGAAATCTAATCTTTTATCCATAATTGAAACCCAATCTCAACAGAATATAGAAAAAAGGTACACATTCACCTTACTTAACTTCACAGTACTTTACTGATTGTATCAAAATATAGGAAAAAATAAAGAAAAATTAACAAAGTAGTTATTAATTTGAAATCCTAGCATTTATATGTTAGGTCTACTAAAATTGTTTTTAATGTGTTCTTAATTTTAACCATGTGATCTTAGATTTTCTTAGTAAGTTTAGCCGACTAATAACAGAAAAAATCTAATTACATGCTGTTTTGATCGTTTTTTTTTAAACAATATTGTTTCTTGGTAATGTTTCTTTATTTTAACCATGTCTAGTCAATTAAAAAAATAACTTAATTTTATACTTATATTTTGTACTACCGCACTGATCTTTTTCTTAGTAATATTTTTTTTTTCAGAAGACTGCGCATTATATAAGCCAAGCTTCACGTTTTTAATAATTTATTTTGGGGAATAAGGAAATTTTTGTGTAATGACATGCTTGTTTTTGATTGTTATTATCGATGAAAAACCCGATCCGATATTTTTGTGTTCCATAGGATAGTAGTGGGTACCTAAACCGTCTCTTACGACGTTTTATCGGTAAAACAAACATCTAAATTGCCTTATAGTTAGATTTATGACTACTTTAATACAATTAGCTATGCCATAAGTGACCTCTCTCAATAGTTACTAGCTTCATGCAATCACATAAAGGTATATCTTTATTTTTACTAAATTGTTTATATTATTGACATGCGTATGTGATCAAAATCAAAATTGATTAAATCTTGGTTTGGTTAAAATTCACCGAAGCACAAGATTCGAATAATTTGTGACATTTTATGTATAGTATTTAATTTTCTGACAGGTGTTTTAAATATATTTTTTTTTAATGTTTATTTAGTCAAATTGTAACAACACTACCACACCACATAATTTTCAGGCAAAGCCATAATAATATTTATAATATAATTATAAACTTTGCGATAGTTAATGTTAAAGGTTCTTCGCAAGTAAGTTCTGATAGGTGACCAAGCTGGAGTGCGTGACGCGGAAAGAGCCGTCGACCAATAAATCTTGTCCGCTTTATCAATGGCGACATCGACAGATCGACAGCCCAAGAAGTGTAGTACCTACCTCTCAACCCTGAGCGACTGCGGCGTTGAATACTAAGTAATAACAAGCCTGAATTGAAACAATGAAATTAATATATATTTTATTTAAAACATTGGGAAAACTGGTGAAAATATCTACTCCAGAATATGTTCATAGCTATATATTAAGGAAGTCGTATCTGTAACCGTTTTAGCTGTATGTTAATCTGATGTTCAAAATAATAAAATAAAAAGTAAGACATCGAATTGGATTTTTTTCACTACAAGCTTAAAAATTAACTATTTTCCTTTTGCTATTAAGACAAGTAAAATCGATGCTTCCAAAAGGAAAAAAGTATTGTATGTGACAAAATGATGTTTTTCAGACACAATGTTTTTCCAATACAATTTTGTTACGTCTTTCGCCTATCAAAGTATTGTATCTGTCTAGCACTGAGAAAAATAGTATTTTGACTAAGACATTATATTGTAATGAAATATGGCTCAATTATTAATAGAGAAAAGTATAGTATGTGCTTCACATACAATACTATTGATTGCATTTTTATATCATGATACTCTTTTTACAGATATTACTATTGTAACTGATTATGGGTGAAACGCGAGCGAGTGAGTGATTATGTTTTGGAAAAAATCCAAGCTAAGTGCAAACACTGAATTTTTCATCTTGGTTTGTATGGAACCAAAAATCAATCGTTTAGTAAACAAGTGAAACTTCAAAAGATCATAACAAATTTAGTTAAAATGCACTTACAATATTTTTATTTCAGGGGAATCGTAATAATGCTTTACGAACACCACCCATTATGATATTAAATTAACGTTAATTACCAGACAAACATACTCGACGTTTCAATTAAATTCATACAAAACTATTCCCATAATAATTTATACTATAAATAAGTAGATAATTTTACCTATATATTTATTTCACCTATTAAACTATTAAAAATATCCATTTAATAATACTTTTGATTACACAACACCTAAACAAAAACTTTTGCTATATTGAATATTGAATATTTATTTTAAAGCTCTTAATAAGTTGCCATCGCAAATATTATAACACCAAAATATGAAGACGAAAAACGCAGTAAAAGAAGGAATAACCAATAAAAACAGTGGTATTGTTTGTCAAAAATGGTTGAGATTTCGATGGTAGGTTTGGTTTGTTTTATTTTGTTTTAGTTGTTACATATTGTGTTATATGTTGATGTATGTGTTATATTCGGAACATTAAGTAAATCTATGAATAATTAATTGATAATTGCAATCGATAAGCTGCTCGAGATGGTAAAAGGAGAATCATGACAGTATTTTATTAGTAAATGGTATGGTATTGCATCCGAAACGACCATTTTTGGACCATTGCATTCGAAAAATCATATTTTTAATAATATACCCTATTATCATTACTATCATGATATAAAATGATTCAAAAAATTTAAATTACGTATTTTACACTATTTATAATAAGCTTTGAGAAATTTAAGGTGTTTTATTTTTAAATATAAATATAAGTTATTAAGCAATAATAATTTAGTGGAAGGGAATTTCTCTGATTTTCCAAAAATTTAGATAGTAACGTTAGGTTAGGTTAGGTTTACAAAGTGTCAGCCGGAAGATTTTATTTTGTCCCAAACATATTATAAAAAAATGATTTCACACGAAGAGCACTAAATCAAACAATCCTCGGTTTATTTTCTGATATGATGGTCAGTTATTATAAAACTGGTTTCGTGATAAATTTATGATGCCGACGTGTTGCAGAAAATGGTTTCTGGCCAGGATGCCGTTCTGGGCCTATCGATCATCGTGGTAATTGTATCGCGTCAGATCAGCGAAAGTTAATAAAGCATTGGGTAGTTAAATCAGGTGACATTTTGATTGTATGTATGTACAGAAAACCTTCCCAAAAAATTGTTTTAAAAAATCTGCCATCCACAAATCTTTCCTAACTTCGTTCTTAAATCTACGGGTGGGTACATCTTATATTTTAATCTAGTAGATATGTATTATTAATTTAATAACTGTTTTCAGATTAATCATTAGTAATATATGTATGCTGTAGTATTATTTAATAACATGTTTTGATAATATTCATCGCTATGTAAAACTCAAACACGTTTATGACTATTTATAATATTCAAATACCACCAAAAACCTTCTTTTTCAAGACCTAATTATTTTTAATTTTTTTTCCATAGGCATGTAGTTTTGTTAAATCTGTGACAGATTAGCAATCTTACGCGATTTAAGCGTAGCTGTGTTTAGACGCTGTCGCGTCCACAGATATAACCACCACATATATACAGACATCATTTCAAAAACGGTCAAAATGTATTCAGCTGAACTCAAAACGTCAAATAAAAAACATCTGTGAAAAACGGGGCGGGGGGGGGTCAACTTTTGTGTGATAACGATAGCTATATTCCTTACCTGTGGGGCTCGAAGAGTAGGTAATTATGATGACATGTATATGTAAAACCTTTTATGCGAAACACGATTTGTGGTTTCAAACACGATTTATATTGACGTCATATCAAAATCATCGTTTTCGAGAAAAAAATGCAAACTTTACGTGATAATAATACACCGTTTGTTGCCATGCGTCACCAGCTGCGACACAGGTGAATGACCGCTATCGGTCAAGGCCGTAGCACAGCAAAATGGGATACCGATCGCTTGATCCTGAATTAGCGAAAAAAAATAATAAATTTGGTGATGAATTATTTTCGCATTTTTTTTTCTTTTTTAATTTTCGCATTTCTTACCACAATAGGAAACATTTAATACGATTTCCATTGATTTGTAAATGGCCCTAGACCTTTTTCTGGGTACTAACCAGAACGTAAAATAATAGAATTTCTTAAATGGCCAGGTCGTAATTTGTGACCAACTAAAACTATGTAAAGAATAGCTTCCTTCCACTTGAACCAAGTTCATATGCTAATGGTTTCATGCCAAATAATATAAAACAACCACTAATGTTATTTTTTGTCCCATTTAATTAAAAATATAAATATAGTCGAAATATTGACATACTCGTATTATTAAATAGCCAAACCATAATTCGTTTAGGAATGAAAATGATGATTTGAGGAATTTAAATATGTTCTTTTTGGATAGTTCTGGATCCTTTTACCTCTAAGTTGCTAAAACATTAAATTACATTTCTATTGTAAAATAATAATAAGTCTATACGCCAAACCGCGTAGCTAAATTACTAGAATTTAATGCAAAATGTATGTATAATATATTATTTAAATTTAACAGGATTTACTTAAAAATCAGCAACCTCCTTGAAAAATGAAAAATTTGTTGTACCATTTTTCAATAAGGAAACATTGTTTTTGTTTTATTCAAGATGCTTCTATTTTACTCGTATATAATGATATATGAATATAATGATTGTCCTTTTAATTAAGATTTTTTCTTCTTTAAACTATCAAATTAATGTGAAGCAAATTAATGTGTTTATCAAAACAACAATTCAGGCTAGATGCAATTATTATTAAATATTGGTATTAAAAAATTAAAATTATCAAAAATATCTGTTCAAATGATTCTACTCAAAAACTATAGCATTATTACGCAACGACACCTGAAGGTTCGAGTACAAAAGGCGCCGGAGTTGCCGAAGGCCGCCTGCGGTGCCTAGGTGTGGGACCCGGCTCTACCGGGTCGGGTAGAGCGACTAGTGCAATTTAACAGTTAATGCAAAAAGTTTGCTTTCCTTTTCAAACAGAGGCCGCCTCTCAGCGAGCGACTCAGATAAAGTCTATAATCATTGGTCGTTACTGGATGGCTTACTTTTGTTTTTCTTCGATCTCACGCGTTCCACGGTAGTAAGTTGATAAATTACACCTTACCGACCGACTAGTATATAACAATTGACGGTTAGATTATGCTATTCCAATAATTGTATTGTGATATTATTTGGGTTTTTGACATATTATAGTAAAAGCCAACCCGGGGCCTGGAATAAATTTGCATAACTCGTGTTGCTAGTAAGCAACTACGTAGAAGATTTTAAGAAAGTATTAATGCGGTATTATTTATTTATTTCATTGATTTACAATGGCGAAAATAATAAAAAGGTGTGATAATATATACGTGTAGTGTACGCAAGGATTTTTAATTATTTTTTCTGAGAGTGTATATCGTGTGTATGAGTTTATTGTAAGGGTTTGTGTAAAAGAAGGCGTATGTGAGTCTGAGAACTTATTTTTACGCGGGAGAAATGAAAATTGTGTATGTAATATTCGTTTTGTTGTATGTAAATTATGTATGCATCTCTTTAATAATGAAATCATTACTCTTAGGAAATATTTCAGCAAGTTGATATTGTATGCATATTTTTATAGTTTTAAGGTTTTGATTATTATTTATTATCTGGATAAAACAAATATTATTATCGCCCTTATTGTTATAAAATGAGTCTAGTGTCAGATTTAAAATTAATAGGTACCCGAATAGAATCCTTTCTTACGTAATTGAGATCTTTATGTACCTACCCATATTGATGTGATTACTGCGACCATGGCTTCTAATCAACTACATGATCGTAGATCGTGAGTCGTGATCAATTCGATTTCTAGCAAACAAGCTCGTGCTTGCTGTGAATTTAACAACGGGTACCGCTAGTAAATGCATTGCTGAAGTGCCAAGGTGCTAAGTGTTCACAGATAGTGCAGCATTCGATCATACTTATCTGATCTTCATGTGCATGGTTTATATGTTTTTTTAATAAACGTGCGATAAAAACTAATTATATTTTCCAAACTAAATCAAAATCACAAAATAAAAGAAATTTTTAGAAGAAAGAATATCGGATTTCATTCTTTTCTTCCGCGTACTATTAGAGAATGGAATAGTTTCAACTGCAGCGTCTACAAGCCATTCCCTATATAAGACCGCTTCCCAGCTAAGAAAAAGCATAAAAAATTGGCTTTAAAATAACTGTACCATCTGTCAACCAGCTATACCACCGGAGGAATAGGCACCTCCAAAGTATATATGCAACTTTTAAATAATAATAATAAATCAAGTAATTCGCGTTATATTTATATTGTTACTGTGTGTTTGCCCTCAGACCCGCAACATTTTCATAGTTCATTTGGCCTACAGAGGGTATTTATTTATATATTTTATAAAAAGTACCTACAAAACGTAATAAATTAAACTAAAAATAAATTTAATTTTAAAGTGTACTGGTACGGTGTACGGTGTGGTGTACGTATTATTGTTTTATGTATAACCTACAATTATGCTTTGTAATATAAATACTAACAGCTGTTATTGTTACGTCACTAAATCAAACATATGCCTTAGATTTTAATATAAATACAACAGTGTTTAAAGTAAGATGTAATATGTAATATGCATATCAAAACAAATTAATTACGCTTTAAATTACCTTATGTACTTATAACATAATATTGTGTTCTATTAAACTTTCAGAGTCAACAAACTAGTAATGTGCATAATAGCATAATATCAATTAGCATAACAATGCTATGGGAGAAATAATGTATGTAGAATGAGTTGCTTCCAGGAGCAGCCTTAGTCGTTGCCGATTTGATTATCGGCGTTGGAATTGTAAGCAGTAGTCAATTGAGTCGCATTCGTACTGCGAGTAGGTCTACCTACCTGCCCACCTCGTCCGCATCCAATTAAACGTTTGACCGCGTGCTGCTTGAGACGCAGCTAATTGTTTGTGACCACAGGCGTTTTGCATACGTTTTCGAAGAGAATCAGTAGTATGTTACTCGTAATAACGGTAGGACAAACCTAATTGATGCTAGTACTTCATGGTTGTAAGTGTGTAAAATAGCCATTGATATATAAGGGACCATACATAAATTACGTCACACAAATTTCACGATTTCTTGGCACCTCTCGTCCTTGTCACAGGTTGTCGTGTTCATGTGACCCCCCCCCCCCCCTCCTGTTGTGCCATCATACAGTTTAAGATCAAGAACTAATTTAGGCTACATCATCAGCATAAATATGCATTACATGACATTGGTATGAAAACATACTTTTTGATTTATTGCTACATTGCACTAGATATACTCGTAGACTATACGATACTAAAAAAGGACTACTCCAAGACGTTTACTAGCAAAATATATTCTTTAAATATATGAAGAAAAAAAAACAAACATGCATATCGGAGTTAAACTTTCTCCTTTTTAATTCGGTTAAAAAGAAAGAATCTTTCACGGCGTCGTCGTTTCTATTTGAAACAAGAAATTTATTTAAAATAACTTTACGATCGAGAGTTTGAGAACCAGATTTGCTAGATCCTATACATTCTGAAGATGTCCATGGAGAAATTTCAGAATTATAATATGGAGCAATAACTATTTCTGCTAGATCCTGTAAAAACGAGATGTAGCAGAGGCGAGTTTGTCATAGACAATCTTAAAAACGGAAACCAGGAAAACCATACGCAGGCGCACATTGACAAAACGAAGCCATTAAGGCTGAGTCCAGTTACGTTCCCAGGGTTTGAGCCGTTTGAGCGCATCCTCAACTGATTAAATATTCCGGAGGCGACTTTGAGTCAGTATAAAAAAACGCTCGTTTTCCCTACACGATCCGCAGACGCGTCGCGGGTATGATATGCGTGAAAGCTCTCCTTTTAATATTTTTGTTATTTGAAATCACGTAGTGCTGACTGTACGTGGCTTCCTGAAGGGTCTGCTGCTGCCGGCTGACGGCTGCCGACCGCGCGCTGACGTGCGCGGAAAGGACGGTGCATTGCGCGATACGGCGAGGGTCGAGCGATGACGTGCAATGCGCGACACCCGGAATACCTATACGAGTTCCCTTTATTTTAAGACCACATTATTTAACATTTCGATATAATTATTAGTATTTTTTATATACAATTTTAAATTTTTGTGTATATTCATCGAAAGTTTAATATTTTGTTGAAAAAAAACATACAACACGGCCACTGTTATTGGAATAAATAGTCTCGATCCATAAAAGATTCGTACATAATTTGTATTAAACAAGCGTAAATTAAAGAAAAATAGTTTTATTTTTAATTTTCAGCCTTAAGTATAAAAACAGTAGTAGAAAATAACCTAACTATAATTTACGAATAAACTATTCCTACAAAAATAAAAGAGAAAGAATGTCGGTTTTCAATCTTTTCTTTAGCGTCCTATCAGATAGTGATCGCAGAATAGAATGTATTCTTAAATGCAGCTTCTTTAAACCTTTTTCAATGAACCCATCCCAGCTGAGAAGAATAAAAAAATTGCCAAACAAATAACCTTATTATACCACCTGCTATACCAGCGGAGGAATACATCCTAAGTAGGTATATATATATTGTGTAATAGCAAATGCTCACATATTGGGAATTGCTGATAATTTTTTTTTTCATGACCTTTATGATGTATATATTTCGAAGACTATAACAGCGACTAACTATTAATCCACATTGCTATGGTGCTTATTAAAAGTTGTGGGTGTAACAGTTTGGTATATAGGTAACTAAATTCATTTTATGTAATTCTAAATTCTAATACAGCAGGCCAGGTAACCACATGTTACCATACCCGCTACAACAGTAGAATACCATTGCAAGCTAGGCAAAGGTCAAATACCGGTTTCTATGGCAGTTAAAATTTTTTTTTTGAAACATCGTGTTTCGCCGATAGGGCATAATTACTTTATGCAGAAAATGCATATGTACTTCTGAAATTTTATATGTACGCATATGAAATTTTCTAATCGAACATAAGTGTAAGCAAATTGCATAGTTGTACGTACAGATCGATTATTATTAAATAATTTTGGTTAGATTTACCATATTTCTTGCTATGTAGTTAAGAGATATAGATGTAGTTACAAAATAATTTAGCAAAAACATTTTGCTATGATTATAAAACAATATGGTGACGTGGGTGAATAACTGTCAAAATAAAACGTCGATACCTGAAAATTTGGTAGTCGCAACCATAATTTGTTGATTTTACTTGTTATCATTTTATTTTGCTGTGATTTAAATCAAAATGGCGGTATGACTGAACAGCTGATTGTGAAATTTACAGTTAGCTGTTGTTATGTGTTGATAAATGTAGCGATAGCTAGATATTAGGTTAAAGGCAACTAAAAATTATGGAACTTACATTCAGAAATATGTTAGAAAATTATGGTACTTGCAACCAAGTAAGTTTAACAATAATCGATGTGTAACTCTAGCAAAAAATATTGATGTCACTATATCAACCATACTTTATGTTTGCCAATACCATATTTTTGCTGATATTATTACCATATTTTTTTTTCAGTCCAAAATGAAAAGATTAATATGTTTAACTATGACGTTTTACGATAAAAAAACAGCTTATTTGTCTTGCGTTTTTATATCAAACGAAGAAGACGGTATTTCAAACGTTATCGTGGCTTCAGAGAAAATAGTTTGTAAATTTCGCGTGATTATTGTTGAAATAATCGTCTAACGCTGGGTTAACGCGCATTAGCTAACCACCCTTTAAGGTCGAACCAAGCACTCAGTTTTTTCCCAATCTGAGCGAAATCAACAATATTATTTATATTTATTTTACTTATATTTAGATATATAATATAGCCTTTAGATATTATTATAGAATCGATCAGATGACGGAAGTGGCACATTGAGCGAACAAAACCAAACTGCTTCCCTTAGGACAGATTTGTCTAGTTAGGGAGGCAGGAAACATCCACATAATGTAACAGTCGCTTCTCGATTTAATTAAGATATTTAATAATACTTATATAAATACATAAATATAATACTTACATAAATATATTGTACTAATTAAGATTTGTAATAGTATATTTTTAATAAATAAATAAAAGTAAATGTAATATCCACTATTAAAAAAATATCAAATTTGGCCATAAATTAAGTAAATATTTTCATGCAATTTCATACCTAAAATAATGAATGACAACATCCCTTAAAGTTATTATATTTAAAAACGTCATGGGACACGGTGTATTCAAACAGTAACGAGAATTGAGCTGTCAAAGTCCAATAAATATTTAACTATCAGGCAAAGACATAGCATTTTCGACATTATCAGCAAATTGGACATAACTTTATTTGAATCGATTGTAACGTAATTTTATGTAAATGATGTTTAAAAGAAATTGTGTTTTGTTATTCCTATACGCCTGTTACACTCGATTTAAAATCGCATCTGACTCAATTTTGTCCTAAGATTGTCATATTAATTCTTATTATCAAATATAATTTTGAGCCTTTACAGCAAAATTTTTACGTAACCTATTTTTTTTCATTTGTTGATTTATTTAAAGTAATAACAATCAGTCGGTATAATAGGGCGTTTTGACATTTTAACTTGTTGACAGCAGCTATAGCGTAAGCTTTGCCTGCCTAAAGCATATGAAAAAAATAGCAACAAAATAAATGATAAAAGTATATAAGCAGCATTAAATTTTTTTTCGTAAATAAATTTGAAATCTTCGTTTATTTATCTAATTCGTCATTTCCGGGGGAGATGGGGAGCTAAGCCCTCCTCCGCCCTTGTTCTCATGAGATTTGTTGATATTGATGCTGACATTTTTTTAATGTGACAGAAAAGCGGTCAAAATGTAAGGAAATACAATTAGTCATCTTATCTCCTTGGCCAAATCGACGGGGCCACTCAAATATGGTACCTTACCTTACCACACGGGGATAATCCCGTCACGGACGTAGGCGAGCATTCGCTCTAAGATAAAGGTGTTCTTAACTCTTAAAAAATACTTTTATATAAATTAGTAATACTTTCTACTACAAATTTTTAAAAAACTTTTATTAAAAAGCATAATAAAATTATATAATAATAAGCAATCATAGGTATAAACGGTCGTAAGCATAATATAAACAAATAGGTATTTAGGTATATTTATAATAAACAAAACATATCTCGATTATGGCCTAGCTAAAGCAGGTAGGTAAGTTACAGTACTTATTTTAAAATCTTTGTTATAAACTATATTATCACTGTAACACACTACCACTTAATAAATTGGTAAATATATATAAGGGGTTTTTTGCAGCCGTACGCGCCGAGCTGCAAAAAAAAACTACTTTTCGCAAAAACATTTCTTTTATTTGGGACCAATACTTTTTAATATTTTGATAATGGAAATCAACACATCACGATATACAAAAAAATATATTTTTATGTGCTTAATTTATAAAGGAATAAAGGAAATCTGAAAAAATTATTGGTAATGTCCTAATATGAAAATTTTTTAGAGTAAGCAAATGTAAATCTGTATTTAAATTTATTTTTCTTTATTCTATATCATCCAAAATATCATAAATTCTATATCATATCCAAAATAGGAACTAAATATATATTTCAAAATATGTACTTATTGTACTATTTTATAAGCATATTAGATACATTATATTCGTCTATCTAGGATTATTATTGTAAATAGAATATTTTTTGATTTTTTGTATGTACACACACATAAACTCCATACATATATACCACACACACATATGATACATACATATATACAAATTATTCAATTTTTTTAACCTCTTCCTCTCTGGCACAATAAACCTTAAGCTAATAACATCATGTTTCCTTGCATAGAAATGCAAACTCATTTTTTTTTATAAATCTAAATGTCCCCTGTGCGCCTCTAGTTAAATAATCTTCAGTTGCATATATAATTATTTGACTTTTTGCTATGGAAATTTTGTTGTTTTTAGTTTGTAAATTGTCAGCTAATCTATGTTTTTCTAACTGATTACATCACCTTAAAACAACACCACATGCTATAAAGATGATGTAAAATGAAATGTTTTGTGTTTGTAAAAATAAATAAATAAATAGCCAATTTAATTTTCCACTGTAAGCGTATGTCAGGAGGTATATCTGTAGCAAACGGTGGTATCCCCGGTATCACCCCCAACGAGCATATTGGCTCACCAGCTTGCAGCCCGATCCTTATGTAAGCGTTCACTCATTGCGAGCTCCCGCAATCGTCTGGCAGCACTTTTAAGGCGGCGTTTTTTGGGGCGCAATTATGCAAATCGGCGCCGTAAACTGCTAACGATTCTCGCGCGTTTTTTTCGCCGCGAGATGGAATCGCCGCGATAAGCGCTTTACAAATCGCTTACAGCCGCGGCGAGCGCAGCGCCCGCAGCACCGTGCGCCGCCGCGCCGAAGGCACCGAATCAGCGGAACGGCCGGAGTATCATTACATTGGCTGGCCGATACGTCATTTTGTGATTAATTAAGTTTCACAAAAGCGGAACCAATTCTGTCACATTTTCTGGGACACTATTAAGCCGATAAATGTGATATTTAAAACTGTATGTGTGTTGGTAATACCACGCGTAATAGAAATAAAACTTCTAAAAGTAATTTTAATTTGTTATCAACTACATAATAATGTATTAATCTATGTTTCAAAATCATCACCCCATCTATATTCAACAATATTTCCGCACAAATATTTATATGAGGAGAAACTCAACGTGACAGATAACCGAAAATCGACGTGATAGCTGGCTGACTATTCGAATGAGCACATCACCTTCGAGCGCCCTTCCGCGTTTATAGCTGAATAAGTGTGTCGCATTAGATTTATTCACTGACTAGTAAAAGTTGTGTGATAAAAATTTACTTCAAAAGTAAAATGTCATCTAGACATAATTCATTTTATTCTTATTGACAGCTTTATATCTAACATCAAAGTGTAAATTAATTATTTAAATAATAAAAAATACAAACGTGTTATATTTATTTAAATAATTGTTATGACTTAGGTTATACACAATTATGGTAACAAAGCGAATGACTATAAAGGCAGATTCGAACCATTGCGACCTCTGGACAATAAACATCCTATAGTCGAGCAGACCTAGTGCAGTTTAGTACCCTTTTAATTATTTTGCTATATGTCTCTATATCATCCGCTTTATCAAAAAATTAATTAAACTTTTCTAAATTTTTCAATATTGTCAATGATTGTTTCATTTATCTTTCAGACAATTTGCCGCTATTAAAAAATAATCATCAAATTAGTATATATCAAATGCTTCGCCATTTTATTATAAACGAACTTGTTTATAATGAGAGAATATTGTGTAGTAGCAAAAAATATCGCTTTTGTTGAAAAATAAAATTGAGACGCTGGCGAGATTGCGCGCGTGCAAATTTTATTAAAATTTTGGCATATTTTGGTGGTCAACCTCAAAAAATAAAGTGAAAGGCGGAAATAATACACAACACAAAAACATAATTAACTCATTTATAATGTTCGAACTTACACTATACACAGCAAGCAATAATGGCGGTCTAGTAGTTAAGGTGTTTGACCATTATCCCAGCGGTTGCGGCTTCGAATCCGCACTCAGTCATACCATTTTAATGCTTCCTTGCCACTCAATTGAATCTATTAGATGATTGAATATAGAGATGATTGAATCTAGTGATGGGCCCAAAATAACTGTATAGGTATGACCTAGGTCGGAACATTTATTTATTATTTCTATAATTAAAAAATATATAATACATTATTACTACTCCATTCTCTTCTACTACTAATATAATATTTAATTCATTCAATTTTTATATCGTAGCACAGGATTAAAAAAATAACAATAATCTAATTTAATCATTTTTATCATCGACAACGGCTCACTGTTTTAATGATTCTTAAGGGTTAATCAACGTTTAACAACCAAAATAATATTTGCGGATTTTATTACATACCTACAATGGGTACAAACTATTTAATTCCGACGTTTAGGAGATGATCACATGTACCATCCTCAGGGATGTTTGATATACCTGTCCGATACGAACTAAAAAACTGTTTTATTTGGTTTCTCGATCTGAGCTTGCAACGGTGGTTAGTCTCACGGCCGATAGCGGGTGACTTACTGATTGTATGCATGTTTATTCTATTTAATATAAGCGTCTTTATGATATGATAGTAAGTAACTGTTGATGAAGTGATTAGCACTGTTCCGAGATTGTTAACTGTGATCGTCAGTCGCCGGCATAGCAGAGCAGCCGAGGGCCTGTTCTCCACGAACGGTGATTAATCGATAGTGAATTCATTCATTCATTCAAATGCTATGCAAACGGATTGACGCCGCAAGCTTGCTCCGAACACTAAGATCAGGCCACGTGTTACAACGTCGACAGGCAAAACCATTATTTTTGCCGATTTGAAATTCATCAGTTTTTTTCAACTTCAGCGAAACCCGTGCTACGTTTGAAAAAATGGAGAAAATTCCTCTAATCAGTATTCGTCTCCTGTTGTGACGTCAAATAAATGACAGTTCCTGATGGTATCTGTCAATGCAAATACGATAACTATAAGTGAAACTATTTTTTCAAATCATCATAAATTATAACACTATTTTAGTATATTTTTTTTTTGTAAATTTTGACGCGCGGCTAGTAATGAAACAACACGGACATAATATTTCAAGTTCAAGTCCTCAAGTTTCCAATAGCCGTACTGTATTTTTGAAATTAGAATATGATATTTGAGCATACTATCGAACGGTCAATGTTTCAATTTTTAGTACTAGAAATTTGTTGACTATCCGAATATCCGACCAATTTGCGCATTGATCTAAACGGCTATGGTTGTTTTTCAAGAGCATCAATCTACCCACAAAAAATCAACTCTTTCGCATTTGATAGACGACCAAAGGACGAGGATAGTAGTTTCTTATACATGAATGTATGCATAGAACTAAAATCGTCTTCTTTAAAAACTGAATTTGTGAGTTTGCGCGCAGTCCACGATGAGATATTTTGAGAATATTTGACCATATTTCGCACAGATAATTCCGGGAGATATCTGCCGTGAACCTACTATTATAATCTGCAGTTGCATGGCATCGATCTCCCAAGGATCTGGCACTCATAATACTTTAATGATTGTTATAGATCATACTGAAACTTTCCTTTCGCACGAAACTTTCCTTTCCTGCAGGATTGCCCAAGTTAACAGGGTTGACACCGCTTTTGTATACCTTTATGTAATGTTTAATTTCATGAATGTTTTATTAAACTGATTTACGTTTTAATAATATTAATTTATTGTTTTCAAAGTTAGCCAAAATATGTGTTTAAAATATACGCCTGTATTAAGGTTAGCTTTATTCTTTAAAATCTACTGTAAGTTGAACACAGATGTACTCGAAGATAAAATAGTGATTTAACCTAATATATGATGTTCTAAAAGTGTATAGGATAAGAATTATTTCTCCTACCTCTCTTGAAATAAGGAGTGCATACTCTGCAAACAAGATATACTGTGTAGCATCCACCTAAATTGGGGGTTCATTATTGTAATCATTTATAGTCGTCGAAATAAGAAATTATAAAGCAATATTCGAGTAAATATTTAATTTTACTTATAGTGATTGGTTACGCCATTTTCGGTAATAATATAAGGTTAAAGCTTATTAAATAATAGTTGTCTCAATACTTGTGTAATACAAATTTTAGCATTGCACAAGTATTGAGACAACAAAACAGTAAAATGTTTCTGAGAAATCTTGTCTTTAATATGAAATGAAACAACCAAATGTTGCGAGCGTAGTTCATTAATACAAAATTCTGTAAAAAATTGCTATTATCCTAATAAAATAATATAATTATCGCATATGTTTATAATTAAAAGTTTGCGCTTAGGTTCTATAGAGAATACCAGTGCAAACATTTCGTCCCCGTTGCTTGCTGTAAATACCGGTTTTGAGATGCAGGACCACTTGCTCTTAAATCGTTGTAAATTATGTGTATGTGCGATACTATTTTTGGAATTGATAATTTTTACAATCATTTAAAGTAATTTTGTTATGGTGCAATTGCTGACAAGCAATTCGTTCATTTATGGTTTAGCAGTGTTTTAGCAGTTCATTAAATATTTATCGCGGTGCGCGGCCGAGCGATGCGAGCTGAGCTAGTCTTGGATCCGCTGCAGCTTCACAGACAAAATTATAATATAAAAGAAAACATTTTTCAGTGTAAACTAAAGAACTCCGTTAATTCTGGATGAACTTAGGTACGAGTCGTATCATTGTAAAGCTAAAAAGTATTCATATCGCCTTGCGATAGTAACTTTTCGAAATTAATAAAAAAAAATTAAAAAGACACGAAAATGACATTTAAAAAACTGTGTTATCTCTTCATCATCATCATGGTCATTCGTGGTTAGAAGGCTATAAAGAGTATTTTTTCCCCCAAATGCTTCGACATGAATCGTGAATGCTTCGTCCATTCTCTTATTGGCTTACTAACACGCCTATCAACGCACTTTTTTTGATAGGTATATTATAGGTTAGAGAAATTTTGTTTCATCAATGAAGATATCTTATAGAGCTATTTAATTGTGATGAAGTAGGAACTATGTATGTATATTATAAGTTGTCTTATTTGATATATTCATTATAGAAATTTAAAAAACAATGTGTTGTATTATTTTTGATACGTAACAATAAGGAATTAAATTAATTAATAACTGATGACAACATTGTGACTAAATGAAACATATTCTGTGACAGTAAAAAAACACTTTTATTCCAGTTTTTATGATACTAATGAAAAATTAAATTAAATAGTGCTAAAAAGTTTCCTAATATGAGTTTAGAATATCATAGGTATATTTTAAGTGTCACAGTGTTACCTTCATTATGTACATATATAATTATAATATAATATGATGGCAGAGGGTTTATTCATATTTCTATACCAATATGCTGAGAATCGGTGGTGGATTTGCATCGTATTCAACCTGCAAATATCGGGCGAGGGAGACAGATGATGCCTTAAGCAAAAACCATAATTATTCGTAATAACAATATTTATGTATACTGTATCTATCAACGTTGCAGCAAAATTTCATTAATTCGGATTGAGATTATTTTATTTAATCGAAAATATGGCTAATTACAATACCTAAGGGTTGTTTATTCAACAAATGTGGAATGTGATTTTTTTATTTGGCAACAAGAAGTAGTTTTATTGTTGGCAGTCTGTTACTTAATAAATTATGTATATCAAACGAACATATACAATTAATTCTATAATCCTTATTTCTATGGAATCAATATAAAACCTTTTTTAATGTATTATCGGGTTCACTTCGGTGTTGGGACATCTTTATAAATTTTATAAAAATAAACGTCAGGATTCTCCTGAGCTCGCAGCCTTCACGGGTCGGGGGCTCGTGGCATTTTACCCGCTATGCCACCCTATTGTTACGTTACTGTATCTGTTACAGTGCTTCACTGTTACTGTATTTATTAAAATAATGTAATAATAAATGCAGTCATAAATCTAACAGTCCGCATATCTCGTTAATTTTGTAACGCGAAGAACATCCGCTCGACAATGCGTATTCCTGCAACGGATGCCGGACTACAAACGCATGTGCGGTAGCTTTTCAATTTATCGACCTGAGATTTCAATACGAGATTCGTTGTATTGGCCCTATTTATCATACTGCATAATTTGCTTTCTTGAAAAGAGGAGGAGAATGCGTATTGGTTTTTGTCGTTCCGTGTGTATCGTACCTAATATTCCGGTAGGCAAATTCCGGTATCCAACAACTTACTGGTTAATTAGCATTCCTAGAATTAAATTAATAAATTTCATATGAGTTTTGTTATAATTTATATGATACGAATATCCAAACAAAAAAACATTCACCATGCTGTATGTGTAATATTATGAATAATGATTAAAAATAATAATATTATTAATTTTTCACTTCATATTATTAATTTTCGCAAAATCCATTAACACAATCTAAGGTTGTAGCACAATGTAATTTTAAGCTATCAACTAAACTCAGCATATTATACAGCGTGTATTAAAAATCTTTATACATTTTAGAGTTTTGAAAAAAAATATGAAATTTAGTCAAAATCTAACGATAGGGGTCCGTGTCGCGACCGAATCGATCTGTCCATTAAACTATTTCAGGAATTGATTTAAAAATGTGGATAAAAAGATTTCGAATTTAAATATTATTTTTTATGAGACCGGCTTAGCAGTCGTTAAACAGAATGTATTCATATTCACCGATGTCCTTTTAGGGGGTCGATTTATATCAACAATCAAAGATTAATCGGCAAAAAATATTGGTTATTTTTACAATCACGAGGAAAACGATTTCGAAATTTAAAAGAATCGTTTTAATGCCCAATCAACGTCTCGGAGAAAAACAAAGTTCTTTAATAATTAATCTATAATTATTTTAGTGCGATTTGTTATTTTGGAATTACTATTTATTAGTGAGACCGGTTTAGTTGTCGATATCATTTTAGGATCAACCACCTAAAAGGAAAATACTAATTTTAAAGACATCCTATATAGATTATGACGTGGAAGCAGGTATCATGTTTTCCCAGCTAGATTTTAACTTTAATAGAAATGCATTAATTAGTAACAAATAATCATATTAAACAAGCGCTGCATTTTTACTATGAAACATAGAAAAACTAAGAGTTCTATTCATAAGATAGGCTGGCATATTTATTCCACAGTCCGGTCACATTCGCTAGATTTGACGATACCTACGTTCGACGGGCCTTTAGGCCGCATTTCCCGTCTCGTTCGGGGCCCGGCCCGGCCTACGAGCTAATCTAAATGGCCACGTCCGCGCGCATGCGCATGCGCATGCCTTCCGCTGCATTAGGACACAAAAAAGCGACACGATTCAGAATAACGAGTCGTTCCTTTTCGGAAAGCGCGCGCGCGTTTTTCCCAACGCTCGCTTCCTCCGCCCTGCGCTTCCCGCCCTGCGCTTCCCGCCCTGCGCCTGCCTGCGCCGGCCGATAGCGTCGCGCAGGACGTCACACGAATGCTAAACAGCCCGGCACCGCAGTGTTGCCACCAGAGCGCCGTGCCAGTACAATGTTGCCATTTATTTTTCGTCACTTACATGCACTCTTATATTTATTTATTCACTAGCTGACCCGGCCACGCGTTGCTGTGGCTAAAGTTTTTGTTATATTACATTATAGTAAACAATCTAAGAGGAACAATAAGAGAACATCAGTCACGGAGTCCACTATGCTTTTTCACACAGATGGTATTTGTAAAAAAATATGGTGATCTCCTTATTTGACTTTCTACTACTATAACCCTTTAGTACAATGAAATTATTTACGAACAAAGACGAAAATGTTGATGTTGGTATACAAATTCACTGGATTGAGATTTGAAGGGGAAGTACGTTGAACACAATTAATTAAAATGTTCTTACACTTGATACTAAGCAGAAATCAATAGGTAAAAAATAAAAATTTATCAGATTTATTATTTCCATTTAATTTTATAACAAATATAAGTATATTACAGTATAATACAGTAAATAACATGTGACGCTTAAACTCATGAATGAGGTAGGCAAGGCAGACAGTCTTAAACTTTTAAACATTAATATCTTTTTTTTTGAATTATAAATACTTTCAATTTCAATTTAATTTAACACCAATCGGTGCACAATGTTTTTGGTTAACCTGTCTTTAGCTAACACAAATAGATTCGACGGTTTCCCAACACGTGAACACGCAACATATAGTTGCCCATGAGAAACACATGGATTTTCCAAATCTAAACCACAAATGGACATTGTTTGACCTTGAGATTTATTTATAGACATGGCGAAAGCTAAACGAATTGGAAACTGTAGCCTTTTGAAGGGTATGGTAGAATCTGATGGTATCATCGGAATACGTGGCAGCAGGACCACTTTTCCTTTAAACTTCCCAGCCAAAATGGTTGCTTCAAGAATGTTTCCGGTGATCTTTTTGATGACCAAACGCGTACCGTTACATAATTGAGGTGGATTCAAATTACGGAGGAGAATAATAGGGGAACCAATCTTTAATCGAAGATTATGTGGTGGCATTCCAGGGATATCTAATGAATTTAAAAATTCAATCGGAAAATTTACACTTTCATTTTCATCAACAACAGTATCGATTGATTTAAAAGACATCAGATCGCCTGGTAACAACTGTTGTATCTGGAAGTTAATTTCGTCAACATCAACGTTTTTGGCTGCCAAAATCGCCCGTTGACTAAGCCATTCATGATTCAAATAATTATTCTGTATATCCGGGAAAATACTCTGAATCAATTCAGTTTTATCCTGAACAACAGTGCAAAAATTGTCTGGTAGTTTAATGCATTGCGTATTTGGTTGCAGTTTTATTTTACCGTTCCCAATATCTAGTAGTTGTTCGGAAAATATTAGTGCTGATGGATCATTTTGCAATTGTACTCGCATATTTATGGTCAATCGAAGTGTTTCAACACTTCGCCATAAGAATGATTGTTTCAAACATGCATTAATCTCATCCGCGAAAGTAGAGCGAGGTATAACCGGTAAGGTCTGCCGGAAGTCACCAGACAAAAGTAAGATAGCACCACCGAAAAGTTTATTATTGCTGTTTAAATCTTGCATAGTTCTGTTTAATGCTTCAAGTGAATATTTGTGTGCCATTGTGCACTCATCCCAAATTATTATAGAACTCTTCCGCAACACTGCAGCTATTCCACTATTCTTTTTGATGTTACACATTGCATCTGGTTTATTATGAACGTCCAATGGCAGCTTGAATGTTGAATGTGCTGTTCGCCCACCATCCAGTAAAGTAGCCGCAATGCCTGACGATGCTAATGCTAATGCGATTTTTTGTTGCGACCGTATTTTGGCAAGAATCAACGATATTAAAAATGTCTTACCGGTTCCACCGGGTGCATCCAAGAAAAAAAAACCGCCTTGTTCAGCAGCAACAGCCAGCATAATCCGATCATAAATAATTTTTTGTTCTGCTGTCAGTAATGGTTCACTGTTCATGATAATTGTTGCTAAACTTCCATGGTCATATTGATTTTCTCGTTGTAAATCGGTATTGACTAAGTCGGTGGCTGGACGATTAGGTGATGGCATACCATAATGATTAAGTGGTAAATTTGAAATAAGAACACATAAATCCTCGATCAAGACCAATGCTTCATTGTACATCTCTGGTGTATAATCTATGTTTTGGCATTGATTTGTTTGTCTAATTCGGTGCAAGATGTCTTCTGTCATACAATTTTTATATTTTTCCCACAAAGTTTGTGCTTGCGAGGGATAACATGTCGCCAAAATAATTGCAAACAACTGACGAATGTTATTCGGTGTTGATGTCAACGCAGCATCAGCAAGCGCTAAGTCCCAATGGTTATCGTCTTCTAGCAATTGCAGTTCACGACATGCATCCTGGTATGTATTGAATACTCGACCATTAGCTGTTCGTAAAAATTCAAAAGACGTTGGTCCGGGAACATTCACCAATAACAAACGTAAATAGAAGCACTCACGTTGCTTTGGATGTACCGTGTAAAGTCTCCCCAATGTCTTAGCTTTGAATATGCCTGTAATGGAAGGATGTGGTTTTCCTTGTTTCCGTGGCTCCCATTTTTTACTGGATTTGTTCCATGTGAAATTACGTGGAACATCACCATACACCAATGTCTTCGCGAATTGGCCAAAAACATCAGGTTTTTGACACAATGTAAAAAATTCAGTTAGAGTCGTTTTCGGAGCTTCGAACGCTCTTTGGAGAACATTTTCTTCAGTGAAGTATACACGTTGACCGTTTTCAAGATGTATTGCCAGATGTTGGACAGCAGGATCTCTTTCGTGGATGGGAAAGCTGAGAATATGCCAAATAGCTTCATTGCTGCTAATGTATCTGCCCATTTGGTATCGTGCTATTTCGTCATTTTTATTTATGTTTTTTACTTCAAATATGGCCAAATCACTGCCTTTGTTTACATATTTACAAATATACTTAATTGATTTAACAGAACTGCAAAGCTCAACATTGATATGAGCTTTGTAAGTTTTTGAAAGTAGTGGTGAGTATGGTACCACCCACTGATTATCAAACTCAACTTGATTTGGAAAGTTCGGCAGTCGCATTGTAAATGTGTGGCCACCATTCTCAGTACTTCTGCGGCGATACATTGGATAACCATCAATATCCGTGATCGTGTCATTCGTATGCGGCTTTGGGAAGTTTTTTTTACATTTTCCATTTTCCATGCACGGTGACGTCATGTTGAAAACACCGCATGGCCCATGGATCATGTGTTTGGTGACAATATCAAATAATTCTTGATCAATTAATGGGTCTGGAATTTCGGCTGAAATTATTTGATCGATTTCTTCAGGACGGATTCTATCTTTAAGCCAAACCAAAATGTGGGCATGAGGCAAACCTCGCTTTTGCCACTCTATCGTATACAGCCAACAACGTGTGATACCAAAAATTGTATATTTAACAATAAAATCAATTAAGGATTTCAATTTTTGTTTAAACACACGTGCAGTTAAATCATGACGATGAATGGCTTGTTGTCCTGGCAATAGTAAAGTTTGTATCTCTTCCCAATTCGGATTACATGTGAATGTAATAAATAAATCCGGTCGGCCGTAATGACGTACGTAAGTCATCGCATCTTGTATGTATTCCTGCATGTTCCGTGGACTGCCGATGTAGCTTGAAGGTAAAATGAAAGCATTACCGATGTCATTGGGATTTAAATTTCCATCGATGTTTCCAGCAACAGCATCTCGTAAGTGAATATATTCTTCCGATCGTAGTTTTGACGTTTGCGTTTTGACGTTTGCCGCTCGCGTTGTTGAGGTTAGATTTTTTCGGTGGCATTTGACTGAAAATAATAATTTTCTTGTTCTTATGATATTCTCTTGAAGACGTTCGTTACACTGTTCTTGAGATTTTTGTGCATGACCTTCTGCTGTCCTGATTCTTTGAGCTGGATTTCTTGATTCAATTTGTTCTGCCAACTGATGGGCTCTTTTAATACGTTTGCGTCGAATAACTGTCACTGTCAAATAATAACAGACATTAGCGCCATCAACCCAGTCGAAAGGTATCGACATCTGTCAGTTTTATGACTGCCAAATAATAACGGACAAAAAATTAGCGATAAATTAAAATTGCGACTATAATTTGAGATTTAAACTATCCTATCTCTCAAGTGCACATCGAACTGCACATGGTGTTCAAATTTTATTATAATCGGTTAAGTGGTTTAGGAGTCCATTGAGGACAAACATTGTGACACGAGATTTATATATATTAAGATTATGGTACAATACGAAGTCAAAACGAATGATATAGTAACACGAATACGAATGATATAGTAACACTGAACAAAAATCTATCTTAATATATATAAATCTCGTGTCACAATGTTTGTCCTCAATGGACTCCTAAACCACTTAACCGATTATAATAAAATTTGCACACCATGTGCAGTTCGATGTGCACTTGAGAGATAGGATAGTTTAAATCTCAAATTATAGTCGCAATTTTAATTTATCGCTAATTTTTTGTCCGTTATTATTTGGCAGTCATAAAACTGACAGATGTCGATACCTTTTTATTTTATGGGCGATTGGGAAGAGCGCGTGACGACTCGGTGCCTGTATAATTTTATTGAACAAGCAGAGGAAAGAGCAATTGTGATATTATTGGAAAATTTTTTAGAAGATCACAATCAACTAATTCAATTGATCAAAAGAGTTTCGCCACGACTGCAAAATGACAATTATCAAATCGTCATATTTTAATTTATTGCTAATTATTTGTCTGATATTATTTGGCAGTCATAAAACTGACAGATGTCGATACCTTTTTATTTTATGGGCGATTGTGAAGAGCGCGTGACGACTCGGTGCCTGTATAATTTTATTGAACAAGCAGAGGAAAGAGCAATTGTGATATTATTGGAAATTTTTTAGAAGATCACAATCAACTAATTCAATTGATCAAAAGAGTTTCGCCACGACTGCAAAATGACAATTATCAAATCGTCATAAAAGCCGACAAAGTACCATTAGGTGAACATGCTGGTAGATTCAACGCTCCAACTGTTGATGAGGTTGCTGTTATCATGGTTGGTGATCCAGTTGACAAAAGATCTATAAACATTACACGGCGAGACAACACTGTCAGTACGATTTCGGATCTACACCGTTCATATGACGCACTACAATATCCATTGATATTTTGGCAAGGACAAGATGAATATCACCTTAATATCAAACAGTATGATCCAAATACCGGTAAATTTGACAATTATCTATTTACTTTCTTACTGTATGTATAGATTTTAATTTCGTATTGCATTTTATTTTTTATTTTTTTAGGTGATTACAGAAATAATAAAGTTAGCTCAATGAACTACTACGCACACCGAATAATGGTTAGACAACATCAAGACAATTATATCCTTCGATATCGTCAGCTGTTCCATCAATACATTGTTGATATGTATGCTAAGGTCGAAAGCGAACGCTTGCGATTCCTTCGATTCAACCAGGCAAAACTACGATCGGAAGAATATATTCACTTACGAGATGCTGTTGCTAGAAACATCGATGGAAATTTAAATCCCAATGACATCGGTAATGCTTTCATTTTACCTTCAAGCTACATCGGCAGTCCACGGAACATGCAGGAATACATACAAGATGCGATGACTTACGTACGTCATTACGGCCGACCGGATTTATTTATTACATTCACATGTAATCCGAATTGGGAAGAGATACAAACTTTACTATTGCCAGGACAACAAGCCATTCATCGTCATGATTTAACTGCACGTGTGTTTAAACAAAAATTGAAATCCTTAATTGATTTTATTGTTAAATATACAATTTTTGGTATCACACGTTGTTGGCTGTATACGATAGAGTGGCAAAGGCGAGGTTTGCCTCATGCCCACATTTTGGTTTGGCTTAAAGATAGAATCCGTCCTGAAGAAATCGATCAAATAATTTCAGCCGAAATTCCAGACCCATTAATTGATCAAGAATTATTTGATATTGTCACCAAACACATGATCCATGGGCCATGCGGTGTTTTCAACATGACGTCACCGTGCATGGAAAATGGAAAATGTAAAAAAACTTCCCAAAGCCGCATACGAATGACACGATCACGGATATTGATGGTTATCCAATGTATCGCCGCAGAAGTACTGAGAATGGTGGCCACACATTTACAATGCGACTGCCGAACTTTCCAAATCAAGTTGAGTTTGATAATCAGTGGGTGGTACCATACTCACCACTACTTTCAAAAACTTACAAAGCTCATATCAATGTTGAGCTTTGCAGTTCTGTTAAATCAATTAAGTATATTTGTAAATATGTAAACAAAGACAGTGATTTGGCCATATTTGAAGTAAAAAACATAAATAAAAATGACGAAATAGCACGATACCAAATGGGCAGATACATTAGCAGCAATGAAGCTATTTGGCATATTCTCAGCTTTCCCATCCACGAAAGAGATCCTGCTGTCCAACATCTGGCAATACATCTTGAAAACGGTCAACGTGTATACTTCACTGAAGAAAATGTTCTCCAAAGAGCGTTCGAAGCTCCGAAAACGACTCTAACTGAATTTTTTACATTGTGTCAAAAACCTGATGTTTTTGGCCAATTCGCGAAGACATTGGTGTATGGTGATGTTCCACGTTATTTCACATGGAACAAATCCAGTAAAAAATGGGAGCCACGGAAACAAGGAAAACCACATCCTTCCATTACAGGCATATTCAAAGCTAAGACATTGGGGAGACTTTACACGGTACATCCAAAGCAACGTGAGTGCTTCTATTTACGTTTGTTATTGGTGAATGTTCCCGGACCAACGTCTTTTGAATTTTTACGAACAGCTAATGGTCGAGTATTCAATACATACCAGGATGCATGTCGTGAACTGCAATTGCTAGAAGACGATAACCATTGGGACTTAACGCTTGCTGATGCTGCGTTGACATCAACACCGAATAACATTCGTCAGTTGTTTGCAATTATTTTGGCGACATGTTATCCCTCGCAAGCACAAACTTTGTGGGAAAAATATAAAAATTGTATGACAGAAGACATCTTGCACCGAATTAGACAAACAAATCAATGCCAAAACATAGATTATACACCAGAGATGTACAATGAAGCATTGGTCTTGATCGAGGATTTATGTGTTCTTATTTCAAATTTACCACTTAATCATTATGGTATGCCATCACCTAATCGTCCAGCCACCGACTTAGTCAATACCGATTTACAACGAGAAAATCAATATGACCATGGAAGTTTAGCAACAATTATCATGAACAGTGAACCATTACTGACAGCAGAACAAAAAATTATTTATGATCGGATTATGCTGGCTGTTGCTGCTGAACAAGGCGGTTTTTTTTTCTTGGATGCACCCGGTGGAACCGGTAAGACATTTTTAATATCGTTGATTCTTGCCAAAATACGGTCGCAACAAAAACATCGCATTAGCATTAGCATCGTCAGGCATTGCGGCTACTTTACTGGATGGTGGGCGAACAGCACATTCAACATTCAAGCTGCCATTGGACGTTCATAATAAACCAGATGCAATGTGTAACATCAAAAAGAATAGTGGAATAGCTGCAGTGTTGCGGAAGAGTTCTATAATAATTTGGGATGAGTGCACAATGGCACACAAATATTCACTTGAAGCATTAAACAGAACTATGCAAGATTTAAACAGCAATAATAAACTTTTCGGTGGTGCTATCTTACTTTTGTCTGGTGACTTCCGGCAGACCTTACCGGTTATACCTCGCTCTACTTTCGCGGATGAGATTAATGCATGTTTGAAACAATCATTCTTATGGCGAAGTGTTGAAACACTTCGATTGACCATAAATATGCGAGTACAATTGCAAAATGATCCATCAGCACTAATATTTTCCGAACAACTACTAGATATTGGGAACGGTAAAATAAAACTGCAACCAAATACGCAATGCATTAAACTACCAGACAATTTTTGCACTGTTGTTCAGGATAAAACTGAATTGATTCAGAGTATTTTCCCGGATATACAGAATAATTATTTGAATCATGAATGGCTTAGTCAACGGGCGATTTTGGCAGCCAAAAACGTTGATGTTGACGAAATTAACTTCCAGATACAACAGTTGTTACCAGGCGATCTGATGTCTTTTAAATCAATCGATACTGTTGTTGATGAAAATGAAAGTGTAAATTTTCCGATTGAATTTTTAAATTCATTAGATATCCCTGGAATGCCACCACATAATCTTCGATTAAAGATTGGTTCCCCTATTATTCTCCTCCGTAATTTGAATCCACCTCAATTATGTAACGGTACGCGTTTGGTCATCAAAAAGATCACCGGAAACATTCTTGAAGCAACCATTTTGGCTGGGAAGTTTAAAGGAAAAGTGGTCCTGCTGCCACGTATTCCGATGATACCATCAGATTCTACCATACCCTTCAAAAGGCTACAGTTTCCAATTCGTTTAGCTTTCGCCATGTCTATAAATAAATCTCAAGGTCAAACAATGTCCATTTGTGGTTTAGATTTGGAAAATCCATGTTTTTCTCATGGGCAACTATATGTTGCGTGTTCACGTGTTGGGAAACCGTCGAATCTATTTGTGTTAGCTAAAGACAGGTTAACCAAAAACATTGTGCACCGATTGGTGTTAAATTAAATTGAAATTGAAAGTATTTATAATTCAAAAAAAAGATATTAATGTTTAAAAGTTTAAGACTGTCCTATTGCCTATTGTTTTACCTATTGATTTCTGCTTAGTATCAAGTGTAAGAACATTTTAATTAATTGTGTTCAACGTACTTCCCCTTCAAATCTCAATCCAGTGAATTTGTATACCAACATCAACATTTTCGTCTTTGTTCGTAAATAATTTCATTGTACTAAAGGGTTATAGTAGTAGAAAGTCAAATAAGGAGATCACCATATTTTTTTACAAATACCATCTGTGTGAAAAAGCATAGTGGACTCCGTGACTGATGTTCTCTTATTGTTCCTCTTAGATTGTTTACTATAATGTAATATAACAAAAACTTTAGCCACAGCAACGCGTGGCCGGGTCAGCTAGTAATTATAATATAGACAAATTAAACATCAGTCATTTTTTGTTGTTTTGACGTAACATGGCTCTCTAGATTAAAAACTCTAGCTAGATTAAAAAAACTTGTTACAAGAGCAACAAACAAACAACAAATAGAGTTTTTTACACAATAAATACAATGTTTGTAACTTACATTATTGGAATTTGTAATCGCGTGCAATAGATTAGTTTTGTGCATTACCTTCATTTATATATTTATTTCCTTCAAGTTTAATAAAATAGAAAAAATACATCGATGATCTAGGTTGAGATTAGGAAGTTGGAGGGGTTGGGGAATTTACACACAATGTGCACATTGTGTTGTTTTGCCTTAATTCCCTTTAAAATTTAATGTTAGTAACAGTTGAAAAAAAACATACCTACAGCTTGTATTTGTATTTATTTTTGTGTTACAATTAATTTCAGTTTTAATTTTTTCATGAGATTTGATGAGATTTCAATTAAATGAGATTTGACGTTCATAGAAGCATAAGATGGTATTATAATTATTTTTTCTTGACATTGACAGACTATTGAAAGAAAGAATATTTGAAATCACACAAAATTCACAGCTCGAAACTCATGTTATTTAACTTATTTGTTGAAATGATTACATATAATTTTGTGAGATTACAGATTGTGTATACATATTAAAAAATAGTGTATCCATGAACGTTTGGTACCACTGCAATCTCTGTTTGCTGCCTTCCTAACTAGACTAAATGTCTGTCTTAAAGAAGCCAGTACAATTTGTTCTTATTTATTGTATATTTGCCATTGTAGTTGGCAAATATACAATAAATAAGACTAGAATATATAGAATATAAATAGAATAAATAACGAGCGTTTCATGTTAAAAAAATAAACAAATATGAACTATAAGAACATATTAAAAAATTGTAATATAATAAACAGATAAATTTTAGGTTTCTGCACTTCTTCTCCATAAATAAAGCCAAACTGCTTCCTTCAGTACAGATTCGTCTAGTTAGGGAGGCAGGAAACATCTGTACAATATAAGAGTCTCTTGTCGCTTTAATTAAGCTATTTAATAATATTTACATTATTTTACATAGTTATATTGTACTAATTAAGAGTTGTTATAGTATATTTTCAATAAATAAACAAACTTTAACTAAGCCAAATTTTATACTACTCCGTGCGTGCATTATGCTTAAAAAGGGGTACAAAATTTTCTCTTCGTGTATTAATATAAAGATAAAAAAATTTTGGGAAAAAATATTTTCGCATTCTTTTACATAATTTTTTACTCATAATAGGGAATATAAACACTCCTCCAGAATGGCCTTGGGATACCCTGTATAGATATAAGTCGGCATGGATTTTATTATTTTACTAGACACGTGTCTGCGTTGGCGTGATATCAATTGAGTAGCTCTGTTTACAAGATTCTATGGACTGTGGTAAATAAAGCTCATTATGAAAAAAAGTAAATTTTGATATTTCTTCGCGGTGGGCAGGGTGGCAGCGCTGTTCCCTGTTATATGGGTCTCAAACAAACAAAAAAAAACATTTGAATAAACACCAAACTGTGGCAGATGTTGTTTTTTGTGTCGGCGATATGACGGACGGATGTCGCGCGGGGCTGCTAGCTGCTAGCTGCGTATTTAAATTCGCTGACGAAATCCACCAATATGCCCGAAAAGGCGACCGACATGTTGCTCAAACCGCCAGCAACATTGGTCTGATGTGCTTTGGCCCTACTTTGGCGGAATTACTACTGAAGATATTCGTTATGCGGGGGGTTTTTTTTAAGAAAACTAATAAGACCGCTGCGCTGCTTTTGTATGCGGATTTTTTGAAGGGTTCGATATTGTATAACAGGACCTTATGAGTATCTCTCGTGCATCCGTTTTATCTATTGCTAACCTCTGAACCATTTCACTTAGAAGCATTGGTTTTTATATAAATCGTTGTTGTTATAATATGCGAACTTTATATTATGATCTTTAATATTTTATTAAATAAAAAAATGAATTAACAGTTTTTTTCCTTTTTAATAAAAATGAGTTGTTTTGATAGCTTCTAATTTTAGGCCTTTTCAGAATTTATATGTTATTTGAATAACATATAAATTCTGGTGAATAATCCGGTTGTTGACATTTTGAGCTTCGTTGCCATAAGGAGTTTGACGTCGACAAATGTTGATATATCGCTTGCATATCTTTTAAAGCTAGTTTCACTTTTAGTTCTGATGAAAAACATTTTAACCTACAAAAAATTCAAGGTTCCGTGTCGAATATTTATTTTCTTTAATAATGAAATAATTATTCCTAATTAATTGATTATAGACTGATTGAAGAAAGACAAAAATAAACAAAGGTATATTCAACGCCAAGCTACTCTATGCGCCAATGATGGACCAGTTTGGTTTTTTGGTCATCAGAGCTAGCTGCCAATCCGTGGCAAAGTCATGGTTGAACTTTACTATTCATGTTTAAAAATAGACCAGAAAACATCTTTCCGACAACAAACTGGATTATTTCAATAATATTAAGACTATGAATAGTATGACTTAATATTACCACAAGAGGAAATACTTCAGGGTAATATTCCCTGTAATACTACTTTTAATAACAAATACTTCTTGAAAACACTGGACCAATTGGAAGGATTTTTTACTGAAATTCATTTTGGGATACAAGATATATCGTATATTTTTTTTTCTTTTATTTTTGAAATAAATGAACACACAGGAAATTAAAAAAAAAAATACAATAACCGCAACGGCTCTCTTATTAGATTAATTTATTTTTATATAGTTTCTATAATAATATACAAGGTTTATATACAATTTTATAATATACAATTTTATCATTTCCTTATTATTGTCACACAGTTTTTTTATTTCATATATATATATTATAAATATTACACATCCCTCTGGTTTTTATATACTGAAATGCAAATACAATGTATTTCCAATCTGTATTAAACCACTTACTTTTATTTTATTCCTTTATTGATGCTCTAGTCAAACTGTTTTTATTTTTTTCTTTATACTATTTACGTTTTGTATCATGAACTTATGAATATTTAACATGTAATGATGTAATACATATTCATTAATACTTTGAGCTAACAAATTAATGATTGAAGTATAAAACAAAGAAGAAAAGATAGGTAAGTAGTATTTTGCGTGGTTACTGTTAGCAACCGCACTAATACTGATACTGTTGTTATTGTTGACAAGAACAATGAGTTATAGCTGAGCCGACTTACCGACATGTTTGTGGGTAAGTCGGACAAGTGACCAAACCATTGCACCAACATTACGGCGTTCGATCCCGCAGTCGACCGCTCGGCCGCTCGGCCGCTCGGCCGCTCGCGCCCAGACAACGCTCTGCGGCCGCGGGCTGAAAAAAGGCGCGACGGCGACGCCCGTCGCGAAATTGAACGAAGCCAAAAAACGAAGCCGTAGAGAAGACCTACTGGGGCACATTGTAAGGCCGGCCTCACACCGCCTCGTGCACGTCGACCTTGACATTTGTACTACATTTAACCTGAGATGAAGCGCTCGTTTGTTGTTAGTTGGCAACTATTACAAAAAATAAGAACAAATTGAACGATCTTCTTTAGGACGGACTTTCTTTAGTCTGGTTAAGAAGGCAGCGAAGAGAGGCTGTAGTGGACAAACACTCGCCGATACAATATTTTTAATTATGTATACAGGAAACTGCAAAACCTATAAAATGAGTATGTAATTGTTTCAATAAATAAATAAAAAAAAATATGATTTTCCATTTATAATTTTTACGCCTAATTCGCGCTGGCGTCTAATAGGCAAATTATCATATTTATTATGAAATACAGCAAAATTGTATTACTCAACAGGTCGATAAAATAAATAACAATAATATGGCCAATTAAAGCTTACACCCCACATTTTAAACTCTTAAGTGAATCCATTTGTAGGTATATAACACTTATTTTTGTTTCAAGTCATGTTCTTGCAACAACCGTACGGCTAAAAAAGACAAAACAAAACTAAAAAAGAAATTTAATATTTCTCTGCTGAATACTTCATTATTATACAATAAATATGTAAGATTTCTCTAGGGTTAATAGTTTAAAAGATATTGAATTTTTTGAATCTGAATTTCTCTGATTTGGTCCCATATTCGTAAAGTTACATATGGTGTAAGATAGCAATAAATCAAAAAATAAGTTTTACGTTAAAAATATTCTCATGTCTTGTGATTACTTTTGTGATGCATATATTTTTTATTTTTAGTAATTTTTATTTTCTCTCTGTTAAATATTTAGTTTTTTAAATGATTTTAGCCGTGAGCACGCAGGCGGGCGGTGCGTCGCCGCCGCGTGGGAGGGTGGCGGGGGGCCGGGGGGGAGGGGGGGGAGGGCCTCGGGCCGCGGGCCGCGCGTATAATACCCCGGACCGATGGGCCGTAGATTGCGGCCTGCCACCGTTCGGATTAAATTATTCAGCAGCGTGCGTTTCGGAGCGTCATAAGCACCGTACTGGGGCGCACGGCGCTTACGCCCTTGCTGCGCCGAGGAGGCGGGGGCCACGAAAACGCCGGTAGCTAAAAGCCATCCTTCGAGCCGGACTCGCCGAGAGGCCTTTCGTCTTTCTCGGCGAGCCCGACTGGCCTTCTTGTTGTCATTTATTTTTTTTAATGCATGTTCGTACTCGCAGGGTTGCTCTTAAAGGAAAAGGAAAAGTCTTGGGGTACTCACAAAAAATATATTATTTTCAAAATATATTGGACGAAAGGACCATTCTCACAAAATAAAGGAAATTTTTAGGAGAAGGATGTCCGATTTCATTCCTTTCTTCCGCGTACCATTAGAGAGTGGAATAGTCCCAACTGCAGCGTCTTCAAGCCATTCCCTATATAAGACCGCTTCCCAGCTAAGAAAAAGGATAAAAAACTTGGTTTTAAAGTAACTTAATTGCTTCACCTGCCAATCAGCTATACCACCGG